>BSBN01000236.1:2372500-7172500 GCA_027924645.1 Cunninghamia lanceolata
GGAGGATAAGAGGATTTGTGGATAGGGATGTTTGGCATTGGTAGGATAGGAGGTAAAGTAGATTTGATAGGGATATTTGGAGTTGGAAGTAGTGGAGGTAAATTTGATGGAGGAAGATGGATGGTCACATGCTTTTGCTCATGATATGAAGATGGAGGAGGAATAGCGACATATGGTTTGGGGTGCAATGAGATGTACCATGTTTAGGATTGGATGAATGGATTTTGGAAGGTGGGTGGATGGTACCAACATGTTGAGATTGTTTACCTTGGGATGTAGAGCCAAGGACATGTGAGGATGGATGGAATGTGATGTGGATGAGCTCCAAGATACCTTGTTCATGAAGGCCTAAGCCTTTGCCTTGATAGTTCATGTGTTGGAGTATGCGGCATGCAATGGGATGTTTGGTGCTTTAGAAACAAGATGCAAGTCCATTATTTGTTGGAAGAGGATAGGTGGTGGAACGGAGTTGTTCATTTCCTAGGAGAGAGCCACCATGGATGAAGGTGATTTTTCCAAGTAGATAGGGGAATGGATTTGGAGTGGGATTGGTAGATAAAGGGGTGATGGAAGATGGTGTGGGATCAATAAGTTTATCATTAGATGAGAGCGGATCAGGGATGGGATTAGATGTGATGGTTAGATCTTGATTAGGATGGAAGGTTGATGCTTCAACATGCTTTGGATTTGACTCTTGACATAGCTCATGTGTTTGCATGGAGGTGTAAGTGAATTGGATAGATGTGATAGGTTCTTGGATGGGTGTAGTAGGTGCTTGACTTATGGGTTCTTGAACATGGCTACATGATGGTTCTTGACTTATGATAGGAGATTGTTCAAGCGGTTTGGTGGGTGTGGGATTACATGAGGGTGTTTGATTCCTTGCTAATAGCCAATGGATGGCATCCTTCATGAGTGTATGGGTTGAAGAACAATATAATGGATGGATAGTAAGGGTGGATGGTGTGGGATTAGGATTGGGAATGGATAGGTGGGTGATGGGATTAGGTAGTGATGGTTCTTGGATGGGTTCAAGGATAGGTGTTGGATTAGATGGTGGTGTTGGAGGGGTGGGGAATTTGGGGGATTCTATAGCTTTCCTTTCATTTTTTGATGATGTTCTTTGGAGGAAATCCCACAAGGATTCTTTGGATGTCGTGGGCTTAGGATTTGGAAGATTTGATGGTGGATTAGATGGTGTATGGGTGATAGGGGTTGGTGGATTGGGAGATACATAGGATGATGGATTAAGGTTGATAGGATTGGAGGGATATTGTGATGGGAGGATTGGAGGATGGGGATTAGGGGATGGGGGATTCGCATGGGGAAATGGTTGTTGATATAAGCTTTGGATTTTGGATATAAGGTGTGCTAGATTGGTGTTCCCTTGATCAAAGTTAGCATGAAAAAGGTTGGGCAATGGATAAGTTGGAGGTATTGATTGGTTGGATAGGTATGATGGTATGGATGTATAAGGGGATGAAGATTGATATGAGGGTAAAGGTTGATATGATGTGGATGGGGATAAAATGTAGGGTGTTGATGGGGATGAAAGATAGGGTGTTTGTTGATATGATGGAGGTTGGGTAGGAGCTTGGGATTCTCCAATGATAAGGTGTGCTAAAGATATATCTCTAATGTCATTTTTGCATTTTTCCTTAGCATTAGGATCCATGTTCTCATAGATTTTTCTAAGTCTTTGTAATTGTTACATTGCTACATAAGGATCCATGTTGTTGGAGGGATATGGGATGATGGAGGATAATGGATGGTTGTGATGTTTGGGGATCAAATTTCAAGACCTTAGGATGATTTGTTTTGCCTCAAAGGGTGGATGATTGATGATTCTCTATGCTTAAGGTAGACTAATGACCATTAAGTGATAGAGTTGATTGGGTTGATTTGATTGGATGACTTACTTAAGATAGGCTAATGATCTCAAGAAATTTTGGATAAAGGTTGATAATGATAAACTAAGGTCTTGATTTTTGATTGGGTTGATTCAGATTTGGATTTTGATAATGATGTTGGGGGATTTTGATAATGATGTGGATGATTGTGATTAGGATTTTGGATGAAGGGTTGATGGAGGATGAAGGAGACTAAATCCTTAACCCAAGTTTGATTTACAAAGGGTGATTATTGATTAAGGATTAAGGGTTGGGATGTTTGATTTTGGAGATGGATGTGGTTTATTAAGGATGAGGTAGATGTGATTAGGATAGGATTGGATTGAATGATTTGGATGAAAGTGATAGGTTGATTGAATGATGATGTGGATAAGATAGATGATTAGGATAGATGGGTGATTGGACTAAGATGAGGTGGATAAGAATGATTAGGATGATGAAGATAGGCTATAACTATGAATGAAGTGGATTAGGATGAATTTGATTAAGCTCAAATAAAGGGATCAGATAAGCTCAATTGATGGGATTTTATAAATGGGGAGGTGGTTTAGCGGTGTTGGGTGGAAAACCTGGCCCGACTGGAATTTTTTTGAAAAATGGGCTTATAAAAGTGATGTTTTTGATGTGAAAATTTGATTTTTGGACATGGGTAAAGAAGGTGCTAAAATAGATGGAAATGGCGTTGAAACAAAGGGAAATGGCACTACGAGATAGATAGATGGTGCTACAGGATGAATAGATGGCACTAAATGGATGGTTTGAGGTTGAACGTTGTTGGATTTGATTGGGAATTTAGATTTTTTGATGGTTTGAGCTCTTGGAAAGAGATAAATCAAACAAGAAAGCACAATGGGCAAAGGTTTTGTTGTGAAAAATGTGAAAGGTTTATCAAGCATGCACAACCTAAGGTGAAGTAAGGACAATACTTGTTGAATTCCCACTTGGATTTCTCTAGCTGCACTTGTTGAAAGCGGATAGCTCCAGAAACCTGGTGGCATGGGCTCCCCCTTACAATGCACTCACTTCTTAGGCACACCAAGTTCCAAGTCCTTAAGACACACAGATCTTAAGGTACTTTGCTATCTCTTCTAAGAATTGTGAGAACGTGGGATGACTTTAGAGGTTCGACCTCCTATGCCAACAAGTAGAAGGATTTTGGCTTCTAAAACAAAGGTTTGTAGTGGGGAACATTCGGGAACTTGATGCTTGTTCGTGTGGCAGTGACCTACTTAAGAGCCTATCCCAGCCACTTACATCAATCCTTTTGTAAGGAGAGAATGGGGTTGACGTATCTCACACACAAGTGTGTGGATACTGGGGAACTGTCGAAATGAGAATATGTTGCCAAGAAGCTTCGACTTTCACCTAGTCCTTTTATATAGCGAACTGAATGGAAAGCACCGCTTGGGGTTACCAATGAATTCTCCTTGCGGATGTGTCTCAAGGGTAGGTCCCCTCTAAGAAAAATAAAAAGAGAGTAGAATCATTTCTCTTCACCCAAGATCCTTTTGAAGGTGAGGGGAGAGAATACTTTGATTCTATCCCTTGGGTGACAAAGATGTGCAAGTGCACCAAACACGACAAACAATTTGCTAAAGTTCTTTTTAAAGATCAAATGAAGTGTTCCTAATGATTGTTTGCAAACACTTATTAATTTTAATGCACCAATTTCAGTATGTTAGGCAAACAAAGGTTCTTTTTAAGTGCACCAAAATGAAATGTTTTCTAATGACTATGTGTCAAACAAGTGTTAATTTTAGTACACCAATTCCAAATGTTTAAGCTAAACAAAAATAATGGTTCTTTTTAGGTGCACCAAATGAAATGTTTTTTCTATACTACTAAAACCCCTGCAAGATTGTTAGTAGTTTTAGATGATGGTCTTAGACACACGATATTCACCTGTAGAACATAGTCAAGTACCTTGCAAAGAACCCAAGATTAGCACAAAAATAGTACCAAAATAGAGGAAAAAGGTGCCATAGGAAGCTAAAATGGCACCACAGAAGATAGAAATGGCGCTACAGGAGGTAGAAATGGCGATAGGAGGTGGCAATAGGAGGTGCGAACAGGAGCTGAAAAATGGCAACAGGAGGCCAAAAATGGTGCCAAAATAGAGGAAACAGGCGCCACAGGAAGCCAAAATGGCACCACAGAAGCCACAAATGGCACTACAGGAGGCAAAAATGGCAATAGGAGGTGGTGATAGGAGCCAAAAAATGGTGACAGGAGGCCAAAAATGGGGCCAAAACAGAGGAAAAAGGCACCACATGAAGCCAAAATGGCACCACAAAAGCCACAAATGGCACTACAAGAGGTAAAAATGGTGATAGGAGGTGGTGACAGAAGCCAAAAAAATGGCGACATGAGGAAAAAAATGGTGCCAAAATAGAGGAAAAAGGTGCCACAGGAAGCCAAAATGGTGCTACAGGAGGCAAAAATGGCGACAGGAGCCAAAAATGGTGCCAAAACAGAGGATGGCCCCACAAAATGACAGGATGGCACCAAACTATGCTATTACTTATTTTTATCTTATCTGTTGAGTAGGATAGCACTGATCTGGGCGTAGATAGTGGAAAAATGACAGAGCTTCAAAAAAGGCTGTAAAAGCACATCTTTGAACATAAAAACTCACACAAAATGAATAGTTTTGACCTTGTGGGTCCCATCGGGCATGCCAAATGTGAAGACAAGAGAAATCTAGAGGTTAGAAAATGTAAACAAAATGCAAAAATACAATGTTTATACCTCAAGATCTTCCTTCTCCTTCGATGAGGTGGAGGAGCTTGCACCCAAGAGCTCCTATCTTTACTCAAATAGATGATAGTTGGAATTTGGATTGCTCCTTGACATTCAACACAATATGATGAGGATAATGGATTTAGATGGATGGAGATTGGATGTAGATAGAGAGGCTAGAATAAATTTTGACATTATGAGGTTAAGATGAGGTGAGAAGATAGAAATTTTGGCATAGTGATGATAGGATGAAGAAGTTATACAAATGGCTTGGGTGAGGGCTCTATTTATAGATTTTTGGGTAGAAGGATGGAGGGTGAGGATTGAAAGTTTAGATCAATGGCTAGGAATGCTTGAGGATTAGGGTTTGGATTGGAGTTGTAGTTTTGTCACAAGTGTCACAAGAGGGTTGGATAAGAGAGATCAAGGGTTAAGATTAGGTCAATGAGATTGGATGGCTATCATTATTTGTGAATTTTAAATTCACATAGTGAAGGGTGATGAGAATTAAAATGAATTAAAAATTCATTTTGGGGAAGAGTCGAATATGACAAGTTAGATGTGAATTTTTAATTCACACATGGGGAAGAGTTCCCTTCATGGGGAAGAGTTCCATTCATGGGGAAGAGTTTCCATTAATGGAGACTAAGACAAGTGGAAAGGTCAAGGACACATGTACACTTACATGTGTAAGAGGAAGATGTGACCCTTTGAATAAAAAATGGTTTTTATTCAAAGTTTGTGGGAGAATGAGTTAAGTAAGGTTTAATTAAGTATTTAGCTTAATTAATTTAGGTCGAGGGGATAGGTAGGCTAGGGTAGCTAATTAAATAATTATTATTTAATCAACTAGGCTATGTTTAGGTTGATTAGTAGGGTAGATTAATTAAATAAGTATAGTTTATTTAATTAATAAGGATTAGGGAGATGGATAAATTAACATAATAAATATTGAGAATATTTATTTAATCAATGAGGATAGTGTTGTAAGGTATAGTGATAAATTAAATGAATTAATTGATCACAAAGGATGGATGAACAGTTAAGGGTAGATGATTAGGGATAAATTAATTAAATAAAATGAATTTATTTAAATAATAGGAGGGATAATTGGTGGTGTAGAGATAAGGGAAATTGGTTTGTGGAGCAATTCAATTTTAGGTGTCTATAGGTCCAAAGGATGAAGATGAGATTAAAGTATATGAGAACAATGGAAAGGCAAGGAGTGCTCTTCTAAATAGTCTCTCTGAGTTTGAATTAGTGAAGGTGATGAGTTACAAAATTGCTCATGAGATCTGGAAGAATCTAGAAAGTACCTATGAAGGAGATGAAAAGGTCAAGCAAGAAAAGATGTAGATTTTGAAGACCAAGTTTAAAACCTTTAGAAAGATGTCAAAAGATGAAAATATTGCAAGCTACATGCAGAGCGTGGATGAAATTGTCAACTCCATCAATGGTCTTGGTGGAAAGCTAGAGGAAAGTGAAGTGGTAAAGAAGGTACTAAGGACTCTTCCAAAATCTTATAGTGCCAATTTTTTTGCTATTGAAGAGACTTAAGATCTAGATCAGTATTCTAGGGATCAAATGTTTGGTACTCTAACTACTTTTGAGAGAAGAAAGTTTGGTCAACATGATTCAAGAAAAGAAATTGTTTTTAAGGCTAGCAAGATAGAAAAGAATGTTGAATCTAATTCATATGAATTTGATGAAGTGGAAGCAAATTTTGTAACCAGGTTGAAAAAGGGCTCTAGAAAATATAGACATAAATTGCCTTTCAAATGTTTCAACTATGGAAAGATAGGTCATTATGCCTCTAAATGTCCAATCAAAATTAAGAAGATGATAGCATTTCTGATGATGAGTCTAACTATCTGGATCATGATGGTAATGAATGCTTGTTCATGGCTTTGAATGTTGGAACTAATTCTGAAAGCGATATGAAGGAAACTGCTTCAAAAACAAAGCACAATATCAAAGGAACTTTGGTAACTACTTTCCATGCAAGAGAAGAGGAGAATGATTGGTTAATTGATAGTGGTATTCAAATCATATGATAGGTGATAAGAATAAACTTGTGAAGCTTGAGAAGTTTGATGGAGGTTTTGTCAAGTTTGAAGATGATGCATCTACTAAGATCTGTGGAAAAGGTTCAATCAATTTTGATGGAAAACATAATACAGATGATGTTCTTTATGTCAAGGGTCTCTAGCATAGTCTTCTAAGTGTTGGACAAATGTGTAGCAAAGTATATAATCTTGTGTTCAGGATGGTGGCTATGAAACCAGAAAAGAAAACTTTGAAACTCTGATTGCTACAAGAACAAGAACAAAAGGAAATATATATCAGTTAATAGGTGCTAATGGTATGTGCCTCATGACTCAAATTAATGAAAGTTAGGTATAACATAGAAAAATGTGTCACATCAATTTTGACAGCCTAATAAGGATCAACTCTACTCAAGCTGTTAGGGATCTGCCAAGAATTACAAAGCCTACCAATGCCACCTGCAAGGAATGTTAGATTGGGAAGCAAACAAGGAAGAATTTCAAGATCAAATAGCATTCTACCACCAAACCTTTGGAGTTGGTGCATACAGATTTGTGTGGACCTACAAGAGTAGGAAGCTTTCAAGGTGATAGGTATTTCATGTTGTTGATTGATGATTTCTCTAGAATGACTTAGGTAACTTTACTCAAAGAAAAATCAGAAGCTCTAGATAAGTTTAAATCTTTTAAGGCTATGGTTGAAAATGAAATTGATCTGAAAGTCAAGTGTTTGAGATCTAACAGAGGTGCTTAGTTCACCTCAAATGAGTTTAATTGCTTTTGTAAACATTATGGAATAAAAAGGCATTTGTTAGCCCCTAGGACTCCTCAGCAAAATGGAGTTGTGGAAACGAAGAATATGAGAGTTCAGGAAGAAACAAGGACAATGATGAAAGAAGCAAATCTAGCAGATATTTATTGGAGAGAATCCATTCACATTGTAGTCTATATACAAAATAGAGTACAAGCAAGGGTCAACAATTCAAAGACTCAATATGAACTATGGTGCTACAACAAGAGGCTAAAGAAATTAGTGGAAAATGCAAATGTCAAAGTGGATGATGAACCATATTAAATTGCAGTGCTATTACAAGGATATGAATCAAATGAGAACCCTTGTAGAGAAGAAGAAAGAGAGGAACAAAAGTAAAAGGAGAAGCAAGTTAATGAAGAAGATGCTCCAGAGAAGATTCCTAAGACCCCCAAGTATGTGTAGAAGAATCATTTTGAAGATCAGATCATTGGAGATAAGAACAAAGGTGTTTTAACAAGGAGAAGTATTGCTATGGCAGAAGAATAGGTGAACTTGTGCTTATTGTCTCAAGTTGAATCCAAAACAATGACTGAAGCATGCGAAGATGAACACTAGATCAAGGCTATGGAAGAAGAATTGATGCAAATTGAGAAGAATCAAACTTGGGAAGTTGTCCCAAGACTAGTAGACAAAAATGTGATAGGAACTAAATGGGTCTTCCAGAACAAATTGAATGAGAATGGGGAAGTAGTCAAAAATAAGGCTAGGCTTGTGTGTGAAGGCTACTCACAGGTGGAAGGAATAGATTATGAGGAGACATTTGCTCTAGTGGCAAGATTGGAGGCTATTAGATTGTTCTTGGCCATTGTAGCTCATAAGGACTTCAAAGTTTATCGGGTGGATGTGAAATCTACATTCCTAAATGGAGAGTTGGAAGAAGAGGTATACATTGAGCAACTGAAAGGCTTTCAATTATCAAATGATCCAAATATGGTCTATAGATTGAAGAATGCATTATATGGACTCAAACAGGCTCCTAGAGCTTGGTATGCAAGGTTGGATAGGTAACTACTGCAACAAGAATTCAAAAAGGGCACTACAGATAGCAGTCTATACTTCAAAATTGAAGAAGATCAAATCCTGATTATGGAAGTGTATGTTGATGATATAATATTTGGAGGAAATGAAGGTATGTGCAAGAGATTTATAGAAGAAATGCAGAAAGAATTTGAAATGTCAATGTGTGGGGAAATGACTTTCTTTGTTGGGTTACAGATGAGTCAATCAAAAAAGGGCATTTTCATTTCATAGTCAAAGTATGCTAAGGAAATTTTGGAGAAGTTTGGAATGGAAGACTCCAAACTGGTATGTACTCCCATGACTATTGGTTGTAAGTTAAGCAAAGATGATGAATCTCCTAAGGCTGATAAGAGCAAGTATAGATCAATGATTGGTGGACTTTTATATCTAACTGCTACTAGACCGGATATCATGCATGCAGTCGGTCTTGTGGATAGATTCCAAGCTAATCCTAGAGAGTCACATGTTTCAATAGTAAAGAGGATATTCAGATACTTGAAAGGCACTCTAGAGTTTGGCCTATGGTATCCCAAGGATAATAATTTCTTCTTGAGTGCATATATACATGCAGATTGGGCAAGATGTATAGATGATAGAAGAAGCACAAGTGGTGGTGCTTTTTTTCTGGGAATCATACTTGTCTCATGGTTAAGTAAGAAGTAGGACTTGGTGTCATTATCTACTACAGAAGTAGAGTACATTGTAGTAGCATCTTGTTGCACATAGGTGTTATGGATGAAGCATACATTAAAGGATATCAAAGTGTCATATGATGAACCCATTCCTATCTTATGTGATAACACAAGCGCTATCAACATTTCAAAGAATCTAGTAATGCATTCAAGGACAAAGCATATTTCAATCTGGTATCACTTCCTAAGAGAGAAGTTTATAGAGAATGAGGTGAAATTGGAGTGTGTGCCTACCAAGGATCAAGTTGCAGACATCTTTACAAAGGCTCTCCCTAAGGATACTTTTGAGTATCTCCAACAGAAGTTAGGGATTATTGCCCCTCCTCTTAACTAGATGCATAAGTGTGTGCATCTATCTGGGAAGCATTTCAAGATACATTATTAGTCCTGGATTGATGTTGAAGGCTACCTCTCAGGGGGACTTAGTAGTGATACTATTGGTTGGTACAACTAGATGGAGCATATTTTTTGATACTAAGGGGGAGAGTGCAGAAAAATGAGAGTAGTGGAGATAGTGTAGGTAGTGTTATAGCTGTTGCCCTTTCCATTGATGTCAAAGGGGGAGAGAGTTGAAGTGATTAAAAAACCATTATGTAGAGAGGTGTGTGAAGAGTAAGAGTTGTGTCTGTCAAGGGGAGTATTATTGGTTGCAGAGCTACTGATTGATTGCTTTAGGTCTTGATGGTTTTTCAAAGAGCTGGTGTTGCCATCAATGACAAAGGGGGAGATTGTTGGAAACTTACTAGTGTTGTCATTGATGTCAGCCTCTTGTAGATGGTTCACTTGGTTTCCAAGTGCTTTTCAAGAAAATTGAATAAAAAGATGTGTAGTGTGACAAAGGTGTGTTCAGCTTGTGCTCTACATTTCTCCATAATTAAATATATATACTTGTGTGGTTTGGAAGTGTTGATCAAAGGTGTTCAAAGGTGTTATATCCAGAGTTTCAAGTTTTAGATCATGCATAAGTAGAAGATGTGTTTGACAGAGTATTTGACTGTGAAGAAGGTTGTCTGGGAGGAATGAGAATGCTTTGTATTTCTCTGCATTGAACTTTCTTGTCTTACGGATCTGGGAGAGTGCTTATATTATCCGTATCTACCTTCCTTTGAAGTTTCTAGTGTTGGGGTGCTCCAGAAGTTTAGGTCTTGTGTTGATGATTAGTAGCAGTGTGTCCTGATGTGCATAATGAAGACATTCTTTGTTTCAAACGATTACGTCAGTGTTGTAGAAGTTTCTGATGATGGTGAGTATTCTATGAAGGTGTGTGAATTCTTTGCAGTGTCTCTCTCTAGTCTACATGATGTTTTTAGACTTGGAGAAGCATGGATGTTGTAATATCCCTTCTAAATATATTTGCTCAAATTCTGATTGTTTGATATAATTTGCAATTTTTACAATGAAATTCACTACTACACCTTTATAAATTGTCTTTGGCAATCAAAACTATAAACTAAAGATGCAAATCTATGATAGAAAAGTTAGATATAGGCAGTATTACAATCATAGAGTGCCAATTACAAATCTAGCAATAGATACTCAGTCTAGCTGTTACATATCAGAACTTTGCAAACTTCAAAATTTAGATTACTTATTACTCCCATTACATCAAATTCTTAAGCCAAAATGGCTTTCCAAACTCTTATTTACTGATGATGCAATTTACAAAGATACATGAATACTCAGATCAGCTATGCTAGGAGATTTCAAATGATGAACAATGTTGTTACAACCACTTACAGCCAAGTTACTGATGTGGGACTGCAGTTATGATGTTAACATTCCAATGCAAGGCAACCATAATTCCTATGTGTCACTGTGCTATACCCTCAATTGATTGATCATTGATCCTATGACTATCAAATGTTAATCCTTCCAACTATTCGCTGCCACAATATTGTTTAATTAGGCCCTTATATGATGCCAAATGATTTCCAAGAAGTTGATCACTGTCTCAGATATAAAATGAAAGATGATGATGGGAGATGCCAACAAAGTCTTCAAAAATACAAATAGCTGATGATGAAAACCACATGTCAGATTGCCTCCAAGGTTGATCGCTGGTCCTCTATGCCTGATTCACTACTACAAGGAGAGTTGATGGTGATTGTAAAATGCTGGGTGTTGCCTTAATCCAGATTAGACCCTGTTGGGCAATAGGTATTATACCAAAGACTTCAAAGAATATAGACAATCACTAGGCAAAACTCTTCTTCATAAAATCATTGCCAAGGAAATGTAGGAATAGGCTCTGTGGTGTATATGTCTAGGCTGTGATTAGGGTTCTGTTATCATAAACTCAGGTCTGTCACAAATCTAGGTGAATAGCCAATAACTAGCTAGTATAATATTTCTCTAGAATCAGAGTCCAAACAATGATATAAATCTTCAAGTCTTCAACAATTGCAATGGATCTTCAATGAAATCTTTAACAACGTCAACAATGTGTAATGATATTCAAATCACCAACAATGTCTTCTACAAATTCACAATTTAATGGTCTCCAATAAGCTCTATGATGAATACTAATTGCATCCACCTCTCAAAACGGGAATGGGGCCATCACCAAACCCTAATTATCAAGGGATCATCACCTTGATTGGACATAAATTTGTCTTCAGCCAAGAGATAAACTCAATATGTAAAAACCAAGTCAAAACATGATTTCAAATGACTCCCAACTCCTCCTTATAAAGCCCTCACTCTAAATAGGTCTGGCCTAACTTTATTAAATGAAAGTTTTTGTGTACACAATCACTTATTAAATGATATTTTTTCTATACACAATCACTTAACTTTATTAAATGACAATTTTTGTGTACACAATCACTTAACTTTATTAAATGATTGTTTTTGTGTACACAATAACACTTTATTTTATAAAGTTTTTTAAATTGACTCAAGTAACTTAATAAATATTAATTTTATAAAGAAATTAAAAATACTTTATAAAATTAATTTACAATTAGAACCTTTTTAAGTTACTTACAAAATGGGGACATTACAACCCTCCCTTCCCGACATTGCTTGTCCCCAAGCAATGGGAGGAAAATCTGCACTCAAACAATCCCTGGATCCCAAATCAATCGAGGCTTCTCAATCATGATCAAACATATCACCTCAATGCTGTTGGTGTACAAGATCCTGGGACAGCTTCCACTGTCGCACAATGATGCAAAAACACATAAATCCATATCTATTACCTCACTATCATAAAACATAACAGTGGTATGCAATCTAAAAATGTCATCCCAAAGGATATGCAAAGTATCATCTGTTGGTAGGTGGCGACTGATCAGGAAAGTACTATACACTAGCCATGTATTTTTTAGAGCCGACATAAAAAATCTTATTTTTTGTGACCGACATAAGAAAACCCTATTTTTGTAACCAAAAAAAAGGCTTGATAAAAAGTGGCTAAGGGTTAGGGTTTTGATATATTGTATTGTAGCATTTGCAACGGTATTGAGTTGCAGGGATTACTGGATGTAATCGGTTTGATTTTCTGGATAATAATATTAGACTCTCTGTTTGGTGGATGTAGCCCGAGTTTGGGTGAACCACGTTAAAACTTGTCTCTCGCTGTTATTAATTCTGTGTATTTCTATTTCTCTGTTTAATCTTTATTTGCATTTAATTGATATCTTCTGCCGGCTAACCCTATCAAGTGGTATCAGAGCGGGTTGTGTTCGATTATCGTCTGTAGGAAGGTCTCATGGTTCAGTGGGAGCAATGGTAGACGAGGGAAAATTGAAGGTCGATAAATTCAATGGGCAGAACTATCAGTTATGGAAGATGCAGATGGAGGATTACCTCTATCAAAAGGATTTATGGATGCCGTTGGAAGGAGTAGCCAAGAAACTGGCAATAATGTCTAATGAGGATTAAATCTTCTTGACAAAAAGGCACTGGGAACCATTCGGTTGTGCTTGGCACCATCGGTGGCATTCAATATAATGGAAGCAAAGACAACAGATGGTCTGATGAAAGCTTTGGCTAAATTGTATGAAAAACCCTCAGCCTCAAATAAGGTATTTCTCATGAAGCGTTTGTTTAATTTGAAAATGGTTGAAGGTGGATCTATGACAGGTCATTTAAATAAATTTAATACAATTGTCAGTCAATTGACTTCTTTAAATGTAAAATTTGATGAAAAAGTTAGAGCTTCTTGATATTATGTTCATTGCCTGAAAGCTGGGATAGTTTGGTAATGGCAGTTAGTAACTCTGTTTCTGGTTCAAATACCCTGAAATTTGATGATGTTGTTGGTGTTATTCTGAGTGAGGAAATTCATAAGAAAAGCTCAGGTGGATCCACATCAGGTAGTGTTTTGAATGCAGAGAGTAGGGGCAGATCAAAGGAGAGAGGAAAAGGTTCTGGAGGTCATGGGAAGTCACGAGGAAAATCAAAGGACAAAAGATCCCAAACCAGAGGACAAAAGGATTGCTGGTACTATGGGAAACCAGGTCATCTGAAGAAAGATTACTGGTCTTAGAAAAATAAAGAAGGAGACAAACAAGAAGGCAATAAGGAGGCAAATGTGGTAAGCAATAAATCTGAAGATGATGCTTTGATTCTTTCCCTAGATAATACTGATGATTCATGGGTTTTAGATTCAGGGGCCTCATTTCATGCTACACCCCATAGAAGTTATTTTCTTGATTATGTCCAAGGGGATTTTGGGCTGGTTTATTTGGGAGATAATGAACCCTTTTAGATTGTTGGAAAAGGAATAATCAAGATTAAGTTGCAGAATGGGAATCACTGGCTACAACAAGAGGTAAGGCATGTTCTAAGGCTTAGTAGGAATTTAATTTCAGCAGGGCAGCTAACTGAACAAGGTTGCACTGTTACATTTACTGATAAAAATTGGAAGGTTTCAAAAGGTGCCTTAGTAGTAGCAAAAGGTGTGAAAGTAGGCACCTTATATCTTTGTACAGGTCATACTATTCCTTCTACTTTAGCTATTACAGAGAAAAATAAATAGGTTCAGGAATAGTTGCTGCAGGTTTGCAGGAAGAGACTGGAAAAGTTGTTGCAGGTTCTAAAACAACACTGTGGCATAACAGACTTGGGCATATGAGTGAAAAAGGTATGAAGGTACTTCATTCTAAGAAAGTTTTACCAGGTCTGAAATGTATTAATATGGATTTTTGTGAAAGTTGTGTGTATGGAAAACAAAAGAGAGTTAGTTTTCTCAAGGATGGGAAGCAAAAGAAAAATAAAAAGTTGGAGCTTGTGCATACCAATGTATGGGGACCGGCTCAGGTATCTTTTCTTGGTGGCTCTCGATATTATGTTACATTCATAGATGATGCAACTATGAAGGTATGGATTTATTTCCTTAGGCAGAAATTTGATGTATTTGAAACATTTAAGAAATGGAGAAGCTTGGTTGAGAATGAGACGAGTAAAAGATTAAAATGTCTCAGATCTGATAATGGCGGTGAGTATTACAGCAAAGAATTTGAAGATTATTGTTCCTTTAATGGAATTCGTAGGTAGAAAATAGTTCCAGGGACTCCACAGGAAAATGGAGTCGCTGAACGCATGAATAGGACAATAATGAAGCATGCAAGGACCATGAGATTGCATGTTGGGCTCCCTTTAAACATGTGGGCAAAGGTTGTCAACACTGCTATATATTTAATTAATAAAGGTCCTTCAGTTCCTTTGGGATGTGGTATTCCAGAGGAAGCATGGATAGGTAAGAAGGTGAGTTATTATTTTCTCAAAACCTTTGGATGTGAAGCATTTGCACATGTAGATTTTGAAAATAGAACCAAGCTGGATGCAAAATCAAAAAGGTGTACCTTTGTTGGATATGGCATTGATGAATTTGGTTATAGGCTTTGGGATTTTGAAAATCAAAAAATTGTGAGAAGCAGGGATGTTATATTCAATGAGAAGGTGTTGTACAAAGATCAGTTGCAGCAGCATGAGAAGAAAGAAAAAGATTATGTGGTGCTGGATGATACTCCAAATAGTGATGTTCCAGTGGTTTCTCATGCTCCGCAACAGCAACCAGAAATACCACAAACTCCAGTGAATGTTAGATGGTCAACAAGGCTAAGTAGACCTCCTGAAAAGTTTTCTCCCTCTTTGTATTCTATTTTGTTAACAGATGCTGGTGAACCAGAAGGGTATAATGAAGCTATGCAGGTGGATACACAGGTTCAGTGGGAGCTTGCTATGAAAGACTTGAAATGGACTCCTTGCTGAAAAATCAGACTTGGGAATTATGTAAGTTACCTGCAGGTAAAAAGGCTTTACCAAACAAATGGGTTTACCGGCTGAAAGAGGAAGATGGAGGTAAGAAAAGATTTAAGGCCAGGTTAGTTGTAAAAAGATTTGCACAGAAAAAGGGCATTGATTTTGATGAGATATTTTCTCCGGTTGTCATGATGACTTCTATTCGTACTGTTTTAAGTATTGTGGCTGCTAAAGATTTGCATTTGGAACAGTTAGATGTAAAAACTACCTTTCTCCATGGTGATTTGGAGGAGGAGATATATATGGAATAGCCCCAAGGATTTGAGGTCAAAGGTAAGGAGAAACAGGTGTACAGATTGAAGAAGAGTTTGTATGGCCTGAAACAAGCGCCTTGGTAATGGTATTTGAAATTTGATAGTTTTATGGCTGAGCAAGGATACAACAGGTGTAATTCTGACCATTGTGTTTATTTTAAGAGGTTGGATAATGATAGCTACATTATTTTATGTTTATATGTTGATGACATGCTTGTTGCTGGGTCTAACATGGATCACATAAGAGAGTTAAAACAACAGTTAGCACAGTCATTTGATATGAAGGATATGGGGGTAGCAAAACAAATCCTTGGTATGAAAATTTGCAGAGATAGGATGAACAGAAAATTGACTCTATCTCAGGCTGCTTATGTTGAAAAAGTGTTGCAGAGATTCCACATGGAGAATGCAAAAGCTGTCAGCACACCTTTGCCTAGTCATTTGAAATTGACTAAGGAGATGTGTCCTAAGACACAAGAGGAGGAAGAAAAAATGTCCAAGATACCATATGCTTCAGTTGTAGGAAGTTTAATGTATGCCAGGGTATGCATGAGACCAAATATTTCCCATGCTGTAGGAGTCATTAGCAGGTATATGAGTCATCCTGGATTAGAGCATTGGAATGCCGTAAAATAGATTCTCAGATATTTGAGAGGTACATCTAATAAACATTATGTTTTAGGGGCTCTAATACTGATTTAGCAGGTTATGTAGACTCATATTTGGTAGGGGATATTGATACCAGACGGAGTACTACAGGTTATGTCTTTACTATAGGTGGAACAGCGGTGAGTTGGATTTCCAGGTTGCAAAAGGTGGTTGCTTTATCCACTACCAAGGCAAAATATGTAGCTACAATAGAGGCAAACAAGGAGATGATATGGTCGCAATCTTTCATGAAAGAATTGAGCAAACAACAGGTTAACAATTATTTGTTTACGGATAGCCAGAGTGCCATACAACTTGCAAAGAATTCTGCCTTGCATTCAAAGACCAAACATATACAGTTGAGGTATCACTTCATTCGGTCGGTGTTGGATAATGGACAGTTAAGGCTGGAAAAGATACATACAGATGAAAATCCAGTGGATATGTTTACAAAGGCAGTGACAAGAGAGAAGCTGAGCTCTTCTTCAGCTTCGGTTGGTCTTCTAGACTGAAAACCATAAAAATAGAACAGTAGAGTCCAGGGTGCTTATTTCTAGTGGGAGCTACACGCGTAGTGGTGTCGTCCAAGATCAGTCTCTAAGTGGGAGATTGTTGGTAGGTGGCGACTGATCAGGAAAGTACTGTACACTAGCCATGTATTTTTTAGAGCTGACATAAAAAATCCTATTTTTTGTGACCGATATAAGAAAACCCTATTTTTGTAACCGATAAAAAGGCTTGATAAAAAGCGGCTAAGGGTTAGGGTTTTGATATATTGTATTGTAGCATTTGCAACAGTATTGAGTTGCAGGGATTGTTGGTTGTAATCGGTTTGATTTACTGGATGATAATATTGGACTCTATGTTTTGTGGATGTACCCCAAGTTTGGGTGAACCACGTTAAAACTTGTCTCTCGCTGTTATTAATTCTGTGTATTTCCATTTCTTTGTTTAATCTTTATTTGCATTTAATTGATATCTTCTGCCAGCTAACCCTAACATCATCCTTAATGTATGAAGATAGGAAATCATCATTAGACCAATTGCGAAAAGGAATATATTGATTTTTATCATAGCAAACTATCTCAATAACTCCTATTTCAAAACTGAAATTACATTCTCCAATGTCCAGAAATGAAGACAAACCATCAAACCATGGAGAATAAACTATCAAACCATCCACATGCTCCAATAAGAAATCAAAATCATGAGTAGGTTGGTTTAGCTCACCAATTAGAACTAATGCTTCATGCAAAACAGAGTTACCTTCATCTCCATTGTCACATTCATGCATACCATCAATGGTTGATCCAAAATCATCAATCAAAGCTGATTGCAAAACTTTAGGGCTGCTATCCTCAAACAAATTAGGAATCATGTCATGCCATTTCATAGTATTTTCTCCTTCTTCAAATCCCAAATATTCTTCATCAAAGGTTGTCCCAAAATAAGACTCTCCATGTGCATCACCTATGCCTTCATGAAACAATTCATTACCCATATCTATCATAGATTTCAATGTTATGTCATGATTATGAACACTAGTTAGAAGCTCTTCAACAATTGCTAACCCAAAAATCAAATCTTCTTCAACTATTTCATGGCCGCTATATGTTTCTTCAAGACTTGGGATCTCATCAAATTCCTCATGGGGACTTTTGACAACTTCACTTGTAGATGCATCAAATGTACTTTTATTCTACTTTTCTTTTTCTTCTTGTACAAATGACTCAATGGTTGTCATTTCCCCCTCTTTGAAATCATTCATGATATTCATAAACCATTGTATAACTTTATAATTAGGAGTCAAACTAACATTCTTGGATGAACTTGACCTTGTACCAGTTAATCTTGTTGAATCTCTAGAATACTTAGGCTTTCTTGAATCTTCATACTACTGTGAACTATGAGTTGGGCTCTTTGAACTCTTCTTTTCCTTTGTTCTTTGTCTTTTCTTTTTTCTGTCCGTTCGATGCTCCACATATTACTTGAAGTTTTGATCATCTTTGACCTTATCTGGAAGTGCTCTATACTCATCATAAGCAACCATTATCTCTTCAACAAATTTAGAAGCCATCTCTCTAAAATTTCCCCTCAGGCTGGCAAGACCATGGCTTTGGTACCACTATAATATCCCTTCTAAAGATATTTGCTCAAATTTTGATTGTCTGATATAATTTGCAATTTTTACAATGAAATTCACTACTACACCTTTATAAATTGTCTTTGTAAATCAAAACTATAAACTGAAGATGCAAATCTACAATAGAAAAGTTAGATATAGGCAATATTACAATCATAGAGTGCCAATTACAAAGCTAGCAATAGATACTCAGTCTAGCTATTACATATTAGAACTTTGCAAACTTCAAAACTTAGATTACTTATTACTCCCATTACATCAAATGCTTAAGCCAAAATGGCTTTCCAAACTCTTATTTACTAATTATGCAAAACAAAGATATATGAATACTTAGATCAGCTATGCTAGGAGATTTCAAATGATGAACAATGTTGTTACAACCACTTATAGCCAGGTTACTGATGTGGGACTATAGTTATGATTTTAACATTCCAATGCAAGGAAACCACAATTCCTATGTGTCACTATGCTATACCCTCAATTGATTGATCACTGATCCTATGACTATCCAATGTTTATCCTTCCAACTATTCGCTACCATAGTATTGTTGAATTAGGCCCTTACATGATGCCAAAAGATTTCCAAGAAGTTGATCGTTGTGTCATATATAAACTCAAAGATTATGATGGGAGATGCCAACGAAGTCTTCAAATATACAAACAATTGTTGACAAAAACCATAGGTCAGATTGCCTCTAAGGTTGATCATTGGTCCTCTATGCCTAATTCGCTTCTACAAAGAGAGTCAATGGCGACTGTTAAATACTGGGCACTGCCTTAATACAAATTAAACACCGTTGGGCAATAGGTATTATACCTATTACTAAATTATGTTCACACCTAATTTAGCAAGGCCTATGTTGTAGTTGTCACAAAAGGGATAAAAGAAATTTTTTAAGTGTATGATCAATCAATTCAATGCATGATATCTTGGAAAGAGAAAAACAAAGATCATTTGTCAAGATAATGTGACAGTCCAATCAGAATTGTCAGACCATCCTGACAAGTGAAGTTTTATCTAATGACAAGAGATCAGACATTCAATGAATGACATGTATCTAACTGGTTTTATCTTTCAGTTATGATGTGGTTAAATTATTCAAATATCACAATTCAATGTGAAGGAAAGGTATTTATAAACTGTCATTTCATTATCATATTTTAAACATATGTTTTTAATCAGTTTCAGTTATTCTGTCCTATGCATTTGATACAGAAAGCAAACATATATAAATCATTGTATAAGGTAAAATAATTGATCATATTTAAAAGAATGTTTAAAATATGTCCCACACATGCCGTCGGAGTGACTAAAATGAGCCAATGCAAACATTATGCAAGCTATACATCTAATGATAAAGAAAAGGAAAAGAACACATAAGGAAAGTGGATATCCATCATTGCCTTATCATGAAGGTTGATTATCCCGTCTGGCAACTTGATCTTCATATCTTCATCTTCTAGCTCCTGATCAAGATGGTGGACCTGCAAGGTTGAAGAGAGGTTTTGTTAGAAGCTCCGGATATGCAGATTCATCATATGCTTTATCAACACACATAAATCTTGCAAATATTATGCATTAATGTGATTGGATCACAATCAGACGTGCAATAAATCAGATCATCATGAGAGAGAGCAATCAGCTTTCAAAGGTATGTTTTATATGTTAACTTGTTTGTTCATTGTGCAAGTACAAGTGAAATATGTCAAAAATCAATCACTGAAATAGCATGTGGAGAAAATGTGGCTCCCATAAGGGTTGAGCCCAGCATGCTATGAACAAACCTTTTGTCATAATGTAATAAATATCAGTTTAGGTCATTATTCAAGGTACAAGTCAAGGACAACCATGTCCATGCAAGGGGTACAACCATGTCCATGTAAGTGGGAAAGCAATGACAAATTTTCAAAACATATGGAACTTCCTTGCAAGATCAAAGTACATATGCCATCTAAAGTACCATATAAAAAACATACAAGTGCAGCTACATCAAGGAGCATCATTTAAGGGTAGGTACTTCTCCACCTTTTGTTATGAATAAAGTGTAAAATTGCTATTTGGATGCATGAGAATCAAAGGAACAAGATAGCCTACATATGGGACAGTTCTACACTGCAAAGAGCTGCAATCATTATGAAAATGAATAGAATCAAGTGGAGCAACTATAATGTACAACCACCAAGTATAGCAGCCATCATGAAGACTTCATAGTTTTCCTTCTTTCTTCATCAATATATCAATGTCAAAGTTCAAGCATGTGAATAGTTCATCAGATAAGTCAAGTATAAATAAGCAAAGTGGAACAACAGTCATGAAGTCACATAAGATGGAAGGAATAGTCTTATATCTGTCATAGACTGTAACATCTGTAAAATGAAGGATATAGTGAAATAAGTGTCATATCAGTCATAATAATACAAGGAGCAGCAAGCTATCATGATAAAGCAGAGAATAATTGATAATGCACAGAGGAAATGAGGTTGTACCATCAAGATGTCCATATCTTCTATACTTGACAACACAATGAAGTCATAAGGCATAGTCAAGCAAAATTGATACAAAGAACTCCCATTGGAACAGTGTAAAGACACTAGCTATCATAGAAGAATCATAAATTCAAGATGATAAAAGCAGTCCATAGGTGGGACATCACCCTCTGCATTATCATGGAGATATGAGTCATGAAGAATAAGAGACAGTCAACACAGATTTGAATACAAGAATAATAAAAATGCAACATCATGAATTATTTTTGTTCACCTATAGAGCAATGGAGCTTCAGGATACAGAAGGAGGACCATAAGGTATAGAAGGGAGAGAAGAACTAAGTAAGTACATACAACATAATAATGTAGATTCATCAATGAAGAATTTTTTTTAGATGACTGTAACAGTCAAAGTACATATACATAAATGAAAGAGTTGAAGACTAGCATAAGGAGTAGTATGATACATTATAAGATACGTATGTCTTCTTCAGCTGTTCATATTAAACAAACACTTGTTTCAACTATGAAGATGAGTACCATCCAATGCTATGCCATGCAATGAGGAATACAAGTACATTATTATACCTGGAGCAGCATTTAGTAACAGGTTATCCATAAATGGAAACAAAAGAAGTGATCAATAGACATGTTACCTTCAAGGATTATATTAAAGAGTGATTTTATCAAAAGAGTTGTATATTCTCCTTAAGACTAGCAGAAGGATCTCGAGATGTAATTATAAAGAATTTTTATTTTTTAAATTGATCCATACAAACGAGCTCGCATGAAATACTACATCAGTTCGCATGAAGTTTTTTTTTTCAACCCTGGTTCAGTCATTGATACTTATGGTGTGGTTAAAGTCATCATCTCAAATCATGTAGAGTTCAAAGAAGGTAATTCGATAGTTGATATGATTGAAACAGAAGACTACAGTATTATACCTAGAGCAGTTATCTTAACAAAGATCAAAGTTACAGACATACCTCTATTGAACTATGATGGGAAAGGCCTATCTGAGGATGCAAATGTTTATAAGAATATTTAGAGATCTCTTGCCACTGATCTTCAGGCACTTTCAATGGAGAATACAAACATATATATAGTCCTTTGTTAGATGTTGCTACAAGACCGACGAAGAGGGTGATAAGTATTTCAAGCCATGAGGGTTTTGTTTCATCACAAGGAGACTGAAGCCTTTATATGTTGAACAAAGTCAAAGAAAAAATAAAGTGATGAAACTGTAAACATTCATGGTTACCCATTACAATGTAAATTTTTATCTCTTTATGCAAACCCATAATGAATATGGCTGCAGCCTAAAGGTGTCTTTCTTTCAAAAAAATGCAAACCCACAAGACTTTGTTTAAAAAACCCCATCATATGAAGAAATACTGTCAAAAGAGCTTGAATGGTAAGGTAAAATGAAACATTACCTTATGTTTTGTTGTAGAGAGAAGAAAGAGGGCCTATAGGGCCAAGGGTTTTGCCCATGATTTTCTTTTAAAAGAGCTCGAACCATTCATCCATGGCGGCCATGAGCACACAGAGGAAGAAATAACAGTGAAAGCAAAACAAAATATACATTAGAAGCTTTGTTTTGGCTGCAGCTAAAAGCTAAAAAGCCTGTGTTTAGATAAAATATGGTTCAATATTGAAACTAAGGGATTTACCTTGTATTTTCTATTCAAGAATCTTTAGAGATAGCTCATAAACAACAGATAAGCCCTAGAATGCTCCAAGAATAGTAGAGAAACCCTAGTGTATGTCGGCGGGCTCAAGGCAGCATGAGGAGAAAACAAAAATGCCAAAATAAGGATTTTAGGGTTCACACTCTCCTTTTTGGTCGAATGCTGATGGGTTTATTCTTTTTTGACTTCTTTTTGTGATCAATGTTATCCAAAAATGTGCTCGTGGTCAAAGTCATTAGAAATCATTAAACCTAGTGATAAGTGAAGGAGGCCATGAGGAATTGTTATTATGCTCTTTTGATTATCCTTCAAAGTCAAATGTAATAATGCAAGATATGGTGATGTGTGATTTACAAGGTGTTATAAGGTGAGACTTGATAATATTTATGAGATTGCTTAGGTGTCATAAGGGTTTTGACTTTGAATTTTGATTATACATGATGTTGTATGTATTTTGCATGGAGTCATAAGGTTCTAAATGTAGGTATGATGTTTGGAGTGATAAGGTGCTATATATGACAAAATAATGCAAAAACAAATGTATATGACAAATGCATATAGGGAGTCATAAGGGTTCTTTATAATGTATTGCATTAGGCATGAAGGCATAATGATGCATGACGTGAAATACATAATTGCATAAGGAGTCATAAAGATGTTAGCATGTGCCTCATAGATATATATGTTAATGCATGGAAGTGATCATATTATACATGGATATAAGGTGAAGATAGATGCATGAAATTTATGCAAAATGCATGTGGTGTGTTGCATGAGGAGATTACCATATTGCATAAAAGACATAAGGGGGTAAAGGAGGATATTTTTTGCATGAATGAATGCTTGAAGAGTTGTTTTTTTTTAATTTTTGGCATCATAATTTATGCATTGATATAATCATGTGAATGGAAAGGGAGAAATAAGTGGTTATTTTTGTTTTTTATCTTCTAAAGGGGCAAATACATCCAATTTTGCATGATTTTGCAACTAGATTAATGTAAACAAATAATAAATTAATATCATTATAAATTATTTTATTATTTTGTCACAAGTTGTAAAATCAAGGAGATTAGACAGATTGAAACTCATAGCAAAGTAATATGCAAAAAATTACTTTATTACTTGTTCACACATCCCAAAATCATGCAAAATTGAGAGATATAGTTAACTGAAGACTTTTGGAGCTTTTGTATGGCTTTTGGGGTCAAAATTGGAGAGTTTGGTCAACTTTTTGGTTAAACACATGGAGGAGAGCAGTTTGGAGCTATTTTTGCTCGATTTGAGGCAATTATAACCCTTATTTTTAGGGATTTTATTGTTTGCTCGTGGATTAGTTTTGAGAGCTTTCTTTTAGAGGTAGTTAACTGCAGTTGACCTTCTAGGTCTCTTTGAGAGAGAGCATATTATATATTGTAAGAAAAACTTAGTTTTTATGGGTTCTTGCCTTTTTGCTCTTTACACTTTGAGAGAGAAAGAAGGTTTTGTAACTCATTATTGTAGATTTATAGAGATTACAATAGGTTACAGGTTCTATACATTATCTTTTATGCAATTATTTCCTTTATTTTTTAGCTGAATCAAATGTCTACCTTTCCATTAATGCAGCTTTTGTGAATGGTTTGATGAGATTTTATTGTGTTTAAATATTAGAACCTTTAAAATCATTGTCTCATATGTACTTGCATGTGTTAGAGAGAATTGAAAATCATAGGTCTTAGGCTGTGCAATTGGAGAAATTTCTTTTTTTTTGTTGTGAAAACCCTTTGCCTTCATGAAGAAAATCTTTTCGAGCCTCCCTTAGAATCATTTTTGTGGTCAAATTGTTGAAAGTGGTTTGTGTGGGTAGATTTTCTGAGATTTATTGTGAGTTAAATTGCCAAGTTTTCAATCAAATATTAGGTGCATCACCATTTTTAGATTACAGTTTTAGTGCTTTTAGAAGACCTTTTTCCCTTTTTTCCACACCAAAGTCATAGATCTAATTGAATATTTTAAGGGAACCAACCCATAATCTAGAGGTTCAAACTCAACATAGGTCACCCACAGCCCGAGTTTGATCCTTTGTTACACAGGATTGTTGAGCCTCATAGCTCTGCATAAGGGGTGCAATCCTACTCGTCAACAATTTTTGGTACGCCTAGTGGGACTTTGAACTGATTTTCAGTTTAAAAAGAACTTATTACTGTTGTTGTTTTGGTATGATCAACAATTAATACAACCTTTTTAGAGGTGTTATTTTTAAAATACATGGCAACTCTTCCTTTTTGGTTTTAATAGATTAGATTTTACAGCCTATGAAAAAATTCAAACAAGATTAGGTGCTATTTTATTTCAAGTAGTTCTAGTTTTAGCTTTTTCCAACTTTTGAATGAGTAAACATGTCTATCCTTCATGGAAACATGTCATATCATCCATCATATCATGAAAATGTTGCTAATCCACCATCTTATTAGCCATATCAGATCATCCATGCTGCTATTTTTGTATACACCTAAAAATGACATGACTCGATCTAAATAAATATTCTTAATATTTATTCCATTATAATTCCTCTATCAATAAATAAATAAATAAATTTATTTATTTGATTCATATTCCTCTAAAGTTAATTAAATATCAAAATATTTAATTACATCTTCTAAAGTCAAAGTTAAATAAAATCTTTTATTTAATTTATTCCTACCAAACAATTAAATAATTTCTAATTATTTAATTAAATTGTTCATTCAAACAAATTTAAATAAATACATTAAATTTATTTAATTCCTCTCACTCTCCAAAAATAAAATATAATTAAATATTTTATTTATTCTTCCAAAATCATGTGCAAGTAAATTAAATAAATTTATTTATTTAATTTGCTTTCTTATCTTCCAAAATCTTTTAAAAATAATTCTTCCTTGTCATGCAAAAGCAAAAGCTAAGTTTTGATTTAAAACAATCTTGTTTTTATCAATAACTCTTAAATTAGAATAAAACATTCTAATTTTGTCAAATCAAATCTTATCTTTGTCATGAAAGCAGTTAACTCAAAAAGAGAATAGCTTTTTCTATGACACATGTCATTCTTCTATTCACGCACATCCCCTCAAGTATTCTCCTCCGTTGATCTTCTTATTTCTTCTCAACCGTTGATCTCTTCTCTCATGAGTCTATAAATACAACCCTCTTCTTCCATTCTCATAACATGGGCTTTGAAGTAAACTTACTTTGTCAAATCCATAGCGCGACATTGGCACCCCCACTCTCACACCATTTATTATCTATTCCATATTATGTTGAATCTCATCTTCAACACAACAAGTATCCGAGCCATTTATCCTTGTCATCTTGAGGTATCAAAGCAAGGAAGCAAGCTTCCTGAGGGCCACATTCATTACCAAAAGATCAAAAGAGAATAGGTGAAAAATAGAAATCGTGAGGTAAAAAAGGTTGTGAGTATCATTTTCTTATTTTAATCCTTTTTTACTTGCACATTTCATTGATGTTATTGGGTTTTTGTAATTCATTTTATTATCCCATTTTATCCATTACATTTTTGGCACCCACCGTGGGGCCCTTTCCCCAAATCTAATCCAAAACTAAGTTCTTGAGTGACAGGTTCCGTACAGGTTCATTCTGCGCATCTGAGCAATCCTAGCGCGCATATGATCACTGTTCCAGCACATACAATCATTGGGTGCATCCATCATAAGAAGCTACACATATACAACCTGTTTCAGCGCCTGTAATATTCCAACTCATATACCCCTAGAGACTGCGCTTTCATCCTCTAGAATGATGCATCCATAGAAACTGCGCATATATCCTTTATTCCTACGCTTTTGACACCTGTCTTAGCGCATTTGTAATTCTACACTTATAGTCTCTGTTTCTGCGCATACAGACTATGAAGCTGCGCATCTATTCTTCATAGTGATTCTAGGGATTTTTTGCAGGTTTTCTAACATTGACATTTGTCTTGTAGGATTGATTTCTTTGATTTTCGTGCAGGGTTAAGAGCTGGATAGTTTCATTTTCCTTAAAAC
This sequence comes from Cunninghamia lanceolata, assembly GCA_027924645.1. Classification (NCBI taxonomy): domain Eukaryota; kingdom Viridiplantae; phylum Streptophyta; class Pinopsida; order Cupressales; family Cupressaceae; genus Cunninghamia; species Cunninghamia lanceolata. Next base: position 2,399,245 of record BSBN01000236.1, read on the forward strand.
ACACATCATAGATTAACTAGGGGGAAAAGTAAAAAAATGTGTGCATGCAAATCTCACGTAGTTCTTAACTAGGAGGGTAGTAATGGACATCATTGCTATCTTTGCATCATTGCTATCTCTTTTAGTTTAGAACATTGCTATCTTACAAAGGGAAAAGAACCATTGCTATCTTTAATCACTTCAAAGTTAACAACTGTGGGAGTGCCCAAGTAGATAACACATAGTTTTTTTCATTTAAAATAGGATTGGATAAACCACTGTCTACCGTGTCTGTCGAATGACAATAGGCTTATGCTCTCCCCTTTACTAGGTGACTAGAACGCCAGACTTGTCATTCTTTGTGTGTAACCTTTAGAGGGGCCTGCCCTTGGATGCCCGCCTGTCCAAGTGGGAATGACCCTAAGTGGAAACAGGCTAAAGCCAAGCCCTACTGATCCACTATAAATAAATTATGCTTGAGGCGAAAGCTTCCTACAACGAGTGCCACTGTGTTACACCGACAGCCAACCTCCCCCAAAACCCTCCAAGGCCTAACCCTTGGAGGCTGGGAGACTCCATAACGAAGAGTAGTGCTACCACATGTGTAACCACTCGAACAGTTGCCCTAACTACTTAGCCATTGTCTAGTATACCAAAAACCTTCTATTTGTTGATGCAAAAGGTGGGACCTTTGAAGCCGCTCTGATTCATGTGATTCATAATAGAGGCAATAGGGACAATCCTAAGGTTTAGTGGGGGGATGAGCCTAAGGAAACTTAGATCTGGTATGCGTGAGAAGTGAGTACCGTGGAGAGAAGTTAGTACTACCAAATCCTAGAGCTACACGCTTTGAATATGCACAGCTAGGGGACTCAACAGATACTGTCTCTTCTAGCCTAGGTTGTAATTGTTCTTGTGTCAAAAAGTCCACAAAAATACAAAAAAATAATAAAAGATAAAAATCACGAAAACTTCTTTGTGTTTGCTATGTCTTTATCTGCCATAATTGAAAAAACAAAAAAAAACTACAAAACGCACATCAAAAAATTTACAAAAGAGTTCAGAAAACTAGAGTTGCGCATATACATTTTAAAGTTGCGCATATATCTCAACCTACTGTGCATTTGTACTGACTTCCTGTGTTTTTTCTACCTATTCCTACGCATTTATTCTCTGCCAGAACTGCGCATTTACTTCGACCTGTAGTGCATTTACCTTTTGAAACCGCGCATTTGTAGCTACGCATCTATCACAGTAAGTTTTTCCGGTCTTGTGTCAATTTTTGTAGAGATGGCAAACCAATTAGAATATATTTCTCAAACACTCCAATATATGCAATTGCAAATAAACTTAGGTCCCTCACCCCAGGATTGTATAGCAATTGTTCAACAAATCCAAGTCTTACAACAAGAAATGGCAATCTTGCAAGCTGAATGTACCAGTACTAGCTACACCTCGCACCAAAATCATACCTTCTTTTCCCATCTTAATGATACTATTGACAAGGCAAGCACCACCTCAAGTCAAAAATCATATACCACCCTGCCTACTAGTCCTCCTTCACTATCTTCTAAGACACATTCCAAAACATACCAGTTTTACACCAACACTGACCTCAAGTTCCCCACCGTCTAAACCGACAACCAAAGAATCCTCGGATGATTTATGGAAAAGAGTTTTTCCAAATTTATACAACAAAAGAAAAGCTATGGAGAAAGCCAAATCCACTCATCCATCACCTCATCCATATACTCCTACACCTACGAAGGATGTGATCCAAGGACTACTAGTAGTGAGTCAACCATGTCCTCAAATTCTGGTCCTTGACCTTACCAAAGATTCTTCCAGTAACATGTCAAATCCTACAACCCCTTCATGTGATCCTCAACCCCTTGAGCTTATCGAAGAGTCTCCTACCATGAACCCAAGTCAAGAGCTATTGTACCTTCATGTCGATAACCATCAAGAACATGTCAAGCCTATCCAAGAGCTATCCACTTCCATTCAAGCACATTAAGAGTTATGTCAAGAGCACACCTTAGAGCATGTGGAAACATACACCCTTTGTCTAAATCAAGATCAAAGCACCCCCATCCAATTTCAAATTGTTCATAACCTTTATCTTTTCCATGATCAAGATAATACCTACGAAGAAGCTATCCATGAGCAACTTGATCCTATATATGAGAAAGAGATCCAATTCCAACCCATCCATAACCTATATCTTTTCTATGATCAAGATATTCCCTATGAAGAAGATATCCATGAACAACTTGATCCCATGCCCATCCATAAGCAAGAAACCTCCATTACTTCTATACATCTTCCATCTAATCTTATCCATTTTCCAACAACTTTTGCTTCCTCTGATGAGACACTTGCCTCCAAAGTGCACATAGATGATCAAACCAATAACTTGGATTCAAGTGAACATAATGATAATCAAAATCCTAATGATCCTGCACCATCCATTATTGGCCATGCTACAAATCCCCCACCGTATATCCTTGGTCTCACTACCTTCATGCATGAATGTTCTTCCTTAGGAGAACAACAACCGTTATCTACCTCTTCACCTTCCCCATCAAATAATGAGCTCGCATCTAGTGCACTAACCACTCATAATCCCATTGTCCATCGCATACTCCAAAATATGAACTATCAAGGTAAAGGCTTAGGCCTTCATGAACAAGGTATTATGGAGCCTATCCATGTCAAAATCCCTCCACCTTCATATGGCCTTGGATACACACCCCAAGGTGAACAATCTCAAGATGTTGGTACTTCCTCTATGACTTCTAAATCCACCACTATCCATCACAAATCCTATCATATTCCCAAAACATATGTCACCATTCCACCTCCCTTATCAGATACGTCCCAAGAGCATGTGACCATACACCTTTCACCATCCAATCACCCTCCACTACTTCTAACTCCTAACATCCCTCCTTACATCGTGCCACCACTTCTTCCAACACCTTATTCATCCATCTATAAATCCTCTAACAATCCCAATCATGGCCAACAAATGCACATGTTGTCTAAACAAAGAGCTTCCACCTACCCCACTTCCACCATCCCAAGAGAATTCAACAGCAAAAATTTGGATGCCTCTACCTCTCAAGTCAAAAATCCTAAGCGTCCTCATGACCGAGGATACAAAAGTGAAGAATCAAAGAATTATCCATATCAAAAGATGCATACACCCATATGCCTCAATGCCAAACTAAAAAAGGTGTGGGTCCCCAAGGAACAAATAATTATCTCAGAAGCTACACAAACGCTGCATATACCCAAGCCCATATCTTCACAGGTAAAGTCTAAAAGCAAAATGGTTTGGGTACCTAAGCAAAAAACCATCAAGTTAGATGAGGCATCCACCTATCAAGCATCCCAACCATCCACTTTCTCCTCTTTCATCCACAAGTATCAAATCCTTCCATCCCACATGACAAACAAAAATCAAAACAATACAAAGTCTATGTGGGTCCCTAAATTCTTAAATCACCCATCCTCCAGGAAAAAATCTCCATTGCTTCCTACACCACCTTCCCATCATCAACTTCAATGTTTATCATGGTATGTGTAACCGTTGGTCATGGTTCCCTTCCATTCCACAGTATTTCCATATACCTCCATATCCCCTTCCTTCCACTATTATCCTACATATCTTCTTCATCCTATTCCTATGGTCCATGCTTTTGCATAAGCCTTCCATCCATTCTTGCATAATTCCTCTATATTCTGCATTATCCTCCACTATCACATCTTCCATAATCCACTATCACACCCTTCCATAATCTAATATCTACCATTCTTCATCTCACTTTCATGCAATCCCCCACCAACATCTAGAAGCACACTAGACATGGTCCGTGTGACATCATCCATCTAGCGGGACTATCACCTTTCAAGGAACTAGATACTTAAGTCTCTCCTTATCCATATCCACCTTCTCCTATCTAAATAGTCAAAAAATAAAAATAAATAAAAATGAAAAATAAAAATAAAAAAATAAAAAAAAGTAAAGAAAAATCCCTTCGTCCAACGGTGAAAATCTGGCAAACAGGCACCTTGGATAAGTACCATGATGAAAACCTGGCAAATAGGCGTCATGTGTAAGTTGATCTCCTATGTCACCTACACTTGGGGGGCACCTCATCTCATCGGCATATCACTTTTCTCCTACTACTTTCCTTTCGTACCATTTCCTATCCTATTCCTCTATCCATTACATACCTATACTGTCCAGTCCATCCATCCTAATCTTCCATTCCTCTATTTTTCTTGATCTTGATAAAGATTGGGAGTAGAATGTTGAAAAATGTTTTAGATGTCTCTTGACATACCTTATCCCTCCAAAACCACACAAATCCTTCATTATCCTCTCATCGTCCTTCATCGTAAACTTTGAGTTATTCCTATGTGACATAGTCCTTGGAGATCACATCCTTGATTCCTTCTATCCACTATTACCCATCCTCATACATACCCATTCCATTCTTTATCACCCATACATCTACCTATCTGTGGTGTTTCCCTTCTCATCAGTATCTACCCTTAAGGCTATCCAAAATTCTTATCCAGTATCATGTCAACAGTGTCAGCCTAGCAAGCCTCTATTATCAATGTTATCTGTTCCATATCTGATCCATAGCTGTTCCATATCTGATCCATATTTGTTCCATATTGTGTCTTATCTGATCCATATCTTAGATCCATCAGGGTTCACCCCGAACTACGTTGCCTCTGCCTCGTCACGTAGGCAAGGCTATTTAGCAATGAGCCCCCGAGGCACTAGATCAGCCCCTTAGGGTCCGTCTCTCCATATCTATTTGTTGTGTCATCCACAATATAGTTGATCCTTTATCTGACTATGGGCAAGTCCTTGACCTAGTTACGGAATTGGATTCTTAAATGCCACTTGTTCTAAGAGGACACCAATAACGATTATGATACCCTTTCATCAGACGCAAGCATGTGCAACGCAAGACCGCTTCCAAACAAAAATATTGACACAAAAACATCAACCTATCCCATGCAAAACAAACAAAGACCAAAACAATCAAAATAATTTTATCAATACTATGGCAAGAAAGCACATCTAATGCAAGAATGTTTTGTGAAAAGGTTAAGTTAGAGAGTCTTGATTTTTGTTATTTTGTCTTTCTATGCTGCTCGAGGATGCCAAAAGCTAGAGATGCTATGATGGGGCAATAATCATTTTTCTTTGTCTGCTATTTGTGGGTTAATCTTTAGTAGTGTGACAACTCTTGTCTAATGACATGATCAAAAAAAGATCATTGAGGACTTCAGAGGTCTAAACATGAAAAGGGGCAATCCTTGTCTGTTGAAATGCAAGAAATACTCAGGTCATCTAGATTCAATTTTGACTAGATGCTTGTATTCACTTGCTATATCAAAATCCAAGTAATACTCAGGTCATCTCAGTTTAATTATAGATGCTTGTATTTTCTTACAACATAATAAACACACAATGATGAAACAAAGAACTTCAAAATACTTGCAATATCAAGATGACAAATATCCGTATCCATATCCATAACGTATCCAATTGCATATCCATATCCATAACATATCCAGAAAGCATTCCTTATCCATATCCATAACGTATCCAATTACATCGCATATCTGTATCCATATCCATATCCCATGCAATAAAATTCTATGTAGAGAGTCAATGTTTATAAATAAAAGCTTGTGATTTCTTTTGTAGAGTCATTCTTCTATCGATCAAATTTCTATCTGTCTTCATATCTCTCGTCAACAGTTCTATCCAAGCAGTGATCAAAATGCAAGTCTATCCTTAAATCCATATCAATCAAGTCAAGTCAATCTTGTCAAATGATCCAATCACAATTAGTGGTCTTGATCCTTGTCTGGTCATAAACCACCTCAATCAATTGTCTTATGCAAGATGTGGCATTGTCAAAATCAAACCAACACACACGTCTTACACGACATGTCTCATTTACTAAAACCAGACACTATCCTATTGTGTTGCTCTAGGGATCTGTCGTTCCCCGCCATGACAACACTGTCATATATCGTTATCATTATATCATTGGTTTACCACTTGACAGGGGCAATACCTTGTTTGTTCTTATATCATTTATGCATACTTGCTTACTTGCTTGTGTGTGTTATCATTTTATCTTGCATCACGTATCATTTTAGCTCTTTCTTCATCCTAACCTGTTTTTCACCTTCTTCTTCGTGAGATTGTCCATCTCACGCCTTCTGCCTCTTCCCATCCAATCTCCCGAGGGGACATCCTACTGTCGTTAAACGTGTACCGCGGACAAATTGGGGCATGTATCATTTTTAGACAATCTTATTCTTTGAAACAACATGATAAAACACATTGCATCAAAGAGGGGCAAAATGTATACACCTAAAAATGATATGACTCGATCTAAATAAATATTCTTAATATTTATTCCATTCTAATTCCTCTATCAATAAATAAATAAACAAATTTATTTATTCGATTCATATTCCTCTAAAGTTAATTAAATATCAAAATATTTAATTACATCTTCTAAAGTCAAAAATAAATAAAATCTTTTATTTAATTTATTCCTACTAAATAATTAAATAATTTATAATTATTTAATTAAGTTGTTCATTCCTCCAAATTTAAATAAATAAATTAAATTTATTTAAATCCTCTCACTCTCCAAAAATAAAATATAATAAAATATTTTATTTATTCTTCCAAAATCATGTGCAAGTAAATTAAATAAATTTATTTATTTAATTTGTTTTCTTATCTTCCAAAATCTTCTAAAAATAATTCTTCCTTGTCATGCAAAAGCAAAAGTTGAGTTTTGATTTAAAACAATCTTGTTTTTATCAGTAACTCTTAAATTAGAATAAAACATTCTAATTTTGTCAAATCAAATCTTATCTTTGTCATGAAAGTAGTTAACTCAAAAAGAGAATAGCTTTTTCTATGACACATGTCATTCTTCTATTCACGCACATCCTCTCAAGTTTTCTCCTCCATTGATCTTCTTATTTCTTCTCAACCGTTGATCTCTTCTCTTATGAGTCTATAAATACAACCCTCTTCTTCCATTCTCATAACACAGGCTTTGAAGTAAAATTACTCTATCGAATCCATAGTGTGCCATTGGCACCCCCACTCTCACACCATTTATTATCTATTCCATATTGTGTCGAAGCTCATCTTCAACACAACAAGTATCCGAGCCATTTTTCCTTGTCATCTTGAGGTATCAAAGCAAGGAAGCAAGCTTCCAGAGGGCCACATTCATTACCAAAAGATCAAAAGAGAATAGGCAAACAATGGAAATCACGAGGTAAAAAAGGTTGTGAGTATCATTTTCTTATTTTAATCCTTTTTTACTTGCACATTTCATTGATGTTATTGGGTTTTTGTAATTCATTTTATTATCCCATTTTACCCATTACAATTTTTACCCCTAATTCCTTTGATTTACAAAGAAACTAGCATGCGCAATACTCTTACCTCCCGCCCACCCCAGTTCAGCCTTGTTGGTAGCCTATACAGAAACCAAATTAGCTTCAAGAAGCTATTATCTTCACCAACTCCAAGTGAGTGCAAAGGAGGAGATTACAAGAATAAAAAGTATGACGCTTGATCTCAATAACACATTGCTAGAAATCAATAAGTAGATAGAAGAAATCAAGAAGCAGTAAGAGTATGAGCAACAATAGGAGGAGCTAGATTATTAGGCCTATCTCTCTGAGCAAGACTTGCTAATGTAGAGAAGACAAGATGAAGAAGATCTTGCAAGGGAGGTTGCAGCCAAAGAAGAAAAAATAAAACACTTGCTTGCACAAGTACAAAGGCAAGAGATCCAGATAGCTGCATTCATTCTAGATCAGCTTGTTCAAAATAAAGTTTGTAGGTATCAAATTCCAAGTTTCAGAAGTTCTGATTTTGCTCAGGAACCTGTTTGCATTCAAAATCAGTCCATTAATCCTTAGTATCAGTCACATCAAGTATCTAACCAAGTCATCAATCTTTTGAACAAACATGGAAGCCTTCTTGGACCAAGCATCCTGATTATAAAATACCAAATCTTGTTAAATCTACCTCTCCCATACCAATCCAAAATCAGGAAAGGGAAGAAGAACCAATCAAGATTCCAAGTTTCAATCTAGCAGCTGAAGATTTTTGTACTCCTTGTATCACCAAATTAGAAAAATCAAATGTGGAGCAAGAAGTTGCTACTGTGTTTTCTGTGTCCCAAGCTGAAAATGAGCATAATGCATGTGTTGAAGGGCTTGATTCACATTTGATACCAAAACCTTTACATTTCGATTCATTTGTAAAGTTTTCTAATGCTATGTATAAGATGAATGAAAGCAAAGTACAAAGGTCACAAGGTGAAAGTCTTCAGTTGCAAAGATAGAATGCCCAAGTTCCATTGGAGCAAGCCCTGTGTGAGGAGGAAGAATTGGTTTCTTTGTTTGATCAGCTACCTAGTTTTGTTGAGCTAGATGAAGAAGGCATGATCATACCACAGGCAGAAATACAGGTATAGCAGGAGGATGCAAATAATTGTGATGGTTTGCTAGTTCACCAAGAACAGAATGAGGACAGTCTTGATTTGGAGGATGGAGAGATTAAAATACATGAGGACACTGGGAGTCTGGAGCTTGAATCAACTATTCTATCAGTTGTTCCTAAGAGCCTTCAAAGATCTGGTAGTTTTGATGAGTTATTGGCTGTCCTAATGGAAGAAGATGATTCATTAACCATGGAGGAGGAACTGGCATGGCAAGCCATCATGCAAGGTAAAAGTATTGAACAACTGAATGAGGAAACTCATCTAGATTCAGTGCAAGATTTTCAGTTGGAGGAGAGCATGTTTTCAGGTATCATAGAAGTTTTTGGTTCTAACATTGATGATAATCTAGAATCACATGAATCAACAATATGTGATCAACATATTCAGGTCAAAGAGGCAGACATTACTTCATTTCATTTGTGTGGGCTAACTCTTTCAAATCAGGTTGAAATTGCAAGTGAAAACAGGACAACAGATTTCAATAAGGAAACCAGGAGTATGAGCAGAAAGTTCATTATTGCAAGAGGGTGTCCCATCAGGGATTTAGTTGACAAAGAGCTTAAAAGGGAGATATAGATTTTTGTTGTACCCAAAGAGGAGACTACAACCCTAAAATAGTAGAATGAGACCATCTATTCACCCCATAATAGCAGTATAAATGATCATATTCAGATGGTGAGTGGTTTTGTTTTCATTCTTCAGAGAGTTTTGCAGCATTATATAAGGTATGTCCTTATGAATCATATATTTTTAGTAGCAAAACAACTTACAAAACATCCTTTCTTAATCAGAAAGGGAAGTTATTTTACAAAGCCAGTTAATGGATTTGTTTGACCAACTTCTATGGCTTGTTAGTGTAGGGTAGAGTAGGATTTCAGTTTAGTATTTTGTTTTCCAAGAAGTGCACATGCACATTTTGCTGGATGTGTCTTAAATAGGTCAAAATAGTTCAATTTCAATTTTGTTTTTGCTGTTGTAGTTTTCTATCAGTTTGAGTTGCAAGAGGTTTTCCAAAGTTTCAGGCAAAAAAAGACTCATATACCCAATGGAATTGCAAGGCTACTGGTTCTATTTTTTTAGCAGGCAAACACCCTTGAGAGGTCACCAAAAATGTTACTACAGTATGTTCACACCTAATTTAGCAAGGCCTGTGTTGTAGTTGTCACAAAAGGGATAAAAGAAATTTTTTAAGTGTATGATCAATCAGTTGAATGCATGATATCTTGGCAAGAGAACATCAAAGATCATTTGTCAGGATAATGTGACAATCCAATCAGAACTGTCAGACCATCCTGACAAGTGAAGTTTTATCTAATGACAAGAGATCAGACATTCAATGAATGACAGGTATCTAACTGGTTTTATCTTTCAGTTATGAGGTGGTTAAATTATTCAAATATCACAATTCAATGTGAAGGAAAGGTATTTATAAACTGTCATTTCATTATCATATTTTAAACATATGTTTTTAATCAGTTTCAGTTATTCTGTCCTATGCATTTGATACAGAAAGCAAACATATATAAATCATTGTATAAGGTAAAATAATTGATCATATTTAAAAGAATGTTTAAAATATGTCCCACACATGCCGTCGGAGTGACTAAAATGAGCCAATGCAAACATTATGCAAGCTATACATCTAATGATAAAGAAAAGGAAAAGAACACATAAGGAAAGTGGATATCCATCATTGCCTTATCATGAAGGTTGATTATCCCGTCTGGCAACTTGATCTTCATATCTTCATCTTCTAGCTCCTGATCAAGATGGTGGACCTGCAAGGTTGAAGAGAGGTTTTGTTAGAAGCTCCAGATATGCAGATTCATCATATGCTTTATCAACAGACATATAAATCTTGCAAACATTATGCATTAATGTGATTGGATCACAATCAGACATGTGCAATAAATCAGATCATCATCAAAGAGAGCAATCGGCTTTCAAAGGTATGTTTTATTTGCTAACTTGTTTGTTCACTGTGCAAGTACAGGTGAAATATGTCAAAAATCAATCATTGAAATAGCATGTGGAGAAAATGTGGCTCCCACAAGGGTTGAGCCCAGCATGCTATGAACAAACCTTTTGTCATATTACAATAAATATCAGTTCAGGTCATTATTCAAGGTACAAGTCAAGGACAACCATGTCCATGCAAGGGGTACAACCATGTCCATGTAAGTGGGATAGCAATGACAAATTTTCAAAACATATGGAACTTGCTTGCAAGATCGAAGTACATATGCCATTTAAAGTACCATAGAAAATAGATACAAGTGTAGCTACATCAAGGAGTAGCATTTAAGGGCAGGTACTTCTCCACCTTTTGTTATAAATAAAGTGTAAAATTGCTATTTGGATGCATGAGAATCAAAGGAACAAGATAGGCCTACATATGGGACAATTCTACACTGCAAAGAGCTGCAATCATTATGAAAATGAACAGAGTCAAGTGAAGCAACTATAATGTACAACCACCATGTATAGCAACCATCATGAAGACTTCATAGTTTTCCTTCTTTCTTCATCAATATATCAATGTCAAAGTTCAATCATGTGAATAGTTCATTAGATAAGTCAAGTATATGTAAGTAAAGTGGAACAACATTCATGAAGTCACATAAGATGCAAGGAACAATCTTATATCTGTCATAAGCTATAACATTTGTACAATGAAGGATACATTGATATAAGTTCCATATTAGTCATAATAATGCAAGGAGTAGCAAGTTGTGATGATAAAGCAAAGAAGAATTGATAATGCACAAAGGAAATGAGGTTGTACCATCAAGATGTCCATATCTTCTATACTTGACAACACAATGAAGTCATAAGGCACAGTCAAGCAAAATTGATACAAAGAACTCCCACTGGAACAGTTTAAAGACACTAGCTGTCATAGAAGAATCAGAAATGCAGGATGATAAAAGCAGTCCACAGGTGGGACATCACTCTTTGAGTTATGATGGAGATATGAGTCATGAAGAATAAGATGCAATCAACACAAATTTGAATACAAGAGTAATAAAAATGCAATAGCATGAATTATTTTTGTTCACCTATAGAGCAATGGAGCTTCAAGATATAGAAGGAGGACCATAAGATACAGAAGGGAGAGAAGAACTGAGTAAGTACAGATGACATAATAATGTAGAGTCATCAATGAAGAATTTTTTTAGATGACTGTAACAATCAAAGTACATATACATAAATGAAAGAGTTGAAGACCGGCATAAGGAGTAGTATGATACATTATAAGATACATATGTCTTCTTCAATTGTTCATATTAAACAAACACTTGTTTCAACTATGAAGAGGAGTACCATCCAATGCTATGCCATGCAATGAGGAATACAAGTACAGTATTATACCTGGAGCAGCATTTAGTAATAGGTTATCCATAAATGGAAACAAAATAAGTGATCAATAGACATGTTACCTTCAAGGATTATATTGTTGGTGAACCTAAAGAGAGTGATTTTATGCTAAAGAGTTGTATATTCTCCTTAAGACTAGCAGAAGGATCTCAAGATGTACTTATAAAGAATTTGTATTTTTTAAATTGATCCATACCAACAATCTCGCATAAAATACTACAACAGTTCACATAAATTTTTTTTTCAACCCTGGTTCGGTCATTGATACTTATGGTGTGGTTAAAGTCATCATCTCAAGTCATCTAGAGTTCAAAGAAGGTAATTTGATAGTTGATATGATTGAAACACAAGAAGTTACAATATTATACCTAGAGCAATTCTCTTGACAAAGATCAAAGTTACAAACATACCACTATTGAACTATGATGGGAAAGGCCTATCTGAGGATGCAAATGTTCAGAAGAATATTTAGAGATCTCTTGCCACTGATCTTCAGGCACTTTCAATGGAGAATACAAACATATCTACAGTGCTTTGTTAGGTGTTGCTACAAGACTGACGAAGAGGGTGTTAAGTATTTCAAGTCATGAGGGTTTTGTGTTAGCACAAGGAGACCGAAGCCTTTATATGTTGAGCAAATTCAAAGAAAAAACAAAGTGATGAAACCCTAAACATTCATGGTTGCCCATTACAATGTAAATTCTTATCTCTTTATGCAGACCCAGAATGAGTATGGTTATAGCCTAAAAGTGTCTTTCTTTCAAAAAAATGCAAACCCACAAGACTTTGTTTAAAAAACCTCATCATATGAAGAAATACAATCAAAAGAGCTCGAATGGTAAGGTAAAATGAAACATTACCTTATATTATATTGTAGAGAGAAGAAAGAGAGCCTACAAGGCCAAGGGTTTTGCCCATTATTTGCTTTTAAAAGAGCTCGAACCATTCAGCCATGGCGACCACGAGCACATAGAGGAAGAAATAACAGTGAAAGCAAAACAAAATATACATTAGAAGCTTTATTCTGGCTGTGACTAAAAGCTAAAAAGCCTGTGTTTAGATAAAATATGGTTTAATATTGAAACAAACGGATTTACCTTGTATTTACTATTCAAGAATCTTCAGAGATAGCTCATAAACAACAGATAAGCCCTAGAATGCTCCAAGAATAGTAGAGAAACCCTAGTGTATGTCAACGGGATCAGGGCAGCATGAGGAGAAAATAAAAATGCCCAAATAAGGATTTTAGGGTTCACACTCTCCTTTTTGGTCAAATGCTGATGGGTTTATTCTTTTTTGACTTCTTTTTGTGATCATTGTTATCCAAAAATATGCTCGTGGTCAAAGACATTAGAAATCATTAAACCTAGTGATAAGTGAAGGAGGTCGTGAGGAATTGTTATTATGCTCTTTTGATTATCCTTCAAAGTCAAATGTAATAATGCAAGATATGGTGATGTGTGATTTACAAGGAGTTTTAAGGTGAGACTTGATAACATGTATGAGATTGCTTGGGAGTCATAAGGGTTTTGACTTTGAATTTTGATTATACATGATGTTGTATGTATTTTGCATGGAGTCATAAGGTTCTAAATGCAGGTATGATGTTTGGAGTGATAAGGTGCTATATATGACAAAATAATGCAAAAACAAATGTATATGACAAATGAATATAGGGAGTCATAAGGGTTCTTTATAATGTATTGCATTAGGCATGAAGGCATAATGATGCATGTTGTGAAATGCATAATTGCATAAGGATTCATAAGGATGTTAGCATGTGCGTCATAGATATATATGTTAATGCATGGAAGTGATCATATTATACATGGATATAAGGTGAAGATAGATGCATGAAATTTATTTAAAATGTACGAGGTTTGTTGCATGAGGAGATCACCATACTGCATAAAAGACATAAGGGGGTAAAGGAGGATATTTTTTGCATGAATGAAGGCTTGAAGACTTGTTTTTTATTTTTGGCATCATAATTGATGCATTGATATAATCATGTGAATGCAAAGGGAGAAATAAGGGGTTATTTTTGTTTTTTATCTTTTAAAGGGGCAAATACATTCAATTTTGCATGATTTTGCAACTTGGTTAATGTAAACAAATAATAAAATAATATCATTATAAATTATTTTATTAAATTGTCACAAGTTGTAAAATCAAGGAGATTAGACAAATTAAAACTCATAGCAAAGTAATCAGGCAAAAATTTACTTTATTACTTGTTCACACATCCCAAAATCATGCAAAATTGAGAGACATAGTTAACTGAAGACTTTTGGAGCTTTTACATGGCTTTTGGGGTCAAAATTGGAGAGTTTGGTCAACTTTTTGGTCAAACACATGGAGGAGAGCAGTTTGGAGCTATTTTTGCTTGATTTGAGACAGTTATAACCCTTATTTTTAGGGATTTTATTGTTTGCTCGTGGATCAATTTTGAGAGCTTATTTTTTGAGGCAGTTAACTACAGTTGACATTCTAGGTCTCTTTGAGAGAGAGTACACTTTGAGAGAGAAAGAAGGTTTTGTAACTAATTATTGCAGATTTATAGAGATTACAGTAGGTTACAGGTTCTATACTTTGTCTTTTATGCAATTATTTCCTTTATTTTTCATCTGAATCAAGTGTCTACCTTTCCATTAATGCAGTTTTTGTGAATGATTTGATGAGATTTTATTGTGTTTAAATATCAGAACGTTTAAAATCATTGTCTCATTTGTACTTGCATCTGTTAGCTAGCATTGAAAATCATAGGTCTTAGGTTTTGCAATTGGAGAAGTTTCCTTTTTTTTTTGTTGTGAAAACCCTTTTCCTTCAAGAAGAAAATCTTTTTCAGCCTCCCTTAGAATCATTTTTGTGGTCAAATTACTGAAAGTGGTTTGTGTGGGTAGATTTTCTAAGATTTATTGTGAGTTAGATTGCCAAGTTTTCAATCAAATATTAGGTGCATCACCATTTTTAGATTATAGTTTTAGTGCTTTTAGAAGACCCTTTTTCCACACCAAAGTCATAGATCCATTTGAATATTTTAAGGGAACGAGTCCATAATCTGGAGGTTCAAACTCAACATAGGTCACCCACATCCCGAGTTTGATCCTATGTTACACAGGATTGTTGAGCCTCATAGCTCTGCATAACGGGTGCAATTATGCTCGTCAACAATACCAAAGACTTCAAAGAATACAGCCAATCACTAGGTGAACTCTTCTTCATAAAATCGCTGCCAAGGAAATGTAGGAATAGACTTTGTGGTGTATATGTCTAGGTTGCGATTAGGGTTCTGCTATCATGAACTCAGGTCTTTCACAAATCTGGGTGAACAACCAATAACTAGCTGGTATAATCTTTCTCTAGAATCAGAGCCCAAACAATGATATAAATCTTCAAGTCTTCAACAATTGCAATGGATCTTTAATGAAATCTTCAACAAATTCAATAATGTGTAATGATATTCAAATCACCAAGAATGTCTTCTACAAATTCATAATAATGGTCTCTCTATGATGAATACTGATTGCATCCACCTCTCAAAATGGGAATGGGGCCATCACCAAGCCCTAGTTATCAAGGGATCATCACATTGATTGGACTGAAATTTGTCTTCAGCCAAGAGATAAACCCAATATGCAAAAACCAAGTCAAAACATGATTTCAAATGACTCCCAGTTACTCCTTATAAATCCCTTACTCCAAATAGGTCTGGCCTAATTTGATTAAATGAAAGTTTTTGTGTACATAATCACTTATTAAATGACAGTTTTTATGTACACAATCACTTAACTTTATTAAATGACAGTTTTTGTTTACACAATCACTTAACTTTATTAAATGATTGTTTTTGTGTACACAATAACACTTTATTTTATAAAGTGTTTTAAATTGACTCAAATAACTTAATAAAATATTAATTTTATAAAGCAATTAAAAATACTTTATAAAATTAATTTACAATTAGAACCTTTTTAAGTTACTTGCAAAATGGGGACATTACAAATGTGGTCATTAGCTCAGGTTTGGCTGACCTGGCTTACTTGCGCCATTTGCGGAGGTACCTCATGGATTGTGGATGTGATGAGAAGCTTGGTGATATAGATTTGAGTCCTAGTTAACCCTTGACATGGTCCACTTTCACTTGCTTCTACCACGAAAGTTTTTAGTGCCGACCTAACTGGTGTTGCACGTTTGAGGTGCACACGCCTCATTAGGACTGACCTACTTGAGATGGGTTTTGGTTGTGGATGGTATAAATGTAAGATGAAGTTGGATGGAATAATCCAGAGAAGAGAATGTGAATGTGAATCAAGGGTAGTGAGTTGTGTGCAAGCTTAAATGCTTATGACTTCAGAATGTAGTGAGAAGAAGGTACCTACATTTCAGTGTGCCAGAAATTACTAAAGGCAGTAAGCCAAAGGTTGTGGATGGCAAGGAGTGGCAGTGGTGGATCTCTCTTATTGCTTTGAGATAGTGAATCTTTCTGTAACAATCTTCTTCTTTCTTCTCTCTTTTGGGCAATGAGCCCTTCGCAGTGAGCCTTTCCTTGGTAGTAAGCCTTTCTTCTGGGCAGTAAGCCCTTGGCAATGAGCCTATTGATTTTCGGTGTTGTTATTCATATATATGTGAGCTAATACTCACCATGGTTTTTCCCTTATTGGGGTTTCCATGTAAATTTGGTGTTCTTATGTGTTTTTACATTGATGCTTCATATGTTTATATTCTGCTAATGCATAATAAGTGATTGATGTTTGGAATTGTTTTGAGGGTTTAAAGTTTTAACATACAACTGATTCACCCCCCCCCCCCACCCCCCCCTCGCAGTTGTCATGTGCATTCTAACACCTTGTTTGCTTCTATATAAAGGAATTCTTCTTCTTTGTTTAGGGACTTTTGGGAGGTAATTTGTATCATGTATGATGTAAATCTTGCAATAGGAAATAGAAGGGGTTTGCAGAAGTAATTTGTGATATTCATTTTCATGTAAGATTTTTGTAATGTTGGTTCTTGAAAATCAAAGTAATGATGATTCCTTGTTTGTCTTTCAGAACTGTCTCCTATCTATCTAAGTTATGATTTGTGGAATTTACTTTCTTGAATATACGTTTGATAGATATTTTTTTCAGATTATGCTAGTTGGTCATTTGCAAAATGTTGTAAAATATCATGTTAAATGTTATATTTGTCATGATGTCTTTCATACTTAACAATATAATTGTTAGTGTTGAGATAGATGCTAGAAATTTATTTTCCAATGTTCTAAAATTTTAGGGTTCACTTAGGCAAATATCTTAGACTCTACAAATCGACCATTTTTCACTTTTGGTCACCTACACAAATGTGGACCTCATTTTTTTGAGCAAGGACTAAAACTTGTGCATGGATATGGACTTGAAACTTGCAAATCTTATTTGGTAGAATGTGCACTATTATAATTCAATCACCTTGATTTTAACATGTCTAAATATGCACAAGGACTTGGTAGTGTTTAAGAACACCTTTGGGCAATGTACTGAATTGTGATGGTCAAGTTCTCATTTAGACCCATAGTGGGACTAGCTTTATGATTGAATGAAGATCAAAGATAGTAGGCAAATGTGCAACAAACCTAGGATTTTGTGATCTAATAATGCTCTAATAAATGCTGCTAGAATGCTCTTATAAATCTTCTACCAATAAGCCGCAACATGCTCGAAAATGATAGTCCGTGATCCCTTTCAAATGAGAACATGAATGTCCTTAAATAGAATCACCAAACCCACAAATCAACTAAATGTGTGCTAGGATATCTCGTAGTTATTAGTGAAATGGTCGACAAAGTGGGAATTTGAATTTTAAATTTTAAAAGTTCAAGCATTAGATTTACGATGTAAAAGTGACTTAGGTTGAAATTTGACACCCACAAATCTGATCCAAGATGATGAATGATACATATAGGAAGCATGAATAAATCTGTAGAAATTGATGGTAGAAAGAATCAAGATATATAATGTCATTAACAAAATTTGGGGAAAAATATACCACTTATAAACTGATTATTACATTTAAAAAACTAATAAAATTAAACTAAAACATAATGAAAAAGGATGTATATTAACCCAAAAAAAAAATAAAAATTTTAAAGAACACTGTATTAAAAATATACTTGAAAGTAAACTGATTTGGAATTTTCTTCCACGAGTCTGTGCCATCTATTGTCAATTCCGACGAGTTCTTTCACAGATTTTTTTTTTTCTCATAAAAAGGACTGACATATTAATGGGGATCATCTCGAGCGCAAGTAGTTCTATTTTTCTGGGCAATGTCTAGGTATGTCGGGCCCTCACTTTCCTGTCTAATCTGTCAAAAATCTGAGACGAACGAGCTTCTAGGTATAGTCCTCTTCTTCTGGTCATTCTGAATGCTATCAAGGAGTAGATGTGTTCATGACAGCTATGCATTTAAAGTTGCCTGTTCGTCAGTCAATGGTCACCAGTTGTCTTGTTGAAGCATCTTAGTCAATTGTCAGTTGTCAGTTGTCTTGTTGAAACATCTTAGTCAGTTGTCAGTTGTCTTGTTGCATTTAAAGTTTTTCCGCTCAAATTCTATTCTGGGTCCTGCTTTTCTCAATTAGGGGAAATCACAGTACTGCCAGAACCGACTGTTTCGTCTAATCTGTTCGGTAAAACGCAGCCTAAGAAGTTCTAGGCATTTTCCGGAAAGCCAATAAAAGTTGTGATAGATGATTAGGTGCCTCCTCTGGTAGTATGAGTAGTCTTATGTTATAAGTTAGATATGGTAGACTATAAAAAGATCTATTTCCATTCTTAATGGTTTGAGTATCCTCCTCCTTCACTCTATTTTCTTTTTTTTTAACTTTCTATTTTATTGTCTTCATGGATGTGTGGAAAAAAATGCAGGAACAAATATTGTAAAAATTAAACCATTGTTATACATGTAACACTAAAATGTAAATATAATATTAATGTTTCAAGGTTTTTACAATGTATTATGCAAATGTTTATTAAAAAAAAAATATAGGGACAAATATTGTAAAAATTAAACCATTGTTATGTACGTAACACTAAAATGTAAACATAATATTAATGTTTCAAGGTTTTTACAATGTATTATGCAAATGTTTATAAAGCATTGCATTCTTGTATTCTTGTTCAACTTTCCCAAATTACCCTATGAAAAACTATGTATCATGCAAATGTTTACAAAGCATTGCATTCATGTATTCTAAGTCAACTTCCCCAAATTACCCTATGAAAAACTAACTCCCAAGTAATTAAACGTTTTAATACTGACACTATGTCACTAATATGACTTTATCACAAAATGTAAACTTTAATTTTCCAACAGCATGTCCTCTCCACAAATTGAAAGCTCTTTTGAGTATAAGGGACAATTTAATCAACTACAATAGAGAACTTAACTCTCAGGGGGGAGATGATTGTTGCACATGTAGCGTTATCCATTGTGATGAAATGGAGATGGGTAGACTATTCTCCAAGTTGGATATCCATGGCTTTAACTTTGAAGGCAATATTAGTTCAAGATTTTTTGAATTGAAAAATCTTAAGCATTTAGCACTTGGTTTGAGCGACAATGGATTGAGTATCAATTTTAGCTCAACCTAAATCCCATCATTCCAACTTTTGTAGCTATCTTTGAGAAGATGTAAAATTGGAGGTCCAATCTAGAGTTGGATTTCAATGCAATATGGGCTTGTAATGTTGGACTTGTTAGGTACCAGACTTGTGGGAAGTTTTCCTCCTTGGTTAAGGTGTTTTTCATTAGACTTGACAAACCTAATCTTATCATGTAATCATTTGGAAGGTCCTTTCTCCATTCTCTTCTACCTTGGTAAGACTGCATCTAATAGATATCTCTAAGAATGAGTGGAGTGGACATTTAGTGGCTGATATTGATAAGCATGTCTTGTATGTAGAAATATTGTTCCTTGACAAAAATTGGAATAGAAAATGCTAGCTTCAATAGAAAATATAAGTTCTCTAAATTGACTGGATTTGTCAAGGAATTTGTTGACAGGTAGTGTCTTTAGTAGTTTGTATGGTTTTCTAAATATTTTTCTATTGAATATGGGAAACAATCATTTTGATGGAGAGATTCTTGGCAACCAATCATAGATTTCCATATTCAATATTGTAAATAATCATGTGAAGGGTAATATCCCTAATGAGTTAGGTAATATGACACAACTTAGGTCTTTTTGCATCCTAATGAATAACATACAATGGCTCCTTCATCTTTCTTTCACAATTTTTTTATCTTTAGAAGTGTTTGATGTGGGAGAAAAAAAATTATCTATAGAGGACCAAGGATTTTGCATAAGTATTTCATGGTTATGGATTTGGTGTGGAGGAAGCTCCTATTATCAACGCATGTCCAATAAAAGAGATACAAAGTGTGCCCAATAGGCCCTCATATCCCATTGTCATCGTCAGGATTTGTTGAATGAGTGGGAAGATAAAAAATTTGCATTTGTCCTTTTCTAGGCTTGAAAATAAATAATCTGGTCCCGCAAATTGTTGCCTCAAGCCCTCATAACATTCAACTTTAAAATATTTTGTTGAAGCTCCCGAATGGTACGGTTTTTTATTTCACTTCTAAAGATCTACTTCAATCATATATTTGATCTGTAAAACCAATTCTAACGGAAGCAATTCACCAATTTATGTTTCAATATTATTCACCTTTACAACCATTTATAAACTATTAGTTATGAGGTGAAGAGACATTGTCGTCTTTCATTTCTCTTGGAAACTTAGATGGAAAGAGAAATGATCAAAGGGGACAATAATGACTCTTCATTCGCCTCATAATTTTAATGTCCACTTGGGAGTGGTATTAATAATGTCACTATATTCAACATTTGTGACAATATTTATCTTGTATTTAGGTATTGATAAGTGCCTTGAGGATCATTACCTAACTTGCAATACTTTTATTTCATCACCATGTTATCTTTACTTTCAATAGATATTTTATATTCTTAGGCAAGGTCAATATTAGATCAACATCTATTCAGGATAGATGCATATATATCCATTCTTCTTATATCAATCTAGTTTTGAATTATTTTTTGAGATTATTAAATCATAAACAACTATTATGTGGTGTGTAATTATAAATGCCTCATGTTGATCATGGAAGTAGTGTGCTTGTTAAGAGAAGAACAAGAAGACACAAAGTCAAATTATGTTTGGTTGTTCTATGAACATGCAATCTTTATGTTAGTTATTTATTATTCTTCATAATAGTAGCTTGTAGATTAGTTGATTATAATTCTAATAACTTCATTTCAAGAAAGTCAAAATTATAACTTACCATATAATTAGCACCTCTTACATAAATTATCTCTTACAATAAATAAAGAACAATGTTAAATCTTAGGATTAAGAGTTGGGATTAGGGCAATCAATGCATAATTAAATTTACAAAATTTAACAAATAAATATAATATTTAGTTGGACTTTAGATAGAGGAATATCTCACTAAAGATGTTAATTCCTTAGAGTTTGCAAATTGATTGTACTTTCTTATGTTTAGATTTTTGTTATTGAAATTGATCTAGCAAATGGAATTGGACTTGGACTCACAAAACCAAATCCATAAGAGAACTAAAGGTAATATAATAGATGTGTTTGAGCTCATTATACCTATGTTTGAAATGAAATGGTGTTTAGAGGTACCATTTGGGAAGTTGCTAAGTAAGAATTTATTCTCCTTTGGAGGATGCCTAAGATAATACATGTTGATGTATGCCTTGATAATGATACTATAGGGTATTAGGAATGCTCTATGCCAAATGATTACTCTATCATGTGCCAATACATGATGACATGTCCTTAAATACACATATTTGAACAATTCTACAACACATAAGGTGTATGCCTTTTTATTTGCTTCTTTGGCCCTTTATTTAATTATACAGTCGTAGTGTATGAGCTTAACTTTAAGATATACTTCATGGAAAAATATTATTTCATGTCTAAACTTTTATATAAACTATGGACTTTATGATCTAATTGGTCATTGACTTAATGTAGTTTGTCAAGAGTAACTTATGTTGTGTTTTCCCATCAATGATATGATCGACCACCCACAAGTTATATGGAATGATCAGCTTGGGTGATCATTGCATCTGA
Source organism: Cunninghamia lanceolata (assembly GCA_027924645.1). NCBI lineage: Eukaryota > Viridiplantae > Streptophyta > Pinopsida > Cupressales > Cupressaceae > Cunninghamia > Cunninghamia lanceolata. The sequence goes on from BSBN01000236.1 coordinate 2,421,350, forward strand.
CTTTTGATTCACAAGTGTCCACTCACATAGGAATCTTCAAGATCATTTTCACATCTTAAATTGGTAAAATATTATTTAGGTTAAAATAGCACAATGTTTTATAGGATGTAAAACCAAATAGGTTCTCTTAGGTTCAGACATGGGGACATGCCAATTCTTACAGGGGGAGAGACCACCTCAAGAAAAAATCAAAACCATTTTTTTAGATTACAAATTAGTACCAATTATTTATCCCTACATACAAATCACATATAAATAGATGTCCAAACATCATACTTTGTGGGAATGACTCATAATATCCTTGTGTAACTCTAGCTATTCCATTTATTAAGGAAATTCTCAACAACACTTATCATGGTCAACTTTATTTTAGCAAAACCATCATCCTAAAATTAATCTCTGCACTAAAATAAAAATTCAATTAACTTAGTTAAGGTTTAAAGATAATCTTTTCTTTTGTGGGTAGAAATTTTTTTCTACTATTCTTTTGCTTCTTCGGGTGAATTAGAGGATTTTGTGTACCTTATTTTGTTTTATTGTACTTTGTTATTGGACCTGATCAACCTAATAACCTTGTACATAAGCTTTTGTCCATTATTTGTTAACCTATGACAAGGAGAAGTATATTAGTTCTATGTGAAATGATATAAACTTTGTTAAAATGTTATTATATACTTATTTCCATTCAATTATATTTGGTATGTGAGAAGTGTTAGGGTTAGCTGGCAGAAAATATCAATTAAATGTAAATAAAGATTAAACAGAGGAATGGAAATACATAGAAATAATAACAGCGAGAGACAAGTTTTTAACGTGGTTCACCCAAACTCGGGCTACATCCACCAAACAGAGAGTCCAATATTATTATCCAGTAATCAAACCGATTACAATTAGCAATCCCTGCAACTCAATACCACTGCAAAATGCTACAATACAATATATCAAAACCCTAACCCTTAGCCGCTTTTATAAAGCCTTTTTGTCGGTTACAAAATAGGGTTTTTTTATGTCGGTCAATGAAAAATAACTCCCGGTGCCTTTATAAAATAATAAAAAATTGTGTGAGGTTTCAGGGGCATTGCCCCTGAACCCCCATGAGGGCGTTGCCCCTCGACCTCGCCCTGTATCACGACAAGGAATGTGCAAGGGGCGTTGCCCCTGGACTGCGCAAGGGGCGCTACCCCTTGACCCCATAGGAATTTGGGGGGAAACCGCACCAATAAAAGTGGGGTAAATTTAACCTCTGAGTCTGATTAGGCTCCATATAACAACAATCTCCCACTTGGAGACTGATCAGACTCCACACCATATCATCTCCCACTTCGAGACTGATTATAACACCACTGACCTTGTAGCTCCCATTGGAAATAAGCACCTCAGACTTTGTTGTTCTATTTTTGTTATTTTCGGTCTAGAAGACCAATCGAAGCTAAAGAGGAGCTTAGCTTTTCCCTTGTCACTGCCTTTGTAAACATATCCACTGGATTGTCATCTGTATGTATCTTTGCCAACCTTAACTATCCATTATCCAACGCCGACCGAATAAAGTGATACCTCAACTGTATGTGTTTGGTCTTTGAATGCAAGGCAGAATTCTTTGCAAGATGTATGGCACTCTGGCTGTCCATGAACAAATAACTGTTAACCTGTTGTGTGCCCAATTCTTTCATGAAAGATTGCAGCCATATCATCTCCTTACTTGCCTCTGTTGCAGCTACATATTCTGCCTCTATGGTGGATTAAGCAACCACCTTTTTCAACCTAGAAATCCAACTCACCGCTGTCCCACCTACAGTAAAGACATAACCTGTAGTACTCCGCCTAGTATCAATATCCCCTGCCAAATCTGAGTCTACATAGCCTTCTAAATCAGCATTAGAGCCCCCAAAACATAAGTGTTTATTGGATGTACCTCTCAAATATTTGAGAATCTATTTTACCGCATTCCAATGCTACAATCCGAGATGACTCATATACCTGCTAACAACTCCTACATCATGTGCAATATCTGGTCTCGTGCATACCATGGCATACATTAAACTACCTATAGCTGAAGCATATGGTACCTTGGACATTTTTTCTTCCTCCTCTTGTGTCTTTGGACACATCTCCTTAGTCAATTTCAAATGACTAGGCAAAGGTGTGCTGACAGCTTTTGCATTCGCCATATGGAATCTCTGCAACACCTTTTCAACATAAGCAGCCTGAGATAGAGTCAATTTTCTGTTCTTCCTATCTCTGCAAATTTTTATACCAAGGATTTGTTTTGCTGCTCCCAAATCCTTCATATCAAATGACTAGGCTAACTGCTATTTAACTCTCTTATGTGATCCATGTTAGACCCAGCTACAAGCATGTCATCAACATATAAACATAAAATAATATAGCTATCATTATCCAACCTCTTAAAATAAACACAATGGTCAGAATTACACTGATTGTAGCCTTGCTCAGCCATAAAGCTATCAAATTTCAAATACCATTGCCGAGGTGCTTGTTTCAGGCCATACAAACTCTTCTTCAATCTGCACACCTGTTTGTCCTTACCTTTGACCTCAAATCCTTGGGGCTGTTCCATATATATCTCCTCCTCCAAATCACCATGGAGAAAGGCAGTTTTCACATCTAGCTGTTCCAAATACAAATCTTCAGTAGCCACAATACTTAAAACAGTACGAATAGAAGTCATCTTGACAACCGGAGAAAATATCTCATCAAAATCAATGCCCTTTTTCTGTGCAAATCCTTTTACAACTAACCTGGCCTTAAATTTTTTCTTACCTCCATCTTCCTCTTTCATCCGGTAAACCTATTTGTTTGGTAAAGCCTTTTTACCTGCAGGTAACTTACATAATTCCTAAGTCTAATTTTTCAGCAAGGAGACCATTTCTTCTTTCATAGCAAGCTCCCACTGAACCTATGTATCCACCTGGATAGCTTCATCATACCCTTCTGGTTCACCAGCATCTGTTAACAAAATAGAATACAAAGAGGGAGAAAACCTTTCAGGAGGTCTACTTATCCTTGTTGACCGTCTAACATTCACTGGAGTTTGTGGTATTTCTGGTTGCTCTTGTGGAGCATGAGGAACCACTGGAACATCACTATTTGGAGTATCATCCAGCACCACATAGTCTTTTTCTTTCTTCTCATGCTGCTGCAACTGATCTTTGTACAACACCATCTCATTGAATATAACATCCCTGCTTCTCATAATTTTTTGATTTTTAAAATCCCAAAGCCTATAACCAAATTTATCAATGCCATAACTAACAAAGGTACACCTTTTTGATTTTGCATCCAGCTTGGTTCTATTTTCAGAATCTACATGTGCAAATGCTTCACATCTGAAAGTTTTCAGAAAAGAATAACTCACCTTCTTACTTGTCCATGCTTCCTCTGAAATACCACAGCCCAAAGGAACTGAAGGACCTCTATTAATTAAATATACACCAGTGTTGACAGCCTCTGCCCACATATTTAAAGGCAACCCAGCATGCAATCTCATGGTCCTTGCATGCTCCATTATTGTCCTATTCATGCGTTCAGCCACCCCATTCTCTTATGGAGTCCCTGGAACTGTTTTCTACCTACGAATTCCATTAAAGGAACAATAATCCTCAAATTCTTTGCTACAATACTCACTACCATTATCAGATCTGAGACATTTTAATCTTTTACCCGTCTCATTCTCAACCAAGCTTCTCCATTTCTTAAATGTTTCAAATACATCAGATTTCTGTCTAAGGAAATAAATCCATACCTTCCTAGTTGCATCATCTATGAATGTAACATAATATCAAGAGCCACCAAGAGAAGATACCTGAGCCAGTCCCCATACATCGGTATGCACAAGCTCCAAATTTTCATTTTTCTTTTGCTTCCCATCCTTGAGAAAACTGACTCTCTTTTGTTTTCTGTACACACAACTTTCATAGAAATCTATATTAATACATTTAAGACTTGGTAAAACTTTTTTAGAATGAAGTAACTTCATACCTTTTTCACTCATATGCCCAAGTCTGTTATGCCACAGTGTTGTCTCATAACCTGCAACAACTTTTCCAGTCTCTTCTTGCAAACCTATAGCAACTGTTCCTGAACTTGTTTGTTTTTTCTCTGCAACAGCTAAAGTAGAAGGAACAGTGTGACCTGTACAAAGATATAAGGTGCCTACTTTCACACCTTTTGCTACTACTAAGGCACCTTTTGAAACCTTTCAATTTTTATCTGTAAATGTAACAATGCAACCTTGTTCAGCTACCTGTCCAACTAAAATTAAATTCCTACTAAGCCTTGGAACATGCCTTACCTCTTGTAGTAGCCAATGATTCCCATTCAACAACTTAATCTTGATTCTTCCCTTTCCAACAATCTGACAGAGTTTGTTATCTCCCAAATAAACCAGCCTAAAATCCCCTTGGACATAATCAAGAAAATAACTTCTATGGGGCATAGCATGAAATGATGCCCCTGAATCTAAAGCCCATGAATCATCAGTATTATCTAGGGAAAGAATCAAAGCATCATCTTCAGGTTTATTGCTTACCACATTTGCCTCTTTATTGCCTTCTTGTTTGTCTCCTTCTTTATTTTTCTGAGACCAACAATCTTTCTTCAGATGACCTAGTTTCCCATAGTACTAGCAATCCTTCTGTCCTCTGGATTGGGATCTTTTGTCCTTTGATTTTCCTCATGGCTTCCCATGACCTCCAGAACCTTTTCCTCTCTCCTTTGATCGGCCCCTGCTTTCTGCATTCAAAACACTACCTAATGTGGATCCACCTGAGCTTTTCTTATGAATTTCCTCACTCAGAATAACACCAACAACATCATCAAATTTCAGGGTATTTGAACCAGAAACAGAGTTACTAACCGCCATTACCAAACTATCCCAGCTTTCAGGCAATGAACATAATATCAAGAGAGCTCTAACTTCTTCATCAAATTTTACATTTACAGAAGTCAATTGATTGACAATCGTATTAAATTCATTTAAATGACTTGTCACAGATCCACCTTCAACCATTTTCAAATTAAACAAACGCTTCATGAGAAATACCTTATTTGAGGCTGAGGGTTTTTCATACAATTTAGCCAAAGCTTTCATCAGACCATCTGTTGTCTTCACTTCCGTTATATTGAATCCCACCAATGGTTCCAGGCACAACCGAATGGTTCCCAGTGCCTTTCTGTCAAGAAGATTCCAATCCTCATCAGACATTGTTGCCGGTTTCTTGGTGACTCCTTCCAATGACATCCATAAATCCTTTTGATAGAGGTAATCCTCCATCTGCATCTTCCATAACTGATAGTTCTGCCCATTGAATTTATCGACCTTCAATTTACCCTTGTCCGCTATTGCTCCCACTCAACCGTGAGACTTTCCTACAGATGATAATCAAACACAACCCACTCTAATGCCACTTGTTAGGGTTAGCTGATAGAAGATATCAATTAAATGCAAATAAAGATTAAATAGAGGAATGGAAATACATAGAAATAATAATAGCGAGAGACAAGTTTTTAACGTGGTTCACCCAAACTCGGGCTACATCCACCAAACAGAGAGTCCAATATTATTATCCAGTAAATCAAACCGATTACAATCAACAATCCCTGCAACTCAATACCGCTGCAAAATGCTACAATACAATATATCAAAACCCTAACCCTTAGCCGCTTTTATAAAGCCTTTTTGTCGGTTACAAAATAGGATTTTTTTAATGTCGGTCAATGAAAAATAACTCCCGGTGCCTTTATAAAATAATAAAAAACTGTGTGAGGTTTTAGGGGCGCTGCCCCCGAGCCCCTGCGAGGGTGCTGCCCCTCAATCCCGCCCTATATCGTGACAGGGAACGCACCAGGGGCGCTGCCCCTGGACCCCGCAAGGGGCGCTACCCCTTGACCCCATAGGAATTTGGGGGGAAACCGCACCGATAAAAGTGGGGTAAATTTAACCTCCGAGTCTGATTAGGCTCCATATAACAACAAGAAGAGGATATTCATGTAGTCTAGAATGCATGACTATCATCTTTGAATATATTTTGAGTATATGGTACTCAATGATGAGTGACTACAAGTATGGGATATGCATGTCATTCACATAATAATAATTTTATATATTTTATGTTTAAGTGACACCTAAAAGATTAAAATTTTTGTATTAAACATAAGGTTACACATTAATAACCAAATTTAAAAGATTATTTGATCAAAGATTTATTGTATACACGTGTATTAGCTTCTCAAGTATAAATTCGTGATCTATTTCATATGAAAATATACTTATAGTTCTGATCATGTTATTTATTAACAAAGTATTTCTATAGGATTTAATTGTGGTTTTAGTTAAAGGAGAAGAGTTATTGGGAAGATCTAAAATTTGAGAAATATGACTATAAATGAAGTAAATTCATTGTGATATTGATAATGTTACTTGACTAATTGTTTTGCTGAAAAATGTTTTAGATTCAACTTGAGCTGCTGAGGACAACTGATTTACAGGGGGGAAATGTTATGGAACTTTTTCCCCAAAATTGAAAAGAAGGCTATTTTATGAATAAAACTTTGAAATTATAAGAGGATGAAGTTTATTTACCCTTTATAATTAAAAGGGAGATGGAAAAATAAATAATATTATGATCCTTTGGTTAAAATAGAGATAAATAAAGAATAATTATGAAAACCCCTTTTAAAAGGGAGGAACTATTAAGTTTATTAGCTAATTGTTAATGACAACCATTGTGAAAGGGTGTGATGGTTTAGAAACCACCCCTTAAAAGGTTATATAAGGCATTTGTGTGAGACTTGGAATGGGCATAAAAGCATCACTCAGAAAGAAGACGATGGAGAACACTCAAGAGGAAGAAGGAAGTGATTTGGTGGGCTATGAGCATTTGGAGAAGGGGGCACATAGTGTGTGTCCTAACTTGGGGTACAACGTATAACCCGGGACGTTCCTGGCCAGGGCTTGGTTTGCACTTTTGTTGAGCATTGTTCTTTTAAGAACCAACACTTGTGTAAGAGTACTTGTGTTGAGCATTGTTCTTTTATAACCAACACTAGTGTTGAGTATTGTTCTTTTAGAATCAACACCATGTTGAGCATTGTTCTTCTAGAACCAACACATATATGAGAGCGTAATAGCATGAGCTGTGTTTTAAAAGGAACTATTTCCTCCTAGAGTATTCCATAGCCATGGCCGAGACCACTAAAATCTTCCTAGGGTGAGAGTGGTTGATCCAAGTGCTCAATGATTCAGATAAGTATTGAACTTATTGTTAATAAAAGATATTGGGAATATTATATATATGGGATTATGTGATTATGTTATCTAATTTGTTTTGTTAATGATTTACATTAGAGATCTCTTTAAATTATCAATGTTGTAATTTACTTTTGTTGTTTACACATTATTTAATATTCTATATTATCCTAACTCTGAATATTAACCATATTAAATCCACTTCAAATAATTAAATAACTCTGGAAAAAGTAGTGTTACAGGATTAGCAAAATAGTACCTCTATCTAGGATAGTGCTTAGGCAGTGGATTTTAGCGCTTTTGCACTGTTTTGAGGAAAAAGGATTGATTTTTATGGTTTTTTGGATACAAGTTGATCTTCAACCCCTATAGTCACGAGAGTGATGAAGTCCATTTTTCAGTTTGGATCACCTACACAAATGTGGATCTCATTTTTTGAGTAGGGACTTAAACTTGTGCATGGATATGGTCTTGAAACTTGTAAATCTTATTTGGTAGAATGTGCACTATTAGAATTGACACACCTTTATTTTTTTACATGTCTAAATATGCACAAGGACTTGGTAGTGTTTGGAAACACCTTTGGGAATCTACTAAATTGTGATTGTCAAGTTCTCCTCATTTAGACCCACAGTAGGACTAGCTTTATGACTATGAGTAAAATATAAAATACAGTAAGCAAATGTGCAACAAACCTAGGATGTTGTGATCTAATAATTCTCTAATAAATGATACTAGAATGCTCTTATAAATCTTCGATCAATAATTCCTAGCATGCTCCAACAATGATAGTCCTTGATACCTTTCAAATGAGTAGACGAATGTACTTAAATACAACCACCAAAATCATAAATCAACTAGATGTGTGCTAGGCTAGCTTGTTGTTATTAGTGAAATAGTTGACAAAGAAGGATTTGAATTTTTAATTTTAAAAGTTCAAGCATTATATTTATGACTGGAAAATTGACTTTGATTGAAAGTTTGCACCCACAACTCTGATCCAAGATGATGAATATTACATATAGGAATCATGAATAAATATTTAGAAATTTATGGTAGAAAGAACCAAAAAATATGATACCATAAATAAAATTTGCAAAAAAATATACCACTTATAAACTAATTATTACATTTAGAAAACTAATAAAACTGAGCACAACGCATCATGAAAAAATAAGTGTATTACAAAAATAAAAAAACACAATGAAAAAAAGATTTGTAAATTGCAAATATACTTAAAAGTAGCTCTGATAATTGGTATGAATGACCCTAGTTGAAAATATTTGAAATAAATTTAGACAATTCGATACACCACTTATTACATCCTTAATTCAAGATTAGTATTCCAACAAATCCCCACCCTATAGATACTTACTCTAGGGGTCTAATTTCACCCATAAATCAAGGAAAATGACTCTTTAGCACCGTCTAAAATCCCTTACAAGTGTAAATTAAATTTTGCATCTTAAGGGGACTCTTATCCTCTAACACTTACCTAGAACACCTTAGACATATGGTTCCCAAACAAAACAATTAAACACTACTACAATTTCTCACAAGGAGAACTTTAGTCCACATTAGGATACAATATTAGTTCACCAAGGTACATGGTCACAACACATAACTTCACCACATTAAGTGGTTTAATTTAGGGTTCTAATGAGAATCATTGTAATCATATTCACACTTTAGTTTTGTTACCACCAAAAGTCCTATTCCATTAAACAATACTTCATATACATGATGTCCTATTTAATTTGCCATAGTAATAAAATTATCGCTTCAAGAATAATATAAATATTGGAGTTAGGTTTAACATGTCATTATTTTATTCAATTTATCCTCAAATAGATACATACATTATAAGGGTTACAACCAACAAGGTACCAAGCATTCATAAGTTATCAAAGTTCACTTACCTAAATTCTAACTTTAGCATGGTTAGCATTGATGTCCCTCAAAGTCATTTGAGTTCATTTAGTTGCCAATCTTTATGATCCACTTCAACAATCCCAATGGTCCTAATCACAGCCATGGATGGTTTCTACATCAAGGAATAAAAACATATTAGTAATCCATTAGAGACAAATATTAGTATAAAATTGTCATCCCCTACTTCATGTCTGAATAAAGCTCTCAATTATTGAAGAAATGCCACTTTGAAATTAGATTCAATCACAAGAAATCATAAATCCCTCCTTGGATTAGTTAGATAAACAAAGTTTGAACTCTAAAGAATTTTAAAAATCCATATGAAGTTTACTTGAGATAAGATTAGAGAGTTGGAAGGTCCACTACATATTTCCTAATCATTAGAAATAGAAACATCATTTGAGTTTAAAGAATACAATTATGGTTACAATAGTTCAAGTTGTTTCCCACTAAAGAACAAATTATGAGATCCAATTCAATTACTAATACAAGAACATGATTACAACGTGCTATTCTCAAGAGAGAGTTAGTAATCCACAAGTGTTATTAAGGAGGTAAGTAATACTGAACTATACTAGAGATAAAGTCACAAATTTATTGAATGATTCAACTATATAGAGTATTGGGGCCCACCAAAATGAAAACATGCTATGAAAGTCATAGACCTAGGGCTAGGCCTTACAAGTAAACTTATCGAATGGCCCATGTGTGATACATCATTGCAACACATAAACACTTCACTATGTAGGTCATATATATGCATAGTTTCAAGGACCCTAGCTCCCCTACACCATCTTATGTATCCTACAATGTTAGAGTATCTATGGTAGGATTGATCCAATGAAGGTATTCAAAATCTACAAGACAATAAGGCCAAGCATTCATGTCTACCAATTGAATAGTGCCTAGATAAGAAGTTTTACCCACCAATGTCATTAAAGTGTAGTACTATGCAATTGAATTAATCAAACAAGCCACCAAGAGGTCATGCAACCTAATTGAACCACTAACAAGGTAATGAAGGCATCAAATTTATAGAGTTGTCTTCTCTCCACCAAAATTGAAATTTCAAATTTAATTTGTGTGGGGAAGACTATTGTGGTTTGGGCAGAATAGTCTATAAATACTAGCCTGTGTGCCTAATCAAGAAGTTTGCTTCCTCTTTTTTGCTACACAGGGAGCCTCTTCGTATGTTTCCAAAATTCACATGTATTCATCTATGTACTAATTCATGAACTTAATAAAAAGCAATTAATTGTTCCAAGTCACTATTGACTTGTCTTTTTTCATTGTTACTACTTGTATGCATGTTTATCTTTATTAATTATTGCATTGTGAGTTGTTAAGATTTTCTTCGGTAGATAAGATAATTAATCTATCTAGTGTGAGCCTTTGTTAACTTTATTTTCTTTCAACATTTTTTCCCTCCCCCCCATAGCACAAGCACCTTTAGGCTTATCCATTAGATAGATAGGGAGTTGATGCTCTAATCCCAACAACTATATTATTAGAATCACCCTCTTTTCTAGACAACCCTGCTACTTGTAAGACATTCCATGTTGTTGGTTCATGCATGGTGCATTTTCTTCTTGACACTAAGCCTTTAGAATCAACCGACAATAGATAATAAGTATATATTTCATCCTTGATTAATGGCAATCAAGTGCCACCTTTGCCTCATCATTCCTTAATTGATGGTAATTATGTGCAACCTCTACCTTATTAGCTGCCAAGACTATCTATACTTGCTAATTAAGATAATATCTTATGTGAAGTTAACTTAACCATTCTTAGGTGGCCCACTTTTCATTGTGACTCATGCATCCAAGAGGCTATAAATAAGTGTAGTTTCTTTTGAATATTATGGGGAATGAGAAGACAATGGGAATGGAAATTTTTATTTACTTGTGTACTTCACTTCAACTTCAGTATAGAATATTCGTGGTAATTAATGTGGTTGCTAAAGGTCTTGGATAAATGTTTTAGATTCAAATCTAAAATCTTATAAATGTACTAATGGGATCATCATTAGGAACATGTTCTCATTAGACAAAGCCATGTGATGTTTCAAGAAAGGGCTTGTGGCATGCAGACAACTCACAAAACCCTAAAGGACCAGCTTGTAGAAATGATAGGTAAGGTATATGTTAAAACTAAAAAAATAGTATGCACTAAGATTTGAAAATAACCTAGCAAATAACCCTAGAGGGAAAAACAAGGGTGGGTAGGGTGCATGAAAACAAGATAGCATAACGACTCATAAAACCACAAGGAAAGGTATAGTTATGAATCACAATTAAAGAGGGAATCCTAAACCCTAATGAGAACTAAAATAAGGTGATGCAATTAGGAAAATGGATCTAAAAACCTTAATAAGAGGAGGAAAAAACCTAAGGCCAAACCCCAAGGGGTATAGGATTAGTCAATTACACAAAAAATGTAATGAAATAAAATATGCTTTACATAAATTGTCTAGGTTAATAATTTAAATACACGCATCCAATTGAGCAATAATTAACCTAGATAAAAGAGTTGAGATTGATTTAATTGAAATGTACTCAAATTAAATGAATAAATTAAATATATTTAAATGGGATACTTAACTCAAAAATTGATGATGGATAAGTTTTGTGAAAGATGTTAGAGGTTGATTTGCCAATGTTCTAGAATTTTAGGGTTGACTTGGGAAAATTTCTCAGATTCTACAAATTGACCATATTTAACTTTGAGTCACCTACACAAATGCAATCTTCTCATTTTTATGAGTAGGGACTTAAGCTTGTGCATATATATGGACTTGAAACTCGCGAATCTTATTTGGTAGAATGTGCATTATGAGAATTCAATCACCTTGATTTTTAACATGTATAAATATGCACAAGGACTTGGTAGTGTTTAAGAATAGCTTTGGGGAATGTACTGAATTGTGATGATCAAATTCTCATTTAGAACCATAGTAGGACTAGCTTTATGATTGAGTGAAAGATCAAAAATAGTAGGCAAATGTGCAAAAAACCTAGGATGGTGTGATCTAATAATGGTCTATTAAATGCTGTTAGAATGCTCTTATAAGTCTTCTACCAATAAGCCCTAGCATGCTCTGAATATGATAGTCCTTGATCCCTTACAAATGAGCACATGAATGTCCTTAAATAGAACCACCAAATCCACAAATCAACTAAATGTGTGCTAGGCTAGCTCGTAGTTAAATTAGTGAAATGGTTGACAAAGTGGGAATTTGAATTTTAAATTCTAAAAGTTCAAGCATTAGATTTACGATGTAAAAGTAGCTAAGGTTGAAATTTCACACCCACAAATCTGATCCAAGGTGATGAATGATACATATAGGAATCATGAATAAATCTGTAGAAATTGATGGTAGAAAGAATCAAAGTAATAATGTCATAAACAAAATTAGGAGAAAAATATACCACTTATAAACTAATTATTATATTCTAATCAAATTAAACCCAAAACATAATGAAAAAAGACGTATATTAACAAAACACAAAAAAAATAATTAAAAGAAGACAATGTATTACAAATATACTTGAAAGTAAAGTGATTTGGAATTTTCTTCCACGAGTCTGCGATCTATTGTCAATTCCGACAAGTTCTTTCACAAATATCTTTTTTTCTCATCCAAATGCAAATAAAAAGGACCCAATGTCTAGGAGAAAAGACCCAATACGTGAGATAGTATTTGTGCATTTAAGGTCCAATGTTTTAAAAGTTTAGCACTAGGAGTTGTGACTTTAAGGTTATTAGTGTTGACTATAAGTACTAATAATTGAATGAAATGTGCCATTTAGATCTAAAAAACAACCAATCATGTGATGCCACATCAACCCACCAACAAAACATGACTTAATGCACACCTATTGGTCCACCCTTTTTTTGGGGAACTATTTGACACCTCAACAAAAAGTATGCTGATGTGGCATCATATTTGATGATGTGTACCTGAAACTTATGTTATAAGTAGGGGTCTTGCCAAGTAAATTACTGTAAAAATTTTGGAGTGATTCGAAATTGCTACCTATGATTTTGAGAGGTGTGAAATAAAGGTGCTCAACTACTAGGTCCTCTCCCCTATGTTGGGCTCTCCTCCGCTTAATTAAGGTGGAACACAGTACTACTTGTTGTTGGCAAGAGACACTATATGGATTCATGGTTGTTGTCATTAATGGCAACAAAGGTCATCCCACATATCCGCAAGTCATGGTGTGCCTCTACCGGAAGTCAGGATGAAGAACTGTTGTGGTCCGGTGAACAAGAACAGAGCATGTGGCAAGGTCCAACAGATTGGTCCGGACCTCTCAGAGGAAGTGTCTTGGTACAGTGCGGATTTGGGGAAGTCAAGAGGACTACCTTGAGTAGTATATTCCAAGGATTTAGCCTCCGGTGATGGACAAAGAAAAAGTATGAATAGCTGAGTACCGGATTCCTGAAAGACAATGAGAACAGAAGGAAGAACTGACTGACAGAGCATCAGAATCTTTTCCGGATATGTTACTGTTGATTGTAAAGGTTGTGAAGGCATGAATCATGTTTGGCCAACATGACTAATGATACCTACAAGTATATGCTTGATCCGCATTGCTTGGTGAGCAAGGATTCAACCGACAGAACAGAGTTTGTAAGAAACTAGACTGTTCCGGATGCCGACTAGAAAAGTGATGAAATTACTTGTGCGGATATATATAGAGGATGGATTTAGTTGTGAAAAGTGTGATAGTGTGATACAGTATGCGAATAAGTACAGAGCAGAGCAGAAGTAGTAAGAAAGATCCGGTATGTGAAAAGATAGCAGAATAAAGAACAGAGGAAAGATGAAGTGCAGCAGATCAGTGTACTGAGCCTAACCGGAACTGAACCCCAACATATGTAGGTGCTTCCAATCAGTTCAAGTATTATATAACATTCTTTGTAGACAGTGTGTCTCCTTGTAGGCAGTGGGCCTCTTTATGAGCAGTGTGCTCGGGCAGTGAGCCCTAATTGGCAAGTGCCATTTTTGTAACTCCTTATTCTTCTAACAGAATAATCTTTGGGTTAATCACCCCATGGTTTTCTCCCTTAACCGGGTTTCCACGTCAAAAATACTGTGTCATGTGTTTCTCATTTCATGATAATGTTTGTTTGTTTAATTCAATGCTGCTTTGATTAATAAGAAAGATCAAAAGAAGAAACAATTAGGATAACTGATTCACCCCCCCCTCTCAGTTATCAACAATTGGTATCAGAGCTAGGTTCCTCCTAATAGAGCCTAACAGCTTGAGGAAGATCTGGGAGTTCCAATGGATGCATATGGTTTAAGGGAGCAACTCAAGACTACCCTTGAGGATCTTGAACAGTCAAATTCTGAAGTCAATGAATTAAAGGAAAGACTCAAACAGGGTGATGAATTCATGAGAGAACTAAAAGACAAATTAAGTCTCTCTATGAAAAAGAGAAAGGAGTTGCTCCAACAATTAGCAAGCCAAACTGAAGAAAGAAATACAAATGAAGAATTGACTGAGAAAACCAAGTTATGTGAAAAGTTATCAAAAGAAGTCATTATGTTAAGACATGAAATGGAATCAGGAACTATAAAATTTACTCAAGAGATTGAAGAAAAAAGAAAAGCTGAAGACAATCTAAGACAATCTCTTAAAGAGAAATCAGAAGAATGCCACCAGATGGATAGGATTATCAGACATCTTGAATCTGATCTTGAAGATGCCAAAGATAATGAAAAAAAACTTGAGGATCAAATTGTCTCTCTCAAAAGAGATCTTCAAACAGCAAACGAATTTAAAGAAAAATTCAAGATAAGTTTTGCGCAACTTGAAGTACTTCTTGGAAGTCAAAAGAAGACAGATGACAAGTACGGCTTGGGATATGAGAAAGGAGAAAGTTCCGGATCCGGTCAAAAGAATTTTGGATCAGAAAATCCAAGGAATAGGCCTAGAAGACCTCCGGTAAGACAACCCAATGCTCAAAGATATCCATCTTTCAATGGATACTGCCACAGCTGCAATCACTTTGGTCACAAAGCTAATCAGTGCAGAAAAAGAATGAATCAAACTAATCCATCCTTCTCCGGACAGTGCTTTAACTGCAAAAGGTATGGACACAAGTCTCATGAATGCAGAAATATGCAAGTAAACAAATCATTCAATGGTAGATGCTTTACATGCAATAGAGTAGGTCATATGGCTAATCAATGCAGATCAAGAGATTATCAGTCAAATATGCAAAGAAATGTTATTTGCCAAATCTGTAATAGGTCCAGTCATAATGCTAAAGTCTGCAGAAGCAAGAATCAGGACAAAAGAGGTCCGGTGTATAATCAGAATCAAGACAAGGGTAAACAAAAGATGAATGCGGATGAAGTTAGGAATCAGATGAGCAAGATTTGGGTAAAGAAAAGTTCAGAGAATACAGAAACTGGATCCGCACCAGATTCTGGTGCTGATATTACTTCTAGAAATTAAAAAGTGAGCTCTGGCTCAGGGGGAGACTCAAAGAAAATCCTGTTCTCCCAGCCAATCAAGTGGTGCTGGATGTGACACAAGATGCGGAGTAAAGGGTTTGAAGATATAAGTCCTGAGATGATCCAGACAAGATTTCAGAGGTCCGCATGAATATGTAAAGAAGTTGTGATCGATCAAGTAAGACCTGTTCCGGGAGATGCTCCGGAATGACAGAGGACTACAAAAGGGTCCGGAGAGATCCGGAAGTACATTATTTTACTCTGTGGACTAGACAGAACGTTTGGGATGTTCTTGTAATGTGTCACCTTGATTTATTCATGATTGAAAGATCTGCATGATGTTCATAGATCAGGACTGATCCGGGATACTCCAAGCTATCCGAATAAGGCAAACCGGAATAATATAGGTGGAGCATTTATTGCAAACAGATATTAGGGTTTGCGAAATGATATAAGGGATTTCTCAACCATCACTTGATCATTCCACATCCAAGAAGAAGTGAAAAGCGGAGCTCTGCAACAAAATTCATCAAGCTCACCGAAGATCTCCTGCTGAAGTCATTACATACAGAAATCAATCCAGCCACTCCGTGTAACCGAAGACGCAAAAGGTATTTTCCACTTCTGATATCTTGCTACAAATCTTTTGAAGAAATGGCTACTCCAAATATAGTAAAAATCTCAGACAGGCCCCGACCTGAATTTAAGAAACATCCATACAAGTCAATGGAGGTAGATCCCTTAGGAGCATTTTCCAGTGTTCCTCATGGAGTTTTACACACAGAAGACATTAGGGTTTACATACATGCAAGCATTGAGGAATTCAAGGAATTCAAATTGAGAGATCTCTATCACAAACAACTGATAGACAATGCTTTTGAGCTTAAACCAGAGTACAAGGGTATCCAGAAGAAACAGTTTGATCAATTCATTCATTTCCCCTGCTTTGAAGAAGAAGAATGGGTCCGATATGTATTGAGCAGAATGCATGACAACTTCCTATGGCTAGATAGACCTTACAAGATCACAAAAGAGGCAATTAGGGCAGTAACTGGTCTATACTCTTCCGGAGGGATACCTATCCTCAAATCTGTCAAGAACAACATTGTAACTGAGGCCACCGGATCAAAATTTGATAAGAGGGCAATGACCATTGAAGATATTTCGGATCCGGATATCAAGTATGCATCCATGATAATAGGATACAAGATCTATCACTCCACCAGGGAGAATTCTGTATCCGGAACTGCAGTGTATACTGCCTATGAAATGCTAAGGAAGAATGCAGAATATGATCTCTGCGAACTGCTCTTAAGCCAATTAATGGAAAATATACAGAAAATCAAGAAGGACAAAAAGAATTCCTTTAAGTATGGTACTCTTATATTATGTCTATTCTTCTACTTCATGAATGAGCTGCCCGAATCAAGTGGATGGGCATGGCAGAATGACAAACCTGTTGCAGTCCAGATAAGAGACTATTTACATGGGCTTGGGGATGCCAAAGCAAGAAATACAGCCCTATGGGGATACTTCAAAAACTTCCAAAGCATGATGCAAGCAAGAGAAAGAATTCCCCAGTCTCTTGTTGAAAAATACAAAGACTCAGTGTGCTTTATGGTGGACACTGATCAGTGCCTAATGGAGGCAGTGGAGCCAAGGAATGTTTGGATCATGCCCATGGGGTATGAGGTTGATGAACAGATTGTGGAACTGCATGTTCAACACATGCTTAGTCAGCCCAAAGATCCAAAGGCAGAAAGGTTTGGAACCTTTGAGGAGCTGAGTGTGAAGATCCATGTGGAACTCAGAGAACCTGAGATAAAGAGGAAGGTGAGAAAAGAAGTAGAGCATATTGCTCAAGGCCTAGGCAATCCCAAAGGAGGCACTTGATGCCAACCGGGAAAAGAGGAGAAAGGCTGAGGAAGAAAAGAAAGAGGTAGAAAAGAAAAGCAAGAAAAGTGCTCCGGTGGAAACTTGAACCCGGACCAGATCATCAAAAGGATCCACACCTGTCAAAACCAAAAGCTCAAAACTGGAAGTCCAGGGATCCGGTAAGAGATCTAAGACAAAAGCCTCAAGAGCTTATCAAAGCCAAAAGGATGAAGAAGAAACTGAGTCAGATGAGGGAGTGAAAGAAATAAAGAAACAGAAGAAGAAAGGATCCGGTAAACCCTCTTCTGGCCGAGACAAGGAAGAAATGACAGAAGAATTTTCTGAAAAACCCACCCTATCTCTAGACAGTGTAGTCAAATCAGCCACTGTGGATGGGAACCTTCAACCGGTGGCTGAATTCTATGATGACTACAATGAGGCAGATCAAAAGATCCTGCAGGAAGCTATAATAAGGTACTTGAACATCTACAATAAAGCTTTTATTGAGATTATCTCTGAAATTCCAAAGAGTCTAGAGATGGAACTAGAAATAAGAAAGAACAATGCCATGGCAAAAGACCTTGAGATCAGGGAACAGATAGCTATTCAGCTATATCCCTCAATTGATCACAAAACCATGAACATGATATTCAAGGACTGCAAGGATGAATTCAGAAGCAAAGCAAGGATGAATCAGCTTATGCTTGGTGAGACCGACAAAGTAGCCAAGGACACTGAAGAGATCCTCCGAAATACATACAAAAGGTTTAATATTCCTATTACAGAGGACTCAGGTGCAGAAACAGCTGCGGACTTGGAATCATCTACTCTGGAAGAAGTGCCACTAGAACAGACTAACATCTCTTCTCCGGCTTCTCCTACAGTCTCCAGATCCCAAGAAGAAGAAAAATTACAGGAGGAAGAAGCAGCAGAAAAAGAAAAAGAGGTTTACAGCACCAAGGATGTAGAGAAAGAGAAAAATCCAACAGAAAAAACCACAACTGTAAGTGGTAAGAATGTGAAAGGAGATAAGACTCCTAAGGACAAAACTGCAGAAGAAAAGAAACATCTGTCTCCGGCAAGAGACACTGCACAAACTGTTCAAAAGTTTCTAAGCCAAGAAACTTTAGAGATTAATGAACTGGAGCTTCTAAAAGGCCCATTCGACTTTGACTCTCTCTCTCCGGTATAGACAATGAAGATAGCTTCATTTGCAAATGCTAAGGCAAATGAAAAACTCCTAAAGTCTCATATGGAAGACTGTGAGTTGATAGAGGCTTCTTCCGGAGTGCTTGAAAAGATTATGCCATCAATCCAGATAGATCCGACAGCCTCCTCTTCCGGTAATCTCAAAACCTTAGTTAGCAGTGTTGATACACATTTTGATTCTCTAGAAAAATCAGCTGAAGAAAAGGTCCAGAAGGAATTTTTGGATAAAAGATTTTCAGAAGTATTAGGATTAATCTCTAACGATAGGAGAAATATGAGTATTGGAATAAAGAGCTTAGAAAATGCTCTTAAGGATGGCGGTGATATTTACAAATTTTGTATCTCCTGGTCAAAGGCAACAGTAGAAATAGATAAGAAAATAAAAGCGGAACAGGACAAACTACAAAGTTTGTCTCAAAGTTTTGATCCTCTCTCTTCCATAGTAAATCAAGAATGTCAAACTATTGCAATCACAAATACAATAAAGAACTTTGAGAAGGAAAGGAAGAATATCACTAACCGGATGGGAGAACTTAGAAGGATTATAATCCCTAAGTTAGAAACTATGCATGAGGCCATCAGTGATGCTCAAACTACCGCCCAAACAAATGATCCGACAGATCTCAAGAGGGCAGAAGCTTTTGCATTTTTGTTGAGTGGTCACATTTCAATTTTGGATAGAATGAAGCAAAGTTGGGCTACAGAACTGATCCAACTGAAGACATCTTTTGCAGACATTCTTCAGTTTATGCGAGTATGTAAATATGCGGCTATGTATAGAAATTTTTTGAAAATTTTGGTGTGCGGACCCTACCCTTTGCCATTGATGTCAAAGGGGGAGTGAGGAGCAGTGAAAAATGAGGAATCCAACTAAGGGGGAGTTCCAGAAATTGTATATAAAGATAGAGCATCAGCAAAGGGGGAGCATAGTGTAAACACTTAGTCATTTTTCACTAAGTATTGCCATCAATGCCAAAGGGGGAGATTGTTGGCAAGAGACACTATATGGATTCATGGTTGTTGTCATTGATGGCAACAAAGGTCATCCCACATATCCGCAAGTCATGGTGTGCCTCTACCGGAAGTCAGGATGAAGAACTGTTGTGGTCCGGTGAACAAGAACAGAGCATGTGGCAAGGTCCGACAGATTGGTCCGGACCTCTCAGAGGAAGTGTCTTGGTACAGTGCGGATTTGGGGAAGTCAAGAGGACTACCTTGAGTAGTATATTCCAAGGATTTAGCCTCCGGTGATGGACAAAGAAAAAGATATGAATAGCTGAGTACCGGATTCCTGAAAGACAATGAGAACAGAACGAAGAACTGACTGACAGAGCATCAGAATCTTTTCCGGATATGTTACTATTGATTGTAAAGGTTGTGAAGGCATGAATCATGTTTGGCCAACATGACTAATGATACCTACAAGTATATGCTTGATCCGCATTGCTTGGTGAGCAAGGATTCAGCCGACATAACAGAGTTTGTAAGAAACTAGACTGTTCCGGATGCCGACTAGAAAAGTGATGAAATTACTTGTGCGGATATATATAGAGGATGGATTTAGTTGTGAAAAGTGTGATAGTGTGATACAGTATGCGAATAAGTACAGAGCAGAGCAGAAGTAGTAAGAAAGATCCGGTATGTGAAAAGATAGCAGAATAAAGAACAGAGGAAAGATGAAGTGCAGCAGATCAGTGTACTGAGCCTAACCGGAACTGAACCCCAGCATATGTAGGTGCTTCCAATCAGTTCAAGTATTATATAACATTCTTTGTAGACAGTGTGTCTCCTTGTAGGCAGTGGGCCTCTTTGTGAGCAGTGTGCTCGGGTAGTGAGCCCTAATTGGCAAGTGCCATTTTTGTAACTCCTTATTCTTCTAACAGAATAATCTTTGGGTTAATCACCCCATGGTTTTCTCCCTTAACCGGGTTTCCACGTCAAAAATACTGTGTCATGTGTTTCTCATTTCATGATAATGTTTGTTTGTTTAATTCAATGCTGCTTTGATTAATAAGAAAGATCAAAAGAAGAAACAATTAGGATAACTGATTCACCCCCCCTCTCAGTTATCAACACTTGTATGCACTCACTTTCTTGTCCAATCTCTCAAAAAATCTGAGACGAACGAGTTTTTGGTCATTCTGAATGCTATCAGGGAGTAAATGTGTTCATGATGGCTATGCATTTAAAGTAGCATGTTCGTCAGTCAGTTGGCTTGTTGAAGCATCTTAGTATGGAGCTCCAAGTTTTTCCGCTCAAGTCTATCACAGTACTGCCAGAACCGACTGTTTCGTCTAATCTATTACGTTAAACGTAGCCTAAGAATTTCTAGGCATTTTCCTTTTCCTTTATAAAGGAAAGCCAAGAGTAGGCTACTTTCATGCCGCTGCGGAAGGACATTGCACTCCAATAAGAGTTGTGACAGATGATTATGGCTCTCGTGAATGGTTTGAGTGTCCTCCTCCTTTACTTTATTGTAAAAACTAGACCATTGCTGTACAACTAACACTATAAAATGTAAATATAATACTAGCAATGGGCAGGCCAATAGATATTTGCATTCAATTTAGTGTTATAAGTAATCTTGGATTTATTTTTTTTTAAAATATTTTATGTTTGTTTGAATGTAATGAATTATACTATAGTAATTTAGCAAGAGCTAAAGTACATTATTGGTTATTATAATTTCATAGGTACACCTATTAAAATGAACAAAAAATAGGGTTATGCACTATGTATCTAATGTCAACTCAGTCACACTTACTGACTTGAGGGAATGAAGCTTCTTGCAAAACAACTCCAAAATATAATTCTAGGCCCATCAACACATCTAGATGTGAAACAAACTTGCTACCACTAACTTGAAATTGGTAACTTTGTGGTCTGTATAATTTATATAATCAATTTTAATTTTTATAGTTTTTCATTTCTTTTAATGTTTTATAAATTAAGATATAAGGTGAATTTTAAATATAGATTTGTATTTGTTTGCAAACAACATCATTTCAAAGGGCCTACGCAATGGATGCATCTACATGTTTGTTGGAAGTGGACAAATTGCAAGTCCTTTATAATTTGTTGGGTATCTTGGCTATAATGTACGATAGATTTGATGGGTCGTTTCTCCTACTAAAACATATCTTCTTTGAACAAAATATGTATTGGGTGGAGCCACAATGTTATTGGACGAGCTTGAGCATTGATTGGTCAACATGTAGCATTGGTGAACATCTTTCTAATGCGTTCACGCAATCCTCCCTTGTAAAGTGTCGAATGGCATTGAAGACAAGTTGTACACTTTTTCATGCTATGTTTTGAATGCATTTAGAGACAACACAATTTGTAATATAATTCTACGATAAAAACAAAAGAATCTAACAATAAAATTTTGACAACTCACCCAAGCTTAACTCACAATTAAATATATTTGATTTAATTCATTTAATCTTACTTCATTAGAGCCATTACACATTGTGATAGAAATAAACAATCATATAACAAGGAGTTGAAGTACATTGAGAGTGCATACAACAAGGTGTTGAAGTGTAAAAAGTTTCTTGGAGCATGTTCAATTCCTTTCAAATCTTAGAGGAAGATATCCAAAGGATACAAAATTCTTAGGAGAGTTTGATCCAGATATGTAAAAAATGAGGCTTCTTTATCTCTTCTAAGACTTTTACATTCAATACCACCTGATGAAGATTAGATGTTGGCTTCAAAGGTCAAGGAAATAAAAGGGAATTATGCTACAGCAAGCAAAGAGAAGCATAAGTAGGGATTTTCCCCATTTTTAAGTTCTAAGCTATGTTTAAGTGTCAAAAAAAGTACCAAAAATTTCCAAGTAGTGTTGTTTTTTAGAAGGAGAAGACTAATAACAGAAAAAAGATTTGGCCAGTTTTGAAAGATCCGGTCAAATTTGATTAAGTTGTAGGCTTCTTGTGCTTGGCTTTTTGTGCTTGGAAATTTGTATGGTAGAGGAGAAAGAAGCAACAACCATAATGGTGGGTGATACTAGTGGTATTGATTAAAGGAATGTTGAAGTTCTATTATCCTCAAGATACAACATTATGATTGACACAAACATCTCCCTGTCCACTTGCAGGGAAAACAACTCAGAGAATATCTATTTGGGGAAAGGTATTTGGTGTAGAAAATTTAGTAAGAGAGCTATTATGACAATCTTCCATTAGTCACAATTACAAGGTATGATTTATCTATCTTTATAAAGTTTTTCTTTAATGTACAACTTGATTCTATCTATAAACTCTTTCATATGAAGGATTCGACAACAACTTGGAGAGCTCAATGTGTTAAGGGTATTAGACCTTAGCACTAATGTACTCCTAGGTGTCATTCCAATTCCTTTTAGCCAATTGCACATGCCTTCATTAGATTGGTCTTGTACAAAACTAGTTGATGGGGGCTAATACAATTTTGTTGCTCAAGAAAGCTATAGGTCCTCATCATCTCTAACATCCTTTAAAATGAAGCATTCCAAATTCTTTTAGTAATTGAATGTCTCTCTAGATATTGGAGATTGGCTACACCAATCTCATGGGTTTAATCTCTTTTGTAGGGTTTACTAAATAATCTATTATATCTATAGAACAGAGGCACCTCGCTCATCTCTCACATCCCTCCTCTTAGAAATTGTACTAAACTATCCTATAGATCTTTATAATGACTTGTCATTAAAAAATTAGCATATCCTCATTGTGGGTGTGGGATTTAGAATGGGAATGGAAAGGGTGATAATGTGGGTATTTTGACATTGGTGGTATTGATATTAGGAGGTAGATCAACAAGGTTAGATGTGGGAGAACTTTCTTATGCAAATGAAAGCTACATTAGGTCCAAGTAGAGATACACTATATGTATGGGTGCAATGGGTCTTTCAAGGGAATTGTTTGTAATGAGTGTGCTTAGGTGACAAATATTTCATTGTAGGGCTATAGATTATTAGGTTCCATCCCCCCAGTAGTTGTTCGATTGAAGTGTCTTAGTGGGCTTTATTTGCATTATAATAGTCTTCAAGGTGAAATGCCAAAAGAGCTCTCTAACTTGATAGAGCTTATGTACCTCTATTTGAATGTAAATATGATATCAAGCTTCATTCCCAAGGAACTAGGTTCTGTGTCTCTCAAAAGTGCTTCTCTAACATGAACAACATTCCTTTAATCAATACAATCAATATCACCATGTGAACAATCCCCTACTAAATATCAACTTTGAGCTTTATACTCCATATTTGTATGCCAAAAGGTATTTTCTTACAATTTAAAGCTTAAAACTCCTGACATTATCCATAACAAATTGGTATTTAACGTCTCTTTTGTGCAGCGTTTCCACTGCTATGTTGATATAATCAACAAAGATTTTTTCTATCATGCATGAGATGTTGTGCTCTGCACAAAAGTTCATCATGTCCTGTGTTTCCTTAATTCCACCAATACATCTCCCTGCAACAAATCTCCGACCTGAAAACACCATGAAACAAATTTCAAGTGAACAAAAAAAACAAAAATTGAATTGACAAGAACTACTTCAGCCGGGTAGCATGAAAACTGAAAAATAATGACCACAACATGCAAACCCACCAATAATTCAGAGTTCAAATCCAATACATATTTGAAGCTTTTAATATCTCACTAAGTTGACACTATAAGAGGAATAAATTACCAAATATAACACTAGGAGCAGGAACTTGTAGAGGTTTATTAGGAATGCCAACTACAACAAGCTTTCCATTGACTTTATGCATCGACATACTACTTGAAGTGTGTTGTACACCATGCATTATTTTATTATGTAAAATAAATATTTAATTATGGTGCATCATGTGATGTGTTTTGCCACATTGGATATTTATTTAGATGCCACTTGTAATCATTGTATGTAACATTGGGCTAATTACTTTATTTGTAATTATTTGGTTACTTAGAAAAAGTTAGTACTAATAATCAAATGTGGGGTCAGTGGTTTTGAAGACACATGGTATTAGGGAAAATGGTATTGTAATATCACATGTTGTATTTGTGTGAACTTATCCCTATAAAAGAAAACACAAGGATAGTTGTAGAGGTTGGACCATTTTGGTTGTGTTAGCCATTTGGCTTGTTTGCTAGGTTGTAGCTTCTCTTGCAAGTTGCATGTGTGAGGGTTTGAAGCATGGCATGGGATGTATGGTTACATGCTTTTTCACATGGATTGTTGGTAGAGAGAGCTTGTTGTTTCAGAGGTGATCTCTGCATATGTATTTGCTGATTATTGTTGAATAATACATGAGAGATGCATGCTTTTGGAGGCTGAGTTTTTCCCTTTATGAGGGTTTTCCTAGGGTATATCTTGTGTCACCATTGATGGTATGATTGTCTATTTCTTTTGCATGTGGATTTTTGGTTTATTACACATTGACTCTCTTATTGGGTTATGAGGAATTAGTCTATATGGCTGCATATTTCCAACATTTGGTATCAGAGCTTGGTTGCCATGATTTGGGTGAAAAACCTTGTTTGATAACCCTAGCTATGAGTGGATTTTTTGTGTATAGTAAAATTCATGGCTTTGCATGGAAGGAATGAAGGTAATTTCATAGTTACAAGGCTGTTTGCAGACTTGGGTTGTTGCAGATCTAGGGTTTGATGGAGATTTAGCATGTGGGTTTTCAATTTGGGCTCTTTATATGAGGGTTTTAGGGGGTGAGCTTTTGTTGGAGCTGCCCTAGGCAAAAACAGAGCCCATAGTTGAGTCCAAGAGGCCTGAAAACCTATGGATCCATATATAACTCAACTATGTTAGACAACAGAAATTTCTCATCCATTTCTAGGATTTAGAAGAATTTGGACAGAGAATATTCTGTACAGTCGTACGACGTCATCAACAGGATCTGCAGGTATAAAGAATATTCTTTGTGCAAGCACCTGTGTCACCTATGCAGGTACAATGAACAAAAATATTTTTTCATTAAAAAAATCCCATTTGTTTTCTATAACTGATTTTACTTTAAAAATAAAAAAGTATATATAATAGGGTGGGGAGTCAACAGACCCCCCATACCCTATTGTGCCAGTGGCATGTTGTAGGGCCGCACGACACTGCAGGCCAGCAGGAGTAGTTGACCATGGTCGGTAAGCTCCATTGCGGGCCCCTGGTCCCATGGGAACCGGGCTGTGCCTAGACAACTTGAAAGTGCTTTAAAACATTTTAAAAAAGAATTTAAACTCATTTCAAACCCCGGAACTCAAACAAAAATTTAACCTGGTTTAAATCCTTTTTTCAAATTAGCATACCTACTAGCATAGCTAACGATGACATCAACATAGCATTTGCCCAATCATCCACTAACATCATCCGTATGGATGATGACATTAGCGTGACATCAGCACTATACATACATGTCTCATATGGGTCTTTTTTAGCATTCAGAGGGCATTTTTTTCCTGAGGGGCATAACTTTCGCCCAGCAAGTCAGATTTTCAACTTCTTATAGTCGACAAAAATCTCTCTTTGAGTACTATGCAGTAGTGTTAGTGATTTTTCTAGATTTTGCCATTTTGACTATTTGTTTGCCAGTTGAAGTCAGATATTTCTTTTGAGCTTTGACCGGGCATAAGAGGTGCATATAGAGTTGAATTTTAGACTTCTTATAGGCGTTGGAAAGGTATTTATGAGAACTACATAGTAGAGTAGGTTAGGAGATGATAACATGATGTTTGTTTAGATTATATCAATTTGAGCTACTTTTTCATCCCTTTGACTATATCAATTTGAGCTACTTCTTGATCCCTTTAACTATATCAGTTTGAGCTACTTTTTGATCCCTTTGACTTTTGGTGCATTTGTGAGTTGATGGCAAATCAAATCTGGGATGATTTGGTGTTTGAGTCATTGTAGACTTACATGTTTATCTATGATTATCCTTGGTTGACAACATTATACATGTATTGTTGAGTTTGCATGTTACATTGTGAGATCTACAGGTTGTTCAGTGTTGCAGGTTGTCTATGCCTACAGGTTGCATTTATGACTTGGATGTAGGTTGTCTATGCCAATAGATGTTTCAGTGTTGATGTAGATTCTGATTTGTGGCTTGGTTTAGTCACATATTACATTGGTTTCCTTGTCATTATGAGATGTATAGAGAGATGTTATTACCTAATACAGTTGTGATATAGGACCTATGTTTGTTGACTATATGATACAATTGTATGAGACATGGTGGGAATTTGGTGCAAGTACATTGGATGTTGATCATGGTGCCATGGATGTTCCTTGTTTGGTTAGGAATTTGGCATGACATGATTGTTTTACAAGTGCAAGTTTTGGTGGTGTTGGATTGCTGTTTGGTTTACAGGTTTTGTTCATCTTCTTATTTTGGAGATTATGGTTTACTCGACCTTTGGGGAGCTGTGTCGTTACAATGGGATTCTTTGATTCTGTTGAGGCCATGGATGTTCTTCATGTAGGAGATGGTTATCACGATGTCATTGATAGCTTAACTACAAGTTTCAGTGGGAGCTTTTTATAGTGATGGGTTTGATGGTTTGATGTTTATGTTGTTGCCATGTATAGCTCGTATCACACTTCAGTGGGAGTTTTGGTAGGATATGATTATCTTCATGTGATTTGGAGATGTTGACATCTTGGTACCATGGAGGACTCTTGGAGTCTTTGGTTGAGGTGTTGTTTATGGTTTGTCAGTTTTGACAGGTGATCCTTACTTATAGGATGGTTGTGTTATGTCATGGTTTACTCTAGATACTAGTTTGAGTATTGGCATGATACAAGTTCACTCGAGACAAGATGTGTACATTAGTGCATGTGATCTTCATTTGAGGAGATGATTAGATCATGATGTCATGATATGTTCCTAGATTATGCATATGTGCAGTGGGAGGTTTGACTATGATCTTGTTGGTTCTCTTGGTATTGGGTACATTGGTCATGTGCTCTGGAGCTTCATGATGATGATGTTTAGTATTGATTGGTCATGGAAGTACTCATGGATACTTGGAGACTTAGGTGAGGCTTTAGTTCTCTTGGATGAGAGACATGTGTTGAGATGATTACTCTTTGATGAAGATTTCAGCAACAAGACGGAGGAGCCTACACCTTGGTTGGATGTGAGTGTAAGATGGACATGTTGAGAAGATTGTTCTTGGAGAGAGTCTTCAAGACTTGGTGCATCTTAGAGGAGCAATATCATCCCTACTCTTGGTCCACTCGGTGGTGAATGATTTGATAGGTATGCCCACCTAATTTTCAAATACATTCTTCATTTGTGTCTTATCTTCTCATGTTTGAGTCTTGAGCTATGGATTAGGGTTGTGAGGACTTGTTGAGGAGTAGATGCTTGGTTATCTTATTATGTTTGATCTTGATTTGTTATGAGATCATTGTATATAATGGAGATGGTTAGTGGCTTTGGGCTTATTTCTGTTATTTGGGATGGTTACGAGTTTGATCTACCTTTGGTTTGAGAGGCTTGCATATTGTTATTAGATGTTGTGAAGGCTTCTTGTTTATGGGTCGCAGAGGAGATCATACTTTTCATAGCTATAGCACATTAGTGTGGATATAAGAACATGGTTATGATTTGTAGTTTATCTCTTGATTGGTCTTATTCTTCCTCTTGGATCTTTATATTGACATGACATTGGAGTTGAGATGTGTATGGAGCATTTGAGTCTCTTTGACTTCTTTCTCTTATGATGTGGAGGATTTAGTAGAGATATGGACTTGAGGAGAGTTATGTTACAACTATTTAGCTTGCTGATTTTGCATATCTATGTGTGTATGTTCTTTGACACTGTGATAGAGTATTCAACCACATCTTCTATGTGCGTGCTATTAGTGGATCTTTGGATGCCTTAATCTATTTTCAGATTTGACATTTACTCATGCAGTGGGAGTTCTATGATGTATATGATTCCTTTGTTGGATGTTCTCATTATGCTACAGTATCGAGGGTCTTGAGGTTTGTTATCATAGGCTTTGTGTTGTTACCTTGGAGGACTTCTTTATGCAGGATTAAGTATATACAGGGACTTGTTATCATTGTGATTTGAGTTGGATATGTTGATGGCATAAGATCTACTTGTTATCTTTTGTATACCTTAGTTTTGAGGTATGTTTAGTTGATGTATTAGCAACCAGCTATGGTTTCTATTTCAGCTATAATTGATTCTTGTCAGCTACTTGAGCCTATTTGTTACCATTGGATTTGGTGCTTGTGTTTGGATATTAGTTGATGCAGGTTTCTTGCTTCTATGTGACAATTTAGTGTGTCATCTCTTTAGAGGATCTTATTCTTCATGAGGCTAGATGGAGGATGAGGAGATTCTTGTTTGAGATGATGGACACCTTGATTATTATTGTAGGTATCTTAGAGCACATGGAGCACGTGGATGGTTATATGGTACATGTTGTGTTGGAGTACAGGACCACTGAGAAGGGGGGGGTGAATCAGTGGTCTATAAAGTCAAACTTTTTTCACCTTTTAATCCACTGGATAGAGAATGAGAGAGACTTCAAATATTCATCAAACACATATACATGCATAATAATAAGAATGATGTTCAAAACCTTGACTACAAGTAAGACATTAGGACACAAACACAGAGGCAATAAACAAGGTCCATAACACATGATTTATGAGTGGAAAACCCTTAAAAAGAGATGAAAAACTACTCAGGATATTTGCATTTTATTATGCTTCACTAGAAAATATCAAAAACCTTCACTAGGTATAATTAGTGTCTCACTAACACCTCACTGGCAAATCAATAGTGTCTCATCGACACAAATATGCCTCATTGGCAAAATAATGTCTCACTGACAAAGATTATGCCTCACTGGCTACAAGATTATCTCACTAACATAAACATCAAAGATTTGAATGGAATCGAAAAACTACAGAGGGACACTCTGTTTAATTGTAGAACAATTCACCTTATATCTCCCTTTACATGACCATCTTACACATTAACATAAAAGGACGTTAAAATGAAGATGATACATGAAATTCTAATCATCATGAAACAATAATCTTTGAACTCAATATCTTCTTTTTGCAAGACAAGAAAATTGTATGCCTTGATAAAATAGTATGCTCAAAGATAGAGTATTCAACATAATATAAACAAAAGAATGAGGTCTTTTACCAAAGTTTTATCTTGCTATCATCATCATATTTCCATTTGCTACTTATAACTTCTCTGTTCAAGCAAGCCTTCAAAAACCTTCATGATTTTGTATACTATGAATGCCACCTTCTCTCTCTTCACAAACCTATCATCAAACCTTAACCTTCTATGTATGTTATGACCTTGAAAGCTTCTCACAACATCTCAGTTTTGTCCATTCTACCCTATCTTACTTAGTTCATCATACACCTTTTCACATTTCTCTCCTTCAAGTTAGTTTGAAACTTATTAAAATGTTTTGCACACATTCTACATAATTATAACACATATATCACTAATGTATTCTTAGGATATGACAATCACCGTCATGATTTATTAACATGTATATGTAGGTATGTCTTTATAGGGTTTAACAAACCAATCCAACTCTTTGAAAAACTCCCACGAGGCTTTTTATCCATTTCCCTGATGCTCAGGGTCATTGCAAAACTCAAATAAATTAGTTAGGGCATAGTTGGACAAAACCAACCGTCAAATTCAATGGTGAATAGCATTCATTGGAATTTGAAATGAATTTAAATCTGCATCATCGATTGACTTCTTCACACTCCCTTACTTTTAATAACAACCACATATCATGCTTTGGGCACCTGATCTAAGTTGCTTTTACCTAAGGATCCAGTTACCAAGGAAGATGGGGCTAGTTCTATAAGGAACTAAGGACCCTTAAAGTTATAACTAAAGTCACTTTAACCTTTAAGTACAAGTCAACTTCATTTTATAAGGAAAAGTGCAGTAGTTGAATGAAAGGATTTTTGTGCCTTCTCATAACTTAAGGATTTTAGGGTTTGTGTCTCTAAACCCTAACAAAATGAAACAACCCTTTTTAGATAGTATCAACATAAGTTTTGTCTATGCATCAAGGATCAACCTGTTCAACTTGCAACTTCTCTGAATCAATAGCAACTCCAAAGACAGTATAATTCAATCTCTAACTTGTATCATGCCTAAGCACCTTTGTATCATGTCAAAGCATGAATCATAGAATGAGACAATTAACAATACCACATTGAACCTCTATGAAACATGATCATTATGAGTGACATCTTCTTAGATAGCATTGAGTTGATAAGATATGATGGCATAAAACCAAACACCTTCAACACACTTTAAGGCACCAATCAAAACCAAACATCTTCAACACTTGCAGTATGCAACTTATACTAGAGCAACTATGTCTAAGAAAGATCTTAATCTGTTTCAATGCAATGACCTTTGATTTGACTTCTTGAAAGCACCAAACACCATACATGAAACATATGAAGGATGTGGACTAATGAAGCATGTGGACTAAACCAATGAACTAGAAGCATGACAAATAGCATGATTGATGAAGCAACATGAAGGGGATCCAACAATGTATCAACCTTTGACATCAGCACCTCTATGAAGAACAAAGTAACTTTTGCATGTAGACCAAACTGATGCCTAAATTCAAGTTGTCATGAAGAATCATGAGTACCCAACTAACATAGAGAAGAGAACACCAATGTCGACATCCTTGAAACATGGCAGATGACAAACATCCAACATTAGATGAGAAATAACATGAACACATCCTAGAGATTATCAAAGATAAACACAACTTATAATGACAAACTGATCTTACATCCTTGAAGCATCATTCTTTGCTACCTCAACACATGATCTCTGAAACACCTTTGCACTCTACATAATATCTCTACACTTTGCATTGAGTGACTATGATGAACATCCTGAATCCACCCTAATGAACACATTGGAACACATTGCCATTCAAACATCATCCCTCACCTATGAACTTGAGATCCTTTTGAAACAATAATATCTGATGATCCACTGAACTTGATGTCTTTGATCCACCAACACGATGCATCACATCAACACCATGTGCCACCTCTGCCTTTGACATCAATGACAAACAATGCCAATGCCAACAAACTCCACCTTTCACATTGATGTCAACAAAACTTTGCATCCTTATTCTCCACTCTCTCTCCCCTTTGACAACAATGACAAAGGATATTCAAACACTCATGCAATGCTTCAATAGACTCCCCTTGACTAGTATGCAAGAAAAGCAAGGATACTCTTCTCTTCAACAAAGATCACTGCTCCTTTGTTATCAATCAAATACTCTCTTTGTCAACATCTTCTGCTATAATTTCAATTTAACTCATGACATAGGTCTTTATCCAACTAAATTTTTTTAATTTACATCCTTTAAAGGTTTCTAAATCTAATCTTGACATGTCATCCTACATCAAGGTACTCCTATGATCATACATTATTAACAACAAACCTAGGTCTAAGAAAGATCTTAATCTGTTTCAATGCAATGACCTTTGATTTGACTTCCTGAAAGCACCAAACACCATACATGAAACATATGAAGGATGTGGACTGATGAAGCATGTGGACTGAACCAATGAACTAGGAGCATGACAAATAGCATGACTAATGAAGCAACATGAAGGGGATCCAACAATGTATCAACCTCTGACATCAGCACCTCTATGAAGAACAAAGTAACTTTTGCATGTAGACCAAACTGATGCCTAAATTCAAGTTGTCATGAAGAATCATGAGTACCCAACTAACATAGAGAAGAGAACACCAATGTCAGCATCCTTGAAACATGGCAGATGACCAACATCCAAGATTAGATGAGAAATAACACGAACACATCCTAGAGATTATCAAAGATAAACACAACTTATAATGACAAACTGATCTTACATCCTTGAAGCATCATTCTTTGCTACCTCAACACATGATCTTTGAAACACCTTTGCACTCTGCATGATATCTCTACACTTTGCATTGAGTGACTATGATGAACATCCTGAATCCACCCTAATGAACACATTGGAACACATTGCCATTCAAACATCATCCCTCACCTATGAACTTGAGATCCTTTTGAAACAATAATATCTGATGATCCACTGAACTTGATGTCTTTGATCCACCAACACGATGCATCACATCAACACCATGTGCCACCTTTGCCTTTGACATCAATGACAAACAATGCCAATGCCAACAAACTCCACCTTTCGCATTGATGTCAACAAAACATTGCATCCTTGTTCTCCACTCTCTCTCCCCCTTTGACAATAATGACAAAGGATATTCAAACACTCATGCAATGCTTCAATAGACTCCCCTTGACTAGTATGCAAGAAAAGCAAGGATACTTTTCTCTTCAATAAAGATCACTGCTCCTTTGTTATCAATCAAATACTCTCTTTGTCAACATCTTCTGCTATAATTTCAATTTAACTCATGACATAGGTCTTTATCCAACTAATTTTTTTTAATTTACATCCTTTAAAGGTTTCTAAATCTAATCTTGACATGTCATCCTACATCAAGGTACTCCTATGATCATACATTGTTAACAACAAACCTAGGTCTAAGAAAGATCTTAATCTGTTTCAATGCAATGACCTTTGATTTGACTTCCTGAAAGCACCAAACACCATACATGAAACATATGAAGGATATGGACTAATGAAGCATGTGGACTGAACCAATGAACTAGGAGCATGACAAATAGCATGACTGATGAAGCAACATGAAGGGGATCCAACAATGTATCAACCTCTGACATCAGCACCTCTATAAAGAACAAAGTAACTTTTGCATGTAGACCAAACTGATGCCTAAATTCAAGTTGTCATGAAGAATCATGAGTACCCAACTAACATAGAGAAGAGAACACCAATGTTGACATCCTTGAAACATGGTAGATGACCAACATCCAACATTAGATGAGAAATAACACGAACACATCCTAGAGATTATCAAAGATAAACACAACTTATAATGACAAACTGATCTTACATCCTTAAAGCATCATTCTTTGCTACCTCAACACATGATCTCTGAAACACCTTTGCACTCTGCATGATATCTCTACACTTTGCATTGAGTGACTATGATGAACATCCTGAATCCACCCTAATGAACACATTGGAACACATTGCCATTCAAACATCATCCCTCACCTATGAACTTGAGATCCTTTTGAAACAATAATATCTGATGATCCACTGAACTTGATGTCTTTGATCCACCAACACGATGCATCACATCAACACCATGTGCCACCTCTACCTTTGACATCAATGACAAACAATGCGAATGCCAACAAACTCCACCTTTCGCATTGATGTCAACAAAACATTGCATCCTTGTTCTCCACTCTCTCTCCCCCTTTGACAACAATGACAAAGGATATTCAAACACTCATGCAATGCTTCAATAGACTCCCCCTGACTAGTATGCAAGAAAATCAAGGATACTCTTCTCTTCAACAAAGATCACTACTCCTTTGTAATCAATCAAATACTCTCTTTGTCAACATCTTCTGCTATAATTTCAATTTAACTCATGACATAGGTCTTTATCCAACTAATTTTTTTTAATTTACATCCTTTAAAAGTTTCTAAATCTAATCTTGACATGTCATCCTACATCAAGGTACTCCTATGATCATGCATTATTAACAACAAACCTAGGACCTTGCTAACAACTACACAACACTGTCCTTTGAAAGTTGTTGTACAACTTGAATGATTGTTTTGTTGTCTCTAGATCAAATCAATCAATCACTCAAAAAGATTGATACTATGTGCACCGTGTCTATCACTATGAACTACATTGACATATCGTAAACACTTTGTACTTGTAACTCACTGATGCACTTATCATGAACTTCTTTGGCATTGTCAATAGCACATTGTCAGATAATATGTACACTGATAATGCACTGATTGAACAATCAATACTTCCCTTGCAACTTGTCAAATGAAGCTTAGTACAAACATTGTCCTTGACAATTGTTGGAATATAGTCAAAACACAAAAAAAATACTACTACTGAAGTAAGAGGTCTGAAGGTATATAGTTTGTAATATGTCTGCTAGTCTCAAATGAAATAGAGATTAAAAACATTTGTTTATAGGCAAAAACTTCTCCAACTTCTTCAAAATTCTGCTTCCCATCTACAAATTGCATTTCCTTGCGGACCCTTATTTAACAAGGTAAAACAGTAAGATACATAAATCAACATGATTGCCCCTGCCATTATTTCTGATGCACAAACAAATGATATATACTAAGACAATCATCGCATTTTGATTCAAAGCTCAAATCTATTCAAAGAACAATGACATAGATCACTTGAAACCATCAAATTGAATAGTCAAGTACTGTCAAAGAAATATCAATTGCCAAGGAGAGATCACTATCATCAGAATCAAACATGAGCTCTTGTCATAACCATTTTGATCAACTACCCATGATAGAAGTTA
This sequence comes from Cunninghamia lanceolata, assembly GCA_027924645.1. NCBI lineage: Eukaryota > Viridiplantae > Streptophyta > Pinopsida > Cupressales > Cupressaceae > Cunninghamia > Cunninghamia lanceolata. The sequence goes on from BSBN01000236.1 coordinate 2,456,611, forward strand.
CTTTAACACTTGTGCATCAATCAAAGACCAACTCCAAAATGACTATCCTAAACAAAAACAATAACTCTTTACTGCAAATACCAATTGATTATCAAGTGTGACCACCCAAGAGCATCTCTTTGCAACCGATCTGTTATGCCATAAATGAATAACTCCATTAACTCCAACATCACCATTAGTCTCACAAACAACCTGCAAGCTATGAGAAGAAAAGTTTTGAAGCAACAAATCATTAAGAAGACTGAGTATGTGATGGACTTCAATTATCTTTTGGCATCACTGTCTTGTTCTGAGATACATAACATGCCTAATGTTGAACAAGCTTGTCACACATCCACTGTCCTATAAGTTGTTATGCAGTCCCATTATATTTTGCATGTAGGGCTACTGGTACACTTGTGATTACAATATTTGAAGGCAACTTTTTTACCTTGAGCTTTAAGAAATACTTTTTCAATTAGATCCTAGACTTCTACTACTATCTGATCTCTGATCTTCACTATCCTGCCTATTCTAAGGCTATTTACTTAGAGAAGTAAAAACTCACACCCTATTGTCCTTTCATACATGCGATGCCCTGCTCACTGTAAGTACTGTTGATAATCAAACATGATGAATACTCATATAACATCACTGCTCATCTTGGCATCTTAAATTGATGTCATGGCATCAATGTAAGCATGAGTGAGTATTAGATCATCAAGAGCACTTTGTCCATTGTAAAAACATTGCAACAAATGTTTCAAACATCACTGAGACACTTAAGCATGATTGTAGACTGTGTATCAACAACTCTAATAGGGACACATCTTGATTCATCTCTTGATCTAACAAGAGCACATTAACTCAACTCAATAATCATATGTGCATTTTAAGAATGAATTCTTGAAAACATAAAGGATATGAACTCTGTTATTTGAACCTCATGAGATCAACAACATCAAACTCTCTTGACATCATATCATGCTAACATCAACCTCTCTTTATACAGCAACAAACCTCTTGGAACTCTTTTGGGATAAGAGATAAAACATTGGACAACTCCCCCTCAACTTAAGCTATTCTTCATACAGTTATAGATGTCACTTGTGCAGTATGCACAAGCTTATATTCTTTCTTCTATTTATCTTGTTTCCTTCTCCAAACTTTTATAGTCCATGTTTTCTTGTGATGACTAAAAGGTTTCACCAAATTAATCTTACAAAATAGTGCTTTATGTCCAAACTTATGACACCTATAGCATCTGATCTTATGACCAGTAGGAGGAATAAAATCATATTCTTTTGACAACCAAAAATAACTTCTATGATCATATCTTGCAAGCATCTAACAATCCCTTTCTCTGTGACCAACTTTATTATAGTTATAATAAACATTGTTATAGTCTTGATTTGACAAACTATAAGAACTCTTATTTTCATTCCATCCAAGACCATTTCTTGAGTGAGTTCTACAATCTCTAGCTCTATGACCATAAATATGACAAGAATAGAAATAACCATGAAACTGAGAGTAGTTGTGTCTTATTGAATATTATTGCCTGATAAGTGGAGGTCTTGAGGTTCTACTTGTTCTTTCTCTTCCAACATCACCAAATTTATCTTTTTCTTTCTTCTTGTCTTCCCTAGGAGTAGCAAAATGATTATTCAGGTCTATCTTCTACCTAGGAACATTTTTGACTTTGGAACATTGTCCTTCTTCATAACCTAGACTAGTAGTGTCCTTATAATGGTTTTGCTTCTTCATCAAGTCATTTAAACATTTAGTACTCTTTTCAAACTGTAGAATCTTGTGCAACTTAGAAGATGCTTCTTCCAACTCCTTTCTCAAAGAAACTATGTTTAACTCTAATATTAGGCATTCATTAGTTTTAACTTCAAGATTAGATTTTGTAAAATCAACTACTCTTTTAGATTCTTCTATATCAGTTTTAAGGCTGATAATCAACTTGTCAGATTTATCAACTCGACTCTTTAAATCCACAATTAGTTTCTTGCCTCTTCAAGTTCTAAAGAAACTTTTGCAAAATCTAAACATACCTTGTCCTTGGAATCTTTTTCTTGTTGAAATTGGTTTTCTAGTCTTTGATTCTCTTTTTTGAGTTCCTTGATTGTATCCAGAGCACACAAGATTTCTCCTTCTAAATCAACCTCACACTCTTGTTCATCATCTTCACCCACAAAGAGGTCTCCTTCTTCGTCATCAATTTCAACAATAAAATAATCTTCTCTTTCATCAAGTTTTTATCTACTTACACTCACAATGAAGTCTTCCTTTTTTTTTATTAAAACTCTCAATTGCAAGACCATTCTCTTTATCACACTTTGTATCAACATTAAGGGATGACCCAACAACTCATTGCTTGACTTGACTAGGACTTGTTTTACAACCTTTTTCTTGGCATCTTTCTTTTCTCTATTTATTTTACACTTTCCCATGGTACTACAGTGCTATTAGGACCTACCCAAGCATATTAGACTTCTATAGGGAACCTATGCTCTGATACCACTTGTTGGAGTACAAGACCACTGAGAGGGGGGGTGATTCTGTGGTCTATAAATTTTAAAACTTTTTTCACCTTTTAATCCATTGGATAGAGAATGAGAGAGACTTCAAATATTCATCAAACACATATACAAGTATAATGATAAGAGTGATGTTCAAAACCTTGACTAGAAGTAAGACATTAGAACACAAACATAGAGGCAATCAACAAGGTCCATAACACATGATTTATGAGTGGAAAACCCTTAAAAGGGATGAAAAACCACTCTGAATATTTGCATTTTATTATGCCTCACTGGAAAATATCAAAAACCTTCACTAGGTACAATTAGTGTCTCACTAACATAGCCTCACTGGAAAATCAATAGTGTCTCACTGACACAAATATGCCTCACTAGAAAAATAATGTCTCACTGACAATATGATGTCTCACTGACAAAGATTATGCTTCACTGGCTACAAGATTGTCTCACTGACATAAACATCAAAGATTTGAATGGAATAGAAAAAATACAGAGGGACACTCTGTTTCATTGTAGCACAATTCACATTATATTGCTCTTTGCATGACCATCCTACACATTACCATAAAAGGACATTACAATGAAGATGATACACAAACTTCTGATCATCATGAAATAATAATCTTTGAACTCAATATCTTATTTTTGCAAGACAAGCAAATTATATGTTGTGATAAAACAATATGCTCAAAGATAGAGTATTCAACACAATATAAACAAAAGAATGAGGTCTTTTACCAAAGTTTTTGTTGGCAAGAGACACTATATGGATTCATAGTTGTTGTCATTGATGGCAACAAAGGTCATCCCACATATCCGCAAGTCATGGTGTGTCTCTACCGGAAGTCTGAATGAAGATTGTTATGGTTCGGTGAATAAGAACAGAGCATGTGGTAAGGTCCGGCAGATTGGTCTGAATCTCTCAGAGGAAGTGTCTTGGTGTAGTGCAGATTTGGGGAAGTCAAGAGGACTACCTTGAGTAATAGATTCCAAGGATTTAGCTTCCGGTGATGGACAAGGAAAAAGATATGAACAGTTGAATACCGGATTCTTGAGTAACAGTGTGAACAGAGGAAGAACTGACTGACAGAACATCAGATTGCCTTCCGGATGTGTTTCTGACAATGGTAAAGGTTATGAAGACATGGATTATGTTTGGCCAACATGGTTAATGATATCTACAAGTATATGCTTGATCCGCATTACTTGATGAGCAAGGATTCAGCCGACAGAACAGAGGTTGTGAGAAAATAGACTGTTCCGGATGCCGACTAGAAAGGTGATGAAATTACTTGTGCAGATATATATGCACGATGGATTTAGTTGTGAAAAAATATAGTTGTATGATGTTATTGTGCGAATAAGTGCAAAGCAGAGCAGAAACAGCCAGAGAGAGATCCGGTATATGAAAGGAAAGCAGAATAAAGAGAAGAGGAAAGATGAAGTGCAGCAGATTAGTGTACTGAGCCTAATTGGAATTGACCTCCAGCATATGTGGATGCTTCCAATCAGTTCAAGTATTATATAACATTCTTTTGTAGACAGTGTGTCTCCTTGTAGGCAGTGTGCCTCTTTGTGAGTAGTATGCTCGGGCATTGAGCCCTAATTGGCAAGTGCCATTTTGTAATTCCTTATTCTTCTAACAGAGAATAATCTTTGGGTTAATCACCCCGTGGTTTTTTCCCTTAACAGGGTTTCCATGTCAAAAATACTGTGTCATGTATTTCTCATTTCATGGTAATGTTTGTTTGTTTACTTCAATGCTACATTGATTAATAAGAAAGTTCAAAAGAAGAAACAATTAGGATAACTGATTCACCACCCCCTCTCAGTTATCAACAATTGGTATCAGAGCCAAGTTCCTCCTAATAGAGCCTAACAACTTGAGGAAGATCTGGGAGTTCAAATGGATGCATATGGTTTAAGGGAGCAACTCAAGACTGCCCTTGAGGATCTTGAACAGTCAAACTCTGAAGTCAATGAATTAAAGGAAAGACTCAAACATGCTGATGAATTCATGAGAGAACTTAAGGACAAATTAAGTCTCTCTATGAAAAAGAGAAAAGAGCTGCTCCAACAATTGGCAAGACAAAGTGAAGAAAGTAATACAAATGAAGAATTGACTGAGAAAACTAAGTTATGTGAAAAGTTATCAAAAGAAGTTATTATGATAAGACATGAAATGGAATCAGGAGTTATAAAGTTTACTCAAAAAATTGAAGAGAAAAGAAAATCTGAAGACAATCTAAGATAATCTATTAAAGAGAAATCCGAAGATTGCCTCCAGATGGACAGGATTATCAGACATCTTGAATCTGATCTTGAAGATGCCAAAGGTAATGAAGAAAAACTTGAGGATCAAATTGTCTCTCTCAAAAGAGATCTTCAAACAACAAATGAATATAAAGAGAAATTCAAGATAAGTTCTGCTCAACTTGAAGTTCTTCTTAGAAGTCAAAAGAGGGCAGATGACAAGTATGGTTTGGGATATGAGAAAGGAGAAAGCTCCGGATCCGATCAAAAGAAATTTGGATTAGAAAATCCAAGGAATAGGCCTAGAAGACCTCCAGTAAGACAGCCCAATGCTCAAAGATATCCATCCTTCAATGGATACTGCCACAGCTGCAATCACTTTGGTCACAAAGCTAATCAGTGCAGAAAGAGAATGAATCAGACTAATTCATCCTTCTCCGGACAGTGCTTTAACTGCAAAAGGTATGGACACAAGTCTCATGAATGCAGAAATATGCAAATAAACAAATCATTCAATGGTAGATGCTTTGCATGCAATAGAGTAGATCATACGGCTAATCAATGCAGATCAAGAGGTTATCAGTCAAATATGCAAGGAAATGTTATTTGCCAAATCTGTAATAGGTCCGGTCATAATGCAAAAGTCTGCAGAAGCAAGAATCAGGACAAAAGAGGTCTGGTGTATAATCAGAATCAAGACAAGGGTAAACAAAAGATGAATGCGGATGAAGTTAGGAATCAGATGAACAAGATTTGGGTAAAGAAAAGTTTAGAGAATGTAAAGGTTGGATCCGCACCAAACTCTGGTGCTGATATTCCTTCCAGAAATTAAAGGTGAGCTCTGGCTCAGAGGGAGACTCATAGAAAATCCTGTTCCCCTAGCCAATCAAGTGGTGCCGGATGTGGCACAAAATACGGAGTAAAGGGTTTGAAGATATAAATCTTGAGATGATCCAGATAAGATTTCAGAAGTCCACATGGAGATGTGAAGAAGTTGTGATCGATCAAGTAAGACCTATTCGGGGAAATGCTCTGGAATGACAGAAGATCTCAAAAAGGTCCGGAGAGATCTGGAAGCACATTGTCTTATTCTGCGGATTGGACAGAGTGTTTGGGATGTCCTTGTGATGTGTCATCTTGTTTTATTCATGATTGAAAGATCCGCATGATGTTCATAGATCAGGACTGATCCGGTTCTTCAAGTTATCTGAATAAGGCAAACCGAAATAATGTAGGTCGAGCATTTATTGCCATCAGATATTAGGGTTTGCGAAGCAATATAAGGGATTTCTCATAAATCACTTGCTCATTCTGCACTCAAGAAGAAGCGAAAAGTGGAGCTCTGCAACAAGATTCATCAAGTTCACCAAAGATCTCCTGCCGAAGTCATTACATACAGAAATCAATCCAACCACTCTGTGTAACCGAAGGCGCATAAGGTATTTTCCGTTTTCGATATCTTACTACAAATCTTTTGAGAAATGGCTACTCCGAATATAGTAAAGATCTTAGATAGGCCCCGACCTAAATTTAAGAAACACCCATACAAGTCATTGGAGGTAGATCCCTTAGGAGCATTCTCTAGTGTTCCTCATGGTGTTTTACACACAAAAGACATTAGGGTTTACATACATGCAAGTATTGAGGAATTCGGGGAATTCAAATTGAGAAATTTCAATCACAAACAACTGATAGACAATGCCTTTGAGCTTAAACCAGAGTATAAGGGTATCCAGAAGAAATAGTTTGATCAATTCATTCATTTCCCCTGCTTTGAAGAAGAAGAATGGGTCCGATATGTATTGAGTAGGATGCATGACAACTTCCTATGGCTGGATAGACCCTGCAAGATCACAAAAGAGGCAATTAGGGTAGTGATTGGTCTATACTCTTCCAGAGGGATACCTATCCTCAAATCCGTCAAAAATAACATTGTAACTGAGGCCACCGGATCAAAATTTGATAAGAGGGCAATGACCATTGAAGATATTTTTGATCCGGATATCAAGTATGCATCTATGATAATAGGATACAAGATTTATCACTCCAGTAGGGAAAATTCTATATCCGGAACTGTAGTATACACTGCCTATGAGATGCTAAGGAAGAATGCAGATTATGATCTCTGTGAACTTCTTTTAAGCCAATTAATGGAAAATATACAAAAGATCAAAAAGGACAAAAAGAATTCTTTTAATTATGGTACTCTCATATTATGTCTATTTTTCTATTTCATGAATGAGCTGCCCGGATCAAGTGGATGGGTATGGCAGAATGACAAACCTGTTGCAGTCCAGATAAGAGATTATTTACATGGGCTTGGGGATGCCAAAGCAAGGAATACAGCCCTGTGGGGATACTTCAAAAACTTCCAAAGCACGATGCAAGCAAGAGAAATAATTCCCCAGTCTATTGTTGAAAAATACAAAGACTCAGTTTGCTTTATGGTGGATATTGATCAGTGCCTAATGGAGGCAGTGGAGCCAAGGACAGTTTGGATCATGCCCATGGGGTATGAGGTTGATGAATAGATTGTGGAACTGCATGTTCAACACATGCTTAGTCAGCCCAAAGATCCAAAGGCAGAAAGGTTTGGAACCTTTGAGGAGCTGAGTGTGAAGATCCATGTGGAACTCAGAGAACCTGAGATAAAGAGGAAGGTGAGAAAAGAAGTAGAGCATATTGCTCAAGGCCTAGGCAATCCCAAAGGAGGCACTTGATGCCAACCGGGAAAAGAGGAGAAAGGCTGAGGAAGAAAAGAAAGAGGCAGAAAAGAAAAGCAAGAAAAGTGCTCCGGTGGAAACCTCAACCCAGACCAGATCATCAAAAGGATCTACACCTGTCAAAACCAAAAGCTCAAAAATATCTAAACCGGAAGGTCAGACATCCGGTAAAGGAGAGAAAAGGTCTAAAATAAAAGCCACAAGGGCTTATACAAGTCAGAAAGATGAAGAGGAAACGGAATCAGATGAGAGAGTAAAAGAAATAAAGAAGCAGAAGAAGAAAGGATCCGGTAAACCCTCCATAGACCAAGACAAGGAAGAAATGGCAGAGGTATTTGTTGAAAAGCCCACCCTGTCTCTAGAAAGTGTAATCAAGTCAGTCACGGTGGATGGAAACCTTCAACCAATGACTGAATTCTATGATGACTACAATGAGGCTGACCAAAAGATTCTGCAGGAAGCCACAATCAAATATCTGAACATATACAATAAGGCTTTCATTGAGATTATATCTCTAATTCCTAAAAGCCTAGAAAAGGAATTAGAAATAAGAAAGAACAATGCCCAGGCAAAAGATCTTGAGATCCAGGAGCAGATAGCTATTCAGCTATATTCTCAAATTGATCCCAAGACAATGAACATAATATTCAAAGACTGCAAAGATGAGTTCAGGAGTAAAGCAAGGATGAATCAACTCATGCTTGGTGAGACTGACAAGGTGGCCTTAGAGACAGAAGAGATCCTCCAGAAAGCCTTCAAAAGGTTTAATCTTCCTGTTGTAGAAGACTTGGGTACTGATCCCTCATCCACAAGTGCTGTAGAAGAAATTTCTAAGAAAGCAACAGAAGAGATGGGCCCTGAACAAACCAACATTTCTCCTCCGGTTTCCCCTACAGTCTCCGGATCCAAAGAAGAAGAGAAACTACTGGAGAAAGAAGCAGCGATAAAAGAAAAAGAAGCTGACAGTACCAAGGGTGCAGAGAAAGAGAAGACTCCAATAGAGAAAACCACAACTGATAGTGGTAAGAATGTGGAGAAAGAGAAAATTCCAATGGACATCTCCAAGACTGCAGAAGAGAAGAAACATCTGTCTCCAGCAAGAGACACTGCACAAACTGTCCAAAGATTTCTGAGCAAAGAAGTAATAGAGATTGATGAAAGGGAGCTGCTACAAGGCCCATTCAACTTTGATTCCCTCTCTTCGGTGCAGACAATGAAGATAGCTTCATTTGCTAATGCTAAGGCAAATGAAAAACTCCTAAAGTCTCATATGGAAGACTGTGAGTTGATAGAGGCTGCTTCTGGAGTGCTTGAAAAGATTATGCCATCAGTCCAGATAGATCCGACAGCCTCCTCTTCCGGTAATCTCAAAACCTTAGTCAGTAGTGTTGATACACATTTTGATTCTCTAGAAAAATCAGCTGAAGAAAAGGTCCGGAAGGAATTTTTGGATAAAAGATTTTCATAAGTACTAGGATTAATCTCTAATGATAGGAGAAATATGAGTATTGGAATAAAGAGCTTAGAAAATGCTCTTAAGGATGGCGGGGACATTTACAAATTTTGTATCTCCTGGTCAAAAGCAACAGTAGAAATTGAGAAGAAAATAAAAGAGGAACAGGACAAACTACTGAGTTTGTCTCAAAGTTTTGATCCTCTCTCTTCCTCCATAGTAACTCAGGAATGTCAAACTATTGCTATCACAAATGCAATAAAGAACTTTGAGAAGGAAAGGAAGAATATAATTAACCGGATGGGAGAACTTAGAAGGATTATTATCCCAAAGTTAGAAGCTATGCATGAGGCCATAAGTGATGCTCAGACTACCGCCCAAACCAATGATCTGACAGATCTCAAGAGGGCAGAAGCTTTTACATTTTTGTTGAGTGGTCACATTTCAATTTTGGATAGAATGAAGCAAAGTTGGGCTATAGAACTGGTCCAATTGAAGACATCCTTTGCAGACATTCTTCAGTTTATGTGAGTATGTAATATGCGGCTAAGTATAGTAAATTTTTGAAAATTTTGGTATGCGGACCCTACCCTTTGCCATTGATGTCAAAGGGGGAGTGAGGAACAGTGAAAAATGAGGAATCCAACAAAGGGGGAGTTCCAGAAATTGTATATAAAGATAGGGCATCAGCCAAAGGGGAGCATAGTGTAAACACTTAGTCATTTTTCACTAAGTGTTGCCATCAATGCCAAAGGGGGAGATTGTTGGCAAGAGACACTATATGGATTCATGGTTGTTGTCATTGATGGCAACAAAGGTCATCCCACATATCTGCAAGTCATGGTGTGTCTCTACCGGAAGTCTGAATGAAGATTGTTATGGTCCGGTGAACAAGAACAGAGCATGTGGCAAGGTCCGGCAGATTGGTCCAGATCTCTCAGAGGACGTGTCTTGGTGCAGTGCGGATTTGGGGAAGTCAAGAGGACTATCTTGAGTAATAGATTCCAAGGATTTAGCTTCCAGTGATGGACAAGGAAAAAGATATGAACAGTTGAACACCAGATTCCTGAGTAACAGTGTGAACAGAGGAAGAACTGACTGACAGAACATCAGATTGCCTTCTGGATGTGTTTCTGACAGTGGTAAAGGTTATGAAGACATGGATTATGTTTGACCGACATGGTTAATGATATCTACAAGTATATGCTTGATCCGCATTACTTGATGAGCAAGGATTCAGTCGACAGAACAGAGGTTGTGAGAAAATAGACTGTTCCGGATGCCGACTAGAAAGGTGATGAAATTACTTGTGCAGATATATATGCACGATGGATTTAGTTGTGAAAAAATATAGTTGTATGATGTTATTGTGCGAATAAGTGCAGAGCAGAGTAGAAACAGCCAGAGAGAGATCCGGTATGTGAAAGGAAAGCAGAATAAATAGAAGAGGAAAGATGAAGTGCAGCAGATCAGTGTACTGAGCCTAACCGAAACTGACCTCCAGCATATGTGGATGCTTCCAATCAGTTCAAGTATTATATAACATTCTTTTGTAGACAGTGTGTCTCCTTGTAGGCAGTGTGCCTCTTTGTGAGCAGTATGCTCGGGCGGTGAGCCCTAATTGGCAAGTGCCATTTTGTAATTCCTTATTCTTCTAACAGAGAATAATCTTTGGGTTAATCACCCCATGGTTTTTTCCCTTAACAGGGTTTCCACATCAAAAATATTGTGTCATGTGTTTCTCATTTCATGGTAATGTTTGTTTGTTTACTTCAATGCTGCATTGATTAATACTAAAGTTCAAAAGAAGAAACAATTAGGATAACTGATTCACCCCCCCTTCTCAGTTATCAACAGTTTTATCCTATTGTCATCATCATATTTCCATCTGCTGCTTATAACTTCTCTTCTCTTCTCAAGCCTTCAAAAACCTTCATGACTTTGTATACTATGAATGCCACCTTCTCTCTCTTCACAATCCTATCATTAAACCTTAACCTTTTGTGTATGTTATGACCTTGAAAGCTTCTCACAATATCTCAGTTTTGTCCATTCTACCCTATCTTGCTCAGTTCATCATACACCTTTTCACATTTCTCTCCTTCAAAGTTATTTTGAAACTTATTAAACCCTTCTACACATATTCTACATAATTATAACACAAATATCACTAATGTCTTCTTACGATATGACAATCACCTTCATGATTTATCAAAATGTATATGTAGGTATGTTATTATAGGGCTTAACAAACCAATCCAACTCTTTGAAAAACTCCCACGAGGCTTTTTATCCATTTCCCTGGCCCTTAGGGTCATTGTAAAAATCAAATAAAGTAGTTAGGGCATAGTTGGAGAAAACCAACCGTCAAATTCAATGGTGGATAGCATTCGTTGGAATTTGAAATGAATTTAAATCTACATCATCGATTGACTTCTTTGCACTCCCTTAACTTTTAATAACAACCACAGATCATGTTTTGGGCACTCGCTCTAAGTTGCTTTTACCCAAGGATACGGTTACCAAGGAAGATGGGGCCGGTTCTATAAGGAACTAAGGACCCTTAAAGTTATAACTAAAGTCACTTTAACCTTTAATTACAAGTCAACTTCATTTTATAAGGAAAAGTGCAGTAGTTAAATGACAGGCTTTTTGTGCCTTTTCATAACTTAAGGATTTTAGGGTTTGTGTCTCTAAACCCTGACAAAATGAAACAACCCTTTTCAGATAGTACAACATAAGTTTTGTCTATGCATCAAGCATCAACCTGTTCAACTTGCAACTTCTCTAAATCAATATCAACTCCAAAGATAGTATAATTCAATCTCTACCTTGTATCATGCCTAAGCACCTTTGTATCATGTCAAAGCATGAATCATAGAATGAGATAATTAACAATACCACATTGAAACTCTGTGAAACATATTCATTATTAGTGACATCTCCTTAGGTAGCATTAAGTTGATAAGATATGATGGCATAAAACCAAACACCTTCAACACACCTTGAGTCACCAATTGAAACCAAACATCTTCAACACTTGCAGTATGCAATTTATACCATAGAAAATGTGTCTAAGAAAGATCTTAATCTATTTCAATGCATTGACCTTTGATTTGACTTCCTAAAAGCACCAAACACCTTACATGAAGCATATGAAGGATGTAGACTGATGAGGCATGTGGACTAAACCAATGAACTAGAAGCATGACAAACAACATGAATGATGAAGCAACATGAAGGGGATCCAACAATGTATCAACCTTTGACATCAACACCTCTATGAAGAACAAAGTAGCTTTTGCATGTAGACCAAACTGCTACCTAGATTCAAGCTATCATGAAGAATCATGAGTACCCAACTGACATAGAGAATAGAACACCAATGTCAACATCCTTGAAACATGGGAGATGACCAACATCCAACATCAGATGAGAAGATAGCATGAACACATCCCAGAGCTTATCAAAGATAAACACAACTTATAATGACAAACTGATCTTACATCCTTGAAGCATCATCCTTTGCTACCTCAACACATGATATTTGAAACACCTTTGCACTCTGCATGACATCTCTACACTTTGCATTGAATGACTATGATGAACATCCTAAATCTACCCTAATGAACACATTGGAACACATTGCCATTCAAACTTCATGCAACACATTTCCATTCAAACATCATCCTTCACCTATGAGCTTGAGATCCTTTTGAAACAATAATATATGATGATCCATTGAACCTGATGTCTTTGATCCATCAACACCATGCATCACATCAACACAATGTGCTATGTTTTCCTTTGACATCAATGACAAACTATGCTAATGCCAACATGTTGGGCACACAAAATGGCTTCCCTTGATGTTTTGAGTTTACATGTTGATCCCTTATGCAATGCATAAAACAAGTGGGGGAATGTTGGAAGTGTCTTGTACACCTTGCGTAACATTGGCATTATTTTTTATGTAAAATAAATATTTAATTATGGTGCATCATGTTATGTGTTTAGCCACATTGGATATTTATTTGGACGCCACTTGTAATTGTTGTATGTAACATTGGGCTAATTATTTTATTTGTAATTATTTTTATTAATTGGGAAAAGTTAGTACCAATAATCAAATATGGGGTCAGTGGTTTTGTAGACACATGGTATTGGGGAAAATGGTATTGTAATACCACATGTTGTATATGTGTGAGCTTATCTCTATAAAAGCAAACACAAGGGTAGTTGTAGAGTTTGGACCATTTTGGTTGTGTTAGCCATTTGGCTTGTTGGCTGGGTTGTATCTTCTCTTGCAGTTTGCATGTGTGAGGATTTGAAGGATGGCATGGGATGTATGGTTACATGCTTGTTCACATGGATTTCTGGTAGAGAGAGCTTGTTGTTTTAGAGGTGATCTCTCCATATATATTTGTTGATTATTGTTGAATAATACATGTGAGATGCATGCTTTTGGAGGCTAGGTTTTTCCCTCTATGAGGGTTTTCCCAGGGTATATCTTGTGTCACCATTGATGGTATGATTGTCTATTTCTTTTGCATGTGGATTTCTGGTTTATTACACATTGAATCTCTTATTGGGTTATGAGGAATTAGTCTATATGGATGCATATTTCCAACACTACTAGCTTTTGAAGGTGATCAAAACCACCCTGGTTGCCAAAAATAGAAAGCCACCTGGCATGTCGAAGATGATGCAGCGAGATACACATCAAAACCAAGCATCATTGAAGTGATAGTAAGCTAAGAACTCAACTATAACTTATTTTCATCACAATTCCTCAGATGCCATGGTCTTCATTTGTTGGAAACCACCTCTATGCTATTTCTCCTTGGCACTGCCCTCTATATCAAGAACCTCTACCAAAAGGACATCTTCAGAGCTGTGGGATGGATGAAATCTATAGTAAAATAAGGACCATCAAGAAGTATGCAAGATAGTTCAGTCAAACATTGCCTTGCTCGTAGAGGTCTGCATAATAAGCAACAAAGGCTATTGTAGCTGATTTTTACGTGAGTGGCTTTGATCATTTCAATGCTCACCCTATACTAGGTACTTGATATGGGCCATTGATTTACCACTCAGCCACATAAACATGCCAATAGACCCCTTAACTTGCATTGCTAACTTGCATTGCAATAAAACTATATTTCAAATATTTTATTCTTGACATTGACATGAGGGCTGAAGATTTGTCTAATGGTTATCTTGTACCCACCCTAAGATTGTATTTATTATGTAACCATTGATGATTAAGGAAATTGTTTTACTAGTTTTCCACATAGTTAACTCCATGACCTCACCATATGAAGTGGATGGATTTAGGTTCTCAATGGTTCTCCTCTCTTCCCTTAGAAAATATTGCAACTTCCTTCCTCATTAGATTCACACATTAAATATCATCATGAAATATATGCTTATAGAAAAATTAATTGTTAGAATGCACTATTTAGTCATTTAAAACAATATATCATACTTAATAATGTGTAGTAATAGATAGATAGACAGTGAAGTGAATAAGTTTTAAATTAGTTATCAATTCTAAATAAGTATTAAATCATCTTCTTAATATTATCCAAATGACATTTAGATCAAGGGTTTATCAAATGTCTCATTTCAACAATCATATTAAAGTTAGGGTTTGTCATAATGAATAATCATAAGTTCCTAATTCATCCTAAAATAATCATACAAGTAATATAAACTATTTAATAGAATGGATTCAAAATAGAATATATCAACATCTCTAATAACATGATTATGAAAATAAGAGACATTAAATTTCTTGGTCTTTCTGATGATGGATCATGGAGAGTGATCCGAAACGTTGAGGTAAAAACTCACACATAGTTAAATCTTGAAGCATTGAACTACAATGATTACGAAAGTATCAATTAAGCATATATGTGTCTAATATGGTGTTAGCATATGAACCCATCTAATAACTAGGTATAAAACATATATTATTTTATAAATATTACAATCATGATCACAAAATGGGTCGGCCTTACACCTTAGATACCATTTATTTAATTGATCAACTCACAAATTTATAGAATAATTACATTGTAAACCCTTTTTGATATAATATTACTTAATAAACAAGGGTTGTGATGTAGTTTTAGTCCCTTTCTAAGATTTGAAGAATAGTTTGCAATGACAACACGCTAAGATTGCAAGTGAGAGACCATGCCTAAGACTATAAGAGTAGTCTACAATGGGAGCATGCCAAGTCTACTATACCAATTTGTATTTGTTGCATGTTGTGTTTGCACAATAAAAGCAAGTGCACCAACTTAAAATAGAGAAAAGTTAAATCTTAAATAAAATATAACAAAATGAATCCTAGAAAAACTCCAAGTGGTACTCATGGAAACTCAAATCATGGAACAAACCTAGCCAAATACTCTAATAGTTATGTTAACAAGAATCTAATAAATTTTAAAAAGTCTCATCAAACAAGAAGACTCATGTCTAATGCCCATCCTAGCAAAACTCTAAGTGGTACCCATGGAAATTCAAATCTTGGAACAAGCCTATCCAAATACTCTAATAGAGTTCACAAGAATCTAATGAATATTAGAAAGTCCCATCAACCAAGAATAATTATGTCTAATTCCCATTTAGTTGAACCATTCAACGAGTTGTATATTCTACAATCTTATATCCTTGACAGGGTCTCCATATACAAAAGATACATCCTTTGGTCTAGCCAATGTAGAAGCCATCTAAATTAATATACTATTGGATTTAAAAATCTTATAGAGTCCCTATATGTGTTTATCCATTGAATGATGGTTTTGCTAGTTAGTTGCATTGGTTTGTCTCCTTGTCCAATTGATTAGTGGGCATATGTTTTACATGGGTGCTTAGCTCTAATCCCACTTGAACAAACTTAATAACACTTCATCAAGATAAATCAAAGTTCATCTCATACATAAATGTGGTGAAGTACTAAAAACATTTATGAATAAATACATTGAAATTTGAATCTAAGATGCCAAGCTAGATATGCAAGAAAAAATATAAATGGAATCTCATCTACATATACATATAGTGAAAAACTATGTTTCAAAGCTTTACCTAGTTAAATAGAACCATGTGAAGTGGCTCTAACATAACTTAAAAAATTACAGTGGTCAATTATTCTAATTTTCTATATTCTAACACACCAACTTATAATTGTCCATTACTGCATAGATTAAAAGTGATTGAGGCTACTGAAGTTCAAATGAAGAAAATTAAATTTTCATTTACCATGACTATTTTAAATAATGAAAATCCTCTAATTCTGAGACACTTGGAAAAAAGATAAAACTTTAATCATCTATGTCTAACAAGTAAAATAATTTTGGAGGTTTCTCATGAGAGTTGGGTCATTGTAGGAACAAATTTTATATGAGTTACTCGATGCATTTGGTCCAAAAAATTATGTTTGAATTAAAATGATGATAGTAGAGACTATTAAGGAATCAAAGAACTACTTATTCATAGAAAGAAAGAAGGATGAAACTCAAGAGGTGGGAAGGCTAGCAATAAAAGAGCTATTGTTCCATATGTCAATGCAGAAACTTATGCCGCCACAGGTGCAAAGAGATTTCTACCTCCAAATAGTTCATTCCAATATATGATACATATAAACACAACAATCTAAAGAAGCAATACAATAAATAATGCATAGAAGATATGATAATAAATTTGAGTTGAAGAGAAGAAATCATAATTTGAGTTGAAGAGAAGAAATCATAATTTGAGAAACAATTTAACATTTACCTATAGAATGACAATTGAAAGATTGAGAACTCCCATCAACAAGAACACTTTAAAAAACATTTAGTTTCTTTATAAAAATTGCATTGACCATAAAGTCAAACCTCTATCAATATTCATCCACCAGCACTACATAATAAGCCCCTCTATAGTAACCACTTCATAGAGGGATTAGTAATAAATTAAGTGATTAGCGACAATTGGCATCTCCCTTTGAAGCTAAAGAAATGAGAGGTACTATGCACATATATAAAATATTTAATTTTAGTAAAGGGCTGGAGTTTAATTGGAGTATGGGAAATATTATATGGAAAAAAATTAGGTGTGGGCCTGTTCCCAGCCCCACCATAAACAGATCTTCAAGCTCCTTTAACTACAACCTGCCAATGCTGAATAGTTAAACCCAACCCTTAAAATATTCAGGGTGCCACTTCCTATGCACACACTATAAAGGCTTGGAGGTTAGATCGTTGGATGTTAAGAGGATAACTATGTGGAAAAGGCAAATTTGTGCTTTGATAAGCCTGCTTCCAGTTTTTATTTGCACTGCACGGTAGCCCAATGGCAACAACACTAATTTTTCCTTTGCCCTCTTTAGCCAAAAGAACAGCCAATAGATGATATACACGGGGGACACTTCCTTTTCGATTGAGTATAATTATATCAATCTCAAACTGGATCCAAACGCCACTGTAAATGTTTCTTCTTCAAACGGAATGGCTCAAAATGTTCAATACCACATCGGAAGGGTTCTCTACCGCCAACAGATCATGATGTGGTCGGCAAGTTTTACCACCACCTTTACCATCTTCGTGAAAAAAATTGACTACAATGGCGACAGTATGGTCTTCATCATCGTTCTAGATAACAAAAGCTTTTCAACAAAGAGCTACAGGGGCTTCCTCGGCCTCTTCGACCAGTCCACGGAGGGAAACATGACCGGCTAGCTTGCCATCAAATTCGACATGTTCTAGAACGAATTCGACCCGGACAACAATCATGTGGGCATTGACATCCAGAGTATCAAATCCAACATAACCCAATGGTAAGGATTAACCCAATGGTTGTCATGTACCTTTCTAACAATTGAGTCCATTGATTCTTAACTGTTAAGCGTAAGGAGGTGAACTCGTGTTGCACGTGTAATTAATGTTTCAAGGTTTTTACAATGTATTATGCAAATGTTTATAAAGCATTGTTTTCTTGTACTCTTGTTCAACTTCCTCAAATTATCCTATGAAAAACTATGCATCATGCAAATGTTTACAAAGCATTGCATTCCTGTATTCTTGTTCACCTTCCCCAAATTACCCTATGAAAAACTAACTCCCAAGTAATTAAACATTTTAATAGTGACACTAAGTCACTAATGTGAATTTATTACAAAATATAAACCTTAATTTTCCAACATGTCCTCTCCATGAATTGAAAGCTCTTTTGAGTATAAGGGACAATTTGACCAACTACAATAGAGAGCTTAAGTCTCAAGAGGGAGATGATTGTTGCACATGTAACATTGTCCATTGTGATGAAATGGAGATGGGTAGACCAGTCTCCAAGTTGGATATCCATGGATTTAACTTTGAAGGCAATATTAGTTCAAGATTTTTTGAATTGAAACATCTTAAGCATTTAGCACTCGGTTTGAGTGACAATGAATTAAGTATCAATTTTAGCTCAACCTAGATCCCACCATTCCAAATTTTAGAGCTACCTTTGAGAAGATGTAAAATAGGAGGTGCAATCTTGAGTTGGATTTCAATGCAATATGAGCTTGTAATGTTGGCTTGTTAGGTACCAGACTTGTGGGAAGTCTTCCTCCTTGGTTATGGTGCTTTTCATTAGACTTGACATACCTAATCTTATCTTGTAATCATTTGGAAGGTCCTTTCTCCTTTCTCTCATACCCTGGTGAGACTACATTTAATAGATCTCTCTAAGAATGAGTTGAGTGGACATTTAGTGGCTGATATTGATGAGCATGTCTTGTATATGGAAAGAGCGTTCCTTGAGGATAACAAATTGGAATAGAAAATGCTAGCTTCAATAGAAAATATAAGTTCTCTAAATTCACTGGATTTGTCAGGGAATTTGTTGATAGGTAGTGTCTTTAGTAGTTTGTATGGTTTTCTAAATATTTTGCTATTGAATATGGGAAACAATCATTTGGATGGAGAGATCCTTGGTAGCCAATCATGGATTTCAATATTCAATATTGTAAATAGTCATGTGAAGGGTAAGATCCCTAATGAGCTAGGTAATATGACACAACTTAGGTCTTTTTGCATCCAAATGAATAACATACAATGGCTTATTCATCTTTCTTTCACAAAATTTTTATCTTTAGAAGTGTTTGATGTGGGAGAAAAAAATTTGGAAGGGGACATCCTAGATTGGATTGCTAATTTATCAATTTTGCAAGTTCTGGTGATGAGATATAACAAATTCAAGGGAAAACCTCCTCTGTGGATTAGTAAAATGCCTTGAATTCAGATTATAGACCTTTCTTCAAATCTATTTTATGGTGAAATCCCAAAAAGCTACTTCAATTTTTTAGCCATGAACAATGTATAGAAGGACTTCTATATTGTAGGGGAGACAATTACTATAAGGATGACTTATAAGTAAGTATTAAAGGAAAAGAGAGGCACTTCAAATACATTATTGTTGGGAATTTACATGTCTCAAACTTGCAAATTTCCCTTTATTATTTATTTTATCATTTAATATTTTCCTATAGTTAGTTACATATTATTGTTATTATTTTTATTTAGTATTTAGCTCCAACACAA
This sequence comes from Cunninghamia lanceolata, assembly GCA_027924645.1. Lineage (NCBI taxonomy): Eukaryota > Viridiplantae > Streptophyta > Pinopsida > Cupressales > Cupressaceae > Cunninghamia > Cunninghamia lanceolata. Next base: position 2,476,142 of record BSBN01000236.1, read on the forward strand.
ATTAGGGCGCTTGAATTTCATGTGGTAGTTATGCTAACTATTGGTGCCTTGCAATGGTGGAATATAATTAATATTTTATTTTAACATTATCTTTAGCAAAATGAGACACACTACTTTTGTGGGATCTTATGATAGATGCTATGACAAATTCTAACGTGTAAAAGCTATATTTAGGGGGAGTTATTGGAAATATTGACTACTTGTAAGATAAAAGAGGCATTTGTAAGAGCCTAATTTTAGATTGGAATCTTGAACGACTGGGGCACCCATCTTGGGTGGGTAAATTTGGACTATTATAACAAGTTTTATGATGTAAGAGAATATGTTAATAATAGCTATATGCAAGGAATCCCATTGTGAGGCATTGGGATTTGTGCCTATCTTGGGTGCCACATGTGTTGCTAGAATGCTACCAAAATTATTCCATATTTAAATGGTGATGTATTAAAATCTTATAAAAACTTGTATTGTAATCTTGTATTGGATTTGGTAATACATTGTGATGGGTCTAGTGTGTGGAGTTCTTCTCCTAAAAGGGTTTTCCCCATGTAAATCATTATGTTCTGGTTTATTGCTTATTGTTGAATTATGTGTTTATCTACTTTTTGTAATAAGTTTCGATTTGTTCTTAAGTTATTTGTGAAGATGAGAAAAGGCTAAGAGATGAAATAACATAAAAGAAAGAATAAACAAAGTGTTATACCTTAGATTCTCCAAGCCTTTCACTCTCCTTGATAAGGTAGAGGAAATAATGCACCGAAAGAACTGTCCTAGTTATACCCAAATGGATGAATTGTTAGTGTGAATAGGGATATTTCCTAGATAGTTTCCTCTTGTAAGAATAATGCATATTATTTAACTATGTATTAGTTAAATAATATTCAAACACATATTCACATGTTAAGTTGACCTACTGAGCCTTCTAGATGTTTCTAGTTCTTTCTAATTGTTTCTAGTTGTTGATAGTTGTCTTATCCTACACATGTATGATCTATTTGTCTCATGTCATAGGATTAAGACACTTTTCACATGACTACAACATCATAGCTCTCATCCTTACATTTATAAGCAAGGCTCTTCATGTACATTGTAAGAAGAATAATTTTGCATTCATTGATAGAATAGAATTATTCTCTCATTATCTCTCTTGTGCTTTCATAAAGTCCTAGATCTTGGGTGGCTCCTACCATAGCCAACTCTTACATGGTATCGTAGCTCTAGGTGCAATATCTTCTTGTTAGTCAATTATTTGAGAGATTTTAATGCAGATTCAAGGTAGATCTTGATTCTTGAGTATGCTCTTCTCTTGAATCAAATGATGACCTGGAGAATCAAAAAGACTATAAAAAAACTAGATTTGTAGGGCTTCCCTATTTGTGGCCTTGTCTTACATGGTTCATTTTAGAGTATGTTTCTACAAATATGAGCACACCATTGTGTTTAGGATGTTTGAGATAGTCAAGATTGCCTTTTATTTCATCCAGATCGGATATAGGAGGCCAAATCTATGAGGTTTTTAATTTGGGGAGTGGTTACCTAATCCGGGAGGTAGCTATAATTTTGGAGCAATTTGGGCAAAATCAGACCCTAGCATCACATCCAGAAGGCATCAAAATCTATAGAGCGATTGTCAATTTGTCCAAATCTGAGTAGTTGTCGCAAAAGGCAAAATTGTTTCTCTCTTGGCCTACGAAATCTCAATAGGGAATATTCCTATGCAAATGGAATATTCCACATAATCTTCACCTACATAGATAGGCATCAGTGAATCCTGCAATATCTATCAGGTAAATTATTTGTTCATTGGTTAAGACTTTAATTCGTAGATTTTAAAAAACTTTATGTAGACTGTTTAAAAAAAAAAATATGAATAGGGTACCGACAGGGCACTAATGCCCCTATCAGCTCCATACCCGCTATCATTGAGGAGCCTAAAGGGCTTGGGCCCCCCATGCTAGGGGTTACCCACTGCCTGGGGTAAAACCCCCATGGGACCCCTGTCAAGGGCTGCATATCCAGACCTTTGAGCTTTTAAAAATTAAGAAAAAAGTTTGCAAAAGAAAAACCCTAGATTTGGTGCATCTAGGTAATATTTCCCTTTATCCCCCACCATATACCACATGCCTACAACTGCGGTTTTCACCCTAATATCAGTAGTTTTTGCCAAAATAGGTGTTTTTTCAGCAAGTTTGTGGGTGGTATTGGAATCTTTGGGAGAATCAGAGAATATTTTAGTGATAGGAGAATACTCTAGTGATGAACTGCTAACATCAACACTGCATTAGCAGTAATGTTAGTGCTAGGGCCCCCTTTGACCCTCCTCTAGCCCTAATAGGGCTATTTTTTTGGGAGCCATAGCTTTTCACCACGATATCAAAATTTGGCAAATGAGATATTGATGGAAATCTGGTTCTGAGAATCTCACAGTGGTGTATGTCATTCTCTGAGATTTTTATACAGGTGACACATATAGTTGTTTGAAGCCAGATCTTGCATTTTTCACTCTTGAGCTCACAACTTGTGCCCACTTTATTAGAATTTCAAAATTTTATAAGCGTTGGAAAGGTATTTTATACTCTATAGTTCTATTCATACCAATTTTTCAAATTTTTCTTTAGACATCAGATTTGTAGTTTGAGGCTCTTTGGGTGCATATCACTCATTGATTGGGAAAAGAGTTGAAATTGGTGGTTGTTTTGGTTTGTGGGGCTTCAATTATAGTGTTGATTGAGTTTGTGCTTTGACATATTTACTTGTGCTCTTATTTTCCTCTACATAATGGATAAATCAAGGGTTTCATTGTTAACATCTTATAACTATGCAACTTCTAGTCAACATGCGTGGAATGCCCTAATGGATCTTAGGCATTCTCTATACATTGAAAACAAGATACTTGAACCCACATATGCTAAGGAAAAGATAAAATGGATAATTAAGCATACAAAAGCTCTACGATGTTCTTCATAGTTTTATTTCCCTAGATCTCTTATTTTAGATTGAGGCATGTATAAATTCACATTATGTTTGGGAAAAATTGAAAACATTGTATAATACAATAGATGAAGTTAAAGGCTATCAAATTGATAATGAATTGATGAGCCTTGATCCTAATAAATTTAGCAACATTTAGGATTACATAACTAAGGTTAATGATCTAAGAGCATAATGTAAAGTATGTGATATTGAGAAAAAGAACATTCAGTTAATCTATAATGTGTTGAATAAAATTGGTCCTCAATATGCAACTTTTGTTTTTAGCTTTCACACTCATAGGAATAACTACAATATCTGCTTTTACTATACCTTCATTTGCATCCTTTGATGAGATGTTAATGCATGAGCAATATAAGCTTCTATCTATGGGTCTAGTTAAGCCATCACAAACTCATGCTTTCATGGTTGGACAACCTAACCAACACAAAGCATTAGGTCCTCCTGACAAGAAACAAAAGAAATTCAAGAAAAATCCACACACAGATCAAGCACAAAATTTATTTAAGAAGGAGAAGCCTACATGTGCTTATTGTAAGAAATCAAGGCATGATGAACATAATTGTTTTAAGAAACAAATTGACATGTTGATGCAACTTTTTCGAAAGTATAACCTTCCATTGCCTGATTCTTCTTCTACTCCTTCAACATCTACACAACCATAATTTTCTGAATTAAGTAATGCAAGGAAAGATAAGGAACACAAACATAAAGGTAAAGTACTTTGTGCAAATACAAGTTCTACATCAGGTAAATGGCTTCTTGATTTAGGTGCTTCTCATCATATGGCTTCTTCCAAGGATATGTTTTCTTCATTTGAGCCATGTGATATGCCATCTATCTTGATGGGTAATAACACGTATATGAATGTAATTGGAAGGGAACTATTGATATTGGTAAAGGTACTTTCAATGATGTAATTTGTGTGCCTTCATTAACCAATAATCTTATTTCCATATATCAAATTACTCATAGTGGTATAGGGAAGAAAGTGGAGTTCACTCCTAAGTTGGATATTATAAGAGACTTGGAGAGCACAAAGATTATTTCTACTAGGTTGGTTGATCACGCATCTTGTCTATATACCTTTTAGGGTTTCTCTCCTCATGATCATTAAGATATGTTGGCTAACACTCACACTCCTTGTGTGAATCATATTTCAGAGGATAAGTTTGGTCACTTGAACCTTGGTATTCTTGCCTCTTCATAAGTTCTTGATACATGTGCTACACTTCCATCTTCTCTACCTCCTACTTCTTCAGAGTTCAGTGCTTCAGTTCAATAGGATGCTTATTGTCTTTCAAATACAACCTTGTGGGATGAGCATTTGACAGGTATTTCAGAGTCCCATCTTGTAGATTTGGAGAACATATTTGAGTGGTTATCTTTCCTCTTTGATGACATTCATAGCACAACTATTGTCAACCCATCATTGTCTTTGGAGATAGAAGATTTTTAGTTGCCAATAGATTATGGTTTGTCACTTTCATCAGTTAGTCTTGGGACTCCTAATTTGATTGTTGTATCATTTGATATTGACATGGAGACATATGAGAAACTTTCAGAGACATCATATTTCATGAGGCTTCTTCCCTGATCTCTTATTTTTGAGTTGAAGTTTCTTCAAAATACACTAGTGGATTGGTTTCTTCCTAAGGGAAGGAATGTTGTTTGCAGGTTTTGGATCCTCTTTGGTCTTCTTCATTGAGCATTCACCATTGGCATATGATATACTTCATTATGGGGGGACATATTATCTTATTCTTTCCCTCTTATGTGGGGACTATTGATTGTATATTTGTGACAGGTGTTGTATTTAGGGGGTCTTGATTCTTCCATCATTTCATCACTTGTACATGTTTTGTTTGTATGCATTCTCAATTTTGGAGAGGAGTTTTTTCCCATGAGGTTTTCTCCTTTACTCCATTTGAGATTTGTTTGTACATGGGAACCTAACATGGCCTTGTAGCTGGGACCCATCTTTGCATCTATGCATTTTTTCAACTTCTCCCTAAGTTGCACTTAAGGGGTGGTATTTGTGTGAATAGGGATATTTCCTAGCTAGTTTCCCCTTGTTGTGAGAATAATTCATATTATTTAACTATTTATTAGTTAAATAATATTCACACATATTCACATGTTAAGTTGACTTAGTGAGCCTTCTAGAAGTTTCTAGTTGTTGAAAGTTGTCTTATTATTGTCTTATCCTACACATGTGATCTAGTTGTCTCATGTAATAAGATTTAGACACTTGTCATATGACTACAACATTTTAGTTATCATCCTTGCCTTTATAAGCAAGGCTCTTCATGTACATTGTAAGAAGAACAAATTTTCATTAATTGATAGAATATAATTATTCTCTGATTCTCTCTCTTGTGCTTTCATGAAGTCCTAGATCTTGGGTGGCTCCTATCATAGCCAACTCTTACATGAATATGGATTGCTCTTTCAAAACTAACACAAAGGGTTTAGAAAGGGATTTATTTGTGGCTAAAATTTGGCACAATTTGGATGCAAAATGGATTGATGAAAAATGCTTGGGAGATGGATTGTATTTATAAAGTTTTTGGGGGAATTTGGATCAATGGTGGAAATTCAAAGTTGAGATCTAAGGGTGGAGATGAAATGGTGAAGTGGAAGGCTAATATTTGACATTAAAAAATGAAGGGCTCACATTAGTTTTGAATTTTTAATTGATCTTGGGAAGGCTTTGCATAAATGAGGATTAAGACTTATGAATGAATTAAAAATTCATTCATATGGGAGAGGGGGTGATAAAAAATAATGTTTATCAGTGAGTGGGATGAGAAATCACACATGCATGTTTTTGACAAAGACATGTATAAGCATTTATATTAAAAATGCTTTTGCATGAAAGGGGAAAGGTGAGGTGGAGACACATGTGACTCTCTTTTAATAAAAAAATAGTTTTTATTCAAAGGGTGTGGAGAGATCGAATAATGGTGGTTTAGGCTAAATAATTAAGTGATTAACTTAATTAATATGGCTATTGGAAATTAGTAGAGTAGTTAACTAGTGGTTTAGATTAATTAAGTCAAGTTTTATTTAATTAATTTGGGTCTAGGGGCTAGGTAGGGTGTGATAGGTAATTAAATAAATGATATTTATTTAATTAGGCTAGGTTTAGGTCATAGACTAGGTGGATTAATCAAATAAGTTTTTTTAATTTAATTAATCTAGGTGGATGGGAAAAATTAATCAAATAAATATTAGGATATTTATCTAATTAATTGTGGATAATGGTTAAGGCAAGGTAATAAATTAATTTTAATTTATTATAGGTGAATGTTAAGGATGAATGGTTAGGATGAATTAATTAAATAAATATTAATTAAATAAATTAATTTTATTTATTTAATTAGTGAAGGGGAAGTTGGTGATGCAAGGATACGGGAAAGTGGCTTGCATGGTCAAGGCATTTTCAGTTGTCTATATTTTGCCCCTCTTTGATGTGGCATCGTGACTGAGTGGGAAAGGCATTAGAAAAAAATTTTTTTAAATTTTTTCCCAGCTAACGAGAGGAAGAGAAATGGATGAGGGATGCCCCCTTGAGAGATCGGGTGAAAAAATTAATTTTTTTAGGCGAACTCTCAAAAGGGAGGGAATGGTGGTGAAAAAGAAGTTCAGGATGAGAAATGGGGTTGATAGAAGAGAAAATGGGTGAAAATTGTTGCAAGTATGGGTTAAACCAGTGTTGTCATTGATGTCAACATACTTCTCTTACATCAGTGATAAGGATTGGATGAGTTATTTGTTGAGGATACTGAGAAAGTCAGTCTCAGTCAGGAACAGTGAAGAATAGTGATGACAGTAAGGAAATAGCTCAAGATAGGTTGAGGATCAGAAGATGCAGATTAAAGGGTTTGTGGACATGAGTCGTAGGAGGTTCCAGTAAAGATTTCAGAGGTCCGCATGAAGATATGAAGAAGTTGTGATCGATCAAGTAGAATCGGTTCTGGGAGATGCTCAGGTGTGACAGAGTGTTACAGAAAGGTCCGGTGAGATCCAGAAGTGCATTTTCATGTTCTGCGGATTGGAAGGAGTGTTGGGGGAGTCCTTGTGATGTGTCATCTTGATTTGTTCATGGTTTGAAGGTCCAGAAGAATCTACTCCTTTGTGACAATCATGACAGACTGTGTTCTTGAGGCACCGGATGCAAGAGAGAAGAGATTTGAGTAAGTAGAGGAAGTGCGGATGTACCTGGTCATTCAGGCAAGCTTGTGAAGGTTCCTGGATCATGTTGAGGTTGTGTTGTCGGTCCGCATTAGTGTTGGAGTCCAGAATTGGAGATATACTTCTGGATGAAGGTGCTCTTCCTCAGGCTGGCCGACCGAATGAATTATTCATCTTGCGGATGATTCTTGTGGATGTTTGCCAACTTAGATGGTTGTTCCTAAGTTGATGTCATGTATAAATAAGGGATTGTGAAGTCATGTCAAAGGCGTACTTGTGGAGATGAGTGTGTAGTAGAGAGGAGAAGAGCGAAAGGAAGAGCAGAAGGATTTGGGCTTTAATGGAACTGATTCAAGCATGGTGACGATGCTATTTACTAGTTCAAGTATGTAATACTCATTTATTGTAGACAGTGTGTCTCTTGTAGGCAGTGAGCCTCTTGTGAGTAGTGTGCTCAGGCAGTGAGCCCTAATTGGCATGTGCCATCTTATTCTTTCTATTCTTCTAATAGAGAATAATATCTTAGGTTAGTCACCCCATGGTTTTTCCCTTAACCGGGTTTTCCACATCAAAATCTTGGTGTCTCATGTGTAGATGTGTTTTCTGCTCTTGATTAATTACATTAAGTTTTCATGACTGATTTATGGTTAATGCAAAGTGAACGCAAGTGTTGAAACAAGAAATGTTTTAGACAACTGATTCACCCCCCTCTCATTTGTCTGCCCTAAATCTAACAATTGGTATCAGAGCCAAGTTCCTCTAAAAGGAGCTTAACCGCTTGAGGAGATTCGGGATGTCATCCTACAAGAAGGATAGTCCGAAGTTTGATGGAACTAACTTTGCTCTTTGGAAAGGTCGCATGGAATGTCACTTACAGTGTATGGGATTTGCATATTGGTCTATGGTTAAAAAGGCCTATGTACCTCCACAGGGTGGTCTGACAACCCTAAATGAAATCATGGATGCTGAAAACAATTTGTGAACCAAAGAGGCTCTGTTAAGCACGCTATCTGATTCAGAACTCTCAAATGTTATTGATCTACCAATTGCCTTTGAGATCTGGAATAAACTGGAGGTTTTGCATGAAGGAGACTAGTTTGTCAAATGTGCAAGGTTACAAAGTCTAAAAGGGAAATTTGAAAAATTGAAGATGAGAGATGATGAAAATATTACCACCTTCATGCCAAGAGTAAATGAGCTGGTTTGTGGAATCAGAAATGTAGGTGGAACCCTGAGTGAAGATGAGATTGTTGGCAAAATTCTCAGATCCCTTCCTGATTCTTATAAAATGAAGGCCTTTGCAATTGACGAATTTAGAGCTCACACAACAGTCACAAGGGATCAATTGGTTGGTAAGCTAGCTGCTTTTGAAATGGCCGAGTTTGGAGATGATCCTCCAAAAACTGAATCTGCATTCAAAGCAAGTGCCTTGGTAAAAGGAAAACAAAGGTTTGATCTGGGAGAAAACTCTTCAAGGAAACCATCATGGTATGAAAATGCAAGAAAAGATTTGGAAGAAGAAGAAGCTGAAACTGATCATCTTGAAGCTCTTATTGCAAAAAAACTACCAAGAGGATCCGGTAAGTATGAGGGAAAATTGCCTTTTAAGTGTTTTAACTGCAATAAGATTGGTCATTTTGCATCAAGGTGTCCGGAAAGATTTTCTACGCCAAACAGTAATAGACCAAGATTCCAGAAAAATTGTTACTATGCTCATGAAGGAGATGATGAAGGAGTAATAGATGATGAATTAGAGAAAGAAGACAAATCTGGAAGTGACTGGGTGTTCATTGCCATCAAGGAAGAAGATCCAATACCCTCTGAATCCATAAATCATAAAGCCCTAGTTGCCCAAGTTGAAGAGAAGGATGATTGGGTCATTGACAGTGATTGCTCTCACCACATGACAGGTGATAAAAACAAGTTCATAGATTTAGAAAGGTATGAAGGAGGAGTGGCAAAGTTTGGTGATAACTCTATAGGTAGAATCAGAGGTAGAGGAACTATTTCTTTTGATGGAAAGAACAAAACTAGTAATGTATTATATGTTGAAGGATTGAAACACAATCTTCTCAGTGTGGGACAGTTGATGGACAAAGGCTATGATCTCATATTCAAGAATGGAAAGTGCAAAATCTTTGAAAGTTCTGGAATAGAGATTGCATCAGGTACCCAAACAAAAGGTAACATCTTTCACTTAGCTGGTACTGGTAAAAGTTGCTTATTTGTTCAAATTGATCAGAGTTGGTTATGGCATAGAAGAATGTGTCATGTGAACTTTGATAATATCATCAAGATAAGTAATACTCAGGCTGTAAGAGATCTTCCAAGATTGGTAAAACCTACAAATAGTTTGTGCAAAGAATGTCAGTTGGGTAAACAAAGCAGAATCTCATTCAAAAGCAAGGAACAATCTTCTACCAGATTATTAGACTTGGTTCACACTGACTTATGTGGTCCGACAAGAATCAGGAGTGTGCAAGGGGATAGATACTTCATGTTGCTAATTGATGACTATTCCCAGATGATGTGGGTAACCTTTCTGAAAGAGAAATCATAAGCTCTTGAGAAATTTAAAATATTCAAGGCTATGGTGGAAAATGATACCGGATTAAAATTAAAGTGTTTGAGGTCTGATAGAGGTGGAGAATTTACATCCGGTGAGTTCATAAACTTTTGTGAGAAACATGGAATTAAGAGACAGTTGTCTGCCCCTAGAACTCCACAGCGGAATGGAGTTGTTGAGAGAAAGAACTGGACCATCCAAGAAGCATCCAGGACCATGATGATGGAAGCAAATGTTCCTCAGATCTATTGGAGAGAAGCTGTCAGCACTGCAGTCTACACTCTCAACCGAGTTCAAATTAGAAACTATACCGGTAAGACTCCTTATGAACTCTGGTTTGGCATTACTCCCACTGTGAGATACTTTAGAGTTTTTGGTAGCAGATATTACATTAAAAGGGATGAAGATCTAGGAAAGTTTGATGCTAGAAGTGATGAAGGAATATTCTTGGGTTATTCTACTCAAAGCAAAGCATACCGGTGTTACAACAAGAGACTGAGAAAGATTGTAGAGAGTATAAATGTGAAGGTTGATGAAGAAATAGAAAGAACCTCAAGAATTCTTGAACATGATGAAGATGATCAGAATGGTGTTCAGACTCAAGGTATCCAAGTCTCTTCTAAAAAACAAAGTCAAGTTGATCCGGTAAGACAGGAAGAAGAGATAAGTCTCAATGAGACTGATCAAGAGTTAGAAGTACAAGAGACTCCTAAAATTCCAAGGTATGTAACTCTAAACCACTCTGAAGATCAGATCATAGGTGACAAAAACAAAGGGGTGCAAACAAGGAGAATTGCTCAAAATTCAGACGAGTATTGTCTAATTTCAAAGATTGAACCTAAGACAGTAAATGAAGCCTGCAATGATGAAAACTGGACTAAGGCAATGGAGGAAGAACTGATGCAAATTGAGAAGAATCACACTTGGGATCTTGTTGCCAGACCAAGAAACAAAAATGTGATTGGAACCAAATGGGTCTTCCAGAACAAATTGAATAAAGCTGGTGAAGTAATCAGAAACAAGGCCAGATTAGTTTGCAAAGGTTACTCTCAAATAGAAGGAGTTGATTTTGAAGAAACTTTTGCTCCGGTGGCAAGAATTGAAGCAGTCAGATTATTTCTTGCATTTTCTACCTTCAAGGATTTCAAGGTGTATCAGATGGATGTCAAATCTGCCTTCCTAAATGGTAATTTGGAAGAAGAAGTGTATATTGAGCAACCGGATGGATTTTAATTGTCTGATCATAGTGACATGGTCTGTAAATTAAAAAAGGCACTATATGGACTGAAGCAAGCCCTAAGAGCCTGGTATGAAAGATTGGATAAGCATCTCTTGAAGATTGGTTTCAATAAAGGTACTGCTGACAGTAATTTGTATTTCAAAATTGATCATGAAAATATCTTAATTGTTGAAGTATTTGTTGATGATATCATTTTTGGAGGAAGAGACAGTATGTGTAAAACTTTTGCAAATCAAATAAAAAGTGAGTTTGAGATGTCAATGCTTGGAGAAATGAATTTCTTTTTGGGTCTACAAATTACTCAAACAAAGAAAGGAATCTTCATCTCTCAGTCAAAATATGTGAAAGAATTGTTGAGAAAATTTGGGATGGAAGACTCAAAGCCAATGAACACTCTAATGGCAACTGGATGCAAGTTGAGCAAAGATGATGACTCTCCCAAGGTTGATCAGACAAAATATAGGTCAATGATTGGAGGACTGTTGTATCTCACTCAAACTAGACCAGATATTATGCAGGTCGTTGGTCTTGTTGCTAGATTCTAAGCTGATCCTAGAGAATCTCATGTTATGGCAATCAAGAGGATTTTTAGATATCTAAAGGGGACAGTTGAGTATGGCCTATGGTATCCTAGAGATCATGATTTCTCTCTTCATGCATATACAGATGCAGATTGGGCAGGAGATGTGGATGACCGGAAGAGTACCAGTGGTGGAGCATTCTTTTTGGGAAAAAGATTGGTTTCTTGGCTAAGCAAGAAACAAGAGGCAATATCTCTGTCTATAATTGAAGCAGAATACATTGCAGCAGCAGGTAGTTGCACTCAAATCTTATGGATGAAGCAGATGCTAAGAGACATTAAAATAGAATATAAGGAGCCTATCACAATTTTTTGTGATAATTCAAGTGCAATAAATATTTCTAAGAATCTAGTGTTGCATTCCAAGACCAAACATATATCTATCAAGTTTCACTTTCTGAGAGAGCAAGTGAACAATGATGAAGTTAGGTTGGAGTATGTGCCCTCCAAGGATTAGATTGCAGATATCTTTACTAAACCTCTTCCCAAGGACTCTTTTGAGTATCTCAGGGAGAAGTTAGGGGTTATTGCCCCTCCAGTGATGAACTAGGATGCACTAATGTGCATCAATCCGGTGGATATCACAGTCATATCTTGTGGTCCGGATTGGTGTTGGGGAGCTGCTACTCAGGGGGAGCAGCAGGTGTGATGATCAAGTTGCAAGTATGGGCCCTTTGCCATTGATGTCAAAGGGGGAGAGAAGACATGTGAAAAACAAGTGGTTGATGATCAAAGGGGGAGCAGTATAGGAAGAGAAGACATGTGAATAGTTGTTGTTGATAGGGGGAGCTATGACAATAAGAAGAAATTCTTGTCTTGATGGTTTTTCACATAATATGTTGCCATCAATGACAAAGGGGGAGATTGTTGCAAGTATGGGTTAAACCGGTGTTGTCATTGATGTCAACATACTTCTGTTACATCAGTGATAAGGATTGGATGAGTTATTTGTTGAGGATACTGAGAAAGTCAGTCTCAGTCAGGAACAGTGAAGAACAGTGATGACAGTAAGGAAATAGCTCAAGACAGGTTGAGGATCAGAAGATGCGGATTAAAGGGTTTGTGGACATGAGTCTTAGGAGGTTCCAGTTAAAATTTTAGAGGTCCACATGAAGATATGAAGAAGTTGTGATCGATCAAGTAGAACTAGTTCTGGGAGATGCTTAGGTGTGATAAAGTGTTACAGAAAGGTCCGATGAGATCCAGAAGTGCATTTTCATGTTTTGTGGATTGGAAGGAGTGTTGGGGGAGTCCTTGTGATGTGTCATCTCGATTTGTTCATGGTTTGAAGGTCCAGAAGAATCTACTCCTTTGTGACAGTCATGATAGACTGTGTTCTTGAGGCACCAGATGCAAGAGAGAAGAGATTTGAGTAAGTAGAGGAAGTGCGGATGTACCTGGTCATTCAGGCAAGCTTGTGAAGGTTCCTGGATCATGTTGAGGTTGTGTTGTCGGTCCGCATTAGTGTTGGAGTCCAGAATTGGAGAAATACTTCCAGATGAAGGTGCTCTTCCTCAGGCTGGCTGACCGAATGAATTATTCATCTTGCGGTTGATTCTTGTGGATGTTTGCCGACTTAGATGGTTGTTCCTAAGTTGATGTCATGTATAAATAAGGGATTACGAAGTCATGTCAAAGGCGTACTTGTGGAGATGAGTATGTGGTAGAGAGGAGAAGAGCAAAAGGAAGAGTAGAAGGATTTGGGCTTTAATGGAACTGATTCAAGCATGGTGACGATGCTATTTACCAGTTCAAGTATGTAAAACTCATTTATTGTAGACAGTGTGTCTCTTGTAGGCAGTGAGCCTCTTGTGAGCAGTGTGCTCAGGCAGTGAGCCCTAATTGGCATGTGCTATCTTGTTCTTTCTATTCTTCTAATAGAGAATAATATCTTGGGTTAGTCACCCCGTGATTTTTCCCTTAACCGGGTTTTCCACGTCAAAATCTTGGTGTCTCATGTGTAGATGTGTTTTCTGCTCTTGATTAATTACATTAAGTTTTCATGATTGATTTATGGTTAATGCAAAGTGAATGCAAGTGTTTGAACAAGAAAAGTTTCAGACAACTGATTCACCCCCCTCTCAGTTGTCTGCCCTAAATCTAATAATGTCTATGATTCATGGCCTGGGGGAAAATGGGGGATTAGGGCTTATGTGGTAGTTATAGATAGGCCAAAGTGGGACCAACATGCTACATTTGCACTATTGAGCTTGCTGAGTTGGATAGAGAAGAGCTACATCGATGGCACAATGACATATTCCACTGAGGAGCATGGATCTGAGTTTGTTCGCGAGTACCAAAGACCTTCCATGACTGGCGCACTGGTATGCCAACTAACCCAAAATTTATAGTTTTCATGTTTTAGGGTATTTATGACACTAAAGAAGGGTAGGTTAGGTGTTGTAGTTCCTACACATAGCCTCACAACGCTTATGGTCAGTGGTTTAGCACCTGAGTCTAGTTTAGCACATTAGGATTGAAAAAAGGGGTAGCGCTGGTTTTAGCACTTTCATTTAGGGGTTTAATGCTTCTATCTTGATTAATGCTAGGGTTAGAGGCTTTAGCTCTTGCGTCTCGATTGGCGCCTACGCATGGGTAGTAATGATTTCGTCTCAAATAGCACTTAGGATAGGTTTTTTGGGCCTTCTAGGTGGAATAGCACCTGGAGTTGATTGAGTAGCACTTCCATCTGGGATAGTGCTTAGGGTTAAATGTTTTAGTGCCTTTATCTTGATTAGCATGTAGGGTTAGTTTGTTAGCACCTCTGTCTAGGATAACACTTAGGGTTGTAAAAATAGTGCCTCCATCTAGGATAGTGCTTAGGTAGTGGATTTTAGCACTTCCACACTATTTTGAGGAAAAAAAGTTGATTTTTGTGGTTTTTTGGATACAAGTTGATCTTCCACCCCTATAGTCATGAGAGTGACGACCACTAGTGATGGTGATTAGGGAGAGACTGACATAGGAGGAGCAGAACCATCTAAGGGTGATTGGGCTTTGGTTCATTTTAGAGATACCTAGGTTTAGAGCACATTGGGCTATGATGACAACCTTGGTCGAGCATTGACATAATGATAGTTGTTCATTTTCTCTACTGACAGGGAAGATAACCATCACCTTAGAGGATGTATGGAGGATCATACAGATCCCTATGTATGGAGAGAGGATTGTTTATGATCAGGTGAGGGACTTAGCAATACTTCAATGTGAATTTTCCCCAGCACATGTTCCTATAGATCACAAGAGGAAGGAGATGCTTTGGATAGCAGCTATTAGGGGAGGTCTAAGTGAGTTGTTATATGTTTATGATTGATCAAAGGGGTACTAATACCAGATCGACGCTCACATGGATTTCCTATGGGGTAGAGGATTGCGTGGAGTATATGGTGGCCAGGACTGTTGTTTATGCATAGGGGCCATGCTTATTGGCCAATTTGTATCAAGATATACACTTGATAGTATATCAACGCGGAGCTAGCCTTGGCTCCGGGGTGATACTCTTACATGTCTGGGCTTGGGAGCATGTTACAGTTAGCCGGTCAGTCTGTAAACATGTGAGGCATCAGTTTTATCATTACATGTTTGCATACACGAGCACTCTTTAGTATGAGAGGTTGGGGATCATGAGGGTTTGGTGGTGGGCATTTGATGAGGTGATAATTGTTGTATGGAGGCCATGGATAGTTTGCGAGCCATGGATGGACAATGATGCACACCTACCTTTTACTCGAGAACCTCAGTACTTGATAGGGAGGAAAACACACATTCTAGATCGGTACCTTCTTATACTATCATAAATTAGCTGATGAACAATGTACATCGCTTAACATGGATTTTTTAAGTGGCGAATCTTCGCCAATTGGCGAATAGTTAAAATCGGGGCCTCAAAAAATGGCGAATATTTCAAGCTATAAAGGTGACTAAATCGCGTGCTTTTTACGAAATTTTTATTTAGTCATAGTTAATTCGCCAAAGAATTATTTTTTTAAACAATAAGTTTAATTATTTCGCCAAGTAAATTATACATAATTTGAGCCGATTCATAGTAGTTTATAATATTATTAAAAACCTTAACCATATTCGCCACTAGTATTATATTTTTGCCATTAATTTAGGGGCAATATCACCATTATTGATAAATTATCACATACTTTTAGGGCTATTTTTGCCTTCAATATGACTTGTATTCACTACCATTGATTACAGTGTCATGGCTATTATTCAATTCCATGGGACTATGAGCATGTGCCTTTTAAAAGGCTTACTGAGCCCCAGAATTACTTTTGGGCCACACGATTAAATCTAATCGTGTGGCCCAAAAGTAATTCTGGGGCTCAGTAAGCCTTTTAAAAGGCACGTGCTCATAGTCCCATGGAATTGAATAATTGTCATTTATTTTTAATGTGATATTTTTAAAATTTTAAATTTTTGTAATGTAATTGTGCCTAGCCCCTGCAAAAAACATTACAAAAAATAAAAAAATATATGACGGGACTACGCCGACCAAATATGCAAATTTTTAAAAGAAATATTCGCCATTATAATTAATTTTTTAAGTGATCATCTTCTAGGATTCACCATTTTTTTACCAATTATTCATTAGGATTCACCAGGATTTTATAAAAATTCTAATAACGGGCATAAATTTGCTAAGAAAATTAATATTTTTTTCAAAAAAAAGGAAAGATTCGCCAAGAAAATTATAGCACTTAGCTAGGATTCGCCAGGATTTTATAAAGTTTTTTAGGGGGGGTTCCTTAAAGTTATCCCTGCTGCTTAAAGAACCTATTAATGCTGTGCATCTCAAGAAATTATATGCTTAAGATTGTATGTTAAATGTTATGCTATAAAGCAAATTTATTATTTAGATTAGCTTCAATTTTGATAAGATAGAATAATTTTGTCTTGATTCATTTAACATAGATTCTTTTTCGGTCAATCATTGTTGTATCTTGCTTAAACATGCTTTATTAAGATCACCCTTGTATTAACTGAAGATAGCATAACATTTTACTTATGTGTGAAATTTATTAATCATTGTGGATTTTACTATATGTTCTATAAGGAATTGTTTAGTATCACATTAGCATTAATTACATTTCCACATAATCATTTGTCACTTGTTTCATTTTATATAAATCACATGTGATAAATCAACAACATTATAAGCATTAATAGAAAACATCATATATATAAACTTCACTTTGAATATACAACATAGTCGACTATGTCGTACATCAAAATGGTATGTCATAGTACATTAGATACATCACATAGTTGAACCTCAGTCACTGGTCCCCTCAAGACCTAGTGGTGTGCATGTGATGAAGGGATACCCATGTTTGGCTACGGACCGCAAATGACTCATAGAGAAACTTCGTGACTTCAACCCCCTGAGCTCACATCTAAGCCCCATCACTGCGCCCTATGACTCCATGTACATATGGTGCTACCCGTCTCTCTCAGACTGCAATCTCTCTCTGTTTGATACTACTATATCCCTCTCAGCTCTCACTTAATCCAACTTGGTCTGTAAGATCTGATTCATGATAGGACTTGCCTCTGACAAGGGTAGTGCTGTAACCTGCTCTTTCTATGCCCAAAGCTTAGCCTCTGCATGCTCAACTCTTTGGAGTAAAAGATCCATTTCTTGTGTAGAACAATCTAAGGTGGCCTCCATGGCCACTCTATATCTCAAAAATGGCATAAATATCTCCACATGCCGCCCTACAAATGAATGTGGTGAATATCCCGTTCACACCCACTACTCAGCCGCGTCGGTAGGAACTATCTTTGCTATGATGCAACTCACAAAATCGTGCCATGCATCTATCCTAATTGCAAAAAGAAAGACAAAAATCAACATCAATATCTCATATAGGTATCATTAAGTAATCATCATAAGTAACCATCATCAACATAACAATAGTGTCTCACTTGGATCTCCATCTCACCAAGATGGATCCTGAATTGCTGCTAGTACAATGAGCTTTGTAGTCAGCTTTGCAACTGGGGGCATATGATTACTAGCCTTCCCTCGCTCGTGTTGGTTCGATCTCCTAACACTTGTAGGGGTTGGACCATGAGTCCTCGACTTAGTCTCCTTGTCGTTGTCTACCTCCTACTAATCTTACTGTGGTCTCACTCTGAAGATGTACTGCGATAGGATCTGCTCACCATCATCATCATCATCATCCTCATCCTCATCTAGATCATAGTAACTAGCAAAATCACTAATGTTATCTTCTACTCCGGTGTCCCTCATGTGACCCACCCATGGTCAAGGATCACCTGTGGGGTGACCGGGGGAAAGATAGGAGTGGGTTGTGTTGTCTACCACCAGGTCTAATATGATCAAGTAACATTGACATCATCTACATTAGATAGTGGATCTACATCCTATGTACCATCGTCATCACTCACTGCTATATTAGCTATCATCGACTGTCAGGCATAATTTTCCCTGACTACGTTGCGTACTAAGAAGATGTAGCTCAGATGCATCATATGAACATCTTGTCTACATCTGAACTATCATGCTACTCCATCAAAGTAAAATCAAATGACTATGTGATCAAGGTGATCGGCCATTAATCGATCCCTCTACATCCTGGCTAGCTATCTGCACTAACCTATCCATGGTCTGTGGTTGCGATATGGTCTCCAAACAATGTTGTTTGGCTGCAACCTATCGTATATCACTCTATAATATAAGAGATCACCATGTCTCTAGCATCTGATGAATGAATAAGCATGATCACATGGATAGGTCTATGTCGTCTCTATAGGGAAACCTATAGGCCATGTGCACCTAATATGCTCGAATGCCCAGACCTGTAGCAGGGTGCATGCCATCAAGCTCTATGACTCATAATGGACATAACAACCCAAACCACGATAGAGGTGCACAAGCATGCTATGCACCCACACATACATGGTCCTATGCTCCTCCATCGATTTGATAGTATAAACAAGACCCCATGAAGGTGAGTGCTAGGGCAAGGTGATGGGGCTTAGAGGTGAGCTTAGGGGGTTGCGGTCGCAAAGTGTCTCTAGGAGTCATTTGCGGTTCGTAGCCACACATGGGCAGCCCTCTATCATGTTGGAACAAAATTTTAACCCCAAAATTTTTATAAAAAATCCATTTCCCACAATAATATTATCCCCTAAAATACCATTTTAAATTTTCCCCTGCTCAAAATAATATATCCATTCGACCTAGAGTCTTAACCTTAATAAATTCATGTCTTGTCACCTTCACCCTTAAAGCAAAAGCTATATCAGAAAAACACTTTGTATCACTAAGACCTACCCCTAGGGTCCCTTCAATAAGTGGTATGAAGGATATCGGTGAGAAGCCACCACATCGGGGAGACTCACTTTGGAGTCTCTTCGATAATCCAAAAGACCAAAGGGACATAAACATACAACTCATTGGCATATCAGACTAACATAAAAAATTGAAGCGACTGAAAGATCGAAGAGACTGAGAATTATCAGAGTGAGTCATTTAAGGGTCTCTTCGATAGTCCTAAAACACTAAAAGCATATCGAAGAGATAGATGTATATCGGCGTGACACTTAAATGTGTCCTACTGATAAAGAGATAGTATTTATAAAGGGTAACTAAAGCATTTCAAGATGACTCTGGAATATCGGAGTAACGTGATTTCTAGTCCCACCGATAAGTTAACGACATTTATAAATAAAGGAAAACATTGGGAGTATTTGGAAGAGACTCCGGGATGTAGGAGTGAGGTGATCCCTAGTCCTTCCAAAAAGGTGAATGATATAATAAGCAAAGAGACATTGAAGAGACAAGCAAAAATCGAAGAGAGTATTCATAAAAGGGGTTTCGGGAGGAAGTCGTGATATCAGTATGATGCCATCTAGGGTCATTCTAAAATCTTGAAGGAAATAAAATAAATAAAAGAACATTAGGGGAAGAGAAAGATATCAATAAGAACATAAAAGGGTCATCCTGATGAGCTATTGACAAGACTATTTGGCACAGATCAAATGACTCACGTTCAAATAAATTAATTACTCTTGCGCTAATGTGAAATTTACCAAAAGATGCCATCAATGAACCAGAGCTGAGTGTAGTAAAATCAATCTCCAAGAGGGGGTAAGTGCAAGAAGATGCGGGGCCAAAAAGGGGTCTTAAGTGGCCACTTTTTTTCTGAAATTAGGAAATGCTGGCCTTGGATGAGAAATTGAGCATAGTTACACTCAAAATTTTAAGATGCAACAAAAACAATGTTCATAATGCTCCGAGTCTACTTTCTAAACTACTATTTTTTAAAAAAATGGTATAGATTAAGGGGTTCAAAAGAGGGAGCCACAAAAATTGGTGTTGTTTCTATCAAAAAAACATAATATAGCATGTTTTGTGGCTCCCTCAAAAGGTTAACTTTTTTTTTGGTATTGTTAAAATCACTTCAGTGAGAAATTAGCTAATAGCATTTATTTTATGCTCGATTTTTCTGATAAATTTTTAGTGAATATTTGATTGTTTTACTAATTTTCAAAGTGGACACATCCTTAAAAACAAAATTTTGGCCGTGCTACCCCTATAAATTTTGAAAACTAATTGAAAATCATTTTTTAAATATGTGTAGAATGGAGTCTAGTTTCTAAAAATGTAATTTTTTTGAAATTTCAATGAACGGTTAATTTACAATGAAAAAAAGACCAAACACTGGTTTTTGCCCAAAAATGAAAACACAAACAAAAGAAATTAAAGATGAAAGGCTTAACATTGTCAAAATGTGAAAAACATTACATCGTTAAATAGCTAAGAGAAAGCCTAACATTACCTAGCTGTTTGATTTGTTTGACCTTGAAACACGTACAATTATGAGGGTTAGCACAAATGAAATTATGTGAAATCCTGTAGAATATGCAGAAACATGTCTTTGGATGTTGGGAAGGCACTCCACGCCTTTGGGTTGGAAATCCAAAGCAAATTCCAACCCTAAGGCTTGGGATTCCCAAAGAAAAATATAACGCGAGCATTATGATTGATCCAATTCCCCAAAAAACTCCATAAATACAAGCCATCTCCCAAGCATTTTTCATCAAGCCATTTTGCATCCAAATTATGCTAAATTTTAGCCACAAATCATCCCTTTCTAAATCATTTGTGCTAGTTTTGAAAGAGCAATCCAAATTCATGTAAGAGTTTGCCATGATAGGAGCCACCCAAGATCTAGGACTTCATGAAAGCACAAGAGAGACAATGACGGAATAATTCTATTCTATCCATGAATGAAAAATTGTTCTTCTTACAATGTACATGAAGAGTCTTGCTTATAAAGGCAAGGATGACAGCTAAAATTTTGTAGTCATGTGACAAGTGTCTTAATCTTATTATATGAGACAACTAAATCACATGTGTAGGATATGACAACAATAAGACAACAATAAGACAACTATCAACAACTAGAAACAACTAGAAACATCTCGAAGGATCGCTAAGTCATCTTAACATGTGAATATGTGTGAATATTATTTAACTAATAAATAGTTAAATAATATGAATTATTCTCACAACAAGGGAAAACTAGCTAGGAAATATCCCTATTCACACTAACACCCCCCTTAAGTACAACTTAGGGAGAAGCTGAAAAAATACATAGATGCAAAGATGCGTCCCGGCCACAAGGCCATGTTAGGTACCCATGTACAAAAAAATCTCAAGTGGAGTGTTACATCCCCAACTTATGATTTAGCCTAATATTACTTTTATGTGGTAAACAAGATGATTAATCATAGATTAATGATTTTATGTTTGTTGAAAATATCAAGTAGAATCATTGATTACATAGATATCGAATTATGTTCTATTAAGCATGAGATTATTTATTGTTAAGATTATTTTAATCATAATGTTTTATGAATCAAACGATGATACACTAATCATGGTTATATGGTTGTGAATGTAATCAAGAAAAGAATCTTCAGGTCCAAAGATGGAAGGAGAGTATCACCCAGGAGGAGGAGATAGATGTTGTGGAAAAAGGTCAGGTTGCCATTTGAGTATTGAAATTAATCTTCGTGAACCGATGCCCATTAGGGTAAGTATTGGTCTTGTTTCCTTGTTTGAGTCAAACTTGGTTGGACTATAGAAGTCATGTCATTTTTACATTTTTTCGACACCACTTAAATCAATTGACTTCATGATTTTCTTAGAACATTAGTTTAATCTTGTGAGCATTGTCGGTGTCAGATATTTCCTATGTTATTGCTTTATATTATATTAAGTTTTGTTATTAACGTTAATTATTTCCTTAAAGTCTAAATAGCGACGTGGGGGAATGAGTCACAACCCCAAGTCACATACTAATATCATCACTAATGTGATTGATGATGTCATCTTGATGATATTTTGAATATCTTAATACCCTTATAATATCATATAGATCCCCATGATATCTTTGAAGTTATAAATGATATCTAGTTAATGTGGAATCAAATTTTGTTAAGTTTATAAGTGTTATGTAGTTGTGGGAAAGTACCATAATCCATGAAGAGTGGAAGAGTGGATGGCTCCACGATGTCAACACTACATGTGTTGTGCCTTGCAAAGAGTTGTGAAGGTCGCAGGGATGGGAATGGATTGTTATCCACTAAGAAAAGAGTATAACGTTCATACTCATGCAAGCCTCATGGAGGAGGGAGTGGAAGGCATTATTTGAAGAAAAGAGATATGAAAGAAAGGCTCTTGAGAAAGGAGAGTGAAGAACACAGTGAGGTCTGTGGAAGACCAGCTTATGGTTTCTTCTAAGGGTTCTACGATGAACTCAATATTTGTCAAGTATCTATGTCTTACATGTAAAACTCTTATCAGTGTTAAATGATACTTCTACGTGTTGATGGTTGTGATGGTTCTTATGTCACCATTACTTTAAACTATCTTTAACAGGTTGTAAGGCTGATAGTTATTTCACACTGCTATAGCAATAGAAGTTTATCTTACTAGGCCATAAGGCTGATAGTTATTTCACACTTTTGTAGCAGTAGAAGTTTATCATACGAGGCCATAAGGCCAATAGTTATATCACATTGCTATAGTAGTGGAAGTTTATCTTACTAGGCCAGAAGGCCGATAGCTATCTTGAACTGCTATAGTAGTAGCAAGTGACTTTACCAGGTCGTAAGGCCAATAGTTATCATGCAAGGATATAGTAGTATAAACTATCTCTATTGGGCTAAAGGCTGATAGCAAGCTATGCATTGTTGTAACAGGCTAGCTAAATAATCCGTCGGACCGCAAGGCCGAGGGAAAATAATGACTACTATGATGATTCTTTCAAAGGCCATGATGTCGGCCAAGGTGATATACAATTTAATATTGTGTGGATACACTTGGAGGCCATGAAGTTGGCCAATGTGTTTGAGCCTAAGCTGTTAAAAACACTTGATGTTGTGTTCTAGCTTGCATCATAACATATTGTTATTGTCTATGATTGTGTTGTAGCATGCTATGGAATAATTACTACCTACATTCAATCATAACCTTATGTAAATATCTCAGGTCTGCAAATATGTGTTGATAAGATACTAATATGGGAGTCCCGTATAAAGGATTACATTAAATGTGGTTTAGAGGAAACCCATCTCTACGAGATACTTTTTTGATATGGATGAGAAATAATAGTTTGGAAACAAAAACCTTTGTTATTATATTGCAAAGCCCAAACAGTTATTGATTGGGATTGGATAAAGAGTTGAATTATCAACTAACTGTGTATTATTTGAATATTTCTTTTACTTATAACGGTAATGTTTTGGAAAAGGGATGTTGGGTGAAATAACCCTCTTGAACATCTAGACTTTAAGTCTACCATATATATAGTTCATTATTGATGTTATCAAATAAAATGGAAAGATGTTATATCTATTGTTGATTTGTCAAGAACTCTGTTATAAAATGGTCATAGAACCATAGACCAAAAAAGGTCTTAATCACTGAAACTGTGAATCTTTGAATTCTTTTAATACTAAAGAGAGGGAATAGAGTGATTTGGAGTCACAGGTTCCTTGTTGCATAGGCAACATGACAAATATTGAATGCACTCCTAGGATAAGAGTCAAAAGTCCAAGTTAGATGGACTAATGAGAATTTGAACCTATTCATACTATGACCTAGAGGGGTCAAACTATGAACACTGTAGGAGGAGATAACTTCTAAGTCGAGTCGAGGTGTGTGAACATTCGACTATGTTCATTGTGAAACATTATGTATATAAATCTTTGGCCAAAGTAATGTATTTGTATTTGCATGCATTAGTTGGTTCACTGTGCTCCAGATGGCATAATGCTTCTAGTAGCATCATACATAGTTAGAGTGGATCTATAGTTGTATGACCGTGAAGTATTATGAAGGACAACACTAGATACTCAGATGGCAAACCTAACAGTTCCTTATATCTATACCCTCCATGAAGGGTAGGGCCACTTCTAGGAAAGAAGTTGTGCGGGGGACCGTCGGTCTGTGGTTGGAGGAAAAGAACTCGGGTGATGCTCTCCTTCCCAAGTAGAAGACATACCGAGGCTTACGAAAACAAATGTCAAAGTTCTAGATATAGTGCTTACCTTTATATGACTTGTTTGTCAAACTTATATGTATCTTATCATTGATGTTATGAGTAAAACATTGTAAATGTATAGTGATAGCAAATCACTATTATGATATCTTGGAAATGTTGTAAATCTCTATTTTGAAATGTATAGAAAAGATATGCATATTGATTTGATTTATTTGATATTGATTATTATTTGATTAATTATGATTATGCTAATCATGAATTTAGACTTAATGGTAATTAATTTGGTTAATTTTGGGGTTAATAAGAGATGGCTTGTTACCTGGAGTAAAAGAGAAAACCTCATGGGAAAAAACTCCTCTCCAAAAGTGAGAATGCATACAAACAAAACATGTATAAATGATAAAATGATGCAAGAATCAAGACCCACAAAATACAACACCCATCACAAATATACAATCAACAGTCCCCCCATAAGAGGGAAATAATAAGACAAGATGTCCCCCCATAATGAAGTAGCTACTATGCCAATGGTGAATGCTCAAAGAAGAAGGCCAAAGAGGATCCAAAACCTGCAAACAACATTCCTCCCCTTGGGAAGAAACCAATCCACTAGTGTATGTTGAAGAAAATTCAACTCAAAAACAAGAGATGAGGGAAGAAGTATTATGAAATATGATGTCTTTAAAAGTTGCTCATATGTCTCCATGTAAATGCCGAATGATACAACAATCAAATCAGGAGTCCCAGGACTAACTGATGAAGGTGACAATCCAGAATCTATTGGAAACTAAAAATCTTCAAGCTCCAAATACTATGATGGGTTGAAAATAGTTTTGTTATGAATGTCATCAGAGAGGAAAGATAACCCCTCAAATATGACCTCCAAATCTACAAGATGGGACTCCAAAATACTTGTCAAATGCTCATCCCACAAGGTTGTATCTAAAAGACAATAAGCATCCTATTGAACTGAAGCACTGAACTCCGAAGAAGCAGGAGTTGGAGAAGATGGAAGTGTAGCACATGTATCAAGAACTAAAGAAGATGCAAGAATACCAAGGTTCAAGTGACCAATCTTCTGCTTTGAAATATGATTCACATAAGGAGTGTGAATGTTAGCCAATAGATCTTAATCATCATCAAGAAATAAACCATAAAAGGTATATAGCCGTGATGCATGATCAACCACCCTAGTAGAAATAATCTTTGTGCTCTCCAAGTCTCTGATAATAACCAACTCAGGAGTAGACTCCACTATCTTCCCTGTACCAATATGAGTAATTTGATATATGGAAAGAAGATTATTGGTCAAAGAAGGCACACAAAGTACATCATTGAAAGTACCTTTACCAATATCAATAGTTGCCTTCCCAATTACATTCATATATGTGTTATTACCCATCAAGATAGGTGGCATATCACATGGCTCAAATGAAGAAAATATATCCTTGGAAGAAGCCATATGATGAGAAGCACCTGAATCAAGAAGCCATTTACCTGATGTAGAACTTGTACTTGCACAAAGTGTTTTACCTTTATGTTCATGTTCCTTAGCTTTCCTTGCATGACCTACTTCAGAAAATTATGGTTATTTAGATGTTGAAGGAGTAGAAGAAGAATCAGGCGATGGAAGATTGTTCTTTTGAAAAGTTGCATCAACATGTCAATTTATTTCTTAAAACAATTATGTTCATCATGCCTTGATTTCTTACAATAAGCACAAATAGTCTTCTCCTTCTTAGATAAATTTTGTGCTTGATATGTGTGTGGATTTTTCTTCAATTTCTTTTGTTTCTCGTTAGGAGGACTTGATGCTTTGTGTTCCTTAGGTTGTCCAACCACCAAATCATGAGTCTGTGATGGCTTAATGAGACCCATAGATAGAAGCTTTTGTTGCTCATGCATTAACATCTCATAAAAGGATGCAAATGAAGGTATAGTGAAAATAGATCCCACAATTATTTCTATGAGTGTGAAAGCTAGATACAAAAGTTACATATTGAGGACCAAGTTTATTCAACACATTATAGATCAACTAAATGTCTTTTTTTCTCAATACCACATGCTTTACATTATGCTCTTAGATCATTAACCTTAGTTATGTAATCCTAGATGTTGCTAAAGTTCTTAGGATCAAGGCTCATCAATTCATGATCAATTCGATAGCCTTTAACTTTATCTATTGTACTGTACAATGTTTTCAATTTTTCCCAAGCATCATGTGAATTTATACATGCCTCTATCTAAAATAAGAGATTTAGGGAAATAAAATTGTGAAGACATCCAAGATCTTTTGTAAGCTTAATCATCAATTTTATCTTTTCCTTAGCATCTGTGGGTTCAGGTATCTTGTTTTCAACATATAGAGAATGTCCAAGATCCATTAGGGCATTCCATGCATGTTGACTCCAAGTTGCATAGTTATAAGGTGTTAAAAATGGAACCCTTGATTTATCTATTATGTAAAGGAAAAGAAGAGCAAAAGAAAATATATCAAAGCACAAACTCAATCAACATTATAATTGAAGCCCCCCTAAACCAAAACAACCACCAATTTCAACTCTTTTTCCAATCAACGAGTGATTTGTACCCAAAGAGCCTCAAACTAAAAATTTGATGTCTAAAGAAAAATTTGAAAAAATGGCATGGATAGAACTATAGAGTACAGAAATACCTTTCCAACGCTCATAAAAAGTTGAAATTCTGATAAAGTGGACATAAGTTGTGAGCTCAGGAGTGAAAAATATAATATCTTGCTTCAAACAACTATATATGTCACTTGCAGAAAAATCTTAGAGAATGACATGCACCACTGTGAAGTTCTCTAAACCAGCTTTCCGTCAATATCTCATTTGACAAATTTTGATACCGTGGAGAAAAGTTATGGCTCTTGGAAAAAATAGCCCTATTAGGGCTAAAGGAGGGCCAAAGGGGGCCCTAGCACTAACGTCACTGTTGACACAATGTTGACGTCAGTAGTCCATCACTGGAATATTCTCCTATTGCTGAAATATTCTCTAATTCTCCCCAAGATTCTAATACCGCCCACAGATTTGTTGAAAAAAACACCTATTTTTGCGAAAACTATTGATATTAGGGTGAAAACTGTTGTTGTAGGCCTGTGGTATATGGTGGGGGATAAGGGGAATATTCCCTAGATGTGCTAGATCTGGGGTTTTGCTTTTGTAGACTTTATTTTAATTTTTAAAAGCTCAAAGGCCTAGACGTGCGACCCTTAACTGCGGTCCCGCTGGGGTTTTACCCCAACCAGCGGGTAACCCCTACCATGGGGGGCCCAAGCCCTTTGGGATCCACACTGACAGTGGGTATGGGGTCAACAGGGGCATCATTGCCCTATTAGTACACTATTCATATTTTATTTTTTCAAAACAGTCCGCATAATTTTTTTTAAAATCTGCGAATTAAAGTCTTTTAACTAGTGAAAAAATAATTTACCTAATAGATATTGCAAGATTCGTTGACGCCTGCCTATACAGGCAAAGATTTTGTGGAATATTTCACCTGCACAAGAATATTCCCTGTTGTGATTCCGTAGGCCAGGAGAGAATTTTTTTTGCCTTTTGTAACAACTGCTCAGATTTGGACAAATTGATAGTCGATCTATAGGTTTTGATGCCTTTTAGATGCAATGGCAGGG
Source organism: Cunninghamia lanceolata (assembly GCA_027924645.1). Taxonomy (NCBI): domain Eukaryota; kingdom Viridiplantae; phylum Streptophyta; class Pinopsida; order Cupressales; family Cupressaceae; genus Cunninghamia; species Cunninghamia lanceolata. The sequence goes on from BSBN01000236.1 coordinate 2,503,928, forward strand.
TCTGATTTTGCCCAAACTACTCCAAAATTACAGCTACCTCCCAGATCAGATAACCACTCCCCAAATTGAAAACCTCATAGATTTGGTATCCTATGTCTGATTTGGATGAAACAAAAGGTGATCTTAACTATCTTGAACCTCTTGAACACAATGGTGTGCTCAGAATTACAACAACATGCTCCAAAATCATCCATGTAAGACAAGGCCACAAATAGGAAAGCCCTTCAAAGCTAGTTTTTTATAAAGTCTTTCTGATTCTCCAGGTCACCATTTGATGCAAGAGAAGAGCATACTCAAGAATCAAGATCCACCATGAATCTACATTCAAATCTTTCAAATAATTGACTAACAAGAAGAGATTCCATCTAGAGCTCTGATACCATGTAAGACTTCATGAAAGCACGATGAGAGAATAATTCTATTCTATCAATGAATACAAAATTATTCTTTTTATAATGTACATGAAGAGCCTTGCTTATAAATGCAAAGATGAGAGCTATGATGTTGCAGTCATATGACAAGTGTCTAAATCTTATGACATGAGTTAATTAGATTGCATGTGTAGGATAAGACAACTATAAGACAACTATCAACAACTAGAAAAAATTAGAAACAACTAGAAACATCTAGAACTAAGTCAACGTAACATGTGAATATATGTGTGAAAATTATTTAACTAATACATAGATAAATAATATGAATTATTGTAACAAGGAGAAATTAGCTAGGAAATATCCCTATTCACACTAACAATTCATCCATTTGAGTATAACTAGGAAAGTTCTTTGGGTGCATTATTTCCTCTACCTTATCAAGGAGAGTGAAAGACTTGGAGAATATAAGGTATAACACTTTGTTTATGCTTTCTTTTATGTTATTTCATCTCTTAGCCTTTTCCCATCTTCACAAATAACTTAAGAACAATTCCAAACTTATTACAAAAAGTAGATAAACACATAATTCAACAATAAGCAATAAACCATAACATAATGATTTACATGGGGAAAACCCTTCCGAGAGAATAACCCCACACACTAGAACCATCACAATGTATTACCAAATCCAATACAAGATTACAATACACTTGTGTATACACTTAAAAATGACGCAACTCTGTCTAAATAAATATTTTTAATATTTATTTTATTCTATTTCCTCTATCAATAAATAAAGTTATTTATTTATTTGATTCATATTCTTCTAAGTTAATTAAATATCAAAATATTTAATTACCTCTTCTAAAGTCAATAATTAAATAAAATCCTTTATTTAATTTAATTCTTCCAAACAATTAAATAATTCTTAATTATTTAATTAAGTCAATTCTTTCTCCATATTTAAATAAATCAATCAAATTTATTTAAATCCTTTAATTCTCTAGAAATAAAATACAATCAATTATTTTATTTATTCTTCCAAATCATGCACACACAATTAAATAAATTTATTTATTTAATTTGCTTTCTTATCTTCTAAATTCCCAGGAATCTTCCAAATCTTCTAAAAATAATTCTTCCTCTTCATGCACACAAAATTAAATAATTTATTATTTAATTCCTCTCAAAACATGCAAAAGCAAACCACGAGTCAACTAATTGATTCCAAAACTCCTGAAATAGAAAAAAGCTTTCTATTTTATGACAACATATCTTCAATAAATAGAAAAATAGTTAAAACTCAAAATAGCTTTTGTATGACACTTGTCTTCTTTCTCTTCGTGCATATTCTCTCATTCTTTCTCAACCATTGATCTTCTTATTCTTTCTCAGCCGTTGATCTCCTCAATCACAAGTCTATAAATTGAACCTTCTTCTTCCATTTCATTATCCAAGCTTTCAATATTGTTACTCTGCAGAAATTCCATTCGCTTGCGATCAACTTGTTACTATATCACCATTACCCTTGTTGTGAAGCTCATCTTCATTGCAATCAACTATCATGGCCATTCTCACTTGACATCTTGGAATAGAAAGGAGGTGCGCCTTCTGAGGGCATATTCAAACATAAGATCATTTGCGACAGGCCACCAATGGAAGCCATGAGGTAAAGAGGTTTGTTGAGGTATTGTTCATCGTTTTAGATCTTCTTTAATTCTATATTTCATTGGGTTATGGGTATTATTGATGTCTTTTGATATTCACGCATAATTTCCCTTGACATTTCTAGCGCCCACCATGGGGCCCTGCCCTGATTTAGCCCAAAACTAAGTTTTCTGTGCAAAGGTTCCATACACAGGAGGATTTAGTGCATCTGACCCATTCTGTCGTGCATATGAGCTCTATTCTGCGCATATGATCTTTCGACGCATATGACCTCTATTCCCATGGATACATCTTCTGTTATGGCGCATCTAATATTCTAGCGCATATGCTTTCTGTTTTAGCGCTTTTGCTTTCTGTTTCTGCACTTTTGATTTTTCTGCGCTTCTGATCTCTATTTCTACGCATTCAGGCTCTAAAACTGTGCATCTGTTCTAAACAGTAGTTTTTAGGATATTTTCTATATTTTCTGCTAATGCTGACACTTTTTCATAGGAATATTCTCTCATCTACTTGCAGGATTAGGAGTTGGTTTAGTCATTCTAGTTGCATTGTTAGAACACATCATTTTTTCTAATGGATAGTAATTAGATGCTCATGCCAAATCACATCTAGTTCTAACTAGGAGGGAGTAACTTGAATTTTGTTGCATCAACAAATTGAATCTAGTCATAATGCTAGGAGGATAAAATTGAACCATTGCTATCTTTCTTTTCAAAGTTAACAACTTACATGTGTGCCCAAGTAGATAGCTCATATAGTCTTTTTCATTTTAACTAGGGGAAAAGAACAACTATTTTTCATGTTTTTAGGAATGATACTAGGCCTATGCTCTCCCCTATCTTGGGTGACCAAAATGCCAGATGTATCATTTTTGCATGTGTTGAACCTTTAGAGAGGCCTACCCTTGGATATCCTTCCATCCTTGGGGAACGACCTTAAGTGGTAACAGGCTAAAGCCAAGCCCTACTAATCCACTATAAATAAATTGTGTTTGGAGTGAAAGTTTCAAGCAACGAGTGCTGTTGTGTTATACTGATAGCCAACCTCCCCCAAAACCCTTCAAGGCGTAACCCTTGAAGGCTGGGAGACTATAATAGAGAGTAGCGCTGCCGCACGTATAACCACTCGAACGGTTTCCCTTACTAGTCATCCTTTGTTTTAGTAAGCCAAAATCCTTCTATTTGTTGGCGCAAAAGGTGGGACCTTTAAGGCTACCCTGATTCATGTGGTTCTTAGTAGAGATAGTAGGGACAATCTTAAGGTTCAGTGGTGGTACGAGCCTTAGGAAACCTAGATCTTGGTATGTGTGAGAAGTGTGTACCATAGAGAGGAGTCAGTGCTACCAAGATCCTAAAGCTATCCACTTTGAATAGGCACAACTAAGGGACTCAACAAATATTGTATTTGCCAAGCCTAGGATCGTACTTGTTTTTATATCAAAAAGAGTCCATAAAATTACAAAAAAATATCAAAATATGAAAACTTCTTTGTGTTTGTTGTGTTTTACTTGCCATAATTGAGAAAATCAGATAAAAAACACCAACTTGCAACCAAGAAACCAAAAACATTGAAAAACGTGCCAAAAATTACAAAAATAATTAAGAAAACCAGAGCTGTGCATCTATCCTACAGAGCTACGCATATACCTTGACCTACTGCACATACATTCTGACTCATTGCGCATCTGTCATCTGTTACTACGTCTTTAAATTCTACCAGAACTGTGCTTTTGTCCTGACTTTCTACGCATTTGTCTTATGTTTCAGCGCATCTGTGACAATGGGTATTTCCACATATTTTCAGGGAAAATTTTCAAACTTTTTGGGTACCCATTTCAACCTTAGTCTAGTTTCTGAGATCAGATTTACTGTGCAGTCACCTTTTCCATCTATTTTCATAGCATACCCTCTCTTTCATTAGTCATCTCATCCACCTTCTACTAGGTCTTTCCAAAACAAAGTCAGAGTTCCATATCAAATTAGTGCAGGACCTTTTTCAGATCATTCAAGTAAACCTAGTAGGTCACAGAACCTCGCTAGTGGTCTTGGTGCCAGACTAGTCTCCACACAGTAAACGGGTACCAGATACCCTTACTTGTAGCTATCGTCTTGTGTCGGCCAACTTGGAATCATTGATCAAAAGAGTCCCTTGTTCAAATCTCCTCACAGGTATCCTCTTCTCAACAATCTCCAACACCTTACCAAAATCTCTAGTTTCATCCCACCTCTTCCCATGTCGCCTTGCATGGTTTTAACTGGATCTCAATACCAAAAACAATTTGAAATGGTTGGATCATCCAACCCCATGGTCACCCCTCACGATAGTGATGAGGAAATCTCTAGTGAAGAATACCAAGGAACCCTCCAAGATCAAAAATTTCAATGCATGCTAGAAAAAGTGCTCCTTGAGGACCCTCACAAGTATTTCCTGTATCTTGCTAATCTAGGACTTCAACTCCCCTTGGACTTTGATCTCAACAAACTGAAAGAAACTGTAGAGGAAACTCATGAAATTCACACTATTGAGGACAAAGGAAAGAAAGTCATAGACCCTAACATACCTATGGAAGAAATGAAGAAACAAATCAAGGACCTAATGCAACAAATGGCAAATCTCAAAGCAGGGCTGCCCACTAAAACTTATTCCTTGGAAGACATCGCACCGTATCCCTTTGACAAAAGCTTGAACATGGTACCCTTTCCCTTTTGGTTCGAAGAGCCTAAGTTTGAAAAATACAAAGGAAAAGGAGACCCTAGAGATCACATTAGGGAATTTAACGTCGCGTGCATGGAAGTAGCTCACAATGAAACTTTCTTAATAAGACTATTCCCTAGATCTCTAGGTGGTCAAGCCATGGAATGGTTCTCACGAATTACACCAGGTATCAAAACTTTTGATGAGTTAGTAAACAGGTTCATCACACATTTTTCCTATAACATTAAACACGAAGTCTCTATGCTTGATCTATGCAATACAAAACAAAAAGTGGCAAATCCTTCACCTCTTTCTTACAAAGGTGGAGACAACTTTCTAGCAAATGCTCATATGACGTACCTGAGAAGAAAATGACGGAGATGTTTGTCCACAACCTGAACTCTGATCTAAGCTACCAAATACAAATTCAATGCCCTACCTCATTTTTGAAATTCATTGAGATGGGATTATTTATCGAGAAAGCTATGATCGCCAAGGGGCAAATAAAGTTGTACAAGGATACCCCTAACTCTAACTACACTATGGACAAGTCAAAATTTTGCACAAAGAACAAAAATGTCGTCAATGATGGAGTAATCGATGCCAAAGTGGCGGCTCCCAAGCAACAACCAATCTTCACTCTCAAAGGAGAAACAAACAATGCTATGCAAAACAAAACCTTCTCTCGCAAGCCAAAGCCATGCTTCAACTCCAACCCTAGGCAAAAATTCACACCACTAGGGGAGTCCCAAGAATCTACGTTAAGAAAACTGTTGGCCAACAATGAGATCACTCTTCTACCAACTAGCCACTATGAACCTCAAATAAAACCTCACTACTGGAAAGATACAGATTTCTGTGAATATCATAGAGGAAGAGGCCACACAACCAACAATTGTATCCATCTCAAACATGTCATTCAGGACATACTTGACTAAAATTAGGCAGGCACTCAACAACATACCTCTAACGAGACACGTGGCATACAAGGATTCGCTTCTCAATCACGACAAGCCATACAACAATAACAACAATAACAACCGCAACAGGTAGAATCAAAATGATGGAACAACAATGCAAACTACACAAGCATGCCATTCGATTATACAGTTAACTGCATATCGGAACACATCCCACTAGTCAATATGGTCACATCCAACCAACAATCAAGACCCAACAAAACCGATTGCAGTATTATCACCCGTAGTGGTAAGGTCACGTTAAACATGCTTCCTCCAGGGTCGTCACCTTCTCTGTCTAATCCCCATACGTATAGTGTCATAGACCAACTTTGGAAAACTCTTGCCCACATATCTATCTTAGAGTAGTTGTGTCTGTCTCCTTCCCACAAGGAAATTCTTGATAGAGCCCTAGTGGAAACAACTGTGCCCATGAACCTGGCCCAAGAGAAGTTTCAATCCATGGTAGGAAATCTAACCTCCTCAAGCACCATCTCATTTACTGAATATGATGATCTTTCAGTGTCTCAGCCACATAACACACCTTTGCATATCATAACATTCATTCATAGATACCCTATCAAAAGGATTCTTATTGATGGAGGAGCCAATTTAAATATTTGCACGCTCAAGCTAGTCCTTACATTGGGGTTCTCTGAAACTGCGGTGGATCCGAGAAAAAGAATCACCATTAAGGCCTATGATGAAGAGGAAAGAACTACCAAAGGAATGGTGGTGTTACCAATAAAAATGGGACCAGTGATAAAAGCTGTTGTTTGCCAAGTCCTCGACAGGGAGCTAGCCTATAATATCCTCCTAGGTAGACCCTAGATTCATGCCATGCAGGTTGTGCCTTCTGCCTATCACCAATGCATCAAATTTCCTCATAACGGCAAATAAGTCACCATCCAAGGTAATCTTAATCCCTTTCCGCACTACAACACTATCTGCACAAAGCCCAATTGCATCATTCCCAATAACAGAGCTTCTACATCCTCCATCTCACAACATGATTTTACCTGTGAAGCTTCCTCACAGGGGTAGGGGAATACTCCATCGAGCATAGCCTCAACTTAGCCAAACTGCCACTATCTCCAAAATCCTTTGGGTGACCTACACCTTTTCCAAAACCTTCTGCTCCTCCCAAAGCTCCCATAGCTCCCTTTATAAAATGGGGAACCCTATCGGATGAAACAAAAGAGAGAGACATATTATCATGGCTCTACACAGAGGAAGATAACACACAACAAGAACCACCTAAGCTCCCAACAGAAATCTATGGGCGTGGTGAGTCTATCCTACATAGAATGGGTTATGATGGACAAGGTCCCATTGGCCTAAGAAAAGAAGGAATAATAGAACCTATCCAACCCTCTTCATCCTCACTAGCAAGAAATACAAAAGGGTTGGGATACAAGGACAAAGGCAAAGCTAAGGCCAATGCTTGTTTTGTGGAATAGATTCATGCCCTATATGAAGACAGTGACATAGACTCTAATGAGTATGAGTGGGAGGAACTCATAGAGCACTCCTATGAAGACAAAGAACTTGACACCATTCAAACCTATAGCCCCTACTGTGAGGGACAAATGCTAACGCATAGACCTTTCGAAACTGATTTGTTGACTCCTGAGAGTACAACTTTTGAGGAAGGTCAGAGTTCCATCGCAATAAACAATCTGGAGGAAAGTACCATCTCAGATCCTATCCCTACCAATCTGAATCCTAACCATGTATCCATTCAAACTATAAATGAATCAGATCTATCTTTTGATTCCCTTCCCCTTGTGCATCCTGAACTTATCAATTGGGATTTACAAGGCACTCCGCAACTAGACTTGTTCTAAAATGATGATGCCTATATTGACTACATGGAACTTAGGGACCACCTACCGGCAAGAGATCATAAAGATGGCTTCGCAATTGAACTCAATACCGTGGCTTACTTTGGAGAGGGTACCAAGCCTTCTAGTTGCAAAAACATAAAAATAAAAAATGGATCCGATGGTGAAAACTGCTCTGCAGCAGTATCAGATCCCAAAATAGTAAAAAGAAAGGACGCATCCAATGGTGAAAACCTATCTATGGCACCTAACGATGGAAGGCTTGACACTCTCCCCATTGACATACATCAGGAGAAGTCGTAGATTATTGTGGAACCTACAGAACTTGTCAACATTGGAACAGAGGATAATCCTAAGATCATTCACTTTGCAAAATCTCTATCTCCACCAGAGAAGACCAAGTTCGTACCATTCTTCAAGAGAAAGCAAGTCAACTTTGCTTGGTCATACGCAGACATGCTCAGTTTAGATCCAGATTTGATTCTACATCATCTTCCACTAGATTTAAGGGTCAAACCAGTCAAGCAGAAGCTTAGAAAGATGCATCCACACATTGCACTATTAGTGAAAGAAGAACTCAAGAAACTAATGGATGTAGGATTTATCAGAGCCATAGACTATCCAGATGGGGTATCCAACATAGTGCCAGTCTCCAAACCTGATGGCAAAGTCAGACTATGTAATGATTTATGAGATCTTAACAAACCTTGCCACAAGGATGACTTTTCGTTGCCTAATATCGATATCATAGTCAACTTGACAGTAGGACACACCATGCTTTCTCTCATGGATGGTTTCTCCAGGTACAATCAAATCAAGATAGCACTAGAAGACTAACATAAAATAGCTTTCACTTGTCCATGGGGTACCTTCTGCTGGAACGTCATGCCATTTGGGTTAAAGAACGCAGGAGAAACATATCAACATGCTATGACCACGATCTTCCATGACATGATGCACATAACAATGGAGGACTACGTAGATGATATCCTTGCAAAACACTCACAAGAGAATCCCACCTTGATGTACTAGAGAAAGTCTTTCAGAGACTAGAACAATTCAAAGTGAAGTTGAACCCAAAGAAGTGTGTGTTTGGAGTCACATCCAGCAAGCTCCTAGGCTTCATCGTATCAGTAAATGGGATAGAAGTTGATCTTGCCAAAGTCAAGGCTATCATGGAAATGCCACCGCCAAAGAACATCACTCAATTGCGGTCTCTACAAGGAAACTTACAAGCAATCTACTGGTTCATATCACAACTAGCAGACAAGTGCCAACCTTTCAGTCATCTCTTACATAAAAACATTCCATTTAGATGGGATGAGAAGTGCGAAGAAGCATTTGGAAAACTAAAGGAATATCTCATGAACCCGCCCATTCTAATGCCACCTATCCAAGGTAAGCCTCTATTGCGTTACATATCTTCTACACAGATAGCTTTGGGCACCCTATTAGCACAACAGGATCATGAAGGCAAAGAAAGGGCTATATACTATATTAGTCACACATTGGTGGGCTACGAACTGCAATACTCTCAGATAGAAAGTGTCTTGCTGTGGTTTTTTCTTCCCAAAAATTGCGACATTACATGCTAGCACATTCAGTCAAGCTTATTGCAAAGATAGATCCACTGAAGTACCTATTAAGCAAAGTATCTCTCACGGGTTGCCTAGCTAAGTGGGTAATGCTCCTAAGTGAATATGACATTAAGTATGCAGAAAGGATGGCTATCAAAGGACAAATCATTGTCAATCAGTTAGCAGAAGCACCATTGCAAGATACCACACCAATGACATTCGAGTTTCCAGATGAAGCCATCTTCAATATCATAACACACTCATGGAAACTCTACTTTGATGGGTCCTATACAAACCATCGATCGGGGGCATGAATCTTGTTGATCACTCCTCATGGCAATACCATACCTAAGTGTTATCATCTGTTATTCCCATGCACAAACAATGTCACAAAGTATGAAGCCTTGGTCATTGGCCTCAAACTGGCAACAAAATGGAAAATCAAAGAGCTACATGTCTATGGCGACTGCCAATTGGTAATCAATCAAGTCAATGATGACTATCAAACCAAAGATGACAAGTTAATCCCATACAAGCGCATGGTCGATGACTTTAAAGAGTACTTTTTGATCATCTCCTTTGAGCAGATACCTTGCATTGAAAACAAGCAGCAGATGCTATGGAAACCATTGCCTCACTCCTTGAGATCCCAAAGAATGAGTCATGGTACGTGTTCTTGGTTTAGACAGTTATACAACTAGCTTATGATCTTCCTGAAACCCACTCCATATGCCTATTAGTCAGATCTGATTCACCTTGGTATGGTAAAATTTACACTTGCCTCAAGGATAACACCCTACTGCCTGACTTATCTTCTAAAAAATGCCGAACTTTCATTCACCAAACCTCTCGTTATACCATTATCACTGATACCCTATACCACCGAGGTCTGAGTGGTACTTTTCTCTGATGTTTAGAATGGGAAGAATCTCAAACCGCCTTACGACATGTACATGAAGGAATTTGCGGAACACACTCTAGCGGTCCTTCTTTATCTAAGAAACTCATGCATTTGGGATATTTATGGCCAAACATGGAAATAGATTCATATCAGTTTGTGAAGAGATGCAAGTAGTGCCAGATACATGGAAACTTGATACATGCACCAACTCAAGAGTTACGACCTTTACGACACCTTGGCCCTTTTGTCAATGGGGACTCGACCTTGTGGGCAAAATTCACCCGTCAGCATCCAACGGCCACAAGTTCATAATAACCGCCACAGAATATTTCACCAAGTCGATTGAAGTCATTCCCCTCACCAATGTCACAGGAAAATAGATTGCCTCATTCATTCTCAATTACCTCATCTGTAGATACAAAATTCCCTCATCTATTGTCACGGATAACGGAAGACTTTTCAAAAACTAGGATGTCCAAGAGCTTTGTGACAAATTCAAAATCCAACACCGTTTCTCCACCCCCCACTATCCACAAGGCAATGGCCGAGCAAAGGCATCCAACAAAACAATCTTGAAAATCCTCAAGAAGACTATCAATGATGCTGGCCATGATTGGCACATACAACTCAATCCCGCTCTGTGGGCCTATCGAACTAGTATACGCACTTCCACAGGTGCTACCCCATATGCCCTTGTCTATGGATCAGAAGCCATTTTGCCTATCGAGGTTGAGTTACCATCCCTAAGGGTGTTGTTAAAGGGTCTTATCATTGATGAAGACTACAAAGTTTCTAGATTGCAAGAATTAGATCTGTTAGAAGAAAAAAGGCAACAGGCCTTTAACCATCTCAAAGTGTATCAACAAAGGATGTCACGAAGTTACAATCACAAGGTCCGTCCAAGGGTCTTCAATGTTGGTGATATAGTGCTTAAGGAAAATCCCTGCAATCAATAGGATTGGGAAAAGAAAGGTAAGTTTGAGCCCAACTAACTTGGTCCTTATGTCATCATTGCTGCATACGGATGGGGGGCATATCAGTTAGCAACATTAGAGGGTGAGTTGTTCGATGACCCAATCAACAGTATGCATCTTCGTCGATTCTATACCTAGGAGAACTCCAATGTAAAGGTGGCAAAAATTCAAAAAATTCAAAAAACAAAAAAATCAAAAATAGAAAAATCACAAAAAAAAATTGTCCTCTAGTGAAAACTTGGCAAACAGGCACTTTGGATAGGTACCATGATGAAAACCTAGCAAACAGGCATCGTGTGTACTTCTAGCTTTCGTGCAAATAAAAGCAAGTGGTGAAAACCTGGTAAACATGCGTTACTTGTGATAAACTGCCTTCTCCATCTTTGGGAAACCAATCACCTTGTGTCCATTCTTCCTACCATAATTTCTCATCTGATCCATATATGTTCCATAATAAAACACCTTGTGCAAACTAACAATAACCTATCACGGGCTTGATACTTTATCTCTTTTGTCACCTTACCAACTAAAGTCCTATCTAGTATCCTATCCATAGTGTCAGCCTAGCATAGTGTCTATCGTCGGTATCATAGGGTCAACCCCAAACTATGTTGCCTCTGCATCATCACGTAAGCAAGGCCCATTTTCAATGTGCCCCCGAGGCTCCACCTTCCCATCCATCCCATAGCTTTTCATCTATCCTCTAGTCCATCCATGGTCCAAGTCCCCGAACTACTTTGCCTATGCGTCGTCACGTAGGCAAGGCCATTTAGCAATGTGCCCCCAAGGCACTAGGTCAGTCCCTTAGGGTCTGTTTTACCAGGCATGCATACGAGCACAAGCAAAATTCCACTTTCAAACAGAAATCTTGACGCAAGACATCAACCTATCCAATGCAAAGAAAACAAGTACCTAAAACATTCAAACTGATTCCATCATAATTATGGCAAGAATGACACATCTAAATGCAAGAATGTTTTGTGTTTGATCAAGTTAACTTACAGAGTCTTGATTTTTGTTATTATGTCTCCCTATGCTACTCGAGGATGTCAAAAACTAGAGATGCTATGATGGGGGCATAATCATTTTCTTTGTTTGTTGTTTGTGGATTAATCTTTAGTAATGTAAAGCCTTGTCTAACAACATGATCGACAAAAGATCATCGAGGACTTCAAAGGTCTAACATGAATAGGAGCAATCCTTGTCTATTGCTACGCAAGAAATACTCAAGTCATCTAGATTCAATTTTGACTAGATGCTTGTATTAGCTTTCTATATCAAAAATCCATGTAAGTGATATTCAAGTCATCTCGGTTCAATTATACCTAGATGCTTGTATCTTCTTACAACATTTTAAAATGCCCAATGATGAAATAAGCACTTCAAAATACTTGCAAAATCAAGATGGAAAAGCATTTCACATCCACATCGCATCCATTTGCATCCATATCCCATGAAATAAAAGATTCAAAATGCAGAGTACCAATACAAATAAAAGTTTGTCAGTCCTTCTGTCGAATCATTCTTCTATCGATCAATCATTCTATCTATCATTGTGTCATTTCTGTGTCGATTGAGTACATTTAGATATAGGAAAAACATAGCATAAATTGCATATCATATCACATGAGATAGTCATTAACGTGATTAAATCATTTGCATACATAGTAAGTACATCAGATCATTCATATACATTTGCATCATAACATAGTATCAACAGAAAAAATAAAAAACACAGATAAATCTCATCACATGAACTGCATAATCATATAGGTACCATTTGCACTTACATATTAGGTGCATATCAGAAATCATCTTAAGCCTACATTAGATCATAATCATATCAGAGTCATAGAATCAAAAACAATGTGCATCCATCACGTAGCATCATATAGAAATAATATAAATATGTGCATCACATATAAAACATCATAAAGATAGAATGCATCCATGACATATAGCATAAACAACTACATGTAGAGCATCAATAGTTGCATCATCATCATATAAATATCAAATAAATCATGTCCAAATGTACAATATCAAAATCCATCTCTGAGTCAATGTCATATATAGTGTATACATCACATCAATAAATGATACATGTCTCGATACAAAAATGATACAAGTATATGTGTATTCGGCTATCCAAGCCATTCAAAAAGTATATGCATAAGTCAAAATCTATACAAATGCAATGGTGAGATAGCCTTGCTACTATGAGCCACTGCTCCCAGCACTGCCCTCTCCATCCCCTCCTCTGCTGGCCCCTGACTGCTATGGACCCCTCACGAAAGTTGCAGACTGTGACCCCCTACTCTCTGAGAAGTACCTGCCACTGACTGGCTCCTGAAGCTAGGTGCCCTCTGATCTACTAGTATGACACCATAATACAATCCTTTATAGTACTGCATCTAAGCCTGCACCCTAGCAAGCTCACCCTGTACCTGTGCTAGATGTGTCTACAACTACTGAACCTGGGCCTATCCCTACTGCACCTGTATAACCAAGAATGTAGTGGCCCCATCTGTCCCCAAGGCTGCTAAAGCCACATCTCTCTCCAGTCTTAGGCCCCGCACCTCGCCTCTGCCGCATCTCGCTCTGCGGCAACCCCAGCTAGGACTCGTGGATCCGACTATGCCCTCAGCTGTCAAATCTGACCCTGCAATGCAGCAATAGCCTGCTGCTGCCAGCCAAGCATCGGAGCCTGAGGAGCCTGCTGAGGCACCTGTTGTGAGGGTGGCATCTGTCCCTGCTGACCAACCTGTACTTGTGGTGCAGCCTGTGGCTGCACTACCTGTTGCTGCTAGGAGGTACACTCCCCAGCTCTCCTCCTCTATCTCTGTCTCCCTCCTCCTCCTCCTCCTCCATCCCCACCATCATCTCCATCTCCCCGTCCTCTCCTCCTCCTCCTCCGTCTCCCCCTCCTCTTGCCTACCCCATCCTTGTCGTCTGAGTCCTCCTAATCCAAGCGAGGAACCAGCTCTCCAGGCCCTAAGTACCTCGTAAAAAGATGCGCTGCGAACCACTCCTCATAATCCAGAGTCATCCCTGTGTCTATAATCTCTCTCCTCATCAGCCAAGCAACATAGGGAGTCTACCGGAACTCTACTAGTGCCTCCTCATAAGAAGTAATTAGACCCCATCTAAATCTCTCTGCATGTGTCCTCGTAAAGTGTGCCTGGCCCCAGGGCATGTCCTATCTCCTGCCAAATTATCTCTGCACCCTGCCAACAATCTGTCTCTCCAAAATAAATCGAGTCCTACTAATGAGCCACCACGTCTGAAAGTAGTACGGCAGCTCGTCATCCTCATCATCATAGTGCTCACACTCTAGGTAGGGGTGCTAAATAACTCTATCCACATTATCCAGCGCGTGCCTCCAGTACTCAAGCTTCCCCAGCTTGTGCTTGGAAATCACTCCTACATATCCATAACTATAGGGCTCACCCCTCTGCCTAGAAAATACACATATCAGTTGGGTGATGGCAATATACTCCCATAGCCAGAACTATAAAAGTGAGACCCCTGTCGATAGATTAGCACCCCTGTGGTATACCATCTGATGCATATCCCGATACAAGTGTGCCAAGACATAGACTCCCCATGCATAGCGAGTACCCTTTGTCATCATCTGCTCCATGATCCATCCCCATCCAATCGGGAATCCATGCGACCTCCTAGCGGGGCAGACAACACCCCCAATCAACCCGGCCACTATCTCTGGGAAGCAATCGTAGTAATCATGAATATCCTACCAAGAGATGAATGGACCCTCTAACTCAGGGTCATCAAAAACTCGTCTACACTCTGCCAAACCTACATCCTGCTAAGGATCATACTCTACCAGCTCACCCTAAATTGGCAAGTGCAAGATCCTATAGATGTCCTACAGAGTAATCGCCAACTTTCCAGTCGGCAAATGAAAAGTCGCATCCTCACTGTGGAATCTCTCCACTATTGCAGTCAACAAACTGAGGTTCGCACAAACCTTAGGCATGAAACAAACATAATCCAGACCCATAGCACCGAGAGCCTCTCGATCCACCTCAGTGAGCAAATAGCGCTGCAATATCGGTAAGGGAAACTATTCCCTCAACATAAGTACATCTCGAATGTCCTCCTGCAATCAAGCAAAACAATGCATCAACCTAAACTACAAACCTGCTCAACATATCTAAAGCATCATATCATTTACTTAACCTAAACAAATTGATTAAAGCAGCATACAACATCTCTTGACTAGATTCCTGTAATCTCAGAGATTGCTTATCGATTGACGCATCAAACAGGATGCCAATCAAGTCAATTTATGTTAAGTAAACTGACTATATCAAGCATATGCGCCAAACCAGAAGGTACATGTGCCACTTCTGGTAAATGCGCTGACCTATACCATATATGTGCACAACTTTTATATGCACTGTTTCATATCCTAAATACACCGTAGAATATCAAAAGCGCAGTTCTGCATGGCATATGCGCCGAACTGCAAACCTATGCATCTATCCTAGTTGAACTTTACCTAGCATTTATTGCGCTAATCAATGACCCTAAGTGAGTTTTTTCAAACTACATACCAGTGGTCCTGCATCAGCTGGCCGATCGAATCATTGAACTCACTCAAAGCGGTGCTCCTCGTGTGGAATATCCATCTCTATGCTGACTGCTCTATGTTGTTGTGCTCTCCTAAGCTCTCAGGGACCAATCAACAAAAGCCAAGTGTGCAAATGACTAGGATTGTGGACCCAGCTCCTATATATAGCAAGTGTACCCTAACTAGCTGTCTGGCGACCATGACTACTTCCTGTAATGTATGAAGTCAAAATGAAAGCCAAAACACAAATCAAATGCAAAACACAAATGATATACCTTCACAATGACCCACAAATCCAAGATAGGGTGGAAGGAGTTGCACCCAAAACTCCTTAGATTTTACCCAAGACTAAAATGTGGATTGCTCCTGCTTTCAACACAATGTAGATGAGATGGGGATGATGAATGATTTTGGCATTATGATAGTATGATGAAGAGATTTGAGAAAAAATTGGGCAGAGTTTGGATGCAAAAAGAAGTTCCCCCTCCATGGCTTAGAGAACGGTCTTATTTATAGATTTTTGAAAAGAGGATGGAGGGTGAGAATCAAAAGTTGAGATCAAGTGCTAGAAATGGTTGAGAGTTAGGGTTTGGATTGAAGTCATAGCCTTATGACAAGTGTCACAAGGGGAGTGGATGAGAGAGATCAAGGGTTGAAGCTTGGTCAATGGGTTGGAGGGTTCTCATTATTTGTGAATTTTAAATTCACATGGGGAAAGGTGTTGAGGATAAAAATGAATTACAAATTTATTTTTGGGAAGAGTGGATATGACAAGTGAATTAAAAATTCACCTCATGGGGGAGTGTGAATTAAAAATTTACTTTTATGTGGAGATGTGAAGATTGAAGGACACATGTACACTTACATGTGTAAGAGAGTGATAAATGAGATGTAAGGAGGATTTGATCCTTTGAATAAAAAATTAATTTTTATTCAAAGGTGTGTGGGAGGATGGGCTAAGCAAGGTTAATTAAGTGTTTAGCTTAATTAACTTAGGTCTAGGGGATAGGTAGGCTAGGGTAGATTGATTAGTAGGGTAGATTAATTAGATAAGAATGATTTATCTAATTAATAGGGATTAGGGAGATGGATAAATTAGCTAAATAAATATTAGGAATATTTATTTAATCAATGAGGATATAGTTATAAGGTATAGTGATAAATTAAGTAAATTAATTGATCACAAAGGATAGATGATAGATGGTTAGGGATAAAATAAATTTATTTAATTAATAGGAGGGATAAATTGGTGGAGGTATGAGAAATTGGTTTGCAGAGCAAGTCAATTTTAGGTGTCTACATTTGCCCCTCTTTGAGATAGTGTTGCGACTAAGTAACATCATTTCAAAGAAGTTAAAATATAGAGTTGTATTAGATAGAAAAAATATTTTAGCTTAGAAGAATGGGGTAAGGTTTGGGGATAATTGGTAAGGGTGATGCCCCCTCGAGAGGATAGGCGGGTTGCAAGATCACGATTGTGCTCTCGAAATGGATGGAACAGATTGGTAGAAGTGGTTGGAGAATAAGGGGTGAGATGAAAGAAGGATGATGGATTGATGATTAGATGATAGATGGATTGGAAAATGGATGATTATCATTGTGTTGAACATGATTTAGAGCAATCCTATGTTTGATATAGCAAAGTGGATAATTTTACCAAAGTATAGAAGACTGGGGTGATGATATTTATCCAACATTTGCATGGAGTAGACACACAAACAAAGGGATGATCCCATGCATGCCCAAGATAGTACAACCTTGTCTAGACGAGGGAAGGGGACTCATAGCATAAGTCCTTAGTACACAAAAAGTATGATGAACCTTAGATGCATAAGGAGATCAATATGCTAGAACTGACCCTACGATCAACAAGATATGAATACTAGCTTGGAGTAATGAGACCAACCCACAAGCACAGCATACAAAAGAAAGACTATGCCCCATTCTAGATGTTTTCGCCACATACCAGGATATTGTGAGATCAAGGTAGCTTTGATGTGATCTTTGCATAGGACAAAAGATAAAATTAAAAAATGAAAAGACCAACGAACCAAACAAGTAGCCATTGTATCTCTTGCCAAAATGGATAATGATTTGATAGATTCTGCCTATTGTAGGAACGATATATCCTAAGACAGGAATCAATGGATGATTGGATCATGCTTAGTTAATGTTCTAATATTGGCTCAAGATATGATGGTGACATGTTGTGGTTGATGTTGATTTGATAGTTGATGATTTTTATTAAGGGACAATGCTTTGATAGGTAATGCGATGCTTGGGATATTGCATTTGGACCTACTGTAAGCTCAACGTGTAGAGACCATCGAAGCAGGTTGGATGGATTCTAGACTGCCTACATACCCTATATCCACGGGATCAAGGCACATTAAGATGCAGGTGGTGATGATATGTAGTTCTGATTTGTGATGGTGATGTGTGATGATTGAGGATAGATGTGATGATGTGTTGGATGATTTGGGTGATTTTGAGGATGTTGGAAGATGATGAGATGTTGATGGAACAATGTTGATTTTGTGATGGATATTTTTTTGGGGATTTTATGGATTTTTTAATTTTTTTGAATTTTTTGTGATTTTGGAAAGGGAATGATTTATTATGATGGTTGCATTGGATTTCATTTGGATAGCCTTTGCGCTAAATACTAATGACAAGGGAACACCAAGTCTAGAGGTGAAGGTGATGGGGTTGGATAGGGGGATTGGCGATGAAAGGATAATGGATATGAGATTTGTGGTAGATATATAGATACATGCGGATAAGGGATTGGATGGGGGATAAAGGATTGGGTAGGGATACATGATAGATGGATGGGGGGTTTGGCAGTGGAAGGTGATAGAGAGGAGATTCATGATAGATGGATTGGAAGATAGAGATAGGGATACAAGATGGATGGATGGGAGATGGGGATAAGGATTTACTCCAAGGGCTATGTTGCAAGGAATCATATGCCCCAATGGTTAGGATTTTACATGATGGGTTCATGTTTGAGTGGATGGACTTTGTAGTAGATGGATGGAGGATGTACTTGGAAAGGAAGTATGCCGAGAGGTGTCCAAAGCATGTTGTTGAAATTTTGCCCCTTATTTTTATCAAGATCTAAGGAGGAGGATATAGTGGGTGGAATGGATGGGGAATGATAGGATAAATAGGGGATAGTGGATAGGAATATAATAGGATAAGGATAAGATAATGGATAAGATGTGCAAAGGATATTATGGATGTGGATGAAGGATATGGTTTTGCCCCCAAGTGTAGGGATATAAAATGGATGGAGAAAGGATTATGCATGATGCCCACAAGGGGTTTTCATCATGGTACTTACCCAAGGCACCACGAGGAGTGGTTTTCACCATTAGACAGATTTTTTCTCGTTACTATTTTCTTGATTTTTTTTTATTTTTTTATTTTTTGCTTTTTTTATGGAATGGGGACTCTAGCATTTGTTTCCATAGCAAGGAGAAGATGGTCCCATGTTGGATAGTATTATGGATGATGATTGCATAGATGTTGGTAGATAGGAAAAGATGGATTGGATTATGATGTGGATTATGTGGATTATGATGTAGATTATGCGGATTATGATGTGGATTATGCAATAGCATGGACCATAGGAATGTGATGGGGAAGATATGTAGGATAGTGGATGAAAGATGGAGAGATAGGGGTATGTGGGAATGTCAAGTGGTGGAGGGGAACCAAGACCAACGGTTGCACACACCGTGATGTATTTGGAAGCTTGTATTTTGGATGTGGAGTTGGGAGTAATGGGGATCGGGATGGGGGATTTTTGGATGGTCGATTTGGGGTTTTAGGGACCCAAATAGACTTAAGATTTATGGGATTTTTAGATGGGGAGCGAGATGTTTGGGATTTTGGAGTGTATTGGGAGGTGGATGCCTCATTTGTTTTGATTGATTTTTGCTTAGGGACCCACACCATTTTTGTTTTTGATTTTTCCTTTGATGGTGGGGGTTTTGGTAGCCTTTTGGATTTTTTATTTTGATTGGAAGGGATAGCATCTTTAGGCTTTTGTGCTTTATAAGTCAAGGCATTCAAATTTTTGACTCCCATGGATTGGGGGGAAGCTTCATGTTTGAAAGATGTGTGCTTTTGTTGGTCTTGATTGGAAAATTTAGGGGGTTTATGGGTGGAGGGGTAAAAAGTGGATTTATGGATAAATGAATAAGGGGTTTTGAGGATAGGGATGTTTGGGAGGATGGGAGGATAAGAGGATTTTTGGATAGGGATGTTAGAAGTTGGGAGGATAGGAGAATGAGAGGATTTGTGGATAGGGGTGTTTGGCATTGGTAGGATAGGAGGTAAAGTGGATTTGATAGGGATATTTGGAGTTGGAAGTAATGGAGGTAAATTTGATGGAGGAAGATGGATGGTCACATGCTTTTGCAAATGATAGGATGATGGAGGAGGGATGGTGACATATGATTTGGGGGTGCGATGAGATGCACCATGTTTGGAATTGGATGAATGGATTTTGGAAGGTGGGTGGATGGTATCAACATGTTTAGATTGTTTGCCTTGGGATGCATAGCCAAGGCCATGTGAGGATGGATGGAATGTGGTGTGGATGGGCTCCAAGATGCCTTGTTCATGAAGGCCTAAGCCTTTGCCTTGATAGTTCATATGTTGGAGTATGCGACATGCGATGGGATGTTTGGTGCTTTGGAAACAAAATGCGAGTCTATTATTTGTTGGAAGAGGATAGGTGGTGGAAGGGAGTTGTTCACCTCCTACGAGAGAGTCACCACAGATGAAGGTGCTTTGTCCAAGTAGATAAGGGGATGTATTTGGGATGGGATTGGTAGATGGAGGTAAAGTATTCATGGGGGATGGTAGAGGGGTGGTAGAAGATGGTGTGAGATCAATGAGTTGATCAATAGATGGGAGGAGATCGAGGATGGGATTAGATGGGATGGTGGGATCTTGATTAGGAGAAGGGGTTGATGTTTCAACATGCTTTAGATTTGATTCTTGACATAGCTCATGTGCTTGGATAGAAGTGGGAGTGACTTGGATGGTAATGGTAGGTTCTTGGATGGATGTGATAGGTGTTTGACTTATGGGTTCTTAAACATGGCTACATGATGCTTCTTGACTTATGATAGGGGATTGTTCAAGAGATTTGATGGGTGTTGGATTGTATGAGGGTGTTTGATTCCTTGCTAATAGCCAATGGATGGCATCCTTCATGAGTGTATGGGTTGAAGAACAATGTAATGGATGGATAATGATGGTGGATGGTGTAGGATTAGAATTGGGAATGGATAGGTGGGTGATGGGATTAGGTAGTGATGGTTCTTGGGTGGATTCAAGGATAGGTGTTGGACTAGATGGTGGTGTTGGAGGGGTGGAGTATTTGGGGGATTCCATTGTTTTGCTTGGTGATGTTCTTTGGAGGAAATCCCACAAGGATTCTTTGGATGTCGTGGGCTTAGGATTTGGAAGATTTGATGGTGGATTAGATGGTGGATGGGTGATAGGGATTGGTGGATTGGGAGATACATAGGGTGATGGATTAAGATTGGAGGAGCATTGTATTGGGGGGGTTGGGATTGATGGATTGTAAGGTAGGTAGGGTGATGGATTAAGGTTGATAGGATGGGGATTAGAGGATGGGGGATTTGTATGGGGAAATGGTAGTTGATATAAGGTGTGATAGATTGGTGTTTCCTTGGTCAAAGTAAGCATGACAAAGGTTGGGGGATGGATAAGTTGGAGGTATTGATTGGTTGGATAGGTACGGTGGAATGGATGTGTAATGGGATGGAGATTGATATGAGGGTAAAGGTTGATATGATGGAAGTTGGTATGAGGTTGAAGGTTGATATGAGGTTGATGGAGTGAATATGTAAGATGTAGATTGGTATGAAGGTTGAAATAATGAAGATTGACATGATGTAGATGGGGATGATGTGTAGGGTGTTTGTTGATATGATGAAGGTTGGGTAGGGGCTTGGGATTCTCCAATGATGAGGCGTGCTAAGGGTATATCCCTAAGGTCATTTTTGCATTTTTTCTTAGAATTAGGATCCATGTTCTCATAGACTTTTCTAAGTCTTTGTAATTGTTGCATTGCTTCATAAGGATCCATGTTGTTGGAGATGGTATGGGATGAAATGACGATTGTGATGTTGGGGATCAAAATTTCAAGACCTTAGGGTGATTCAATTTGTTTCAAAGGATGGATGATTCTCTATACTTAAGGTGGACTAATGACACTTAAGTGATAGAGTTGATTTGGGTTGATTGGATTGGATGATCAATTAAGGTCTTGGTTTTTGATTGGGTTGATTTGGATTTGGAGTTTGATAGCGATGTTGGGAGACTTGGATGTTGATTGG
Organism: Cunninghamia lanceolata; assembly: GCA_027924645.1. NCBI lineage: Eukaryota > Viridiplantae > Streptophyta > Pinopsida > Cupressales > Cupressaceae > Cunninghamia > Cunninghamia lanceolata. The sequence goes on from BSBN01000236.1 coordinate 2,525,899, forward strand.
GATCGATGTTGATGTGATGTGATGATGACTTGGATATGATTAGGGTTTGATATGGAATGATGTTTGATTGGATAATGATTTGGATATAATGATGATGATTTGATGATGTAGAGTGACAAGGATGTGATTAGGGATGATTGGGATTGAGGTTGATTTGACAAGGATTGAACTAATGATGTTGATTGGATAATGATTTGGATAGAATGATGATGATTTGATGATGTAGAGTGACAAGGATATGATTAAGATTTATTTAGGATGACTTGGATGTGATTAGGAATGAAGTGGCTAAAAATGAGTGATTAGGATGAATGTGATTGGATTTGAATGTGTTGGAAGAATGAGTTGAATGACTTGTCTTTTATGTGTTTAGTGTTTAGCTTGATTTGGCAATGTTTAATCAATGATCATACATGTACAAACATGATTCACTCACGCAAGACACAAGCAATTTTGGATTTTGAAAATGAAATGTGATGATGATTAGACAAGAACACGTGGAAGACACATCAACAAGCCCTAATGTCTAGTTTGATGGGGTATGGCCAATTAGGTTTTGGGCAATGTTTACATGAGGTTGACTAGGAAGTGAAAGTGAAATCCTGCCACACGGTTGGGAGAAAGGGGTAACCCACCCTTTACCTTCACTTCCCAAAGGTATAAAGTTCTTTGGGGCTTAGCCAAGAGTGACAAGATTCCAACTCTCAATAAGGGTGTCTTTCGATTCAGCCTCGAATGAGGTCGTCCCTAGGGGTGATGAAATCCCCTAGTAGGCCTCCTAGGAAAGGGTAAACAAAAGTAAATCAAAGTGAGGTGTTTTTGATCTCCAAGATCACCTTGTGGTGTGAGGAGAGAGCATACACACGCACACTTGATTCACACTTGCAGTGGTTAATTACCCTTAGAAATTGAAATGTGTGAAAGACACATCAAGCAATGGTTCTTTTTATAGCCCAAGTCCAAATGTGTGATAAAGACACTTGTTGATTTTATGCTCAATTTTCAATGATGTGTGATCAATCAATGTTTGTTTTAGAAGCCCCAAATTGAAGTGTGTGATGCAAACAAGATTCGTTTTATGTCCCAAATTGAAGTGTGTTTGCAAACAAGATTATGAAGAAATGAGAAATAGAATGAGTGCACCTGATTAAATATCTGTCCAAATTTATGTAGATATTGATCCTGATGTTGTTCTAGCATCGAATGATCACCTGCAAGTCACAAAATTGAAAATGAAACAAGTAGACTAGCCAAGATGATCGTTATGCAAAAATCAAGAATATGATAAAATCTGATGAAAAATGACTATATAAACATATTCTAGATGAAATTCTATGCACTTTAAAAAAAATATTCGCTGAAAAAGGATCAAATTTGCAAAAGATATGAGCATTTGAAGTTATCATGCATGTTTCACTTTGACTGTGAAAAAAGTGGTCAAAACGGTATAGTCACCTGAAAATTTCTTCATAGCTGCAAAGTACTTAGAATCCTTTTTCCAACAACTATTCATTTGCAATATTTTGCCTCCGTTTACTCCAGTTATGACCAAGAGAAAAAATCAACCTCCTTTGGCATGTAGGAGGCAAGGGCAAGTCAGCTAACTGTTTGATTTGACAGTTAATGTTTAAGTTCAGGTGGTCACATGTAATAGTCAACTTCTGGCAGTTAAGGCGAACTAGGCCCCTGGTCGCTGATATGACCAGGGGCTTAAAGTTTTGAAAAAAAAATCTGTGAGGGGGCTTTTGGTAGACCCCTAACCCCTGATTACTAATGAGACCACCAGTTAATCGAAACTTTAGACTCCGGTTTTATAAACTTCAAGCCACATTTAACATGGCAGTTAGGGTTTGGGAGATTAGAAGGGGAACCAGGGCGGCGGCTGAGTCAGTCATCACTAGTGGCGGTTAGGGCACACACAGGGGTAGCGATTTGGGAGCGGCGAGCGGTGGAGGAGAAGCTGGTAATGGTGGCAGTCGGGTATCTTGGGCGTAGGGTTTGGATGCAGGTCGACGGGTCAGTGGATGGTTAGCAGCTTGGTGGGAGGCGAGGATGAGGCTCGGGCATTGGAGGGAGGCTTGGTGGTGAGCGATGGTGTTAGAAGGAGCTTAGCAGTGGAGCAATGTGCAGAAGGTGGCACGGAGGGAGTTAGGGCAGGGTTTCGACGAGAGATCTGGTGGCGATGAGGAGCCACCACCTGGAGGAGATAGGTGTGAGCGGCGGTGGCGACTGGGGGCGGGAAAAGGGTGCCAGTAGAGGGTGGCAAAAGATGGAGCTCGGGCAGCGGTTTGGGCAGTGACGGTGAGTGCAGGGAGTGCTGACGGATGATAGCAGAGTGGAGAAGCGGTGGTCGGGTGTTGGAGATGTTAGGGTTTTGACAGCTAAAAGGAGCGGCCAACTGAGGGATTCAACCAGGCTCCAAGGAAAAAATTTAAACCTGCAATGTAACCAAAATCTGCAACCTAAAAATGCATGTGACCTCACACACAAGCCCCTGTACGGATTAGTACGGACAATTCGTATGGTACGGATCCGTACTGTACGGACTATACCCTAAAAAAATTTCAAAAATTTTAGTCACGCAATATAGGCAAATTTACAGTCAAAAAACATGGAATCAGCATCCTGATCGCCACAGTGAGGTTAGTTTCTACCCAAGATGCAACTTGTAACAGTTTACTCACAAAAGTTGCAAAACTTGCCAAAACTAGGGTTAGAAATGAAGATTTTTTACAACAAAACCCTAGAAGAACGATTGATTAGATCCGAGAAACTGGGCGTGCCAATGTAATCTATGAAGTCAAAATGAAAGCCAAAACACAAATCAAATGCAAAACACAAATGATATACCTTCACAATGACCCACAAATCCAAGATAGGGTGGAAGGAGTTGCACCCAAAACTCCTTAGATTTTACCCAAAACTAAAATGTGGATTGGTCCTGCTTCAACACAATGTAGATGAGATGGGGATGACGAATGATTTTGACATTATGATAGTATGATGAGGAGATTTGAGAGAAATTTGGGCAGAGTTTGGATGCAAAAAGAAGTTCCCCCTCCATGGCTTAGAGAAGGGTCTCATTTATAGATTTTTGAAAAGAGAATGGAGGGTGAGAATCAAAAGTTGAGATCAAGTGCTAGAAATGGTTGAGAGTTAGGGTTTGGATTGAAGTCATAGCCTTGTGACAAGTGTCACAAGGGGAGTGGATGAGAGAGATCAAGGGTTGAAGCTTGGTCAATGGGTTGGAGGGTTCTCATTATTTGTGAATTTTAAATTTACATGGGGAAAGGTGTTGAGGATAAAAATGAATTACAAATTTATTTTTGGGAAGAGTGGATATGACAAGTGAATTAAAAATTCACCTCATGGGGGAGTGTGAATTAAAAATTTACTTTTATGTGGAGATGTGAAGATTGAAGGACACATGTACACTTACATGTGTAAGAAAGTGATAAATGAGATGTAAGGAGGATTTGACCCTTTGAATAAAAAATTGATTTTTATTCAAAGGTGTGTGGGAGGATGGGCTAAGCAAGGTTAATTAAGTGTTTAGCTTAATTAACTTAGGTCTAGGGGATAGGTAGGCTAGGGTAGATTGATTAGTAGGGTAGATTAATTAGATAAGAATGGTTTATTTAATTAATAGAGATTAGGGAGATGGACAAATTAGTTAAATAAATATTATGAATATTTATTTAATCAATGATGATATAGTTATAAGGTATAGTGATAAATTAAGTGAATTAATTGATCACAAAAGATAGATGATAGATGGTTAGGGATAAAATAAATTTATTCAATTAATAGGAGGGATAAATTGGTGTAGAGGTACAGGAAATTGGTTTGCAGAGCAAGCCAATTTTAGGTGTCTACACTTCCCAAGCCCGTTTCTTCCCGTTTCTCCAAACCGTGACATGTTTTTCTTCGTTCTAACCTATTTTTCACCTTCTTCATTGTGAGATTGTCCATCTCACGTCCTTCTCCCTTCTTCCCATCCAATCTCCTGAGGGGGCATCCTATCGTTGTAACCTGTACCAGGGGCAAACTGGGGCATGTATCATTATCAGAAATTCTTATTCTTTGAGGCAATGCCGTAAACTGCATTGCATCAAAGAGGGGCAAAATGTATACACCTAAAAATGACGCGACTCTGTCTAAATAAATATTTTTAATATTTATTTCATTCTATTTCCTCTATGAATAAATAAAGTTATTTATTTATTCGATTCATATTCTTCTAAGTTAATTAAATATATTTAATTACCTCTTCTAAAGTCAATAATTAAATAAAATCTTTTATTTAATTTAATTCTTCCAAACAATTAAATAATTCTTAATTATTTAATTAAGTCAATTCTTCCTCCAGATTTAAATAAATCAATCAAATTTATTTAAATCATCTCATTCTCTAGAAATAAAATACAATCAATTATTTTATTTATTCTTTCAAATCATGCACACACAATTAAATGAATTTATTTATTTAAGTTGTTTTCTTATCTTCTAAATTCCCGGGAATCTTCCAAATCTTCCAAAAATAATTCTTCTTCTTCATGGACACAAAATTAAATAATTTATTATTTAATTCCTCTCAAAACATGTAAAAGCAAACCATGAGTCAACTAATTGATCCCAAAACTCCTGAAATAGAAAAACGCTTTCTATTTTATGACAACATATCTTATCTTCAATAAATAGAAAAATAGTTAACTCAAAATAGCTTTTTTATGACACTTGTCTTCTTTCTCTTCGCGCACATTCTCTCATTCTTTCCCAACCGTTGATCTTCTTATTCTTTCTCAACCGTTAATCTCCTCAATCACAAGTCTATAAATTGAACCTTCTTCTTCCATTTCATTATCCAAGCTTTCAGTATTGTTACTCTATAGAAATTCCATTCGCTTACGATCAACTTGTTATTATATCACCATTACCCTTGTTGTGAAGCTCATCTTCATTGCAATCAACTATCATGGCCATTCTCACTTGACATCTTGGAATAGCAAGGAGGTACACCTTCTGAGGGCATATTTGAACACAAAATCATTTGCAATAGGCCGCCAATGGAAGCCATGAGGTAAAGAGGTTTGTTGAGGTATTGTTCATCATTTTAGATCTTCTTTATTTCTATATTTCATTGGGTTATGGGTATTATTGATGTCTTTTGATATTCACGCATAATTTCCCCTGACAACTTGCAATGCAAGTTTTTGTAGTAGTTTAATACATTGACATTTAAATATGGAATAATTTTTGTAGCATTCTAGCAACACATGTGGCACTTAAGATAGGCACAAATCCCAATGCCTCACAATGGGATTCCTTGCATCTAGCTATTATTAACATATTCTCTTAGATCATAAAAACTTGTCATAACAATCCAAATTTACCCACCCAAAATGGTTGCCCCAGTTGTTCAAGATTCTAGTCTAAAATTAGGCTCTTACAAATGCCTTGTACATCTTACAAGTGGTCAAGATTTCCAATAACCCCCCCTAAATATAGCTATTACATGTTAGAATTTGTCATAGCATCTATCATAAGATCCCACAAAAGTAGTGTGTCTAATTTTGCTAAAAATGTCAAAATAAAATATTAATTATATATTCCACCACTACAAGGCACCAATATTAGCATAACTACCACATGAAATTCCAACACCCTAATTTGTGTTGGAGCTAAATACTAAATAAAAATAATATCAATAATATGTAACTAATTGTGGGAAAATATTAAATGATAAAATAAATAATAAAAGGAAATTTACAAGGTTGAGACACCTAAATTCCCAACAATAATGTATTTGAAGTGCCTCTCTTTTCCTTTAATACTTACATATAAGTCATCCTTATACTAATTGTCTCCCCTACAATATAGAAGTCCTTCTATACATTGTTCATGGCTAAAAATTTGAAGTAGCTTTTTGGGATTTCACCATAAAATAGTTTTGAAGAAAGGTCTATAATTTGAATTCAAGGCATTTTACTGATCCACATAGGAGGTTTTCCCTTAAATTTGTTATATCTCATCACAAGAACTTGCAAAATTGATAAATTAGCAATCCAAATCTAGGATGTCCACTTCCAAATTTTCTCCCACATTAAGCACTTCTAAAGATAAAAATTTTGTGAAAGAAAGATGAAGGAGCCATTGTATGTTATTCATTTCGATGCAAAAAGACCAAAGTTGTGTCATATTACCTAGCTCATTAGGGATCTTACCCTTCACATGATTATTTACAATATTGAATATGGAAATCCGTGATTGGATGCCAATAATATCTCCATCCAAATGATTGTTTCCCATATTCAATAGCAAAATATTTAGAAAATCATACAAACTACTAAAGACACTACCTGTCAACAAATTCCCTGACAAATCTAGTGAATTTAAAGAACTTATATAAATTCTAGTGAAGCTAGCATTGTCTAATCCAATTTCTTGTCCTCAAGGAACAATCTTTCTACATACAAGACATGCTCATCAATATCAACCACTAAATGTCCACTCAACTCATTCTTAGAGAGATCTATTAGATGTAGTCTCACCAGGGTAGGAGAGATTGGAGAAAGAACCTTCCAAATGATTACATGATAAGATTAGGTTTGTCAAGTCTAATGAAAAACACCATAACCAAGGAGGAAGACTTCCCACAAGTCTGGTATCTAACAAGTCCAACATTACAAGCTCATATTGCATTGAAATCCAACTTGAGATTGGACCTCCAATTTTACATCTTCTCAAAGATAGCTCCAAAAGTTGGAATGGTGGAATCTAGGTTGAGCTAAAATTGATACTCAATCCATTGTCACTCAAACCAAGTGCTAAATGCTTAAGATGTTTCAATTCAAAAAAAATTGAACTAATATTGCCTTCAAAGTTAAAGCCATGAATATCCAACTTGGAGAATGGTCGACCCATCTCAATTCCATCACAATGGACAATGCTACATGTGCAACAATAATCTCCCTCCTAAGAGTTAAGTTCTCTATTGTAGTTGGTTAAATTGTCCTTTATACTCAAAAGAGCTTTCAAGTCATGGAGAGGACATGTTGTTGGAAAATTAAGGTTTACATTTTGTAATAAGGTCATATTGGTGACTTAGTGTCAATATTAAAATGTTTAATTACTTGGGAGTTAGTTTTTCATGGCAACGTCTATCCAGAATTCAGGTTGCACATTTGACCGCATTTGACCGTATTTATTAATTAATTGAAATTCATAATACAACAGTATTATGAATTTCAATTAATTAATAAATACGGTCAAATGTGCATCCTAAATGTTGGACAGACAATATAGTTTTTCATAGGGTAATTTGGGGAAGTTGAACAAGAATACAAGAATGCAATGTTTTGTAAACATTTGCCTATACATAGTTTTTCATAGGGTAATTTGGGTAAGTTGAACAAAAATACAAGAATGTAATTAATGCTTTATAAACATTTGCATAATACATTGTAAAAACCTTGAAACATTAGTGTTAGGTGTACAACAATAGTTTAGTTTTTACAATATTTGTGCCTACATTTTTTCCAACACATCCATGAAGACTATAAAATAGAAAGCCAAAAAAGAAAACAAGGGTTGTGCTGCAGCAGCAGTCCCTGCCTAACGCTGGTGCAACAGTTGTCGAAGAAGTATTAGAATGTATTTTGATTGACTCCCCGAGATGTTTTGTACGGTTTGATCTGAAGGAAAGGAAGGTTGTTAGCAGCTTTACTGAACAAGGTGAAGTTGCATTTTGTTCTATTTGAAGTACTTGCACAAACCAAGTTGTCCACAAATCTTTTATTCTGAGGATGCCTTAGTCTACATGCTTTTGAAGTACTGTCTTGTTTTTATTTGACACAGAAACAAAAAGCCTTGAAGGGTCAAATAAAAAGCCTTGGAGGAAGATCTTGATCAGTGTGATAGGCATGCGGTAGGAGCAAATTAATTACACATTTAATTACTGAACACTACTTAGGCAATTTGATGAGAGTTGTATTAGCTATTACAAATTGGATAATATTGCAACCTGGCTTAGAACGATGATTGTATTTTTAACTCAAATGTTAATCTTTCGTACATTGCATATGTTGTTCTAGGTTGATGGAGCTACTAGTTGTAATCAAAGTTCTTTATTACAGTTTAATGTTTTCTTGGATGTTTGATGTTACAATACAATATTTACAAACACATAGATGACAAGCTTAAGGAAATTTGGTTCAAGTAATCCTTAGAATTTAGCAGAGCTGTTCTACTACCTCATTAACAGTTGAGAAAACTGTTGGTTGAGCTTCACACAAATGATAGATTTTTAATCATGAACTTAGTTTTCGTACTTTCTGTAGCAATGTGAATATTATTTTAACAAATTCCTTAAAAAAGAAAAATCTAAGCACTGACAAGCAATTTAAATCAACATTTACTATATAAATAAATATTTGCACTCATAAATGCAAAAACAACTCAAGATGCTTGATACAGCTTGCAAAAGAAAAATGCAAGTGCGATTCTAAATCTTCATTAAATTATGACCAATAATGAATTTAATGTATCATTACAGGAAGTGTTTCAACTTTGAACATAGGTTAAAGAAAACACAAGATTTGATTGTAACAGCGTGCAAAAGGAAAATGCAAATGCGATTCTGAATCTTCATTAAATTGTGACCAATGATTGAATTTTTGATTTGTTTAAATCTAATTTTTTAATGAAATTTTAAAATGTGATTGCTAATGTTTTTTCAGACACTTGGCACATAGAACAGGGCATAAGATGTGTGATGTGGCATTCTGCAGGTTCCACATTTTGCAAGCATGCCATAGACACATTGATGATGGTGTAATAGTAACAGCAGGGGCAATGCACAAACATTTGTAGATTTTGTTGAAGAGGAGAGGATGGGAAGATGGCAGTGGGCAAGGCAAGGGCAATACTTCAGCTGAGTGATTCTGTTGGAGATAGCAAACATTGTGGGCATTCTTCACACAGAGATCATATCGAGTGCCCAGCCATTATTGCCTCTGAGAGCAATACAAGCTCATCTCTATAACAACTTTGCATTTGATTTTATCAAATGTTTGTTGAAGATATTTGCAATGCTTAGAGCTTACAAACATTTTAATTATGATAATCCTAAACATGATAGCACATTGTTGAGTTTGCAGAGTATACAAAATTTTGTAAACCCCAAAGACAACAAATAGACATAGAGAATGCAAACAGGGACCTTATAGACATTGCGATGATGGCATTATGAGCACCCAGAAATATTCAAGAAAACAATATTGTAACGGCATAAGATCAGTATTTATGCGATGCAAATTACAATTGCATAGCACAACATAGCAAATAACGGAAATGTCTTTAATCTGCACACATGGTTTTTTATTGAAATTAGAACATAGATTGCTGCACAAAATAAGTAGAAGCTTATCCTCTCTTTCATTATGTAAGATTCCTATTCACATACTGATGACATATCATTTTAGAAAAGGATAAAAACCTAGAATTTTATTAATGCATCCTCGTTATATTGTTGTCTGCACAATATAACAGCACAAGAATACTATGATTAATGTTTCAAAGAACACCTAGCAAGTGCCGCTTGTAAAGCACAATACACGTCATGACCCTAAATGATTACTGTTAGAATGCTCTATCAATAAAATTAGATATTAAAAAATCTTGTGCTCCATAAAAATAAAAACTACATAGCTGAAAATAGAAATTACATGGCTATCTTGGACGCTGTCAAACAACCTAATGCAGACAGACAGTTAATCAACCGGAAAGAAATTTGGGAAGAGCCAATCTGACGGCCGTCTCTCCCTCTTGCCGTATTTAATGAGCTTCGAAGATTCCCCTGCTAATTTCACGAAAATGTCATTCCTGAAGGAATTCATGATAGAAATCTAGCGTTTCAGCCTCTCTGCTGAACCTGAATATAGAGTTTGAAATTCAATGTTTAAGTCTCCGTGTTGGACCTTGCATATAGAGTTTGGAAATATTCTTGATCTTATGCACATACAACCTATTTCTATAGTACCGCTGCAGATTAGTTTTAAACACCTCTATTCCAACCACAACCTGACCGATTCCTATCAAAATTCACCTCATGTCTATCAATTTGGTTTCAAAAGCAGCCAAAATTCTGCCCTATTTTACCAAAATTTTGCCTATCTTGCAAAAAATTCTACCTATTTCATCTGACCCCCTACTAAATCCGAATTCATTTCAAAAATGTGCATAAATATTGGAATAAAAAGCGAAAAAGAAAAAAATAGCAATAGGGTTTCTCGCTGCTCACCTTCATACCCCAAAGAAAAGAAAATGTAAGTAATGAAAGAAACAGGTGCCCTCTGAATAAATGAGACTAAATCTTTCTGTTCTTTAACCAGTAACTCCCTATTTTTTCAGTATAAATTCTGATGTTCACTGATGAGAAGACGCACAATCGAATGACACCAAGGCAGGAAATTCCAATGTCACTCCCTCTTGTAAAATGCAAATTTCCAGGTTTGTAACTGCTGCTAAAAAATAAAGACATACACAGTATGTGTTAAAGAATCTATGCAGCAGAGAAAAAATGCCATTGTCACATAGACTTTTTCAACTGTTCTACCAGCAGTTAAAACCCATTCACACGCGTCCCATCCCACACATATGCTGATTTTTGTCTCGACGCGTCTTCATGCCATTGCAAAGATTTCAATGCCCAATTAATGTAATCAAGACGAAGAATTTATGGTGCCCAATTAATGTATCCGAAAATTTATAGATTTTACTAATGATTTTTTATGATGCCCAACTAATGTCTCCGAAAATTTATGGATTTTAAGAATGCTTAAAATAATTACCAATAGGCTTAAAAACTAATTGCCCAATCAGAAAATCAACCTACACTAATTTCTTCTGCAAAAAATTGCAGGAAAAAAAAAACTTTAGCCAAAGTATTGATTTTACCATTTGCATGATTACCTAAACCAAAAAAACTTTAACCAAAGTATTGATTTTACCATTTGCACGATTACCGAAGCCAAATTAATAGTCGGAGGTAAAAACAACAATTACCCAAGGAAGAGGATACTCAAACCATTCAGGAGAGCCATAATCATCTGTCACAACTTTTATTGGAGTACAATGTCCTTCCGCAGCAGCATGAAAGTAGCCTAATCTTGGCTTTCCTTTATAAAGGAAAAGGAAAATGCCTAGAAGTTCTTAGGCTGCGTTTTACCGAACAGATTAGACGAAACAGTCAGCACAGACTTTGAGCAGAAAAACTTGGAGCTTCATTTTAAGATGCTTCAAAAAGACAATTGACTGACAAACATGCAATAAATGGTCCTGACCATGGACTGACAAACAGGCAATTTTAAATGCATAGCCGTCATGAACACATTTACTCCCTGATAGCATTCAGAATGACCATTGTGCATACAAGTAGTATTGTGTTTCGCCTTAATTAACCGAAGGAGGGCCCAATATAGCCATTGCCCAGAAAAATAGAACCACTTGCGCTTGAGATGATCCCTATTAATACATCAATCCTTTTTATTAGTTTTTTAAATCTAATAATTAGTTTATAAGTCGTACATTTATCCCCAAAATTTGTTTATGACATTATATATCGTGATTATTTTTACCACCAATTTCTATAGATTTAGGATCAGATTTGTGGGTGTGAAATTTCAACCGAAGTCACTTTTACAATCATAAATCTAATGCCCACTTTGTAGACCATTTATGGGGTTTGACTTTCTATAGATTTATTCATTACATTTTTTGTGAAATTGACTTAATCTTATATCCCCTCGAGTTTGGCCTAGTTTCTTTCCTCCTCTTAGTAAGGTTTTTAGATCCATTTTTCTAATTTCATCACCTTATTTTAGTTCTCATTAGGGTTTGGATTCACTCTTTAATTGTGATTCATAGTTATACCTTTTCTTATGGTTTTGTTTTCATTCACCCTAACGACACTTATTTTTCCCTCTAGGGTTTTATTTTCTGATTTTTTTTCAAATCTTATTGCATACTATTTTTTTGGTTTTAAAATAGACCTTACCTATCATTTCTACGAGTTGGTCCTTTAGGGTTTTGTGAGTTGTTTGCATGCCACAAGCCCTTGCTTGAATCATCACATGGCTTAGTCTAATGAGGACATGTTCCTAATGATGCTCCCATTAGTACATTTATAGGATTTTAGATTTGAATCTAAAACTACTAGCCAAGAGCTTTAGCAACCACATTAATTACTACCAATATTCTATATTAAAGTTGAAATGAAGTACACAAGTAAATAGAAATTTCCATTCCCATTGTCTTCTCATTCCCCATAATATTCAAAAGAAAATACACCTATTTATAGTCGCTTGGATACATGAGTCACAATGACAAGTGGGCCACCTAAGAATGGTTAACTTCACATAAGATATGATCTTAATTAGCAAGTATAGATAGCCTTGGCAACTAATAAGGTAAAGGTTACACATAATTACCATCAATTAAGGAATGATGAGGCAAAGGTGGCACTTGATTGTCATTAATCAAGGATGAAATATATACTTATTAGCTATTGTTGGTTGATTCTAAAGGCTTAGTTTCAAGAAGAAAATGCACCATGCATGAACCAACAACATGGAAAGTCTTACAAGTAGCAAGGTTGTCTAGAAAAGAGGGTGATTCTAATAAGATAGTCTTTGGGATTAGAGCGTCGAATCCCTATCTATCTAATGGATAAGCATAAAGGTGTTTGTGTTATGGGGGAGGGAGGGACAAATTTTTTGAAAGAAAATATAGATAACAAAATCTCACACTAGATAGATTAATTGTCTTACCTACCTAAGAAAAGCTTAACAACTCACAATGCAATAAGCAATAAAGATAAACATGCATACAACTAGTAACAATGAACAAAGACAAGTCAATAGTGACTTGGAACAATTACTTGCTTCTTATTAAGCTCATGAATTAGTACATAGATGAATATATGAATTTTGGAAACATACAAAGAGGCTCCCTATGTAGCAAAAAAGAGGAAGCAAACTTCATGATTAGGCACAGAGGCTAGTACTTATAGACTATTCTACACAAACCACAATGTCCCCCCCAAAATAAAATTTGAAATTTGAATTTTGGTGGAGAGAAGACAACTCTATATATTCAATGCCTTCATTATCTTATCAGTGGTTGCATTAGGTTGCATGACCTCTTGGTGGCTTGTTTGATGAATTCAACTGCATAGTACTATGCTTCAATGACATTGGTGGGTGAAACTTCTTGTCTAGGTGCTATTCAATTGGTAGACATGAATGCTTGGCCTTACTATCTTGTAAAATTTGAATACCTTCATTGGATCAATCTTGTCATAGATACTCCAACATTATAGGATCCATAATATGGTGTAGGGAAGCTAGGGGTGTTAAAACTATGCATCTGATGAAGGGGGTAAATCACAAAACACACAACAATAGAAAAGGGACACAAAAAATAGAATATTTATTTATTGATTTGGACAACTCATTACAGAAAAACTCAATTACAATAAGAGGAATCAATCCTCCACATGCTGCAACACACTACAACTAAACTTCACCAGGCTCTGGAATCTTCTTCCTTCTGTAACCCCAAATCACCTAGGGTTTATGTTTTCCCACCTATTCTTGACTCTACACTTTCCCCCTCAACTCTACTACCCCACAGGGTTCCCAAAAATGATTATTAATAGCCCTTTTCAGTGACCAATAGCCAAATTTCAAAATTTGCATCTCCCTCCAAAAATAGGTCAACTTGCAGGAGCCATAACTTTTGATTCGGGTGTCCGATTGACGCGTTGTTTGAAGTGTTGGAAACTTGGTGGAGTGCTCTACACGCTAAGAACTTGCTCGGCCAGTTTCACCCATTGTCGGTCCCGTACGAGATTGTTTAATGCCTCAAACCTGAGTTTGAATAATTTTTAAGCATTTTTCAGAAAACAAAAACTTTAATATCTTGAACAACTCACAAATGATATTTGTGTGATTCCTTCACCACAGGCCTTATTTTTCATTTATGAAGCTTCCTGTAAATTTTTGCTTCAATCTGTGTCCAAATGCAAACTTTCCTAAAATGGCAGCTTGCTATTTTTAGCAATTTGGAAAAACTGAAAGTTCTACATTATTATTCAAGTGATTATGGAACCAAAAATACTAGTTTTGAAAAGAAATGGAAACAACATCAATGATTTTGAAACATCATCTTTTTGGGTGATTCAAGATTGCCCTTACACCACTGGATGCTCCTACATCAGACACCTAGGGTAATTTGAGAAGTGACCCTGTCACGTCTCAAGTGTTTGTTTGAGGAAAACCCAAGCAGTCAACCTCTGCCTTAGACAACCAAGAAGAATCTTCAATAGGCGTTCCTTTCCATTTCACCATATATTCTTCATATTGCATGTTCTGAGTACTTCTTCCCACACGACTATCCAAGATCTTTTCTATCTCCTCCTTTGAAGTAGATTCAGGAATATTCCACTATTCTTCTGTTGTTCCATCCTTTGTTCCACCTTCATGATATTCTAATAAATCAGTAATGTTGAAAATAGGGGAAATGTTGATCCCACTTGGTAGCTCTACCTCATATGCATTTCCCAAGTCATGCTTCTTCAAAATTCTGCATGGTCCAAACTTCTTCATTTTCAACTTATTATATGTGCCAACTGGAAACCTTTCTTTTCTCAAGTGAACCATGACCATCTCCTATCTAGAACTCATTATATCTCCTCTTCTAATCTGCTTTAGCCTTGTACTAAATATTCATCTTATTAATGTGCTTTCTCATCTCTTCATGCAAACTCTTCAGGTGTTTTGCAAAATCTTCATCTTTGGCACTTGTCTTTTCACCCTTGTCTAGCTTCCTTAACTCTGAAGCATTTCTTGGACTATTTCCATATACAATCTGGAATGGTGATTTACCGATACTCCTATTGATAGAATTGTTGTAAGCAAATTCTGCCTGTAGTAAAATCAAATCCCATCCCTTGGGCTTATCTCCTACTAAGCATCGTAGTAGGTCACCCAAACTCCTATTCACCACTTTTGTTTGTCCATCAGTCTGTGGATGGTGTGCAAAACTGAACTTCAAATCTATCCTTAACTTCTTCCACAAGGTCCACTAGAAATAACCAACAAACTTGGTATCTCGATCTAAAATTATGCTCTTAGGTAGACCATGTAATCTCACCACCTCCTTGAAAAATAACTCTACAATATGAACACCATTAGTCTTCTTGCAAGGAATAAAATGTGTCATCTTCGAGAATCGGTCCACCACCACAAAAATAGAATCATGTCCTCTCTGTGTCCTTTTTAAACTAAGAACAAAATCCATACTAATATCATCCCATGGCTTCTCTAGTATAGGTAATGGCTAATATAGCCTTGTATTCTGACTTGCTCCTTTTGCCATTTGACACACTCTAGAACTCTGTACAAATTTCCTCACATCCTGCTACAAGTATGGCCAATAATAATTTTCACCAATAATAGCAATGGTCTTATCTCAACCAAAGTGTCCAACTAATTGCCCACTATGTTTCTCCTTAATTAGGTTCTCTCTCATGGAACTCCTTGGAATGCACAACTAGATTCCTTTAAACAACATGCCATCTTGGATTATGAAATCCAACCATTTTGTCCTAACCAAAGTAATAGGCTCCAAACAAGCTTTCCAAGCCTCTACAAAATCTAGATCTTCAGGATACAAACTTTTGAGTTCATCGAACCTAACAACATCTATCTTCATTTCTGTCAACAAATTCTACCTTCTACTCAAGGCATCTGCAACTCTATTGGACTTCCCACTCCTGTGCTTCAAAACAAAAGTATAACTCTACAAAAACTCAACCCATTTTAAGTGCCTTTAATTCAACTTTCCTTGACTATTAAGATACTGTAAAGCCTAATGATCAATATATAAAACAAACTCTTTTGGAAACAAATGATGTCTCCATTTCTTCAAAGCCTAAACTATTGCATAAAATTCCTGATCATAAACAAAATATTTTTTCTTGGCATCATTAAGCTTCTCACTAAAATAGGCAATGGGCTTACCTTCTTGACTAAAAATAGCTTCTATAGCACTACCACTAGCAACACAATCTACTTGAAATACCTTACTGAAATCTGGAAGTGCCAATATAGGTTGCTTATCGACTTTTTGCTTTAATGTATCAAAACTCTTGTCTGTTTCTTTAGTCCATCTAAACTCTTTAAGACAACAAATCCCAGGTATACCAACTCCTTTGCAAAACTACATTTCTTCATATTAATTAGCAATTTCTCCTCCCTTAACTTCTCTAAAATTTTTCTAATATGAATCAGACGCTCATCCCAAGTCTTACTGAAAATCAAAATGTCATCTAAATAAACAATAACAAAACTTCCCAAAAATTATTTCAATACCTCATTCATGAGCTGCATGAATGTGCTCGGTGCATTGGTTAGCCCAAATGGCATGACTAACCACTCATACAAACCCTCCTTTGTCTTGAAGGCTATCTTCCATTCATTTCCTTCTCTGATTTGGATCTGGTGATACCCATTCTTCAGGTCAATCTTTGTGAAGTACTTGGCTCCACTCAAACAATCTATTATGTCATCCATTCTAGGCAATGGAAATCTGTACTTGATCATGAGCTTATTGATGGCTCGAGAGTCTATACACATGCTCCGCTCTCCATATTTCTTCGGTGCTAGTACTACAGGTACCGCACATGGACTTAGGGTCTTTCTTATCAGTCCCTTCCTCAACAACTCTTGAACTTGTTTGTTTAACTCTTCATTCTGTGGGTTGCCTTATTTGGCAAACTGGCTCCTAGTATCAAATCCATTTGATGACTTATCTTTCTCACTGGTGGTAAACCTTCTAGTACATTATTAGAGATAATGTCCTGAAATTCTTCCAACATATTTGCAACTTCTGTTGGTACATCTTTACATTTCTCTTGACTGATCTTAGGAATCAATGCAAAGCAATGACACTTATGCTTCATACCCTCCAAAAAATTTCTACCATCTACCAAGTAAATTCTAGCAGTACTACATACCTTTTCTTCCACCTCCTTCAAGGGCTTCAACTTATGTCGAACTCCATCCTTTGTTAGGGAATATGTGTTTGCACGATCATCATGGATAGCGCTCCTATCATACTGCCATGACCTCCCTGATAACATATGACATGCATCCATCGGTATGATGTCACATAGCACCTCATCATGGTAGTCACCAATCTTGAACTTAACTAGACACTACTCATTGACCAAAGCTCTATGGTCCTTCTGCAACCATGTGATCTGATATGGATGTGGATACTTTCTTCTTGTCAACTTCAACTTGTCAACCATCTCCTCTGAAATAAGATTGGCAGTGCTTCCGCTGCCAATAATAATATCACAACACTTACCTTCACATTTGCACCTTGTACGGAATAAACTCTTCCTCTAATTTAGTTCTTTCTCCTCATTCAACAAAGTTCTTCAGACAACTAGGGTTTCTCCCCTTTCATCATCTTCAGAACACTTAGACTGCACATCTTCATCTACATGTGCAACTCATGCATTACCTTCAGGTCTTCAGTTTGTCCTTCATTGATGTTGCAGACACTCATATTCTTGATGCCCTTCTTCTCCACATTGGAAATAGGTTCCTTTGAAACCTCCTCTTCTAATTCCTTACCTAGGCTTGCCTCTTCCTCTTCCTCTTTGCTCACCATTGTTCTAGTCACATGGGCGATAGGTATTATCTCCTCTTTGATTTCGACTAGTGCCAGTTTCTTCACTTTTCTTTGGATCTTCATTTCAGCCTCCATAGGGTCTTCCACCAGTCCTTCCACCTTGACCTCTTCCCCTTTGCCTACTGTCGAATCTTTTATTCATCTTCTCTTCCATCTTCAAGGAAAACTATTATGCATCTTCTATGGTGGTCATTCTGACCAGGTTTAGCTCCTCTTGAATACTTGGCCTTAACCCATTAATGTAATGGGTTACCTTCTCCTTGTTGGCCTCTACATGACCAGTTTTGATAGTAATCTTATGAAACTCTTCTGTATAGTCCTTAACAAACTTGTTACCTTTCTTCAATCCTTGCAGTTTCTTTAGCAACTCCATCTCATAGTCCACAGGAATGAACTGCTTCTTCAATTTCTCCACCATTTGATCCCATCTGGTAATCTTTCCTTTTCCTCTTATGTTTCTCTCCAACTGGACCTCCTTCCACCAAATACTGGCATGGCCCTTCAACTTTGTTTTTGCAAACTTGACCCGATCTGGGTCCTCCACATCTTCATACTCGAAATACTCCTCCATGTCATTGATCCAATCAATAAGCTATTCCGGATTCAAATCTCTAGAATATGTAGAAACTTCAATCTTGGGCCTCTTTCCAATCTTAAAAATGGCCCTCAACAACCTAACTTCTATAGGATCTCCTATAGCTTCTTGTTCCTCCTTAGATAGCTCTTCTTCACCTTCATCCTTGTTTTCTTCTCTTGTTTTTGGCTTAAACCCTCTTCACAGCTCCTCTTGCAATGCATCGATTTTCCTTTGTAGGGCGCTTTAAAAACCTCTTCCATCAAAGCATTCCTCCCAATACAATTTCTTCATGGAGGAATCTTGATCGCCATAGTAAACCCACAACCTTAGGTCCTGGTGCAAACTGCCTCATGGTCGACGATTTGTCTACACACTCAGGTACCCTTGCTCTGATACCACTTGATGAAGGGGGTAAATAAAAAAATACACAACAAAAGAAAAGGCACACAGTAAATAGAACATTTCCTTATTGATTTAGACATCTCATTACATTACAGAAGCTCAATTACAATCAGAGGAATTAATCCTCCACAGGCTACAACACACTATAGCTACACTTCACCAGGCTTTGGAATCTTCTACCTTTTGTAACCCCAAATTAGCTAGGGTTTCTATTTTCCCACCTATTCTTGACTCTACACTTTCCCGCTTAACTCTACTATCCCACAGGGTTCCCAAAATTGGTTATTAATAGCCCTTTTTGGTGGCCAACAGTCAAATTTTAAAATTTGCATCTCCCTCCAAAAATAGGTCAACTTCCGAGAGCCATAACTTTTGATCTGAGTGTCCGATTGAAGCGTTGGAAATCTCATGGAGTTCTCTATGCGCTAAGAACTCGCTCTGTCAATTCTAGCCATTTTCAGGCTTGTACGAGATTGTTTAGTGCCTCAAACCTAAGTTTGAATAATTTTCAGGCATTTTTCAGAAAATAAAAACTTTAATATCTTTCAGCTCACAAATGATCTTTGCATGATTCCTTCGCCAAAGGTCTTATTTTTCATTTATGAATCTTCCTGTAAATTTTTGCTTCAATCCATATCCAAATGCAAACTTTCCTAAAATGGCAAGTTGTTATTTTTAGCAGTTTGAAAAAACTAAAAGTTCTACATTATTATTCAAGTGATTATGGAACCAAAAATATTAATTTTGAAAAGAAATGGAAACAATATCAATGATTTTGAAACATCATCTTTTTGGGTGATGCAAGATTGCCCTTACACCACTGGATGCTCCTGCATCAGCATCTATGGTGCATAGTGAAGTGTTTATGTGTTGCAATGGTGTATCACACATGGGCCCTTAGATAAGTTTACTTCTAAGGTAGGTAGCCTTACCTATGAATTTTATAGAATGTTTACCTTTTGGTGGACCCCAATACTCTATCTAGTTGAATCATTCAATAAATTTTGTGACCTTGTCTCTAGTATAGTTCAGTATTACTAACCTCTTTAATAACACTTGTGGATTACTAACTCTCTCTCTCTCTCTCTCTTGAGAATAGCATGTTGTAATCATGTGCTTGTATCAGGAATTGAATGGGGTCTCATAATTTGTTCTTTGGTGGGAAACAACTTGAACTATTGTAACCATACTTGTATTCTTTACACTAAAATGATGTTGCTATTTCTAATTATTAGGAAATATGTAGTGGACCTTCCAACTCTCTAACTTTATCTCGTAAACTTCATATGGATTTTTATAATTCTATAGAGTTCAAATTTTGGTTATCTAACTAAGCCAATGATGGATTTATGATTTCTTGTGATTGAATCTAATTTCAAAGTGACATTTCTTCAATAATTGAGAGCTTTATTCAGACTTGAAGTAGGGGATGACAATTATACTAATATTTGTCTCTAATAAATTACTAATATGTTTGTGTTCCTTGATGTAGAAACCATCCATGGGTGTGATTAGGACAATTGGGATTGTTGAGGTGAATCATAAAGATTGACAACTAAATGAACTCAAATGACTTTGAGGGACATTAATTTGCTTACCACATGGCTAAAGTTGGAGTTTAGGTAAGTGAACTTTGGTCACTTATGAATGCTTGGTACCTTGTTGGTTGTAACCCTTATAATGTTTGTAACTATTTGAGGATAAATTGAATGAAATAATGAGATGTTAAACTTAACTCTAATATTTATGTTATTCTTGAAGTGATAATTTTATTATTATGGCAAATTAAATAGGACATCATGTATATGAAGTAATGCTGCTTAGAATAGGATTCTTGGTGGTAACAAAAATAAAGTGTGAGCATGATTACAATTATTCTCATTACAACCCTAAATTATGAAGTTATGTGTTGTGACCATGTATCTTGGTGAATTGATTTTGTATCCTAATGTGGACTAAAGTTCTCCTTGTGAGAACTTGTTGTAGTGTTTAAATGTTTTGTTTGGGAACCATGTGTCTAAGGTGTTTTAGGTAAGTGTTAGGGGATGAGAGTCCCCTTAAGATGCAAAATTTAATTACACTTGTAAGGGATTTTAAAAGGTGTTAAAGAGTCATTTTCCTTGATTTATGGGTGAAATTAGACCCCTAGGGTAAGTATCTATGCAGTGGGGACTTGTTGGACTACTAATCTTGAATTATGGGTAAGATTTGACCCATCCAAAGCCTCTCAAGAAGGATGTAATAAGTGGTGTATCACATGCTCTAAATTTATTACAAATATTATCAGTTAAGGTCATTCATACCAATTATCAGAGTTACTATTAAGTATATTTGTAATACACATCTTTTTTCATTGTGTTTTTTATTTTTACAATACACATCTTTTTTAATGATATTTTGTGCTAAGTTTTATTAGTTTTCTAGATATAATAATTAGTTTATAAGTGGTATATTCTTTTGTACATTTTGCTTATGGAATCATATATTTTGGTTCTTTCTACCATCAATTTCTAAATATTTATTCATGATTCCTATATGTATTATTCATCATCTTGGATTGGAGTTGTGGATGCGAACTTTCAATCGAAGTTCTAGTAATAAATATAATGCTTGAACTTTTAAAATTCAAAATTTAAATTCCTTCTTTGTCAACTATTTCACTAATAACTACATGCTAGCCTAGCACACATCTAGTTGATTTATGGTTTTGGTTGTTATATTTAAGGACATTCATCTACTCATTTGAAAGGTATCAAGGACTATCATTGTCAGAGCATGATAGGGATTATTGATATAAGATTTATAAGAGCGTTCTAGCATAATTTATTAGAGCAATATCATATCACACCATCCTAGTTTTGTTGCACATTTGCTTACTATCTTTGATATTTTACTCATAGTCATAAGTCTAGTCCCACTGTGAGTCTAAATGAGGAGAACTTGCCCATCAAAATTTAGTAGATTTCCCAAATGTGTTTTCAAACACTACCAAATCCTTGTGCATATTTAGACATGTCAAAAAATCAAGGTGAGTGAATTCTAATAGTGCACATTCTACCAAATAGGATTTACATATTTCAAGTCCATATTCATGCACAAGTTAAAATCCCTACTCACAAAAATGATATCCACATTTGTGTAGGTGGCCGAAAGTGAAAAATGGTCAATTTATTTAACCTGAGATATTCACCTAAGTCAACCCTAAAATTTTATGACATTGGCAAATCAACAACTGAGATCTATCACAACACTTATCCATCATCAACTTTTGAGCTAAGTATCCTATTTAATTTCTACGTTTAATTTGAATACATTTCAATTTAATCAATCTTGACTCTTTTATCTAGGTTAATTATTTCTAATTGGATGCATCTATTTACTTTTTAAACCTAGATAATTTATGTAAAGCATATTCTATTTTAAAACATTTTTGGTGAAATTAACTAATCTTATATTTCCTAGGGTTTGTCCATATGTTTTTTCCTTCTTTTATTAAGGTTTTTAGATCCATTTTTCCAATTGCATCATCTTATTTTAATTCTCATTAGGGTTTTAGATTCCCTATTTAATTGTGATTCATAGCTATACTTTTCCTTATGGTTTTATTATTCATTGTGATATCTTGTTTTCATGCATCCTTCCTACCCTTATTTTTCCCTCTAGGGTTTCTTTTGTTGATTCATTTTCAAATCTCAATGCAGATTTTTTTTAAATTTTAAAATAGATATTGCCTATTATTTCTATAAGTTGGTCCTTTTGGGTTTTATGAGTTGTCTACATGCCATAATCTCATTCTCATCCTCACATCCCCTTAAGAAGAAGTCCTTGTTCGAATCCTCTCATGGCTTAATCTAAGGAGAACATGTTCATATTGATGCTCCTGTTATTACATTTCTAGTTTTTTAGACCTAAAAAACCTATCCAAGACCTTTAGCAATCAGACTAATTACTATCAATATTCTATACTAAAATAGAAGTGAACTACACATGAGTAAATAGAAATTTGCATTCTCATTGTCTTCTCATTCTCATTAATATTTAAAATAAATTACACTAATTTATACCCTCTTGGATGTATGAGTCGCAATGACAAGTGGGTCACCTAAGAATGGTCAAGTTAACTTCACATAAGATATGGTCTTACTTAGAAAGTAGAGATAGTCTTGGAAAGTATTGGAGTAGAGATTGCACCTAATTACCATCAATTAAGGAATAATGAGGCAAAGGTGGAACTTGATTGCCTTCAATCAAGGATGAAACATGTCCTTATTAGCTACTATTGGTTGATTCTAAAGGTTTGTTTCAAGAAGCCAATGCACCGTTCATGATCCAAAAAATTAGAAAGTATTACATGTAGCAATATTTGGCAAATATGGTGATCCCAATAAGATAGTCTTTAGGACTAGATGATTGACTCCCTATCTATTAATGGATATGATTAAAGTTGTTCATGCTATGGGGGAGGGAGTGATAAAGTTTTTGAAAGAAAATAGAGAAAACAAAGGCTCACACTAATCACATTAATTGTCTTATCTACTAAAGAAAAGATTAACAACTCACAATGCAATAACCAATAAAGATAAATATGCATACAACCAATAACAATGAACAAAGACAAGTTAATAGTCACTTGGAACAATTACTTGTTTCTTATTAAGTTCACGAGTTATTACATAGATTAATACATGTGTATTTTGGAAACATACATAGAGGTTTCCTGTGTAGAAAAAAGAAGAAGTAGACTTCACTTAAGCATCAAGCTCAAAAATTTAGCTGACAAAGTGTCAACACATGATTAAGCACACATACCATTATTTATAGACTATTATACTTAGCCCACAATAGTTCCCCCCCTCAATTTACATTTGAAATTTGAATTTTGGTGGAGAGAAGACATCTCTATAAATTTAATGCCTTTATTATCTTGTTTGTGGTTAGGATAGGTTGTATGACCTCTTGGTGGCTTGTTTGATGAATTCAACTACCTAGTACTAAACTTCAATGACATTGGTAGGTGAAACTTGTTGTCTAGGAACTATTTAATTGGTAGCCATGAATGTATGGCCTTACTACATTGCAAAATCAGAATACTTGCATTGGATCGATCCTACTATAGCTACTCTTCCATTGTAGGATAGGAAGCTATGGGTGTAAAAACTATGCAGCTAAGGCATAGAGTGAATTGTTTGTGTTCTAATGGCATATCACACATTGGTCATTGGAAAATTTTACTTGTAAGGCCTAGCCTTACCTATGACTTTCATAGCATGTTTTCCTTTTTGGTGGACCCTAATATTCTATCTAGTCAAATCACTCAATAAAAATTGTGACATTATCTATAGTATAGTTTGGTATTACTAACCTCCATATTAACCATTATGGATTACTAACTCTTTTTCTCTAAAATATCATGTTGTAATCATGTGCTTGTATTAATAATTAAATGGGGTCTCATAATTTATTCTTTGGTGGGAAATGACTTTCTATTGTAACCTTAATTGGATTCTTTACACTCAAATTATGTTGTTATTTCTAATGACTAGGAAATATGTAGTGGACCTTCCAACTCTCTAACCTTAGCTCATAAACTTCATATGGATTGTTTTAATTATTTAGAGTTCAAATTTTGGTTATCTAACTAATAAAGGATGGATTTATGATTTTGTGTAATTGAATCTAATGTTAAAGTCATTTATTTAATAGTTGAGAGATTGATTAAAACATGTAGTAGGGTATGATGGTTATATTTGTCTATAATGAATTGCTAAAGTGTTTGAGTTCCTTGATGTGAAAACCATCCATGACTGTGATTAAAACCATCAAGATCGTCAAAGTGCCTCATAAAGATTGATACATAAATGAACTCAAATAACTTTGAGGGACATTAATGCTAACCATGCTAAAGTTGAAATTCAGGTAAGTGAACTTTAGTAATGTATGAATGCTTAGTACCTTGTTGGTTGTAAACCTTATAAGATGTAATTATTTGAGGATAAATTAGACAAAATAATGAGATGTTAAACCTAACTTTAATATTTATATTATTCTTGAAGTGGTAATTTTATTATTATGGCAAATTTCATAGGACATCATGTATATATGGACTAATGCTAGACTTGGAATATAATTTTTGGTGCTAACAAAGATGGAGAGTGAATATAATATCTTATGATTAAGATGCTTTGGATATACATATATTGGATATATTGATGTTGTAATGAGTGTGTAGATGTAATTACCAATGGGATAAGGAAAAATCATTAGAACCCTAAATTAAATGACTTCATGTGGTTAAGTTATGTGTTTTGACCATGTACCTCAATGAATTAATGTTGTAGCCTAATGTGGACTAAGGTTCTCCTTGTGATAAAGTATTGTAGTGTTTAATTGTTTAATTGTTTTGTTTGGGAGCCATGTGTCTAATGTGTTTTAGGTATGTGTTAGGGGATGAGAGACCCCTTAAGATGAAAAATTGAATTTACACTTGTAATGGATTCTAAAAGGTGTTAAATAGTTATTTTCCTTTATTTGTGGGTGAAATTAAATGCCTATGGTAATTACCTATGGGGTGGGGACTTGTTCCACTACTAATCTTGAGATATGGGTGGGATTTGACCCATCCAAAGCTCCTTGGGAAGGATGTGATGTGACCTCATATGTGGGAAGGTCAGAGGTTAAATTGTCACTCTCCAATCTTGCCTACCTAGGATCTTGAATGAGGGGTTGTGTCAGTACACCCCCATCCGCATGCCTCAAACATGTGCCTGACCATTCCTCATGAGAGTTTCATAGAGGAAAGTATACAAGTACACTCCTCTTCCCTGTTAGAAATGAAGGGAAACCACTATAATATGGAAAATTGAAATTAAACTATGTTTGCCTCAATTTTGAACTTAGAAAATTTTAAAATTTTCACCAATTGCAAGTGTCACCACATGGAGCTCGTCATCCCTAATGGCCTATTCAAGTCGTTATCCTTTGTTATGGAGTAAAAAGTGACCACTTTCCTTTTTACCTCCTTGTTTAGCTCCTAGGTCCCATTTATTACATTATCCATTATAATTGTTCATCCCGAAGAAAAATTACCTGACACCCAAGTTGTCCTTAATTGGTGGGGTAAATTACTGGCATGTCATCTTGGGACCTTTCAAAAGGTTTCTCCTTATCAAATCTTTTGGTTTAATATAATGAATGTTAGTGGGAAAGCATATATTTAACTATGTTTTTGAACCTATAAAGTTAGAAGAAAGTGATAGAAAACTTGTGATCTTCAAGCAAAGAACATTCAAAGCATTCATTGTGTTTCTAGAGTAGATTTGTGTTGTGATTGTGTGTGTTATTGTAGGTTTGAATTCATCATCTATCTCATTATGAGTTTAAGGATCTTTATTCTTTTAAGGGCTTCACCACATAGGTAATATCATTATTGTTTGCATCATTCTGTCGTCATTTTGTTTGGCATCTACCCTGCTAGGACACATTCTATTTATCTATCAATGGTGTTGGGAAGCTTGAATGCTATCTTGGAGTTTGACTAAGGTAAATCCCTAAACACCATAACCCCCCAAACCCTCTCTTATCATATTGTGTGCAGGTTCCATGTGCAAGATTCGAGAAAGGTGAAGATACACGAAGATTGAGCAGGAATCAAGGTTTTGGGATCCCACAAAAATTTAGGAATATTCCCTTGAAAAGACTTGGTCTCCTGGTGCCCTAGTCTTTTGACCCTTTTAGCATTAGAATTGCAATCAGAGCATCATTTACAACAAATCTCCAGTTTATAGTTCCAACAAATTCTAACTTTCTAGACTTGGGAACCTCTTATTTAGTTCTCTGACACTTCATCTTCTGAGACACATGTTTTAGTATCTCCCTAATCATTCTTGTGCATTTGGACTCTAGGTTTCAATTATTTTCTATCTGTTATAAACTGATCATCCTAGAATTAGGGTTTAATGCATCATTAACCTAGGGTTTGATAAAAAGGCTTGGTTAAATCTAATCTTTTCATAGAAAGAAAAAGTACAAGATATATAGCTGATTCCTCCTCCATTTGGTAGTGATTTGGCTCAGTCTTGTCCTTGAATGCTCTTATAAAAGAGGGTTTGATCTAGTGTGCATGTTACTCTTCATCATCCCTTCTTTTCTACTTCACAGTTTGGTGAACCCGTAGCTTTGAGCATCTACATCATACTAAGTGTTAAAATCATATCTTGAATTGATTCATACCTTACTTATTGTTCTTCATTTGAATTTTTTGCATAATCTTGAAAAAAGTGAAAAAATCAAGCATTCTAGGCTAGAGAAAAAGCATAGTTTTGCATTACTTCCATTGCATATGATTGAAAGATTTAATTTTATGATTTATACATTATATATAATCCATATTATAGTGATTAATCATCTCATGATATTACATATTGCATTTGAAGATCTCATTTTCTAGGGTTTTGTTGAAAAATTGCATTTTTCCTAAAACCTAGTCAATTTCCAAAGCTAGGGTTTGTAGTCAAAATCTTCTTTCAGATTTTAATACTATCATAAAAATTTCAAATATGATCTTGAATTTCTATATCATTTCATTATGGAATCTTCATGTCATTTCTCTTTGGTATCTTTGCATGCATATATCAAAGATCTTGACCGTTTTTACAAATTCATTAATATGCATCTTTATGTTCTAGATATTAATATCTTTAAAGGATATTTATATGAAATCCTTGGTTTCATATCTAATTTTGATATATTCATAACCCTCATGGGTGACCATCCATCAATATTATAAGATCTTACCAAATTCATCTCTATGAGTTGTCATGAGAAGGGTGATGGTGATGATTCTTCTTTTACTTCTACTACATTTGTGATGATATCATGGACATCGTCTCTAAAACATACAAGGCTGAAATAAACCTACCTTCTCTTTATTCCAATGCTCTCCCTTTGAAAGATGAAGCATTAGTGGATGAAGAGCCTCCTCTCAAAAAGGACCCTTTGTGGGTAGATAATGGGCATTCATATAATAATCCAAAATCTTCTATTAATAACATAATACATGAGACTTCTCCTATGAATCTTCCTCCTTTTGTTGAATGTTAAAGTACCTTGGATATCTCTAAGGAAGTGAAGACCATGGCTAGCTCTCCTTTGGTTGCATTTTCAAAACCCTTGGGCATCACTAAAGATAAAATCATCAACAATTATTTTAACAACACTTTGCCTTCCCTTCCTTCCAATGCTCTCCCTTCAAAAGACAAAGCATTGGTGTGTTGGTTTTCAAATCTACATGCATTGTATCCCAAAGTTTTTCCACTCCTTATGATCAGATTTTAAAAAGAGGCTTGGCCAATAGAGTGGGAGATTTTTCACTTATCTCCCTTGCACTTCAAGTTCTACCACACCTAGGGGTTATTCCCTTATTTGTGACCAATAGATTTAGATTTAAATATTAGGCAAAATGTTCTCATGTATGCACCAAGATATTCAATTTTAATCCTAGACTAGAAATATTCTTGGATTTATTGACAATATGTGTTGTCATTAATGTCAACATAGCAGATGGAAATGTATTGACAAACTAGTACAAAGAAAGAGATAGTATGGTCAAGGAAAACCAGTCCAAGAGAAGGGAAAATAATCTATGTATGGGGACATGATTAGTTTTAGGTTTGAACAGTTGGGAGTACCACACTTATTGGTAAGAAGAATAAGACTAACTAAGGCATTCATAGTGCATATCCTAAGGCATAGTTAACTTGAATTGGTCCACACTTCTTCAGAAAGAAAGATTTGATCTTGTGGTTCTAAAGATAGATTATTGTATGTATTGACATGATAAATTTAAGTTTTAGTTCCTCACATCTTCAGCATGAAAATTTACAAGGGACAGTGTATCGACCATCACCTAGACAGAGCAAAGTAGTAATGGGGAGATAATGGAATGCTCTGCATTCCTCTAGAAGAGATCTATTTGTCATGCAGTTTTGGGGAATGATTAAGATATGTATGATACATGTTATGTAGAGTTTCAAGTGGTCATGTGGTCCGCAAAGACAATACTTAAGTGACAAAGGCAATACCGTATGTTCTGGAGCCTGCATACACAAGTTCAATTCTGTAAAAGTTGAAACATGTATAGATATGTGACCAGAGCATATGCAGAGGTATTATATGGTCCAAAATACATCAATTATGATCCACATGCATACAATTTTCATTTTCTAGTACTGCATCAAGTTATCATGTCTGCAAGCAAAGTTTTAAGTATAACTATCCTCTGGAACCCTGGTTATCCAAATTATCATTTAAATACCTTTGGAAACATTAGATAAAGGTGTGTGGATCTGATAAGTAGCATATATTGATGTTTAATCTCATTTCCAGAAGATTTCATGTCTTGCATTTCATCGCAACATCATATTTTAAGATATGAATTATCACATGTGATCTGAGATGCTATATTCTCCACAAATAGTCATGTTTCATGGCTTGCAAATGCATAGATTGAGTTGATACTTCAGAAATAAGGAGTATGAAGGTTGTTGAGTTCATGTGTGATTGAATTCTTGGCTCGCATAGAGTTTTTGGCTTCTCCCTAGTTGCATGAAGATGAACAATTAGTAGTGTTAAATAGTTTGAGATGACTGGTTAAGTATTTAACATGTGCAGAGGATCCTGATTAGTTTCCTTATCTTTGAATGTATGGATAGATGTACATTGATCCACTTAATGAAGCTCTGAGGTCCACAACAAGTTTTTCTTATCATATTGCATGTTTTAAGGCTGACTTGTGAAGAGGTACACATTTCATCTAATGATGCTTTGATGCCAACCTAATCAATGTTTTGAAGTGATACAGAGGATATTTATAGAAGATAAATTTCATTTGTAAAGTGATGACGTGTGTGTGAATATAAGCATAGTAGAATGCAATAAATGAAGTGTGTCCAGAATCAGTTTAAAGGAAAGCATTGAGCAAAGATAAAAGACTATATTATCTACATAATTTAGATGTCCACTTTGCAGCAGTCCATCCCATTACAGTGAGAAGAGCACTTAAGGAGTAGTAGCTTCCTTGGGTTGTAACCCTAAATCAAAGTTGTAATTGTTTTAATCATTAAATTAGGGAGTAGTAGCTTCCTTGGGTTGGAGCCCTAAAATAATGTTGTAATACTTTTGCAGTGAGCATAATATATTGTGAGCTAATCCTCACCATGGTTTTTTCTTGTTTTAGGGTTTTCAACATGAAAATACTAGTGTTATGTGTTGATTCTTGATTTGCATGTTTTCCTTTTTGTTCTCCAAGTTATTTAGTTTTATCAGTAAATGTTTGGTTAAGGTTTTTAAGTATGTTGATCCATGCCCACCCTCAACACCCTATTGTGTTCAAGAAGATTATCTTCACTATTAAATATGAGAACATGTAAAACCTATACTACAAATAGGACTGAAATAAATTACTTCAAATTATCTGTTCTTAAGTTTCTAGATCTTTAGGAAAGCAAACTCTAGATTGGTGCTTTATCAGGGCAATAGAGTCAAAACCCTTTACCATAAATGCTTTCTTATGACACAAAAAACTTCTATCTTAGAGGGTATATTTGTACTAGGGACTTGTAATGACAAACCCAAGGAAATGTATTCCCCGCAACTCTTCTTCAATAATCCCTAATGTAATACATCACTTCCTATGTTTTGTTCAAAGCATATTTAATCCAATCCTTGATCAGAAGTAGTAACAAAAACATTCAATACAACAAGTGTGCACAGGTGAAATCTAAAACCCTCGATTCATTCATTCACAAAAGAAATGCATACATTCAAGGAGATGATTGCAAGAAATACACACATAGTGTTACTCATTTATTTAAATCTCAAATGATAAAATGCCATACAGACTTGTATTCTTTTATAGAGTAGGGCTTGGCTATGCAACCCTAAACTCAATCACTTCTTCCTACAGAAAATTTCTTCCCAAAATGTAGACAACTTGTGTCTAAAGCCCAAAATTTCTTATTCTCTTGATCCTTTCTTCTATATCTCTATTACAATTGCATAGGCCCTTTTATAAAGGTAATTAGCTATGTTGGCTAGAAATTTACATTTAAGAAATCATTTAATAATTGCATGTGGAGGTTTTATATTTCCTTTTTTGATTGGCAAAGATTGAAACTGACTTCTTGTTCCAACGAATTGGGATTGGCGCTATTCCTTTGACAACAATATTATGGGGTCCAAGAATGTTCTAGAAGATTGTAGAATTCCTAGGAAAAACACTTCTCACTTTGTCCCATATTAAGACTCAGATGATAGGCTAGTGGAAAGGCGATGTGACTTCCCTTTTTTTGTAAAAGCACAAAGTTGTGTCACACTTTTATAAAGGAAATGACCAACGCTAATCTAACTTTTAAACTTGAATCACTAAAAAGTGACATATATGTTTTGAATTTTGGAATAATGCAAACTAATAAAATATTTATTTTTTAGTATATTTTATGTTTGTATTTTTTGAAAAAAATTTAAAAATTATTTGAATATAGTTTTTAATAATTTGACACTTAATTTAGTTGCTGATAAAATGCTAAAAAATGAAGTTACATGAGATGTCAATCTTTATATAGTAATTTTTTTTCTTCAATTTTTTTGTGTGTATTTATAACTTGAAACTTTAGTGCATTGATATATTTATTTTCTAATTTTGATAAATATATATTTTTAAATAAATAATAAAATGTGCGTGTATTAAAACGTAGTTGTTTCCATTCAACGTCAACTTTCATATTAACTATTTATCTAAAATAGAAAAAAAATTATACCATCTTGATATAGATTCTTTTATCTAGTGCATCATATTTTTAAAAAAAAATTAAATAAGTTTTACTATTTTTCCTTGACATGGTAATCGACCTAATGTTTTGTGTTGATAACCTACTTTTAGTAAAAATAGAAAGGAAAATATAAATAATAATTAAACTATTAAAATATATAAATTTGAAAACTAAACTTCTAGATCTACAAAAGGGTATATTTATATTTTAAAAAAATGTTATTTTCACGACTAAAAGTTGTTGAAATATCAAGTTTTTCAAATAATTTTATTTTTTTGGTAAATTGGCCTCATAGTGGTGCTACATATGCATTTATCCAACAATTTTAGTTGGAAAAGTTGTGGACATAGCTAACTTAGCTAGAATGAATCTTAAAAGATCATATGTTTGACCAAAATTGATTTTTAGTTAGAAATACTTAAATTCACTTGTGTTGATAAGTTGGCTGAAAGTGTGACATAGCTTTGTGCTTTAATCTCCAATTACTAAATACCATGTGTCCAGAAGTTGTTAAGAGAATGGAAAGCCATTGGAGTAGAGCATAATTGAATCCCATCCCTAACTCCATGAGGACTTCATCAAATTTGTCAGTTCTAGAGCCTCTCTTATCCATCATCAATCAGGCAATCCAAGCATGATACCCCTCCTCAGCTGACATCCTTGATGAAGGTCATCAAATTAAGGCAGGGAAAGAGATACAAATGATGCCTCTCTACCTAAACATGCAAATTCTAGATCTAGCTGGGGTCATTGGGATTTTACCTAGTTGCCTCACCCCTAGGAAATGACTGCATGCAGTTGGAGTTTCTGGCCAACATTTCCCTTCCCCACAAGAATGACATTATTCAGCTATGGTTGTGGGAAAGAAACAAGATTATTGAAGCCAGAAACTCTCATTCTTTCTAATTCCCCCATCCTTTGATCAGTACTCACCCCAAATTCCTTAATTCAGAATGAGCAAGTTTGTAATGAAGAGAACATAGGTATACCTCTTCGAGAAATATATAGAAAAACACAAAGGGGAAATCTTTTCTCAGTATCCATGATGAAAACTGATGTAGACACTTGATTGAAAACTTCTATTTATAACAAGAATGAGCTAAGGCTCACCGTTCTAATGATCTCTAGTTCCCAATAGTTCACATAATTCCATTTTAGGTATTTGCAGGTCTTACACACTTGAATTTATTACTGGAAATACTTGAAGATCTCATCACAATCACCAAGGAAAATAATGATGGCCTAAGGTATTAAAATTAAGTTCCCTATGAATAATGGATGTCTAGTGTAATCACCAAAATATGTTTGAAGATCTAGACCAGTTGAATAAGCATGCTAATTGTTAAATCACAACTCAACCAGGTTATTAATGTGTGAAAATATGAATTTAAATTTGGACCATTGATTGAGGTCACATCAGAATGAAATCAATGGTCATAAACTTGCAAGAAAATCCATCAGGATCGTTGAAAAAGTCACCAACCAACTAGAAAATGCCAACACAGAATGTTTCCTTGCTAAAAAATCCACATGTTACCTTATCGTACCATTGCAAGCCTCGAAAGGGTCCATACTGTTACTTTCATGCTCACGCACTAGGCGCTAACTTCATTCTTTCTGAAACTGGGTCTTGCCAACCAGTAGACATATCATCACAGCAACACAAGGAATATTCCTCTGCGTCTTTCCATAATGCGCTCCCATGATCAAACAAGGAGCAAACACGTATCAAATAGATTGGCAGACAAGACTTTGGGCCCACCAACTCTCTATTAACCATCATCGTACTAGTGCTTCTTCAGTAGATCTATCAATTATAAGACATGTGATGTCATGATAACCATTCATTTGGACTTATGGGGCCAATGGCAAATGAAGATAAGGACATTATATCCTCTCTTAAGCCTGTGGTGAATACCCATCACAAGTCAACACAAAATAAAAATACATACTCCACAAGAGCTTAAGGGTTTAGTGTTTTAGCTTTTAATGCTCAAACTTAGTTCTTTCTGGCAAATTATGGGGGCTCCACCATGGTAGAGGAAGAAAGGAATCTCACATTAAATACTTTAAGTATGAATGCTAAACTTAATCAAAGTAAAAACAATGTTAATTCAATCATCATTAATAGACTTATTCCACCCACTAAGGGGATAGTGGATAAGAGTACTAATGTTTCAAAAATCATTGTGAATGGGGAACCTAATGTGCCTCCTCATTTCAAACTGGTGATTACATTTCAAGGAGATCCAACACCACCTTGACCCTTGGGTTATAATCTAAATTATGCAAGACAAATTACTTAAAGAAATCAAGGTGTTCAAAGTGTGCCGCAACATCACATGATTGCTCACTATACAACACCTATAATAATAAGAAAAGAAAGCACCACATTTGCCTATTTGTCTTCCATATTCTCAACCTATGCTTCCTCAACCACCTCATCTTACTCAAAATGTTGGTCAAGATTATGATCTTGTTGAGTAGCATCACGCTACTCCCACTAAGATCTCTCTCTAGGAACTAGGGATTATTTTAGTGGCAAATCTTTGCCAATTGACGAATAGTTGAAATCAGGACCTCCAGAAATGGTGAATAGTACAAGCTAAAAAGGAGACTAAATTGCTAGGTTTTTACAAAACATAATTTTGTCTCAGTTAATTTGCGTATGCATTATTTTTTTAAACTAATAAATCAAATTGATTCACCATGTAAATGATGCGTCATTGGAACTGATTCGCCAGTAGTTTATAATATAATTACAAGTCTTAATTATATTCACCAATAATATTATATTCCTACCATTAATTTTGGGGCAATATTGCCACTAATCATAAATCACCATTTAGTTTTAGGGATTTTTAGCTTCGAATAGAGGTTTTATTTATTACCATCGATTAGCTTTTTAATCAAAGGGTTGGCAGTCAATTTCGCAACCTATATGCACATGCCTTTTAAAAGGCTTCTTGAGGCCCAAAATTTTTTTTGGGCGACACAATTAAATCTAATCGTGTGGCCCAAAACAAATTCTGGGCCTCAAGAAGCCTTTTAAAAGGCATGTGCATATAGGTTGCGGAATTGACCTGCAACCCTCCGATTAAAAAGCTAATCAACTATAGCAATTTTATGTTTCTTTTAGTCTTTTTTGTAAAGTGATATTTTTTAAAAATAATTAATTCGTGTGTGCTCCAATGCATTTTGGATAGTGAGATTGTGCTTGGTGGCGAGGGGCTCTGCCCCTCGACCTCACCTGTATCGTGACAGGAGCGCACTGGGGCCACTATCCTCAGACCCCACGAGGGGGCATTGCCCCCTTGACCCCCACAAGGGGGCTCTATCCCCTTTACCCCTACAAGGGTCGCTGCCCCTTGACCCTACCGGTGGCTGCTGCCCCTGGGCCCCTACTTCAATATTACAAAAAAAAATAAAATTAGGGGGACTGCACCGACCAATTGTGCAATTTTTAAAGAAGAGATTTGCCATTGTAATTAATTTTTTTAATGATTATTCACTATGATTCACCATTATAATTATTATTTTTACTAATTATTCATTAGGATTCACCAAGATTTTACAATAATTTCTATAATGTGTATAGATTTGCTAGGAAAATTAATATTTTTTTCAAAAAAAGGGAAAGATTCACCAGGAAAATTATAGCACTTAGCCAAGATTCGCTAGGATTTTATAAGGTTTTTTAGGGAGGGGTTCCTTAAATTTATCACTACTGGTAACTCATTCAAACATCACCTAGATACCACAAAATGCTCCAAGAAGCTTTACAAAAGGTGATTGTACCGCCTGTTGTTAAGCCAAATGATGTAGAAGCTCTTTTAGACTGTATGCATGGGACAAAAATGGATATTTTGTTTCAACAATATGAATTGCCGTCAATTGAATTTCAAAACCAATATGATCCTCTTGTAATCCTTGTCACAATAAACAAAAAGCTAATAAAGCGAGTTATGATTGGAAATGGATCAGCGCTTAATGTTTGCAGCATTGAATTTTTACACAAAATTAAGGTTGACATGTATCTTTAATCACACCATATAAACTTAGCATTCATGGCTTTGATAATGTTGGTAGACAATCACTGGGTACCATAACTTTACCTATAAAGGCTAGGCTTGTGAAAATACCTACCCTTATTCATGTCATTCCCAGTGCACTTTCATATAACATCATTCTTGGTAGACCATGGATTCATGCCATGGGGGAAGTTTCGTCTACCCTTCATCGATCAGTAAAGTTTATTTATCAAAATAAACTTCACACCATTGAAGCTGACTTGAATCCATAAAGTTGTTTACAAGTTGAGGTGGAAAAACAAGTTATCAATCACAAACTTTTCAATAATTTAAAAGTTGATTCTTCAACACCTCTTGCCATAGGAAATACTGTGTAAGATTCCACATCACCATCAAATGCACTTTTTGGTAACAATTGGGGTTCATTAGATTTTACTTCTTCCTTTATCGGGGAATATAAACTTAATAACTCTAATACTAACACATCAAAAGTTGCATCAATCTCATCCAAACAATCTTTAGAAATACTTAAGAAACCTAAAGTTTCTTTGGTAGTAGGCAAATACAATACTTGTACTTACACTATAGAATATGAGACTTATGAGGCCCCACCTTCTCCTAAAGAGATGGTGTCTTTCTATGGTTGTGGATTTAAAATCCTTTACAAAAGTTGTAATTGCATAGGTAATGGTTGTGGCATAAAACAACAAGGGATCAAAGTACCCTTAGAAGCTATTACACATAGATCTTCAGCTGGTATTGGATACCATCCTTTGAGGCCCACCAAAGCATGCCATCATTCTACTCTTAATGTTAACACAATATCCACACGTTCAACACTCAATTTGATATATCCTGAGATGATAGACATAGCTTGTCTACCAGGAAATATCTCGTATGATCCATGTAAGTATTTCTCCTTCATCTAGCCACAAATGATGTAGCACCTTTTCAAGTTGTTCTCAAAAGTGGACCCCTCTTAGACATATAGGTATATAATGTGTTGTGTTGTGTTCCACTGTGATGTGTTAAATATTTGTTTAGGTCTCCTTGAATGACCCTTGATACTCTTGTAAGGTCAAGGATACAAGGAGACGGCCTCCATTGTGACATTCCTTCTATTTGTTTCTCTATTATTCTATATTTCTCCTATTGCAAATTGTTGTGTGGTGCCTTGGGGGCATAGCGTTGTGGAGGGTTATTTGGGGACATCCTTCCACATTGTAGCCCTGAGTCATTTTTGTCTCCTCTCTCATTTTTCATGATTTCATTCTTTTGTCATGCTTGTGGCTTTACTAGTAGGTGGATGATAATAACAAATAAATACTAATAAGGATGGTTTGTCTCTAAACAAGAATAAAAATGGACCTGGTCCATATATGAAGATGGGGTAATTGTTACCAACACTTGACTAGTAGAATCACTTTTATGTTGTGATGTGATCATTTTTCATGTTGTGAAGATTCTTGTAGCAATCCTTTGCACTACTCTAAACCTAATCCTAGACACTTTGATATGTTTTGTGTCTCACTTTGTGCTACACTTGGTTCTGAGACACCTGAAGTATAACCTCATGGCTATACTTAGTTTTGAACCTGCAAGTATAGTCTTAGTTTGTTTATGTATTATGTCACCTTATTTATGTACATGAACTATTGTTGATGATTAGAATATGATACTAACGTGTGTGATTATTAGGAACATTCAGCGATCCTAAGCACATGTCACCTTGGGGCATGGGCTTTGTGAAATCTCTAGTTCCCTCGTGTATTTTCAACCTTACCTTAAACATGATTGCTACCGGAAAGCGAGATCAACCACTTTAAAGTGGTGGCATATTATGCTTGATTATTTAGACATTGTGATAAAGTGTGTGGCATACACTTCCTTTTCACCATAAGGCATCTACACAATATAGACTGGTTGTGTACTTTGTTTTGTGTGTTGTGTATACCTCCTTTTCATTGTAAGGTGTCTCCGTGATGCAGGTGGGGTTGTATACTTTGTGTGCATGCTTCCTTTTCACTGTAAGGCATTTGCGCTATGCAGATGGGGTTGCATTTTGAAATCCCTTCTATAGAAGGAAGGATTGTGTCTTCCTTGAGCAGTTGCACATTATTTTAAAAGTCCTATATGCGAGGCAGGGTTGGATCTTGAGTTATTCACCCTTAAGCATGTCTTTGGTGGTTGTGGTAGCGTAGCTCAACTGTCACATGTGTTTGGTGTGTCTTAGATGGTGGAGCAGAGCGATGAGCTCCTCTCCATCACCTGTGTTTAATACGTATAAGACATATAGTGTGTCAATGACATACTCTATGGTGTTCATGTATTCCATGTGTTTTCCTTGTGTATTTTGCATGTTTTAGTGGTGGCGTGTAGCGATGAGCTCCCCCAAGCCATGTGTCTTGCGTGTTTTGTGGTGGCATGTAGCAATGAGCTCCCCCAACATTGTGTGCTTTTGATGGTGGCACGTAGTGATGAGCTCCCCCATCACCTAGTTAGGGTTGTTTAGTTGTTAAATCATGTCTTCTCTTGGTGTATGCTTTGCATATTGCGTGTTTGTCATTCATGCCTTCTCCATGCATTGTGTGCCTTCTCCATGTATTACGTTCTTCTTTACTATATTCTTCATGTTTTGTTTAACCTTCACGTGTCTTCTTATGCTTGCCAAGTAGATTGGGGGCTAGAGATAGTCTTCCAATCTTAGGGTCTGCCTTTGGCTCTAGTGCTTGGAATGTTTGGTGTGTTTTGATCATACTTTAATGCATGTACTGATTGTAAGACCAAACACACATTAAAGTGGGGGCTAAATGTTATGGAGTAAAAAGTGACCACTTGCCTTTTTACCTCCTTATTTAGCTCCTAGGTCCCATTTGTTACATTATGCATTATAATTGTTCATCCCGAAGAAAAATTGCTCGACACCCATGTAAATTTGGGACCTTGGGCCCTTCACTAATCTTATCCTAGACTAAAAGGGGCCCCTGGACTAAGGCGCTAACCACAAAAAATCCTTCTTGATTGGTCGGGGTAAATTAGTGGCATGTTGACCTGGGACCTTTCAAAAGTTTTCTCCTTTTTGGCTCTTTTAGTTTAATTTGATGAATGTTAGTGGGAAAGCATATATAAGTGTTTTTCTGAACCTAGAAAGTTAGAAGAAAGTGATAGCAAACTTATGATCTTGGAGCAAAGAGCATTCAAAGCATTCATTGTGTTTCTAGAGTAGATTTGTGTTGTCATTGTGTGTGTTGTTGCAGGTTTGAAATCATCATCTATCTCCTTATGAGTTGAAGGATCTTCACTCTCTTAATGACTTCACCACATAGGTGATATCATTATTGTTTAAATAATTCTATCATCATTTTGTTTAGCCTCTACTCTACTAGGGCACACTCTCTTTATCTATCAACAGTGTTAGGAAGCTTGAATGCTATCCCAGGGTTTGATTGAGGCAAATCCCTAAACATCATAACCCCCAAACCCTCTCTTGTCATCTTGTGTGCAGGTTATAGGTGCGAGATTCATGAAAGGTGGAGATATAGGAAGGCTGAGCAGGAATCAGGGTTTTGGGATCTGATAGAAATTTAGGAATATACCCTTGAAAGACTTGGGCACTTGGCACCCTAGTCTTTTGACCCTTTTTACATTAGAACTAGCATTAGAGCATCATTTACAACAAATCTGTAGTGTCTGGCAGTTTCAGTATCTCACTGATCATTCTTGTGCATTTGGATTCTAGGTTTCAGTTGTTCTCTGTCTATGATAAATTAATCATTCTAGAACTAGGGTTTAATGCATCATTGACCTAGGGTTTGATAAAAACAGTCTTGGTTAAATCTAATCTCTCCATAGCAAGCAAGAGTAGAAGATCTGTAGTTGAGTCCTCCTCAATTTGGCAGTGATTTGGCTCTTGTCCTTGAACATTATTGTGAAAGAGGGTTTGATCTAGTGTGCATGTTACTCTTCATCATCCCTTCTTTTTCACTTAACATCCTTTCTTATGAATGCCTAATCAACTTTGGGTCACTCATTGAACTTGGGTCATTGATTTTCATGTTGATGTCATAAGTCTTTCACACTAGGTTGCCACAGATGGTTGGTCTAATTATGTTTCTATGAAGCTATTGCATTATTCTCAGATGATTCAACATATTAGTTTCAAGTGTTGAAAAGAAAATTAATTGATCATTTTGTCAACACCTAGAAGGTGGTTGCACAAATTAAGTGATATTCACAGAAATAATTAAATACAGAGATTTGTTGCTCCTTGTGCAAAACCACTATACAAGGAATTTTTTTACTTCATTTCACCCAATGTGGTCCATTTTGCAAGATCAAATTCCTTTCCAAATTGGGGTTTTTAAAGGTTCCTATTCCTACGCGACAATTTATGAAAAATTTTAAATTTGAATTTTTACAAAGGATGAAGCAAAACAGGGTTACAAAGGATTTCAATGGATTATTTTAGAGAAAACTAGTTTTTACGTGAAATTTTCATTCCAATAATGAGTTATAAAATCATTTTTCTTCTTGGCAATCTTGATTTTATTTGGGAGTATTAAGTTGCAAATATTTGAAGTGGGAAAATTAAAATTATACATTATTAAGATCTTCAAAAGCTTGTGCTCGTAATACATTTCATTTTGTAGATAAGACTTCCATAGATAATGATGTAGGAGCATCCCTAGTTCAAGAATAATCTTGCATAAACCAAAAACACTTGCATTTCAGTTTGTTTGCAGTTTAATTTATTTCTTTTCATTTTCCAGTTCAATTTAGGTATCTCAGTCAATAGAAGTTTCTATATTTTGGTCCATATTCTACCGCAGTTGCATTTCAGATCTTGCAAAGCTGGATTTAGCATATATATTCATTCATCTATATCATATTCAATTTTTAGAGCATTTGGATCAAGTATCGGAAAGTTATCGCTAGCAGAAGTTCAACTATTTTCTCAAACAGAGCATCCTGATAGTCTTAGATAATCAACTAAAGGAGAAGACTTGCAGAGCATTTCACAACTTCTGAAGCTAAAAGGCACATCATTCAATGTTCAAGGGTTCATGGTAGACCTTCCCCAAGATCTGCATGTCAATACATTTATTTGCGGAGGAGTTCTATTCATTTAGGTCTGACCTATCTGTGTACACATGTTACACCTCTTCATTGGAGTTTGTAACCTTCCTTGGTTGACGCGAAGGAATCTATTGTTTCAGAGATAATATATATTGATGTAATAGATGCATAGGAAAGTATTTATGATCATTAGCATAAGTTCATAGTTCAAATTCTTGTGAAGGAGCTTCAAAGCTATATCTTGTGCATATTCTGGTATTCTATAATTAGGCCTATAAGCCCTAATTGTAAGCCCGCATGTTGTTGGTCGATTTGTATTTTAATTCTATGATATACTGAATGACTAAATCTACATTTATTTCATATCTTTGAGTTGTTTATGTTGTGTTTACTCTAGTTGCACGGTCTAGATTGTTCTCTTTGAGGACCCTCCTAACTGTGATTGCACCAAGTGGTATTAGAGCGAAAGTTTGAATCTTTGTGAGCAAATTGAATGAAGTGGCAAAGAAATTCCATAAGATCATGTTGTGGATAGATCACTAAACTCGAGGCAAGTTACTAGTGTCGCAATTGATCACTGATTGTGAGGCATTTGTCACCTTGTCGCCCGAGCCCTGAACTTGAGGTAGTTTGTACTTGATTCTAGGAAGATGCCACTAAGGAGAGTCACTGTTGTTGGAATGATGGCTGGCAGGATGGATGAGATGATGGAAATAATGAAAACAATGAGAATTTAATTGGATGCTATCAAGGAGGATAGGCAAAGAGGATTGACACCTAGACTTAATGTTGAAAGTGATGATGAAGAAGAATTTCAATCTGCTAATCAAAATGGTGAATCCCTAGGAGATGTAGAAGAAGAAGAATCAAATCAAGTCAAGATGTTGTGACCTATTTTAAAAATTAGAAAGGGACCTAGAATTGATGTACCTAATTACATTGGTAATTTGAACCCTGAAGAGTTGATTGACTAGATAAATAACATGGAGGAATACTTTGAGTATGAAGAAATTGAAGATCCAGAGAAGGTAAAATTTGCAAAGACAAAGTTGAAAGGGCATTCTGCTATATGGTGGAAAGAAGTTTGGTTGGATAGAAATAGAAGAGGGAAAGAAAAGATCACAAAGTGGGATAGAATGGTGACAAAATTGAATAATCAGTTTGTACTTGCTGACTATAAGTTGGAATTTGTGAAGAGACTACAGTACTTGAGACAAAAGGAGAAATTTGTGAAGGAGTATACTAAATAATTTCATAAGATGATCATAGGGACAAGACACAGTGAAGCAAGCAAAGAGAAAGTAGATAGATACATAAATGGACTGAGATTGAACATTCAAGAAGAATTGAGTTTGGTAAGGATGACAACACTGGAAGAAGCAAATCAGTTTGCCCTAAAACTTGAAGAAAAGTTAAATGAGGCATGATTAGAAATAGAGCGGTAGAGGAGGTAAATTTTAGAGAGGTAGAACATTTCCTGGAGAACAAAGATCATATGTGGAGCAGAGTAGACCAGAGAACACATTCAAGAAGAATAGAGATAACAATACTTATCAAAGAGATGATAGAAATTTCTACCATAGAGGAAACCCTAATCCATACTGGAGTGAAGGATACAGAAGAGAAGGAAGAGGACCTGATAGGAGAACATTTAGAGGAAACTATTTTAAGTGTGGAGGTGAAGGACATAGAGCATTTGATTGCAATTAGGGGAGTACAAGCAAAAGAATAGAGAATAGTGGAAGAGTAGCCTATTAAGAAAAGTGTCTCAACCTTGCAACTTCAAAATATTTCTATTCTTCCCAATTTTGGTCTTTTTGAATACCCTTTATTTTGGAGAATGATTTGGAACCTTCAATGTTTCCAAAAGTTTCCAAACGAGCTAAAAATAGCGAGACTATTTTTAGTTAGTCCTTTAATTGACCCTGGATTGACCAAAAAATTTCCCAGAAGGTGTGGAACAACTAAGCAAACATCTCAGGTGAGTTTTGACTCAAGATCATGTCTGGATTGTGAGATATTAAAGTTTCTATTTTTTGAAACTACCAAAAAAGTTTTGAACTAAATTATCAGAATCAAAACTACTCTAAATGTCCCAAAAATTATCATAACTAGTGTAGATGGTCACAGGGTGATAGATCTCTTCACAAGCTTTCTGACGCATAAAATGGTTCGTCAATCGAATCCCTGGATCAAAAGTTATGGCCTCTGGAAGTTGGACCTTTTGTTTTGGGAAATGTAAAAACATGTTGGACACATAAATGAGCTGTAAAGGGGAGAGTTACACATGTTGGTGTGTGGTTTGGCACATCACAAGGCATCTTTAATCAGAGATAATTTGGTCACCACTTTTGGGTGGTTTTAGCTCATGGTTTTGTAATTACTGTTGGCGGTGTACTGTATTGTATCTCTTATATATCAGGAACTTGAGATGGAGGTTGTATGTAAGAATCTTATAGATGTTGAGTTACCTCCTGGATCTCTTGTTGGATATACTCCTATTAAAGGTTGCTCTACAAGTATATCATAATCTTTGTGATTTTTGAATAATATATTGAGTGGCTTTGGAGTGTGGGGTTTTTACCTAAAAGGATTTCCCCCCCATATATCTTGTGTTATGAGTTTTGTGTTTGCATTTTGAAGTTGTTATTATCTTTCTATTAATGTGCATCTTAATATGTAAATGTAAAAGTAAAACTTTGCATAAGTCTTTCCTCATTAGATCAGTGTAGGAAGCATTTCCACATACCTTGCTTCCTTTTAGTTGGTATTAGAGCCTGTCACCTTTGGTTCTAGTTGTTGGATAGAGGGTTTTTTGAGCTGATCTTCATTTGAGTGGGAACTTGTGCAGAGGATTTTGAAATCTTTATTGTAGGTAAGAGATGGCAAGCACATCTGGGAGGTTTAAGATAGAGAAGTTTAATGGCAGTAATTTTGAGTTGTGGAAACTCAAAATAGAGGACATGATTGTAGATCAAGATTTATGGGAAGCCGTATCTAGTACAAAACCAATGGCAATGTCTCAAGAAAACTAGGATCTCAAAGATTGAAAAGCTAAGGGTTTGATAAGACTCTATTTAGCTGATTTAGTGCTCCTAAATATCCATGAAGAGAAGACTACAAAGGAACTTTGGAA
This sequence comes from Cunninghamia lanceolata, assembly GCA_027924645.1. Lineage (NCBI taxonomy): Eukaryota > Viridiplantae > Streptophyta > Pinopsida > Cupressales > Cupressaceae > Cunninghamia > Cunninghamia lanceolata. The sequence continues at coordinate 2,569,711 of BSBN01000236.1, forward strand.
GAAGCTATGAGATGTTTATCAGGCTAAATCCCTGGTGAACAAGTTATTTCTGTGAAAGAAATTGTATTCTTTGAGGATGGAAGATGGAGGATCTGTCACTGATCACCTAAATACATTCAATATGCTTGTTGCCCAGTTGACTTCCATTGGTGTGAAGATGGAGGAGGAGGATCGATGTATGACATTATTGTGTTCCTTACTAGATTCATGGGACCACCTTGTTATGACCATTGGGAGTTCCACTACCACCTTCAAGATGGATGAAGTGGTTTCTTCACTATTGTTTGAAGAGATGCAGAGAAAGTCTTTCGAATCGGCAAAGGAGGCTCTTGCAGTTCGTGGTAGATCTAAAGAGAAGGGAAAGAAAAAGGATAAGAAGAAGGAAGAAAAGGAAGATCCAAATCCTATGGGAGATCTAAGTCTCTCACAAATTCCAAGGCCCTGTGTTGGAACTGAGGCAAACCTGGTCACTTCCGGAAGGAGTGCAAGGAGGAGAAAAAGAACAAGAAGAAGAATTATGATTTAGATTATGACAAGTCCTCTTAGGATGAAGGAGAATCAATTGTCACTACCTTGGTAATACATGCATCTGAGGATGTGTTTCTTGTTGACTCTGGTGCATCTTTTCACATGACCTCGCATCGGGGCTGGTTTTCAAAGTATGAAGAATATGATGGTGGAAAGGTGTACTTGGGTGATGATTCTCACCTGGATATTATTGGCTGTGGAAGAGTCTTGATTCAATTCCTTGATGGATGAGTAAAGGAAATCAATGGTGTTCTGCATATCCCTGGTTTGACATGGAACCTTCTTTCTATAAGTAAATTGAATGATGTGGGTGTGCAGGTTATTTTCTCGAATGGAGGATGCAAGATGACTAGAGGATCTATGGTGTTGGCTAAGGGTGTTCAGATTGGCACTCTATTTTAGCTTGATGCATGCACAATTCAGTGCAATAGTGCCTTTATTTCAAAGAAGAGCCCTTCAGATTCTTCATCCTCACCATTGGAACTAGCAGCAAAAAAGACTGTTGCATCTACTTTCGATGGTTGTGCTTTCTGGGTACCTAAGGGTGCTCATTCTATGGAGATGAATATGGCACCAAAGGCTTGGTCACATTGGTGAAAAGGGTTTGAGGACCTTGAAGAATAAAAATATTTTTGAGGGTATGAATGATTGTAACCTTGAGTTCAATTTTTGTGAACATTGCATTTATGGAAAACAAAACTGTGTTCAGTTTTATTCCAATTCTCACAAATCTTCTGAGGTGTTGGACTTGATTCATTCTAATGTGTTTGGTCCTGTTAATGTTCCTTCAATTTCAAAATCTGTTTGCTTTGTTTAATTCATTGATGACTATAGTAGAAGGAAATGGGTGTATTTCCTTAGAAGTAAATATGAAGTCTTTAATAGATTCAAAGAGTTCAAAGCTCTTGTAGAGAATTAGAAGGATAGAAAGATTAAGTGTTTAAGGACTGACAACGGTGGTGAGTTCTGTTCAGTAGATTTTAACAAGTTCTGTAAAGAACAGACGATTGAGAGGCACAAGATAACTCCATATACCCCTTAGCAAAATGGAGTTATAGAGAGGATGATTAGAACGTCGATGGAGAGGGAAAGGAGTATGCTAAGTGGAGCTGGTCTTGAACAAAAGTTCTAGGCTGAAGATGTTGCTACTGCTTCTTACCTGGTTAACAGGTCTCCTACATCAGCCCTCATTGATAAGACACCTATGGAGGTATGGTCTGGTAAAAAACCTTCATTAAGACACATCCGAATATTTAGTTGTGAGGCATATGCACACGTGCCTAAGGAGAAGAGGTCTAAGTTAGAGAACAAGGTTGTAAAGTGTATCTTCATCAGTTATGGCATCGATGTGAAAGGGTACAAGCTTTGGGATCCAGTAGCTGAGAGAGTTCTGTATAGTAGAAGTGTGATCTTCAGGGAGCTCAATCCTTCTTCTATTATCTTGCAAATAGAGAAAGAAGAGAAGAAAGATGATGTAGTTCAACTTCCTTCTGCCCCTGATAAAGTTGAACCAAAAACATCTATTGGACTTGATAATTAGGAGAGCTCTAGTAGCTCTGAAAGTTCAAAAGAAGATGAAGAACCTCAACCTCAACCTTTGAGGAGGTCCACGTGGATAAGGAAGAAACCTGATAGGTTGGGTTATTCATTGCATGATTCCAGTTGTATTTTTGCTTTGATTTCTAACATTGATGAGCTTAGAACCATGAAAGAGGCTATGGGTGTTCAAGAAGAAATTTGGTGTAGATGGTAGTGTTGAGAAATATAAGGCTAGATTGGTTGTGAAGGGGTATTCTTAGGTGGAGGGAATTGACTATGGTGAGATTTTCTCTCCCATTGCAAAGATGATATCTATTCAGTTCCTATGATCTCTTACAACAGCGTATGATCTAGAAGTGGAATAGATGGATGTGAAGACATCATTCCTTCATGGTGTCACTTGGAGGAGGAAATCTATGTCACAGCCAGAGCACTACATGGTGAAAGGTAAAGAAAATCTGGTTTGAAATAGTCTCCTAGGATGTGGTACTAGAAGTTTGATGCCTTTGTGTTGAGTATTAGATTTTAGAGATTAAAATCAGATCATTATGTTTACTACAAGTTTGACAATGATTGCATTCTCATTATTGCATTGTATGTCAATCATATGTTACTCATTGGGAATAGTAAAAGTCTGATTTCTAATTTGAAGTATCAGTTGTTATCATAGTTTGAGATGAAAAATCTAGGGGCAACTTGGAACATCCTAGGAATGAAAATCAGAAGAGACAAAACAAATAAAAAACTTTGGTTAGGCTAGAGTAAGTATGTTAACACTATGTTGGAGAGATTTAGCAGATAGATTGCAGACCTTTGACTGTTCCTGTTACAATGGGGGAAAAGTTATCTATTGAAGATTGTCCAAAGTCTCTTTCTAAGACAAAGGATATGAGCAGAGTTCCTCATGCTAGTGCAGTTGGCAATTTGATGTATGGATGGTCTGCACAAGACTAGACATTGCCCAAGTAGTGGGAGTCCTTAGTTGATTTATGGCTAATCCTAGATGGGTAAATTGGGATGCTATGAAGAAAATATTCAGATATTTGTGGGGTACTTCTGAGTATTCCTTATGTTATCATGGTTATCCTACAAGACCTTGGCATTCACTTTGTATTCGTGGATTTGTGGATTTAGATTGGGTAGGTGACATTGACAGCAGGAGATCCACCAGTGCTTATGTGTTCACTATGTTTAGTGGTGCTATTAGTTGGATGAGTAAGCAGCAACCTGTGGTCACTTTGTCCACTACTGAAGTTGAGTACATGGCAGCGACTCGTGCTTGTAAAGAAGCCATTTGACTTAAGAGATTATGTTCTGATGTTGGGTTTGATGCAGGGAAGATTACTATTTGTTGCAACAATCAGAGTGCCATATGTTTGGCAAAGAATCCTACTTTCCATGCAAGGACTAAATATATTGATGTCCAGTACCATTTTGTTCATGCATTGGTAGTGGATGGGAAGGTAAACTTGGAAAAAGTTGAAACTTTGATGAATGTTGTAGATTCCTTGACAAAGCCTGTGAGCATATAGAAGTTCAAATGGTGTTCAGAGTCTATGGGCCTCACAACCCCTAGCAATTAAATCATGGTTTTGATATTCCCTTTGCTGTTGCAAGGTGTTCAACAAGTGGGAGAATGTTAAGAAAAGTGTCTCAGCCTTGCAACTTTGAAAGATTACTATTCTTCCCAATTTTGGTCTTTTTAAATACCCTTTATCTTGGAGAATGGTCTAGAACCTTCAAAGTTTCCAAATAAGCTAAAAATAGTGAGACTTACTATTTTTAGTAAGTCCTTCAATTGAACTTGGATTGACCTAAGATTTTCCCAAAAGGTGTGGAATAGTTAAGTAAACATCTCGGGTGAGTTTCAACTCAAGATCATATTTGGATTGTGAGATATTAAAGTTTTTGTTTTTTGAAATTGCCAAAAAAGTTTTGAACTCAATTATCAGAATCAAAACTTCTCTAAATGTCCCAAAACTTGTCATAACTGGTATCCCAGGGTGATAAATCTCTTCATGAGCTTTCTGACACATAAAATAGTTTGTCAATCAGACAGCTGGATCAAAAGTTATGGCCTCCGAAAGTTGGACCTTCTATTTTGGGAAATGTAAAAATGTGTTGGACACATAAAAGAGCTGTAAAGGGGAGAGTTACACATGTTGGTGTGTGGTTTATCACATCATAAGGCATCTTTAATTGGAGATAATTTAGGTCCCACTTTTGGGTGGTTTTAGCTCATGGTTTTGTAATTACCAATGGTGATGTATTGTATTGTATCTCCTATATATCAAGAACTTCAGATGGAGGTTGTATGTAAGAATCTCATAGATGTCAAGTTACCTCCTAGATCTCTGGTTGGATATACTCTTGTAAAAGCTTGATCTGTAAGTATATTGTAATCTTTATGATTTCTTAATAATATATTGGGCGGCTTTGGAGTGTGGGGTTTTTAACCTGAAAGGGTTTTCCCCACGTATATCTTAGTTTGTGAGTTTTATGTTTGTATTTGGAAGTTGTTATTATCTTTCTATTAATGTGCACCTTAATTTGTAACTGTAAAAGTAAAAATTTGCATAAGTCTTTCCTCATTAGATCAGTGTAGGAAGCATTTCTACATACCTTGCTTCCTTTCAAGAAATCATTCAAGAAGCAAAGCAAACTAAAGAACACATTCAAGAAGGAAGACAAAGATAGCAATGTTTACCTGAGAGATGACATAAATTTCTACTATAGAGGAAACCCTAATCCATACTGGAGTGAAGGATACTGAAGAGAAGGAGGAGGACTTGATAGGAGAACATTTAGAGGAACCTATTTCAAGTGTGGATGTGAAGGACATAGAGCATTTGATTGCAATCAGGGGAGTACAAGCAAGAGAATAAAGAATAGTAGAAGAGAAGCCTATGTGGAAGAACTTGTTGGATCACCTAGTTCATTTGGTAAACCTGAGAAAGGAGAATCACTTGTGATGAGGAGAGCATTATTTCAAGAAGATACAAATGAGGAACCACCACAAAGGAAAAGTTTGTTCAAAATTAGATGCAAATCAAGAGGCAAATGTTGTAAATTGTAATTGATAGTGGTAGTTCTGATAACCTAGTTTTAGAGGAGATGGTGACTAAGCTGAAGTTGGAAAGATTAAAACACCCTAATCCCTATCAGATAGCATGGATTCAGGATTATCATAAGTATGATAGGAAATATATACATGATGGGATAAAGAATACATACACTATAACATCAAATGGAAAGAGAATTACTTTGATTCCTTTAGAAGATGATCCTAAGGGTGAAGTATGTGGAAACACTAGAATTTGTTTGGTAGATGCAAGAAAATTTCTAGATGGTTTGAGACATGAGAACATGTGTTATGATTTGATTCCTAAGAAGCCTGAAGCATTGAAGAAGACTCAAGAGTCATAACCAGAGGAGATAAAAGAGTTGCTGATAGAGTATGAAGACATCATATCATATAATGTACTTGAAGGATTGCCACCAATCAGGAGTATTAGTCATCACATGGATCTTATACCTGGAGCTAGTTTACCTAATAAAGAAGTACGCAGAATGACACTAGCAGAGAATGAAGAATTGAATAGACAAATACAAGAGTTTTTGAGGAAAGGTTTGATCAGAGAAAGTTTGAGTCCTTATGCAATACCTATAGTGTTAGCACCTAAGAAAGATGGAGAATGGAGAATGTGTACTAACTATAGAGCAATCAACAAGATCACAGTTAAGTATAGATTCCCTTTACCTAGGATGGATGACATTATGGATTGTTTCAGTGGAGCAAAATATTTCACAAAGATAGAATTGAAGAGTGGATACCATCAGATCAAGATCAGAGGAGATGAATTGAAGACTACTTTCAAGACAGATCAAGGACTGTATGAGTGGTTAGTGATGCCTTTTGGATTGACAAATGCACCAAGCACTTTAATGAGGTTGATGAATGAATATTTGAAGAAATTCTTGGGTAAGTTTATTATTGTATACTTTGATGACATTCTGATTTTCAGTAAGACAAAAGAAGAACATTTGCAACACCTTAGACAAGTATTGCAGAGATTGAGAGAAGAGAAATTGTTGATAAACATCAAGAAATGTAGTTTCATGAAGGAAGAATTGGTATATTTAGGATTAGTGATTTGTACGGAGGGATTGAAGATGGACCCTGAGAAGGTAAGAGCAATAGTTGAATGGCCTATGCTAGAGAGCATTGGAGAAGTTAGATCATTTCATGGATTGGCTAGTTTCTAACAAAAGTTCATTAGAAATTTTAGTTTAATTTGTAACCCTATGATAGAGACAATGAGAGGAGATAGGAAAGATTTCAAGTGGACATCAGGAGTAGATAAGAGGTTTGAGTTGTTGAAGCAGAAGGTGATAGAGCAACCTGTTTTGGCATTACCGAATTTCAATAATGTATTTCAAGTAGATTATGATTCAAGTGGAAATGCAATAGGAGAAATGTTAAGTCAATAAGGTAGACCTGTAGCATATTTCAGTGAGAAATTAAATGATGCAAGGAGATGATATTCAGTTTATGACTAAGAGTTGTATGCCATAATTCAATCCTTGAAGAAGTGGAGACATTACTTGTTGCCTAAGGAGTTTGTGTTGTATACAGATCATCAATCTTTGCCATATTTGAACAGTCAAGGAAGGTTGAATCAGAGACATATGAGATGGGTAGAGTTCATGCAAAGTTACACATTTGTGTTGAAACATAGGAGTGGGAAATCAAACAAAGTTGCAGATGCCCTGAGTAGGAGAAGAAACTTGCTGATAGAGATGAGAGTTGAAGTATTGGGATTTGTTGAATTGAACATGTATAAGGAAGATCTTGATTTTGCAAAACCATGGAAAACATGTGAGGAACCTGTTGTAACAGACAGAAGTAAGTGGCTAGATTATTTCATTAAAGAAGATATGTTGTTCAAAGGAAATCAGTCGTGCATACCTAGAAGTTCAATGAGAGATAATTTGATTAAGGAGAAACACAATGTTGGATTGGCAGGACATTTTGGCATTGATAAAATAGTGGTTGTGGTAAGTGAAAACTACTTTTGGCCTCGGATACATAAGGATGTTAGGAAATTTGTGCAAATTTGTAGGGTTTGTCAAGTTGCAAAAGGGAGTAGTCAAAACACTAGATTGTATAAACCATTAATAGTACCAGAGAGACCTTGGGAATGCATAAGTATGGATATTGTAATGGGATTTCCTAAGACACAAAGATGACATGATTCAATATTTGTAGTGGTGGAAAGATTTTCAAATATGACACGTTTCATACCTTGTAAGAAGACAATTGATGCAATGCATGTAGCTGACTTGTTTTTCAATGAGATTGTGAGATTGCATGGATTACATAAGAGCATCATTTTAGACAGAGATACAAGATTTCTTGGATATTTTTGGAAGATACTTTAGAAGAAGATGAAGACAAACTCAAAGTTCAGTTCAGCATTTCATCCACAAACTGATAGACATACAGAGGTAGTGAATAGGAGTTTGGGAAACTTGTTGAGATGTTTGGTTGGAGAGAAGGCAAGAAGTTGGGATTTGATTATTTCATAAGAAAAATTTCTTGAAATGCACTGGAAAACTAAGAGAGGGGTTGAATTAGTTTTCCTAAAACTTTAACCAATTATGAATATCAACTCATCAAACACTTATATCTAGATATAACGATGAAAACATGAAACAAGAAGCTCAACACAATAACATAATCAACACATGAGACACCAAATTTTTATGTGGAAAACCCTAAAAGGGAAAAACTACGGTGGGTTTTAGCCCACAATAATCAATAAGTTATAGCAATACTAAAAATCTAAGGCTCACTGCTCAAAAGAGGCTCACTACCAAGAGGGTGGTTCACTGCCAAAGGCTTGCTCATTGCCAAAAGGGATGAACTGAGATAGTAGCATCTACACCATGGTAGCGTCCAGTTCCATTGAAGTACAATATCTCTCCTCTGCTCTGCCTTATTCTCACTCCTATTTCATCATTTTTGCATCTTACACTTTTTCACATTTTGATAACAATCATTTATACACTTCATCAACTTTGGAATGAACATCAAGGTCGGCATTACATTCATCAACCATTGGAACAATCTCCAAGGTTGGCATTACAAACATACATAAAAATAGGTCTGAACCTAATACAAATTTAGCTAAGGAAAAGATGTATATATGTATGTTGATCACACCATCCCTTAGTTGGGACTCAATCACAATCCTTCATACTATGACACACTTCTACAATCTTCAAGGCATCTCTGCAAATAATGAGTTCAATCAAGTCAGCCCAGATTGGAGATAATACTGGGTCTTCAAAGAACAAACTTAATCCATGAATCAAAATTTTCTTTGCAGACCAATCTAAAGGTAGGAACATGATCAAGAGACATCCACAAGCACATTGTAATCACCAGGAACAATGACACGATCTTTAACCACTTTGTCAAGAAGATTCTTCAAACTGGAGCACAAGAACAACACTATTAGCCACTGTCATAAGTAAATGATAGCTTGCAGGCCAGCAAATCACAAACCATTGTAGTTGAAGGCACTTATCATCATTATAGACTTAATTGTAGAACCATGGATCATAATATTTCAATGTGGAGGAATGCAAATCAAAATACCTTCTCCCTATCACCACTGAACACACAAAAAAATAGTTTTTACTCTGGTGAACAAAACTCTCTCAAATCTTCATATCGGAGGCTCAAACTTGAGATTTAATAGCTTCATGCATGCCTCTAAATAACTTCCAATCTATAGACAAATATATTCATTCTATAGGAAATGTGGAGCATTCTTCTGGACTATTCCTCTTTTATTCAATACATTATTTCCACTGCAACTCATTGTTTCTACCAGAGGGCTAATTTTCTCAATATCCTCAACATCAAAATCAATTACATAGATAGGCATAAAGCATCTAACTCAGTTCAAGCAAGTAAAAAGATAAGGGCACAGTTTACATCAATGACAACATTGGTTAGGTATATACTTGCAACAATCTCCCCCTTTGTTATTGATGGAAACATTGTTGCAAGTATGGGCCTAACTGGTGTTGTCATTGATGTCAACATACTTCTATTGTATTAATGATTAGGATTGGATGAACTGTTTGCTGAGGATATTGAAAAAATTGGTCATATTAGGAACAATGAAGAACAGTGAAGACAATAAGGTAAAAGTCCAAGTTAAGATGAGTATCAGAGGATGTGGTTTAAAGGGTTTGTAGATATGTGTCTTAAGATGATCCAGTAAAGATTTCAGAGGTCTGCATGAAGATCTGAAGAAATTGTGGTTGCTCAAGTAAAACTGGTTCTGACAGGTGTTCAGAGGTGACAGAGTGATACAGATAGGTCCGGTGAGATCCGAAAATGCATTATCCTATTCTGTGGATTTGAGGGAGTGTTTAGGAAGTCTTTTTGAAGTGTCAACTTGTTTGGTTCATGGTTTGAAGGTCCACAAGCATCTATTCCTTTGTGATAGTGATAACAGACTGTGTTTTTGAGGTTCTAGATGAAGAAGAAAAGGATTTTAGTAAGCAGATGAAGTGTGGATGTTCTTGGTGATTCAGGCAAGCTTGTGGAGGTCTTTGGATCATGTCCAATTCGTGTTGGTGGTTTGTATTGAAGTTTAAGCTCGCATTTGAAGAATTACTTCTAGATGAAGGTGTTCTTCCTTAGACTGGCTGACTGGATGAGTTACTCATCCTACAGATGTTCTTGTAGATGTTTGCCGACTTAGATGATTATTCCTAAGTTGATGTTTGTATAAATAAGGAATTGTGAAGTCAATTCAAAGGATGTCTTGTGGAGATGAGTGTGTGGTAGCGAGGAGGGAAGCGAAAGGCAGAGTAGAAGTATTGGGCTTAAATGGAACTGACTCAAGCATGGTTAAGATGCTATTCTCTAGTTCAAGTATGTGATACTTATTCTTCTGTAGATAGTGTGTCTCTTGTAGGCAGTGAGCCTCTTGTGAGCAGTGTGCTCAGGTAGTGAGCTCTAATTGGCATGTGCCATTTTGTTCTTTCTATTCTTATAATAGAGAATACAATCTTGGGTTAATCACCCCATGGTTTTTCCTTTAACTGAGTTTTCCACGTTAAAATCTTGGTGTCTCATGTGTTAATGTGTTTCTGCTCTTGGTTTAATGCATTATGGTTCCATGATTAAATTATTATTATGCTGCTGAATTACAAAGTGGATTTAAGTGTGTAAATAGGAAGAAAGTTTAAGACAACTGATTCACCCCCCCTCTCAGTTGTCTACCTTGAATCTAACAATTGGTATCAGAGCTAGGTTCCTCTAAAAGGAGCTTAACCGCTTGAGGAGATCTAGGATGTCATCCTATAAGAAGGATAGTCTGAAGTTTGATGGAACCACTTTCAATCTTTGGAAAAGTTGCATAAAATGTCACTTGTAATGTATGGGGATGCAGTACTAGAACATGGCTTCAACAAAGTATACTCCTCCATAGGGTGGATCGAAAACCCAAAATAAAATCACAGATGCTGAAAACAATCTGCGGACCATAGAGGCTCTTCTAAGCGCATTATCTGATTCAAAGCTTTCAAATGTTGTTGTTCTACCAACTACTTTTGAGATTTGGGAAAAACTGGAACTTTTGCATGGAGACAAGTATGTTAAATCTACAAGTTCACAAAGTCTGAAAGGGAAATTTGAAAATCTGAAGATGAGAGATGATAAAAATATTACTACTTTTATGCCAAGAGTAAATGAGATTGTTTGTGGAATTAGAAATGTTGGTGGAGTCTTGGATGAAGATGAGATTGTTGGTAAAATTCTCAGATCCCTTCCTACTTATAAAATCAAGGCTGCTGCCATTGAAGAATTCAGAGCCCATACAACTATCACAAGAGATCAACTGGCTGGTAAATTGGCTGCATTTGAAATGGCCAAGTTTGGAGATGAACCCCCAAAGATTGAATCTGCATTCAAAGCCAGTGCCTCTGTAAAAGGTAAACAAAGGTTTGATTCGAAAGAGAACTCTTCAAGGAAACTATCTTGGTATGAAAAAGCATGAAAAGACCTAGAAGAAGAAGAAGCAGAAACTACTCAGCTTGAAGCCCTTATTGCAAAAAGACTACCAAGAGGATCTGGTAAGTATGAAGGAAAATTGCCTTTTAAGTGCTTTAACTACAATAAGATTGGTCATTTTACCTCTAGATGTCTGGAAAGATTCTCAAGGCCAAAACCTAACAAATCAAGGTTCCAAAAGAATTGTTACTATGTTCATGAAGATGATGATGATGAAAGAGTAACAGATGATGAATCAGAATCAGGAAACAAATCCGGAAGTGATTGGGTGTTTATTGCCATCAAGGAAGAAGATCCAGTGCCCTCTAAATATGTCAATCATAAAGTTATAGAAAGAGCTTTGGCTACCCAAGTTGAAGAGAAGGATGATTGGGTCATTGACAGTGGTTGCTCTCACCATATGACTGGTGACAAAAATAAGTTCATAGATTTGGAAAGGTATGAAGGTGGAGTGGTAAAATTTGGTGATAATTCTGCTGGTAGAATCAGAGGTAGAGGAACTATTTCTTTTGATGGAAGGAACAAAACTGGTAATGTACTATGTGTTGAAGGATTGAAGCACAATCTTCTCAGTGTTGGGCAATTAGTGGACAAAGGCTATGATCTCAGATTCAAAAATAGAAAATCCAAGATCTTTAAGAGTTCCAGACCAGAGATTGCATTCGATACCCCAAAAAAGGTAACATCTTCCATTTAGTTGGTACTGGTAAAAGTTGTCTATTTGTGCAAGTTGATCAGAGTTGGTTATGGCATAGGAGAATGTGTCATGTGAATTTTGATAATATCATCAATATAAGCAATACTCAGGCTGTAAGAGATATCCCAAAACTGGTGAAACCTACAAATAGTTTGTGCAAGGAATGTCAATTGGGTAAACAGAGTAGAGTCTCTTTCAAAAGCAAGGAACATTCTTCTACCGGATTATTAGACTTAGTTCATACTGATTTATGTGGTCCGACAAGAATTAGGAGTGTGCAAGGTGATAGATACTTCATGTTACTAATTGATGACTATTCCCAGATGATGTGGGTAACTTTTCTGAAAGAGAAATTAGAAGCTCTTGAGAAATTCAAAATATTCAAGGCTATGGTAGAGAATGAAACTAGATTAAAATTAAAATGTCTGAGATCTGATAGAGGAGGAGAATTCACATCCAATGAGTTCATAGATTTCTATGAGAAACATGGAATAAAGAGACAGTTGTCTGCTCCTAGGACTCCTCAGCAGACTGGAATAGTTGAGAGAAAGAACTGGACCATCCAGGAAGCATCTAGGACCATGATGATGGAAGAAAATGTTCCTCAGATCTATTGGAGAGAAGATGTTAGCACTGCAATCTATACTCTCAATCAAGTCCAAATTAGAAGCAATACCGATAAGACTCCTTATGAACTTTGGTTTGGCATCACTCCTACTGTGAGGTATTTCAGAGTCTTTGGTAGCAAGTGTTACATTAAAAGAGATGAAGATCTAGGCAAGTTTGATGCTAGAAGTAATGAAGGAATATTCTTGGGCTACTCTACTCAAAGCAAAGCATACCGGTGTTATAACAAGAGACTGAGAAAGATCATAGAAAATACAAATGTGAAGGTTGATGAAGGAATTGAAAAACCCTCAAGGTTTTATGAATTTTATGAAGATGATCATAATGATGTTATGATTCAAGGAGCCCAAGCCCCTTTTGAAATTTAGATTCAATCTAATCCAGAAATTTAGGAAGAAGAGATGAGCTCTAATGAGCCTGATCAAGAATCAGAAGTGCAAGAAACTCCCAAATTTCTAAGGTATGTAAGACTGAATCACTCTAAAGATTAGATCATAGGTGATAAAAGTGAAAGTGTACAAACAAGAAGAAGGATTGCTCAAGATTCAGAAGAGTATTGTCTGATTTCAAAGATTGAACCTAAGACAATGAATGAAGCTTGTAATGATGAAAACTAGACTAAAGCAATGGAGGAAGAACTGATGCAAATTGAGAAAAATTACACTTGCGATCTTGTTCCCAGACCTAGAAACAAGAATGTGATTGGAACCAAATGGGTCTTCCAGAACAAACTGAATGAAGTTGGTGAAGTAATCAGAAATAAAGCCAGACTAGTCTGCAAGGGCTATTCTCAAAAAGGAGTTGATTTTGAAGAAACTTTTGCTCCGGTGGGTAGAATTGAAGCAGTCAAAATATTTCTTGCGCTTGCTGCCTTCAAGGATTTCAAAGTATATCAAATGGATGTCAAGTCTGCTTTCCTGAATGGTGATTTGGAAGAAGAAGTATACATTGAGCAACCAGATGGATTTCAATTATCTGATCATGGTGATATGGTCTGCAAGTTGAAGAAAGCATTGTATGGACTGAAGCAAGCCCCAAGAGCCTAGTATGAAAGATTAGATAAGTATCTTTTGAAGAATGGTTTCAACAAAGGTACTGCTGACAGTAATTTGTATTTCAAAATTGATTGTGAAAACATCTTGATTGTTGAAGTGTTTGTTGATGATATCATTTTTGGAGGAAGAGATAGTATGTGTAAAACCTTTGCAAATCAGATGAAAAGTGAATTTGAGATGTCCATGCTTGGGGAAATGAATTTATTTTTGGGTCTACAAATCTCTCAATCAAAGAAAGGAATCTTCATTTCTCAGTCCAAATATGTGAAAGAATTGTAAAAGAAGTTTGGGATGGAAGACTCAAAGCCAATGAATACTCCCATGGCAACCAGATGTAAATTAAGCAAAGATGATGACTCACCTAAGGCTGATCAAAAAAAGTATAGGTCAATGATTGGAGGACTATTGTATCTTACTCAAACCAGACCAGATATTATGCAGGCTATTGGTCTTCTTGCTACATTCCAAGCTGATCCTAGAGAATCTCATGTCATGGCAATCAAGAGGATATTTAGATATCTAAAAGGGATAATTGAGTATGGTCTGTGGTATCCTAGAGATCATGATTTCTCTCTTCATGCATATACAGATGCTGATTGGGCAGGAGATGTGGATGACTGGAAGAGTACTAATGGTGGAGCTTTCTTTTTGGGGAAGAGATTGGTTTCTTGGATGAGCAAGAAACAAGAGGTAATATCTCTGTCCACTGTAGAAGCAGAATATATAGTAGTAGCAAGTAGTTGCAGTCAAGTTTTGTGGATGAAGAAAATGCTCAGAGACATAAGAGTGGAGTATGAGGAGCCTATCACAATCTTTTGTGATAACTCAAGTGCAATTAACATCTCAAAGAATCTGGTGTTGCATTCAAAGACTAAACACATATCAATCAAGTTTCACTTTTTGAGAGAGCAAGTGAACAAGAATGAAGTCAGATTGGAGTTTGTGCCTTCCAAGGATCAAATTGTAGATATCTTTACTAAACCTCTTCCTAAGGACTCTTTTGAGTCTTTCAGGGAGAAGTTAGGGGTTATTGCCCCTCCGGTGGTGAACTAAGGTGCACTGATGTGCATCAGTCTGGTGGATATCAAAGTCATATCTTGTGGTCCAGATTGATGATGGGGAGTTGTTACTCAGGAGGAGCAGCTGGTATGATTCTGAAATATTGGAATTGCAAGTATGTCCCCTTTGCCATTGATGTCAAAGGGGGAGAGAAGACGTGAAAAACAACTGGTTGCTGATCAAAGGGGGAGGAGGAAAGAAAGAGAAGACATGTGAATGGTTGCTGCTGATAGGGGGAGTTGTGACAGTAAGGATAAGTTTTTGTCTTGATGGTTAAAATAGTTTTTCACATCATATTTTGCCATCAATGACAAAGGGGGAGATTGTTGCAAGTATGGGCCTAACCAATGTTGTCATTGATTAGGATTGGATGAACTGTTTGCTGAGGATATTGAGAAAATTGGTCATATCAGGAACAATGAAGAATAGTGAAGACAGTAAGGTAAAAGTCCAAGTTAAGATGAGTATCAGAGGATACGGTTTAAAGGGTTTGTAGATATGTGTCTTAAGATGATCCAGTAAAGATTTCAGAGGTCCTCATGAAGATCTGAAGAAATTGTGGTTGCTCAAGTAAAATCAGTTTTGACAGGTGTTCAGAGGTGACAGAGTGATATAGATAGGTCCGGTGAGATCTGAAAATGCATTATCCTGTTCTATGAATTTGAGGGAATGTTTAGAAAGTTTTTGTGAAGTGTCAACTTGTTTGGTTCATGGTTTGGAGGTCCGCAAGCATCTATTCCTTTGTGACAGTGATAACAGACTGTGTTCTTGAGGTTTTGGATGAAGGAGAGAAGGATTTCAGTAAGCAGATGAAGTGTGGATGTTCTTGGTGATTCAGGCAAGCTTGTGGAGGTCTTTGGATTATGTCCAGTTCATGTTGGTGGTCCACATTAAAGTTTAAGCTCGCATTTGAAGAATTACTTCTGGATGAAGGTGTTCTTCCTTAGACTGGCCGACTAGATGAGTTACTCATCCTATGGATGTTCTTGTAGATGTTTGCCGACTTAGATGGTTATTCCTAAGTTGATGTCTTGTATAAATAAGGAATTGTGAAGTCATTTCAAAGGGTGTCTTGTGGAGATGAGTGTGTGGTAGCGAGGAGGGAAGCAAAAGGTAGATCAAAAGTATTGGGCTTAAATGGAACTAACTCAAGCAAGGTGAAGATGCTATTCTCCAGTTCAAGTATGTGATATTTATTCTTCTATAGACAGTGTGTCTCTTGTAGGCAGTGAGCCTCTTGTGAGCAGTGTGTTTGGGTAGTGAGCCCTAATTGGCATGTACCATTTTGTTCTTTCTATTCTTCTAACAGAGAATACAATCTTGGGTTAATCACCCCATAGTTTTTCCCTTAACCAGGTTTTCCACATTAAAATCTTGGTGTCTCATGTGTTAATGTGTTTCTGCTCTTGGTTTAATGCATTATGGTTCTATGATTAAATTATTATTATGCTGCTGAATTACAAAGTGGATTTAAGTGTGTAAATAGGAAGAAAGTTTAAGACAACTAATTCACCTCCCCCTCTTAGTTGTCTGCCCTAAATTTAACTAACATATGATGTGAAAAACTAAAAAGACCATCAAGACAAGATTTTGTATTGATTACTTTCTCCCCCTTTCTCTTTACACATGCACTTTTTCTCCCTCTGAGTTTTTCACATGATTTCTCTACCCCATTGACATCAATGGCAAAGGGCACATACTTGCATTATGCTACTTTGATCAACACTTTCTTTATTAGTAACATCTAGCTACTCCCCCTGAGAGGTAGCTCTCCAAACACAAATCTAGATTAATAAAGAAGGTTTTAGGCACCACTAAAATGATGCATTCTTATGCATCTTAGTTCAGAGCAGGAGGGGTAATTACCCCTAACTTTTCTCTAAGATACTCAAAGATATCCTTAGGCAAAGGCTTATTGAATATGTCTACAACCTAATCCTTTCTGGACACATATTCTGTTGCAAATATGTGCCTAAGTGGAATTGTCATTGATGTCAACATATCCTTGTTGCCATTGGTGTCAACTATATCCTATTTTGCTATCTGTATGGAAGACTAGATTGTTGAGGATATTGAGAAAATTAATGACAATCAATGTATGCAGACCATATGGATGTGTAGAGGTCTGCCTGAAGGAGCTCTAGTTATGATTTGAGAAGTTTGCATTAAGATCTGAGGAAGTTATTGCCATCTAAGTAGAATTAGTTCCTGCAATCTCAGGAGAGATAGAGTGACAGGGAAGTGGTCTGGATTGCTCCGGTAACGTAAAATGATGATCTACAAATCTAGAGGAATGTTTGGGAAGTCAGTGTGTATCATCAATACAAGTGGTTCATGGTTTACAGATCCGCAAGCAATCCTTCTAGTTTGACAGTCATGGAAGATATTGTTCTTGAGGTTTTGGTTAAAGATGCAAGTGATTATGATGAGTTGGAGGAGTGTGGATGTTTCTGTTGAATTCAATATGCTTGTGAAGATCTTTGGATCGTGTAGCTACTATGTTGGGGGTCTGCATTGAGCTTTGTGCTCATTTTTGAAAACTTTCATTTTTGTTGTTGATGTTCTTCCCAGTTTTGGCCAACTGGATGATCCTAGTGTATTGCGGATAATTGAAGAGCATTTTATGAAGCATGGCATGTTTGTAGAGGAAGATTGAAGTCTCAGTTGTGTTTAGTCGACAATGTAATGATCCACGTTAAGTTTAGCCAACCTGGTTGATCATTCTAAGGTTGATGAAGTGTCTAAATACTTGTTGAAGAGTTGTTGAAAATTATCCTTGTAGGGTCATCCCACAATAATGGGTTACACTTTTTGGCCAAACTTGACATTGAAATCAACATTTTGAACTAAATCTTCACTTTCTGATACCTATAGCTGCTAAACCATTAAGAAGTTGAAGATGATGTGAACTAGTGATTTGTGATATTTTGTTTGTAGATTATAAATATATATTTTTTTAAAAAATTGGAGTTAAATTGTAAAAAAAATTGTGTCTCCTTTGATAACTAGTTTTTAATAGTAAACATCATTTTTTAAAGTGATGTGTATTCCGTAGCACATAACTTTTTTTATAGAAAGGATAAAATTCTGATTCTTTTGAATTTAGATTGGTAACACCAATATATAGGGCATGCATTTGGTTTCATAATGTTTTGTTGATATTTTTTAGAATTTTTTTTCACTAATTTACTAATTTTCCATGTGTGTAGAACAAAGAACTTGATGTTCAGTGAAAAACCTACATTCACAAGAAATAAAAAATAAATATAATAATCAAATTAAATATATTTAAAAATATACTTTTTGGAAAGCTTATAATAAGGACTACATACTTACAAAATATAAATTTTAAATGAATTCATTTGATCCCCCAAAAGGTAAATCAAAAGTGGTTTTTTATCAGCATTTTGATAGGTGTAGAGGAGACTCCATTATAGGTATGGTTTAAAACTAGTAGGGTTCTATCCAAGGGGGTTTGAATCTAAGGGGGTTTGATCAAACCCTCTTCAATTAAAATCCTTTAAATGGAACCTGTCAAGGCTTAAATCATTATATTTTCTAAAAATATGTGATTTTAGTAAAAATTAAGATGTCTCAGAAAGTGTAACCCATTATTGTGGCAGCACCCTATACAAAATTAATTAAATCTAAAGAAAGGATCAAAAGCAGAGCAAAGAAGAAGAGGAGTGAATGAAATATAGAGTGAAGAGTCAGTGAAGAAGAATTTAAAGATAGAAGTAGAAGTTGTTTGAGCCTTTAAAGGGACTGAATCAGGCATGAATGTAGATGCTATTTCTCAGTTCATTATCTCTGTGTAAATCATAAATTCTTATATGCAGTGAGCCTCCTTTTGAGCAATGAGCTTTGGGTAGTGCACCCGAAGGCATGTGCCTTCTATTTTCTTAAGTACTTTTAACAAGGTACACATTTTTGTGGGTTAACCCCCACCGTGGTTTTTCCCTTAACTCAGTTTTCCACGTCAAAAATTTTGGTGTTGTGTGTTCATGTTGTTTTTGCTCATGTGTTAATTCATGCTTAAATGTTTACATCATTAATCTATTTGTAAGTTAAGAAAGAAGATTAAAACTTTAGAAAAGATTAAAGTTTAGGGACAACTGATTCACCCCCCCTCTCAGTTGTCCAGACTAATTCCAACAATTGGTATTAGAATCAAGTTCCTCTAAAAGAAACTTGACCGCTTGAGGAAATCCAAGATGTCATCTTACAAGAAGGAAAGTCTGAGATTTGATAGAACAAATTACTCCCTCTGGAAGGCATGCATATAGTGTCATCTAGAATGTATGGGTGATGCTTTTTTGGTTAATAACCAAGAATGTGTATAAGATTTCGAAGAATGGACCTTCAACTATAGACGAACTTAGAGATGCTGAACACAACATTCGAGCCAAAGAAGCATTGTTGAGTGCCCTGTCTGATAAAGAATTGGCAAATGTCCTTGATTTGAAAACCGCTCATGAAATCTGGACTAAGTTGGAAAATTTGTATGAAGGTGACAAATATGTTAAATGTGCCAAGCTACAAAGGCTAAAGGGTAAATATGAAAGATTGGTAATGAGTGAAGATGATAACATTACTTCCTAAATGCAAAAAGTAAATGAACTTGTGACCTGTATCAAAAACGTAGGTGGAGTATTGGAAGAATTAGAAATTGTTGCCAAAGTGCTTAGATCCTTACCTACAACATACAAGCACAAAGTTGCAGCCATTGAAGAAATCAGGATAGTAACAACTGTCACAAGGGATCAGTTAGTTGGTAAGCTCTCAGCATTTGAAATGAGTGAGTTTGGTGATTCTCTCCCTAATTCTGAATCTGTATTTAAGGCTAGTGTATATGGAAAGTAAAGCTATGATCGGGGAGAAAGTTCTTCAGGAAGATCAAATAGATTTGTGAAGACAAGGAAGGATCTTGAAAATGATGAAATTGAGACTATAGATCTTGAAGCTCTTATTGCCAAAAGAATGCCAAGAGGATCCGGTGAGTATGACAGAAAGTTACCATTAAAATGTTTTACTTGTAATTGTATACACCTAAAAATGACACGACTCTGTCTAAATAAATATTCTTAATATTTATTTAAGTCTAATTCCTCTATCAATAAATAAACAAACAAATTTATTTATTTGATTCAATTTCTTCCAACAATTAAATAAAATTATTTATTTAATTAAATTCTTCTAATTCCTCCAACAAATTAAATAATACCAATTATTTAATTAGTTCTTCCAAATTCATTCTAAATTAAATAAAACCAATTATTTAATTGTTTCTTTGTAATATCCCTTGCCCAAACTAATTGATTTTTTTGCTCAAGGAATATTGTCAAACACTTAGTATGCAACCTTTCTCTTCTCTAATTTTTGTGTTTCAGATTGTTTGGTATAGTTTGAATGATGCCAAGATAATTTAGAATGATTGCAAATGATATTTACAATGCCTCTAATATGCAAATGCACTTCTTTTTGGTATTTTTCAATGCATATACATGAAAATTAGACATGAAATGCACACCTACAGCGAATTGGTATTTTGTCAAACACTTGGCATGCATACTATTATGCTAATCATGAAGGATATTAATATGCACATTACATAAAATAGATGGCCTACAACTTATCACTCCTTTATTGAGATATATTGTCTAATACAATGCTGATATGAATGGCCAAGACTCTTGGCTTTCCAATTTTATGCAACTCCTAAAGTATGATAACAAATGACAACTATGAAACAATGCTGATATGAATATGCTAACTCATGAAAGAACCTGGAAATGTAAGCTACTGTGAATTGATGACGAAGATGAAGGAATGGTAGCCTCAAAATAGCTCATAAACATCCCTCTCAAGCCCCAATCGTGCCTCTCAAGTGTAGCACCCAGCCTTCTCATCAACCAAGGAAAGGAGTCCCTTCCGAACCCAAATTGAAACCCTCTCCTAGCTGCCCTGTACTGTGGCGTTACTATTCACGGCACTGTAGCAATCACTGTAGCATTACTATAGAAAACACTGAAGCATACTGTAGCAAATCACTGTAGCATGCACTGTAGTGTCACTGTAGCGTGACACTATTCACAACATTATAGCAGCCAATAGAAAAACTTCTGATGTGCAAATTAATACCTCCAAACCCTTGGCTAGTACTGCAGATTTAAGCACAAATGAAAGGATTGAAGTATCCCTTCCAATTTGCAACCCTTTAGAGGATATTTCACCACCTCAGTTATGCTAATCTATGGGAGTTTCCGTTCCCAAAGACCAAATATGCAGAAACCCTTGGCTCCACAAAACTCATCAAATGCAAATGTCAATAATCGGACGCCTGGAAGCTTGCCTTGCCCCTTCTTTTATACATTTTTTAATCCCACTTCAAGAGGCTTCTAGAAAAATCTTATTATTTCATTTTAGTGACTTTAATGATATAATATTTATTTTAAGTCACTATATTAAATTAATTAAATATAAGGTTACCTTTTGATTAAAAATTAAGTAATAACCTTATAAAATAATTAATTTAATAATAGCTCCCTTATTTCGTCAATTAGCCTTCGGGAGATAAAGGCTAAATTACTCATCATGAAAGTTGCCTAGGAAGGGGACATTATATTCTTCCAATAATATCTTCTCTAAATTTAAATAAATCAATTATTTATTTGAGTTGTCCATTTCTTCTAAATTGAGTTATCTCTAAATATAATTCAATCCTTGTGCACATGCAATTGAATATCCTAAATATTTAATTGAGCTAAAATACCTTCTCATCCTCATACAATTTCCATCCTCTAGTTCTATTCTCTTAATTGATTAATTTATTCTTTTAATTGATTAATATCTTCAATTAACTCATTCTTCTATTTTATTAATTCCTCTCATGCAAAGTAGAGCAAGACACATGTCTCCTTCCTATTCATGCACATTCCTCAACCATTCTATACCATTGATCTTATCATTCTTTCTATACCATTGATCTTCTCTCTCTCAAGTCTATAAATTGAACCCTATTCTTTTATTTCATTCATCCAGGCTTTAAGTAAATTTACTCTGCAGGAATCACAATGCGCCTTTGGTACCAATTCCTTCATTACTTGCGATCAACCTGTTACCATACTATTATCTTTATTTTGAAGCTCATCTTCATGGCAAAACTATCACAGTCATTTCCAATTGACAATCTTGAAAGAAAGCAAAGAAGTGTACTCTCTGAGGGCCCTATTTCATACATGTAAGATCAATTGTGATAGGTGACCAATGGAAGCTTAGAATCAAAAGAGGTTTGCTTTGTATTGTTCATTGTTCAATTGAATCTCTTTTGTTCATTATTTCATTGAGTTATTTGGATTATTTGATATTATTTGATTGATCATTCTAATTTTTTGATAACATTTTTGGCGCCCACCATGGGGCCTAGCCCCAATTTAACCCAAAACTAAGTTTTTTGTGTTTTAGAAAGTCATACATAGGAGGAAATCATGCATCTAACACATCCTAACATGCATCTATTGTCTGTTCTGGTGCATACATTCTTCTGGTGAATACATTCTTCTGGTGCATATAATCTCTGTTCCGGTGCATATACCCTCAGATACGACGCATCTGCTAGTTTAGCACATTTATACTATTTTCATGTGCTTTTGACCTCTATCTTAGTGCATATATACTACAGTACTTATGATCTTTTTTATGGTGCATTCAATCTATGAAGCTGGGCATCTAATCTAGGCAGTGATTTTAGGGTTTCCTTGAAGTTTTTGCTAATGCTAACATCTTTTTTTAGGAACATTCTTGATATGTCTGTAGGCTAGGGACTGGTTTAGAATCATATAGTTGCACTTGTTAAATCACACTTCGATTTCTAACAGGAAACTAAAATGGATCCTCCTGCAAATCTCACATAGTCTTAACTAGGAAGGTGGTAATTGAATCATTGCTATCTTGCATATCATTGAATCATTTCTATATTGCTATCCTTCAAAGTTAACAACTCATTGCTATCTTGGTAAAACTTTACCATTGCTATCTTGTTATCACTTCAAAGTTAACAAATCATTGCTATCTGGGTAAAAATTGAACACATCATTGCTATCTTGGTAAAACTGAACCACTGCTATCCTGTTATCACTTTAAAGTTAACAAATTTTTGTGCTTACCCAAGTAGATAGCTCATCTAGTTTTTCTCATTTTTAACTAGGGGAAAAAGAACCATTGTCTTCTATGTTTTGGGAATGATACCAGGCCTATGTTCTCCTCTATCTTGGGTGACCAAAATGCTAGACATATCATTTTTGCATGTGTTTTTCCTTTAGAGGGGCCTGCTCTTGGATACCATTCATCCAAGTAGGAACGACCCTAAGTGGTAATAGGCTAGATGCCAAGCCCTTCCAATCCACTATAAATAAATTGTGTTTGGAGCGAAAGCTTCAAACAATGAGTGCATTTGTGTTATACCGACAGCCAACCTCCCCCAAAACCCTCCAAGGCGCAACCCTTGTAGGCTGGGAGACTCCATAACGGAGAGTAGTGCTACCGCATGTATAACCACTCGAACGACTGCCTTTATTAAACACCTTTGTCTTAATGCCCAAAAACCCCTATAATCTAGTGCAGGGAAGGGTGATGATCACCTCTCGAAGATGCCTCACCTAGAAATAGGGAGAATTCAATTTTATACTGTCCTTTGAATCCTAGGTTTGTACTTGCTTTCTTTTAGTCTGAAAAAGGAGTTAGAAAATATACAAAAAAATAAAAAAAACATGTAAACATTCTTTCTGTTCACTGTGTCTTCTTGCCATAATTAAAGAAAATCAGATCAAAAGAGACCTTTTTGCAAACAAAGATACCACAAACATTAAAAAAAAGCCAAAAATTTGTAAAAACACTAAAAAAACCAGAGCCACACTTTTGTCATTTTCTGTTGCGCATTTGAATCGACTTGTTGCGCATCTACGCAGCCTTTTTGCACTTTTAAAACCTGTTATGTCACATTTAAAATTAGCTAGTATTGCGCATATGTGCCAACTTTTAGCACATTTACCAGTCTCTACAGCGCATCTGTTCCAATGCATGCATAACAGTGAGTACTTCCACAATCCTTAAGAAGAAAACTTTGCCATTTTCAAGTACACATTTTCAGTCTTGTTCAGGATTCTAAGATCAGATCTTACCTTGCAGTCATGTTTCCATCCATTCCTTACAATACCCTCTCTTTCGTTGGTCATCTCATCCACTTTCTATCAGGTCTTCCTAAACAATGTCAAAGTATCCCATATCAGATTAGCGCAAGATCTTTTTTCAAGTCACTTTGGATCCAAGTAACCCTAGTAGGTCACAAAACTTCTCTAGTGGTCTTGGTACATGACCAGTCCCTACATAGTAAGATAGGTATCGAGTAAACTTACTAGTGGCTATCGTCTTGTATTGGCCATCTTACTTGCAATCATTGACCAAGAGAGTCCTTTGTCCAAATCTTGTCGCAAGTATCATATCCATAGCAGTCTCCACCAGCATCTTGCCAAAATCTCTAGTCCCATCCCACTTCACCCCGCATCACCTTGCATGGTTCTAACCAGATCCCAGTACCAAAAGCAAACCAAAATGGCTGAAATACTTGAGCACATTGGGTCTTCTCATGACAATGAGCCTAAAATCACCCCAGAAGCGTACCAAGAAGCCATCCAAAGTGAAAAAATTTAGCGCATGATGGACATAATCCTCCATGAGGACCCTTAGAAGTATTTTCTGCACCTTGCGAGCCTAGGGCTTAAATTCCCCTCCAATTTTGATACCGATGCTTTGAAAGAGCAAGGAGAGGAAAGAATCCCTGAAAAGAATACAAATGAGGAAATCCCCCTAGAAGGCAAAGGCAAACAAACAATAGACAAAAACATGCCTATGGACACAATAACAAAATAGATACAAGCCTTACAATAGCAATATGTAGAATTCAAAACAGGGACAACAACAAAGACTTATTCATTGGAAGATATCTCACCATACCCATTTGAGAAAAGTTTAAAAATGATACCCTTCCCCTTTCAATTTGAAGTTCCCAAATTTGACAAGTACAAAGGGAAAGGGACCCTAGAGATCACATTAGGGAGTTTAGTGCAGCATGCTTAGAAGTGGCTCATAATGACACTTACCTCATGAGACTTTTTCCTAGATCCCTAGGGGGTCAAGCAATGGAATGGTTCTCAAGACTTCCTCCGGGCATTAAAACTTTCAATGAGTTATTAAACCTTTTTGTCACGCACTTCTCTTACAACATAGAGCATGAAATCTCCATGCTAGACCTTTGCAACACAAAGCAAAAGGGTGCCAAATCCTTTGCTGCCTTTCTAGAAAGGTGGAGACAACTCACGAGCAAGTGCTCATATCACGTGCTAGAGAAACAACTGATAGAAATATTTGTCCACAATCTCAACCCCGATCTTAGCTACCAAATACAAATTTAATTCCCCAACTCATTTATGAAAGTCATTGAGATGGGATTGTTTATTGAAAAAGCTATGATTGCTAAGGGGAAAATCAAGATATATAAAGACACACATAACTCAAGCTACACAACGGACAAATTGAGGTTTTGGATGAAGAACAAGAATGTAGTCAACGATGGAGTGGTGGATGCCAAGGTAGTGGCTCCCAAGCAACAACAACCTATCTTCACCCTCAAAGGAGAAGCAAGTAACTCTCCATCCAACAAACCATTCTCTTGCGAACCCCAACAATGGTTCACGTCCAATCCTAGACAGAAGTTTACACCCCTAGGAGAGTCTCAAGAGTCTGCGCTAAGAAAGTTGTTGGCTAACAATGAGATCACCCTTCCTCCCACTAGTGATTACGAACCACAAGTAAAACCTCACTATTGGAAAGACACAAATTTTTGAGAGTATCACAGAGAAGAGGTCATACGGCCAACAACTGTATCCATCTCAAACATGTCATCCAAGACATACTTGATCAAAATCAAGTAGGTACCCAACAACATACCTCGAATGAGACACATGTAGCATACAAGGATCTACTCCTAAACCATGACAAGCCGTATAACAATAACAACAACAATGGCAATAGCAACCGCAACAGGCAAAATCAAAACAATGGTCAACATAATGCCAACTATGCCAACATACTGTTCAACTATATGGTCAACTGTATAACAGATTACACATCCCAAGTCAATGTGATCACTCCCAACCATCAATCGAGACCTAAAAAGAATGATTGTAGCATCATCACCCGTAGTAGTAAGGTCACCTTGCACACTCAACCTCCAAGGTCATCACATTCTCCATCTCACCCCCATACTTATAGTGTCATATTCCAACTCTGAAAGATGCCTGCCCACATATCAATCCTGGAATTGTTGTGTCTGTCTCCTTCAGACAGGGAAATTCTCAACAAAGCCTTAGTGGAAACAACTGTACCCACGAACCTAGCCCAAGAGAAGTTTCAAGCCATGGTAGGGAATCTAACCTCCTTAAACACCTTGTCATTTACCGACTAGGATGATCTATCTATCTCCTAACCTCATAACACACCTCTACATATCGTTGCCTTCATCCATAAACACCACATCAAGAGGGTTCTTATTGATGGGCGATCTGGTTTAAATATTTGCACATTGAAGTTAGTCCTTACATTGGGGTTCTCTGAGAATGTTGTTGTTCCAAGGAAGAAGATTACTATCAAAGCCTATGATGAAGAGGAGAGAACTACCAAAGGAATAGTGGTTTTACCCATATAGATTGGACTAGTTATTAAGGACTTTGTTTGCCAATTCCTTGACAGGGAGCTAGCCTACAACATTCTTCTAGGAAGACCATGGATTCATGCCATGAAGGCCGTTCCCTCTACTTATCACCAATGCATAAAGTTTCCCCACAATGGCAAGCAAATCACCATTCAAGGTGACCCCGATCCCTTCCAACATTGTAATACTATCCGCTCCAAGCCAAATTGTATCATTCCTAACAACCAAGCCTATACATCCCCTATCCCACAGCATGACCATACCTCTAAAGCTTCCTCATCCAAGCCCAAAGAATAGAAGATCATTATCAAAGAATTAGGAGTAGAGGAATACTCCATAGAGCACAGCCTCAATCTAGCCAAAATGCCTTTATCTCCAAGATCTTTTGGCCAACCCAAGCATTTTCCAAAGCCATCTGCTCCTCCTGCACCTCCCATAGCTCCTGTTGTAAAATGGGGGACCTTATCTGATGAAACCGAGGAGAGAGATGTCTTATCCTGGCTATACATAGAAGAATTAGACACACCGCAAGAACCACCTAGGCTCCCAACTAAACTATATGGGTGTGGTGAGACTATCTTGCATAGGATGGGCTACAAAGGACAAGGCCCTATTGTTCTAGGAAAAGAAGGCATAGTGGAACCCATCCAACCCTCTTCGTCCTCATTAACAAGAAATACAAGAGGACTAGGCTTCCAAGACAACTATTTTTTTTGTAGAACAGATTCATGCACTCCAAGATGACAGTGATACAGATTCCAACAAATATGAGTGGGAGGAACTCACGGAGCACTCCTATGAGGATAAGGGAATGGATACCATTTTAACCTATAGCCCCTACCATGAGGGACAAATGCTGATGCAAAGACCATTAGAGTGTGATTTGCCTATTCCTGTGAGTATGACCTTCGAGGAAGGTTCGAGTTCTATCGCAATAAACAATTTGGAGGAAAGTACCATCCCAGACTCTATCCCTACCAATACTCCTCACGTATCCATTCAACATATCAATGAATCAGATCTATCCTTTTACTCCCTTCCCCTCGTGCATCCTGAGCTTATCGACTGGGATCTACGAGGTACCCTGCAATTAGATATGTTCCAAAACAATGATGCCTATATTGACTACATGGAACTTAGGGACCACCTATCCCAAGGAGATCATAAAGATGGTTTCACCATTGAGATAAATACCGTGGCTTGTTTCAGAGAGGGTGCCAAGCCTTCCAGTCACAAAAATATCAAAATCAAAACCAGATCTGATCGTGAAAATCGCTCTGTGGCAGTATCAGATCCTAAAATAGTAAAAAGAAAGGATGCATCTAATGGTGAAAACATAACTGTGGCACTTGACGATGGAAGGCTTGACAGTCTCCCCAACGACATGCACCAGGAGAAGTCTCAGATTGTGGTAGAACCTATAGAGCTGGTCAACATTGGAACAAAGGAACAACCTAAGATCATACACTTCACAAAGTCTCTCACTCTGCTAGAAAAGACCAAGTTTATACCATTCTTCAAGAAAAAGCAAGGCAACTTTGCTTGGTCATATGCAGATATGCCCAGTATAGATCCCAATTTGATCCTGCATCATCTTCCACTGGATCTGGGAGTGAAACCAATCAAACAAAAGCTTAGAAAGATGCATCCACACATAGCACTACTAGTCAAAGAAGAACTCAAGAAGCTATTGGATGTAGGGTTTATCAGAGCAATACACTACCTGGAGTGGATATCCAAGATTGTACCAGTGTCTAAACCTAATGGTAGAGTCTGATTATGCAATGATTTCCAAGATCTAAACAAAGCTTGCTGCAAGGATGACTTTTTGTTGCCTAACATATATATCATTGTTGACTTAATAGCAGGGTATACCATGTTGTCTCTCATGGATGGCTTCTCTAGATAAAATTAGATCAAGATAGCACTAGAAGATCAGCACAAGACAACTTTCACTTGTCCATGGGGCACTTTATGCTAGAATGTCATGCCATCTGGGCTAAAAAATGCTAGGGCAACATATCAAAGAGCCATGACCACTATCTTCCATGACATGATGCATGTCACAATGGAGGACTATGTGGATGATATCCTTGTAAAATAGCTCACAAGAGAATCACACTTGGATATATTGGAGAAGGTCTTTCAAAGACTAAAGCAATTCAAGGTCAGACTAAACCCAAAGAAGTGTGTGTTTGGAATCACCTTAGGCAAACTCCTAGGATTCATCGTCTCAGCTAACGGAATAGAGGTAGACCTTGCCAAGGTCAAGGCTATTATGGAAATGCCACCACCTAAGAATATCACTCAATTGAGGTCCCTACAAGGCAAGCTATAGTCTATTAAGTGGTTCATATCACAACTAGCAGACAAGTGCCAACCTTTCAGCCATCTCTTATGTAAGAATGTTCCATTTCGATGGGATGAGTAGTGTGAAGAAGCATTTGGAAAACTGAAGGAGTACCTTATGAATCCACCTATCCTCATGCCGCCTATCCAAGGCAAGCCTCTATTACTCTACATATCTGATACACCAACAGCTCTTGGAGCCCTACTAGCACAACATGATTATGAAGGCAACGAAAGGGCGATATACTATATCAGTCGCACACTAGCAGGCTATGAACTACAATACTCCCAGATAGAAAGATAATGCCTTACAGTGGTTTTTGCTTCCCAAAAACTATGCCATTACATGCTGGCACATTCAGTTAAGCTCATAACAAAGATCGATCCGCGCAAATACCTATTAGGCAAAGCAACTCTTATAGGTCACCTAGCCAAGTGGGTAATGCTATTAAGTGAGTACAACATTGAGTATATAGACATAAAATCTATCAAAGGTTAGATCATAGCAGATCAATTAGCAAAGGCACCCTTGCAGGATAATGCATCAATGACATTTGAGCTCCTAGATGGATCCATTTTTAATGTAGCAACATACTCATGGAAACTCTATTTTGATGGCTCCTACATGAACCATGGATCAGGAGCAGGAATCTTATTAGTCACTCCTCATGGTGACACCATACCAAAGTCTTATCATCTGCTATTCCCATGCACAAACAACATAGCAGAATATCAAGCCTTGGTCATTGGCCTCAAACTGGTAGCAGAATGGAAAATAAAAGCGCTACATGTCTATGGTGATTCCCAACTTGTGGTCAATCAAGTCAACGACGATTACCAAACCAAAGATGAGAAGCTTATTCCATATAAGTGGATGCTCAATGACTTTAAGGAGTACTTTGTGACCATATCCTTTAAACAGATACCTCACATTAAGAACAAAGCGGTCGATGCCATGGTGACCATTGCCTCGCTACTCGAGATCCCAAAGAATGAATCATGGTATGAGTTCTTGGTGGAGACAATTCGGCAGCTAGCTTATGATCTTCCTAAAACCCATTCCATATGCCTACTAGTTGGATCTGATTCACCTTGGTATGGTAAGAATTATACTTACCTCAAGGATAACACCCTCCCGCCTGACTTGCCTTCAAACCAATGTCAAACCTTCATCCACCAAAGCTCTCGATATACCATTATTGTCGATACCCTATACCATTGAGGTCTGGATGGTAATTTACTCTATTGTTTAGAACAAGAAGAAACTCAAACTGCTTTGCGGGATGTACATGAAGGGATTTACGGAACACACTCTAGCGGTCCTTCTTTAGCCAAGAAAGTCATGTGTTTGGGATACTATTGGCCCAACATGGAAACTGATTCATATCAGTTCATGAAGAAGTGCAAGCAGTACCAAATACATGGGAACCTGATACATGCACTAGCTCAAGAGCTACGACTGCTAATGACACCTTGGCCCTTTTGTCAATGGGGACTCGTCCTTGTGGGAAAAATTCACCCACCTTCATCCAACAGCCACAAATTCATAATAACTGCCACAGAGTACTTTACCAAGTGGATTGAAGCCATTCCCCTCACTACCATCACAGGTAAACAAATCTCCTCATTCATCCTCAATTACCTCATCTGTAGATACAGAATTCTCTCATCCATTATCATGGATAACAGAAGACTTTTCAAAAACTAGGATGTGCAAGAACTTTGTGATAAATTCCATATCCAACACCACTTTTCTACTCCCTCTTATCCACAAGGCAATGGCCAAGCAGAAGCATCCAACAAAACTATTCTGAAGATCGTCAAGAAAATAGTCAACGATGTTGGTTGTGATTGGCACATTCAGCTGAATCCCGCTCTGTAGGCCTATCGAACTAGTATACGCACTCTCACAGGTGTTGCCCCTTACGCCCTTGTCTATGGATCAGAAGCTATTTTACCCATCGAGGTCAAGTTACCATCCCTAAGGGTGTCGTTAAAAGGTCTTATCACAGATGAAGACTATAGAGTTTCCAAACTCCAAGAACTAGAGCTGTTAAAAGAAAAGAGATAGAATGCATTCAACCATCTCAAAGCATATCAACAAAGAATCTCTCGAAGCTACAATCACAGGGTCCATCCAAGGATATTCAATGTTGGTGATCTAGTCCTCAAAGAAAATCCCCGCAATCAGTAAGAGTGAGAAAAGAAAGGTAAGTTTGAGCCCAATTGGCTTGGTCCTTATATTATCATTGTAGCCTATGGGTCAGGAGCATATTAGTTAGCAACATCAGAGGGTGAGCTGTTCAATGACCCAATCAATAGTATGCATCTTCACCAATTCTATACCTAAGAGAACCCCAATGTAAGGGGGCAGTATATCAAAAAAGCAAATAAAATAAAATAAAATAAAATAATTAGAAAAAATAAAAAATAAAATAAAAAATAAAAAATTAGAAAAATACAAAAAATCATCCTTTAGTGAAAACCTGGCAAACAGGTGCCTTGGATAGGTTCCATGATGAAAACCTGGCAATCAGGCGTCATGGGTACTTTCTAGCTTTCGTGCAAATAAAGGCAAGTGGTGAAAACCTGGTAAACAGACGCTACTTGTGATAAATTGCTTCCTCCATCTTTGGGAAACCAATCACCTTGTGTCCTTCCTCTTACCATTGTATCTCATTCCATCCATATCTGGTTCATAATAAAAACCTAGTGATAACCTATCATGGCTTGATACTCTATCTCTTTTGTCGCCTTGTCAACCAAGGTCTTTTCCCATATCATATCCTCAGTGTCAGCCTAGCATAGCGTCTATCCTCAGTACCATAGGGTCTACCCCAAACTACATTGCCTCTATGTTGTCACATAGGCAAGGCCATTAATCAATGCACCCTCGAGGCTTCCTCGTCCATCCCATATCTTGTTGTATATCCTCTAGTCCATCCATGGTCCAAAGTCCCAAACTTTGCATCGTCACGTAGGCAAGGCCATTAATCAATGCACCCCCAAGGCTTCCCTATCCATCCCATATCTTGTTGTCTATCCTCTAGTCCATCCATGGTCCAAAGTCTCGAACTATGTTGCCTCTGTGTTGTCACATAGTCAAGGCCATTCTCAATGCGCCCCCGAGGCACTAGGCTAGTCCCTTAGGGTTCGTTTCCTCAATAAGGATTGTGGAACCTTTTCACCAGACACAAGCGTGCAAGCAAAGCCCGTTTCCAAGAAAAAGTTTTGATGCAAGTCATCAACCTATCCAAAGCATAGCAAAAGCAAGAATGGATCCAACCCAAATGATTCTATCAAATTATGGCAAGAAAGATACATCTAAATACAAGAGTGTTTTGCTTCAAAATTACAGTTGTGTCTTAGAGTCTTCGCTTTTTATTATCATGTCTCCTATGCTACTCAAGGATGCCAAAAGCTAGAGATGCTATGATGGGGGCATGATTATTTTCTTTGTCTGCTGTTTGTGGATCAATCTTTAGTAATGTGAAGCCTTGTCTAACAACATGATCAACGAAAGATCATCGAGGACATCAAAGGTCTAACCTAAAAGGGGCAATCCTTGTTTGTTGACACGCAAGGAATACTTAGGTCATCTCGGTTCAATTATACTTAGATGCTTGTATTAACTTGCTAAATCAAAATCCATGAAAGTGATGCTCAGGTCATCTCGGTTTAATTATACCTCGATGCTTGTATTTTCTTACAACATTTTGAAAACACAAAAAAAATAAAAAGCCCAATGATGAAATAAGCACTTCAAAATACTTGCACTATCAAGATGGCAAAACCATTCACATCCACTCGCATCCATTCGAATCCGCAAAGCATCCATACCGTATCCCATGCAATAAAAATTCCAAACCATACCATATCCCATGCAAATAAAAATTCTATGCAAAGTAGCAATGTTTACAAATAAAAGCTTGTGATTCCTTCTATCAAGTCATTCTTCTATCTGTCATTGTATCTGTCATCAACAGTTCTAGCTGTTAGTCTAAGCAATGATCCAAATGCAAATCCATCCTTAATCCATACCAATCAAGTCAAGTCAATCTAGTCAAATGATCCAATCACAATCAGTGGTCTTGATCCTTGTCTGGTCGTAAACCAACTCGATCATTTAATCAATCAATTGTCTTATACAGGATGTAACATTGTCAAAATCAAACCAACACATGCATCTTACACGACATGTTTCATTTCCTAAAACTAGACACTATCCTTTGTGTTTCTCTAGGGATCTATTGTTCCCCGCCATGACAACACGCTTGCTGTGTTGGTCTAGGGATATATTGTTCCTCGCCATGACAACACTGTCGTATATCATTGGTTTACCACTTGACAGGGGCAATACCTTGATTGTTCTTGTATCATTTGTGCATGCTTTCTTACTTGCTTGTGTGTGATATCATTCTATCTTGCATAGTGTATCATTCAGCTCTTTTCTCCGAACCATATACTGTTTTCTTCAAACCTAACCTTTTTTTCACCTTCTTCTTCATGAGATTGTCCATCTCACGCCTTCTGCCTTCTTCCCATCCAATCTCCTAAGGGGGCATCCTATTGTCATTAAACCTGTACCAGGGCAAAACTGGGGCATCTATCATTATCAGAAAAACTCTATTCTTTGAAACAACGTGATAAAACACATTGCATCAAAGAGGGGCAAAATGTATACACCTAAAAATGACATGACTCTATCTAAATAAATATTCTTAATATTTATTTAAGTCTAATTCATCTATCAATAAATAAACAAACAAATTTATTTATTTGATTCAATTTCTTCTAACAATTAAATAAAATCATTTATTTAATTAAATTCTGCTAATTCCTCCAACAAATTAAATAATACCAATTATTTAATTAGTTCTTCCAAATTCATTCTAAATTAAATAAAACCAATTCTTTAATTGTTTCTTCCAATAATATCTTCTCTAAATTTAAATAAATAAATAATTTATTTAAGTTGTCCATTTCTTCTAAATTGAGTTATCTCTAAATATAATTCAATCCATCTGCACATGCAATTGAATATCCTAAATATTTAATTGAACTAAAATATCTTCTCATCCTCATGCAATTTTCATCCTCTAGTTTTATTCTCTTAATTGATTAATTTATTCTTTTAATTGATTAATCTCTTTGGTTAACTCATTCTTCTATTTTATTAATTCCTCTCATGCAAAATAGAGCAAGACACATGTATCTTTCCTATTCGTACACGTTCCTCAACTTTTCTATACTGTTGATCTTCTCATTCTTTCTATACCACTGATCTTCTCTCTCTCAAGTCTATAAATTGAACCCTATTCTTCCATTTCATTCATCTAAGCTTTAAGTAAACCTACTCTGTAGGAATCACTGCGCAGCTTTGGCACCAATTCCTTCATTGCTTGCAATCAACCCATTACCATACTATTATCTTTGTTATGAAGCTCATCTTCATGGCGAAACTATCATAGCCATTCCCAATTGACAATATTGAAAGAAAGCAAAGAAGTGCACTCTCTAAGGGCCCTATTTCATACATGCAAGATCGATTGTGATAGGCAACCAATGGAAGCTTAGAATCAAAAGAGGTTTTCTTTGTATTGTTCATTGTTCAATTAAATCTCTTTTGTTCATTATTTCATTGAGTTATTTGGATTATTTGATATTATTTGATTGATCATTCCAATTTTCTGATAACAATAATAAGATTGGTCATTTTGCTTCAAGGTGTCTGGAGAGGTTTTCAAAACCAAACCCTAACAGATACAAAAGTTAGAAGAAGTGCTACTATGTCCAAGAAGCTAGAGAAGAAGGAGTCATAGATGATGAATTTGATCATGGAGAAGGTGATTGGGTGTTCATTACTATTAAAGAAGAAGATTAAATGTCTACTAAATCTGCTAGCTGTGCAAATGTGGAAAGTGCCTTGGCTGCTTAGGTTGTTGAAAAGGATGAATGGGTGATTAATAGTGAATTTTCTCATCATATGACTGGTGACAAGAGTAAGTTTGTGAGTTTTGAAAAATATGAAGGTGGGCTTGTGAAATTTGGAGACAACTCAGTTGGTAGAATTCGTGGCAAATGATCCATCTCCTTTGATGGTAAGAATTGTACCAATGATGTTATGTATGTGGAAGGACTAAAACATAATCTTCTTAGTGTTGGACAATTGGTTGACAAAGGTTATGATCTTCGATTCAAGGATGGAAAATTTAGAATCTTGGAAAGCTCCCGAACTGAAATTGCATATGGCACTCAAACTAGAGGTAACATCTTTCATTTAAGTAGTTTTGGCAAAAGTTGTTTGATTGATCAGACAGATCAAAGTTGGTTATGGCATAGGAGGATGTGTCATGTGAATTTTTATAACATTGTCAAAATAAGTACCACTTAGGTTGTAAGAGATCTTCCAAGACTTATGAAACCTGATAGCATATGTAGAGAAGATCAATTGGGTAAACAAAACAAAATTTCATTCAAAAGTAAGGAACAAACTTCTAGTGGGTGATTGGAACTGGTATATACTAATCTCTATGGTCCTTTTAGGATTAGGAGTGTGTAAGGAGATAGATATTTGATGTTGTTGATTGATGATTATTCCTGAATGATGTGGGTAACTTTCCTAAAAGAAAAATCAAAAGCTCTAGATAAGTTTATAGTGTTCAAGATGATGGTTAAAAATGTGATTGGTGGGAAATTGAAGTGTCTGAGATTTGACAGAGGTGGAGAAATTACTT
The DNA here is from genome assembly GCA_027924645.1 of Cunninghamia lanceolata. Lineage (NCBI taxonomy): Eukaryota > Viridiplantae > Streptophyta > Pinopsida > Cupressales > Cupressaceae > Cunninghamia > Cunninghamia lanceolata. The sequence continues at coordinate 2,605,166 of BSBN01000236.1, forward strand.
TTGGTGAGTTTGATGCCTTCTATGAAAAGCATGGAATAAAAAGATAGTTATCTGCTCCTAGGACCCCTCAACAAAATAGAGTTGTGGAAAGGAATAACTGGACCATTCAAGAAGCTGCTAGGACCATGATGATAGAAACAAATGTTCCTCAAGTTTATTGGAAAGAAGCGATGAGTACTACTGTCTACACTCTTAACCAGGTGCAGATCAAAGGAAATTTTGGTAAGACTCCTTATGAACTATGGTTTAGTCATCCTCCTGTTGTGAGATATTTCAGAGTTTTTGGTAGTAAATGGGATATCAAAAGAGATGAGGATTTAGGCAAGTTTGATGCAAGAAGAGATGAAGGAATATTCTTGGGATACTCTACTCAAAGTAAGGCTTATCGGTGCTTCAACAAGAGGTTGAAAAAGATTGTAGAAAGTGTTAATGTTAAAGTTGATGAAAGCAAAGAAGGACATTTCAGGCACTAGGGATATGATTTAGATGATCAAGATGAAAGTCAAAGTCAAGGAAGGTGTTAGTAATAATTTATGTATGGGGTTTTGAGTCAGATCTCTTCCCAAAAAATCCAAAAAAATTCTAAGTCCATGGACCTCCTCAACATGTTTCAGCATCAGCATCATATTTTCTTCGAGGAGGAGGTCATCATCATCATGTTTCCAGTCATCACCCTTTTGTTTCTCGCGGGGGTCATCATCATATTTCCTACCTACTTGATCTTTCACCGGGGTGATATTTTAATATCGGGTGATCTTGGTTAAGATCATCCTGATGTTGTTGCTGCAAGGTTCTAAGTATGACCTGATATTCATTAGGGTCATTATATTTGAACATCGGGTGATCTTTGTTAAGATCATCCTGATGTTGTCTTATCACTTCATTTTATGTTCGTTGTTTTCTCACCCTGATGATCTTGACGTCATTCTTACATCAGAGTGATATCCACTTTTCTGCCTATCTACATCATGATATTTTCAAGGGGAGATATCCGCCTATCGGCTTCATGCATTGTCTAGTGGGGGGTGATCATCTCAAATATCCATCATATTCATCTATCACCCCGATCTTATAGTGGAGCTACAGTGCAGCATGATTTTTGTACATCAGGATGATGTTTCCAAATATTCGGTTATCTTCCAAATATCATCTTGATGCCGATATGGGGGTGACGTCATCAAGGTCTGGAGGGTCATATTTCTAACACTAAGTCATTTTATGGAGATCCCCCAATGTTGTGAATATGACGATGACGTCATCCGAATATGAGGAGGTGCACAGTAGGTAGATATGTTGATGACGTCAGGAGGATATGACAGTGACGTCATCAGGATATTCATCGGCCAGACATTTGGTATCGGCAAAGCAGGAGGATCTTCCTCCGATGCATCAGGTTGTGCCGATGAAGGCGATTATCATGCAGCTTATCATGCAGGGTGATGCTGAAGTTAGGGTGATATTTCGAGTGTCCGGATATCATGCTGCTAGAGGATGAGGATGATGAAGGTTTATACTAGTGTCGTCAGGAGCAAAAGCACTGACATCATATATGCTCACGACCTAGTATATAAAGTGTTAAGAAGGTTACCTCACGGTGCATGTGGGATAATGTTATCCTGCATAATTTGAAATATCATGAGGAGGTATTTTGGTGGGAAAGGTTAGCGATGCACTGTTTGATGTTTTCCCAATGGCCGCGAGGTAGATGGACATTAATGGCGGTTGTTGCAGAGGTATGGGTGATGGCGTGGACGGATCCAGTACCTGACTAAAGTTGTACATCCATGGCTGGCGGCGCATGGCTCGAGGATCTCTTCCTGTCCCTTCCTCCACCTACTGCATTCATATTTGAGCGCCAATTTCTCATGACGCATTGCATCTAGTGGGATTCTTGGCCTCCCATGTAATCAATTTGCTGGGTACATTTTCTGGCTATTTAAGCAGACTGTGTGACCCATTTCAAGGTTATTGAAACCTGGGGCATTTTTTGTGTAAATAACAAAGACAGGGCATGTTCCTAGCTGTTCTATCCCATTTTGGAGTTTATGTGTTGCAGCATGTATGTATTTTGCACATATGTTCAGTTTCAGTGTTGATTTATATGAAAAATGCTTATTGCATGTGTCTATCTGCTTGTCTCCATTTGCTGCATGTTATTCTCCTTCTTTTGAATCTAGTTGCTAACGGTTTCATAGATTCTAGGGTACAGGGTTCTGTATCACATGTTTGATCTCTAACTTCCATTCAAGGAGTGGATTAAACTATTTTAGGTCAATGCATGGAGAAGGTTGCATGTCAGCAGGGATATCTATAAGTAGAGGCAGTTAGATAACCTTTCTTGGGTGATGTTTGTAAGGCAAGCATCAAGTCCAACCCCTTGAAACTTGAGTGAAAGTTGCAAACCATTTGCTGTATATGTCTAGTTGACTCCTTGCCCAATGGATAGGCACCAATCTGTTTCTGGGTCAATAGTTATGAGCCAAAACCCCTTGTCTTGCATCCAGGACATTATGTCCACCCATCTCATCACTTCCACCTATTAGTTGTAGGAGTAGGATTAGGACCCCTGCATACTCTCATACCCAACCAGACAAATATGTCCAAGAATGTTGCCAACCTTGTGATCTATCATGCAAATCTTGGTCCACACATGAGAGTATTCTGCCTGTTGTTGTCAAGCTAAATCTATCAGTCATTGAGCAAGTCAAGGTTACATCTTTAGTCATAGGGATACCCCCCTTGGTGCGGCAGAACCAGAAGTGAAGGGGAGGCAGCTCACACAACCTCCTGTATTAGTTGGCTGAATCTGCCTGTGCATTAGAAGTGGCAAACCCTAATGCTGATTCAGAAGAAAAACCAACAAAATGGTGACTCTGTTGGGGAATGAACAGAAAAAGTGATATCTTACAGCCTCTAGTGAAGTTTTGCCTGGCTCTACTGGTGGAATGAACCTAGGAAGTAGCTTTCAGCTGTTGAAAATTTTGTCATCTCTGGAGAGGTGGCAACTCTGCAAAAATGATCTTAATGCACATGAAAGATAGATGTATGTGATGAAAGATGTTCAAATTTCTGCATCTGGATGAGAAAAGGTACCTAGCTTCTTCCCCTTTATATTTGTTGTTTGCTGCATAAGTTAGATGCCAGGGGAAGCCTTAGGTCTTAGGTAGACAAAGGATGTCTAAGAGTGAGAATTTTATGAATCCAAATATGTTTTATCCCATACTCAGGGATGATTTGTTGGATAAAAGAATAGAAGAGATAAAAAATAGGTTGATATTCTTAGAGGCTAGGCAGGCCCAGTTAAAAAGTAGTAACCCTGTTGTGTCTGCCAGTCAAAAGGCTAAACCTCTTCTCAGCCCTTTTGATCCTCAGTATGACCTTGAGAGCCTGGCATCATGTGAAGATAAAAGTGAAAATGAAAAGATACCAGTTGAAGATGCCATTGAAAGGATAAATGATGAATCCCATTGCAAGGTTGAGGTGTCTGGTTCTGAAAATACTGATGTGGTTGTGGATAGCAATGAGCAACTTTTTGAATGGGTTTGTGGAGATAATTATGAGTATTGTGCTCAGGATAGAGAAGAAATAAGCATATAGGCTGATACTCCTCCACAAAATGAATCCATTGGTGATGAAGATGCATGTTCTGCTACCCATGAACCAGCAGCACACTTTGATGAGGCTGAGACACCTGGATCACCCATTTATGACACATGTGGTGATGAGGATCTGTTTGAGTATGGTGAGGATCTAGACATTGTTTTTGGTTTGGATTCTGTTTCTCATCCTGATGAAAGAGAAACCAACATACATCAGGTAAGTGATTGTAAAAATATGCCTGATTGTAAAGAGGTGTCAGAGCCTGATCTTTTCCAGCCTGGTGTACTAGATGGTTGTGTACATGATGTGCACAATTGTGATTTTGAAAGCTTTTCTTTTGATGTGCCAGCATATAATGAAATGAGCCCTGATCTTCCTAGCTGTGTGGTGGACTCTGAGTGTTTCTTATTTTCAGTCCAGCTAGGAGATCATGTTGCAATGCATGATGATGATACTGATGAGAACATGTGTTATTTTTCATATGAGTATGCATTGCTTGATAAACACTGCATCTGCTTGTTACAGGATGCTAAAGGTTATCTGCATAGGGATAATAGTGACAAGCTAAATCAGAGGGTTGAATGTGCAGATGGCAAGGTTTATTTGTGGGCAGGTCCTGACAGTATCTCCAGGCTTGATCCAATGTATGCAGATGAGAACAAAGTATTTGACAAGGGGAGATATAGGTTTTTCTTTTCTTGGTGGCCTTAGGCCATCAAGTGTGTTTGGTGATGTAGATTGGTGCAAATTTGACTCTATGCCCAATGGATAAGGGACTGGTCTGCATCCCAGAGATCTGAGGTTCTCGCCATGCCTGCAAGAGGCATGCGTCCCCAATTGGAGCCACTGTTAGTAATAATTTATGTATGGGTTTTCAGTTAGATCTCTTCCCAAATCATCCCCCTTTTGACTGAGTATGGGATAATACATACTTGGATTCATGAAATTTCTATTTTCAGACATCCTTTGCATTCCTAAGACCTATAGCCTCCCCTGGCATCTAACTTATGCAGTAGAACAATAAATATAAGTGGGAAGAAATAGGGTACCTTTTCTCATACAAATGCTGAAGTCTGAAAAGCACATTTTCTGTCACAACACACATCAACTTTTCATGTGCACTTGAATCTTTTGCAGAGTCGCCACCTTTCCAAAGAGGACAAAATTTACAGTAGCTGAAAGCTCAACACATATTTTTCTGAGTTCATACCACCAGCAGAGCATCATCATTCACATGAAAGACTCCCCAGTGGAGCCGCCACTTTGTTGGTTTTTCTTCTGAATCAGCATTAGGGTTTGCCAGTTCTAATGCACAGGCAGATTCAGCCAACTGAATACAGAAGGTTGCATGAGCTCCTCCCCTTCACTTCTGGTTCTGCCGCACCAAGGGGGGTTTCCCTACTTGATAAAAGTATAACCTTGACTAGCTCAATGACAGAAGGATTTAACTTGACATCAACAGGCAGAATACTCTCATGTATGGACCAAGATTTGTGTAACAAATCACAAGGTTGGCAACATTCTTGGACATGATGTCTGGTTGGGTATGAGAGCATGCAGGGATCCTAATCCTGCTCCTACAACTAATAGATGGAAGGAAGAGATGGTTTGAAATGGTGTTTGGAGTTATGGGACTTTCCTAGACCCATTGAACAGACAGATTCCCAAACCAGTGCCTTATATGGGCAGCAGAGTCATATCTAAGACTGTAAATGTCTCCCCATGACAACATAAATTCATATCCAGAGGACCTAAGAATAATGCTACTGCCTAACAGCAACATGTCTAAGAAAGAGTATCATTAATGATCATACTTAACAGATCCTATGATGCAATCTACTTCCCTTTGTATCTGATCAAAAGCCTATTTAACCACTCCTTGAGCAGACACAATAAATCAGACACACAGTATGCACATACTGAAAAACTTGGAAGCCCTTGACAACCTTGTTTGAAAGGAAAACAAATGACATACAGGAGACAATCAGAAACAATACACACACAGGTGTTTTTCATTTAAAATCAATCTGCATAGAAGGCCATCACAGAGAAAATCATCATTTACAAGCCAAGATAGATTAGTACACCAGACTAAGGACTGAGTCTGTAGCAAAAAATGCCTTTCAAAATGTGAACACCTTATGTTCAGAGCCAGAGCAGAAAGCCCAAAAATGTCCAACCTCCAAAAAGTAACACAGCCAAAACCATTTATACAGAACCGTGTACATTCAGCAATTAATTACATGACCAGAAGTCAAAAATTCGCCAGATACATTCCTTCCATTTGAAAATGGCCTTCACAGATTAAATGCGACAGACAGGGGGGATCTTGAGCTTTGTGCCACCAATTGAAAGTCTTCATCCACGATCAGGCAGCTTAATTGCTTGTACCGTCACCCATACCCCTGCACTATCGCCATTGATGGCTCAACAACCTGCAACCACCCAGAAGACTGTCGCAGCGATCAAAATGGAGCTTCCTGCCAAAAGGTGCTTCCTGAGGTTTCAAATGTGTAGGGAAATTAATCCCACATGCATAGTGCAGAAACCCCTCTATCACTTTAAGAACATCGTCACATGCATACTAAGTGTCGAGCGTTTTGTCGTGCTCGACACACGACCCTTCACCCACAGCGCATCGCCATGACATACAATATTGGCCTACCCCACAAATCTCCTGCTGATCACAGCAGTCTCGCCGATGCCTATCGTAATCCCCTGTCGGCCAGACTACTACCATCGGCCAACCTGAAAATCTCCTCGCCGATAGGCAAAAGTCATGCCGAAGACCACCTCCGTTGATGATACTTCATCGGTGAGACCAACGCGAAAACTGCCCGATAGCCACTCTATCCTCCCGTCGGCCAGAGAATACTCCATCGGTGGACCCTTCAATAGCTATCCCGATACACAATCTCACTCCAATGGCACCCTCCAAATTCTCATCGGCCAGACACACACCGACGAGCCCCCGACGGCCAAACTCCTCGCTCCCATCGGCGAGATCAACACTATCGGAGCAACTGAACACTCCTTTGCCGACCTCAAGAGTCTTACCGATAACACCCAGGCCTCCCACCTCCGTCGGTGTGACTTACACCGTCGGAGCAACACCTCAAACCTACGCCGATGCACCAAGTCACCCCGATGGCACTCCTGATCCGGGTGACTTCCTCTATCGGCGAACCACAAAACATACTGGCCGATAAAACAAGTCTCGCCGATGAACATGTTGACATTTCTTCTGAATCAGCATTAGGGTTTGCCACTTCTAATGCACAGGCAGATTCAGGCCAACTGAATACAGGAGGTTGCGTGAGCTCCTCCCCTTCACTTCTGGTTCTGCCGCACCAAGGGGGGTATCCCTATAACTCAAGATGTAACCTTGACTAGCTCAAAGATAGAAAGATCTAACTTGACAACAACAGGCAGAATACTCTCATGTATGGACCAAGATCTGCATGATAGATCACAAGGCTGGCAACATTCTTGGACATGATGTCTGGTTGAGTATGAGAGTATGCAGGGGGTTCCTATTCCTACTCCTACAACTAACAAGTGGAGGTATGAAATGTTTTGATATGAATTTGGATGCAAAGCTGGACATGGTGTATAACACAAGAACAAAGCATGATTGGTGCCTATCCAGGGCCTGGAGTCAGTAGACATACACCTGTGAATGATCAGCATGAACAGCTAAAACTGGATTTCAAGGGGATATATGTGATACCTGCCTTACAGATATCTCCCAATACAGAGTGTTAAGTTATCTCTACTTATGGCATCCCTACTGCAGTATACCCTTCCCAATGTTCAACCTGAAAACAGTTTAATCTACCCCTTGAGCAGAAGTTAAAAGATCAGACATTCAACATAGGAATTCTATGCTCTAGAATCTAAACATTACCCAAATATCCAGATTCAGAAGAAGAATACATGCAATACTGGAGACAGAATTAACACAACACATGCTAAGATAGCATTTCTCATATAAGATCAATCATGAAATCAGTGGGTTCATGCCAAAAACATACAACAAGAGATACATAAACTCACAAGATAAACTGTACAGAGCAACCAGATCAGCTGGTTATGGATTACAGAGCCAGAAATCTACAACTTTCAACAACCTTTGAAATGAGCAACACCACCCGCTTATAACAGCCAGGTAGGTGCTCAGCAATTAATTACATGGTTGACTAAAATTTCGCCAGATACACAGTATCATGAAAATGGCGCTCAAACACAACCGGATTGGCGCCCAAACTTGAATGCAGCAGGTAGGGGAGGAGACAGGAAGATTTCTCGAGCCCTGCGCCATCATCCGCTGATTGACACCTTCAGTCGGGTACCAGATCGACCCACACCATCGCCCATACCTCTGCAACCTTCGCCATTAATGGCGCACCAACCCACGGCCTCGGGAAGAACATCATACAGACTATCGCAAGCATTTCCCGCCGAGATTCATCATCATGATATTTGAAAATGCAGGATAACAATATCCCACATGCACCCCGCGATGACCTCAATAACACTTTATATACTAGGTCATGAGCATATATCATGTCGGTGCTTTTGCTCCTGACGACATTAGTATATAACCTCATCATCATCATCCCTCAGCAGCATGATATCCTGTTGCCCGAAATATCACCCTGACGTCATCAACATCTCGCAATACAAACCGCATGATAATCGCCTTCATCGGCTCAACCTGATCCATCGGAGAAACATCCTCCTGCTGAGCTTATTCTAAAAGTCTGGCCGATGAAAATCCTGATGACGTCATCATCATATCTGCCTACTGCGCACCTCCTCATATCCGGATGAAGTCATCATCATGTTTGCAAATATCAGGAGGTCTCTTCAAGATGATCAGTTGTTAGAAATATGACCCCCGCGGACCTTGATGACGTCATCATCATATTAACATCATCATGATATTCGGAAGACAACCGGATATTTGGAAATATCCTCCTGATGTTCAAATATCAGGTTGCACTGTAGCTCCATTGTAAGATCGGGGCGATAACTGAATATGATGATGCTGCTTGAAAAGATCACCCCCAGTAGATAATGCGCGAAGCCAGCAGGCGGATATCTCCTTAATATTAGCATCATCATGATGCTCGAACAAACAAACATATATCCGGGTGATATGAAAATATCACCCCCTCCTTCGGAATATCATGATGCAGATAGGCAGAGAAATAGATATCACCCTGATATAAGGATGATGTCAGCATCATCAGGATGAAGAAACAACGAACAAGAAGTGATACAACATCATCAGGATGATATTGACTAAGATCATCCTGACGTTCAAAATATGATGACCCTAGTGAATATCGGGTCGCACTTAGAACTTTTCAACAACATCATCAGGATGATCATAACCAAGATCACCCGATGATAGAAACATCACCCCGGCGAAATATCATGAAGGCAGAAAATATGATGACCTCCGCACGCAGCAGGATGAAAACTGGAAATATCATGATGATGACGACGACCCTTAGGATAAAACAAGTTAGGTCGAGCAACTCAAAGAATAAGCAACATCATCATCATGCCTGCGCAAGGTGATAAATGGAAGATCACCGGAGATTTTGAAGAATCACCCTCGTAAGCAGATCAGGGCGCACTGTAGCTCGTCAGCATCATCATGATAAAAACCAAACATCACCCCATACTTCAATATGATGATGACGATGAGAAACCGGTCGACGGAGAACATGATGATGATGACCATCATCGAAACAAACATGATGACGATGACCTCCTCCTCAAGAAATATGATGCTGCAGTTGAAAAATGCTGAGGAGGTCCAACACTTAGAAAAAATGGGCAAGAAGATAAAGGCTTCAAATGAAGAAACCTCCTGATCATGACAAATCAACCCCTGGTCAAAATGAGTGTCAACAGAACACTTGAGATACCCCCATCGGCATGACCAACACCATCGGCGGAACCACAATATCCTTTGCCGATAAACCAAGCTCTTGGCGATATACAAAGAACACACCATGCTATTGATATGATCACCAAGACACATGAAAACTCATGCTGATGGGCAGAACATGATGACCCCTTCCATCAAGAAAGATGATGTGGATGCTACAAAACACTGAAGGGGTGCCAAAACTGGAAATTTTTTTTTGGATTTTTTGGGATGGTGCCTGCATGAAAATTGCTTGGAAACTGTCAGTGAATTTAGGCACCAACAGTGGTTCTGATTAGGGACGTGCAGGTGCAAGACTGCAGCGAGAACCCCAGATCTCTGGGATGCAGACCAGGGCCTTATCCATTGGGCACAGAGTCATGAAGTTACAATGATCTGCATCACCAATCAAACTTGATGGCCTAAGGCCACCAAGAAAAGGAGAACCAATATTTCCCCTTATCAAACACCTTGTTCTCATCTGCATACACTGGGTCAAGCCTAAGAGTACTGCCATGCTCTGACCACAAACAAACCTGGTCATTTGCAAATTCAACCTCCTGATTTAGCTTGTCATCGTCAACCTTATGCAAACAACCCTCAACATCAGGCAACAAGTGGATGCAGAATGTATTAGGCAATGCATACTCAAATGGAATATAACACATGTTATCATTTGTATCAGCATTATGCATTGCAAAATGATCTCCTAGCTGGACTGAAAACTGAAAACACTCAAAGTCCACCATGCAGCTAGGAAGATCAGAGCTCATTTCATATGCTGGCCTCTCAAAAGAAAAGCTTTCAAATTCACAATTGTGCACATCATGTACACAACCAATAGCAGCACCAAACTGGAAAAGATCAAGCTCTGGCATCTCTTTCAAATCAGGCACATTTTCACAGTCACTTACCTGATGCATGTTGTTTCCTCTTTCATCAGGATGAGAAATAGAATCCAAGCCAAAAACAATGTCTAGATCCTCACCATACTCAAATAGATCCTCATCACCATATGTGTCAAAGATGGGTGATCCAGGTACATCAGCTTGATCATAGTATGCCATTTGTTCATGGGTAGCAGAACATGCATCTTCATCACCAATGGATTCCCTTTGTGGAGGAGTATCAGCTTGTGTGTCATAAGCAAAACAGCCATCAAATGAAAAACAATCATGCTCTGAACTAGCACTTGTTTCAATCCCTGACTGCTCTTCATGATCTCTATGTGTTTGAAAGGAAGGCAATGGGTCACACATAGGACTGTTCCTCTGTTTGCTTATATCTTCTCTATCTTGAGTACAATACTCACAATTGTCTCCACAGGTCCATTCCAAAAATTGCTCATTGCTGTCCACAACCTCGTTATTGTTTTCATGGTCATATGCCTCATCATTGCAATGGGAATCCTCACTAGTCCTTTCACTGGCATCCTCAACTGGTGAACAATCCAGTTGAGCAGTATTGTTAGCATTATGTTCAAATACAGCAGTCTCAACCTCTATGCTTTCATTTTCATTTTTATCTGCACATGATGCCATAATCATTTGGTCATTTGCAGCTTCACAACCATTTCTCACACCAAGGCCTGGGGACAGGGATATCAACAGGCGCCCATTTCTGAATTTTTCTATATTTTCAGCGAACTTGTATGCCATCTGCATACCTGTCACCTTGAAATCCCTCAGTATTGCACTAGAGCCCTCCTCAAAAGCTTCAAAGATGAAATATCAAGTTTGAAGACTTCTGGGATCTGTGAAAGGGCTACTGCAAACCTATGACTGAAATCAACACATGGCTCTTCATCTTGTTTTCTGATTTTCATCAATTCTGCAACAAGATCAGCCGGTTCTTTTGCAAATTCCTCTTTGAAACAGTCAGCAAGCTCATCCCAATAGGCAAAGGATCTTTTTGAAAATCTCAAATACCAGTCTTTTGCTTTTGCATCAAAGGACCTAACAAAAAACCTCATCCACATATCCTCATCTCTGAATGAATGTTTTCCCATGAACTCATGAAAATTTTGGATATGTGCATTCCCATCACATACACTGTGACCACTAAATCTGGGCATCTGACAGTATATCCTGGCAGACATAGTTTCTACTTTATAATCAACCCATGACAAATCTAATTGGTCATACAAAGGATCAAAAGGGCTGACAGGAGGTTTAGCTTTCTGACTGGCAGACACAACAAGGTTATCATGATTCAACTGGGCCTGCCTAGCCTCTAAGAATATCAACCTATTTTTTATCTCTTCTATTCTTTTATCATTCAAATCATCCCCCTTTTGACTGAGTATGGGATAATACATACTTGGATTCACGAAATTTCTATTTTCAGACATCCTTTGCGTTCCTAAGACCTATAGCCTCCCCTGGCATCTAACTTATGCAGTAGAACAATAAATATAAGTGGGAAGAAATAGGGTACCTTTTCTCATACAAATGCTGAAGTCTGAAAAGCACATTTTCTGTCACAACACACATCAACTTTTCATGTGCACTTGAATCTTTTGCAGAGTCACCACCTCTCCAAAGAGGACAAAATTTACAGCAGCTGAAAGCTCAACACATATTTTTCTGAGTTCATACCACCAGCAGAGCATCATCATTCACATGAAAGACTTCCCAGCAGAGTCACCACTTTGTTGGTTTTTCTTCTGAATCAGCATTAGGGTTTGCCAGTTCTAATGCACAGGCAGATTCAGCCAACTGAATACAGGAGGTTGCGTGAGCTCCTCCCCTTCACTTCTGGTTCTGCCGCACCAAGGGGGGTTTCCCTACTTGATAAAAGTATAACCTTGACTAGCTCAATGACAGAAGGATTTAACTTGACATCAACAGGCAAAATACTCTCATGTATGGACCAAGATTTGTGTAACAAATCACAAGGTTGGCAACATTCTTGGACATGATGTCTGGTTGGGTATGAGAGCATGCAGGGATCCTAATCCTGCTCCTACAACTAATAGATGGAAGGAAGAGATGGTTTGAAATGGTGTTTGGAGTTATGGGACTTTCCTAGACCCATTGAACAGACAGATTCCCAAACCAGTGCCTTATCTGGGCAGCAGAGTCATATCTAAGACTGTAAATGTCTCCCCATGACAACATAAATTCATATCCAGAGGACCTAAGAATAATGCTACTGCCTAACAGCAACATGTCCAAGAAAGAGTATCATTAATGATCATACTTAATAGATCCTATGATGCAATCTATTTCCCTTTGTATCTGATCAAAAGCCTATTTAACCACTCCTTGAGCAGATGCAATAAATTAGACACACAGTATGCACATACTGAAAAACTTGGAAGCCCTTGACAACCTTGTTTGAAAGGAAAACAAATGACATACAGGAGACAATCAGAAACAATACACACACAGGTGTTTTTCATTTAAAATCAATCTGCATAGAAGGCCATCACAGAGAAAATCATCATTTACAAGCCAAGATAGATTAGTACACCAGACTAAGGACCGAGTCTGTAGCAAAAAATGCCTTTCAAAATGTGAACACCTTATGTTCAGAGCCAGAGCAGAAAGCCCAAAAATGTCCAACCTCCAAAAAGTAACACAGCCAAAACCATTTATACAGAACCGTGTACATTCAGCAATTAATTACATGGCCAGAAGTAAAAAATTTGCCAGATACATTCCTTCCATTTGAAAATGGCCTTCACAGATTAAATGCAACAGACAGGGGGGATCTTGAGCTTTGTGCCACCACTTGAAAGTCTTCATCCATGATCAGGCAGCTTAATTGCTTGTACCGTCACCCATACCCCTGCACTATCGCCATTGATGGCTCAACAACCCGCAACCACCCAGAAGACTGTTGCAGCGATCAAAATGGAGCTTCCTGCCAAAAGGTGCTTCCTGAGGTTTCAAATGTGTAGGGAAATTAATCCCACATGCATAGTGCAGAAACCCCTCTATCACTTTAAGAACATCGTCACACGCATACTAAGTGTCGAGCGTTTTGCCGTGCTCGACACACGACCCTTCACCCACAGCCCATCGCCATGACATACAATATCGGCCTACCCCACAAATCTCCTGCCGATCACAGCGGTCTCGCCGATGCCTATCGTAATCCCCTGTCGGCCAGACTACTACCATCGGCCAACCCGAAAATCTCCTCGCCGATAGGCAAAAGTCATGCCGAAGACCACCTCCGTCGATGATACTTCATCGGTGAGACCAACGCGAAAACTGCCCGATAGCCACTCTATCCTCCCGTCGGCCAGAGAATACTCCATCGGTGGACCCTTCAATAGCTATCCCGATACACAATCTTACTCCAATGGCACCCTCCAAATTCTCATCGGCCAGACACACACCAACGAGCCCCCGACGGCCAAACTCCTCGCTCCCATCGGCGAGATCAACACTATCAGAGCAACTGAACACTCCTTTGCCGACCTCAAGAGTCTTACCAATAACACCCAGGCCTCCCACCTCCGTCGGTGTGACTTACACCGTCGGAGCAACACCTCAAACCTACGCCGATGCACCAAGTCACCCCGATGGCACTCCTGATCGGGGTGACTTCCTCTATCGGCGAACCACAAAACATACTGGCTGATAAAACAAGTCTCGCCGATGAACACTTGAGATACCCCCATCGGCATGACCAACACCGTCGGCGGAACCACAATATCCTTCGCCGATAAACCAAGCTCTTGGCGATATACAAAGAACACACCATGCTATTGATATGATCGCCAAGACACATGAAAACTCATGCCGATGGGCAGAACATGATGACCCCTTCCATCAAGAAAGATGATGTGGATGCTACAAAACACTGAAGCGGTGCCAAAACTGAAAAAAAAAATTTGGATTTCAAAAGGTCAGCCGGTTCTTTTGCAAATTCCTCTTTGAAATAGTCAGCAAGCTCATCCCAATAGGCAAAGGATCTTTTTGAAAAGCTCAAATACTAGTCTTTTGCTTTTGCATCAAAGGACCTAACAAAAAACCTCATCCACATATCCTCATCTCTGAATGAATGTTTTCCCATGAACTCATGAAAATTTTGGATATGTGCATTCCCATCACATACAATGTGACCACTAAATCTGGGCATCTGACAGTATATCCTGGCAGACATAGTTTCTACTTTATAATCAACCCATGACAAATCTAATTGGTCATACAAAGGATCAAAAGGGCTGACAGGAGGTTTAGCTTTCTGACTGGCAGACACAACAAGGTTATCATGATTCAACTGGGCCTGCCTAGCCTCTAAGAATATCAACCTATTTTTTATCTCTTCTATTCTTTTATCATTCAAATCATCCCCCTTTTGATTGAGTATGGGATAATACATACTTGGATTCATGAAATTTCTATTTTCAGACATCCTTTGCATTCCTAAGACCTATAGCCTCCCCTGGCATCTAACTTATGCAGTAGAACAATAAATATAAGTGGGAAGAAATAGGGTACCTTTTCTCATACAAATGCTGAAGTCTGAAAAGCACATTTTCTATCACAACACACATCAACTTTTCATGTGCACTTGAATCTTTTGCAGAGTCGCCACCTCTCCAAAGAGGACAAAATTTACAGCAGCTGAAAGCTCAACACATATTTTTCTGAGTTCATACCACCAGCAGAGCATCATCATTCACATGAAAGACTCCCCAGCGGAGTCGCCACTTTGTTGGTTTTTCTTCTGAATCAGCATTAGGGTTTGCCAGTTCTAATGCACAGGCAGATTCAGCCAACTGAATACAAGAGGTTGCGTGAGCTCCTCCCCTTCACTTTTGGTTCTGCCGCACCAAGGGGGGTTTCCCTACTTGATAAAAGTATAACCTTGACTAGCTCAATGACAGAAGGATTTAACTTGACATCAACAGGCAGAATACTCTCATGTATGGACCAAGATTTGTGTAACAAATCACAAGGTTGGCAACATTCTTGGACATGATGTCTGGTTGGGTATGAGAGCATGCAGGGATCCTAATCCTGCTCCTACAACTAATAGATGGAAGGAAGAGATGGTTTGAAATGGTGTTTGGAGTTATGGGACTTTCCTAGACCCATTGAACAGACAGATTCCCAAACCAGTGCCTTATCTGGGCAGCAGAGTCATATCTAAGACTGTAAATGTCTCCCCATGACAACATAAATTCATATCCAGAGGACCTAAGAATAATGCTACTGCCTAACAGCAACTAGTCCAAGAAAGAGTATCATTAATGATCATACTTAACATATCCTATGATGCAATCTATTTCCCTTTGTATCTGATCAAAAGCCTATTTAACCACTCCTTGAGCAGACGCAATAAATCAGACACACAGTATGCACATACTGAAAAACTTGGAAGCCCTTGACAACCTTGTTTGAAAGGAAAACAAATAACATACAGGAGACAATCAGAAACAATACACACACAGGTGTTTTTCATTTAAAATCAATCTGCATAGAAGGCCATCACAGAGAAAATCATCATTTACAAGCCAAGATAGATTAGTACACCAGACTAAGGACCGAGTCTGTAGCAAAAAATGCCTTTCAAAATGTGAACACCTTATGTTCAGAGCCAGAGCAGAAAGCCCAAAAACGTCCAACCTCCAAAAAGTAACACAGCCAAAACCATTTATACAGAACCGTGTACATTTAGCAATTAATTACATGGCCAGAAGTAAAAAATTCACCAGATACATTCCTTCCATTTGAAAATGGCCTTCACAGATTAAATGCAACAGACAGGGGGGATCTTGAGCTTTGTGCCACCACTTGAAAGTCTTCATCCATGATCAGGCAGCTTAATTGCTTGTACCGTCACCCATACCCCTGCACTATCGCCATTGATGGCTCAACAACCCGCAACCACCCAGAAGACTGTCGCAGCGATCAAAATGGAGCTTCCCGCCAAAAGGTGCTTCCTGAGGTTTCAAATGTGTAGGGAAATTAATCCCACATGCATAGTGCAGAAACCCCTCTATCACTTTAAGAACATCGTCACACGCATACTAAGTGTCGAGCGTTTTGCCGTGCTCGACACACGACCCTTCACCCATAGCCCATCGCCATGACATACAATATCGGCCTACCCCACAAATCTCCTGCCGATCACAGCGGTCTCGCCGATGCCTATCGTAATCCCCTGTCGGCCAGACTACTACCATCGGCCAACCCAAAAATCTCCTCGTCGATAGGCAAAAGTCATGCCGAAGACCACCTTCGTCGATGATACTTCATCGGTGAGACCAACGCGAAAACTGCCCGATAGCCACTCTATCCTCCCGTCGGCCAGAGAATACTCCATCGGTGGACCCTTCAATAGCTATCCCGATACACAATCTCACTCCGATGGCACCCTCCAAATTCTCATCGGCCAGACACACACCGACGAGCCCCCGACAGCCAAACTCCTCGCTCCCATCGGTGAGATCAACACTATCGGAGCAACTGAACACTCCTTTGCCGACCTCAAGAGTCTTACCGATAACACCCAGGTCTCCCACCTCCATCGGTGTGACTTACACCGTCGGAGAAACACCTCAAACCTACGTCGATGCACCAAGTCACCCCGATGGCACTCCTGATCGGGGTGACTTCCTCTATCGGCGAACCACAAAACATACTGGCCAATAAAACAAGTCTCGCCGATGAACACTTGAGATACCCCCATCGGCATGACCAACACCGTCAGCGGAACCACAATATCCTTCGCCGATAAACCAAGCTCTTGGCGATATACAAAGAACACACCATGCTATTGATATGATCGCCAAGGCACATGAAAACTCATGCCGATGGGCAGAACATGATGACCCCTTCCATCAAGAAAGATGATGTGGATGCTACAAAACACTGAAGGGGTGCCAAAACTGGAAATTTTTTTTTGGATTTTTTGGGATGGTGCCTGCATGAAAATTGCTTGGAAACTGTCAGTGAATTCAGGCACCAACATGGATATCATGCTGCTGGAGGATGAGGATGATGAAGGTTTATACTAGTGTCGTCAGGAGCAAAAGCACCAACATCATATATGCTCACGACCTAGTATATAAAGTGTTAAGAAGGTTACCTCACGGTGCATGTGGGATAATGTTATCTTGCATAATTTGAAATATCATGAGGAGGTATTTTGGTGGGAAAGGTTAGCAATGCACCGTTTGATGTTTTCCCAATGGCCGCGAGGTAGATGGACATTAATGGTGGTTGTTGCAGAGGTATGGGCGATGGCGTGGACAGATCCAGTACCCGACTGAAGTTGTACATCCATGGCTAGCGGCGCATGGCTCGAGGATCTCTTCTTGTCCCTTCACCTATTGCATTCATGTTTGAGCACCAATTTCTCATGATGCGTTGCATCTGGCGGGATTCTTAGCCTCCCATGTAATCAATTTGCTGGGTATATTTTTTGGCTATTTAAGCAGACTGTGTGACCCATTTCAAGGTTGTTGAAGCCTGGGGCATTTTTTGTGTAAATAATGAAAGACGGGGCATGTTCCTGGCTATTCTATCCCATTTTGGAGTTTATGTGTTGCAGCATGTATGTATTTTGCACATATGTTTAGTTTCAGTGTTGATTTATATGAAAAATACTTATTGCATGTGTCTATCTGCTTGTCTCCATTTGCTGCATGTTATTCTCCTTCTTTTGAATTTGGTTGCTAAGGGTTTCATAGATTCTAGGGTACAGGGTTCTGTATCACATGTTTGATCTCTAACTTCCATTCAAGGAGTGGATTAAACTATTTTAGGTCAATGCATGGAGAAGGTTACATGTCAGCAGGGATATCTATAAGTAGAGGTAGTTAGATACCCTTTCTTGGGTGATGTTTGTAAGGCAAGCATCAAGTCCAACCCCCTGAAACTTGAGTGAAAGTTGCAAACCATCTGTTGTATACGTCTAGTTGACTCCTTGCCCAATGGATAGGCACCAATCTATTTCTGGGTCAGTAGTTATGAGCCAAAACCCCTTGTCTTGCATCCAGGACATTATGTCCACCCATCTCATCACTTCCACCTATTAGTTGTAGGAGTAGGATTAGGACCCCTGCATACTCTCATACCCAACCAGACAAATATGTCCAAGAATGTTGCCAACCTTGTGATCTATCATGCAAATCTTGGTTCACACATGAGAGTATTCTACCTATTGTTGTCAAGCTAAATCTATCAGTCATTGAGCAAGTCAAGGTTACATCTTTAGTCATAGGGATACCCCCCTTGGTATGGCAGAACCAGAAGTGAAGGGGAGGCAGCTCACACAACCTCCTGTATTAGTTGGCTGAATCTGCCTGTGCATTAGAAGTGGCAAACCCTAATGCTGATTCAGAAGAAAAACCAACAGAAGGTAAGTTCAAATTCATACTCGGATCTAGATTAATCTGGTAAGTCCAACAACTCAAGAGGTTAGTGCAGGTGATGAGGAACAAGTTCAAGAAATAGAAGTTCAAACAATTCCCAAAACCTCCAGGTATGTAAAAATGAATCATCCTGAAAATCAAATCATAGGACATAGAAATAAAGGTGTTCGAACTAGGAGAAGAGCTGCTGAAGATCAAGAAGAGATTTGTTTGATTTCAAATATTGAACCTAAATCAGTGAGTGAAGCCTGCAAAGATGAAAACTAGGTTAAAGCAATGGAAGAAGAATTGATGCAAATAGAAAAGAATCACACTTGGGATCTTGTTCCTAAACCTGAGGATAAAAATGTGATTGGAACCAAATGGGTCTTCCAGAATAAGCTAAATGAAGTTGGTGAGGTTGTAAGAAACAAGGCAAGGTTGGTATGTAAAGGCTACTCTCAAGTGGAAGGCATTGATTTTGAAGAAACTTTTGCTTTGTTGGAAAGGATAGAGGCAGTTAATTGTTTCTTGCATTTGCTACCTTCAAAGATTTTAAAGTATATCAGATGGATGTCAAATCAGCATTCCTAAATGGAGATTTGGAGGAAGAAGTCTACATTGATCAACCGGAAGGATTTCAGTTGTCTGATTAGGGAGATATGGTTTGTAGACTGAGAAAAGCCTTATATGGACTCAAGCAAGCTCCTAGAGCCTGGTATGCTAGATTGGATAAGCATTTGCTTAAGTTAGGATTTAGCAAAGGTACTGCTGATAGTAATCTGTAATTCAAGATTAATCATGGGGACATTCTAATTGTTGAGGTCTTTGTTGATGATATCATTTTTGGTGGAAATGAATGTATGTGCAAAGCATTTGTTGATCAGATGAAAAGTGAATTTGAGATGTCAATGTTTGGTGAGATGAATTACTTTCTAGGTCTGCAAATTGTTCATTCAGATAAAGGTATCTTCATATCTCAGTCCAAGTATGTGAAAGAATTATTGTAGAAGTTTGGAATGGAAGACTCAAAGCCAGTAGATACACCCATGGTAACTAGATGCAAGTTAAGTAAAGATGATGACTCCCCCAAGGCAAATCAGAAAAGGTATAGATCAATGATTGGAGGATTGCTCTATCTGACTCAAACCAGACCTAACATCATGAATGTCGTTGGACTTGTTGCTAGATTTCAAGCTGATCCAAAAGAATCCCATGTTGTGGAAGTCAAAAGAATTTTCAGATATCTCAAGGGGACAATTGATTATGGACTGTAGTATCCAAAGGACAATGACTTCACTCTTCATACATATATAGATGTTGATTGGGCAGGAGATGTGGATGACAAAAAATGTACTAGCGGTGGTGCATTCTTCTTGGGAAGAAGATTGGTCTCTTGGATAAGCAAAAAGTAAGAGGCAATATCTCTGTCTACGACAAAGGTAGAGTATATAGCAGCAAGAAATAATTGTACTCAAGTTCTGTGGATGAAGCAAATGTTGAAGGACATCAGAATTGTGTTTGAGGAGCTAGTCATAATTTTCGGTGATAATTCAAGTGCTATAAGCATTTCAAAGAATCCAGTATTGTACTCAAAGATAAAGCATATATCTATCAAGTTTCATTTCTTGAGAGAGAAAGTAAATGAGAATGAAGTTAAGTTGGAGTTTGTGTCTTCCAAAGATTAGATTGTGGATATCTTCACTAAGCCTCTTCCCAAGGATACTTTTGAGTATCTTAGGGAAAATTTAGGGGTTATTACCCCTCCTTATTAGAATTAAGATGCACTAAAGTGCATCAATCTAGTGGAATTCACATTCGTATCTTGTGATCTAGATTGATTTCAAGGAGTTACTACTCAAGGGGGAGTAGTTAGTATGCAATTTTGGGATTAGTCTTAAGCAAAAAGAGAAGAGATAGCAAATATGTGTCATTTGCCATTGATGTCAAAGGGGAGAGAAGTTATGTGAAAAACTTGGAAGTGGATAGTTGCTGGTGAAAGGGGGAGCAGTGAAGAAAGTGGTTGCAGGTGTGATAAGAGAAAGGGGGAGAAGTTCTTGTCTTGATGGTTGAATTCAGTTTTTCACATCATATGTTGCCATCAATGACAAAGGGGGAGATTGTTGCAAATATGTGCCTAAGTGGTGTTGTCATTGATGTCAACATATCATTGTTGCCATTGGTGTCAACTGTATCCTATTTTTCTGTCTATATGGAAGACCGGATTGTTGATCATATTGAGAAAATTAATGACAATCAATGTATGCGAACCATATGGATGTGTATAAGTCTGCCTGAAGAAGCTCCAGTTATGATTTGAGAAGTTTACATTGAGATCTGAGGAAGTTATGGCCATCTAAGTAGAACCGGTTCCTACAATACTCAAGAGAGATAGAGTGACAGGGAAGTGGTCTGGATTTCTCTGATAACGTAAAATGATGATTTGTGGGTCTAGAGAAATGTTTGGGAAGTCAGTGTGTATCATCAATGCAAGTGGTTCATGGTTTGGAGATCTGCAAGCAATCCTTCTAGTTTGACAGTCATGACAGATATTGTTCTTGAGGTTCCAGATAAAGATGCAAGTGATTCTGATGAGTTGGAGGAGTGTGGATGTTTCTGTTGAATTGAATGTGCTTCTAAAGATCTCTGGATCATGTAGCTACTATGTTGGAGGTCTGCATTGAGGTTTGTGCTCATTTTTGAAGATTTTCATTTTTGTTGTTGATGTTCTTCCCAGTCTTGGCCAACTGAATTATGCTAGCATATTGCGGATGATTTAAGAGCATTTTATGAAGCATGGTGTGTTTGTAGAGGAAGATTCAAGTCTCAGTTGTGTTTAGCTAACAATGTAATGATCCGCGTTAAGTTTAGCCGATCTGGTTGATCAATCCAAGGTTGATGAAGTGTATAAATACTTTTTGAAGAGTTGTTAAAAATTATCCTTGTACAAAATGAAATAAATTTGAAGAAAGGATCAAAAGCAGAGCAAAGAAAAAGAGGAGCGAAAGAAGTATAGAGTGAAGAGTCAGTGAAGAAGAATTTGAAGATAGAAGCAAAAGTTGTTTGAGCCTTCAAAGGGACTAAATCAAGCATGAATGTAGATGCTATTTCTCAATTCATTATCTCTGTGTAAATCATAAATTCTTATAGGTAGCAAGCCTCCTTTTGAGTAGTGAGGTCTGGGCAGTGCGCCCGAAGGCATGTGCCTTCTATTTTTGTAACCACTTTTAACAGGGTATGATTTTTGTGGGTTAACCCCCATCATGGTTTTTACCTTAACCAGGTTTTCCACGTCAAAAATTATGGTGTTGTGTATTCATGTTGTTTCTGCTCATGTGTTGATTCGTGCTTAAATGTTTACATCATTAATCTGTTTGTAAATTAAGAAAGAAGATTAAAAGTTTAGAAATGGTTAAAGTTTAGGGACAACCAATTCACCCCCCTCTCAATTGTCCAAACTAATTCCAACATATTCCATCTTTACTTCATTCTCTATCACCTTTTCTCTCAAAAAGTGATACCTTATTTATATATGCTTTGTCATTCAGTGCATCACTGGACTCTTTGAAATGTTTATAGCACTTGTATTGTCACAGAAGACTGAAACTAGAACTTCATACACAACTTTTATGTCCTTCAAGGTCTATTTCATCAATAATACTTGAGTGCAATAGAATGCTATTGCAATATACTCTACTTCTACGTTTGACAAAGAAATTGAATCTTGCTTTTTGCTCAACCATAAAACGAGTTTATTACCCAAGAAGAAAGCACCTCCACTTGTACTCTTTCTATCATCAACATCTTTGGCCTAATCAACATTTGTATAAGCACTGAGAGTGAAGTTATTAGTCTTTGGATACCATAAGCCATGATCTAGAGTCCCTTTTAAGTACCTAAAGATTCTTTTTACTGCTATCACATGTGATTCCTTTGGATCTGCTTGAAGTCTTGTAACAAGATAAACTACATGCATAATATCAGGTCTAGTTTGAGTTAGATAAAGCAATTCTCCAATCATGGGATCTGTACCTTTTTTTATCAGTCTTGGGTGATTCATTAGTTTTTCTCAACTTGCAGTAGTCACCATGGGAGTACATATCAGTTTGGAGTCTTCCATCCCAAACTTCTTCAACAACTCTTTCACATACTTAGACTAAAATATGATGATTCCTTTATCTGATTGATTGATTTGCAGACCTAGAAAGAAATTCATCTCACTAAACATAAACAACTCAAACTCTTTTTGCATTTCACTAGCAAATTCATACACATACCTTCATTTCCTCTAAAGATGATATCATCAACAAAGACTTCAACAATCAAAATTTGATCACAATTAATCTTGAAATAAAGATTACTATTAGTAGTACCTTTATTTAACCCTAATTCGAATAAGTACTTATCCAACCTTGCATACCAGGCTCTAGGAGCTTGCTTGAGTCCATACAATGCTTTCTTTAACCTGCATACCATGTCACCTTGATCTGATGATTGGAATCCTTCCGGTTGCTCAATGTAGACTTCCTCTTTCAATTCACCATTTAGAAATGCAGATCTCACATCCATCTGATACACTTTGAAATATTTGTGAGCTGTAAATGCCAAAAATATTTTGATTGCCTCAATTCGAGCTACTGGAGAAAAAGTCTCTTCAAAATCTAGTCCTTTAATTTGAGAATATCCTTTGCACACAAGCCTTGCTTTATTTCTTACAAATTCTCCATCTTCATTCATCCTATTCCTAAAGACCTATTTGGTTCCAATAACATTTTTATCAGCAAGTCTAGGAATTAATTCCCAGGTTTCATTCTTTTGTCTCTACATTAGTTCTTCCTTCATTGCCTTTACCCAATTTTCATCATTGCAGGCTTCATTCACAGTTTTTGGTTCAAATGTATAGAACAAATAGTAATTTACTTATCCTTCTAGAGCTTTTCTCCTTGTTAGAACTTCTTTGCTTTTATCTCCAATAATTTGATCTTCAGAGTGATTGATTCTTACATACTTGGGGGTTTAGCAGCACTTTCCGGAGCTTTTTCCTCTTCATCTTGACTGTCTTCCTGTTCAACTTTTTCTTCATATGTTTCTTGCAAGTATGGGCCTAACCGGTGTTGTCATTGATGTCAACAGACTCCTGTTACATTAATGATAAGGATTGGATGAGCTGTGTGCTAACCATATTGAGAAAATTAGTCCTATCAGGAACAAAAAAGAACAGTGAAGTCAGTGAGGTAACGATCCTAGTAAAGATAAATATTAGAGGATGCGCATCAAAGGGTTTGTAGATATGTGTCTTAAGATGATCTAGTAAAGATTTTAGAGGTCCGGATGAAGATCCGAAGAAGTTATGGCCGCTTAAGTAAAACCGGTTCTAGTAGGTGTTCAGAGGTCACAGAGTGACATAGATAGGTCCGGTGAGATCCGAAAATGCAATATCTTGTTCTTCAGATTTGGTGGAATGTTTATGAAGTCAATGTGAATTGACAACTCAATTGGTTCATGGTCTGGAGGTTCGCAAGCATCTATTCCAATATGACAGTGATGATAGACTGTGCTCTTGAGGTTCTGGATGAAGGAGAGAATGATTTCAGCAAGCAGAAATAGTGTGGATGTTCTTGGTGATTCAAGAAAGCTTGTGGAGGTCTTTGGATTGTGTCCAGTTCATGTTGGAGGTCTGCATTGAATATTGAGCTTGCAATTGAAGAATTACTTTCGAATGATGATGTTCTTCCCAAGTCAGGCCGACTGGATGAGTTACACATCCTGCGGATGATCTTGAAGATGTTCTATGAAGAATGGCATGTTCCTAAAGGAAGATTGAAGTATCAGATTTGTGTGGCCGATAGTGTGTTGATCCGCATGAAGTATTTTTGTAATTAGTCATGTTGTATTTATGTGTTTGCTCTGTAATGTAATGCCGACTTGGATGATTATCCCTAAGTTGATGTCTTGTATAAATAAGGAGTTGTAAAGTCATTTCAAATACATGTTGAGGAGATGAGAGTGTGGTAGAGAGTAGAGGAGTGAAAGGCAGAGCAGAAATATTGGGCTTAAATGGAACTGACTCAAGCATGGTGAAGATGCTATTTTTCAATTCAAGTATGTAATACTTATTATTCTGTAGACAATGTGTCTCTTGTAGGCAATGGGCCTCTTGTGAGCAGTGTGCTCGGGTAGTAAACCCTAATTGGCATGTACCATTTTGTTCGTTCTATTCTTCTAACAGAGAATACAATATTGGGTTAGTCACCCCATGGTTTTTCCCTTAAACAGGTTTCCCACGTCAAAATCTTGGTGTCATATGTGTTAATGTGTTTTTGCTCTTAAATTGTTGCATTATATTTCCATGATTGATTTATTATTATGCTGCTGAATTAAGAAAAGATTAAGTTCTTAATTGAAATAAATTTTTGAACAACTGATTCACCCCCCCTCTCAGTTGTCTGACCTAAATCTAACAATTGGTATCAGAGCCAAGTTCCTCTAAAAGGAGCTTAACCACTTGAGGAGACCTAGGATGTCATCCTACAAGAAGGATAGTCCGATGTTTGATGGAACCAATTTCACTCTTTGGAAAAGTCGCATGGAATGCCACTTGCAATGTATGGGAATGCAATATTGGATTATGGCTTCGAAGAAGTATGATACCCCACAGAATGGTACGTGCACCGTAGATGAAATCAGAGATGCTGAAAACAATTTGCAGGTTAAAGAAGCTCTTCTAAGTGCCTTATCTGATTCAGAGCTGACAAATGTTGTTGATCTAAAAACTACATATAAGATTTGGCAAAAACTAGAACTTCAACATGAAAGAGACAAGTATGCTAAATGTGCCAGGCTACATAATCTAAAAGGAAAATTCAAAAACTTAAAGATGAGAGAAGATGAAAATATCACTACATTTATGCCAAGAGTAAATGAGCTTGTTTGTGGCATTAGATGTGCTAGTAGAGTCTTGGATGAAGATGAGATGTTGGCAAAGTTTTCAGATCCCTTCCTGATTCTTACAAATATAAGGTTGTTTCCATTGAAGAATTCAGATCCTATTCAGGTATCACAAGAGATCAATTGGTTGGTAGATTGGCTGCATTTGAATTGATCAAGTTTGGAGATGTCCCCCCAAGACTGAATCTGCATTCAAAGCTAGTGCCTCTGTAAAAGGAAAACAAAGGTTTGATTCGGGAGAGAACTCTTCAAGGAAACTATCATGGTATGAAAAAGAAAGAAAGGACTTGGAACAAGATGAAGCAGAAGCTGCTCAACTTGAAGCCCTTATTGTAAAAAGACTGCCAAGAGGATCTGGTAAGTATGAAGGGAAATGGACTTTTAAATGTTTTAACTACAAAAAGATTGGTTATTTTGCCTCAAAGTGTCCAGAAAGATTTTCAAGGCCAAACCCTAATAGATCAAGGTTCCAAAAGAAATGTCACTATGTGCATGAAGATGATGATGATGAAGGAGTAACAGATGATGAATTAGAGACAGAAAACAAATCCAAAAATGACTGGGTGTTTATTGCCATCAAGGAAGAAGATCCAATGCCCTCTGAATCTGCCAATAATAAAGTTGTAGAAAGAGCTCTAGCTGCCCAAGTTGAAGAAAAGGATGATTAGGTCATTGACAGTGGATGCTCCCACCATATGACAGGTGACAAAAATAGGTTCATAGATTTGAAAAGGTATGAAGGAGGAGTGGTAAAATTTGGTGATAAATCTGCTAGTAGAATCAGAGGTAGAGGAACTATTTCTTTTGATGGAAATAACAAAACTGGTAATGTACTGTATGTTGAAGGCCTGAAGCACAATCTTCTCAGTGTTGGATAGTTGGTGGACAAAGGCTATGATCTCCAATTCAAAATGGAAAATGCAAGATCTTTGAAAGTTCTAGAACAAAGATTGATCATGTACTCAAACTAAAGGTAATATCTTCCACTTGGTTGGTACTGGTAAAAGTTGCTTATTTGTTCAAGTTGATCAGAGTTGGTTGTGGCATAGGAGAATGTGTCATGTGAATTTTGATAATATCATCAAGATAAGCAACACTCAGGTTGTAAGAGATCTTCCAAGAGTTGTGAAACCTACTAATAGCTTGTGCAAAGAATGTCAGTTGGGTAAGTAGAGAAGAGTCACATTCAAAAGTAAAGAAAAGTCTTTTACCAGATTATTGGACTTAGTTCATACTAATTTATGTGGTCCGACAAGAATCAAAAGTGTGCAAGGTGATAGATACTTCATGCTATTGACTGATGACTACTCCCGGATGATGTGGGTGACTTTTCTGAAATAGAAATCAAAAGCTCTTGAGAAATTTAAAATATTCAAGGCCATGGTAGAGAATGAAACTGGATTAAAATTAAAATGTCTGAGGTCTAATAGACGTGGAGAATTCACATCCGGTGAGTTCATAGAATTCTGTGAGAAACATGGAATAAAAAAATAGTTGTCTGCTCCTAGGACTCCATAGCAGAATGGAGTAGTGGAGAGAAAGAATCAGACCATCCAGGAAGCATCTAGAACCATGATGATGGAAGAAAATGTTCCTCAGATCTATTGGAGAGAAGTTGTAAGCACTGTAGTCTATACTCTCAATCGAGTACAAATCAGAAGCAATACCGATAAGACTCCTTATGAAATTTGGTTTGGCATCACTCCCACTATGAGGTATTTTAGAGTCTTTGGTAGCAAATGTTACATTAAAAGAGATGAGGATCTAGGAAAATTTGATGCTAGAAGTGATGAGGGAATATTCTTGGGTTATTCTACTCAAAGCAAAGCATACCGGTGTTATAACAAAAATTAAGGAAGACTGTGGAAAGTACAAATGTGAAGGTTGATGAAGGTACTGAAAAACCCTCAAGGTTTTATGAATATGATGAAGATGATCAAAATGATGTTTTTGTTCAAGAATTCCAAGCTCCCTCTAAAATTTAGATTCAAACTAATCCGATAAATCAGGAAGAAGAGATAAGTTTGAATGAACCTGTTCAAGAATCAAAAGTACAAGAAACTCCCAAAGTTCCCAGGTATGTAAGACTGAATCACTCTGAAGATCAGATCATAGGTGATAAAAGCAAAGGTGTACTAACAAGAAGAAGGATTGCTCAAGATTCAGAAGAGTATTGTCTGATTTCAAAAATTGAACCTAAGACAGTGAAAGAAGCTTGCAATGATGAAAACTAGACTAAATCAATGGAGGAAGAGATAGTTTGTGTAAAACTTTTGCAAATCAAATGAAAAGAGAATTTGAGATGTCCATGCTTGGGGAAATAAATTTCTTCTTGGGTTTGCAAATCATTCAAACAAAGAAAAGAATCTTCATTTCTCAGACCAAATATGTGAAAGAATTGTTGAAGAAATTTGGGATCAAAAAATCAAAACCAATGAGTACTCCCATGGCAACTGGATGTAAATTAAGTAAAGATGACAACTCTCCTAAGACTGATAAAAAAAAGTATAGATCAATGATTGGAGGATTGTTGGTCTTGTTGCTAGATTCCAAGCTGATCCTAGAGAATCTCATGTCATGGCAATCAAGAGGATTTTTATATATCTAAAAGGGACAGTTGAGTATGGTTTGTGGTATCCTAGAGATCATGATTTCTCTCTTCATGCATATACAGATGCAGATTGGGTAGGAGATGTGGATGACCAGAAAAGTACCAGTAGTGGAACATTCTTTTTGGGGAAGAGATTGGTTTCTTGGCTAAGCAAGAAACAAGAGGCAATATCTCTGTCCACAAGTGAAGCAGAATATATTGCAGCAGTAGGTAGTTGCACTCAAGTTTTGTGGATGAAGCAAATGCTAAGAGACATCAGAGTGGAGTATGAGGAACCTATCACAATCTTCTGTGATAATTCAAATGCAATAAATATATCTAAGAATCTAGTGTTGCATTCAAAGACTAAACATATATCCATCAAGTTTCACTTTTTGAGAGAGAAAGTGAACAAGAATGAAGTCAGATTGGAGTTTGTGCCTACCAAGGATCAGATTGCAGATATTTTTACTAAACCTCTTCCTAAGGACATTTTTTAGTATCTCAGGGAGAAGTTATGGGTTATTACCCCTCTAGTTCTTAATTAAGGTGCATTGATGTGCATCAGTCCAGTGGATCTCACAGTCATATCTTGTAGTCTGGATTGATGTTTGGGAAGCTGCTACTTAGGGGAAGCAGCTGGTATGATTATGCAGTAATGCAAGTATGTGCCTTTTGCCATTGATGTCAAAGGGGGAGAGAAGACTTGTGAAAAACAAGTGGTTGCTGATCAAAGGGGGAGTAGTAAAGGAAGAGAAGACATGTGAATGGTTGTTGTTGGTAGGGGGAGTTGTGTCAGTGAGAAGAAGTTCTTGTCCTGATGGTTAAAACAAATTTTCACATCATATGTTGCCATCAATGACAAAAGGGGAGATTGTTGCAAGTATGGGCCTAACCAGTGTTGTCATTGATGTCAACATACTCCTATTGCATTAATGATAAGGATTTGATGAGCTGTGTGCTAAGGATATTGAGAAAATTAGTCCTATCAAGAACATAAAAGAACAGTGAAGTCAGTGAGGTAAAGATCCTAGCAAAGATGAATATTAGAGGATGCGCAACAAAGGGTTTGTAGATATGTGTCTTAAGATGATTTAGTAAAGATTTTAGAGGTCCGCATGAAGATCTGAAGAAGTTATGGCCGCTTAAGTAAAACTAATTCTGGTAGGTGTTTAGAGGTGACAGAGTGACACAGATAGGTCCGGTAAGATGCAGAAATACAATATCTTGTTCTTCGGATTTGGTGGAGTGTTTATGATGTCAATGTGAATTGATAACTCAATTAGTTCATGGTCTGGATGTCCGCAAGCATCTATTCCAATATGACAGTGATGACAGACTGTGCTCTTGAGGTTCTGGATGAAGGAGAGAATGATTTCAGTAAGCAAAAATAGTGTGGATGTTCTTGGTGATTTAGGAAAGCTTGTGGAGGTCTTTGCATTGTGTCCAGTTCATGTTGGAGGTCCACATTGAAGATTGAGCTCGCAATTGAAGAATTACTTCTGGATGATGATGTTCTTCCCAAGTCAAGCTGACTAGATGAGTTACACATCCTGCAGATGATCTTGAAGATGTTCTATGAAGAATGGCATGTTCCTAAAGGAAGATTGAAGTCTCAGATCTGTGTGGTCGACAGTGTGTTGATCCACATGAAATCTTTTTGAAATTAGTCATGTTGTATTTATGTGTTTGCTCTGTAATGTAATGCCAACTTGGATGATTATCCCTAAGTCAATGTCTTGTATAAATAAGGAGTTGTAAAGTCATTTCAAATACATGTTGAGGAGATGAGAGTGTGGTAGAGAGTAGAGGAGTGAAAGGCAGAGTAGAAATATTGGGCTTACATGGAACTGACTCAAGCATGGTGAAGATGCTATTCTTCAGTTCAAGTATGTAATACTTATTATTCTGTAGATAGTGTGTCTCTTGTAGGTAGTGGGCCTCTTGTGAGTAGTGTGTTTAGGTAGTGAGCCCTAATTGGCATGTGCCATTTTGTTCTTTCTATTCTTCTAATAGAGAATACAATCTTGGGTTAGTCACCCCATGGTTTTTCCCTTAAGCAGGTTTTCCACATCAAAATCTTGGTGTCATATGTGTTAATGTGTTTTTGCTCTTAAATTTCTGCATTATATTTCCATGATTGATTTATTATTATGCTACTGAATTAAGAAAAGATTAAAGTGATTAATTGAAAGAAAGTTTTGGACAACTAATTCATCCCCCCTCTCAGTTGTCTGTCCTAAATCTAACAATGTTGTAGCAACAAGTTCATCTGATGCATAGCCATTCTGATCTGATGTTATGCATTTGTCTTCATCCACCTTCACATTTGCACTTTCCACAATCTTTTTCAACCTTTTGTTGTAGCACTGGTAGGCCTTGCTCTTGGTAGAGTATCCAAGGAAGATTCCTTCATCACATCTTGCATCAAATTTCCCTAGATCTTCATCTCTTCTGATATAGCATTTGCTTCCAAAGACTTTGAAATATCTTACTATTGGAATTCTTCCGTACTACAATTCATAATGAGTTTTAGTACCATTTCCTTTTACTTGAACTTTGTTTTGAATGTAGACAATAGTATGTATAGCTTCCTTCCAAAAGACTTCTAGCAGACCTCCTTCCTTCATCCTTATTTTAGCAGCTTCTTGAACTGTTCTATTCTTTCTCTCCACAAGGGAGGGTGCAAAAAGATGGGGGGCCAAAAAGTGGCCAAAATTCTTTAAAAAATTTAAAAATCCATAATGCACTCACATTATGGCTTGGTATTGCCGAGCCTTTGGCTCAGCAACACAAAACCATAATGCACTCACACTATAATGCGAACGCATTATTGTTTTCTTTGCATTTTTTTCTTTTTTGCAAAAGTTTGCCCGTTCTTTGTCAAGTTTGAGGTTGTTTATTGAATGTTTTATGTTCAAGTTTGTTAAGTATGTTTGATGTATGTATGTTTGTATATATATTTGTATTTATGTATGTATGCGTGCTTGTATGTATGTATGCATGCTTGTATGTATGTATGTATGCATGCTTATATGTATGTATGTATGTGTGTATGTATGTATGTATGGTTGTATGTATGTATGTATGCATGCTTGTATGTATGTATATATGTATGCATGTTTGTATGTATGGATGTATGTATGTATGTAAGGGTTTTGGGTTTAGGGTATATAAGGACCTGATCCCGTATAGTTTTTAGGGTTGAGGGTTGAGGTTTTTGGGTTTAGGGTTTAAGGTATAGGGTTGAGGGTTGAGGGATTAGGGCTTAAGTAATAGGTAGAGGGTTGAGGGTTGAGGGTTGAGGGTTGAGGGTTGAGGGTATAAGGCATATGGATGAGGGTTGAGGGTTTAGGGTATAACTATATGGTTGAGGGTATATGGTTTAGGGTAGAGATTTGAAGGTCGAGGATAATGTTCAAGGTTGAGTATCCAAGGTTAAGTGTATAGGATATAGGGTTTAAGGGTTTAAGGTTTGAGGGATTAAGAGTTTAAGGGTTGAGGATTTAAGGGTTGAAGGATTAGGGTTTAAGGCATAGTGTCGAGGGTAGAGGGTTTAGGGATAGGGTTTAGGGTTGAAGGTTTAAGGGTTGAGGGTTGAGGCTTTAGGGTGAGGGTTAAGTGATTAGGGTTTAAGGTATAGTGTCAAGGGTAGAGAGTTTAGGGATAGGGTTTAGGGTTTAAGGTTTAAGGGTTGAGGAATTAGGGTTTAGGGTTGAGGGATTAGGATTTAAGGTATAGTGTCAAGGGTTAAACCCTAATCCCTTAACCCTCAACACTATACCTTAAACCCTAAACCCTAACCCCTCAACCCTAAACCCTAAACCCTAAACCCTATCACTTAACCCTAAAACCTAAACCCTATCCCTAAAGCCTCAACCCTCAACCCTTAAACCTTAAATCCTAAACCCTATCCCTACACCCTCAACCCTTAAACCTTAAACCCTAAATCCTATCCCTAAAACCTCTACCCTCAACACTATACCTTAAACCCTAATCCCTTAACCCTAAACCCTAAATGCTAAACCCTATCCCTAAAGCCTCAACCCTCAACCCTTAAACCTTAAACCCTAAACCCTATCCCTAAATCCTCTGCCTTCGACATTATACCTTAAACCCTAATCCCTTAAGCCTCAGCCCTAAATCCTCAACCCTCAACCCTTAAACATTTAACCCCAAACCCTATCCCTAAACCCTCTACCCTTGACACTATGCCTTAAACCCTAATCCCTCAACCCTTAAACCCTTAATCCCTCAAACCTTAAACCCTTAAACCCTAAACTCTCAACTCCTAGATACACTTAAACCCTTAAACCTTAAACCCTAATCCCTCAACCCTAAACCCTAAACCCTAATCCCTTAACCCTCAACCCTAATTTTGATTTTCTTCCATTGCTTCAACATCATTGTTGTTTTCCCCATCAGAAACCAATTCATTCAGCAACTTGTCGCCCATTAGTTGACTTGAATTGCATACTCTATTAGAAGAAGGGCATCTTTTATTTGTATCAATGTTGGTATTCATAAGCTGGAGCTCGCATTGATATTTTCACACACCCTATTCTTTGAAATATCTTAACCTTAAAATATGACTTGGATATGTACTTGAATACACTATGTTTTCTTTAATGTCTTAGTAATGTTATATGGCATGTTTTTTTGGCCCATCTAGGGTTCATTATGCTAATAGGGGTACACACTATGAGAAATGTTTTGTGTATGGTACATCCAAAGTGAGTAATTAATAGTTGAAATCAGAAGGATGATCATTATGAGAAAAGCTTTGCATTGGGGTACATCCATAGTGGGTAATGAATGGTTGAAATCAGAGCCCCTAGTCAACATTATGTGAACATTTTTTTATTAAGATTTTTTTAAAAGATCAACATACTCTCTCCACCTATTTTCTTGAATTTAAATTGAGGCCATAAAAATGTGCACACATCTACTCCCAATGCACACATCTACTCCCAATGTATAACCTGGGTGTAATTAAAACCATCAACTAGAAAAAATAAACAACTTTGGCCATAAAAATCAACCAGTCTTTTAAAAATAGATACATTAGTAACTATACGTTTTAGATATCAATAACTATACATTTTACTACTGTTTCTTTTTTTGATTTTCTATTTTTAATTAACTAATTTTTATTTGTTTTAGACAAAATATTACAATCCTCATGAAGATATTTTCTTGTATATAATTTTCGCCTTTTATCTTTGGCCTATCTTTTCCCTCCTAGAAGTTCTTTCAAAAGGATCCTTATTTTATCTTTCGATCTATATGAACTCTAAACATAAATCTATGTTTCTTGATGTCCACCTGCTCAAAGATGCAAACGTCTCCTTGATATTATTATGGTGTACAAAATATGCCCACCCCACACTTAGGGCAGGTGTATTGTTATGAAACAGGCAAATAATCTCGCATTGTTTACTGGCTCTATCCACAAGAACTACTAAACTTTTTTCTCTTGGTAATTGTAGAGGACATTCACCTATTTTTTGGCAACTCCTGCATTCCCAAACCATTACAAAAACTAAGTTATTTTAACCCAATAAATAGCTGATTGCATTAATTTAATACTCTACTATTAAAGCTTAGCATTCACACAAATGCAGATGTTCATATTATAGAAGACCTCATTATATTAGACTATTAGAGATCCCTTAGAAAAATGTAATAACAAAACTGCTTTGCCTTATGTTCGATTACAATTATTTACCCATTCTTTTTGACACTCTTCTCTTAATAAAGTAAGAGTAATAAGAATAGAAGGCAAAGAATTTGATCTTACTAGTATGCATGGTCATTTACATTCTGTGACTTCATTTTCATTGAATAAAAAGGTAAATATATAATTTGAAAGGTGGGGGAGAGTTCACTGTCATGTGCTTTTCTAGATGATAGGATCCATAATGTCTAGGGTTCTTCAAAGAAAGGCCTGTAACATATTTAAGTTTTTGTTATATCAATCCTCCAAGTAAAGCTACAATTCAAATGCCTACTTTGAAAGTTGAAATAAATTAAATTAGACTTACAAATTTGATTTTCTTCCATTGCTTCAACAACATCATTGTTTTCTTCATCAAAAATTAATTCAATTAGCAACTTGTTGCCCATTGGTTGACTTGAACTGCATCCTCTGTTAGAAGAAGGGCATTTTTTATCTGTATCAATGTTGGTATTCATAAGCTAAAGAGCATTGATATTTTTCATACACCCTATTCTTTGAAATATCTTAACGTTAAAATATGACTTGGATATGTACTTGAACACAGCAAAATCTCCAATCTCCAGCCCATGATGATTCACAAAATTTTTCCAACCTTGCCTAAATTCTAGTTTATTTATGGTACCCCCTAATTGTACATCCCACTCCTGCCCACTTGGGCCTTGCAATACCGTATGTTCATCTGTGTTGTTTATAAACTATGAAACAAATGCAGGAGGAATGTGCTGCCATGAACACATTACACAATTAGATTTTACAAGTTCTTAACAATGTAAAGGAAATAAAAGAATGAAAAATAATGTATAGAGTTACCAATTTTTGTGTAAAGTCTCCAAGCATAACTTTGAAGGAGGCACACCCATTAAACCAATTCAATCAACAACTTGTTGCCCATTGGTTGACTTGAACTGCATCCTCTGTTAGAAGAAGGGCATCTTTTATCTGTATCAATGTTGGTATTCATAAGTTGAAGAGCATTGATGTTTTTCACACACCATATTCTTTGAAATATCTTAACCTTAAAATATGACTTGGATATGTACTTGAACATGTAACAAAATCTCCAATCTCCAGCCCATGATGAGTTGACTTGAACTGCATCGTATGTTAGAAGAAGGGCATCTTTTATCTGTACCAATGTTGGTATTCATAAGCTGAAGAGCATTGATGTTTTTCACACACCATATTATTTAAAATATCTTAACCTTAAAATATGACTTGGATATGTACTTGAACATGTAAAAAAATCTCCAATCTCTAGCCCATGATGAGTTGACTTGAACTGCATCCTCTGTTAGAAGAACGACATCTTTTATCTGTATCAATGTTGGTATTCATAAGCTGAAGAGCATTGATATTTTTCACACACCCTGTTCTTTGAAATATCTTAACCTTAAAATATAACTTGGATATGTACTTGAACATGTAACAAAATCTCCAATCTCCAACCCATGATGAGTTGACTTGAACTGCATCCTATGTTAGAAGAAGGGCATCTTTTATCTGTATCAATGTTGGTATTCATAAGCTGAAGAGCATTGATGTTTTTCACACACCCTGTTCTTTGAAATATCTTAACCTTAAAATATGACTTGGATATGTACTTGAACATGTAACAAAATCTCCAATCTCCAGCCCATGATGAGTTGACTTGAACTGCATCCTCTGTTAGAAGAAGGGCATCTTTTATCTGTATCAATGTTGTTATTCATAAGCTGAAGAGCATTGATGTTTTTCACACACCCTGTTCTTTGAAATATCTTAACCTTAAAATATGACTCAGATATGTACTTAAACATGTAACAAAATCTCCAATCTCCAGCCCATGATGAGTTGACTTGAACTACATCCTCTATTAGAAGAAGGTCATTTTGCATCTATATCAATGTTGGTATTCATAAGTTGAAGAGCATTGATATTTTTCATACACCCTGTTCTTTGAAATATCTTAACCTTAAAATATGATTTGGATGTGTACTTGAACATGTAACAAAATCTCCAATCTCCAGCCCATGATGAGTTGACTTGAACTACATCCTCTGTTAGAAGAAGGGCATCTTTTATCTATATCAACATTGGTATTCATAAGCTGAAAAACATTGATATTTTTCACACACCCTGTTATTTGAAATATCTTAACCTTAAAATATGACTTGTATATGTACTTGAACATGTAACAAAATCTCCAATCTCCAACCCATGATGAGTTGACTTGAATTGCATCCTTTCTTAGAAGAAAGGCATCTTTTATCTGTATCAATGTTGGTATTCATAAGTTGAAGAGCATTGATGTTTTTCACACACCTTGTTCTTTGAAATATCTTAACCTTAAAATATGACTTGGATATGTACTTGAACATGTAACAAAATCTCCAATCTCTAGCCCATGATGAGTTGACTTGAATTGCATCCTTTGTTAGAAGAAGGGCATCTTTTATCTATATCAATGTTGGTATTCATAAGCTGAAGAGCATTGATGTTTTTCACACACCCTGTTCTTTGAAATATCTTAACCTTAAAATATGACTTGGATATGTACTTGAACACAACAAAACCTCCAATCTCTAGCCCATGATGATTCAAAAAATTTTCCCAACCCTGCCTAAATTCTAGTTTATTTATGGTACCCCCTAATTGCACATCCCACTCTTGCCCACCTGGGCCTTACAACACCATATGTTCATCTGTGTTGTCTATAAATTGTGAAACAAATGCAAGAGGTATGCACTACCATAAACACATTACACAATTAGATTCTACAAGTTCTTAATAGTGTAAAGGAAATAAAATAATGAAAAATAATGTATAGAGTTACCAGTTTTTGTGTAAAGTCTCCAAACATAACTTTGAAGAAGAAGGCACGCCATTTAAACCAATTCAATTAGCAACTTGTTGCCCATTGGTTGACTTGAACTGCATCCTCTATTAGAAGAAGGGCATCTTTTATCTGTATCAATGTTGGTATTCATAAGCTGAAGAGCATTGATGTTTTTCACACACCATGTTCTTTGAAATATCTTAACCTTAAAATATGACTTGGATATGTACTTGAACATGTAACAAAATCTCCAATCTCTAGCCCATGATGAGTTGACTTGAACTGCATCCTTTGTTAGAAGAAGGGCATCTTTTATCTGTATCAATATTGGTATTCATAATCTAAAGAGCATTGATGTTTTTCACACACCCTGTTCTTTGAAATATCTTAACCTTAAAATATGACTTGGATAAGTACTTGAACACAACAAAATCTCCAATCTCTAGCCCATGATGATTCACAAAATTTTCCCAACCCTGCCTAAATTCTAGTTTATTTATGGTACCCCCTAATTGCACATCCCACTCCTACCCACCTGGGCCTTGCAACACCATATGTTCGTCTGTGTTGTCTATAAACTGTGAAACAAATGCAGGAGGAATGCACTGCCATAAACACATTACACAATTAGATTTTACAAGTTCTTAACAGTGTACAGGAAATAAAAGAATAAAAAATAATGTATAGAGTTACCATTTTTTGTGTAAAGTCTATAAGCATAACTTTGAAGGAGACACACCCATTAAACCAACTCATTCAACAACTTGTTGTCCATCGGTTGACTTGAACTGCATACTCTGTTAGAAGAAGGGCATCTTTTATCTGTATCAATGTTAGTATTCATAAGCTGAAGAGCATTGATGTTTTTCACACACCCTATTCTTTGAAATATCTTAACCTTAAATTACGACTTAGATATGTACTTGAACACAACAAAATCTCCAATCTCCAGCCCATGATTCACAAAATTTTCCCAACCCTACCTAAATTTTAGTTTATTTATGGTACCCCTTAATTGTACATTCCTAGACCCTAAATCCTAATCCCTTAACCCTAAACCCTCCCTAATCCCCAAACCATAAACCCTAATCCCTAATTATAATTTATGGTACCCTAATCCCTAAACCCTAAACCCTAATCCCTTATCCCTAAACCATAAACCCTATCCCTAAATCCTCAACCCTCAACACTTAAACCTTAAATCTTGAACCCTATCCCTCAACCATAAACCCTATCCCTAAATCTTCAACCCTCAACACTTAAACCTTAAATCTTGAACCCTATCCCTAAACCCTCAACCCTCAACACTATACCTTAAACCCTAATCGCTCAACCATAAACTTTCAACCCTAAACCCTATCCCTAATCCCTCTTTCCTCAACACTCTACCTTAAATCTAATCCCTCGATCCTCAACCCTCAATGCTATCCCTAAAGCCTCAACCCTAAACCCTAATCCCTCAAGGTCCTAAAGTCTAATCCCTTATCCCTAAACTCTAAATCCTATCCGTAAACCCTCAACCCTCAACCCTCAACCTTAAACCTTAATCCATCAACCCTAAACCCTAATCCCTCTTGACCTTAAACCCTTAACCCTTATCCACCCCTCTCCCTCCCCTATCTACCTCACCCCCATCTCTACCCTCTACCCTTGACACTATACATACATACATACATATAGGCATACATAGATAGATACATACATACATATAAGTATACATACATACATATAGGCATACATACATGATTAATAACCTTGAACATAAAAAAATCTAAGGGGGTCATAACATGAGCACGTTATAATGCGCTCG
This sequence comes from Cunninghamia lanceolata, assembly GCA_027924645.1. Lineage (NCBI taxonomy): Eukaryota > Viridiplantae > Streptophyta > Pinopsida > Cupressales > Cupressaceae > Cunninghamia > Cunninghamia lanceolata. The sequence goes on from BSBN01000236.1 coordinate 2,643,932, forward strand.
CATTATGCCAAACATGACAAACATTGAGCAAACTTTTGGGAAAAAGGAAAAAATGGAAAACATAACATAACGTGAGCACGTTATAACATGAGTGCATTATAAAGTGCTCGCGTTATATTTTGCTTTGGGAATCCCAAGCCTTAGGCTTGGGATTTGCTTTGGATTTCCAACCCAAAGACTTGGAGTGCCTTCCCAATGTCCATAGACGTGTTTTTACATATTCTATAGGATTTCACATAATTTCGTTCGTGCTAACCCTCAGATTTGCACGTGTTTCAAGGTTGAACAAATCGAACACCTGGGTAATGTTAGGCTTTCTCTTAACTATTTAACAATGTAATTTTTTTCACATTTTGACAATGTTAAGCCTTTCATCTTTAATTTCTTTTGTTTGTGTGTCTGTTTTTCTGCAAAAACCACTGTTTGGTCTTTTTTTCATTGTAAAATAACAATTCATTAAAATTGCAAAAAATTACATATTTAGAAACAAGACTCCATTCTACACATTAAAAAAAAAGATTTTTAATTAGTTTTCAAATTTTATAGGGGTAGCACAGCCAAAATTCTATTTTTTAGGATGTGTCCACTTTGAAAATTAGTAAAAAATCAAATATTCATAAAAAAATTATCAAAAAAATTGGGCATAAACTACATGTTGTTAGCTAATTTATTACTAAAGCAATTTTAAAAATACCAAAAAGAAGTTGACCTTTTGAGGGAGCCACAAAACATGCTATGTTATTTTTTTTTTACAGAAACAACACCAATTTCTGTGGCTCCCTCTTTTGAACCCCTTAATCTATACCATTTTTTTAAAAAAATAGTAGCTTAGAAAGTAGACTTGGAGCACTACGAACATTGTTTTGGTTGCATCTCCAAATTTTGAGTGTAACTATGCTCAATTTCTCATCCAAGGCCAGCATTTCTTGATTTCAAAAAAAAAAGTGGCCACTTAAGACCCCCTTTTGGCCCCCCATCTTTTTGCACTTGTCCACAACTCCATTTTGCTGAGGAGTCCTAGGTACAGACAATTGCCTCTTTATTCCTTATTCTTCACAAAAAATGTTGAATTCATTTGATGTGAACTCGCCTCCTCTATCAGACCTCAAGCATTTGATTTTTATCTCTATTTCATTTTCAACCATTACCTTGAAGGATTTAAACTACTCTAGGGCTTCAGGTTTGTCTCTCAGAAAAGTAACCCAAGTCATTCTAGAATAATCATCAATAAGAAACATGAAGTACCTATCACCTTGTAGACTTCTTATCCTTGTAGGACCACATAGATCTGTATGAAAGTTAGATCCAACAAACCAGCAGAAAATTACTCTTTGCTCTTAAAACTTGTTCTTGTCTGCTTCCCTAACTAACATTCCTTACAAATTGTATTCGTGGGTTTCACAAGTTTTAGTAAATCTCTCACAGTCTGACCTGAACTTATCTTTACAAGATTATCAAAGTTTATATGACACATCCTTCTATGCCATAACCAACTCTCATCTACTTGAGCTAATAAAAAATAATCATTAGTTCCTCTTAATTGATAGATGTTACCTCTGGTCTTCTTATAGGTAGCAATCATAGTTCCAGAGCTTTCCATGATCTTGCACCCATTGTCTTTAAATATTAGATCATAACCTTTGTCACACATCTGACCAACACTCATAAGATTATGCTTCAAACCCTTCACATATAAGACATTATCAATATTGTGTTTTCTATCAAAAGAAATAGCTCATTTTCCACAAATCTTACCAGTTGCATTATCTCCAAACCTAACCAGTCCTCCATCATACTTTTCCAAACTCACAAACTTACTTTTGTAACTGGTCATATGATGTGAACATCCACTATCAATAATCCATTCATCCTTATCTTTCTCAACTTGAATAACCAAAGCACTTTCTTCCACTAGTTTTTCTTCATTCACACAGCTAGCAAAATTAGTAGACATGGGATCCTCTTTAATAGCAATAAATAGGCATTCATTTGCACTAGTACTAGAATCATTAGATTCATTATTTGTCACACCTTCATCATCAAAATATCTAACACAGTAGCATTTCTTTGAAGCTCTAGGCCTGCTCTCAAATCTTTTCCCATTTCTTCCAATTCTTTCAGAACATTTGGAAGCATAATGACCTACTTTACCACATGAGAAGCATTTGAAAGGTAATTTACCTTTGAACTTATCGGAACCTCTTTGCAACCTATCAACAAAGTTAGCTTCAATTTCATCAAAGTCATCATTAGGATCCACATTATACTTCTCAGCTCTGGAGATCTTTTCTGAGGTACTGGCTTTAAAAGTTGTCTCAAGTTTTAGTAGGGCATTACCAAACTCTCTCATCTCAAAGGCTATAAGCTTTCTAAGTAGTTGATCTCTGTCAATAGATTTCGGAGTCATTATTTCTTCAATTGCAACTACCTCAAGTGACTATAGGACTTTGGTAGAGATCTAAGAATTTTCATCACAACTTCTTTATCACCAATGGTTCCTCCCATTCCTTTTATTCCATTGACAAGTTCATCAACCCTTTGCATCAAGGTAGTAATGTTTTCATCTTCATTCATCTTTAAGCTCTCATATTTTGCTTTTAGGCCATGTAGTTTGGCTTCTTTAACAAAATCATCTCCTTTATATAGTTTATTCAACTTTTCCCAAACATCATGTGTAGTTTCTAGGTCCATGAATTTTATCAATTTAGTGTTAGTCAAAGCACTCAACAAAGCATCTCTTGCTTTTATAATCAATTCATATTCTTTGATTTCATCTTCAGTTGTCAAACCATTTTGAGGCATGGTATAATTTGATTCTGCATCTTTCCATAATTTATAATGAAGACAAAGGATATGTCTTTACATTCATACCTTCCAAAGAGCATAATTTGTCACATCAAACTACGGAGCTTCCTTTTTAAAAGATACCCTAGATCTTCCTCAAGCTATTAGGCTTTCTTCTGAGGAACTTGGCTCTGATACCAATTATTGAAATACACCAGACAATTGAGAGGAGGGTGAATCAATTGTCCTAAAACTTTAATCAATTATGAACATTAACTCATCAAACACTTATATCCAGATATAACAATGAAAGTATGAAACAAGAAGCTCAACACAAAACATAATCAATACATGAGACACAAGACTTTTACATGGAAAACCCTAAAAGAGAAAAACCACGGTGGATGTTAGCCCACAATAATCAATAAGTTATAGCAATACCAAAAATCAGAGGCTCACTGCCAAAAGATCACTACTCAAAAGAGGCTCACTGCTAAGAGGGTGGCTCACTGCCAAAAGGGATGAACTGAGATAGTAGCATCTACACCATGCCAGGGTTTAGTTCCATTGAAGTACAATATCTCTCCTCTACTCTGCCTTATTCACTCACTCCTCCTATTTCATCATTTTTGCATCTTACACTTTTTCACAATTTGATTACAATCATTTATACACTTCATCAACCTTGGAATGAACATCAAGGTCAGCATTACATTCATCAACCATTGGAACAATCTCCAAGGTCGGCATTACAAACATACATAAAAATAGGTCTAGACCTAATACAAATTTATCTAAGGAAAAGATGTAAAGATGTATGCAGATTAGGTCATGCCTTAGTTAGGACTCAATCACAATCCTTCATGCCATGACACACTTCTACAATCTTCAAGGTATCTCTGCAAATAATGAGTTCAACCAGGTCGGCCAGGAATAGAGATAATACTGGGTCTTCAAAGAACATACTTCATCCATGATCTAAAATTCTCTTTGCGGACCAATCTAAAGGTAGGAACACAATCAAGAGACATCCACAAGCACATTGTAATCACCAGGAACAACGACACGATCTTTAACCACTCTGTCAAGAGGATTCTTCAAATTGGAGCATAGGAACAACACTGTTAGCCACTGTCATAAGTAAAGGATAGCTTGCGGAGCACCAAATCACAAACCATTGTAGTTGAAGGCACTTATCATCATTCCAGACTTAACTATAGAACCACGGATCATAATATTTCAATGCGGAGGAATGTGGAGCAAAATACCTTCTCCTTGTCACAACTGAATGCACAGAAAAATAGTTTTTACTCTAGTGAACAAAACTCTCTCAAATGTTCATACCTGAGGCTCAAACTTGAGATTTAATAGCTTCATAGATACCTCTAAATAACTTCCAATCCACAGACAAAGATATTCATTCTATAAGAAATGTGGAGCATTCTTTTGGACTGTTCCTCTTTTATTCAATACACTATTTCCACTGCAACTCACTGTTTCTATCGGAGCCCTCTAATTTTCTCAATATCCTCAACATCATAATCAATTACATAGATAGGTATAAAGTATCTAACTTATTACAAGAAAGTAACAAGATAAGGGCACAGTTGGCATCAATGACAACACCGATTAGGCACATACTTGCAACATAATTTGCATACAATAATTCAGTGAACAAGAATACTAGAAGAACACCTTTTGAGATTGTTACTAGAGTAAACCCTAGATGAGTGACATAGTTGAGAGACATCAACATGTAATAAAAGAGAAGTGCAAAAGTAGAATAATGTGCAGAACATATGAAAATAGTGCATAAGCAGGTGAAGAAGCATTTGGAGGAGATGAATGGTAAATACAAGGAGAAGGCAGGTGAGAAAAAGAGAAAGAATTTGTAGTTGTCCAGATGAAGTGATGATATGCTTGAGAAAAGAAATATTTTTAGTTGGGACATATAACAAGTTGAAGATGAAGAAGTTTGGAACTTATAGGGTACTCAAACGATTTGATTCAGAAAATGCATATGAAGTGGAGTTACCAGAGACATTGGGTATATCACCTATTTTCAACATTTCAAATCTATATTAGTATCATGAAGTAGAGTTCAGTGACATCATTGAAGAAGATTTGAAGAAGTAGTTACCACAACAAGCACTAGAGTAGATTGAAGACATTTTGGCCAGTAGAGTTGGATGCAACACCAGAGGAAGACAATAAAAAGAATACCTTGTGAAGTGGAAAGGTAGATCGGAATAAGATTCATCATGGATTCTTCAGGCTAAGGTGGACCGTATTGGTTTTCCTCTAGCCCCACCAAAGTGAGGGACTCACTTTTTCAATAACCTCAGATGTCTAATGCATGAGCATCCCTAGTTCAAGAGCAATCTTGCATCAACCAAAAACACTTGCATTTCAGTTTGTTTGTAGTTTAGTTTATTTGCAATTTAGTTTGTTTCTTTTCATTTTCTAATTCAGTTCAAACAATTCAGTCAGTAGTAGTTTCTATATTTTGGTCCGCATTCTATCGCAGTTCCATTTCAGATCTTGCGGAGCTAGATTTAGCATCTAGATTCATTCATCTACATCATATCCAATTTTCAAAGCATTTAAATTAAGTACCAAAAATTTATTGCTAGCAGAAGTTCAATTGTTTTCTTAGATAGAGCATCCTAATATTCTTAGATAATCAACTAAAGGAGAATTCTTGCAGATCATTTAACGACTTGCAAAGCTAAAAGGCACATCATTAAATGTTGAAGGTTTCATGGCCGACCTTCCCTGAGATCCACACATCAATCCATTCATTTGCAGAGGAGTTCTATTCATTTAGGTCTGACCTATCTATGCACACACGTTACACCTCTTCATCAAATTTTGTAACCTTGGCTGATGCGGAGGAATCCATTGTTGTAGAGATAAATATATTGATGTAATAGATGCCTAGGAAAGTAGTTATGATCATTAGCATAAGTTCATAGTTCAAATTATTGCGAAGGAGCTTCAAATCTATATCTTGTGCATATTCTGGTATTATATAATTAGGCCTATGAGCCCTCATTGTAAGCCCACATGTTGCCGGCCAATTTGTATTTGAGTTTTATGATACACTGAATGATTGAATCTGTATTTGTTTCATATCTTTAAGTTTTTTCTAAAGGTCTGGATTGTTCTCTTTGAAGACCCTCCTAACCATGACTGCACCAACTTCATATCTTGCTGAAGTGAAACAATTGTGTTCCTTCAATATGGTTGAGAGACTTTATTAAAAACTAAAAATAATTTTAATCACAACGTTGGAAGTCCTAGAACATCATACTTTACCGATGGAAATTATTAATAAATAGAGTTTGCAAATTTTTACAGTTGCAGAAATTCTGACTTACCAAAAGTCAAAAGTTGAGGAACTTTATCAAAATTAAAATATTTTGACTAGCAGATTTTGAAGATTATAAACTTATTTTATGGCTCATCCACAGGTTATAAGGTTGGTGAACCTTATGTATTTTCCATAAAGCTTGTATCGGTGGAATCAAGAATCAATAATTTGCAAACTTAATTTACTATGGGGGATATCAAAAGTTTACAAAATTGATATTTGATGGATACATATTCTTTATCAGCAAGTTTGAGATTTTTAAAAGCCACTGATGGCCAATGCACATTCTTCATTGCCAGTATTTAAGGTTTTAAAACTCAATTTGTTGGCGATATGGAAGGTTTTAAAACTCAATTTATCGGCGATATGGAAGTTAGGGTTTTCTTCTATTACAATATTTTTGTGTACATGATAATGGGAGTTTTAAAATGGGATATGGAAAGGGCATGAACTTTGCACTAGCCACCCTGAAGAAATATGATCTCATGGATTGCCATGATGGCATGAGATGCACAAAATGAATTTGTTGAATTCACAATCTTTACCAGCGTGTTGTAGACAACACCAAAATGAAGATTTAATATTGGACACTCATCAAAGGTTAATGGAAGTAGTATTTTCTTAGAATTTATTATTAGAAATTCCTTAAAAGACACAACAAAAAATGGGTTTCATAAAGTACTTTAAGATTTTGTGAGAAAATGTTGTTGACAAATGAAACGCCAAGTTTCACAACCTGCGCCAGCATCCTCATACCTGGGCCAAAGGGTGCCTTGAAGTAGCGTATCACAAATCCATCAAAGTAAGATGTATACGCTTATAAATCCTTTGGAAGACATTTAGGTAAAATATGGAAGCATTCACTAAACACCTAAAATATTTAATTGTTCACCTCAAAGAAATATGGTCTCATGGATTGCAAAGATTTCAAGATGTGAAAAATATATATATATCATAAATTCTTAGGCAAATGCACTTAGCAAAGGCACCGGTAGTCAATGCATCCAAATTTTGGAGTCACTCCCAAGGCACAAAGAAGACCTCATCTCATTTATCGCAATGATTACAGGATATGTACAAAATTGACTAGTTGAAAAAGCTTTAGAAACTTTCAAACAAATGTAATTGACAAGTGTAATGTTGAATCCCACATCCTTTTCCTGCACATTCTCATCTTTTGCAAAAAATACAAGATGCTATCAAAACATGTAATGCCAAAACTCGTGACCTTCGCAATCCAAGACAAATTAGAAAATCTATGTTGGCAGGTAGGGGAGGATAGGTGGTTGTCCAAAAGATTACTATAGCAATATGGATAGCATAAAACAAACACAGAACACTAGAGAGAGAGAGACAAAAAGACAGCAATATATATTTATATTTTCCTCTTGAAATTACATTCAAAAATTTGATACAAACTTCATTCAGAGTTGTTTCTCTATTTTCTGAGATGCCCCAATCTCTAGAGCTACAAACTAAGTCTCTGGAGCTGCCTATAGGAACTTCATACCTGCCTGTGCATACCCTGTGCTACTGCACATAAAACCTTCTATTCTCTACAATATTCTCCTTCACATTCACTCTACTACTGCAGGTTCTATTCTCTCTAACACCATTCTCTGCTGCTATAGGCTTTCTCTCTAATTCATACGGTCAAGTGTCTTTCCCTCCTTTTTGTCTCATGCCAAAAAATTGGCTCTCAAACTCTTTCCAAATTCAAAATCACCTACCAATATTGAATGTTGGTAGGTGCAATGGTGCTGGGGGTAGATTTGGACATCCCCAAGTCTAACACGGGGGTAGGGGAATTAATTGCTCTAATGGAAGATTAATTCCAACACTCCCCCTTAATCTAAAGTCAGATGTCATTCAACAAATTTCTTTCCAAAATTGATCTCCATAGTTATACCTTTGCATTTGCCTTTCTAGAGCAGATCTCTAGACCTGTTTCTACCATTCTGGATCACCTCTGATGCTCTTTTCTACATCTCCAGAGCACTCTATCTGCATCTTCAGAGGTGACACCCTCCATCTCTAGAGCTCTATTTCTACATCTCCAGAGCATGTCCAGAGCTGCACATACTTTCCAGAGTTGAACCTCTGGAGCTCTGCTATTGTCTTTCTGGATCTGAACCTTCAGAGCTATCTTCTTTCTGGGGCTACACACCTCTGGAGTTGTCAACAATGCCAAGCCTATCTCTTAGGCATTCAAAAGAATCTTTTGGCAATGCCTTTGTAAAAATGTCAGTGAGCTACTGCTTGGATCTGCAATACTGTAACTCAATCTCTCCTCATTCTACCAACTCCCTTATGAAATGATAACAGATCTCAATATGCTTGCTTCGTCTATGGAAGATTAGATTCTTTGTTAGGGCTATTGATGAAACATTTTCACATTGAATGGTTGTACCATCTTCTTGCTATTCATTCAAGTCTGCAAGGATCCTTCTCAATAAAATAGCCTGACAAGCTACTGCATTTGCTGCAATATACTCAGCTTCTACTATAGAAAGAGAGACAATGGGCTTCTTCTTGGATGCCCATGATATCACGCCTGAACCCATGTGAAATACATAGTCAGATGTGCTCTTTCAGTCATCTATATTTCCTGCCCAATTACTATCCGTGAAACCAGCCACCTTAAACTCATTAGAAACACCATACAAGATGCCATAACCTATTGTGCCATTCACATATCTCAGGATCCTCTTTCCTGCTTTTCAATGTGTGTCCTTAGGCTTCTCCATGAACCTAGAAATCAGGCTTACATCATACATCAAATTAGGCCTAGTGGTTGTCAAGTACATGAGGCTTCCAACCATGCTCTTGTAGAGGGTTGGGTTTACTTCCTTGCTGTTGTCCTCTTTACTCAACTTCAGAGCTGTAGTTGTTGGTGTAGGGGTAGGTTTACTATTCTCCATTTTAAATCTCTTCACAATCTGTTTGGCATAGTTAGTTTGTGAAATAAATATGCCATGCTTTGTTTGTTTGACCTTAATGCCAAGAAAATACTTTAGCAGACCTAAGTCTGTCATCTCAAACTCATTCTTCATTGCCGGTTTGAAATCAACAATGAAAAGATCACTATTGCTAGTAAAAATCAGATCATCTACATACAAAACAACAATCAAAATATTACCTTCACCTGCTTTGATGTAAAGAGTAGGCTCATTGCTGCTTTTGCTAAAGCCATTACTCACTAAATATGAGTCTATTCTGTTGTACCATACCCTAGGTGCTTGTTTCAGCCCATAGAGAGCTTTTCGGAGCCTATATACTTTGTCCTCTTACCCTGAGACTTCATAGCCAGGTGGCTGCTCCACATACACTTCCTTTTTCAGCACTTCGTTCGAGAAGGCTGACTTTACATCCATTTGCAACACCTTACATTTGTGTTGGGATGCTATTGCTATGATTTTCCAAACTATTTCCAGCCTTGCAACTGGTGCATATGTCTCATCATAATCTCTTACGGGCTATTGTTTGTACCCTTTGACAACTAACCTTGCCTTATGTATTTCAATCTTTCCTTCAACAGTAGACTTGGTCTTATAGACCCACTTAACTCCAATCACTTGTTTACCCTTGGGTAAAGTAGCCATCTTCCATGTGTCGTTCCTCTCTATGGCATTCAACTCTTCATCCATGGCCTTACACCATTTCTTTTCTTTCACAGCTTCTTCAAAGTGTATTGGATCACTGTAAGAAAATAATGCAAAATTCATATTTTCATCATCATCAGCATACCTTTGTAGGAGTCCAAGACAACACTGAGAGGGGGGTGAATCAGTGTTGTGTAAATTTTTGCAACTTATTATAACTTTTAATTTTCAAGTCTCAGAAAGAGCAAGTCATCAATAAACTATTACACATATATGTACAAGTTTGATAATGAAAATTATGAGCAGGACCACATAGAGATAAATCTTATCATAGAAGCAAATACACACATAGAGAAGATCATGACACAAGATTTGCATGAGTGGAAAACCCTCCAGGGGTAGAAAAACCACTCCAAAACTACCTCACTGGCTTAACTGAAAAGCATGCCTCACTGGCTATACAAAATGTATCTAGGAGCACCAACTCCAATACCAAACAGAAGCACCCACTTCCTACACAGATATACCTCACTGGCAAACAAATAGGTCTCACTGACCTACAAGCCTCATTGGCAAACCAAATCACCAATAGAAATAATAAACAAGATCAGAGGGATACTCTGTTTCCATTCATTCTCAATTCATTCACACCTGTATAACAATTCATCTAATTATCTCTGCATAACTCAACACACATACCTAGTATCATATTCTCATCTTTATTTTCTCTTCAAGAGGATCTTGTTGAAAATGTCTTCATTTATGTACTCAATTCCACACACACCCCCTGTCAATATACATGTGAAGCCAATAAATATGAGATACCTCTTCACATTCTACAAAATCATTTTCATCTTTTCATGACCTTTCATATTCTCCCTTCAAACTTTGTTCATATAAATTCACCTGCAAAAAATAAATCATCTTCAAAATCCTACATCTTCCTCTTCCATCTGATGATGAATTTATCTCCTTTATTTTTTATTTTTATTATCTTCATCTCTAAACTCTTCAAATTCTTCATCTCTGCAAAAAACATCTCTAAACAAAAATTAAATAAATAAAAAAAATTAAATCTTCAAAACCCCATTCAAATTCTCTTCATAAAATCTTCTTCAACAATCTCCAAACCTTCCATATTCCAAAACACATCTCTACAAAAAAATTGTCAATCATTTTTCTCAAACAAATCACCTGTAAAAAAATTGCCCTCCTTGTCTTCTCTTGCCTTAAATCATTTAATAATATTCCCAAAAAGAAATCAAAAGGCTTCTTGCAAAGATGGCATATAATCTTCATTCTATTCAAGATGACATTAAGAGCCCCCAATAAAATAGGAGATAATAATAAAAAAAAAGTTTCTAAAATAAATAAAGCCACAAATGGCTTAGTGATAGGATTCCTCTTTAGAAACTTTAATTCTATGCTCCCCTAATATGATGCCTTTTTCTATAAATCATAAAAAAAATTTGCGTGAAAATCGGGCTCCCAAAAGATGTTTTTGCTTTTAAAAGAAAGGCATAAATAGTGCCTACTTATTTGCATCTCATGCTTTATAAAATAAAGCATTCCTTCAAAAAAAACAAAGCATTCCTTCTTAAGGAATTTGAAATACTTTTACCACCCATTTACTTTCATGTGGAGACCACTCCAACTAGTGTCAAGGACAAAAAGGACCGGTTTTCAAATGTTTCAAATACCCTTCAGTCGGTCACTTAAGTGACCATGACTTGTGATAACAAGTCAACAAAGGAATAAAAGAAAAATGCATTATTTGAAAACAGTTAAAGGTAAGGATATTTAGAGCTTAAAACATTTACATAGTGTTCATAGGATTTAACACTAATATTTGACATGCCATAATAATTTCTGTCATGAGAGATAGACCTTGAACTTTGTCATAAACCTCTGATATACTAAAGATAGAACTCAGAAATATAAACCTTGCTAATGCAACAAACATCCTTAATTACTTTCATCATGTCAACACATCTTCATGTAAGTTCAAACAACACTTACACAATTGAGTGTTTTGAAAACATGATACTCAATCATGATGTTCTTTCCAAGATGATTTTGAAGACAACCTTTGTAAACCAAGTAAACCATGAATGAAGATCACATCTCTACATATCTGCATAACCATGAAGATCACATCTCTGCATATCTTGTCTTGAGCACAACCTGAGATCCACTTAACCATATGAAGTTCATGATGAATACCTCATCAACCATCTCCTGAACAATGAAGCATATGAAGCAATGACAAAACAACTGACAAGTGTCTTGATCAACAACTCATGAACACTTTGAACTATGAGATCAACACAAGTTATCAAGATAATGAACTCCATCACCTGATAATCAACACACCACATGAACTCCTGATTGATGTTCTTGATAGAGTGAACAATTGTGAAAGACATGAACCTGCAAAACCTATGTACAATAGTGCAAGCCCTGATGATCCCAAAATAACGACATCTGTATTAGCCCCATGTGATCAACATCTATATTATGTAACCTCTTTGGATGAAATCATGACAAACTTATGTCCTGATATCTTCCTTGAACATCTTGCATCAACAATGCTTGAACTTCTTGAAATGACTAACACAAACAAGTATGAACCAGTCATAAACATGGTGATCAAGAATGAATCATGAAGTCAAACAATATGAAGTCTACATGAGATCCTAAAGCTCCATATGATCATATGACAATTCCTAATGTATGAAGGCACCAATTCAAACTCAAAACCATATTGATATCAAATATTCATCCTGAAGATATCATGAAACACTTTGCATCCCTAAAACATTCTCGAAACCATCTCTAAACAAGAAACAACTCAGTGAAGACACATTGTGCTCTTGAGAACATATTATCAATATGAACACACTAAAGCAACACACATCCTATCATGAAGCAACAACTCCAAACCATCAATACCTTTTTAACATCAATGACAACCTGACTCCATCAACCTTGTGCTATCATAAATCTCCTTCACACTCCTTGTCCTCTGTGGTATCAATGACGCAAGTGTGGGGTCTGAATTACCTCTGTAGCTATTGTTGTTCTAACCTCTAGAGCTACTGTATTGCTAACCTCCAGAGCTACTGCTCTGCTGAACTCTGGAGTTGCAGATCTCCAAAGTTCCAGACCTCTGGAGCTGCTGATCTTCAGAGATGCTATGCTATTGTCCACCTCCAGAGCTACTATTCTCCAATGATCTACAATAGTTTTTCCCTGAGTTGCTGCTCTCTATAGTTCCTCTAGAGTTGCTATCCTCTGGAGTTTCTTCATCTTCAAGGGGTATTGTAACTGAAATACCTATGGTGCTATCCATCATTCCATCCCATGCTTCATTCTCAATGAACTCAACATCCCTGCTAATCACAACCTTTTTGGTGATGGGATTATATAGTTTATAGACTTTTGACTCTTCACTATAGCCTATGAAGGTACATTTCTCACCTCTATCATCAAATTTCTGCCTCTTCTCTTTAGGCACCAATGCATATGCCACACACCCAAAGATTCTTAGGTGTTCAACACTCCATTTGTTGTTTGTCCACGCCTCTTGTGGAATCTTATCATGAACAACCTTTGTAAGACACCTATTCAATAGGTAGACCGTTGTTGCTATAGCCTCACCCCAAAAATCATGTTATAGTCCTTTTGCTTTCAGCATGCTTGCTGCCATCTCTTGAATGGTTTTATTTTTCCTTTCAGCCACTCCATTTTGTTGTGGAGTATACCTATTTGTAAATTGCTTTGGCATGCCTTCATTCCTACAAAAATTTAGAAATTCCTTAGAGATATATTCTCCCCCTCTATCTGTTCTTAGGGCTTTGATATAGTGGCCACTTTGCTTTTCAGTTGATGCCTTAAACCACTTGAATTTTATGAAGGCTTCTGATTTGTTCTTCAAAAAATAAACCCAAATTTTTCTACTGTAATCATCTATGAATGTCATAAAATAAGTATTTCCAGCTAAGGTGTGGGTTTTCATGGGACCACACAAATCTAAGTACACCAACTCCAATGGTGCTTTTGCTCTCCTTGAATACCCTGATTGAAAGGGTTGTCTATGCTGCTTTCCTAAAATGCAGGCTTCACATTTTCCATCGAGCTCTACAATGTTTGGTAGCCCTCTAACCATGCCTTTTTTAGACAATAAACTCAAACCAGAGAAACTTAAGTGCCCATACCTTAAATGCCACAATTTGGATGGGTCTTTGATGACTGTCCTAAAGGTTGTTTGATGTCCCACTGTTGTGAGTGCCAGAGATAGTACTAGGAACTGCGCCAGAGATAGTGCTAGGAACTGCACTAGAGATAATGCCGGAGACTCTATGTGTATCCTAAGAGGAAACATTCTATTTCTTGTCATTTGCACTGCTGCAATCACTTTCTTACTGCCTCCTTTGTCAAATATTGTGCACTCTCTATTTTCCATCAGGATTTTATAACCATTTTGGACTATCTATCCAATGCTCAATAGGTTATGTTTTATGCCAGGGGCATAATATACATCTTGGATCTTCCTCCTTTCACCATTCTTGACTGAATGTTGACTGTACCTTTTCCCATGACGGGAACTTGTTCATTGTTTCCCATTTTTATTTCAGTTTTAATGTTGCTATCTGTGGAGGCAAATATATTTTTATTTCCACTCATGTGGTTGCTACAATTGTTGTCTAGCTACCATACTTCATCACTACTCCTCTCAAAAAGGTTGCAAACAATAAATACATTTGACTATTTTTTATTTTTAGCCTTGTTTTCATTTTCTACATTAGCATTTTGACCTCCATGATCATGTTGTTTCTTTCTACACTCACTAGCATAATGACCAAACTTATGATAGTAATAAAATTGGACATTGCTTTTGTCATACCTCTGATTAGAACTGTTGTTCTTCTTCTTTTCTTGATAGCTTCGCTATGAGCTACTTGCCTCTTCTTGGCTATTTGAAACTCCTCTTTCAAAGTTGCTTCTTCCTTTACCTCTTTGACCTCTACCTCTGCTATTTCTTCCTCTTCCCCTACCTCTTGCATTGGTTTGAGCGTTGAAGGCTCACTCAAGGGAAGGAGCAGATCTATTCAATTGTTGCTCATGGCTTTGTAATGAACTCATCAACTCATCCACTATCATCTTGGATAGGTCCTTTGTCTCTTCAATGGTTATGACAATAGGGTCAAATCTAGAAGGTAGACTCCTTAAAATTTTCTCAACAATCCTTTGATCATCCATGGTTTCTCCATTTATCTTTAGATAATTTATCATGGTAGAAACCCTAGTGTGAAAATATGAAATAGACTCACTCTCCTTCATTTGTAGGGTCTCAAAATCTCTCCTAAATAGCTAGAGTTTCACTGATCTCACCTTGTCAGTTCCCTTATAGCTATTTTGCAATATTTCCCATGCATGTTTTGAGTAGTTTGCTACTACAATGTGGGGGAAAATAGCCTCTGTCAAGGCTGCCTCGATTAGACTAAGGGCTTTTGCATCCTTCATTCTTGTTTCCTTCAACTGGTTTCTTTGAACATTAAATAGGGTTGCATAGGCTGCTGGGTCTATGGTGTCTGTGAACCCATTGATAACCAACTCCCATAGGTCATTAGCAACTACTATTATCTTCATATTCTTAGCCCATATGTCATAGTTCTGCCCATCAAATGTAGGTGGCTACAGCCATCCTTTGCTATCCCCACCTGCCATGCTTCTCAAATCTGAGAAGGCTGATAATGCCTAGACAAACTAGGGCTTATATAAAACACTCACAAAGAGTTTCTAACTACCTAAAAAAATAGGGCTCTGATACCACTTGTTGGCAGGTAGGGGAGGACAGGTGGTTGTCTAAAAGATTGCTACAACAATATGGATAGCATAAAACAAACACAGAACACTAGAGAGAGAGAGAGACAAAAAGACAACAATATATTTATATTTTCCTCTTGAAATTACATTCAAAAATTTGATACAAACTTCATTCAAAGCTACTGCTCTATTTTCTGAGATGCTCCAATCTCTAGAGCTACCTATAGGAACCCTATAGCTGCCTATGTGTACCATGTGCTGCTACACACAAAACCTTTTGTTCTCTACAATATTCTCCTTCACATTCACTCTACTACTGCAGGTTCTATTCTCTCTAACATCATTCTCTGCTACTGTAGGCTTTCTCTCTAATTCATACGGTCAAGTGTCTTTCCCTCCTTTTTGTCTCATGCCAAAAAACTAGTGCTCAAACTCTTTCCAAATTCAAAATCACCTACCAATATTGAATGTTGGCATGTGCAACGGTGCTAGGGGTAGATTTCAAAATCCCCAAATCTGACGCGGGGGCAAGGGAATTCATTGCTCTGACGGAAGATTAATTTCAACAATCTGGAGACATGTAACACAATTTTTGTCAGATAAAATAGTTGGAAGAGATTTGGTCGATAGAAAATGCACACCAAATATGGATCAAGTTGAATGATGTCTACAACTTTTAAAGATTGAATGTGAAGATAGTTTTTGTTCCATCTATTGTTTGAATCAAACATACAGGCGGTGGGAGACTACTAAATATGCTAGATGTGTCCAGGAGCTAGAGATAATGCTTCATAAGAGAGTTAATCCTCATGTAGGACAATTAGATACATCCAAGGGAACATCTACTGGAAGAAAGAAGAAAAATGAGATAATCAATTTTGAATCCTCTATTGAAAATAATATTGTTGTATCATCATGTATGTTGGAATTCACTCATCTAGACTGGGAATCAGATTTAGGGTCTTGGAATGTGGTCTTAAATGTATTTTATTAGCTATGGTGAAGACCAGAGCTATAGCACTTTTCCAAAAGGTATGGATGAGAACTTAACAACAAAAGGACTTTTGAATGAGTTTGAATTTGGATTGTTTGAAAATAGAGAAGAAATAAACTATCCACCACTCTATGGGGATGGAATTGAACTTCCCATTGGCTTAAGAGCATTTGGATATGGGAATAGCAAGAGGCTTGCAAGATCAACAAAATGGCTAGGGTAGAAAAGTTTGACAGTAATCTGAATTTTGAAGATCCCATCCACGAGCATGATGACATTAGCATCAGTACAGGGAAAATAGTACACAAATGTGAAGGTATTTCTAGAAACCATATTAAAGTTATTCTTGCTACCTGTTGTTGACCTATTTTCCTCAACCCAGAGTTAAACAGTTCACCTTGCATTTTTTTTGAAAATCTTTTAGGAAATATCCCTACAAGCTTAAATGCTTCAAATAATTATGTTATACCTTGTCAAAAAATCCCAAAAATCTCAGCTTCAGAATATTTGCTGAAAACCCAAAAAAACCCAGAAATCTTCTAACTTTAAGTATTTTCTATCACTGGGATTTCTCAGTTTCATGATTGTATTTCAATATGCATGTTTTAATGTATATTTTCATATACATTCGCCATTGTATGTTCATATGTACAAGTGTAATATATAATGACAAAGATACAACCAAGACATACATCGGGTCATATACAAGAAAATCCATACAAAGCCTTTTGCATATTGGCAAATATACAAGGGTCAATGTTCAAAGGGAGAATGTATATCAGGTTGTATGTTTGCACATACAAGGCCGATATACAAGGCCAACATACAATTGAAATATACAAGGCCAAACATATAAAGGCATTTGTATATTGCCGAGATACAAGAGGTGGGGCCCGCACATATACAAAGAAGATTGTATGTGTTCTACATACAAGTGATCATGTACAGTGGAATGTATATCGGGTTGTATGTTCACACATACAAGGCTGATATACAAAGATAACATGCATCGGCTACAGTGAATATACAAAGGCCGAATATGAAAATGATGGGGTCCACGATATACAAAGATAATATGCATCAGCTATAGTGAATATACAAGGTCGACATACATTTGGTGGGGCCAACGAAGATACAAGGGTGAATGTACATGTTGCAATGTACATCGGTGACGAATGTGCAAAGGTAAAGGTACAAAGGGAAACATACAAAGCCTTTTGCATATCGGCAACATACACTTGAAAAAGTAAAGGCCGATATGCATTAGCTATAGTGGCTTGTATATCTGCGGCTTGTATGTTTGCATATACAAGCTGATATACAAAGGGCCATACATACAAGTTTGACATGCAAATGATGGGGCCCGCATATACAAAGGCAATTGTATGTATATACAAGTCACAGATACAAGGAAACATACACAGGTGTAAATGCAAGTTTTGTATGCATGTTTCTCTTGTATGTTCGCACATACAAGTTATATGCAAGGGACCATATACAAAGGTCATCGGCCAGACAGAATGCATCGGCAGCTCAGTTCACAGTCATTCTGACCACCAATAAGTAGATACAGTTTTTAGCGATGCTTCTTAAAGACCAGCTCAGCAACAAATCAGGTGATGCCACGTGGCAAGTGATACAAAAAGGGTTAAGGCCTACGTTTGTATGCAGTTTCAAATGCATATACACAGGGAATTTTCAAAGGACCTTTTAGGCGCCAAAAGCAAAGGTACATATAGGCGATTTGTACATGTAAAGGTAATTTTAGAGGCTGATTCAGATAGCAATATACACATAGATGCAAAGCAATATATATAGGTGGTTGACCAAAATGTTGACCGCCTGTATCTCCTCCATTCTAACAAATTTTGACATGTTGCAAGAGGCAAAGATGCGTGTTTTGTCCCCTCTTTCATTTGGCAAGGTTTTCAAGGGTTTTTGTCACTTTTCATTTTCAAATCTGGATTTGCATATTTTGGGCGAGTGGACGTTTCAGTGACCATTTTGAGCAGTTGTAAATATTTCTTGCATTCATTGCTACACAAAGATGAAGCAGCTCACATTGATGATCAGAAAGATCTTTCCACCGCCATGTTTCAGATATTTTCATATATGCGTTGTTGAGGATTGATGAGTAAGCTGCTTGCATTAAAGACTCTAAATATCTCCCCACCTGCCCCGGTTCCAGATCTTTTATGCCATTACTCCTGGCAGCTAGGACATCCCTTCAGAGATATTTTTGGTTGTAGCTCTCTAAGCGAATTTGGTAACCAACTTAGGTTAGATTGAAGTACTATATAAGCCGAGGCTTATGATATAAATAGCGTTGGAAATTTTTTGGCATTCTGGTCTTTCTGTTTCTAAGTAGAGCTTTCATATACTGTAACCTTGCCTTTTCATTGGATATATTCAAGTTATTTTACCTCCTTTGCTGATTTTCCAGTTCTATGTGAATCTACATGAGGTTGTCTGTGAACATTTTGTTCCTGTCAACCCTATTGCACCTTACCTCTGCTAGAATCATCTAATCTGTGTATGTTTACTTGCTATATTTGATTATACTGTGCATTTTGTTAGTGTTGTGGAAGTCTCTTTTAATCTATCTAGTGCATCACCCTTACTTTAAGTTTTCTTGTTTCATCTTTCATTTTAAAGCATTCCTTCTCCTTTTTCCCTTCAAAATTTAGTAGTTTTAGGTCATAATCAGGCAAGGAAGCCGGCCTTCTCCAGAGGTCTGATCTCTTTGAGCAAGGTCCCACACTTCAAGATCATTCCCATTGTGTCATTGGAATGCTTGGAATCCTTCCAAGCAGGGTGCAATTTTATGTGACAACAGTTTTTGGCACGCTTGGTGGGACAATACAACTTTTATTACTAGTTTTGATGTGTAGCCAGTGATTTTCAGGCCTATAAGAGGTTAAAACCTAACATATTTGGTGACTCACACTGAGGAAGAACAAGCAGATTAGTTCTGCTAATACATTTTTATGAGAAAGATTCAAACCAGGAGTTCAAGCTCATTTAACTATTTCCAGTTGTCTCCACCTAGAAGGCAGAGTAGAGTTGTAGTAAGAATTCCAATTTCTAAAAGGATATAGTCAACTCCACCAAATTTTATACCAGTTGCCTCTGTAGTTCCTATGGCAACTCAAGCAAATCTAACCCCAGCTGTTTAGATGGCAAGAAATCATCCATTCGTGACTTTTGATGGGGGCAGTCCTTTAAACCTAACAGTACATGATGTTATACCCATGGCAACTTTAAAGAGTCTGCCCTATTTCACAGGGGAAAATCAAACTACCCATATTGAGCACATTAGAGACATAGCATCTCTGCGTGGTGTACATCATGTCACTCAAGAGAATGTAGCCATCAGGCTGCTGGCTGCCTCATTCAAGGGGAAGGCATTGCAATGGTTCAAGAGTGTACCAGTGTAGACTATAGGAACCTGGGATGATCTAGGAGAGAAATTAAACAAACAATTCTAAGATAAATCAGATAATCTATAATTGGTTGAATAGATGACCACCATAAAGAGAGCTCCTCAAGAGAAAATGATGGATTTTAACTTCAAATTCTAGAAGACATGGGACAGAATCCCTGCCATGGTAAGACCTCCAACCAAATATGCATTCTTGTATTTTTTGAAAGCCCTAAATAGTGCTATTTTAGTGATGATACAATCATTAGGAGGTACTAGTTTACCTGATGCTTATGAAATGGCCATTAGAGCAAAGAATAATCTGATTCAGGCCAGAGAAATAGCACCTAGACCACCAGTGCCTATTTTTCCTGAGATTCAGGCTTCAATGCCTTTGCCAATCCCATACTTTGCCCCTTTACCTACAGTAGCAGTATTACCAAGCACTGCCAATTCTAAGCCTACTGCCTCTAGTTCATCTCAAGAGTTGAAAGAGATTAAAAATAGCCAACAAAAAATAGAAATGTAGACCTTTGGGAATGAGTTAGTGAACATCAAAAAGCAGCAATCCCAGCATAGATAGCCTTATCAGCCACAACTTCAAGGGCAAAATCAGCATCCATATCAAGGCCAAAATCAACCTTACCAAGCTAACAGGCCACCTTATCAAAGCAATTACCAAGGTGCCAAGAAAAATGCGAATCAGAAGCCTTTCCAGCCTTATAATCCAACACCCATTAATGCAGTAAGGGACCTTGTCCCTACTCAGAACAATCTTGCAGCTGAGTATGAATGGTGCTATCCATGTAATCAGCCACACAGTCAGGCAGCCTGTTCTAATGGAGTGATAAATCAGGCTCTGATGGTGTAGAATGTTGCAGTCTCTTAGCCAAATACACCTCATGATGGAGTTGCACAACAACAAGAACAACCTCAGAATGATTCTGCCTTCATAAATTGGCAGGAAGGTGAATTCTGTGGCATAAACAGCAATAACACCTCAGTTGCAGCAAATACAAGAGCCAAGAAGAGGGGTTATGAGATAGACCAAGTAGCAAATAAAGAGAAAGGACATGTTGATGCTTCTACATCACAGATTCCCCATATTCTACAAAGAATTAACCCAGCAGTAGCAAGGGAGATGCCTCATTTGCAAGTAGAGGTTGCTGCTACAAAATCAAATTAAAAGATAAGTGCCATTCCACCTTTCAATATTATTGAAAATATGAAGAAGATGAATGTGACAATGTCCATGTGGGATTCCCTAGCCATCCATGGCCAAAAGAAGATGTTGCAGTCTCCCTTATCTGATTTGAAAGTATCCAATGATACAACTGTTGACCCAAATAGAGTTGTCCTTACTAATTCATCCTAGGATAACAGCAAACAGCCAAACAAAAGTGCTCAACCACTCCCATTTTATGTATCATTGATAATTGGAGACAAGTTAGTTCATAATTGCATGGTGGATATGTTGCAAGTATGGGCCTAATCGATGTTTTTATTGATGTCAACATACTCCTGTTACATTAATGATAAGGTTTGGATGAGTTGTGTGCTAAGGATATTGAGAAAATTAGTCTCAATCAGGAACAATGAAGAATAGTGATGACATAAGGTAAAAGTCCAAGACAGGATGAGGATCAGAGGATGCAGATTAATGGGTTTGTAGATATGTGTCTTAAGATGTTCTAGTAGAGATTTCAGAGGTCCGCATGAAGATATGAAGAAGTTATGGCCATTCAAGTGAAACTGGTTCCGGCAAATGTTCAGTGATGACAAAGTGATACAGACAGGTCCGGTGAGATCCAGAAATGCATTCTTCGGTTCTGCGGATTTGAGAAAGTGTTGGGGAAGTCTTTGTGGTGTGTCAACTCGATTGGTTCGTGGTTTGAAGGTCCACAAGTATCTATTCCTTGGTGATGTTCTTGATGATTCAGGCAAGCTTGTGGAAGTCTTTGGATTGTGTCTAGTTATTGTTGGTGATCCGCATTGAAGTTAGAGCTTAGAATTGAAGAGTAATTTCTGGATGAGTATGTTCTTCTTAAGGCTGGCCCACCGGATGTTCTTGTTGATGTTTGCTGACTTAGATGATCATTCCTAAGTCGATGTCTTATATAAAGAAGGGATTGTGAAGTCATTTCAAAGGGTGTCTTATGGAGATGAGTATGTGGTAGCGAGGAAGAAGCGAAAGGTAGAGCAGAAGGTTTGAGCTTAAATGGAACTGACTCAAGCATGGTGAAGATGCTATTTACCAGTTCAAGTATGTGATACTTATTCTTTTGTAGATGTGTGTCTCTTATAGGCAGTGAGCCCTAATTGGCATGTGCCATTTGTTCTTTCTATTCTTCTAATAGAGAATATTATCTTGGGTTAATCACCCCATGGTTTTTCCCTTAACCGGGTTTTCCGCATCAAAAATCATGGTGTTATGTGTGTTAATGTGTATCTGCTCTTAACTTGTTGCATTATGCTTTCATGATTGATTTACTATTATGCTTATGTGGAGTTAAGTATTTGATTTGAAAGAAAGTTTTGGACAATTGATTCACCCCCCCTCTCAGTTGTCTGCTCTAAGTCTAACAGGATAGTGGAGCAAGTAGTTATGTGATGCCTAAACAGATTGCAAACCAATTAGGGCTCAAATACCAGCCCCTTGAGAAGGGTGCTCTCTAATTAGATGGTACAGTTGTTAATACTGTGGGTGTAATAAAAGACCTAGGTCTCACTCTGCATTCTTGCCCCAATGTTTCCATTTCCTAGGAGGTATTCATCATAGATTTGCCTCCTTATTTTGCCATGTGCTTATCAAGAGAATTTATAGCCAAGATAAGAGGATATTTGTCCTCCAACAGGTCCCACATATTTTTTAGGACCAGACATGGCACCAAAGTAACTTTAAAATCTGAGTTTCTTTCAAATCATCACATAGAGCCTTACACACCAAGTGATGTTAATGCAAATTGTATTATTTCTGATGACCTTGAATTAGTTGCTGCTCAAGAACTACAAGCTGAAAGCATACCAAAGGTACTCTTAAGGGAGTGGGCCTTAGAAAATAGTGTGGATGATCCTGAAGGACACATCTAAGAAACTGGTATGGGGGTTTACATACTGCACAAGCATGAAATAACAATACCGAATCTTGTAAAAGATGCTAAACAATAGACAAAACAGCAAAATGAGGTGTGGAAAATGTATTTTGATAGCTCAAGGAGTAGGAATGGATCTGGAGGTGGTGCAATGCTGGTGTCACCACAAGGTGAAAAATATTCTTCTTCTTTCTATTTTGCCTTTGCATGTACAAACAACACTGTTGAATATGAAGGATTAATTCAAGGTTTGTAGTGGGAAAGAAAGAGGAAAATAGGTTGTTTACAGGTGTATGGTGATAGTGAACTCATTGTGAATCAGGTGAGAGGACTGCATCTTACAAAAAATGATGTTCTAAAATGCAACAAACATAGGGTGTGGGACATGATTGAAGAATTTGATGCTTTCAATCTGATCTCTATTCCATGGAATCAGAACTATCATGCTGATAGGTTAGCTGCAATTGGGGTTCAGTTTAACATCCTTAGTGATATTCAAAGGGAGAAGGTACAACCTCATGTAAAAATAGTTGATAGGCCCTCTATCCTTGATAATAATATTTATTGGCAAGTTTTTGAAAGTGATAAGTAGATCTTGCATTTCTTGTTAGAAGAAGATGAATTTTCTGTGATAAATTAGGATAAGCTCAAACAACAATATGGCAATGATCAAATTGTCTAGTTGAGAACAAACAACCTGCCCAAGGGATTGGTAACCTTGGAATCTATTTTTAGTACAGATGATCAGCTTAAGAAAAGCAAGACTAGCATGCAGGTTAAAGAAGAGCATTATGAGGAGCTAGAAATTTTCAAAGGTAATCTTCTTAAAATCGGTAGAATCTGCTCGGCTAAGGATAGGAGAGCTTTTATTGCCCTCTGTCAAGAATTTGAAGATGTGTTTTCCTGGGATTACTCAGACCTAAAAGGGTTTGACCCTCACATTGCCCAACACACCATAGAGTTAGAACCAGGTACTACACCTGTGAGGCAAAAGCAAAGACCTTTAAATCCAAAGCTTGAGCTTCTAATGATTAAAGAGCTTACTAAACTGATTAAGGGGAAAATTATTTTTCCAATCAAACATACTTCTTGGGTCTCAAACCTTGTCCCTGTGAGGAAAAAGAATGGAGAGATTAGGCTATGTGTTGACTTCAGAGACCTTAATAGGGCCTCCCTAAAAGATCACTACCCATTGCCCTCAATGGAGCAAATTCTGCAGGTAATGGCTGGCTTAGAAAGGTTTTCTTTGCTTGATGGATTTTCTGGTTACAATCAGGTGTTAGTTAAAGAGGAGGATCAGTTCAAGATTGCTTTCACCACCAAATGGGGTACCATGGCCTACAAAAGGATGCCTTTCGGCCTCTCAAATGTTGGCTCTACTTTTCAGAGAGCCATGGATATGGCCTTTAAGGGTTTGCTATATAAATTGGTGCTGGTGTACCTTGATGATATCACAATTTTTTCTAAGAACGCAGCTGAGCATTTATCTCATCTGAGGCTAGTATTTGAAAGATGCAAGGAATTCAAGATATCTCTCAACCCCAGGAAGTGCATATTTGCTGTGCACGAAGGCAAGCTGTTAGGGCACGTTGTGTTAAAGGAAGGTATTACCATTGACACTGAAAGGGTAAGAGCTATTGTGGAACTACCTTTACCCAGCCACAAAAGGGGATTGCAAAGTTCTATTGGTAGAATTAATTTTCTATGGAGATTTAACCCCAACATTGCAAATCTTTTGAAGCCTTTGATGTCTATGTTGAAGAAGAATACAACTTTCAGTTGGACAAGATAAGCCAAGCTCAACTTTGAGTCCATAAAAGAGGCATTAGTGGCTACACCAACTCTGGTAAATCCTAATTTCTCCAAAGACTTTATCTTGTATGCTTATGGTGGCCTGGATACAATCTCTGCAATTTTGGTACAGCAGTAGAGTGAGGGTTTTGAGTGACCAATCGCTTTCTTTAGTCAAGGGCTGGAGGAGTATGAGCAGAGTATAGCTTCATTGAAAAACACATCCTTGTAGTGGTAAGGAGCCTCAAGAAATTTAGACATCTTATTTCTAATAATAAGATACATTTGATGGTTGCTCACCCTGGTGTGAAAGAGTTCCTATTAAGTAAAGATGTTAATGAGAAAAAGGGCTGGTTGGATCACTAAAGTCATGGAATATGACGTGGCTATCAAGATAACCAAGCTAGTCAGAGGCAGAGGACTTAGTGAATAACTTGCTACCAGTTCAGAGAATGAAATAGAAAAATAAGAGGAGGTGCTTCTGGCTATTGAAGATGAGCATCAGAAAGATACAACAGCAGTAGGAACCAGTTGGGTTAATGACATGACTCAATTTTTGCAAATTGGTGAATGTCCAGCAGGTCTAGATAGAACCAAAAGAAGATATTTTAGACTACAATCTATTCCATATGTTTTAATAAATTGCATCCTTTTCAGAAAGGACTTTAATGGTGTATTGTTAAGGTGCATTGATAAAGATCAGACTGACAAGGTGCTACATGAATTTCATGATGGAATGGCAGGGGGTCATTTTGTCCCAAGGACTACTACTTGGAAAGTAATGAGAGTTGGCTATTACTGGCCCAACTTATTTAAGGATGCCCATGCCTAGGCTAGAAAATGTATAAAGTGTGCCATTTTTGCTGGCAAAGAAAGGCTATCAGCTTTACCTCTGCAGCCAATTCAAGTAGAACAGCTCTTTATGAGATGGGGCATTGATTTTATAGGTCCTATTAACCCACCATCAAGTGCAAGCCACAGATGGATACTTATAGCTACAGACTATTTCACAAGGTGGACTGAAGCAGTGGCTCTGAAGGAATCCAATGAGAATGTTGTTTTAAATTTTTATCATGATTTGGCTTCCAGATTTGGAGTGCCTGAGTCTATTATCTTAGATAATGCTTTGGCCTTTGTAGGATTGAAAATAACTGACTGAGCTGTTAAGAATGGGATCTATTTGAATACTTCATCAAATTATTATCCACAGGGTAATCGTTTGGCTGGATCTACAAACAAAAATCTCATAAGGATTATTAAAAGATCAATGGAGGATAACCAGAAGACCTGGCACACTAATCTGAAGTATGCATTGTGGGAAGATAGAATAACTCCTAAAAGATCTATTGGGAACTCCCTATATCTGCTAGTGTATGGAAAAGAGGCAAGGTTGCCTATGTCTATGGAACTGCCAGCACTAGACATCATGAATCAGTTGGAAATGTTTGAAGCAGAGGGCCCCATGGCTATCAGATATGCTCAACTGATGGAGCTTGAAGAGAGTAGAGATAAAGCTATGAAATCTATGGAGTATCATCAGCTTCAAACAAAAAGAAATTTTGACAAGAAGGCCACCCCCAGAAGTTTTAGAATGGGTGATATGGTGCTCAAATGGGATGAATTGAAAAGCAGATCAAGAAAGCATTCCAAGTTTGACAACATGTGGAGTAGCCCATTTCTCATTACTGAATGCAAGGAGCACAATGCATTTTAGTTATCAAGTATGGATGGACAAAATCTACCTATCCCAGCCAATGGGATACACCTAAAGAGGTGTTTTGAGGTATGAGTGCCTTGTAAATTAGTAGATTAGATTTCTTTCTTTCAATAAGTGTTGTTGTATAATAGTTTAGATCCTTTTGTTTTCCCTAAGTGTTGTCTAGCACAGTTGGAAGGGGTTACCTTCAACATTTTGTTCTGGTTTGGGTCTCCATGTTCTTCACTGCCAAGAAGCTGAGTTCCTAAAATCAGATTTGTTTCTCAGGGATATATCTTTAGTCTCTGTATGACCCCATGCCCAATGGATGCTTAAGGCCACTGATCTAATTGTTTAGCAAGCAAACATCCCACAGAAGTCACCAAAATGTTGACCTATTTTCCTCAGCCCAGAGTTAAACAGTTCACCTTGCATTTTCTTGAAAATCTTTTAGGAAATATTAAATCCTTCAAATAATTGTGCTATGCCTTGTCAAAAAATCCCAAAAATGTCACCTTCAAAATCTTTGCTAAAAACCTAGAAAAACCCAGAAATCTTTTAACTTCAAGTATTTTCTATCACTGGGATTTCTCAGTTTCATGATTGTATTTCAATATGCATGTTTTAATGTAGATTTGCATATACATTTGCCATTGTATGTTCATATGTACAAGTGTAATATACAATGACAAAGATACAAGCAAAACATACATCAGGTCATATACAAGGAAATGCATACAAAGCCTTTTGCATATCGGCAAATATACAAGGGTCAATGTTCGAAGGGGGAATATATATCGAGTTGTATGTTTGCACATACAAGGCCGATATACAATTGAAATATACAAGGCCAAACATACAAAGGCGTTTGTATATCGCTGAGATACAAGAGATGGGGCCTGCGCATATACAAAGACGATTGTATGTGTTCTACATACAAGTGAGCATGTACAATGGAATGTATATCGGGTTGTATGTTCGCACATACAAGGCTGATATACAAAGATAATATGCATCCACTACAGTGAATATACAAGGTCGACATACATTTGGTGGGGCTAGCGAAGATACAAGGGTGAATGTACATGTTGCAATGTACATCGGCGGCGAATGTGCAAAGGTAAAGGTACAAAGGGAAACATACAAAGCCTTTTGCATATCGGCAACATACACTTGAAAAAGTAAAGGCCGATATGCATCAGCTACAGTGGCTTGTATATCTATGGCTTGTATGTTTGCATATACAAGCCGATATACAAAGGGCCATACATACAAGTTTGACATGCAAATGATGGGGCCCGCATATATAAAGGCGATTGTATGTATATACAAGTCACAGATACAAGGAAACATACACAGGTGCAAATGCAAGTTTTGTATGCATGTTTTGCTTGTATGTTCACACATACAATCCGATATGCAAGGGACCATATACAAAGGTCATTGGCCAGACATAATGCATCGGCAACTCAGTTCATAGTCATTCCAACCACCGATAAGAGGATACAGTTTTCAGCAATGCTTCTCAAAGACTAGCTCAGCGACAAATCAGGTGATGCCATGTGGCAGGTGATACGAGGGCTGATTCAAAAAGGGTTAAGGCCCGAGTTTGTATGCAATTTCAAATGCATATACACAAGGCATTTTCAAAGGACCTTTTAGGTGCCAAAAGCAAAGGTACATACAGGCACTTTGTACATGCAAAGGCAGTTTCAGAGGCTGATTCAGATAGAGATATACACATAGATGCAAAGCGATATATACAGGTAGTTGACCAAAACTTTGACTGCCTGTATCTCCTCCATTCTAGCAAATTTTGACATGCTGCAAGAGGCAAAGATGCATGTTTTTGTCCCCTCTTTCATTTGGCAGGGCTTTCAGGGTTTTTGTGGCTTTTCATTTTCAAATTTGGATTTGCATATTTTGGGTGAGTGGACATTTCAGCGACCATTTTGAGTAGTTGTAGATATTTCTTGCATTTATTGCTACACAAAGATGAAGCAACTCACATTGATGATTAGAAATATCTTTCCACTGCCCTGTTTCAGATATTTTCATATATGTGTTGCTGAGGATCGATGAGTAAGCTGCTTGCATTAAAGACTCTAAATATCTCCCCACCTACCCCGATTGTAGATCTTTTGCGCCATTACTCTTGGTAGTTGGGACGTCCCTTCAGAGATATTTTTGGTTGTAGCTCTCTGAGCGAATTTGGTAACCGACTTAGGTTAGATTGAAGTACTAAATAAGCTGAGGCTTATGATGTAAATAGTGTTGGAATTTTTTTGGCATTCTGGTCTTTCTGTTTCCAAAAAGAGCTTTCATATACTGTAACCTTGCCTTTTCATTGGATATATTCAAGTTATTTTACCTCCTTTGTTGATTTTCTAGTTCTGTGTGAATCTGCATGAGGTTGTCTATGAACATTCTGTTCCTCTCAACCCTATTGCACCTTACCCCTGCTAGAATCATCTAATCTGTGTATGTTTACTTGCTATATATGATTATATTGTGCATTTTCTCAGTGTTGTGGAAGTCTCTTTTAATCTGTTTGGTGCATCACCCTTACTTTAAGTTTTCTTGTTTCATATTTCATTTTAAAGCATTCCTTCTCCCTTTTCCCTTCAAAATTTAGTAGTTTTAGGTGATAATCAGGCAAGGAAGCCAGCCTTCTCCAGAGGTTTGATCTCTTTGAGGAAGGTCCCACACTTCGAGATCATTCCCATTGTGTCATTGGAATGCTTGGAATCCTTCCAAGTAGGTTGCAATTTCATGTGACAACACCTGTGTCTGGGATGATGATAAATAGGAGAACTTGGATGACCTTGGGGAAAATCCTTGCAACACTAAAAATGATATAGGGATGACATCAATTAGTACTTCAGGTCACATAAATACAGTGATAACTAAGAGGGATAGTAATTTAGTGTTCAACAACAAACACGAGAATCTAGATGACCATGGTGAGAATCCTCTAGATGGTTTCATGTTTAGTGGAGGATGGAAAATGTTGTTTGAGGACTACCAGAGTTTGCAACCTAAGACCAATCAACATAAAGTAGTCGTAGCAGTATAGTAGTATTTTGGTTGTGAGAGTACACTTTTATGAATTCTATTGTGCAAATATATAAAACAATGGTTATAGAACTTTATGCTACAAGGCATATATTGTGCAACATCTTAGGTCAAGCCAATTTGGACAAAGCTACAACATTTTGATATTGGTAAACTCAATGGAAAGACTTCATCTACTAAAGAATTAAATATTCCAACTAAAGAGGTAACAAACTACAATGCAACTACTATCCTAAAGCTCTTAGAGAATTGTGAAAACATTATCTAGTTAGCTCTGGAGAGATTACTTACTCAAAAGCAATTAAGGTGAAGTAATAGATCAAATATTGGTTGTCACATATTTTAGTTGTTGTCTTGTATTGTCTCCATGTTGCTCTGATACACGCAACTTCATCTTATTAAGTTATGAGAAATTGTGAAGAGAAGTAGCATCTGTTGGCAAGAGACACTATATGGATTCATGGTTGTTGTCATTGATGGCAACAAAGGTCATCCCACATATCCGCAAGTTATGGTGTGTCTCTACCGGAAGTAAGAATGAAGATTGTTGTGGTCCGGTGAACAAGAACAGAGCATGTGGCAAGGTCCGACAGATTGGTCCCGATCTCTCAGAGGAAGTGTCTTGGTGCAGTACAGATTTGGGGAAGTCAAGAGGACTACCTTGAGTAGTATATTCCAAGGATTTAGCCTCCGGTGATGAACAAAGAAAAAGATATGAATAGTCGAGTACCTGATTCCTGAGAGACAGTGAGAACAGAGGAAGAACTGACTGACAGAGTATCAGACTATTTTTCAGATGTGTTACTGTTGATGGTAAAGGTTGTGAAGGCATGAATCATGTTTGGCCGACATGATTAATGATATCTACAAGTATATGCTTGATCCGCATTGCTTGGTGAGCAAGGATTCAGCCGACAGAACAGAGTTTGTAAGAAACTAGACTGTTCCGGATGCCGACTAGAAAGGTGATGAAATTACTTGTGCGGATATATATAGAGGATGGATTTAGTTGTGAAGTGTGTAATGGTGTGATGATGTATGCGAATAAGTGCAGAACAAAGCAGAAGTAGTAAGAAAGATCCGGTATGTGAAAGGATAGCAGAATAAAGAACAGAGGAAAGATGAAGTGCAGCAGATCAGTGTATTGAGCCTAACCGGAACTGAACTCCAGCATATATAGATGCTTCCAATCAGTTCAAGACTGTGATTCTTATCACTTTGTAGACAGTGTGTCTCCTTGTAGGCAGTGGGCCTCTTTGTGAGCAGTGTGCTTGGGCAGTGAGCCCTAATTGGCAAGTGCCATTTTGTAATTCCTTATTCTTCTAACAGAGAATAATCTTTGGGTTAATCACCCCGTGGTTTTCTCCCTTAACAGGGTTTCCACGTCAAAAACTGTGTCATGTGTTTTTCATTTCATGGTAATGTTTGTTTGTTTGATTCAATGCTGCATTGATTAATAAGAAAGTTCAAAAGAAGAAATAATTAGGATAACTGATTCACCCCCCCCTCTCAGTTATCAACAATTGGTATCAGAGCAAGGTTCCTCCTAATAGAGCCTAAAAGCTTGAGGAAGATCTGGGAGTTCAAATGGATGCATATGGTTTAAGGGAGCAACTCAAGACTGCCCTTGAGGATCTTGAACAGTCAAATTCTGAAGTCAATGAATTAAAGGAAAGACTCAAACAGGCTAATGAATTCATGAGAGAATTAAAGGACAAATTAAGTCTCTCTATGAAAAAGAGAAAGGAGCTGCTCCAACAATTGGCAAGACAAAGTGAAGAAAGCAATACAGATGAAGAATTGACTGAGAAAACCAAGTTATGTGAAAAGTTATCAAAAGAAGTCATTATGTTAAGACATGAAATGGAATCAGGAACTATAAAGTTTACTCAAGAGATTAAAGAAAAAAGAAAAGCTGAAGACAATCTAAGACAATCTCTTAAAGAGAAATCAGAAGAATGCCACCATATGGACAGGATTATCAGACATCTTGAATCTGATCTTGAAGATGCCAAAGATAATGAAGAAAAACTTGAGGATCAAATTGTCTCTCTCAAAAGAGATCTTCAAACAGCAAATGAATATAAAGAAAAATTCAAGATAAGTTCTGCCCAACTTGAAGTACTTCTTGGAAGTCAAAAGAGGACAAATGACAAGTATGGTTTGGGATATGAGAAAGGAGAAAGCTCCGGATCCGGTCAAAAGAATTTTGGATCAGAAAATCCAAGGAATAGGCCTAGAAGACCTCCGGTAAGACAGCCCAATGTTCAAAGATATCCATCTTTCAATGGATACTGCCATAGCTACAATCACTTTGGTCACAAAGCTAATCAGTGCAGAAAAAGGATGAATCAAACTAGTCCATCCTTCTCCGGACAGTGCTTTAACTACAAAAGGTATGGACACAAGTCTCATGAATGCAGAAATATGCAAGTAAACAAATCATTCAATGGTAGATGTTTTACATGCAATAGAGTAGGTCATATGGCTAATCAATGCAGATCAAGAGGTTATCAGTCAAATATGCAAAGAAATGTTATTTGCCAAATCTGTAATAGGTCCGTTCATAGTGCAAAAGTCTGCAGAAGCAAGAATCAGGACAAAAGAGGTCCGGTATACAATCAGAATCAAGACAAGGGTAAACAAAAGATGAATATGGATGAAGTTAGGAATTAGATGAACAAGATTTGGGTGAAGAAAAGTTCAGAGAATGTAGAGGTTGGATCCGCACCAGACTCTGGTGCTGATATTTCTTCCGGAAATTAAAAAGTGAGCTCTGGCTCAGGGGGAGACTCAAAGAAAATCCTGTTCCCCCAGCCAATCAAGTGGTGCTGGATGTGACACAAGATGCGGAGTAAAGGGTTTGAAGATACCAGTCCTGAGATGATCCAGACAAGATTTCAGAGGTCTGCATGAAGATATAAAGAAGTTGTGATCGATCCAGTAAAGACCTATTCCGGGAGATGCTCTGGAATGACAAAGGACTACAAAAGGGTCCAGAGAGATCTGGAAGTACATTATTTTACTCTGCGGACTGGACAGAATGTTTGGGATGTTCTTGTAATGTGTCATCTCGATTTATCCATGATTGAAAGATCCACATGATGTTCATAGATCAGGACTAATCCAGGATACTCCAAGCTATCCGGACAAGGCAAATCGGAATAATATAGGTGAAGCATTTATTGCAAACAGATATTAGGGTTTGCGAAATGATATAAGGGATTTCTCATAAATCATTTGCTCATTATGCACTCAAGAAGAAGCAAAAAGTGGAGCTCTGCAACAAGACTCATCAAGCACACCGAAGATCTCCTGCTGAAGTCATTACATACAGAAATCAATCTAGCTACTCCGTGCAACCGAAGACGCAAAAGGTATTTTCCACTTTTGATATCTTGCTACAAATCTTTTGAAGAAATGGCTACTCCAAATATAGTAAAAATCTCAGATAGGCCCCGACCTGAATTTAAGAAACATCCATACAAGTCATTGGAAGTAGATCCCTTAGGAGCATTTTCCAGTGTTCCTCACGGAGTTTTACACATAGAAGACATTAGGGTTTACATACATGCAAGCATTGAGGAATTTGGGGAATTCAAATTGAGAGATCTCTATCACAAACAACTGATAGACAATGCTTTTGAGCTTAAACCAGAGTATAAGGGTATCCAGAAGAAACAATTTGATCAATTCATTCATTTCCCCTGCTTTGAAGAAGATGAATGGGTCCGGTATGTACTGAGCAGGATGCATGACAACTTCCTATGGCTGGATAGACCCTGCAAGATCACAAAAGAGACAATTAGAGCAGTAACTGGTCTATACTCTTCCGGAGGGATACCTATCCTCAAATCTGTCAAAAATAACATTGTAACTGAGGCCACCAAATCAAAATTTGATAAGAGGGCAATGACCATTGAAGATATTTCTAATCTGGATATCAAGTATGCGTCCATGATAATAGGATACAAGATCTATCACTCCAGCAGGGAGAATTCTGTATCCGGAACTGCAGTATATACTGCCTATGAAATGCTAAGGAAGAATGCAGAATATGATCTCTGCGAACTGCTCTTAAGCCAATTAATGGAAAATATACAGAAAATCAAGAAGGACAAGAAGAATTCCTTTAAGTATGGTACTCTTATATTATGTCTATTCTTCTACTTCATGAATGAGCTGCCCGGATCAAGTGGATGGGCATGGCAGAATGACAAACCTGTTGCAGTCCAAATAAGAGACTATCTACATGGGCTTGGGGATGCCAAAGCAAGAAATACAGCCCTATGGGGATACTTCAAAAACTTCCAAAGCATGATGCAAGCAAGAGAAAGAATTCCCCAGTCTCTTGTTGAAAAATACAAAGACTCAGTGTGCTTTATGGTGGACACTGATCAGTGCCTAATGGAGGCAGTGGAGCCAAGGACTATCTGGATCATGCCCATGGGGTATGAAGTGGATGAACAGATAGTGGAGCTGCATGTTCAACACATGCTAAGTCAGCCCAAAGATCCAAAGGCAGAAAGGTTTGGAACCTTTGAGGAGCTGAGTGTAAAGATCCATGTAGAACTCAGGGAACCTGAGATAAAGAGGAAAGTGAGAAAAGAAGTAGAGCACATTGCTCAAGGCCTAGGCATCTCAAAAGAGGCACTTGATGCCAGCCGGGAAAAGAGAAGAAAATCTAAGGAAGAAAAGAAAGAGGCAGAAAAGAAAAGTAAAGAAAGTGTTCCGGTTGAAACTTCCACCTGGACCAGATCATCAAAAAGATCTGCACCTCCCACAACCAAAAGTTCAAAACCGGAAGTCCAGGCATCCGGTAAAAGATCTAAGACAAAAGCCACAAGGGCTTATGAAAGCCAAAAGGATGAAGAGGAAACTGAGTCAGATGAGGGAGTAAAAGAAATAAAGAAGCAGAAGAAGAAAGGATCCGGGAAACCCTCCACAGGCCAAGACAAGGAAGAAATGGCAGAAGAATTTGCTGAAAAGCCCACTCTATCCCTAGACAGTGTAGTCAAATCAGTCACTGTGGATGGGAACCTTCAACCGGTGGCTGAATTTTATGATGACTACAACGAGGCAGATCAAAAGATCCTGCAAGAATCTATAATAAGGTACTTGAACATCTACAATAAAGCTTTTATTGAGATTATCTCTGAAATCCCTAAAAGCCTAGAAAAGGAATTAGAATTAAGAAAGAATAATGCTGAGGCAAAAGATCTTGAGATCCGGGAGTAGATAGCTATTCAGCTATATCCTCAAATTGATCCCAAGACAATGAACATAATATTCAAAGACTGCAAAGATGAGTTCAGAAGTAAAGCCAGGATGAATCAACTCATGCTTGGTGAGACTGACAAGGTGGCCAAAGAGACAGAAGAGATCCTCCGGAAGGCCTTCAAAAGGTTTAATCTTCCTGTTGTAGAGGACTTAGGTGCAGAAATAGCTGTGGACTTGGAACCCTCTGCTCCAGAAGAAGTGGCCTATGAACAGGCTAGCATCTCTCCTCCGGTTTCCCCTACAGTCTCTGGATCCAAAGAAGAAGTGAAATTACAGGAGAAGGAAGCAGTGGTGAAAGATAAAGAGGTTGACAGTTCCAAGACTGCAGAAGAAAAGAAACATCTGTCTCCGGCAAGAGACACTGCACAAACTGTTCAACAATTTTTGAGCAAAGAAACAATAGAGATCAATGAACCGGAGCTACTACAAGGCCCATTCAACTTTGATTCCCTCTCTCCGGTGCAGACAATGAAGATAGCCTCATTTGCAAATGCTAAGGCAAATGAAAAGCTCCTAAAGTCTCATATGGAAGACTGTGAGTTGATAGAGGCTACTTCCGGAGTGCTTGAGAAGATTATGCCATCGGTCCAGATTGATCCGGCAGCCTCCTCTTCCGGTAATCTCAAAACCTTAGTCAGCAGTGTTAATACACATTTTGAATCTTTAGAAAAATCAGCTGAAGAAAAGGTCCGGAAGGAGTTTTTGGATAAAAGGTTCTCCGAGGTTCAGGGTTTGATCATTAATGATAGGAGAAACATGAACATTGGGATAAAGAGCTTAGAAAATGCTCTTAAGGATGGCGGTGAAATATACAAATTTTGTATCTCCTGGTCCAAGGTAACAGTGGACATTGAGAAGAAAATAAAAGCGCAAGAGAACACACTACTGAGCTTGTCTCAAAGTTTTGATCCTCTTTCTTCCTCTATAACAAATCAAGAATGTCAGACTATTGCAGTCTTGAGTGAAATCAAGAAATTGGAGAAGGAAAGGAAAAATAGAATAAGCAGGTTGAGTGAGCTCAGGGGGTTAATTGTCCCTAAGCTAGAGGCCATGCATGAGGCCATAGCAGAAGCTCAAATCACAGCCCAGACAAGTGATCCGAAAGATCTAAAAAGGGCAGATGCATTTGCATTTTTGTTGAGTGGTCACATTTCAATTTTGGATAGAATGAAGCAAAGTTGGGCTACAGAACTGATCCAACTGAAGACATCTTTTGCAGACATTCTTCAGTATATGTGAGTATGTAAATATGCGGCTATGTATAGAAAATTTTTGAAAATTTTGGTGTGCGGACCCTACCCTTTGCCATTGATGTCAAAGGGGGAGTGAGGAGCAGTGAAAAATGAGGAATCCAACTAAGGGGGAGTTCCAGAAATTGTATATAGAGCATCAGCCAAGGGGGAGCATAGTATAAACACTTAGTCATTTTTCACTAAGTGTTGCCATCAATGCCAAAGGGGGAGATTGTTGGCAAGAGACACTATATGGATTCATGGTTGTTGTCATTGATGGCAACAAAGGTCATCCCACATATCCGCAAGTTATGGTGTGTCTCTACCAGAAGTAAGAATGAAGATTGTTGTGGTCCGGTGAACAAGAACAGAGCATGTGGCAAGGTCCGACAGATTGGTCCGGATCTCTCAGAGGAAGTGTCTTGGTGCAGTGTGGATTTGGGGAAGTCAAGAGGACTACCTTGAGTAGTATATTCCAAGGATTTAGCCTCCGGTGATGAACAAAGAAAAAGATATGAATAGTCGAGTACCTGATTCCTGAGAGACAGTGAGAACAGAGGAAGAACTGACTGACAGAGTATCAGACTATTTTCTGGATGTGTTACTGTTGATGGTAAAGGTTGTGAAGGCATGAATCATGTTTGGCCGACATGATTAATGATATCTACAAGTATATGCTTGATCCGCATTGCTTGGTGAGCAAGGATTCAGCCGATAGAACAGAGTTTGTAAGAAACTAGACTGTTCCGGATGCCGACTAGAAAGGTGATGAAATTACTTGTACGGATATATATAGAGGATGGATTTAGTTGTGAAGTGTGTAATGGTGTGATGATGTATGCGAATAAGTGCAGAACAGAGCAGAAGTAGTAAGAAAGATCTGGTATGTGAAAGGATAGCAGAATAAAGAATAGAGGAAAGATGAAGTGCAGCAGATTAGTGTACTGAGCCTAACCAGAACTGAACTCCAGCATATATAGATGCTTCCAATCAGTTCAAGACTGTGATTCTTATCACTTTGTAGACAGTGTGTCTCCTTGTAGGCAGTGGGCCTCTTTGTGAGCAGTGTGCTCGGGCAGTGAGCCCTAATTGGCAAGTGCCATTTTGTAATTCCTTATTCTTCTAACAGAGAATAATCTTTGGGTTAATCACCCCGTGGTTTTCTCCCTTAACAGGGTTTCCACGTCAAAAACTGTGTCATGTGTTTTTCATTTCATGGTAATGTTTGTTTGTTTGATTCAATGCTGCATTGATTAATAAGAAAGTTCAAAAGAAGAAATAATTAGGATAACTGATTCACCCCCCCCCTCTCAGTTATCAACAGCATCTGATGGTGAGAACCTGTGTTGAATATAATACCCCAATTCAAGGAAAAGTATATTTGACAAGAAGAGTAGATAGTGCATTTGGTACAAAAGCCTTCAAATATGTACCTATTGCAGTAACATGGGAATTGGCTGCATACAAACTAAAGTATCCCATGTAGAATACCATGGCAGGCACTTACGTCTAAAATTGAGACTAAAAAATATTATTTTATTATAAAGTGCATTTTATTAATGTTTTAACTCATTAATAAGATAAAATGTTTTATGCACAGGAAAGTAAAGAGGTTATTTTATTTTTATAAATGCTTTTCAAGAAGCAGTTACCAAGAGGGAAAGGGTTATAAATGCAGTAATTTTCATTTTATGGGGATCTTTTTCAAACTTCTCATTGGGGGAGTTTTGGGGAAGGGATTTTCTTTTTTGCCAACTTCTAGTAGTGGCTATTCTTCTTTCTAACATAGCTATTGTATAGGGATTTCTAGAAACACTATGTTTCCTTTTATTGAATAACTGAAGGGATATTTCAAGCTATTGTGTCTATTTTGTTCTTCTTTGATTGCAAATTTTATTGTTCTAATTTGTAATCATTCTTTGATACATCTTTGTTAAACTGGTTGCATCTAAATTTCACATAGAATATTATGTTATGAGTTGGTTGCATATTATTCTTATGTTTAATGTGTGCCTTGTTTGAATGTTGGAAGGGATAGTTGTTTATCTCATCTAGTTATTGTTTGTGGGTAGGAAACTTATGAGTTTTGTATCGTTTGTTTCTACTCATTATTTTATTCTAAATCTATTCTTGGGAAACCTGAGTCTTTTTCTTATGTCTTTCATCTAGGGCTTTCCTCTCTTTTCATTTTATGTAGTTTCCTTTCCTAATTTCTAGTCAAAAGCATACCCTAAAAACCCCAAATTAAATCATACAAGGGAGTTGCCCCTCTCAAGTGCAGAGGAAGATCACCATTCTATTGGTGATCTCTCCAACTGTTGTAGAAAACTATTGTCATTATTCATTGGGAAAGTCACGGTTTTATTATCTATTCTCAAGTGACAAATTTGTTTACTAACAAATTACAAATCTAACTTTTAACACTAGAATGCCAAAATAGAGATATAAACATATAAATCAACAAGAAAGAAATTCAATGAACTCAAGAGATTTATACATGACATAGGGATTTATGTTGAAAAACCCTTTTGAGAGAAAACACCACCAAGAAGAGAGACCAAGTCTATATTATCATTGAATCAAGAATACAATACAATCACTTCATTCTTTAACTTCCAACATGATAGTGCCTATGTACCTTACAAAAAAATCAACATATCTCTATTCTCCTCTAGATTATGTTATATAGAAAATACAAGCCAAAGATGGAGTACATAGAATGTGGTGCCCAAACTTGGGAAAATACAATGCCATACTTGGGAATTAGGATATTATTAGCCTAATACAACTATCATAACATCCTTACATAATATTGCACCCAAGATAGCCAAATCCGACCACCCACCTTTGGGATAGTCAATAATAGGCTAAAAATAGCCTCTCACACCTTCATACAGGTTGTCATAAAATAGTAACAAAATATAGTCCAATAATAGATGATTTCTTACAACATGTAAGAGACAAATATAGAAGATTCTCTTACAACATGTCATAAGCTATTAATAAACTTAGCCACCCACTTTTCACCTATAGTAACCCCAAGGTAATTTAACATTATTACCAATACGATAATTAAATATTTACCACTATCAATCGATCCTTCATCCCTTATGAATGCACTTACAAACAATATTACGAATAATTAAATGCATAGGATTTACAAAGTTGATGGAACCTTAATCATAACATTCTCTCACTTGACATCATACATTGTAAATACATCCATACAAAAATATAAATCAACTAAGTAGAGGAAACAAGGCCCATGGCCTCCCAGAACCAAGTGAACTCTTTTGTTCTCATAGGTTTGGTAAGAGAATCTACAACATTCTTTTGAGTGTCAAACTTCTTCAACTCAATCTATCGATTTGCATCATTTCCTATATAAAGTGGTACTAAACATTCACATGCTTAGTCTTAGCATGATACATAGGATTCTTAGTGAAATATGCAAATATGGTATTATGTCCTCCCAAATGCAAGCCTAATATGGGAGGGAAATGCATATAATAGTTGATTGCTCAAAAAAAATTTAAAAAATGAACTTGGGCAGAAAAATAGATTTAAAGCAGAGAGAAACTAGCATGGTCCAATGTTAGAAGTAGCAATTGTTATGGGCCCCATAATCAATTCTATTTTATATGGATAATATGGTCATGATATCTAAGGCATGTTATTTCATGTGTTATGATATCTTAGGCATGTTGTTTTGTTTGGAGAATAGTTGCTTCCCTATATTAAGATCCTTCAAGAAGATAATTGACTGACAAATATGCAATGAATGTTTCACATCTACGATTGGCACATCACTAATCATGAAAAAAAGATGCTTATGAAAGAACTCTTTGGTGAAAAGTTTCTTAGGCATAAGAATAAAATGTGAACATTGACATGTGATTAAAGACATGGATCATATTTGCATATATATAAATACTTTTTCACATCCCTAAGAATTGACTTGTGGAAGAAAATTTCAAATTAGACTACTTTAACAGATTGACTGGATAAAACTCTACAAAATAAGAGAAGGCCTTGATGTTGTGGATGAAATAAGTTGTGTATCACATGGCATAAATTTATTCCAAAGATTTCCAACCTAGGTCCCCCATACCAGTTATTATAGCTTCTTTTAAGTATATTTTTAATCCATAGGTTGCTACCACAATAATGGGTTACACCTTCTAGGACATCCTGATGTTTGCTAAAATCACATATTTTTAGAAAATATAATGATTTAAGCCTTGAAAGGTTCCATTTAAAGGATTTTAATTGAAGAGGGTTTGATCAAACCCCCTTATATTCAAACCCCCTTGGATAGAACCCCACTAGTTTTAAACCATACCTATAATGGAGTCTCATCTACACCTATCAAAATGCTAATAAAAACCCACTTTTGATTTACCTTTTGGGGGATCAAATGAATTCATTTAAAATTTATGTTTTGTAAGTATATAATCCTTATTATAAGTGTGGGGGAAATTTGGTTATTCAAATCAATGAAAAATAATCCCAAACATCTACAGAATAATAAAAATAAAAGGAGATTAAAACAAATAAAACAATAATACCTTCACCTTTACCTTTTTGCCTTCTGTAGTTCGCCTATCTTCATTCGATCTTGATTGTGAAGCCCTCAGAAGCTGTTGCTTGCTTGCTTGTTTGAAGATGACAAATGAAGAATGGCTAGGATACTTTGGTATTTGAAGATGAGCTTCAAATACAGAAATGGAGGATGCTATGAAGTGCTCAAATATAATGGGGGTGCCAAAGGCGCGCTTAGATTCCTACAGCATAAGTTTACACAAACTCCAGATATCGAAATGAAGAGAAGAAGGTTATATTTATAGAAGAGAGTGAGGGAAGATCAATGGTTGAGAAGAAAAGAATGAATCAAAGGAGGAGGATTGTTGAGGAACGTGCAACAAATGGAAGAAAGACATGACTCTACTTAAATAAATATGTTAAATATTTATTTCATCTTCATAGTCCTCTATTAATAAATAAATAAATTTATTTATTTATTTGATTCACTTCCTCCCATTTAATTAAATAAATTTCGTTTATTTAATTAATTTCATCTACATTAACTTTATTCTTCTAAATAATTAAATAATTTCAATTATTTAATTAAAACATCCATTCTTCTAAGTAATTAAATAATTTTAATTATTTAATTAAATCTTTCATTCTTCTTAATTTAAATAAAATGCAAATTTATTTAAATTAAAATCCCCAAAAATAAAATATAATTAAATATTTTATTTATTCTTCCAAATCTTCTAAAAATAAATTAAATAAATTTATTTATTTAATTTGCTTTCTTATCTTCCAAATCTTCTAAAAATAAATTAAATAAATTTATTTATTTAATTTGCTTTCTTATCTTCCAAATCTTCTAAAAATAAATTAAATAAATTTATTTATTTAATTTGCTTTCTTATCTTCCAAATCTTCTAAAAATGAATTAAATAAATTTATTTATTCAATTTGTTTTCTTATCTTCTAAATTAAATAAAATTATTTATTTAATTTGCTTTCTTATCTTCCAAATCTTCTAAAAATGAATTAAATAAATTTATTTATTTAATTTGTTTTCTTATCTTCTAAATTAAATAAATTTATTTATTTAATTCTTTTTCTTATCTTCAATATCTTCTAAAAATAAATTCCTCTTGTCATACAAAAGTAAAAGCTGAGTTAAAGCAACTTTAAAGCAACTTTGCTCTTAAATTAGAAAAATAAATTCTAATTTAAAGAAAATGAAAACTCATCAAGAAAGCTTTTAACTCAACAAAGCTCTTTTTGAATGACACATGTCTTTCTTCCATTTGTTGCACGTTCCTCAACAATCCTCCTCCGTTGATTCATTCTTTTCTTCTCAACCATTGATCTTCCCTCACTCTCTTCTATAAATATAACCTTCTTCTTTTCATTTCGATATCTGGAGTTTGTGTAAACTTATGCTGTAGGAATCTAAGCGCGCCTTTGGCACCCCCATTATATTTGAGCACTTCATAGCATCCTCCATTTCTATATTTGAAGCTCATCTTCAAAT
The DNA here is from genome assembly GCA_027924645.1 of Cunninghamia lanceolata. Taxonomy (NCBI): domain Eukaryota; kingdom Viridiplantae; phylum Streptophyta; class Pinopsida; order Cupressales; family Cupressaceae; genus Cunninghamia; species Cunninghamia lanceolata. The sequence goes on from BSBN01000236.1 coordinate 2,686,156, forward strand.
ACCAAAGTATCCTAGCCATTCTTCATTTGTCATCTTCAAACAAGCAAGCAAGCAACAGCTTCTGAGGGCTTCACAATCAAGATTGAACGAAGATAGGTGAACTACAGAAGGCAAAAAGGTAAAGGTGAAGGTATTATTGTTTTATTTGTTTTAATCTCCTTTTATTTTTATTATTCTGTAGATGTTTGGGATTATTTTTCATTGATTTGAATAACCAAATTTCCCCCTCACAATAAGCTTCCCAAAAAGTATAATTTTAAATATATTTAATTTGATTATTATATTTATTTTGTATTTCTTGTGAATGTAAGTTTTTCACCAAACATCAAGTTCTCTGTTCTACACACACGGAAAATTAGTAAATTAGTGAAAATTGTTTTTAAAAAATATCTATGCCCTAGGTATTGATTTCCTTGTTTCAACAAAAAAAATTGAATTTCGATACATACAGAAAAAGTTATGTTTTACGGAATACGCCTATGTCTAAATTATAATTAGTTTGACTTCAAAATTGAATTAAAAAAAAATTCAACAAAATGTTATGAAACCAAATGCATCCCCTATATATCGGTGTTACCAATCTAAATTCAAAAGAATTAGAATTTTATCATTTGTAGAAAAAAAGTTATGTGCTACAGAATACACATTACTTTAAAAAATGTTGTTTACTATTAAAAACTAGTTATCAAAGGAGACACAAAAATTTTTATAATTTAACTCCAATTTTTTTTAAAACTATATATTTAGAATCTACAAACAAAATCTTACAAATCATTAGTTCGCATCATCTTCAAATTCCTAACGGTTTAGCGACTATAGGTGTCAGAAAGTGAAGATTTAGTTCAAAATGTTGATTTCAATGTCAAGTTTGGCTAAAAAGTGTAACCCATTATTGTGGGATGACCCCATATATGCATTTTTCCATTACGTTTTGGCTTAGTTTTTCAAATGTAACAATTAGTTTATAAGTGGTATATTTTTTAAAGTTTATAAATTTTAGCATCATACTATTACTAATTTATGGAGATTTATTCAAGATTCTTATTGTGCTATTTATTACCTTGGAACAAATTTACGAGTACAAACTTTCAATTGAATTCACTTTTGCAATCACAAATCTAATGCCTGAAATTTAAAATTCAAATTCTTGCTTTGTCCACCATTTCACTAGTAACTATGAGCTGGCCTAGCACATGTTTAGTTGATTTTTGGGCTTAGCTATATTTATGGACATTCATGTACTCATTTGAAAGGGATCAAGGAATATCATTATCAAGTCATGCTACAACTTATTCACAGAAGATTTGTGAGAGCATTTTAGGAGAATTTATTAAAGCATTATCATATCATGTCATCCTAGCTCTATTGCATGCCTTCTCATTATCTTTGTTCTTTCACTCATAGTCATAATGTTAATCCTAGAGAACTCAACCCACAAAATTCAGTAGATTTCCTAAAGGTGTTCCTAAATACTACCAAGTCCTTGTGCATATTCATCCATGTCAAAAATCAGGGCAAGCAAATTCTAATTGTGTAAGTTTTACTAAATTAGATTTACAAGTTTAAGTCCCTACTCATGAAAATGAGATCCACATTTTTGTAGATGACCCAAAGTGAAATATGGTCAATTTGTAGAATTTGAGATCTCTGCCTAAGTCAACCCTAAAATTTTAGAACATTGGCAAACAAATTTTGATATCTATCACAATGCTTTTGCATCATCAATTTTGAGCTAAGAATCCCATTTAATTTGAATACATTTCAATTATTAAATCAATATTGATTATTTTATCTAGGTTAAATATTGTTCAATTAGATGCATTTATTTAATAAACCTAGATAGTTTATGTAAAGCATATTTCATTTTATTACATTTTTGGTGAACTTGACTTATCTTACACCCCCTAGAGTTTGGCCTCAGGTTTTGTCCTTCTTTTATTAAGGTAACTCCATATTTATTTTTCTAATTGCATCATCGTATTTTAGATGTCATTAGTGTTTGGATTCCCACTTTAATTGTGATTCATAGCTATTCCTTTTCTTATGTTTTCTTCATTCATTGTGATATCTTGTTTTTATACCCCCTACACACCATTGTTTTCCCATCTAGGGTTTCAGTTTTTTATTCATTTTAGATCTCAGTATATACTGTTTTTCTAAATTTTAAATTAGACCTCATCTATCATTTCTACTAGTTGTTCTTTTATGATTTTCTGAGTTATTTGCATGCCACAATCTCATTCTCATCCTCACATCCCCTTAAGAAGAAACCCTTGTTTCAATCCTCACATCTTAATCTACTAAGAATGTGTTCCTAATGATGTTCCCACTAGTAGTGTTTGTAGGATTTTAGATTTGAACCTAAAAACTACCCAAGACCTTTGACAATCACACTAATGACTACCAATATTTTATATTGAAGTTGAAATAAATAACATGAATGAATAGAAATTATTATTCTCATTGGCTTATCCTTCCTCTTAATATTCAGAAGAAAATACACTTATTTATAGCCTCTTTAATGGATGAGTCACAATGACAAGTGTAGACATCTAAAATTGACCTTGTGTCACCTTTCAACGCATCACCTAGACATCACCTTTTGACACATCACCTAGTCATTCACCCTCCTATCACCACTTTATGTCACCTTGTGACAAATTTATCCTATTTCCCAAATTAATTAATTAAATTATATTTTCTTAATTCATCTAAACCCATTTTCTACATCACCTCATTAATTAAATAAATCTTATTTATTTAATTAATTTATCCTCTAACATCACCCTTCTCCAATAATTAATTAAATGATTTTATTATTATTTGATTAATTAATAAGAGTCATATGTCTAGCTAAAGTTAGTTAGCCAGATTCATTGAACCTAAACACTTGCACAAAAGTCAAACTAGTTTTACATCTTGTTTAGGGTAAAATTTGGATTATTTAATCTTTTAGTTGTTAGATGTTTGAATCTTCCTTTCACCCTATACATTCAAGGATCTGGGGTCAAGTGGTGATGCACTATCACACCCTAGGTCACTATGAGATGTAGGGAAACTTGGATTAGGATGTTTAATTATCAAATTTCCTTCTCTTATACTCAATTGACCATTACAACCATAATTTCACAAACACGACTGTAAACGGAAGAATAATAGAAAAGCCCTTACAAAGGGAAGCAAATTATCAAATCACAGAGTACCTATTTTTGGGGCTCTGAGGCAGAAAAGTCAAGGACACAGGAGCAGATGCCCAAGTGCAAGGCCCTAGTTTTTGTCAAGATCTGGAAAATCAGTCTGCGACCCTTCCCCACTATTCAAGAGATTTTCCTATCATGGAAATTGGAGGACTAATGAGCGGGCGCCCAAGTCCAAGGTGCTATTTTTCCTCTTGTTCTACAATTTTGACACTTCAAGATGCCTTCCTGCAACTTCACTTTGTCCAGCTCCTCAACCTATAACCTGCAATCATGAAAACTTTGGGAGGGGGTTGTGGTGTTTAGAGGCTTGCCTTAGTCAAGCTCAGGAGGACACTTAAGTCTCCAAACACCATTGTCAGATAGAGAGTGTGTGCCCTTGTGAGGCAGAGACAAAAACCAAAGGAAATGATGAAAACACAATATAATGTCACCTTGTAGTGAAGATCTCATGGATGGAAGATGCCCTTCATTCCATGATGAAATGAATACTCAAATTTGCAAACACAACACATAGACAACACAAATTTGCTCTTGCAACACAATGAAATCCTTGAATCACCTTGAGAATGCATGAACATCACAATTGCCATCTAGTTTCTAAATGAATGCCTAAACATGCTTTTATATGCAACTACAAGTAGTCCTGCCAAGATTTCGTAAATTCAAACTTACCATGTTGGCATAGGTCCCAAATAACGGTCATAAACTGACACCCAAAAATTGAGACTGCCCCAAAATAGGGCAAGACTAGGGCATGGGTGCCCAATTCCTCCCCCTATTTTGGGCAGGGTTAAGCTCAAGGGGTCCTCCTAGGTCCCATTTGTCATGTAAACTAGGGCTCATTCCATCGGGATGCCAAATTATGAAGTAAGATGTCCTAAATGCATGCAAAAGACCCAGGAGCTAAACCTTATGAGGGAGAAGCCCCCAAGGGAATAATTTCTGATGTTACATTTAGCCCCCACTTTAATGTATGTATAAATGCAAGGCCAATCCATGCATTAAAGTATAGTCACAAACACAGCAAACACACCAAGCACATGGAAAATAGTAACAGGCACGCAAAACACAAAGAAGACAGTTACAGTCATGCATAACACGGAGAAGACAGTGAATGCATAGAAGACACATTAATGCATAGAAGACAGACATGATTCTCTTATTTTATTTTTCTCATATATATGAAATGTAGATGCAAGTACTAGAAAGTAAACAAACCTCCCATAATGCAGGAAGCACTCATTGCACTGGTCTTTAAACTGCATATATGGGGCAACACACACAAGACATGCAAAACCTCCCAAAATACAGGACGTACTCATCGCACTAGTCTTTAGACTACATATGGGGCAACAAACATGCCACACAAAACAAGCATGCTAGACACACACACTTGAAGACACCAAGAAAACATGGCAAAAAAGTAATGGAGTGTACCTATTTCTAGGTCCAACACCATCTCAGGCACATTACAGGTGCACACCGATGATTGTGCTTCACCACAACAATCACTGAAGACATGCTTAAGGGTTGAGTTAGTTATAGAACCTCTCCTCGCCTTCACAGAGGACTTTTGAAAATGACAGGATGATGCAATTTGCTCTGAGAAATACACCATCCCTGCCTCCGCAGAGGGCTTAAGATAAAAAGGATATATGCAATATCCTACCTTCATAGAGGGCTTACATGATTGATTGATTGTAAATAAACTTAGGATGTAGGAAGCACTCATCGTGTTGGTCTTTAAACTGCATTTGAGGACAAGCACATTGCTAACATCTACAACAGATAGCTTACCTTATATATGCCCCCACCTTAAGGTGGTTGATATTAGGTATCGATATCAAGCACGTTAAGGTAGAAAGAAAACACGCAAGGGAACACAAGCTCTTGCAAAGCCCATGGCCCCCAGAGGTGACATGTACTTCACGATCGCAAAATGTTCCCAAAAACACATCCCTACAAGAAACATGTTAGTGTCTACAAAATCATGATAAACAACAACATCAATGCATATGATTAACCACACAAAGAGCCAAGGTTATACAATGAATTTAGAGTTCAAGGATAACCATAGGGCTATATCATGAAGCTCTCTGAATCGAGTACCACCAAGGCTAGATTCAAAGATAAACAAAGGTGCATAGAGCAATAGTATTGTTAAGGTTTGTAAATGAGATAGAAACATCATCATAGTCACTACATAGAAAGCACGAGTGCTTCCACTAGCCAAGTGTCGGATAAAATATACAACCCCATCATCATATTAGGAACTAAGTCCATTTTTTGATTGCTCTCGAAAGGGACACTAGGTCCGCACCAATGTAAATGTTTTTCATCATCCGCCCACTAGATAGAAACACTAGAGGAAGGGAAACAATAAATAAGAGAGGAGAAAAAAGTGTCTTAGGGACAGTCACATAGGAGGGTGCCCCCAAGTCACCAACCACAATGCTATGTCCGCAAGACACAACACACAACAATGAAATCAGAGAGAGGCGATATAGAAGAATGATGATACAAATAGAGGAAGGTTACAATAGAGGTGGTCTCCTGGTATCCTGGACCTTATGGGAGAATTTGAAGTTATCCCAAGAGGCCTAAACAACACATAACACATCATAGGGGAAGCACATCATGAGAGAGATAAAGGGTTAGAGATACTTAACTATAGGGCCCCTGCTGGGCTAGTTATCGTGAATCTTGATCTTTATCTTAATGGTTAAGGCGTTATCACTTCTTCTCTCTTTTTTATGTTCATGAGTTTGTGAGGGTAACCATGTAGGAAAGTTTTCTCTTAATTATGGTTGAGAGGGGATGCTTCCATTGTCTATGTCAGCTATAGGAGCATTTTAAATGTCATTTAAATGAGCTTGTGGAGGCATCCAAAAGATACCCATTTCAGTCCCTATATAGGGTGTTGGAATGGCTTGAGTCAGAGGGATAACTTGTTCTTTCATAGCATGTAGGATTTCATTTCTTTCCAAAGTATGTGATGGTTCATGATCAATTTTCTTGTTTAAAATGTAATTGAGAAGTTCTTGAACATCAAGTGGCAAATTATCATTAGATTTAAGCAAATAGTCACAAAGGGAATCTGCATCATCTAAAGCTTCATCCTGATTAGGGAGAGTGGGAAGGGATGGCAGAGTAGTGTGGAGAAATGTATCAATGATATCTTTTTCTTGTGCCAATATATCTTCACCAAGTGGGGCTATGTTGGGACAAGTCTCTTTGTTTGATAGATCAGCCGTTGCTATTTCATTCTCATAGGTCTCAAAAAGGATTTGCATTATATCACCATGAAACAAAGGGAGAGTGGGAGTAAAGTTGTCACCACTACTTTCCCCATGATTGTTTTCAGCTATAAAACTTTTGAGATTCTCCATGATTGAAGGAAAAACATCTACAGTGTCAAGAAGGTTATCAAAATGGGCTATTGATCGAAGAATATCACATGTAGTACTATTGGTTATATCAATGCCATAGATATATGCGATTTGATGCAAGACTTGAGGATATTTGTTGGTGAATTTGCAAAAATTATCATAGTTCACAATGTACTCATATAAGTCTTATAAAGATGTACCCTTAGGAGAATCCATGAATGCAAAGATATATGCAAAAATGCTTGATTTTTGTACTTTTTTCAATGCAAATGAATGAAACAAAGGGTGTTGTAAGGATTTTGATTAGGGGTAGAAAATTATATGTCTAATATCAATCCAAATAGCAATACAATCCTTCTCAAAACACTCTTGATGCGAATGTCAAACAAAATATAGTGAAAATATGTCAAAATAGGTACCTTTTTTCACCAAAACTCAATGCAAAAGAGCATGACAAAGGGTGTTGTGAGGAAAGTGATGATGGACAGAAAATTATATCAGTTATAATAGACACTTAGTGTCAAAATACCCAACACAACATGCTTTTAGTGCCACTTAAGGTAAAACCCTAGTGAAAATATAGCAAAAATAGGCTATTTTTCACAGTTTTTCAATTCTAAGACCTAGAAAAAGGGGTATTGTAATAAATTTCAGGAGGTGAAGACAATAAAATTAGTGATATTAGTCACCTCAATCCATAAAATTGATCACAACACACTTGGAGTGCAAACTAGGTCAAACCCTAGGGCAAAAATAGTCAAAATGTGTAGTTTTTCGCCAAATTTTACAAAAGCCCGTTAAAAAGGTGTTGTGAAGATTTTTAGGAGGGGAAGAAAATGATTACCCTGATAACAGAAAATTAATGCAAAAATACCCTTCACAACATGCCTATGGTGCAAGTTTAGACAGTCGATAAGGCCAAATCTAGTTAAAATCATTGTTTTGGGAGCCCTAAGTTTGAGATCTTGACACAAAATGCTATGTGAATTTTTTGAAGTCTGATTTATGATTAAATTGAATTAATTTAAGATCTGAAAATGTATTCCAAGATCTAGTATGCAAAATGCCAATGCAAATCTAATGAAAATGCATGAAAATTGCTAGTTTTTTGTTAAAATTTTCTATGCAAAAATGCAAATATTTTGAATCTAAATGCAAATTTACACTAAAATTAAAGACTACAGCCAAATGCAAATTTGAATGAGCCTCTAAAATCAGTAGAAAAATATGAAATAAAGTTTTGCCTACTAACCCTAGATTTTGGAATTACTAGGTTTAATGAAGATTGTCAAAATTTCTACAAAAGCCTAGCAAATTAATGATGAAAATGCAATGCAAATTATTGAATTTTTGTGTTTTTATGTAGTTTATATTAGATATGATGTAAAAATAATTAATTAGTGAAATTTAGAAAGAATTGATGCAATTTAGTAATCTATATGAAAATGCAAGCTAGGGTTTTCAAATTTTTGCATATTTTTTAAATTTTTTTGTAACTTTCTCAATGCAATAAGATGAAAGACTATATGAATGAATGAAATCAATCCAAATCTAAAGACACACACTCATAAAGTTGCAATTTAAGTCCAAAAACATGGGTTAAGAAAAATGTTTAGGGTAAAATTTGGATTGTTTAATCTTTTAGTTATTAGATGTTTGAATCCTCCTTTCACCCTATACATTCAAGGATATAGAGTTGAGTGGCAATGCACTATCATACCCTAGGTCACTGTGAGATGTAGGGAAACTTGGATTAGGATGTTTAATTATCAATTTTCCTTCTCTTATACTCAATTGACCATTAAAACCCTAATTTCACAAATACGATTGTAAACGGAAGAATAATAGAAAAAACCCTTGTAGAGGGAAGAAAAATATCAAATCACAGAGCACCTATTTTTAGGGATTTGAGGTGGAAAAGTTGGGGACACAGGAGAGGGCGCCCAAGTCCAAGGACCTAGTTTTTGTCGAGATTTGGAAACTCAGGCTACGACCCTTCCCTGCTATTCTAGAGATTTTGCCGTCATGGAAGTTGGAGGACTAATGAACGAGCGCCCAAGTCTAGGGTGCTATTTTTCCTTCTTTTCTACAATTCTAACACTTCAAGATGCCTTCTTGCAACTTCACTTTGTCTAGCTCCTCAACCTGTAACCTGCAACTATGAAAACTTTGGGAGGGGGTTGTGGTTTTTAGAGGCTTGCCTTAGTCAAGCCCCAGAGGACAATTAAGTCTCCGAACACCATTATCAGATAGAGAGTGCATGCCCTTGTGAGGCAGAGGAAAAAACCAAAGGAAATGATGATGAAAACACAATATAATGTCACCTTGTAGTGAAGATCTCATGGGAGGAAGATGCCCTTCATTTCATGATGAAATGGATGCTCAAATTTGCAAACACAAACACATAGACAACACAAATCTACTCTTGCAACAAAATGAAAGCCTTGAATCACCTTGAGAATGCATGAACATCACAATTGCCATCTAGTTTCTAAATGAATGCCTAAACATGCTTTTATATGCAACTACAAGCACTCCCACCAAGATTTCATAAATTCAAACTTACCGTGTCGGCATAGGACCCAAATAACAGTCATAAACTGACACCCAAAAATTGGGACTGCCCCAAAATAGGGTAGGACTAGGGCACAAGCGCCCACGTCCTCCCCCCTATTTTGGGCAGGTTTAAGCTCAAGGGGTCCTCCTAGGTCCCATTTGTCATGTTACCTAGGGCTCATCCCATTGGGATGCCAAATTATGAAGTAAGATGTCCTAAATGCATGCAAAAGACCTAGGAGCTAAACCTTATGAGGGAAAAGCCCCCAAGGGGACATTTTCCAATGTTACACATCTCAACCATTCACATTAGGATATGCCCTAGAAGCCTCCTTTCTTGCCCTAATTTTGTCTCATCAAATCCTAACCATCTATTGCACCTTTTAATCCTAGCCACTCATCCTGTCATCCAAGCATCTTTAAATCAAACCTCCATCAAGCCATTATCAAGAGAGCATTGTAATGTAAATTTATGTTGCTAGTGTGAGTAATCAATGTATCAATATCAAGAACATAGTCATTGGAGCCTGAGTGCACTCCATTTTGATCTATCAGAGGAGAAAGAAGGGTTTAAGGTGAAGGTAATTGTGTCATTTGCATTTATCTTTATGTTATTTACCTTTGATCTTTTCTTGTCTTCAACAAGTGCCTAAGTAAGGTTAAGTTAACTTCACATAAGATACGAGCTTACTCAACAAGTAGAGATAGTCATGGAAGTTAATGAGGTGGAGGTTGCATCTAATCACCATTAATTGACGAATGACATGAGACAAGGTGGCACTTGATTACCTTCAATCAAGGATGAAACATGTCCTTATTAGCTCCCTAGAAATGAAACGTATCACTTAAGTAAACTTAATAAAAGAGGTGTAGTAAAATATTACACTAACAACCCCCTTAATAAAACTTAGGGAGGAAAATAAATGTGTTATAAAAAATATTACCATATTAGGTACCCATGTATAAAAAATGTCCCCAAAGAAAGTGAGTGGGAGCCACCAAGCAATAATTATGCCATGTTATAGGAGATGAACAATGTCAAATCAAATAGTCTCATAACCAATATTGAATTAGATCTGATTACATCAAACAATTTATCTTTGTTTCATATAAAGGAAGGTCCTTGTGCTGTGGATTTCTTGAATTTCCACTCTGAAGGTAGAATTAAGGGTGGCAAGATAAATAAATATAGAAATTTTCATATCTCTCCATGTCTATGTTGAAATATAATTAGTTTCCATCAGTGGACTTTGGTACAATTGTAGGATGTGTCACCATGGAATCATGTAGAGGTGAAGGAGAGTGAGAAAGAGGATTTATGTGTATCCTCATTACATCTAAAGAATATGGTCAAGCATCATGAGAGTTGTCATAAAAAAGGAGAACAATGTGTCCTTGATAGTGAGATCCCAAAGATGAAATTCTATAAATATATGTGAAATATTTGGTATGTATGTATCCTAATTAGGTGAATCCTATAGATATATATGAACTCACTAAAGAGATCTATTAGAAGTGTTTAAAGAAGCCATTATCTCTATAGAAATAATAGGAGAAGGAATCTTTTTTTTAGATCTTGTAACTTCTAATGAGGAATGGTTAAATGAGGAGTCATCACAAGTATATATGGAGCTTCTTATGGAGTTCCCCATAATTCATCATAAATAGATATACGTTCTAGTGGGGTTTTAAAGAACTATCATGTTGGTTATACACTTAAAATGTTAAATTCAAGTTTTTCTTATGTCCTACATGACATGGTTATCCCTTTATTTATTATCGATATGAGATATTCATAATTAGGGAATAATATCATCACTGTGATTCTCAATCCATGTCCTAAAGTTAATTTTATGCTCATATCTTCATTGTGATCACCTATTTACAATTCTTGTGTGCCTATTCAATTGTTAAATTGGTCCCCTATGCTCTAATGATATTGAATTCTATGGGCCCAATTGAATTTACACACTCTATGCTCATGAGCATATATGTTTTATTTTGTTCATGAATACAACATTTCTAGGGCCTTAATCATGTATTCAAGCCTTGCTTATATTTTTTGCTTGAGATTGTGTTTCTATCCTTCAATGTCCACATCCTTTTGTCATGTATTGTTTCATTTGCCCTGACATTACTTAATTCATATTTCTCTTGATACCAAGATTCATATTCTATCAATGTGGGTATTTCCTATTACACAAGGGGTGAACTTTATAATTATAACTGAAGATTGACATGTGATAGTCTGCAAGCATTCGCTCCAAGTTATGTCATGCATACCCTATTCTCTACGAATTTTCTTCCTATTTTTTGTTACAATAATTTATTATGCCTTCCTTGTGCTTCTAATTGATTTTGGATATGTAGATGGATGTGTGAAACATAGATGGTACATTAAAAACTATTGTAAGGACCCCTATTGTGTGTGCAAATGCTTTTAGGTCTAGGAATTAATTCTACAGGACTTTTGCACAACATTTTTTAGGAGAAGATATTTGAGGGACAACAAAAAATTATTTGAAAGTAAGAAACTAGTTAGTTGATGCCAATCCAAGTCACTACTTGACCTAATCAAGCTTACCCATGCATGAAGTGACTGATCTATTGGTAAGTGGAATTTATAAGATGACTTGTGGGCTTTTCCTTTGCCTTATCTGTATAAAATTCATGGATTTGGTACATTTAGTTGTGTACTTTCCTCTTGTCCAAAGATATATTCTATTTTGGGCATGGAAGGTGCCACAATATGAGAGAACAGTCACATCAGAGTTTGATAATTTTTTGGTCCTAAGGTTTTAAGAGGCTTTGTCAGATTGATGTAGCCTAGAAGAATTGGGATGAATGGATAGAAAATGATGCCTCTAATAGCATTAAATATCCCACCCAAAAAGTGTATGGGGTGTGGTCAAGTGGCTAAGGCCACTTGGTTATCATGATGGAGATTGAGGTTCAAACCTCCCTGAAGACATGCTATCTATGAATTGCTAGTATTCTATTGTTATACCCAGTTCATAGCTACAATCAAAAGTGTTTACCCATGTTGAATTAAAAAAAATATCCCACCCAAACATGTTAGCGCTATCCATTTGGTGCCACAAGTTGTAGAATAAAAAAAATCAGTCTTAGCACCCTTACACTAAAGTAAATTGATGCTTTTTAACATTATGTTCATCACCACCACAAGAAAACTATCAAGATTTGGGGAAATCAAGATAGATTTTTATATATTGCTCCAATACCAAGTTTTAGCTTTAGACAAAATATTCATAAGTGTCATGGTTTGAGAGAACATTCATGTCAAATTTTGGCATTCTTTTGGTCTTAGGTCTCTTAAGAGACTTTATCAAACTAATGTAACATAGAAGGATCAATATGTATGGGCAATGAAATGATACATCTAGTAGCATTATCTATCCGACTTAGATGTTTTGGCACTATGTGTTTGGTGCCATGAGTAAAATGCAAAATATCACTCTTAGCATCCTTATAGTGAAATAAATTTATGCTTTTTGTAAGATTATGTTCATCACTGTTATAGAGTAAAAAGTGTCCACTTGTCTTTTTACCTCCTTGTTTAGCTCCTAGGTCCCATTTATTTACATTATATATTCTAAATGTTCATCCCGATGCAAAATTGTCTGAAACCAAATGAAATTAGGAATATTGGGCCCTTCATTAATCTTATCCCAAACTCAAAAGGGGCTCATAGACTTGGGCGCCACTGCCCATATCTTCCTTGATTGGTCCGGGGAAAAATCAATGCTAGATGTTTGCCTTTCACCTCTTTAGAGGTTTCTCCTTGTCAACTCTTTTGGTTTAATGTGATGAATGTTAGTGGGATATCATATATAAGTGTGTTTTTAAATTCATTATGAACCTAGATAGAGATAGCCAACTTTAGATCTTGGAGCAAAGAGCATTCAAAGCATTCATTATGATTCTAGAGTAGATTTTTATTGTCATTGTGTGTGTTGTTGCAGGTTTGAAGTTATCATCTATCTCTCCTTATGAGTTGGAGGATCTTCATTCTCCTAAGGGTTTTCATCACATAGGTGATATCATTGTTATTTATCATTGTTTAAATCATTCTATAATCATTCTCTTTAGCCTATGCCTTGCAAGGGAACACTCTCTTTATCTATCAACGGTGTTGGGAATCTTGAATGTTATCTTAGGATTTGATTGAGGCAAGTCCCTAAACACAATAACCCCCCAAACCCTCTCTTGTCGTCTTGTGTGCAGGTTATAAGAGCGAGATCAAGAAATATGAAGATACATGAAGACTCAACAAGGACCAAGGTTTCAAGATCCAACAACAGTTTGGGAATATTCATTTGTGCAAGACTTGGGTGGTGGCACCCTACTCTTCCTACACTTTCTGACATCAGATTTGACATCATGAAGGAAGTCTCTGAAGTATTTTCTTAGTTCAGACCTTTAGAAGATTTGACCTTTCAGGACTTGGGCAGTACTACCAACATCCTCTAACATTTCTGCCCTTGAGAGACAAGTTCCAGCATCTCTCTGATCATCCATGTGCATTTGAAGCTCTCATTTTCTAGGTTTTTGTTGAAAAAGTTGCATTTTTGAAAACCTAGTCAAATTCAAATTCTAGGTTTTGTAGTTAAAATCTTGTTTCAAAGTTTTCTATTGTCATAAACATTTCAAATCTGATTTTGCACAATACTCTTGCATCATTTTTTCTCTCTATCCTTGATTTGAAAATTACACTTTGCAATTATACATTGTGTATTTCAACATTAAGGACTTTGGCATTTTTCACATTTCTTCGAGAAAAACTTTAAAATTATCTACATTGCCTTTTTGTGTAGCACTTTTAACATCATAATCACTTTGTTTGTAGTGAAATTAGCATGTTTTTGATCTTTGCAAAACCTTTAGAAACCCAATTTCCTCAAACTAGTGTCTTGGTGTGCAGAGGACTCACATACATGGCATCTAATCAAAACAAGGGTGGTATGGCTCCTCCCCAATCTAACAAGAAAAGGAAGGATCCCAAGCCCATTATATCCTTCACACCACATGAGGTCATTATTAGAAACATTTATGGTCCTCTTTACATAACAATAAGAATACATGGAAATCCTATAAGAGGAGTCCTTATAGATCCCAACTGCATAACAAATATCATCACATAAGAGTTCTTAAACATGCACTACTTAACACAAGATACTTACAATCCAACTGACATAATGATAAAAGAACATAATGGTTACTTCCTTTCAGCAATTGGAAAGATAACACTTTGCATTAAGGTGGTGGAAAAAGCCCTAGAACATCCATTTGTCATCATTCCCACCTCGGACCTCTTTCATGTGAAATTAGGACATCCTTGGCTAAAATACATGAAAACGGTTCCCTCTACCATTCGCAAATGCTTAAATTTCCCTCACAAAGTTTGAGTGAATGTTATTCATCATAGTCAATGGAAACCATTAGCCACTCATGAAAATTTCAACTTGGATTATTTTTGGCGACAACCTATTGAAGCAAATCAACCAAGAGAAGATCAATTTTTCCTAGCATATCAAAAGTATAAGGAAAAGAAAATAGCTCGACTATCATATGGAAAGAATTCTTCTAGACCTTCCTAGTCTCTTGAGGCTATGATTCGTCCTATCAAACAAATAGAGTGAAAAGAAGCTTGAGCTGAAGGATTCCCCTTGACCAAGAGGTAAAGGAATTTTTGTCAAGGTTCCTCCTCCGTCATCCTTACAAGGATCAGTAGAAAACCTTCAAGAGTGAAGCTATTCATCTCAAAAGATCACTTTTGTACCAGCTTCCTCTTCACAAACATTTATGAATGCAAAAATTCATGAACCCTTGATGATCGACAAAGAAACTCCTTTGGAAAATATCACTAACAAGACTAGAAGGAATAGAAATGCAAGGGAAAGAAGGAGAACATCAAGCCTTAGCTCAAAAGATTTCACCACAAGAAGAAAATATACCACCAACAAAAATGGAATCCAAAGAAGAGCTAAATGAAGAAGTTTCAAGATGGGCTATAGTACCTTATGTATCACCTACTCCATATAAAGATCAAAGATTGGGAAAAATATGATTTAATGAAAGATGATCGCTAACAGGTAAGTATTTCTCCCTAATTTAGCCACAATTGATGTATCACCTTTTCAAGTTGCTCTCAAGAGTGGCCATCTCTTAGATATAGGCATATATGTTGTGTTGTGTTCTCTCGTATTGTGTTAAATGTTTGTTTAGGTCTCCTTGGATGACCTTTCATACTCTTGTAAGTGTTTGGAAATAGGTGTTGTACACCTTGCACATAATATTATATTATTTTATTCATGTAAAATAAATATTTATTTGTGGTGCATCTTAATTGATGTGTTTAACCACATTAGATATTTATTTGGAGGCCACTTGTAAAAGTTGTATGTAACGTTGGGATATTATTTGTATTATTTAATTGTTAAAAAAAACATAGTACCAACATTAAATAAGGGGGTAAATGGTTTTGTTTATCCATGGTTTTGGAACACATGGTTTTATCCAATACCACAAGTTGTATTTGTGTGAGCTTGGTCTATAAAAGAAAGCACATGGTTAGTGGTTTGGATGGTTTGGCTATTTCATTGTAGGTGGATTTGAGGTTTGTGAGAAGCTATCATTGTATTGATCTCTCTCCTGTAAGTGCATATTGTGAAGTATGGCAGGTGATGTGTGGATTCATGCTTGGACACATGGAGGATGCATTGGAGGTGCTTGATGGTTCAGAGGTATTCATGGAGACTCATGGCATGTATTATAATATCTTTATAGCTGAGTAATACATATGAGTGTGGATGCTTTTGGAAGCTGGGTTTTTCCCTCTTGAGGGTTTTTCTAGGGTATATCTTGTGTTATCTTGTTAATTGTTCATTTGATCTTTGCATTATGGTTATTTGTTGCATCTTATTCTCCTATTGGGTTATGTGGAATTGGTTTTATTTGACCTACAAATTCTTAGCAGTAAGGTCAAGGATACAAGGACACTGCCTTTGTTTTGGCATTCCTTCTATTTGTTTTTGTATTCTACTATACTTCTCTTATTGTAAATCATTGTGTGTGCTGCCTTGGTGGCATAACGTTGTGAAGGGTGATTTGGGGGCATCCTTCCACATTGTGGCCCTAAGTCACTTTTGTCTCCTATCTCATTTTTCATGATTTGATTCTTCCATTGTACTTGTGGCTCTACTAGTTGGTGGATGATGACAACAAATATACACTGATAAGGACTTTGCATCCCTAAACAAGAATAAAAATGGACCCAGTCCATATATGAAGCTAGGGGTAATGTGTCACTAATGCTTGACTAGTAGAATCCATTTTGTGTCATGATGTAATCATGTGCCGTGTTGTGAAACTCTTGTAACAAACCTTTGCAATACTCTAAATCTGCTTCTAGGCAATTTGGAATGTTTTTGTGTCTCACCTTGTGCTACACTCAGTTCTAAGATACGTGAAGTATATCCTCACGACTATACTCGGTTTCAAACCCATAAGTATAGCCTTGGTTTGTGGTATGTTACCTTATTTCTATTGTAATCTTTCATATACATGAACATTTTTTATGGTTAGCATATGATACTAATGTGTGTGATTGTTGGGAACATTCAGTGATTGTAAGCACATGTCACTTTGGGGACATGGGCTTCATGAAATCTCTTGTTCCCTTACGTGTTTTCAACCTTACCTTAAATGTAATTGCTACCGGTAAGCGGGATCAACCACTTTAAGGTGGGGCATATTGTGGTAAATGCTTGGATATATTAGACATTTTGATAAAGTGTGTGGTGTATGCTTCCTTTTCATCGTAAGGTATCTCTGTGATGCAGGTGGGGTTGTATACTTTGTTTTGTGTGTTGCATATGATTCATTTTCACCATAAGGTATCTCTGCAATACAGGTGGGGTTGTATACTTTGTGTGCATGCTTCCTTTTCACCGTAAGGCGTCTCCGCGATTCAGGGGGGGTTGCATTTTTAAAAGCCCTTTTGTGGAAGGAAGGATTATTTATTCCCTTGAGTGGTTGCAGATCCTTTTAAAAGTCTTCTTGTGGGAGGCGGGGTTGGATCTTGAGTTATTCACCCTTAATCGTGTCTTTGGCGGTTGTGGTAGCTTAGCTTAACCATTAGGTGTGTTTGACACGTCTTAGATGGTGGAGTGTAGCAATGAGTTCCTCCCCATCACCTATGTTTGCTATGTATAAGACTTAAATATAGTGTGTCTATGACATACTTTGTGGTGCTCATGTATTCCGTGTGTTTTCCACATGTTTTTGTGGTGTGTCTTGCATGTTTTAGTAGTGGCATGTAGAGAGGAGCTTCCCCCATGCTTTGTGTCTTGTGTGTTTTGTGGTGGCGCGTAGCGATGAGCTCTCCCCATGCTGTGTGTTTTGTCTACCTTTGATGGTGGCGCATAGCGATGAGATCCCATATTGCCTAGTTAGGGATATTTAATTGTTTAATCATGTCATCTCTTCATGTATGCCTTGTGTACTGCATGTTTTCTCTTATGCCTTCTCTATGTATTGCATGCTTCTTTACTGTCTTCTTTGAGTTTTGCATGAATCTCATGTGTCTTCTTATGTTTGCCTAAGATTGGGGGCTAGAGATAGTCTTCCAAACTTAGGGTGTACCTTTGGCTCTAGTGTCTGGTGTGTTTGATGTGTTTTTGACTATACTTTAATGCATGTACTGATCATAAGATCATACACACATTAAAGTGGGAGCTAAATGTTATGGAGTAAAAAGTGTCCACTTGTCTTTTTACCTCCGTGTTTAGCTCCTAAGTCTCATTTATTACATTATACATTCTAAATGTTCATCCCGATGCAAAATTGCCTAACACCAAGTAAAATTGGGAATAATGGGCCCTTCATTAATCTTATCCTGGACTCAAAAGGGGCTCATAGACTTGGGCACCACCACCCAAGTCTTCCCTAATTGGTAGGGGTAAAATTAATGTTATGTTGGCCTTTCACCTCTTTAGATGTTTCTCCTTGTCGGCTCTTTTGGTTTAATTTGATGAATATTAGTGGGAAGCATATATAAGTGTGTTTTTTATTTCATTATGAACCTAGATAGAGATAGCCAGTTTGACTTGAGATCTTGGAGCAAAGAGCATTCAAAGCATTCATTGTGATTCTAGAATAGATTTGTATTGTCATTGTGTGTGTTGTTGTAGGTTTGAAGTTATCATCTATCTCTCCTTGTGAGTTGAAGGATCTTCATTCTCCTAAGGGTTTTCATCACATAAGTGATATCATTGTTATTTATCATTGTTTGAATCATTCTATCATCATTGTCTTTAGCCTATGCTCTGCAAGGGCGTGCTCTCTTTATCTATCAACGGCATTGGGAAGCTTGAATGCTATCCTAGGATTTGATTGAGGCAAGTCCCTAAACACCATAACCCCCCAAACCCTCTCTTGTCTTCTTGTGTGCAGGTTATAGGAGTGAGATCTGGGAAATGTGAAGATATAGGAAGACTAAGCAAGGACAAGGGTTTCAGGATCCAACAACAGTTTGGGAATATTCCTTTGTGCAAGACTTGGGCAGTGGTGCCCTAGTCTTCCTACCCTTTCTGACATCAAATCTGACATTAGGGCAGTCTCTGGAGCATTTTCTTAGTTCAGACTTTCAGAAGATTCATCCTTTCAGGCCTTGGGTTGTATAATCGACATCCTCTGACATTTCTGCTTTCAAGAGATAGGTTCCAACATCTCTCTAATCATCCCTATGCATTTAGATTCTGAGTCTCTATCATATTCTATATGTTATAAACATATCATTGTAGAACTAGGGTATAGTGCATTCTTGACCTAGAGTTTGATAAAAAAGACTTGATTAAATCTGATCTTTATGTAGCAAACAAGAGAACAAGATCTATAACTGAGTCCACCTTCATTTGGTAGTGATTTGGCTTGGTTATGTCCTTGACTGTTATTGTGAAAGAGGATTTGATATAGTGTGCATGTTAATTAACATCATTCATCTTTTTTCACACTTAACAATCACAACTAAGAGAAACTTTTTAGGATTTTGGGGAAACCAAGAGAGCATTTTTGTAGATTGATATAATACCCGATTGTAGATTCAAATGGAGCGTTCATAGGTGCCATAATTTGAGATAATAGTCACCTCAAAGTTTGGCACTTTTTTGGTCTTAAGTCTCTTAAAAATATTTTATTGAATCAATGTATCTTGGAAGGATATGGATGTATGGGTAATGAAATGATTCCTCCATTAGCATTAATATCCCATGTATACATGTTGGCATTATTTGTTCAATGGCATTAGGTGAAGAAACAAAATATTGCTCTTAGCACCCTTACACGTAACAAAACTAACACTTTTTGTAACATTGTGTTTGTTACCACCACAAGAAAACTATTAAGAATTGGAGGAAATTGAGAGATAATTTTGTAGATTGAATCGATGCCCAACTATAGGTTTGTATGGATCATTCGTAGATGTCGTAGTTTGAGAGAATAGTCACATCAAAGTTTGGCACTTTTTCAATCTCAAGGCTCTTAAGCTTGACTTTGTTGGACCAATGTAAGTCAGAAGGATTAGGATGCATTGGAAGTGAAATGACCCTTCCAGTAGCATTAACTAGCCCACCTAGATGTGCTAGCACTATTTGTTTGGTGCCATGAGGTGTGGAGCATAATATTGTTCTCATCACCCCTAGACTAAAATGAAGCATTTTGTAACATTGCATTCATCATCAATATGAGAAAACCATTAAGATTTGGGGCAAACCAAGAGAGGAATTTATAGATTGGACCTAGTCCCTAGTTGTAGGTGTACACAAAACATTCATAGGTGCCACAGTTTGAGAGAACAATCCTGCAAAGTTTGACACTTTTTTGGTCTAAGGGCTCTTAAGAGACTTTATAGGACTGATGTATCTTGGAAGGATTGGGATGCATGGGTAGTGAATTAATATATCTAGTAGCATTAACTATCCCATTTAGATGTATTGGCACTATCCATTTGGTGCCATAAGGTGTGGAATGCAAAATATCACTCTTAGCACCCTTAAATTAAATGAATCTAAAGCATTTTGGTATATTATGTTCATCACCATTGTAAGAAAACTATCAAGAGTTGGGAGAGAATAAGGGTGTAAAATGCAAAATATTGCTCTTAGCAATATTTTTCTCTCCACCTCTCTTTATGCCATCCACTCTATGTCTCTATTTCTCTCTAAAAAGAGTTGAAGAATGACATTAATTAGTGAGATTATCCTCTACAAGTTTGGCTAGACCCCAATCTTCCATCATGTACTCCTTTGGTTTGAACATTTTGGCATCAAATCAGATTGAATCCTTAAGGCCACTAGTGAAGTAGCTTGTGAAAAAGGAGTCAGACAAGCCATTAGTGTGATTGTCTAGTCACTCAAGTTTAGTTTGATATTTTTAAACTATGTGAGTTTGATAAATCTTGGTAAAAGCATGAATAAAACCCTCATAGACACTAGGGCTAAATCAAACCAACAATTGCTTGATAAAGGTTTCCCAATTAGGTTCATCATTAACTTTGAGATACACTAATGTCATTAGACAACTTATTTTTACAGAGGGAAGGAGGGAATAGGTACCTTGTTCACTAGAGGAGTGTTATGTAGATTAAAGTACTTCTAAACTCTATACTGTCAACTAGTAGGATCAGTGTTGTCAAATTTACGGAAGTCTAATTTTGATCCAGATAACATAGAACCAAATGGATTTACACCATCATATGGTTGCTAATTATGGAAGTGACTATTAAATGTTGCATTTTAGGCATAAGATCCTGAACCATTTGTGTCAATTCAAAAACTTTAGTCTCCAATTCTACAAATTTCTTATTCATTTCATGGGTGCTATAGTAGGTAGAAACAACCATGAGGTGGGAAGGGTGTTGACAAAAGTTTCTAGAATGTCTCAAAATGATCAGAATGACAATATGATTCAAATAGGACAATTTGTCCAAAATGAAAAAAAGTGATTTTTTTAATTTCCCAAACTCTTTTATTTATTTTTTAAAATTTTAGATCCCCCTAGGTCAAATCTCTAGACCGATTTACTTTGTGGGACTCGAACCAAAATGTGTATGCCTTATTTTGATTTTTCTAATCTTTATTATTTTTTAACTTGTCTACTATTTCTCAAAAAAATTGCTAGCTATTTATGTACTAGCCATGATCTTCTACATATATGGTTCTATCTTAGATGTGAAAGCAATAGCCACTAGTCGTAGTTTCTTCTACTTTTCAAATATGCTAGTCCAAGGAAATCAGACAAGAGGGGAAAGAAGGAAGGTTTCTACATGGTGTGTCTAATCTATTATCCTACAAATATGTAGATCCTAATGGATCTAGTATAGTGTGAATAAATTCCTAGGGCTAATTGCTTATTGATGCACCACAAGTTACAAACAATTGATGGCTTCCTAGGGCTAGATTTTGAAGCTAAGGGGTCTTTTGAGATACTTGAAGGTATGTGGAAGCACAAGACCATATATAAAGTTTGTCTGATGGTGAGGCTTGGGAACGCATCCCTTCGCTCCTTGATTGGAAGCCTATATGTAGAATCCAGCGATGCCTAGAATGACAGATCTTTTGTGCTTATTTTAAAATCCCTACTATAGGGTTTTTATCTGAGAAAATATATTGCAAAAATGAGGAAAAACCTAGTGTCTTTGTTGTTGTGACCACTTTCTGGTCACCAAGATCCCTAAAAAGGAGAGGTGAGAGCATACGATGGATAGTTTTAAAAGTGTTGAGAGGGAAAAATAATTAATTTTTTTGAAACTACAACAAGCTCAACCCTAGAAAGAGCTCTGATACCAAATGTGATGATCTTTCTTGAAAAAGATAATACTGATAACATAAATACAAAACAATATAGTTTGCATATAAAAAAACACAACAACTATATTGATAGAAATTAATAGATTTGCATTAATAAATTATTATAGGCCTCTTCGAGAGGGAAACCTCTTAAAGCAAAACTCAATACAATATAATTTAAGGATGCATAAACAATAACCTATGACCTATATTTATACTAATTCTATTCAAACAAACTAATATTTTCCAAGCATATGGAATTATTCAAAATAGTTTCTGGGATGACTTACAAAACATATGCATCCAAAGCCTTTATTACAATAAATAGAGTTAAAGAGTAGAAATTCCTAATACAAATTTTCTTTCTATATTAGTTAATGGTCGTACGGCCCCATATGTAATTTTTGAATCAAAACTTGAAGAAGATAGACCCTAAAAAATTCTGAAGGCGATCAGGGGTTGTATATTTATAAACCATGACTTTTCTTAGCGTTTGACGGGCAATTTCAAATGCATAGTCGTCACGAAAAATTTAACTGACAGGTAAGATTGACCGTCATATTAATTCCTTAGCATTCACAACGAAAAATTTAACTGACAGGTAAGATTGACCGTCATATTTATTCCTTAGCATTCACAACGAAAAATTTAACTGACAGGTAAGCTTGACCGTCATATTCATTGGTTGTTAGCATTCACAACGAACAGACGAAAAGGACAGTGCCTAAAAATCCGTTTGTTTCAGATTTTGAACAGATTAGAGGGTAAAGTGAGTACCGAACATAGACTTTGACCAGAAAATTAGAACAATTGGAGCTCCACATGGTCCCCATTAACACCGGTCATTTTAATTTCCATTCGGATGAGAAAAAAAGATGCCCCGAAATAACTCTTTGGTGAAAAGTTTCTTCGGCTTAACAAGAAAATGTGAACGCTGCCTTGCAATGAAAGACTAGGATCGTACTTGTACGCAGACTTGTGGAAGAAAATTCCAAATTAGACTATTTTAACAGATTGACCGGGTAAGATTCTCCATTCAATGTGAGTTGATAAGACTAGTAGACCTAGGGGTAAAACCCTTCAATGTTTACTTCTACCCATTATCAGAGAATTGTATCCAATGTTTAGAGATATCTCATAAGATAGGG
This sequence comes from Cunninghamia lanceolata, assembly GCA_027924645.1. NCBI lineage: Eukaryota > Viridiplantae > Streptophyta > Pinopsida > Cupressales > Cupressaceae > Cunninghamia > Cunninghamia lanceolata. The sequence goes on from BSBN01000236.1 coordinate 2,709,315, forward strand.
CCTAGTGCATGTAGTCATTGAGCCCTAAGAACTACGTTACAGCTACCCAAGGGTAAACAAACATATCTAAATGAATATTTATCATCCACCACAACATTTTGAACATTTGCATTTACAAAGGAAAAGTTCCTCCATTGGTGATCATATCTTCAAGTCTAGAGTAGGGATACACAAAGAAACCAGTTTGTTTGGTGAGCTTTGAATCGATGATGTTATGTGTGCTAAAAGTCAATGAGAATGGTGAGGGGAATATTCTTGAAATACCCTTTGAATTGCATACTTTGAGGAGTGGTGATCCCTGCCAAGACATGTATAGAAAATTTTGGACGGTCATTCATAGGAGTGGAATCAATAGCACGAAGTTCTTTTGGTTGGGTTTTGGGAGCATCTTCCCACTCTTCATCATCAAGAGGAGACTCAACATTGAGGAGTTTGTTAACACACTTGTGACCCCTTATGAATTTTTCATCACAATTATAACATAGCCCCTTTTCTCATCAAGTTTGCATTTTAATTTTGATGAGGTTTTTGTAGACTATGCTGAATTAGGGAATGGTAGTGAAATATTCTTGAAAGGAAACGGTATAAAAAACCACAATCATCTAAGCATGAGCTGATTACAAAATTGAGTGAAAGCAATTAAGAATTGCAACAGATAAACTATGCACAATAGTAAGTACATATAGTGTACAGAGGTTGTGTCGACTCATAAGTCGACTTCAACACTCAACTAGAGGTGGAAGAAGGTTTCCACCAAGTAGCGTAAGAGTGGCGACACATATCTTGGAGAGTTGTGTCAAACTCTCCAAGTTGGCACACAATGCACCTAAGTAGTCTTATGACACGTGTATTTTACCCATGTGAGGTAAAATAATACATAGGTAAAATATACAGTAACACCCCCCCTTACGCATAGTTTAGGTGGGCACAAATAAGGGTGGGTCCCGACAACTAGGATTGATCAGGTACCCATATACAATGAAAATCTCTCATGAAGTGGAGAGAAGGTAGAAAACCTTGTGGGAAATAAAAGTTACCCTCCAAAAGAGAGAAAAGATGCATGAATCTTGGAAGTTGCTTGTGTACCTTGATGTCGATGCTCAATTGTGACTGAAATGACTCCATAGGAACAATTATCATGAAGATTCGGGAACATTAACCAAATTTGAGATGTGATCCAGTGCAAGATTCAGGTTCATTTACCATAGGCTCTCACCTGAGATGTGAACCAGTGTGATCTATTGCAAGATTAGGGATCATTTATCATAGGCTCTCAAAAAGTGTTTGAAGGATCAATTGATCCACCTATTTTTCAATCCCACCTTTTAGTTGAAACCTCATTGAGTTAAATTATGTGACATAATCCTCTATAATATTAGGGTCTCTTGGACTTATACTTATGAGGTCTTAACTCGTGACTTCTTTGTTCATTGACCTTCCCATTGGGTGTTTTCAAGGTCACAATATGAATAGAAGTACTTGGAGTTAGAATTGGTCACACTTATAAAACCATGTAGATGAGATGTATTTTGTAGACTTAGAAGTAAGTTAAGACTTAATGGCACCCCCCTGAATTTGTGGCACTTTATAATTGAGTGCGTGTATAACCTCATTTGCTTGATTACCTCTAGTTTTGACACTTCATCATGTAGTGTTATAAGTTTATGTAGGTTGATATAATCAAACCCTAATACTTAGCCTTTTAAAAAAAATGCAATTTAACACTAACAATTTTTAAAAGAACCTTAATTTAGCCCCTAATTTCAAATGCCCCTAAGATTGCGTGTGTAATTTCTTAATACATTATATGCCTATTTTAGCATTAAGAGAAGAAAACAATCATATATGTTGTTTTGAAAAAAAAGAGGAGCATTCAAAGACTGCGAAAAGCAGTAGTAAACAACAGCACAGTCAAAACAAAACAACTACAGACATATACACATTTCTTCCACAACAAGGACCATACATAGTCACCCCCGTCCAGAAAGAGTTTCATATATATACATTACATCCTGCTAGATAAACACACCTACAATTGTTATTCATATGCAACCTATTACAAATACAACCCACCCGACAGCCAAATCTGAGCTCCTGTCAAACTTCTATCTAAACACCTGGAGCTGAGTTAGTGCATGCCCAAGACACTGTCACTAAGTGCTGAAATTATTGGACAGTCTATGAAATGTGATGGAGGTTGATTGTCATTGATACATGTCAAAAAGGTGTTAAGTTGTTTATCATTAATGTCAGAAGTGTGTGGATTTTATGTACCAAGAGTTCACAAAGTTAGGAGTTCATGTTCATAATGCTCATATTATGGTCTTCATGTTGTTCAAGGCACAATAGATGCAGACATCCTTCATGGTCATGATGTTGATAATTTAGGGGATCTTCATGGTACGATATAATGCAGTGTTTCATCTTAGATAGATGAATGTTGATGAGTTCATATGAGGCATGAAGTTTGAAGAGTTTCAGTGATGAGGCTTCATGTCAAGTGTTGTTCTTGAAGACCAAAATAGTAAACCCCAATGTTATCTTAATCAGTTCTCTGCCATTCATCGAAGGTCTACATAATATTCAGTCAAAAGGACAAAAGGAGCTTGATGGTTGGTTCATTGATGTTGGCATTCAACTACAGAAGTTTGTGTTGATATGAAGATTGATGATTGTTTGATCATGCTTTGTACACATTGCAGATTGATAGGAGTAGTTTGTTCATTCACACTCAAGGTACATTGTTGTATTGTTGCTTTCATTGGGATGTCATTGTTCTTGTAGATGGAACATGATTTCTACATGCTCTCAGTAAGATTGGTATGCAAATGCAATGATTGATCTTCCATTCAGAGGATGTGATGTTGCTTCATGATAAGCTTCAGTTCATTCACCATGCTTCATGTTGAGATGCTTATGATTCTTGACTTGAAAGGTTTAAGTTGATGATCACAATCTGATACATTTCAAACTATGCCTTCATGTCATATCAATGGTTGAATCTCAGTTGAAGGTTGTTTATTTTGATATAAGTTGATGGTTTGATATAAGTTGATATCTTTTGAAAGTCTATCTTCTTTATTCATATCAATGGTTTGATATTTTGCATTAGAGGTATTCTATGCCTGATAGTAGAGTATTTGCTTTTGTGAAAATTTATTCAAGTGCTGAAATTGAATAAAAGTTTTTTATTGTTTAGGGTTTTAAACCCTAACTCCTTAATGTCTTTATCTTCAATTCATCACCCATTGTTATGCCCTTACTTCTATAGTGTATATGGTTATGAATAGTCGGCTTGTGGCTATCTTAACTCTTAATTAAGTCATATTATCATTATTATATTGTTATTTAGTTGTTTAGGTCGGCCTAAGGCTTCTATAGGGCTATCTAAGTTGGCCTGGGTGATATCCTAGGCATAAATAGGTATATATAGGGGTAGTGAGTCTTATTGGATGATCATATTGTGTATTGTGTTCTCATTGAAGACTATTGGAGGTATCCCCCTCGAAGTGGATTAGGAGGTTGCCCCCTCGAAGTGGCATATTATTATCAAGTATTTGAAGCATATTTACTATTATATTCAGATATTGTGCAAGTTGCTTCATTACAAGTGGTATCAGAGCATGATCTTGGCACCATAGAGGCAAAAAATTTTCTCATCATTGGAGGCGATTTTGGGAAGAGCATAACTTTCAGATTTTAACAAATTTTTAAAATATTTTTAAAGGGTTTTTGAAGACAATATTGAAGAATATACAGTCCAGGTTTCAGAGGAATTGGAGCAAAAATAAGCGAGTTATTGCAAAATTAGGGTTTCCAACAAATTTGCAATCAAGGCAGAAAATTTGCTAATTTCTTGGAGTTTTTTCTGGGTAAGTGGTATCTTGGCCTTAGTAAGTTACAGTAAAAATTTCAGAGAATTTACATTTCATTTGTGTGATTTATTTCAAAAATATTGGTTTCCATCGTGACGGGGCTTGCAACAAGAGGCAAAAAGTATGTTGTCACACCAGGGAAATCCTTTGATAAGGATGAGGAAATAAGTAAGTTCAAGAGGGATATGTGTGACCTAAGAGGAGATATATCATATATACGAAGCATGTTAAGTGCCTTATTGAAGGAACCAAGAAAGGAGGTCTCAAGCAACCAAGAAGAAGAAGAAGCAGCAGACAAAGAAGAAGAAGAACCAGAAGAAGAAGAAGAAGAAGAAGAAGAAGAAGAAGAAGTAGATGATGATGATGATGATGATGAAGCAAAAGAAGAAGAAGAAGAACAAGAAGAAGAAGTAGCAGATAAAAAAGAAGAAGAACCAGAAGAAGAAGAAGAACCAGAAGAAGAAGAAGCGGAAGAAGAAGAAAAAGAAGAAGAACCAAAAGAAGAAGAAGCAGCAGCAGCAGCAGTAGTAGACAAAGAAGAAGAAGAAAAAGAAGAAGAACTAGAAGAAGAAGCAGAAGAAGAAGAAAAAGAAGAACCTGAAGAAGAAGAAGAAGAAGAAGAAGTAGACAAAGAAAAAGAAGAAGAAGAAGAAGAAGAAAAAGGCAATGAAAAGAAAGAAGTGAAAGAAGAAGAACTTCCTAGTCAAGCTATTCAACCAACGCAAGGGTACCATGTACTATTCCTCACCTCTTCCTCTATGGCACATCAAAAGGTTCAAGCAAAGGAAGAACACATTCATCACCATCAAGAGCTAGATGCAAAGGAAGACACATCTTGGAGATGAAGTTAATTTTCCAGACATACATGAATAAGCTGAGGACATTAATAGTTCCAAATTACCTCATTATAAGGAAATATCTTCTAGTTGAAGTTACCACATGGGATGATGAAGATTATATGAAGAAACTACCACAATTGATCAGCGTTGAGGACAATGCTTTTGTAAAGGTGGGGGGCATGTTATGCCCTTACTTCTATAGTGTATATGGTTATGAATAGTTGGCTTGTGGCTATCTTAACTCTTAATTAAGTCATATTATCATTATTATATTGTTATTTAGTTGTTTAGGTCAGCCTAAGGCTTCTATAGGGCTATCTAAGTCGGCCTGGGTGATATCCTAGGCATAAATAGGTATATATAGGGGTAGTGAGTCTTATTGGATGATCATATTGTGTATTGTGTTCTCATTGAAGACTATTGGAGGTATCCCCCTCGAAGTGGATTAGGAGGTTGCCCCCTCGAAGTGGCATATTATTATCAAGTATTTGAAGCATATTTACTATTATATTCAGATATTGTGCAAGTTGTTTCATTACACCCATCCATCTTAAAAAGCACTTTATTATAAAGTGAAGTTGACTTGGGATCGGCAGTGGTTGTAACTTAAGTTACAACATTGAGGGGATCGCCACCATCGGGCAACCAACCCCTCCTCCTAGCCAAACCGATACTCTTGGTTACTTCTAATGAGCGATGGTGCCAATATAAGAATCAATGGCTCTATTTCAAAGATCAACAGGCGCGAAAATGAAGATCAGTGGCTTTAATTTAAACCATGACCCTCTTACCCTGAGCCTACACATTGACATGCAGTGGAATGTCATAAGCATTGTGACTGCAGAAAAGATAAGTTTTAAAGGCTACTTTTAGCTTTTCAAAAGGTAGAGTATCTTGGGATCTTTAAAGTAATTTTTTAAGAAGATTTTCTTTCTATTTTTGAGTTCTCTTGTGCATTGAAGACTAAAAAGGAGAGAAGGTTATTTGTTTTTTCTAAAAATGAGAAGACTACTTTGGAGACTTTATTTTTTATAAGTGGTGATTATGGACTTCATGCAGATGAATTGGTATGTGGGTCCGAAGATAATAAAAAGATATTTTTCTTACAGATTGATAAAATATTATTGAAGTTTTTTAATGTAGGGAAGATGAATGGTGATTGAAGGATATTGAAGAGTTATTTTTGTGAAGGTGAAAATGAATTAGAGAAGAAGAAGAATGTGAAAGGTCATGTAGAGAAGAGAAAAGTATTGCAAGTTCATTGTGAATTATTATTGTAGGATTGATATATACAGAAGAAGATATGGTGGATTTTATTTATGGTCTTTATTTTTTAAATAGGAAAAGGAATCTGGAAGAGATGGAAGTCTTTTATGATTCTTATTCTTTTATAGGTAAAGATAAATGAAAAGAGAATATGAAAGGTCTTCATGAAGATGAAATGGTGTATTATGTTTATTACGGCAGATTGAGGATTTTTATGATTTCTAATTTTTAAATGGTGAAGATGAATATGCAAAGGAGAGGAATATCAAAAGACATTCTATTTATCATTTTATTGCAGGTGCTTTAAAAAATATAATTGTAGGAATGATATATGCAGATGAAGAGATGTTATGGAAAAAACCATGTTATGATGTGTGTGATTTTAACACAGAGGGCCAGAGAATTTTGCTTGAAGATGAATTAGGGTATGAAGATAATTTTTTAGTGCAAAAGACAAAATGCAGATGTTGATTCTTGAACAGAGGAGGACATTGTAAATTGTAGAGATTGTAATGTGCAGGTGATTGATTGTCTTGTGTATCAGAAGTTTGGTTGATCATATTATGAATGAAAATAATTTTGTCAAGTGAATACAAAAGGAGAGATAAGTTTTTTGTGAAGAAGTGAATCAGGGAAATCCCCTGAATTGTTTTCTTGTGTCCTAGGTAATTGCATGTATTGTAGCCAGTGAGGCTTGTATTGGTCAGTGAGACCTATTTATAGCCAGTGAGGCTTGTATGGTCAGTGAGACCTATTCATCAGCCAGTGAGGCTCTGTAACTTGTGATTTTCATGATTAAGTCAGTGAGGCAGTTTAGAGTAGTTTTTCATCCCTATGAAGGTTTTCCACTCATGTAAAAATTGTGTTATGATTTGCCTCTATGTGTGTGTATTCTAATGTTTTACTCATAAGGTCATGTTCACACTATTCATCATCATACTTGTACATATGTATTTGATAGATTATTGATGTCTCCTTTATTTTGTCTTGTAACTTAAAAGGTGCAAAAAGATTTTAAAAATTATACAACACTGATTTATCCCCCCTCTTAGTGTCGTCTTGTACTCCAACAAGTGGTATCAGAGCATAGGTTCCCTATAGAAGTCTAACCGGCTTGGGTAGGTCCTGATAGTGGAGTACCATGGAAAAGTGTAGAAGAAATAAGAGCAAAAGTAATGTCAAGTCACATACTGATCAAAAGGTACCATCTATACCAAATTCAAATGGTGATCTAGAATCAGTTGATAGAAATGTTTGACATGTTGAGTCAAGTATTTAATTAGAGGAAGAGTCTTATGGAGTTCCTTTCTTTGATGGTTCAAATTTCCATATTTGGTGTATTAGAATGCAAGTCTATCTATTCTCTTTAGGGTATGGTGTGTGGATGTCTGTTGAGAATGGGTATTGTATTTCCTCTCAATCACCTAATACTACAAGTAACAAAGAAGCTTATGAATGTAACCATATAGTAAAGAAGACTATTATGTCAGGATTATCTAATGAAGTTGCTTGTAAAGTTATGCATTGTGAAACAACTCAGGATGTGTGGAAGGAGTTAATTAGAATCTATCAAGGTGATGCACTTGAAGGAGAGGACAGCTTGGTGTTTGAGGAAACACTTGACAATGAAAGAAGACATTCATATGAAGGAGATGAGGTCCAATCTGATTCAAAAGAAGGAGATTACATTATGAGTGATGATGAAAAGGATTGTGAAATTGATATAGAAGGAGAACTCATGTGTGCTTTGGGTGAGATCAAGAAATGCAAAATGGAGAATCAGATATTAGAGTTGCAGCTGCAATAAGAAAAAGGCTTCAAAGACAATGCACTTTCAAACCTTGAGAGATTATTTTCTGATCTTGAAGAGGCAAGAAATCAGATTGTGAATTTAAGAATACAAATTGATGAATCAGATAAATTGATTATTAGTCTAAAGACTGAAATTGAACAAGCCAAGAGAATAATAGATGTTACTAAGTCTGAATGTGAAATCAAATCAATTGAATGTCTAAAACTAGAGGCTGAAATTGTCAATCTGAGAAAAGATTATGAAGGTCTCAAGGTTCTGTCCAAGAAATATCAAGAGTTTGAAGAAAGTACAAACAAGTTGCATGAAATTTTGGGCAAACAAAAGTATCATAAGGACACTACTGGTCTAGGTTGTGAAGAAGGAGAGTGTTCCAAAGTCAGAGAAACTCCTAGAAGGAAAATTGATCTGAGTTAACATGTTGTTGCTCCTGAAGGCAAAAAGAAGATTGAAGTTGAAATGAAAACCAAAGATGAGTTTGTAAAAATGCACAATCAAAGAAGAAATTTTAGAAGAATTGCTCTAGTAAGACAAGCATAAATGTACAGGTATAATTATTCATTTTTTGGTTATTGTTATACCTATAATCATTTAGGACACAAAGTAGTTGATTGCACAAGGAATACTAATCTTTTATGTTTCAAGCGCAATTCTCCTAGTCACAAAGCATATAGTTACAGAATGTATGGAAGAATAGCATCACCTGGTTTGAAAGGTTGGAAAAAGAAAAAGGTTAAAAAGGTTTGGAAGAAGAAACCTGAATAGAATAACGAACCTGTGAATGTTTGGAGACTGAAACAAAGCCAAGAGTAGATAGATCCTAAACTTGTGCATTTTGCACAAGTCACATCATCAGTTGCATAACATAGAGCATGAAGTAAGGGGGAGTTATCCATGCCCTATCAATTATCCCCAAGAAGTTTCAGGAGGAGATCATTTGGCGCTTCTCAATATGATGATCTTGTCTTGTTTATCATATTATTAGATTCTTGCCTAATAATGTTTGCTAAGATGCTACTCATATCAGTCTTATGAAATAAAGTTCATGATGATGTTGATAACTATGTTGATTTTCAGTGTATGTCAGTTATACAAGTGATCAGTGGTTCATGTTGTCATTGATGTCATAATGCATACAAGATGTTGATAAGATGTTTAGGGGTTCAATGCACAAAGAGTTTGATGATGTTGAGTGACTTGGTTTATAAATGATTCTATTATATCTTGTTCATATCATGTTGATACTTACAAAGGATGAGTTGTCATGATGTTGCATTTCAAAGTGTTCTTGATATGTTAGTGAGATGTGAAGTGTTGGTTGTCATAGAAAAGAGATGTTCAATTCCAGTTAAGGTGTACTCAAGGAGCTCTTATCAGATGTTAGCATATATTGGTTGAGGAGGTTGAAAATGGAAGAAGTAAATTCATTACACTTGTCTCTACATTTGGTTTTGCAAAGGAAGAACTTGATGGTATAGTTAGTTTGTTGATGTGCAAACTTGATGGGCTGATTTGAATGATACAGTCAAGAGACATCAGTTCTTGTTGATTACAGTATGTTTTAGATGTGGTTCTGTATATATCAGATTTGACATTGTGTTGTAAAAAGTGTCTTGTGCATAAACAAGAGGATGGTCTTCATCAAGATAGTCTTCATTCTTTATCATGTCAAGAAGTGTGTGCAGAAGTAGATTGGTTCCAGGTTGATCGTCCATTAAGATGTATCATGTTGTCACTATCATGGAAGTCTTGTCAAGGTCATCTCTAGAGTGGTCATCATGTCATCACGAGTTATGAATAGTGTGATGAGTAGTCATCATGTTGGTGTTTATGGGTTTTGAATTGTTTATGATATCTTTGCATGGTGTTCAAGTTCATATGTGTCATGTCAAAGGCTTGATTCATATAAATCCTAAGAGTCATTTTTATGCCATCATAATCATACATCATACTTTATGCTCTGGGAGATCTTGGAGATTTGTCATTTAGGTCAAAAAGGATTGATGACTGTGATAGAATTGTTTGTTATGAAAAGTTTGTTTTTGATAGCAAAGATATGTTAGTTTTCATCTTGTCAAAATAAATGATCAAAGAATCTCAATGAAATTAGTTTCCATCTTCATCTTCATATTGGTGTTGTGATAGGAAGTGGTATTGTGCTAAGAGTATGGTATAGTCTATGGGCAATTTATAACAGTGGTTTGATTCTTTGTTTGGTGTGCCTCACATGATGTTGTCCTTAGGTCCTGTGCTTCAGGATGTATGTCTTCAGATGTGTACTTCATGGTGACTTGTTGCACTCAAGTTGAAGAGTTGTTTCAGGGTTTTGTCAACAAAGTTTGTCATATGTGAAGATGTCTACAAGTTTTAACATCTTTCAGTAAGTTAAACGACATCATTTGATGACAAAAAGGGGGAGAGAGAGAAAATGCATCATGTAGTTTTGGGTATGTGCAGGATCATCGTGGGCCAAACAGTGGCAATGGAAAAAAAATTGTGTCTTTACTTAGCCAAATTCGTGAATTGGCTAACTTTGACTTTCATAGGCATGTTAAAAATATTCGTTTTGGTTTGGATACCAAACCAAAACAGATATCCATTTTTTTGGTTTAAAAAACCATTTCTATAGTTTCAGGAAACAAATATCCATTTATGGAATATTCCCAAAACGGATATCCATTTCTAGAATATTCCCAAAACAGATATCCATTTCCTGAAACTCTAAAAATTGTTTTTTTAAAACTCTTTTCATTGGTTTTTTAATTGTTTTCATTAGCATGTGTCATGGTATGATGTCTCAAGGAATGGGAAGAAAGGATGGTGATTCATAAGATAATATGAAGAATGATGTTAGAGTGAATTGGCATTGTGGTAACTATAGCATTTCATGGGGTGAATCATGCATTAATACAAGTTGTGGAGTGAGAAAGGGGTGGTATGGGTATGGTTGAATGGAGTAATGAGGTGATTTAATTAGTGATGACCTAGGTGAAGTGATGGGTAAGGTGTCTTATGTGGGATTGCTAGAAAGTATGATTGGTAATGGTGGGGATAGCTAAATGTCATCTTCTAAGGGTTCAAAGGTGAGGAAAGTGTAAGATGAGGATATGGGATAATCCATGGTTTAATGATTATTCAAGGGAGACTCCTTAAAATGATTATCAATGATGGTGTCAATAGGGGGAATGGAGTCTATGAATGTAGGTGTGGGAATGTGAGCTATGACATTGGGATTGTATTGGATGAATAATAGAAAGCAGGGGCACCTATCTAGTGATGGAAGGAGCCACATGATCAAATGATGTTTGGGGAAGGTATTTTCTTAGGAAAGTAAGGAATTGGGTGAGGGTCTAGGGTTTGATGGAGAAGAATTTATGGAAAATTTGGAGGTCATTAAAATTGACATGAATAGAAGAAGTACAAGACATGGCTAATGATAAATGGTAGGCTCAAAATAGGATAACTAGGACTATGATGATGAAGATGGAAAGAAAAGTCAACAACAATAGTATGATATAGGTATAGGATTAGAAAAAAAAAAGTACTACAACTAGCAAGAGGAAAGTGGGGACATAATGCAAAGTTAACATGGCATGAACTCTCTTGGAAGGCTAAACATGGACTATAAGAAGATTGAACTAGTTGGATCTGTTGGGCTCACCAAATTAAAGAACCTTAAAGGTTAACCTTAATTAGGTAAGGTTATTTTTGAGTGTGGTTGTTTGTGCAACAATGTGTAAATTAATGTTACCTAACGATAAATCTAACTATACTAACATTCTAACATCCATGAGAGCTAGGACTAATAATTAGACTAAAAACTTGACAAACAATACAACTTGGACACATGTAGGACTTGGAAAATGGAAAAGAATAAGTATTAAATGTGGAAAACAATGAAAAATTCGTATTAGTTGCACCTATGTAAAGAAGTGGTCTTTATGAAAGATGATTAGAATTATGCTCTATATCTATTTGTGAAGTTTGGAGGTGATTGGACCTAAAGGATATGACCACCATATGCAAAATAGCCTACCTAATGGGTATGTGCATGGAGAGAGAGAGTCCTAGTTTTCTTGTTTTCATTTCCTTCATCGATAAGCGAGAGGGAGAGATAGAGGAGAGAGAGAGGGAGATATAGGAATGATAGGGAGAGAGAGGCAAGAGAGAGAGAGAGATAGGGAGAGATAGCTAGGTAGAGAGAGATAGAGAGGAGACAGATAGGGAGAGATAGAGGAGACATAGGGGAGAGATAGGGAGGTATAGAGTGAGAGAGATGTTCAAAGAGATAGGGAGATAGAGGAATGATAGGGAGAGAGAGGCAAGAGATAGGGAGAGATAGATAGGTAGAGAGAGGAGATAGATTGGGAGAGATAGAGGAGATAGAGGGAGAGATAGGGAGATAGAGAGTGAGTGAGATGTTGAAAGAGATAGGGAGAGAGATTGAGAGGTAGAGGTATGATAGTGAGAGGGAGATAAGGGAGAGATACCTGGAGATAGAGGTTTAGGGTTTCTCAGGTTTAGGGTTTAGGGGTTATGGGTTAGGGATTAGAGGCATTATTTAGGGTTGAAGGATTTAAAGAGAGAGAGAGAGACTTCTTTTGACATGCAATCATAAACCCTAAATAATGCCCCTAAACCCTAAACCCAAGAAACCTCTAAATATTAAATAATACCCCTAAACCCTAAAACCTAACCCCTAACCCCTAAACCATAAACCCTAAATAATACCCCTAAGCCCTAAGCCCTAAACCCTAAACCCCTAAATCGTAAACCCCAAACCCTTAAACCCTAAACACTAAACCCAAGCAACCCTAGACCTCTATCTCCCTATCTCCCTATCTCTATCATTCCTCTACCTCTCAATCTCTCTCCCTATGTCTCTGACCATGTCCCTAACTCTCTATATCTCCCTATTGGTCCTCCCTCTCTAAACACTAAATCCTAAACCTCTAAACCTTACCCCTAAACCATAAATCCTAAACCCTAAATAATGCCCCTAAACCTTAACCCCTAAATCCAATCAACTCTACACCTCTATCTCCATATCTCTCCCCTATCTCCCTATCTATATCATCCCTCTACCTCTCAATATCTCTCCCTATGTCCTTGGCCATCTCCTCAATCTCCTCTATATCTCCCTATCATTCCTCTCTCTATAAACCCTAAACCTCTAAACATAAACCCCTAACCCCTAAACAATAAACCCTAAACACTAAATAATGCCCCTAAACCCTAACCCCTAAACCCAAGAAACCCTAAACCCCTAAACCCTAAACCCCAAACCCCTAAACCCTTAACCCAAGTAACCCTAAGCCTCTATCTCCCTATCTCTCTATCACATTTGTCCCTCTACCTCTGAATCTCTCTCCCTATGTCTTTAGCCATGTCCCTCACACTCTATCTCTCTATCTCTCCCCCCAGACTCCTCTATATCTCCCTATTGGTCCTCTATCTCTCTCTAAACCCTAAACCTCTAAACCTTAATCCCTAACCCCAAAACCATAAACTCTAAACCCTAAATAATGCCCCTAAACCCAAGCAACCCTAAACCTCTATCTCCCTATATCTCCCTATCTCTATCATCCCTCTACCTCTTAGTATCTCTCTCTCTATGTCTTTGGACATGTCTCTCACTTTCCATCTCCCTATCTCTCCCCTATGTCTCCTCTATCTCTCCCAATCTCTATTAATCCCCTCTCTCTATCTCTCTTTAAACCCTAAACCCCAAACCCCTAAACCATAAACCCTAAACTTGAGCAACCCTAAATCCTAAATAGTTCCCCTAAACCCTAATCTCTAAACCCTAAACTTAAGCAATACCAAACTCATAAACCCTAAATAATGCTCCTAAACCCTGACCCCTAACCACAAGCAGCGCTTTATCTCCTAGTTTTCTTGTTTTCATTTCCTTCATCAATAAGGGAGAGGGAGAGATATAAGGGACAGATAGGGAGATATAGGAATGATAGGGGGAGAGAGGCAAAAGATAGAGAAATAGGAACAGATAGCTAGGTAGAGAGAGATAGAGAGGAGACAAATAGGGAGAGATAGAGGAGACAGAGGGGAGAGATAGGGAGATAGAGAGTGAGCAAGATGTCCAAAGATATAGGGAGATATAGGAATGATAGGGGAGAGAGAGGCAAGAGATAGGGAGAGATAGATAGGTAGAGAGAGAGGAGATAGATTAGGAGACAGAGGGAGAGATAGGGAGATAGAGAGTGAGTGAGATGTCTAGAGAGATATGGAGAGAGATTGAGAGGTAGAGGGATGATAGAGAGAGGGAGATAAGGGAGAGATAGGGAGATAGAGGTTTAGGGTTGCTTAGGTTTAGAGTTTAGGGGTTAGGGATTAGGGGCATTATTTAGGGTTGAGGGATTTAGAGAGAAAGAGAGATATTCTTTTGACATGCAATTGTAAACCCTAAATAATGCCCCTAAACCCTAAACTGGAGCAACCAAAAACCTCTAAACCTTAAATAATGCCCCTAAACCCTAACCCCTAAACCATAAACTCTAAATAATTCCCCTAAGCCCTAAGCCCTAACCCTTAAACCCTAAACCTGAGAAACCAAAAACCCCTAAATCCTAAACCCTAAACACTAAACCCAAGCAACCCTATCTCCCTATCTCCCTATCTCTATCGTTCCTCTACCTCTCAATCTCTCTCCCTATGTCTCCCAAGTAGCCCTAAACCTCTAAACCCTAAATAATTCCCCTAAACCCTAATCCCTAAACCCTAAACTTGAGCACTGCTAAACTTATAAACCCTAAACAGTGCCCCTAAACCTTGACCCCTAACCCCAAGTAACTCTCTCTCTCTCTCTCTCTCTCTCTCTCTCTCAAAACCCTAAATAATGCCCCTAACCCCTAAACCCTAAACCCTAAACCCGAGCAACCTAAACCTCTATCTCCCTATCTCTATCATCCCTCTACCTCTCAATCCTTCTCCCTATCTCTCTAGACATCTCGCTCACTATCTATCTCCCTATGTCTCCCCTCTGTCTCCTCTCTCTCTATCTCTTGCCTCTCTCCCCTATCATTCCTTTATCTCCCTATCTCTCCCTCTCCCTTATTGACAAAGGAAATGAAAACAAGAAAACTAGGGCTCTCTCTCTCTCTCTCTCTCTCTCTCTCTCTCTCCTAAGGAAATTGGAAAGGAAAAGGAAAACTAGGAAATCTAGGAATAGGATTTAATTAGGAGGTAGATAGGTCAGAGTGTGTGTGTGTGTGTGTGTGTGTGTGTGAGAGAGAGAGAGAGAGAGAGAGAGAGAGAGAGAGAGAGAGATCCGAAAAAGTAGAAGTGTAGAGTCAAGGTGACCTTTTGCCAACTTAATTTTATCTTAACATTCCCAAAGTCTTACATCATTAAAAGTAATGTTAATCTATTTGGTGGAAAAGTGGAACCTTTGCAAAGTTGTAGATGAAAAACATGAATCCACTTCCCAAAATCTTGTAAGTATATAAATGAAGGTTTTGAAAATAATTATGCATCATCAATGCAAAATCCTAATGCACTCATCCACAAACTTGTAAATTGCAGTGAAGTTCAACATCCCCATGCCTCATAAAGTTCCACAATGTTCATTTACCAAAAGACCAACTATTATGTGTAGACTTTTCTTATGTTTACATACATTTCAAAAAAGAACTTACAAAGTGCCAACATTACAATGCATAACATAATGAAATTTGTTGAAAAAGTTAAAAAAATCTTCAAACAAATGTAGTCGACTTGTATATAGCCAAACTCCATGATCTTTTCTACTATCTTATTTACTTACACCAAAGGAATGGTACATGGGCATCCATCAAAAGAATAATGATAGGGGGATTCTTATCAAATATTATATTTGGTAACTTTCTAGTAAATATCTATAAAAACTATGGAAACATAGACAAGGCATTGCTAACTATTTGATAGAATGCCTCAAAAAAATGTGATTTCATAGATGAACATGATTATAGGAAATGTAGAAAATGGATCTAAGAATGGACATTACAATTTTGTTATCAATGATCTTTACAAAACTTAGAAAACAGACAAGCCTTTTCAATCATAGATGAAATTAGATGCAATGGTCATAAGAATATGGCAGGATATCGATAGACCACCTTTTTAGCATTTTACACAAAGCTAAAAATGAATTCTTATGACCATTGCAGGATATCGATAGACCACCTTTAGAGAGAGAGAGAGAGAGAGTAACATATAGGGTAAAGCAAAACGGATATCCGTTTTGTAAAACATAAAAAAGGAAAAATGTATTTTACCAAAGCAAAACGGATATCCGTTAATAATGGATATCTGTTTTGCTTTGCTTTTGCCTTGTATGTAGGCTTGGGGCTATCATAGTTGACTTTCCCTCAATTCTAACATTTTTACAGGTTTCACTCTCTTCTTCGAACTTCACCCTTTGTGCTAACGACTTTTTTTTAATGCAAAATTGATAAAATGAAAAGGGCTTATAGAGGAAATTGTCATCTTTCTAAAAATATAAGATTTTCTTGATTATCATTTTATTAAATAATTATTAATAATTTTCTATATAGTGTGTGTTTGAAATCCTGATGGATACACTAATTGAAAAACATCAGTAACTTTCAAACCGTTTCACCTTTTTCAGATCTGAAAGATGCGTCACACTCTATGCTCCGTTGGCTACAGGTTAAAAAATATTTTGAATTCCAATTTTTTTGATCGAGTTACGTTGGTTGGACAATTACTCTTTAGTTTTTAAAAAAAGTCATAGTAAAAAAATCATAACTAATTATTTTATTGGAAAAAAATTTCAAAAAAATATGCGTCACATCTAGGCATGAGTTCTCTACTTATTTTAAAAGTTTCAAATTTTTTTTTTTGCTCATAATTAGGTTGGCTGGACAGACACCCACTTTTTATTTTTTTCTGAAAAATTTAATAGTTGTTCATTGAAATGTTCATTTTTCACTAAGTAATTTAAAAAAAAAAAAAAAAATTTGTAGCTCATAAACTAGATTCAATTCTCTACAAATTTCATTCTTACATCTTTTTCAAATTGTATAGATAATCCATTCAAATTTTCACATGAACTTGATTAAGTCTGATTTTTTGTATTTTCATCGCCACTTAGAGGTATAGTTTGGCCCATCATGATCCTGCACATACCCTTTTGTCATCAATGACAAAAGGGGAAATTGATGGAGGTTGATTGTCATTGATGTCAAAAAGGTGTTAAGTTATTTATCATTGATTTCAGAAGTGTGTGGAGTTTATGTACCAGGAGTTCACAAAGTTAGGAGTTCATGTTCATAATGCTCATATTATGGTCTTCATGTTGTTCAAGGCACAATAGATGTAGACAACCTTCATGGTCATGATGTTGACCATTCAGGGGATCTTCATGGTATGATATAATGTAGTGTTTCATCTTAGATAGATGGATGTTGATGAGTTCATATGAGGCATGAAGTTTGAAGAGTTTCAGTGAGAGGCTTCATGTCAAGTGTTGTTCTTGAAGACCAAAATAGTAAATCCCAATGTTATCTTAATCAGTTCTCTGCCATGCATCTAAGGTCTACATAATATTTAGTCAAAAGGACAAAAGGAGCTTGATGGTTAGTTCATTGATGTTGGCATTCAACTACAGAATTTTGTGTTTATATGAAGATTGATCATTGTTTGATCATGCTTTGTACACATTGCAGATTGATAGGAGCAGTTTGTTCATTCACACTCAAGGTACATTGTTGTATTGTTGCTTTCATTGGGATGTCATTGTTCTTGTAGATGCATGATTTCTACATGGTCTTAGTAAAATTGGTATGCAAATGCAATGATTGATCTTCCATTTAGAGGATGTGATGTTGTTTCATGACAAGCTTCAATTCATTCACCATGCTTCATGTTGAGATGCTTATGATTCTTGACTTGAAAGGTTTAAGTTGATGATCACAGTCTGATACATTTCAAGCTATGCCTTCATGTCATATCAATGGTTGAATCTCAGTTGAAGGTTGTTTATTTTGATATAAGTTGATATCTTTTGAAAGTCTATCTTCTTTATTCATATCAATGGTTTGATATTCTACATCATAGGTATTCTATGCCTAATAGTAGATAGAGTATTTGCTTGTAGTCATGAGTATTTGCTTGTTTGAAAATTTATTCAAGTGCTGAAATTGAATAAAAGTTTTTTATTGTTTAGGGCTTTAAACCCTAACACCTTAATGTCTTTATCATCACTTCATTGCCCATCCATCTTAAAAAGTACTGTATTATAAAGTGAAGTTGACTTGGGATTGGCGGTGGTTGTAACTTAAGTTACAACATTGAGGGGGTCGCCACCGTCGGGCAACCAACCCCTCCTAGCTAAATCGATACTCCCGGTTACTTCTAATGAGTGGTGGCGCCAATATAAGAATCAATGGCTCTATTTCAAAGATCAACGGGCGCAAAAATGAAGATCAATGGCTTTAATTTAAACCTTGACCCTCTTACTTTGAGCCTACATATTGACGTGCAGTGGAACGTCATAAACCTTATGAATGTAGAAAAGATAAGTTTTAAAGGCTATTTTTAGCCTTTCAAAAGGCAGAACATCTTGGGATCTTTAAAGCAATTTTTAAGAAGATTTTCTTTCCATTTTTGTGTTCTCTTGTGCATCGAAGACTAAAAAGGAGAGAAGGTTATTTGTTTTTTTTCTAAAAATGAGATGACTACTTTGAAGACTTTAGTTTTTATAAGTGGTGATTATGGACTTCATGCAGATGAATTGGTATGTGGGTCCAAAGATAATAGAAAGATATTTTTTTTACAGATGGATAAAATATTATTGAAGTTTTTAATGCAAAGAAGATGAATGGTGATTTAACAATATTGAAGATTTATTTTTGTGAAGGTAAAAATGAATCAGAGAAGAAGAAGAATGTGAAAGGTCATGTAGAGAAGAGAAAAGTATTGCAAGTTCATTGTGAATTATTATTGCAAGATTGATATATACAAAAGAAGATATGGTGGATTTTATTTATGGTCTTCATTTTTTAAATGGGAGAAGGAATATGGAAGAGATGGAAGTCTTTTATGATTCTTATTCTTTTATAGGCGAAGATAAATGAAAAGAGAATATGAAAGGTTTTCATGAAGATGAATTGGTGTATTATGTTTATCAGGGCAGATTGAGGATTTTTATGATTTCTAATTTTTAAATGGTGAAGATGAATATGCAGAGGAGAGGAATATCAAAAGACATTCTATTTATTATTTTATTGCAGGTGCTTTAAAAAATATAATTGCAGGAATGACATATGCAGATGAAGAGATGTTATGGAAAAATCATGTTATGATGTGTGATTTTAACACAGAGGGCCAGAGAATTTTGCTTGAAGATGAATTAAGGTATGAAGATAATTTTTCAGTGCAAAAGACAAAATGCAGATGTTGATTCTTGAACAGAGGAAGACATTGTAAATTGCAGAGATTGTAATGTGCAGGTGATTGATTGTCTTGTGTATTAGAAGCTTGGTTGATCATATTATGAATGAAAATAATTTTGTCAAGTGAATACAAAAGGAGAGATAAGTTTTTTGTGAAGAAGTGAATCATGGAAATCTCCTGAATTATTTTCTTGTGTCCTAGGTAATTGGATGTATTGTAGCTAGGGAGGCTTGTATGGTCAGTGAGACCTATTCATCAGCCAGTAAGACTTTGTAACTTGTGATTTTCATGATTAAGTTAGTGAGGCAGTTTAGAGTGGTTTTTCATCCCTATGAGGGTTTTCCACTCATGAAAAACTTGTGTTAAGATTTGGCTCTATGTGTGTGTATTCTAATGTTTTACTCATAAGGTCATGTTCACATTATTCATCATACTTGTACATATGTATTTGATAGATTATTCATGTCTCCTTTATTCTCTGTCTTGTAACTTAAAAGGTGCAAATTTTTTTTTAAAAAACTATACAACACTAAGTCACCCCCTTAGTGTTGCCCTGTACTCCAACAAAATGGAAATCTGCTTAAAATCTTCCAAAAACATATAGAAAAGGGTTTTATAATGGAGTGCTGAAATTCTCCTGTGGGACAACCGTAGCAATTAGGGGACAATGAATTCGTTGTAGCTGCGGATTCCCTTAATTGAAAGTCATACCACTAATAACAACTCCAGTATAAAAGAGTGAAAGGGTTCTGCCACAGATAAATATAAACCCCACAAAACTCCTTAACATAACCCCTGATTGCCTTCCGACATGACAGTGAAAATGAACAAACAGGCAGATAGATGCATAGGCTGATTGCAAAATAGAGTCTGATATGGGCCATATATAAGAATCCAGTATTACCCAACAAAAAGCATAAACAAGAGATCGGTCCACCTGAAGTGACTTCAACAGTATATATACAAATGTGACTAACTTACACAGCTATGATGGAATATTCCATTGAAGATAAACCTTTCTGGATTTTGCCAATCCTCAAAAGGAAGTGCAGAGATCCAAGGCTGGAGCAAAACATCCGTGATAATCATGTTACGGAACCAGTAAGAGCTGTATGCACCAAATCAGGACTTACACTGTCCAGCAACCCAATTGTTGAAGACCAAAAACTCGTAAAGTTGTCCCATCAAAGGACATAACACACCTCTGAGCATACATAATTCAGCAACCATAGAGATGCCCCATATGCAGATCAACACTAGAAGCCTGTAAATGCATTCTTTCAATACCCAAAAAAAAAAAAAAAACTTAGGGCAAAATGAGCAAAATATCACGTACAAAATACTAGGGCAATTTTATGCAGGGGTATAAAAAAAAATGAAGGAAAACAAGGCTATGGCAGCCAAAAAATGGCAATAGCGGTGATTTGCAGGTAGAAAGCACAAATTCTACTAGTTCAAATGCTGAACAGGGGCCCACATGCTCGTTGAAAAGCAAGTCAAACGCCGAATAGGGACGGCCTGGGTGTGTGATTTTATCCCGCCTGGGCATGTGAGAAAGTGATCCCGTGGGGCGTGTGAGAAAAAGGATCCTATGGCCTCTCTCGAAGCCTTTGCATAAGAAACCATGGAGACAACCCATCAACACTCTGCTTGGAACAATTGCTGATAAACTGAGGCACCTGAGTAAAACAAACAGATGACAAGGTCCCATAGCAAAAAACCACCATATCCCAGGGCGTGTGAATGCACTCATTGAACCAGCTTTGAATCCATATCTTGGCATGTGCCAAACACTTGGAAATACCCAAATGCAGTGCATCCTCGCTATTTGTCATTACAGAAGCTCAAACTACTGTTTCTCAAAAAGAGAAACAACAGTAGGAGGCAGCCTTGTGAATCGGGCCTGTTGTTGCCTTGCTGTGGCCTACCGATTCTGAGAAAGGGGGTTGTATTACTAGCAAATTCTTTACTCATCAAGCTTGCATTTTAACCTTGATGAATTTTTTTTTTCGTTTGTAGAATATGGCAAAATAGGGTTGGGTAGTGCAATATTCTTGAAAGGAGCTGGAGTTGAAAAGCATTTTTGAGTAGTGAGCTTATTATAAGTTTATCCAAGGCTTCCATCATGTCTTTTGGTTTGAATATTCTAACCTTAGATCAGATTGAATCCCTAAAGTCACTAGTGAAGCAACTTGTGAAAAAGAGTTATACAAGCTATTAGTGTGATTGGCTACTCACTCAAATTTAGTTTGATATTCTTGAACTATACTAGTTTGATGGAGCTTAGTAAGAGCATTGATAAAATCCTCATAGACATTGGGCCAAACCAAACTAATTTCTTGATAAAGGTTTCCAAATTAGGCTCATCATTAGCTTTGAGATATTGCTCATACCTTTAGGCAACTTATTTTTTCAGATGGAAGGAGGCAATAGGTACCCTATTCACTTGATGAGTGTTAAGTAGATTGAAGTACTATTTAGCTCTATAATGCTAATTGGTAGGATCGGTACTGTCAAATCTAGGGAAGTCTAATTTTGGGCCATAGAGCATAGAACCAAATGGATTTTCACTATCAAATGGCCACACATTTTGAAAGTGACTATTGAGTGCTACATTTTGGGCATCGAGACAATAAACCATCTATGTCAATTCATAAACTTGAGTTTCCAATTTTACAAATTTTTGGTCCATTTTATGGGTGCTAGAGTGGACCATAAGGTGGGAGGGGTTCCAAACTTTTTTTCTAGAAATATATCTCAAAATGATTGGAATGACAATATTGTTCAAATGAGACAATTTGTTGAAAATTATAAAATTAATTTTTTTAATCTTTTTCTAGACTTTTTTTTTATTTGGGGATTTTCAATTCTAAATGCCTTTGGGCCAAATCTTCAAACTGATTTACTCTATGATATTTGAATCAAAATATATCTCTACCCTATTGTAATTTTGCTAACCTCAACTATTTTTATACTTGTCTACTATTTCCTAGAAAAAAACTATCGACTATTTCTATATTGGCCATGACCTTCTACATGTATGGTTCTACCCTGGATCTAAAAGAAATAACCATTGGTGGTGGTTTCTTCTACTTTCAAAATATGTTAGGATGGAAACGAGGCAGTAGGGTTGAAAAAGAGCATTGCTACAAGGTGTGTCTGGTTTGTGAGCCCACAAATATATAGATCCTGGCAGATCTAGTATGGTGCGAGTAACTTCTTGGGGATAACTAGTTACTATATATTGCAAGAAGTTAATGGATTTGCAT
The DNA here is from genome assembly GCA_027924645.1 of Cunninghamia lanceolata. NCBI lineage: Eukaryota > Viridiplantae > Streptophyta > Pinopsida > Cupressales > Cupressaceae > Cunninghamia > Cunninghamia lanceolata. Next base: position 2,731,789 of record BSBN01000236.1, read on the forward strand.
TAATAAATTTGTAGGCCTCTTTGAGTGGACAACCTCTTGAAGCAAAGCTCAATACAATATAATTCAAGGATGTATAAATAATAACCTATGACCTATATTTATTCTAATTATATTCAAGCTTTCACTAATATTTTCCATAAATATGTAATTATTCAAAATAATTGGATGACTTACAAAGTATATGTATCCAAAGCCTTTATTACAATAAAGAAAGAGTTAGGACTAATCATTCCAACACAAATTTTCTATATCAGTGCATGAAAATATGAGTTGCACAAAATTTATTCATCCACATTAATTCTAAAGCTAAATACCTTTATTTCACTTTACATTTACTTTGCTAAAATAATATTAAATATTCAATTATCACTCTCACAACTAAAAATAATTAATCTAAGTTCATTTGTCTTTAATTATAAGCATTTATTTAATTAACCTAAATTCAAAATTCAAAATACTTATTTTTCTTTAAAATATTATATCTAGTGAATATTATCTCCTAAATATTATATCCTAATGAATAATCAATGATAGATTTTTGTGTCTCACAAAATAGACTTGTCAATTATTATTTGTCTTTTAAAAATATTTTGGATAATAACATAATGTTGCGTATTAATCATTATCTCTAGATTAGATATTGATCTATTAATTGATTAAGAAAAACCTTTGATATTTACATACATGCTCATGAAAGAGATTGCTTATTAAAATAAAACTAAATATAAGGTTATAAATAGATAGTTAAACTCATAAATAGATACTTAAACTCATTAGTAACCCTGCAAAATAAAAAGTTCATATACCTATGTTAAGAGTCATTAGTTTTCCTTTAGTCTCTATAGTTTTTATTCATTAATAAAAACAAAGGACTATATATCTATTGAACGACTAGGCAATACAATACACAACTAAAACTTTTGTACAATATGTTTAAGGCTTCCTCCAATTATTTACAGACACAGAGGAGATCAACCATCCACAACAGAAATCCAGTGAACATTACCTTCACCAATTGAAAAGCTTGGCAAAGAGAAATGCTACAGCACTGTCCATCACTTCAAAGCATTTATTCCTCCACCTTACTTTTAATGCAAGCAACATCACCACTGTAGAAAATCCCAGTCCAACTGACAATCCAACACTCATCTCATACCATGGAAGTGCTTCCTCTGCCTTCTCCTTAACATCCACGATTTGAGGAGGAGAGAGTTTTGGAAGAGGGCGAGAACAGCATCCCCACAAATTTGGATTTCCTAGGAATGATGAATTATCAAATGTCATCATATGACGTGCTTCCATTGGTATCCTTCCTGATAGATTGTTGTAAGACAGATTTAAATATCCCAAATAATCTAAAAGACCAATCTGGAATGGAATTTGTCCTGAAAAATTGTTCAGAGAAAGGTCCAGGGATTCCAACTGCCCTAAATTTCCCAGGGCCTCTGGAATTGGCCCGCTGAGAGTGTTCATGGAGAGATTGAGAAACATTAAGCCTTCAAGATTTTCAACTCCAGGTGGAAGATGGCCGCTCAATCTGTTATTTGACAAATCAATGCATGTGAAGCTAGAAATAATGTATTCAAAGTGCAATTCATTGCTCTTTATAATCACATTTAAGTCATCCTTATAGTTTTTCGAACTGTCTCCCCCTAGAAACTGGAAGTCCTTTATCTGTACATTGTTCATGGCTGAAAAATTGAAGTAGCTTTCCGGGATTTCACCACACAATAGATTTGAAGAAAGGTCTATAATCTGAATCAGAGGCATTTTACCGATCTGTGGAGGAAGTTGGCCCTTGAATTTGTTATATCTCATCACCAGAACTTGCAGACTTGATAAATTAGCAATCCAATCTGGGATGTGCCCTGTCAATTTGTTTTCTCCCACATCAAGCACTTCTAACGCTGAAAATTTTGTGAAAAAAGGCGGAAGAAGTCCTTGTATGTTATTCTTTTGGATGCGGAAAGAGGTAAGTTGTGTCATATTACCCAGGTCATTAGGGATCTTACCCTTCAAATGATTATTTGCAATATTGAATATGACAAGCTGTGATAGGTTGCCAAGGTTGCCAGGAATCTCTCCATCCAAACGATTGTTTTCCAAATTCAGCATCCGAAGATTTGGCAAACCACCCAAACTAGCAGGGACATTGCCTGTTAACAAATTCCCTGACAAATCTAGGGAATACAGAGAGCTTATATTTCCTAATGAAGCTAGGATTTTCCCTTCCAATTTGTTGTCTGCAAGGAGCAGACTTCCTAAAGACAAGACATGCTCATCGATATCAGCCACTAAATGTCCACTCAATTCATTTTTAGAGAGATCCAGAGTATCTAATCTCACCAAGGTAGGAGAGAAAGGACCTTCCAAATGATTATATGACAGGTTTAGGCTTGGCAACTCTGATGAAAAATCCCATAGCCAAGGAGGAAGACTTCCCACGAGTCCGGTATTTGACAAGTCCAACTCTTCAAGCACATATTGCGTTGAAATCCAACTCGGGATTGGACCTCCAATTTTACATCTTCTCAAAGATAGCTCTTGAAGTTGGAATGGGGGGATCCATGTCGAGCTAAAATTGATACTCAATCCACTGTCACTCAAAACGAGCTTTTCTAACTTGAAAGTGTTCTGAAAAAGAACTTCGGAAATTGTTCCAACCATGCTGTTGCTTGAAAGGTTTAAAGTCTGAAGAGATGACGGTAGCTTAAGTGAAGGATGAACACTTGCATTCAACACATTGTTGCTCACATCAAGATCAGTAAGGTAAGGCAGTTGAGAAAATGATAGGGGAAGACTTCCACTCAAATGATTATGTTGTAATCTTAACTCTACAAGAGCAGAGAGATTTCCAACAGAAGGAGGGATTTGACCGCTAAGCTTGTTGGAACTAAGATCTATCTAAGAAAGATTCATATGAAAACCCAAGCTAGGTGGTATTGCACCTTCGAATTTGTTGTAACTAAGGTCCAAATAGGAAAGACTTCCAGAATGAGTGTGCATATGCGACAGAGAAGGTATATTACCGGTCAATATATTATCTGAGAGGTCTAAATATTTAAGATTGGTGAGATTTCCAACAGTCTTGGCAATGCTTCCAACGATGCTATTGGAGGAAACGTCTAGGTATGTGAGGAAATGAAGATCTGCAAAGCTAGGAGGTATAGAACCATTTAAAGCATTGCCACTCAGATCAAGTGAAGTTAATCTGTTCATATTTCCCATCCAACTGGGTATAGAACCCTTTAAAGCGTTATGACTTGGGTCCAGAAAACCAAGGGAGGAGAGATTGACAAAAGAATTTAACACGTTTGAACCTTGCAGGCCACAATCGGATAGCTCCAGATGGTTAAGCTTCGAGAGACTACCGATACCTGGGCTTATTTCAGAGCCCTGCAGATCTAACCCATTCAATGCTAGATTTTTTAGTGACGACAGACTAGACAACCACTGTATGCTCAAATTATCTTGCCATCTAACGCAGACTTGAATGCAGAAATACTCGAATGGAGACATATCTAGATAGGTTAGGTTTGTTAAAGAACCCAAGCCTCCAGGCATCAGACTTTCCCAGCTGAAACAGTTACCCCCCAAATCTAAATGCTTGAGATGTTTCAATTCAAGCAAGCTTGAACTCATATTGCCACAAAGGTAAAAGCCATGGATATCTAACTTGGAGACCGGTCTACCCATCTCCACTTCATCACAATGGACACCTCTCCATGTACAACAATCATCTCCCTCCCAAGACTTGAGCTCTCCCTCAGAGTCATGTAAACTGTCCCTTATACTCAAAAGAGCTTTCAATTCGTGGAGAGGACATCCATGGAGACAATGAGATAGAAAGCTTAAAAAGAAAATAGAGTGGAGGAGGAGGATACCCAAACCGTTAATGCGAGCCATAATCATCTCCAACAGCTTTCCTTCCAATGCAATGTCCTTACGCAGCAGCATGAAACTAGTTTACTCTTGGCTTTCCTTTATAGGGGAAAAGGAAAATGCCTAGAAATTCCGGTTGTTTTTAAACATCATCCACTTCAACAGTCAAAAATTAAATTTGGCCAATAAAAATAAGTTAATGTATGCTTCTGGATTAGACTGTGTATAGCTTTTTTTAAATCGACGTTTCGGATCACACTCCGTGATTCTCTTCTCTTCATCCTGATGATGGATCACGGAATGTGATCTGAAACGTCGATTTAAAAAAAGCTATACACAGTCTAATCCAGAAGCATACATTAACTTATCATGGACTGTGGAAATATCATGTCTTCAATAAAAATAAGACAAATATTTAATACTTTTTGTTATAGATGAGGTATAAAATTGCTATTGACTGTTTCATCATTAAAATGGATAATGTTTAAGGAGAGCCAGAAATTCCTATACTGCCATTTTCCGAACAGATTAAACGAAAAAGTCTGCAGTACTGTGACCATGCAATGAATGTTGCACGTCTATGTCCACATTAACAAGAAAATGTGAAAGAACTCTTCGGTGAAAAGTTTCTTCGGCGTAAACAGAAAATGTGAACGCTGACATGCATTGGATGACAAGAATCGTACTTGCACGCGTATCAGTCAACTTTTATTACATCGCTAGGAATTAACAAAAAGATGGCACATGGCACATGTCACAAGTACCGCTACCTTGGGATATTTTTTCTATTAACTTCCACACTTGAGCGGAAAGAGACAAAAAAAAATTGCAGTAAAAGCAGCAAGATAAAAATTCCAAATCGACGGACTTGTCCTGCTGCATAAAAGTTATTTTTTTAAAGCTTCCACGGGAAAAAGAATGAAATGTGTGAATCTTTCTTAGTCTATACCTACTTTGAAATTGAAATCATACAGCTATTTTCTTTCACACGGACAATTTAATCTAAAAACACTCATATTCATCATAATTATTTTCTTCTTTCACACAAGTTAATCTAGAAACACTCATATTCAACACAATTAGTTTCTTTCACACATAATTTAATCTAGAAAGTCATATTCATCATAATTACACTTTAAAATCTGTTATATCATATCAATCTTTGACAAGATCATGAGCCACTTATGAATTTAATAGAAAATAAAACTAAAGAAGAGTTAGATGAATGACTTAGCCTATGCTCATGAGAAATCAGAGATGCATGAAGTTCATCTACAGAAAATTATGAAATTTTTTGTCTCTTCTATAGCCACAACAATAGGTTCAAACTTTGTGGGTAGGCTCCTCAAAATCTTTTCTACTATTCTTCTATCTTCAAGAGTCTCACGATGAGATCTAATTTGATTAATTAGTCTAATAACTTGGGTAAAAAATAAATCTACAAATTCAAAATCCTTTATAGACATAGTTCCAAAATCTCTTCTCAACATTTGCAACTTTGCAAATTTTAATTTAATCATTCTTTGATATGCAGTCTCAACAACGGAAAATTGTGAAAATTTTTGTCTCTTCTCAACATTTGCAACTTTCCAATTTTTACTTTAATCATTCTTTGATATGCAGTCTCAAGGATGTCCCATGAGCTTCATGCATCTCTAATTTCTCATGAGCATAGGCTAAGTCATTCATCTAGCTCTTCTTTAGTTTTATTTTCTATTAAATTCACAAGTGGCGCATGGTCTTGTCAAAGATTGATATGATATGTGTTGGTGAATATTTTGTCTTCAACTAACTGAAGGCAAAATGGTTATATCGACCACAATGTAATGAGATAAATCTCTCCTCTCAGCAAGGGGAGGTTCCCTATCAACTATCACAAATTACTTTAAACTAAATACTAATTTAGAGGTGAGACCATATCATTCATTTCTCTTTTTTCAAAAATGATGTTTACAAAATGAAAGAGCACTTTCTTGATACAAATTGAATAACCAAGAAACCCACGAGAGCATAAAGTCTATCATTGCTTCTTTTGTTGATTTATAACTTAGAACCCAGTAGAATGAGGTGCAGCCCAAAGTCTTCACCGAAAACTACAACAAAACATATGATCACAAAAGATAATAGTAGTTCAAAGCCTTTCCAATATCTTTCACTTCAAAACATAAAAACACAAACTAAAGATAATTGTTGTAGCACAAAGTCTCCACAATCAACTTTAGAAAATCTCCTAGATTATTCTCACTCACACTACTATTTGATCAAACAGATAAGATAGTATTAGGAAAAGGACATAAGAACAATTTCCAAAATGCCACAAGTTGTTTCAACACAAAGTTTGAACGATCACTTGCTTTCTTATTAACTTGATAAAATCTGATTTACAATTTAAACACAAAGTCTCAAAATGCTCTTCAATTTGGTAGAATTTCGCTTCAATAACTAAAATATAAATTTACAATAGAGGCCCTCTTTATTTATAGGAAGGAGCCTGGAGCAAAAATAGGAAATTTACAACTACTTTGACTTATTCAACAAAGGAGTCCTATTTGACTCGGGACTTCCTTTGTCTCACATGTAATTACATTTTAGAAAATTACATATGGATATGTCCACAACAAAATTTAAATTACATATTCAAGAAAAATAAACTAAGGCACTAGCTTCCTCCATCATTCTTCTTTAGAAAATCCTGGTACATGGCCTGTATGGCTGCCATCTCGCATGCATCTGGTTTAGCTGTATTTTCTGAGATAGTGCGGGCCTGAAGAATTACGTCTTTTACTGCCTTTATTGCCTTTTCATGTTTGACCAGATTGTCCTTCAAGTTTTCTAAAGTTGAATGTTGATCATATAGATTATCCATGGAAATTACTGAGGGCACCTCCTCTTTGAATTTCCTCTAAACCATCTTTTCAAAAGAACTTACCATCTCCTCTACTGAGAGGAATTTATGGTCTTCACCTGTGAGGGTGCATGGAAGCTCTTCCACCCTGTGTAGAAGCATGACATCACTGTCTTCACTGGCTTCTTGAGCTTGACATAGATCTTCAAGTAATCCTTTTATTATGTGGATACAATGAACCAGAGTCACCTTGGTTTTAAGATATGATTCCCTGTTTGCAATGACTCTGATGGTGATTAGATTCTTTATCTTAATCTTTTTCATATCTATCCACTCCTCCAAGCTCTCTTCTTGATCTTGTAGCTCTTGTGAGAGTAAGTCAACCAGGTTGTCAAGCTCAGCTTTAGCTTTATCCATCTTCTCTCTTCTTTCTACAGTGGTTTTTAGTAGAATTCCCCCTTGAGCTAACAAACGTTCCACTATATGTCCTACCACCCTTCCTCTGGCTTGTGCTTTTTCAATGTTCTGGATCAGGGGATCTTCTACAGTCACTGCCATGGGTTCTACAATTTCTGATGACTTTACTATCTTTTGAAGAACCACAGCATGTTGTTCTGCTTTGGCCTTATACTATTCTTTCTCTTTTTTGACTTCATCATACTTTTCAAGCAAAGTGATGGCAGTGGTTTGAAAATCTTCTTTTATGCCCTCATGAGTTAGCTTGCCCAACTCAACCCTTGAAATGACATAATCATTCATGTCAAAAGTGTCAACAGTGGCATCTTTTGGTGGTTTAGCAATTTCTGCGTATCTGATTCCTTTCTCATTGACAAGCCTAGAAATAGTTTTAGGCTTCTTCTTTAGAGTCTTTGCTTTTACAGGTAACAACTTTTCAATATCAATCTCATCAGGTGAAATAGCTTGCTTCTTCCTCTTTGGAGTATATGCAGGCAACCATGAGGGAAGCATAGAAGTGCCAACAGTTGGAGATGAGTCTACTACTTGTTTTGCTGGATCCATATTTATACCTGTTATAGTCACAATAGGACTGGTGTTGGTAAAAACCACACCTGCATCAACAACCTTTTTTGAGGCATCCAGAAGATTTTTTAAAATAGATTGTTCACTAATGTCAAAAGATGGAGAAGATAAACTTGGGATGGAACCAGAAGAATAAAAAATGGTCCCAAAACTAGTTTTTACAGAAGTAGGGGTATTATTAGAAGAAACAACAAAGATAGGTGAAAGAGGAACATTTGAAATCACTGGGAAACTAACTAAAACTAGAGTATGAGGAAGAGTTGTAGAAACTTGTGTTCCAGTGGGAAGATCTTTCTTAGGGGATTGAGGTGAATCAACCAATTGTTCCTTTTCTGCATCCTCATCTTTGCCTTGTTTAGTTTCATCTTCTTCATCAGATTTATCATATACTTGTGTTCATTGAGCATCCTTAGGATTATGAATACTTTGTTCTTCAATCTCAACATCTTCAATCTCCATTTGATCAACATTAGTATCTTCAACACTTGATTCAGTGACATTGAAAGTTTCTGCAACTTCCTTCTTGTTCCCTCCTTTGGATACAAACTTAATTTTTGGTTTTCATATTTTAGAGGAAGAAGGGGTCACTCTTATTTTTGGTCCTATTCTCTACCTTGTTACCCGTCTATTCCTATGCTTCAGTCTCTGACCCTGTGAGAAACTCTTTCAATTTAATCCCTTTACTCTCCAACCACACATTCATGTTGGACAGGATTGGTTGAAATCTTTTCCTTATGGATGTTTCTTCTTTAACTGACCGTTTCACCTCTGGAAGAGGTGAGGCTTCAAAATTCTCAGTGTTATATTTGGGATCTAGAACATCCCCATCATCCTCCATTCCATCTGGAATATCAGCGAGGCCCAGCTCTTCAATCTAACTCAGGTGAGGTCTGCAGTAGTTTAGCTTCCTGATCTCGTTCTATGTCATGAGATCAGCCCAAATATCTCCAACCATTGGTACATGGAAGGTTGACTTCCTTTTGATTTTATCTTGCACTTTTATAAAGTCAAAATGGTCTCTTTTCTTGTAAGTTCTCATAGTGACCAACTGTAATTCAGAATCAACTATTTTTGCTTTGTTAGTTGATTGAACTGAATACCTTCCAATTTCAATGGGGAACTTTATTCCTGATTTCTTCAGCACCATTTGTTTATTGGGCACTACAATCAACTATCTACATAGCTCCATAAGAACAATACAGTCAATAGGATACCATGGAAGAATATAAGGGTAACCGGGATAATACCCTACCCTGAGATATGTGAAAGTGGGGAATTGTAAGAACAAGGAACCAAAAGAATTCACAACCTGCCAAGCTTCATCTGAGACCCTTTTCTGAACAAGTTCATTGTCCCATAAGCACATGAATACTGAAAAGAAGGCATTATTAACCCTTCAGAAATGATGAATTGATCCCTTCAGAGTAATTTGAGGGTAATACTCATATACAGGGATCAATCTCCTATCACCAATCTGAGTCAAACCTGGAAAGCTTCTCATGCTTGCAATAGCATCTACAAGATATGAGGTCATATAGAATTTGAATGTTGTGTTGACCTTCACCAGTTGCTCATGCAATGCATTACTGATCTGCTCTCCCTAGAATATTCTCTATGTACCTCGAAGAATCACCTTGCTGTAAGTGTACATCCATTCTTGGAACTTGGAAGCAGAAGGGAGTCCTTTGATGTGACTCAAAAGAGTAATCAAATCACAAACTTCCTCTACAAAGTCACTCCTATGAAGATCCTTTGGCCATCTGGTCAAATTACTTCTAGGTATTTTCAACCATTTGTTGTTTATGTATCTTCTTGCAGCTTCCACATCTTTATCATAATCCTGTTGCCCCTGAGCAAAGTCAATCTGTCCAATGTTTTCAATAGGTGGACACATGAAGATTTTGTCAAGGAATTCTACATCCAACCTCATGATCACATTCCCTTGAGAATCTATCACAACCCTGGTGTCCCTGTTGTAATGGCTAGCCACCTAAAGAACGAACTCGGGATTATGTGCAAAAAATGGAAATGAGGCAACCAAGTGAATATTGTTGTCAATGATCTTTTGCATATGTATGGAGGAATTTGTCTATTTTGTTCTGTCCACAAATTCTACCATGTCCACATGTCCAATTTCTGTATCTCTAATTTCATCAATATTTGACTGCACTGTCGTCACCAGAAAGATACCTTGGTACTTGTATTTCATAATTTTTGCTTTGGACGGAGATGGCTCTGACATTAGCTCTGGAGAGAACTCTAAGAGAAATATCTACCACGAACACTTGTTGAGAACTGCAAAAGGCCATGATCTAGCAGTTAGGGGAAAAATGGATAAACTGGGATAACCGTGATTCGATGATCATGGACAGGAAAGCATGCATTGAAGGGATTGAGTGCGTGCAAATTAAGGTGAAGGGCGAAAGCGAGTTAACAGACCTTGAAAGGTGAATTTTCCCAATGTTAGGAAAAACTCAAGAAAATGTGCACGAGCGGTCAAAATGACCGCTCCTGCATGAGGAATTACTTGCTCATGTAAAGTCAGTGAAAAATACTGACATTGCATGTGTTTTCTGAAAAAATGGAAGTTTGACATGTAGGGGCGGTCAAAATGACCACCCTTACATCAGGGTATTTTTGCAACTTTGAAGGCATGTGCATGGTTAGCTGATTGGACTACCGATGCATGTATGCTGAGAATTGCAAGTGCATGATGCTTTAGCAGCGAAAAATGCTGGCACTACAAGTTGGTATTTCAGTCTTCTTTGTGTAAGGGTGGTGAATTTCACCGCCCATACACTTGCTTTTGGATAAATATTTAAATGCATAAGCGGCAAAAAATGGTGACTTCACATTTGCTCACAAGCTTATGGAATTATGTTTGATCGACAAATATAGCCATCATGACATCCAACCCATTCATAACAAAAAACATGTTAGAGTGGTTAATATCGCCGATATCGCATGTTTATGTGAAGCTTCATGATTTTTGAGAAATCATGGCGAGGGAAAGTCACAAACTCTTCTAGGATGTTAGATGACTTCATTGAGATCAAGAGAATCTTGTCTCGATTTGCGAACTTAGAGTGTAGATCACAAAATGGACAAGTTTCGTAGGGGTTGTCTACAAAAATAAGCGTAGCTGATTTTGAGAACAATAGCTGGCTCTAACTGGGGAACTTCCATTGATCGAACTTTGAAACTATCGAAGGGAGGAGAATCTAGTCTCTAAGTGCCTTCATCCATGCCATTAGGCCATAGAGTCAAGCTACCAAAAAGAAAAAGACATAAAAGACTAACCAAAAACACAAAAATAAAAACACAAAACTATACAAATGTACAAATGAACTTATCTGATACTTCAAGGATTGAAGTGCTTTAGATGTTGTCCACTGTGAGGCAGCAAGAATGGTGTTCCATCCTGATACTCCAACAAGAAGCTATTTTCACCACAGAACTAATGAATGGTGAACAAACCTCTCCATAGGTAATCAAACTTCCCATGCATTCCCTTTGGTTCTCTCCTCTTGTCCCACAACAAGACTTGATCTCCAATTTGAAACTCACGAGTCCTTTCTTTCTTGTCAAAGAGTTTCTTTACCTGACTTTGATGATCAGCGATTCGATCCACTACCAAAGCTCCCTACTCCTCAAGTTCAGTTAGGTACATGATCCTTTTGTCAATAGAACTATCAAAAGTTCTATCTTCCACTGCCTTTGCCAACTTTAGTGCCAGGAACTCCAAGGTAATTGGTATCTCCACATTCAGACCATACAGAAGTTGAAATGGTGACATACCTATTGCCCTTTTAAGGGTAATCCTATCTGCCCATAAAGCATCAAACAACACTTTATGCCAAGTTCTCTGACTATCCTCCACCAGTTTCCTGATAATAGTAACCAGATTTTTATTACTTGATTCTGCCTGACCATTCCCTTGCAGATAATAGTCTGAAGAGTGGGAAAGAATGATCCCATGTTCATAGCAAAAACTAGTGATCTCGTGGGAAGAGAAACAAGTAGCATTATCTACTACAATCTTGTTTGGAACTCCAAACCTGGAAATAATATTTTCCTTAACGAAATTGCATACCACTTCAGAAGTAGCATGCTTAACTGGGATGGCTTCCACCCACTTGGTAAAATAATTTGTCGCGGTGAGAACATAGTTGTGTCCCACACTTGATGGTGGGTTCACAGTGCCAATGAAGTCTATGCCCCATTGCTGAAAAGGTTCTTCGATCACCACTGACTTAAGAGGTAGTGCGGCCAACTTAGGTTTCCCAACAAACTGTTGACACAACTCACACCTACGTACCCAATTGTACGAATCTTGAAACAGTGTGGGCTAATAGTATCTGGCCCGCAGAATCTTGTGAACCATCACGGGTGCAAAAAAATGTCCTCCACAGACTAGATTATGGAAAGACTCCAGTAGTCTACTTTGTTGTGCTTTATCCATGCAATGGAGAAATACTCCATCAAGGCTTCTTTTGTACAAGCCATTGTCCCATAGGACATAGTTAGCAGTCTTCAATTTAACAGTTCTTTTTTTTTATAAGACAAATGGGTAGGACACTCACAATAGGTAAGAAAATGAGTGATATTTGAATACCACTCATTTGTAGTTGTGACAAAAAGAACAGTTGGCATCTCCTCAACTTCTTCTTCTTCATCCCTTGTCTCTTTTGGTATGTTATCGGCAATCAATTGACACAAAGCTCTGCCACGCACAAGCTTGGTAGGTTTGATATCAAGATCAAACTCTTGGATCTTAGCAATCCAATTGCCTCTTTTGGTTCCAAACTCCTGTTGAGTTAGAATAGACTTTACTGTTGTATCAGGCATGAAAACAACAATATGTGAATCCAGAATATAGAACCGGAAATGCTTTATCGCCTTAACCACGGCATAGGCATGCTTCTCCATATTCAAATATTTCAATTCATGAGCTTTGAGAGGACAACTCATAAATGATATGGGGGATTCCACACCTTCTTCATTCTACTGAACCAGAATGGCTGAAAGTGTATGTTCAGAAGCGTAGCTATATACTACGAAATCTTTGGTAGAATTAGGATAAACCAGGACTGGAGCATGAGCAATAGCCCTCTTGATATCCTCAAATGCCACTTTGCCTTCCACACTCCAATGGAAAGTAGCCTTACCCTTCATCATGTTGACAATGTGATAGGTTTTCTTTGCAAATTCAGGAATGAACCTTTGCAGAAAATTCACCTTTCTGAAGAAAGAATGAATTGCAGTCTTACTAGCAGGCAAAGTAAGACTTTGAATAGATTTGACTCTTTCTGAGTCAATTTTAGTGCCTTCTCGGGATACAATGTGACTGAGAAGTTTATCTTCTGTAACCTTGAAAACTAACTTCTTAGGGTTGAGAGAGATACCATTTTGCCAACATTGTTCTAGCAGTTGTCATAAATGGTATGCATGATCATGATAGTGTTTGGAGAAAACAGTCAAGTCATCAAGATGCACCATGATGAACTTCCCCATCTCATCTTTGAAGGCAAGGTCAATCGCTCTCTAGAATGTGGCACCAACATTGATCAAACCAAAAGGCATCCTACAATATGCAAATGTGCCTCAAGGTGTTGTGAAAGCAGTCTTGTACTGATCTACTTCGCTGACCTCTACTTGATTATATCCCAAAAAATTGTCTAGCATAGACAGCATTTCCGAACCAGTTACTGTTTGCAACACTTGGTCCATGATGGGTAGGGGGTAGTTATCCTTTAGAGAAGATTGGTTGAGATTCCTAAAATCAACACAGATACGGATTTCTCCATTCTTCTTCCTTACAGGAACTATGTTCATGATCTAGGTGGAGTGATGAATTGGAAAGATTATCCTTGCATTGAACATTTTCTGAATCTTAGAAAGGATAGTACCTGATATTTTGGGATTGTATTGCCTTTGTTTCTGCTTGTGAGGCAATGACCCAGCTTTGAGGGGAATTTCATGTTGAATTTCCTTAGGCCTGAAGGACTTCAAATCATCATAAGAATATGCCAAAACATCAATGTAATGATGAAGGAGTGTAATGAATTTGAACTTCTCATCGGTAGTGCAACACTTCCCAATCTTGACCATTTTGGGATCTGCCTTCGAACTCAAATTTACTTGCTCAAATTCTATAGAGGAACTTGAATCCAGTTGTTGCTGCTGCTTAATGTATCTGTCATGCTTATCAAATAGCTTTTCCAGGGAAACCAAACCTTTTGGAATCTTATTCCCTTTTAGTTGAAGAAACTCTTCACCAGTTTGTGAATCTATTTCAGAAACGTATTCCAGTGGTGGAGATTCACTACATTCAAAATAGAGCTCATCAAAGCTATCCATCTTTTCCAAGAAAGCAATAATTTGATTATCACCATTGAACACCTGCCAATGGTCAGCATTATCAGGTACACTTGGTCAGAAGACTAGCTCAATTATGTACTTGTTTCCTTTGAAATCTTTATGAGGGACCATGAGAGTGGCGGAGATGGCTAATGAATCTGCATGATCATTAAACTCTCTAGGTACTGCAAAAATATTGAAAGCATCAAAACCTTCAATGAAATCCCATACGCGATTGCAATAATGTCTCAATCTTTCATTTTTGGTTTGATATAAATTTCTCACTTGACAAACCACTAATTTGGCATCTCCTTGAGCATGAAGATTTTTAACACCTCTAGCATGAGCAGCTTCCAATCCGAGCAGCAATGACTCATATTCAGCAGTGTTATTGGTATTGTCGAACTACAACTTGTATGAGAAAGGGAAGATATCACCTTGTGGAGATATTAAAACAATTTCAGCTCCAGAACTGGTAGAGGAACAACTGCCATCAAATTCTAAAACCCATACCTCATTAGAATTTGATTTTTTGGAATTTCTTTGACCAGAAGATTCTTCTTCATCAGTGAGGGAAGAATCTGACATTACTATACCTTCACCTGAACTTTCATCTAAAGACTCTTTTGATTCTCCATCTGAATTATTTGAGCTCTCACCTGATGAACTCTCATCTAATGAACTAGGAACATCTTCAGTAGATAGAAAATAATTACCCATTCCCGAGGACTCAAACAAAATTTGAGCTTTGGGATTTGTCGTTTGGGTAACAATGTATTTTACCTCTTTCTCAGGAAGCAACTTTTGCATGATGCCTTTAACAGGTATCCTTTCTTTAGATAGATCCATGTTCAACTCCCCACCTACATCCTTGCAAAAATTATGCCCAAGCAGAATGCCATAGGAAGCTGGAACGTCGGCTACTAGGATTGTCATCTTAATCCTCTTATTTGGAAAGGCTGCAAATGCAAATTGGGCATCTTTGATTTGACCCAAAAGTGGTACTTGCTTATTTTCCATGGAGAAAAATCTCCCAAAAGTCTTAGTTAAGGTGAGGCCAAGGGCGTCTGCTACTTTGGCGAGCATAACATTATCAAAGGCTCCATAATCTATTATGCAATTGCTCAACTTATGACCATTTACCAATAGAGAAACATAGAAAGGTTCTATTTTTCCTGGGGCAACAAGGGGAGTAGTGACAAGATTATTTTGGGTAGATTTATTCTTTGAGGAATCATGGGCAAATTTTGGAAAATCTTGTCCTCAAGGGACAGTCTTGTTTTTGACGTATTTAGCTAACCTATCAAACTGTTCAGGATTAGCTTGTAAATACTCAACTTCAGACATTTGGATTTTGGTCTTCCTAGCATGATCTATTATATCAAATAACTGAAATGAACTAGAAATAGAGGAAGGAAATCCATCATTCTAAGTTTTATTAGAGGTAGTACTAGTCTAAGGGATAGAAGTAGAAGATACAGGATTGTTAGATGTACTTACTTGCCTATTACCCACTGGGTCCTTGATTGAAAAGGCAACAGAGTTCCTCGTTTAGCAATTGAGATCACTGGTTGAGGTTCTTCTCTTGCTTTTCCTTTATCAGCTTGTTGAGTTGACTGATTTTGGGACCTAGTAAAAACAACATATGCTCCATCATACACTTCTCCTTCTTTTTCAGCTTCATCTTGGTAATTCAGAAAGCCGATGGTAGAGTCGCTAGCTAATTCTTCTTCTCCTTCTGTAAAAAGATTAGCATCATTCTCCTAGTCCAACTCAGGTTGGAAAGAATGATCATGTTCTATTTCATAATAGCCAACTGCTGAGTTGACCGGTGTTGCTTCAATGGCGAGCTTCCCTTGTGTAGGTGGAAGACGATTGTGTTGTCCTTGATTTTTAGTAGCATTGCCTTGATATGAATTATTGGGAAATGTCCTCCTTGGTATATCCCAATAAGAAGGAGGGGCAGATATACTTTGGGACATTTTCCTTTTCAGAGCTAGCAATTTATTTGCTAACTTTTGCACCATAGGGTCTTTGGTGCTTGTAGAAGAATTATCAATAGAAGAGGGACCTTTATTTCTATTAGAATCTCTTCTTATCTTACCCGCAAGGATAAGATCATCTTCGACTTCGGTAGCCAAAATCTGAGCTGCAGGAAGATCTGTAGGACTAACTCGCCTTAGCAGAAAAATCACTTCAGGAAGCTGAGTATTGATAAAGAAACACTTAAGATTCTCCGTTGTTGGTTGAGCGGTGGTAGGAATCCTATTTCTCAGTTTATTGAACTTGGCGATGAAATCTCGCATGGGTTCATGCGACTCTTTCTTCATCTAGGTTAGCTGTGCTAACAAGGCATGAGCATCTTCTGTAGGTTTAAACCTAGCTTCGAACTTGGTCTTGAGAGTGTTCCAGTTCATTATAGTTTGAGCTTGAAGATGGTAAAACTAGTCTGTAGCAGCACCTCGCAATGTTTCTACAAAAAGTCTTACTGCACATCTTCATGTTCCACACCTATTACACCACAGGCTATACAAAAAGCTGTAATGTGTTCATCAGGGTGGACTTTCCCGTCACCATAGAACTTAGGAAAATTCTTTCTTGAACTATGAGGTAGTTCATGCAATGGTGGGGTTAAATTTAGAGGACCAAAAGTGTTACCCCAAGGGCCTTGAGCTGCCATGATGCACTGATTAAAAGGTGGGATAACAAACCTTTGTGGAGTATGAATAGACAAAACTCTGCTAACACTAGAACTAGAAGCTTCACTTGGTATTGGAGACCTGGCGTTGGTAGGAGGAAAACTCCTGGTTTGCTGAAGGTGAGGTTGTGGAGGCAAAAGACCAAAGTTATTTTACTGCATCAACTCAAATACAAGATCAATAATACCTTGAGCTCTATTGCTTCTTATATACCGTGAATCTGCCAGAATGTAGTGTAATCAACAAAATTTTGAAACAAATGGAAAAGAACTGAAAATGCTTCAACTCAAAGCATGAGGCTTCAAGTTGCGCTTTCCTTCCCCAGCAGAGTCTCCAAAAACTATTGGGTGAATATTTTGTCTTCAACTAACTGAAGGAAAAATGGTTATATCGACCATAGTGTAATGAGATAAATCTCTCCTCTCAGCAAGGGGAGGTTCCCTATCAACTATCACAAATTACTTTAAACTAAATACTAATTCAGGGGTGAAACCATTTTTTCAGAAATGATATTTACAAAATGAAAGAGCACTTTCTTGATACAAATTGAATAAGTAAGAAACCCATGCTAATTTATAACTTAGAACCCAGTAGAATGAGGTGCAGCCCAAAGTCTTCACCAAAAACTACGACAAAACATATGATCACAAAAGATAATAGTAGTTTAAAGCCTTTCCAATATCTTTCACTTCAAAACATAAAAACACAAACTAAAGATAATTGTTGTAGCACAAAGTCTCCACAATCAACTTTAGAACATCTCCTAGATTATTCTCACTCACACTACTATTTGTTCAAATAGATAAGATAGTATTAGGAAAAGGACATAAGAACAATTTCCAATACGCCACAAGTTGTTTCAACACAAAGTTTGAATGATCACTTGCTTTCTTATTCACTTGATAAAATCTGATTTACAATTTGAACACAGTCTCAAAATGCTCTTCAATTTGGCAGAGGTTTGCTTCAATAACTAAAATATAAATTTACAATAGAGGCCCTCTTTATTTATAGGGAGGAGCCTGGAGAAAAAATAGGAAATTTACAACTACTTTGACTTATTCAACAAAGGAGTCCTATTTGACTTGGGACTTCCTTTGTCTCACATGTAATTACATTTTAGAAAATTACATATGGATATGTCCACAACAAAATTCAAATTACATATTCAAGAAAAATAAACTAAGGCACTAGCTTCCTCCATCATTCTTCTTTAGAAAACCCTGGTACATGGCCTGTATGGCTGCCATCTCACATGCATCTGGTTTAGCTGTATTTTCTGAGATAGTGCGGGCCCGAAGAATTGCGTCTTTTACTGCCTTTATTGCCTTTTCATGTTTGTCCAGATTGTACTTCAAGTTTTCTAAAGTTGAATGTTGATCATATAGATTATCCATGGAAATTCTAAATTATACTACTTTAATATATTGACCGGATAAATCTCTGTGTAATAAGAATAGGCCTTGATGTCGTGGATGAAATAAGTGGTGGCATAAATTTATTCCAATTATTTATAACTTGGGTCCCCCATACCAGTTTTTGGAGCTACTTTTAAGTATATTTGTAATCCAAAAATGCCTTTTTGCATTATGGTTTGGGCTTAGTTTGATTAGTTTTCTAAATGTAATAATTAGCTTATAAATTGTATACTTTTTTAAGTTTTATTTATAACAATATATTATTATCAGTTTATGGAGATTCATTCATAATTCTTTTTTTTTGGTTTGGGTATACCTGGGTTTTTAGCCTAGTCCGGGCCCAGAGAGACCCTTACCAGGGATCTCTTCCCATGGATTTATCGTCGCCTAAGACCACAATTGGGGGGTCTCCATCCCTAATGGGCATTATCACCCGGACATTAGCACCCTTAGTTCAAATCTATGAGCTCGTTGGCCCAGTGGAGGACCCGGGAAGGATTCTGAGAGCACGGCAGCCAAACAAAGGCACAAGGCCTGCGAGCTCGTTGGCCCAGTCGAGATTTGAACCTGGGTGGTGATCACCACAACCAAGTGAACTTACCACCACATTGTGCCCCGAAGGGCGATCCATTCATATTTCTTATTGTATATTCATCACCTTGGTTTAAATTTGTGGGTGCAAACTTTCAATTGAGTTTACTTTTGTAGTCACAAATCTAATGCTTGAAATTTAAAATTTTAAAATTCAAATTCCTACTATGTCCATCATTTCACTAGTAACTACGATTTGGCCTAGCATGTGTTTAGTTGATTCATGGGCTTGGTTGTTGTATTTAAGGACATTTATGTACTTATTTGAAAGGGGTCAAGGACTATCATTCTCAAAGCATGCTACAACTTATTGATAGAAGATTTTTTTGAGAGCATTTTAGTAGCATTTATTAAAGCATTATCAAATTGTGTTATCCTAGGTCTATTGCAGGCTTGATCAAAAACTTTGATCTTTTACTCATAGTCATAATGCTAGTCCCACTACAGGTCTAAATTAGGAGAACTTGACCCTCACAATTTAGTAGATTTTCTGAAGGTGTTCCTAAACACTATCAAGTTCTTGTGCATACTTAGACATGTCAAAATCAAGGTGAGAAAATTCTAATATTGCACATTCTACCAAATTAGATTTACAAGTTTCAAGTTCAAAAACATGCACAAGTTTAAGTCCCTACTCATGAAAATGAAATCCACATTTGTGTAGGTGACCCAAAGTGAAAAATGGTCAATTGGTGTAATCAAAGATCTTCACCTAAGTCAACCCTAAAATTTTAGAATATTGGTAAATCAAATTTTGATATCTATCACAACAATTTTCCATCATCAATCTTTGAGCTAAGTATCTCATTTAATATCTATATTTAATTTGAATACATTTTAATTAAATCAATCTCAACTATTTTATCTAGGTTAATTATTGCTCAATTAGATGCATTCATTTAATTAACCTAGATAATTTTTGTAAAGCATATTCTATTCATTACATTTTTGGTGAGCTTGACTTATCTTAGATGGGCGTAGGCTTTGGCCTTAGTTTTTGTCATTCTTTTATTGAGGCTTCCAAATCTAATTTTCTAATTGCATCATCTTAGTTTAGATCTCATTAGGGTTTAGATTCCCTCTTTAAGTGGGATTCATATAGCTCTACGTTTCCTTGTGGTTTTGTGATTCATTGCGATATCTTTTTTTATGCACCCTAGCTACCCTTATTTTTCCCTTGATTGGGTTTCATTTGTCGATTCATTTTTATATCTCAATGTATATTATTATTTTCTAGATTTTAAAATAGACCTTACCTATCATTTCTACCAATTAGTCTTTTAGGGTTTTGTGAGTTGTTTACATGCCACAATCTTTTTCTCACCCCCGTGTACCATTAAGAGTAAGCCCTTTTCTAAATCCTCACATCTTAAACTACTAAGAATGTGTTCATAATGATGTCTCCACTAGTAGTATTTTTAGGATTTTAGATTTGAACTTAAAAAATTTACCCAAGATCTTTGGCTATCACACTAAGGACTGCCAATATTCTATATTGAAGTTGAAAGGAACACCATGAGTGAATATAAATTGTCATTATCTTCTCATTCCTCTTAATATTCTATAGAAAATACACTTATTTATAGCCTCTTAGATGGATGAGTCACAATGACAAGTGCTTGAGGATGGTTAAGATAACTTCACATAAGATATGAGCTTAGTAAACAAATAGAGACAATCGTGGTAGTTGATGAGGTAGAGGTTACATCTAATTACCATCAATTGAGGAATGATGAGGCAAAGGTGGCACTTGAGCATCTTCAATCAAGGATGAAACATGTCCTTATTAGCTACCTAGGAATGAAACATATTATTCAAGTAAAATTAATAAAAAGAGGTGCAATAAAATATTGCACTAACAACTCCCTTAAGTGCAACTTACCTGGGAGGAAAATAAATGTGTTCTAACAAATATTATCATGTTAGGTAACCATGTATAAAAATGTCACCAAAGAAAGTGAGTGGGAGCCCCCAAGATATAATTCCCCCATGTTATAGGAGATGAAGAATGTCAAATAAAATACTCTCATAACCAATGTTGAAGTAGGTCCTACATCAACTAATTTATCTTTGTTTCAAATAAAAGAAGTCCTTGTGCTACAAGTCTCTTGAATTCACACTCCAAAGCTGGAATCAAGGGTGGAAAGATATATATATATATATATAGAAAATGTTTATATTTCTCCATGTCTATGTTGAAATATAATTGAATTTGATGAGTAGACTTTGGTACAATTGTAGGATGTGTCATCTTGAAAGCATGTAGAGGTGAGGGAGAGTGAGAAAAAGGGTTTATGTGTACCCTCATTACATATATAGAATGTGATGAAGCTTCATGATCTAGTTATCATCAAAGAGGAGAGAATAATGTGTCCTCAATAATATCATCAAGATCTGAAAAATGAGATTCTATAAATAGATGTGAAAAGTTCAGTATATATGTATCCTAATTAAAAGTAAATCCTATATAACTTTAATATGAACCCACTAAAGAGATCCATCATAAGTGTTTAAAGAAGCCATGGTCTCTAAAGAAGCAGTAGGAAGAGGAATCTTTGTTGTAGAGTTTATAACTTCTTATGAAGAATGGTCAAATAAAGAGTCATCGCAAGTATATGGAACTTCTTACAAAATTCCCCACAATTCATCATGAATAGATAGATGTTATAGTTACTTTTTAGACAACTATAATGTTGGTTATGCCCTTAAAATGTAAAATTCAAATTTGTCTTGTGTCCTGCATGACATGGTTAGCCCTTTGTTTATTATCAATCTAAGATATTCATAATTAGGGTGTCATCACTATAATTCTCAATACATGTTGAAAAGTTAATTATTACACTCATGTCTCAATTGTGAATGCCTATGTACAATTCTCATGTGCATATTTAGTTGTTAAATTTGTCCCCTATACTCTAATGATAGCCAATTTTATGGGCCCCACTGAATTGACCCACTCTATGCTCATGAGCATGCATTATTTTCTTAGATGTTCTATTTTGTTCATGAATACAATGTTTCTAGGTCCTTCATCATGTATTCAAGCCTTCTTATATTCTTGGTTTGATCTTGTGTTTCTATCCTTCATAGTCTACATCCTTTTATCATGTATTATCTTATTTTCGATTGTTTCATATTCCCAAATTTTTCTTAATTCATATTCCACTTGGCACCAAGATTCATATTCTATCATCCTAGTTATTTTATATTAAACAAGGGGTGCACTTTATAATTATAACTCAACATTGACATGTGATAGATTACAAGCATTTGGTCCAATACATGTCATGCATACCCTATTCCTTACGGTTTTCTTCCTTTTTTTGGATACAATAATTTATTGCACCTTCCTTGTGCTTTTAATCAATTTTGAAATGTTGATGGATGTGTTGAACTTAGAAGGTACATCAAAAACTATTGTAAGCACCCATATTGTGTGCGCATATGTTCTTGGGTTTGGGAATTAATTTTGCATGAGTTTTGTGCAACATTCTTTAGGAGATGTATCTTCAATATATTTAGGGGACAATAAGAATTTATTTGAATCAAGAAAACAACTAATTAAGGCTAATGCAAGTCACTATTTGACCTAATCAAGCTTGACCATGCATGAAGTGATTGATCTATTGGTAAGGGGCATTTATAAGTTCACTTATGGGCTTACCCTTTGCCTTATCTATATAAATTTCATGGATTTGGTGCATGTAGTTGTGTACTTTCCTTTTGTTTGAAAAGATATATTCTATTATAGGCATGGAATATGCCACATTGTGAGGGAACTATCACATAAAAGGGTAAGTGCATGGAAATGGGGGACAAAAAGGGGTCCAAAAGTGGACACATTTTTTCCTGAAATCAGTTAAATTGAACTTGGATGAGTAATTTGAGAGGCGTGCAATCATATTTTGAAGATACCACAAGAACAAGAATTGTAGTACTCTGAATCTAGTTTTTGAACTATTAAAGTTTCTAAAAATGGTTAGCATTAAGATATTCAAATGTTGTGCACACACAAAAGTGTTCCTATTTTTCTCATTAAAATATAATAGTGTTTAGTGCATAGTGGGAGGGGAGGGAGAATCTATATATGGATTACAAAGTGATTGGTCAAGATTTCCTCTCGGTCAGTTAAGTGAATCTCATTTCTTGACCCAGTGAGTTGAGCCTAACCTATTATGTATGATGGGGATAGAGGAATTCTCTATCTCTGGTTGAGCAATGCCTAGTCCCTTAGGTCATTGATCAACATCGGTCATCCAACCCTTCTCTTTCCTACTCCTTTCATAAGAGTGATTTCATCACTATATTATATACATAATATTATGGGTTGGTCAATGAAAGTAGCTATGATCCCCTTTCTCTAATATCTGGTTGGTTCCATGCATTAGTTGGAGCTTTGGCCAAGCATAAGTCACCTTAGGAAAGACAAAATCTAGAAAGAAGCGAGCAACACAAGACTAGTTGGAAATGACATGAAAGTCTCATTATGGTAGTGTAGTTTGAAATACTACTAGAATATCTAGTGCCTTTTTAGGATTAAATCCACCCCCTATTTAATTGTTGCATTCAATTTTTTAAAACTATTTGGTAGAAACATAGTTAAGAGTAAGTACTAGAAGTTTTGTAGTTTTTACATTTTTTTATTAAATATTTTTTTGCACTTTTCCAAAGTGGATACATCTTGAAAATTGCATCACTGAACATGTGCATAACATAACTTGCACAAAAATAATCAAAAATGTAATTTTTTGAATGTGTAAAGAATAAAGCATAGAAAAATCCTCTATTTTTAAAAAATTTTGATAAACAAATCAAAAGTTATATAGAAAAATCAATACATATGTATTTGAGGAATATTAAAACTAAAGATGACAGAAGACTAAAAGGTAAATAAACAAGAAAGAAAGCATAAACTAGAAGATTATACCTCGAGACTTCAAATCCTCCATTCTCGTTGGTAAGGTTGAGGAAATGGTGCACCCAAGACAATTTCCTAGCTTTACCCAATACATAATGGATGTGGATTGTTCTAATAACTAGCACAAATGGGATATGATGGGTTGGCAATGGATTTGGCTAAGAACTTGGGTATAAATTTTGGCATGGTATGGATGCAAAAAGGATTGATTAAAAAATGCTTGGAGGAGGCTAGAATTTATAAAGTTTTTGGAGGATTTTAGATCAATGGTGGAGGTTTGAAGTTGAGATCTAAGGGTGGAGATGAAATGGTGAGATCAAGGGTTAAGATTTGATCAACAATAATGGATGGCTCTCATTATATTTGAATTTTTAATTGATCCTAGGAAAACTTTGTATTCATGAGGATTAAGACATATGAATGAATTAAAATTCATTCATATGGGGAGGGTGTAATAAAAATGACACATGCATGTTTTTGGCAAAGACATGTGTGAGCATTTATATTAAAATATGGTCTTGCATGAAAGAGAAAAGGTGAGGTGGAGACACATTTGACTCCCTTTTAATTAAAAAATACTTTTTATTCAAAGGGTGTGGGGAGATGGGATAATGGAGGTTTAGGATAATTAATTAAGTGATTAACTTAATTAATATGGCTGTTAGAAATTAATAGAGGGGTAAATTAGTGGTTTAGATTAATTAAGTGTTTACTTAATTAATTTGGGTCTAGGGGCTAGGTAGGGTGTGATAGCTAATTAAATAAATGATATTTATTTAATTAGGCCGAGTTTCGGTCATAGTCTAGGTGGATTAATCAAATAAGTGTCTTTTATTTTATTAATCTAGGTTAGTCAATGGTGAAAAATTAATTAAATAAATATTGGAATATTTATTTAATTAATTGTGGACAATGGTTAAGGTAGGGTAATTTAAATTAATTCAATTTATTATAGGTGAATGATTAGGTTGAATGGTTAAGATGAATGGCTAGGATAAATTAATTAAATAAATTGATTTTATTTGATTAATTGGTGAAAGGGGAGTTAGTGATATGGGAAAGTGGTTTGCATGGTCAAGGTATTTTTAGGTGTCTACATTTTGCCCCTCTTTGATGTGGCAACCGAGTGGGAATGACATCAGATCAAAGAATTTTTGTTTTACCCCAGGTAACTGGATGAAGATAAATGGATGAGGGATGCCCCCTCAAGAGATTAGGTGAAAAATATATTTTTTTAGTGAACTCTCAAAATGGAGGAAATGATGGTGGAAAAAGAGGTTCTAGTATGATTTGGGTTCAATAGAAGAAAAAATGGGTTAAAATGGGTATGATTTGTGGCTTGGGGAGGAAAAATGGGGGATTAGGGCTTATGTGGTAGTTATAGATAGACCAAAGTGGGCCCAACATACCATATTTGCACCATTGAGCTTGCTAAGTTGGATAGAGAAGAGCTAGAGCATTGGCACAACGAGGCATTCCACGTGAGGAGCATTGATCTGAGCTTGTCTGTGAGTACCAAAGACCTCTCGTGGCTTGCATACGAGTATGTCGGCTAACCTAAACTTTGTGTTGCAAGTATGAGGTGAACCAGTGTTGTCATTGATGTCAACATACTCATATTGCATTGACAAGAGGGATTCGATGAGCAGTGTGCTGAGGATATTGAGAAAATTAGCCTCAGTCAGGAACAGTGAAGAACAGTGATGAGAAGAAGGCAAATGTATTGTATAGGATGCGAACCGGAGGATGCAGATTAAAGGGTTTGTATATATGAGTCTTGAGATGCTTCAGTTAAGATTTCAGAGGTCCGCATGAAGATCTGAAGGAGTTGTGGCTGTCGGTGTGGAACCGGTTCCAGCAAGTGTTCAGAGGTGACAGAGGATCACAGAAAGGTCCGGTGAGGTCCGGAATTGTATAATCCTAATCTGCAGATTGGAAGGAGTGTTTGGGATGTCCTTGTGATGTGTCATCTCAAGTTGTTATGATTTGGAGGTCCGGAAGTACCTTTTACATTGTGACAATGGCGACAGACTGTGTTCTTGAAGTTCCGGATAAGGAAGAGAAGAGATTCCAGTAAGTAGAGGAAGTGCGGATGTACCTGGTCATTTAGGCAGGCTTGGAAATGTCCGTGGATCATGTTTAGGTTGTGTTGTTGGTCCGCATTGATGGTAGAGCCCGGAATTGAAGATAATCTTCCGGATGAAGTTCTTGCTCTGTTTAGCCGACCGGATGAGTTGTTCATCCTGCGAATGTTCTTGTGGTGGCCGACCGGATGTGTTATTCATCTTGCGGATATTCTTATGGTTGATTGCCGACTTAGATGATTGTTCCTAAGTTGATGTCTTGTATAAATAAAGGTTTGTGAGTTCATTTTGTAGTGTGGATTGTGTGGATGAGAGTGGTGTAGCGAAGAGAAGTGCGGAAGGCAGAGCAGAGGTTTTTGGGCTTAAATGGAACTGATCCGGACATGGTAAAGATGTCATTCTCCAGTTCAAGACTGTGATTCTTATCACTTTGTAGACAGTGTGTCTCCTTGTAGGCAGTGGACCTCTTTGTGAGCAGTGTGCTCGGGCAGTGAGCCCTAATTGGCAAGTGCCATTCTTTTTCTTATTCTTTTAACAGAGAATAATCCTTGGGTTAATCACCTCGTGGTTTTTCCCTTAACTGGGTTTTCCACGTCAAAATCTTGGTGTTCATTGTGTTGATGTTTATCTGCTCTTGTGTTTGTGCGTTTTTACTTTCATGGATGATTAATTGATATGTTGTTAACTAACAAGACGAATCAAGTGTTTGAAATAGAAAGCAAGTTTGTATACAACTGATTCACCCCCCCTCTCAGTTGTATGCCCTAGATCCAACACTTTGTACTTTTTTGGTTTTTGGTATTTATGAGGTTAAAGGGTAGGTTAGGTGTTTTAGTGCTTATGCATATTTGCACAACACTCATGGTCGGTAGTTTAGTGCCTAAGTCTAGGTTAGTGCAATAGTTTTGAACAAGGGGTAGCGCTAGTTTTAGCACATGCAGTTAGGGGTTACAAGAATTAGCACTTGCATCTCGATAGAACTTTCGTCTTGATTAGTAATTAAGGGTAGCAGATTAGTGCTTCTATCTTGATTGACACTAACCATAGGTTTTTTGGGCCTTCCAGTAGGAATAGCACTTGGGGTTGATGGAGTAGTGCTTTCATCTGGATTAGCACTTAGGGTTAATGGTTTAACGCCTCTATCTCAATTTTAGCACTTAGGTTTAGTCTGCTAGTGCCTTTGTCTAGGATAACACTTAGGGCATTCGAAGGATAGGGCATTTAGAGCAGTCTATACAGTAACCACCTCAACAACAACCACCACCACATCAATAGTTGATGGGGCCATCTCCGCCATGTTTGGTGAGCCATCCCATTCAAGGATTTCATATAAGGACAATTCCACCTAGGAGTTGGACATGTAGTCTTGTATGCTCATGCATTTTGTATTTTGATAGTTCTATAGAACCCATGTATATACTATGTATCATGACCATTTTTTATATGTATATGGATTTATTCATATATGAGGTGATCATTTTGGTAGCTTATGATGTTATGATGATTTATGGATATGTTTTGATTATTTTATGTATGAATGGATGATGTAGATGTATTTGATTTATGCGATTATGATATGGATGGATTATGATGTGGAATATATGTTTATGTGATGCATATGGTAGATAATGTAGATGTATGATATTATTTGATGAATGATTATTATGTTATGCATAGGATTTTGTGGTAGATGTATGGATGGCTATTTATGATTTTATGGATGGACTATGATGTGGATTATGTTATTTGATGGATGATGTGGATGCATGTTGGTTTTTTGATAGATGGACTATATATGATGTATGATGCATTATATTATGGATGGATTATGATTTATGGGTTTATGGGGTAAGTGCAAGAAGATGGGGGGCCAAAAAGGGGTCTTAAGTGGCCACTTTTTTTTCTGAAATCAGGAAATACTGGCCTTGGATGAGAAATTGAGCATAGTTACACTCAAAATTTGGAGATGCAACCAAAACAATGTTCGTAGTGCTCCGAGTCTACTTTCTAAACTACTATTTTTTT
Source organism: Cunninghamia lanceolata (assembly GCA_027924645.1). Classification (NCBI taxonomy): domain Eukaryota; kingdom Viridiplantae; phylum Streptophyta; class Pinopsida; order Cupressales; family Cupressaceae; genus Cunninghamia; species Cunninghamia lanceolata. Next base: position 2,759,652 of record BSBN01000236.1, read on the forward strand.
TTTGAAAATGACATAGATTAAGGGGTTCAAAAGAGGGAGCCACATAAATTGGTGTTGTTTCTGTCAAAAAAACATAACATAGCATGTTTTGTGGCTCCCTCAAAAGGTCAACTTTTTTTAGGTATTTTTAAAATCGCTTCAATGAGAAATTAGCTAATAGCATGTAGTTTATCCCTGATTTTTCTGATAATTTTTTGACGAATATTTAATTTTTTACTAATTTTCAAAGAGGACACATACTAAAAAATAGAATTTTGGCCGTGCTACCCCTATAAATTTTAAAAACTAATTGAAAATTATTTTTTCTTTTTTTAATATTTGTAGAATGGAGTCTAGTTTCTAAATATGTAATTTTTTTGAAATTTCAATGAATAGTTAATTTACAATGAAAAAAAGACCAAACAGTGGTTTTTGCCCAAAAACGGACACACAAACAAAAGAAATTAAAGATGAAAGGCTTAACATTGTTAAAATGTGAAAAAAATCACATCGTCAAATAGCTAAGAGAAAGCCTAACATTACCCAGGTGTTTGATTTGTTCAACCTTGAAACACGTGCAAACCTGAGGGTTAGCACGAACGAAAGTATGTGAAATCTTGAAGAATATGGAAAAACACGTTTGTTACTGTTCAAAAGGCACTCCAAGCCTTTGGGTTGGAAATCCAAAGAAAATCCCAAGCCCAAGGCTTGGGATTCCCAAAGAAAGACATAACATGAGCGCGTTATAACGCGCTCGCGTTATATTTTGCTTTGCATTTTCTTTTTCCGCAAGTCTGTTGTTTGTCATGTTTGACATAATGCCCTCGCGTTATGATCCCCTTAAAATTTTTTATGTTCAATGCTATTAATCATGTATGTATGTATGCCTATATGTATGTATGTATGTATCTATGTATGCCTAAATGTATGTATGTATCTATGTATGCCTATATGTATGTATGTATAGTGTCGAGGGCATAGGAGGGTAGAGATGGGAGTGAACCAGATAGGGGAGGAGAGGGGTGGATAAGGATTGAGTGATTAAGGTTTAAGGTTGAGGGTTGAGCATTTAGGGATAAGATTTAGAGTTTAGGGATAAGGGATTAGAGTTTAGGACCTTGAGGGATTAGGGTTTAGGGTTGAGGCTTTAGGGATAGCATTTAGGGTTAAGAGTCGAGGGATTAGGTTTAAGGTAGGGTGTTGAGGGTAGAGGGATTAGGGATAGGGTTTAGGGTTGAAAGTTTAGGGTTGAGGGATTAGGGTTTAAGGTATAGTTTAGTAGTTCTTGTGGATAGACCCAGTAAACAATGGGAGATTATTTGCCTGTTTCATAACAATATACCTTCCCTAAGTGCGAGGTGGACAACAAGAAACATAGATGTACCCCAATGCAAATCCTTTCTCATAATGATCATCCTTAGGATTTCTACTATTAATTACTCACTGTGGATGTACCATACGCAAAGCTTTTCTCATAGGGTTTAAGCTATAGTGTCGAGGGTTGAGGGTTTATTGATAGTGTTTAGCGTTGAGGGTTGAGGGATTAGGTTTTAGGGTTGATGGATTAGAGTTTAAGGTATAGTGTTGAGGGTTGAGGGTTTAGGGATAGGGTTTAGGGTTGACGGATTAGAGTTTAGGGTTGACAGATTAGCATTTAATGTCAAGGTTAGGGTTAGAGTGTCGAGGGTAGAGGGATTAGGGATAGGGTTTAGGGTTGAAGGTTTAAGGATTAAGGGTTGAGGCTTTAGGAATGATGGTTTAAGGCTTAAGATATAGTGTCAAGTGTTGAGGGTGTAGGGATAGGGTTTAAGTTTTAAGGGTTAAGGGTTGAGGGATAGGGATTAGGGTTTAAGGTATAGTTTTGAGGGTTGATGGTTTAGGGATAGGGTTTAGGTTTGAGGGATTAGGGTTTAGGGTTGATGAATTAGGGTTTAATGTTGAGAGTTGAGGCTTGAGAGTTGAAGGTTGAGGTTAAGGGATAGGGTTAATGGTCAAGGGATTAGGGTTAAATAAGAGTGTCAAGGGTAGAGGGATTAGGGATAGGGTTTAGGGTTGAAGGTTTAATGATTTAGGGTTGAGGATTTAGGGATGAGGGTTAAGGGATTAGGGTTTAAGATATAGTGTCAAGTGTCGAGCGTGTAGGGATAGGTTTTAGGGTTCAAGTTTTAAGGGTTAAGGGTCGAGGGATCAGAGTTAAGGGTTGAGGGTTTAGGGTTTGACATTGAGGGTTGAGTATATTGAGGTTCGAGGGTTAAGGGTTTCGGGATAGGGTTGAGTGTTGATGGATTAGGGTTAAGGGATAGGGTTGGAGGGTTTAGGGATAAGGGATTAGGGTTTAAGGTATAGTATCAAGCCCGTTAAGGGTCTAGGAATAGGGATAGCATTTAGGGTTTAGGGATGAGGGATTAGAGTTGAGGGATGATAGATTAGGGTTGAGGGATTAGGGTTTAGGGATAAGGTTTAGGGTTGAGGGTTGAGGGATTAGGGTTTAACGTATAGTGTTGAGGGTTTACAAATAGGGTTTAGGGTTGAGGGATTAGGATTTGATGTTGAGGGTTAAGGCTTTAGGGTTTAGGGTTTAGGGACAGGGTTGAGGGTCGATGGATCAGAGTTAAGGGTTGAGGGATTAGGGTTTGATGTTGAGGGTTGAGGGTTGAGGGTTGAGGTTCGAGGGTCAAGGGTTTAGGGATAGGGTTGAGGGTCGAGGGATTAGGTTTAAAGTAGAGTGTGGAGGGTATAAGGATTGGGGATAGGGTTGGAGGCTTTAGGGATAAGGGATTAGGGTTTAAGGTATAGTATCAAGTTTGTTGAGGGTTTAGGAATAGGGATAGCATTTAGGGTTTAGGGATGAGGGATTAGAGTTGAGGGATGACAGATTAGGGTTGAGGGTTGAGGGATTAGGGTTTAGGGATAAGGTTTAGGGTTGAGGGTTGAGGGATTAGGGTTTAAGGTATAGTGTTGAGGGTTTAGGGATAGGGTTTATGGTTGAGGGATTAAAGCGAAGGGTTGATAAATTAGGATTTGACATTGAGGGTTGAGGGTTTAGGGTTCAGGGATAGGGTTGAGGGTCGAGGGATCAGATTTAAGGGTTGACGGATTAGGGTTTGACATTGAGGGTTAAGGGTTGAGGTTTGAGGGTCAAGGGTTTAGGGATAGGGTTGAAGGTCAAGGGATTAGGGTTAAAGTAGAGTGTGGAGGGTATAAGGATTAGGGATAGGGTTGGAGGGTTTAGGGATAAGGGATTAGGGTTTAAGGTATAGTATCGAGTCTGTGGAGGGTTTAGGAATAGGGATAGCATTTAGGGTTTAAGGATGAGGGATTAAAGTTGAGGGATGACGGATTAGGGCTGAGGGTTGAGGGATTAGGGTTTAGGGATAAGGTTTAGTGTTGAGTGTTGAGGGATTAGGGTTTAAGGTATAGTGTTGAGGGTTTAGGGATAGGGTTTAGGGTTGAGGGATTAGAGTGAAGGGTTGAGGGATTAGGATTTGACGTTGAGGGTTAAGGGTTTAGGGTTTAGGGATAGGGTTGAGGGTTGAGGGATCAGAGTTAAGGGTTGAGGGATTAGGGTTTGACATTGAGGGTTGAGGGTTGAGGTTCAAGGGTCAAGGGTTTAGGGATTTGGTTGAGGGTCGAGGGATTAGGGTTAGAGTAGCTCGTGTGGAGGGTATAAGGATTAGGGATAGGGTTGGAGGGTTTAGGGATAAGGGATTAGGGTTTAAGGTATAATATCGAGTCTGTTGAGGGTTTATGAATAGGGATAGCATTTAGGGTTTAGGGATGAGGGATTAGAGTTGAGGGATGATGGGTTAGGGTTGAGGGTTGAGGGATTAGGGTTTAGGGATAAGGTTTAGGGTTGAGGGTTAAGGGATTATGGTTTAAGGTATAGTGTTGAGGGTTTAGGGTTGAGGGATTAGAGTGAAGAGTTGAGGGATTATGATTTGACGTTGAGGGTTGAGGGTTTAGGGTTTAGGGATAGGGTTGAGGGATTAGGGTTTGACGTTGAGGGTTGAGGGTTGAGGTTTGAGGGTCAAGGGTTTAGGGATAGGGTTGAGGGTCGAGGGATTAGGGTTAAAGTAGAGTGTGGAGGGTATAAGGATTAGGGATAGGGTTGGAGGGTTTAGGGATAAGTGATTAGGGTTTAAGGTATAGTATCGAGTCTATTGAGGGTTTAGGAATAGGGATGGCATTTAGGGTTTAGGGATGAGGGATTAGAGTTGAGGGATGACGAATTAGGGTTGAGCATTGAGGGATTATGGTTTAAGGTATAGTGTTGAGGGTTTAGGGATAGGGTTTAGGGTTGAGGGATTAGAATGAAGGGTTGAGGGATTAGGATTTGATGTTGAGGGTTGAGGGTTTAGGGATAGGGTTGAGGGATCAGAGTTAAGGGTTGAGGGATTAGGGTTTGACGTTGAGGGTTGAGGGTTGAGGTTCGAGGGTCAAGGGTTTAGGGATAGGGTTGAGGGTTGAGGGATTAGGGTTAAGGGATAGGATTGAAGGGTTTAGGGATAAGGGATTAGGGTTTAAGGTATAGTATTAACCCGTTGAGGGTCTAGGAATAGGGATAGCATTTAGGGTTTAGGGATGAGGGATTAGAGTTGAAGGATGACGGATGACAGATTAGGGTTTAGGGATAAGGTTTAGAGTTAGGGTTGAGGGATTAGGGTTTAAGGTATAGTGTTGAGGGTTTAGGGATATGGTTTAGGGTTGAGGGATTAGAGTGAAGGGTTGAGGGATCAGGATTTGACATTGAGGGTTGAGGGTTTAGGGTTTAGGGTTTAGGGATAGGGTTGAGGGTCAAGGGATCAGAGTTAAGGGTTGAGGGATTAGGGTTTGACGTTGAGGGTTGAGAGTTGAGGTTTGAGGGTCAAGGGTTTAGGTATAGGGTTGAGGGTCGAGGGATTAGGGTTAAAGTAGAGTGTGGAGGGTATAAGGATTAGGGATAGGGTTGGAGGGTTTAGGGATAAGGGATTAGGGTTTAAGGTATAGTATTGAGTCTATTGAGGGTTTAGGAATAGGGATAGCATTTAGGGTTTAGGGATGAGGGATTAGAGTTGAGGGATGACGGATTAGGGTTGAGGGTTGATGGATTAGGGTTTAGGGATAAGGTTTAGTGTTGAGTGTTGAGGGATTAGGGTTTAAGGTATAGTGTTGAGGGTTTAGGGATATGGTTTAGGGTTGAGGGATTAGAGTGAAGGGTTGAGGGATTAAGATTTGATGTTGAGGGTTGATGGTTTAGGGTTTAGGGTTTAGGGATAGGGTTTAGGGTCGAGGGATCAGAGTTAAGGGTTGAGGGATTAGGGTTTGGCATTGAGGGTTGAGGGTTGATGTTTGAGGGTCAAGGGTTTAGGGATAGGGTTGAGGGTCAAGGGATTAGGGTTAAAGTAGCTCGTGTGGAGGGTATAGGGATTAGGGATAGGGTTGGAGGGTTTAGGGATAAGGGATTAGGGTTTAAGATATAGTATCGAGTCTATTGAGGGTTTAGGGATGAGGGATTAGAGTTGAGGGATGACAGATTAGGGTTGAGGGTCGAGGGATTAGGGTTTAGGGATAAGGTTTAGTGTTGAGTGTTGAGGATTTAGGGATATGGTTTAGGGTTGAGGGATTAGAGTGAAGGGTTGAGGAATTAGGATTTGACGTTGAGGGTTGAGGGTTTAGGGTTTAGGGATAGGGTTGAGGGTCAAGGGATCAGAGTTAAGGGTTGAGGGATTAGGGTTTGACGTTGAGGGTTGAGGGTTGAGGTTCGAGGGTCAAGGGTTTAGGGATAGGGTTGAGGGTCGAGGGATTAGGGTTAAAGTAGCTCGTGTGGAGGGTATAAGGATTAGGGATAGGGTTGGAGGGTTTAGGGATAAGGGATTAGGGTTTAAGGTATAATATCGAGTCTGTTCAGGGTTTATGAATAGGGATAGCATTTAGGGTTTAGGGATGAGGTATTAGAGTTGAGGGATGATGGATTAGGGTTGACGGTTGAGGGATTAGGGTTTAGGGATGACAGATTAGGGTTGAGTTTGTCTTTTTTCCTCTATGGGCATTTTCTATCAAGAACTTGATTATGAGGGCTTGCCCCTTCATTGTTATGCCTATCATATGGTGGAGCATCTGGCAAGCTCTTGCAGGAAATAGGAAAAGTTCTCCCTCAAAAACCTTGTGGTCATTCAAGTCTGAAGGGGAAGGTTTGGAAAGAGATGTGATCAATGCAAAGGATGTGATTAATCTATAGCAGGACAAAACGCAAGCGCATTATAACACGCTCACATTTTGTGTTGCTATAGAAATGGTAAAAAAGTGTTGACTCCCATGATCCAAGCCCACATGCTCTATTTTCATACTGATTCTGCGCGTGCTCCAAAAAAAAAAGAAGTGCTTTCATGCTGTTGGGAAGTTCACATGCACATTTGACACATTGTACTACCTTTGCATGATCTTTCCACCACCTTTTCTACTTTGCCAACTTGAGAAGGAGGAAATAACATAGTTTTCACACCAAGTTTGATATATATCTATTCAAGTTTCAATTTTTGTAGTGTTGCAATGTTAATTCTAATTCAATTTTAGGAATTTAACATCATAGATTGGTTAATAGTATTGTTGTTAGTAATTATATTTGAGTGTTATTCAATTTAACATTGAAAAGGAAGCAAGTGGTGAAAAACTAAAATTGTTGAGGAGTTTGATGCAAGAAGAAAAAAACACTACATAATTGGGTACTCTCTCCATTCGAATCTTCATTTTTTAGGTATGTCAAGTCTTTACATACATGTTCTTTACAATTTCCTTATTTCAGATTGAATTACTTTATCATTTTTTATCATACATGTTTAAAATAGACACATTCCCAATCAAGAAAGTAGCCTACAATCTCACATGATGCCATGTATATTTTCTACACTTGGGCTCTTTAATAATTATGTGTAATAAACAAACCTTAACATACCATGATGTCAAACTATACAAGAATAAATCCTTACAATATAATAAAAATACAATCCCATTATTATCTTGTATTCATTTCTTAGGAAATAATATTGGTCTCTATCATGCTACAGACAAATTCTCTGTCATGCTGAGGAAACGATCAAGAATTAAACCAACATAGGAAGAGATAGAAGCTAAGAATGCAAAGAAAGCAGTGGCTATGAGGGAACTTCGTGAGAAGAGGAAATTGGACACGATAAATGAAGACATACCAATTGAAGAGGAACCATAACCATCACAAAGAGATATGGTATTGGCGGCACAAAGAGAACGAATGCAAAAACTTCATGGTACGAGATATTTGAATACCATAGTTGGAGACATGTCCTCTACCACAAGTCAACATGTAGGGACACCATCTACCACATCTCAAGTTGAGAGTACATCATCACTCACATGTGATGAAGGAGGTACGCCATCGTTCCCACCTCAACCTCAAGGTATGTCATCTATTCCATCTTTGATCCAAGGTATGCCATCTAACCCATCTCATTTAAATATTGATGAATTTCCTAATGTTGAGATGAATTTACCTAACTTAAAACCACCTAGAATTTTGCATAGAAAGACAAAGTATTTGATTGATATTGATGAGAATATTTTGCAGCCAATGGAAGGTAAGATTCCAAAACGCACTTGTAGAAGATATGCTAATAAGATTTGGAGATTGTTCTTTGAAAAGTTAAATGAGACTGCAAGATGTCAACTATTCGTTGAAATGATGCGAAGTATAAAGTATAGGTCTATCATGAAGATTCTTGGGTTGAGAACATCAGACGCTTCAAGTGAAAAATCTATTGTCAAGAATCTAATGAGTGCGTATGAGAGTGTGGGTAACACCTCACATACAAAAGATAGTAATGCAACATGGCGTGTGATTACATCGACTATAGTAAGTAGTCAAACGAGGAAAGCTCATCTCATTAGAAAGATGACTCAACAATTGAGAATTAATAGGAAAACTTTATCAAGAGCCGTTGGAAGACGCTAAAGAATTGAGGACACTAATGCCAATGAATTATGGGCGTTCTCGGGGAGACTACCATGAAAAGATAAACCAATTGTTGAAGCATTGAGATCAATAATTGAAGACTTTTGGAAGATTTACACAAGGGTATCTCTGAATCAAAGGGATGTGGTAAGAAGGAGAATCGGTAGTCAGAACCGCGAGCCACATCCAAAGCATTTTTTGGATGAGACTCAAACACAGTTTTATGGTAAATTTCTAGAGAAGCATCCTCAAATTAAAATTTGTCAAAGATATTTTGAAATGCTAAAACCTTTCTATGTTAAGGTAAATTACACATGCACTACTTGTTGTTGTAGATTACATATTGAATTTTCTAACCATTTTGATGCTTATAGGTCTATATGTTTAGATATGCATACTAACAATGATTTGCAGGGTTGTGCCATATGTGCCCCACCAACATCTTCAAGAGAATTCATATCAAGAATTTTATGTGAAAGAGAGGAAGGTCAAATATTCTACAAGAAATTATGCTTGGATGGCACATGTCATTGTTGTGGTGGCTTGCAACATTTGCCAATATGTGAACATATGGAAAGAACACTGTTGCAAGTATGAGGTGAGCCAGTGTTGTCATTGATGTCAACATACTCATATTGCATTGACAAGAAGGATTTGATGAGCTGTGTGCTGAGGATATTGAGAAAATTAGCCTCAGTCAGGAACAGTGAAGAACAGTGATGAGAAGAAGGCAAATGTACTGTATAGGATGAGAACCGGAGGATGCGGATTAAAGGGTTAGTAGATATGAGTCTTGAGATGCTTCAGTTAAGATTTCAGAGGTCCGCATGAAGATCAGAAGGAGTTGTGGCTGTCGGTATAGAACCGGTTCCGGCAAGCATCCAGAGGTGACAGAAGATCACAAAAAGGTCTGGTGAGGTCCGGAATTGTATTATCCTAATCTGCGGATTGGAAGGAGTGTTTGGGATGTCCTTGTGATGTGTCATCCTGATTTGTGTATGATTTGGAGGTCCGGAAGTACCTCTTGCATTATGACAGTGGCGACAGACTGTGTTCTTGAAGTTCCGGATGAGGAAGACAAGAGATTCCAGTAAGTAGAGGAAGTGCGGATGTATCCGGTCATTCAGACAGGCTTGTGAAGGTTCTTGGATCATGTTTAGGTTGTGTTGTTGGTCCGCATTGATGGTAGAGCCCGGAATTGAAGTTATTCTTCCTGATGAAGTTCTTGCTCTGTTTAGCCGACCGGATGAGTTGTTCATCCTGCGAATGTTCTTGTGGTGGCCGACCGGATGTGTTATTCATCTTGCGGATACTCTTATGGTTGTTTGCCGACTTAAATGTTTGTTCCTAAGTCGATGTCTTGTATAAATAACAGTTTGTGAGTTCATTTCAAAGTGTGGTTTTTGTGGATGAGTGTGGCATAGTGAAGGGAAGTGCGAAAGGCAGAGCAGAAGTTTTTGTGCTTAATTGGAACTGATCCGGACATGGTAGAGATGTCATTCTCTAGTTCAAGACTGTGATTTTTATCACTTTGTAGACAGTGTGTCTCCTTGTAGGCAGTGGGCCTCTTTGTGAGCAGTGTGCTCAGGCAGTGAGCCCTAATTGGCATGTGCCATTCATTTTTCTTTATTCTTCTAACAGAGAATAATTCTTGGGTTAATCACCCCGTGGTTTTTCCCTTAACCGGGTTTTCCACGTCAAAATCTTGGTGTTCAATGTGTTGATGCTTATCTGCTCTTGTGTTTATGTATCATGCTTTCATGGATGATTAATTGATATGCTGCTAACTAACAACAAGAATCAAGTGTTTGAAAGAAGAAGAAGTTCTATACAACTGATTCACCCCCCCCTCTCAGTTGTATGCTCTAGATCCAACAATTGGTATCAGAGCTAAGTTCCTCTGATAGGAGCTTAACCGCTTGAGGAGATCCAGGATGTCGTCATACAAGAAGGATAGTCCGAAGTTTGATGGAACCAACTTCACTCTCTGGAAAGGTCGCATGAAGTGTCACTTGGAATGTATGGGAAAAGCATACTTGGCTATGGTTTCAAAACCATATGTACCTCCACAAGGTGGTCCGACAACTCTGAATGAAATCACAGAAGCTGAAAACAATCTGCGGACCAAGGAAGCTCTTCTAAGCGCATTGAATGACTCAGATCTCTCGAATGTTATTGACCTACCAACTGCATATGAGATCCTGACTAAACTGGAACTTCTGTATGAAGGAGATGAGTTTGTCAAAAGTGTAAGGTTGCAAAGTCTGAAAGGGAAATTTGAAAGATTGAAAATGAGAGATGATGAAAACATCACTACCTTTATGCCAAGAGTGAATGAGCTGGTATGTGGAATCAGAAATGCTGGTGGAACTTTAGATGAAAATGAGATTGTCTGCAAAATCCTAAGGTCCCTTCCTGCTGCCTACAAAATCGAGGTTGCTGCCATTGATGAATTCAGAGCCCACACAACTGTCACAAGAGAACAACTGGCTGGCAAACTAGCTGCATTTGAAATGACCGAGTTTGGAGATGATCCTCCCAAGACTGAATCTGCCTTCAAAGCCAGTGCCTATGTGAAAGGCAAGCAGAGATTTGATCCGGGAGAAAACTCATCAAGGAAGATGTCATGGTATGATCAAGCAAGAAGAGACATGGAAGAAGAAGAAGCAGAAACAGCTCAACTTGAAGCCCTCATTGCAAAGAGACTGCCAAGAGGATCTGGTAAGTATGAAGGAAAACTACCCTTTAAGTGTTTCAACTGCAATAAGATTGGTCATTTTGCTTCAAGATGTCCGGAAAGATCTGCAAGGTCTAATAATAACAGACAAATGTTTCAAAAGAATTGCTATTATGTTCATGAAGAAGATGACAATGAAGGAGTAACAGATGATGAATCAGAACTAGGAAGCAAATCCGGAAATGAGTGGGTGTTTATTGCCATCAAGGAAGAAGATTCAATACTCTCTGAATCTGTCAATCACAAAGTTGTTGAAAAAGCTTTGGCTGCTCAAGTGGAAGAAAAGGATGATTGGGTTATTGACAGTGGATGTTCTCACCATATGACTGGTGACAAGAATAAGTTCTTAGATTTGGAAAGATATGAAGGAGGAATGGTAAAGTTTGGTGACAATTCTGCTGGCAGAATCAGAGGTAGGGGAACTATTTCCTTTGATGGTAAGAGCAAAACAGGTAATGTACTGTATGTTGAAGGATTGAAGCACAATCTTCTCAGTGTTGGTCAGTTAGTGGACAAAGGCTATGATCTCCGGTTCAAGAATGGAAAATGCAGAATCTTTACAAGCTCCGGAACTGAAATTGCATCCGGTACTCAGATAAAAGGTAATATCTTTCATTTGGTTGGTTCAAATAAAAGTTGTTTGTTTGTTCAAATTGATCAGAGTTGGTTATGGCATAGAAGAATGTGTCATGTAAATTTTGATAACATCATCAAGATAAGCAATACTCAGGCTGTGAGAGATCTTTTGAAATTGATGAAACCTACAAATAGTGTGTGTAAAGAATGTCAGTTAGGTAAACAAAGAAGAGTCTCTTTCAAAAGCAAAGATCAGTCTTCTACCGGATTGTTGGAATTAGTACATACTGATCTATGTGGTCTGACAAGAATCAAGAGTCTGCAAGGTGATAGATATTTCATGTTGTTAATTGATGATCATTCCCGGATGATGTGGGTTACCTTTCTAAAAGAAAAATCAGAAGCTTTTGAGAAGTTCAAAATCTTCAAAGCTATGGTGGAGAATCAAACCGGATTGAAACTAAAGTGTCTAAGGTCTGATAGAGGTGGTGAATTTACATCTGGTGAATTCATTGACTTTTGTGAGAAACAGGGTATAAGGAGACAGTTGTCTGCTCCTAAGACTCCACAGCAGAATGGAGTAGTTGAGAGAAAGAACCGGACCATCCAGGAAGCTGCTAGGACAATGATGTTGGAAGCAAATGTTCCTCAAATGTTTTGGAAAGAAGCTATCAGCACCGCAGTCTACACTCTAAATCGAGTTCAAATCAGAAACAACACCGGTAAGACCCCCTATGAACTTTGGTTTGGCATCACTCCTACTGTGAAATATTTCAGAGTATTTGGTAGCAAGTGTTATATTAAAAGAGATGAAGATCTAGGAAAGTTTGATGCTAGAAGTGATGAGGGAATTTTCTTGGGCTACTCCACTCAAAGCAAAGCATACCGGTGTTACAATAAGAGATTGAGGAAGATGATAGAAAGCACCAATGTGAAAGTTGATGAAGGAATTGAGAAACCTTCAAGATTCTATGAGCTTGATGAAGATGACCAAGACAGTGTTCAAGGAACTCAATCCTCTCCGGTGAGACAGAGTCAGCCTGATCCGGTAAATCAGGAAGAAGAGATAGGTTTGAATGAGCTTGATCAAGAAACAGCAGTGCTGGATACTCCCAAAATTCCAAGTTATGTAAGACTGAACCACTCTGAGGATCAGATCATAGGTGACAGAAGCAAAGGTGTACAAACTAGAAGGAATATTGCTCAAAATCAGGATGAATGCTGTCTGATTTCAAAGATTGAACCTAAAACAATAAATGAAGCCTGCAATGATGAAAACTGGACCAAAGCAATGGAAGATGAATTGATGCAAATTGAGAAAAATCATACTTGGGATCTTGTTCCCAGACCTAGAGACAGGAATGTAATTGGAACCAAGTGGGTCTTCCGGAACAAACTAAATGAAGCTGGTGAAGTAATCAGAAACAAAGCTAGATTGGTCTGCAAAGGCTACTCTCAAATAGAAGGAATTGACTTTGAAGAGACTTTTGCTCCGGTGGCAAGAATTGAAGCAATCAGATTACTTCTTGCATTTGCTGCCTTCAAAGACTTCAAGGTATATCAGATGGATGTCAAGTCTGCCTTCCTAAATGGTGATCTGAAAGAAGAAGTCTACATTGAACAACCGGATGGATTTCAATTGTCTGATAATGATGATATGGTCTGCAAGTTGAAGAAAGCTTTGTATGGATTGAAGCAAGCCCCAAGAGCATGGTATGAAAGGTTGGATAAGCATCTTGTGCAGATTGGATTCAACAAAGGTACTGCTGATAGTAACTTATATTTCAAAATTGATCATGAAAACATTTTGATTGTTGAAGTGTTTGTGGATGATATCATTTTTGGAGGAAGAGATAGTATGTGCAAAACTTTTGCAAATCAGATGAAAAGTGAGTTTGAAATGTCTATGCTTGGTGAAATGAATTTCTTCTTGGGTCTGCAAATTGCTCAAACAAAAGAAGGGATCTTCATTTCTCAGACCAAATATCTGAAAGAATTGTTAAGGAAATTTGGTATGGAAGACTCAAAGCCAATGAACACTCCTATGGCAACTGGATGTAAGTTAAGCAAAGATGATGATTCTCCAAAGGCAGATCAGACAAAGTATAGATCAATGATTGGTGGATTTTTGTATCTCACTCAAACTAGACCAGATATAATGCAGGCTGTTGGTCTTGTGGCAAGATTCCAGGCCGATCCTAGAGAATCTCATGTTATGGCAATCAAAAGAATTTTTAGGTACTTGAAAGGAACAGTTGAGTATGGTCTATGGTACCCTAGAGATCCGGATTTCTCTCTTCATGCTTACACAGATGCAGATTGGGCAGGAGATGTGGATGACCGGAAAAGCACTAGTGGTGGAGCATTCTTTTTGGGGAAGAGATTGGTTTCTTGGCTAAGCAAGAAACAAGATGCAATATCTCTGTCTACAACTGAAGCAGAATACATTGCAGCAGCAGGTAGTTGCACTCAAATCTTATGGATGAAGCAGATGCTAAGAGACATCAAAGTTGAATATGAGGAGCCTATCACAATTTTCTGTGATAATTCAAGTGCAATTAATATTTCCAAGAATCCGGTATTGCATTCTAAGACTAAGCACATATCTATCAAATTTCACTTTTTGAGAGAACAAGTAAACAAGGAAGAAGTCAGATTGGAGTATGTTCCCTCCAAGGATCAGATTGCAGATATCTTTACAAAACCTCTTCCCAAGGACTCTTTTGAATATCTCCAGGAGAAGTTAGGGGTCATGGCCCCTCCGGTGATGAACTAAGATGCACTGATGTGCATCAGTCCAGTGGCTATCACAGTCATATCTTGTGATCCGGACTGATGGGGAGCTGCAACTAAGGGGGAGCAGCTGGTATGATTCTGATGTATGAGAATTGCAAGTATGAGCCCTTTGCCATTGATGTCAAAGGGGGAGAGAAGACATGTGAAAAACAAGCGGTTGATGATCAAAGGGGGAGCAGTAAAGGAAGAGAAGACATGTGAAAAGTTGAAGTTCTTGTCTTAATGGTTTTTCACATCATATGTTGCCATCAATGACAAAGGGGGAGATTGTTGCAAGTATGAGGTGAGCCAGTGTTGTCATTGATGTCAACATACTCATATTGCATTGACAAGAAGGATTTGATGAGCTGTGTGCTGAGGATATTGAGAAAATTAGCCTCAGTTAGGAACAGTGAAGAACAGTGATGAGAAGAAGGCAAATGTACTGTATAGGATGAGAACCGGAGGATGCGGATTAAAGGGTTAGTAGATATGAGTCTTGAGATGCTTGAGTTAAGATTTCAGAGGTCCGCATGAAGATCTGAAGGAGTTGTGGCTGTCGGTATAGAACCGGTTCCGGCAAGCATCCAGAGGTGACAGAGGATCACAAAAAGGTCCGGTGAGGTCCGGAATTGTATTATCCTAATCTGCGGATTGGAAGGAGTGTTTGGGATGTCCTTGTGATGTGTCATCCTGATTTGTGTATGATTTGGAGGTCCGGAAGTACCTCTTGCATTATGACAGTGGCGACAGACTGTGTTCTTGAAGTTCCGGATGAGGAAGACAAGAGATTCCAGTAAGTAGAGGAAGTGCGGATGTATCCGGTCATTCAGACAGGCTTGTGAAGGTTCTTGGATCATGTTTAGGTTGTGTTGTTGGTCCGCATTGATGGTAGAGCCCGGAATTGAAGTTATTCTTCCTGATGAAGTTCTTGCTCTGTTTAGCCGACCGGATGAGTTGTTCATCCTGCGAATGTTCTTGTGGTGGCCGACCGGATGTGTTATTCATCTTGCGGATACTCTTATGGTTGTTTTCTGACTTAGATGTTTGTTCCTAAGTCAATGTCTTGTATAAATAACGGTTTGTGAGTTCATTTCAAAGTGTGGTTTTTGTGGATGAGTGTGGCATAGTGAAGGGAAGTGCGAAAGGCAGAGCAGAAGTTTTTGTGCTTAATTGGAACTGATCCGGACATGGTAGAGATGTCATTCTCCAGTTCAAGACTGTGATTTTTATCACTTTGTAGATAGTGTGTCTCCTTGTAGGCAGTGGGCCTCTTTGTGAGCAGTGTGCTCGGGCAGTGAGCCCTAATTGGCATGTGCCATTCATTTTTCTTTATTCTTCTAACAGAGAATAATTCTTTGGTTAATCACCCCGTGGTTTTTCCCTTAACCGGGTTTTCCACGTCAAAATCTTGGTGTTCAATGTGTTGATGCTTATCTACTCTTGTGTTTATGTATCATGCTTTCATGGATGATTAATTGATATGCTGCTAACTAACAACAAGAATCAAGTGTTTGAAAGAAGAAGAAGTTTTATACAACTGATTCACCCCCCCCCCCTCTCAGTTGTATGCCCTAGATCCAACAAACACATGCGGTTGGAAACAAACTAGTAGAGTTTGGCAAGTATAAAACAGCGGCATACAATACAAAAGATGGTAAAGAAGGAAAGAGGTGTGAATTGGTTATTGAAAAGATTCTAGTGTATTAGTTTATGCCTATATTTCGTGACAACATAGTGTATGAGTATGCAAGACATGCCCATAGAGCTTGATGGTTGGACTTGCAATTCAAGTTATACAAGGACACATTTCTGGTTGGTAGCATTGTTTCAGTTGTCGACTTTACAGAGAACTACATTCTACAGCCACAGTGTGAGGTGCAATCACAATATTACAACTCCACACAGGTTTCTATATTTATGCACATCACATTCATTCATGCGAATGATAGAATAGAGGATGACAAAAAGATCATAAGGGAGTATAATTTCTATATTAGTGATGATCGCACGCATTCTACAGAGTTCATGCAAGGTTGCTTTCAGGCGTTCTACAATGATTTGGCTAGAAGGGGTATATCGTTCAGTCATCATATCATATGGTCGGATAACTGTGCGTCACAATTCAAGAACTCATAGAATTTTTATTGGCTAAGTAGGAGGCATAATTTTATAGGTATTCAGCATATGTGGAACTTTTGTGAGGCCGGGCATGGAAAGGGGGAGCATGATGGTGCAGGAGCATGTATCAAAAGAGCCATAGCACGAGAAGAGTTAAAGTATAAAGACAATGCAAAGTTGACAGATGCAAAATCGATTATCGAGTGGTGTAATGCTTCCATGGGTCCAGGTAATGAAGGTAAGTCTTCAGTTCATAGATTTTTTTAGTTGATAGATGATACTAACATTGCACCATATGACGACTGTTGTACACTGACAGGATCGAATAAGATGCACTCTGTTGACATTTCTTCTGAATCAGCATTAGGGTTTGCCACTTCTAATGCACAGGCAGATTCAGGCCAACTGAATACAGGAGGTTGCGTGAGCTCCTCCCCTTCACTTCTGGTTCTGCCGCACCAAGGGGGGTATCCCTATAACTCAAGATGTAACCTTGACTAGCTCAAAGATAGAAGGATCTAACTTGACAACAACAGGCAGAATACTCTCATGTATGGACCAAGATCTGTATGATAGATCACAAGGCTGGCAACATTCTTGGACATGATGTCTGGTTGGGTATGAGAGCATGCAGGGGGTTCCTAATCCTACTCCTACAACTAACAGGTGGAAGTATGAAATGGTTTGATATGAATTTGGATGCAAAGCTGGACATGGTGTATAACACAAGAACACAGCATGATTGGTGCCTATCCAGGGCTTGGAGTCGGTAGACATACACCTGTGAATGATCAGCATGAATAGCTAAAACTGGATTTCAGGGGGATACACATGATATCTGCCCTACAGATATCTCCCAATATAGAGTGTTGAGCTATCTCTACTTATGGCATCCCTACTGCAGTATACCCTTCCCAATGTTCAACCTGAAAACAGTTTAATCTGCCCCTTGAGCAGAGGTTAAAAGATCAGACATTCAACATAGGAATTCTATGCTCTAGAATCTAAACATAAGCAAACATCCAGATCCAGAAGAAGGATACATGCAATACTGGAGACAGAATTAACACAACACATGCTAAGATAGCATTACTCATACAAGATCAACCATGAAATCAGTGGATTCATGCCAAGTCCTACAACAGGAGATACATAAACTCACAAGATCAAGCTGTACAGAGCAACCAGATCAGCTGGTTTTGGATTACAGAGCCAAAAATCATCAACTTTCAACAAACTTTCAAATGAGCAAGACAACCTGCTTATAACAGCCAGGTAGGTGCTCAGTAATTAATTACAATGTTGACCAAAATTTCGCCAGATACACAGTATCAGGAAAATGGCGCTTAAACACAACCGGATTGGCGCCCAAACTTGAATGCAGCAGGTAGGGGAGGAGACAGGAAGATTTCTTGAGCCCTGCG
Organism: Cunninghamia lanceolata; assembly: GCA_027924645.1. Classification (NCBI taxonomy): domain Eukaryota; kingdom Viridiplantae; phylum Streptophyta; class Pinopsida; order Cupressales; family Cupressaceae; genus Cunninghamia; species Cunninghamia lanceolata. The sequence goes on from BSBN01000236.1 coordinate 2,777,227, forward strand.
CCCATGTCCGCTGATTGACACCTCCAGTCGGGTACAAGATCGACCCACGCCATCGCCCATACCTCTGCAACAATCGCCATTAATGGCGCACCAACCCGCGGCCTTGGGAAGATCATCAAACAGACTATCGCAAGCATTTCCCGCCGAGATTCATCATCATGATGTTTGAAAATGCAGGATAACAATATCCCACATGCACCCCGCGATGACCTCAATAACACTTTATATACTAGGTCATGAGCATATATCATGTCGGTGCTTTTGCTCCTGACGACACTAGTATATAACCTCATCATCATCATCCTCCAGCAGCATGATATCCTGCTGTTCGAAATATCACCCTGACGTCATCATGATATTTGAAATATAACCTTCATGATAATCGGCACAACCTGATCCATCGGAGGAACATCCTCCTGCTGAGCTTATAACAAAAGTCTGGCCGATGAACATCCTGATGACGTCATCATCATATACTGCTGACGTCATTATCATATCTGCCTACTGCGCACCTCCTCATATCTGGATGACGTCATCATCATGTTTACAAATATCAGGGGATCATCACAAGATGATCAGTGTTAGAGATATGACCCCCGCGGACCTTGATGACGTCATCATCATATTAACATCATCATGATATTCGGAAGACAACCGGATATTTGGAAATATCCTCCTGATGCTCAAATATCAGGTTGCACTGTAGCTCCTCTATAAGATCGGGGCGATAACTGAATATGATGATGATGCTTGAAAAGATCACCCCTAGTAGATAATGCGCGAAGCCGGCAGGCGGATATCTCCCTGATATCAGCATCATCATGATGCTCGAGCAAACATATATCCGGGTGATATGAAAATATCACCCCTTCCTTCAGAATATCATGATGCAGATAGGCAGAGAAACAAATATCACCCTGATATATAAGGATGACGTCAGCCTCATCAGGATGAGAAACAAAGAATAAGAAGTGATACAACATCATCAGGATGATATTGACCAAGATCATCCTGACGTTCAAAATATGATGACCCCAGTGAATATCGGGTCGCACTTAGAACTCTTCAACAACATCATCAGGATGATCATAACCAAGATCACCCGATGATAGAAATATCACCCCGGCGAAATATCATGAAGGCAGAAAATATGATGACCTCCGCAAGCAGCAGGATGATAACTGGAAATATGATGATGATGACGATGACCCTTAGGAAAAAACAAGTTAGGTCGAGCAACTTAGAGAATAACCCCTTCAAGATAATGGGGCAACATCATCATCATGTTTGGGCAAGGTGATAAATGGAAGATCACCGGATACTTTGAAAAATCACCCTCGCAAGCAGATCAGGGCGCACTGTAGCTCATCAGCATCATCAGGATAAAACCCAAACATCACCCGTCAGCGAAATATGATGATGACGATGAGAAAACCGGTCGACGGAGAACATGATGATGCTGACCCTCATCGAAACAAACATGATGATGATGACCTCCTCCTCAGGAAAATATGATGCTGCAGCTGAAAAATGCTGAGGAGGTCCATTACTTAGAACATTTTTTGGATACTTAGGGAGAGTGCCTGAATGAAAATTGCTCAGAAAACTACCAGTCAATTCAGGCACTAACAGTGGCTCTGTCTGGGGACGTGTAGGTGAAAACCTGCAGCGAGAACACCAGATCTCTGGGATGCAGACCAGTCCCTTATCCATTGGGCACAGAGTCAAATACCTGCATCACCAAACACACTTGATGGCCTAAGGCCACCAAGAAAAGAAAAACATGTATCTCCCTTTGTCAAATATCTTGTTTTCATCTGCATGCACTGGGTCAAGCTTGGAGATACTACAAAGATCCACCCACAAACAAATCTTGTCATCTGCATATTCAACCCTCTGATTTGGTTTGTCATTATCACCCTTGTGCAGATAACCCTCAGCATCATGTGACATGTGGGTGCAGAATATATCAAACAATGCATGTTCATATGGCATATAGCACTCATCACCTATATCATCATCATGCATTGCAACATGATCTCCTAGCTGGACTGCAAATAGGAAACACTCAGAGTCCATCACAAAACTAGGAAGATCAGGGCTCATTGTATTATATGCTGGCTCATCAAAAGAAAAGCTTTCAAAATCACAATTGTGTACATCATGTACACAACCATCTGGTACACCAGGCTGGAAAAGATCAGGCTCTGGCATCTGTTTTAAGTCAGGCACATTTTCACAGTCACTTACCTGATGTATGTTGTTTCCTCTTTCATCAAGATGAGAAACAGAATCCAAGTCAAAAATAATGTCTAGATCTTCACCATACTTAGACAGATCCTCATCACCACATGTGTCATAAATGGGTGGCCCAGGTGCATCAGTTTCATCATAGTATGCCATTTGTTCATGGGCAGCAGAGCACACCTCTTCATCATCAATGGATTCACTCTGTGGAGGAGTATCAGCCTGTGTGTCATAAGCAAAACAGCCATCAAATGAAAAACAATCATGCTCTAAACTAGCACTTATTTCAATTTCTGACTGCTCTTCATGATCTCCATGTGTTTGAAAGGTAGGCAATGGGTCACACATAGGACTGCTTCTCTGTTTGCTTATATCTTCTCTGTCTTGAGTACAATACTCACAATTGTCTCCACAGGTCCATTCTAAAAATTGCTCATTACTGTCCACAACCTCGTTATTGTTTTCATGGTCAGCTGCCTCATCATTGCAATGGGAATCCTCACTAGTCCTTTCACTGGCATCCTCAGCTGGTGAACAATCCAGTTGAGCAGTATTGTTAGCATTGTGTTCAAATACAGCAATCTCAACCTCTATGCTTTTATTTTCATTTTTATCTGCACATGATGCCATAATCATTTGGTCATTTGCAGCTTCATAACCATTATTCACACCAAGGCCTGGGGACAGGGGTTTCAGCAGGTGCACATTTCTCATTTCTTCTACATTTTCTAAAAATTTGTATGCCATCTGCATACTTGTCACCTTGAAATCCTTCAGTAATGCACTAGAGCCTTCCTCAAAAGCTTCAAAGAATATGCCAACACAGGCTGAAATATCAGGTCTGAAACTTTCAGGGACATGTGAAAGGGCTACTGCAAACCTATGACTGAAATCAACACATGGCTCTTCATTTTGTTTTCTGATTCTCATCAATTCTGCAACAAGATCAGCCGGTTCTTTTGCAAATTCTTCCTTGAAACAGTCGGCAAGCTCATCCCAACAGGCAAAGGATTTCTTTGGAAAGCTCAAATACCAGTCTTTTGCTTTTGCATCAAAGGACCTAACAAGAAACCTCATCCACATATCCTCATCTCTGAATGAATATTTTCCCATAAAACTTTGAAAATTTTGGATATGTGCATTCCCATCACATACATTGTGACCACTAAATCTAGGCATCTGACAGTATATCCTAGCAGGCATAATTTCTACTTCATAATCCACCCATGACAAATCTAGTTGGTCATACAAAGGATCAAAAGGGCTGACAGGAGGTTTAGCTTTCTGACAGGCAGACACAACAGGGTTACTGCTTTTTAACTGGGCCTGCTCAGCCTCTAAGAATATCAACCTATTTCTTATCTCCTCTATTCCTTTATCCAACATTTCACCACTGAGTGTGGGATAACTCATACTTGGATTCACAAAAATCTTACTCTTAGACATTGTTTGTCTGTCTAAGACCTAAGGCTTCCCCTGGCATCTAACCTATGCAGTAAAATAGCAAATAAAAGGGGAAGGAACAAGGTACCTTTTCTCATACAGATGCAGAAAAATGAACAACACATTTCTGTCACATCACATACATCCATCTTTCATGTGCATTTGGATCTTTTTTGCAGAGTCGCCACCTCTCCAGAGAGGACAAAATTTTCACTAGCTGAAAGCTACTTTTCCAGGTTCATTCCACCAGCAGAGTATCATTTCACCAGAGACTACAGGATATTACTTTACATCAACGTTCCCCAGCAGAGTCGCCATTTTGTTGACATTTCTTCTGAATCAGCATTAGGGTTTGCCACTTCTAATGCACAGGTAGATTCAGGCCAACTGAATACAGGAGGTTGCGTGAGCTCCTCCCCTTCACTTCTGGTTCTGCCGCACCAAGGGGGGTATCCCTATAACTCAAGATGTAACCTTGACTAGCTCAAAGATAGAAGGATCTAACTTGACAACAACAGGCAGAATACTCTCATGTATGGACCAAGATCTGTATGATAGATCACAAGGCTGGCAACATTCTTGGACATGATGTCTGGTTGGGTATGAGAGCATGCAGGGGGTTCCTAATCCTACTCCTACAACTAACAGGTGGAAGTATGAAATGGTTTGATATGAATTTGGATGCAAAGCTGGACATGGTGTATAACACAAGAACACAGCATGATTGGTGCCTATCCAGGGCTTGGAGTCGGTAGACATACACCTGTGAATGATCAGCATGAATAGTTAAAACTGGATTTCAGGGGGATACACATGATATCTGCCCTACAGATATCTCCCAATATAGAGTGTTGAGCTATCTCTACTTATGGCATCCCTACTGCAGTATACCCTTCCCAATGTTCAACCTGAAAACAGTTTAATCTGCCCCTTGAGCAGAGGTTAAAAGATCAGACATTCAACATAGGAATTCTATGCTCTAGAATCTAAACATAAGCAAACATCCAGATCCAGAAGAAGGATACATGCAATACTGGAGACAGAATTAACACAACACATGCTAAGATAGCATTACTCATACAAGATCAACCATGAAATCAGTGGATTCATGCCAAGTCCTACAACAGGAGATACATAAACTCACAAGATCAAGCTGTACAGAGCAACCAGATCAGCTGGTTTTGGATTACAGAGCCAAAAATCATCAACTTTCAACAAACTTTCAAATGAGCAAGACAACCTGCTTATAACAGCCAGGTAGGTGCTCAGCAATTAATTACAATGTTGACCAAAATTTCGCCAGATACACAGTATCAAGAAAATGGCGCTCAAACACAACCGGATTGGCGCCCAAACTTGAATGCAGCAGGTAGGGGAGGAGACAGGAAGATTTCTCGAGCCCTGCGCCCATTTCCGCTGATTGACACCTCCAGTCGGGTACAAGATCGACCCACGCCATCGGCCATACCTCTGCAACAATCGCCATTAATGGCGCACCAACCCGCGGCCTTGGGAAGATCATCAAACAGACTATCGCAAGCATTTCCCGCCGAGATTCATCATCATGATGTTTGAAAATGCAGGATAACAATATCCCACATGCACCCCGCAATGACCTCAATAACACTTTATATACTAGGTCATGAGCATATATCATGTCGGTGCTTTTGCTCCTGACGACACTAGTATATAACCTCATCATCATCATCCTCCAGCAGCATGATATCCTGCTGTTCGAAATATCACCCTGACGTCATCATGATATTTGAAATATAACCTTCATGATAATCGGCACAACCTGATCCATCGGAGGAACATCCTCCTGCTGAGCTTATAACAAAAGTCTGGCCGATGAACATCCTGATGACGTCATCATCATATACTGCTGACGTCATCATCATATCTGCCTACTGCGCACCTCCTCATATCCGGATGATGTCATCATCATGTTTACAAATATCAGGGGATCATCACAAGATGATCAGTGTTAGAGATATGACCCCCGCGGACCTTGATGACGTCATCATCATATTAACATCATCATGATATTCGGAAGACAACCGGATATTTGGAAATATCCTCCTGATGCTCAAATATCAGGTTGCACTGTAGCTCCTCTATAAGATCAGGGCGATAACTGAATATGATGATGATGCTTGAAAAGATCACCCCTAGTAGATAATGCGCGAAGCCGGCAGGCGGATATCTCCCTGATATCAGCATCATCATGATGCTCGAGCAAACATATATCCGGGTGATATGAAAATATCACCCCTTCCTTCAGAATATCATGATGCAGATAGGCAGAGAAACAAATATCACCCTGATATATAAGGATGACGTCAGCCTCATCAGGATGAGAAACAAAGAATAAGAAGTGATACAACATCATCAGGATGATATTGACCAAGATCATCCTGACGTTCAAAATATGATGACCCCAGTGAATATCGGGTCGCACTTAGAACTCTTCAACAACATCATCAGGATGATCATAACCAAGATCACCCGATGATAGAAATATCACCCCGGTGAAATATCATGAAGGCAGAAAATATGATGACCTCCGCAAGCAGCAGGATGATAACTGGAAATATGATGATGATGACGATGACCCTTAGGAAAAAACAAGTTAGGTCGAGCAACTTAGAGAATAACCCCTTCAAGATAATGGGGCAACATCATCATCATGTTTGGGCAAGGTGATAAATGGAAGATCACCAGATACTTTGAAAAATCACCCTCGCAAGCAGATCAGGGCGCACTGTAGCTCATCAGCATCATCAGGATAAAACCCAAACATCACCCGTCAGCGAAATATGATGATGACGATGAGAAAACCGGTCGACGGAGAACATGATGATGCTGACCCTCATCGAAACAAACATGATGATGATGACCTCCTCCTCAGGAAAATATGATGCTGCAGCTGAAAAATGCTGAGGAGGTCCATTACTTAGAACATTTTTTGGATACTTAGGGAGAGTGCCTGAATGAAAATTGCTCAGAAAACTACCAGTCAATTCAGGCACTAACACACTCTTTCATAAGCTTAATTGCAGGTTCATAGAGTATCCATATATGAAAGATGTCATGCTTTTATTCTTCCTGTACAATTCAAGTCTGGGATGAGTGCGAGTCAAAGGAGTCGGTTGACGAATGGCAATTAAGTTATCTTAGCCCACTTGACATGTATCGACCCCCGACGGCACTGGAACTAACACAAATGGAATCATCAGTGACTTTGACCACATATCAGATTTAGTTCAACCAGGTAATATAGGGCACGTATATGCATCTAATTTCATCTAGTTCAACCAGGTAATGTCATCTTACTTTGTAGTGTTTTTGTAATGTTGACTGATTTCATCTAATTTGCTACACATATCAATGTAGGGCACGTATATGTAGTTATTGTAGATGAAGATAATGAAGAGGGAATAGATTATTACTTATGTCGTTGTGTTGAGGCCAAAAAGAAATTGGAGGCCCCTGTTACAGATGGAGAAAATATCTAATACCCTACAGGTTCAGTGGTTATTACTGGAACATGGCTTAGAAGGTACCCACATAAGAGTTAATATTTGGCTATTTCAGGACTTTGACACGCATCAGAAGATTCTTCATTACTTGAACCTTGTCGTGGCATCCAATGTTCATTTGATAAAGTATCAGGGTAGACCTTTGAACAACATCTTGTGGAAGGTGCGTGAGTCTGACCATGAAGCAATACTTGACACAATAAAGAGTAGATCAAACCCGAATGGTTCATTGGATTAATTTGTAAGTATTCACATTGATTTTATAAAGTCATGTTACATTGAGTTGTAAGTATGCACATTAATTTGTAAGGTTTGTCTTTTTTTTATTTCCTCCTGCAGTTTTACACATATACACATTTTTACATCATCATGTTATGCATTTTTGGTGTCCTGCTCCTGATGCGACCAAACTCATAACTCACCCTACTTCCTCTAGACACCATTTGATGATCTCTCCAACACTTTGGATCCAGGGTGCCCAATCATGATGATGACCTATATACCATTCTCCCAAGGTGCTCATAATGAATGAAAAGAAGACCAAGGGTGCCCAAGCTTAATAGACTTATTTCTTTCAATTTTGATGATCCAAACTCTTGCAAAATGACATCCACTTTCATGCCTTTAGATCTTCCTTCACATACAGGTTGCCAAATCAAGTTAAAAAATCTACATAAGGGCACCAAAATGGATGAAAGGAGACATGAAATGTGCCTTAGGACTCCATGCTAAGGTTTGAGCCATTAAAGTCTCTTGATATTAGGCGCTCATGATGATGAAACTTAGAGTTTTTTCCTTTCCTAGGCGCTCATCTAAGATGTCTGAATGATAAGGATTACCTAGACCTCTATAATGCACATTGGGCACCAAAATCAAGGTGATTTTAAGTCACTTTGAGTCATTTGGGGTTAGTTTGAGTCTTTGAGTCATGTCACAAAAAAGTGTCAATGTTGTCAAGTTGCACAAAGCAACTTTTGCATTTTTGGTGTCCTACTCCTGATACGACCAAACTGACTATTCCAACGCATCCAAATGGGTACATTTACACTAGGCATGGTCCTATTTTTCACCCAAACATGTCGAAACAGTCCGAGCTACATTGTACCGATGATATCCCTGAAGAGTCTAAATTATAAAAAGGAAGCAATCTTTGACGAGATGTTACTCAAAAACTGTGTCACTTAGAAACATTCAGTCTAAGGCAACACGATCATGTAGAGTGTCTCTACAATAACCTATCTCAATTTTTTTAATCTCTGAGGCATTTACCTGTGGTGAAAGGTTTTCTGCTGCCCCAAAAATCGTCAGAAGGAGGCAGTGTAAAGTTGCAAAGGGGTGTAACTTTCATCCTGCTCCTGATGTGACCAAACTGACTGTTCCAACCCATCCAAATGGGTACATTTACACTAGGCATGGTCTTGTTTTTCACCCAAACATGTCAAAACAGTCTGAGCTACATTGTACCGACGATATCCCTGAAGAGTCCAAAGTGCAAAAAGGCAGCAATCTTTGACGAGATGTTACTCAAAAATTGTGTCACTTAGAAACATTCTGTCTAAGGCAACACGATCATATAGAGTGCTTCTACAATAACCTCTCTCAATTTTTTATATCTCTAAGGCATTTGCCCATGGTGAAAGGTTTTCTGTTGCCCCAAAAATCATCAGAAGGAGGCAGTGTAAAGTTGCAAAGGGGTGTAACTTTCATCCTACTCCTGATGTGACCAAACTGATTGTTCCAACGCGTTCGGATGGGTACATTTATGTTAGGCGTGGTCCTGTTTTTCACCCAAACATGTCGAAATAGTCTGAGCTACATTGTACCGACGATATCCCTGAAGAGTCAAAAGTGCAAAAAGGCAGTAATCTTTGATGAGATGTTACTTGAAAACCATGTCACTTAGAAACATTCCGTCTGAGGCAACACGATCACGTAGAGTGCCTCTACAATAACCTCTCTCGGTTTTTTATATCTCTGAGACATTTGCCCATGGTGAAAGGTTTTCTGCTGCCCCAAAAATCATCAGAAGGAGGCAATGTATTAAGTTAGGATGAAATCCTATTGTCTCTAGGCACCAATCTCAAGTTGCACAATCATGAATGGGCACCTAGAGCAATAAGGTGCTACATCATGGTTCCAGGACCTTGAAATGGTGCCCAAGCATGTAGAAGAAATTTTCAAGGAGCCAGAATGTTTTTGAAACTCTAAGGAACTAGTCCAAAGACTCTATGGCGCCATCTTGATACCATTGAGTCAACTTTGGAACTCAAACATATTGAAACAAGGTCTAGGAAGCTAGGCGCCATCTCTTGCCAGTTCAACCTCTCAGATGCGCCAACATTGGAAAGACTCTTAATGAGCGCCTAAGTTTGAATTGATCTTGTGATTGAAAGTTTGGTGATGTATTGGTGCAAGATGATATTCAGTTGAAGCAATCTAAGTTCTAGGAAGGGTTTAGAAGTTATCAACCTCTTCACTGAGTTAGGCGCACTTTACAAGCTTTCTTACCCAAGAGTTGCACCTCATTGAGACAAGGCACATCTTAACCTCCGGGACTTTTCCAAAGAAGCGCTTCAGTTTATTAACACCTTTGGACCTTGTTTTGCATTCTAAAAGAGAAGGTGCACTTTGGAGCCATTTCTAACCCAGATTGACGCCTAGGTATAGTCATCTCTCTGGAACATGACAATGTGTTTTAAAATGAAGGAGGACATTTCATAAGTTGGGGAATTGATCACTGAAGACCTTGGAGTGTTTGAATTACTTTAAGCAAGAAGGCACATTTCCATGGAGTAGCATACTCTAGATAGCGTCTAATGCCATCAAGGCGCAATTCCACCCTCACTTTGGTGCCTATCATCAAGAAGGGGCATTGGGCATTCCTTGAATAGTTCTAAGCATTTGAAGTTCATGAAATCACCAAGGAATGTTGGGCGCCATGTGTATCCTCAACAAGCTTGAGTTTGCGCCTAGACAAGTTGGTGCTTATTCATGTTTTAACTTCCCTCTTGAAGCGCCTAAGTTGGGAAAAAGTTATCTTGTTGTTAGTCAAGTGTTTGATGTGTTTTGGAGAATCCAAAAGACTTCCTCCTGCTAGGCGCTCTTCTTGGCAACTACAACCTTCAACTGGCGCCTAGATCCTGAAGAAAAACACTTGCAAGTGTGGGCACACTTTCCTTTTGATGGAGCATCAAACTGGTGCCTAGAAATCATAATGCACAAAGTGAGCACCTAGGATCCTATTGGATTCATTTAAACTTTTGGTCTTTCTATAGTTTTGTCCTTTAGAGGTTTCTCAACACCTCTAGCCTTTAACATCCTGATCCATTGGACTACTGTGGCTATGAGGTTGGAAAGTGTTGCAACCTCCATCCTTTAATACATGATGTGTCATAGATCATTCAACTTGATAAACAACGTGGAGGGATTCTCATGCCTCCTATACTTCTTGCAAGTTTCTTTATAGATAGCTCACATCATTGTCCATCTAGGTGGTCATTTCCCTAAATATTATGATAAAATAATCCTGTTAATGAACTTTGGATTGAATGAGAATCAACATGCTTTGTCTTGACTAGAATAGTTGGGATGGACAAAAATCTATTGATTCTAGGTTGGGTTGTTAAAGGTCAAGAAGTTTTGGTGTCTAATGCCCTCTAAACCTAAATATTCAAAATCATAGTGGTTCAATAAGTTACAACAAATAGTCAGGTAGACAATAGACTATAAGGAACAAGGACTACACATGAATCCAAAATAACACCAGTCAATAAGGACATCACAAGTAACTCAACATTACTTCCAGAGGCGTTCACAAAAACAAAGGGGAGAACGCAACTCTTCTGCCAACACACTGATCTCACCAATTACAACCTTTAGACCACACCCGTTGGTGAGACTCCAAACATCGTTGAACTCTAATCTCGTTGGACCGATACACCAATGGATTTTGACTGTCGGTGTGACCCCCTTCATCGGTGAAGCTCTCAACTGCTCTTCCGATGCGCCGATGGGATTATCTTCCGATACACCGATGTCTTCGACTTCGAACCACACTCGTCGGCAAGACAGACCACTATCGGCGAAGCCTAACCAAGGTCTGTCGATATGTCGATACGACCAACTCTTGATGTCGATACAAGGTTCTTTTGAAGGCAAAGGGCGCCTAGGCTTATGGGGCTCAATTTGATGTATTTATTGAAAGCTCAAGGTGAATTGATGCTTATTGAAAATGCCACTTAATCCTTCATTTGCATTCTAGGCACCATTTCCTATTGACTTATATACTCCTCATGCTAGGGTGTGATAACAAAGTGGTTTAGACAATAGGTGCGCTTCACTTACTAGAGGCTTGTTCTCCTTCCACCTTAGGCACACTTTTATGGTGGAACAGGTGTCAAAGGGCGCCTTGTCTTAAATGAATGCTCTCTCTAAGTTGGGTGCCCTTTTGAGGATTTATGAGTTGCAAATTGCGCCTTAACCCTTCATGCTTGTTGCTCAATGTTTGAATGTTTAAGAAAGTCTCCTTTAGGTGCTCATCTTAATGACTTTTTCTCAAGGTGCAATCATCCTAATGACTTGGATATTCATCTTAGTGTTTTAGGATATCAGGCTACCAGACTTAGTCATTTTCAGGATCTCAAACATAAAGAATAACATGATGATTCATTTTTTTGTATTGCATATAGTTGGCATTCTATGCTACTCATAAAGAATATTAATATTTTCTGTTCAACATGATGATTCATTTTTTTTAAATACAACTTTTATCTTTTAGTTCCAAAATGAGGTTTAGGTGATACTTGAATAACAATAGCTAGCTTATTGGATCAACACACATCCTATGTAATACAATTGGACTTTAAATATTTGAAGTAGCCATCTACAAATATCCATTCAAATGTGGATTTATAATGCAAATATGGGCGCCATCAATAAAAAAGATTTGTATTAACCAAATATCCATATAGGCATACATCAATATCTATCGATATAAGTATAACATATATACAAAATAGCCATATAGGCTTACAAGAATGCCATATAGGCATACAATGTCAACTATATACAATACAAAATATATGTCCACAAATGCCATATAGGCATACAACAAAGGAACACAATAAAAAGTCATTCCCCTTTGGCTCATGAAGAGAATAGATCATGGGCAGCCTTTGATCTTCTAGGGGATGGAGACGTGCATGTGGGTGGTCTACTATGAACCCGAGGGCTACTCCTATTTAGTTCTTCCTGCATCTTTAGCTATTACAATAAAAAAGTATAGACATTAATATATAGAAATTACATGTTATAAAAAATGAAACATTTAACAAAATAATCACTTATTGCTAACATATAATTTGTCTCCTCACTTGCCTCAGTAGCAAGAATAGGCCCTGGTGATGTCATGTCCTATAGAAACCATCTAGATAGAAATTAAACTTCAAATCAATAATCTTTTGATTTTCAAAAATAGACAACTATAACAATGAATGTAAATTGAAATTTACTAATTTGCCTCATACCCCTGTCAATGCCATGGAGCTATGAATTGTAGAGGCCACACCATGCTCCATTCCCCTCTGAACATGGGGAGGTGTCTCTGCAACCTGCATCATCTGGAAAAACAACATTATTCAATTATGAAAACTATAATAGTGATGCAAATCATGGCTCCTAACATACACACACGTTCATCTAAACCTGGAAGTACACACAATAAAGCACACAAGTCACATACAAAAATCTAGTAAGTACAATTCATTCATTAAACTATTTATTTTATTACCTCCGTAAAGCTTTGAAGTCCACCACCACTGGCAGGTGTTGCTGTGAAATCTACAATATTAACCTATTCAACATCCAAAATCAGATGTTAGAATACCATTCATATAATGATGCTATTGACATGTAATATTTATAATTGTTTACTAGTTACATACCCTGACAGTAGATGATCTAGTATAAAATGCAAGTGGCGAACCACTGAAAGCTGCATCGACACTATGACCCTGAAATTTTATTAAAATCATCAATTTAAATTAGTTAATCTTGCATTTCAAAAATAAAATTTAATAAATTAAATTCAATAAACTTGCTAATATTTACCTAAGTATCAAGGCCGAAAGTCTCACTCAGGAGGGTATCTATCATCACCATCTGCTCAGCTGTAGATGTAGCCTATGCACCTGCGTCCTGACTATCCATGGGGTCATAACCACAGGCTAACCCGCAAGTCTAACAAGTATGGGGTGGGACCCTACTCCTCGCACTATCTCCCAACCCACTCTGTGCTGCAGGACCGGCATGCTCTATGATGCTCTGGGTCAAGGCACTAATGGACTGAAGTGTATCGACCTCAACACTCTCCTTCACAATGGAAGGGATAGAAACATGCTCGTGGGCTGGTTTGCTGATTACTCATCTCACTACCCACTGTGGGTCAAGATGTGCCCCTGGTCTATCTTGTGCTGACCCCCCACCTCTACCCTAGAAGTCCCGCATATCAAAATAGTTTGGCACTTTATTGAGGACAAACTCATAGTAGAGTTTCCTCAAAAAGTATTGCGGGACCTCATTATTATTGCATGGAGGATGGTCAAAAACCATCCACCACCTCTGCCCAAATTGTCCCTTATCGCTTGGTTGTTGCACCAATGGATAGGGAACCTCTTGCATGTAATGGGTGGAGGTTGATTTGTTTGTGGGTTTGTGAAAATCGAACACAAGTCTAATTTTGTAATTTGTAATTTTTTCACATCTTGGTATGACAACTTGTCTGCATAATAATCTCTAAACTCTCTCCTCTTATCCATCCAACTAGTTATTTGCTTGCTAATTGAATCTACATTTGATAACATAGATTCAAGAGATTCGGCAAGTGTGGACCTATGCAAGGTTGAAGTGGAAGGATCTTTCAACCTTGCAATTATATCTTCAATTTCTTTTTTGTTGTTTTCAATTTGCCCCATTATATTTTCTTGTGTTCCAGGGGCATGTTGAGGAATGGATGGAGGAGGTTGTTGTTCCGCAGGATTTTCTGGATTTTGAGGAGGAGGAGGAGGAGGTGCATTAACATTTCCTGACAATTAACTAAATATACATCAAAAAACAACTCAAACCTAGCTATTTAGAAGCAAATTCAAATAAAAAGACAAATAAACTCACTCCTCTGGTGTGCTCAACGTCATGGCGTCATTTTGGCAAAGAATCGATAAGGTTTTTGTGTTGAATTAAGGAATCCAAAATGTGAGTGTGCTTCCTAGGGTTTGCAGACTGCGGGAATTGTGGAGAAAAAAGAAATAAAATGAGATTGTTAACCTTTTTTCCCCCTATCTAGAGCCAAACAGTTAACCTAATACTTTCCTTGAAAACTCCTTTGAAAAGGTCCCTATAAAGTAAAGTGCCAAAATTTCCAAGAAGCCTTGCCTAAAAAACCTTACCATTGTAAAGAGCTTGGAAAAATAGGCAGGTTTGCTTTTTACAGCACCCTAAAATTTGACCAAATGAGGAAGTTATGCATGGTCAAAGTTTCAGTCAACAGACAGTTCAAATGGGCATTTTGGCGGGCTTGCAAATTTCCATCGGCCTTTTGAAAATAATCGCCGCAAATCGTGACACGTGTCAACAGCCGAGTGCAGTTTCTAAAAGTTTCAATGTTGCCGCGGAGGGCAACACGTGTCAGCTTCCGCCAGAGTTTCATTAAGGTTTCTAAAAGTTTCTAAGTTGCAGCTTCCTTAAGTTTCCTCGCAGTTTCTTATTGTTTCTGAGAGTGGCGCGGATGGCACCACGTGGAGGCTTCCGAGGGACACATAAAAGGTAACTCAAGAGCCCCGTGGATGGTGACAAGTGGCAGCTTCTGCTTTTGTTTCTAAAAAGTTTCTCGGCTTCTGCCCATGTTTCGTGAGCCCCTTTTATAAATCTTCTCAGTGCCGCGGATCATGACACGTTTCAACAGCTGAGAGCCCCTGTAAAGTTTCTCAAACTCCCGCAGAACTTGCCACGCGTCGCTTTCCACTGAGACCCTTTAATGTTTCTAAGGTGGGGTGGAACGCTCCACGTGTCCCTTGCAGTTGCTGCAGAAGCTGATGCGTGTCAGCTTCCGCGTGAGTTTCTATTTGTTTCAGTGCGAAGCCAAGAGAGGAGGTGGGTCCCTTTATTGTTTCTCAGAATGAAGCGGAGGATGCCACATGTTGATTTCTACATGAGTCTTAAGTGGGTCATTGAAAGGTTTCTATCTTGTTTCTCTCTGCGTGGAAGGTGCCAAGTGGCGGCTTCCGCTGAAGTTTCAAAGGGCCATGTGTCAGTGGCGGAGGGTCTCATATGTTTCTTAAAAAGTAGCGCGGAAGGCGCCAAGTGGCGAGATCCACCGAAGTTTCAAGACCTTGTAAAAGTTTCAAAGAGTCACATGGACGATGCCACTTGTCAGCTTCCGATGAAGTTTCTTTAAGTTTCAAAGAGAGCGTAAAGGGCTCCAGGTGTCCCTTAAGAGCCCTGCAGAAGCTGACAAGTGTCAGCCTTCGCAGTAGTTTCTATATGTTTCAAAGCTGGGCACAAGTGAGTGGGTCCCAGTTGAGACCTCTGTTGTTGAGGATATTGCCGCGGGTTGCGACACATGTCATAAGCGGAGGCCCGGTTAGAGGTTTCAGCGTGGGCGCGAAAGGCGACACGTGTATCATACAGGGCAACGTAGAACTTGCCACATGGCGGCCTCCACGTAAGTTTTCGGCAGGGGCTTCTCAAGAGGGTGATACAGGATGGACCCGACAGGAAAATGAAATACAGCTAAGGGTATTTTTCAGGTCCACAGCTTGTATGTTTGCATAGACAGAAAGGGAGATGCAATTGGTGGGGTCCGCAATATGTAGGGTCTTTTGGCACCTAGTTTCTTGTATAGACACAGCTCGGACCCGACGGCATTTTTTAACAGTTTCATAATGATTCTTCAGGTCCGCAGCTTGCATATTAGGTTTGTATATGCCGAGACACAACTAAAGATATAGAAGCGATATACACACAAATGCAGAAGCGATATACACAGGCGATTGACCAAACTTTGACCACCTGTATCTCCTCCGTCTTGGCAAATTTTCACATGATGTAAGAGGCAAAGTTGCATGTTTTCATCCCCTCTTTCATTTGGCGAGTTTTTTTAGGAGGTTTTGTCACTTTTCAACAGATGAGGATTTTTTGGGGCATTCATTACAGCAGATATGGCAAGCAGCTGTCAGCATTTAATGCTAAGTTATCCTCCACCATTTTGAGGATCAGATCAATGACGCGGCTGTTTGCATTGAAGACCCAGAATATCTCCCACCTGCCCCTATTCTAGATCTTTTGCACTATTACTCCTGGCAGGTGGACGTCCCTTCAGGAAATATCTTCTGGTTGCAGCTCGCTGAGTGAATTCTGTACCGACTGAGGTCAAAATATAAAATGCTATATATACATCTAAAGCTGATGTATATGGAGTTGGTAGTTCTTCTGGGCTATTCTTTGTAATGGCTATTGGGCCTCTGTAATCAATATAAACTGGTATTTTTGCCTCTCTTTTGTTATTTTTAGCACTGTGTCTGCTTTTCTGGACCTCTCTAGAATTAATATAAGACTGTGTAATGTCCTTCCAGTTGTGAGATTACTACTGTGTCTGTTTAGTTGTTACCAAACACTTTTAAATCTAGTGTATCACTTAGTTCCTTTCAGCATTTCATTTTCAGTTTCCTTCTACCCCTTTTCCCCTGCAAGCGTTAGCACTAGGTTTAGATGTATTTCTCTAAGCTTTAGGCCTAGAAAGAGGAAGCCGGCCTTCTCCGGAGGTCTGATCTCATTTAGCAAGGTCCCACACTTCGAGATCATTCCCATGTTACTCCAGATTGCATGAGGTTTCACAACTGCATGCAAAGGGTGCAAATCTAGGTGATAACAGAGATCACAACCATTTTTTAATTTATTTATAGTACTTCATAACGTGCTCGCGTTATGTATTTTTTTTTTAAAACCATTTGGCCACTTTTTGGCCCCCCATCTTTTTGCACTTACCCTATGAATATGGCTGATGGATGGATATTATGATTATGGTGGTGTTCTTATGGTTTATAGACATGTATATGTATGGATATTGTTTGTGGGTGGGTGGATGTAAGGGTTATGATGTTTATGATATCCTACTATATTTAATATGATAGATTATGGATGGATGATGTAAATGGTTTTGATAGATAGATGTATGATGGTTTTTGATAGATGGATTATGATAGATGCATTATTTTATGGATATGGATGATGTTATGATGGTTATGATATGGTTTATGATCTAATGTTGATGTAGTGTATGTAGGATGCAGAGGAAATGTAGGATCCTAGTCATGCTACATGTCATCCTAGGGGCCACTTGACATCCTTGCAATGCAAAGCAACTTATGGAATCACACATTGGGGGAGGCTAGGGCGACGGGGGGTAGATTCAAGCTTGGTGGGTGATTTTGGTTAGGATTGGGGGATGTTTTGGTGGAGTGCTTCCCTTTAACTCTTGCGACCACTTGGTGCACATGTAATATAAAGCCTCTTTTTAGGCCACTCACTGGGAAAGGGAGGTTCAAGTTTGAGTTAGGTGAGTCAAAATTAGGTTGTAGACCATACTATTCTAGGTATTAGATGGAAAGAGAGTTTTTTCTATCTCTATGCTTCCCTATCTCTCTCCCCCTCTCCTCTATCCCTCTCTCTAACTCTATCTACCTCTCTCTTTCTCTCTCCATCGCCCCCTTCTCTCTAACTCTATCTTTCTATCTATGCCTCCCTCTCTCTATCTCTCCCTATGTCTTTGGACATCTCTTCATCTCTTTTCCTATCTCTATCTCTCCCCATATCCTTCTCTTAATCTATCCCTCTCTACCTCTCCCTCCATCCCTCTCTATCTCTCTCCCCTTCCTCTACCTCTCAATCTCTCTCCCTATGCCTCTAGACATCTCTTCATCTCTTTCCCTATCTCTATCTCTCCCCATAACCTCTCTCTCTCTCTATATATATATATATCTTTCCCTCTCCATCTCTCCCTCACTCTCTATCTCCCTATCTCTCCCCTTTCTCTATTTCTATCTCCCTCTTTATCTATCTTTCTCCCTCTATAGATCCCTTTGTCTATCTCAACCCCCCTCTCTCCCTCTCCATGTCTCTATCTCCACCTATCCCTCTCTCTCTATATCTACCCCTCTTTCTATATTTTCCCTCTCTCTATCTCTCCATCTCTTTCTATCTCCCCCCCCTCTCTCTCTCTCTCCTCCCTTTCTATCTATCTATCTATCTATCTCTCCAAGTTTATCTATATTTATTTCCCTATCCTCTGTCTCTCTAACTCTATCTTCCTCTCTATCTCCATATCTCTCTCTCCCTCATGCACCAATGAGTTGATAGAGAGAGTAGAATAGAGAGAGGGAAATAGATATAGAGATAGAGAGGCATATAGAGTTAGAGGGAGGAAGGATAAAGGAATAAAGAGATAGATAGAGAGAGAGAGAGAGACTCTCCCATGTAGATACAAGGTTGCATTGTCCCTCCTAGTATAGAAAATTTATATTTCACCAACTACATGGAGATTTGAGTCTAGGGAAATTCTCCTAGACCATCACTTGATTACCTATTTGACGCACTACATGTATTCATAGTTACAATAGATCTTATGTGATAGCATGATATCCTATACCATTAGTTTGACACCAACATTAAGAAGGTTGTGATTTATAGGAGCCTAATATAAACTTACTCCTTTCACTTGTGTTGAAATGTAATTATATAGTTATTTCTTCTAGGACATGCTCTCCAATCTTTCCTCAGAATCAAATGGTGATTTTTAGAGAAATGATTCATAGCACAATTCCAATATCAATGTGGGAAAGAGCTTTCCTTGAACTAAACCCAACTAGAAATCAAAGCTCTCCACAACCTTATGGAAGATGCTCTAATTTCCAAGACTCTAGTCTTAGCAACGAACACTAGATGTGAAAACAAGATAGCAGTCATTTTTGTGACCCGATTAATAAAATAAAATCCTCTTTTATAGTATTACCACTTCCACTTCTAAAAGACGAAATAAGACTACAACTTGGGCCATAAATGTGATAATAAGATTCACACCAAGAAGATTGAGCTAAGGAAATAGTGACATGGTCTAATATAAATATTCAAGCATGGTGAGTGCAAAATCAAATAGTAATGACTCTTATCTATGAACATGTAATGGATGAAGAGATCAATCAACTCTTTGATTAGTAGGCCAAACAAAAAGATGCATAAGGGATCTCAACTCTACACATCAATGCACTAGAGACACCTACGATATATGGGCATGCAACATGATACTTACTAACTATGCATGAGGCACAATCAAGGTAGGGGAATAAACATAAAACAACAATAGTCAATGAAGAATTCTCTAAGGAACTTCAAGAAGAATATTTCTCTAATGCACACATCATGGTGTAGGATTCACACCAATTTATACTCTTGGAAAGTACAACTAGATATAACAGAACCAATTCACCTACAAGTCTCCTATGTCCTAGTTCATTTTGAAGGGATGTCTCATCCCTTATATTATGCAACCAATAATTTAACCTATACCCCTTTGGTCACATCTTATATTCTATTTATAAAATTTTGAACAACTCATTCTAGTCACAATTGAAGAGGTTGAGGCTCAAGTGTAATGAATTCTTAGTTGGATCCTTAAAAATGCAAGGAACCATCCTTGGACTCTAAACCCAAAGTAAACACCAACAACAACAAAACCAATCATCTCTAGAGTTTCATGGAGAAGCAAGTACCACATGGCCTAAAACTTGTCTTATAAGGGTTGATTTTGTAGAAACTATAATTGAGCTATGAGTACCCCAATCAGTAAGTAGCCCTAAATTAGAATGCTACTCCCTTATCTAAGATTCCCCATCCATAAATTTGTCTCTCATCGAGCCCCTTTCTATCTCATTGGATTCTCATACCAACATCACTCCATACTATATAATTTTCCCCATCTGTGACTTCTTGGCATGTGCCAATGAGTTGGTCCATAAAGGCTAATACACCTCTTGGGATCACACAAGTAGTTCTATGATATCTTTTAACACTTACCAAGAACCACTAGAATCCATGAAGCATAGGAAGTAGTTCCTCTACAAAACCTTCATAGTTTTTTGAAGGGGGAAGAGGAAGAGATAAAGAGAGAAAGAGAGTTTGTGAAAGAGTACAAGAGAGGATGGTAGTCAACATTTTAGCTATTTTAAAATGTGCTCACCTATCACATGATTTTCAGTGCACATGTGCTCTATTTTATTCCCTGTTCTATGCTTTTTCTGACATTGAAAGAGACTTTTGCTGCTTTTGAGGCTCTCCCATCATTGGTTGAAAACTTTTGTGCACTTTTTGTTCTCGTTTCAATATACAAGATTCTAATTACATGTTTTAAATTCAAATTTGATATTGGAAATTATTTTTTTCATGTTTTGAGGGATTGCAACACTTGATTGAACAAATTAACTAGTTTTTTTTTATCTTACATTGATAAAAAAAACATTGTAACTATATATGTTTTGTATTATAATTTGATAAATTATCATATATTTTTTGTGTTCTTTTGACCCTTTTTTTAGATTGATATAGAATTCAATACAATGCCAAGGAAACAACCAAAAAGTCTAACACTAGTGAACGTGAAGTTGAGAATGGAATGAAAAGAGAACAAATGAAACAAATTCATGACAATAAGAAATTGAACTCCATAAATGAAAGTCAACCATATTTGCTGATTGAATTGGATGATGAAGCATCCAAGAGAGAGAAAGATTTGGAGAAAAAAGGGAACAAATGAGAAAACTTCGTGCAAGTAAGAAATTGAATGTGGGAGTTGAAGGTATGCTATCTTTGCCATCTCAAGCTAATATTGTATAAAATATTCAATCACCAATTGAAAATGATGATGCATTTGAAAATGTGAATATAGATGATACACTAGTTGATCTCAAGTGTTGAGTGACCAAAATTTATCTTGTGATTCAAGTTTTCCATTGAGAACACCTCCTAGAATTTTGTGTAAAAAGTCTAAGTGTTTGATTGAAATTGGTGAGAATATTCTAAAACTAATGGTTGATAAGATTCCTTAACATACTTGTAGAAGAAATGTGAATACGATATGGAACCTATTTTTGAAAACATAAGTGAAACCGAAAGATGTCAATTGTTTGTTGAGATGATAAAAAATCTTAAGTTTAGGCCAATCATGAAGATTTTTGGCCTAAGAACATCAAGTGGTAATAGTGAAAATATATTGTAAGAAATCTAATCAATGCATGCCAAAGCATTGGTTCCATCTCACGCACCAAAGATAGTAATACTACATGCCATGTCATTACATCAAATATTGTGAGAAATCAAACAATGAAATATCACTTAATAAGAAAAACAAGTCAAGCACTAAAGATAAATAGAAAAACATTGATGAAAGTCATTGGTTGGCGTGAAAGAATTGAGGAGCCAAATAGTGATGAACTATGGGCATATTCTAGTAGAATCCCAAGGAAAGATAAAGTTATATTTGAAGCCTTAAAATCCCTAATTGAGGAGTTTTGGAGAAATAACAGAAGAGTATCTCCTAATCAAAGGGATGCTGTAAGAAGGAGAATTGGTTGTCAAAAGTGTGAGCCACATCCAAAGCATTTTTTAGATATAACTCAAACATATTTTTTTCTTGAAATTTGTAGCTACTTATCCTCAAATTCAAATTAGTTAAATTTATTTTGAAATGGAAAAACATTTTTATGTCAAAATAAATCACACACGCACAACTTATTGTTGTAGAGTTCACATGCAATTTTCTATGTATTATGATGTTTATTCACAAATATGTGTATCTTTGTATACTAACGATGTTTTGCAGGAGTGTATGATAGAGGCTTCACCTAAATCGACAATAGATTTCATTTCAAGCATTTTTTTTTAAATAGTAGATGAACAAATGTTTAATAAGACATCATGTTTGAATGAAAAATGTGATAGTTGTAGTGGTTTGCAAAGTTTGAGGACTTGTGTACACATGGAGAATGCACATAAAATTGGAAATGAATTAGTACCTTTTAGGAAATATAATACAGTGGCATATAGTTTAAAAGATGGTAAAGAAGCAAAAAGGTGTGAATTGGTGAGTGAAGAAATGTTAGTATCTGCATTTATGCCTATTTTTTGAGAAGAGATAGTTTATAAGTATGCAAGGGATACACACAAAGCTTGATGGTTAGACTTACAATTCAAGTTAAATGTAAGGATCCATTTCCTTGGATAAAACAAATAGAGATTTTTTTTTAATGTGAATCAAATTCCAAGTGGGAAAAAATGACAATGGCTTCCTTATATCTAGAACTAAAGCAATTCATTTGGAATTTGAAATTTTATGGAATGCATACCCATGTTGATATGGGTACCTATTCTAAAAAATAATGGGTACTCATTTAGAAATAGGCACTCATTCTAAAAATGATTGAGCACTCGTTTCTTTTGTATCTATTGTTGGCCCCTTTTTAGTGAAACATAGTATGACAATAATATTGCAATTTTTTTTACTAATTACAGTTTGACAATGACTGTAGAAGATTTTTTTTTATGTAGGTGTCTCTTACAATCTCTAAGCATAATTATTTTGCCATATCATATTCAATTTTAAAATAGATTCAATCATAAGCAATATTTTTACTTGGAATCAAGAAAATGAGCTATTTTTTAGAGGAATCAAACATAGAAACTATTTTTAAGAGGAATTAAGCACACAATGATAGATTGAACAAAATATCTAAATCTAATTGTACTTCAAAGAGCTCAAGGAGTGATCCATCTATAAAGTAAAGATCATTGTTAACTGTATCAAAATAATTTGGTAATTATGGGATCACATAAATGTAAAAAAATAAAGTCAATGACACCTAAAAAAATGGAAGGAGAGAGAGAGAGAGAGAGAGAGAGAGAGAGAGAGAGAGAGAGAGAGAGAGAGAGAGAGAGAGAGAGAGAGAGTTTTCAACAAATGAAGAATGTTGAAGCATCCAATTTGGTGATTGTGGAAGAGAAGAACATTGAATAGACCAACATGGATGAGGTGAATGTAGAAGATGCAAATGTCAAAAATGGCGAATGTGGAATAGACGAATATAGAAATGATGATTATGGAAATGAGTATAGGTAAGTCTTCAATTGTACCTAATGATAATGATATTAGTATTTTACATGAAGTTGGATATAGCAATGTTGATTTAAATTATGTGATTAAAGACAACACGATAGAAAATGGTATTGAAATCCTTTGTATGATTCACATAATGGACATAATGATATGTATTCACCAACTCATATATCAATTATTCCCTATGAAACATCACATTATATTGTTATCAAGCAAACACATAAGTCACAAATAATTATATACATAATACTGAAAACTTGGTAATATCTAATAATACCCTATGCAAAATATTTACATACTAAATTATAAAATAATATTTTGAAGCATTTCTATTAAACTAATTTTTGTGTTCTCTTACATATACAAATATACAAAAGGTATTCAAAATATAGATTTAATAGTTATTTGTATAGATCTTTATTACATTGTAAATATATTAATTGTATACTAAATGTATACATTTCATTTATAATCTAATAAATTAAATGCATAATACATTAAATGTAAAATACGATAATGAGCCTCAAATATATATATATATATATATATATATAGAGAGAGAGAGAGAGAGAGAGAGAGAGAGAGAGAGAGAGAGAGAGAGAGAGAGAGAGAGAGAGAGAGAGAGAGAGAGAGAGATTTGCAAATGAACAAGAAAAAACAAGTTCAATGGGTAAACAATATAATAATTTCAATGAATTTTGTTCACAAAATACTTGCATAAGAATATTGTATGACAAAGAAGAAAATTTTGATAGAAAGATTATTTAAACCTTCATACCAAAATACTAGACTTATGGATTACATTGGTTTAAACAAACATAAGTTTGTTGCTATTAACAAAAATACCTATAGATATATTTGAATGACCAATAGGCATAGTATTCAATTATATGCCTAATGGCTTGGTACTACACATAATAGTTATTGAAAAATTAAAAATGTACAATGTGATGCCAATAAAATTATAAATATTAAGATATGATCCATTCAATTATACTTATAGGTGTTGTTTCTAATTACTAATTATTAAATTCTTATGTGGAAATACCTTTATCCTCAAGATTCTATATGTTCAAGATTTAATATTATAGAAAATTTCTTAACAATATATCATGTAAAAGTATGGAAAACAAAACTGCATTGACAAATTAAACTTTAAACAATTAACTAACACATAATTTCTTATTAAAAAGTGTATTGACAAATTAAAGTTTAGACAATTAACTAACACATAATTTCTTATTAAAAAGTGTATTGACAAATTAAAGTTTAGACAATTAACTAACACATAATTTCTTATTAAAAAGTGGTAAAAACAATTGTTAGTACTCACATTTAATACCTCTTTTATACACTTTGAAATTTTTTTTAAAAAAATTGTGTAATGAACTTTCTTTGTATTTAGGTGGATCAATCTTTATTACGTTTGGAAGCCCGAGATTGACTCTTTCGTCATTTTGGCATATGCCACACATTAGGTGCCTATGAATTCCATTCCACCACGCCATAATTTGTTGTTTGTACCCACGCTGCAATGACTTCCCACTCAATATCGGAATGGGTCTTATACTTTATGCTCAAAGTCACTGGTCGATTCATTTTTTTTATTTTGATTTCCCAGTTAATGTCAGAACGGGTGTTGGACGTTATGCACAAAGTCACTGCTCAATTTATTTTTTTTATTTTGGTTTCAAAGTCAATGTCAGAACGGGGTCAAGACCAGACATCAATACACTATGCGGTACCTACCACCTATTCTATGCAATGTTTGTGCATAGCAATTCCTTTGTATTTTCCTTTTCGTAAAGGACACGGACTCTTGAGTATTGTTTTTTTATCGATGACTATGGAGTATAGTCTTTTTTTAATCAAGGACTCTGGAGTATTGTTGCTATAAAAGAAATACACAAAAGAGTATGGTGATATTTAGTAAGGGTAGTAGAGAAAAATAAATCTTTTATATCAAAAAATAGTGTATATATAATTTAAAATAATAAATGGAAAGTAGAGCCAATACATAGTATTTTTAAATTTAATATAGTAATGGGTGATGTATCCTCTCTAGGTTAACTCCCTAGATAGATTCTTAGGATGGCGACCACCCATTATACGTAGGTATGTTATATATAAGAACTTAATCACCCATTATAATTGAAAATAATCATATGATTACTAATGTTTTAATTTTTTTTTCACGGATTTAACAAATATTTAAACTCATAAATACAAAGATATAGAATATCAACATAATAAAGAAAAAAAACTTATCATACCCACACTAGGAGGAATAGAGTTTCTTTCAATTTAAGGGTAACCTTATCAGCAAGTAGAAATCCATATGTCGTATTTTAATAACAAAGAATGGTTATCTTTTATTTTATAAATACACAAAAAATATCTTTAAATTTTTCAATTTTAGATCTCTTGGAATTTCTTGTGGCCATTCAACAAGATGAACAACATTTAATTATAAGTATAAGGGCCAAACTTGAATAATACTATCATATTTTCAACTTATCCTCATTCATGTACTAATTTAATTGTAGTCTTAACACTCATTTAAGAAAGAGTATATTTTATTTCTAAATACATCCTCTAATATAATTTTTATAAATGGCATGGAAAATTTGATCTTTCATGGTAATAATGACTAAGGTTCGAAAAGTCTCCTTATAAGAAGTTTGGAAGACACATAATTGTAACTTTTTCTTTATACATTCAAAGAAAACATGTATTGTCAATTTTTTTTAAAAACCCTTTACATTATTAAAATTCAATTGACATCTTATCATGTTTAGAAACATTTAAATATTTGAAGAGGGTTAAAAACTTTTATTTTGGAATAAATGGTGCTGCTTTTGATTGTGTCTAGATGTTGGACATCAATAAAAAAATTTATCTTTTTTAGATTTGTTCATGTGTCATGTGTAGACATAAAATATAGTATTCTTTAAAGGTGTGCAAATCGGTGAATATTCAACCCAAAGATCTTGCAGTGCATTCAATATAGCTTAGAGTGCTTGTATTCGGTGGCGTACAATATTTCTAATAAGGAATCTAGCATAGCTTTAAATATTTGAGTTGCATGGTGAGGCACATACCTCTATAAAGGGTTTTTCTCTTTCGCAAATCATGTTCTCAATTGTTTGTTTAGATGTGTACAAATGAAAGATATAATACAATTTCAAATCTTAAGTTTAGGCACACACTTAGTAAAGGGAATTGTCTGTGGAATTCAACAACAAACTTGTCATTCACAGAAGTGTGCACCTTTAAAAGGATGAATAGTTTTTTAGTTTAAAAAATATGAATTTCTATTGAGAGACACATGCCTTTGTATGGAAATAATAGAAGAAAAATAAATTCAAATCATTTTTGGCATAAGGCATTCTTCAATAAGGAAAATCCGAAGTGTAAAACCAAACTTGAATTCCTACAAGAAGGTGTGTGCCTTAATATAGAAAGAAAATGTCCCCAACCTCAACATAATTTACACTAAGTAAGGGGGCACATGTATCAAAGGAACAACCGACCAACATTCAATAAGATGAAATGTTATTAATAGCCGATTGGTCTTAAAAAAATATTAATTTTTTTTTACTAAATAGATGCCTATTCAGATAGTCAACCACTTTGTCATAGTGAATATAAATGATATACTATGTGTTAATTTGAGATGGTAACGATTGTGTAAGAAAGACCAAGGCTAGGATGGCTTGCTATCCACCCCACATTTATTTTAAAACTTGACTGTTACGATTTTGGGATTTTTACAACTGACCTGGTATGAGGCATCAATTTGCATCTTCACTCTTATATAAAACTTTGAGGGAGAATGAAAGGGGTTGTCCACCTTTCAGGATGCTAAAAACACACGAGTCTTCATAAATTATGAATGATAATCGCTTGCTTTATTGGAGGGGCTGGAACTTGGAAGGTGACAAGAGATTTTGTGGAATGGGTTACTTTGACCCCCAAGTTGGCTTGCACTGAACAATAGTTTAGGATTTGTGAAGATTTAGAACATTGTGCATGCCATACACTTTCTCCTTCTCAAGGCTCCTAAGTGAGGTGGCCTTGAATCCCTTAGAAGATGTACCGTTACGTTGATCTTTCCTCAGATATTAGTGTTTCTACTTGCTTTGGGGTGTTGCCAACTTAAGTTAATAGGAAGAAATATGATGTGTAAAAATGATAACTAATATTTGGATCAAATGTTGCTGCTAAAACTATTTAATATAAATGCACAGTGTGGAAGCATTAAAGAAGCACAAAAGGTGTCAATAAAATGCCTCAAAGAAATATGCCACCATGGAATGTAGTGATTGCAGGATTAGCATGAAATAAATGTGTTAAAATGGCATTGAAATTGTAGATCTAAATGCAATGGGCAGGTATAAAGTCAAAATTTTCAGGAACTTTGCCAGCATTCTCTGTGCCTGTGCCAAAATGGGCACCTTGAAACAGAGTAGAGACATCCATAAAAGTATAACAGAAGTACATTTTGTTGAAATATTGTTGTTGTAGCCATCCCAACAGATGTTTATGCAAAATGTGGATGCAGAGGCAGTGCACACGAACTATTTGACAAAATGCTCAGCTTGACATGTATGCAAAATGTGGGAATTTAAAAAATGCATGTAGCGTGTTCGACAAAATGCGCCAAAGAGATGTGGTCTCCTCTACCGCATGCAATGTTCAATTGTAATAAGTTGATTCCACAGGCAGATATTTTTATCAACTTGTGAACGTAGGCATTTTAATCAATTATTTGTTATTATATCATGCCTTTATGGTCCCATACATTGTATGTATGTGCATCAATCGAATGATTTCTACTCCTTGATTTACACTCAAACATCAAGAGAGGTGGCAGAATTATCAACTTTAAGAGCAACAACAAAATTGCCATGAGCGTGATAATCCATTTGTTTCTTTGGTTTTGCTGGAAATGTCGCAGTTGAAGCCTAATTCTAGCATTAAGCAATCATGGAAGGGGACACAGAGATATAGAGATATAGTATTTTATTATAAATCATTTTTATAAGAGAGGTCACAAGTTCAAATCCTGTAGGGGGTAGGGTATGTATGCCTCATATTTGAAGCACAGTTAGGTGCCTCCTACATTCTGGAGTATGAGGTAGTCCCATATGTTATAAGCCCCCTGTAGAGCCAAAAATAGGCCGCCCGACATCGTGGACTATAAAAGGATCCATTTCCATTTTCATTTCCATTAAGGCTTGAAGTATAATATTTTAATAAGCCCATATGTATTCGGAGTGGGTTTTGTCCATGCACATATGTAAATTTTGTTTATTGGTACAATGAGAGTTTTATCATATCATGTCATGTTGTCATTCAGTGACATGATGGATTCTTGGCAATGTTCATGTATACAAGCTTTATTTTATGAATGAAATAGAGTGAAATATCTAGTTTGATGTTAACATAAGCTTGTGATCTGCACAACCTATAAAAATGATAAGCATGAAAATCTTCTCAGATATTATTTATAAAAAAGATTTTTGCTTCGATACTATGTTAGAATTTAAAATTTTAGGTTACTAATCCTTACAATTAACATATTTGGGAATATCCTTCTAAATAAAGCATCATTCTATTATAAAACACTTATATTTAATTTTATAGAAATTCAATTCTCCTCATATGGTCGGTAATACCTTATGATACAATTCATTATAGTCACAAAAAATTAAATTATTTATCAATGAGAGAAGCTCCAGGGGTGACAAAATACCTAAAAGGATATTTGTCACACCTATTTTAAACTACTATTTATAAATAGATTATTAATTATTAAATGATATATATTTTATAGAGCATATAATAAGTACAAGACTTCATAACATTATATTAAAACAATATATAAATGTTCTAATAGGTACCTTCAAAGCCATGCTCGATACTCAATGTCTTCTCCATCTATGATAAGGGCTATCATTTTTTTTTGTTTCAACACAATGATACAGATAATAATATGTTCCTTCCTCGTTATCTTTATCTACAATAATTGCATTAAGAAATCTCAATAAATAATACAAAAATACCATTTAAGGAGCTAGAATATTAATTTTAACTAAATAATGCATCTATAATATCAGTTTGCACTAGATCCGATATATAGTCAAAGTCAATGGATGATTCCATCTTCATGAGTAGTAGTTCTCATGTAGGTTGGTAGGTATCGAGTGGACTAAAATATCTAGAACATTATTCATTGACCCAGTCTTTTGACTCACACTCATGTTCTAAAAAATCCATACACGAAGAATAAAAACATGTCATTTGCTTCATATAAATAGTCTATGAATCTGCATTTGAGCTTCTAAATGAGTGGAACTCATTCAATCATATTACTGTAAAACAATCTTCATATTTTATAATGTTAGTTTTTCTACCAAGAAAAAAAAAATCTATGAACATTAGACATACATTTATTCCCTAAACTCATTTCTACTTTACATCATTTGATGATAGATGTTGAATTTGTCAACTCCATACCATATTTGTACTTTGACTCTTCTTATGCTAGGGATCTTTTAATTCATGATTCTAGTACCTACAACATCGCATGACAAGGGTCATTATACCTTGCATTTAAATATATTTATCTTTCAATCTAGGGTACTATATCTATGGCAATTTGCAACAGAACTAACAACTAATAGTCCCACACTATTTCTTAGAATTAAGCTAACTTCCTAATCAAGCTCATACCTTTACTCATTACTAGAAAATACATCTAAATGTTGGAAACTGAATTTGATAAATAATCACACACATTTGTTGGAAAGAAGTCTAACTAAGAAGGAATAACTAGCAACCAAGATTTAAACTAGAATTCAATAATCAATTGTGAAATAGAAAAGTAACACCATATCAAGACTTATTCTAAGATTGAAAATAATAATTAATCTACAAAGCTAGAAAAAGATAAGCAGAAATGAAATACTAGCCTCTCTCCATTAGTGGGAGTAGGCCCTTGCTCCACACCGTTGGAAAGGAGACTAGACTAATGACTTAGAATTAGGGGTACCAAATTATCTACTCTTTCATTCCAAATTGTTCAGAAACATCATATGCATGCAATTGGCATGCAGAGTCAAAGGTCCTTTCAATCTATCTTTTCATGAACAAAAGACTAACTATCTTCCTACTTCTAATCCTCTATTTATCAGGTGTTGTTCTGATACATATTCTTAGAGTCCTTATTCCCTACTACAGTTCATTATAGATATCCAAGTCTTATTACATAATTCATGTAAAATACTAAAAGATAATATGGTGACCCAACAAATGTCACAAGAGTTCAATTGAAATTTGTAAACAGGCCACAAGGGCTGATAAAAGAGGAACAAAAGAGAACTGAAACAAACAAAATTAGTGACCTATTTATGCATGGCTACAACTAGGACTATAGATCGCGATATGAACCTTGTTTGTTATCCTAAGTGTAGTTCCCTTTTCTCCAAAATCTCCATTCACTCATGGTACACTTGCCAATTGTAGTTATTTCCTTAGCTCCTAATGTCTTTTGTTGAGATCCAGAGTCTTTTAGGAGGAACTCTGGAGCTATCACTGGAGGTCAGATACCTACACACAAAAAGATGCATATTTTTGCAAGATTATATTAGTGACCATCTATAGTCCTAAAATAATCTATGTGACTACGACATGATATAACACCTATTTCTAACAAGATTAAACAAGATTTCTACTAATTTCTATGGTACAACCTGTTGGTGTTTTATTCCGAATTGGTAGAGGGTTTGCCAGTTCCAATGCATAGGCAGATTCGGTCAACAGATACAAGAGGTTACGTGAGCTGCCCCCCCTTCACTTCTAGTTCTGCTGCACCAAGGGGGGTATCCCTATTAGCTAAAGATTTGACACTTTTGACTCACCCAATGACATAAAGATTTAGCTTTACAATGACAGGTAGAATACTCTCATGTGTGGACCAAGATATGCATGATACATCACAAGGTTGGCAACATTCTTGGACATATTTGTCTGGTTGTGGATGAGAGTACGCAGGGGGTTCCTAATTCTACTCCTACAACTAACAAGTTGGGAATGTGAATGGATTTGTTTAATGGATTCGATACAAGACAGGGGTTTTGGATCATAACTACTTCACAAGGGTAGACCGGTGCCTATCTCAGGGCAAGGAGTCAACTAGACATATACACAAGGATGAATTGCATCTAGCATTCAAGTTTCAAGGGGCTAGGACTGGTATTTGCCTTACAAATACCACCTAGGAATGGGTATTTAGCTGCCTCTACTTACAGATATCCCAGCTGACGTACAATCTCCTCCATACTCAACCTAAAACAATTTAATCCACTCCTTGAATGGAAGTCTAAAGATTAAGCATGCAATACATAAATCTGTATTCTAGAATTTGAGGAACCCTTAGCAACCAAATTCAGAAGAAGGACTGCATGTAACAAGCGGAGAGGGATAGCTAGACACCTGCCATAAGCATTTTTCATATATAACAACACTGAAACTGAAAATGTATGCAATGCACATTCAAGGTACAACTCATAAACTCCATAGAGATATGATAGCCAGGAAATGTTCTGTATTTCATTATTTACACAAAAATGCCCAAGTCTTCCACACCCTATGAGTAACACATTTTGCATTTTATAGCAAAATTGTGTACTCAGCAAATTATTTACAAGGCAGATCAAAATTTTTGCCAGATACAATGCACCAAGAATGGCGCCCAAATCATGAATGTGGCAGAGGGACAAAAAGGAAGGGGCAGGTGAGATCAGGATCTGCACCACTGACTGAGGAATTTCTCATGAAGTACGGTAGTTGGTCTGTCACTCCATCACTTATGCCTCTGCAATTCTGCCATCAATGCCTCAGCTACCCGCAGCCTCCGAAGACATAGCAACAGCGTGCCTCTTGAAGTTTTTTCCTGCCCAAACGTGGCCTCAGATGCAAAGAAATCCAATGCTGCTGCTCATTCGAAAGATAGCCATCGATCCTCCTTCCATCACTATGATCCACAGCTCAAAATCCTGCAGAAAAGTCGTCAGCCAGTGATAACATGCCACATAGGCACCCCTTGCTCCTTGACTTTTCCATCGCTAACATGCATTTTGCCCTTTCACCCATTGTATATGCAAAAGCATATACAATCACTTTATATACAAGCCGGACCTCAAATTTTATAGAACAATTTGAAATTGAGTTCCGTTCCAGCTTGTATCTTCCCCTTTTTGCATATCGCATTGCACATACAAGTGCGATATACATTCACCTCATACATACAAGGCATGGACCTCAAAAATTATGAAACAAATTGCATCCGCCTTGAAATCTGGCTTGCATCTTAGCCTTTGTATCTTTGCAATGTATATCTGCACATACAAGCATCCAATATACATGTTACGGACCCCAAACCTTATTCTTTGCATTTGATTTTCAATCGGGTCCAGATTGTATATTTTCCCTTGTTTATTGGCCTTGTATGTGCAAACATACAAGCGAATGCACATACAACTGGTGGGCCCCATTTCTGGCGTTGACCGCTACTGACCTATTTGCATGCTTTACCTTGTACATTCGATTATTTATTTGGAATATACAATCCCAAACATACAAAGGCGGATCTCAAAATATTTCAAAATTCTATTAACTCTTTTGGCTGCGTCCACCTTGTATATCCCCACTTGTATGTTAATCCTTGTATATGCAAACACCTCTACACCTTTCCTTTTGTATATCGGGCATACATTCGACTTTGTATATCTGCAGGCCCCACCACATGCATATCGCCCCCTGCATCTTTTGCTTGCATAAAACCTTTGTATGTAGCCGTTGTATGTCTAGACATACAAACCAAATATACATGTAGACCCGGTATACTAGCAGCGAATATTCTCAGGAATCTGCAAAAGATTCCCCCTTTGTATATGCATTTTTTCTTAAGCCCGATATGCATTCAAAAATGCATATAACTCATTTTCTCAAAGGCCGATGGAAATTTTGCAAGCCCGCCAATGCATATCAGCACTTGTATATACAAACCTCTTTGTATATATAAAGATACATACATTTTAACTCTATTTTTTGCTTTTTTTTTTACTGCAGAGGCCAAAAGAGTTAGAATTTTTATCAATCTTTTGGAAGGTGCCTGCATATTTAAATGCTTGAAACCTAAATGCTTATGCAGGCACCACCAGAACCAAGGTATGATGGCTCTCTAGGGCAGAAAAGGGAGATAAATCAACATATATAATGATTGATACATGTCTCACATCATCATGCTCCTCTTTTCCATGCCTCAGTGAAATCTTAAATATTCTAAAAACCCATTCATCATGTCTACTCTTCTTCTTCAATCCAAAAGGATAAAAAACTACTCATAAAATCATATAAAAAAGACAAAAATAATCATAATCATGTTGCAAGAATCTTGCATGATCATCTGAGCAACTACACTCTATCTCACAAGTACAAAGAATATGTACATTCAATCTGAGGTTTGTGTTTAATTTAGAGTAGGAATTTATTAATGTTTTTGATTTCTTGTTTTGATATGAAATTCATGTTTACTCAACTAATTGGAGGGAGGACATATATTGTCACTGACATTCCTATGTTGAGCTTTTAGGTAGTGACAGATGCTATATAGAGACTCATCATTGTGTTTGGTTGGATCTTTATCACAAGACATGGACATATTTTATATGCCACATGTGGTATCTACCCATATCATTTTTGTATAGGTGGAATTTTGTAATTCTACTCCTTCCCATTTCCTACTTTTCAATTTCCTAGATAGTTAAGAAAGATTGTATTTTATGACTAGTTCATTTGTGAGACATAAGCTACTCCTTAAAATGTTTTCCTCTATTATGTAGGTCCCCATGGAGTGTCATGCCAAGGATGAAGAACACGTAGAGACATCTAGTGGAGTCTATTACTTTACATGGACCTGGTATCCTTCTCATGTCTAAATATTTACTTTCATGCATGTTTGTGAGTGCATATTTAGTTTGAGATAAATGTTTATACTAGGATTCACATGTACCTTAAAGTGGGGGAAAAATGTAATGGTAAAAATTTCATACCCATGTCAATTCCCATTTAGTTTTAAGCTTATTTTGATGGAAATTGGAATAGATTAAGACAATTATATATCGACAAATGGCGTATTGTCATGCAAAATTAGGTTTATTTCCCTATCCTTCACCAATCCCCATTTTATTGAACCTTGGCTTAAATCCTTATATACACATTTCCCATACAATTAATATTTATTACATAGCTAATGTCTAGACATTCATTCCACACATCAAAATTAGCATTTCTTTGTCTTGGGTCAACCCCATGGTGGGGGATCCATCCCATATTGTGTATAATTGACTCTTGAATTTCAAATTTTAAAATTCAAATATTATCAACTACTAGGTGATCCCATAATAGTTTGTCCCACTTGTGGGACATCCTAATTTTTGCCTAAGATCATATATTTTTTAGAAAAAAAATGATTTAAGCCTAGATGTCTTCCATCTAAGGGGATTTGATTGAAGGGTGTTAGATCAAATCCCCTTAGATAGAACCCCACTAGGCTTCAATCAAACCCCCGATAGAGTCTCCTCCACATCTATTAAAATACTGACACAAAACCAATTTTACTTCACTTTTTGCGGGATCAAATGAGTTCATTTAGAAATTTAATTTTGTAAGTATGTAGCCCTTAGTATTACATTTCCAAATATTATAATATGTAGTATGTGGGTAAGTGCATGGAAATGGCCCGGAACCAAAAGGGTTCAAAAGTGGCCATGTTTTTTTCGAAATTAGTTAAAACTGGTCTTGGATAACAAATTGAAGATAGCCACGCTCAAAATTAGAAGATGTGATAAGAACAAGTTTTGTAGTGCTTGGAATCTAGTTTCTAAACTACTATTTTTCCTAAAAATGGTGGAGATTAAGAGGCTCAAATATGGGCAAAAAATAAAGTGCTCCTGTTTCAGTCAAAAAAATATAACATAGTGTCTGGTGTGCTCCCCTTAAAATGTCAACCTTTTTTAAGTATTGACAAATCGCTTCAATGGAAAATTATCTAACACCATGTATTTTATGCCATGGAAAATTTTCAAAGTGGATACATCATGAAAAATAAAAAAAATGAGCAATGCTCCCCTCTAATTTTTTTGAAAACTAATCAAAAATCAATTTTTTTAAATGTGTATAGAATTGAGTCTAGAATCTAAAATTGTAATTTGTTTCAAATTTCGATAAACATGTAAAAAATGACACCAGAAATGCATGGGTTTTCTAAAATAAAAAACACATTAGCAAAAGAAATTGAAGATGGATACCTTAATGTTATAATAGTTTTTAAAAAAACACATGGTTAGAAAGATAGTAAAAATTTGAAGTCATCTTGGCATTTTTTTGTATTGACATTGAAAAATGTGTAAACCTTGAATGGAGAGCACACATGGTATTTGGTTGAATTTTCTATTTTTTGTTGAAAACACATCTTTGGCATCCAAAAGGTATCTCCAACCCTTTGGATTGAATGGCTAATGTAAATCCAACCCTTAGGGTTGAAATTTACCGAAGTAGTAAAAAACATGCTTGTGTTATAACGCAAGTGCATTTTAACATGAGCACATTTTGAAGCAGTTAAAAATATTTCTATGCATATCTTTCTCTCTCCCTCTATCTTGTTTTCTTTATGGGCCCCATCTCTCTCTAACTCTTGAATTCTATCTCTATGCTTCCCTATCATCTCTCTCCCCCTCCTCTATCCCTCTCTTTAACTCTATCTACCTCTCTATCTTTCTCTCTCTATCAACACCTTCTTTCTAACTCTATCTTTATATCTCTCCCTCCTCTATCTCTCTCCCCCTCTCTATCTCTCTCACCATCCCTCTACCTCTCAAAATATCTCCCTATGTCTTTGGACATCTCTTCATCTCTTTCCCTATCTCTATCTCTCCCCATATCCCTATCTCTATCTCTCCTCATATCCCTCTCTACCACTCCCTCCATCCCTCTCTCTACCCCTCTCTATCTCTCTCCATGTCCTCTACCTCTAAATCTCTCTCCCTATGTCTCTAGACATCTCTTCATCTCTTTCCCTATCTCTATCTCTTCCCATATCCCTATCTCTATCTCTCCTCATATCCCTCTCTACCACTCCCTCCATCCCTCTCTCTACCCCTCTCTATCTCTCTCCATGTCCTCTACCTCTAAATCTCTCTCCCTATGTCTCTAGGTCCATCTCTTCATCTCTTTCCCTATCTCTATCTCTCCCCATAACCTCTCTCTCTCTCTCTCTCTCTCTCTCTATATATATATATATATATATATATATATATATATATATATATATCTTTCCCTCTCCATCTCTCCAAGGTCACTCTCCATCTCCTTATCTCTCCCCTCTCTATCTCTATCTCCCTCTTTATCTATCTTTCTCCCTCTATAGATCCCTTTATCTATCTCAACCCCCCCATTTCTCTCTCACTTTCTATCTATCTATCTCTCCAAGTTTGTCTATTTATTTCTCTATTCTCCCTCTCTCTAACTGTATCTGGCTCTCTATCTCTATATCTCTCTCCCTCACATGCCAAGGGGTCAATAGAGAGAGTAGAATAGAGAGAGGGGTATATATAGAGATAGAGAGGCATATAGAGTTAGAGGGAGGGAGGATAGAGGAATAGAGAGAGAGAGGCCCGTGTAGATACAAGGTTACATTTGTCTCTCCTAGTATATAAATTTTCTATTTCACCAACTACATGGAGATTTGAGTCTAGGGAAATTCTCCTAGACCATCACTTGATTACCTATTTGATGCACTAAATGTATGAATAGATACAATAGATCTTATCTAATAGCATGGCATCCTAGACCATGAGTTTGTCACCAACATTAAGAAGGTTATGATTTATAGGAGTCTAATATCAACTTCCTCCTTTCACTTGTGTTGAAATGTAATTATATAGTTATTTCTTCTAGGACATGCTCTCCAATCTCTCCTCATAATCAAATGGTGATTTTTATAGAAATGATTCATAGTACAATTCTAATATCAATGTGGGAAAGAGTTTTCCTTGAACTAAAGCCAACTAGAAATCAAATCTCTCCACAACCTTATGGAAGATGCTCTAATTTCCAAGACTATCCTTAGCAAGTAACACTGGATGTCAAAACAAGGTAGCGGTCATTATTGTGGCCCAATTAATAAAAGAGAATCCTCTTTTAGAGGATTACCACTTCCACTTCTACAAGATGAAAGAAGACTACAACTTGGGACATATAAATGTGAACAAAAGATTCACACCAAGAAGATTGAGCTATGGAAATGGTGACATGGTCTAATACAAATATTCAAGCATGGTGGTGTTACTAGTACAAAATCAAATAGTAATGACTCTTATCTATGAACATGTAATGGATGAAGAGATCAATAAACTTTTTGATTAGTAGGCCAAAGAAAAAGATGCATAAGGGATCTCAACTCTACACATCAATGCACTAGAGACACCTACGAGATATAGGCATGCGACATCATACTTACTAAATATGCTTGAGGCACAATCAAGGTAGAGGAATAAACATAAAACAATAATAGTTGATGAAGAATTCTCTAAGGAACTTCAAGAAAAATATTTCTCTAATGCACACATCATGGTGTAGGCTTCACCCCAATATATAGTCTTGGAAAGCACAACTAGGTATAACAGAACCAGTTCACCTGAAAGTTTCCTATGACCTAGTTCATTTTGAAGAGATGTCTCATCCCTTATATTATGCAACCAATAATTTAATCTATACCCCTTTGGTCACATCTTATATTCTATTTATAAAATTTTGAACAACTCATTCTAGTCACAATTGAAGAGGTTGAGGCTAAAGTATAATGAATTCTCGGTTGGGTCCTTAAAAATGCAAGGAACCATCCTTGGACTCTAAACTCAAAGGAAACAACAACAGTTCCAGTCATTTCTAGAGTTTCATGGAGAAGCAAGTGCCACTTGGCCTAAAACTTTCCTTACAAGGGTGTAATGTAGAAAAAGAGGGTTTGTTGAATTAATGTATAGTTTAGTTAGATCCTCCATTAACTACATACATTCAAAGACATTTAACTAAGTAGAATCACAACTTTTACAAGTGGATTTTGTTGGTTCCTAAATCTGAACACATCAAACTCTAAAGATTTGCCACTTCTTATGCTCAAGTTCAATGGAAGACTTGGCCAACAGAGCGGGAGATTGTCTTTTATTTCCTCTTCACTCCAGGTTCTGCCACACCTAGGGCATGTCCCTTGTTCAAATCAATAAATATAGCTTTTCAACATTAGGTAGAATGCTCTCATGTATGCACCAAGATTTATGAGATTAACCCCATATTGGCAATGTTCTTGGATTATCTAACTTATCCACATAAGAGAACATGCAAGACCCTAACCTAAAACAAAATAAAACATGAAATATTTGATTTAACTGATTTATCTTTAAATTCTTTGATTTCCTAGGCCCTTTGGGCAAGAAAATCCTGGATTGGTGCTTTATCAAGGCAACAGAGTCAGACCCATCACTGCAAATGTTCCTTCATGACAACAAAACTTCATATCTAGAGGATTGAGAATAAAATATTACCACCTTACAGTAACAAGAAAAGGTATTATCTATGACTATACTTCACTAATACCTTGATATTACACACTTTTCCCTATATCTGATCTAAAGAAAATTTGATCTATTCCTTGAATAGATGCAAAAAATTAGACATGCAACATAGCAGATATACATTGAGGAACTCAAAAATCCTTGGTAACTTTGTTCAAAAGAAAAATGTTAATACC
Source organism: Cunninghamia lanceolata (assembly GCA_027924645.1). Taxonomy (NCBI): domain Eukaryota; kingdom Viridiplantae; phylum Streptophyta; class Pinopsida; order Cupressales; family Cupressaceae; genus Cunninghamia; species Cunninghamia lanceolata. The sequence continues at coordinate 2,816,546 of BSBN01000236.1, forward strand.
CAAGGAGACAGTCATAAACAACACACACAAGAAGTGTTTCTCATATATCTCAATCTGGAAAGAATATTGTCATTCAAAAATTTATACATTTACAAAACAAAAAATACCTCTACACCCAGATACAAGAGCCCAATCTGCAACAAAAATACTTGTCAAAGTGTGGATACCTTGTATCCAAAGCCCAGAAAATCCCCACGTAGAATGGCCCTAAATTCCCCTTTTAAAGGAGCAACAAGCTTTCGACCACCTACATTTTGACAAACTTTTAATGAAACAATCGAATCCTTACAATTTTTTATGAAACAATTAGATCCTCAATTTAAGAGAGTAGACGAAGCAGTCAGACTTCTTGGTGAAGACCCGCCAACAAAATAATCTGGACCTCATTTAGATGAGAAGATTTGATATCCTAGCCCTGGTCGCGCTGAATTCTCATTAATTATAGAGTGGAGGTGTGCGGGAATGGCGCTGACAGACAATCGTCTCAAGTTTACACCTCAGCCATTGTAAGTTCAATTCTTTGAAATGCCACAAGAATCCACATCGATGCTTCCTCTAGGGGGACCAGTTCCAGGTATATTTATTATCCCTGGAATGATGGTGGCTACCTCTCAAGAGGAGCATGTAGATAAGAGACTATGAAGAATGACAAGGATTGCACAGACAAGGGGAGCTTATATATTTTGTCATAATGGAGGAAGACCACTGACCCTTTGCCCTTGATGTCAAAGGGGGGAGAAGTTGTATGTTAATGAGGTTAATGTTGCCATTAGTGACAAAGGGGGAGATTGTTGCATATGTTGTCATTGATGTCAAATGAGTAGTGATCAAAGGTTTTGTGATGTGGAAGGCATATTGTTGTCATTGATGTGAAAGGATTGGATGTTAAAGGAAAGGTGATTAGAGGAGTTGTGATGTGAAACATATGGTGATGAAAGACCTGAGCATGTTTTTGGATCAGTATCATCTATACATAGTTGTACCTTATCTTTTGAAGTTCATGAATAGGTGAAGGTTGTCAAAGTGTTGAGTGATGTCTATTGCATTGTTACATAAATGGGATCTTGATGAAAAGATTTGCATGGGATATGAAAGAAATTGTCTAAGTTATCAGATAGTTAAAGGCATAGGAAAATATACTGCAAAAGCATAGGAGATTGTACTACATTCTACCGCAAATGAAGATATGTCCTTGCGGCATGGAGGTTAGATAGAGACAACTATGAGGTATGTATGATCCATGTTTCAGGCATAAAAGTTGGCACAAGGACTCCAGAGTCAACAGACTAGAAATAGGGCTATCACAGTGTAAGGTGATCAAGTATGAAATGCAAAGCAGCTACATTTCACCGCATCTACATATATGACTTGGAGGTTTGGAGATTAGGTAAAGCAAAGGCACAAGAATGACATACTCAAGTTTCAAAGGATAAAAAGTACCACAAGTGTGTTTTTCATTGTTCTAATTGAGACAGCATGAATAGATAGTGTAAAGAATATCGACATCATTGTTGGATTGCATGTGCTAGCAAGCAAACACATGAACTAAAGAAAGGAATGCATGAGAAGGTTTTGTAAGTCATATACTATTCATGGCTTGATCTGCATGGTGATATCTCTCTTCTATGATAGGTTGCATAGGGTCTAGAGCTAAGGCATGAAAGGATTAAGTGGTTGTAGAGCCGACATGGTATACTTGAGTGATTGTGCCATGTGTATGGAAGTGTGCACTAACAGGAAAGAATGGGAGAAGGTAAAATGGGTCCAGTAGACCTCTTGGTATAAACCACATAGTGGGATTACACTCCTACATTACCGTAGATGATTTGGGAGCCGACAATCAAGGTCTATTACACATTTCATGTTACATGTTACATTTAGGCCGAAAAAGATGATGTTTAGAAGGTTTAAGGAGGATATATATGAAGGATAGAAGATTGTTTCAATGTGCATGAGTATGTGTGAAAAATATGAATGATCCAGAAATTGATAAGTAACTCTAAAGGCTATGATGCATGATTCATAGTAGAGTTAGTAGTGTATTGTGGAAGTGTTTTGAATTTGGAAGATAGTAGAGATGATAGAACAGAGGTGTTGAGGTTATTTGAATAAGTCAATATCAAAGAGTTAAAGAAGATGATGTTGTGGAGGTGATTGAACCATCAGAATTCATAAAGTGTTTTGGTATAGAGGTTGGTGCCTAATCTTGTAAGTGTTTTGGACTTTAGGGAGTTGGTGCTTCCTTTGGTTTGGTGCCCATAAAGCATTGTATAGGGAGTTGGTGCTCATAAACTATTGCAACAGGAGATTGGTGTCTCCTTTGGGTTGGTGCCCATTAAATTCATGGTAAACTTTATTTTTATTTCTAAGGCTAGATTTGGATAGTAGATCCAAGCATCTGGCTCACCGTGGTTTTTCCCACCTTGGGTTTCCACGTAAATCTTGTGTGTGTGTGTGTGTGTGTGTGTGTGTGTGTGTGTGTGTGTGTGTGTTCTCATGCTTCTCATGATTTAAATGTTTACTTGTTTTTGGAGGCATCTTAAGTTTAAAGGTTTTTGGATATACTAATTCACCCCCCTCTCAGTATAACTATGTGTTCAACATATCTTACAATCTCTAAGCATCATTATTTTGCCATATCATATTCAATTTTAAAAGAGGTTCAATCATAAGCAATATTTTTATTTGGAATCAAGCACATGAGCTATTTTTTAGAGGAATCAAACATAGAAACTATTTTTAAGAGGAATTAAGCACACAATGATATATTGAACAAAATATCTAAATCTAGTTGTCCTTCAAAGAGCTCAAGGAGTGATACATCTATAAAGTAAAGATCATTGTTAATTTTATCAAAATAATTTGGTAATTATGGGAACACATAAGTATAAAAAAATAAATTCAATGACACTTAAAGAAATGGAAGCACATAGAGAGGAGGCAAGATGACAAAGAGAGGTGTGTGTGTGTGTGTGTGTGTGTGTGTGAGAGAGAGAGAGAGAGAGAGAGAGAGAGAGAGAGAGGATTCAACAAATGAAGAATGTTGAAGCATCCAATTTGGTGACTGTGGAAGAGAAGAACATTGAAGAGGCCAACATGGATGAGGTGAATGTAGAAGATGAAAATGTCAAAATGGCGAATGTGGAATAGAAGAATATAGAAATGATGATTATAGAAATGAGGTAGGTAAGTCTTCAATTGTACCCGATGATAATGATATTAGTATTTTAAATGAAGTTGGATATATAGCAATGTTGATTTAAATTATGCAATTAAAGACAACACAATAGAAAATTCAATATTGAAATCCTTTGTATGATTCACATAATTGACATAATGATATGTATTCACCAACTCATATATCACTTATTCCCTATGGAACTTCTCATTATATTGCTATGAAGCAAACACATAAGTCATAAATAATTATATACATAATACTGAAAACTTGGTACTATCTAATAATACCCTATGCAAAATATTTACATACTAAGATATAAAATAATATTTTTCAAGCATTTCTATTAAACTATTTTTTTTTGTTTTCTTACATATACAAATATACAAAAGGTATTCAAAATATAGATTTAATAGTTATTTGTATAGATCTTCATTATGTTGCAAATATATTAATTGTATGCTAAATGTATATATTAGGTACATAGGTGTGTGTGTGTGTGTGTGTGTGTGTGTGTGTGTGTGTGTGTGTGTGTGTAGAGAGAGAGAGAGAGAGAGAGAGAGATTTGCAAACAAACAAAAAGACAATTTCAATGGGTAAATAATATAATAATTACAATGAATTTTGTTCACAAAATATTCCCATAAGAATATTGCATGAGAAATAAGAAAATTTTGATAGAAAGATGATTTTAACCTTCATACCAAAATACTAGACTTATAAATTACATTTATTTAAACAAACTTAAGTTTGTTGCTATTTACAAAAATACCTATAGATATAATTGAATGACCAATAGGCATAGTATTCAATTATATGCCTAATGGCTTGGTACTACACATAATTATTACTGAAAAATAAAAAATGTACTAAGTGACCAATAAAATTTTAAATATTAAGACATTATGATCCATTCAATTATACTTATAAGGTGTTGTTTCTAATTACTAACTATTAAATTCATATGTGGAAATACCTTTGTCCTGAGGGTTCTGTGTGTTCAAGATTTAGTATTATAGAAAACTTCGTGACAATATATCATGCAAAAATATGGAAACCAAAAGTATATTTACAAATTAAACTTTGGAAAATTAACTAACACATAATTTCTTATTAAAAAGTTGTAAAAAAATCGTTAGTACTCAAATATAAGACCTCTTTTATATGTTGATTTTTTTGTAGCTCAGAAGGTGGGCCCGTGTGGAGGGTGGAAGTTGCTTAAGGGCAACTCGAGTTGGATATTTAGCAACAACATGATTTTTTTTTTTTTAATAGAATGTTTCTTGAGTTGTGAGGTGGAGATAACACCAAGAGTGATTTTATGTGTAAGGAAAACCAAGTTATGTAAGGAAAGTTTCTTTTCTCTTGCAAGGAAAGTTTCTTTTCTCTTGCATCAGCAGGGCTATATATGTAAGATTGTTGTAGCAACATTTTATTGTATTATGTGTGGAAAGTTTGCTGTTGAGGTTGAATAGAAGATCCAACATTTGCAGGTTTTTCCCCATATTGGGGTTTCCTGGTTACATCTGTGTTATTGTCTCTTTGTGTATGGCTTCTTGTTTTTTTTGCTTCCGTTGTTATTAGCTGTTAATTAACCTAGAGTATTGATTGTTATAAATCAGATAGAGGTTCTATTCTGTGAATTTATTGTGCAATTAATCTGTAACTGGGTTATAAGAAATTAGCATGGTATCAGAGCTGTAAACTCTGAATACGAAGCCAAGATTTGTGACACAGGTTTCAAGAAAAAAAAATTAGATTTTCGTCTCCAATTTCTTTTGTGGCTATGGCAACTAGTGTTCGATATGAGAACAGGCTTGAGGGTGCGTCTAACTTTTTACAGTGAAGGTTCGGATTACTTCTGTTCTCAAGGAGAACAGGCTGTGGATCTATGCTAATACAAAGGTGACACCACTAACAAATGATCCTGTTGCCCTAGATTCGCATGAAGTCAAGGAGGCCAAGGCTCAGAGGATTATCCTGGACGAGGTAAGAGATCATCTAATTCCTCATCTATCGAGGAAAGACACTACCAAGGAGATGTGGGATACGCTCACAAAACTTTATCAGAGCGACTATCAGAGTTGTAAGATGATGTTGAAAGACAAATTGCATAACACCAAGATGTCTAAAGGTGAGAGTGTGACCTCTTACTTGTCCAAGCTGACACAAGTCAGGGATGAGCTGGCTGCTGTTAGAGAGACGATTGCTGAAGATGAGTTGGTGCGTATAGCCTTGAACGGTTTTTTGAAGCATTGGGAAGTGTTTGTCAAATGTGTTGTTGGCAGAGATCAGCTACCTAATTGGGCGAGGCTTTGGGATGATTTCGTTCAGGAAGAGATCCGTGAAGGTGCTCATCGAGGAGATCAGACAAAGAAGGGTCAAGACGAAGAAAATCTTGCTCTTGCAAGCAAGGGAAAGCAAAAGTCCAATAAATGGCAAATGGAAGGTTCTTCCAAGAATGGGAAGAAGAAAGATCTAAGCAAGATAAAATGTTTTTGCTGCCATCAAATGGGTCACTATGCCAGTCAATGTCCGAATAAGAAAAATAAGGACAAGCAATAGAAGCAAGTTGCTGCCACAGCAGAGGTGGATGAGTTTGTATCACGATTTGAGAATGAGTTTTCACTCATTGCCTGTCTCTCAAGTTCAATTGCCAACATGGTGTGGTATATTGACAGTGGGGCTTCTTGCCACATGACGGGAGTTAGAGAATGCTTCACCAAGTTGGAGGAGAAGAAGCTGGATTTATATATTGAGCTTGGAGACAATGCCAAGTACCATGCAACTGGTATTGGCACCGTCAAGTTTCAGAGGGAGTCTGGCAAACCCTTGTTGGTGGAGGATGTGTTGTATGTCCCTGGCATGACAAAGAATTTAATCTCGGTTTCTACCTTGGAGGACAAGGGTTACTTCATAACCTTTGAAAGGGGCAAAGTCTATATTCGTCCCAAGCATTCCAAGGTTGCAAAAGTGATTGGAGTCAGGCATGGTAGCTTGTTTCGATTACAGTTTGAGCCAGCACATGCATTGGTAAGCAACTATAGAGGGCTAGGAGAATTGTGGCACAGGAGGATGGCTCATCTTCACCATGGAGCACTTAATGTGCTCAAGGAAATAGTGACAGGGCTGCCTGAGATGAAGACAGAAAACCAGGAAGTGTGCAAGGGTTGTGCTCTTGGGAAATATGCCAAGACCAGTTTTCCAAGCAATGACACTAGATCTAAAGGGATTTTGGATCTTGTACACTCAGATGTGTGTGGGCCCATGTCAACAGTATCCTTGAATGGGTATGAGTATTATGTTACTTTCATTGATGACTTCTCCAGGAAGACGTGGATATTTTTTTGAAGAACAAAGATGAGGTCTTTAGTAGGTTCAAAGAGTTTAAGGCTCTTGTGGAGAACTAAATAGGAAGATCAAGATACTGAGGTCTGATAATGGAGGCAAGTATACCTCAAATGCCTTCAAAGATTTCTGTACTCAGGAAGATATCAAGAAAGAGTTGACGATTCCGTACAACCCTCAGCAAAATGGGGTTGCTGAATGGAAAAATAGGGCTATAGTTGGAGCAGCCAAGGCCATGCTTCATGATCAGGATCTACCTTGGTTCTTATGGGCAGAAGCTTGCAATATAGCTGTGTATTTCCAGAATAGGAGCCCTCACAAAGTGTTAGGTAAATTGACTCTAGAAGAGGCGTTCACTGGTAAGAAACCAGATTTGGGGCACATTCGCATCTTTGGATGCCTTGTGTATTATCACATTCCTGTGGAGAAGAGAACCAAATTGGAACCAACTGCAGAGAAGGGTATCCTTGTTGGGTACAGTGAAACTTCTAAGGCCTATAGAGTTTTCATTCCTACCCTCAGGAAAACAGTAGTTCATAGAGATGTGAAGTTTGAGGAAGATAGGCCTCTTCAAAAGTCTAGCAGTTTGATGAATGAGGAGAAGCAATCACCTATGGTTGAGGCAGACCAAATCCCTCAAACTTCAGTCCCGCAAGCTGGAGAGCAGAGCCAGCAGGCTGAGCAAGTTGATCAGAAAGAGGAACAAATAATTCCTCAGCCTCAGATTCCTATTACTGAGAAGAAGAGAAACAGAGCGGCTGAGTAGACACTGAGAGAGGCCCAGGAGTATGTTGGTGACCCACAGAATTCAATCAGACAGAGAAAAACTCCCAAACGTTATTATGATTATGTGGCACTTATGAGTGAATTAATTGAAGAGGAGCCTTCCAGCTCTCAGGAGGCATCCAAGCACCAAGTATGGAGGGATGCCATGGTGGAAGAGTATTCTTCCATCATGAAGAATAGTGTGTGGGAGGTAGTACCTTGGCCAGAAGGTAAGTCTGTGGTGGGCTCGAGATGGCTGTATAAGATTAAGCATGTTGCAGATGGTAGTGTGGAAAAATTCAAAGCCCGGTTTGTGGCTAAGGGGTTTTCTCAGAAGGAAGGAGTCGACTACGACGAGACTTTTGCTCCAGTAGCCAGGTACTCATCCATAAGAGCTATCATTTCTATAGCAGCACAGATGGGTTGGAGGATTCACCAGATGGATGTAAAGATGGCCTTCCTCAATGGAGAGATTGAGGAAGAGATTTACATAGAACAGCCAGAAGGATTTGAAGCACATGGGAGGGATTCTCATGTATGCAGGTTGAGAAGAGTGTTGTATGGGCTCAAGCAGGCTCCCAGGGCGTGGTATTCACGTATTGATAGTTACTTGCAGACCGTGGGCTTCATCAAGAGTGAGGCAGATCCAAACCTGTACTATGTTTAGGGGAAAGATGAACTTCTCATATTGGTGTTGTATGTTGATGACCTATTTCTCACAGGGTCAGAGGAGCTCATAGCCCATTGCAAGCGGGATCTTGCAGGAGAGTTTGAGATGAAGGACTTGGGGTTGATGCACTACTTTCTGGAATTGGAGTTGTGGCAGAAAGAGGGAGAGATCTTCCTTGGACAAGGGAAGTACATAATTGATATCCTGAAGCGATTCAGGATGGAGGACTGTAAGCCCATGTCCACGCCACTTGTGACCAACTGGAAGAAGATTGATGCTTCCAGATTAGAGGCAGTGGACCCAACTTTATACAGACAGTTGATAGGCTCTCTTTTATATTTGGTCAACACTAGGCCAGACATTTGTTTTGCAGTGAACTCACTTAGTCAATTTATGGTGGAACCTAAACGTGTGCACTGGATAGCTGTGAAACATGTTTTGAGGTATCTCCGAGGCACAATTGATTATGGGCTGAAGTATGTTCAACAGGATGGAGTGAAGCTTGAGGGGTTCACCGATGCAGATTGGGCAGGTAGTACAGCTGATCAGAAGAGCACTTCAAGGTGTAGTTTCAGTTTGGGATCAGGAGCAGTCTCTTGGTACAGCAGGAAACAAAAGTCAGTTGCACTGAGTTCTGTAGAGGTCGAGTATATGGCAGCCAGTATGGCTACATGTGAGGCTATCTGGCTTCGAAAACTTCTAGCTGGGCTCTTTGATCAGGAGCTAGATCCTACAGTCATTTACTGTGATAATCAGAGTTGTATCAAACTATCTGAGAATCTAGTGTTTCATGACAAGTCAAAGCACGTTGAGATCAAGTACCACTTCATCAAAGATTGTGTGGAAAAGGGGACAGTGAAGCTCCAGTACATTCCTACTGACGAATAGACAGCAGATATCCTGACCAAGCCCTTGATGAAGAGTAAGTTTGTATACTTCAGGGATAAGCTGAGTGTTGTGCAGAACACCTTCCTCGCTAAGAGGGAGTGCTGATTTGTTTGTAACTCAGAAGCTGGGCCCGTGTGGAGGGTGGAAGTTGCTTAAGGGCAACTTGAGTTGGATATTTAGCAATAGCATGATTTTTTTTTTTTTAATAGAATGTTTCTTGAGTTCTGAGGTGGAGATAACACCAAGAGTGATTTTATGTGTAAGGAAAGCCAAGTTATGTAAGGAAAGTTTCTTTTCTCTTGCAAGGAAAGTTTCTTTTCTCTTGCATCAGCAGGGCTATATATGTAAGATTGCTGTAGCAATATTTTATTGTATTATGTGTGGAAAGTTCGCTGTTGAGGCTGAATAGAAGATCCAACATTTGCAGGGTTTTCCCCATATTGGAGTTTCCTGGTTATATCTGTGTTATTGTCTCTTTGTGTATGGCTTCTTGTTTTTTTTTGCTTCCGTTGTTATTAATTGTTAATTAACCCAGAATATTGATTGTTATAAATCAGATAGAGGCTCTATTCTGTAAATTTATTGTGCAATTAATGTGTAACTGAATTATAAGAAATTAACATTATACACTTTGAAATAATTTTTTAAAAAAATTGTGAGTGTGTAATGAACTTTCTTTGTATTTAGCTGGATCAATCTTTCTTATGTTTGGAAGCCCGAGATTGACTATTTCTATTCATTTTGGCGTATGCCACACATTACCTATGAATTCCATTCCCCCACGCCATAATTTGCTGTTTGTATCTATGCTGCAATGACTTCACACTCAATGTCAGAACGGGTCTTGGACGTTATGCTCAAAGTCACTGCTCAAATCCATTTTTTTGATTTTGATTTCCCAGTTAATGTCAGAAAGGGGTACGGCCTATTCTACGCAATGTCTGTGCTTAGCAATTCCTTTGTATTTTCCTTTTCGTAAAGGACACGGAGTACTGTTTTTTGATCGATGACTGGAGTATTCTTTTATTTTTTTTAATAAATGACTCTCGAATATTGTTGCTATAAAAGAAATACACAAAAGTAGAGAGTATGGTGATATATACTTAGCCTACTCTTGGCTTTCCTTTATAAAGGAAAAGGAAAATGCCTAGAAAGTCTTAGGCTGACGAAACAGTCGCTTCTGGCAGTACTGTGATTTCCCCTAATTGAGAAAAGCAGGACCCAGCATAGACTTTGAGTGGGAAGAAATTGGAGCTCCGTACTAAGAACTTCAACAAGACAACTGACTAACGAACATGCAATAAATGATGCTGACCATTGACTGACGAACAGGCAACTTTAAATGCATTGCCGTCATCAACACATTTACTCCCTGATAGCATTCAGAATGACCAGAAGAAGAGGAGCAGCGGCTACGGGGCATTCACGATGCACCTCCCCCATCCATGGTGCCATAGACACAATCCATGGGCAGCGGCTACGGGGCATTTACGATGCACCCCTCCCATCCATCGTACCATAAACACAACCCATGGGCATCCATCCTGTCCGTACTCCTCGCCACCCCCTGTAGCTGCCTGCCGTAGCTGTCGGATCAATCAAAATCGCCAGGGCCGTTGCATTCTTAAATAGCAATCACGTCCCGACGTCACTACAGGTGGCCAGTGTCTACCAATTTATTGTCATCCGCAGCCATTACAGCTCACTTCGAATTTGCCCGCCCAACTCAGAATTCTTCATTTTACTGAGCCTTGCTTGTCTGCAACAAAACCAAAGTGGTTCCAATTCGAAAAAACTGCACATGTTCATATGAGAAATGTTGTAATAAACCTTCCAATGGATCCCAGATCTGGGTAGAGGAACTAGATTGCTATTTTATTTTAGCACAGGCCACCCACGACTGTTCGGTTCCCACCCTGCCAGACGTAGCCATTGAAGATCGCTGTTGAGGATTTTAGAGAAGATCTCCAGACTCCTTCGACGCTCCAATATCCAGGTTTCACCGCTGATTATGACTTTTTGTTTGCTTCATTATGACTGTTTCTTTGATGGCCTCATTACCACTAGAATTTGTGTAGTCGTCCACATAATTTCAAGAAAAAAAGGACAATCTAAATTTCAAAAACAGTGCAGACCGTGAATGACAAAACACTTCCAGCCAGCAAATTATCTCATGTCTGTAAATCAGGTCACGAAAATCACTGCCAAAATTTAATTCGGCCTAGAAAAAAAGCAACCCCTACAATTTGACATTCGCAGTATACCCAAAGCTTATATAGTTAATCTGATGTACAGAGTATTGAATTGAAGTCTAAAGTGGTGAGTGCAACTTAGCTTAACATATAACATTTAATTCCTCACCAAAGGACGTTGCATTCAAAGTCTATTAACCTATTATATATATTGAAAACTATGTATCATTACATTTGTAACTATTAACTTATAACGCAATATTTTAATTTTAATTTTTTATTTTTCTATTAAGGGCACAAATGTTAGGAAATATTTCCAAGTTTATTATTGTGTATAATAAATATGACATCTAAATTTAAAATAATAATATATTTGATTATATTATTTTATTATGTTTTATTTTTATAAATTAATATATTTTTTAATATAAATTTATTGTTTTTTTTATATTTTTTAAATATCAATATTTTCTTATATTTACTGTTTATTATATAAATATTATGAACAAAAGTTATTCGTTTGAAAAAAAATAAATCATCAATGCTATCTACATTCTTTTTTTTTTTATATAAATATTGTGTTAAACCCTAGTATTCATAGTTTAACACACTAGAAATTTCAAGGTTTTGCTAATGTGGTTATGAATGTCAAACCCATTGATGATTTTTGGTTTTCATCTTCAGTAGCTACTATTGGTAACTCTTTAGGTGGATTTATATCTATTTTTTAAAGACGTTTACATGCACCGTACACTACATGTTTGAATCTTGGTAGAGATGGATTTTTCTATCAAACTAGTAGTAAGAAATATGGTTAAAAATAGATAAATCAAATTGGAAGCCACCTTTGGACTATGAAAATTGTACCTTTAGATGTTAGAACTACCATGAGTAAGGCATTTGGTTGGAATATACCTAAAGAAAAGAGAAAAGTAGGCAAGGCATCCTGGTGGTTGGATACATTGTAGGAACCTTCATATGAAGACAATGCAATGGAGGGCCTCCCTTTAGGGTAGTTGCTTCCATTAAACAAGGATTTTGTAGCGTAGATGTTTGCAAAGTTGAAAGATAAAGAGGAAATGCCTACAAGAGTTGAGGAAGATTGAGAAGAGTGTAGTTCAATGGAACAAAGGTAGGGCAATGCATGGATAGAGGAAAAACCAAGAGGTACATCAAGTCTTATCCTTGAAATCCTATAAAAACTTTGATTCTTCCATACATAATATTGTAGAGAATAGAGAGAAACAACCCCTAATGATCAAGGTAATCATATGATTCCTTTACCAAAGGATAAAGAGGAGGGCAATTAGGAAGCATAGTTAACATTACTAATGTTCTAGGAGGGACCTAGATATAGCAAAATGGTTAATGATACTAATTTAGATGTAATAAATCCAAATCTAGATGGTTGGAAAGTTGTTGTTAGTAGAAATGCTAAATTAAATAAAACTTCCTCTATTATAAGAGGTTTACAAATATGAAAAGGGTGGATAGTTTTTTAATTAATGGTTGCTTATGACCCCTCTTTGATTCTATGGGAGGATAATTGATATACCTTTGTTTTTTTTGTTTCCTTGAATTTGAATCTTATGTAGTGTGTGTTAATTTTCAAGGGTGGGCACCCCTATAGAACCCCTAATACTCTATCAAAAAATGAATATAATTTTCATTAATAGATTTTTATGGACCCTCTTCACCCACTTCTATTTGATTAGGTTAATCATATTGATGTGTAGGGAATGGGTGGACGTATATTTTGAGATTTTGATTCAAAGATGGTACCCATTTGTCCCATTTTAGTTAATCACATCTACTTTAATTATATTGTTATCAATAAGATCTTGAAAATTATGTTTTAATGTTATACAATAAGGCAACTTCCCTCAGTATGTTCGCCAATCCAATGATAGTCCCAAACAAAATTACCATTGAAGTACTATGTACATCACTTTTTAAATATGTCAATTGGTTTCGTGGGAGGTGAGTTGTTAAATTGATGTTACACAAGTAGTTGTAATACCACATGTGGTAGATCCTCCAACCTAATGAACATTATTTGATCTTTTTATTTTAGGTTGATAATATTAGTATGAGAGTAACCAATTATATTAAAATTATTTGGAGTCATATTGTTATGTCGAAATCCACCTTTATTGTTGTATTTCTAAAATTTGACTTCGATTGAAACTTATAATAGCACACAAATCTAAAAACAAATTTTAAGTATTGAAAACCACATTTTCTCTAATGATAGGAAGGATACTATAGACAAATATACCTTGAAAATCATTATTCGATTGTTGATAACTCATGTAAAAAAGCAAAGTTTAGAGTCTAGGCACATAATCATTGATCTTCTCATTTTCACCTCCATTACATTTTGCTAATTTAAAAAATGAGACTTTGAGACCAATGTTATGTTGGAAATGGTCAATGAAAGAATTGGCCAAGTCCCGTAAGGTATAGTAAAACAAATGAGGTGTGCAATCTTTAAAGATTTATTCAAGTAATTTAACAATAAATGTATCATTGTAAACATAATCTAAATATATCGAATTCAAATTATGTGTGTGAACCAAGGGTCATGATTTACCATGAGAAATTTTAAACCAATGTGTGACAAATACCATTGGTAATGGACAAACAAGTATGCAATAGGCCAATTGATAACATAGTAACTTACTTGGTAGGTTCTTTTTGGGAGACTATTGGTAGGTTCATTTTCTCCTAACAGCTCTCTACATCCTGATGATGAATTACAGAGTGTGATTTGAAACATTGACACAGTTTAAACTAGAAGCTCGATTGTACATCCTGATGATGCAAAATTTTTTGACACAGTTTAAACTAGAAGCTCAATTGTACAATATTATGGACTATGGAAATTTGATGTGTTTAAGACTGTTACAAGTTCAATTGATACATTGTTTCATATCCTTCAACTCAATCATGATCATTACCGATTCTCAATTTTAAAATATATCATATCATCCAAGCGGAAATACTATCCTAGAAAAATCCTTAATGGTGTCTATAGAAACCACCAATTTTCAAACACACATTATAGACATCAAGATGAATAAATTTTTGAGATAAAATTCAATGCAACAAAAATCTCCTTGCATGATCTAATTTCACATGGAGGGTTGAGATTTGTAGCTACAAAGATTAGTTCTATAGGCATGAAAGTGAACCAAAATAATTGACATTGTATTAATTTTATCAGTTGAAAAGTGGTTGTCAACCAAGACAATTTTTTAAGAAAATCGTAATTTAGTTGGTCATAACTTTCATAGTAAACTTGGCATTAGATGTAGAAATAGGCACCATTATTTTATTTATTTTACGTTCATTTAGTTCATTAGCTTAATCATTGTCAACTCATTAATTTTATCTAGAGTTGTTTAATTTTCTTGGTTACTTATTTATTTACCTTGGAATTTTATAAAAGGTTATTATTTTCCTTTTCATTTTCATTAATCCACTATTCTTATAGCCCCTAAAGTTGTTTCCTTAAGATTTATCCTCCTACATTAGGGTTTTAGATCTAATATTTCTAAGGGTATACCTTTCATCATAGTTCTTACTATGATTTGGATCCACCATTTATTTGTTCTTCATTGATATTCTCTTAATTATGGTTTGGGCCGTCATTATTTGATGTATTAAAGATCCCTATTTACCCATGCTTTGGTTGTGCATTATTATTAGATCGTTTGTCATGGATCATTATGAGAATTTTGTGGGATTATCAATATGTATATATCATGGATTAAATAAGGTGTTTTCACACTTCATTGATTCCTATCCTTTGACCCTCAATGATATGGGATTCTTATTTCATATTTATGATGCTTCATTTTCCTTGAGTGCATTGTTTTATTGCTTATCTAGCTTTGCCTCCTTCATGGGCCCATTTGGTTCTTTTCCATCCATCTTAGAGGAACTTACTTCATTTGTAAACTTGATCTATGAGTATTATACCCCTTGTGTGATCGATGATTATGATGTAGCTCCACCTTCCAATAATACATCTAGGAGTGATGTTTTAAGTGAATTGAGTTACACCTTCCTTTGTTATTCATGATTTTGTTGAGCCTTGTGATGTTATTTATACTTTCTTGATAGCCATGTTTGTATACCATTGGACTCATACCCCTTTGATGATGTCTTATGAGGAGTCTAAGAATATTGATTTATGTGACACCTTGTGTTATACATTACAATGATATGGTTTGTGATGATAATTATTGTACATCTCATGTTGACTCTATAGATATATTTATGATGATTCTTTACCTTGTGATACATTAAATGAGGATAGGATGGATTATGATAATTAATTAGCTTCAAGTGTGTAGATATTATTGATGATTAATCATTTCCTACTACATTGCATGATGATATTATGGTTGTTAGTGAGAAGTTATTTCATCTTACCCTCCAATCCTCACCATCCATTTCAAACTCCAAATGCATCTTGACCATTCATCTTCACACATGTCCTCCATCAATAAGACTATTAAATTTTATGGTACTACAAAGCCTTATGGTATGACTAAAATTGTTTTCATGTTCTATCCCTTCTTCCCATTCTAATTCTATAAACTACACGAGGATTTTCCATTCTCATTGTGCCTAAATATTTTTCCATTCTTCACACATCTTGGTTTACCAAACTTCTTTCTAAAAGGAGTGAATGAAGGTTTCCTAGTTTTCACATTGTCCTTAATCTCCTTCCTAAAGTTAAATAGGGATAATAGATGTATCTATTTATTGAGATACTATGATCTTGTTATTAAGTCACTATATAAAATTTTTCATACTAGTATAAGCTCATTTGGCTAATAAATTATTTAGAGGACTACTAACAATCTTAATATTATTTAGGATGGGGAGAAAAAATAAATGGAAATTATTGCTCGAACTAGATGTGCAAGATATTCCCAACCAAACAAATTATTTCTCAAGTGAGAGCCTTGAATGGACGCCAATTGGAGAAGATAATGGTGAGATGGATTTATGTGCTGCAGTCCCTCTTGCGAGACTCACTGACTTTGTGAAAGGAGAAGGTCTATTGGATGGTACAGAGACAACGTTTGTACGCAAATTACATAGAGAGAACAACTCTACAAACTACACTAACCATAGTACAAAAATGTACTCAAGGTTTGCTTAGATTTAACATTCTCATTAAATATGTCATCTTTTTAATTTTAGTTTTTGTTATATCAATTAATCTATCTTTTTTTTTTGTGCATGTATAAATAGTTATTGGTGTGCTTTTGGCCCTAACGACAACAGAAACAAACCTACAAACAAGCAAAGGATATGCAGGTTTCAAAAGAAAAGAGGTTGTCAAACTCACTTTCAAGTAAGAGTCATGTAAGGTAGACCAGATGTTGCAATTATTACATACAATGAGTGGAGCCATTGTGATGCTAATGGTGAATTTTGTCATGGAAAGAATGACCCTTCTAGTGATCCAAGGAGTGCTTTTGCACCGAGGTTGTCAAATGAATGTAAATCATATATTGAGTCATTATTGTTAATGGGTGTGGGGATTGACACAATATGTGAAAAGCATTACTTAGACAATGGTTTGACTAAATTGATGAACAAAAGGATGTTTGTCTATTAAGAAAAGATGTAATGAATGCGTGGAAAAGAGTACGCTCCATTCGATCCCAAAAAAGTGAAGATGATGCAAAAAGTTTGAACTTGTGGCATGTAGAAGAGAAAGACAACTTCTTTTACTACAAAAGGCCAAATATTGTGGATAATGCACCATTTATGATAGGCATCCAAACACCATGGATGCGAGAAATGATGGTGAAACATTCACATAATTCAATTATTGCAATGGATTCCACATTCTCGACAAATAAATATGGTGTAAGTATAACAATTTTAAATATATTTTTGGATCTCAATTTAATCATTTATTTATTTTATTTAATAAATTAATTTATTAATATTTTATTCATGTACAGTACCAATTGTATACCTTGCTTGTTTTTGATGAGCAAGAGGCTGGTGTACCTGTTGCATGGGCCATATCGTCACGAAATAAAGTCGAGGATATAAATGAATGGCTCACTGAAGTTTATACATGAGGAAAGTAGTGTAAAGAAAATTGGCATGTCAATGCATTCATGACAGATGATGTTAGTGCTGAGATTGAAGCCATCAGGTTTTTACTAACCTTAATTTCTTTATTTAAACTAAAGTGAACTCATTAGAATTGTCTAATATTTAGTTTGTAAGAATATATGTTTCATAATTTACACCACATAATGGTATCACCTTAACAATGCATTTTGTTGGAATGTTACTAATCACCTTTTACAATGTAACTTGTAGATTGTCCTTTGGTTGTCGAGTGATTCTATGTATTTGGCATGTACGTAGGGCATGGCTAAAAAAGGTGTACAGGTAAGTGGATTGATAATTAAAATATATGGAACATTACATATTTGAACCCCATAGCTTGATATTATGCTTTATATTTCAGGTATGCTAGTAATAAGGATGTCGAAACAAATATGTTTGATAGATTGGGTGAGATTATGTATGCAATGAGTGACGATGAAGACATTATCACTCATCTAATCAACAAATTTATGGAGGAATTCAAACAAGAGAAGGACTTCATTAATTACTTTAAAACAACTTGGTGTCATGATGAGGGTCATATTGGTAAGATTATGAAATTCTTTGTTATGGTTTCTTTGCATACATTATTTAACTTGATTTTTGTCTATGCTAAAACATCATGTTCCTTTTTTATATAGAGATGTGGGCAAAACACTTCCGAAACTTCTGTCATGCGAACCAAGAGACTAATGCTTCCATAGAATCATATCATTTCCACATTAAGAGTCATTATTTAAGTGATCGTGCTAAGAAATGCACAAGGAGAATGGATTGGCTTATCCACACACTTCTTCATAGGGTAGAGCCATTCTACAAACATAAAAGATATTTGCAATTATCAGGATTTCTAACAAATTTTAAAAAGGAAAGATATTATATTACTGCATTGGAGAGGTCAAAAACAATACCAGATGTAGATTGTTATCCATATGATCTCCTCCCTAACACATATAAGGTAAGAAGCCAAACTGATGCAATGAAATGGTATTGCGTGAGAAAATTTGGACCCAACTTCCATGTATGTGATTGTAAATGGGCACAAAGGGGAAACACATGCAAGCATGTGTTGAAGATTTTAGATCTCATGAAGAGAAACAAAACAGATGAGAGAGATCAAGTTGCTAGTAAGTGTCACTTGATATTTACATTTTACATTGATATTTTTAATGATTATTATATTTCTATTTCAAAACTAACTAAATTACTCTCATTGAATTATAGATAGTGCTACACCATTGGTTGATGATGACATAGAAGGGAATTTTGGTCATGAAAACAAAGTTACTGGTAGTGTTGATATGTTACTTTGATAATAAAATTTTGATTATTTTTTATGGTTTCTAAAAGTTAATAATTTTTATTCCAATTATAGATAGTTCTATTCCATTGGAAGCTCAAGATGCAGTTAGGTTTGTCACTCTTGAAGACCAAACTATTGGTAAGTATTGATATCAACATTTAGTAATTAAATATTAAGGTTTTTCTATTTTTTCTTATGACTAAATTATTGTTATTTGAATTATAGATGGTAGACAATCATTTGATCCTAGCAATGATAACCTAAAAAGTTCTACTAAATTTTTGAACTCACTACTCCAAAATTTACCAACAACATCTACTGAGCCAACCTCCTCCCCGCCTGTGCCAAAATGGGAGCTTTGGAACAGGGTATGGGCATCCATCGAAGCATAATGGGAGTGGGATTTTTCTAGATATTCTAGTTGGAAATGCTCTGGTTGACATGTATGGAAAATGTGGAAGCATAGACAAGACATGTGAACTGTTTGACAAAATGACTCAAAGAAATGGGATCTCATGGAATGATATGATTGCAGGATATGCACAAAATGCATTTTGCAAGGATGCTTTCAAAATATTTGAATTAATGAAGCAGTTTAGAACATATCATGACATTATCAGTTTTGCTTGTGTTTTATGTGCATGTAGCCATGCAAGTTTAGTGGATGAGAGATGTACATACTTTAATCGTACAAGTAACCCTTATTGCATTACACCTACAATTGATCATTATGTGTGCATGGTTGACCTTCTTACCCGACTCTCATGAACTCCTCCAATGAATCGACATTGCTATCTAGAAAATTGTGGTACCATTCTTTAGCACTTTTTTCCAAGGATTGAACAAATAATTTCATCGTCTTATCCTCATGTTCAATTTCATACTCATCTATGGTCCATTAATGAATCACCACAAATGATCTCCTCTTATCTCATTAGGTATTGCATTAGGATACTCAGGGATACCAAATAAATCCAACTAATAATATCTTTCCATCCCAGGAGGCTACCTAACTAGTGGGAATATTTGTGCCTACCTCCTAAATGGAACTCTCATATTTGGAAAATGATTTTGCTAAGGATTGTGTTGTAAATGTTGAACTTGATTATGCAACACATAACCACCATGGTTCTAATTCTGTTGGTTTGGAATTTGTGCCAACAAATAAGCTTGCTACTTGTTAATTTGCTTTTGTAATTCTTAATGCCTATATCAAAGATGGTACTGAACAAATAATTTCATCGTCTTATCCTCATGTTCAATTTCATACTCATCTATGGTCCATTAATGAATCACCACAAATGATCTCCTCTTATCTTATTAGGTATTGCATTAGGATACTCAAGGATACCAAATAAATCCAACTAATAATATCTTTCCATCCCATGAGGCTACCTAACTAGTGGGAAAATTTGTGCCTACCTCCTAAATGGGACTCTCATATTTGGAAAATGATTTTGCTAAGGATTATGTTGTAAATGTTGAACTTGATTATGCAACACATAACCACCATGGTTCTAATTCTGTTGGTTTGGAATTTGTGCCAACAAATAAGCTTGCTACTTGTTAATTTGCTTTTGCAATTCTTAATGCCTATATCAAAGATGGTCCAACAAATCCAACTCCTATGTTTGGAAGTGGACAATCTCGCAATGTCTTGATACTCATACATGATGACAAACAGTAAAATCTTATGAAAATTCAAGCCCATTTACCTAGCCTTTATCTAATCCTTATCTGCATATGACCCCATGCTTATTGACATGTCTTTTTTATGTGCACAAAGTCCTATACATTTCTCCTATCTATTTATTATCCATGTTGATCTATACACTAATACCTAAATTACCTTTATCTATCATGATCCATTCTACTTGTTTCATATAAGGTCAAGTATACAGCCAAGGGGTTTCCTGCATGAGTGCAAACTCAACCCACTTAAATTTAAAATAAAAATTTTGAATCTTGGTTAACTGGCCCCTTTGTCTTTCCTGTTTAGAGCTAACTATGTACACATTTGTGTGATCTATTATCATGTGCTTGTGTAAAAAGATATCCAATTATATGAACATTTTATCATCATGGAATCAAGAGACCTCTCATTCATTCTAGAGCATTTAGAAGATCAAATTAATATCGACAGATTTAAGTTTAGTGCTTAAAGGAGTTTACAATGAATCTAATTTTTAGATGTTAGTCTATTGTTCAATCATTTAGTCAAAGTCATCAGTTTAACATCCTTACATGGTTTGACATGTCAAGAAATAGTGGGATCCCATAAAGTACAAATTGACAAATCTATTAACCCCTTTTACTATGAGAGATCAAACAATTTACTTTTCAGATTGCATAGAGCACAAAATTCAAACTATCAGAGGTCTATTCCATAGCTACATACCGACTTCATGACTATGAATTAGACACATACCAATGATCTTGACCTAGATTAGACTAGCAAAGAATATTTTAATTTTGATCTATACATTCAATTGTCAAGGCCATTTCCTACTCCTGATGTGCATAAATTCCAAAGCATTATCCATTTGGCACTCATTCTCTAGTCATAGAGCTAAGTAGTCCATCCTTCTTATTTCCTTTCTAAAAATAGTATATGTTTGTGTTAGTGAATTGTCTAGCTCCATCTATTCTCATTTCATCATTATTACTTGGTCTAGGTTAATTGTGCTTATGTGTTTGCAAATCATTCGACTAACCTAAACTAACCCTTAGGAAATATTTATTTCCTTTTCATTTTGGTGAACCTAACAAAGCATATGTGCAACCTTAGATCTTATTAGGATTTCAAATCTACATTTATATTTGATTTTATTCTTTGTTTAGATATAATCTATTATTTTATCACTTGTTCTTTGTTGTTCTATCTTTATTTCTAGGGTTTGGTGATTATTATCTTTGATTGTCCTTTTCCCACCTTACCCACCCTTGTCTTGACCTAGGGTTTATATAGATTTTTCATGTATTTTTAGACCCAATTTCTAATTTATTGGCCTATTCCTAGTCATATTATTGCTTATATGTAGGGATTTACATGATCCTAATTGTCCATTGAGAAGAAGCCCTTGCCTAAACCCTAATATGGTCGCCCAATTCGATGGCAATGATATATTTTATGGTCATCACATTGAGATAAACTTAGGTGATGTTTATGATCATGAAGCTTATGTGAATAAACAAGATTTTGCTACTTAACTTTCTAGTTTGGCTAATGTGGAGAATCCTAAACAACTAGTGGATATGTTTCATGATGTGTTTACAAATCAAAATACATGCCAAGTTGTCTATTCTAAACTTGTTTCATCTCTTAAGGTTAGTGAATCTACCTCCACCCATACCTCTATGATAGAAACCTCATCCATTTCTACTTCTATCATTTCTACTAGTCTTCCAATCATTTAGTGCATCTTTTTCCATACACCTTTCATATAGCACCATTGATTCTAAAAAATTACTTCATTTACCCAAACTACTTTTTCCACATCCTACAGTATCGATTCCCTCAAATACCTCAACTATTCCATTCCTTTAACCCAAACCATAGCCTCATCCATACCTCTTACATCACATGCTTGTATGCATCATAGTGGCCCTGATCAATCTTTAGTAATCATACCATCCTCTACCCTTTATGTACTATTCCTAAAGATTGTTTAAATAGAAAAGAAAGTGGATGAAAATCCCAGTGGACAAGATGATAATGCAGTTTTAGATCTTAGGCATACACCTCTAGCATTTGAGATGGCGACATATCCATTGCCTATGGATTTTGTCGCACCAAGGTTTCTGATGTATGATGGCAAAGGTGACCCTAATACTCATCTTAAATTCTATACATCTATATGCATGGATTTTCTTTATGAGGATAGAATATTGACAAATTTATTTTCACATACACTTAAGGATTATGTTATTGAGTGGTTCTATACACTTCCTTGAGGATCCATACGTTCATTTAGTGATCTAACAAAGGTGTATGTTAAGTAATTTGAAGTTAATATTAGCCTTAGAGTTATCATTACATTGATTTGTTTGAGCATGCTTAAGGATCTAATGAACACATCAATGATTATGTCATGATATTTTCTTCAATGTGATCTAAGTCGATTACCCCTTTGCATGGTTAAAAAATTCAAAATATTTTTATCAAGGAGCTTATTAAACTAATTCAAGGCAATACATATAGCTTTGTTTCTTTTATGAATTTAGGTGCTCATGTTAAAATAATGGAATCAAAATTGTTAGCATGAAATGAGTTTAAATATGGTTCAAGTCAAAATACTTCTCATCCTTCTAACTTTCAAAAGTCAAATACTTTTTCAAAGGGCAATGAAAAGAAGGAAAATCTGAATCAAGTGGCTAATACCTTTTCTTTTTCTTTGTTTAGACCATCTAAATGTAGGGAGTTCACTAAGCTTGATGAATCTATGGACAATGTGCTTCAAACATTATTGAGGGAGAAACTTACCATTCCTCCTCATATCTATCCTATAAATACTAGTCAAGCACTCCATAAATGGTATAATGAGCAAGCATTTTGTAATTATCATTGTGTTAATGGGCATCATATAGAAAAATATGTAGGTCTTAAACAAAAGGTCAAGATCTCATAGATAGTAATGCAAGCAAAATTGATGGAGTATTTATGATAATGTAAATCTATTAATGACGCCTACTAATAATAATTTAAAGATATATACAAATTTGTTTCCAAAGTATTCTATCAACATAGAGACACTTGATATTGATTTAGTGTTATTGATGATAATAGCAATGACACTAGTGGGGAATAATGAATCTAATGTTTATATTTATTAATTATTTTACCCTCACATGGAGAAGAGGGCATCACACTTTGAGGTGAGACTCTTTGCCACATGTTAGATACTTTGGGAAGTGCGTAAGTTGTAAGAGCATCTAATGTCTTTATGAGGTGCAAGAGCAACTTATACATTGTAAGACGGGAGTTACTTATGATGAATTCTATGATGTGTAAGAGTATGATTATAGGGGAGTTATGTTGGAATCTTGACCAACATTATGACAGTCTATGACACATATCATAAGGCATTTTTTAATAGGCTTGAATGTGTCGTGTCCCCTTTATAATTAAATTATTTTAGATGATTTAGTAGCCCATTCTATATTTCCCAAGGGCTAAGGAAAAATAAATAGAGAAATATTTTATTTAATATTTTAATTGTGATCTCGTAAATTTATATTTTTCTTGATATTTGGGAGCAATTAAATATTAAATATTATTATTATAGCACTAAATGGGTGTGGGATTCCATGAAGAGAATTGGCATCTTATATGGTCCTAAAAAATAGTCGATTCTATGACAGATATGACAGAATCATGACATGATGTCATAATGCAAGATTTTGCTATTTTTAAGCTACAGTTATGGAAGGGACAAAGTGGCAATAATTACAAATATTCTTCCAAGTTGAGCATTGGATTTTGGGCACCCATTTTGTGGTTTGAAACAATCTCTATTTATATGGGGGATTTGCATACAAAAATAACTTTTTAATCATTTTAGAACTCAAATTTTTTGTATGAGCACTTTTACTTTTATAATTCCTTCTGTGGATGAAAACCCATTGAACATTTTTTAGAGCAATCTTACTTAGAGGTTGCATTGGAGCTTCAAGGATTTGCAGATTCTTCTAGTTGTTCAGTTTGTGTGTGTTTTTTATAGGTTTTGGAGTACAATTTGGTGTGTAATTTATTTGTAGCTTATTGTGTTGTGTTTATTGTAGAAGCTATGCTTTAGATGTATTGTTATCCCTTAACCTCATTTTGATCAGCTACAGAGTTGGTGATTCATATTTTCTATTTGGGGCAGAATATCGACATAGTCGTGGAGCCATTTGTTGTGATTGTTTCGGATAGTTTGTGTGGGGGGTTGTTTCCAGTTTTGGTGTTATGTATTGTAGATTATGTTGTTGTTTTTGATTAATTTTCTACTATTTTTTCTCCTTTCATATCAACTTGAAGAGTTTTAGGTTTAATCTTTTAGATTGGAGCAAAAGTCGTGTGATTTATAGGTTTTGGTGTGATTTTCAAGAGTGATAGTTTCAGATTTTGTTGCTTCTTTATATGCTATTGTTTTGATTGTCATAATAGCCCATATTAGTGTAAAAAATAGATTTCATGAATTAAAGAATATTCCAAGAGTTTCTGTGATAAAATTGCCAAAATCTGAGTTGACTAGTTTGGTTAAATTCGTGTAGTTTTGCAAGATATTGTTTTTGCATTCAAATCTGAATATTATTTATTTCAAATATTTGTGGAGGAAATTACAGAATGTGCCAAAATGGAGCGTCCAAATTGAGGAGTTATATATGAGATTATATGACAAGTCATGATGGTTGTAAGAGCATATTCTATTTTTAGCCTAGAAGACCATGACCAACTTGGGAGTTAGAATTTGGGCCAAATATGGCACCACTTTGGGTCATAGTTTTGGAACATGGTATTGGAAAACCATTTGGTTTATGGCTTAATATTTGGCTATTTATTGGATGCTAGAGATGGAGGTTTAATAGTGAGTTTGTAGGTACCGTTATGTTGCCAGAATTGCTCTAGAATCTCTTGTTGGTGACACTCTTGTAAAATCTTATACTCTGCAAGTGTAAATTGTAATAGTTGATTATTAAACAATACATTGATTTGCTTTGAAGTATGGGATTTTTCTCTCGAAAAGGTTTACCCCATGTAAATCACTATGTTATGGTACATATTTCTTTTGTGTTTATTTTAGGAATTGTAATTATATGATCATTAATTTTTGTACATACCTCCTCTCATATATTAGGGTAGGAAGTGCATTCTGCACCTCTTCTTCCTTTTAACATTATGGAAACTTTATATTGCTCATCTCCATCTCAATTTCTTGTTGATCTTACATGTCGATACAACATATGTACTACAAAGGAATTATTTAATTGTCACATTACA
This sequence comes from Cunninghamia lanceolata, assembly GCA_027924645.1. NCBI lineage: Eukaryota > Viridiplantae > Streptophyta > Pinopsida > Cupressales > Cupressaceae > Cunninghamia > Cunninghamia lanceolata. Next base: position 2,842,025 of record BSBN01000236.1, read on the forward strand.
CATAAAGAGTATACACATTCTAGAGTTTCATTGAGGGTGTCTAATGGAATGCTGATTCATATGTTGGGTTGTATCATTTTGAAATTAAAATTTGGACATAAGGTTTATGTCATGTTATATCATCAAATAAATTTGGTACTTTACTTGGTAGACTTTGGATTGAACAATGTAAAGCTATGCCATCTATGTTACACCAATGTGTCAAGTTTGTGCATGAAGGAAAAGTGGTCAAAATTGAAAGAGCTCAGATGATAGTCACTTTATATTGGACACATTTGTTGCAACACCTAATGATGTGTCTTATGAGAGAAATGATATCATTCCTGATCTATAGAAAATTCACTTTGATGAGCTAGATAGGATTCAAAAGAGACTTAAGAAAGAAGCATTTTATCCCAAGGGAGAGACAAAACATGAATACATTGAAGCAAAGAACATAAAGAGAACTTTAAAGAGATATAAGAAAGAACCAAAAGTCATTGAGTTTAAAGAAAGGCAAGAAACATTGAAACCAAAGAAAGAAGTTGTGTTTCATCCAGAGGTCTTTATTCCACAATGAGAAGTAACAAAGCAAACATGGATAAAAAGAGATATTGCACCTATTGATCATATATTTGCACCTAGTACAAAACAATATCAAGAAGAAACACATGTTATTGTAAAATCAAGCAAAGAAGAGCACAAAATGAAACAACTTGAGGATGATTTTGATGATGTCTTTTGAAATAATGATGATCTTATGGATGTGCAAACTTTGCCAAAAAAAGAAGAAAAAATGTTTAAGTTTATCAATTAACCCTATTATTGATATCATTATTACTTTTACCTTTTAGTACCCTTTGATTTCTTGATTAGCTCTTATCTTATGTCTTTATTTCATTCTCTTGATTATTATGCCCTATTTTTCCTTTGGTCAGTGTCACTTTCTCTTTTTTGGATTATGTTTTCACACATATGATCCCTTGCCTTTATATAATCCTTTTTTTATATACTCATCTTTTGTTTTGTCTTGTTTAGTCTTTGTCATTTTGTCATCTATTGCCTTTGCCTTTTATATTTTTGATCCATTGTCTTTGGCTCTTACCTTGTGATCCTTATGATTACTATTTGCTTCATAACTATAATGTATTCCTACATTGATTGAACTAGCTACCTTGAGCATTCTTGCCTATGATCTATCTAGCTACCTTAAGCATTCTTGTCTATAATCTACTCTTATTTTATCTTTGATACATTATTGTTATATCTATGATATATCATTATCTTAAACATTTTTATCTATGACCTTGTACTATGACATCATGCTATCTAGAATACTTTGATTTTACATTATTCCACCATATTATGTCTTATAGTTTTTATATGAGATCCTATATTGTTATATCTTACTTTGTGAGCCTTATATGACTCTACATGCCATATCTAGTTCATGGAGCATACATGTCTTAAGCTTATATTGTCATATCATATATCTTGACCCTATCATATATTGAGCTTATATTGTCATATCATAAATCTTGATCTTATCCTATATGGAGCTTATATTGTAATATCACATGTCTTGATCCTATTCTATATTGTGCCTACATTGCTATATCATTTATATCTTAATTTCATCTTGGTCTTATGTCGTGCCTATATTATCATTATTATACCAAGATCTTGTATTGATCTTATGTATTAGGGGCATCACACCTTCCCTCTTGTCACATTGAAACCTTATTATCAAATCTCACTATCTAGATTTATACCTACACCCATTCTTCAATTATAAAGCTACGTATTTCATCCTTATTTCTTTTCTAAAAACAATAAATTAATTATTAAGTATCATTAAAGTAGTCTACTTTTCAATAAAAACGAAATACTTTAATTTAATTAAGAGTAATCCCTATGTGAAGGGTCAATTTGTTATATAAGCCTATAGTTTTTGTTGTTTTTAAAGGAAGGGAAAAGATTCCACTTTAAAAAACATACCTCAATTGACCTTCATGAGAAAATGAATTTTTTTATCTTAGCTACGCGAGAAATTTTAAACCTAGGCAAAGCAAAGTGGGCATCGGCGGGAGATCATCTTGTATTACACCGATGAAGGAAGCAAAGTGGGCATTGACGAAAGAACAACCTTCGGCGAGAAAACTTTGAATTTTGGGACGTGATTGCTATTTAAGAACAAAACGGCCCTGGTGATTTTGATTGATCCGACAGCTACGGCAGGCAGCTACAGGGGGCAGCGAGGAGTATGGATAGGATGGATGCCCATGGGTTGGGCAGCGGCTACGGGGCATTCACGATGCACCTCACCCATCTATGGTGCCATAGACACAAAATTTTGGAGTAGTGAGTTCAAAAAATTAGTAGAACTTTTTAGGTTATCATTGCTAGGATCAAATGATTGTCTACCATCTATAATTCAAATAACAATAATTTAGTCATAAGAAAAAATAGAAAAACCTTAATATTTAATTACTAAATGTTAATATCAATACTTACCAATAGTTTGGTCTTCAAGAGTGACAAACCTAACTGCATCTTGAGCTTCCAATGGAATAGAACTATCTATAATTGGAATAAAAATTATTAACTTTTAGAAACCATAAAAAATAATCAAAATTTTATTATAAAAGTAACATATCAACATTACCAATAACTTTGTTTTCATGACCAAAACTCCCTTCTATGTCATCATCAACCAATGGTGTAGCACTATCTATAATTCAATGAGAGTAATTTAGTTAGTTTTGAAATAGAAATATAATAATCATTAAAAATATCAATGTAAAATTTAAATATCAAGTGACACTTACTAGCAACTTGATCTTTCTCATCTATTTTGTTTCTCTTCATGAGATCTAAAATCTTCAACACATGCTTGCATGTGTTTCCCCTTTGTGCCCATTTACAATCACATACATGGAAGTTGGGTCCAAACTTTCTCACGTGATACCATTTCATTGCATCAGTTTGGCTTCTTACCTTATATGTGTTAGGGAGGAGATCATATGGATAACAATCTACATCTGGTATTGTTTTTGACCTCTCTAATGCAGTAATATAATATCTTTCCTTTTTAAAATTTGTTAGAAATCCTGATAATTGCAAATATCTTTTATGTTTGTAGAATGGCTCTACCCTATGAAGAAGTGTGTGGATAAGCCAATCCATTCTCCTTGTACATTTCTTAGCACGATCACTTAAATAATGACTCTTAATGTGGAAATGATATGATTCTATGGAAGCATTAGTCTCTTGGTTCGCATGACAGAAGTTTCAGAAGTGTTTTGCCCACATCTCTATATAAAAAAGGAACATGATGTTTTAGCATAGACAAAAATCAAGTTAAATAATGTATGCAAAGAAACCATAACAAAGAATTTCATAATCTTACCAATACGACCCTCATCATGACACCAAGTTGTTTTAAAGTAATTAATGAAGTCCTTCTCTTGTTTGAATTCCTCCATAAATTTGTTGATTAGATGAGTGATAATGTCTTCATTGTCACTCATTGCATACATAATCTCACCCAATCTATCAAACATATTTGTTCCGACATCCTTATTACTAGCATACCTGAAATATAAAGCATAATATCAAGCTATGGGGTTCAAATATGTAATGTTCCATATATTTTAATTATCAATCCACTTACCTGTACACATTTTTTAGCCATGCCCTACGTACATGCCAAATATTGTTAAGGTGATACCATTATGTGGTGTAAATTATGAAACATATATTCTTACAAACTAAATATTAGACAATTCTAATGAGTTCACTTTAGTTTAAATAAAGAAATTAAGGTTAGTAAAAACCTGATGGCTTCAATCTCAGCACTAGCATCATCTGTCATGAATGCATTGACATGCCAATTTTCTTTACACTACTTTCCTCGTGTATAAACTTCAGTGAGCCATTCATTTATATCCTCGACTTTATTTCATGACGATATGGCCCATGCAACAGGTACACCAGCCTCTTGCTCATCAAAAACAAGCAAGGTATACAATTGGTACTGTACATGAATAAAATATTAATAAATTAATTTATTAAATAAAATAAATAAATGATTAAATTGAGATCCAAAAATATATTTAAAATTGTTATACTTACACCATATTTATTTGTCAAGAATGTGGAATCCATTGTAATAATTGAATTATGTGAATGTTTCACCATCATTTCTCGCATCCATGGTGTTTGGATGCCTATCATAAATGGTGCATTATCCACAATATTTGGCCTTTTGTAGTAAAAGAAGTTGTCTTTCTCTTCTACATGCCACAAGTTCACACTTTTTGCATCATCTTCACTTTTTTGGGATTGAATGGAGCGTACTCTTTTCCACGCATTCATTACATCTTTTCTTAATGGACAAACATCCCTTTTGTTCATCAATTTCGTCAAACCATTGTCTAAGTAATGCTTTTCACATATTGTGTCAATCCCCACACCCATTAACAATAATGACTCAATATATGATTTACATTCATTTGACAACCTCGGTGCAAAAGCACTCCTTGGATCACCAAAAGGGTCATTCTTTCCATGACAAAATTCACCATTAGCATCACAATGGCTCCACTCATTGTATGTAATAATTGCAACATCTGGTCTACCTTACATGACTCTTACTTGAAAGTGAGTTTGACAACCTCTTTTCTTTTGAAACCTGCATATCCTTTGCTTGTTTGCAGGTTTGTTTCTATTGTCGTTAGGGCCAAAAGCACACCAATAAGTATTTATACATGCACAAAAAAAATAAGATATATTAATTGATATAACAAAAACTAAAATTAAAAAGATGACATATTTAATGAGAATGTTAAATCTAAGCAAACCTTGAGTACATTTTTGTACTATGGTTAGTGTAGTTTGTAGAGTTGTTCTCTCTATGTAATTTGCGTACAAACGTTGTCTCTGTACCATCCAATAGACCTTCTCCTTTCACAAAGTCAGTGAGTCTCTCAAGAGGGATTGCAGCACATAAATCCATCTCACCATTATCTTCTCCAATTGGCGTCCATTCAAGGCTCTGACTTGAGAAATAATTTGTTTGGTTGGGAATATCTTGCACATCTAGTTCGAGCAATAATTTCCATTTATTTTTTCTCCCCATCCTAAATAATATTAAGATTGTTAGTAGTCCTCTAAATAATTTATTAGCCAAATGAGCTTATACTAGTATAAAAAATTTTATATAGTGACTCAATAACAAGATCATAGTAGCTCAATAAATAGATACATCTATTATCCCTATTTAACTTTAGGAAGGAGATTAAGGACAATGTGAAAACTAGGAAACCTTCATTCACTCCTTTTAGAAAGAAGTTTGGAAAACCAAGATGTGTGAAGAATGGAAAAATATTTAGGCACAATGAGAATGGAAAATCCTCATGTAGTTTATAGAATTAGAATGGGAAGAAGGGATAGAACATGAAAACAATTCTAGTCATACCATAAGGCTTTGTAGTACCATAAAATTTAATAGTCTTATTGATGGAGGACATGTGTGAAGATGAATGGTCAAGATGCATTTGGAGTTTGAAATGGATGGTGAGGATTGGAGGGTAAGATGAAATAACTTCTCACTAACAACCATAATATCATCATGCAATGTAGTAGGAAATGATTAATCATCAATAATATCTACACACTTGAAGCTAATTAATTATCATAATCCATCCTATCCTCATTTAATGTATCACAAGGTAAAGAATCATCATAAATATATCTATAGAGTCAACATGAGATGTACAATAATTATTATCACAAACCATATCATTGTAATGTATAACATAAGGTGTCTCACATAAATCAATATTCTTAGACTCCTCATAAGACATCATCAAAGGGGTATGAGTCCAATGGTATACAAACATGGCTATCAAGAAAGTATAAATAACATCACAAGGCTCAACAAAATCATGAATAACAAAGGAAGGTGTAACTCAATTCACTTAAAACATCACTCCTAGATGTATTATTGGAAGGTGGAGCTACATCATAATCATCGATCACACAAGGGGTATAATACTCATAGATCAAGTTTACAAATGAAGTAAGTTCCTCTAAGATGGATGGAAAAGAACCAAATGGGCCCATGAAGGAGGCAAAGCTAGATAAGCAATAAAACAATGCACTCAAGGAAAATGAAGCATCATAAATATGAAATAAGAATCCCATGTCATTGAGGGTCAAAGGATAGGAATCAATGAAGTGTGAAAACACCTTATTTAATCCATGATATATACATATTGATAATCCCCACAAAATTCTCATAATGATCCATGACAAACGATCTAATAATAATGCACAACCAAAGCATGGGTAAATAGGGATCTTTAATACATCAAATAATGATGGCCCAAACCATAATTAAGAGAATATCAATGAAGAACAAATAAATGGTGGATCCAAATCATAGTAAGAACTATGATGAAAGGTATACCCTTAGAAATATTAGATCTAAAACCCTAATGTAGGAGGATAAATCTTAAGGAAACAACTTTAGGGGCTATAATAATAGTGGATTAATGAAAATGGAAAGGAAAATAATAACCTTTTATAAAATTCCAAGGTAAATAAATAAGTAACCAAGAAAATTAAACAACTCTAGATAAAATTAATGAGTTGACAATGATTAAGCTAATGAACTAAATGAACGTAAAATAAATAAAATAATGGTGCCTATTTCTACATCTAATGCCAAGTTTACTATGAAAGATATGACCAACTAAATTACGATTTTGTTAAAAATTTGTCTTGGTTGACAACCACTTTTCAACTGATAAAATTAATACAATGTCAATTATTTTGGTTCACTTTCATGCCTATAGAACTAATCTTTGTAGCTACAAATCTCAACCCTCCATGTGAAATTAGATCATGCAAGGAGATTTTTGTTGCATTGAATTTTATCTCAAAAATTTATTCATCTTGATGTCTATAATGTGTGTTTGAAAATTGGTGGTTTCTATAGACACCATTAAGGATTTTTCTAGGATAGTATTTCCGCTTGGATGATATGATATATTTTAAAATTGAGAATTGGTAACGATCATGATTGAGTTGAAGGATATGAAACAATGTATCAATTGAACTTGTAACAATCTTAAACACATCAAATTTCCATAGTCCATAATATTGTACAATCGATCTTCTAGTTTAAACTGTGTCAAAATTTTTTGCATCATCAGGATGTATAATCGAGCTTCTAGTTTAAACTGTGTCAATGTTTCAAATCACACTCTGTAATTCATCATCAGGATGTAGAGAGTTGTTAGGAGAAAATGAATCTACCAATAGTCTCCCAAAAAGAACCTAGCAAGTAAGTTACTATGTTATCAATTGGCCTATTGCATACTTGTTTGTCCATTACCAATGGTATTTGTCACACATTGGTTTAAAATTTCTCATGGTAAATCATGACCCTTGGCTCACACACATAATTTGAATTTGATATATTTAGATTATGTTTACAATGATACATTTATTATTAAATTACTTGAATAAATCTTTAAAGATTGCACACCTCATTTGTTTTACTATACCTTACGGGACTTGGCCAATTCTTTCATTGACCATTTCCAACATAACATTGGTCTCAAAGTCTCATTTTTTAAATTAGCAAAATGTAATGGAGGTGAAAATGAGAAGACCAATGATTATGTGCCTAGACTCTAAACTTTGCTTTTTTACATGAGTTATCAACAATCAAATAATGATTTTCAAGGTATATTTGTCTATAGTATCCTTCCTATCATTAGAGAAACTGTGGTTTTCAATACTTAAAATTTGTTTTTAGATTTGTGTGCTATTATAAGTTTCAATCGAAGTCAAATTTTAGAAATACAACAATAAAGGTGGATTTCGACATAACAATATGACTCCAAATAATTTTAATATAATCGGTTACTCTCATACTAATATTATCAACCTAAAATAAAAAGATCAAATAATGTTCATTAGGTTGGAGGATCTACCACATGTGGTATTACAACTACTTGTGTAACATCAATTTAACAACTCACCTCCCACGAAACCAATTGACATATTTAAAAAGTGATGTACATAGTACTTCAATGGTAATTTTGTTTGGGACTATCATTGGATTGGTGAACATACTGAGGGAAGTTGCCTTATTGTATAACATTAAAACATAATTTTCAAGATCTTATTGATAACAATATAATTAAAGTAGATGTGATTAACTAAAATGGGACAAATGGGTACCTTCTTTGAATCAAAATCTCAAAATATATGTCCACCCATTCCCTACACATCAATGTGATTAACCTAATCAAATAGAAGTGGGTGAAGAGGGTCCATAAAAATCTATTAATGAAAATTATATTCATTTTTTGATAGAGTATTAGGGGTTCTATAGGGGTGCCCACCCTTGAAAATTAACACACACTACATAAGATTCAAATTCAAGGAAACAAAAAAAACAAAGGTATATCAATTATCCTCCCATAGAATCAAAGAGGGGTCATAAGCAACCATTAATTAAAAAACTATCCACCCTTTTCATATTTGTAAACCTCTTATAATAGAGGAAGTTTTATTTAATTTAGCATTTCTACTAACAACAACTTTCCAACCATCTAGATTTGGATTTATTACATCTAAATTAGTATCATTAACCATTTTGCTATATCTAGGTCCCTCCTAGAACATTAGTAATGTTAACTATGCTTCCTAATTGCCCTCCTCTTTATCCTTTTGTAAAGGAATCATATGTTTACCTTGATCATTAGGGGTTGTTTCTCTCTATTCTCTACAATATTATGTATGGAAGAATCAAAGTTTTTATAGGATTTCAAGGATAAGACTTGATGTACCTCTTGGTTTTTCCTCTATCCATGCATTGCCCTGCCTTTGTTCCATTGAACTACACTCTTCTCAATCTTCCTCAACTCTTGTAGGCATTTCCTCTTTATCTTTCAACTTTGCAAACATCTACGCTACAAAATCCTTGTTTAATGGAAGCAACTACCCTAAAGGGAGGCCCTCCATTGCATTGTCTTCATATGAAGGTTCCTACAATGTATCCAACCACCAGGATGCCTTGCCTACTTTTCTCTTTTCTTTAGGTATATTCCAACCAAATGCCTTACTCATGGTAGTTCTAACATCTAAAGGTACAATTTTCATAGTCCAAAGGTGGCTTCCAATTTGATTTGTCTATTTTTAACCATATTTCTTACTACTAGTTTGATAGAAAAATCCATCTCTACCAAGATTCAAACATGTAGTGTACGGTGCATGTAAACGTCTTTAAAAAATAGATATAAATCCACCTAAAGAGTTACCAATAGTAGCTACTGAAGATGAAAACCAAAAATCATCAATGGGTTTGATATTCATAACCACATTAGCAAAACCTTGAAATTTGTAGTGTGTTAAACTATGAATACTGGGGTTTAACACAATATTTATATAAAAATATAAAAGAATGTAGATAGCATTGATGATTTGTTTTGTTTCAAACGAATAACTTTTGTTCATAATATTTATATAATAAACAGTAAATATAAGAAAATATTGATATTTAAAAAATATAAAAAAAACAATAAATTTATATTAAAAAATATATTAATTTATAAAAATAAAACATAATAAAATAATATAATCAAATATATTATTATTTTAAATTTAGATGTCATATTTATTATACACAATAATAAACTTTGAAATATTTCCTAACAGTTGTGCCCTTAATAGAAAAATAAAAAATTAAAATTAAAATATTGCGTTATAGGTTAATAGTTACAAATGTAATGATACATAGTTTTCAATATATATAATAGGTTAATAGACTTTGAATGCAACGTCCTTTGGTGAGGAATTAAATGTTATATGTTAAGCTAAGTTGCACTCACCACTTTAGACTTCAATTCAATACTCTGTACATCAGATTAACTATAGAAGCTTTGGGTATATTGCCAATGTCAAATTGTAGGGGTTGCTTTTTTTCCAGGTCGAATTAAATTTTGGCAGTGATTTTCGCGACCTGATTTACAGACATGAGATAATTTGCTGGCTGGAAGTGTTTTGTCATTCACGTTTTGCACTGTTTTTGAAATTTAGATTGTCCTTTTTTTCTTGAAATTATGTGGACGAATACACAAATTCTCGTGGTAACGAGGCCATCAAAGAAACAGTGATAATGAAGCAAACAAAAAGTCATAATCAGCGGTGAAACCTGGATATTGGAGCGTCGAAGGAGTCTGGAGATCTTCTTTGAAATCCTCAACAGTGATCTTCAATGGCTACGTCTGGCAGGGTGGGAACCGAAGAGTCGTGGGTGGCCTGTGCTAAAATAAAACAGCAATCTAGTTCCTCTACCAAGATCTGGAATCCATTGGAAGGTTTATTACAACATTTCTCATATGAACATGTGTAGTTTTTTCGGATTGGAACCACTTTGGTTTTGTTGCAGACAAGCAAGGCTCGGTAAAATGAAGAATTCTGAGTTGGGCGTGCAAATTCAAAGTGAGCTGTAATGGCTGCGGATGACAATAAATTGGTAGACGCTGGCCACCTGTAGTGACGTCGGGACGTGATTGCTATTTAAGAACGCAGCGGCCCTGGCGATTTTGATTGATCCGACAGCTACGGCAAGCAGCTACAGGGGGCGGCGAGGAGTACAGACAGGATGGATGCCCATGAGTTGTGTCTATGGTACGATGGATAGGAGGGGTACATCGTGAATGCCCCGTAGCTGCTGCCCATGGGTTGTGTCTATGGCACCATGGATGGGGGAGGTGCATCGTGAATGCCCCGTAGCGGCTGCCCCTCTTCTTCTGGTCATTCTGAATGCTATCAGGGAGTAAATGTGTTGATGACGGCAATGCATTTAAAGTTGCCTGTTCGTCAGTCAATGGTCAGCATCATTTATTGCATGTTCGTTAGTCAGTTGTCTTGTTGAAGTTCTTAGTACGGAGCTCCAATTTTTTCCCGCTCAAAGTCTATGCTGGGTCCTGCTTTTCTCAATTAGGGGAAATCACAGTACTGCCAGAAGCGACTGTTTCGTCAGCCTAAGACTTTCTAGGCATTTTCCTTTTCCTTTATAAAGGTAAGCCAAGAGTAGGCTAAGTATATATCACCATACTCTCTACTTCTGTGTATTTCTTTTATAGCAACAATATTCGAGAGTCATTCATTAAAAAAAATAAAAGAATACTTCAGTCATCGATCAAAAAACAGTACTCCGTGTCCTTTACGAAAAGGAAAATACAAAGGAATTGCTATGCACAGACATTGCGTAGAATAGGCCGTACTCCTTTCTGACATTAACTGGGAAATCAAAATCAAAAAAATGGATTTGAGCAGTGACTTTGAGCATAACGTCCAAGACCCGTTCTGACATTGAGTGTGAAGTCATTGCAGCATAGATACAAACAGCAGATTATGGCGTGGGGGAATGGAATTCATAGGTAATGTGTGGCATACGCCAAAATGAATAGAAATAGTCAATCTCGGGCTTCCAAACATAAGAAAGATTGATCCAGCTAAATACAAAGAAAGTTCATTACACACTCAATTTTTTTAAAAAATTATTTCAAAGTGTATAATGTTAATTTCTTATAATTCAGTTACACATTAATTGCACAATAAATTCACAGAATAGAACCTCTATCTAATTTATAACAATCAATACTCTGGGTTAATTAACAGCTAATAACAACAGAAGCAAAAAAAATAACAATATAGGATCTCATATAAAAACTATAGGACATAATATGGTGGAATAAGATATAACAATATAGGATCTCATATAAAAACTATAAGACATAATATGGTGGAATAATGTAAAATCAAAGTATTCTAGATAGCATGATGTCATAGTACAAGATCATAGATAAAAATGTTTAAGATAATGATATATCATAGATATAACAATAATGTATCATAGATAAAATAAGAGTAGATTATAGACAAGAATGCTTAAGGTAGCTAGATAGATCATAGGCAAGAATGCTCAAGGTAGCTAGTTCAATCAATGTAGGAATACATTATAGTTATGAAGCAAATAGTAATCATAAGGATCACAAGGTAAGAGCCAAAGACAATGGATCAAAAATATAAAAGGCAAAGGCAATAGATGACAAAATGACAAAGACTAAACAAGACAAAACAAAAGATGAGTATATAAAAAAAGGATTATATAAAGGCAAGGGATCATATGTGTGAAAACATAATCAAAAAAAGAGAAAGTGACACTGACCAAAGGAAAAATAGGGCATAATAATCAAGAGAATGAAATAAAGACATAAGATAAGAGCTAATCAAGAAATCAAAGGATACTAAAAGGTAAAAGTAATAATGATATCAATAATAGGGTTAATTGATAAACTTAAACATTTTTTCTTCTTTTTTTGGCAAAGTTTGCACATCCATAAGATCATCATTATTTCAAAAGACATCATCAAAATCATCCTCAAGTTGTTTCATTTTGTGCTCTTCTTTGCTTGATTTTACAATAACATGTGTTTCTTCTTGATATTGTTTTGTACTAGGTGCAAATATATGATCAATAGGTGCAATATCTCTTTTTATCCATGTTTGCTTTGTTACTTCTCATTGTGGAATAAAGACCTCTGGATGAAACACAACTTCTTTCTTTGGTTTCAATGTTTCTTGCCTTTCTTTAAACTCAATGACTTTTGGTTCTTTCTTATATCTCTTTAAAGTTCTCTTTTTGTTCTTTGCTTCAATGTGTTCATGTTTTGTCTCTCCCTTGGGATAAAATGCTTCTTTCTTAAGTCTCTTTTGAATCCTATCTAGCTCATCAAAGTGAATTTTCTATAGATCAGGAATGATATCATTTCTCTCATAAGACACATCATTAGGTGTTGCAACAAATGTGTCCAATATAAAGTGACTATCATCTGAGCTCTTTCAATTTTGACCACTTTTCCTTCATGCACAAACTTGACACATTGGTGTAACATAGATGGCATAGCTTTACATTGTTCAATCCAAAGTCTACCAAGTAAAGTACCAAATTTATTTGATGATATAACATGACATAAACCTTATGTCCAAATTTTAATTTCAAAATGATACAACCCAACATATGACTCAGCATTCCATTAGACACCCTCAATGAAACTCTAGAATGTGTATACTCTTTACGTGTAATGTGACAATTAAATAATTCCTTTGTAGTACATATGTTGTATCGACATGTAAGATCAACAAGAAATTGAGATGGAGATGAGCAATATAAAGTTTCCATAATGTTAAAAGGAAGAAGAGGTGCAGAATGCACTTCCTACCCTAATATATGAGAGGAGGTATGTACAAAAATTAATGATCATATAATTACAATTCCTAAAATAAACACAAAAGAAATATGTACCATAACATAGTGATTTACATGGGGTAAACCTTTTCGAGAGAAAAATCCCATACTTCAAAGCAAATCAATGTATTGTTTAATAATCAACTATTACAATTTACACTTGCAGAGTATAAGATTTTACAAGAGTGTCACCAACAAGAGATTCTAGAGCAATTCTGGCAACATAACGGTACCTACACACTCACTATTAAACCTCCATCTCTAGCATCCAATAAATAGCCAAATATTAAGCCATAAACCAAATGGTTTTCCAATACCATGTTCCAAAACTATGACCCAAAGTGGTGCCATATTTGGCCCAAATTCCAACTCCCAAGTTGGTCATGGTCTTCTAGGCTAAAAATAGAATATGCTCTTACAACCATCATGACTTGTCATATAATCTCATATATAACACCTCAATTTGGACGCTCCATTTTGGCACATTCTGTAATTTCCTCCACAAATATTTGAAATAAATAATATTCAGATTTGAATGCAAAAACAAAATCTTGCAAAACTACACGAATTTAACCAAACTAGTCAACTCAGATTTTGGCAATTTTATCACAGAAACTCTTGGAATATTCTTTAATTCATGCTATCTATTTTTTACACTAATATGGGCTATTATGACAATCAAAACACTAGCATATAAAGAAGCAACAAAATCTGAAACTATCACTCTTGAAAATAACACCAAAACCTATAAATCACACGACTTTTGCTCCAATCTAAAAGATTAAACCTAAAACTCTTCAAGTTGATATGAAAGGAGAAAAAATAGTAGAAAATTAATCAAAAACAACAACATAATCTACAATACATAACACGAAAACTGGAAACAAACCCCCACACAAACTATCCCAAACAATCACAACAAATGGCTCCACGACTATGTCGATATTCTGCCCCAAATAGAAAATATGAATCACCAACTCTGTAGCTGATCAAAATGAGGTTAAGGGATAACAATACATCTAAAGCATAGCTTCTACAATAAACACAACACAATAAGCTACAAATAAATTACACACCAAATTGTACTCCAAAACCTATAAAAAATACACACAAACTGAACAACTAGAAGAATCTGCAAATCCTTGAAGCTCCAATGCAACCTCTAAGTAAGATTGCTCTAAAAAATGTTCAATGGGTTTTCATCCACAGAAGGAATTATAAAAGTACAAGTGCTCATACAAAAAATTTGAGTTCTAAAATGATTAAAAAGTTATTTTTGTATGCAAATCCCCCATATAAATAGAGATTGTTTCAAACCACAAAATGGGTGCCCAAAATCCAATGCTCAACTTGGAAGAAAATTTGTAATTATTGCCACTTTGTCCCTTCCATAACTGTAGCTTAAAAATAGCAAAATCTTGCATTATGACATCCTGTCATGATTCTGTCATATTTGTCATAGAATCGACTATTTTTTAGGACCATATAAGATGTCAAATCTCTTCATGGAATCCCACACCCATTTAGTGCTATAATAATAATATTTAATATTTAATTGCTCCCAAATATCAAGAAAAATATAAGTTTACGAGATCACAATTAAAATATTAAATAAAATATTTCTCTATTTATTTTTCCTTAGCCCTTGGGAAATATAGAATGGGCTACTAAATCATCTAAAATAATTTAATTGTAAAGGGGACACGACACATTCAAGCCTATTAAAAAATGCCTTATGATATGTGTCATAGACTGTCATAATGTTGGTCAGGATTCCAACATAACTCCCCTATAATCATACTCTTACACATCATAGAATTCATCATAAGTAACTCCCGTCTTACAATGTATAAGTTGCTCTTGCACCTCATAATGACATTAGATGCTCTTACAACTTATGCACTCCCCAAAGTATCTAACATGTGGCAAAGAGTCTCACCTCAAAGTGTGATGCCCTCTTCTCCATGTGAGGGTAAAATAATTAATAAATATAAACATTAGATTCATTATTCCCCACTAGTGTCATTGCTATTATCATCAATAACACTAAATAAATATCAAGTGTCTCTATGTTGATAGAATACTTTGGAAACAAATTTGTATATATCGTTAAATTATTATTAGTAGGCGTCATTAATAGATTTACATTATCATAAATACTCCATCAATTTTGCTTGCATTACTATCTATGAGATCTTGACCTTTTGTTTAAGACCTACATATTTTTCTATATGATGCCCATTAACACAATGATAATTACAAAATGCTTGCTCATTATACCATTTATGGGGTGCTTGACTAGTATTTATAGGATAGATATGAGGAGGAATGATAAGTTTCTCCCTCAATAATGTTTGAAGCACATTGTCCATAGATTCATCAAGCTTAGTGAACTCCCTACATTTAGATGGTCTAAACAAAGAAAAAGAAAAGGTATTAGCCACTTGATTCAGATTTTCCTTCTTTTCATTGCCCTTTGAAAAAGTATTTGACTTTTGAAAGTTAGAAGGATGAGAAGTATTTTGACTTGAACCATATTTAAACTCATTTCTTGCTAACAATTTTGATTCCATTATTTTAACATGAGCACCTAAATTCATAAAAGAAGCAAAGCTATATGTATTGCCTTGAATTAGTTTAATAAGCTCCTTGATAAAAATATTTTGAATTGTTTAACCATGCAAAGGGGTAATCGACTTAGATCACATTGAAGAAAATATCATGACATAATCATTGATGTGTTCATTAGATCCTTAAGCATGCTCAAACAAATCAATGTAATGATAACTCTAAGGCTAATATTAACTTCAAATTACTTAACATACACCTTTGTTAGATCACTAAATGAACGTATGGATCCTCAAGGAAGTGTATAGAACCACTCAATAACATAATCCTTAAGTGTATGTGAAAATAAATTTGTCAATATTCTATCCTCATAAAGAAAATCCATGCATATAGATGTATAGAATTTAAGATGAGTATTAGGGTCACCTTTGCCATCATACATCAGAAACCTTGGTGCGACAAAATCCATAGGCAATGGATATGTCGCCATCTCAAATGCTAGAGGTGTATGCCTAAGATCTAAAACTGCATTATCATCTTGTCCACTGGGATTTTCATCCACTTTCTTTTCTATTTAAACAATCTTTAGGAATAGTACATAAAGGGTAGAGGATGGTATGATTACTAAAGATTGATCAGGGCCACTATGATGCATACAAGCATGTGATGTAAGAGGTATGGATGAGGCTATGGTTTGGGTTAAAGGAATGGAATAGTTGAGGTATTTGAGGGAATCGATACTGTAGGATGTGGAAAAAGTAGTTTGGGTAAATGAAGTAATTTTTTAGAATCAATGGTGCTATATGAAAGATGTATGGAAAAAGATGCACTAAATGATTGGAAGACTAGTAGAAATGATAGAAGTAGAAATGGATGAGGTTCCTATTGTAGAGGTATGGGTGGAGGTAGATTCACTAACCCTAAGAGATGAAACAAGTTTAGAATAGACAACTTGGCATGTATTTTGATTTGTAAACACATCATGAAACATATCCACTAGTTGTTTAGGATTCTCCACATTAGCCAAACTAGAAAGTTAAGTAGCAAAATCTTGTTTATTCACATAAGCTTCATGATCATAAACATCACCTAAGTTTATCTCAATGTGATGACCATAAAATATATCATTGCCATCGAATTGGGCGACCATATTAGGGTTTAGGCAAGGGCTTCTTCTCAATGGACAATTAGGATCATGTAAATCCCTACATATAAGCAATAATATGACTAGGAATAGGCCAATAAATTAGAAATTGGGTCTAAAAATACATGAAAAATCTATATAAACCCTAGGTCAAGACAAGGGTGGGTAAGGTGGGAAAAGGACAATCAAAGATAATAATCACCAAACCCTAGAAATAAAGATAGAACAACAAAGAACAAGTGATAAAATAATAGATTATATCTAAACAAAGAATAAAATCAAATATAAATGTAGATTTGAAATCCTAATAAGATCTAAGGTTGCACATATGCTTTGTCAGGTTCACCAAAATGAAAAGGAAATAAAGATTTCCTAAGGGTTAGTTTAGGTTAGTCGAATGATTTGCAAACACATAAACATAATTAACCTAGACCAAGTAATGATGATGAAATGAGAATAGATGGAGCTAGACAATTCACTAACACAAACATATACTATTTTTAGAAAGGAAATAAGAAGGATGGACTACTTAGCTCTATGACTAAAGAATGAGTGCCAAATGGATGATGCTTTGGAATTTATGCACATCAGGAGTAGGAAATGGCCTTGACAATTGAATGTATAGATCAAAATTAAAATATTCTTTGCTAGTCTAATCTAGGTCAAGATCATTGGTATGTGTCTAATTCATAGTCATGAAGTCGGTATGTAGCTATGGACTAGACCTCTGATAGTTTGAATTTTGTACTCTATGCAATCTGAAAAGTAAATTGTTTGATCTCTCATAGTAAAAGGGGTTAATAGATTTGTCAATTTGTACTTTATGGGATCCCACTATTTCTTGACATGTCAAACCATGTAAGGATGTTAAATTGATGACTTTGACTAAATGATTGAACAATAGACTAACATCTAAAAATTAGATTCATTACTCCTTTAAGCACTAAACCTAAATCTGTTGATATTAATTTTATCTTCTAAATGCTCTAGAATGAATGAGAGGTCTCTTGATTCCATGATGATAAAATGTTCATATAATTGGATATCTTTTTACACAAGCACATGATAATAGATCACACAAATGTGTACATAGTTAGCTCTAAGCAGGAAAGACAATGGGGGCAGTTAACCAAGATTCAAAATTTTTATTTTAAATTTAAGTGGGTTGAGTTTGCACTCATGCAGGAAACCCCTTGACTGTATACTTGACCTTATATGAAACAAGTAGAATGGATCATGATAGATAAAGGTAATTTAGGTATTAGTGTATAGATCAACATGAATAATAAATAGATAGGAGAAACGTATAGGACTTTGTGCACATAAAAAAGACATGTCAATAAGCATGGGGTCATATGCAGATAAGGATTAGATAAAGGCTAGGTAAATGGGCTTGAATTTTCATAAGATTTTACCATTTGTCATCATGTATGAGTATCAAGACATTGCGAGATTGTCCACTTCCAAACATAGGAGTTGGATTTGTTGGACCATCTTTGATATAGGCATTAAGAATTGCAAAAGCAAATTAACAAGTAGCAAGCTTATTTGTTGGCACAAATTCCAAACCAACAGAATTAGAACCATGGTGGTTATGTGTTGCATAATCAAGTTCAACATTTACAACATAATCCTTAGCAAAATCATTTTCCAAATATGAGAGTTCCATTTAGGAGTTAGGCACAAATATTCCCACTAGTTAGGTAGCCTCCTGGGATGGAAAGATATTATTAGTTGGATTTATTTGGTATCCCTGAGTATCCTAATGCAATACCTAATGAGATAAGAGGAGATCATTTGTGGTGATTCATTAATGGACCATAGATGAGTATGAAATTGAACATGAGGATAAGACGATGAAATTATTTGTTCAGTACCATCTTTGATATAGGCATTAAGAGTTGCAAAAGCAAATTAACAAGTAGCAAGCTTATTTGTTGGCACAAATTCCAAACCAACAGAATTAGAACCATGGTGGTTATGTGTTGCATAATCAAGTTCAACATTTACAACATAATCCTTAGCAAAATCATTTTCCAAATATGAGAGTTCCATTTAGGAGGTAGGCACAAATATTCCCACTAGTTAGGTAGCCTCCTGGGATGGAAAGATATTATTAGTTGGATTTATTTGGTATCCCTGAGTATCCTAATGCAATACCTAATGAGATAAGAGGAGATCATTTGTGGTGATTCATTAATGGACCATAGATGAGTATGAAATTGAACATGAGGATAAGATGATGAAATTATTTGTTCAGTCCTTGGAAAAAAGTGCTAAAGAATGGTACCACAATTTTCCAGATAGCAATGTCGATTCATTGGAGGAGTTCATGAGAGTCGGGTAAGAAGGTCAACCATGCACACATAATGATCAATTGTAGGTGTAATGCAATAAGGGTTACTTGTACGATTAAAGTATGTACAGCCCTCATCCACTAAACTTGGATGGCTACATGCACATAGAACACAAGCAAAACTGATAATGTCATGATATGTTCTAAACTACTTCATTAATTCAAAGATTTTGAAAGCATCCTTGCAAAATCCATTTTGTGCATATCCTGCAATCATATCATTCCATGAGATCCCATTTCTTTGAGTCATTTTGTCAAACAGTTCACATGTCTTGTCTATGCTTCCACATTTTCCATACATGTCAACCAGAGCATTTCTAACTAGAATATCTACAAAAATCCCACTCCCATTATGCTTCGATGGTTGCCCATACCCTGTTCCAAAGCTCCCATTTTGGCATAGGCGGGGAGGAGGTTGGCTCAGTAGATGTTGTTGGTAAATTTTGGCGTAGTGAGTTCAAAAAATTAGTAGAACTTTTTAGGTTATCATTGCTAGGATCAAATGATTGTCTACCATCTATAATTCAAATAACAATAATTTAGTCATAAGAAAAAATAGAAAAACCTTAATATTTAATTACTAAATGTTGATATCAATACTTACCAATAGTTTGGTCTTCAAGAGTGACAAACCTAACTGCATCTTGAGCTTCCAATGGAATAGAACTATCTATAATTGGAATAAAAATTATTAACTTTTAGAAACCATAAAAAATAATCAAAATTTTATTATAAAAGTAACATATCAACATTACTAGTAGGAGGAAATAGACGATGGCTTGGTGCGGACTTTGCTCGCGCGATAGGGCCTGCGTGCCCTAGCACACCCTTTCTTCTATATTCTGTTGCATCTGAGCTTGTTTTGCTGCGTCCAAGGGGTGTTGCTTGGTTTCTTGGGGTGCGTGGGTTGAAGTGGGGGCTTTGGCTCGCATTTGGGCTGTGGGGTGTCTCTTTCCTGGTTTCTTCCGCGTTTCTTCTGCGTTGGTTGTGTCCTTGGCGGGTGGTGCTTGAGTATCTGGGGCGCGGGGTCTCCTACCCTGTCTTTGGCCCATGGAAAATTGAGATTTTGTTTCTTTTGGTGATTTGGAAATGGTTGAGCCCTCTTCTTCGATGCATGCTAGTGATCTAGATCAGATGGTGAAACCCCATTCTGGGGATGGAGTCTCATCTTCAAAAGGGAATTTTTGAATTAAAAAAGTAAACGGTTGTTTGGAGAGATCCGAGGATCGTCCAGTTTTGGTTATTCAACCTGAGCAAGTTTCAGAGGATGTTGAATATTGAGGCAATCATGCACTTATTTGCAAATTTTTGGGCCTTCGTTTATCTCTACCAGTTTTGGATTCTTGGGCTCGTAGGGTTTGGAACCCTAAAGGTGATATGGAGATTATTCTGGTAGCTAATAACTATTTTTTGGTTATCTTTTCAAGCATGTCCGACAAGAATAGGGCTTTCGAAGGAGGTCCTTATTTCTTTAACCAGGTAGGGCTCTTCATCAAACCTTGGCACATGGGATTCAACTCTACTGAAGAGATCCCTTCGCGGGTTCCTATGTGGGTTCGTTTGCCGAGGCTTCCTTTGGAATTCTGGAGGGAGGATATTCTCCACTCAATCTCTTTGCTTCTTGGAAAACCTGTGGGATCGGCTTCCCAAACTCAAGATTGTAAGGTAATTTCTTTTGCCCGCATTTGTGTTGAAGTTGATTTAAATAATCCTTTGCCAGACTCTATGGAAATTCGCATGGGATCTTCTTCTTGGATCCAACAGCTGGATTATGAGACTCTACCCTTCAGATGTAGAATTTGTCATGAATATGGACATTTACACCACAAATGCCCTAGATTTAAACCCTCCCCCTTGGCTGCTTCTGGGCCTCCCAGGGGGGACAAGGGAAAGGCACCAATGTCTAATGAACCTGTGGATAATGAGGGTTTTATTCCGGTCAAGTCCCATAACAAAGGCAAGGGCAAGAAGAGATCTTGGCTGGATAGGCAGAACGAAGGCAACTTTAACAAGTTTGAGGTTCTTGATGATTTGACCTAGGAGGAGGGTATTCCAACTGAGCTCTCTTCTGGGGCTAAGGGACTGCATGATGTTCAGGATGAAAATGCAAGGAAAGAGGATCAAATTCTATCTTCAGGGGTTCATCAGAAGGATCAGAAGGCTATGGATTCTTCAGTTCATGCTCAAGATTTCAGGGTTCTCCAGGGGTCATAGACTTCGAAGGACTCTGTTGCGGTGGCTCCTGATCCCCCTGCTCCTAAGGGGGCCTCAGATCTTGTGAAGGGTAACAAAGCTCCTCCTTCATTAGGCTTACATCAGAAATCCATTAAAAAGGGGCCTCTTGATAAACCATCAAAGAGTGGAAGAAAGACGGATCAAGAGAAGCTTAAGCTTATGGGTGATACTTTGGTTGAGTCTGGGTCTGTGAAGCCCATTGATTCCCATTTCTCCCACCCCCATAAATGATTGTTTTATCTTGGAATGTAAGGGGGTTGAACAGCATCCCTCGACAAAAGGCTGTTCGCAGATTAATTGAATCTCAGTCACTGGATGTGGTCTTTATCCAGGAAACTAAGCTTACTGTTGATGGACTGGCAAATTGTGCTTCGCGTATCTGGCCCCAAGGCAATTGGCAGGGGGTAGGTGCTTTGAATAGTGCAGGGGGTGTGGCTTGCTTCTGGAACCCGAGGAAAGTTTCCCCCTTATGTTGGATGTCTAGTCGGTCTTCCATTTCTCTGGTTGCTTCTAGTTTTGTGACTGGAGAAAGGTGTCTCTTATCCAATATTTATGCTCCTACTGATCTTTCAGGTAAGTCAAATCTCTGGGCTCACATTCGTTTCATCCGGCCTTGGACCCGTTTCTTCCATGGATTATGGCTGGTGATTTTAATGTTGTTACTTGCTTAGATGAAAAACGTGGTGGGTTAGCCAGGTTGGAACCTTCTGCAACTCTTCTCAGGGATATGATTGGTTCCTTGAATCTCATTGATGTAAAGCCTTCCAATGGTGTCTTTACCTGGAATAATAGGAGATGTGGTGGGGAGGCTATGTCTGAAAGGCTTGACAGATTTCTTGTCTCCTGTTATTGGTTGAATAGTAGGTTGATTACCAGTTCTGAAATTCTTGATTGGAGGGGCTCTGATCACTGGCCCATCAAGCTTTCTGTCACCACTTATGATGTCACAAAAAATCCCTCTTTCAAATTCCAATTGATGTGGTTAAGAGATCCATCTCTTTAGGATCTTATGCTGGACTGGTGGTATGAGGGGATGCCTTCTCATGGGATGGCCATGTTCACTTTTAGTAAGCGGCTTCAGCATGTGAAGTTCAGGCTAAAGAGATGGAATAAACAATGTTTTGGGAACCTTCAAGCTCAGAAGATGGCGGCCCAGTCCAAGTTGGATACTATCACTTGTCAGATTCAGGATCAGGGGTTGACCTTTGCCCTTAGTATGGCCAAATCCTTGGCTCTAAAGGGTTTAGAAGAGTGGGAACTTCGAGAAGAGATCTTCTGGAAGCAGAAATCTCGTATTGATTGGCTTCAGGAGGGGGATAGGAACATTGCTTTCTTTCATAATTCGGTTAAGGCTCGAAGACAGGGAAATTCTATCTTCTCTCTTGTTTCACAGGATGGGGCTCAACTCTTGTCCTATGCTGATATTTCCAGGGAGGCAGTCAATTATTTTTCAAACCTCTTTTCTAGGGCAAATCATGCTGCGTGGGCTGAGGAGCAGGCCATCATGGATTGTATTCCCCACCTGGTCTTTGCTGAGATGAATGGGGCTCTCTTATGTCCTATCTTGTTACCTGAGCTGGAGAAAGTGGTATTTAATATGAAAAAAGGTAAGGCCCCTAGTCCAGATGGGTTTCTGATTGAGTTTTTCCAAGAGTTCTAGGAAATTATAAAGTTTGATCTCCTTGAGGTGGTTCAAGAATCACTTAGGAACAAACAGATGCTCAAGTCTATGAATTCTACCTTCTTGGCCCTCATACCTAAGTTGGAAGGAGCTAACTGGTTAGCTCAATTTAGGCCTATTGTGTTATGTAATGTGGTGTACAAGATCACCACCAAATTGATTGCTGAGAGACTCAAACCACTCCTTGGTTCTTTGATCTTGGTTGAGCAGGGTGGTTTTGTTGAAGGGAGACAAATTTTGGATGGTGTTGTGATAGCCATGGAAGCTATTCATTCTATGGCTAACTCTAAGGAGAAGGCTATGTTTATTAAACTTGACATGTCTAAAGCTTATGATCGGGTGAGCTGGGAATTCTTACAGAAAACTCTCTTGGCTTTTGGCTTTGCTAAGGATTGGGTGAACTGGGTTCTTAGTTGTGTGACCTCTGCCTCATTCTCAGTTCTCATTAATAGGGAACCTTCAAATTTGTTTGGTGCTTCTCGGGGACTCCGACAAGGGGATCCTTTATCCCCTTATTCATTATCATGGCAGAGGGTCTTGGAAGATTTATTAAATCTTAGGTGAGATAGGGTCTTATCCGTGGCTGGAGCTGGAACAACCTTCTCCCTTCCTACTCTCATCTTTAGTTTGTGGACGATACTGGGCTAATGGGCTTGGCTAG
This sequence comes from Cunninghamia lanceolata, assembly GCA_027924645.1. Taxonomy (NCBI): domain Eukaryota; kingdom Viridiplantae; phylum Streptophyta; class Pinopsida; order Cupressales; family Cupressaceae; genus Cunninghamia; species Cunninghamia lanceolata. Next base: position 2,865,985 of record BSBN01000236.1, read on the forward strand.
AATTAGTGAGGCGGTGAACTTCAGGCGAGCCTTAGACATCTACCTGAAGGCTTCTGGTCAGTGTATTAACGATGATAAATCTTCCATTTACTTCTTTAATACTCCTCAGCTTATTCAGAGCAGGATTGCTAGGATCCTTAGATTTTAGATCGGTTCTTTTCCCTTGATGTACCTTGGGATCCCTTTGACTTTGGGAGCCCAGCGGAGAGATTATTGGCAGGGAATTTTGGATAAATTTTGAAGTAGGGTTAGCCATTGGACTTACAGATGGCTATCTTCTACTAGGAGAGTGATTCTTCTTAAGACTATGGTGCAGTCTCTCCCCATTTATAGGTGTTGTGTGCAGGTTCCCCCGTCCACCTTTGTGCGGGAATTTGATGCTTTGTCTCAGCAATTTCTTTGGTCTAGCAACCTTCTTTCCTCAAAGTGGAGCTTAGTCAAGTGGGAGTCTGTTTGCAGGCCGAAGCATGCTGGGGGCCTTGGTCTTAGGTCTATGGCTCTTGCTGTCACTGCCTTGGCTGCCAAGCTGTACTAGAGGTGGTACAACAATCAAGATAGGATTGGGCTAGGATTCTGACCCACAAGTATCTTCCTGGTGCTGATTGCCTCGATGTGCCGCGTCTCCCTTTGTTGGGTAAAGGTTCTTGTATTTGGGATACCCTTAAGAAGGGTGCTCAGCTGATTAAGGAGGGCCTCTTCTGGATCTGTAATAGAGGCTCTGATGTTTTGTTTTGGTAGGACTCTTGGGATGGCCACCCTCCCATTCTTTCTAGTTTTCCTCAGCTTCAACCTCTGTGCCATATTTTTTCTGAGGTCGGTTGGATTAAGGTGGAGCATTTTAAAACTGTCAAGCGTATTGGGCAGGCAGCAGTGGCTTGTTGGAAGGACCCTCAGGAGTGGCCCGTGGGGGGTTTTGATGAGGATCGTGTTGTTCTTTCTAGAGTTTTGGAGACTAGGCTCTGCAGCTCCCTTAATGGGAGGGATGTTTTGGCTTGGAATCCTAGTCCAAAAGGTAAATTTACTGTTGCCCAAGGCTATGCCATGCTTGACAGGAACTTATATGGTCCTACTGAGGTGCACTGGTGGAAGATGGTTTGGGACAACTTCTCTTGGCCCAAATGCAATTTTTTCTTATGGTTGGTTGCTCAGAGGAAATGCCTCACTTGGGAAAATCTTCGCAAACGTGGCTTTCAGGGACCCTCTATTTGCCTTCTTTGTTCTCATAGTGAGGAGTGTACCTCCCACTTGTTCTTCCTTTGCCCTTATTCTAGAGAGTTATGGCACAGATGGTGGGAGGCTTGGCATCATGGTTGTATTCATGCTACCTCCTTGATTGACTTTTGGGAAAGTTTGGGCAGACCTCCAGCAAAGACTGCTTTCCTTCAGGTGGCCTGGTCTATTGGGCCTATTTTTATTCTTTGGAACCTTTGGTTGGAGAGGAACCATAGAGTTTTTTGTGGTTCCAATTTGGGAAATCTTCAATTGTGGAAGAAGATAATTAGTAGGCTTTAGGAGACTATTTTGGCTAAGTGTGACATGTTTGAAAATCGTGATCCTAGTGATCTTGATATTGTGCAGAATTTGAGCTTGGGGGATAGTAGTCGGGGTTGCTTTGCTGGCAAAAGGCCTCGTCAGGTTCGGCAACGGGTTTGTCATGATGGGAGGTGGATGCCTCCCCCAGTGGGGGTCCTAAAGATTAATACTGATGGTTCCTCTCGTGGGAACCCTGGTCATGCTGGTGTGGGGGGTATTGGTAGAGGTAATGATGGCGGTGTGGTTTTTGTCTCCTCTAGTTACAAAGGGTAGCATTCTAATAATCTGATGGAGGCCCTTGCTATTAAGATTGCTGTTGAGCATGGATGCTCTTTAGGCTGGAGGAGGATCATCTGTGAGTCAGATTCTCAGATTGTTGTGGATTTGCTGAACAACCAAAGGTTGGATGATGTTAGTTGGCAATTGGCTTCTATGGGTAGAGAGATTTTGAGTCTTTGCAGCTCCTTGGATTCTGTCTCCTTTTGTCATATCCCTTGAGAGTGGAACAAAGTGGCCGATTGTCTAGCGAAGTGGGCCTCTGAGAATGTGGATGGCTGGGATATCAGTGGAAAGGATGAGCTTTCTTCTAATTATCTTGAGACCCTGGAGAGGTTATTAGTGGAGGACATGAATAGGTAATGTTTTTGCTGGCTGGTCTGGTGGTGTTCCTTTTTGGTGGGCCTTCGGCCTTTGCTTTGTACTCTGGTTCTGATTGAATAAAATTTTTACCCCTTCTTTTACAAAAAAAAAAAAAAAAAAATCAACATTACCAGTAACTTTGTTTTCATGACCAAAACTCCCTTCTATGTCATCATTAACCAATGGTGTAGCACTATCTATAATTCAATGAGAGTAATTTAGTTAGTTTTGAAATAGAAATATAATAATCATTAAAAATATCAATGTAAAATGTAAATATCAAGTGACACTTACTAGCAACTTGATCTTTCTCATCTGTTTTGTTTCTCTTCATGAGATCTAAAATCTTCAACACATGCTTGCATGTGTTTCCCCTTTGTGCCCATTTACAATCACATACATGGAAGTTGGGTCCAAACTTTCTCACGTGATACCATTTCATTGCATCAGTTTGGCTTCTTACCTTATATGTGTTAGGGAGGAGATCATATGGACAACAATTTGCATCTGGTATTGTTTTTGACCTCTCCAATGTAGTAATATAATATCTTTCCTTTTTAAAATTTGTTAGAAATCTTGATAATTGCAAATATCTTTTATGTTTGTAGAATGGCTCTACCCTAAGAAGAAGTGTGTGGATAAGCCAATCCATTCTCCTTGTGCATTTCTTAGCATGATCACTTAAATAATGACTCTTAATGTAGAAATGATATGATTCTATGGAAGCATTAGTCTCTTGGTTCGCATGACAGAAGTTTCAGAAGTGTTTTGCCCACATCTCTATATAAAAAAGGAACATGATGTTTTAGCATAGACAAAAATCAAGTTAAATAATGTATGCAAAGAAACCATAATAAAGAATTTCATAATCTTACCAATACGACCCTCATCATGACACCAAGTTGTTTTAAAGTAATTAATGAAGTCCTTCTCTTGTTTGAATTCCTCCATAAATTTGATGATTAGATGAGTGATAATGTCTTCATTGTCACTCATTGCATACATAATCTCACCCAATCTATCAAACATATTTGTTCCGACATCCTTATTACTAGCATACTTGAAATATAAAGCATAATATCAAGCTATGGGGTTCAAATATGTAATGTTCCATATATTTTAATTATCAATCCACTTAACTGTACACATTTTTTAGCCATGCCCTATGTACATGCCAAATACATAGAATTACTCGACAACCAAAGGACAATCTACAAGTTACATTGTAAAAGGTGATTAGTAACATTCCAACAAAATGCATTGTTAAGGTGATACCATTATGTGGTGTAAATTATGAAACATATATTCTTACAAACTAAATATTAGACAATTCTAATGAGTTCACTTTAGTTTAAATAAAGAAATTAAGGTTAGTAAAAACCTGATGGCTTCAATCTCAACACTAGCATCATCTGTCATGAATGCATTAACATGCCAATTTTCTTTACACTGCTTTCCTCATGTATAAACTTCAGTGAGCCATTCATTTATATCCTCAACTTTATTTCATGACAATATGGCCCATGCAACAGGTACACCAGCCTCTTGCTCATCAAAAACAAGCACGGTATACAATTGGTACTGTACATGAATAAAATATTAATATATTAATTTATTAAATAAAATAAATAAATGATTAAATTGAGATCCAAAAATATATTTAAAATTGTTATACTTACACCATATTTATTTGTCGAGAATGTGGAATCCATTGCAATAATTGAATTATGTGAATGTTTCACCATCATTTCTCGCATGCCTATCATAAATGGTGCATTATCCACAATATTTGGCCTTTTGTAGTAAAAGAAGTTGTCTTTCTCTTCTACATGCCACAAGTTCACACTTTTTGCATCATCTTCACTTTTTTGGGATCGAATGGAGCGTACTCTTTTCCACGCATTCATTACATCTTTTCTTAATAGACAAACATCCCTTTTGTTCATCAATTTAGTCAAAGAATTGTCTAAGTAATGCTTTTCACATATTGTGTCAATCCCCACACCCATTAACAATAATGACTCAATATATTGTGACAACCTCAGTGCAAAAGCACTCCTTGGATCACCAGAAGGGTCATTCTTTCCATGACAAAATTCACCATTAGCATCACAATGGCTCCACTCATTGTATGTAATAATTGCAACATCCGGTCTACCTTACATGATTCTTACTTGAAAGTGAGTTTGACAACCTCTTTTCTTTTGAAACCTGCATATCCTTTGCTTGTTTGCAGGTTTGTTTCTGTTGTCGTTAGGGCCAAAAGCACACCAATAACTATTTATACATGCACAAAAAAAATAAGATATATTAATTGATATAACAAAAACTAAAATTAAAAAGATGACATATTTAATGAGAATGTTAAATCTAAGCAAACCTTGAGTACATTTTTGAACTATGGTTAGTGTAGTTTGTAGAGTTGTTCTCTCTATGTAATTTGCGTACAAAGGTTGTCTCTGTACCGTCCAATAGACCTTCTCCTTTCACAAAGTCAGTGAGTCTCTCAAGAGGGATTGCAGCACATAAATCCATCTCACCATTATCTTCTCCAATTGGTGTCCATTCAAGGCTCTCACTTGAGAAATAATTTGTTTGGTTGGGAATATCTTGCACATCTAGTTTGAGCAATAATTTCCATTTATTTTTTCTCCCCATCCTAAATAATATTAAGATTGTTAGTAGTCCTCTAAATAATTTATTAGCCAAATGAGCTTATACTAGTATGAAAAATTTTATATAGTGACTCAATAACAAGATCATAGTAGCTCAATAAATAGATACATCTATTATCCCTATTTAACTTTAGGAAGGAGATTAAGGACAATGTAAAAACTAGGAAACCTTCATTCACTCCTTTTAGAAAGAAGTTTGGAAAACGAAGATGTGTGAAGAATGGAAAAATATTTAGGCACAATGAGAATGGAAAACCTTCCTGTAGTTTATAGAATTAGAATGGGAAGAAGGGATAGAACATGAAAACAATTTTAGTCATACCATAAGGCTTTGTAGTACCATAAAATTTAATAGTCTTATTGATGGAGGACATGTGTGAAGATGAATGGTCAAGATGCATTTGGAGTTTGAAATGGATGGTGAGGATTGGAGGGTAAGATGAAATAACTTCTCACTAACAACCATAATATCATCATGCAATGTAGTAGGAAATGATTAATCATCAATAATATCTACACACTTGAAGCTAATTAATTATCATAATCCATCCCATCCTCATTTAATGTATCACAAGGTAAAGAATCATCATAAATATATCTATAGAGTCAACATGAGATGTACAATAATTAACATCACAAACCATATCATTGTAATGTATAACATAAGGTGTCTCATATAAATCAATATTCTTAGACTCCTCATAAGACATCATCAAAGGGGTATGAGTCCAATGGTATACAAACATGGCTATCAAGAAAGTATAAATAACATCACAAGGCTCAACAAAATCATGAATAACAAAGGAAGGTGTAACTCAATTCACTTAAAACATCACTCCTAGATGTATTATTGGAAGGTGGAGCTACATCATAATCATCAATCACACAAGGGGTATAATACTCATAGATCAAGTTTACAAATGAAGTAAGTTCCTCTAAGATGGATGGAAAAGAACCAAATGGGCCCATGAAGGAGGCAAAGCTAGGTAAGCAATAAAACAATGCACTCAAGGAAAATGAAGCATCATAAATATGAAATAAGAATCCCATATCATTGAGGGTCAAAGGATAGGAATCAATGAAGTGTGAAAACACCTTATTTAATCCATGATATATACATATTGATAATCCCCACAAAATTCTCATAATGATCCATGACAAACGATCTAATAATAATGCACAACCAAAGCATGGGAAAATAGGGATCTTTAATATATCAAATAATGATGGCCCAAACCATAATTAAGAGAATATCAATGAAGAACAAATAAATGGTGGATCCAAATCATAGTAAGAACTATGATGAAAGGTATACCCTTAGAATTATTAGATCTAAAACCCTAATGTAGGAGGATAAATCTTAAGGAAACAACTTTAGGGGCTATAAGAATAGTGGATTAATGAAAATGAAAAGGAAAATAATAACCTTTTATAAAATTCCAAGGTAAATAAATAAGTAACCAAGAAAATTAAACAACTCTAGATAAAATTAATGAGTTGACAATGATTAAGCTAATGAACTAAATGAACGTAAAATAAATAAAATAATGGTGCCTATTTCTACATCTAATGCCAAGTTTACTATGAAAGATATGACCAACTAAATTACGATTTTGTTAAAAATTTGTCTTGGTTGACAACCACTTTTCAACTGATAAAATTAGTACAATGTCAATTATTTTGGTTCACTTTCATGCCTATAGAACTAATCTTTGTAGCTACAAATCTCAACCCTCCATGTGAAATTAGATCATGCAAGGAGATTTTTGTTGCATTGAATTTTATCTCAAAAATTTATTCATCTTGATGTCTATAATGTGTGTTTGAAAATTGGTGGTTTCTATAGACACAATTAAGGATTTTTCTAGGATAGTATTTCTGCTTGGATGATATGATATATTTTAAAATTGAGAATTGGTAACGATCATGATTGAGTTGAAGGATATGAAACAATGTATCAATTGAACTTGTAACAGTCTTAAACACATCAAATTTCCATAGTCCATAATATTGTACAATCGAGCTTCTAGTTTAAACTGTGTCAAAATTTTTTGCATCATCAGGATGTACAATCGAGGTTCTAGTTTAAACTGTGTCAATGTTTCAAATCACACTCTGTAATTCATCATCAGGATGTAGAGAGATGTTAGGAGAAAATGAACCTACCAATAGTCTCCCAAAAAGAACCTAGCAAGTAAGTTACTATGTTATCAATTGGCCTATTGCATACTTGTTTGTCCATTACCAATGGTATTTGTCACACATTGGTTTAAAATTTCTCATGGTAAATCATGACCCTTGGCTCACACACATAATTTGAATTTGATATATTTAGATTATGTTTACAATGATACATTTATTGTTAAATTACTTGAATAAATCTTTAAAGATTGCACACCTCATTTGTTTTACTATACCTTACGGGACTTGGCCAATTCTTTCATTGACCATTTCCAACATAACATTGGTCTCAAAGTCTCATTTTTTAAATTAGCAAAATGTAATGGAGGTGAAAATGAGAAGACCAATGATTATGTGCCTAGACTCTAAACTTTGCTTTTTTACATGAGTTATCAACAATCAAATAATGATTTTCAAGGTATATTTGTCTATAGTATCCTTCCTATCATTAGAGAAAATGTGGTTTTCAATACTTAAAATTTGTTTTTAGATTTGTGTGCTATTATAAGTTTCAATCGAAGTCAAATTTTAGAAATACAACAATAAAGGTGGATTTCGACATAACAATATGACTCCAAATAATTTTAATATAATCGGTTACTCTCATACTAATATTATCAACCTAAAATAAAAAGATCAAATAATGTTCATTAGGTTGGAGGATCTACCACATGTGGTATTACAACTACTTGTGTAACATCAATTTAACAACTCACCTCCCACGAAACCAATTGACATATTTAAAAAGTGATGTACATAGTACTTCAATGGTAATTTTGTTTGGGACTATCATTGGATTGGCGAACATACTGGGGGAAGTTGCCTTATTGTATAACATTAAAACATAATTTTCAAGATCTTATTGATAACAATATAATTAAAGTAGATGGGATTAACTAAAATGGGACAAATGGGTACCATCTTTGAATCAAAATCTCAAAATATACGTCCACCCATTCCCTACACATCAATGTGATTAACCTTATCAAATAGAAGTGGGTTAAGAGGGTCCATAAAAATATATTAATGAAAATTATATTCATTTTTTGATAGAGTATTAGGGGTTCTATAGGGGTGCCCACCCTTGAAAATTAACACACACTACATAAGATTCAAATTCAAGGAAACAAAAAAAACAAAGGTATATCAATTATCCTCCCATAGAATCAAAGAGGGGTCATAAGCAACCATTAATTAAAAAACTATCCACCCTTTTCATATTTGTAAATCTCTTATAATAGAGGAAGTTTTATTTAATTTAGCATTTCTACTAACAACAACTTTCCAACCATCTAGATTTGGATTTATTACATCTAAATTAGTATCATTAACCATTTTGCTATATCTAGGTCCCTCCTAGAACATTAGTAATGTTAACTATGCTTCCTAATTGCCCTCCTCTTTATCCTTTTGTAAAGGAATCATATGTTTACCTTGATCATTAGGGGTTGTTTCTCTCTATTCTCTACAATATTATGTATGGAAGAATCAAAGTTTTTATAGGATTTCAAGGATAAGACTTGATGTACCTCTTGGTTTTTCCTCTATCCATGCATTGCCCTGCCTTTGTTCCATTGAACTACACTCTTCTCAATCTTCCTCAACTCTTGTAGGCATTTCCTCTTTATCTTTCAACTTTGCAAACATCTACGCTACAAAATCCTTGTTTAATGGAAGCAACTACCCTAAAGGGAGGCCCTCCATTGCATTGTCTTCATATGAAGGTTCCTACAATGTATCCAACCACCAGGATGCCTTGCCTACTTTTCTCTTTTCTTTAGGTATATTCCAACCAAATTCCTTACTCATGGTAGTTCTAACATCTAAAGGTACAATTTTCATAGTCCAAAGGTGGCTTCCAATTTGATTTGTCTATTTTTAACCATATTTCTTACTACTAGTTTGATAGAAAAATCCATCTCTACCAAGATTCAAGCATGTAGTGTACGGTGCATGTAAACGTCTTTAAAAAATAGATATAAATCCACCTAAAGAGTTACCAATAGTAGCTACTGAAGATGAAAACCAAAAATCATCAATGGGTTTGACATTCATAACCACATTAGCAAAACCTTGAAATTTCTAGTGTGTTAAACTATGAATACTGGGGTTTAACACAATATTTATATAAAAAAATAAAAGAATGTAGATAGCATTGATGATTTGTTTTTTTTCAAACGAGTAACTTTTGTTCATAATATTTATATAATAAACAGTAAATATAGGAAAATATTGATATTTAAAAAATATAAAAAAATAATAAATTTATATTAAAAAATATATTAATTTATAAAAATAAAACATAATAAAATAATATAATCAAATATATTATTATTTTAAATTTAGATGTCATATTTATTATACACAATAATAAACTTTGAAATATTTCCTAACATTTGTGCCCTTAATAGAAAAATAAAAAATTAAAATTAAAATATTGCGTTATAGGTTAATAGTTACAAATGTAATGATACATAGTTTTCAATATATATAATAGGTTAATAGACTTTGAATGCAACGTCCTTTGGTGAGGAATTAAATGTTATATGTTAAGCTAAGTTGCACTCACCACTTTAGACTTCAATTCAATACTCTGTACATCAGATTAACTATATAAGCTTTGGGTATACTGCCAATGTTAAATTGTAGGGGTTGCTTTTTTTCCAGGCCGAATTAAATTTTGGCAGTGATTTTCGCGACCTGATTTACAGACATGAGATAATTTGCTGGCTGGAAGTGTTTTGTCATTCACGTTTTGCACTGTTTTTGAAATTTAGATTGTCCTTTTTTTCTTGAAATTATGTGGACGAATACACAAATTCTAGTGGTAATGAGGCCATCAAAGAAACAGTCATAATGAAGCAAACAAAAAGTAATAATCAGTGGTGAAACCTGGATATTGGAGCGTCGAAGGAGTCTGGAGATCTTCTCTGAAATCCTCAATAGCAATCTTCAATGGCTACGTCTGGTAGGGTGCGAACCGAAGAGTCGTGGGTGGCCTGTGCTAAAATAAAACAGCAATCTAGTTCCTCTACCCAGATCTGGAATCCATTGGAAGGTTTATTACAACATTTCTCATATGAACATGTGCAGTTTTTTTGGATTGGAACCACTTTGGTTTTGTTGCAGACAAGCAAGGCTCGGTAAAATGAAGAATTCTGAGTTGGGCGGGCAAATTCGAAGTGAGTTATAATTGCTGTGGATGACAATAAATTGGTAGATGCTGGCCACCTGTAGTGACATCGGGACGTGATTGCTATTTAAGAACGCAGCGGCCCTGGCGATTTTGATTGATCTGATAGCTATGGTAGGCAGCTATAGGGGGTGGCGAGGAGTACGGACAGGATGGATGCCCATGGGTTGTGTCTATGGCATGATGGATGGGGGGGTGCATTGTGAATGCCCTGTAGCTGCTACCGAAGAAAAGCCGGACCCGGAATAGACTTTTAGCCGAAATACACGAATACTTGGAGCTTCGTATTAAGATGTTTGAGGAAGACAATTGACTAACAACTATACAATAAATCACTTTAATGAAAGCAGCAACAATTTTAAACCTCGTCCACACGCAACATCCCAAATTTTTGTCCCATTTTTATTTGTAAAGTTGATAGGTCCCATTTTCATTCTTGGTTGGTTTGGTTTTGCCTTTTGATAGGTTTGTATTTGCCTAATGTAATATATAGGGGTCTTATTTTATTGTTTTTCCTCTGTGATTTTTTCATGTGAATGCATATCATATATATGCCTATGCACATATTTTTATCTTCTCTTGTTATTATTTTTTTTCTTATAGATTTAGTTTTATATAGAGGTTTATGTACTTTTTTCCCTTTTGTTTTCTTTTTTTCAATATAATATATGATACTTGGGTGTGTGGGTGTTTATGTATTTGTTTGTTTTATATATATATATATATATATTAGTAATTTTAGTTTTAAATGGTCAACTTTTATTGGTTTGCTTGTTTGTATGGTTGCTTTACTGGTATGTTTTTAAAACCAATGGTTTCCTATCTTTCTCTTTTCTTTTCTTTTCACTTAACTCTCTCTCTTTTTGTTTTATTTTTTATTTTCTCTCTTCCCTTCCTACCCTTCATTTTTTGTTCCCTTCTTCCCCTCTGTTTTCTTTTAGAAAGCTCATGTCTACTATCTAATCTATAACTCTCCTCTTCCTAATGATGGATCATTATTAAGTATGATCATCATTAAGTATGATCGGAAATGTTGAAGCAAAAACATACATAGTTGAATCAAGAAGCACTCTCAAATTCAAAGTTGATAGGTTCAATGCTCAAATAACAACAATTTTATACATCATCGACAACAAAAAATACTAAATATTTGTCTTATTTTTATTGACCAAAATTGACAATGATATTTAAAACAACACCAATTGAATAATTACCGACAACTTTAAATGCATAATTAGTCCCTGATAGCCTTCACAATGACCGAAAGAAAAGGACAATACCTAGAAACTTGATTGTTTCAGATTTTGAACAGATTAGACGGGAACATAGTGTAAATTCAAAAATAGAATAACAGAATGAGAAATAAGAACAACAAAATCAATACAAATGCTCAAAATGAAAAAGATATAAAAACAACACACAAAGAACAACAAGACCATTTAACGTGGTTCACCAATTGTTGGCTACATCCACAACGAAGGGCATTCTTTATTATCAATACATCTCTCTCTCTCTCTGTATTCCATACATCTTAGTATCACTGTAGAACAACATCAAGCAAAAAACCTTGCATCCTCAAAAGACTCCAATCTGCAACCTCCTACCATACATCTTACATCTGGAATGAAGACCCAGAACAGGCAGCGGTTACAAGCCAAGAATGGCAATGTGTAGATCGAGCAGTTATAAGGAATCAAAGGCAAAGAGGTTTCCGTTACAATTGGGCTTCAACAGCCACGTGCCCAACATCTCCCACTTGAAGACCAATGGGATCAGCAAAGAAGCTGCTCTGAGAGAGATCCCCTTCGTGAAATTCAGTGTCACAGAGGAACAAGACCGAGAGAAGATCTATAGAACTCAAACTTCTCTCAAGGAACAACCTTGGTTAATGCATCCGCTGGTCCTTTGTGTCAATCTTAGTGACCTGCAACATGCCTTCGTCAATAACATGGCGGATAAAGTGGTATCGAAGGTCAATATGCTTGGTTCGACTGTGGAAAGATGAATTTCTTACCAAGTGAATAGCACTTTGGCTATCACAATATAATGGAAATACTGATTCCAGACAACCCAGTTCGGTCAACAAATGCTCAAGCCATATCATTTCTTTGGCTCCTTTCGAGAGCGCAACGTATTCAACCTCTGTGGATGACAAAGCTACAACTTGTTGCAACTGAGAAACCCAACTAATGGCTTCCCCGACAAATGTAAGGACATAACTAGTGGTAGACCGGTGTTTGTCTAAATCTCTGGCCATATCTAAATCAACATAACCACGGAGCTAAATTTCAGTACCTCCAAAACATAAATAGAAATGTGAAGTACCTTTCAAGTACCATAGAATCCACTAAACTACCTGCTAGTGTAGTTTACCTAGATGACTCATGAATCTGCTCATAACTGCAACTGCTTGTGTAATGTCTGGACGAGTGCATACCATTGCATACATTATACTACCAACTGCAAATGTATATGGAACAGACTTCATTTGTTCTTCTTCTTCCTGATTTTTCAGACACATAGCTGAAGATAAGCGGAAATAATCAGCCAAAGGAGTAGATATTGGTTTAGCATGAGACAGATTAAATCTATCCAACACTTTGGCAATGTAGTTTGGTTGGGACAACCTGAGTTCTCTTTTATTTCTATTTCTAAATATGTACATCCCAAGTATTCTTTTGGCTGGTCCTAGGTCTTTCATGGCAAAACAAAGAGCCAACTATTGCTTCAGCTAAGCAATAATCTAAACACTAGTACTAGCTAGTAATATATCGTCAACATAGAGCAAAAGTATGATAAACTCACCAGTATTGAGTTTCTTGTGGTAAACACAAGGATCTGATTCGCACCAAATAAAGTTGTTATTAGTCATGAAGCGGTCAAATTTTAAATACCATTGTCTTGGAGCTTGCTTTAGCCCATACAAACTCCGCTTCAACTTGCAAAATAAATGCTCCTTACCTGGTTGAGCAAAGCCTTCAGGTTGCTCCATGTATAAATCCTCATCAATATCTCCGTGTAAAAATGTTGTTTTCACATCGAGTTACTCAAGTTCTAAATCCCAAATGGCTACCAAACCCAACACAGCATGGATTGTGTCCATTTTGACAACTGGAGAAAAGATTTCAGAAAAATCAATACCTTTTTGCTGATCAAACCCTTTGACGACTAATCTGGCCCTATATCTTTTACTTCCTCTGTCTTCATCTTTCAAGCGATAAACCCATTTATTCTTGAGAGGCTTTCGATTTGGCGGAAGATGAACCAAATCCCAAGTGTTATTAACTCTTAATGACTCCATTTCTTCATTCATGGCTGCCATCTAATTGTGTGCATTTTCATGCTTATAGGCTTGTTTATAAGTTGCCAGCTCTGCATAGTCAGAGAGCAATAACTCGTAGTCATCAAATTTTGCAGGTCTCCTCTTCTCACGGGTAGACCTCCTCAATTGTGTACCTTGCTCTATCTGGATATTAGAATCCAAATTTAGTCTCTGTAATAAATTCTGAACATCATCAACCTCTGATTGTAGAGGCCCCTGAGGAAAACTCCCCTGTCTCTGTATATTGTTTTGTGCACCTGTAGTGCTTGGTTGGATCACACTACCCTGTTCAGGCAATGATCCTTGTATCTATTCAAAAGAAGCCTATGCATTTGTTTGAGGCTGCGTTGGACATAATACAGGTAGTGTATATGTTTGGGAGGGCATTACAAGGTCTTTTGAAGGTTGCGTTGAAGTGTGGAAGGGCAGTGTATGACCAATGGAATGCTGCATTGGCTTAGAGGATGGGACTAGCTGCGTTGAACAGTTAATAGACAATGAATTAACTGTTGGAGGCTACGTAGGGTCAAGCAAGGATGGCTGGACATTTTCTCCAATGTGCGTGGGGACAAGGATGGAGTTGCTAGGAGCTGGTAGCGATTTATCAAACAAGAGCTACGTTGAGTGTTGTGAAGGTAGCAAAGGCTGCGTAGACTATTGTGAAGGTTGCGTAGTATGTGACAAGGGCTGCGTTGGAAGGTGTGAAGGCAACGAAACACCTAAAGAAGGTAGCATAACACTTATGGGAGCTTGTGTTTGAGTTATTGAGGGCTGCGTAGCAACAATGCAAGGCATACCACTTGATGACTATGTAGGAATTGTGCATCCAACCGAGGACCTAGTGGTAGTAGAAATAGGAGCTCTTATGATATAAGAATGTATAGATGTAACAAGTGGCTAAGAGAAAGAGATGGTGGATTGTTTTACTGTACCATTATTGAACAAATCCACATCAACATATTCCGTCAGAGGTGAATTGAAAGGTTGCAAACCTGGAAAATCCTTCTCGTTAAACACAACATCGTAGCTACGGATTATAGTCTTTGTAACGGGATCCCAAAGACAAAAGCCAAATTGATCTTCACCATGGCTGAGAAAAACACACCTTTTTGATTTAAAATCTAACTTAGTTCTCTTCTTTTCATAATGTGAACAAAAGTGGCACAGCTAAACACTTGCAAATGATGACAAGAAATTCGTTTGCCGAGCCATGTCTCCTCAGGTATGTCAAAATCCAGTCTAGACAATGGAGCTCGATTGATGAGATACACAGTTGTATTACATGCCTCTGCCCAAAACTCTTTGCCTAATCTGGCATTGGAGAGCATGCATCTAGCTCTCTCAAGTATCGTGTGATTTAGCCTCTCAACTGCACCATTCTCCTGAGGTGTATAAGGGACGGTCTTGATCCATCGAATATCATGGTCTGTACAAAATGAATCAAACTCTGAAGAGCAATATTCTCCACCATTGTCTATTAGTAGGCATTTAATTTTATGCCCAATATGGTTTTCAACAGAAGCTTTAAAAATCTTGAATTTTGAAAATACCTCAAATTTTCTGTTCAACATATAAATCTAGATTTTTCAAGTGCAATCATCTAGAAAGGTTACAAAATAATTTGCTCCACTGAAAGAAGTTACCTGAGTTGGACCAAATACATCAGAATGAACAAGTTCTAACGGAGTAGTTTTCTTGTCATGCCCTGTTCTCAAGAAACTGGTCCGGCACTGTTTGGCATAAAGGCAATGTTCGCATAATTCTAAATCGACAAAGGTAAGGCCTGGAAGCTGATTGCGCTGAAGCATAACATGAAGACCTTTTTGGCTCATATTACTGAGCCTTTTGTGCCATATTTCAGACCCACTATCCATAGTCGGCAAGGCAGCTCCCACTTCACCAAAATAGTCTAGAATATAGAGATTACCTTGCTTCTTTCCTCTTGCCATTACTAAAAGCCCCTTTGTAATTTTCCATGAATCAAGAGAAAATTTAACATTGCATCCATTTCCTATAAGCTGATTAACAGAAATTAAATTTCTTTTTAACATGGGTACATATCTAACATCCGTCAAAGTTAGTTTGTCTCCATTTTTCTGATTCAATATTATATCACCTTTTCCTAAAATGTCACATTCTTTATTGTCACCAAGAAACACCTTACCGAATGTGCCTTCTTGAAAATTTGTGAAAGCTTGACGGCATGAAGTGGCATGAAATGAGGCATCAGAATTAAGGACCCACGAATCTACATTTATTTCACTAGCTGATAGAACCAAAACACCATCACTTGCAGTGTTTGCTTGATTATTTGTGCTCGCATTGCCTTGGGCTTTCTTATAGTTCCAGCAGTTCTTCTTATTGTGTCCAGGTTTTCCAGAAAACCAACACGCATTGATTCTGCTCCTAGACTTTGATCGTGGACCAAATTGTGACCTTTGGTTGTTGTATCTACCTTTGTCTTGGCTTCTTCCCCTATTTCTTGTACTTACAGCTGTTAGAGCATCGCCGGATGAGGGTTCCTGATGTTTCCTTCTTATGTCTTCACTAAGAAGAGTAGCTGCAACGTCATCAAAAACCAATGTACTTTTGGCTGCTACAGAAGTGCTCACAACCATGACAACACCTTCCCAGCTATTTGGTAAGGAACACAATAGAAAAATTGCTTTAATCTCAGGATCTAACTTGATACCCACCGAAGCTAATTGAGTAACTAAGGTGTTAAATTCATCCAGATGATTAGACATAACCCCACCTTCTTTCATTTTAGGTTATATAATTTCTTCATAATAAATACCTTATTCAAAGCAGAAGCAATTGCATACATGCTGGAGAGTTTTTCCCAAAGCACTTTCGTAGTGCTCTCATTTGAGACATTAAATAATACATTACTGGACAATTAGAGAAAAATAGTTGCCTTCGCTTTCATGTCTAGTATGTCCCAGTCTTCATCTTTCATAGAACCTTGTCCTTTGGCTTTCCCTATTAAGGCGAGTGATAAGTCCTGTTTGATAAGAAGAGACTCCATATGCACTTTCCAAAGACCAAAGTTTTGGCCTATAAATTTCTTTGAGTCATCCATTTTGATTGCTATACAGGTTCCCAAAAAAAACTTCACAGGCTATCTCCTAGACTAAGCTACACACAGAGCTTTGATACCAATTATAAATTCAAAAATAGAATAACAGAACCAGAAATAAGAATAACAAAATCAATACAAATGCTTAGAATGAAAAAGATATAAAAACAACGCACATAAAACAACAAGACCATTTAATGTGGTTCACCAATTGTTGGCTACATCCACAACTGAGGGCATTCTTTATTATCAATACATCTCTCTCTCTCTCTATGTATTCCATACATCTTAGTATCACTGTAGAACAACAACAAGCAAAAAACCTTGCATCCTCAAAAGACTTTGATCTGCAACCTCCTACCAGACATCTTACATCTAGAATGAAGACCCAGAACAGGCAGCAGTTACAAGCCAAGAATGGCAATGTGCAGATCAAGCAGTTACAAGGAATCAAAGGCAAAGAGGTTAGCGTTACAATTGGGCTTCAACAGCCACATGCCCAACACATAGTCCCTGATAGCATTCACAATGACTAGAAGAAAAGGACAATACCTAGAAACTCGTTCGTTTCAAATTCTGAATAGATTAGACAGGAAAGTGAGTGTTGTACATGGCCTACCATACAAGCAATACTGTGTCTCCCCTTAATTAACCAAAGGTGGGCCCAACATAGACATTGACTGAAAAAATAGAATGACTAGCGCTCTAGAGGATCCCCATTAACACCAATCCTTTTTACTTCCATTCCGATGACAAAAAAGATGCGTCTAAAAACCTTCTTCGGCTGAAGAGGAAAATGTGAACACTGCCATCCAATGGAAGACATAGATAGGTAGTATTTGCACGCATATTACTTTACTCTATCACAATGCTAGGGGTTCAGAATAGATGCCACATACTTGGGAAGAAATTTTCAAATAAGACTACTTAAACAGGGTGAAACTTTGCAAGCAGCATAATAAGGGCGGGTCTTCATGCCAGGGATGAAATAAGTGGTGCATCACATAGTGTAAATATATTCAAAATATTTTCAATTTGGTCCCCCACCAATTATTGGAGCTACGTTTATGTATATTTGTAATATACATGTTTTTCCATTATGTTTAGGGTTCAATTTGATTAGTTTTTAAAATGTAATAATTAGTTTATAAGTGGTATATATTTTTAGTAAATTTTATTTATGAAATTATATATTTTGAGTCTTATTATCATCAATTTTTGGAGATTTATTTGTTATTCCTATATACATTATTCATCACCTTGGACCAAATTTGTGGGTGTAAAAATCTAAATTTGACCATGTCTTGATATATCACTTGAGACACGTGATAACATGTTTTGCCCTAGTAACCCCTTTCATCACCTAATTAGTTAAATAAATCATATTTATTTAACTAATCCCATCCTAACCCCATTTTAATCCATATAGCCAATTAATTAAATAAACTATATTTATTTAATTAATTTCCACTTTCCCTCATCCAAGTTAATTAAATAAATTAAATATTTATTTAATTAATGTATTCCACATCATCCCTCATCTGAATTAATTAAATAAATTAAATTTTTATTTAATTAACATATTCCACATCATCCCTTTCCAAAATTAAATAATTTTATTATTTAATTCCACATTTGTTTCTATCTCCACATGGCTAGAAGCTTTTAATTTTTGTAAGGTGGAAGCCATTTGACTTTAGTTCCTTTCATCCAACCTTCATGAGACACTTGTCAAATGACTACAACTCCTTGTATCACTTAATCCTAGCCATCCATTCCTAATTTAATCCTAGTCGTCCATTCCTATTACTCATCTCTTATAAATCAAGCCTCACTCAAGCCATTTGGGACACTTTGGGGGATATTTTCAAGTATTATCATGCTGTCCAAATTATTCTAGATCCTCTTGTCTATCATTGTTATGCTATAGATTTAAGCAATCAACATTCTGGATCCAATCAATCATCCATCAAAGAGAACAAATCTGGTATATTTGGGTGCATCTACCACATTCTATCATGCATGGAGGACTTGGTTCAAAGGTGAAGGTATTGTGTTATCATTATCTTTGTATTGTCCTTTGTACCAATTTTTTACCACAGTGGGTACAAATTTTTAACTTGACTATGATTTGCAATCACACATCTAATGCATCAACTTTTAAAATTCAAAATTCAAATTATTTCTTTGTCGACCATTTCACTAGTAACTATGAGCTGACCTATCACATGTTTAATTGATTCGTGGGCTTGGTTGTTGTATTTAAGGATATTAATGTACTCATTTGAAAGAGACCAAGGATTATCATTCTCAAATCATGTTGGGGCTTATCGATAGAACATTTATGAGAGAATTATAGCAACATCTATTAGAGCACTATCAGATCATGTCATCCTAGGTCTATTGCATGCTTGCTTGCTATCTTTGATCTTTCACCCATAGTCATAATGTTAGTCCCACTGTGGTGTAAATGAGTACTTGACCCTCACAATTCAAAAGATTCCCCAAAGGTGTTCCTAAACAATGCCAAGTCCTTGTGCATATTCAAACATATTAAAAATTAGGGTGAACAAATTCTAACAATGCACATTCTACGAGATTATATTCAGAAGTTTCAAGTTAATTTCCACATGCAAGTTTAGGCTTGTACTCACAAAAATGAGATCCACACTTGCATGATAACCTAAAGCAAAAAATGGTCAATTTGGAAATCTAAGATCTTTGACTATAATGTTAACCACAAGAAGTTGATCAAACTAAATTAGAGAGAAAAGATCTCCACAAAATAGTATGTTGAAGTAAATATAATATACATTAAAAAGTTCCATGATGTGAAGTGGAGGGAAATAAGGACTCATACAATAGTTGTTGAAAGTTCAATATTTTAGGAGAACAAATGGAGGAAATTTCTCATGACACATTAGACATGAATGTGAAAAAATCATGCACATCATTGTGAGGAAAATAGGGTCTTCTTGATTCCTATTGTTCTATAAACATTACCTAGATAATAGTGGTTTTTAGTGTCCATCACATACTACATCATGCCCACATTTCCCATGCGGTCACGACATGCAACACACGTGTCATGTCCACATTTGTCATGTGGTCATGACACGGAATATCAAAAAAAATTCCACCTATCCCTAGAAACCCCCTCGCACGCATTAGCATCCTTGGTGGCAATACGCATGAGGCGTAAACATGTCAATCAAATCTCAGGGTAATGCGATTACATGCACAATCCCCTGCGTGATGATAGCTAACTACGGAGTTATGCAACGCGATAAGCGTCGCCATTAGGGTTAGGATCGATTTGACCCGAACCCTAAGTTTTCCTAAATGCTAGGACACAAACCCTAATGCTAGGACATAAAAAGATTAATTAATTAAGCTCATCAAACCGTAAATATGTTGTGAAAACATTAAATTATTAATCAAAACATAACATAAATCAATTAAACAACCAACCCAGAATTCCTGGAAAAATCCAGCAGCATAACGCCTCTAGGCCATACATGGGAAAATACTTAAAATAAAACACCTACTAAGCATTTACCAAAATCTAATTAAAATTGATCAAAAATTATAAAATTACACTAGGTTGCTCTAATGGCTGCACTAAGATTTCTAAATTGTTATCTAGGTTATATTAATTTAATAAATAACATTATCCCCAAAGAGATCCACATATAAAATTTATAAAGTCTAAAGTCTAATAACTGCTCCTTGCTACTATAAAATCCTATAATAAGTTTGCTATAACAAAACAGATACCCCTTCACAAACCATAATTAATATTCCCTCCCAAAATCACATTTAAAAAAAGTATGAAATAATTTCCTACTCAATGATAAAATAAACCTACATAGGGATAAAAATCTACACCCCATTATTTAATATTATTTGCACTAGATAAATTAATGGGCAAGGTAGTAAAATTAATTCCCATAAGGTTAGAGAGGGAAAAATAAAGGAAGATAAAATCCTCCACCCATAATTATATTCTACCAAGGTTTAAATTCACAATTAGTTCCAATAAAAGAAGGAAAAAGAACAAAGGAGAGATATGGGTTCACGTGCACCCATCCTCTCCAAATCTAAAATTAAATTAAATTCCCATCTCACAATGAAAATAATACAAAAAAAAGAACCTTCCCAAGCCCTAAAAGTTCTCTAAATAAAATAATAATTTTTTAATGAGAGGAACCCTAATCCTCTTTTATCTTTTCTATCCTCTCATTTTACCCTAGTTTCTCTCTCTTTCAAATGCATTCTCTTCATTTTGTTTCATTGTTTTGCAGGTCCTCCTTGCTGGGCAGCCATGGCTGCCATTGGAATGGAGGTATATATTTACTATGTATGTAATATACCCCGTAAATAGATTTTTTTTGAGGTATATATATAATATATATATACACAAGTATATGTGTGTGTGTATATATATATATGTTGGAAACAAGGTAGATAACTGAGAGGGGGGTAAATTAGTTATCTCAAAATTTCTTTGATTTCCTTTTCTATTGTTATCTTAATATTCAGTGATATATCAAAACATGAAAGCATGTGCAACCATAAGAGCATAAATGAAATAAACACACATAATACAAGGATTTTTACGTGGAAATCCTTTTAAGGGACAAACAACGGGGTGACTAACCCAATATTGTATTCTCTGTTAAAAGAACAAAGGAGTACAAAATGGCACTTGCCAATTAGGTCTCACTGCCTGAGCACACTCCTCACAAGAGGCACACTGCCTATAAGAGACACACTGTCTACAGAACTTACAGAAGATATCCAAGTACTTGAACTGATGAGAAGCATCTACATATGTAGGAGTTCAATTCTGGTTAGGCACAATATACTGATCTGATGCACTTCATTCTATCTCTCCTCAGTGTTGCTATTCTGTCACATTCCAGACTTGAATTGATGTTCACACATTTATCTCTTCTTTTCTTTGCACCCTCCCTTTTGACACATACCATACACACACTCACAAGCTTGAATCTGTTAGATATATATATCCACATTAAGAATTTCCTTCAACTTCTTAGTTGACAACAAGAATACTTGAGATATTTGCAAGTTATTGATCTGTCAGATGAATCCATGCTTGATTAATGATGTGCATCAAAAAATTAGGCATAGAAGTCATTAATCATGTCATCTAATAATGTATACTACCACAAATTTCTTGATCAACACCTTTTACACATTTGGATTGAAGTCTGATACTCTGTCGGTTAGTTCTTCCTCTATCTGCTCTGCCTGACTGGAACCCAACACTCAGATGCCCATATCTTTTTCATGCTTTGTCACCAGAGGCTAAATCTCTGGAATATAATAGTCATGATACCCCTCTTGACTTGTCCAAGTCCACAATTTACTGAGTTACACCATCTAAGAGATCCGGACTTGATTGTTGGACCTTGTTACATACTTTGTTCTTGTTCTTCGGATCAAAACAATCTTCAATCTGTCTTCCGATATAGGCATATTATGTACTGTGGATGTGTGGGATAGACTTTGTTGCCATCAATGAAAACACTTATGAAGCCACATAGCGTCTCTTGCCAACAATCTCCCCCTTTGGCATTGATGGCAACACTTAGTGAAAAATGGCTAAGTGTCACAGTAACTCCCCCTTTGCTAATGCTTTGTCTCTTGCACTATTTTATTGGAGCTCCCCCTTTGCTGGATTCCACATTTTTCACTACTCTTCACTCCCCCTTTGACATCAATGGCAAAGGGTGGAATCCACATGCCAAAATTTTGTAAAAAAAAATTGTTCTATACATGGCCGCATAAGTATATATAAATCGTATGTTATACTTGCATATACTTAAGTATATGATCCACAAAGGTTGTCTTCAACTGGATGATTTCTGTGGCCCAACTCCTCTTCATTCTATCCAAAATGGAGATGTGTCCACTTAACAAGAACACGTATGCTTCTGCTCTCTTTAAGTCTGTTAGATCACTGGTCTAGATTGTATTTTGTGCCTCTGTCAAGGCATCATGCATTGCCTCTAACTTAGGGATGATTATCCCTCTAAGCTCACCCATTCTATCCATTATGTTCTTTTTCTCCTTAACCAATTCTTTAATTTCATTTATTATAGCAATAGCTTGACATTCATGATTCACCAGAGAGGTAGTAAGTGGATCAAAATTCTGAGATAAGCTTGACAGTTTTCCTTCTTGTTCTTTCACTTTCTTCTTAATGTCCTCTATCACTTTGGGCCAAGTTAAACAAAATTTGTAAATGTCCCCACAATCTTTAACAGTGTTTTCAAGGCTCTTTATGCCAATGCCCAAGGTTCTTCTATCATTATTAGTTAGCCCTTGTACTTCACTGAACCTCTTTCCCAAGAACTCCTTCCAGACCTTAGTTTCTACCAATTTCTCTAAGGATTCAAAATGAGTGTTAACATAATTGACTAAGTTTTTCAGATTATCGGATGGAGAGACAGAAGGATCCTTTTGATAGGTTGGCATAATCTTCTCCAATATCCCAGATGCAATCTCCAATAGCTCACAGTCCTCCATATGAGATTTTAGAAGTCTCTCTTTTGCTTTGGCCTGAGCAAAAGATGCTACCTTCATTATCTGAACTGGAGATAGAGAGTCAAAGTTTAGTGGCCCTTGAATTAGCTCAGGTTCATCTAGCTCCATTATTTCTTTGTCTAGGAGATTTTGTACTATCTCTGCAGTGTCTCTTGCTGGTGATTAAGACTTCTTTCCTTTTGAGATATCAGGACTGACTGGTTTTGATAAGTTATCATTAATCTTTTCTGCTTGTTCATCTTCTTTTCCCTTATCCTCTTTTTCTTGATTCTTCTTTTGTTCTTTTCTACCTTCCCCTTCAACTTCAGTGTCTGGAATGTTTGTCATGGTTGCAGTGGGATCTGGAGGAGAGATATCACCTGTGTTTGTTGCTTCATGAACTTATTCTACCAGAATAGAGGAGTCTAAGTCCTCAGAGATTTCTTCATTTATTTTCTTTAATCCTTCGACATCTTTGTCAAAAGGTTCTTCATTGATATCATTTAATCCTTCAACATCCATGGTAGAAGGTTCTTCATCTATTTCCTCTACAATAGGAAGATTGAATCTCTTCAAGGCATTCTAGAGGATATCTTTTGTTTCACTTGCTACTTGGTTTGTTTCTCCAAGCATGAGTTTATTCATTCTTGCCTTACTCTAGAATTCATTCTTACAATTCTTGAAAATCATGTCCATTTGTTTTGGAGTGATAGAAGGGTAAAGCTATATCATTATTTGCTCCCAGATCTCTAAGTCTTTAGCCTTTGTATTCACCTTTCTTTGTTCCAATACTTCTTCTAGGATTTTTGGAATTAATGAGATTATTTCAATGGATGCTTTGTTATAGATATTCAAATACCTTATAGTAGCTTCCTCTAGAATTCTCGTGTCAGCATCATTGTATTCATCATAGAACTCAGTCACTAGCTGCAGGTTCCCATCCACAGTAACTACCTTGATGATGTCATCAATGGAAAGAGTGGTCTTTTCAACAAATTCCTCTACCTTCTCTTCCTCATTTCTGCTAGTAGAGAACTTTCCGGATGTTCTCTTCTTCTTCATTTTCTTGATTTCCTCATCTGATTCTGTTTCTTCATCATCCTTATGGCTTGTATATGTCCTTGTGGCTTTGGTCTTCATCCTCTTTTCTCCTTTTCTAGATGACTTGACCTCTAGTTTGGTAGATTTTGAGCTTTTAGAGGTGACAGGAATAGAGCTTTTAGAGGATCTAGTCTGAGAGGAGGTTTGCACAGGAACACTTGCGTTCTTTGCTTCTTGCTTTTCTTTCTCTGCCTTCTCCATTTTCTCTCTGTTAGCATCTATAGCCTCCTTTGATATGCCAAATATTTTGGCAAATTCTTCAACTTCCTTTCTTACTTTTCTCTTCATCTCAGGCTATCTTAACTCAACATGTATCTTTATGCTTAGCTCTTCAAAGGTGCCAAACCTTTCTGCTTCAGTGTCCTTAGGTTGGCTCAGTAGATGTTGAATGTGTAGCTCCAAGATTTTTTCATCGACCTCATAGCCCATAGGCATTATCCATACAGTTCTTGGCTCAACTGCCTCCATTAGGCATTGATCAATGTTAACCATGAAACAAACTGTATCTTTGTATTTATCAACTATTGTTTATGGCATTCTTTCTCTGGCGTGCATCATGCTTTGGAAATTCTTAAAGTAACCTCAGAGGGCTGTGTTTTGTGCTTGAGCATCACCAAGTCCATACATGTAATCTTTGATCTGAATTGTAACAGGTTTATCATTTTGTCAGACCCAACCATTTTATCCAGGCAGTTCATTCATATAATAGAAAAATAGACACAGAACTAGACTACCATATTTAAAGGAATTTTTCTTATCCTTTTTGATCTTCTGCAAGTTCTCCATCAGTTGATCTAGTAGAAGCTCACACAGATCATAATCTATATTTTCCCTTAACATTTGATATGCAACATAGATTGTTGTACCAGACACATAATTTACTTGAGTGGTAGATTTTGTAACCAATTATCATTGAAGCAAACTTGACATCTGGATCTATGATGTCATCTATCGCCATTGCCCTTTTGTCAAATTATGATCCGGTGGTTTCAGTTACCATTTGGTTCTTCATAGATTTGAGTGCGGGTAACCCACCTGAAGAATGTAGTCTGGTCACTGCCCTAATGGCATCTTTAGTTATCTTGAATGGCCTCATTAGACACATAAAATTATTATGCATCCTACTTAGAACATACCAGACCCAATCGTCTTCTGCAAAAGATGGAAAATGTATGCAATGTTTGAAGTGTTTATCTCAGAGGGTCTTGAATTCAGGTCTGAGTTTAAAATTCTCATCTATTAACTATTTGTGATAAATGTCGATCAAATTTGAATCTCCAAAATCTTCAATGTTTGCATGGATATAAACCCTAATATCTTCTACATGCAAGACATTGTGCGGAATACTAGAAAATACACCCAAGGGATCAACTTCTAGAGATTTGTAAGGGTGTTTCTTGAATTTTGATCTCGGGCTATCAGAAATGTTAACAACCATTAGAGTGGCCATTTTTGCAAGAGATTCAGAGAGAGTTTTGAGATAGGGTGTACATTTTCACCCTTTAGGGTTTGAAGCGACTACCAGAATAGATTGCACTTGGATTCGATCTTCAACTGAGTCTGAGTGTTTTGCTGGATTTCTTCTCAGAGATCTTCTTCCTTCTTTGAGAGTGCAAAGTGTCGCAAATGATGGATGAGAGACCTTTTAACCTTGCCCAAAAATCTAATTTCTATTTGTAATAAATGCACAACTTAAGATCCAGTTAGCCTATATTGAGAGAGATTTTTTTGAATCACTGCACAGATCTTAAAATCATTGCCTATGAGGGTTGACAACATATCTTCACCTTTTTCAAACATCTCATAGGTCCACAAATTAAAACATTTCAATTTTGGATCATACAGGATCTGTTTGTGAAATTTTGCTTTACTAGATAGCTGCCGATACAGGATCTCCTCATAACTTACTCAAATCTACATGCAGATTTGCCAAATTTTGACTGGATGACTTTCAAGTGAATCTCTTCAAAACCCTTTAAATCACAACCTCTTATTCTAAGTCAATGTGCTAAATTCAAGCACTCACTAGCTGGCTGGGGGAAAGAATCTTCTCTGTAGCTCCCCCTGAGCCAGAGCTTATCTTTTAGTTTCTAGAAGGAATATCAACACAGGATTCCAGTGCAGATTCATCCCCAATATTCATTGTACTCTTCTTTACCCAAATCTTGCTCATCTCCTTTTGAACTTCATCCGCATTCACTTTACCTTTTCCCTTATCTTATTTCTGATCATGTTCCACCAGACCTTTTTCTATTTTGATTTCTGCTTCTACAAAATTTGCCTTTATGACCGAATTTATTGCAATTGAAACATACAATATTTATTTTCTTATTTGATTGATATCCTCTTGATCTACATTAATTAGCCATATGTCTTGTTGATGATTATTTTTACACATTCATAACAAAAGTTAAAATTCACAAAAATAAACCTAACTGTCTTGAAAGATATGAAGAAATCAATGAGGATTACTTAATCCCATGTTTTGGTATGGTCAGGTCTTGACCTGTTGGACAATTCAGTAGGTTGATGTGAAGCTGTAATATGCAAGGGGCCTTACTTGATTTAAGGTGTTTTTATGACTCGCTGGACTCAAATTATGCAAAATATCACAAATATCAATATTTTCTTCATTCCTTTGCATAAATTTGTTACTGTATCACAAAGCTTTACATGATTTATATTAACACAAGATTTATTTTTTAAATATTATGAAAACTGTCCAATATCAACTCAATTGTTATTGTTTCCTTCAAATATCAGACAATCTCCTTTAAATCTCTGCGTTTAAACTAAGTATTTCAAATGTTTGGGAAAAGTTAGAGAAATCTAAATTAAAATTCATTCTGCTATAGGATCTAAATGCTCTATTATTCATGTTGTAAGTAGTACAACAAACTTGATTAAATCCATAGACTAAACCTTTAAATGTAAGCCCTGAGTATTTTCATGAACATACATTAAAGATTGCAAGCTTTTGGAGAGATAATATCTCAAATATAAAAGAAGAGCCAGAAGACACTCTAAATATAGACGCAAAATTCTAGATTCATTTATATTCAAAACACATGGTCATATATGATTTACAATGTATGAATGACTCCTTGCTTCATTAATCAACTTACAGAAAACTTACAAAACATCTTACAGATATAGTAAGGAAGCTAGATGTTCCACGTATTCCTTATTGTAGACACAGGTGACCTCCTTCTACTCTAAACTAAAATGCTCTTCTAAAACTGTTAATTACAACTTCTAGCTCTGTTCTATAACTCCTTGTGTAAATCCCTGTGTAAGTATTACAAAGTAAAGGGGCTCCATATATATATTTGATTATCCCCAATACGGTTCCAAAACCCTAGTCAATCAACGGTCCATACTTCAAGTGCAGCATCAACGGTGGAAAACAAATCCTGCCAAAAAGATCTTTGAGCAGCATACCCATACTGAGTGTAAAGATCCTTCTTGGAAACCCTAACAATCATCAAAATATCTTCACCATTAAAATATCCTCTGTTGCTTTGCCCTTTTAATATTGCTTCTTTCGATCTACATATATCTTCTTACTGAAATCTTTTGCTTCTATTGCGATCCGATCCACCTTTTGTGATGTCATCGTCATTATAGCTCCGCCTTAATATCGACCTACATACCTGCAAATAGACATAGAAAATGGATTTAAAATTCACACCACCTTCATCAATTTACACCTCTTCAGAATGTTAGATGGGCATTAATTACAACAATTATTGCGCCATTAATTCGGTCTTCAGTTGCAGTGTTAATGCATTTTTAAACTTCACTTTTTATCATTAGTTAAACTATGCATACATACTTGTTTCCATTGTATGTTTTCTTGTATGTTCCCTTTGTATGTCTTCTTTGTATGTCTAAACATATAAACATTTTATGCAAGAAATCAAACTGATGTTCCTTCCCTTTTGTCTATTTTCCGT
Source organism: Cunninghamia lanceolata (assembly GCA_027924645.1). Taxonomy (NCBI): domain Eukaryota; kingdom Viridiplantae; phylum Streptophyta; class Pinopsida; order Cupressales; family Cupressaceae; genus Cunninghamia; species Cunninghamia lanceolata. Next base: position 2,894,216 of record BSBN01000236.1, read on the forward strand.
ACTTGAACCTTTCGCTTTGTATATCGCTCCTTGTATGTCTCGTTATATACAAGCATATATACAAAAAACATATACAAAACCCTCTTTTACCTTTTATTTCCGTCGATGCCTTTTATTTCTTTTGTATATCGGGCTTTGTATATCATAAACATACAAGCATTTAATCATACAAAGACTTTTTTGTATTTAATTCTCTTTTCGCATCCACGTTGTATCTTTAACTTGCATCTTTCGCTTTGTATATCAGCTTGTATATCAAAGATATACATTGTAATTATACAAGCCTGATATGCAATTAGTGGGGTCCTCCTTACCTTTTACTTGTATCTCCACGATACATACAACACTTGTATCCAAACCCTTATATACAAGCCCGATATACATACAACATCCTTTGTACGTCCTTTCGGACTTCAACTTTTATAAACCACAGTATGTATCCCCTTTTCGACTCTAACTTGTATATATCGAAATGCATCTTTTCGATATACATTGAGTCCCGATGCCTCCATTATATCAGATTTAAATCTCTCCCGAGTTCCACCTTGTATGTATACCGCAATGTATAACCTGAAACATACATACAAGGCGGAAACATACAACAATTACTCTTTACTTTATAAACATTTTGGTTCCGCGCTATGTATATTCCCGTTGTATATCACGTTGTATGTTTCACTTTCGCCAAACATACAAACCTAAAATACATTCAATGGACTTGACCGAATATACATTTAAACTTTGAACACCACCGGGTCCGACTTGTATGTCTCTGAAGCATAAATACAAAGTGCAAAGTATACAATAATAAAACCAACTTTAATACCTTTTTAAATCCACGGCATATATATCATGTTGTAAATTTCCTTGTATATTTCCTTTCTCTCAAACATAGAAGCAATAAAATACATCCGGTAGACTCAGCTGATTGTTTATTTAAACTTTGAACTCCATGGACCTGGCTTGTATGTAAAAAATAAAGTGTTAACAAAATGCATACAAGTATAATGATATGCCAAAACCTAACAACTCCCACATGTGACTTATACAAAGACCTGATATACAAAGGACTTTGTATATGCAACATACAAACCCTCCCATTGTACATTTTACCAAAAACATACATATCTTGCAAAATATTGTGAATTTTAACATAGTTCAAAAAGCAACCCTCACTCAATTTTGACAAGGAATCCACCCATATTTTTCTCTAGTACTTAATGCTATTTTTTCTTTGTTATAAACAAGGTTTGTAACTTTCACTCTCTTTTTCCCTTTTACCACCCAATAGACCCACACACAAAAGCAAAAGCCACAGCCACAGCAAGGGTCCTCATTTTGCTAAGGAGTAAAATGGGGCGTGTTGTGAGCGTCACAACAACTAGCAACCAAACAAAACAATCAAATTAAAATCATTAAAGAAAAATAAAATGAAATAAATTCATAACTTCCAACTATCTTTTCTGCAAATCATTATCCAACTTGAGACTTAATGTATTCAATAAGGTGCATGAATCTTCCAATTTAGTATAAGTGGGTGCACATGATTAATAATCCTCATCTTGAAATTAGTTGAATAAACCAGTGACTGATATTAGCCTACATAGTTGATGTCATTCCCTCATAGCCAACCGAATAGAGCCTTGCCGCCAGCAGGCGTCCATAGCCCCGACAAGGTTATCGTTACAATTCTCCTAAGTAGAGCCCCACTGCCAGCAAGCGTCTATAGCCCCAGTAGAGTTACTTAGATGACTTAATCTAGATTTTCAGTAAAATCTATTTTATTATTTTATATTTTTTTTGTATTTGATAAAGATTTCATAAGATATTACACTTGTAACTTCATCATGCAAGGAATGATCACTTGCTAGAATTAAGCTGAGAATTGTAATGGTAGCAAGGGTGACCTCTAATTTTTCACCTAATATCTACACTAGTATGTTCAACAAACCCAAGGATTTTAGGTGTGTCTTTGTGAGAAACTTCCCTTGAATACTCAACCCACAGTTATTGAATACAAAATTTCACAACTCAAACAACTTTCTACATTCATGACAGTCACAACAAGTTATGCATAAATTTCAAATAATTAACCTGAATGTTCTAAATTTTCTATTGTTTTTAGTGGTTGTCAGTTTGCTCCTGCCTATTCTAAAACAAAATAAAGACCCCAGCACATAGGAAAATAACAAAGCAAACAAAACAAATAGACTATACAAACAACTAACTATGAAAGGAAACAACACAAAGAAAGACAAGAAAACAAAGAAAAGAAACAGAACAACTACCCCCAAACTATACACAAGCCTCTACAAGGCAAAAAAAACCTAGGAAAAGACCCAAAGACACCTGTATTTGCATACTTCCTTACATTGTGCAGGAGCATCAGGGCACTAGTTATGGTTCTGATCCTAGCAAATTCATCTTTGTATTCTGAAAAATGTTCTTGTATTCTAAATTAATTGCATTTAACAGAATAATTTCTGATAATCAACAATTAAGGAAGCTCATCATCTTCATGACGAATCCATATGCATGTCTTATCTCTTGAATTTCTATAATCAAAATAGTATTCAACATTATTCACTGTGGAAGGGAAAAATACAACCTGGTGTATCTCTGGTTCTATTGGGCATGCTTGTTCATTGATAGTTGGTCCTCCATTTAACTTTGCACTTTCATTGCTTAGCTCAATGTCTGGTCTCACTTCGAATTGAAGGATGTATGACTCTTGATGGATTATTTCTTCATCTTTATCCACATCTATCTCTCGATTCTAGATGTTCAGTTTATCCTCAAGTTTAGGAAATGCCTCAATGTTCTCTTCAATTATCTACAGATCAGTATCTAAATGAGTATCTTTATAATCATAATCTGATATACATAAATTTATCATTTCTAAATCATTTGACTGTGAATGTGAAACGACATTTGATTCATGAAAATACTTCTCTGTTTCTCTTTCAAAATAATGTTGGAGTGATGTTTGATTATGCACAGCAATAGAATAATCCTCTGTATCTTCCATTTTCAAAATTTGTTCCTCAAATAATTCAGTCCTATCATTCAGCAAAGTATCTGGTTCCATTATCCTGCAACAATCCTTGCTTTGGTTATTCAATTTAAAGCCATCAAATAATAAATCAAGATTTACTTCTTTTCCTATGATTCCTTTATTTGTTGATACAGAAACTTCTTTAATTTTAGTGCATTTTAATTCTGTCAATACTTGTTTACATTTCTTTGCCCAATCATTTTCGTTAAAACTTTTCAAATCAGATCTAGAGGTTCCTCATTGATAAATATTACTTAGTATTTCAATATTTTTATCAAATGTATCAAGATCAACTTCACTTTCCTTTTTCTTTTCATTAAATCCTCTTTGCTTATTATCTAGAAAATGAACATGAGTTGTGATTTCCTCCCTATAATTTTTAGGATATTTATACCTATCATTAGCTTTATCTACATTTGAACCATGACAAAAAAATATATTATTTTTCTTACCATCACATGATTCCAAAGAAGAGATTTTACTATCCTTTATTTCTAGCAATGGTTCAATCTTTGCATTCTCTGAACAATTAATGATTGCTGATATTGCATCCTCCTGCTGCTCCATAATCTCCTCATTTTCCTACCAACCTTCAGCCCTATACACATCTGAGAAAGAGATTAATCCTTTTAAAGCCAAATCTAACCTTGTAAGAAAAGTCAGACAATGAATTTCACCATGCTCTATGGACTTATGTATCCTGCACCTTCCAAATAAACCAAAGTTAGATAAATTTTTAGAATAAAGTTTCCTATTTAATGTTTCCTGAAAGACAACAATTTATGAACGTGGAAATTGTCCTCATATGAGTCCATTGAAAATGGCACTTCGTTTTCAACTTTTTAGATTTTTGAAATTTTATGAGATCTAACATATCTCCAAATAAAATATTATAACTTAGAAAATCAGAATAGTCCCCAAAGTTTGAGCACTACCTTTGCAAAAAAACATTCAAATTCTTTCAAACAGAAGATTTTTGCAAACATAACACTCAAATTTCCAAAAATGATCCTCCTGGCTAGCCTACACAAAATCAACCTTATATCCTATTAGGCCCTCCATCTAGCACCAAAAATTGTTGATGATTGTTTTTACACATTCATAACAAAAGTTAAAATTCACAAAAATGAACCTAATTGTCTTGAAAGATATGAAGAAATCAATGAAGATTACTTAATCCCAAGTTTCTGTATGGTCAGGTCTTGACTCGTTGGACAATTCAGTAGGTTGATGTGAAGCTATAATATGCAAGGGGCCTTACTTGATTTAAGGTGTTTTTATGACTCACTGGACTTGAATTATGCAAAATATCACAAATATCAATATTTTCTTCATTCCTTTGCATAAATTTGTTAATGTATCACAAAGCTTTATATGATTTATATTAACACAAGATTTATTTTTCAAATATTATGAAAACTGTCCAATATCAACTCAATTGTTATTGTTTCCTTCAAATATCAGACAATCTCCTTTAAATCTCTGCGTTTAAGCTAAGTATTTCAAATGTTTGGGAAAAGTTGGAGAAATCTAAATTAAACTTCATTCTACTATAGGATCTAAATGCTCTGTTATTCATGTTGTAAGTAGTACAACAAACTTGATTAAATCCATAGACTAAACCTTTAAATGTAAGCCCTGAGTATTTTCACAAACATACATTAAAGATTGCAAGATTTTGGAGAGATAATATTTCAAATATAAAAGAAGAGCCAGAAGACACTCTGAATATAGATGTAGAATTCCAGATTCATTTATATTCAAAACATAGTCATATATGATTTACAATGTATGAATGACTCCTTGCTTCATTAATCAACTTACAGAAAACTTACAAAGTGTATTACAGATACAGTAAGGAAGCTAGATGTTCCATGCATTCCTTATTGCAGACACAGGTGACCTCCTTCTACTCTAAACTAAATTGCTCTTCTAAAACTGTTAATTACAACTTCCAGCTTTGTTCTATAAATCCCTGTGTAAATCTATGTGTAAGTATTACAAAGTAAAGGGGCTCCATATATAGAGTTGATTATCCCCAATACGGTTCCAAAATCCTAGTCAATCAACGGTCCATACTTCAAGTGCAACATCAATGGTGGAAAACAAATCCTGCCAAAAAGATCTCTGAGCAGCATACCCATACTGAGCATAAAGATCCTGCTTGGAAACCCTAACAATCATCAAAATATCTTCACCATTAAAATATCCTCTATTGCTTTGCCCTTTTAATATTGCTTCTTTCCATCTGCATATCTCTTCTTACTGAAATCTTTCACTTCTTTTGCGATCCAATCTGCCCTTCATGATGTCATCGTCATTAAAGTTCCGCCTTAATATCTACTTGCATACCTGCAAACAGATAGAAAATGGATTTAAAATTCACACCACCTTTGTCAATTTACACCTCTTCAGAATGTTAGATGGGCATTAATTACAATAATTAATGCACCATTAATTCTGTCTTCAGTTGCAGTGTTCATGCGTTTTTAAACTTCCCTTTTTATTGTTAGTTAAACTGTGCATACATACCCATTTCCCTTGTATGTTTTCTTTTATGTTCCCTTTGTATGTCTTCTTTGTATGTCTAAACATACAAACATTTTATGCAAGAAATCAAACTAACGTTCCTTCCCTTTTGTCTGTTTTCTGTACTTGTATCTTTCACTTTGTATATCGCTCCTTGTATGTCTCGTTATATACAAGCGCATATACAAAAAACATATACAAAACCCTCTTTTACATTTTATTTCCTTTGATGCCTTTTATTTCTTTTGTATATTGGGCTTTGTATATCATAAACATACAAGAATTTAATCATACAAAGACTTTTCTATATTTAATTCTCTTTTTGCATCTGCATTGTATCTTTAACTTGCATCTTTCGCTTTGTATATCGGCTTGTATATCGAAGATATACATTGTAATTATACAAGCCCGATATGCAATAAGTGGGGTCCACCTTACCTTTTACTTGTATCTCCATGATACATACAACACTTGTATCCAAACCCTTATATACAAGCCCGATATACATACAACATCCTTTGTATGTCCTTTCGGACTTCAACTTTTATAAACCACAGTATGTATCCCCTTTTCGACTCTGACTTGTATATACCGAAATGCATCTTTTCGATATACATTGAGTCCCAATGCATCCATTATATTGGATTTAAATCTCTCCTGAGTTCTGCCTTGTATGTATACCGCAATGTATAACCCGGAACATACATACAAGGTGGAAACATACAACAATTACTCTTTACTTTATGAACATTTCGGTTCCGCGCTATGTATATTCCTGTTGTATATCACGTTGTATGTTTCACTTTCGCCAAACATACAAACCTAAAATACATTCAATGGACTTGACCGAATATACATTTAAACTTTGAACACCACCGGGTCTAACTTGTATGTCTCTGAAGCATACATACAAAGTGCAAAGTATACAATAATAAAACCAACTTTAATACCTTCTCAAATCCATGGCATGTCTATCATGTTGTACATTTCCTTGTATATTTCCTTTCACTCAAACATACAAGCAATAAAATACATCTGATAGACTCAGCCGATTGTTTATCTAAACTTTGAACTCCACGGACCCGGCTTGTATGTAAAAAATAAAGTGTTAACAAAATGCATACAAGTATAATGATATGCCAAAACTTGATAACTCCCACATGCAACTTATACAACAACCTGATATACAAAGGACTTTGTATATGAGTGACCCAATATACAAAGGACTTTGTATATGAGTGACTTTATATGTAAGTGACCTTGTATATGCAACCCGAAATGCAAGCAACCTTGTATATGCAACATACAAACGACCCGATATACAAAGGACTTTGTATATGCAACATACAAACCCTCCCATTGTACATTTTACCAAAAACATACATATCTTGCAAAATATTGTGAATTTTAACATAGTTCAAAAAGCAACCCTCACTCATTTTTGACAAGGAATCCACCCATATTCTGTTCTAGTACTTAATGCTATTTTTTCTTTGTTTTCAACAAGGTTTGTAACTTTCACTCTCTTTTTCCCTTTTACCACCCAACAGACCCACACACAAAATCAAAAGCCATAGCCACAACAAGGGTCCTCATTTTGCTAAGGAGTAAAATGGGGCATGTTGTGAGCATCACAACATGTCCCATTCTATTGCATGCAAAGCATCTACCATTGAATGATTTGTTTATTTGCATATTTCTACATTCATGAGATTTGTGACCATACCTTTTGCAATTAAAACATTGTCTGGAGAAGGATGGATTATTCTGATTCATTCTCCTCTTGCACTGAGTTGCTTTATGACCAAAATTGTTGCAATTGAAGCAGTATCCATGGATAGATAGATATCTTTATCATTTGGTTGCCTTAACGGAGGTCTTCTAGGCTTGTATCTTTGATTTCCTAATCCAAAGTTCTTTTGACCAGATCTAGAACTTTCACCTTTCTTATATCCCAAGCCATGCTTATCATCTACCTTCTTTTGACTTTCAAGAACTTCAAGTTGGGCTAAGCTTATCTTGAATTTTTCTTTGTATTCATTTGCAGATTGAAGATCTTGTTTCAGAGAATCAATCTAGTTCTCAAGTTGTTCTTCATTGTATCTAGCTTCCTCAAGATCAGATTCTAGATGTCTGATTATTCTATCCATTTTGTGGCAGTCCTCTATTTTCTCCTTGAGAGATTGTTTCAAGTTATCTTCAGTCTTTCTTTTCTCTTCAATTTCTTGGGTGAATTTCATAACTCCTGATTCTATTTCATGTCTCATCATAATGACTTCTTTTGAAAGTTTTTCACATAGCTTGGTTTTTTCATTTAGATCCTCATCAGTATTATTGGCTTGATTCTGATTTGCTAGTTTCTGAAGTAATTCTTTTATCTTTTTCACATAAATACTGAGTTTCTCTTTCAGCTCATTGATGAAATCATCAACTTCCTTGAGTTGCTCTCTCAAATTATTGACCTCAGAGTGAGATTGCTTAAGATCATCTAGGGCAGACTGTAGTTGTTCTTTCATACCATATGCATCCATTGAGATTCTCGAATCCTCGTCAAGCTGTTAGGCTTTTTCTAAGAGACTTGGCTCTGATACCAATTGTTGTAAACAAGGTAGACAACTAAGAGGGGGTGTGAATCAATTATCTCAAAATTTCTTTGATTTCCTTTACTATTGTTATCTTAATATTAAGTGATATATCAAAACATGAAAGCATGTGCAACCATAAGAGCAGAAATGAAATAAACACACATAACACAAGGATTTTTGTGTGGAAACCCTGTTAAGAGAAAAACCATAGGGTGACTAACCCAAGATTGTATTCTCTATTAAAAGAATACAGGAGTACAAAATGTCACTTGCCAATTAGGGCTCACTAACTGAGCACATTGCTCACAAGAGACACACTGCCTACAAGAGACACACTGTCTACAGAACTTACAGAAGATATCCAAGTACTTGAACTGATGAGAAGCATTTACATATGTAGGAGTTCAGTTCCAGTTAGGCACAATATACTGATATGATGCACTTCATTCTTCCTCTGCTCAGTGTTGCTATTCTGTCACATTCTAGGCTCGAATTGATCTTCACACATTTATCTCTGCTTTTCTTCACACCCTCCCTTTTGGCACATACCATACACACACTCACAAGCTTGAATCTATCAGATATATATATCCGCATTAAGAATTTCTTTCAACTTCTTAGTCGGCAACAAGAATACTTGAGATATTTGCAAGTTGTTGATCTGTCGGCTGAATCCATGCTTGATTAATGATGTGCATAAAAAACTTAGGCATAGAAGTCATTAATCATGTTGGCCAATAATGTATACTACCACAAATTGCTTGATCAACACCTTTTATACATCCGGATTGAAGTCTAATACTTTGTCAGTTAGTTCTTCCTCTGTTTGCTCTACCTGACTAGAACCCAACACTTAGATGCCCATATCTTTTTCATGCTTTGTCACCGGAGGCTAAATCTCTGGAATATAATAGTCATGATACCCCTCTTGACTTGTCCAAGTCCATAGCTTACTGAGTTATACCATCTGAGAGATCTGGACTTGATTTTCAGACCTTGTTACATACTCTATTCTTGTTCTTCAGATCAAAACAATCTTCAATCTGTCTTCCGGTATAGGCATATTATGTACTGCGGATGTGTGGGATAGACTTTGTTGCCATCAATGACAACACTTATGAAGCCACATAGTGTCTCTTGCCAACAATATATCCTTTTAAACATATTGGAGGTTAAAGATATAATGCAGGTTGCATTTGTGACAGTGGCGAAGGATCGAAAGATTCAAGAGTTGAGGGACAGTGATAGAGGGATGTCGTGCCCTCAGTTTTTTTTAGATTATATTAAGTGAAGACTCAAGGGGGGGTGGGGGGTTCGTCCCCCCCCACCATACACAAACAAAGTAATGGGGACGGCGGCAGTCAGGTCATCACTCCCCCAAATCTTGCTTTTATTAAACAGTTTTCAAACAACAAAAGAACACTTCACAGTAAATAAAAAGAATATAACCGTGACTACTGCGTTCACCACTAGGGTTTATCAGATTCCTATTGCTATTTTATTTATTATATTTTAGAAGTATATGGTGTATATATATACACACTCACACTTTCTTCTCTGAATATATATATTTTAAAATAGAAACATACTTCTAGTATATATAAGAATATAACTATATATATAATATAGATATATATGTATGTATATATGCATAGGTGCCTCTATGTGTGTGTGTGTGTGTGTGTGTGTGTGTGTGTGTGTGTGTGTGTGTGTGTGTGTGTGTGAGTGATCTATGAAGTCAAAATGAAAGCCAAAAACATAAATCAAATACAAAAACAAATGGTAGACCTTCACAATGACCCACAAATCCAAGATAGGGTGGAAGGAGTTGCACCCAACACTCCTTAGATTTACCCAAATGGATGTAGAATGTGGATTGCTCCTTACTTTTCAACACAAATAGGATCAAAGATAATGGATTTAGATAGATATTGAGATGGAGATGAGGATGAGAGATGGTTTGGCCATGGAGATGAGGAGTGATTTTGGCATTATGAGGTTAAGATGAGATGAGAAGATAGAAATTTTGGCATAATTTTGATGCAAGAAGAAGTTGTTCCAAATGGCATAGAGAATGGTCTTATTTATAGATTTTTGGAAAATGGATGGAAGGTGAGGATTAAAAGATGAGATCAAGGGCTAGAAATGCTTGAGATTTTGGGTTAGGATTGAATGCATAGCCTTGTGACAAGTGTCACAAGCTGAATAGATGAGAGAGATCAAGGGTTGAGGTTTGGTCAATGGTTTTGGAGGGCTCTCATTATTTGTGAATTTTAAATTCACATGGGGAAAGGTGTGGAGGATAAAAATGAGTTAAAAATTTATTTTTGGGAAGAGTGGATATGACAAGTGAATTAAAAATTCAACTCATGGGGGAGTGTGAATTAAAAATTCACTTTTATGTGGAGATGTGAAGGTTGAAGGACACATGTACACTCACATGTGTAAGAGGGTGATAAATGAGTTGTAAGAGAGATTTGACCCTTCGAATAAAAATTGATTTTTATTCAAAGTTGTGTGGGAGGATGGGATAAGCAAGGTTAATTAAGTGTTTAGCTTAATTAACTTAGGTCTAGAGGATATGTAGGCTAGGGTAGCTAATTAAAAAATTGATATTTAATTAACTAGGATAGGGATAGGTTGATTAATAGGCAAGATTAATTAGATAAGCATGATTTATTTAATTAACAAGGATTAGGGAGATGGACAAATTAACTAAATAAATATTTAGAATATTTATATAATCAATGAGGATATAGTTATAAGGTATAGTGATAAATTAAATGAATTAATTGATCACAAATGATGGGTGAATTAAATAAAATGAATTTATTTAATTAATAAGATGGATAGTTGGTGGTGTAGAGATATGGGAAATTGGTTTGTGGAGCAAGTCAATTTTAGGTGTCTACATTTGCCCCTCTTTGAAATGATGTTGCAGCTAAGTAATATTATTTCAAGGAAGTTAAAAAATAGAGTTGGATTGGATAGAAAAAAGGTTTTGGCTTAGAAAAATAGGGTAAGGTTTAGGGATGATTGGTAAGGGGGATGCCCCCTCGAGAGGACATGCGGGTTGCAAGAACACAGGTGTGCTCTCAAAATGGATGAAATGGATTGGTTGAAGTGGTTGGAGGATAAGGGTTGAGATGAAAGATTGATGATGTTAGGTAGATTATTATATGATGGATGAATTGGAAAATGGATGATTATTGTGTTGAAAATGATTTAGAGCAATCCTAGGTTTGATATAGCAAAGTGGATGTTTTCACCAAGGTATAGAAGACCAGGGTGATGATGTGTATCTAATATTTGCATGGACTAGACATGCAGGTAAAGGGATGATCCCATGCATGCCCAAGATAGTACAACCTTATCTAGATGAGGGAAGGGGACTCATAGCATAAGCCCTTAATACACAAAAGGTATGATGAACCTTAGATGCACAAGGAGATCAATATGCTAGAACTGACCCTACGATCCACAAGATATGAATACTAGCTTGGAGTAATGAGACCAATCCACAAGCACAACATACAAAGCAAGACTATACCCCATTCTAGATTTTTTTACCACATATCATGATATAGTGAGATCAAGGTAGCTTTGATGTGATCTTCGAATAGGACAAAAGATAAAAATAAAAAATGAAAAGGCCAATGAACCAAACAAGTAGCCATTGTATCTCTTGCCAAGATGGATGATGATTTGATAGATTCTGCCTATCGTAGGAATGATATATCCTAAGGAAGGAATCGATGGATGATTGGATCATGCCTAGTTGATGTTGTTGGATTGGTGCAAGATATGATGGTTACAAGTTGTGGTTGATGTTGATTTAATAGTTGATGATTTTTGTTAAGGTATGATGCTTTGATAGGTAATGCGATGCTTGGGATATTGTGTAAGCTCAGGGGATAGGGACCATCCAAGTGGGTTGGATGGGTGCATCTTATGTACTTGAGTACTGGAAACTTCTTTCATATTCTAGATTGCCTACATACCTTGTATCCACGGGATCAAGGAACATCAAGATGCGGGTGGTGATGATATGTAGTTCTAATTTGTGATGATGATGATATGTTGATGGAATGATGTTGATTTTGGGATGGATATTTTTGGGATTTTATGGATTTTTTATTTTTTTTGGATTATTGTGATTTTGGAAAGGGAATGATTTATCATGATGGTTGCATTGTATTTCGTTTGGATAGCCTTTGCGCTAGATACCAATGACAAGGGAACACCAAGTCTAGGGGTGAAGGTGGATGGTGTTGGATGGAGGGGTTGATGATGAAAGGCTAATGGATAGGAGATTTTGATAGATAGATAGATACATGTAGATATGGGATAGGATGTGGGCTAAAGGATTGGGTAGGGATACATGATAAGTAGATGGAGTGATTGGCAATGGAAGGTGGTAGAGAGGAGATTCATGTTAGGTGGATTGGAAGATAGGAATAGGGAAGTAGGATAAATGGATGGGAGATGGGGATAAGGATTTTATCCAAGGGGTAGGTTGCAAGGAATCATATGCCCCAATGCTTAGAATTTTGTATGATGGGTTTTGTTTGAATGGATGGACTTTGTAGTAGATGGATGGAGGATATACTTGGAAAGGAAGTATGCTGAGAGGTGTCCAAAGCAGGTTGTTGATAGTTTGCCCCTTGTATTTATGAAGATCTAAAGTGGGAGATGGTAAAAGCAAGATATAATGGATAGGATGGATGGGAAATGATAGGATAAATAGGGGGTAGTGGATAGGAATATGATAGGATAAGGATACATGGATAGGATATGCAAAAGGATGTTATGGATGTGGATGATTAGATTTTTTTGCCCCCAAGTGTAGGGATACAAAATGGATGGAGAAGCGATTACACATGACGCCCACAAGGGGTTTTCATAATGGTACTTGCCCAAGGCACCACAAGGAGTGGTTTTCACCATTGGATGGATTTTCTTTCTTTACTATTTTCTTTATTTTTTGATTTTTTTGATTTTTTGCTTTTTTTGATGGAATGGGGACTCTAGCATTTGTTTCCATAGCAAGGCGAAGATGGTCCCATGTTGGATAACATTATAGGTGACGATTGCATGGATGTTGGTAGATAGGAGAAGATGGAATGGATGGTGGATAGTGGATTATGATGTGGATTATGATATGGATTATGCAAAAGCATGGACCATAGGGATGTGATGGGGGAGACATGTAGGATAGTGGATGAAGGATGGAGAGATGGAGGTATGTGGGAATGTCATGTGGTGGAGGGGAACCAAGACCAACGGTTGCACACACCGTGATGTATTTGGAAGCTTGTATTTTGAATGTGGAGTTGGGAGTAATGGGGATTGGGATAGGGGATTTTTGGATGGCCGATTTGGGGTTTTAGGTGCCCAAATAGACTTATGAATTATGGGATTTTTAGATGGGGTAGATTGGGAGGTGGATACCTCATTTTATTTGTTTGTTCTATCCTTGGGGACCCATACCATTTTTGTAATTGTTTTTTCTTTTGATGGTGGGGGCTTTGGTAGACTTTTGGGTTTTTGATTTTTCTTGGAATGGATAACATCTTTAGGCTTTTGTGCTTTATGAGTTGAGGCATTCAAATTTATATTTTTGAATCCCATGGATTTAGGGGAAGCTTCATGTTTGAAAGATGTGTGTTTTTGTTGGTCTTGATTGGGAATTTTAGGGGGTTTATTGGTGGAGGGGTTAAAAGTGGACTTATGGATAAATGGATGAGGAGATTTGAGGATGGGGATATTAAGAGTTGGGAGGATAGGAGAATGAGAGGATTTATGGATAGGGATGTTTCATGTTGGCAGTATAGGAGGTAAAGTAGATTTGATAGGGAAATTTGGAGTTGGAAGTAGTGGAGGTAAATTTGATGGAGGAAGATGGATGGTCACATGCATTTGCAAATGGTATGAGGATGGAGGAGGGATGGAAACATATGATTTGGAGGTGTGATTAGGTGCACCATGTTTGGGATTGGATGAATGGATTTTGGGAGGTGTGTGGGTGGTACCAACATGTTTAGATTGTTCTCCTTGGGATGTATAGCCAAGGCCATGCAAGGATGGATGAAATGTGGTGTGGATGGGCTCCAAGATTCCTTGTTCATGAAGGCCTAAGCCTTTGCCTTGATAGGTCATATGTTGGAGCATACGACATGCAATGGGATGTTTCATTCTTTGGAAACAAGACGCAAGCCTATTATTTGTTGGAGAAGGATAGGTGGTGGATGGAAGTTGTTCACCTCCTACGAGAGAGTCATTATGGATGAAAGTGCTTGTGCCAAGTGGATAAGGAGATGGATTTTGGATGGGATTGGTAGATGGTGTGGGATCAATAGATGGGAGGGGATCGGGGATGGGATTAGATAGGATGGTTAGATCTTGATTAGGAGAAGGGGTTCATGTTTCAACATGATTTGGATTTGTTTCTTGACATAGCTCATGTGTTTGGATAGAAGTGGAAGTGACTTGGATGGTAATGGTAGGTTCTTGGATGGATGTGATAGGTGTTTGACTTATGGGTTCTTTAACATGGCTACATGAAGGTTCTTGATTTATGATAGGGGATTGTTCAAGAGATTTGGTGGGTGTTGGATTGAATGAGGGTGTTTGATTCCTTGCTAATAGCCAATGGATGGTATCTTTCATGAGCGTATGGGTTGATGAACAATATAATGGATGGATAATGATGGTGGATGATGTGGGATTATGATTGGGAATGGATAGGTGGGTGATGGGACTAGGTCGTGATGGTTTGTGGATGGGTTCAAGGATAGGTGTTGGACTAGATGGTGGTGTTGGAGGGGTAGAAGATTTGGGGGATTCCATTCCTTTTCTTGGTGATGTTCTTTGGAGGAAATCCCACAAGGATTCTTTTGATGTTGTGTGCTTAGGATTTGGAAGATTTGATGGTGGATTAGATAGTGTATGGGTGATAGGCGTTGGTGGATTGGGAGATACATACGGTGATGGATTAAGGTTGGTAGGGTTGGAGGGATATTGTGATGGAGGGATTAGAGGATGGGGATTGGGGGATGGGGGATTTGCATGGGGAAATGGTTGTTGATATAAGCTTTGGATTTTAGATATAAGGTGTGATAGATTGGTGTTCCCTTGATCAAAGTTAGCGTGAGAAAGGTTGGGGGATGGATAAGTTGGAGGTATTGATTGGTTGGATAGGTATGATGGTATAGATGTATAAGGGGATGAAGATTGATATGATGTTAGCGGGGATGAAAGATAGGGTGTTTGTTGATATGACAGAGGTTGGTATGAGGTTGATGGTGTGGATATGTAAGATGTAGGTTGGTATGATGAAGGTTGATATGATGTGGATAGGGATAAAATGTAGGGTGTTTGATGATATGATGGAGGTTGGTATGAAGTTGATGGTGTGGATATGTAAGATGTAGGTTGGTATGATGAAGGTTGATATGATGTGGATGGGGATAAAATGTAGGGTGTTTGTTGATATGATGGAGGTTGGGTAGGGGCTTGGGATTCTCCAATGATGAGGTGTGCTAAGGGTATATCTCTAATGTCATTTTTGCATTTTTCCTTAGCATTAGGATCCATGTTCTCATGAATTTTTCTAAGTCTTTGTAATTGTTGCATTACCACATAAGGATCCATGTTGTTGGAGAGGTATGGGATGAAATGGATGATTGCGATGTTGGGGATCAACATTCAAGACCTTAGGATGATTTGATTTTCTTCAAAGGATGGATGATTCTCTATACTTAAGGTGGAATAATGACACTTAAGTAATAGAGTTGATTTGGGTTGTTTGGATTGGATGATCAATTAAGGTCTTGATTTTTGGTTGGGTTGATTTGGATTTTGGAGTTTGATAATGATATTGGGGATTTGGATAATGATTAGGATCGATGTTGATTTTGGATTGGATTTGGACTATGGTTTGGAAGATTATGGATTGATGTTCATTGGGTTTTGGATTTGATTTGGATGAGGGAAATGGGATTTAAAATGATGGTGATGAATTGTATTAAGGATGATGAGGATGATTGAGATAAGATTGAATTGAATGGTTTGGATGATGATATGGATAAGATAGGTGGTTAGGATGATTAGGATAGATGGGCAATTAGATTAGGATGAAGTGGATAAGAATGATTAGGATGATGAAGATAGATTATGACTAAAGAGGAAGTGGATTATGATAAATTTTGATTAAGCTTAGATAAAGGGATTGGATAAGCTCAATTGATGGGATTCTTGGCAAGCATGCAAACACTTCACACAAGAGAATATAATGGCCAAATGTTTGATTTATGAAAATGTGATAATCAAGCATGTACAACCTAAGGTGAAATAAGGACAATACTTGTGGAACAAGTAGAGGGATTTGGACCACTAAAATAAAGGTTCATAGTGGGGGAACATCCGGGGGATCGACACCTTAAGAGCATCTGATAAACCACTTAAGGTTTTGATTAGCTTTACTAGGGGTTTCATATACACAAGGTACTACTCCCTTTCAATCTAGCATCGAATGGTAAGAGCTCATACTGATTTGGACTTAGATTTTGCCTTATTCTTTTTTATATAGTGGACCAGATGAAAGTACCACTTGGGGTTGCCAATGAGTTCTCCAAATGGATGTGTCTCAAGGGCAAGCCCACATCCTAAAAAGAAAAATAGAATAGAACCATTTCTCTTCACTCAAGATCCCTTTGAAGGCAAGGGGAGAGGATACTTTGATTCTACCCTATGGGATAACACACACATGCAAGTGCACAAGACATGGCAAACAAAAGCTAATGTTCACTTTAAGCCCAAATCAAGAATGTGCCTAAGGTTGTTTGTTGCAAGCAATGATTAATTTTAGTTGCACCAAAGTCAAATGTTGTCTATGCTAAAGCACACAAAGATTCTTTTTAGGTGCACGAAGATAAAGTGTTTGACTGTAGATTGTTTTGCAAGCAATATTGATTTTATGCACCAAATTTAAGTGTTTTCTAAGCTAAGCACACAAAGGTCCTTTTTAGTGCACCAAAAGAAGATGTGTCTAATCTACTAAATCCCTACAAAAGATAGTAGTTTTAAGATGATGGTCTTGGATGATTTGAAATACCCTGTAGGATAGAGACCCAACCGTGCACAAATCCCTAAGCTAGTACAGGAAATAGCGCAAATCCAGAGGCAAGATAGCGCTAATATAGAAAATAGCGCCAATCCAGAGGCAAGATAGTGCTAATACATAAAATAACGCAAATATACAATATAGCACCAATATACAAGATAGTGCCAATATAGAGGCAAGATAATGCTAAACTATGTTTTTGCCTTAGTTTATAGTCTACAGTGAGAAAGATAGTGCCGAACTGGCTGAGTTTAGCACCAAAATGATGCAGTGATGGTCAAGGGTTTGATTTTAGGAAAATTTTGACATAGTCTCCCCCTGTCCCTTCATAAAATCCTGCAAAAATAAAGAGCAAAAGACACAAAAGATGCTAAAAAAGAGAAAAAAACACAAAATATGTGAGTCCAAATGATAAAGCAAAAGGCCGTGTGAAAAAGGTGCTAGTACATTTGAAAAATGGCATCAAAATGCTGGTAAAATGGCGCTACTACACAGGAAGATAGCGCTAATCTATAAAACACACATCTAAACAACAAAAAAAACTCACAAGATTGTTAGATTGAG
Organism: Cunninghamia lanceolata; assembly: GCA_027924645.1. NCBI lineage: Eukaryota > Viridiplantae > Streptophyta > Pinopsida > Cupressales > Cupressaceae > Cunninghamia > Cunninghamia lanceolata. Next base: position 2,912,073 of record BSBN01000236.1, read on the forward strand.
ACTTTGTGGGTCCCACCGGCATGCCAAATGTGATCTATGAAGTCAAAATGAAAGCCAAAAACATAAATCAAATAAAAAAACAAATGATATACCTTCACAATGACCCACAAATCCAAGATAGGGTGGAAGGAGTTGCACCCAACACTCCTTAGATTTACCCAAACGGATGTAGAATGTGGATTGCTCCTTGTTTTCAACACAAATAGGATGAGAGATAATGGATTTAGATAGAGATTGAGATGGGGATGGGGATGAGAGATGGTTTGGAAATGGAGATGAGGAGTGATTTTGGCATTATGAAGTTGAGATGAGAAGATAGGAATTTTGGCGTAATTTTGATGCAAGAAGAAGTTGTTCCAAATGGCTTAGAGAAGGGTCTTATAGATTTTTAGAAAATGGATGGAAGGTGAGGATTAAAAGATGAGATCAAGGGCTAGAAATGCTTGAGAGTTAGGGTTAGGATTGAATGCATAGCCTTGTGACAAGTGTCACAAGGGGAGTGGATGAGAGATCAAAGGTTGAGGTTTGGTCAATGGTTTTGGAGGGTTCTCATTATTTGTGAATTTAAAATTCACATGGGGAAAGGTGTGGAGGATAAAAATGAGTTAAAAATTCATTTTTGGGAAGAGTGGATATGACAAGTAAATTAAAAATTCAACTCATGGGGGAGTGTGAACTAAAAATTCACTTTTATGTGGAGATGTGAAGGTTGAAGAACACATGTACACTTACATGTGTAGGAGGGTGATAAATGAGTTATAAGGGAGATTTGAACCTTTGAATAAAAAATTGAATTTTATTCAAAGTTGTGTGGGAGGATGGGATAAGCAAGGTTAACTAAGTGTTTAGCTTAATTAACTTAGGTCTAGGGGATAGGTAGGCTAGGGTAGCTAAATAAAAAATTGATATTTAATTAACTAGGATAGAGATAGGTTGATTAATAGGCAAGATTAATTAGATAAGCATGATTTATCAAATTAACAAGGATTAGGGAGATGGACAAATTAACTAAATAAATATTTAGAATATTTATTTAATCAATGGGGATATAGTTATAAGGTATACTGATAAATTAAATAAATTAATTGATCACAAAGGATTGGTGAATTAAATAAAATAAATTTATTTAATTAATAGGATGGATAGTTGGTGGTGTAGAGATACGAGAAATTGGTTTGCGGAACAAGTCAATTTTAGGTGTCTGCTATATATATATATTATTTACTTGACTACACTGTAATCATTTTCCTTTTGTAAAAGAAAAATAGTATATATATATGTTTTTCCTATTAACACAATAACTTAATCTATACCATAATTTCACTTGTTGTTTTAATAAAAGAAGCTACAATAACAGATTTAAAATCAATCTCTTTCCTTTTCCAAGATATAGGATAATTTACTTTCTAATCTTTTTTTCTTTTAAGAAAATAAAAGTGATAGCCTCTACCTATTTCTTTACTTAAGTAAAACAATAACTATATATCTTTTTTTTTTTTAAATCAGCAACTAACTTTAGTAAAATAGAAACTATATATCTTTTTTTTTTTAAATCAACAACTAACTTTAGTAAAAAACAAATTTAAAGCAGAAACATATCCACATATATTTCTTTTGCAAATAATGTTTAAAAAACCAGCAATGATGTATATTTCCATTTTGCAAACTTTCTTACAACAATAATAAAAGAAAAACAACATATATTCTTTTCTCTACTATGAGTCATTTCATTACAACATCATTTCAGGGGAATTACAACAATGGCTATTACAAAATTCATTTACAAGATAAGAGTGAAAACTCCTTTTCTTCTACACAACAAAATGCACTCCAACAAAATATGCCTTCACCCAAGCTCCAAGGGTCACCAATAAAACCCACAAGAACTTAAAACAATGGAGGGACAACCAAGCCACTAAAAATGCCTCCTCCCTACCATAGACCCACAAGTGGGTGACCCTCGAGCTTGGAGGTCGATCTTCACATGGGTTTTTCACACCACAACACAACAATAAGCAAACCACACAAATCATGAAGAACACCCATAAGATTCAACACAACACAAAACCCATAGAAATGAGTTTGAAGGGGTAGGGGAGTGGACATCACTTGACTCAAGAGGATCACTCCACAAAAATCTCATGATCTCAACATAAAAATAAGGCCTCAAGCCCAAAATGATAACTCCATGAATATATAGATTTCACCATGGCACTCATGCCAACAAAAATACCCCATACTCCAATATCTTGCCCTCAAAGCCACAAAAAATACCAATACCAAGAGGGTAACCTCGAGGAGGTTCACTCCTCCCCCACCCCACACATGGATGGACACACCCAAGTTGGTAGTCTCATCCCAAAACACCCAAAAACCCCGCAACAAAGAAGAAACAAACACACCAAAGCATTTCAAGCACATAACCAAAATTTTAAAACAAAGCATAAGGAAGACTAAAATGCCATGAGGCTTACCTTAAGAGCCCAACAATGGATGAAAGTTAAAGAAGAGCCCACAATCCTTCTCCAAGCCTCCAATCCTCCAAAAATCTCTCTAACTTCCCAGAATCCTCCAAAGATAGAAAAATAAAGAAAAAACAAGAACCCCATTCCCCTCTCAAATAGGAATTATGATGCAGAGCGTGCAACAGAAATCAAGCAATTGATACCATACTTCACAGGATGGGTCCAATTCCACAATACAAAACTGATTAATACTCAAATGATTTTGAAAATCCCATCGCTAGGTTCATACAACATCCAAACATACAAGTTCTTTACCATCGGTCGAACCATATACCGTCGGCCAACCAAATGCCTTTCACCCTGAAGCCCTGCCTCTTACTGATGAACTTCATCTTAACATTTGAACTATTGAAACACTTATACCGTTGTTAAGCCGATGAACCAAATAAACTCGTTGAACCGGTTCAACCGTCGGTTCAACCATCGGCTTCACTTACTATTATCTCCGTCGAACCGACTAACCACATGAACTGGCATGAACCTTGAACTAAATGAACTGTTGAACCATTGAACCGGTTCAACCATTGATTCTTTTTTTCATTGAATCGATGAACCAATTGAACTCTGACACCCTCTACTTCGCATATACATGACTTAACTTTCTATTGCCAATTCTCCTCACACCGACAACTTTTATCTCGCACATACATTAGTTTGTAGAATATACATGATTTGCACGATTCTGTAGCTAAAATTTCCCCTGTAACAATTGTAACTAAAACAATGCATAGAAAATAGCTAATTTCTATAGAACAGAAATAAACCTAAATCTACGGAGGTCATTCCACTGATTTTGAAGAAATCTTAACTAGTGGAATGACTCCAATCTACATTCTAATAATTAACCCAAGACATAAAATTTATTTATTCCTCCTTCAGATATTATACATACAAACTATTCTTCCTCTCTATCTCTCTATCTGTCTATCTATCAAATACACATCACCTATTTAAAGACTCGATTTGGTAGTTACAAGATGGAAAAGGAACCACCACTGCCGACCAGTTACAACTCTTTGTTCGGTTACAATTCTTTTCTTGACAACTCAACATTATGCCGTTATTCGGCTAGATATGACTCCATATGGCATGAAGACCTTACATTTTTACATTTTGGATATAACAAAAAATATGAGGAATCTTCTAGATTCTCAAAGTCTCGAGGTGTGCTTGCACCATACAACCAACCAACAAGATTTCCAAGTCCCTGGAAATGTACTTGCAAAAACAAAAACTTCTTTTTTCTACATCTCTTTTGGCTTCAATCTTCATTCTTTAGCTTCAGGCTTCCAATCTTCAGATTAATGAAATGGTGACCAACCAACCAACAAAATCAAACTACCATCTTCTTTAGAGCATCTTCAGGCTCCTTCTACTCCCATCAGTGGAGTACTCTTTAGGCTACAATAGCAAGTGCTTCTTCAAATGTCCACCCTACACACTGCTTCACAACACCAACTCACCAAACCATCCATCTTACCCAACAGAAGATTCTGGTGATGCACCTACCACTCTCTCCTCAGTGGCCTCTCTTTGCATCCTTTACCAGCCTAATCTCTATTGGAGAATGGTCATGATAGACCTCATCCTCGTCTGCCCACACACAACCTCAGAAACCTCCTTCTTGTAGCTAGATGGATCAAGCACCTGCAATCAAACAACTTAACAACACAAAATAATGGTCACCAACATAATTCTTCACCTACCTTCTCAGTGACAGGAACAAATACAACACCAAAATCTTTCACTAGCTCTGATACTAATTTGATGAAGAGCGTGCAACAGAAATCAAGCAATTGATACCATACTTCACAAGATGGCTCCAATTCCACAATACAAAACTGATTAATACTCAAATGATTTTGAAAATCCCATCACTAGGTTCATACAACATCCAAACATACAAGTTCTTTACCATCGACCGGACCATATACCGTCGTCCAACCAAACACCTTTCATCCCAAGCCCTGCCTCTTACCGATGAACTTCTTCTCAACCTTCGAACTGTTGAACCATTTATACCATTGTTGAGCTGACGAACCAAATAAACCTATTGAATCGGTTCAACCATCAGTTGAACCATCTACTTCACTTAGTATTATCTCTATCGAATCAGCTAACCACATGAACCAGCATGAACCTTTGAACCAAATGAACTATTGAACCATTGAACCGGTTCAACCATTGATTCTTTTTTTCATTGAACCAATGAACCAATTGAACTCTGATGCCCTCTAGTTCACATATACATGACTTAACTTTCTATTGCCGGTTCTCCTCACACCGATGAATTTTATCTCGCACATACATTACTTTGTAGAATATACATGATTTGCACGATTCTGTAGCCGAAATTTCCCCTGTAACAATTGTAACCGAAACAATACACAGAAAATAACTAATTTCTACAGATCAGAAATAAACCTAAATCTATGGAGGTCATTCCACTAATTTTGAAGAAATCTTAACTAGTGGAATGACTCCAATCTACATTCTAATAATTAACCCAAGACACAAATTTTTTTATTCCTTCTTTAGAAATTATACATACAAACTATTCTTCCTCTCTATCTGTCTATCTATCAAATACACATCACCTATTTAAAGACTTGACTTGGTAGTTACAAGATGGAAAACAAACCACCACTGCTGACCAATTACAACTCTTTGTTCAGTTACAATTCTTTTCTTGACAGCTCAATATTATGTCGTTATTTGGTGAGATATGATTCCATATGGCACGAAGGCCTTACATTTTTACATTCTAGATATAACAGAAAATATGAGGAATCTTCGAGATTCTCAAAGTCTCGAGGTGCTCCTGCACCATACAACCAACCAACAAGATTTCCAAGTCCCTGGTACTGTACCTGCAAAAACAAAAACTTTCTTTTTCTACATCTCTTCTGGCTTCAGTCTTCATTCTTCAGCTTCAGGCTTCCAATCTTCAGATTAATGAAATGGTGACCAACCAACCAAAAAAATCAAACTACCATCTTCTTTAGAGCATCTTCAGGTTCCTTCTACTCCCATCAGTGGAGTACTCTTCAGGCTACAATATCAAGTGCCTCTTCAGATGTCCACCCTACATGCTGCTTCACAATACCAACTCACCAAACCATCCATCTTACCCAACAACAGATTCTGGTGATGCACCTACCACTCTCTCCTCAGTGGCCTCTCTCTACATCCTTCTCTAGCCTAATCTCTATTAGAGAATGGTCATGACAGACCTCATCCTCGTCTGCCCACACACAACCTCAGAAACCTCCTTCTTGAAGCTATATGGATCAAGCACTTGCAACCAAACAACTTAACAACACAAAATAATGGTCACCAACACAATTCTTCACCTGCCTTCTCAGTGACAGGAACAAATACAACACCCAAATTTTTCACTAGCTCTGATACCAATTTGATGCAGAGCGTGCAACAGAAATCAAGCAATTGATACCATACTTCACAAGATGGCTCCAATTCCACAATACAAAACTGATTAATACTTAAATGATTTTGAAAATCCCATCGCTAGGTTCATACAACATCCAAACATACAAGTTCTTTACCATCGGCCGGACCATATACCGTCGGCCAACCAAATTCCTTTCACCCTGAACCCCTGCCTCTTACCGATGAACTTCTTCTTAACCTTTGAACTGTTGAACCACTTATACCATTGTTGAGCCGACGAACCAAATAAACTTGTTGAACCGTTGAACCGGTTCAACCGTCGGTTCAACCATCGGCTTCACTTACTATTATCTCCGTCGAACCGGCTAACCACATAAACTGGCATGAACCTTTGAACCAAATGAACCGTCGAACCGGTTCAACCATTGATTTTTTTTTCATTGAACCGATGAACCAATTGAACTCTGACACCCTCTACTTCGCATATACATGACTTAACTTTCTATTTCTGGTTCTCCTCACACTGACGACTTTTACCTCACACATACATTACTTTGTAGAATATACATGATTTGCATGATTATGTAGCCAAAATTCCCCCTGTAACAATTGTAACCGAAACAATACACAGAAAACAACTAGTTTCTACATAACAGAAATAAACCTAAATCTATGGAGATCATTCCACTAATTTTGAAGAAATCTTAACCAATGGAATGACTCCAATCTACATTCTGATAATTAACCCAAGACACGAAATTTCTTTATTTCTCCTTCAGAAATTATACATACAAACTATTCTTCCTCTCTATCTCTCTATCTGTCTATCTATCAAATACACATCACCTATTTAAAGACTCGATTTAGCAGTTACAAGATGGAAAACAAACCACCACTACCGACTAGTTACAACTCTTTGTTCGGTTACAATTCTTTTCTTGACAACTCAACATTATGCCATTATTCAGCTAGATATGACTCCATATGGCACGAAGGCCTTACATTTTTACATTTAGGATATAACAAAAAATATGAGGAATCTTCCAGATTCTGAAAGTCTCGAGGTGCTCCTGCACCAAATTAAAATAGGCCTCATTCCAAGGCCTTGTGGAATGAGAAGGTGATGTACATATCACCTTCTCCTTCCTCCTCCCATACCACTTGCAAGGGAAAAGGAATGTGAGGGTTACATGTGTCACCCTCCCATCCATTCAAACCTCACCCTCTCCACATGGGCTCCAAGAGGATAAGGGATGACACATGTCATCACCTTATTCTCCAAAGGGATCCCCTTCACTCCAAGATGTGGAGGAAGGTTCCACACACTTGGGGTCTTGAAGACTCCCCAACTCTTCAAAGTGGTGGAATCCCATGCCTTGGAAACTGAGATGGCTCTTCTTTCAAGGCATGACTCATCTCCCACACTTATCCAATTTGAATTTTCGCCACTTTTATTTAACCCAAGATCAAGGTGACTAGACAGGGGTAACCCTAGGGTTTGGCATGCTTAAATGGGCCCTAGACCCTAGGGTTACCACCTAGGGTTAATTTTAGCCCCTAGTAAACACTTAAGGAGGTAAAAATCCACATAAAATGGACACAAAATTAAAAGACACCAAGTGGTGTACATTAAAACACATATTTTACAACACATCATTTAAATAATATAAAAAGGGTGAAATCTAGGCCAAATAATAAAATGTAGACATTTACGAAAACATCATACAATCACACATGATCCTTGTCCCTCTTGGGAATGGATCAGTCTAACATGGGAAACACATAGGTGTGAGATCGATCTCCAATTTTCTGTGGCCAGGAAAATCACCTGCGCACTTGAACAAACAAATTAATCCAACATATATATATCATAGCCAAAGAAAGTAAAAGCATACACCCACACCATCGCATAATTCATTTAAAACATTATACAATTCACATCATAATTAAGATTCATAATTGTATTTCTATATACTATCTCAGAATCAAAATCACATAGCAAATCCATATAATGATTTCACAACTAACATCTCTAATATCATCAAAGTGCATATCACATGTCTAAACATCATTAGTGAATCAAAATCAGGATATAGTCCAAATCACCACATACTACGCATAGCTAATCCAAAATAAAGGAATATAGTCTAGAGAATCTACATATCGGGATCAACAGTCCCCAAATGCCAAAATGTCATCAACTGTAAATGTGAAATAAGTAAAATAAGGGAGTGAAATAAATAGGCAACTTCCTCCTGGAAGTCGTCAAAGAGGTGAGGATAAAGTGTCCTCAATCTCCATGCATCCTCCCATGTCACTGTGACCTCATCATACCTATCCCACTGAACCCTAACCTGGTCCAGCTCTCAACCTCGAAGGCCCAAAGTCTAATGAGCCAATATGTGAATTCACTCCAAAGCCACGTGCTTGTCCACCTCTACTTGTAGAGCACTCCAATCCAACACATGAGATAAATTAGATATATCTCGCCATAAAACAAACACATGGAATACATCGTGGATGCGCGATAGGCTAGGTTGCAAGGCTAGACAGTAGGCTATGGGTTCTATCCACTCCAAGATCTCAAAAGGCCCAATGAACCATGGTGCAAGCTTAGAGCCCTTTCCATAATAGATTATACTCTTATGCAGCTGCATTCTCAAAAAAACTCTGTCTCCAACTGAGAAACTCTGATCTAGTCTCTTAGCATCGGCATACTTCTTCTGTCAATTCTGTCCCTCCTAAAGTCTCTGTCTAATCAAGGTCACCTATTGCTCCATATCCTACACCAGTTCTAGCCCTATGTCAACCTTGTCCTCTATACAGTCCCAACTCAACGGTGTCTTGCAAGGTCTGTCGTACAAGGCCTAATAAGGAGGCATACCCAATGAACTGTGATGCCCATTATTGTAGGCAAACTCAACCAGATACAGATACTCCTCCCATCTAGATTGGTGGTCCATAACGTACATGCTAAGCATACCCTCTAACACCTGATTCACCCTCTCCGTCTAACCATCTATCTCACAATAATAAGCGGAACTGAAGTTGAGGTGTGTGCCCAATGCCTACTGCAATGCTCTCCAAAAGGCTGATGTGAACACTGAGTCCCTGTCAGAAATAATGCGGTGAGGTACTCCATGTAATCTCATAATGTCATGTAGGAATACTCTTGCCACTATCAGTGAATTGTATGTCATGCGCACAGGTGAGAAATGCACCACCTTGGTCAACTTGTCAACCATCACCATGATGGCATCGTTGTGACACGATGACATAGGAAGACCAACAATAAAATCCATGGAAATAGTGTCCCATTTCCACTCTGGTATCCCGTGAGGATATGAAAGACCTACTAGATGTTGATGCTTGGCCTTGACCCTCTGGTACTCAAGGCATCAAGCAATAAACTCTACAATATCCCATCTCATACCTGCCCAATTGTATAGCTTTCGCAAGTCAGCATGCATCTTCTTCACCCCTAGGTGTGCTGTATAAGGTGCTCTATGAGCCTCTGATAACACTACTGCATGTAGGTCACCTGCACGGGGTACATACATGCACTAATGATGTCTAAGGAGCCCATCTGCCTCTAGTGAATATCCTACAAACTTGCCCACAAGGGCCCTCTATGACTAGATCTCCTGCTACACCTCAAGAAACCACTCATCCTCAGGCAAATGCTGTATGATGCGTCCCCTCAAGTCCACACTCAGAGTCAAGGTCAGGATCTCGTGGTGCCTTCAACTTAATGTGTTAGTAACCATGTTCTCCTTCTCTTTGATGTAGTGGACATCAAAGTCCTACTCACAAAGGAACTCCATCCAATGCCATTGGTAGGCGTTTAGATTCAGCTGGGTAAATATGTACTATAAACTGTGATGATCTAAACGTAGTTCAAAATGATGACCCAGTAGAAAGTATCTCCAACAAACAAGAGCATGAACCATCACTGTGAGCTCTAAATCATGTGTGAGGTAGTTTAGCTCATGGGTCTTGAGCTTTTGTGACTCATACGCGATCGCTTGACCCCCCTGCATTAGTACAACTCCTAATCCCTCTAGTGATGCATCAATACAAACCATGAAATCTATGATTGGATTAGGAGCCACTAAGATGGGAGCTCTAGTAAGATGATCCTTGAGGACCCCAAAGGCCCTCACACACTACTCAGTCCAAGTGAAGCTCTTCCCTTTCTACTAAAGGGAAGTGATGGGGTGTGCTATCCTAGAGAAGCCCTCAACGAATCTGCAGTAATACCTAGCTAACCCCATAAAATTCTTGATCTTTGTCACACTGGTGGGTGCTGGCCAATCCCTAATAGCCTTGATCTTTGATAGATCTACGAAGATACCATGTGTCCCAAATACCGCACCTCTAATCTGAAAAAGGCACACTTTGCCAAGTTGCCATATAGATTCTGCTCTCTCAAGCACTGTAAAATCTGACATAAGTGCTCCTCAGGCTTCTCCTTGGTCTGTTAGTAGATCAAAATATCATCAAGGAATATAATCATGAACCGATCCAAATAGGTACGGAACACCTCGTTCATGAGACTCATGAACACTGTAGGAGTGTTAGTCAAGCCGAAGGGTACCGTAGTGAACTCATAGTGGCCGTATCGAGTCTAGAAGGTGGTCTTATGGATGTCTACCTCTGTGATGCACAACTGGTGATAACCAGACTTTAGCTCTATCTTAGAGAACACTCTGGCTCCCTACATTTGGTCAAAAAGATCATCAATCCTAGGCAGAGGATAATGGTTCTTCACCGTCACCTTATTAAGCTACCTATAATCCATGCACAGATGAAGAGACCCATGCTTCTTCTTCACAAAGATGACCGATGCACCCCAAGGTGAAACACTAGGTCAGATGTGCCCCTTCTCGAGCAACTCTAGCTGCAACTTGAGCTCCGTGAGCTCATGGGTAGTCATCCTGGAGGGTGCACGAGACACTGGCTCGACACTCGGCACAAGATCAATGTGAAAGTATAACTCTCTACAAGGTGGCATCCCTGGTAATTCTGGTGGAAAAACATTGGCAAACTCTCTCAAGATGGGATGATCATCTAAAGAAGCCTTTGGCTCATCTACTAATCAGTCATTAACAGTAATGGTGAACATCTGACATCCCTTCCACATGCAATGCTTAAACTGCTGAGTAGATATCATATGAACTACCGTGGGCTTCTAAATGCCCACTATCTCGACTGTCATGCCATGATCGTCTAAGCAGCTAATCACCTTTTAGCGACAATCTAGCTTGGCTCTATGAGCCGCAAGCCAATCCATGCCTAAAACCACACCATAAGATCCTAAGGGCATAACCCTAAGGTCGCATAATGTAGTGAAGGCCCCCAAAGATATCTCACAGTCATTAACCAAAGCATCTATTGCCATCTTGGCACCTGTGGCCAACTCAACCTCCCACCTATTGCCCTGCCTAGAGGCCACTAGCCTGCAACGCTCTACTAACGATGGAGATATAAAGAAATTAGTAGTGCTAGAATCAAATAAAATAGCAATGGGAACATCCCCAATCATACCTGCAATCTCGATCACTGAGGCCTGGAAGTCAGCTTGGTAGTTATCAATCGCTAAAAGCATACAGTGGGACCTACCCACATCCCCAACTGTCTGCTCTGATCCTCATGCACGAGGTTGTGCTCCTGCTGTATAGTCTTGTGGGCACTCTGTAGCTAAATGACTTGCTCCACCACAAACATAACATGGTACCCGAGCCTTCACCTATACTAACTATGTCTTACTCGACTGATGCTACCCAAGTCAACTCATGGACCTCTATGAACCTCTAAATGACTGCTATGATCTAGTAGGCCCCACAAATGGTCCCTACTGTCGTTGATCCCTACGCAGGTCATGCTGCTACCAACCGTGATTATGACCCCTGTGAGCCCTCTATTGTGGCCTGGACCTCTACTGATGCTGTTGTTATGGAGGTCTAGGGGGTAATGGTGTAGAACTAAATCCTCCCCTCTGAGGTGGTGATGGTGGTCGGCGGAACCCTGATGCTGCTGCTGGATATGGTCCTGAAATTGGGGCCATGAACTCTGACCCCTACCTAGAATCTCCTCTCCTATGTATGCCTTCTTAGAATCCTCACTCATGGTCTGGTGGTCTGCCATGTGCACTGGTCCTAGTATCCCATGATTCAAACCTTTGATAAATTTGTGAACCAAAATTTTTTTATCATGGAGGTACTCTGCATACCGTGACAGCTCAATGAACCTATTCTCATACTATGCTACAGTAGAACCTCACTGCTGCAAGTCATGGAACTCATCAATCTGACATTGTCTGTAGTGATCCGAAAGATAACACACATTAAAGCATGCAATGAAGGCGTCCCATGTAAGAGTATCCAGTGATAGACGATGCTTGCACTCCTCAATGCACCACCATGTCACCATTGCGTATCTCAAAAGGTGAACTACCATGCATACCTTTGTGTTGCTCCCATAGGGAAATAATGCAAAGAACCTATCGAAACTAATGAGCCAAGACTCAACCTCGGCTCCCTCTATGCTCCCTGAGAAGGTGGGTGGATTTGTTGGAGTTAGGGTTGACAATTGAGAGGGGGGTGAATCAATTGTCTTGAAACTTTAATACTTGCTGCAGTTAATTCCTTTTTACCGCTTCATAGCAAATTAATGATATAAGAAAGAATCAATAACACATGAGCAGAAACATAAATAACACACTTGACACTAGGATTTTTAACGTGGAAACCCGGTTAAGGAAAAACCATGGTGGGGGTTAACCCACAAAGATTATACTATGTTAAAAGTATTACAAAAGGATAATGCACATGCATTTGGGCTCACTGCTCAAAGGAATGCTCACTGCCTACAATAGGGTCAGTACCTATAGAAAGAAGATTACAATGTGTTTGAACTGATAATTAGCATCTACCAAAGCAAAGATTCAGTTCTGGTTTAGCATAGAATACCGATTTGATACACTTCATCTTTATTTTGCCTTGTTTCACTCCTCTGTCATAATCCAAGCTTAGATATTCACCTTCGCACTTATATCTACCTTTATTTGCACTTATTCCATCGTCGCATCACTACCACACCCAAATCACTCGAATCCATCAGCTATATATATCCACATCATGAACTTAAATAATTTTTCAGTCAGCTTTAAGAACACTTAAAACTTTTATTGAAGACTCTGCTTTGTCGGCCAAATCCATGCACAACTTGTAACATGGACCAAAAACTTGTATTAACAAATAATCAATAATTTTGGGCACTATTGCTGATTATCACAAATTGTCCAACCAACAACTTTCATATATTCGGAACCAAGATCAATTACAAAGTCAGCCTGTTCTTCTTTTGTCTGCACTGACAAACTGGAACCCGATACTTAGATGCTAATAACTTTTGAATCCTTCATCACCGGAGGCTAAAATTTTGGATTTAGATTATCCTGACAATCCTTATGACTCCCTTAGATCTACAACACACTTTGATTTACCACCAGAGAGATCCAGACCAAGATATCGGACCCTGTCACATGCCCTATTTTTGGCTACCCAGACTTAGATAATTTCTTATTCTGACTTCCGGTATGAACAAGTTATGTTATGTGGATGTGTGGAATAGTCTTAGTTGCCATCAATGACAACACATGACATGCCTTACAGTGTCTCTTGCCAACAATCTCCCCCTTTGGCATTGATGGCAACACTTAGTGAAAAATGACTAAGTGTCAGAACACTCCCCCTTACTATGCACACTTGAGATTTTCATTGACCTCCAATGCTCCCCCTTTGCTGGATTCCTTATTTTTCACTACTCTTCACTCCCCATATGACATCAATGGCAAAGGGTGTGTCTGTAAACCAAAATTTATACAAAAATTCTCCATACCAGACCACATATGTACAAACAATCCTTAAGTCCTATTTACATAATCGTAAGTACATCTCCAAAAATGTTCTTTACCTGTGCCAGATCGTTATCCCAATTCTTCTTTGTAGTCTTCAAAATTGAAATGTGGCCACTGAAGAGACATGCTTGTGACTCTGTTGTACACAGATCACTGGGATCACTTGACTGAGCTGTAGCTTGAGCTTCAGTCAGAGCATTAAACATGAACTCCATTTTTGGGAAAAGTAGTCCCCATAGTTCACTCATTCTTGTCTCTATGCCCTCCTCTTTTGTCAATTTCTTTATTTCTTCAATCAAGTTGATCACTTGACTCTCTTTACTTCCCACTGATGCTGATAATGGATCAAAAGAATTGGACACACTAGATAATTTCTGCTTAGACACTTTTATTTTGTCTACAATATCTTCTATATCTTTAGGACAAGATAGACAAAATTTGTATACACTACCTCCTTTTGTAAGAGCATTTTGAATACTCTTTATACTGGCATCCAACACCATTTTATCTACTCCAATTAATCCCTTAGGAGCATCAAATCTTTTATCATTGAATTCTTTCTAAACCTTTACCTCTGCAGACTTCTCTAAGGACTCAAAATGAGAACTTACCAAATTAATTAGTTTCTTTAATTGTTTGGAGGGGGATGCTAAAGAATCCTTCTGGTATGTTGGCATGGTTTTCTTTAAAATCTCCTGATGCCAAACCCAGTAGCTCACTATCCTCTATGTGAGACTTCAATATCTTTTCTCTTGCCTTGGCTTGTGTTAAAGAAGCTATCTTCATCATTTGGACCGGAGAGAGAGTATACAGGTTGATTGGTCCTTAAATTAGTTTTGGTTCATCAAGCTCTAGCATTTCTTTCCTCAAGAAACTCTTCACTGCATCTATAGTGTCTCTAGCCATAATTTCTGGACCACCTTCCTTTCCTTGAGTTTTCGCAATGACAGTATCAGGACTATTTTGTTTGGGTGCATTAACATTTGCACCATTTTCTTCTGCTTTATCTTCCTTACTCTTGACTTCTTCTTCTTCTTGGTTCTTAGCCTTTTCTATTTCATTCTCTTCGATCTTCAATGAATCATCTTCAATTTGATCATCTGCTTCTGTATTCATCTTTGCATCTTCTTTGTTAGAATGATCCAGAGAAGTTAGAATACCTCATGCATCAACAGTTTCATCTATCATTTTTACTTCTTCCCTGCTTATTGCTTCCTCTTCCGGGACTGGGGAATCATCCATTCCATATTGTTGCTCATCCTTCAGCTTCTCTTCTTCATCCAAGTCTGGTGTGTTATCGGTAGGCTCATCTGACACAACAAAGAACTTGTTCTTGTCCAATGCTTTTCTCAAAATTTGTTCAATTTCTTGAACTATTTCATCTATCTCTCCAATCATTAGTTTATTCATTCTTGTTTTACTCCTGAATTCATTTTTGACCTCTTTGAATATTTTGTCTATTTCTCTGCTGGAGATTACTGGACATAGAGTAGTTAGTACATGTTCTCTCAACTCCATATCTTTTGCCTTGGCAGCTTCTTTCCTAATTTCCAATATATCCTTCAGACCTTTTGGAACTTCTAACAAAATTTCTACTAGTGCTCGATTGAACACATTTAAGTACTTGATAGTAGCTTCTTCTAAGAGTCTTTTGTCAACATTATTGTAGAGATCATAGAATTTCATTAATGGTTTTAAGTTCCCATCAACAGTGATTGTCTTGACAATATTTTTCACAGAGGAAATTTTCTTCTCAGCATCAGCTTCTAATTTTTGTCTCTTTATTGTCTTCTTGCTTCTAGAAGGCTTCTCTTCAGATACTTTAACAACTTTAGCACCTATGGCCTTTAGCTTTTTAAGGCCATCATCTGAGTCTGTCTTTTCTTCATCCTCCTTTTCCAAACTATCACGAGATCTCTTTGCCTTTACTTTAGTTCTCTAGTTTTCCTTACCAGATAATATGTCTTCTGATTTCTCAGAATTGGCAGGTTTTGGAGGAACAGAGCTAGCAGTAGAGATCCTAGTAGTCCTTAGAGTGGAGGAGGATTCTACTAGAGTATTTCCTTGTTTCGTATCCTACTTCTCTTGCTCAACTTTTTCTATTCTTGCTTTGTTCTACCTCACATCTTCCTTTGTTATCCCAATGCTTTCAGCATACATTTCTACTTGCTTATGAGCTTTTCTCTTAATCTCTGGCTTCCGGAGTTCAACATGCAGTTTTTCACCAAGCTCTTTATAAGTCCCAAACCTCTCCACAGAGTCATCCTTGGGTTTGCTTAAGAGATGTTGAGCATACATTTTTAAAATCTTCTCATCAACCTCATAACCGATAGGCATAATCCAAATAGTTCTAGATTCTACAGCTTCCATTAGGCATTGATCAGTGTCCACCATAAAATAGATTTTGTTTGTGTATTTCTCAACCACTAATTTAGGGATTCTTTCCCTAGAGTGTATCATATTCTAAATTTTTTTAAAGTAACCCTAGATTGTAGTTTTCTGTACCTTAGAATCTCCAATGTTGTGTATATGATCTCTTATTTGTATTACAACTGGTTTGTCACTAGTCCATTGTACACCTTTTACTCTAGGCACTTCATTCATGAAGTAGAAGAATAAACACATAACTAGAGAACCTTATTTGAAGGTGTTCTTCTTTTCCTTAATTTTGATCAAGTTCTTAATTAGTTGGTTTTGTAACAACTCACATAGGTCATAATCTGTATTTTCTTTCAACATTTGATATGCCACATATATGGCAGTTCTAAAGATAGAGTTATCCATGCTGGAGTGATAAATCTTGTAACCAATCACCATAGAGGCAAACATAACATTTGGTTCAATAATGTCATTGATGGTCATTTCCCTTTTGTTGAACTTGGCACTGGTAGCATCGGTCACTGTTTGGTTCTTCATGGCTTTCAGCATGGGTAATCCACCAGTTAAATTTAACCCAGTTACAATCTTGATAACATCCTTTGAAATCTTGAATGGTTTCAATAGCCATATGAATTCATCATGTATTCAGCTCAAGATATATTGAACCCAATCATTCTCATCAAATGTCAAAAATTTAATGACTTGCAGAAAATGTTTGCTTTCTATGGCTTTGTATTCCAGTTTCAATTTATAGCTACCATCTCTTAGGTGGTTGTCAAACAAATCCAAGAGTTTCAATTTTTCAAATTCATCTATGCTATAGTAGACGTATGCCCTAATATCCTCAACATGCAGAACTCCATATGGGACACCAGAAAATGCTCCTAAAGGTTTGATTTCGACTAACTTGTATGGATGCTTCTTAAATTTTGGTCGGGGCCTTTTAGTAATATCAACAAGAAGAGGAGTAGCCATTGCAAAAGATTACAAAGTCAAAGCTTCATAAATAAATACCTTTTTCTTCCATGGAGTTAAGGTTAGTAGACAAATTTGTTAGTCACACTTCAAATCCTTGAAATCTTAGCTCAGACACTCTTCTTCTTGCTATCTTCGAATGCAAAGTGATTCAAATGAGGAATGAATGACCTTTTTATGATCCGCAAAACCTAATTTCCCTTTGTAATAAATGCTCTACCCTAACAAATCTAGTTAAACTATTTCTGCATACAGTCAATCTTTAGTTGCTCCACAAATCATCAAATCTACTTCTTTTCTTCTGGAAATCCTTTCAAATACTCTATAGTAACCCAAATTATCTTTTCACATCATGCTAGATTCAAGCACCTACTTACTGGCTGGGGGAATTTGATTTAACTATAGTTCCCCCTGAGCCAGAGCTCCTGACTCAATTCCCAGAGGAATTATCAGCACCGGATTCTGGTGCGGACCTATTGTCAACATTCATTTTACCTTTCTTCACCCATGTCTTGTTCATTTCATTCTAAACTTTATTTGAAAGGAAGCAAGGTATGCGGAACACACTTCCTACACTAATCTAATGAGGGAAGTAGAGTGCAAATTCTTTCAAATCCTTACAATTACAATGTTATCAACCCAATAACAGAGATATTGCAGAAAACAACATACACATAGAATGACACAGAAGAAGAGAGACAAGATTTAACATGGGGAAAATCCTTTTGGGAGAAAAACCCCACACTCTAAAACCTGCATAATGTATTAACAAATCTAAATGTTGTTTACAATACACTTGCAATGCAAGCTCTCAGGAGTCTTCGACACTCATATCTGGAGGTATTTCAGCAGCATAACAGTAACTCGTCAATCGCATAATGCAATTCCTCCTCAAAGCACCTGTTTATATAGAAAATATAAGGTAAAATTGCCTCTATCTTGGAATGGGCGTCCAACTTGGCCTCATGGCCCAAAACCCATGGCTATGGACACTTGGTCAACAATGTAAGATGCTTCTAACACTTGTCCACACACCTCATCCCAAAGAGGTCGCTTATTTCCAAAATGGGCTATGACAGATGCTCTTACGACTCTTATGACCGTCATAGAATCTGTCATAGCTGTCATAACTTATAGATGTAAGAGAATCTATCATACATAGGCTATAAATAGCATATTCTCTTACAACATGTCATAGTCCACCTTGGGGCACCCAAAGATGCTCTTCAACACATGTCTTCACCTGTCATAGAATATCCTATTTCTGACTCTTACATGTCATAACATTGTCATAAGAATCTGTCATGACCATTTCAATCAATATTCCCTTACACAACATCCAAGATGTAGACACATGGTAAAATATTCCTACCACAAAGTGAGATGCCTATCTCCTCATCTGAGGAACAAATTACAAGTTGTCATCTTCCATGTAGGATGACACATCACCATGCCACATCCCACAAGATGACAATATGAATTTACAATTTAATTTACAACATAGGCAATAAATAAATAAACACAATGAAAATAATACAAGGAATTACCAAGGTTGAGACACTTTAATTCCCAACATTCTCCCACTTGTCAAACACCTTGTAAGAGCCAATAGAATTAATGGGATTTAATTGCTATAGGTCGAGAGGTCTATAGACTCCGAACATCATCTAAACTTCTTTGTGCCCACTGGCTTCGTCAATGCATCTACAACATTCTTCAAAGTATCTACCTTGTCCAAATTTACCTTCCCATCCTCTACCATGTCTTGCATGAAGTGAAACTATACATCAATATGCTTTGTTCTGGCATGGAAAGTTGGATTCTTTGCAAGGCAAATCACACTCTGACTGTCACAACAAATCGTAATCTGTCCTGCATCAACACCAATATCTGAAGACAATCTCTTAAGCCAAATGGCTTCCTTACAAGCATGAGTTGCTGCCATGTACTCAGCTTCTGTTGTGGACAATGTAACCACAGGTTGTCACTTACTCATCCAACTAATTGCACCACCAAACATTGTGAATACATATGCACTGGTGGATCTCCTGCTGTCAATGTCACCTGCCCAATCAGAATCCACAAATCCATGAATATAAACTGAATGCAGAGGTCCTATAACATTATCATGATAGCATATGGAATACTTAGAAGTACCCCTCAAATATCTAAACACTCACTTTATTGCATCCCAATGTACTTGTCCGGGATTAGCCATAAATTGACTAAGGACTCCCACTACTTGGGCAATGTCTAGTCTTGTGTAGACCTGAACATACATCAAACTGCTAATAGCACTAGAATAAGGTACTTTGCTCATGTCCTCCACCTCACTAGGAGATTTTGGACAATCATTAATAGACAACTTTGTCCCTAATGAAATAGGAACACACAATGGTCTCCAATTTGCCATACTGAACCTATCCAACATGGTCTTCACATACTTACTCTAGCTTAACCAAAGTTTTCTATTTGCTGTCTCTTCTGATTTCCATTCCCATAATGTACCTGGCTGCCCCTAAATATTTCATTTCAAACTGTGCTGACAACTAAGACTTAAAATTAGAGATCATATTCTTACCCTTCCCAATCAGCAACACATCATCAACATATATAATGCAATAATGAGAATATGATCATTGTCTAACTTGTAGTACACACAATGATCTAATTTTGATCTCAAAAAACCAATTGACAACACAAAGGCATCAAACTTCAAGTACCACATCCTAGGAGACTGCTTCAAACCATATAAAGACGTTTTCAATTTGCAAACCAAATTTTCTTTACCTTTCACTATGTAATGCTTTGGCTGTGACATGTAAATCTCTTCCTCCAAATCACCACGAAGGAAGGTTGTTTTCACATCCATCTGTTCTACCTCTAAGTCATAAGCAGCTGCAAGAGATAATAGAAATTGAATGGATGTCAGCTTTGCAATGGGAGAAAAAATTTCACCATAATCAATTCCCTCCGCTTGTGAGTACCCCTTCACAACCAATCTAGCCTTGTACTTTTTAACACTGCCATCTGCACTAAATTTCTTCTTGAACACCCATTTGCATCCAACGGGTTTCCATCCATAAGGCAAAGGCACCAAGTCCCATGTTATATTCTTTACCAAAGAAGCCATCTCATCTTCCATGGCCTCCTTCTAGGAACCTACATCTTTCATGCCCATAGTCTCCTTCACAGTTCTAGGCTCATCAGTGTTAGTAAATAAAGAAAAAGCACAACTAGAATCAAGTAATGAATAACCAAACCTATCAGGTTGCTTTATTATTCATGTAGACCTCCTCAATGGATGATGTTGAGGTTTTGCTTCTTCTTTTAAAATTTTAGAGCTGCTAGAGCTCTCCTCATCATTTGGTCTCATAGGGTTTGTCTGTTCAGTCTTCTCAGGGGTAGAAGAAAATTGAACCGCATCTTCTTTCTTTTCTGTCTGTTCTAGCTGTAGAATAATGGAAGATAGTGTTAGCTCTATGAAGATAACACTTCTTCAATACAACACATTTTCAGCCACAAGATCCCAAATCTTGTATCCTTTCACATCGACACCATAGCCAATGAAGATACACTTAACAGCCTTGTTCTCCAATTTAGACCGTTTCTCCTTAGGCACATGTGCATATGCCTCACAACCAAAAACACAAAGATGTGTAACTGAAGGCTTCTTACCAGATCACACCTCCATAGGTGTCTTACCAACAAGAGCTAATGTAGGAGATCTGTTTACCAGATAGCAAGCAATGGCTATAGCTTCAACCCAAAACTTTTGTTCGAGGCTTGCTCCACTAAGCATACTCCTAGCCTTCTCCATCAGTGTCCTGTTCATCCTCTCTGCAACTCCATTTTTCAGTAGTGTATAAGGAGTTGTCTTATGTATTTCAATCCCTTTCTCTTTATAGAACTTCTCGAACTCTACTGAACAAAACTCACCACCATTATCAGTTCTCAAACACTTAATCTTTTTACTAGTCTGATTCTCAACAAAAGCTTTAAACTCTTTGAACTGACTAAAGACTTTAGATTTTCTTTTAAGAAAATAAACCCATGTCCTTCTACTATAGTCATCTATGAAAGATACAAAATATATAGATTTGGAAATTGAAGGAACATTAATAGGACCAAACACATCAAAATGAATAAGATCCAATAAACCAAAAGACTTGTGAGAACTAGAGTAAAACTGAACACAATTTTGCTTTCCATAAATGCAATGTTTGCAAAAGTCAAAATTGAGATTACACTCATATAACCCCTCAATGAGATTTTTATTTTTCAGGGCACGCAGACCCTTCTCACCAATGTGGTCATATCTCAAATGCCATAACATAGTCTTTTCAACAGGAAGCTTAACTTCCAAAGCACCTGCACTACTATCAGAACTAGTTACAATAGATTTCTTCACTGCTCATTCAGATGGTGGGGATGAAGTAACTGCAACTTTTTCTTTGAGTCAGAAGAACTATTACAATGTGAAGTGCATGCCTCCAGCTGAAACAAAGTACCTCTAAGAGTACCCTTAGCAAGCACCATAGATCCTCTAGTCATCTTGCATCCATCCTTAAAAAAACAACTTGCACACCTGCATCATTCAACATACTTACAAAAAGCATGTTCCGTGCTAGGCCTAGGATGTGCATAACCCCAGTGATTCCCTTCACTCGTCCATCAGGGAATCAGATTGAGACTCTTCCATGAGCAACAATCTTCAGATGAGAATCGTCACCCAGGTAAACCCTTCCACCATCAAACTTTTCATACTTTGTAAACTAGCTTCGATGCCAGGTCATGTGGAATGATGCACCAGAATCAATCAACCACACATCATCAGATGCATGGGTGGCCAGGGCTGCGATGAAGGCATCACCATCATCTTGTGACTTGTCAGAATATGAATCAAGAGCTTTCTTCTTCTTTTCCTTCTCCTCTTTGCACTCCTTTAAAAAATGCCCAATTTTGCCATAGTTCCAACAGAGAGCCTTGGACTTTCTAGGAGATTTAGATCTCCCACAGGATTTAGATCTACCCTTCTCAACTTTCTTGTCCTTCTTTTTCCCTTTTTCCTTGGGTCTTCCACAAACTGCAAGAGCCTCTTTGGCTACCTCAAAAGACTTTCTCCGCATCTCTTCAGATAATAGCGAAGATACCACTTCATCCATTGTGAAAGTGGATGTGGTGCTTCCAATAGCCATCACAAGATGATCCCACAAGTTTGACAAAGAACAACACAAGGTCATACACCAATCCTCCTCCTCCATCATAACACCAACTGATGTCAATTGAGCAATTAACATGTTGAAGGCATTCAGGTGATTTGCAACAGATCCTCCATCCTCCATCTTCAGAGAATACAACTTCTTTCTTAGAAAAAGTTTGTTCACCAGGGATTTAGCCTGATAAACATCACCCAACTTCTTCCAAAGGTCTTTTGTTCTCTTCTCCTCATGGACATTTAATAGGACAGAATCAACTAAACTGAGTCTTATGAGACCCTTAGCCTTTCAATCTTTGAGATCCCAATCAGCTTGTGCCATAGCAGTTGGTTTTACACCAGATACGGGTTCCCATAGGTCACGATAAACATGTAGGTCTTCCATCTTGAGTTTCCACAACTTGAAATTAGTGCCATTAAATTTCTCCATCTCTATTCTTCTGGATGTGCCTACCATCTCTTTCTTGCAACAAGATTGTAGAATACTCTACACATGACTCCCACACAAACTAAGATTAGCTCAAAAAACCCCTACCCAACAACTAGGACCAAAGGTGATCAAACTTTGATACCAATTGAAAGGAAGCAAGGTACGCAAAACACACTTCCTACACTAATCTAATGAGGGAAGTAGAGTATAAATTCTTTAAAATCCTTACAATTATATTGTTATCAACCCAATAACAAAGATATTGTAGCAAACAACATACACATAGAATGACACAAAAGAAGAGAGAGACAAGATTTAATGTAGGGAAAACCCTTTTGGGAGAAAAACCCCACACTCTAAAACCTGCACAATGTATTAACAATTCTAAATGTTGTTTACAATACACTTACAATCCAAGCTCTCAGGAGTTTTTGACACTCGTATCTAGAGGTATTTCAGTAGCATAATAGTACCTGTCAATCACATAATGCAACTCTTCCTCAAAGCACCTGTTTATATAGAAAGTACAAGGAAAATTACCTATATCTTGGAATGGGCATCCAACTTGGCCTCATGGCCCAAAACCTACACCTATGGACACTTGGTCAACATTGTAAAATGCTTCTGACACTTGTCCACACAACCCATCGCAAAGAGGTTTCCTATTTCTAAAATGAGCTATGACAGATGCTCTTACGACTCTTACGACCGTCATAGAATCTGTCATAGCTGTCATAACTTACAACTATAAGAGAATTTGTCATACACATGCTATAAATAGTATATTCTCTTACAACATGTCATAGTCCACCTTGGGGCACCCAAAGATGTCTTTTTCAAAGATGCTCTTCGACACATGTCTTCACCTGTCATAGAATCTCCTATTTCTGACTCTTACATGTCATAACTTCGTCATAGGAATTTGTCATGACCGTTTCAGTCAATATTCACTTACACAACATCCAAGATGCCGACACATGGTAAAATATTCCTACCACAAAGTGGGACGCCTATCTCCTCATGTGAGGACAAAATTACAAGTTTTCATCTTCCATGTAGGATGACACATCACCATGCCACATCCCACAAGATGACAATACGAATTTACAATTTAATTTACAACATAGGAAATAAATAAATAAACACAATGAAAATAATCTATGGAATTACAAAGGTTGAGACACCTTAATTCCCAACATTATTCACATCAAGTTTGCATTTGTCTTTGTCTTGTCTTGGTTCATTCAGTTTTCTATTTACCGGACCTCTTCTTTCATTATTCCTACTTCTGTAGAATCTTGCAATATGACTAGATTGATTACAATTGAAGCACACAACATTTCTTTACCCATTTGATTGAATTCCCCTTGATCTGCATTGATTAGCCATATGTCCAAATCTATTGAATGCAAAGCATTTTCCATTGAAAGAATTCCCATTTCCTCTAATGTTAGAGTTATTTATTATCATACTTCTGCATTGATTGGATCTATGACCATACCTCTTACAATTGAAACATTGACCAAAGAAGGATGGACCACTTTGATTTACTCTGCTTCTGCACTGAGTAGCTTTATGACCAAATTTATTGCAATTGAAATAATTTCCATTAAAAGATGGATACCTTTGAGCATTAGGTTGTCTTACTAAAGGTCTTCTAGATCTGTTTCTCCAATTCGTTGATTGAAAATTTCTTTGTTTGGATCTCGAGCTTTCTCCTTTCTCATACCCAAGACCATGCTTATCATCAGCCTTCTTTTGACTCTCAAGCAATGCTTCAAGTTTAGCTGAGCTTATCTTGAACTTCTCCTTGTATTCATTTGCAATTTCTAGGTCATGTCTGAGAATGACAATTTGTCTTTCAAGTTCTCTCTCATTGTCTCTACTTTGTTGTAGACTAGACTCTAGAAGGCCAGCTATTCTGTTCAATCTACAACATTCTTCAGTTCTTGCTTTTATAGTTTGATTCAGGTCTTCTCTAGTCTTCTTCCTTTTCTCAATTTCTTTGATTAGCCTCATTACCCTAGATTCCATCTCATGTTTTAGAATATAAACTTCTTTTGTTATCTTCTTACATTCCTTTGTCTTCTCTTCCAAAGCCTTATTCATGTCATTTTCTTTAGTAAGATTAACTAGCTGATGAAGTAGTTCCTTCTTTTTTTCCATTGATTTCTTTAATTTATCTTTTAGCAAGTCAATGCAATCATCAACATCCTTAATGTTCTCTTTCAGGTCATCTATTTCTTCTTTGGACCAGTCAAGATCTTCTAAAGCTAATTAAAGTTGTTCGCTGAGTAAACCCATTGAAACTACTTCCCAGATCTTCCTCAAGCTGTTAGACTTCTATCAAGGAACTTGGCTCTGATACCAATTGTTGGAGTTAGGGCTGGCAACTGAGAGGGGGGGTGAATCAGTTGTCTTGAAACTTTAATACTTGCCACAGTTAATTCCTTTTTACCACTTCATAACAAATTAATGATATAAGCAAGAATCAATAAGACATGAGTAAAAACACAAATAACACACTTGACACCAGGATTTTTAACCTGGAAACCCTGTTAAGGAAAAACCATGGTGGGGGTTAACCCACAAAGATTATACTCTATTAAAAGTATTACAAAAGGAGAATGCACATGCATTTAGGCTCACTGTCTAGAGCTCACTGCTCAAAGGAAGGCTCACTACCTACAGAAAGAAGATTACAATGTGTTTGAACTGATAATTATCATCTACTAATGCAAAGATTTAGTTTTGGTTAAGCACATAATACCACCTTGATACACTTCATCTTTATTATGCTCTGTTTCACTCCTCTGTCATAATACAAGATTAGATCTTCACCTTCACACTTACATATGCCTTTATTCGCACTTATTCCATCGTCGCATGACTGCCACACCCAAATCACTTGAATGCATCAGCTATATATATCCGCATCATGAATTTCAATAATTTCAGTCGGCTTCAAGAACACTTAGAACTTTTATTGAAGACTCTTCTCTATTGGCCAAATCCATGCATAACTTGTAATGCGGACCAAAAACTTGTATTCACAAATAATCAATCTTGTCAGTCACTATCGCTGATTATCACAAATTGACCAACCAGCAACTTTCATATATCCAAAACTGAGATCAATTTCAAAGTCAGCCTGTTCTTCTTTTGTCTACACTAACAAACTGAAACTTGATACTCAGATGTTAATAACTTTTGAATCCTTCATCACCGGAGGCTAAATTTTTTGATTTAGATTGTCTTGACAATCCTTATGACTCCCTCATATCCACAACACACTATGATTTATCACCAGAGAGATCTAGACCAAGATACCATACCCTATCACATGCCCTATTTCTAGCTACCCAGACTTAGATAAGTTTTTATTCTGACTTTCGGTAAGAACAAGTTATGTTATGTGGATGTGTGGAATAGTCTTAGTTGGCATCAATGGCAACACATGACATGCCTTACAGTGTCTCTTGCTAATAGGATTCAACCTAAGAAAATCCCTAATGGGGTCCCCTTAGTCTCTATGTCCTCTGAAAGGCTCATTCACTGCCTCTCATTGTCCATAGTCATAAGGTCTGTGGTATACCTACTCTATCCTCACAGCCTCCTCTCACCACACATGGTACAGAGGACTCCTACTACAAGCTCTATACGTTGAATCGACCACCTCTGCTGTGGTCTCGGGTACATCGACATATGGCTCAATACATGGCTCCATGCACGACTTAACACGTGGCTCCACTTGCGGCTCTACATGGGGCTCGACACTTGGCTCTACATGCGACTCAGCATGCGGCTCATCATGTGGTGCCTCTCACCACTCAAAGTGGGGGTTGACACGCAGCTCTATACATGGCTCGACACGTGGCTCTGCTACGGCCGGTGGTAACCTCTCTAAGACTACCTTTAAAGCCTAAAGAATCTAAAGTCCTAAATCAGGTGTGGGTGGTACCTGTGGTGCCTATGGTCCCTATGGTGCTGGTGGTCCCTGACCCTCAGTTGATGACTCACTTGTTGGAAACAATGCAGATAACTGAGAGGGGGGGTGAATTAGTTATCTTAATTTCTTAACTTTTTCTTCTATAACAATAGTGCGGCATCAAAACATAAAAGCATAAATGAATATGAGAGCAGAAAAGTAATCAACACACATAACACAAGGATTTTTATGTGGAAAACCCTATTAAGGGAAAAACCACAGGGTGACTAACCCAAGATTGTATTCTCTGTTAAAAGAATAGAAGTACAAAATGGCACTTGCCAATTAGGGCTCACTGCCCAAGCACACTGCTCACAAGAGGCTCACTGCCTACAAGAGACTCACTGTCTACAAGGTATATAGAATGTAACCAGTTGTTTGAATTGATGAGAAGCATCCACATATGCTAAGGTTCAGTTCTGGTTAGGCCTAATACACTGATCTACTACACTTCATTCTTCCTCTTCTTTAGTGTTGTTGTCCTGTCACATACCAGACCTATATTGCTGCTTTCACACTACTCTCTACTTTTCTTCACACTTCACAACACACCACACACACCTTCATACCAAAATCAATCTGGTATATATATTTAAATCAAGGATTTCAACATCTTTCTAATCGGCATCTAGAAAAGTCAAGATATTTCCAAATTCTGGTCTGTCAGCTGAATCCATGCTCTCTAAGTGATACGTATCAAAAAGATAGTTATAGAAGTCATCAATCATGTTGGCCAATCATGAATGATCTCTCAAGAAACTTGATCACCATCAATTTCTCATCCAGATTAAGGTCTGATGCTCTGTCGATCAGTTCTTCCTCAGTCTACTCTGCCAACCAGGAACCCACCATTTAGGTGCTCATATCTTTTCATTCTTTCATCACCGGAGGCTCAATCTCTAGAATGTATCAGTCATGGTACTCCTCTTGACTTCCCCAAGTCTGCATTTTGTTGAGATACTTCCTCTGAGAGATCCAGACCGGATTGTAAGACCTTGCTGCATGCTCTGTTCTTGCTTACCAGACCAAAATACTCTTCAATTTGACTTTCGGTATAGACATACCATGTCCTACAGATGTGTGGGATGGACTTTGTTGCCATCAATGACAACACTCATGAAGCCACACAGTGTCTCTTTCCAACAATCTCCCCCTTTGGCATTGATGGCAACACGTAGTGAAAAATGACTGTCACACTACACTCCCCCTTGGTTGTACACTTTTTCAGAGTTCCCCCTTAGCTAGATTCCACATTTTTCACTGCTCCTCACTCCCCCTTTGACATCAATGGAAAAGGGTAGAATCAGCACACCAAAGTTTCCAAAAATCAAACTATACTTAGCCGCATAAGTATATATACATGTTATACTTACATATATTGAAGTATGTCTACAAAGGTGGTCTTTAACTGTACCATTTTTGTCACCCAACTCTTCTTCATCCTATCCAAAATTGAAATGTGGCCACTTAGCAAAAATACAAAAGCTTCTGCCCTCTTTAAGTCTACTGGATCACTAGTCCAGGCTATGGTCTAGGCATCAATTAGGGCCTCATGCATTGCCTCTAACTTAGGATAATTATCCCTCTTAGTTCACTTAGCCTGCTTATTCTATTTTTCTTCTCCTTCTCA
This sequence comes from Cunninghamia lanceolata, assembly GCA_027924645.1. Taxonomy (NCBI): domain Eukaryota; kingdom Viridiplantae; phylum Streptophyta; class Pinopsida; order Cupressales; family Cupressaceae; genus Cunninghamia; species Cunninghamia lanceolata. Next base: position 2,940,550 of record BSBN01000236.1, read on the forward strand.
AGCTTCTTTATTTCATTTAGCTACAATAGTCTGACATTCTTGACTTATTATGGAAGAGGTGAGAGGATCAAAGTTTTGAGATAGACTTGATAGTTTTCTCTCTTGTTCTTCCACTTTCTTCGTAATATCTACTGTCACGATGGACCAAGATAGACAAAATTTGTATAGATCTCCACCATCTTTAAGAGAATTTTCTAAGCTCTTTATCCCAATATCCAAATTTCTCCTATCATTTGTTATAAGTCTTTGTACCTCAGAGAATCTCTTACCCAAAAACTCTTTTCAGACTTTCTCTTTTGCTGCTTTCTCTAAAGAATCAAAATGTGTGCTAACAAAATTAACAAGAGATTTTAGATTACCAGATGAGGAGGCTGAAAGATCCTTCTAGAAGGATGGCATGATCTTCTCCAACACACTGAATGCAATCTCTATCAGCTCACAGTCTTCCATGTGAGACTTCAGAAGCTTTTCTTTTGCTTTGGCTTGAGCAAAAGATGCTACCTTCATCCAATTCCATCATTTCCTTGGTCAAGAAGTCTTTAATTGCTTCTGTAGTGTCTCTTTCCAGAGACTTCTTTCCTCTTGTAGCCTCAGAGGTGTCAATAGAGACCTTCTCTGTTTGTTCTTCTTCTCTTCCCTTTATCTCCTTTTCTTGGTTTTCTATTTCCTCTTTTCTTGGTTCTTCTTTAGTTCTAAAGTCTGCTGGAGGATCCAGATGAGAGATTTTTACTTCTTCATGGACTTCCTCTTCTGGAGCAAAGGAATCTAGGTCCTTAGTCTTCTCCTCACCTAACTCCTTTGACTCTTCTGCACATTTCTCAGTAGGATCTTCCTTTGATATACTTACTCCTTCGACATCCATGGCAGAAGGTTCATCACCTAAGTCCTCTATAACAGGAAGATTGAATCTTTTAAATGCATTCAAGAGGATATCTTCTGTTTCTTTTGCCACTTGGTCAGTCTCTCCAAGCATAAGCTGGTTCATTCTTGCTTTGCTCTGGAACTCATCCTTGCAGTCCTTGAAGATCATGTTCATTTGTTTAGGGGTAGTGGAAGGATAGAGTTGGATAGCAATCTACTCCCAGATCTCCAAATAATTTTCTTTGGCATTGTCTTTTCTGAGTTCAAGTACTTTCTCTAAACTCTTGGGGATTAGAGAGATGATTTCAATGAATGCTTTATTGTATAAGTTTAAGTACTTAACTATAGCTTCTTCCAAGATCCTTTTATCTGTGTCACTATACTCATCATAGAAATCAGTCAATGGTTGCAGATTTCCATCCACTGTGACTACCTTGACAACATTATTGACAGAAGGAGTGGACCTTTTAACAAATTCTTCTACTTCTTCTTCCTTGTTTTCACTGGCAGAGGATTCCATAGAATTTTTCTTTTTCTTTTTCATTTTCTTAACCTCCTCATCTGTTTCTGTCTCTTCATCATCTTTTTGACTTGTATATGACCTTGTGGCCTTTTTCTTTGTTCTCTTCTCACCCTTTCCGGATGTCTTGGATTCTGGTTTAGAGGCCTTTTGGCTCTCAGAGGTGGCAGGTGCAGAGCTCTTGGAGGATCTGGTCTGGGAGGAGGCTTGCACTGGATCACTTTCTCTTTTTGCTTCTTGTTTCTCTTTCTCTGGTCTTTCTAGTTTCTCTCTATTTGCATCAACTGCTTCTTTAGAAATGCCAAATCTTTTGGCAACTTCCTCTACTTCCTTTCTCACTTTTCTTTTCATCTCCGGTTGTCTTAGCTCCACATGAATCTTCACACTCAACTCTTCAAAGATTCCAAACCTTTTTGCCTCAGGGTCCTTGGGCTGACTCAGCAGGTGTTGGATATTGAGCTCTAGAATTTTCTCATCAACCTCATACCCCATTGGCATAATCCAGACTATCCTTGGCTCCACTGCCTCCATTAGGCATTGATCAGTGTCTACCATAAAACACATTGTATCCTTGTAGTTTTCAACTAGAGATTGGGGGATTCTCTCTCTGGCCTGCATCATGCCTTGGAAGTTTTTGAAGTAGCCCCAGAGTGCTGTATTTTGTGCCTTGGCAATACCAAGCCCATACATATAATCTCTGATTTGTATGGAAACTGGTCTATTATTTTGCCTTACCCAACCACTGGATCTGGGTAGCTCATTCATAAAGTAAAAGAATAAACATAGAATCAAGCCACTGTACTTAAATGAATTCGTCTTATCCTTCTTTATTTTCGGTAAGTTCTCTAACAGTTGGTTTAGGAGAAGCTCACAAAGATCATAGTCAACATTTTTCCTTAGCATTTCATATGTAGTATATATGGTAGTTTCGGATACTGAGTTTTCTCTGTTGGAGTGATAGATTTTGTAACCAATTATTATAGAGGCAAATTTTATATCCAGATCTATGATGTCTTCTATTGTCATTGCCCTCTTGTCAAATTTTGATCCGGTAGCCTCACTTATAGTTTGGTTTTTGACTGATTTGAGAGCAAGCAACCCACTGGATGAGTGTAATCCGGTTACTGCCCTAATGGCATTTTTAGTGATCTTAAATGGCCTCATCAACCACATGAAGTTTTCATGCATTCTGTTCAGAACATACCGGACCCATTCATCTTCAGCAAAACAGGGGAAATGAATGCAATGTCCAAAATGCTTATCCTGGATGGCCTTGTACTGAGGTTTGAGTTCAAAAGATTCATCTATTAACTACTTGTGATAGACATCCATCGTCTTGGATTCCCCAAATTCTTCAATATTCACATGAATGTATGCCCTAACATCTTCTACATGCAAAACCCCATGCGAAATGCTAGAGAAGGCACCTGAAGGATCAACTTCTAGAGATTTGTAAGGGTGTTTCTTAAACTTAGGGCGCGACCTATCAGTGATTTTGACAACATTCAGAGTAGCCATCTTTCAAAAGATTCAGAGAGAGATATTCAAGAGTGAAAATACCTTTTTATGCCTCTAGGGTTCACGATATGCGCCGGATAAGATTGTTGGTTGAATCAACTTCTGCAGTTGATCTTTGAGAGGTTTGAGACAATCTTGTTGCAGAGCTCCTTCTTTCTTCTTCTTGAATGCAAATGTGCAAATGATGAACAAAAGAACCCTTATATTTCTGTGCAAACCCTAATTCCATTTTGCATTAAATGCATAACTTAAGTCATTCTGGTTGCCTTGTTCTCCTTGTCCTAAGAGAGATCTTTTTGGAACACTGAGATGCACTTAGAGTTATTCTCGGTGATTATTGACAATCTATCTTCCTTTCTTCAATCATTTCATTTATCTGCAGATCAAGATACTTCAATTTTGAATCATACCAGATCTAACTGTGAGAGTCCTACTTTTATCGGATGACTGTCAAACCTATCGGCAAGAAAAGCCCTATCGGCTACTTTAGATTCTACTTTGTTGATACACCAATGACTTTGGTCTTCGGTGAGACTCTACACTATTGGCAACCATCATTTTGTTAATTCTAATACATGATCACTTTCCTTCTTCACTGTGACCCTTATCATCGGTGAACACTTACCAACTTAAGCTGATGCACCGATAGACCAACCACTTATCGGCGTGAATTCAACCTTCAATGAACTTCCTTTTTGTGTCTCTGATACGTTAGTCACTCTGATCACTCATTAGCCAGATGAATGTTATCAGTCAAACCTTAAGATCTCTTGCCACTAGTTGATTTCTCCTGATGGATCTCCATCGGTATCAATTATCCCTTATCACCCCAGTGTAACTAAGACAAATTAGCATTTACTGTCACAGTTTCGGCAAGACATGCGGATCTTTCATATTTTTACCAGGGGTTATTTAGATATTTCTCTAAGAACCCTTTAATCTGTGGCTTTCCATGTGCCAATTTCAAGCACCGATTGACTGGCTGGGGGAATTTTATTTTCCTTTGTGACTCCCCTTGAGTCAGAGCTCATCTATTCAATTTTTGAAAGGAATATCAGCACCAGCTTCTGGTGCAGATCCATCCCCAACATTTTCTATACTTCTCTTCACCCAAATCTTGTTCATCTCCCTTTGAACTTCATCCGCATTTACTTTTCTTTTTCCTTTGTCTTGATTTTGGTTATGATGCACCAGAACATTTTTATCCTGATTCTTACCTCTACAAAATTTGGCAATATGACCAGATCTATTGCAATTGTAGCAAACAACATTTCTTTACAAATTTGACTGATATCCTCTTGATCTGCATTGATTAGCCATATGTCCCATTCTATTGCATGCAAAACATCTACCATTGAATGAATTGTTTATTTGCCTGTTTCTGCATTCATGAGATTTGTGACCATACCTTTTGCAGTTGAAACATTGTCTGGAGAAGGATGAATTAGTCTGATTCATTTTTCTTCTACATTGATTTGCTTTATGACCGAAATTATTGTAGTTGTAACAATATCCATTGAAGGATGGATATATTTGAGCATTTGGTTGTCTTACAAGAGGTTTTCTAGGCCTATACCTTGGATTTCCTTATCCAGAGTTCTTCTGACCAGATCCGGAGCTTTCACCTTTTTCATATCCCAAACCATGTTTGTCATCTACCCTCTTTTGGCTTTCAAGAAGAACTTCAAGTTGAGAAGAGCTTATCTTGAATTTCTCTTTGTATTCATTTGTTGTTTGAAGATCCCTTTTAAGAGAGTCTATCTGATTTTCAAGTTGTTCTTCATTATCACTAGCTTCTTCAAGATCAGATTCTAGATGCTTGATTATTCTATCCATTTTGTGGCAGTCTTCTGACTTCTCCTTGAGAGATTGCTTTAGATTATCTTCAATTTTCCTCTTCTCCTCAATTTCTTAGGTGAATTTCATAACCCCTAATTCCATTTCATGTCTCACCATAATGACCTCTTTTGAAAGCTTCTCACATAGCTTGTTTTTTTCATTCAAATCTTCATTAGTGTCATTGGCTTTACTTTGACTTGCTAATTGTTGAAGAAGTTCCTTTCTCTTTTTCAAAGAGATACTCAGTTTTTCTTTTAGTTCATTTATGAAGTCATCATCTTGTTTGAGTCTTTCCCTCAGGTTATTGACCTCAGAGTAAGATTTCTCAAGATCATCTAGGGCAGACTGAAGTTGTTCCCTCATGCCATACATATCCATTAAGATTCCCAGATCTTCCTCAAGCTGTTAGGCTTTGTTTGGAGGAACTTAGCTTTGATACTAATTGTTGGAAACAATGCAGATAACTAAGAGGGGGGGTGAATCAGTTATCTTAATTGTTTAACTTTTTCTTCTTTAACAATAGTACAACATCAAAACATAAAAGCATAAATGAACATGAGAGCAGAAAAGTAATCAACACACATAACACACGGATTTTTATGTGGAAAACCCTGTTAAGGGAAAAACCATGGGGTGACTAACCCAAGATTGTATTCTCTGTTAGAAGAATAGAAGTACAAAATGGCACTTGCCAATTAGGGCTCACTACCCGAGCACACTGCTCACAAGAGGGTCACTGCCTACAAGAGACTCACTGTCTACAAGGTATATAGAATGTAACCAGTTGTTTGAACTAATGAGAAGCATCCACATATGCTGAGGTTTAGTTCCGGTTAGGCTCAATACACTGATCTACTACACTTCATTCTTCCTCTTCTTTAGTGTTGTTGTTCTGTCACATACAGAACCTGTATTGCTTCTTTCACACTACTCTCTACTTTTCTTCACACTTCACAACACACCACACACACCTTCATACCAAAATCAATCTAGTATATATATCTGCATCAAGGATTTCAACATCTTTCAAGTCGGCATCCAGAAAACTCAAGATATTTCCAAACTCTGGTCTGTCGACTAAATCCATGCTCTCTAAGTGATGCGTATCAAAAAGATAGTTATAGAAGCCATCAATGATGTTGGCGAACCATGAATGATCTCTCAAGAAACTTGATCACCATCAATTTCTCATCCCAATTAGGGTCTGATTTTTTGCTGGTCAGTTCTTCCTCAGTCTACTCTGCCAAACAGGAACCCAACATTTAGGTGCTCATATCTTTTCATTATTTCATCACCGGAGGCTCAATCTATGGAATTTATCAGTCATGGTACTCCTCTTGACTTCCCCAAGTCCGCACTTTGTTGAGATACTTCCTCTAAGAGATCTAGACCGGATTGTCAGACCTTGCTGCATGCTCGGTTCTTGCTTACCGGAGCAAAATACTCTTCAATCCAACTTTCGGTATAGACATACCATATCCTGTAGATGTGTGGGATGGACTTTGTTTCCATCAATGACAACACTCATGAAACCACATAGTGTCTCTTGCCAACATCGCTATGTATCTCTATGGATGCAGTGGCACGTGAACCCGTTTGCCTTGTCCTGGGAGGCATCCTACAAGAATAAGGTATTCACGAATCAGATGAATTTGCAAAATAATAATGTGCCCAAACAAGCCTAGTGTTTAAACTTGGGCTATGATAACAAATGTCATGCCCACATTTTCCATGTGGTCATGACACGCAACACACATGTCATGTCCATATTTGTCATGTGTTCATGACACGAAATATCAAAAACTTTTCCACGTATCCCTAGAAATCCCCTCGCACACGTTAGTGTGCTCGGTGGCAATACGCATGAGGCGTAAACATGTCAATCAAATCTCAGGGTTGTGCGATTACATGTGTAATTCCCTGTGTGATGATAGTTGACTAGGGGGTTATGTGATGTGATGAGCATCACCATTAGGGTTAGGATCAATTTGACCTGAACCCTAAGTTTTCCTAAATGTGTGGCGTGATTTCAACCTGAATCGAAATTAAATTCCTAATGCTAGGACACAAAAAGATTAATTAATTAAGCTCATCAAACCATAAATATGTTGTGAAAATATTAAATTATTAATCAAAGCATATAACATAAATCAATTAAACAGCCAACCCAAAATTCCTAAAAAAATCTGGCAGCATAATGCCTCTAGGGCATACATGGGAAAATATTTAAAATAAAACACCTACTAAGCGTTTACCAAAATCTAATTAAAATTAATCAAAAATTATAAAATTACACTAGGTTGCTCTAATGGCTGCACTAAGATTTCTAAATTGTTATCTAGGTTAAATTAATTTAATAAATAACATTATCCCGAATGACCCACATATAAAATTTATAAAGTCTGAAGTCTAATAACTGCCCCTTGCTACTATAAAATCCTATAATAAGTTTGCTATAACAAAACAAATAATAACCCTTCCCAAACCATAATTAAAATTCCCTCCCAAAATCACATTCAAAAGAAGTATGAAATAATTTCCCCCACTCAAAGATGAAATAGACCTACATAGGGATAAAAATCTACACCCCATTATTTAATATTATTCTCACTAGATAAATTAATGGGCAACGTAGTAAAATTAATTCCCATAAGGTTAGAGAGGGAAAAAAAAAGGAAGATAAAAACCTCCACCCATAAAAATATTCTACCAAACTTTAAATTCACAATTAGTTCCAATAAAAGAAGGGAAAAGAACAAAGGAGAGATATGGGTTCACGTGCACCCATCCTCTCCAAATCTAAAACTAAATTAAATTCCCATCTCACAATGAAAAAAAAAAAAAGAACCTTCCCAAGCCCTAAAAGTTCTCTAAATAAAATAATAATTTCTTTATGAGAGGAACCCTAATCCTCTTTTATCTTTTCTATCCTCTCATTTTACCCTAGTTTCTCTCTCTCTCAAATGCATTCTCTTCATTTTGTTTCATTGTTTTATAGGTCCTCCTTGCTAGGCAACCATGACCGCCATTGGAATGGAGGTATATATTTACTATGTATGTAATATACCCGTATATATATATATATATATATATATATATATATATATATATATATATATATATATATATATATATATACACACACACACACACACACACACACACATACCTGCAAAAATATAAATATATATTTCCTTTTAAACATATTACAGGTTAAAAATATAATGCATGTCACGTTTGTGATAGCAGCCAAGGGCTGAAAGATTCAAGAGTTGAGGGACAGTAACAGAGGAACGCCGTGCCCTCAAGTTTTTTTTTGTTTTAGATTATATTAAGTGAAGACTCAAGGGGGGGTAGGTGGGGGGTCTGCACCCCCCCCTCCCCCCACCATACACAAACAAATAAATGAGGGCAGTGGTAGTCAGGTCGTCGTCCCCACAAATCTTGCTTTTATTAAATAGTTTTCAAACAACAAAAGAACACTTCGAAAGGAAATTAAAAAATATAACCACGGCTGCTGCATTAGCTGCTAGAGTTTATCAGATTCCTATTGATATTTTATTTATTATATTTCAAAAGTTTATATATATACACACACACACACACACACTTTCTTCTCTGAGTATACATATATATATTTAAAATAGAAACATACTTCTAGCATATATAAGAATATAACTGTATATATATAATATAAATATATATGTATGTATATATGCATAGGTGCCTATATATATAATTTACTCAGCTACACTATAAATATACATATTTGCATATGTATATATTTATATAAATAGGCATATATATAAATATTTACACACACACACACATGAACACAATAACTTAATCTATACCATAATTTCACTTGTTTTAAAAAAAGAAGCTACAATAATAGATTTAAAATCAATCTCTTTCCTTTTCCAAGATATAGGGTAATTTGCTTTCTAATCCTTTTTTTGCTTTTAAGAAAATAAAAGTGATAGCCTCTACCTATTTCTTTACTTAAGTAAAACATTAACTATATATTATCTTTTTAAAAAAAAATCAGCAACTAACATTAGTAAAACAAAAACTATATATTTTTTTTTAAATCAGCAACTAACTTTATTAAAACGAAAATTTAAAGCAACAACATATCCACATATATTTTCTTTTGGAAATAGTATATAAAAAAAATAGCAATGATGTATATTTCCATTTTGCAAACTTTCTTACAACAATAATAAAAGAAAAACAACAACATATATTCTTTTCTCTACTATGAGTCATTTCATTACAACATCATTTGAGGGGAACTACAACAATGGCTATTACAAAATTCATTTACAAGATGAGAGTGAAAACTCCTTTTCTTCTACACAACAAAATGCACTCCAACAAAATATGCCTTCACCCAAGCTCCAAGGGTCACCAATAAAACCTGCAAGAACTTAAAACAATGGATGGACAACCAGGCCACCAAAAATGCTCTCCTCCCTACCATAGACCAGCAAGTGGGTCACCCCCGAGCTTGGAGGTCAATCTTCACATGGTTTTTTCACACCACAACACAACAATAAGCAAACCACACAAATCATGAAGAACACCCATAAGATTCAACACAACACAAAACCCATAGAAATGAGTTTGAAAGGGTAGGGGAGTGGACATCACTTGACTCAAGAGGATCACTCCATAAAAATCTCAAGATCTCAACACAAAAATAAGGCCTCAAGCCCAAAATGATAACTCCATGAATATATAGATTTCACCATGCCACTCATGCCAACAAAAATACCCCATACTCCAATATCTTTCCCTCAAGGCCACAAAAAATACCAATACCAGGAGGGTGACCATGAGGAGGTTCACTCCTCCCCCACCCCACACATGGATGGACACACCCAAGTTGGTAGTCTCATCCCAAAACACCGAAAAACCCCACAACAAAGAAGAAACAAACACACCAAAGCATTTCAAGCACATAACCTAAATTTTAACAAAGCATAAGTAAGACTAAAATGCCATGAGACTTACCTTAAGAGCCCAACAATGGTTGAAAGTTGAAGAAGAGCCCACAATCCTTCTCCAAGCCTCCAATCCTCCAAAAATCTCTCTAACTTCCCAAAATCCTCCAAAGATAGAAAAATAAAGCAAAAATAAGAACCCCATTCCCCTCTCAAAGAGGAATTAAATAGGCCTCATTCCAAGGCCTTGAGGAATGAGAAGGTGACACATGTCACCTTCTCCTTCGTCTTCCCATCACACTTGCAAGGGAAAAAGAATGTGAGGGCGACATGTGCCACCCTCCCATCCATTCAAACCTCACCCTCCCCACATGTGCTCTCACACGTGTTAGAGAAAGGGTGGAGAGGTGGCATCTCTCCACATGGGCTCCAAGAGGATAAGGGATGACACATGTCATCACCTTATTCTCCAAAGGGAGCCCCTTCACTCCAAGATGCTCTAACACATGTGTGAGAGAATTGGAGGAAGGGTCCACACACTTGGGGGTCTTGAAGACTCCCCAAGTCTTCAAAGTGGTGGAATCCCATACCTTGGAAAGGGAGATGGGTCTTCTTTCAAGGCATGACTCATCTCCCACACTTATCCAATTTGAATTTTCGCCACTTTTATTTAACCCAAGATCAAGGTGACTAGACAAGGGTAACCCTAGGGTTTGGCATGCACAAACAGGGCCTAGACCCTAGGGGTACCACCTAGGGTTAAGTTTAGCCCCTAGTAAACACTTAAGGAGGTAAAAACTCACATAAAATGGCCACAAAATTAAATGACACCAAGTGGTGTACATTAAAACACATATTTTACAAAACATCACTTAAATAGTATAAAAAGGGTGAAATCTAGGCTAAATAAAAAAATACAAACATTTACGAAAACATCATACAATCACACATGATCCTTGTCCCTCTTGGGAATGGATCGGTCTAATGCGGGAAACACGTAGGTGTGAGATCAATCTCTGATTTTCCATGGCCTAGAAAATTATCTGCGCACTTGAACAAACAGATTAATCCAACATATATATATATACACACACACATATATACACACACACACATATATATATACACACATATATATATACACACACACATATATACACACACACAGATACACACACACACACACACACACACACACACACACACATATATATATATATATGCACACACACACACACACACACATATATATATCATAGCCGAAGCAAGTAAAAGCATACACCCACGCCATCACATAATTCATTTAAAACATTATACAAATCACATCATAAATAAGATTCATAATTGCATTTCTATATACTAACTCAGAATCAAAATCACATAGAAAATCCATATAATGATTTCACAACTAACATCTCTAATATCATCAAAGTGCATATCACATGTCTAAACATCATCAGTGAATCAAAATTAGGATATAGTCCAAATAACCACATACTAGGCATAGCTAATCCAAAATAAAGGAATATAGTCTAGAGAATCTACATATCAGGATCAACAATCCCCAAATGCCAAAATGTCATCAACTGTAAATGTGAAATAAGCAAAATAAGGGAGTGAAATAAATAGGCCTCACATACTACACATTCTTTGTATAATGTTTGGGTTTATGTTGCGGTATATTGTGAAGGGGATCTATTGATGGATAATTTAACACATACAACTCAAGTAGAATGAAGATCACTCTAATTCTTCTAAAAAGATAATTGATCGAAAAATCAATCACCTCCAAGGTCTTGGTGGCCAGGTCATGGAAATGTTGAAGCAACTAAGTGGTCTATATGATTTGTTTGTTCAAAGGGCTTGTACTAGTAATTTGAATTGTTTGAGAAAAAGATAATAAATCTAAACCAAAATTGTTAGATCTCACTCACATAAAGCACATTATAGATTCATTGAATATCCACCATAACTACTTCTAAATGTAAGATTAAGAGCCAACCCTATTGTTAAAAAAATGTGTGTTGTACACCTTTCGTAATAATGAATTATTTTAATAATGTAAAATAAACATTTATTTGTGGTGCATCTTAGGGGATGTGTTTAGCTACATTAAATATTTATTTGTGGCCACTTGTATATTTGTATGTAACATTGGGATATTTATTTTCTATGTGGAAGATAGAATATTAAATTTTAATTGATTGGAGCATAAAGTGAAAACTTAGTTGCAAGAATTAAATGAGGGTTCAATGGTTTTGTATACTTATGGTTTTGAGACACATGGTTTTCCCAATACCACAAGTTGTATCTATGTGAACTTGAGTCTTTAAATGCACGCACATGGTTAGTGGTTTGGGTTGGCTGGTTGAGTGGGTTGTCTTTGTATTGAGTTTATATTGTGAGTGCATATGCGAAGCATGACATGGGATGTGTGGATTCATGCTTAGAAACATGGAGGATGCATTGAAGGAGCTTGATATTTCAGAAATATTCATAAGGCTCTATAAGTGTATTGTATTGTTCCATTGCTAAATAATGCATTGAGTGTGCATGATTTGGGAGGCCATATTTTTCCCTCTTGAGGGTTTTGCCAAGATATATCTTGTGTCACCTTATGGTATGTTTTTCCTATTCTTTTGTATGTTAGATTCTAGTTATCATGGTTATGATTTGTTTACATTTTTATCTCTTAAGGGGTTATGTGGAAATATTCTATATTGTTGTATTTTTCCTTTCAAGTGGTATTAAAGCCTGGTTGCCAAGTTGTGGGAGGAGATCTCCTAAGTATTATAACCCTTACAATGAGTATATTGTTGTACATAGTGAATCCATGGAATTGTAGGTTAAGAATGAAGGCATTTTCAAGGTCACAAGTGTGTAGACTTAGGTTGTTGCAAATCTGAGATTTGATGGTGCTTTGGTTGATGGGTATTCAATTACCTAGCTCTATGTGTGAGGGTTTTGGAGGTAAGATTTTTTTAGAGGCCTCTTGAAAAAAATAAACCCCACCATTGAAGTTAGAAGGCCCAGAAACCTATATTTTCATATAAAACTTGATTATATTTGTTGACAAGAAAAATTCACCCATTTTTTGCCCTAAAGGAATCTGCAGAAGGAATCTTAATGTATGGTCATACGACGCAGTCCCAAAAAAAGGGTATAGTTGTAGGTTCTTAGAATATTCTTCTACACGGGTACTACACCAATATGACATATGGTGTATGCAAAGATGTAATATAAAAAATTAAAAACCACTAATGGGGTGCCAATTGGGCATGGACCCCTATCGACAAGACAACTGGCACAAGGGGTACATTATAGGTACAAGTGAAGGAAGCCATGTCAGCATTTTATGTTAGTTGTTGGCCATTCGACAGGCCACATGTTCAACAAGGCCTTTAGCCCCCCGGTCGCAGCCACTTATAAGGTTTAGCCCCTTACGAGCCATCAAACAATTTGCCGAAATTCAAAGAATATGAAACAAAATTGAAAACTTGCATTGGTTCCAAGGTTTGGAATTTTGAAATTTAAAACTTTAAACAAAATTTAATTCATGTTTAGGTCTGAAGGTAAAGCTATGAATTTGAAAGATTTGAACAATTTTTGAAACCTTTTGGAATCAACTACCACAGTGCCACCAACAACTCACTTGCATGCCACCCACACACCACCACCACCACCACCACCATTGATGATGTCATTTCCATATGATTCTAGCATCATTAGATGTACAATTGTGTGGATAGGTCCCACCAAGTGGCCTCTTCTAGCACTCGAAGGCCATTTTCTTCTAGAGGGCATAACTTCTGCCTAGGTTATCAGATTTTTGATTTCTTATAGGTGTAGAAAAGGTCTCTCTAAGCACTACACAATGGTATAAATTTAGTAATCATATTTTTTAGTTTGTGTTAGAATTTGGTGCTTTAATCCAAGCATTACTTCGAGACAATTAAATGGTCATAACTTTTGCATATGGAATTAGATTTTGGATTTTGAATAGGTGTTGGAGGGAATTTATAGTGTACTATGCAGATGATCATGTATATTTTTAGTTTGGTGTCCAGAGAGGTTTGTACTTGTTTGAGCACTTGTGGGATCCTAAGATTCAAGGTGTGATTGCATGAGCATTCAAATTATTGTTTGGGCACAAACTTAAGGGAGTACATGTTTTTGTCAGAACAATATGATGGTACAATAGTTTTTCAAATTTGGTACTTCCTGATATAGGTTTACAAGTTTTTTCAGAGTTTGAACTTTGATGGTGATAGGTACACAAGTTGTCTTCTATAAAACTATGGTGATAAGGAATGAAATGATGTATCTTTATGCTTAATAGGAAATCTATCAAACTATGAGAAAGAATGTTTTAACTATATTATCCAATAAATAGCTAAAACATACTCAAAATTTATCAATTTCCAAGCTAGAGTTATCATAAAATGTAACCCTAATCAATATATATGAATGAAAGAAAGATGTATGACTAAAGAATGTATCTCAAACTTAGTTGTAATCATATATAAACATCAAATCATAAATCTTAATTGCACTACAATAATCTAATTTCACGAAGTGTAAACAATATCAAAAACATAGGCTATTAATCTAGAAACAAATGCTTATTTTTTCAATTTCAAGTGATATTTTGTAAACCATGTACTAAAGACAAAGTATGATTAGGTACAAAAGATAAGATTACTTTAATCAACATAATAATACTAACAAGATCTGCAACACCACACTAATCTCCAAACCCTAGGTTTAAGACTAGCTAGGTTTTTAAGATATGCAAGGATTTTGTAACTCTAATGATGAATTTAAATGCAAAATTTACTTTACGAATAAAAGAAATGATGAATGCACCTAATTTAAATTTGATCTATAATAGAAAATAAACTTTTTTAGAAGTCAAGAAAGTTGCAAGAGTGTAGGAAGAGTCAGGTTCACCAAAATGTAATGTAGAAAAGAATGATCTATCCTTAGGAGTTAAACTAGGTCAAACCCTCTTCTACAAGATTGAGACACAAACCAAGCTTGGCTTCTACCATTGAGGGAGAGCCAAACTATAGGGGCTCTACCTCTTTGTTGTATAGATGAGTGTTAAACCAAATTCAACCAATCTAGCTAGGGCATAAGATCAAAACCCTAATTAAGAAGGATTGAGCTACAATTGACTGTCGAAAGCGAGATCTAAGAAACTAATTGAACAACAAAGGTAAAAGAATAGTTTAGAATCTGGATCTAATGATAGAAAAGCACAAGACTAGGGCACTTGGGTGCCCTAGACCTCTTTTAGGGTTTCCAGAAACTACAACTTTTCTCAGGTCTGCACTTGTAATATCTTTCGTCTCCCAAACTGATATCTCCCAAAACCTCTTTGTATGATCTATACACAAGAAATAAGGGAAAATATTTGTGGCTATATAGAAGCTTGCCTTAGTTAATCCCCCATCTAAATATTCCTACCACATAGATAGCTGAGATTAAATCCTGATGTTGTGTGTTCTCAGAAATCATAAGTGTGAACAGTGATATGCAAGATCTAATCAAATAATATCAAACCCTAGTCCTATATGACTCAAGAAAATAGGAAGGAATGATACAAAAGATGCTTCAGTCATGGAAGCCCATAAATTCACCTCAAGGACAAAGATTTATGGAAGGTCTACTGAATAAGAAGGTGATGCAACCATACCCTTGGAGGGTACTCAAGCCAAACTCAAGTCGGTGGTTCCAACCCTTCTCCTAATCATGCAAAGTGCTTCAACCTAGGAGCCAATGAGATAGACTCAAGATCTCATTTTCTAGCCTTCATACAAATATTTCCAAGAGTAATGTAGAACTCCACTTGATCAAAAACCTGCAATAACACAATAACATAGAGATCAATAGAAATAGAGAGCTTTTCCACATCAAGAGTGCTTTCAAAGATCTAGTTTCAAAATGATTCAAGTCACTTACCTTTATACAAGGCCATATAAAAGAGTAATTTGTGCTAAAATGCTGACATAACCCACCAAAAAGAAAATTTCAATTTAGGGTCGGCCTAAACAATATCAAAGCCAACATGTAACCTTAAATTGCCTCTCGAAACATGGGAGGGACTAGGATGCTTGGGAACCCTAGGCCTAGGGAACTTCAAGGTCTAGGTCCACTCTTAATGTGGACCTAACCCCAAATCTTAATTTATTTTTCTGGGTGATGACGAAACTTTAATTGGAATCATGACATTTTTTGTAAATGGGGCCAAAAGAGAGTTTGAAGGTGGACCTAAAAATGTACTAGGCTTGGGATCACTAAAGGGAGGAGCTAAACATAGTGAAATTGTGCCTACACATAAGTGTACACAATTTATGGCGTTACAATAGAAGATACAATACAATAAACTATCAACAGTAATTACAAAACCATGAGCCAAAACCACCCAAAAGTGGTGCCCAAATTATCTCCAATTAAAAATTTCTTATGATGTCTCAAATTATGCACCAACACATGTAACTCTCCCCTTTATAGCTCTTTTAAGTGTCCAACACATTTTCACATTTCCCAAAATGGGAGGTCCAACTTCTAGAGGCCATAACTTTTGATCCAGGTGTTCGATTGACGAACTGTTTGATGCATCAAAAATCTTGTGAAGAGATATATTAACATATAACCCACTTCGCTAGTTAGAAAAACTTTTAGGGCAATTAGGGACATCTAATTGTGTCAAATCTAAGTTTGAAACTTTTCTAGGAGTTTCAAAAACATGAACTTTAATATCTTTCAATCTAGGTATGATCTTGAGTCAAAACTCACCCAAGATGTTTACTTGGCAGTTCCACACCTTTTGGGAAAATTTTGAGTCTATTTATGCTCAAATGTAGACTTAAGGTAAAAATAGTAATCCCTACCATTTTTAGTTCCTTTTGGAAACTTTGAAAGTTATAAACCATTGTTCAAAATAAAGGGTATTCAAAAAGACCAAAATTAGGAAGAATAGTATCCTCTTGTAGTTGCAAGGTTGAGACACCTTTCCAAACATTCTCCCACCTATTGAACACCTTACAAGAGAAAAGGGAGTATCAACACCAAGATTTAATTGCTAGGGTTTGAGAGGCCCATAGACTTTGAACACCATCTAAACTTCTATGTGCTCATAGGCTTAGTTAATGAATATACAATATTCATCAAAGTCTCTACCTTAACTAGCTTCACCTTGCCATCCTGAACCATATCTCTAAGAAAATTATATTGTACATCAATATGCTTGGTCCTAGCATGAAATGTCAGGTTCTTAGCTAGACAGATCACACACTGCCTGTCATAATAAATTATCACTACACCTTGTTTCATTCTGATATTTGAACACAATCTCTTAAGCCAAATGGCTTCTTTACAAGCATGAGTAGCTGCAATATACTCATCTTCAGTAGTGGAAAAAGAAACCACATCATGTCACTTACTTATCCAACTAATTGCACCACCAAATAAAGTAAATACATTAGCACTGGTGGATCATCTACTATCAACATCACCTACCCAGTCTAAATCCACATAACCATGAATATCAATGAAATGCATGTCTCCTATCAAATTACCATGATAACACAAGGAATACTCTAAGGTACCCCGCAAATATCTAAAGACTCTTTTAACTGCATCCCAATGAACTCTACTAGGATATTAGACATATGTATAGAAAGAACTCCCAATTCTTGGCCAATATCTAGTCTAGTACAAACCATAGCATACATCAAACTTCTGACTGCACTCTAGTAAGGCACTTTACTCATGTCTTCATCTCTGATGTGGATGTTGGACATTGTGAAGTAGATAATTTCTTTCCAATTGCAAAAGGAGCACATATTGGTCTAAAATCTTGCATGCTAAACCTCTTTAAAGTTGAATTGGCATACTTACTCTGGCCAAGACATAGTTTTATGTTCATTCTATCTCTTCTTATTTCCATCCCAGAATATTTTTATCTACACCAAGGTCATTCATTTTAAATTTAGCTACAAGTTGAGACATTAGTTCTAAAATCATTCCTTTCCCTTTACTAGTAAATAACATATCATCAACATATAATGCAATAAACAGGAAACTATCACCATCATATTTTAAATAAACACAGTGATCAGATTTAGAATGCTCAAATCCCAAACTTAACACATATGTATCAAATTTATGGTACCACATCCTAGGACTTTGTTTGAGGCCATACAAAGATTTCTTCAATTTACAATTAAAATTACTTTTACCTTTCACCATGTAGTGCTCTAGATGCATCATATAAATATCCTCCAAATCACCATGAAGGAATGTCATTTTCACATACATTTGCTCAACCTCTAGATCATAAGCAATATAGTAGAAAGAAAGAATATGGATGTCATTTTTACAACAGGAGAAAATATCTCATTGTATTCAACACCCTCAACCTAAGAGTAGCCTTTTGTAATCAACCGTGCTTGTATTTCTCAATACCTCCATCTGAACCAATTTTTTTCTTGAACACCCATTTGCAACCAGCATGTTTTCATCATTTAGGAAATGGCACTAGGTCCCATGAATTATTCTTTTTCAAATCTGCCATTTCTTCATCCATAGCAATCTTCATAGAATCTACATCATTCATACCTAATTCCTCTTCTACAGATCTAAGTTCATCTATGTTCATATTCAAAGAAAAAATACATCTCTAGTCATTAGGTGAATACCTTTTAGGTAGTTGTCTATGCCTTGTAGACCTTTGAACAAGTTGTGTTGGAGGTTCTTCCTCCTCTTCTAAAGATTCAGAGCTAGATGAGCTCTCCTCAGCTTTGTGTCTATCTAAAAGGAAGCTAGGTGTGCGGAAATCACTTCCTACACTAATCTAATGAGGAGAGGGCTATGCAAATTCAAATTTATCCTAACTATTACAACAATGTTAAACCATTACCATGAGATATTGTAGCAAAACACAAGAACTAGAAAGTAGACAGAAGAAGAGAGACAAAGATTTACGGTGGGGAAAACCCTTATCGGGTGAAAAACCCCACACTCAGAAACTTGCACAATGTATTAACAAATTTGAAAGAATGTTTACAATACACTTGCAATGCAAGCTTCAATGGTCTTTGACACTCATGTCTGGAGTCAATCTGGCAGCATAACAGTACCTGTGAACCTGTGATACAAACTCCATCTCCAAGCACCTGTATATAAAGAGAAGTAGTACGAATGGAGGTAGCTTCTAGAGAAAATCACACAAGGAACTCATCCAAATCCATGTGGCCCAATTTCCAAGGCCATAAAACATGCCTATGACACTTGTAAGTGATTCTCTTTCATCCCTTACAACCCCCCAACTTGGGCACCCCAAATTTACCCAATTAAGGTACGACAGATGCTCTTACAATGTCATAAAATCTGTCATCTATGACAACTCTTACAGTTGTAAGAGAATTTGTCATAACTGTCTATTAATAGAAGATTTTCTCACAACCTTGTCATAGTCAAACTTGGGTGCCTACTTCCCCATGCAAGATGCTTTTAGACACTTGTCTTCACCTGTCATATAATCTTCCATTTCTGGCCCTTACATGTCATAGATTTTGTCATAGGAATCTATCATAACTCTTATGCGTCATAAACCTCTTACAACACCCAAAACATGCTGACACATGGCAAAACTCTTCTACCATAAGGTGGAACACCTATCTCCTCATATGAGGACAAAAATACATGTGGTCACCTTCCATGTAGGATGACACATCACTGTGCCAACTCCCCCAAAGTGACGAAATAGGATTTGCATCCAAATTACAATAATAGGCAAAAACTAAATACAATTAAATAATAAATGCTAGAAACTTGCAAAGGTTGAGACACCTTAATTCCTAACATTCTCCCACTTATCAAACACCTTTCAAGAGCCAATGGAAATAACAAGGTTTAACTGCTATAGGCCTAGAGGCCCATAGACTCCGAACACCATTTGAACTTTTCTATGCTCACTGGTTTCATCAATGCATCTGCAACATTCTTCAAAGTATCTACCTTCTCCAAATTTACCTTTCCATCCTCAACCATGTCTCTCACAAAGTGAAACTAAACATCAATGTGCTTGGTTCTAGCTTGGAAAGTTGGATTCTTTGCAAGGAAAATTGCACTCTGACTGTCACAACTGATTGTGATCTAACCTACATCAACACTAATATCTGAACACAATCTCTTAAGCCAAATGGCTTCCTTACAAGCATGAGTTGCTGCCATATACTCATCTTCTGTCATGGATGAAGCAACAACAAGTTTTCGCTTACTCATCCAACTAATAGCACTACCAAATAGTGTAAACACCTAAGCACTGGTGGATCTCTTGTTGTCAATGTCACCTTACCAATCTGAATCCACAAATCCATGAATATCCACAAAATGCGGAGGTCCTGAAACATTACCATTGTAGCAAATGGAATACTTGGAAGTACCCATCAAATATCTAAACAATCACTTAACTGCATCCGAATGAACTCGTCCAGGATTAGCCATAAATTGACTAAGGACTCCCACTGCTTGGGCAATGTCTGGTCTTGTACAGACCATAGCATACATCAAACTACCAACAACACTAGCATAAGGTACTCTACTCATGTCCTCCACCTCACTAGGAGATTTTGAATAATCCTCAATAGACAACTTTGTGCCCAAAGAAATGGGACCACACAATGGTCTACAATCTGCCATGCTGAATCTGTCCAACACAGTCTTCACATACTTACTCTGGCTTAACCAAAGTTTTCTCTTGGTTCTGTCTCTTCTGATTTCCATTCCTAGAATGTATTTGGATGACCCTAAATCTTTCATTTCAAACTATGCGAACAACTAAGATTTAAAATCAGAAATCATATTCTTACCCTTCCCAATGAGCAACATATCATCAACATACAGTGCAACAATGAGAATATGATCACCATCAAATTTAAAGTACACACAATGATCTGATTTTGATCTCACAAATCCAATTGACAACATAAAGGCATCAAACTTCAAGTACGATCTCCTATGGGATTGCTTCAAACCATACAAAGACTTCTTAAGTTTGCAAACCAAATTTTCTTTACCTTTCACCATGCAATGCTCTGGCTATGACATGTAGCTTTCTTCCTCCAAGTCACCATGAAGGAAAGTTGTCTTCACATCCATCTATTCTACCTCCAAGTCATAAGCTGCTGTGAGTGACAATAGGAATCGAATGGATGTCAACTTTGCAACAGGAAAGAAGATCTCACCATAATCTATACCCTCCACTTGTGAACACCCCTTCACAACCAATCTGGCCTTATACTTCTCAACACTGCCATCTGCACCAATCTTCTTCTTGAACACCCATTTGCATCCAACAGGTTTCCATCCAGGAGGCAAAAGCACCAAGTCCCAAGTTTGATTCTTTTCCAAAGAAGCCATTTCTTCCTCCATGGCCTCCTTCCCAGAACCTGCATCCTTCATATCCAAAGCCTCTGATACAGTTCTAGGTTCATCACTGTTAGTAAGCAAAGCATAAGCACAACTAGAATCAAGCAATGTAAAACCAAACCTTTTAGGTTGCTTTCTTATCCATGTAGACCTCCTCAAGAGTTGAGGTTGAGGTTCAGCTTCTTCCTCTGAGCTTTCAGAGCTGCTAGAGCTCTCCTCATCATCAGGTTCAACATTGTCTTTATGTTCAATCTTCTCAAGGGTGAGAGGAAACTGAACAACATCCTCTTTCTTTTCTTTTTGTTTTGGCTACAAAATAGTGGAAGAAGGTGTAAGCTCTCTAAAGATGACACTTCTGCTATACAACACTTTTTTAGCCACGGGGTCCCAAAGCTTGTATACTTTCACACCAACATCAAAGCCGATGAAGATACACTTAACAAATTTGTTCTTCAACTTTGACCGCTTCTCCCTAGGCACATGTGCATATGCCTCACAACCAAAAACAAAAAGATGCCTTACTAAAGGATTTCTACTAGACCACACCTCCATGCATGTCTTTCCAACAAGAGCTGATGTAGGAGATCTGTTTACCAGATAGCAAGCAGTGGCAATAGCTTTAGCCCAAAACTTTTGTTCTAGACCAGCTCCACTAAGCATACTCCTAGTCTTCTCCATCAGTGTCTTGTTCATCCTCTTTGCAACTCCATTTTGCTGCAGGGTGTATGGAGTTGTCTTATGCCTTTCAATCCCAAGTTCCTTGCAATACTTATCAAATTCTGTAGAACAAAACTCACCACCGTTGTCAGTTCTCAAACATTTAATCTTTTTACTAGTTTGATTTTCAACAAAGGCTCTAAACTCCTTAAACTTGCTATAGACTTCAGATTTGCTTCTGAGAAAATAAATCCATGTCCTTCTACTATAATCATCTATAAAAAATACAAAGTATACAAATTTTGATAATGAAGGAACATTAATAGGACCAAACACATCAGAATGAATAAGGTCCAACACACCAGAAGACTTATGAGAACTTGAGTAAAACTGAACATGATTTTGTTTTCCATAAATGCAATGTTCACAAAAGTTGAACTCAAGATTACAATCATCTAACCCCTCAATGAGGTTCTTATTTTTTAGGGTACGTAGACCCTTCTCACCAATGTGGCTAAATCTCTTATGCCATAACATTGTCTTTTCTGTAGGAAGTTTAACTTCCAATGCATGATTACAACCATCAAGACTAGAAAAAATAGATTTCTTTACTGCTCGTTCAAATGGTGGGCATGAAGTGACTGCTGCCTTCTTCCTTGAGTCAAAAGAACTATTGCTTTGTGCAATGTATGCTTCCAGCTGAAACAGAGTACCTCTCTGAGTACCCTTAGCAAGCACTATAGATCCTCTAGTCATCTTGCATCCTTCTTTCAAAAAGACAACCTGCACACCTCCATCATTCAAACTACTTATAGAAAGCAGGTTCCGTGCTAAGCCTAGGATGTGCATAACCCTAGAGATCCCCTCCACTCAACCATTTGGGAATCGGATAGAGACTCTTCCACAACCAACGATCTTCAGATGAGAGTTGTCACCCAGATACACCTTTCCACCATCAAACTCCTCATACTTAGTGAACCAGTCTCGATGTGAGGTCATGTGGAATGATGCACTAGAGTCAATCAGCCACACATCATCAGATGCATGAGTTGCTAGGGCTGTGATGAAAGCATCACCGTCATCTTGTGACTTGTCAGAATATGAATTAGGAGCTTTCTTCTTTTTCTTCTTCTCCTCTTTGCATTCATTTCAGAAATGCCTAATCTTGCCACAATTCCAACAAAGAGCCTTGGACTTTATAGGAGATTTAGATCTCCCACAAGATTTGGATCTACCCTTCTCAGCTTTCTTGTCCTTCTTTTTCCCTTTCTCCTTGGGTCTTCCACGAACTGCAAGGGCTTCTTTGGCTACCTCAGAAGACTTTGTCCACATCTCTTCAGACAACAACGAAGAAACCACCTCTTCCATTTTGAATGTGGATGTGGTGCTTTTGATTTCCATAACAAGATGATCCCATGAGTCCAGTAGAGAACAAAGCAGGGTCATACACCGATCCTCCTTCTCCATCTTTACACCAATAGATGTCAATTGTGCAACTAGCATATTGAAAGCATTCATATGTTCAGCAACAGATCCTCCATCCTCCATTCAAAGAGAATACAACTTCTTTCTCAGAAAAAGTTTATTAACGAGGGATTTGGCTTGATATACATCCCCCAACTTCTTCCAAAGGAGTTTTGTAGTAGTCTCCTCATGGATATTTAACAACATAGAATCAGCAAGACTAAGTCTTATGAGACCCTTAGCCTTCTGATCCTTTAGATCCCAGTTAGCTTGTGACATTGCAGCTGGTTGAGTTCCACTCACACTATCCCAAAGGTCTCGGTCAACTAGCATGTCTTCCATCTTGAGCTTCCACAGCTCAAAATTACTGCCATTAAATTTCTCTACTTCAAATCTTCTAGATGTGCCTGCCATCTCCTTTCTGCAATAAGATATAGAATGCTCTGCATAGACTCCCACTCAACCTAAGATTAGCTCAAAAATCCCCTACCCAACAACTAGGACCAAAGGTGATCAAGCTCTGATACCAACTGAAAGGAAGCTAGGTGTGCGGAAATCGCTTCCTACACTAATCTAATGAGGAGAGGGCTATGCAAATTTAAATTTATCCTAACTATTACAAAAATGTTAAACCATTAGCATGAGATATTGCAGCAAAACATAAGAACCAGAAAGTAGACAAGAGAAGAGAGACAAAGATTTATGGTGGGGAAAATCCTTATTAGGTGAAAAACCCCATACTCAGAAACCTGCACAATGTATTAACAAATCTAAAAGAATGTTTACAATACACTTGCAATACAAGCTTCAATGTTCTTCGACACTCATGTCTAAGTCAGTCCGGCAGCATAACAGTACTTGTGAAGCTATGATACAAACTCCATCTCCAAGCACTTGTATATAAAGAGTAGTACGAATGGAGGTAGCTTCTAGAGCAAGTCACACAAGGAACTCGTCCAAATCCATGTGGCCCAATTTCCAAGGCCATAAAACATGTGTATGACACTTGTAAGTGATTCTCTTTCATCCCTTACAACCCCCCAACTTGGGCACCCCAAATTTACCCAATTAAGGTATGACAGATGCTCTTACAATGTCATAAAATCTGTCATATATGACAACTCTTACAGTTGTAAGAGAATCTGTCATAACTGTCTATTAATAGTAGATTCTCTTACAACCTTGTCATAGTCAAACTTGGGTGCCTACTTCCCCATGCAAGATGCTTTTGGACACTTGTCTTCACCTGTCATATAATCTTCCATTTCTGGCCTTACATGTCATAGATTCTGTCATAGGAATTTGTCATAACTCTTATGCATCATAAACCTTTTACAATACCCAAAAGATGCCGACACATGGAAAAACTCTTCTACCACAAGGTGAAACACCTATCTCCTCATATGAGGACAAAAATGCATGTGGTCACCTTCCATGTAGGATGACACATCACCATGCCAACTCCCACAAAGTGACGAAATAGGATTTGCATCCAAATTACAATAACAGGCAAAAAATAAATACAATTAAATAATAAATGCTAGAAACGTGCAAAGGTTCAAACACCTTAAATGAGCTCTCCTCAGCTTTGTGTCTATCTAGGGGCCTCGATTCAACTTTGTCAAGCATAGAAGGGAGTTGAATCACATCTTTCTGTTAAATTTGTTTTGGTTGTAATGTAACAAAAGAAGGCTTAGTTTCTATAAAAATAACACTTCTACTATATATTACCTTCTGTGCAAGAGGGTCCTAAATCTTGTATCCTTTCACACCATAACTATACCTGATGAAGATACATTTCATAACCTTGTTCTGTAACTTTGTTCACTTCTCCATTGGCACATGTGCATATGCTTCACAACCAAAAATTCTACGATGTCTCAGTGAAGGCTTGTGCCCCAACCATGCCTCCATAGGTGTTTAATCAATAAGAGCTGATGTAGGAGACCTGTTAATCAGGTAGCAAGCAATAGAAATAGCTTCAACCCAAATCATTTGTTCTAGACTAGAACTACTAAGAATACTCCTAGCCTTCTCCATTAGTGTCCTATTCATTATTTCTACAACTCCATTATGTTGTGGGGAATACATAGTTGTCTTTTGTCTCTGAATGCCACAATCTTTGTAGAATCTTTAAAAATCATTAGAGAAAAACTCACAACCATTGTCAGGCCTCAATCATTCTATTTTTTACAAGTCTGCAACTTAACCCTTGCTTTAAATTCTTAAAATTGACTTAAAACTTCATATTTATTCTTTAGAAAATATGCCCATGTCCTACTATAATCATATATAATTGAAACATAATATGTGGATTTTGCAATGGAAGGAACATCCACATGACCAAACACATTAGAATGAAAAAGATCCAATATACAACAAGATTTATGAGAACTTGAGTAAAACTAAATGTGATTTTGTTTACCATAAATACAATGCTCATAGAAATCAAATTCAAGATTACAATTAGTTAACTCTTCAAAAAGTTTCGTATTTTTTGAGGTCCTTAGACCCTTTTCTCCTGTGTGGCCTAATCTCGAGTGCCTTAGGTACCCAGAAGCCATGACCATCTACTGAAAATGAAACCCTCTCATTTTCCAATGAAGTAGTCACAAATTTTCTTTTCATAGAAGTACTATTGCACTCAACAGTGCATGCATCAAGCTTATATAATGTGCCAAATCTAACACCTCTAGAAATCGCCATAGTACCTCTTACCATCTTGTATCATATATAAAAAAAACTACCTGCACATCTTCATCTATTAGTTTGGTCACATATTAATAAATTTTGTACTAATCTAGGGATATGCAACACGCCATTAATCCCTTTTATTCTACCATCAAGAAATTAGATTTTAACTTTACTACAAATAACAATATTTAAATGAGCATCATCACCGAAGTACACCTTACCTCCATCAAATTCTTTATCTTTAGAAAAACAATCTCTTTTAGGTGTCATATGGAAAGATGCACTCGAGTCAATTAACCATGTATCATTACCTGCACGATGGCCCAAAGCTGCAATGAATGATCACCATCTTCCTTCTCAGACTCAGAATCCTAATAAAATTTCTTCTTTTTTTTCTACTTTTCTTCTTTACACTCCTTACAAAAGGGTCCAGGCTTACTACAACTCCAACAAATAACTTTGGACTTTCTAGGAGATTTGGATATCCCCTTTGACTAGGATTTGTCATGCTTCTCTCTCTTCTTTCCTTTTTCTTTGGGTCTTCTATGAACACTTAGGGATTCTTTGGTACTTATGAATACCTTCCTCCTCATTTATTTAGAAAGTAGAGAACCCACAACATTTTAAACTTTCAAGATAATAGAAGTACTCCCAACCGCCATAAAAAGAGAATCCCATGAATTAAGCAAAGAACAAAGTAGGGTCTGATATCTTTCCTCCTCATCCAGTTTTATACCAACTGATACCAATTGAGCTACATGTTATCTTTGGCATTCTTGACATCGATGTCAATTATACCTAAATTGCTCATTATTGCAAACACAATAATACTTTGCTCCTTATTGAAAAAGAATAACACCTTGCTTATTATTGCAAAAAGAATAATAGAGGCATAATACCTAGTTTTCTCATTAGTTCGGTAGGGCACAAAGTTTCTTAGTCTTAAGTGTGAAAATGGTGATGATGTTGATGTAAGAATGCAAGAGGGTAGCAGCTGCAGTTTACTAAGCCTTACTTCGAGGCATATTTTAGAATAATGGTAAAGTTTGGATTGGGTATTGATTGGTATCTCTTTTAAAGACTTTAAACCCTAGTTTTATTGCTTCTTTCTCAAGATTCTAAGGTATGCAAATCAACAATTATGTTTCTTGAACGCTTGCTCCTTGAGTTTGTTTGTGTACTTAGGGTTTTGTGCTTTGAAGCTCATTCTAAATCTCTACGTGATTCTTTTATACAAAGGGTTTAGTGTATACTGCTTGTTGACCCGTATTCCCAGGACATACCGACCTAGCAAATTTACATTTTAATACTTTAAGATATCAAAAGACATCAATGGGTATCGGTCACATGACTAAAGGCTATGATCTAAACTTGTGCAACAACAGTTTCCTAATGGCTTATTTTTGACATGTATCTTGATGCAAGAGCATCAACGGTCAATGACAATCCTCATCAACCAAAAAAAAGAAAATATTTTAATTTCCTATAGTTTGGTAATTTGGAAGTTTGAAAATAAATGCAATATTAGGCCTAAATAATATATTAAACAAATTGGCCTTATTACAATATTGCAAAAATAATAATGTTGCAAAAATCTAGGAGTGGGAGATAGTTTAGGAGACAATTTTGGAGTGTGAAATTAATAAAGGCAATTTGAAGTGGAAAATCAAAAGGCAATCTTGGGAGTGAATTTTTAGGGAGTTGTAAGTGGAGACAACTCATTAAATTCCCTCAACTATAGCATGGCTAATTTGGATGTCCAAGTTGTGTGGCTTTTGTCTTTTCCAAGTCTGGAGCTATTTTCTAGGAGTGGGAATTTGAGTTGTCACTTATTTTTAGCAAATTGTGGGAGTGGATTTTATTGAGCAATTAATATTATATTTTTATGATTTTTTAAAAAAGAATTCTCCCAATTTGGGTGTGGGAGTTGGAGGAGAGAGAAAATGGTGGTTGTGGAGTCATTATAAAAAGGATTTTTGGTAAATTTTGAAGGGGGATTTCTTGCAGATTTTTGGAGGAAGGAAAAAGGGGTTTTAAGAATAAGAAATATGTGGATGAGAAGGAGGGAAAAATAAATGAAAAAGATAGAGATAGAGATTCTTGTATGAGAAGCCATGGAAGGCCAAATGTAATAAGTTTGTTTTTTTGTAATGTTGCAGATTTATGTAATCTTTTTACTATTTGAATTCAATAAAATGAGTATTTATGTTTGTTACATGTTTGGTATTTGAGGGTTTGAGTTGTGCTGCATCATTTGGTATCAGAGCCAAGTTGATCTTGAGTGTGTAGAGTATGCACTAGGACCGAGAGGAGTTTGTGAAGTAAATTAGTTTCCTATGTGTTGAAGTATGAGAAATTTTTGTAATTGTAGAGAAAATTGATTTTGTGATATATATGTTCGTTGTCCTCCAGTAGAGATAAAATCTAGGTAGAAGGTGTATAGACTTCTTCCACTGAGAGAAAGTGGGTAGAAGACATCTTGAAGAGGTGCATCGTCTAGAGTCTTTATTGGGTAGAGGAGAGTTAAGTTTGTGTGAGATATGTTGGTTGTCCTCCGGCAGAGATAAAGCTAGGTAGAAGATGTAGAGACTTCTTCCACTGACAGAAGGTGGGTAGAAGAGGTCTTGAAGAGGTGCATCTTCCAGAGTTTTTGTTGGGTAGAGGATAGTTATGGGTGAGTTTTGTTGTAGGGAGGACCTGTAACTGCAGAGAGCATTGGCTCTAAAGTGTTTATGTGTGCAATTTGCAAATATTGTAGATTGAGAGTGTGAACAAAATGTCTTTGAAGAAGAGGACAAGATGGGTCATGAAGAGACCTATAATGATTTCATATATAGAAAAGTGGGAAAGAAATTTTATGGATAGTCTTAATGAAGAGTTGATAAGACTTCATGATAAAGCGGATCTATTAAAAGTGGAAATGAATAGATGAAATGTTGATAATAAAAGGTGTGAGAAAGAATGTCATGAAAGTGACATGAAAGAGAAAAAGAACATGATTGCAACTAAAACATGTCTTTTCAAAGGCATGGATATGTTTATGGATGAGATTGTAATAAAGAAGGGTGATGATGAAAACCTTGTTTTAGCTAACATTATTTTGTTTGCAGATAAGGAAAAAAGTAAAGATAAAGAAATGGAACTCCTCGACGATAATGAAAAAGAAGAAAACAATGAGTTTGCAACAAGAACATGTCTATTAGAAGGCATAAATAGTGTGATAAAAGAGGTTGTAGCAGAAGCTAAGATGATGGACTTTGATGGTCCTATGTTTGATGAAGAATTTGGGGAAGATGAAGAAGATCTCCTAATCAAAGAGGAGATGAGAAAGATTGATATTTTATTTGAAGGGCAAATGTTAGATGAATGTGATAAGAGAATGGAGGAGATACAGATGGAAGAAGATAAGCCCCATGATTATGCTAACATTATTTTGTTTGTAGATGATTCTTTGTGTGCAGGTAAGGAAGATAAAGATGAAGAGGTTGTAGAGGAAGCTACAGGAGAGATTTGGTGGAGGTGGTTGGTTAGTGGTGGGTTGGATACCATGAAGAAGTAGAGGAGATGGGAAATAATTTGGTAGAGGTAGACAATATTTGGTGGATGCAAATCTACAAGAGGAGAGAAGAATGAAGTGTAGATTTGTTCGAGTAGAATGAAGCTTGTTCTAGAAAGATGCTAGAAAAAGAGGAAAAAGAGAAGAATGAAGTGCAAAGGTTGGATCCAGTCAAGTGATAGTAGTTTGAAGACACTCACTTGTAGGAGCTGCATTCTTTTCAACTAGAGGAGAATGATGCATGAGCATCAACAGTCAATGGCAATCCTCATCAACCAAAAAAAAAGAAAATATTTTAATTTCCTATAGTTTGGTAATTTGGAAGTTGGAAAATAAATGCAATATTAGGCCTAAATAATATATTAAATAAATTGGCCTTATTACAATATTGCAAACATAATAATGTTGCAAAATCCTAGGACTGGGAGATAGTTTAGGAGACAATTTTGGAGTGTGAAATTAATAAAGGCAAATTGAAGTGGAAAATCAAAAGGCAATCTTGGGAGTTGATTTTTGGGGAGTTGTAAGTGGAGATAACTCATTAAATTCCCTCAACTATAGCATGGCTAATTTGGATGTCCAAGTTGTGTGGCTTTTGTCTTTTCCAAGTTTGGAACTATTTTCTAGGAGTGGGAATTTGAGTTGTCACTTATTTTTAGCAAATTGTGGGAGTGGATTTTATTGAGAAATTAATATTATTTTTTTATGATTTGTTTAATAGGAATTCTCCCAATTTGGGTGTGGGAGTTGGAGGAGAGAGAAAATGGTGGTTGTGGAGTCATTATAAAAAGGATTTTTGGCAAATTTTGAAGGGGGATTTCTTGCAGATTTTTGGAGGAAGGAAAAAGGGGTTTTAAGAATAAGAAATGTGTGGATGAGAAGGAGGGAAAAATAAAAGAAAAAGATAGAGATAGAGATTCTTGTATGAGAAGCCATGCAAGGACAAATGTAATAAGTTTGTTTTTTTGTAATGTTACAGATTTATGTAATATTTTTACCAGTTGAATTCAATAAAATGAGTATTTATGTTTGTTGCATGTTTGGTATTTGAGGGTTTGAGTTGTGCCGCATCATATCTGACATGGGTTATGTGCAGTTTTGAAACCACAATGATGCTCGATGATTTTTCAGTTATGATTTTGAAAGGCTTGTTGACGGCAGTTGGTAAAAGGCAGTTATTCTTGCAAACAATTTATGAAAGTTTTTTTGTTAATTGAATGCATATAAAGTGGTGACAAAGTCAGAATCTGTGTTTGGATATGTATGAGACTTATACTTTGCAAAGAGTCATTATTATGGTTATGTTGAAAGCATTGATGAACAATCTATTTTGAAAAATTGAGAAAGCACTTTAAGTGCTGGTTGTATGTGGATAGATAGACATATAGGTTCTTGAGTCTCCAATAAAAATGAGACAATCAATAAATGATTTGTAATGAAATAGAGATTATACTCTATCCTTTTATTCACAGAATCATATTGATGTGAAAATTGTATTTGCCAGTGAGGCAGTTACAACCATGAAAGTCAGTGAGGCTACCATGAATGCCAGTGAGGTAGTTGTGAAAAAAATGCCAGTGAGACACAAAAAGGCCAGTGAGGCACAAAAAGCAAGTGAGGCTCTACAAACAGTGAGTTTTTAATTAAGCCAGTGAGGTAATTTCTGAGTGGTTTTTCAACCCTATGAGGGTTTTCCACTCATGAAAATCATTGTGTCATGATCTCACTTAATGTGTGGTTTACTTGGTCTTCATACTCAAACATTCAGTCTTGGTTATCTTTATGTATTTGAATTCCTACTTTGATCAAGTTTTCTTATTTAATTATTTGTTGTCAATATTTGAGCTTTCAAATAATCTCATCATATTTGAGCATTTAATCTTGGTTGTCATTCAGTATTTATATTTGATTAAGTTTGCTAAATTGATTACTTGTCAGAATCATCATGTCATGTATACAAATTTGAAGAGAAGTAATTGAATGTTTTATTAGAACACTGATTCACCCCCCTCTAAGTGTTGTCCATACTCCAACAAGTGGTATCAGAGTATAGGTTCCCTATAGAAGTTTAATAGGCTTGGGTAGGTCCTGATAGTGGAGTACCATGGGAAAGTGTAAAATAAATAGAGAAAAGAAAGATGCCAAACAAAGAGAAGTTGTAAAACAAGCCCCAATCAAGTCAAGCAATGAGTTGTTGCATGAGTAACCCTTGAAAGTTGGCACAAAATATGATAAAGAAGATGATTTTGTTGTTGATATTGATGATGAAGAAAGAGATCCCTTTGTGGATGAAGATGGCTATGAATAGGACTATGATGAACAACAATGTGAGTTTGATATAGAAGGTGAACTCTTGTGTGCCTTGGATGAAATCAAGCAACTCAGTAAAGAAAATTGAAGATTAGAAGACCAACATCAATAAGAAGAAGACTCCAAGAAAAGGGTACTTTATGATCTTGCAAAAGTTTCTGTAGAACTTGAAGAGGCAAGAAATTTGATTGTAGATTTAAGAGGTCAAGTTGAAGATTCAAATAAGCTAACTATTAGTCTAAAGATAGAAATAGAAGAAGCCAAAAGGGTTGTTGATTTTACAAAATATGATCTTGAAGTTAAAACTAGTGAATGTCTAAAACTAGAATTAGAAATAGTCTCTTTGAGAAAGGAGTTAGAAAAGGCTTCCTCTAAATTGCACAAGAGTCTTCAGTTTGAAAAGAGTACTGATGTCTTGAATGACATATTGTGTAAGAAAAAACATCACAAGGATGTTATTGGTTTAGGATTTGTTGGATAGAGTTCTGGAGTCAGAAAAACACTAAGAATGAAGATATACTTAAATTATCATGCTGCTGGACCTAAGACTAAAGAAAAGAAGAAATTAGAAATTAAGACTGCTGATAGTAGGTAGTTGAAGGACTTCAACAGAGGAAGAAGAAGGATAGAAAATAGGCTCTCAAGACCTCCACCTGTTAGGAAACATTGTACAATGAGCTACAACTATTCTCAGTTTCATGGTTTTGGATGGAATACAAATAAGAGTTCTTATAGTTTGTCGAATTAGGGCTATAATAGTGTTTGTTATAATTGTAATAATATTGGTCACCTAGAAAGAAATTGTTGGTTGTATGAAATACATGATCATGTAAGGAATGTCAATAAAAGGTCTCACAAAATGTTTAGAAGAAAATATATATTCTTTGGTCAAGACAGCAACATTTTATGCTGTAGATGTCATAAGATTGGACATATTGCACAATATTGTAGGAGCGATTTAAAGAAATTAGTTAGTCATCCCAAGAAGACAAGCATTCAGAAGGTTTGGAGCAAAAAGCAAAATCAGGAAAAGGATGAGTCTAAGCTTGTGCATACTGCACAAGTGACATCTGTAAGTGCATAAAAAGGAGCATGAGGATAGGGGGAGGTGCTTATAGTTTTATCATACAAACCCTATAGTAAGCAACATAGAAGTTGTGTCTTTGCACAATGTTTTAGTGTTTTGATGTTGGTAATAGTTCTAGTTTCTGAAGACTACTATCTTCCTTGATCTTTGGTAACAGTGAACTTGAATGCTCTACATGCAAACAATGCTTTAATGATGTTCAGTATTGAGTTTGTACTAATGCTGAGTTGATTTGATACATAACTCACTGAGGAGTTTCATGCATCATAAATGTTATACTATGTTTAAACATTTGTCTAAACTTGAACAGTGAGGTTAGTGTTTTGATTTTGATACACAATGATTTCACTCATCATTGAATGTGATAACAGTGCCTTGGAAAATAGTGCATATTTTTCTCTTATTGGTTTTGGCATGGGAAGACCTGATAGAAAGTGCACATTTATTCCTGTTTGAGATTGCCCAGACATCCAAAAGCACATTGTAATCACTAGGAACAACTGTGTGATCTCTAACCATTCTATCAAGAAGATTATTCTAACTGGAGCACAAGAACAACACTATCATAAAGAAAAGATAGCTTGCAAACTGCCAAATAATGAACCATCAGAGTTGAAGGCACTTAAAATTATCTCTAACTTATCTCTAGAACTGCAGATCAAAATACTTGAATGCAAAGGAATGCGGAGCATAACACTTTCTCCCTATCTTTTCTAAACATACAAAAAAGTTTGTTTTCACTCTGGTAAACATAACTCACTCAATTGTTCATACCAGAGGCTCAAAATCAGAACATAGCATCTTCATATTGACTTCTAAATAAATTCCAATCTGTAGACAAAGATATTCATTCTATAGAAAATGTAGAGCATTCTTTTGGACTATTCTTCTGTATGCAATACACTGTTTCCACTTCAACTCACTATTTCTACCGAAGAGGCTAATTTTCTCAATATCCTCAACATTAAGATTACTTAGATAAGGGAATACAAAGTATATTACTCATTACAAGAAGACAACGAGATAGGAGTACAGTTGACACCAATGACAACACCGATTAGGAATATACTTGCAACAATCTCCCCCTTTGTCATTGATGGCAATATATGATGTGAAAAACTATAAAGACCATTATGACACGATTCTCCCCCTTTCTCTTTACACATCTGTACTTATTTTATGTTTATGAGTTTTTCACATGATTTCTCTCCCCCTTTGACATCAATGGCAAAGGGCACATACTTGCACTCTACTGCTCTGATCCAATTGAACTTCTGTAACCAACTCTTTTATCATCATTTAGCTACTCCCCCCTGAGAGGTATCTCTCAGAACATCAATCTAGATCAAGAAATGAACCTTTGGGCACCATTGGACTGATGCATTCCTTTGCATCTTAGTTCAGAGATGGAGGGGTAATAATCCCTAATTTTTCCCTGAGATACTCAAAAGTATTTTTAGGCAGAGGATTAGTAAAAATATCTGCAATCTAATCCTTTGTGGACAAATATTCTAACTTAACTTCATTCTCTATCACTTTTTCCCTCAAAAAGTGATACCTTATAGATATATGCCTTGTTCTTGTGTGCATCACTAGATTCTTGGAAATATTTATGGCACTTGTATTGTCACACAAGATTGCAATTGGATCTTCATAAGCAACTCTCATATCCTTCAAAGTCTGTTTAATCAATAACACTTGAGTACAACAACATGCTACTGCAATATACTCTACTTCTGCAATTGACAATGAGATTGAATCTTGTTTCTTGCTCAACCATGAAGCCAATCTATTTCCCAAGAAGAAAGCACCTTCACTTGTACTTTTTTTGTCATCAACATCTCCTACCCAATCAAGATCTTTATAAGCATTGAGTGTACAATCATTATCTTTTGGATACCATAAGCCATGATTCAGAGTGCCTTTTAAATATCTCAATATTCTCTTAATTGCCATCATGTGTGATTCTCTTGGATCATCTTGAAATATTGCAACAAGACAAACTGCATGCATGTAATATCAGGTCTGGTTTGAGTTAGATAAAGTAATCCTCCAATCATGGATCTGTACTTTTTTTGATTAGTCTTGGGTTTCATCAGTTTTACTCAATTTGCAGCCAGTCACCATGGGAGTGCATACCGGTTTAGAGTCTTCCATCCCAAACTTCTTTAACAACTCTTTCACATACTTAGACTAAGATATGAAGATTCCTTTATCTGATTGATTGATTTGTAGAACCAAAAATAAATTCATCTGACCAAACATAGACATCTCAAACTCTTTCTGTATTTCACCAGCAAATTTCATACACACCTTCATTTCCACCAAAGATGATATCATCAACAAAGACTTCAACAATCAAAATTTGATCACCATTAATCTTGAAATAAAGATTACTGTCAGCAGTGCCTTT
Organism: Cunninghamia lanceolata; assembly: GCA_027924645.1. Lineage (NCBI taxonomy): Eukaryota > Viridiplantae > Streptophyta > Pinopsida > Cupressales > Cupressaceae > Cunninghamia > Cunninghamia lanceolata. The sequence continues at coordinate 2,975,854 of BSBN01000236.1, forward strand.
ACTGAATCCTAACTATAATAAGTACTTATCGAATCTTGCATACCATACCCTAGGAGCTTACTTGAGTCCATATAATGCTTTCTTCAACCTGCATACCATATCACCTTGATTTGATAGTTGGAAACCTTCCAGTTTCTCAATGTAGACTTCCTCTTCTAACTCCCTATTTAGGAAAGCAGACTTCACATCCATCTGATACAATTTGAAATCTTTGTGAACTGTAAATGCTAGAAACATTTTGATTGCTTCAATCTGAGCTACTGGAGCAAAAGTTTCCTCAAAATCTATCCCTTCAATTTGAGAATATCCTTTGCACACAAGCCTTGCTTTATTCCTTACAACTTCTCCATTCTCATTCAGCTTATTCCTGAAGACCCATTTGGTTCCAATAACATTTTTATCAGCAGGTCTAGGAACTAGTTCCCAAGTTTCATTCTTTTCTATCTGTATTAGTTCTTCTTCCATTGCCTTAACCTAATTTTCATCATTGCAGGCTTCATTCACAATTTTTTGTTCAACTGTAGAGAGAAGACAATAATTCACTTGTTCTTCTATAGCTCTTTTCCTTGTCAGTACTCCTTTCTCTTTGTCTCTAATAATTTGATCTTCAGAGTGATTGAATCTTACATACCTGGGAGTCTTAGCAATTTCTAGAGCCTTTTCTTCTTCACTTTGATTGTCTTCTTGTTCAACCTTTTCTTCATAAGTTATATCAGCATGTTCATCTAACTCATAGCCACTCTAATCTGATGTTTTTCCTTTGCCTTCATCCACCATCACATTTGTACTCTCCACAATCTTTTTCAATCTTTTGTTGTAGTACCAGTAGGCCTTACTCTTGGTAGAGTATCCAAGGAAGATTCTTTCATCACATCTTACATCAAATTTCCCTAGGTCTTCATCTCTTCTGATATAGCATTTGCTTCCAAAGACTTTGAAGTACCTTACTATTGGAATTCTTCCATACCACAATTCATAGGGGGTTTTAGTGCCATTACCTTTTACTTGAACTTTATTTTAAATGTAGATAGTAGTATGTATGGCTTCCTTCCAGAAGGTTTCTGGTAGGCCTCCTTCCTTCATCATTGTTTTGATAGCTTCTTGAACTATCCTATTCTTCCTTTCCACAACTCCATTTTGCCAAGGAGTTCTAGGTGTAGACAATTGTCTTTTTATAATTCCTTTCTCTTCACAGAAAATGTTGAATTCATTTGATGTGAACTCACCACCTCTATCAGACCTCAAGCATTTGATTTTTAGTTATATTTCATTTTCAACTATTGCTTTGAAGGATTTGAACTTCTATAGGGCTTCTAATTTGTCTCATAGAAAATTAACCCAAGTCATTCTATAATAATCATCAATAAGAAACATGAAGTACTTATCACCTTGTAGACTTATTATCCTTGTAGGACCACATGGATCTGTATGAACTAGATCTAGCAAACTGGAAGACAATTGCTCTTTACTCTTGAAACTTGTTCTTGTCTTCTTCCCCAACTGACATTCCTTGCAAATAGTATTGGAGAGTTTCACAAGTTTTGGTAGATCTCTTACAGTCTATCTTGAACTTATCTTTACTAGATTATCAAAATTTATGTGACACAACCTTCTATGCCACAACCAACTTTCATCATCTTGGGCTAATAAATAGTAATCATTAGTTCCCCTTAATTAATAGATGTTACCTCTGGTCTTCTTACCAATAGCAATCATAGTTCCAGAGATTTCCATTATCTTGCATCCATTGTCTTTGAATCTCAGATCATAACCTTTGTCACACATCTAACCAACACTCAAAAGATTATGCTTTAAACCCTTCACATAGAGAACATTATCAATGTTATGCTTTCCATCAAATGAAATAGATCCTTTTCCACAAATCTTACCAGTTGCATTATCTCTAAACCTAACCAGTCCTCCATCATATTTTTCCAAACATACAAACTTACTTTTGTCACCGGTCATGTGATGTGAGCATTCACTATCAATAATCCATTCATCCTTATCTTTCTCAACATGAATAGCCAATGCACTTTCTTCTACTAGTTTTTCTTCCTTCACACAGCTAACATGATTACTATCTACATAGGTTCTTTTTTAATAGCAATAAAAAAACATTCATTTGTGCTAGTACTAGCACTAGCATATTTATATTAAATATAATATATCTAAAGTATGCCAAGAGATATCCTACTCAAGGCACCTAATGTTAGGATTAGTGATTAAAAAATAGGTGCCTCGAGAAGGATATCTCTCAGCGTACTTTAGATATATTATATTTAATATGAATATGCTGGTAGCATTTAGAGTGGCAAGCCTAATTCTAACTATATTATATAATTATATGAATTATTATAATTATATAATATAATATTATAATATATTATAATAATTATTAAATAAATATAATATAATATTATATACAATAATTATAATCATAATATATAATAATTATAATTATTTATTATATTATATAATAATTCTAATTCTAATTATATTATATATTATATTTAGGATTAGAGTTAGGGGTTAGAATTAGGATTAGGGTTAATGTATAGTTTAGAATTAGGGTTAGGGTTACTGTTTAGTTTAGAATTAGGGTTATAATTAGGGTTTAAATTAGGGTTAGGATTATTGTTAGCATTAAGGTTAGTTTTATTATTATAGTTACAACAAAAACTATAGTTAGAATTATGTTAAATAGTGTTAGATTTAGAAATACGTTTAGATTGCTTGGGTCTATAAAACAATGCTAAGTGTAATCTTATGGATGTGGTTAGAATTAGGGTACTTATTTTTAAGGAATTTTTTAATCTCAATGTTGAACCCTAATTCTAACAATAATTGTAACCCTAATACTAACCCTAACCCTAATTTTAACAATAACCCAAACCCTAATACTAACGTTGATTCTAATTCTAACCCTAATTATAATTCTAATCCTAACATGAAGGTTGACCCTAATTCTAACCATAATCATAAGCCTATATACAACCCTAGTGCTAACCCTGTCTCTAATTCTAAACCTAACACTAACCCTAACTCTAATCCTAATGCTAACCCTAACCATAAAAATGATTTTCTTATGTAATTTTAATTCTAACATTGATTTGAGCCCTGAGCCTAACCCTAGTTCTAACCCTAACCGTAACCCTTATTATAACCCTAAACCTACTTTTGACCATAATTCTCACTCTAATTGTCACCCTTTTTCAAATTGTAACCCTAATCCTAACCCTAATTCTAACTACAATTCCAATTGTAACCCTAATTATAACCCTAATCATAACCATTAAACCTAACCCTAATTGTAACCTTAGTTCTAATTGTAACCCTAACTCTCACCCTAACCCTAACCCTAACTCTAACCCTAACCCTAACATTTTTTCTAACCCTAAACATAGCTCTAATTTTAACCCTAAGGCTAATCCTAATTGAAACACTATCCCTAACCTCAATACTAAACTTAACCCTAGTTGTAACTCTAATTCTTACCCTAATTCTAATAGTAACCCACCTTAATTTTAATCCTAATTATAATAGGAACCCCAACCCTAACTCTAACCCCGGCCCTAATTCTAATCATAACCTTGATTCTACCCTAAATATAACCCTAATTTTAAATCTAACAATAACCCTAACCCTTACCTTAATCCCAATTCTAACTATGATGTTAACCCTATCCCTAACCTAAATCCTAACCCTAACTCTAGCCCTAACCCTAGCCTTAACTGTAACTCTAATGCTTTCCCTAACTCTAATTCTTAGCCTAATTCTAATAGTAACCCACCTTAATTCTAAACCTAATTCTAATAGGAACCCTAATCCTAACTCTAACCCTAACCATAACCATAATTCTAATCATAACTCTGATTCTACCCTAACTATAATCCTAATTTTAAATCTAACAATAACCCTAATTCTAACCCTAATCCTATTTCTAACTATTAGTTAACCCTCACCCTAAACTGAATTCTAAACCTAACTCTAGCTCTAACCCTAACCCTAACTGTAACTCTAATGCTTACCCTATTTAGTAATCATAACCTCAATTAAAACCCTAACCCTAGTTATAACCCTAACTTGATTCTTACATTAACCCTATTTCTATTTGTAATACTAGCCCTTACCAAATTCTAACTCTAACTCTAGCCCTAACCCTAGCCCTAATTGTAACTCTAATTCTTACCCTAATTTAGTAACCCTAATTCTAACTCTAACCCTAACCTTAATTCTAACCCTAACCCTAATTAAAACCCTAACCTCAATTCCAAACCTAACACTAATTCTAATTATCACCCTTTTTCAAACTATAACCCTAATTCTAATTATAATTCTAACCCTAGATCTAACACTAACCCTAACACTAACATTTATTCTAACCCTAAGGCTGATCCTAATTGAAACACTATCACTAACCCTAATACTAAACTTAAACCTAATTGTAACTCTAATTCTTACCCTAATTCTAATTGTAAGCCACCTTAATTCTAACCCCAATTCTAATAGGAACCCCAACCTTAACTCTAACCCTAACCCTAATTTTAATCATAACCCTGATTCTACCCTAACTATAAGGTCCTCATTTTAAATCTACTAATAACCCTAACCCTTGATGTAATCCCAATTCTAACTATGATTTTAACCCTAACCCTAACCTAAATTCTAACCCTAATTATATCTCTAACCCTAACCCTAATTGTAACTCTAAAGCTTACCCTATCTCTAATTCTTACCCTAATTCTAATAGTAACCCACCTTAATTCTAACCCTAAGTCTAATAGGAACCCTAATCCTAACTCTAACCCTAACCCTAACCCTAATTCTAATCATAACCTTGATTCTACCCTAACTATAACCCTAATTTTAAATCTAACAATAACCCTAATTCTAACCCTAATCCTAATTCTAACTATGATTTTAACCCTAACCCTAACCCAAATTCTAAACCTAACTCTAGCCCTAACCCTAACCCTAATTATAACCCTAACCTGATTCTAGCATTAACCCTAATTCTAATCCTAACCCTAACCCAAATTCTAACCTTAACTCTAGACCTAACCCTAACTCTAACTGTGTAATGCCCCGTCATGCAACCCTAAAGATAAGTTTAACTAAGCAATAAAAAGGGTGAAATATTTTTTTTTTTCTATAGAAGTGGTAATAACAAAACATAACATGGTCTAATAGCAACAAGTTAAACTAACATCTCTAGGGATTACATAGCTGTATTATTAAAATATAACAACAACCAACAACATACATAGTTTAATCAAATACACCTACTAGCATCTTTCATTACAACATCCAAATACATCAAGAAGTTTGCATTAAGATTACAAGTACAAAATAGTATATCTTACAAGGGGAATTACATAGTTTCATTGATACAAAATCTCTCTTTCTAGATACATCAATTACGTAAGGATTTCTTTTGATACCAAAGATCTAAATACAAATAGTACAAGTGTCAATCTTTGATACAGGTGCAAAATTAGAATCAAGAGAGGTACATCTTTTTTACACATGAGCCACGATGCTGAAAAACTATTGGAATAAAGCACAACCACTCTACCATGTGGAGCCCTGAGGTCCACCCCCATGCTAGGAGATAACAATGAGGTTCCATTGAGTCAAAGATCACAAGGTACAAATAAGTAGATACAAAATCAACACAGAAACACAGATCAACAATGGCTAACACTACTCCAGAGGCAACATCAAAAGATAATAAAAAGGAAGTAACTAAGCTAGAGTAGGAAGAGTGTCATTGCATGGTCCTAGCATGGGTTATCCTGGCCATCTCTCTCTAGAAATCAGCACCCATCTATGGTTATCCTGGCAGCCTCTCTATAGGTACCGGCCCCATAGGGTGAGACATGCGGAACCGACACATCTTCTCATGAAGACAAGGAGGTCAATCTTGCCAACTAGGCCTTCTCATCCCATCCTTAGCCTAAGAAAGCGCTAAAGGCATGGATGAGGCATCATAATTATCTTATTATGTTTTTAACTACCCAACCCATCTAGGTTAATTATTATGTTATCACTTGCTTACAACTTTCATGGGGTTATCCAGACAGCCACTTTGGGCACTGGCCCCACCATGAAAGCCACTCTCCTACATACAACTAGTACCCCTATCAAGATAAAAAAATAGAAATCACCAAAATGACATGCATGATAATGACACTGCAAGGCATCTATCCTCTTGCATACAAATCATATCTCAAGGACCAACTCTTGAATCAGTGTCCCAAAACTTCCAGTTGAAACAATCACGATAATCATAAACAACATAAAACTAGAGCAAAGCATGGGTCATCTTGCTCCCAAATTACAACCAATTACATAAATCAACACAACATTTTATTCCATGCTCAATACAATAATGAACCCCAACATTCAAGAAGGACTCTACAACCACATCACGAACGTGACATCAACATGAGTTCAAGACAAAACCACAAGAATAGGTACTTTGAGCAAGGCATTACCCATCTTGCACATGTATCATACTAACATGAAATAGGAGACAATATTACAAGAGTGCATTTCATTCAACTCACATTCATACCCTCCTAGGCCTCTGGAAGCACTTCTACAACACTTGACATCATTAAAACATAATGTTCATACATCACAATCACTTCCAAAACACATCATAAACCAAAATCCCTCATCAATACTTCAATAACAAAACCACAAATTTAACATATGATTTGTGATGCAGAGGCATCCACACTATAACATTCGCATATAGCATGAATGTCTGCAGACCAACCTCATCATCATCATCTTCGCCATCATCATCATATTCCCTCCAACTACCAACGACATCATCATGTTTCGGCTTTACTCTGTCAGCATCATGTTTCCTAAAACCAACAGCATCATCATATTGCGGACACTCGCAATCATCCTCCTGCCGACTACTATTCACCTCCTCCGCTTTCCTCCTAACATCATCATCATGATGTTCAGCGGGCGCAAACATCCTCCGGTTGCACTGTTCATCGGGCGCCGGACTCCATCGTCATCATCATATGCAACACTTCCTTCGTCAGCAGGATATTCAACATCCGGTTGTCCCAAATATCCTGATGACGTTCACCTTCAGCAGCTTCCCTTCGACGCTCCGCTACCCGACGATACAAGCAACAGCATCATGATATAATTTATCCGGTTCTCTTCGAAACCTCCTGATGATGATGTTAACACAACTTCCTGCTACGGACTTCCGCCGATACCTTAGCACCTTACAACAGCAGGATGAACTCGCACAAGGGGATATCTCAATATCCTGATGACGATGACGTCATATCCTGATGACCTTCTCAACACTTAGCCAAAAACACGAACTTTCTCTTCCGCATCTACTCGCGATATGCGGATGATTGGCACTCCCGATATGATGATCCTGATGCCGATACGCTCCTCGGCTCCTCCTGCTGATGATCACCCCGACGCACTTGCACTTCATGCGCTCAACTGCATCATGTTCATCTTCACTTATCAGGATGATGATGCCTAACCCGACTGCAGGATATTTGCAGAAATATCCTGATGATGCCGTTTTTATCGAACTTCTTCACCTAGCGAAATCTCTCTTCGCCGATCCTCCAGGGATGACCCGATCCCGTCTCAGGGTGATCTTCCAACTCAATCAGCTTATCAACTCGAACTTCTCAACTTGACCTAGCACATGAGGATGCTAGGGTCTTCAACATCTCTTGACCGCGATCCTGCACACCTGCATGCAAACAAACAAACTACAATCTAACCTACTGTACATTACCATTCCACCGATCAGATGAGTCAACCGGTGGAATGGATCAGGAAATCCATGCAACCACTCAAACCAGCAGATCGATTACACAAAGGAGATCAAACAGAAACGAAACAGGATCTTTATTGATTCAAAGATGCAATACAATATGATGTTCCTCACACAGAACACTCAACCTCCTCTGCGCAATACAATACTAGACTGCCGATCGATGATCTACAATCAACCGATCTCATGCTTATAAAGACTTTCCTACGAGTACTACTGACCCGACTCCAAGCGGCTGGGAACTCTCCAAGCGGCTGGGAGATCCCACCGAACATACATCATGACAGCTATTATAACTAACTAGCTAAAAATAGCAAAAGCCTGGTCAGCATGATCTTATCCTGATCAGCTTGACCTTATTACATGCAACTGGTCTTAACAGACCTTCTTGGAAACACAAACAAGACTTAAGCTACTAACTGCCTCATGAAGGCCAGCTGTCAGGTAGGTGCTCCTGCACCATACTCCCCAACAGAAAAGAACTCATGTCCCATGAGTTTAGTATGGGGAAGTCCTCCACCGTTACACTTTGCTTTGTCAGTCTTCTGACCTGCTCCAGCTTTGTCTGCTGCGGTCTCTTGGCTGCTCCAAGACTTCTGCACTGTAACTTGCTTTCTGGCAAGTAAATCATCATGCCTGTTGATGTAGGCCTTCTTCTCACATACCCTGTGTTTGTCAGGTTGCCTAACCAGAACCTCTGGCTGAACTACCTCTTGAACTTCTGAAGTGGTCAAGTCTATCTTCCTTTCAACTCTTATAGGACAAACAATAGTCCCAACTATGACAACATCCTTGTCATTCCTTTCAACTGATGGTTGGTTGCACCCCTGTTTCTGAACCTGCTGCTGACCTCTGTCAGTCACAACTGAAACTTTCTTCAGCTTGTTGTCTGTAACAACTCCTTTCTCTGCAGTGTCCTGAACTGCCTTTATGCCTGCTCCTCTAGGCATCTGCACATACTCCTTCTTTCCCATGAAAATGATTTGAGCTGCCTTCTGTACTGCAGCTTTTGCCTGCAATGGCATCAACTTGATAATCTTCCCATCCTTCTTGATGGTGTAGGTATTAGCATACCCATCATACAGTACCCTTCTGTCAAATTGCCATGGTCTACCTAGCAGTAGGTGACAACATTCCATAGGCAATATGTCACACAAAATTCTATCATGATATGGTCCAATCTGGAAATCCACATATGCCTGTTCAGAGACAAAAAGTGATTGCCTATCACTCACCCAAGATGCCTTGTAAGGGTGTGGATGTGGAATCCTTTCCAGCTTCAGTTTATCCACCATTTCCTGAGATACCATGTTGTCTGTTGAACCAGTATCAATGACAACCTTACATACTTTACCTTTGCTCTTACATGTGGTTTTGAAAAGAGCTCTTCTTTGCATCATATCCTTTGATGCCTGCAAACTAATTCTCCTTAACATCAATGATTCTCCACTCTCTGGATATCCAACATTATCAGGTTCTCTATTTGAACTCTGTGCACTTTCTTCTACTTTCTCTTCTTGTACAAGTTGTACCCTCTTGTCACTTGTTCTATCATTTCTGGATGATGAACCTTTGTTTTCTGGACATTTGAAAGATGGATGACCAAACTCTCCACAGGTGTAACACTTTCCTGAAAATGTAGTAGAACCTCTACCACCTCCAAATCTTCCTCTATTACCTTTCCATCCACCTCTGAAATCAGACTGTCCTTGTCCTTTACCAGTGTCTTCTTGACCCTCATTGGTTTGCTTTTGTGCAGGGGCTGTTCCTCTTCCCCTATTGTTTCCTCTTCCTCTCATGGACTTCTCATGTCCTCTATTCATCTTTTCTTCAATCCTGATTGCCATTTGATAACAATCCTCCACATTCTTAGGGTTAGCTAACACTAACTCATCCTGTATGTTAAACCTCAAACCAGCCAAGTACCTAGCCACCTTTTCTACCTCATTCTCATGATGACCAGATCTCATACTCAACAGATAAAATTCCTCAGTATATGCTTTCACATCCCTGTCTTTCTGCTTTAAAAATTGCAGCTTCTTAAACATCTGGATTTCATAATCCCTTGGCAAGAATTTACCCTTTATCCTTGCTACCATCTTATCCCAAGAAGTGATCTTAGACTTCCCTTGTTTCCTTCTCTCAGATTGTACATAATCCCACCATACCAAAGCATGACCTCCTAACTTGGTCTTTGCAATCTTTACCTTCTGATCCTCAGCAACATCTTCACATTCAAAGTGATTATCCAGTACAGCAATCCAGTCCAACAACTCATCTTCATTCAAGCTTCCAGTATATTTGGAAACATCAACCTTTACCTTAGGTTTCTCACTCTGCACTGCCTTTAACAGTTTTGCCAATCTCTGGTCTTCAGCATCCAGATCTTCAGCTACCTCTTCATACTCTTCAACAGTATCTGCCTCTTCTTCAGACTCACTGTCTTCCACTTCCCTCTTTTTGTTCTTTTCCAGGGCTGTCAGCCTGGCTTGAAGTGCTTTAGCAAGCTCCTTCATCTTCCTCATCTCTCTAGCATGTTTCTCCTTCATTTCCTGCAATTCCCTTGCAGTACCATTACCTTTAGGAGGCATTTTGTCAACCTCTCAATCAACACACAACTCAACTCTATCTCTACCTCTGCCCTTTTGGTGACAGAATCAACACACAACAGCCCAGACCTTTTGCTGAGCTCTGATACCACTATGATGCAGAGGCATCCACACTATAACATTCGCATATAGCATGAATGTCTGCAGACCAACCTCATCATCATCATCTTCGCCATCATCATCATATTCCCTCCAACTACCAACGACATCATCATGTTTCGGCTTTACTCTGTCAGCATCATGTTTCCTAAAACCAACAGCATCATCATATTGCGGACACTCGCAATCATCCTCCTGCCGACTACTATTCACCTCCTCCGCTTTCCTCCTAACATCATCATCATGATGTTCAGCGGGCGCAAACATCCTCCGGTTGCACTGTTCATCGGGCGCCGGACTCCATCGTCATCATCATATGCAACACTTCCTTCGTCAGCAGGATATTCAACATCCGGTTGTCCCAAATATCCTGATGACGTTCACCTTCAGCAGCTTCCCTTCGACGCTCCGCTACCCGACGATACAAGCAACAGCATCATGATATAATTTATCCGGTTCTCTTCGAAACCTCCTGATGATGATGTTAACACAACTTCCTGCTACGGACTTCCGCCGATACCTTAGCACCTTACAACAGCAGGATGAACTCGCACAAGGGGATATCTCAATATCCTGATGACGATGACGTCATATCCTGATGACCTTCTCAACACTTAGCCAAAAACACGAACTTTCTCTTCCGCATCTACTCGCGATATGCGGATGATTGGCACTCCCGATATGATGATCCTGATGCCGATACGCTCCTCGGCTCCTCCTGCTGATGATCACCCCGACGCACTTGCACTTCATGCGCTCAACTGCATCATGTTCATCTTCACTTATCAGGATGATGATGCCTAACCCGACTGCAGGATATTTGCAGAAATATCCTGATGATGCCGTTTTTATCGAACTTCTTCACCTAGCGAAATCTCTCTTCGCCGATCCTCCAGGGATGACCCGATCCCGTCTCAGGGTGATCTTCCAACTCAATCAGCTTATCAACTCGAACTTCTCAACTTGACCTAGCACATGAGGATGCTAGGGTCTTCAACATCTCTTGACCGCGATCCTGCACACCTGCATGCAAACAAACAAACTACAATCTAACCTACTGTACATTACCATTCCACCGATCAGATGAGTCAACCGGTGGAATGGATCAGGAAATCCATGCAACCACTCAAACCAGCAGATCGATTACACAAAGGAGATCAAACAGAAATGAAACAGGATCTTTATTGATTCAAAGATGCAATACAATATGATGTTCCTCACACAGAACACTCAACCTCCTCTGCGCAATACAATACTAGACTGCCAATCGATGATCTACAATCAACCGATCTCATGCTTATAAAGACTTTCCTACGAGTACTACTGACCCGACTCCAAGCGGCTGGGAACTCTCCAAGCGGCTGGGAGATCCCACCGAACATACATCATGACAGCTGTTATAACTAACTAGCTAAAAATAGCAAAAGCCTGGTCAGCATGATCTTATCCTGATCAGCTTGACCTTATTACATGCAACTGGTCTTAACAGACCTTCTTGGAAACACAAACAAGACTTAAGCTACTAACTGCCTCATGAAGGCCAGCTGTCAGGTAGGTGCTCCTGCACCATACTCCCCAACAGAAAAGAACTCATGTCCCATGAGTTTAGTATGGGGAAGTCCTCCACCGTTACACTTTGCTTTGTCAGTCTTCTGACCTGCTCCAGCTTTGTCTGCTGCGGTCTCTTGGCTGCTCCAAGACTTCTGCACTGTAACTTGCTTTCTGGCAAGTAAATCATCATGCCTGTTGATGTAGGCCTTCTTCTCACATACCCTGTGTTTGTCAGGTTGCCTAACCAGAACCTCTAGCTGAACTACCTCTTGAACTTCTGAAGTGGTCAAGTCTATCTTCCTTTCAACTCTTATAGGACAAACAATAGTCCCAACTATGACAACATCCTTGTCATTCCTTTCAACTGATGGTTGGTTGCACCCCTGTTTCTGAACCTGCTGCTGACCTCTGTCAGTCACAACTGAAACTTTCTTCAGCTTGTTGTCTGTAACAACTCCTTTCTCTGCAGTGTCCTGAACTGCCTTTATGCCTGCTCCTCTAGGCATCTGCACATACTCCTTCTTTCCCATGAAAATGATTTGAGCTGCCTTCTGTACTGCAGCTTTTGCCTGCAATGGCATCAACTTGATAATCTTCCCATCCTTCTTGATGGTGTAGGTATTAGCATACCCATCATACAGTACCCTTCTGTCAAATTGCCATGGTCTACCTAGCAGTAGGTGACAACATTCCATAGGCAATATGTCACACAAAATTCTATCATGATATGGTCCAATCTGGAAATCCACATATGCCTGTTCAGAGACAAAAAGTGATTGCCTATCACTCACCCAAGATGCCTTGTAAGGGTGTGGATGTGGAATCCTTTCCAGCTTCAGTTTATCCACCATTTCCTGAGATACCATGTTGTCTGTTGAACCAGTATCAATGACAACCTTACATACTTTACCTTTGCTCTTACATGTGGTTTTGAAAAGAGCTCTTCTTTGCATCATATCCTTTGATGCCTGCAAACTAATTCTCCTTAACATCAATGATTCTCCACTCTCTGGATATCCAACATTATCAGGTTCTCTATTTGAACTCTGTGCACTTTCTTCTACTTTCTCTTCTTGTACAAGTTGTACCCTCTTGTCACTTGTTCTATCATTTCTGGATGATGAACCTTTGTTTTCTGGACATTTGAAAGATGGATGACCAAACTCTCCACAGGTGTAACACTTTCCTGAAAATGTAGTAGAACCTCTACCACCTCCAAATCTTCCTCTATTACCTTTCCATCCACCTCTGAAATCAGACTGTCCTTGTCCTTTACCAGTGTCTTCTTGACCCTCATTGGTTTGCTTTTGTGCAGGGGCTGTTCCTCTTCCCCTATTGTTTCCTCTTCCTCTCATGGACTTCTCATGTCCTCTATTCATCTTTTCTTCAATCCTGATTGCCATTTGATAACAATCCTCCACATTCTTAGGGTTAGCTAACACTAACTCATCCTGTATGTTAAACCTCAAACCAGCCAAGTACCTAGCCACCTTTTCTACCTCATTCTCATGATGACCAGATCTCATACTCAACAGATAAAATTCCTCAGTATATGCTTTCACATCCCTGTCTTTCTGCTTTAAAAATTGCAGCTTCTTAAACATCTGGATTTCATAATCCCTTGGCAAGAATTTACCCTTTATCCTTGCTACCATCTTATCCCAAGAAGTGATCTTAGACTTCCCTTGTTTCCTTCTCTCAGATTGTACATAATCCCACCATACCAAAGCATGACCTCCTAACTTGGTCTTTGCAATCTTTACCTTCTGATCCTCAGCAACATCTTCACATTCAAAGTGATTATCCAGTACAGCAATCCAGTCCAACAACTCATCTTCATTCAAGCTTCCAGTATATTTGGAAACATCAACCTTTACCTTAGGTTTCTCACTCTGCACTGCCTTTAACAGTTTTGCCAATCTCTGGTCTTCAGCATCCAGATCTTCAGCTACCTCTTCATACTCTTCAACAGTATCTGCCTCTTCTTCAGACTCACTGTCTTCCACTTCCCTCTTTTTGTTCTTTTCCAGGGCTGTCAGCCTGGCTTGAAGTGCTTTAGCAAGCTCCTTCATCTTCCTCATCTCTCTAGCATGTTTCTCCTTCATTTCCTGCAATTCCCTTGCAGTACCATTACCTTTAGGAGGCATTTTGTCAACCTCTCAATCAACACACAACTCAACTCTATCTCTACCTCTGCCCTTTTGGTGACAGAATCAACACACAACAGCCCAGACCTTTTGCTGAGCTCTGATACCACTATGATGCAGAGGCATCCACACTATAACATTCGCATATAGCATGAATGTCTGCAGACCAACCTCATCATCATCATCTTCGCCATCATCATCATATTCCCTCCAACTACCAACGACATCATCATGTTTCGGCTTTACTCTGTCAGCATCATGTTTCCTAAAACCAACAGCATCATCATATTGCGGACACTCGCAATCATCCTCCTGCCGACTACTATTCACCTCCTCCGCTTTCCTCCTAACATCATCATCATGATGTTCAGCGGGCGCAAACATCCTCCGGTTGCACTGTTCATCGGGCGCCGGACTCCATCGTCATCATCATATGCAACACTTCCTTCGTCAGCAGGATATTCAACATCCGGTTGTCCCAAATATCCTGATGACGTTCACCTTCAGCAGCTTCCCTTCGACGCTCCGCTACCCGACGATACAAGCAACAGCATCATGATATAATTTATCCGGTTCTCTTCGAAACCTCCTGATGATGATGTTAACACAACTTCCTGCTACGGACTTCCGCCGATACCTTAGCACCTTACAACAGCAGGATGAACTCGCACAAGGGGATATCTCAATATCCTGATGACGATGACGTCATATCCTGATGACCTTCTCAACACTTAGCCAAAAACACGAACTTTCTCTTCCGCATCTACTCGCGATATGCCGATGATTGGTACTCCCGATATGATGATCCTGATGCCGATACGCTCCTCGGCTCCTCCTGCTGATGATCACCCCGACGCACTTGCACTTCATGCGCTCAACTGCATCATGTTCATCTTCACTTATCAGGATGATGATGCCTAACCCGACTGCAGGATATTTGCAGAAATATCCTGATGATGCCGTTTTTATCGAACTTCTTCACCTAGCGAAATCTCTCTTCGCCGATCCTCCAGGGATGACCCGATCCCGTCTCAGGGTGATCTTCCAACTCAATCAGCTTATCAACTCGAACTTCTCAACTTGACCTAGCACATGAGGATGCTAGGGTCTTCAACATCTCTTGACCGCGATCCTGCACACCTGCATGCAAACAAACAAACTACAATCTAACCTACTGTACATTACCATTCCACCGATCAGATGAGTCAACCGGTGGAATGGATCAGGAAATCCATGCAACCACTCAAACCAGTAGATCGATTACACAAAGGAGATCAAACAGAAACGAAACAGGATCTTTATTGATTCAAAGATGCAATACAATATGATGTTCCTCACACAGAACACTCAACCTCGTCTGCGCAATACAATACTAGACTGCCGATCGATGATCTACAATCAACCGATCTCATGCTTATAAAGACTTTCCTACGAGTACTACTGACCCGACTCCAAGCGGCTGGGAACTCTCCAAGCGGCTGGGAGATCCCACCGAACATACATCATGACAGCTGTTATAACTAACTAGCTAAAAATAGCAAAAGCCTGGTCAGCATGATCTTATCCTGATCAGCTTGACCTTATTACATGCAACTGGTCTTAACAGACCTTCTTGGAAACACAAACAAGACTTAAGCTACTAACTGCCTCATGAAGGCCAGCTGTCAGGTAGGTGCTCCTGCACCAATTTGATGCACTAATAATGGTCGTAGAGCATGATAATTCATCTAACAACATAAGATAGTTCTATCCCAACAATGCAGAACAATAATAACTTGAAACGGTTACCAATTATTCTATAATAGAAAATTCAGTCAAACAAGATACTACCTGTTATTGGACTAAACCTATTTCTACACTAATGTGGATCTTATTAAAATTCTTGACTAGATCTAAAATAACAATTCAATATTTATAATATGATAAATTTTACCTAAGCATCTAACTCCACTTTATATACTATATAATACTCATTAATTAAATAAAACTTGGTAAATAAATATTCTAATTAATTACAAATTGAATAATACTTTTTAATAATCTTATATTTAAAATATGCAACAAAAATATCAATATCCACACCCAAAATTTAAATCACATCTACATTCAAATTGTTAAATGAGGCATCGAATAATAAATCAATAAATTATTTTAAAAGGATTTGACTTTTTATTTATAAAGTAATGCTTAAATATAACATATCCTTAAATAACAGGGATGAAATAAAATAATACTTAAATATAACACATCCCTCAATAATAGGTATTTGATTTCTCATAAAAAAAATATCTCTTAAATATAACACATCCCAAAATAATAGGGATTTGATTTCTCCTAAATAAAATATCACTTAAATATAACACATCCCTAAATAATAGGGATTTGATTTTTTCATAAATGAAATATCACTTAAATATAACACATCTTGAAATAATAGGGATTTGATTTTTCATAAATGAAATATAATAATACTTAAATATGGCACATTACTAATAATAGGGATTTGATTTGAAATATAAAAATACTTAAATATAACACATCCTAATAATAGGGATTTGATTTGAAATATAATAATACTTAAATATAAGACATCCTAATAATAGGAATTTGATTTTTCTATAAAAAAAAAACTAAAAAAAATAAAACACATCCATAAAACTATTCTTGCCTATTAAATAGGGAGTTGACATCCCACCTTCAAAAAATAAATAAAACTCAAATTAAAACACTAATTTATTAAAGGACAATTTTAAAGATAATTAAACTTTATAATTAACATTATGCAACAAAACTTAATATTTAGCTAATAAGATTTAATTATCTAAATCCTTAAATTAAAATTAAAATAAGTTATCACAATCTTATCTAACTACCACTTCAAAATAATACATTTTCCAAGAACAACTTGAATAAAAATAATGATTCTAGTATCAAACCAACACTAATGTTACCTCTATATGACTATTAAAATTTTTAACAACAATCTTTTCTAAAAACAATCTTCGAGAATAAAACAATAATTTTGTATATGATACTCATATAACAAGAATTAGATTCTAAACTAATACTTAAAACTTTCTAGGAAATTTAATTAAAGTCCACATTAAATTATTGTTAATTTTGTGAGAACTCCATAATATAACTACAATTTTTTTAATTTTCTATATATAAAAATTACTACAAAGGATAGTTAAATTATTAATTACCTAAACTCAACACACAAAAAGAGAATTTCTATTTCTAACTTAATGCATTATTTCCTATTAACTAAATCTATAACCTATGAGAATCCCTAAGTTTTCTCTAGTTAAACTCAGAGATTTTGTTGATTGACAAAATTGCTAAAAATGATTAAAATATCTATCTACATATTCAATATACAAAAGAATTCATATTTAACAATAAATTAAGTTGTTAGGCAAGGAAAAAAATGATGAAGAGCCACGAGCCAAGGATCAGAGGAATTTAATTCAAGTAAATAAAATTCATTGTTTTAAATGCATAAACTACAAACTAAAATTCATTGTTTCAAATTTAATAAACATAAGTTTTAAAGTGTAAAACTTGAAATTCTAATATCTCTTATCCTAAATTTCATTAGGTCTATAGATACTAAAATTTCAAATGCCATTTTAGGCATGATTCAATGCATATGGAGGTCGTACAATGTAGCCAGATAGGCTGGAGGAAAAGAAAGTATTTAAGAGTTTTGATAAAATGAAATCATCTTTATTAGTCTTATTTCAGCAAGTGTTCAAAGAATCCCATCAAATGGGAAGAGATTATAGATAAATTGAATTAGTTTGATATACAGATCAATGATTGGAAAGAAAATAGTTTGGGCCTGGCAATGCAGAAATTGAGTTTTCTTTTGATAAAAAGAAATTAGCATTCTTAATTTGACACAGGAATGCAACAACAGAAAATGATTTAATTTCTACTAGTGGCGAAAGATTTCATTTAGCTAAGGTGTCTACAGGTAATATGAGAGGAATAGATGTGAAGAAAGATAGATAGGTGTGAAGATGATTCAGAGTAAGGTCTCTTAAAATGTCACAATGGGTGGTTGAAGAGAATATTCAGGTGAATGCAAATGGCAAGATTAAAAATAATGGGGTTAAAGAAAAGAATATATACCCATCAAGCATACAGAGAGAATAGGCTGCAGATCTTGATCAATCATTTCAGTTTACGGGAGAAACTTGCATTTGATTGCAGATGGAATTGTCTGGAAAAAAATTCACAGAGGATCACACTTCAACTAGAATTTGACCAATCATAAAATTGCATAGACTACTCACATACATGATTTTTCTTCATATCCAAACAAGCAGAAGAAATTTTGTTTAATACATATCGGGAAATTCTTTAGATCTCCCTTGCTCCCTTCTCCTATTCCTCTACCAATTCCTCTTCCTTTCCCCAAATTTTTTGTGTATCTTTTCTAAGAACTCTCCTCTCAAATAATCTTCCCAAAACCAAAAATAGACCAGGATAATAAATTCCTAAATCCCCCAATCTTCTGAGATCCACTATCCAAAAATTTAAATGCATTTCTACCACCACTATCTAAAATATTTTCAAATCTTGAAAATTATTTCCGGCAAACACTTCCTCAAAACAATTAATGACAATATCAAAATAATATCTTCTAGCCCACTACTTAATCAATTACTAAAGTCTTAAATATTAATAATTGATTCAATAACTTTATTATCATTATTATTATTAACTATAAATACCACTAACAGGAATAATTTTCAAATTTCTGACAACCCACTCCAACAATAAATTAATGGAAAAATAAAATTAAATCTCACGTCAGATAAACTCAATAAAGTACTAAATATTAACAATATTATTATTATTGCTAGCTTTCAAAGCTACTAATTTAATTTAATATAAAAATCAACTAATTAATATTCTCAATTTTCTACATTAATTAAATAACTAATATTGATGTATATATATAAACTTATTATTATTATTATTATTATTATTATTATTATAACAATTAATAAATCTCCAACAAATACACATTGACTATATAACCAAAATGATCAAACATCAACACATCTATACTGTAATGTCCCCTTCTAGCAAGCCAAAATTTTTGCACCCTTGTAAACAATTTCAACTTACCAAAAGAGAACATTAGTATTCCATTTTTCATTTCCTTTTAATCTTTATGATAATCATAAACATAACCATATACCATTTGCCATTTCATAAATCCATTTTTTCCATACATCATGATTCTCCTTGGGTGAGATAATCTTTAGGCCTCTTATTAACCTCACCTTCCACCTTGTGAGAGAAGATTTGTTAGGTAGGTGATGTCATCTCAATCCTATGGGTCCATTAATATTATTCCTTAGTTTGTCAACCAATGCCCATAATTCCTTAGTTCGTCAACTAAGGCCTATAATTCCTTAGTTCGTCAACTAAGGCCCATTCCTTCGATACTTAAATCGAAGGTCCATAGTAATATCCTTGATTCGTCAATCAAGGCCCATTCCCATGGAATGATCAATACCTACCATAACTATCTACCCCACATTTTTAGTGTTAGGTGGTTAATTAGGAAGTCTCGTATCTACCCTTAGGAATTCATGCCTTTATTAATCTTAGGGTTTTACCCTAAAGCCTTCATTAATATTTAGGTTTTAACCTAGAGCCTTCTCCCTAGGTTTTACCCTAAGGCCTTAATTAATCTTCATCTATACATATACATACTTGTTATCTCTCATACGTCATTTATTAACAACTTATGATTTCAAATCATACAAGATACATATTTAAAATATAAATTTTAGACATAAATGTATATATCACATATATCAGTTTCTACTTAATAACCTTATTATTTATATCTTTCAAGTTATAAATTGAACAAGTAATTATAAATTCTTACAAATCATAAATTGAATAAGTAAATATAAATACTTACTTACCTGCTTTACCTGAGATTCCTTACCTATGCTGCGGTAATATAGTCTTTATTGTATTGCTGTTATAAAATGCAGATCTAAATATATGTATTTATCCCATACTCATTTTATTTTTTCTCCCCATGATCCTTTTCCTTGGCTGCCCTCGTGTCTTCCTTGTGATATTTTCTTGCTGTGTCTTTGATGAATTCAAATGATGTTTCTTCTTTGTTGCCTTTATTGAATTCATAGTTGTTTATTTATTTCTTTTTATTACTTCATTCTTTCGATGATGATTTCCTTCTATCTCACAACCTTTATTTATTTCCCTTTCAAGGGATATGTTCGAAGAGGTATGTCTCTTATTTATTTTATTACTTTATATTAATTCCCTTTTATGGTAAACTAGTTCTAACCATACGTAACTCCCTTATCATAAGAGGATAGGTTAAAAGTTGTTTATTATTATTTATTTACCTTATTTGTATTTATATTATATCATTATAATAAATGATATATTATTTATATTTATATTACAATATAAGATAATAATAATAATAATATTTGTATTTATATTATTAGATATATTTATAATATGTTATTTATTAATGTGCTGCACTTATAAATATCTTCCTTCGACCTCCCCTTAATCTTTTTAAAGTACATTATTTATATAATATATATAGTATAAATAAATACTTTTGTTATTAAGTACGAGAGCTGTTTTATTTTATTTTATTTCCAAGCATATAATATGGTGGGATAATGTTTGTCTTATTAGTGTAATGCCCCTCACTTTTTGCCTATGACAGATGTTATTTTCGTGTTTCCTATGACAGTTCTGGTTTAGATGATAGCCTTGTAGCGCATGTTTACAGTTTCGAGATGTTTGGGCTTTTACGTTATGGTTTTATGATCTCCTTGAGCTTGATGGACTCTTTGACATTATGCTAGCTAATTATGGATCTATGTTAGGATGATGCTTGTTTACTTGTACTTTGTGCTTTCATAGTTGATGGACATTATTATGGATTGATGTTACTTTTAGTTTAATATGTTGTTTGATCCTGATTATGATGTATGACTGGTATTAGTTATTTAATGATGTGTTACTTGAACAGAATAGTGTTGCATTACTCATGTCCGAGTACCCTACCACGCTGCGACTTCCATTCATTATGCTTTTTATTACATGGTTATATATGTATATATGCACAACCTTGTTGTTCATTGCAGGATGCAGGTACCGGGCATCGACTCCACCTGAATTACTAGGTCTGAGTGTGCCCTAGCTAATGGAATTGTGGATTGGAGTTGACATGAGGTTCCCCTAATTAGTCAACATCCTCAAGGAGGATGAGCTTTCAGTGTTGTACCTTGTCGTCACCGTCAGTGGACCGTTGTCGTCATGTGTCGTTATGTCCTGTGGCTTCTCTTGGGTCAGGCATCACCTTGTAAATTAGGGTATATCCAATTTGAGTGTCAATCCATGCATGATTAATATTTCATTTAAATAAAGTTAAATTAAAGCTTAAATTATATAAACATTGCTAGGGGATTATGTGTGAGGTTTATTAATTATAAATAATTTAATTATTGATAATCGGTAAATAAATAAATTAAACTAGATAAATAATTTAACAAAATATTAAATTGCAATTGTAGTGGATTAAAAAAAAACAAATGCATATGTGAAAATGGATAAACATCTCTAACTATGATAAAATAAATCTAAACTAAAGTAATAGTGGGTTAAATTTGATTTACGGACATTTTAACGGTAAAACAGTATTGTCAGGGTAAAACGACTATGTCTTGGAGGGAGAGATCCGGCCAAACCTATTAAATGTATATCGGATCATGATGAGTGTAATTAGTCTTTATTGAATAGATATTTATTATTATTATAAAAAAAAAAGGAGAAGAAATTATATTTAGTCAAGAATTGATAAAATTGCTTCTCTTTGGATAAAAAAATAATTATTTGGGTTTGTTATTGCCATCACTATGATTTTTTTTGGTACATTATTAAATATAATCTTGCTAACATTTTTTTGGTTTAAATATTAGGGTTGTCATATTTGGGGATAAGCAAATTTGCATCAGGTGCCGTCATTGGTAAGATTGAGGAATTAGGAGTCTGGGGGATAGTTAATTTTGCACCCCACGATAGAGTGGGTTGTGGGGGAAAGGAAGGAATGTCTCTGCATTTACCCGAGGAGTCCATTTCGGGTTTTGAGGGAGTGGGATGTCAGAATGCCCTGGCATTTTATCTGGGGAGCTGAGTCCTGGTTGAGGGAGTTTTTCGGGAAGAGAAGGAAGGAGGGACTTGCAGAGGAAAGGAGACTTTGGGGAAAAGCTTAACAAACTACAGGTATGGTTTTGTGTATGTTTTAGGCCCTTTTGCCTATGAAAATTAATACAAATTAGTTTAATTGTGTCCTCCATAGATGGGATCTAATCAAGTTTTGGTGATAAATAACTTAAGTCAGACGTGAAACTCTCATGGTCTCCTCGTATCTTGCCTTGGAAACCTATCACAAATTTCCTTTTTGCTAGAGATTCAATGGAATACGATTGTTGTCATTCCCCACATTTATGCATTCTGCACAGTTCCACCCAATTAAACTTTTTGCACTTAAATCTCAAAAGATCTTTCCTCTATTCTCTGTGATGTCAATCCACTAAGCTTCGGCCCACGCAGATCTCTATCTTTTCTACAGCCTCTATAACCACTTACTTCCTCTTCGTAAGGCTCTATCTTTGTTTATTCATAGACTAGTCCCTGTAGATAATATAAGGCACACTTTAAGTCGTTGAAGCTTCCTCACTACAACCTACCTGAACCCACTATGGTCTATGTGATAATAAGGGGTGTAATGCAATAATTGTTAGAGTAATCAGGTTTAATACCCAATTCTAGATTCCCCATATTGGCATAGGAGGGACGCTGGCAGACTGACAGCTCGTTCTCATGCCAAACACAAATGCTTAAAAGTTTTAGTCTCTATTAAATCCTTATGGTGTATATCTACAATCACTGTCACCATGAAAATGCAGTGTGACAACCATCCTAAATTTAATAGGTATGCACCATCAATTCTGGTATCAACTATACCCGCATCTAAGAAGTAAGGTAAGGCTTGCATCGCAGCTAGTACTGTGCTGCTGTCCAGTGCTCCATTTAGTATGTTATGCTCACCACACGCGATACCTCTAAGCGCCAACTATTGCAACCATTTTTGCGTGTTTTGGAGTTTAGACATTCCTCAACGTAGCTACGAAATGAAATGAATGTAATCACGTTCGTGAGACTTGACTCTGTCGGACCACACTGGTTAAAGGTTACACAGCTAGACGTGAATTTAGAGTAAAACTTCCCCTAGATGTTTCATTGTTCCTTTTGTGAAATTTAGTGCCTTCGAATGGGTGTGCCATTGCACCTTAGAGTTCTGACTTGGAGTCTGAATTGTCTGTCCAATGGAATGAGTTTTCCATTGTGAGAACGAGATGATTTTTCACCCTTAGGTTTGTATCCCCTAGGTTTGGGTCTCCTTATAACTCTCTATAGATATGCAGACGTGACCTAGCCTTCAGCGCCAATATCCTAGTCAGATTTTCTGCCAACACTCAACCTTATGTTCTGTAAACAATGAAGTCTTGGACTGAATTTGCCTCAGATGAAACATTATCATCAGAATGCAGCTGAAGTGGAAGAAGAATCTCAATCGCTTGTATTTGACTCTCCAAGTCTAGAATTGGTGTCGGTTGAGACTCCTCAAGCATTGGATCATCACCACAGTGAACATGACCCTCTAGCATTTGCGCTTCCTCAATAAAATTTGCATTATGTATGCAACTGGGACAAACATCAATAATTGTTATTGATCTTGTCATAATCAAATGCTGTGACGGTTGTAAATAGGCAACCCAATCTGCCACATCTTTACTTCGCCACCTTGTGCACGCGTCTATCAGAGCATTTCCACTATGATATCTAACAGATGTTGAGCGTCAGGTTAATCACTTGCATTCTGCATCCTTACTTGAAGGTTCTTGAGCTATCACCAATGATGTGCGTAGCTTGCACCTCCCCACACAATACGTTGATGATTAGAGGACGCCAATGGCACTTTAGGGTTAGGTTGATTACCACGA
This sequence comes from Cunninghamia lanceolata, assembly GCA_027924645.1. Taxonomy (NCBI): domain Eukaryota; kingdom Viridiplantae; phylum Streptophyta; class Pinopsida; order Cupressales; family Cupressaceae; genus Cunninghamia; species Cunninghamia lanceolata. The sequence continues at coordinate 3,000,188 of BSBN01000236.1, forward strand.
TTTTTTTTCCCACGCATAGGATTCACTCAGAGAGTTCTTACCTTTAGGGTTGTCTTCCATAAGTAAATGACTGTGTCTTGAGTAGTTTCTTCTATTATCTTTCCCCAGATTAAAATCAATGTTCTTTTCTCTATGCAAACTTAATGCTTATATTCATTTCTACTTCGAGTTTAATCACTATTTGATTAGTAGTTAAATTAAATGTAGGTTGAATAGTATATTTCTTATATCTTTTAGTATGGATCTCCATAAAGAAAATTGATTCCTCATGGAATGTAGTTAGGTGTATGTCATATTTATCAATTTTATATTTGTTCATGTGTTGCGTAAGATATTAGTAAATATTAATAATGTTAATTGAATATAAGTTTCCAAATATATTGTTAGTGTTAGGGATTAAGAAAATTGGGATCGTATTGATTCATAGTATCATTTAAAATTTGTTTAGGGTAAGGAACAATAGAATTTTGTAAGCTCAGTTAGTAAAATTAGATAAAATAGAATTTACATTTTGAAATTCTTTTTATTATATCATTTTCTTTATACTTAAATTAGTAATTATAGGCATTAGAGAAAGTTTACTTGTGGTTATATATATTTATATCATTAGAATATTTATTCAGTATAGCTAATTTATATAGTTTTGGAGGAATAGTGGTTATGGAAAAAGTTTTAGAAAGTCTTTTTAATTTAATGAATTTATTTTAGGTATTTGTCACAAAAATTGAATGAACATGTTATTATTTTATTAGATTATGAAGAATGTTATGGTAAGAATGTAAATAAGATGTAACGTTAATTAATTAACGATATGTGGAATTTTAATATAATTATTGTTGTCACTGTTATTATTATTATTACTAATATTATTATTATTGTTGTTTTAATATCATTATTATTATTATTATTATTATTATTTGTATCACGTGATTTATTTAAATCAAGCCATTGAAATTGATATAAGCTATTATCGGGATTATTAAATGATAAATTTAAATGTATATCAGATGTGGGATAAGTGAATATTCAATTTGTTGACCCGTATGAAATGAATTTTAAACTTTCCTTATAATTCTTTAATCAATCTGAGATTTTAAAATGGACAATAGAAGTTTATTTTAGTTACGTCAATGGTAATTGTAGCGTGTAGATTAATTAAATGATTATCTTTAATACATATTTAAACATAATTCACTTTAATGTAAGTCATAGGTTTATTCCTTGTAAGATTACGATCAAACTACAAGCTTTATCTTGATGATTGATATACCCATGTAACAACTTAGTCAAGTGCAAATTTCTATAGTGGATGTAGTTGTAAGAAGGCATAATTAGATCATAAGTATAATTGATTCTCGTGATATGTTAATTCAAACTATGGGTCATAAAACTGTTCATATAGTCTTTGATTGTGTAATCTTTCCGTGTGGCTAGAGTTCCAGAGGCTTAGCTTGGGAGGTCTTGAATTCCTGTGTTGTGTTGTAGATGTCTTGAGATCATGATGTTGTAAGATCCCTTGTCGTCTCTGTTGCAAGTATGAGGTGAACCAGTGTTGTCATTGATGTCAACTTACTCATATTGCATTAGTAAGAAGGTTTGGATGAGTTGTGTGCTGTTGTTATTGAGGAAATCAGTCTCCATATGGAACAGTGAAGAACAGTGATGAGAAGAAGGCAAATGTACTGTATAGGTTAAGAACCAGAGGATGCGGATTAAAGGGTTTGTAGATATGAGTCATGAGATGCTTCAGCTAAGATTTCAGAGGTTTGCATGAAGATTTGAAGAAGTTGTGGCTGTCTGTGTGGAACCGGTTCCAGCAAGTGTTCAGAGGTGACAGAGGATCACAGAAAGGTCTGGTGAGGTCCGGAATTGTATTATCCTAATCTGTGGATTGGAAGGAGTGTTTGGGATGTCCTTGTGATGTGTCATCTCGAGTTGTGTATGATTTTGAGGTCTAGAAGTACCTTTTGCATTGTGACAGTGGCGACAGACTGTGTTCTTGAAGTACCAGATGATGAAGAGAAGAATTCTGGTAAGATGATGAAGTGCAGATGTTTTTGATGATTCAGGGAAGGTTATGATGATCATTGGATCATATCTAGTTCGTGTTGGCAATCCGTATTGAAGTTAGAGTTGGATTGGATGTTATGGCTACCAGTTGTTGGTGTTCTTCCTATAACAGGCCGACTGGATGTTCTACACGCCTTGCGAATGTTATTGTGATGTTTGCCGACTTAGATGATTGTTCCTAAGTCGATGTCTTGTATAAATAAGTGTTTGAGAATTCATTTTGAAGTGTGGATTGTGTGGATGAGTGTGGCATAGCGAAGAGAAGTGTGAAAGGCAGAGCAAGGGTTTTTGGGCTTAAATGGAACTGATCCGGACATGGTAGAGATGTCATTCTCCAATTCAAGATTGTGATTCTTATCATTTTGTAGATAGTGTGTCTCCTTGTAGGCAGTGTGCCTCTTTGTGAGTAGTGTGCTCGGGCAGTGAGCCCTAATTGGCATGTGCCATTCATTTTTTCTTATTCTTCTAACAGAGAATAATCCTTGGGTTAATCACCCTGTGGTTTTTCCCTTAACCGGGTTTTCCACGTCAAAATCTTGGTGTTCAATGTGTTGATGTTTATCTGCTCTTGTGTTTATGCATTATGCTTTCATGGATGATTAATTGATATGCTGTTAACAAAGAAGAATCAAGTGTTTGAAATAAGAGCAAGTTTTTATAAAACTGATTCACCCCCCTCTTAGTTGTATGCCCTAGATCTAACAATTGGTATCAAAGCCAAGTTCCTCTGAAAGGAGCTTAACCGCTTGAGGAGATCCAAGATGTCGTCATACAAGAAGGATAGTCCGAAGTTTGATGGAACCAACTTCACTCTCTGGAAAGGTCGCATGAAATGTCACTTGGAGTGTATGGGAAAAGCATACTTGGCCATGGTCTCAAAACCATATGTACCTCCACAGGGTGGTCCGACAACTCTGGAACACTCTCTAGAAAGGTCGCATGAAATGTCACTTGGAGTGTATGGGAAAAGCATACTTAGCCATGGTCTCAAAACCATATGTACCTCCACAAGGTGGTCCGACAACTCTGAATGAAATCACAGATGCTGAAAACAATCTGTGGACCAAGGAAGCTCTTCTAAGTGCATTGAATGACTCAGATCTCTCAAATGTTATCGACCTACCAACTGCATATGAGATCTTGACTAAACTGGAACTTCTGTATGAAGGACATGAGTTTGTCAAGGGTGCAAGGTTGCAAAGTCTGAAAGGGAAATTTGAAAGATTGAAGATGAGAGATGATGAAAACATCACTACCTTTATGCCAAGAGTGAATGAGCTGGTATGTGGAATTAGAAATGCTGGTGGAACTCTGGATGAAAATGAGATTGTTTGCAAAATTCTCAGATCCCTTCCTGCTGCCTACAAAATCAAGGTTGCTACCATTGATGAATTTAGAGCCCACACAACTGTCACAAGAGAACAATTGGCTGGCAAACTAGCTGCATTTGAAATGACCGAGTTTGGAGATGATCCTCCCAAGACTGAATCTGCTTTCAAAGCCAGTGCCTATGTGAAAGGCAAACAAAGATTTGATCTGAGAGAAAACTCTTCAAGGAAGATGTCATGGTATGATCAAGCAAGAAGAGACATGGAAGAAGAGGAAGCAGAAACAACTCAACTTGAAGCCCTCATTGCAAAGAGACTGTCAAGAGGATTCGGTAAGTATGAAGGAAAACTACCCTTTAAGTGTTTCAATTGCAATAAGATTGGTCATTTTGCTTCAAGATGTCTGGAAAGATTTGCAAGGTCTAATACTAACAGACAAAGGTTTCAAAAGAACTGCTATTATGTTCATGAAGAAGATGACAATGAAGGAGTAACAGATGATGAATCAGAACTAGGAAGCAAATCTGGAAATGAATGGGTGTTTATTGCCATCAAGGAAGAAGATTCAATATCCTCTGAATCTGTCAATCACAAGGTTGTGGAAAGAGCTTTGGCTGCTCAAGTGGAAGAAAAGGATGATTGGGTTATTGACAGTGGATGCTCTCACCATATGACTAGTGACAAGAATAAGTTCTTAGATTTGGAAAGGTATGAAGGAGGAATGGTAAAGTTTGGTGACAATTCTACTGGTAGAATCAAAGGTAGGGGGACTATTTCCTTTGATGGAAAGAGCAAAACAGGTAATGTACTATATGTTGAAGGATTGAAGCACAATCTTCTTAGTGTTGGTCAGTTAGTGGACAAAGGCTATGATCTCAGGTTCAAGAATGGAAAATGCAGAATCTTTACAAGCTCTGGAACTGAAATTGCATCCGGTGCTCAAACAAAAGGTAATATCTTTCATCTGGTTGGTTCAAATAAAAGTTGTCTGTTTGTTCAAGTTGATCAGAGTTGTTTATGGCATAGAAGAATGTGTCATGTAAATTTTGATAACATCATCAAGATAAGCAATATTCAGGCTGTAAGAGATCTTCCAAAATTGGTGAAACCTACAAATAGTTTGTGCAAAGAATGTCAGCTAGGTAAACAGAGCAGAGCCTCTTTCAAAAGCAAAGATCAGTCCTCTACCAGATTGTTGGAATTAGTACATACTGATCTTTGTGGTCCGACAAGAATCAAGAGTCTGTAAGGTGATAGATATTTCATGTTGCGAATTGATGACCATTCCCGGATGATGTGGGTTACCTTCCTAAAAGAGAAATCAGAAGCCCTTGAGAAGTTCAAAATCTTCAAAGCTATGGTAGAGAATCAAACTGGATTGAAACTGAAATGTCTAAGATTTGATAGAGGTGGTGAATTTACATCCGGTGAGTTCATTGACTTTTGTGAGAAGCAGGGTATAAAGAGACAGTTGTCTGCTCCTAGGACTCCACAGCAGAATGGAGTAGTTGAGAGAAAGAACCGGACCATTCAGGAAGCTGTCAGGATAATGATGTTGGAAGCAAATGTTCCTCAGATGTTTTGGAAAGAAGCTATTAGCACTGCAGTCTACACTCTCAATCGAGTTCAAATCAAAAATAATACCGGTAAGACCCCCTATGAACTTATGAACTTTGGTTTGGCATCACTCCTACTGTGAGATATTTCAGAGTATTTGGTAGCAAGTGTTATATTAAAAGAGATGAAGATCTAGGAAAGTTTGATGCCAGAAGTGATGAAGGAATTTTCTTGTGTTACTCCACTCAAAGCAAAGCATACCAGTGTTACAATAAGAGACTGAGGAAGATGACAGAAAGTACTAATGTGAAAGTTGATGAAGGAATTGAGAAGCCCTCAAGGTTCTATGAATGTGATGAAGATGATCAGAATGATCCTCTGGTGCAAGAAGCTCCTTCCTCCTCTGAAATTCAGATCTAGACTGATCCGGTAAATCAGGAAGAAGAAGTTTGTCTGAATGAGCCTGATCAAGAATTAGTAGTGCAAGAAACTCCCAAAGTTCCAAGGTATGTAACTCTAAATCACTCTGAAGATCAGATCATAGGTGACAAAAGTAAAGGAGTACAAACAAGAAGAAGAATTGCTCAAGATTCAAATGAATACTGTCTGATTTCAAAGATTGAACCTAAGACAGTAAATGAAGCTTGCAATGATGAAAACTAGACCAAAGCAATGGAGGAAGAATTGATGCAAATTGAGAAAAATCATACCTGGGATCTTGTTCCCAGACCTAGAGACAGGAATGTGATTGGAACCAAATGGGTCTTCCGGAACAAACTGAATGAAGCTGGTGAAGTAATCAGAAACAAAGCTAGATTGGTCTACAAAGGCTACTCTCAAATAGAAGGAATTGATTTTGAAGAGACCTTTGCTCCTGTGGCAAGAATTGAAGCAGTCAGATTATTTCTTGCATTTGCTACCTTCAAAGACTTCAAGGTATATCAGATGGATGTCAAGTCTGCCTTCCTAAATGGTGATCTGCAAAAAGAAGTTTACATTGAACAACTGGATGGATTTCAATTGTCTGATAATGATGATATGGTCTGCAAGTTAAAGAAAGCATTATATGGATTGAAGCAAGCCCCAAGAGCATGGTATGAAAGGTTGGATAAGCATCTTATGCAGATTGGATTCAACAAAGGCACTGCTAACAGTAACTTATATTTCAAAATTGATCATGAAAACATTTTGATTGTTGAAGTGTTTGTGGATGATATCATTTTTGGAGGAAGAGATAGTATGTGCAAAACTTTTGCAAATCAGATGAAAAGTGAGTTTGAAATGTCTATGCTTGGTGAAATGAATTTCTTCTTGGGTCTGCAAATTACTCAAACAAGGAAAGGGATCTTCATTTCTTAGACCAAATATGTGAAAGAATTGTTGAGGAAATTTGGTATGGAAGATTCAAAGCCAATGAACACTCCTATGGCAACTGGATGTAAGTTGAGCAAAGATGATGACTCTCCAAAGGCAGATCAGACAAAGTATAGATCAATGATTGGTGGATTGTTGTATCTCACTCAGACTAGACCAGATATAATACAGGCTGTTGGTCTTGTGGCAAGATTCCAGGCTGATCCTAGAGAATCTCATGTTATGGCAATCAAAAGAATTTTTAGGTACTTGAAAGGAATAGTTGAGTATGGTCTCTGGTACCCTAGAGATCCAGATTTCTCTCTTCATGCATATACAGATGCAGATTGGGCAGGAAATATGGACGACCAGAAGAGCACCAGTGGTGGAGCATTCTTTTTGGGGAAGAGATTGGTTTCTTGGCTAAGCAAGAAACAAGATGCAATATCTCTGTCTACAACTGAAGCAGAATACATTGCAGCAGCAGGTAGTTGCACTCAAATCTTATGGATGAAGCAGATGCTAAGAGACATTAAAGTTGAATATGAGGAGCCTATCACAATTTTCTGTGATAATTCAAGTACAATTAATATTTCTAAGAATCCGATATTGCATTCTAAGACTAAGCACATATCTATCAAGTTTCACTTTTTGAGAGAACAAGTGAACAAGGAAGAAGTCAGATTGGAGTATGTTCCCTCTAAGGATCAGATTGCAGATATCTTTACTAAACCTCTTCCCAAGAACTCTTTCTAATATCTCTGGGAGAAGTTAGGGGTCATGGCCCCTCTGGTGATGAACTAGGATGCACTAATGTGCATCAGTCCGGTGGATATCACAGTCATATCTTGTGATCCAGATTGATGATGGGGAGCTGCTACTAAGGGGGAGCAGCCAGTATGATTTTGATGTATTAGAATTGCAAGTATGAGCCCTTTGCCATTGATGTCAAAGGGGAAGAGAAGACATGTGAAAAACAAGTGGTTGATGATCAAAGAGGGAGCAGTAAAGGAAGAGAAGACATGTGAAAAGTTGTTTTTGATAGGGGGAGCTGTGACAAAAAGGAGAAGTTCTTGTCTTGATGGTTTTTCACATCATATGTTGCCATCAATGACAAAGGGGGAGATTGTTGCAAGTATGAGGTGAACCAGTGTTGTCATTGATGTCAACTTACTCATATTGCATTAGTAAGAAGGTTTGGATGAGTTGTGTGCTATTGTTATTGAGGAAATCAGTCTCCATACGGAACAGTGAAGAACAGTGATGAGAAGAAGGCAAATGTACTGTATAGGTTAAGAACCAGAGGATGCGGATTAAAGGGTTTGTAGATACGAGTCTTGAGATGCTTCAGTTAAGATTTCAGAGGTCCGCATGAAGATCTGAAGAAGTTGTGGCTGTCTGTGTGGAATCGGTTCCGGTAAGTGTTCAAAGGTGACAGAGGATCACATAAAGGTCCGGTGAGGTCCGGAATTGTATTATCCTAATCTGTGGATTGGAAGGAGTGTTTGGGATGTCCTTGTGATGTGTCATCTTGAGTTGTGTATGATTTTGAGGTCTGGAAGTACCTTTTGCATTGTGACAGTGGCGACAGACTGTGTTCTTGAAGTACCAGATGATGAAGAGAAGAATTCTGGTAAGATGATGAAGTGCGGATGTTTTTGATGATTCAGGAAAGGTTATGATGATCATTGGATCATATCTAGTTCCTGTTGGCGGTCCGCATTGAAGTTAGAGTTGGATTTGATGTTATGGCTACTAGTTGTTGGTGTTCTTCCTATAACAGGTCGACCAGATGTTCTACACACCTTGCGAATGTTATTGTGATGTTTGCCGACTTAGATGATTGTTCCTAAGTCGATGTCTTGTATAAATAAGTGTTTGAGAATTCATTTTGAAGTGTGGATTGTGTGGATGAGTGTGGCATAGCGAAGAGAAGTGCGAAAGGTAGAGCAAGGGTTTTTGGGCTTAAATGGAACTGATCCGGATATGGTAGAGATGTCATTCTCCAGTTCAAGATTGTGATTCTTATCACTTTGTAGATAGTGTGTCTCCTTGTAGGCAGTGTGCCTCTTTGTGAGCAGTGTGCTCGGGCAGTGAGCCCTAATTGGCATGTGCCATTCATTTTTTCTTATTCTTCTAACAAAGAATAATCCTTGGGTTAATCACCCCATGGTTTTTCCCTTAACCAGGTTTTCCATGTCAAAATCTTGGTGTTCAATGTGTTGATGTTTATCTGCTCTTGTGTTTATGCATTATGCTTTCATGGATGATTAATTGATATGCTGTTAACAAAGAAGAATCAAGTGTTTGAAATAAGAGCAAGTTTTTATACAACTGATTCACCCCCCCTCTCAGTTGTATGCCCTAGATCCAACAGTCTCTAGTTATGTATGGACTAAATGACAAATGAATGATAAGTGCACTTCTTGTGGTTGTATTGTTATCCAACTGATTGTACTAGTCCTGTATCCAGTGTTGTGGTAAGATGTGGAACAAGGTGACATGGAAATCTTAGAGTTGTAATGAATATGTGTTATCATGGGCAAGGGTCTAGGAGTCCTGCCCTTATAATTATGTTATGGAGGGTTAATGTTTTGTATTGTTTACAAGGATAGTTGTTATGGAAGATGGTTAATGCCTTGCATGGTTCTGTACCCTCGTTGTTGTGATGTCTTGCTATGCTTGTTATGTAGGGTTTCCTGGTTGTAGGTAAGGGAGTAGCTTCCAATGTGGGGGTCAGTGCCAAGTGGCTAGCCAGGGTAACCCACTGGGAGTTGGTAATTCAGTGATAACATAATAAAATACCTAGGGGTTGGGTAGTTTTCACATTAACAAGATAATAAGATGTTTGGTTCCTCACTCATGCCTGTAGTGCTAGTTCAAACTAAGGATGAGGGGAGAAGGCCAGGATTGGCAGATCTACTTCCTTGTCTTCATGAGAGGAAGGTTGTTTCTGCATGCGTCATCCTATGGGGCCGGTGTCTAGAGAGAGACTGCCTGGGTAACCCACATTAGGACCATGTGATAACACTCTCCTTACTACAGTCTAGCACTCCCTAGTTGTACTCTCCCCATTTGTTAAGTGTTGCCTCTGGAAGTACTATAGTGTTGTTTGTGATGGAGACTGGTGATAGTCATGTGTTGTCTCATAGCCTACTATCTACCTGACTGTATGTTGTAGTGGGGACCTCATGTTAACTCCTAGCTCGGGGGATGCACCTCAGGGTTCCACATGGTCAGGTGGAAGAGCTTTATCCATTGGCCTTTTTTCCTTTGTCGTTACTTGTAAGCGAGAGGGGACACTCCTTGTGTATCAGACATTAGATCTTGTACCTATTTTGAAGACACTTATTGTGCTCATGCTCTAGCTGGTGTATCAATGGATTCAGATTGTATGTATTCAAATGTAATCAGAATAGTAATGATGTAAATTACACAATGATGTACTCATTTGTATAGACTTGGAATATGTGCATGTAATCATGATTAAAGTTAACTATCTAAATGATGTCATGAAATGGAGATGTACATGTGTAATCAATATTGTAATAGAGTTAGAATGTTTTGTAGATGTTAGTTAGTTATGCATGTGTACTATGTTGGTTAAATTGTCAAGTAATGCAACCATGGGACCTTGAAAGACAAGTTGTTAGTTAATGATGTGTATTGAATTGCTAAACATTACCTTGTTATCTTATACACAAAAAAAAAAATATTCTGCTTTGCATAGCATAGATGTGTTGTTTTCCAAGGTTTTCATGGCGGGGCACTACAATTAGACTTTTATTTTTATATGATTTTATTTTGAATTTAACCTTTTGTTTAACCGTATTACTTTGTCTTATTCCAAATTACTTTACTTTCTAAATTACTTTACTTTCTAACTTTAATATGTAAGACTCTTCTTAATATTTATTTTTATATATAATAATATATCTTATTAATTACTCACATAAATATTATATTAAAATATTTATATTTATAATATATCTAGTTAATTAAAATATAAATATATATATTTCATATATTTTATAATATTTAAATTATATTAAATTAATAATATTATTTATTAACTAATACATATTAATAATATATTTTAAATAAATATATTATATATTTAGTTTATATAAGGCTAACTTATTACTTAAACAAACAATTCAATTATAAATCATTATAGGGACATGACAACCCTCCCAACTCAAGATTGCTTGTCCTCAAGCAACTATAATTAGGTATCCTAAACTAATATTTAATAACATTATAATTTATTAGGTTTCCTTATATAAAATAAGGTTTCACTCACCAATAATATAAAATAACCTCTAGAAAATGTAACAAATTAATATAGCTAATAAACTATAGTGCTATAAATAATATAGGGGCCTAAAATAATAATTTATAAATTTGGGTTTACCCTTTTAAATTTTCAGCACTAAATTTGCTTAAAGGCATTTCTATTTATTTAATTATCAAAAATGTTTTAATGACTACTAATATTATTTTAATGCCATGATTAACCAATAGCATCAAATGAACAATCCAAACCAAATAACCAAATGTCAAACATACCTGACACAACCAAAGTGAAAACGGAGGGGCACTACTTTCTCTCCCCCCTAAAACTCGACTTACTCTTGGAAGTCACAGCTAAGGTGGAAACATTACAAGTTAGTAACAACATTAAAGCTGATTCATTTCATACATAATACACACTAAAATATAAACTTATATACTCCATTTCAAAAATAATCTACACAATCAAAGCTTGCAATTTCAAAAGTGGTTTCATAATGCATAAACCAATCCCAATCCTTACAAGCTAGCATCGACACCCAACCAGTTTCTTCAGAACAAGGAAAACATTGCACCTTTTTATTCCTAACTTGTAAAAATTATCATATCATAAACAGATGAAGCATTCTATTTCAAATACATCACCATTGTAATTTCTCTACCAATCTGCTGTTAAGCAAACCATAGGTCAGAATGCTACATTTTCACAAAATATCAACATATTCATACACATAAAACACACCTTTTTCACTAAATCTCATAGCATCTTCAACAAGATCATGAATTTCTTTCACCTTTTGAAGCATGGAAACACACTTTATCATTTCATAAATCCATTTTCATGATTTACCATATATTCTTCACATACACACAAATTAACATTACCGGGATTCACATCACAAGGCTACACAAGGGTTCATCTGGATACCGGAAAAAACATACTAATCCATGATACATAATCCATGAGCTAAGAGCCAAAATCCATCTCACATAATCTATACCTCACATGTAGTGGCTTGATGGTGTTAGGCCACACACACATGGTGAAACCATCCAAACAAGACCACAATGACCTATCTCTTGTTGTATAAGGTAGTTAGCCTCGAAGAGATAGTCATCACACATAGATGGGTAGTGGGTCCTAGCTGTGTAATAGCCTCACATACCCCCATCCTCAAGGTTCCTTGCGTCTGCTTCCTCGTATACACTCATCAAGTACGCCTCATACGTCCTTGGAGAGGAATCACAATACGACACATGGTTGACATCAAAAACAATAAGGAAAAACTAGTTTAGCCACCAATGTCATAAAGAAAGATCAAATAAAAATTCAATTTCAATAATAAAGAAAGAAATGCATGCAATTTCAACACTAAATCAAATGTAACCATGATGGCTACATGCAAATAAGATCACAAGGTGTGGCTAAACCATCACAATTAAATATAAACAAAGTGTCAGCCTTCACAATCAATAGAAAATCATCAACAACCATAAAGAAAGTCCACAATCTTCAAAATTGCATTGTACAACACTGCGTGACTAGATACTAGCCACCAAATGAGGAAGGAGGGAACAACGTCAGGCTATAGCAGTAGCCCTCATGTGGTGTGGAGTGAGCACGCCATCCACATGGCTCAAGGTATACTCCTCAGCTACACCCTACATCGCGTCATCACGCGGCATGGACTAACCAAGTGGTTTGCACATTCCTTGGCTGCCTGCATGGAATCTGCACCTCAGCCACATCTCGCATCACATCTCAGTGTGGCATGGTCATACGCCAGCTAGAGAAGGCACGTACTAGCCGTATGCCGCATGGCAGTGTGTCTGTGGCTCTGTGGAAGTAGACACGTGTAGAACACACCCCGCATAGCGATACCTCATGAAGAAGGCACACGCAGGTACTCACCGTAGCCAGAGGTATACATGGCTAGGACCTACCCATATGCTAACTGACCCAACACTATCGAAAGCAAACATGGGTATCCCTCTACAAGTGTGTGAGGCCCCATTACGCTCATCACACAAGTAGACTTTAACACAATCTAATAGTGCACCTTCACGTGGCTATACACATGGCATCGTGTCCTTGAGCCCAGCTCGCTACCATCAGCAACACGGCATCATCACCAACACTGTGTCGGAACATCAATGAGGTGTGGCATCGTACCTATTGCATCATGTCAGAACATGTACAGATATGGAAGCTATCTCAACATGGGTAACAAATCTCCCTCCACATGATGGACCTCAAATATACATGGGACACATGGTCTCACTTGGGTTATCCATGCAAGTCCTAGACCCTAGCCCCCAAATGACGACTCATGTCATCGCATAGTTCCAGTTGGGTTATCCTTGCAGGTCCTAGACCCCGGCCCCCAACTGACAACTCATGTGGCATATCATACCTTTCATGAAGACAAGGTAAATGATCCTCCAAGAAATACCATCTAGATGCTCAGAAATTGTGGGGATTAGGCTAACACATATGAATCATGTACCCTGATCCATCATAAGGGAAAGTAGTGAGTACGTTTCCTCAAGTTCGGTTGAGCGAGGGACCGCTCTGCGCTGTCATAAGCGTACGCTATACACTCCACCCAAGGAACTTTGTGGCTACTACTACCCCTTCATAGATTGAGGGACTGGTGAACCAAAAGAAGAGAATCTATGAATCTAACTTTTGGCTACTCTTTTATATATATATTTTCAACCATGCAAGGGTTGGCCCTCAATCGGGTAACAAACATACAAAAACACATAATGGTATGGTTGATTCCACACCTAAAATACACATTTCCCCATGGATAGGTACCCAGTATCACCATCTCAAGGGCACACAAAACAAGTACGAGGCATTCACAACACTCAACCAATGCACAGTTACTGTTTTCACACTTTTACATGGGAAGATTACTTTTATATACACAATTCCATTACTACCAATATGATTCCTATTTGCAAAATCATAACATTACCTGTTATCCACTTCCCTATTCCAGTTTCCTTCCACTCTACTTTTCTGCGTATCACACGATGCTAAATCTCAATCTCATGATCATCTATCCAATACATCAATCTAGGTGTATAGATCAAGCATAGTATCCTAATCAGGAGTTTCCTACCACTTGCATAAGAAGTACTACTATAGCTAAACATGGGTGACAACATTAATCCAGAGGTCCCAGTGTTGAAACTTGGCTCTGATACCAAATGTAATGTCCCCTTCTAGCAAGCCAAAATTTTCGCACCCTTGCAAACAATTTCAACTTACCAAAAGAGAACATTAGTATTCCATTTTTCATTTCCTTTTAATCTTGATGATAATTATAAACATAACCATATACCATTTGCCATTTCATAAATCCATTTTTTCCATACATCATGATTCTCCTTGGGTGAGATAATCCTTAGGCCTCTTATTTACCTCACCTTCCACCTTGTGAGAGAAGATTTGTTTCGTAGGTGATGTCATCTCAATCCTATGGGTCCATTAATATTATTCCTTAGTTTGTCAACCAGTGCCCATAATTCCTTAGTTCGTCAACTAGGCCTATAATTCCTTAGTTCGTCAACTAAGGCCCATTCCTTCGATACTTAAATCGAAGGTCCATAGTAATATCCTTGATTCGTCAATCAAGGCCCATTCCCATGGAACGATCAATACCTACCATAACTATCTACCCCACCTTTTTAGTGTTAGGTGGTTAATTAGGAAGTCTCGTATCTACCCTTAGGAATTCATGCCTTTAATAATCTTAGGGTTTTTCCCTAAAGCCTTCATTAATATTTAGGTTTCATCCTAGAGCCTTCTCCCTAGGTTTTACCCTAAGGCCTTAATTAATCTTCATCTATACATATACATACTTGTTATCTCTCATACGTCATTTATTAACAACTTATGATTTCAAATCATACAAGATACATATTTAAAATATAAATTTCAGACATAAATATATGTATCACATATATCAGTTTCTACTTAATAACCTTATTATTTATATCTTTCAAGTTATAAATTGAACAAGTAATTATAAATTCTTACAAATCATAACTTGAATAAGTAAATATCAATACTTACTTACATGCTTTACCTGAGATTCCTTACCTATGATGCAGTAATATAGTCTTTATTGTATTGCTATTATAAAATGTAGATCTAAATATATGTATTTATCCCATACTCATTTTATATTTTCTCCCCATGATCCTTTTCCTTGGCTGCCCTCGTGTCTTCCTTGTGATATTTTCTTGCTGTGTCTTTGATGAATTCAAATGATGTTTCTTCTTTATTGCCTTTATTGAATTCACAGCTATTTATTTATTTCTTTTTATTACTTCATTCTTTCGATGATGATTTCCTTCTATCTCACAACCTTTATTTATTTCCCTTTCAAGGGATATGTTCGAAGAGGTATGTCTCTTATTATTTTTATTACTTTATATTAATTCCCTTTTGTGGTAAAATTAGTTCTAACCATACGTAACTCCCTTGTCATAAGAGGATAGGTTAAAAGATGTTTATTATTATTTATTTACCTTATTTGTATTTATATTATATCATTATAATAAATGATATATTATTTATATTTATATTACAATATAAGATAATAATAATAATATTTGTATTTATATTATTAGATATATTTATAATATGTTATTTATTAATGTGCTACACTTATAAATATCTTCCTTCAACCTCCCCTTAATCTTTTTAAAGTACATTATTTATATAATATATATAGTATAAATAAATACTTTTGTTATTAAGTACATGATCTCTTTTATTTTATTTTATTTCCAAGCATATAATATGGTGGGATAATGTTTGTCTTATTAGACTTTTATTTTTATATGATTTTATTTTGAATTTAACCTTTTGTTTAACCGTATTACTTTGTCTTATTCCAAATTACTTTACTTTCTAACTTTAATAGGTAAGACTTTTCATAATATTTATTTTTATATATAATAATATATCTTATTAATTACTCACTTAAATATTATATTAAAATATTTATATTTATAATATATCTAGTTAATTAAAATATAAATATATATATTTCATATATTTTATAATATTTAAATTATATTAAATTAATAATATTATTTATTAACTAATACATATTAATAATATATTTTAAATAAATATATTATATATTTAGTTTATATAAGGCTAACTTATTATTTAAATAAACAATTCAATTATAAATCATTATAGGGACATGACAACCCTCCCCACTCAAGATTGCTTGTCCTCAAGCAACTATAATTAGGTATCCTAAACTAATATTTAATAACATTATAATTTATTAGGTTTCCTTATATAAAATAAGGTTTCACTCACCAATAATATAAAATAACCTCTAGAAAATGTAACAAATTAATATAGCTAATAAACTATAGTGCTATAAATAATATAGGGGCCTAAAATAATAATTTATAAATTTGGGTTTACCCTTTTAAATTTTCAGCACTAAATTTGCATAAAGGTATTTCTATTTATTTAATTATCAAAAATGTTTTAATGACTACTAATATTATTTTAATGCCATGATTAACCAATAGCATCAAATGAACAATCCAAACCAAATAACCAAATGTCAAACATACCTGACACAACCAAAGTGAAAATGGAGGGGCACTACATATACACATAGATCACTTATTCTATATAATGAACCAAATGACTATAATCAACAACTTAATACCTTGGTCACTAAGTTCAATAAAATGAACCTTAAACTATAGTAAACAAAGAATAACAACCACATACCAAAGGATGACCAACCCCCGAGTAGCAACTGAGCAACAACTACACCCATGACTGGAAATACATAGATTATGACAAACTGAAAACATTGGCTGACAAAGGGAACCCCATGTTATCTTCCATCCACATCATCCATTGGTGAAAGGCATGCTACGACCTACCAATTTAGGTGGAGTCGATGCCTGGTACCTGCAATCCTGCAGCAAACAAAAGTGTCGAATATAACATATATATAATCATCCAACAGACACAATGTGACAGGGAATCACAGCGTAGTAGGGTACTCAACATGAGTAATATTACACTGTCCCTTCACAAAACACATCAAAAATATCCACATTAACCAAGTTCATAAATAACCTGATAACACATCATCAAATAGTCGTATAAATCACATACTAAACTAATCTACATAATCAATTAACCCATAAATGATCACATCATAAGCATAATGTATTAATCATAAACATCAATAGTGGCATCATAATAACCATCAATGAGTGTCATCAACTACATCAAAACAATAAACCTACCTTCAACCTGTCTAACATACCCTAAGTATTCTGAGTATTTTACCTTCATCTTCATGCTCCTTAGCCTGACTACCTGCACAACCAAGGTGAGAATGGAGGGGCACTACAAACTGTAACTGTAATGCTTACCCTAATTTAGTAACCCTAATTCTAACTCTAACCCTTACTCAATTCCAACCCTAAACCTATTATAACCCTAACTTGATTCTAACATTAACCCTATTTCTTATTCTAATTCTAATAGTATTCCACCTTAATTCTAACCCTAATTCTAATAGGAACCCTAATCCTAACTCTAACCCTAACCCTAATTCTAATCATAACCGTGATTTTATCCTAACTCTAGCCCTAACCTTAATTGTAACTCTAGTGCTTACCCTAATTCTAACTCTAACCCTAACCTTAATTCCAACCCTAACCCTAATTATAACCTAACCTAATTCTAACATTAACCATAATTCTAACCCTAACCCTAACCCTAATTGTAACATTGACCCTAATTCTATACCTAACCATAATTCAAACCCTAATTCTATCCCTAATTTTAAGCCCAGCCCCAACCCTAATTCTAGACCTGATTGTAATAATAACTATAACCCTAATTCTAACCTAAACCTTAACTCCAACCCTAATTATAACTTTAACTCTAATTCTAAACATAACTCTAACCAAAATTATATCCCAAACCCTAACCCTAATCATGTTTGTAACCTAACTTGAACATGGACCCTAATCATAACCCTAATTGTAGCCATAATTTCTAATTTGAACCTAAATCGTAATTAGAATTGTTTTATTTCAATTAAAACTAAAGGGTAATCTCTTCCCTTAACCTTGTTATTCATTTATTTGTAATACTTACATAGAGGGGATTCTCACACAAAATGACATTTGGTAGCATATTTCCATGTGTTAAAGAAATTATATAAATATATTCTATGAGAGTGTATTACAATAAATAAAATTATAGATTCTGTGAGAGTATATTACAATAAATAAACATATATATATATGTTTATATTAAAAAATAAAAATAAAAATATTGACATGAATTATTTTAATAAACTCAAAAAACTTTTGTATGGCATTAAACAAATTTTAGAAACCTTTATATTCTATGAATAGAAGCTTGAGTAATTTTGGTAAACTTTTAGTAATTTTAACAAGTTTACAAATCTTGTTCATTTGTCTATTTTATTTTGTTTGGTATTTAATTCATTGTATATTAAGATTAAAAACAAATATTTAAGTATTCTTTAAAGTATAGCATACTTAAGAAATTATAGTTTATATTCCATAAAAAAATATAGATTTTGTGAGAGTGTATTAAAATAAATAAATATATAATTTTATTTATAAAAAAAAAAGTTTTTTTAATTTTTATAATATAATATAAGTTCTTTAGACTTATATATCTTTGAAAAATTATATTAAAAAAATAAATATAAATAAATAAACAAATAAATATATATTTACATGAATTATTTTAATAAACTTAAGGAACTTTTGTATCCAAAAGGTAAACAAAAACTTTACTAATTTATTCATTTTAGAAACTTTTGTAATTTATTTATTTTAGAAAATTTAAGTAAGAAATGGGTATTTATTTGGTTGTATCTATTCCATTGAACGCTAGTATGGGTTCTGCTCAACGGAATACCAGAATTCTTCTGCCTATCCAGAATTGGGAGCAGCCCTCTCTTGGTTTTCTTAACCTGAATTCTATGCAGGAAGTCTTTAAGATTTATGAAGATGCAGTAGAAAGAGCTATCACTCAGGTTTGTGGATTGCAGGTTTTACACTCTCCTAGGTCTTTTTATCCATCTGAAGCAGTATCTCATTTTTTTTCTAACGCTATGGACCTTGTGCAAAGTGGTGATAGGGTAAGGAACTTGTGTGTTATGTTTGTTCAAAATGTTCATTTTTTAGTAGACACATTCAATGATGCCTTAGAGGATTATGATTTGCATTCAAGTATTTCTCTTGTTGGAGGTTTGTTTGAACATAGAAATCTCTTCCGCTGCTTTGAACTTCATTGCCTTTTTAATGCATTTATGCATGGTCTCCAAAACAACTGTGTTGTGTCCTTTCAGAATTCCATTCATTCTCATAGGCGAAAATTGGGGAATCATTTGGTAGATGTGGTTACAAACATTTTTAATGCTTTGAACTTTCTACTGCATTATGTTCCTCCTCCTCCACCTCCTCCTCCTCAGCTGGCAGAAGAAGTGGTTCATGATCCACAGGGGTTTGATGGTGAAGATTTACAGGGGGATTTCTAATTTTTGTGTTAATAGAAAGTTTTAGTTCTAATATCCGATGTAATTATCAGGTGGCTAGTTTTTTTATTTTACTGTTTTAACACAGAATTCATCTTGTAAGGTTTTGAGTTACAGACTCTTTTTGGATTGACTCATCCTTTTGAGTCGATTTTGGTTTTGAAACTGTCTAAAAAGGGCTATAACCAGAGGTTTTATTTGCCGATTCTTTCCTACCGGTATGCCTTCTTGAATCTAGCATTTTGTAAATTTTATTATATAATTAATATAATTTTAGTGGTTTTACCACTTTTTAAAAAAAAAAAAGTAAAAAAAATATGAAACAAAATTGTGCTTTATATTGTATATAATTAGTTTAAAAAATAATTTTTAATTCCTAATAAAAGTTGAGGTGGAGCATACCTGTGATTGAACCACAAACTATAACCACAGAGAGACATCTAGCATATTTATATATTATAACTAAATATAATATATAATTAATATATCTATATTAATTAGGTTTATATTATGTTTTAGGATAGACTATTAGGATTTGTGATTAAAAAATAGGTGCCTCGAGAAGGATATCTCTTGATGTACTTTAGTAAATATTATATTTAACCCTAACCCTAACCTAAATTCTAAACCTAACACTAACTCCAATTCTAAACCTAATTCTAACCCTAAACCTAAGTCTAACCATAAACATAATTCTAATCCTATTTTAATTGTAACCCTAACCCTAACCCTAATTTTAAACAAACCCTAACCCTAATTCTAATCATAGATTAAACCCTAATTCTAACCTAAAACCTAACCCTAATTGTAGCCCTAACTTCTAATTCAAACCCAAATTCTAGAAAAATATATGTCTAGTCCTAATCCTAATTCTAACACTAATTATAATTATAAATATGAAGTATTCTAACATATAATATTAATATTAAGACATCTCACAAATTTATAAAATAATTGAAACAAAAGTATGGTTTGTATCTCACAAAAATAATTAATGCTAGAAGTATCTTATTTTATAAAGTATCTTATAATTTAAACAATAACCTTGAGATCCAAACAAAAGTAAGAGGCATTTTGGCATTTGATAAGATATTAATATTAAGGATCTCATGTGATCCTTCCAAGTTCCTATGTACATTGGCTGCATAGCTCTTTAACCACATGGCAAATTCCAAACTTTGAAATTGTGGTTAGGAAATGGGGCTGCTCATAGTATGCATATGATGCCCCTACATCATGGTTCTTTAAAACTTTTTCCTTCTAGCTTCTAAATTCTATTTTTTTATGTACTTTTTCAAAATGCAACTTAATTCATTTTTATGACTTAAGAAAGTAAAGTATAAAGAAAATAGAATCATTAGGTTAAAAAGTGGTTATGAAGTAGTTATTAGTTAGGGGAATTAGGTTATAAATATAAGTTCATTTTAAATGTAAAGGATTTATTTGGCATTGTAAAGAATTTTTGGCATAAAGATAGAGAAAAAAGAAATTTTGTATTTTTTCCAAAGAGATTAATATAAGAAATATTGCTAACTTTTGTGCTTCCATTATTTCTATAAATGAATGATATTCTTGTGTTTATTAATTCATTTTATTAATTTATAGTCCTTCCTTTATACAAATCTGTATGGTCAAATTGTCAATTCTTAAATTTGTTTCAAGAAAATGGCAATATAGTTGAAATAATCATTTGCTCAATTATACATATTTTCCTGCCCCCTTTTTTATTCCATGGGTACAGATTCTATACATATATTTAATAGATCTTTTCTATCATGCAATGCATGAGATGTTGTACTCTACACAAAAGTCCATCATGTCCTGTGTTTCCTAAATTCCACCAATACATCTCCATGCAACAAATCTCCTCCCTGAAATACCATGAAACAGATTTCAAATGAACAACAAAAACAAAAATTTAATTGAGGAAACTCCTTCAACTGGTTATTCATGAAAAATGAAAAATAATGTCCATAAAATGCAAACCCACCAATAATTCAGAGATCAAATCCAATATAGATTAGAAGCTTTTAATATTGCCAATTTGACACTATAAGAGGGGAATAACTTACCAAATATAACAGTAAGAGTAGGAACTTGTAGAGGTTTATTAGGAATGCCAACTACAAGATGGTCAACGGATATAATACATCAATTATATAATATAGGGATTTAGCTGCATCCTTCATCTGGTTCGCATCTTTGCTGATAAGGAACTGATCTGCCCCCAAAACCTCTGGCTTCTTTTCTTTGTTTGGGGATGTGCTGATAACAGTCACATGCAGGCCAAAGGCTTTGCCAAATTTAACACACATGTATTTTTGTGAAAACAAATATTTAATTCTTTTTGTGTTAACATTGCAGCTGAAATTTACAAGCTTTGTCTTTGATTGATGATATGGATTTCAAATAGCAGCCTAGAAATCCAAGAGCCATAAAAGTCCTTGTCCAGAAGATTTTGGCAAATTGCTTACATCATCACCAAACCTCCAATTAGATCTAGACATTGGCAAGCGAAGTCCAATTTTTCATGTCACCAGAGATTCTATGCCCGCATTAGTCTCAGAAATAAATGTCACTTTAGATGAAGTTTCTTCTAAATCAGAAGGGGCAGTTAGTCCAAAGATTGATGTTGATGAAGGCTGCTCTCATAGTACTGTCCACAATCTGGAGTGAAATCCATACTTATAATCTGCAAAACTAAGTTTTATCTTTTGAATTTAATACCTCATTATTATGATAGCTGGTGGTGGATTTATTACAAATTCTGGCCACTAAATATAGTATTGATGGTTTCAAAAATTTATTATGCCTGCTGAATTTATTACGCTACTTCTATGTTGGGTTAAATAGAAAAGATTCAATTTATTTATTCATATTTTCTTTTTCATTTTAATTTTTTTGGTTTATAATTACAACCAAAAAATGAGTGCTCTCATCTCCACCTCTGTTGCGACTGTAGTTCACCTCTCGGTGAAATCATCAGATTCATCATCTGTCACACCTTCATCATCAAAATCTCTAACATAGTAGCATTTCTTTGGAGCTCTAGGCTTGTTCTCAAATCTTTTTCTATTCCTTTCAATTCTTTTAGGATATCTGGAAGCATAATGACCTACTTTACCACATGAGAAACATTTCAAAGGTAATTTACCTTTGAACTTACCGAAACCTCTTTGTAGTATGTCAACAAAGTTGCCTTCAATTTCATCAAGCTCGTCATCAGGTTCTACCTTGTATTTTTCTACTATGGAGATATTTTTTGAAGTATTGGCTTTGAAAGTAGTTTCTACTTTGGGCAGAGCATCACCAAACTCTCTCATTTCAAAAGAAGTAATCTTACCAAGCAACTGATCCTTATTGATTTTTTTTCACAGTCATTATTTCTTCAATTGTAGCTACCTTGTGTGCATAGGATTTAGGTAATGACTTAAGAATTTTCATCACAACTTCAGTTTCATCAACAGTTCCTCCCATACCTTTTATTCCAGTAACAAGTTTGTCAACCTTTTGTATGAAGGATGTTATTTTTTCATCTTCTCCCATTTTAAGACCTTCATATTTGGCTTTCAATCCCTGCAATTTGGCACTCTTTACAGAATCGTCTCCTTCATACAGATTACTTAGCTTATCCTAGACTTCTTTAGCATACTCATAATTCATGACCTTTATTAAATCAGAGTCAGTCAGTGCACTCAACAAAACATCTCTAGCTTTTCTATTTACCTCATATTATTTGACTTCAACTTTAGTTGTTAGACCATTCTTCGGCATGGCATATTCAGTCTGTGTTGCTTGCCATTCTTTATAACCAATACAAAGAAGATGGATTTTCATGTGAATCTTCCAAGTTCCATAATTCATCCCATCAAACTGTAGAGATTCCTTTTTGTAAGACATCGTAGATCTACCTCAAGTTGTTAAGCTTACAACTGAGGAACTTAGCTCTTATACCAATTGTTGAAATACACTGGGCAACTAAGAGGAGGGGGTGAATCAATTGTCACAAAAACTTAGCTTCATATGAATATCAAACCATCAACAACTTAATTACTTATAATTAGATTTAATCATGAAAGCATAAAACCATAAGCTTAATCATAAACATACATCCAACATAGCAGACACTAGATTTGTACGTGCAAAACCCTAAAATGGAAAAACCACGGTGGGTGTTAGCCCATAGAAATATATGAGTTATAAAAATACTGAAAAACATAGGCTCACTACCTAGAGGGCTCACTACCCAAATTAATCACTACAAAAAATGGCTCACTGCCAAAGGGTGGCTCACTGCCAAGGGGTGGCTCACTGCCAAAGAGGTGAACTAATTAAGTAGCATCTACTCCATGCCAGGATTTAGTTCCATTGAAGTATAGTATAACTTCTCTATTATGCTCTTTCACACCTTCACACTTATCTCTTCATATTCGTACATGCAATAGATAGTGAATATCTTGAACCCATCATTTCACATTTGTGGTATAGTGGATATGCTTTGTGCATTGCTAATGATTTCTTGCTAGTTACACAAATAGTAGAGTTGCCTCATTTTTCAAGGAGGATGGTTTCTTAGAGATCAGATGACATGTACTCATATTGATATGTGTTTAAGTGAAGTTGATGTGTTTGATGCACATTGAATATTTAGCACAAGTGGTTCCTAGCACAGTGATATTCATGATTATATTGGTATTACTGTAAGAACTCAAGTATGCCTAGTTATTCCAAAATTGGTTCACATACTCTTTCTTATTCCTTGTGAAGGTGACAGTGTTAGAATATTGAAGAATATCACCATTGCTACTTAGTTCCACCATTGACAACTGTGATTTGAGACTTTTGGTGAAGTGCCATGAGGAGGACAGTCTTGTAATTCTGAATAATAGTTTTGCGTCTTTGTGACTGTTACACAGTAGTTATGCTTGAGACAGTGCCTTCATTTTTTACTCTTGTTTAGCCTTGAATAATATGGTGCAACTTCTTCTTGATAGTAATGTTTTGCCTAAGTAGTAGTTTGGTGGTAGCCCCTATATATTAACTATTCTTATCATTAGAAGTGTGATGGATTTAATAAGTGGAATGGTGAGCATTTGAGAGATTGAAAAGACTCATTGATTTCATCAGTTTGAATTGTCTTGCCCATCTTGGCAATACTCTGCTTCATATTCTATTTCTAGTAACAATGAATGTAACTCTATACTACTTGCCAATGCATTCTAATCTTTGACATTATTCAGTGTTATAGGGTTTCTATGATACAACTAGTTTGAGTTCATAGTGATTACTTAGAAATTGAACCATTTGCTCAAATTTGTGACCTTGCTTGTTGAGAATGATATGGAGTATAATCTTGCAAGATACAATGATCTTGACTGTTTTGTTCATACTGCCATCTCAGACCAGTGGGATATTATGGAGTGGAGCACTTGGCATAAATTTATTATGGTATAAGTTTATTGTTGGAACTCAAGGTGACTATTTGTAGATGCCTATTTGATGATCTCAATGGAAAACTTCAAAGTCAAGGGTGAATTTGCAGGTTACAAATTTCTTTGTTATTTATGGTGTTGATTCAGTAAGCGGACAGTGATAATGATGTAGATGCATTTACAATGATGTCATTTCTTTCATCAATGATGACCAGGACCATGTCATTTATAGTCATGTCATTGCATTTATCAATGATGACTAGGACCACGTCATTTCATTTATAGTACAATGTGCATTTACTATAATATCATTTTAGTGAGCATTTATACGTGATTGCTTTTAACATTTCATTACATTCACAGTGATCTTTATAGTAGCTTTTCTCATGTACAGTGCTTTTGGAATGATCAATGCATTTAGTGCATTCATCACTATGGTATATGAGATTTCTTTCAGAGTTTTGACATCTAGTTTTAGTTTAGGGTATTTACAATTTTAGTGAATATTTTCAAGTACAGGTGATAATGGATATCTCTAGGTTGTTTTGATAGTGACTGCTTTAATCATCTTGATAGTTTAGTCCATGTTTTTCATTCTTACCAATTGTCCAACACTTCTTAATGGTAGTGGCATGTTCATCTTGTTGATATTCCATTCAAATATTTTATGATTAGCTATTTGCAAAGCATAGCAGTACTTGGATCAGTGACTTGAGTTTATTAATGGCAGCCTTGGTACTTTCCTTTATATTCTCAAATATTCACTTCTCAATTTTTTTATGGTGAATTCACCGATTCATTGTTTCATTGACACAAGGTAGTCTGACAATGTCACTTGCTAAGTATTTTTTTTACCATTGAGGTTTTTGTTCCTTTGGCATTGTTGTCAAAGGGGGAGAAGAACCTGACATGGCAGCAAGTGAATTCAGTGAACATACAGGTGTATTGAGTAAACATACATGGGATTTTGATAGGTGCATTTAGTGAACATACATGTGATTTTGAAATGGCAGCAAACATATTGTAGAAGGAGGAGTAAAGCTGAAGTATTAAACATCAATGCCAAAGGGGGAGTTTGTTATCTTTGGAATTGTTGGCATCGATGTCAATTATACTGAAATTGCTCATTACTGCAAGCACAATAATACTTTTCTCCTTATTGAAAAAGAACAACACCTTGCTTATTAGTGCCAAAAGAATGATAGAGGCATAATACCTAGTTTTCTCATCATTTTGATAGGGCAGAAAGCTTCTTAGTCTTAAGTGTGAAAATGGTGATGATGTTGATGTAAGAATGCAAGAGGGTAGCAGCTACAGTTTACTAAGATTTACTTCGAGGTAGATTTTAGAACAATGACAAAGTTTGGATTGGGTATTGATTGGTATCTCTTTTAAAGGCATCAAACCCTAGTTTTATTGCTTCTTTCTCAAGCTTCTAAGGTATGTAAATCTACGATTATGTGTCTTAAATGCTTTCTCCTTGAATTTGTTTATGTACTTAGAGTTTTGTGCTTTGAAGCTCATTCTAAATCTCTATGTAATTCTTTTATACAAAGGGTTTAATCTATACTGCTTGTTGACCCCTATTCCCAGGGCATACTGACCTAGCAAATTTACATTTTAAAAACACATCAATGGGTGATCTAAACTTGTGCAACAACAGTTTCCCAATGGCTTATTTTTGATAGGTATCTGAAGTTGGTTATGTGCAATTTTGAAACCACAATGATGCTCGATGGTTTTTCAGTTATGATTTTGAAAGGCTTGTTGACGATAGTTGGTAAAAGCCAATTATTCTTGTAGAATTTTTATGAAAGATTTTTTATTACTTGAATGCATATAAAGTAGTGACAAAGTCACTAAATGTGTGTTTGGATATGTGTGAGATTTATACTCTGCAAAGAGTCATTATTATGTTTATGCTGAAAGCATTGATGAACAATCTATTTTGACAAATTGAGAAAGCACTTTAAGTGTTGGTTGTATGTGGATACATAGATATATAGGTTCTTGAGTCTCTAATAAAAATGAGACATTCAAGAAATGCTTTGTAATGAAATAGAGATTATACTCTGTCCTTTTATTCACAGAATCATATTGATGTGAAAGTTGTATTTTCAAGTGAGGTAGTAACTACCATGAAAGCTAGTGAGGCTACCATGAATGCTAGTGAGGCAGTTGTGAACAAAATGCTAGCAAGGCAGTTAAATAAGTTAGTGAGACACAAAAAGGCCAGTGAGGCACAAAAATCCAGTGAGGCTCTATAAACAGTGAGTTTTTAATTAAGCCAGTGAGGCAATTTTTGAGTGTTTTTTCATCCCTATGAGTTTTTTCCACTCATGAAAATCATTGTGTCACGATCTCACTTGATGTGTGGTTTACTTGGCCTTCATACTCAAACATTCAGTGTTGGTTATCTTTCTATATTTGAATTCCTACTTTGATCAGGTTTGCTTAGTTAATTATTTGCTGTCAATATTTGAGCTTTCAAATAATCTCATCATATTTGATCATTCAATATTGGTTGGCATTCATTATTTGTATTTGATTAAGTTTTCTAAATTGATTTGTTGTTAGAATCATCATGTAATGTATACAAATTTGAAGAGAAGTAATTGAATTTTTTATTACAACATCGATTCACCCCCCTTTCAGTGTTGTCCATACTCCAACACTACCAACATATTGAATGCTTCTAGGTGGTCTACAATTCATCCACCCTCTTCCATTATCAAGGAATACAATTTCTTCCTCAAGAAAATCTTGTTCACTAAAGCTTTGGCTTGATATATCTCACCAAGTTTCTTCCATAGTTTCTTTGTAGAGGGCTCTTCATGGACATTGATTAAAATAGAGTTTATCATGCACAATTTGATTAGACCCTTGGCTTTATAGTCCATAACATCATATTCAGCCACCAAAGTAGCATCTATGGGCCTTGAAACATTCAATCAATAGCATTTCACAAAATTTGATCAATTAACAGATCTTCCATCTTCAACTTCCACATCTAAAAATTGTTACCAAGAAAAAATTTCTACCTCTATTCTCCCTTACGTGCTTACCAGCTAAAAATTCTTAGAACAAGATCATAAAGTATCTTCTACACAAGCTCCCACTCAAAACTAGATTAATTCAAAAAACCCAACAACCCACAACTGAAACCAAAGGTGATCAAGCTCTGATAAGACTTTTAAGGAAGCTAAGGTAGATAAACAAATTCCTACACTAATCGTGAGGGGAGGGATATGCAAAACTTTCAGATCTTTACAATAGTTACACAAATAAACACAAATAGCAATCATACCACAACACAATAATTATGTGGGGAAACCCTTTCGAGAGAAAACCCCCACACTCTAAATCCACCCAATATATTATTTAGGAATCAAGAAGATTACAATATACTTGTAGATCAAGCTTTCACAAGAGTATAACCAACTAGAGATCCAGAGGCAACTCAACATCTATAAGATTCTTACACACAACCTCTATCTCAAGCTCTTGATATATAGAAAATACAATACAGTAAATTGTCAATGGTAATTACAAAACCATGAGCCGAAGCCACCCAAAAGTGGCACTCAAATTATCTCCAATCAAAAATGCCTTGTGATGTGTCAAATCACACACCAACACATGTATCTCTCCCCTTTACAACTCTTTTAAGTGTCCAACATGTTTTCACATTTCTAAAATGGGAAGTCTAACTTTCGGAGGCCATAACATTTGATCTAGGTGTCTGATTGATGAACCATTTGATGCATAAGAAATCTCATGAAGAAATAAATCAAGCTATAACCTGATTCACTAGTTATGACAACTTTTGGGGCATTTAGGGACCTCTAAGTGTGTCCAATATGAGTTCAAAATATTTTCGGGAGTTTCAAAAATAGAAAGTTTAATATTTTACAATCCACGTATGATCTTAAGTCAAAACTCACCCAAGATGTTTACTTGGCAATTCCGCACCTTTTGGAAAATTTTTAGGTCTATATGTGCTTAATTGTAGACTTCCTAAAAATAATAAGCCCTACCATTTTAGTCCCTTTTGGAAACTTTGAAATTTCTAAACTACTCTTCAAAATAAAGGGTATTCAAAAAGACCAAAATTGTGAAGAATAGTAACCTTTTTTAGTCAAAAGGTTGAGACACCTTTCCTAACACTATTTAAGTGTTAGGGTTTAGTTCTAGGTGAAGGTATTGAGCACCTGAATAATTTAGGTCTTCTTTGATAGAGATGAACAAAGACAAAAAGTATATGCCAAAATGAAGATCATGCATTTTGGACTACATGAAAGTCATATTGTCATAAATGGTGATCCCATTGTTTTAAATAATGATTCTTTTAAGGAGGTCTTATGAAGTTTTTTATTCAAGCCATGGACTTCTCAAACTAGCCTCCCGTAGGTTCATTACATACTGCTCATAGGTTTTATACATAATATCATGTTTTATAAGTGGAAGAATTACAAAAAGAAGAATTACAAGATTCCTGGAGGACTTATACAACAAATAATTTAAATTGCCCATAGATCTTACAAACTATGCTTGTAGGTCTTGTCAAATGTCTGTAGCTCTTACAAGTGACCTTAGGTCTTACATGCAAAGTTAGCCACTAGGAGGTGTCATTGTCATAAATTCTTCCCCTTAATGGAAACTCCCTAAGAACAAGCATTGATCTAAATTTAGAGAATTTGGTACTGCACAAAGGTTTGGTAAAAATACCTGCAGCTTAATCATCAGTCTAATAGAAATGGAGAGTAACTTTAATGATGGAAAACTTTCCCTTGAATGAATTTCCCATGAAATACAAATGTGCTATATTTCTGGATGTTTAGATAAGAGTCTTTGATAGGAGTACATATAATTGATTATCATATAATAAAGTGGGACTTTTAACTAGTACCCAAATGAAACTCTTCCAATAATCTCCTAAGCCACATTGATTCTTTTTTTGCTATTTTTGTATTCATCCTCTATAGATTAAAGAACCATAGAAGGTTTTTGTTTTAAGTATTACTCCATCCATGTGATTGCATATGCACCATTATTTTGAATACATAGCCTGACATATATGTCATATTAATAAGATCACAAACATAGTTAATAACACAAAAAATCAAACACAGTGTATTCTTGGTGTAGGAATAAGAAAGAGAATAATTAATTATACCTTTAATATAATTTTAATAAACATTTTTATTTTCTAATGGTCCATATAGAACCCTATAGAAATTTATATGAATAATCCATTGTATAGGTGTTATTTGATTTAGATATTGTTAGGTTTTTTTGAAAAAAATTAGTCTTTTCTAGCATGATGATATCAGGGTTAGATAAGTAGTACTCTTGATAGGTATAACAATTTATGGGACCATAATAAATTTTTAAGTGTATACTTTGATTTAGATACTAGTAAGTGATCCTAGAATATAGCCAGTACAATGGAGCTATAATGATATGACAATACTAAAAAATGATGATAGTCTATTGATCTTTATCAAGGAGATCATTAAGGAATGAGATTTTCAAAATCAAACTTACGTATAAATTCTAATGTTTCTTCAAGGAGGGAAAAATCATTCAACTAAACATAGTAATGGGTGAGGTATACTTTCTAGGTTTGCTCCCTAGATAGATTCTTAGGATGACAACAACCTATTATAAGTAGGCCTGTTATATATAAGAACTTAACAACCATACAATTGAAGATAATCAAATGATTACTAATTCTTTAATTATTTTTTGTTCAAGGATTTAACAAACAATTAAACTCATATGATACAATGATATAGAATATCAACATAAGAAAGAAAATAACTTATCATCCCCACATGAGGAGGAATAGAGTCTCTTTCAATTTAAGGGTAACCTTATTAGCAAGTAGAAATCCATATGTTGTGTTTTAATAAAATAAATGGTTATCCTTTATTTTATAAAAACACACAAAGTTTTCAAATTTGTTAGTTTTAGATCTCTTAGAATTTCTTGTGGCCATTACATGAGATGAACAACATTTAGTTATAAGGGCCAAACTTGAATAATACTATCATATTTTTTAACTTATCCTCATTGATTTACTAATTTAGTTGTAGCCTTAATATTGATTTATGAAAAAGTATATTTTATTTCTAAGTACATCCTCTAATATGATTTTTATAAATGGCAAGGGAAAATTGATCTTTCATGGTAATAATGACTAAGGTTCAAAAAGTCTCCTTATAAAGAGTTTGGAAGACACCTTATTGTAACTTTTCCTTTATGCATTCAAAGAAAACATGTGTTGTCAAATTTCTTTGAGAACTCTTTACATTATTAAAATTCAGCTGAGATCATAACATGTTTAGAAAGATTTAAATATTTGAAGAGGGTTAAAAACTTTTGTTTTGGAATAAAGGGTGCTTCTTTTGATTGTGTCTAGATGCTCCATCTATAGGTTTTTAAATATTTGGAATATTTGTTCATGTGTCATGTGTAGAGATAAAATATAGTATTCCTTAAAGGTGTGTGAATCTACATACATGAAAGGTGAATATTCAACCCAAAGATCTTGCACATTTATTTAATTATTGGGCTAATGTTAGTAAAAGGGGAACTATTGAATTAATTAAATTAATTCAATTAAAAGGGGAAAATGATGAATGATCAGGTGTTGGGATGAATATTTAATTAAATAAAAATTTAATTAATTAATTGGAAGGGTAATTGGTGATGTTAGTGATGTCGGAGGTCACTTAATTGGTGAAGACACTTTTAGGTGTCCATAACTATAAATAACAAGCTTGATTGTAATGTTACCACTTGTCATGGAAAGATTACTCTCCAAGGGGCTCCACCTAAACTATCTTCCGTATCCAATCGGCATAATGTCCTAGAACAACTCCAAAAGATGCCCACACTCATATCTATTTTGGAGATTTTGCATTTTTCACCATCCCATAAGGCTATCCTAGAAAAGGCTCTATTAGAAACCACCGTACCAACCAACCTAGACCAAGAGCAATTTCAAGCCATAGTAGGACATCTCACAACACCCCATTTCCTATCTTTTACCAAGAAAGATGGCATGTCCATTACTCAATCTCACAATGCATCTCTCTACATAGAAGCCCTCATTCATAAGCATAGAATTAAACGGGTCGTTATAGATGGAGGAGAAGGTTTAAATATATGCACACTAAAATTAATCCTTACATTGGGGTTCTGTGAAAATGTTGTGGATCCAAAGAAGAAGATCACCATCAAGGCATATGATGAAGAAAGAACCTCTAAAGGCATAGTTGTCTTACCAATACAAATTGGACTAATAGAGAAAGACATGGTTTGCCAAGTCCTTGACATGGAACTAGCCTACATTATTCTCCTTGGCTGACCTTGGATACATGCAATGAAAGTTGTGCCATCTACCTATCATTAATGCATAAAGATTCCATACAACGGCTAAGATATTACTATCCAAGGTGATCCCGATCCATTTCAATACTGCAATACCATCTTATTATTAATGAGGATTATGGCAAGTGTGTATAAAAAAATGATTTATGTGGCATAAATATTAATTTTTTATTTGTGGGATGTAGGGAGAAGTGTTAATCAAGCCTTGATCATCTTAATTGAGGTGATTAGCCTAATTAAAATGGCTGTAGTAAATTAGTGGATGGGCTAATTGAGGGTTAGGATTAATTAAATAATGTTTAATTTAATTAATTCTGGGTCTAGGGTCATATAGGTTAGACTAGCTAATTAAATAATAGGTATTTAATCAAGTAGGGTAGGGATAGGCTGATTAGTAGGTTGAATTAACTAAATAAACATGGTTTATTTAGTTCATCCAGTTTATTGAAATGGGTTAATTAATCAAATAAATATTTGCACATTTATTTAATTAATTGGGCTAATGTTAGTAAAGGGGAACTATTGAATTAATTCAATTAAAAGGGGAAATTGATGAATGATCAAGTGTTGGGATGAATATTTAATTAAATAAAAATATAATTAATTAATTGGAAGAGTAATTGGTGATGTTAGTGATGTTGGAGGTTGATTAAGTGGTGAAGACATTTTTAGGTGTCTACATTTGCCCCTCTTTGACATGGCGTCGTGATCTAGCAGGGAAATGGCGTGAAGTCAAAGAAAAATGCCCCAGCTACCGGGAGGGAATGAAATGGGCGAGGGATGCCCGCTCAAGAGGTCGAGTGAAATTTTTTTTTTTAGGTGATCTCTCGAAAGGAAGAAATGGAGGTGAAAATGGATAGAGGATGGAAAAATAGGTTGACAGGTAGAAAAATGAGTGAAAAAAAATTATGATCTACACCCTGTGGAGGAAAAAATGTGTTGGAGGATGACATGGATTTCTATAAATAGAAAAAGTGGGCCCTAAAGTACCACATTTGCACTCATTGAGCCACTTCAATGAAAGAGGAGACAATGGCGAACCCTAACCCAATGTTCCCATGCTTTGAACACTTATCCGAGTGAGTCCAATCATACAGGAGATCAGTAGAGGCTGGCGAATAGGTAGGTTGAAACCCTAACTTTGTTATTTTTTTGTTTACCACATTTATTGCTTTGGGAATGGGGTTTTTAGGGTTTGGTGCCATCAAGAAACCAATTAGCGCGAAAAGGGCTCAGATTGGCACAATTGTCTGAAATGGTGCCATCCAAATAAAGGAAAATGGGGTGATTGGCACTATTTCGTGCCATAGGGCTTTGGGTGCACTTTGGCATGAAAAGGGGATCTAGTGGTGCCATCATGCTGACTGGTGCCACACATGGATGTGGCACCATCATGCTGATTGGCACCATTGGGCATAGTGGCGCCATTCTGTAAAATGGCACCAAAATTATGATAGGTTGTGGGGGTGCACCGTAGTGGCACCAAGAAGATAGAAATCAACACCATTCTTTGGAATGGTGCCTTTTTTATAGGGAGTGGTACCATTCTCCAGAATGGCACCATCTAGGAAAAGGGTAGTGCCATCCTAAGGATCAGCACAATAGAGAAGAGAATTGGTGCTAAATTAAATTTGGCCAAAGAAAGAGGGAAAATCAATGCTGAATAGCTAATTTGGAAGGAAAATGTAAGTTTTTGACTCACATCTGGTTGATGTAGGTGACTATTTCATTCATTGTGGGATCATGGGAGTGATGCATCCTTGCCATGATGCAGTTGTTAGATGGGTTTCATGGACTGACACGAGATCGATTGGCGAGGTTAGGGCTATTGATAGTAGTGGATATTTTGGTTTTATGAAGACATAGAGAATTGATAATGGCAATTATAGAGTGCTATCGACCTAAGATGTTCTCCTTTCTCCTACCAATAGGGGAGATCACCATCACCGTTGAGGATGTTTATCGTATCCTCAAGTTAAGGATTCATGGGGATTGAGTGGTGTACCATAAGAGGATGAGATGGATAGCCTTAGACAGAGAATTTGCCCCAGGCTAGCCATAGTTGTCAGGTGACAGATGAGAGATGAGTTACGAGGAGACTTTGGCATCGGGTGCAGATCTCTTTACCTTGTTTCTGTGTGCATTGATCAGAGGCATGGTGATGCCAGATTGGCAAGCTCAAGGCTTTCGAGTTAGCTGGGGGGCGATGATAGAGGGTATGTTGCGAGATGAGATAGTCTATGCAGGGGGGCCATGCATGTTGACATAGTTGTATCATGAGATGCACACCATAGTGTATCACAATGATTCAACATTATTAGCTGGGGTCACAATGCTACATGTGTGGGCCTTTGAGCACATTGCAATCACGAGGCCTCAGGGATGATACTATTGATGATAGTTTGAGGCCTATGTGTTTTTGTACTGGCAGCCCGTTGAGTATTCTCATGTTGGGTAGTTGTGTTATTAGCAGTGTGTGCTGGATGATTTGATTTGGGTTACATGGTGACCGTATATTGGAGTAGAGCCATGGCTAGATAATGATGTACATATGCCTTATACCTTCTAGCCATGGTATTTGATGGGTCGGGGTGATCATACCATCGACATATATCTTCCCTCATAGGTCATGCATCAGTTTAGCTTGTAGTAGGATATTCCTCATGGGATGGCAGTATTTGTATGAACACCACAAGATGAGAGATGGCCACCGGCCATAGCGCCATAGGTCGTGATAGCTGACTTTGCAGCATTACAACCCCATTAGTGGGAATGGAGGAACAAAATGATAGATGTAGTGACTACACCTACATATGATCAGTGGTGGTTGACATGGCAGCCCATCCATATGATGGATCCGACCGAGGATCCGGACATGACCATGGAGGTAGGGGAGGATAGGGATATAGTTGAGGAGGAGATAGTGGTGGAGGAGATGGATGTGGATGATGATGATCCCATTGGGGTGCTAGTAGTAGTGGCATATGAGTAGGTAGAGGCTGCTAGATGATGGGATAGAGGGAGAGGTAGATGGCATGTGATACCACCTCTACAGGTATCACAACAGGGAAAACAATAGGTATAATAGTAGGCAACACCTCATGCACAGGTTGCTACATAGTAGGGGTAGGGGGTAAGAGGTGGTGAAGCATAGATAACAGGCCTTACAACAACAATAGCCACAACAGCCACAACATCAGACACCTATGCAACAGGTACATGTAGGGCAAGTGTCAGGGTAGCGAGCACCCCGACAGTAGGGTCCCAGGTAGAGATCAACTGCACAATGGGCACTGAGACGGGATAGGGAATTGATGCCACCTCCATAGGAACCTCTAGAGCAATAGGGATCCAGGGCCACCTCAATGCAGTAGATAGCTGATCTGTAGGTGAGAGAGAGGACACATCAGCAGGATGTTCCAATGGCCACTATGAGCTTTCCTTGGATTGGTAGAGCAGGGGTGGGTAGCTCACCAGAAGGACCAAAGGCAACCCCTAGAGATCATTCATCACGTTAATGCACCCACGTAGATTATGAGGAGGAGGTGGGGACTCTCTAAGGCTAGTTGGCAAGCCTAGAGGATACAATGCAGAGACAACAACAGGAGCTAGTATAGCTTCAAGGAGCAGCTACACTTTTGGATGGATCAGATGGATTAGCTAGTCAGATTAGCGCACAAAAGGTGCAATTGACATAGGAACAGGCTCAGGTAGCATAGGTACATATATCTACCTTGACAAGTGAGTGGGATGTAAAGAGAACCCTACAACAGGCTTGTTGATGATTGTTTTTACACAGTCATAACAAAAGTTCAAATTCACAAAATGAACCTAACTGTCTTGAAAGATATGAAGAAATCAATTAAGATTTTCTTAATCCCAAGTTTCCATATGGTCAGGTCTTGACCTGTTGAGACAATTCAGTAGGATGATGTGAAGCTATAATGTGCAAGGGGCCTTACATGATTTAAAGTGGTTGATGACTTACTGGACTCAAATTATATAGATTGTTACAAATATCAATAGATTCTCTATCTCTTTGCATAAATTTGTCAATGTATCATAAAGCTTTGTATGATTCTTATATTAAAACATGCTTTCTTTTCAAATATGTATAAAGATTGTCAAATATCAACTCAATTGCTCTCAATTCTTCCAAATGTTAGACAATCTCTTTCAGATTTCTATGTTTAAGATAAATATTTCAAAGTTGTTTGGGAAAAGTTAGAGAAATCTAAACTAAACTCCATTCTTCTACCAAATCTAAATGTTCTGTTAGACACTTTACAAGTAATATAGTAAATTGATCAAATCAACATATTAAACCTTAAGTGTAAGCCCTGAGTATTTTCACAGACATACAATTAAGATTGCAAGCTTTCAGAGATATTATTTTGAATGCAAAGAAGAGCCAAAAGACACTCAGAAAATAGATACAGAATTCTAGATTCATTTGTATTCAAGATAAATAGTCATATACAATTTACAATGTATGAATGACTCTTAGTTTCATTAATTAAATTACAGAAAACTTACAAAGCTTTACAGATACAGTAAGGAAGTAGGATGTTCCACACGTTCCTTATTGCAGACACAGGCAACCTCCTCTAACTAAAAAAACTCTTTCTACTTAAAGTTCTAAAACAAATTACAATTGCTGGCTAAATTCTAAAAATCCCTGTGTAAATAATATACAGGTAGCAGAGTTCATTATATAGATTTTTGAACTTCAAACTGCTATGGCTACAACTTCTATCTACGGCTGAGATCCCTTCATTCTTGATCAATGGTGTATCTTTGCTTCTAACCGTCTGCCCAAAATATCTATTTGGCATCTTTCCCTTCCCTCAAAGGATGCTTTTGGAATCTTTTGAAAAATAATATTCCCCTTTCTTTATTGACTTTTCCTCGCTCATGACTTTTATTTGTCCTCTTTTCAAAACCGTTGCCCTCCTTTGTCTTCTCATTCTTTTAAATATGTTTTGAAACTACAAATTATCCCTTCTACAAAGGCACGGTCCCCTCCTGGACTCTTTGTCAATATGTACTCTTGCAAAACAACTCCCTCCTTCAACTTTTTCTCTCTGCTCTCTGAGTTTTCTCTTCTCTTCTTATATTTCTTCATTTTGGCATTTTCTTCCATTAATGTATCCATCATTTGCTTATTGAGATTTGCATCAGGATTCTCTATACAAGGTGTAAATATGGCATTAAACTCTGTCAATGCCCTTTCTAGCACATATGCAGGCATTTCCATACATTCATGTTGCAGGAGTCTTTCTATCATCTTTTTATGCATCTTTATCATTTTACCTGCTTCCTATTTTAAATCCTATATAACTGTTATACATTTGTTGAGGTTATCTTCCTTAAATTTGAGCTCTAACCTTGTCTGAGGCACTTGATTTTCCATTGCAACAGTAATTGCTCTTTCATTAATTAATTCCTCTACTCTTTCTTCAACTTCTACTAACTATTCAAGTTCAGACCAACATTCTTCTTTTCTGGACTGGCAATTGTGAATAATTATAATGCATTTACTCTTTTCCTCTACAACTAGCTTCCAACTTCTCACAGCCTGTTCTATCACTTGCTCACCCTCTTGCATAATGTTTGTAAACCATTCATAAAAAATGTTAGCCTTAATCCTTTTGTTTTCCATGTCCTTTATTTCTTCCTTTGATACTACTGTTATTTCAGTGGGCAATTCTGGGATTGTGGCATTGGGATCAAATATCCCTTTAATGAATTATTGAAGTTGGACAATGTGTCCTTTTAATACTTCCTATTTATTTTTGTCTTTCCTCAGCATTTCTGCTGTCACCTGGTGCATATCTTCCCATTCAGTAATGTGTTGTTCTCTTGTGGAATGCCCAAGGTCAAGATTCAGTATCTTATATTCCTCCAAGGAAATCTCACCTTTTGCCTTTTCCTTCTATGGTATAGCTAGCTTTAGGGTTCTAGATCCATATGAACCTCTCTGTATGGTAGACATCATCCTAGCTTTTCTCTTTTCTCTTCTTGGAGTAGTTTTCTCACCTACTAAACTTTTTATGTCAATAGGTACTACTTGTACCTCTTTCTTCTCCTTTCTTATCTCTCCTCCCAACCATGCAGGAACTTGCTTTATAACTTTTGCTGCCTTAATTTCATCAATTACCTCCTCATGAGGTTTCTCTATTTCCATTTCTCCTTGTTGTTGTTGTTCATGCGGTTGTTGTTGTGGAGGCTCCTGCTCTTTTGATTCAACTTCATTTTCTTCTTCTTCTATTTCAGTATCTCCTCCATCTCTAGTTTCTTCTTTAGGACCTTCCTCTACTAATGGTTCCTTTTCTTGATCATCTTGTGCCTGTATTTGTTCTATATTTTGCATGTTTACCTCTTCTGTTTGTTTATCAACTCTTCTTTCATCTGTCTCTTCTAGCTTTTCTTCATCTTCAAGCTTCTTAATTTCACCTTGTGTTCTATCTATATCTTTTGTCTGTATAGGAGAATTTACATTTGTACTACCCTCTTTTCTTTCCTTTCCTTGATCTTGCACATTTTTTGTGTTCTTTTCTTCTTCACTTTGGCCATCATACATGTTTAGCATATTCAAGGTGTCTACACCTGAGGTGTCTTCTTTTGTTTCTTCTTCTGCTGAAGTATGCTTCTCTATGATTGTTTCTTTAGCTACAATTTCTCTTTCAGTCTCCTTAATTTTATGTGCGTCTTCCTGCACATCTTTAATAATTTCAGGAGGAACTAAAGTACCAAACGAATCTATTGATCCTGCTTCTTCCTGTGCTTTTTCTTCGTCATGCTCTATTCCATGTTCAACCTCCATTTCAGTTTGAGTGCTGGGCTCTTCTTCACTCAGGAAATCACTAGAATCTTCTTCTATTTCAATCTCTTTCCTTTGTACATTGCCCTTTCCTCACTATCACTACTCTCAATATTTACAGTTTCCACAGTTTGCTTGGCCTTATCCATTTCTGACTTTTGTTGCATCTCTTCAGCCAACTCTGTCTTCACTTTAATTTATGTTTGTGTTGGCTCTAATGAAGTGGAAGCACCAAATATACTGCTCATCTTTTCACCTACTTCCTGTGCTCCAATTGTATCACTTGGTTTGGAAGTTTTACCCTTAGATGAATTATTGGTATTGCCCTCATAGTTTGTTGTCCTACTACCTCCTTGGTAGCCTGTGCCTCTTCTGCACTTATTTCATGACTTATTGATTTTGAATACACAAAAGTTTCCGCTACCACTACAACTGTTATCCCTAATGCATAAGGATCCATTAATGTAGCATTCTTATCTTTCTCAACAATTTTGGCTTCTACAATTTTTCTTTTCTTTTCATAAAAGCATTGCAAGTCTTCACTGGGCTCTGCCTTTCTTTTTCTTCGCTTCTTTGGATAGGTAATCTCTTTACCTTTAGCTTTAA
The DNA here is from genome assembly GCA_027924645.1 of Cunninghamia lanceolata. Taxonomy (NCBI): domain Eukaryota; kingdom Viridiplantae; phylum Streptophyta; class Pinopsida; order Cupressales; family Cupressaceae; genus Cunninghamia; species Cunninghamia lanceolata. Next base: position 3,039,639 of record BSBN01000236.1, read on the forward strand.
GTTCCTCAATTTTATCCTTCAGCCATGTTTTTGAAAATAGTATCACTGGCTCAGACAATACATCCAAAGATGTATTCCAAGGCTTTGACCAATCAGGCTCTGTAATAGGAGCCAACGTTGCTTTTGCATACCTATGGTGTAACAATCTGTCATCATCCTGAACCTCTGGAGGCACATATATATGACCTATAGATTTCATTTGCTCAAGGGTTAATCTTTTGTGAGCTCTTTTCCTCACCTCCCTGTCATTCTTACAATCAGCCCAGAAATCCTCAATATGAATTTGATGTTTATATTTCTTATCCACAAAATTTTGAATTATGTGAAAAGGATCAAATCTCATAATTAGATCAAACTCTTGAAAACCATAATACCTCAGCTCTTGTTCTGAATAACTCACAACTTCCTCACTGAAACAAGAGTATCTGCCAATAGCCCATGGCAACTTCAGATTTCCTCTATTATTGAACTTCCTTTTATACATCCTAAAAACATTCAAGTTTTGCCTAAAAAACTCTAACACAATCAACTTGTCAGGAGGATACCTAGGAAGCATAAATGGTTTCCCTTCAAATCCTTCAGTTCTTATGTAAGTGAAATGTTCAAACTGAATAAACCATGAACTCTCCAGTCCAACTGCATTCTCTACATCTTTAGATAATCTTTTGTCAGGTTCTTCTCTCAACACCCTTACCATGTAAGTATAAAAAACATCATTAACCAAAGCAAACTTTTTCACTACATTCTCTTCTTGTAGGTTAGGATAATGTTCATACACTAATTTCTAATTAGGACCCTTTCCTAGAACACCAACCCTTTCTATTCCATGAATGTAGGGTCTAATTTCTGCAACACATGAGTATAACACATAAGAAGACAAATAAAAGGGCACACTTTTATGTTGTCTCAACATGGCCTGTTTCCAAATAGCTGTACTAATTGCCTTGGCCTAGTGAATTTACCCTTGCTCCTTTTCTCCTTTTCTTATGAATTCAATGACATTGAACATCCACAATTCACACTTAGTGTCGTCTCTCAATCCGACTAACCTACTCAGCATAGTTATAATCAGATGAATTTCTTCTTTGAAGCATATCCTCATCAAATTCTTAGGTATTCTAGCTACAGTCTTAGGTTTATTTTCTAGACTATACCAATTATGGAATATTTTACACTTGCATTCCTTTTCATTTGTGTAGAAATCTTCATTATACTGATCAATATCAATGTCCCTCATTTTTTCATTGATTTCTAATCCAAAGGTTTTAGCAATTCCTTCTGTAGTTAGATCAGCAATCAATCTGTCATGTAACATGATCTTTCTTGTAGTTGGATCATATAAAATCACACAGTCCAAACATAAATCCCTAGCCTCCATTGCTAGTGGGAAACCTACAGCTCTGTATAGCCCACTTTCCCAAATACATTTCATATATGGTGGAGCATTCGCAGCAGTAATTTTCTTCAACACATCTTCTGCATCATAATTCCCTATGTTTGTATCTGTGCCCACTCCATTCATACTGATCAAGGACGGGTAACCTCTATGCAGAGGCAATTCTTCTTTCTCTACTTATTTTCGTTGTTTCCTCTCTTTCTTTTCATCACCCCTTGTATCTTTCTTCTGTTTAGGGGCCATCCTGTGGAAACAAACATCTTTTAACATTTGTTTTACTTCATGCCTAGGGTTTTTACTATTAATTTCTACTTTTACCGTTTTACTCTAACTCACTTGTCTTTTCTGTCTTTTACTTTTTAAATTGGTTAAGCTCTCCTTAGCTAATTAACATTTAAAATAGTAATTTGACAAATTCATGAATTTTGAAACTGAAATTAACGTCGCATTTTACCTTTTGAAATTAAATGGTGTTTTAGATAAATACCTATTTTTTGTGACCTTTTAACTGTTCCTGTTGACTTACTTTAACCTTTTGCTTCCGCCCAGCTACTGTAGCTCTGTCGCTTCAACAAGCTCTGTTCAATTTCACTGCAACAGTATTCTTTTCTGCAAATTTTACTCTTTACAGTATATCATGAAAGTGAAATAACATCAATTTTACCCTAACCCTTGTTAAATCTTGCTTTCCTTAAGTGTTAGGCCTGCATTAATTACAGTAATTAATGCGATACAGCTTCAACTTTCATTACAGTGTTTATGTTTTTGAACTTTTCTTACCGTTAGTTCACCTTTGCATACATTACTTTTCTTCATATTTTTTCTCGTATGTTTTCTTTTGTATATCCCCGTTGTATCTTCAAACATACAATCATTTTATGCAAAGAACCATCTAATATTTTTTACCTTTTTTGCTTTCCATACCTCTTTGTGTCTTTTGTTTTGTATATCTCACTTGTATATTCTGTTGTATAAGCGCACATACAAACACCTTATACAGTCATTTCCTTACCTTTTCTCTATTGCGATGCTTTTTATTCTTTGTCTATCACCATTGTATATTTAAACATACAAACGCCCAAATATACAAAGGCTTTCTATCATTTAATTCTTTTTTTGACATCCGAGCTCTGTATATTAGCTTGTATATTAGATATACATTGTAAACATACAAAACTAATATACAACTGGTGGGGTCCACCTTACCATTGAAATTTGTATCTTCGCGATGCATATAACCTTCGTATGACTTTTGGACTTTAACCTCTTATAAATCATACTCAACTTACCCTCAGGTCCGTGATGTATATAAATCAATGCATCACCAAATATACTTTAAGTCCAAATGCATCATTTATATTATATTTTAATTTTCTTTGAATTCCGCATTGTATATATCTCCATGTATGTCTCCCGATACATTACATACAAAGACAAAATATACAACCATTATACGTTATTTCATGATTTTTTTGATTCCGCTTTGCATGTAAACCGCAATGTATATAACCGAAACATACATATACAAAGTGCAAACCATACAACAATTATATCAACTTTAATACCTTTTCCAGTTTCACACTATGTATAATCCTTTGTATATTTACTTTGTATGTCTTCCATTTGTGAAATATACAAACCAAAATATATATAGCAAATTTCAACATTTATTCATTTCAAACTTAACTCTTTTCAGGCCCGACTTGTATATGAAGATAAAGCGTTAACAAGCAATGTATACAAGCATAAAAACATACCAAAAACCTGATGACTTCCCCTTTTTGCGACTAACACAAATACCCGACATACAAATGCATTTGTATATTAAATGACTTTGTATATACAAAGAACTTTGTATATGCAACACACAAACCTTATGCTTGTACATTTACCAAAAAACCTTATAACTTGCAAAATATAGGGAATTTTAAGATGGTTCAAAAAGCAACCCTTATTCATTTTTTACAAGGAACTCACCTATACTATGCACTAGCACTCAATGTTATTTTTTCATTATTTTCAATCAGATTTGTAACTTTCAGTTCCCTTTTCCCATTTACCACCAAGGAGAACCACACACAGAAGCAACAAAAGCTAGCTACAGCAGGGGTCCTCATTTTGCTAAGAAGTGAAATGGGGCGTGTTGTGAGCATCACAACAACTAGCAACCAAATAAAACAATTAAATTAAAACCATTAAAGAAAGCTAAATGAAATAATTTCATAATTTCCAACTGTCTTTTCTACAAATCACTATTTAACCTAAGACTCAATGTATTCATTAAGGTGCATGAATTTTCCTTTTCAGTTTAAGTTGGTGCATGTGATTAATAATCCTCATCTTGAAAATCAATTGAACCAACCAGTGACTGATATTAGACTACCTAGTTGATATCATTCCCTCATAGCCAACTGGATAGAGCCTTACTGCCAGCAGGCGTCCATAGCCCCGACAAGGTTATCGTTACAATTCTCCTAAGTAGAGCCCTACTGCCAGCAAGCATCTATAGCCCCGATAGAGTTACTTAAATGACTTAACCTAGATTTCAATAAAATCTATTTTATTTATTTATTTTATATTTTTTGTATTTGATAAAGATTTCATAAGATACTACAGTTGTAACTTCATGATGCAAGGAATAATCACTTGCTAAAATTAAGCTGAGAATTGTAATGGTAGCAAGGGTGACCTCTGATTTTTCACCTAATATTTACACTGGTAAGTTCAACAAACCCAAGGATTTTAGGTGTGTCATTGTGAGAAACTTCCCTTGAATACTCAACCCAATCTTATTGAATACAAAATATCACAAATCAACTAACTTTCTACATTCATGACAGTCACAACAATTTATGTATAAATTTCAAATAATTAACTTGAATGTTCTGAATTTTCTATTGTTTTCGGTGGTTGTTAATTTGCTCCTATCTACTTCAAAAAAAAACAAACATCCCTGCTAAAGCAACACAACACACAAACAAACACACAAACAAAACAAAAACAACACAAAAAAAAAACACAACAAAACAAACTGTACATGTATTCACACTATGATACAAAATAGACCAACAACCCTCACCTCAAGCCTGAAAGTAATGTTTCAAGTGCTGGCCATTAACTGCTAATGGCACATCTTCCCCAGTCAAGCTCTTGAGCCTAAAAGTGTTGTCTCCTATTACTTCTAAGATCTATAATGGACCTAACCATAACTTGTCAAATTTTCCATGATTCCCTTTCTTTTCATGTGCTTTATCCCAGCATAGCACTAAGTCTGAAATTCTAAATGTTTTGACTCTTGCTCTTTTATCAAACCATCTTTTAACTGCTGCTTGATGTTTAGCAAACTTCTCAATGGCCTGATCTCTTTTCTCATCTAGTTGTAATAGTTGAATCATTATAGCTTCTCTGTGATCATCAAAGCCTAGAAATTCAATAAAAAACTTCTAGATTGGTATTCTTAGATTTACTTGAAGTATGGGATCAGTCCCATAAACTAAGTGATAAGGTGCATTACCCAAGGCTGACTTAACTTTGGTCCTATCTACCCACAGCGCCTACTTTAGCAATGTGTTCCATTCTCTTGGATTCTTTTTAATGAGTTTTTTAATTATATCCAATAAAATTTTGTTTGTAGATTCAGCTAACCCATTCCCCTGAGGATAATAGTTTGAAGAAAACTTTAAAACTATTCCATATTCAAATGCCCACTTAGAAAATTTCAAAGAAGAAAACGTAGGGCCATTGTCACATACCAGTGAATATGGAGCTCCAAACTTGGTTATGATGTTCTCTTCAAGGAACTTGATGACTACCTCAGTAGTAGAGAATTTGCAACATGTGGCTTTAGTCCACCTTGTACAATAATCATTCACTATCAGTATAAATTTGTGTCCTACAGATGATGGAGGATTTATGACTCCAATGAAATCTAGGCCCCACTGTGCAAATGACCTAGACTCAATAATTGGCTGTAATGGATTAGCCTGATTTCTTGCTTTATCTACTATAGTCTGACAAATGTGACAACTTCTAATGTGACTCTCTGTATCTTTAAACATAGTAGGCCAATAGTAACCTGCTCTCAATATCTTATGTGTTGTGGCTAAATGGGAACCATGAGCAGTTCCATACTTATCATGCAGCTCTAGCAACACCTTATCTGCTTCATCTTTGTTTAGACATCGTAAATATATCCCTTCATGGTTCTTCCTAAATAGAAGACCTCATTGTACCATGTATTTATGTGCTTTGATCTTCAAATCTCTCCTTTGTGAGGATTTCATCTTGCTTGGATATTTCCCAAATATCAAAAAGTGTTCAAATCATCATACCACCCTAATGCATCACTAGTATTCAACACATATTGTTATTTTACCAAATTTGGGTCTGTATTGGCTATGGTTTGAACTAAAGCTTGTCCTCTGACTAGCTTCATTGGGATAATTTCAATATCAAACTCTTGCAAAGTTGTGATCCATGTAGCTCTTTTCTCTCTAGGCTCATTTTGCATCAGCAGCATCTTCACTGCTACATTAGGTACTATAGCTTTAACCTGATTGCATAGGATATGATGCGTAAAATTCTTCACTGCTCTTACCAATGCAAATGTCTATCTTTCTATATCCAAATATTTTAACTGTGCATCTTTTAGAGGTGCACTCATAAAAGCTATGGGCTTTTCTTCATTATCTTCTCCCTTCTGTGTCAAAGCAGCTGCAACTGAATGTGAAGATGCAAATGAATAAATGTAGAATGGCTTTGTATAGTCTGGACTTGTCAACAAAGGAGCATCAGAAATAGCCTCCTTGATATCTTCAAATGCATCTTTGGCTACTGGTGTCCATTCTATCACTGCATCCTTCTTTAACATGGCATTCAACGATTGTACAATCTCTGCAAACCCTGTAATGAACTTCCTGACAAAGTTAATTTTACCAAAAAATGATTTTAATTCCTTTCTAGTGTTTGGTAAGTGTAAATTTTTATTCCTTCTATTCTGTCAGGATCAATAGATATATCATTCTCAGAAATGACATGTCCCAATAATTTCCCTTCAGTTACCCCATATGAACATTTCTTAGGGTTAAGAGAAATTCCATACCTTTCACATCTCTTGAGTACTTTTCTTAGATCCTCAGCATGAGTAGATGCATCCTTAGAATAAACAGTTAGATCATCCATGTAAATTACAATGCATTTACCTGATAATCCACGGAATGCAATATCCATGGCCCACTGAAAAGTGGCACCTGCATTGATTAAACCAAATGGCATTCTTCTGTATGCATAATTACCCCATTTACAAGTAAAAGTGGTTTTTAATTTGTCTTTTTATCAACTAGGACCTGGTTATATCCTAAAAATCCATCTAAAAAAGACATCATCTTGGCTCCATTCACTGCTTGTAATACTTCATTTATTGGAGGTAGAGGATAATTATCCTTTTTAGATGCTTTGTTTAAATTCCTAAAATATACACATAACTTGATGTCCCCACTTTTCTTTCTAATAGGCACTAAGTTAGCTACCTAGGTTGAGTGTCTGACTGGGAAAATTATTCTAGAAGACAACAGTTTTTTCACTTCTTCAAATATCAAAGGTTCTAAAATTACATTCACAGGCCTTTGCTTTTGCCTAAATGGTTTGACATCTAGCTTTAAAGGTATCACATGGGTTATGATGGACGTATCATATGTCTTTAAATCTTCATATGTCCATGCTATGACATGTTTGTAATCTTTCAGAACATCTATAATTTCTTTCCTCAACTTCTCAAAGCAAGCTTTTCCAATTTGCACATTTTGAGGATTTTGCTCTGTTCCAAGATTATACAGCTCACACTTACCCCCCTCAGTTTTGGGCAAGTCTTTTTGTCTTACTACCCCGTCAAAGTCAAAAATCTGATCTAGCTTAATCACTCCTTTAGGTAGAAAATTGCTCTTTAGGTTGATTATGTCTTCTTCATCCCAAGACACATTAGGCATCTCTTGTTCAATAATTTGAGCCTCAAATACCTCATTGCAAGTCAAAAAATCAACAATTTGCTGGTCCCCTTCAAATACCTGAAAGTGAGTTACATTATCTGGTACACTAGGCACATTTACTAATTCTACATCAAATCTTTTCAACCCTGACAACACTAATGGTTCTAAAGTACTAGCAACAACTGCTAGTGCATCTGGCCTATGGTTCAATTCTCTAGGGATATGCTCTATATTGAAAGCATCAAATGAATCTAATAAATCCCATACCCTATGTCTGTAGCAGACCATCTTTTTATAATTACAAGCATACAATTTCCTTACCTGTCTGACTACTAGCTCAGAGTCTGAAAACACTCTGATCATTTTTACCTTTTTCTATATAGCCATGACCAATCCATAAATTAAAGCTTCATATTTAGCAACATTGTTAGTGCAAGCAAATTGTAACCTGTATGATGCTAAATATGATTTACCATGAGGATCGATAAGCTCTACACCTGCACCTGCACCTTGTTTAGACTTGGATCCATCACATTTGAGTGTCCACATGGCATCCCTATTCTTTGGACTCTTTACTTTGGCATGTTTTTCTTTGTCTACCACCTGTGAGGTACTATCTTGTTTATCCTCATACAACTCATTCTGACCTACCTGTACATTTATCTTTTCAGTGTGTAAATCAGAATGACAAACATTTTTGTTTGAACTTTCTCCTAAATCTGGATTTTCTAGATCTATGGTGTTCTGAAAGTATTTTTTAGGTTGATTAAGATTAAATTTTATTTCTTGGAATTCCATCTCCTTTGTGCATTTTATGTACTGATACTCAATAATATCCTTGCACATTTCACAACCCTCTTCAGAATGTGGCTTATTGTGAACTCTATACATATTTTTGTATAACTTGCATTGGACTGAAATATTTAGTTCCATGCACTTTTCAATTTCTTGTCTGATGACCTGGCCAAAATTATTCATTGCATTATTTTCTTCATCAGAAGAATTTCCATCAGACTCAATAAATAATTTTGTCCCTTTATTGATAGGTTTTTCTCCAAAATTCAGCATTAATATTTCTTCAATTTGTACCCCTTTGTTAGTAACCCTGTAAACACTAGGTTCGATAGAAGCATACAATATTTTGTTAGTCCTATTGTACTTTGTGATCATATGTTTCATCCTGGGTTTAGCCTCTATTTTGATATGATTTGGCACACCTCTCCAAGGTAACCACATATGTGAAAAGTCAGTGGCCATATATCTGTTCAATGTTTTCAACCAATCTATACTCAATAACATCCCATAATTTACAGGTATATCCACTACCTAGATGTCAATGAACTGACTTACCCTGGGGTCTAAAGCTAACTGCATCTGAATATGCATTAATTCTCCAATTACATTAACTTTAGTCTTATCTAATTGTGTGACAACTTTGGCCGATTTGGTGGGAGTCAGACCTAAAGTTTTGCATATGCCCAAAGGCATCACATTAGCTGAGGCACTAGAATCTACCATACAATTGTGTATCTTCTTCCCAAACATCCTAATGGTTAATAAGAAAGGAGGAGCCTCCTTCTTGTCCGCATACATCACTACATTAGTGTTGGAAGGTTGTTCAGTTTGCTTACTTTTCTCTTTTGGTTGTGCATCCCTATTAGGAACATTTATATCAGCAGAAATTTCACCTGTCACAGATGCATCCAAAGATTTTATAAAAGTAGTTCTAACCCCTGGACTTTTTAACAATTCACACAAAGGTATACTGACCTTGATTTTCTTTATCTCCTCTGACAGATAACTCATCAATCTCATCATCTCTGTTGTCTCTATTTTACTGGCTTGAACCTTTTGTGCTATTGTTCCATTATTTGTCTGGTGATTGGCTTTTAGTATGGCAGGATTATTGCTAGCATTCTGGTCTAGGGGGGTATTGAAATTGTTAGGAGTAGAAGTGGTGAAAGGAGCTCCTAGCCTAGTGTTGTTTCTCAGATTGTATGTATGATTCTTAGTTGACTATTGGAAGGCTTGTACTTCTTCTGTCTCATACAACACCTCATTTTTAGTTTCAAATAAAAACTGAAATGCATTTAGCACTAAGGCTATTTCAGGATACAGGTTTTCACAGAAATAGGGCTCATCCTCTAACAATTGGTCTTCTTCCTCTTCTCTAGTTGCAAAGGTAAAAGTCTCTAAGACTAAAGCAGTATCATACCTTGAGGGTACCATTTCATTACCTTTGGGAACTAAGAACTTAGAAGTAGGGGCCTATACATCCACATTAAAAATGCTTTCTACCAGATGAAACTAAGGACAATCTAATTCAGCATGGGCACTAGTATTGTGAATTCTACACCAATTTTTTAATGCTACATTGGTCATTTGAATCCTAACTATTTGCTTTGTGTCTTGATTGTCTACATTCTCAAATGGAGAAGCTAGGGTGCCATTATTAGGCCTTGTATTCCATATCTTAGGTGGCCTTGGCTGATTTTGATTCATGTTATTATTACCCCAGGCTCTGTTATCTATAGCGAGTCCTCTATTTTGCATCTGTTGTCCTTGATTAAGACTCTAATTTTGACTATGATTTTGACTTTGATTTTGACCCTGATTGGAACTCTAACCCTAATTATAATTTTGGTTGTGGTTTGGGTTATAGTTCTAGTTTTGGCTCTGATTTTGGCCCTGATTATATGCCTGGTTATTTCTACCATAGAAGTTATCATTTCTCAATTGTGTCATCTTAGTGGTCAATCTTCTCAGATGTGCAGTAATCTCCTTTAATTCCTCCCTGTCCTCTTGTGCTTTTTCCACAAATGTATCCTGAGGAGGTTAGAAGAAGGATTGGCCATTATTCTGATTGTTGTTGGCAGTGTTACCAATGTAAGGTACTATAGCCTGGATTGGGGCAAGATTATACACAGGAGTGTATGTAGGTACTGGATTTAGCAATGGAGTGTTTAGTGTATGAACTCCATTCCAAGGTTGTGTTAGACTTTGTATCCCATGATTCCCTCCATTGAGGAATGGATTATAAGTTGTCTGCCTCATCTCCTGGTTTACAGAAGCTGCCTCTTTATAGGCTTTAGATACCGTATCTATGTTAGGCTTTCTATTGACAAACATGGCCGTTAATGGATCTAAGGCAACATAGTACATGACTAGCAAGGTATATGCATTTACTATGTATGGAGCTACTAACCTAGAACATGCCTTTTGAAACCTGTCATTGAAATTATCAATCAAATCACCTTCACTTCTCTTAATTGTAGCTAACTTGTGGTATAATATGGAAGGATCTATTGGTCCCCTAAATCTTGTTGGCAAGAGACACTATATGGATTCATGATTGTTGTCATTGATGGCAACAAAGTTCATCCCACACATCCGCAGGACATGGTGTGTCTCTACCGGAAGTCAGAGTGAAGAATGTTGTGGTCCGGTAAACAAGAACAGAGCATGTGGCAAGATCCGACAGACAAGTCTGGATCTCTCAGAGGAAGTATCATGGTAAAGTACAGATTTGGGGAAGTCAAGAGGACTACCTTGAGTGGTATATTCCAAGATTTCAGCCTCCGGTGATAGATGAAGAAAAAGATATGAATAGTTGAGTACCGGATTCCTGAGTGACAGTGTGAACAGAGGAAGAACTGACTGACAAAACATCAGACTACTTTCCGGATATGTTACTGATTGTGGTAAAGGTTATGAAGGCTTGAAACATGTTTGGCCGACATGATTAATGATTTTTACAAGCATATACTTGATCCGCATTACTTGATGTGCAAGGATTCAGCCGACAGATCAGAATTAGTGAAAAGATTGATTAATAGGGGTGCCGACTTGAAAGGTGATGAAATTACTTGTGCGGATATATATACACGATGGATTTAGTTGTGAGAAGTGTTGTTGTTGTTGTGTGTACGAAGAAAAGCAGAAGAGTAGAGCAGAAGCAGTAAGGAAGATCCGGTATGTGAAAGAAAAGTAGCAAAAGAGAAGAGAAAAGATGAAGTGCAGGAGATCAGTGTACTGAGCCTAACTGGAATTGAACTTCAGCATTTGTAGATGCTCCCAATTAGTTCAAGTATTGTATAACATTCCTTTGTAGACAGTGAGTCTCTTGTAGGCAGTGTGCCTCTTGTGAGCAGTGTGCTTAGGCAGTGAGCCCTAATTGGCAAGTGCCATTTTATATTTCCTTATTCTTCTAACAGAGAATAATCTTTGGGTTAATCACCCCATGGTTTTCTCCCTTAACAAGGTTTCCACGTCAAAAATATTGTGTCATGTGTATCTTCATTTCATGATGATGTTAACTTATTTGAATTAATGATGCATTGATTAATAAGAAAAGTTCAGAAGAAGAAATAAATAGGATAACTGATTCACCCCCCCCTCTCAGTTATCAACAATTGGTATCAGAGACAGGTTCCTCCTAACAGAGTCTAACAGCTCGAGGAAGATCTGGGAATCCAAATGGATGCATATGGTTTAAAAGAGCAACTCAAAACTGCCCTTGAGGATCTTGAACAGTGAAACTCTGAAGTCAATGAATTAAAGGAAAGACTCAAACAGGATGATGATTTCATGAGAGAACTAAAAGACAAATTGAGTCTCTCTATGAAAAAGAGAAAGGAACTACTTCAGCAATTGGCAAGACAAAGTGAAGCAAATAATGCAAATTAAGAGCTGACTGAGAAAACTAAGTTATGTGAAAAGTTATCAAAAGAAGTCATTATGGTAAGACATGAAATGGAATCAGGAGTTATAAAGTTTACCCAAGAGATTGAAGAGAAAAGAAAAACTAAAGACAATCTAAGACAATCTCTCAAGGAGAAATCAGAAGATTGCCACCAGATGGATAAAATTATCAGACATCTTGAATCTAATCTTGAAGATGCTAAAGAAAATGAAGAAAAACTTAAGGATCAAATTATCTCTCTCAAAAGGGATCTTCAAATAGCAAATGAATATAAAGAGAAATTCAAGATAAGTTCTGCTCAACTTGAAGTTCTTCTTGGAAGTCAGAAGAGGGTAGATGACAAGTGTGGTTTGGGATATGAGGAAGGAGAAAGCTCTGGATCATGTCAGCAGAATTTTAGACCAGAAAATCCAAGGAACGGGCCTAGAAGACCTCCGGTAAGACAACCCAACGCTCAAAGGTATCCATCCTTCAATGGATACTGCCATAGCTGCAATCACTTTGGTCACAAAGCTAATCAGTGCAGAAAGAGAATGAATCAGACTAATTCATCCTTCTCTGGATAGTGTTTTAACTACAAAAGGTATGGTCACAAGTCTCATGAATGCAGAAATATGCAAATGAACAAATCATTCAATGGTAGATGCTTTGCATGCAATAGAATAGGTCATATGGCTAATCAATGTAGATCAAGAGGATATCAATCAAATATGCAAAGAAATGTTGTTTGCCAAATCTACAATAGGTCCGGTCATAGTGCAAAATTCTATAGAAGCAAGAATCAGGACAAAAGAGGTCCGGTATATCATAATCAGAATCAAGATAAGGGTAAACAAAAGGTGAATGCGGATGAAGTTAAAAGTGAGATGAGCAAGATTTGGGTAAAGAAAAGTACTAAGAATGTAGAGGTTGGATCCGCACTAGACTCTGGTGCTGATATTCCTTCTGGAAATTAAAAAGTGAGCTCTGGCTTAGGGGGAGACACAAAGAAAACCTTGTTCCCCCAGCCAGTCAAGTGGTGCCGGAACTGGCACAAGAAGAGTTGCGGATTAAAGGGTTCATAAGGTAAACATCCAAACAAACTATGGTTAAGATTTGGAAGACTCGCATGATGTTTAAATATCAGGACAGATCTAGTTCTTCAAGTCATCCGAATAAGGCAAACCAGATTAATGTAGGTTGAGCATTTATTGCAATCTGATATTAGGGTTTGCGGAGCAATATAAGGGTTATCTCATTAATCACTTGTTCATTCTGCACTCAAGAAGAAATGAAAAGTGGAGCTCTACAACGAAATCCCTCAAGTTCATCAAAGATCATTTACAAAAGTCATTACATCCAGAAATCAATCCAACCAACTCCGTGAAACCAAAAGGCGCAAAAGGTATTTTCTGTTTTCAAATATCTCACTGCAAATCTCTTGATAATGGCTACTCCAAATATTGTAAAGATATCTGATAGACCTTGCCCTACATTTAAGAAACATCCATACAAATCCTTGGAGGTAAACCCCCTAGGTGCATTTTCCAGTGTTCCGCATGGTGTTTTATACACCGAAGATATTAGGGTTTATGTACACACAAATGTTGAATAGTTTGGGGAATTCAAACTAAGAGATATCTATCACAAACAACTGTTAGATGATTCATTTGAGCTCAAACCCCAATACAAGGGCCTCCGGAACAAGCACTTTGCACAATACATACATTTCCCCTATTTTACAGAGGATGAATGGGTTAGGTACATTTTGAGCAGAATACATGACAATTTCATGTGGTTAAATGGACCATTCAAGATCACTAAAGATGCCATCAGGGCAGTTACTGGACTACACTCATCCGGTGGGATTCCTGTTCTTAAATCTGTAAAGAACCAAACTGTGAGTGAGGCTACCGGATCCAAGTTTGACAAAAGAGCAATGACAGTAGATGACATCACTGATCTGAATGTCAAGTTTGCTTCTATGATCATTGGATATAAGATATATCATTCTAGCAGAGAAAATTTTGTACCTGGAACTGCCATCTATACCACTTATGAAATGCTAAGAAAGGATGCAGACTATGATCTTTGTCAGCTTCTCTTGAACCAACTCTTGGAGAATCTGCAGAAAATTAAGAAAGATAAAAAGAATTCATTCAAGTATGGTGGATTAATTTTGTGCTTGTTCTTCTACTTTATGAATGAGCTTCCCGGATCTAGTGGCTGGGTATGGGAGAGTGATAGGCCAGTAGCCATCCAAATCAGAGATTATTTACATGGACTTGGTGATAACAAAGTACAAAATACAGCTCTGTGGGGATACTTCAAGAACTTTCAGAACGTGATGTAAGCAAGAGAAAGGATTCCCCAGTCTCTTGTTGAGAAATACAAAGACAGTCTGTTTTATGGTAGAAACTGATTAGTGCCTAATGGAGGCAGTAGAACCGAGGACAATCTGGATCATGCCCATGGGATACGAAGTTGATGAACAGATTGTAGAGCTACATGTTCAACACATGCTATGTCAACCTAAAGATCCAAAGGCAGAGAGGTTTGGAACCTTTGAGGAGCTGAGTGTAAAAATTTATGTGGAACTCAGAGAACCAGAGATGAAAAGAAAGGTGAGAAAAGAAGAACATATTGCCCAAGGCCTTGGCATCTCAAAGGAGGCACTTGATACCAACCAGGAAAAGAGACAAAAAGCTGAGGAAGAGAAGAAAGAGGCAGAAAAGGGAAGCAAGAAAAGTGCTCCGGTAGAAACTTCCACCCGGACCAGATCTTCAAAGAAACCAGCACTTGTCCCTGCTAAAAGCTCAATACCAGAAGTCCAGACATCTGAAAAAGGAGAAAAGAGAACAAAGAAAAAAGGTGACAAGGTCATATGTTAGCCTAAAGGATGATGAGGAAACTGAATCAGATGAGGAGATAAAAAAACTAAAGAAGAAGAATAAATCATCTGGTAAACTCTCTACCGGTCAAGGAGAAGAAGAGAAGGAAGAGAAATTTGTTGAAAAACCCACTCTCTTCTTAGATGATGTAGTGAAAGCAGTCACAGTGGATGGGAACCTGCAACCCTTAACAGAATTCTATGATGATTATAATGAAGCAAATAAAAAGATTCTGGAGGAAGCCACAGTTAAGTTTTTGAACATTTACAATAAAGCTTTTATTGAAATTATCTCTCTAATTCCTAAGAGTCTAGAAAAGGAGTTGGAAATGAGAAAGACCAATGCCATGGCAAAAGACCTTGAGATCCAGGAATAGATAGCTATTCAGCTATATCCTTCAATTGATCCCAAGACAATGAACATGGTATTCAAAGACTGCAAGGATGAATTCAGGAGCAAGGCAAGGATGAATCAACTTATGCTTGGTGAGACCGATAAGGTAGCCAAGGACACTGAAGAGATTCTCTAGAAAACCTTCAAAAGATTTAATCTTCCTATTATAGAGGACTTGGGCACTGATCCCTCAACCACAATTGTTGCAGAAGAAACTACTGAGAAAATGACAGAAGAGGTGGGCTCTGAACAGACTAACATTTCTCCTCCGGGTTCCCCTACAGTCTTCGGATCTAAAGGAGAAGAAAAATTGCAGGAGAAAGAAGTAGAGGTGAAGGAAAAAGAAGATGACAGTGCTAAGGTTGCAGAAGGAGAGAAGACTTCAGCAGAGAAAACCACAACTACTAGTGGTGGGAATGTAGAAGGAGAGAAAACTCCAAAGGACAGCTCTAGGACTGCAGAAGAGAAGAAACATCTGTCTCTGGCAAGAGACACCGCACAAACTGTCCAAGAATTCCTGAACAAAGAAATAATGGAGATTGATGAACCGGAGCTTCTACAAGGTCCATTCAATTTTGATTCTCTTTCTTCGGTACAGACAATGAAGATAGCTTCATTTGCAAATGCTAAGGCTAATGAAAAACTCCTAAAGTCTCATATGGAAGACTGTGAGTTGATAGAAGCTGCATCTGGAGTGCTAGAAAAGATCATGCCATCTTTTCAGAAGGATCCCACAGCCTCCTCTTCCGGTAATCTCAAAACCTTAGTCAGCGGTGTTAGTACACATTTTGATTCTCTCGAAAAATCAACTGAAGAAAAGGTCTGGAAGGAGTTTTTGGATAAGAGATTCTCAGAGGTACAAGGATTAATCACTAATGATAGGAGAAATATGAGTATTGGGATAAAGAGCTTAGAAAATGCTCTTAAGGATGGTAGTGAAATATACAAATTTTGTATCTCCTGGTCCAAAGCAACAGTAGAGATTGAGAAGAAGATAAAAGAGCAAGAGGATAAACTACTAAGTTTGTCTCAAAGTTTTGATCCTCTCTCTTCCTCCATAGTAAATCAAGAGTGTCAAACTATTGCAATCACAAATGCAATAAAGAATTTTGAGAAGGAAAGGAAGAACATAATTAGCCGGATGGGTGAACTTAGAAGGATTATTATCCCTAAGTTAGAGGCTATGCATGAGACCATAAATGATGCTCAAATTACAGCCCAGACCAATGATCCGACAGATCTTAAGAAGGCTGAAGCATTTGCATTCCTGTTGACTGGTCACATCTCGATTTTGGATAGGATGAAGCAGAGTTGGGCAACAGAAGTTGTACAGCTGAAGAATACTTTTTTAGACATACTTAACTATATGTAAGTACAACTTGTATATATATACTTATGCGGCTAAGTATAGTTAAAATTTTAAAAATTTTGGTATACGGACCCTACCCTTTGCCATTGATGTCAAAGGGGGAGTGAGGAGTAGTGAAAAATAAGGAATCCAACTAAGGGGGAGCTCCAAAAAATGTATATAAAGATAGAGCATCAGCCAAGGGGGAGCATAGTGTAAACACTTAGTCATTTTTCACTAAGTGTTGCCATCAATGCCAAAGGGGGAGATTGTTGGCAAGAGACACTATATGGATTCATGATTGTTGTCATTGATGGCAACAAAGTTCATCCCACACATCCACAGGACATGGTGTGTCTCTACCGGAAGTCAGAGTGAAGAATGTTGTGGTCTGGTAAACAAGAACAAAGAATGTGGCAAGATCTGATAGACAGGTCTGGATCTCTTAGAGGAAGTATCTTGGTAAAGTGCAGATTTGGGGAAGTCAAGAGGACTACCTTGAGTGGTATATTCCAAGATTTCAGCCTCCAGTGATAGATGAAGAAAAAGATATGAATAGTTGAGTACCGGATTTCTGAGTGACAGTGTGAACAGAGGAAGAACTGATTGACAGAACATTAGACTACTTTCCGGATGTGTTACTAATTGTGGTAAAGGTTATGAAGGCTTGAAACATGTTTGGCCGACATGATTAATGATTTTTACAAGTATATACTTGATCTGCATTACTTGATGTGCAAGGATTCAGCCGACAGATCAGAATTAGTGAAAAGATTGACTATTCTGGGTGCCGACTTGAAAGGTGATGAAATTACTTGTGCGGATATATATACATGATGGATTTAGTTGTGAGAAGTGTTGTTGTTGTGTGTGCGAAGAAAAGCGGAAGAGTAGAGCAAAAGCAGTAAGGAAGATCCGGTATGTGAAAGAAAAGAAGCAAAAGAGAAGAGAAAAGATGAAGTGCAGTAGATCAGTGTACTGAGCCTAACTGGAACTGAACTTCAGCATTTGTAGATGCTCCCAATCAGTTCAAGTATTGTATAACATTCCTTTGTAGATAGTGAGTCTCTTGTAGGCAGTGTGCCTCTTGGGAGCAGTGTGTTCGGGCAGTGAGCCCTAATTGGCAAGTGCCATTTTGTATTTCCTTATTCTTCTAACAGAGAATAATATTTGGGTTAATCACCTCGTGGTTTTCTCCCTTAATAGGGTTTCCACATCAAAAATATTGTGTCATGTGTATCTTCATTTCATGATGATGTTAACTTATTTGAATTAATGATGCATTGATTAATAAGAAAAGTTCATAAGAAGAAATAAATAGGATAACTGATTCACCCCCCCCTCTCAGTTATCAACAAATCTAGACAAAAATGTTTCTTCCATGAGTGTCCAAGAAGAAACGTATCCATTAGGGAAATTTACATACCAGTTAGAGGCTTGTTCATTGAAAGTGTAAGGAAATAATCTACAGACTACATCTTCATGCTCTAACCTAGCTCTAAAGCATGCCTCCTTAAATATCCTAATATGATCCTATGGATCTTGATGTAACTGGTATTTAGGACATATTTTCTTAGGATTCTTTGGCATATCATGATAATCAGCAAAGTATATGGGAGAGTTGACATTAAAGTAAGCCATTGTAGGTACTTGTGCTTGACCTAGACTTGTAGGAATTATTAGATTTCTAGGTGGACTTGGATTTCTAGGAGGACTGGGACCTTTAGGAGGACTGGGTCCTCTGGGAGGACCTGAACCAAGATTTAAGGATCTAAATGAAGAACTATTAGGACTTACAATATTATGGATGTTAAAAGTGTTGATAACTGAGAGGGGGGGTGAATCAGTTATCCTAATTATTTCCTTTATTGAACTTTCCCTTTAATTGATGCAGCATAAAATTAAACATAAAACATTAACCATAAAACAAGAAACACATGACACAGTATTTTTTACGTGGAAACCCTGTTAAGGGAGAAAACCACGGGGTGATTAACCCAAAATTATTCTCTGTTAGAAGAATAGGAAATTACAAAGATGGCACTTGCCAATTAGGGCTCACTGCCCAAGCACACTGCTCACAAGAGGCCCACTGCCTACAAGAAGACACACTGTCTACAAAGTGATGAGAATCACAGTCTTGAACTGATTGGAAGCATCTGCATATGCTGGAGTTCAGTTCTGGTTAGGCTCAGTACACTGATCTGCTGCACTTCATCTTTCCTCTGTTCTTTATTCTGCTATCTTTCACATACCGGATCCTTTTTGCTACCTCTGCTCTTTATCTAGACTTATTCGCATATCTCTCCACAACAACAACCCTTTCACAACTAAATCCATCCTCTATATATATCCGCACAAGTAATTTCATCACCTTTCTAGTCGGCATCCGGAACAGTCTAGTTTCTTATAAACTTTCATTCTGTCGGCTGAATCCTTCCTCACCAAGCAATGCGGATCAAGCATATACTTGTAGATATCATTAATCATGTCGGCCAAACATGATTCATGCCTTCACAACTTCTGTCATCAGCAGTAACCCATCCGGAAAGCAGTCTGATACTCTGCCAGTCAGTTCTTCCTCTGTTTTCACTGTCTCTCAGGAATCCGGTACTCAACCATTCATATCTTTTTCTTTGTTCATCACCGGAGGCTAAATCCTTGGAATATACCACTCAGGGTAGTCCTCTTGACTTTCCCAAATCCGCACTGCACCAAGACACTTCCTCTGAGAGATCCGGACCAATCTGTCGGACCTTGCCACATGCTCTGTTCTTCTTCACCGGACCACAACATTCTTTATTCTGACTTCCGGTAGAGACACATTATGACTTGCGGATATGTGGGATGACCTTTGTTGCCATCAATGACAACAACCATGAATCCATGTAGTGTCTCTTGCCAACAATCTCCCCCTTTGGCATTGATGGCAACACTTAGTGAAAAATGACTAAGTGTTTTCACTATGCTCCCCCTTTGCTGATGCTCTGTCTTTATATACAATTTTCGGAACTCCCCCTTAGTTGGATTCCTCATTTTTCACTGCTCCTCACTCCCCCTTTGACATCAATGGCAAAGGGTAGGGTCCGCACACCAAAATTTTCAAAAATTTTCTCTATATAGCCGCATATTTACATACTCACATGTATTGAAGAATGTCTGCAAAGGATGTCTGCAATTGGATCATTTCTGTAGCCCAACTTTGCTTCATTCTATCCAAAATTGAAATGTGACCACTTAGCAAAAATGCAAACGCTTCTGCCCGCTTGAGATCTGTCGGATCTTTTGTTTGGGCGGTGGTCTGAGCATCACTGATGGCCTCATGCATGGTTTCCAACTTAGGGATTATAATCCTTCTAAGTTCTCCCATCCGGTTGGTGATGTTCTTCCTTTCCTTCTCAAGATTTTTTATTTCATTCAAGACTGCAATGGTCTGACATTCTTGATTTATTATAGAGGAAGAGAGAGGATCAAAACTTTGAGATAAGCTTTGTAGCTTATCCTGTTCCTCTTTTATTTTCTTGTCAAATGCTGCTGTTGCCTTTGACCAGGATATACAAAATTTGTAGATGTCACCGCCATCCTTAAGAGCATTCTCTAAGCTCCTTATTCCAATGCTTACAATCTTCCTATCCTTAGAGATTAATTCTAATATTTCTGAAAATCTCTTATCCAAAAATTCCTTCCGGACCTTTTCTTCAGCTGATTTTTCTAAAGAATCAAAATGTGTATCAACACTGCTGACTAAGGTTTTTAGATTACCGGAAGTGGAGGCTGTCGGATCTATCTGGATTGATGGCATGATCTTTACAAGTATTCCGGAAGCAGCCTCTATCAACTCACAGTCTTCCATATGAGACTTCAGGAGCTTTTCATTTGCCTTGGCATTTGCAAATGAAGCTATCTTCATTGTTTGTACCGGAGAGAGAGAGTCAAAATCAAATGGACCTTTTAGAAGCTCCGGTTCATCAATCTCTAGAGTTTCTTTACTCAAAAATTGTTGAACAGTTTGTGCAGTGTCTCTTGCCGGAGACAGATGTTTCTTTTCTTCTGCAGTCTTAGAACTGTCAACCTCTTTGTCTTTCACCACTGCTTCCTTCTCCTGTAGTTGCTCTTCTTCTTTGGATCCGGAGACTGTAGGGGAAACCGGAGGAGAGATGCTAGTTTGTTCATGAGCCACTTCTTCTGGAGCAGAGGGTCCCAAGTCCTCAGCTGTTTCTGTACCTAAATCCTCTACAACCGGAAGATTGAACCTTTTGAAGGCCTTCCGGAGGATCTCTTCTGTTTCTTGGGCCACTTTGTCAGTCTCGCCAAGCATGAGTTGATTCATCCTGGCTTTGCTTCTGAACTCATCTTTGCAGTCTTTGAAGATAATGTTCATGGTCTTGGGATCAATTTGAGGATATAGCTGAATAGCTATCTGCTCCCGGATCTCAAGATCTTTAGCATGAGCATTATTCTTTCTCACTTCCATTTCCTTTTCTAGGCTTTTAGGAATAAGAGATATTATTTCAATGAAAGCCTTATTATATATGTTAAGATATTTTACTGTGGCCTCCTGCAGAGTCTTTTGGTCGGCCTCACTGAAGTCATCATATGATTCAGTCATTGGTTGAAGGTTTCCATCCACCGTGACCGACTTGATTATGCTCTCTAGTGACAGAGTGGGCTTTTCAACAGTTACCTCTGCCATTTCCTCCTTGTCTTGGCCTGTGGAGGGCTTACCGGATCCTTTCTTTTTCTGTTTCTTTACTTCTCTTACTCCCTCATCTGATTCTGTTTCCTCTTCATCCTTTTGGCTTCCATAAGCCCTTGTGGCTTTTGCCTTTGATCTCTTACCGGATGCCTGAACTTCTGGTTTTGAACTTTTGGTTGTGGAAGGTGCAGGTCTCTTTGATGATCTGGTCCGGGTGGGAGTTTCAACCGAAGCACTTTCTTTGCTTTTCTCTTCTTCCTCGGCCTTCCTCCTCTTTTCCCGGCTGGCATCAAGTGCCTCCTTTGAGATACCTAGGCCTTGAGCAATGTGCTCTACTTCTTTTCTTACCTTTCTTTTAATCTCAGGTTCCCTGAGTTCTACATGTATTTTTACACTCAGCTCCTCAAAGGTTCCAAACCTTTCTGCCTTAGGATCTTTGGGCTGACTTAGCATGTGTTGAACATGCAGCTCCACTATCTGTTCATCAACTTCATACCCCATGGGCATGATCCAGACAGTCCTTGGCTCCACTGCCTCCATTAGGCACTGATCAGTGTCAACCATAAAGCACACTGAGTCCTTGTATTTCTCAATGAGAGACTGGGGAATTCTCTCTCTTGCTTGCATCATGCTCTGAAAGTTTTTGAAGTATCCCCATAGAGCTGTATTTCTCGCTTTTGCATCCCCAAGTCCATGCAAATAGTCTCTTATCTGGACTGCAACAGGTTTGTCATTCTGCCATACCCATCCACTTGTTCCGGGTAGCTCATTCATGAAGTAGAAGAATAGACATACAATCAGAGTACCATACTTAAAGGAATTCTTCTTATCCTTCTTGATTTTCTGTATATTTTCCATTAATTGGCTTAGCAGTAGTTCGCAGAGATCATACTCTGCATTCTTTCTTAGCATCTCATAGGCAGTGTATACTGCAGTTCCGGATACAGAATTCTCCCTGCTGGAGTGGTAGATCTTGTATCCTATTATCATTGATGCATATTTGATATCCGGATCGGAGATGTCTTCAATGGTCATTGCCCTTTTGTCAAATTTTGATCCGGTGGCCTCAGTTACAATGTTGTTCTTGACAGATTTGAGGATAGGTACTCCTCCGGAAGAGTATAGGCCAGTTACTGCTCTAATTGCCTCTTTTGTGATCTTGCAGGGTCTATCTAGCCATAGAAAGTTGTCATGCATCCTGCTCAGTACATACCGGACCCATTCATCCTCTTCAAAACAGGGGAAATGAATAAATTGCTCAAATTGTTTCTTCTGAATATCCTTATACTCTGGTTTAAGCTCAAAAGCATTGTCAATCAGCTGCTTGTGATAGAGGTCTCTTAATTTGAATTCCCCAAATTCCTCAATGTTTGCATGTATGTAAACCCTAATGTCTTCGGTGTGTAAAACTCCGTGGGGAACACTAGAGAAGGCTCCTAGTGGGTCTACCTCCAATGATTTGTAGGGATGTTTCTTGAATGAGGGGCGAGGTCTATCAGAGATCTTAACTATGTTTGGAGTAGCCATTCTTCAAAGATTTGCAGTGAGGTAATGAAAAACGGAGAATACCTTATGCGCCTTCGGTTTGCACGGAGTGGTTGGATTGATTTCTTTATGCAATAGCTTCGGCAGGAGATCCTTGGTGCTTGATGAACCTTGTTGCAGAGCTCCACTTTTCGCTTCTTCTCGAGTGCAGAATGAGCAAATGACCTTTGAGAAATCCCTTAAATTGCTCCGCGAACCCTAATATCTGTCTGCAATAAATGCTTCACCTACATCATTCCGGTTTGCCTTGTCTGGATAGTTTGGAGTATCCCGGATTGGTTCTGATCTGAGGATATCATCCGGATCTTTCAATCATGAATAAATCGAGGTAACATATTACAAGAGCATCCCAAACACTCTGTCCAATCCGCAGAACAAGATAGTGCATTTCCGGATCTTTCCGGACCTTTTTGTAATCCTCTATCATACCGGAGCATCTCGCTGAACAGGTCTTATTTGATCGATCACAGCTTCTTCATAACTCCATGCGGACCTCTGAAAACTTGACTGAAGTATCTCAAGACTCATATCTACAAACCCTTGGATCCGCATCTTGTGCCACATCCGGCACCACTTGTTTGGCTGGGGGAACAAGATTTTCTTTGAGTCTCCCCCTGAGCCTGAGCTCACTTTTTAGTTTCCGGAAGAAATATCAGCACCAGAGTCTGGTGCGGATCCAACCTCTACATTCTCTGAACTTTTCTTCACCCAAATCTTGCTCATCTGATTCCTAACCTCATCCGCATTCATCTTTTGTTTACCCTTGTCTTGATTCTGATTATACACCGGACCTCTTTTGTCCTGATTCTTGTTTCTGCAAACTTTAGCATTATGACCGGACCTATTGCAGATTTGGCAAATAACATTTCTTTGCATATTTGACTGATATCCTTTTGATCTGCATTGATTAGCCATATGACCTACTCTATTGCATGTGAAGCATCTACCTTTGAATGATTTGTTTACTTGCATTCTTCTGCATTCATGGGATTTGTGTCCATACCTTTTGCAGTTGAAGCACTGTCCGGAGAAGGATGAATTAATCTGATTCATTCTCATTCTGCACTGATTAGCTTTGTGACCAAAGTGGTTGCAGCTGTGGCAGTATCCATTGAAGGATGGATATCTTTGAGCATTTGGCTGTCTTACCGGAGGTCTTCTAGGCCTGCTTCTTGGATTTTCTGATCCAAGATTCTTCTGACCGGATCCAGAGCTTTCTCCTTTCTCATATCCCAAACCATACTTGTCATCTGTCCTCTTTTGACTTCCAAGGAGAACTTCAAGTTGAGCAGAACTTATCTTGAATTTCTCTTTATATTCATTTGCTGTTTGAAGGTCTCTTTTGAGAGAGGCAATTTGATCCTCAAGTTTTCCTTCATTATCTTTGGCATCTTCAAGATCAGATTCAAGATGTCTGATAATCCTGTCCATCTGGTGGCATTCTTCTGATTTTTCTTTAAGAGATTGTCTTAGATTGTCTTCAGCCTTTCTTTTTTCTTCAATCTCTTGAGTAAACTTTATAGTTCCTGATTCCATTTCATGTCTTAACATAATGACTTCTTTTGATAACTTTTCACATAACTTGGTTTGCTCAGTCAATTCTTCATTTGTATTGCTTTCTTCACTTTGTCTTGCCAACTGTTGAAGCAGCTCCTTTCTCTTTTTCATAGAGAGACTTAATTTGTCTTTTAATTCTCTCATGAATTCATCAGCCTGTTTGAGTCTTTCCTTTAATTCACTGACTTCAGAATTCGACTGTTCAAGATCCTCAAGAGTAGTCTTGAGTTGCTCCCTTAAACCATATGCATCCATTTGAAATCCCAGATCTTCCTCAAGCTGTTAGGCTCTATTAGGAGGAACTTAGCTCTGATACCAATTGTTGATAACTGAGAGGGGGGGGTGAATCAGTTATCCTAATTATTTCCTTTATTGAACTTTCCCTTTAATTGATGCAGCATAAAATTAAACATAAAACATTAACCATAAAACAAGAAACACATGACACAGTATTTTTGACGTGGAAACCCTGTTAAGGGAGAAAACCACGGGGTGATTAACCCAAAATTATTCTCTGTTAGAAGAATAGGAAATTACAAAGATGGCACTTGCCAATTAGGGCTCACTGCCCGAGCACACTGCTCACAAGAGGCCCACTGCCTACAAGAAGACACACTGTCTACAAAGTGATGAGAATCACAGTCTTGAACTGATTGGAAGCATCTGCATATGCTGGAGTTCAGTTCCGGTTAGGCTCAGTACACTGATCTGCTGCACTTCATCTTTCCTCTGTTCTTTATTCTGCTATCTTTCACATACCGGATCCTTTTTGCTACCTCTGCTCTTTATCTAGACTTATTCGCATATCTCTCCACAACAACAACCCTTTCACAACTAAATCCATCCTCTATATATATCCGCACAAGTAATTTCATCACCTTTCTAGTCGGCATCCGGAACAGTCTAGTTTCTTATAAACTTTCATTCTGTCGGCTGAATCCTTCCTCACCAAGCAATGCGGATCAAGCATATACTTGTAGATATCATTAATCATGTCGGCCAAACATGATTCATGCCTTCACAACTTCTGTCATCAGCAGTAACCCATCCGGAAAGCAGTCTGATACTCTGCCAGTCAGTTCTTCCTCTGTTTTCACTGTCTCTCAGGAATCCGGTACTCAACCATTCATATCTTTTTCTTTGTTCATCACCGGAGGCTAAATCCTTGGAATATACCACTCAGGGTAGTCCTCTTGACTTTCCCAAATCCGCACTGCACCAAGACACTTCCTCTGAGAGATCCGGACCAATCTGTCGGACCTTGCCACATGCTCTGTTCTTCTTCACCGGACCACAACATTCTTTATTCTGACTTCCGGTAGAGACACATTATGACTTGCGGATATGTGGGATGACCTTTGTTGCCATCAATGACAACAACCATGAATCCATGTAGTGTCTCTTGCCAACAATCTCCCCCTTTGGCATTGATGGCAACACTTAGTGAAAAATGACTAAGTGTTTTCACTATGCTCCCCCTTTGCTGATGCTCTGTCTTTATATACAATTTTCGGAACTCCCCCTTAGTTGGATTCCTCATTTTTCACTGCTCCTCACTCCCCCTTTGACATCAATGGCAAAGGGTAGGGTCCGCACACCAAAATTTTCAAAAATTTTCTCTATATAGCCGCATATTTACATACTCACATGTATTGAAGAATGTCTGCAAAGGATGTCTGCAATTGGATCATTTCTGTAGCCCAACTTTGCTTCATTCTATCCAAAATTGAAATGTGACCACTTAGCAAAAATGCAAACGCTTCTGCCCGCTTGAGATCTGTCGGATCTTTTGTTTGGGCGGTGGTCTGAGCATCACTGATGGCCTCATGCATGGTTTCCAACTTAGGGATTATAATCCTTCTAAGTTCTCCCATCCGGTTGGTGATGTTCTTCCTTTCCTTCTCAAGATTTTTTATTTCATTCAAGACTGCAATGGTCTGACATTCTTGATTTATTATAGAGGAAGAGAGAGGATCAAAACTTTGAGATAAGCTTTGTAGCTTATCCTGTTCCTCTTTTATTTTCTTGTCAAATGCTGCTGTTGCCTTTGACCAGGATATACAAAATTTGTAGATGTCACCGCCATCCTTAAGAGCATTCTCTAAGCTCCTTATTCCAATGCTTACAATCTTCCTATCCTTAGAGATTAATTCTAATATTTCTGAAAATCTCTTATCCAAAAATTCCTTCCGGACCTTTTCTTCAGCTGATTTTTCTAAAGAATCAAAATGTGTATCAACACTGCTGACTAAGGTTTTTAGATTACCGGAAGTGGAGGCTGTCGGATCTATCTGGATTGATGGCATGATCTTTACAAGTATTCCGGAAGCAGCCTCTATCAACTCACAGTCTTCCATATGAGACTTCAGGAGCTTTTCATTTGCCTTGGCATTTGCAAATGAAGCTATCTTCATTGTTTGTACCGGAGAGAGAGAGTCAAAATCAAATGGACCTTTTAGAAGCTCCGGTTCATCAATCTCTAGAGTTTCTTTACTCAAAAATTGTTGAACAGTTTGTGCAGTGTCTCTTGCCGGAGACAGATGTTTCTTTTCTTCTGCAGTCTTAGAACTGTCAACCTCTTTGTCTTTCACCACTGCTTCCTTCTCCTGTAGTTGCTCTTCTTCTTTGGATCCGGAGACTGTAGGGGAAACCGGAGGAGAGATGCTAGTTTGTTCATGAGCCACTTCTTCTGGAGCAGAGGGTCCCAAGTCCTCAGCTGTTTCTGTACCTAAATCCTCTACAACCGGAAGATTGAACCTTTTGAAGGCCTTCCGGAGGATCTCTTCTGTTTCTTGGGCCACTTTGTCAGTCTCGCCAAGCATGAGTTGATTCATCCTGGCTTTGCTTCTGAACTCATCTTTGCAGTCTTTGAAGATAATGTTCATGGTCTTGGGATCAATTTGAGGATATAGCTGAATAGCTATCTGCTCCCGGATCTCAAGATCTTTAGCATGAGCATTATTCTTTCTCACTTCCATTTCCTTTTCTAGGCTTTTAGGAATAAGAGATATTATTTCAATGAAAGCCTTATTATATATATTAAGATATTTTACTGTGGCCTCCTGCAGAGTCTTTTGGTCGGCCTCACTGAAGTCATCATATGATTCAGTCATTGGTTGAAGGTTTCCATCCACCGTGACCGACTTGATTATGCTCTCTAGTGACAGAGTGGGCTTTTCAACAGTTACCTCTGCCATTTCCTCCTTGTCTTGGCCTGTGGAGGGCTTACCGGATCCTTTCTTTTTCTGTTTCTTTACTTCTCTTACTCCCTCATCTGATTCTGTTTCCTCTTCATCCTTTTGGCTTCCATAAGCCCTTGTGGCTTTTGCCTTTGATCTCTTACCGGATGCCTGAACTTCTGGTTTTGAACTTTTGGTTGTGGAAGGTGCAGGTCTCTTTGATGATCTGGTCCGGGTGGGAGTTTCAACCGGAGCACTTTCTTTGCTTTTCTCTTCTTCCTCGGCCTTCCTCCTCTTTTCCCGGCTGGCATCAAGTGCCTCCTTTGAGATACCTAGGCCTTGAGCAATGTGCTCTACTTCTTTTCTTACCTTTCTTTTAATCTCAGGTTCCCTGAGTTCTACATGTATTTTTACACTCAGCTCCTCAAAGGTTCCAAACCTTTCTGCCTTAGGATCTTTGGGCTGACTTAGCATGTGTTGAACATGCAGCTCCACTATCTGTTCATCAACTTCATACCCCATGGGCATGATCCAGACAGTCCTTGGCTCCACTACCTCCATTAGGCACTGATCAGTGTCAACCATAAAGCACACTGAGTCCTTGTATTTCTCAATGAGAGACTGGGGAATTCTCTCTCTTGCTTGCATCATGCTCTGAAAGTTTTTGAAGTATCCCCATAGAGCTGTATTTCTTGCTTTTGCATCCCCAAGTCCATGCAAATAGTCTCTTATCTGGACTGCAACAGGTTTGTCATTCTGCCATACCCATCCACTTGTTCCGGGTAGCTCATTCATGAAGTAGAAGAATAGACATACAATCAGAGTACCATACTTAAAGGAATTCTTCTTATCCTTCTTGATTTTCTGTATATTTTCCATTAATTGGCTTAGCAGTAGTTCGCAGAGATCATACTCTGCATTCTTTCTTAGCATCTCATAGGCAGTGTATACTGCAGTTCCGGATACAGAATTCTCCCTGCTGGAGTGGTAGATCTTGTATCCTATTATCATTGATGCATATTTGATATCCGGATCGGAGATGTCTTCAATGGTCATTGCCCTTTTGTCAAATTTTGATCTGGTGGCCTCAGTTACAATGTTGTTCTTGACAGATTTGAGGATAGGTACTCCTCCGGAAGAGTATAGGCCAGTTACTGCTCTAATTGCCTCTTTTGTGATCTTGCAGGGTCTATCTAGCCATAGAAAGTTGTCATGCATCCTGCTCAGTACATACCGGACCCATTCATCCTCTTCAAAACAGGGGAAATGAATAAATTGCTCAAATTGTTTCTTCTGAATATCCTTATACTCTGGTTTAAGATCAAAAGCATTGTCAATCAGCTGCTTGTGATAGAGGTCTCTTAATTTGAATTCCCCAAATTCCTCAATGTTTGCATGTATGTAAACCCTAATGTCTTCGGTGTGTAAAACTCCGTGGGGAACACTAGAGAAGGCTCCTAGTGGGTCTACCTCCAATGATTTGTAGGGATGTTTCTTGAATGAGGGGCGAGGTCTATCAGAGATCTTAACTATGTTTGGAGTAGCCATTCTTCAAAGATTTGCAGTGAGGTAATGAAAAACGGAGAATACCTTATGCGCCTTCGGTTTGCACGGAGTGGTTGGATTGATTTCTTTATGCAATAGCTTCGGCAGGAGATCCTTGGTGCTTGATGAACCTTGTTGCAGAGCTCCACTTTTCGCTTCTTCTCAAGTGCAGAATGAGCAAATGACCTTTGAGAAATACCTTAAATTGCTCCGCGAACCCTAATATCTGTCTGCAATAAATGCTTCACCTACATCATTCCGGTTTGCCTTGTCTGGATAGTTTGGAGTATCCCGGATTGGTTCTGATCTGAGGATATCATCCGGATCTTTCAATCATGAATAAATCGAGGTAACATATTACAAGAGCATCCCAAACACTCTGTCCAATCCGCAGAACAAGATAATGCATTTCCGGATCTTTCCGGACCTTTTTGTAATCCTCTATCATACCGGAGCATCTCGCTGAACAGGTCTTATTTGATCGATCACAGCTTCTTCATAACTCCATGCGGACCTCTGAAAACTTGACTGAAGTATCTCAAGACTCATATCTACAAACCCTTGGATCCGCATCTTGTGCCACATCCGGCACCACTTGTTTAGCTAGGGGAACAAGATTTTCTTTGAGTCTCCCCCTGAGCCTGAGCTCACTTTTTAATTTCCGGAAGAAATATCAGCACCAGAGTCTGGTGCGGATCCAACCTCTACATTCTCTGAACTTTTCTTCACCCAAATCTTGCTCATCTGATTCCTAACCTCATCCGCATTCATCTTTTGTTTACCCTTGTCTTGATTCTGATTATACACCGGACCTCTTTTGTCCTGATTCTTGTTTCTGCAAACTTTAGCATTATGACCGGACCTATTGCAGATTTGGCAAATAACATTTCTTTGCATATTTGACTGATATCCTTTTGATCTGCATTGATTAGCCATATGACCTACTCTATTGCATGTGAAGCATCTACCTTTGAATGATTTGTTTACTTGCATTCTTCTGCATTCATGGGATTTGTGTCCATACCTTTTGCAGTTGAAGCACTGTCCGGAGAAGGATGAATTAATCTGATTCATTCTCATTCTGCACTGATTAGCTTTGTGACCAAAGTGGTTGCAGCTGTGGCAGTATCCATTGAAGGATGGATATCTTTGAGCATTTGGCTGTCTTACCGGAGGTCTTCTAGGCCTGCTTCTTGGATTTTCTGATCCAAGATTCTTCTGACCGGATCCAGAGCTTTCTCCTTTCTCATATCCCAAACCATACTTGTCATCTATCCTCTTTTGACTTCCAAGGAGAACTTCAAGTTGAGCAGAACTTATCTTGAATTTCTCTTTATATTCATTTGCTGTTTGAAGGTCTCTTTTGAGAGAGGCAATTTGATCCTCAAGTTTTCCTTCATTATCTTTGGCATCTTCAAGATCAGATTCAAGATGTCTGATAATCCTGTCCATCTGGTGGCATTCTTCTAATTTTTCTTTAAGAGATTGTCTTAGATTGTCTTCAGCCTTTCTTTTTTCTTCAATCTCTTGAGTAAACTTTATAGTTCCTGATTCCATTTCATGTCTTAACATAATGACTTCTTTTGATAACTTTTCACATAACTTGGTTTGCTCAGTCAATTCTTCATTTGTATTGCTTTCTTCACTTTGTCTTGCCAACTGTTGAAGCAGCTCCTTTCTCTTTTTCATAGAGAGACTTAATTTGTCTTTTAATTCTCTCATGAATTCATCAGCCTGTTTGAGTCTTTCCTTTAATTCACTGACTTCAGAATTCGACTGTTCAAGGTCCTCAAGAGCAGTCTTGAGTTGCTCCCTTAAACCATATGCATCCATTTGAAATCCCAGATCTTCCTCAAGCTGTTAGGCTCTATTAGGAGGAACTTAGCTCTGATACCAATTGTTGATAACTGAGAGGGGGGGTGAATCAGTTATCCTAATTATTTCCTTTATTGAACTTTCCCTTTAATTGATGCAGCATAAAATTAAACATAAAACATTAACCATAAAACAAGAAACACATGACACAGTATTTTTGACGTGGAAACCCTGTTAAGGGAGAAAACCACGGGGTGATTAACCCAAAATTATTCTCTGTTAGAA
This sequence comes from Cunninghamia lanceolata, assembly GCA_027924645.1. Classification (NCBI taxonomy): domain Eukaryota; kingdom Viridiplantae; phylum Streptophyta; class Pinopsida; order Cupressales; family Cupressaceae; genus Cunninghamia; species Cunninghamia lanceolata. The sequence continues at coordinate 3,070,954 of BSBN01000236.1, forward strand.
GAATAGGAAATTACAAAGATGGCACTTGCCAATTAGGGCTCACTGCCCGAGCACACTACTCACAAGAGGCCCACTGCCTACAAGAAGACACACTGTCTACAAAGTGATGAGAATCACAGTCTTGAACTGATTGGAAGCATCTGCATATGCTGGAGTTCAGTTCCGGTTAGGCTCAGTACACTGATCTGCTGCACTTCATCTTTCCTCTGTTCTTTATTCTGCTATCTTTCACATACCGGATCCTTTTTGCTACCTCTGCTCTTTATCTAGACTTATTCACATATCTCTCCACAACAACAACCCTTTCACAACTAAATCCATCCTCTATATATATCCGCACAAGTAATTTCATCACCTTTCTAGTCGGCATCCGGAACAGTCTAGTTTCTTATAAACTTTCATTCTGTCGGCTGAATCCTTCCTCACCAAGCAATGCGGATCAAGCATATACTTGTAGATATCATTAATCATGTCGGCCAAACATGATTCATGCCTTCACAACTTCTGTCATCAGCAGTAACCCATCCGGAAAGCAGTCTGATACTCTGCCAGTCAGTTCTTCCTCTATTTTCATTGTCTCTCAGGAATCCGGTACTCAACCATTCATATCTTTTTCTTTGTTCATCACCGGAGGCTAAATCCTTGGAATATACCACTCAGGGTAGTCCTCTTGACTTTCCCAAATCCGCACTGCACCAAGACACTTCCTCTGAGAGATCCGGACCAATCTGTCGGACCTTGCCACATGCTCTGTTCTTCTTCACCGGACCACAACATTCTTTATTCTGACTTCCGGTAGAGACACATTATGACTTGCAGATATGTGGGATGACCTTTGTTGCCATCAATGACAACAACCATGAATCCATGTAGTGTCTCTTGCCAACAAAAAGGTGATCTAGGAGGCATTCTAGATGAACTTCCTGTATTTGATATTTTAGGATTCCAAATTAAAGGACCTTTACTCTACCTCCTATCAGGTAATTGCACAAATATGTCTTCTGAATTAGATCTAGACCTAGTCACTCTACCACTGTTATAAGCCAGTTTTACTCAAATTGAACTTTAACTCCAATCAGGCCCTCCTTCTAGCGCCAAAAACTATTGATGATTGTTTTTACACAGTCATAACAAAAGTTAAAATTCACAAAATGAACCTAACTGTCTTGAAAGATATGAAGAAATCAATCAAGATTTGCTTAATCCCAAGTTTCCATATGGTTAGGGCTTGACCTATTGAGACAATTCAGTAGGTTGATGTGAAGTTGTAATGTGCAAGGGGCCTTACGTGATTTAAAGTGGTTGATGACTTACTGGACTCAAATTATGCAGATTGTAGCAAATATCAACAGATTATCTATCTCTTTGCATAAATTCGTCAATGTATCATAAATCTTTGTATGATTCTTATATTAAAACATGCTTTCTTTTCAAATATGTATAAAGATTGTCAAATATCACCTCAATTGCTCTTAATTCTTCCAAATGTTAGACAATCTCTTTCAGATTTCTATGTTTAAGCTAAATATTTCAAAGTTGTTTGGGAAAAGCTAGAGAAATCTAAACTAAACTCCATTCTTCTACCGGATCTAAATGTTCTGTTATGCACTTTACAAGTAATATAGTAGATTGATCAAATCAACATATTAAACCTTAAGTGTAAGCCCTGAGTATTTTCACAAACATACAATTAAGATTGTAAGCTTTCAGAGATATTATTTTGAATGCAAAGAAGAGCCAGAAGACCCTCAGAAAATAGATGTAGAATTCCAGATTCATTTGTATTCAAGATAAACAGTCATATATGATTTACAATGTATGAATGACTCTTAGTTTCATTAATCAAATTACAAAAAACTTACAAAGCTTTACAGATACAGTAAGGAAGCAGGATGTTCCACACGTTCCTTATTGCAGACACAGGCAACCTCCTCTAACTAAAAAAACTCTTTCTACTCAAAGTTCTAAAACAAATTACAATTGCTGGGTAATTCTAAAAATCCCTGTGTAAATAATATGCAGGTAGCAGAGTTCATTATATAGATTTTTGAACTTCATACTGCTACGGCTACAACTTCGATCTATGGTTGAGATCCCTTAATTCTTGATCAACAGTGTATCTTTGCTTCTGACCGTCTACCCAAAATATCTTTTTGGGATCTTTTCCTTCCCTCAAAGGATGCCTTTGGAATCTTTTGAAAAATAAGATTCCCCTTTCTTTATTGACTTTTCCTCGTTAATGCCTTTTATTTGTCCTCTTTTCAAAACCGTTGCCCTCCTTTGTCTTCTCATTCTTTTAAATATGTTTTGAAACTGCTGATTATCCCTTCTACAAAGGCACGGTCCCCTCCTAGACTCTTTGTCAATATGTACTCTTGCAAAACAATTCCCTCCTTCAACTTCTTCTCTCTGCTCTCTGAGTTTTCAATTCTCTTCTTATATTTCTTCATTTTGGCATTTTCTTCCATTAATGTATCCATCATTTGCTTATTGAGATTCACATCAAGATTCTCTATGCAGGGTGTAAATATGGCATTGAACTCTGTCAATGCCCTTTCCAGCTCATATGCAAGCATTTCCATACATTCGTGTTGCAGGAGTCTTTCTATCATCTTTTTATGTATCTTTATCATTTTACCTGCTTCCTCTTTTAAATCCTGTATAACTATTATACATTTGTTGAGGTTATCATCCTCAAATTTGAGCTCTAACCTTGTCTGAGGCACTTGATTCGCCATTCCAACAGTAATTTCTCTTTCATTAATTAATTCCTCTACTCTTTCTTAAACTTCTACTAACTGTTCAAGTTCAGACTGACATTCTTCTTTTCTGGACTGGCAATTGTGTATAATTATCATGCATTTACTCTTTTCCTCTGCAACTAGCTTCCAACTTTTCATAGCATGTTCTATCACTTTCTCACCCTCTTGCATAAAGTTTGTAAACCATTCATAAAAAATGTTAGCCTTAATCCTTTTGTTTTCCATGTCCTTTATTTCTTCCTTTGATACTACTATTATGTCAGTAGGCAATTATGGGATTGTGGCATTGGGATCAAATGTCCCTTTAATGAATTGTTGAAGTTGGACAATGTGTCCTTTTAATACTTCCTATTTATTCTTCTCTTTCCTCAACATTTCTATTGTCACCTGGTGCATATCTTCCCAATCAGCAATGTGCTATTCTCTTGTGGAATGCCCAAGGTCAAGATTCAGTATCTTATATTCCTCCAAGGTAATCTCACCTTTTGCCTTTTCCTTCTGTGTTATAGCTAGGTTTAGGGTTCTAGATCCATCTGAACCTCTCTGTATGGCAGACATCATCCTAGCTTTTCTCTTTTCTCTTCTTGGAGTAGTTTTCTCACCTAGTAAACTTTTTATGTCAATAGGTACTACTTGTACCTCTTTCTTATCCTTTCTTACCTCTCATCCCAACCATGCAGGAACTTACTTTATGCCTTTTGCTACCTTAATTTCATCAATTACCTCCTCCTGAGGTTTGTTTGTTTCCATTTCTCCTTGTTGCTGTTGTTCTTGCGGTTGTTGTTCTTGTTGTTGTTGTTGTTGTTGTGGAGGCTCCTGCTCTTTTGATTCAACTTCATTTTCTTCTTCTTCTATTGTAGTATCTCCTCCATCTCTAGTTTCTTCTTTAGGACCTTCCTCCGCTGATGGTTCCTTTTCTTGATCATCTTGTGCCTGTATTTGTTCTATATTCTGCATGTTTACCTCTTCTGTTTGTTTATCAGCTCTTCTTTCATCCGTCTCTTCTGACTTTTCTTCATCTTCAGGCTTCTTAATTTCACCTTGTGTTGTATCTATATCTTTTATCTATACAGGAGAATTTACATTTGTACTACCCTCTTTTCTTTCCTTTCCTTGATCTTGCACATTTTCTGTGTCCTTTTCTTCTTCACTTTGGCCATCATACATGTTTAGCATATTCAAGGTGTCTACACCTGAGGTGTCTTCTTTTGTTTCTTCTTCTACTGAAGAATGCTTCTCTAAGATTGTTTCTTCAGCTACAATTTCTCTTTCAGTCTCCTTAATTTTATGTGCTTCTTCCTGCACATCTTTAATAATTTCAGGAGGAACTAAAGTACCAAATGGATCTATTGATCATGCTTCTTCCTGTGCTTTTTCTTCTTCATGCTCTGTTCCATGTTCAACCTCCATTTCAGTTTGAGTGCTGAGCTCTTCTTCACTCAGGAAATCACTAGAATTTTCTTCTATTTCGATCTCCTTTCCTTTGTACATTGCCCTTTCCTCACTGTCACTACTCTCAATATTTTTACAGTTTCCACAGTTTGCTTGTCCTTATGCATTTCTGACTTTTGTTGCATCTCTTCAGCCAACTCTGTCTTCACTTTAATGTATGTTTGTCTTGGCTCTAATGAAGTGGAAGCACCAGATATACTTCTCACCTTTTCACCTACTTCCTATGCTCCAATTGTATAACTTGGTTTGGAAGTTTCACTCTTAAACAAACTTATTTGTATTGCCCTCATAGTTTGTTTTCCTGCTACCTCCTTGACAGCCTGTGCCTCTTCTGCACTTATTTCATGACTTATTGATTTTGCATCCACAAAAGTTTCTACTGCCATTGCAACTGTTATCCCTAATGCATAAGGATCCATTAATGTAACATTCTTATCTTTCTCAACAATTTTGGCTTCTACAATTTTTCTTTTCTTTTCATAAAAGCATTGCAAGTCTTCACTGAGCTCTGCCTTTCTTTTTCTTCCCTTCTTTGGATAGGTAATCTCTTTACCTTCAGCTTTAAGTTCCTCAATTTTATCCTTCAGCCATGTTTTTGAAAATAGTATCACTGGCTCAGACAATACATCGAAAGATGTATTCCAAGGCTTTGACCAATCAGGCTCTATAATCAGAGCCAGCCTTGCTTTTACATAACTATGGTGTAACAATATGTCATGATCCTAAACCTCTGGAGGCACATATATATGACCTATAGATTTCATTTGCTCAAGGGTTAATCTTTTGTGAGCTCTTTTCCTCACCTCCCTGTCATTCTTGAAGTCAGCCCAAAAATCCTCAATATGAATTTGATGTTTATATTTCTTATCCACAAAATTCTAAATTCTATGAAAAGGATCAAATCTCCTAATTAGATCAAACTCTTGAAAACCATAATACCTCAGCTCTTGTTCTGAATAACTCACAACTTCCTCACTGAAACAAGAGTATCTGCTGATAGCCCATGGCAACTTTAGATTTCCTCTATTATTGAACTTCCTTTTATACATCCTAAAAACATTCAAGTTTTGCCTTGAAAACTCTAACACAATCAACTTGTCAGGAGGATACCTAGGAAGCATAAATGGTTTCCCTTCAAATCCTTCAGTCCTTATGTAAGTGAAATGTTCAAACTCAATAAACCATGAACTATGTAGTCCAATTGTATTCTCTGCATCTTTAGATAATCTTTTGTCAGGTTCTTCTCTCAACACCCTTACCATGTAAGTATAAAAAACATCATTAACCAAAGAAAACTTTTTCACTGCATTCTCTTCTTGTAGGTCAAGATAATGTTCATACACTAATTTTTGATTGGGACCATTTCCTAGAACACCAACCCTTTCTATTCCATGAATGTAGGGTCTAATTTCTGCAGCACATGAGTATAACACATAAGAAGACAAATAAAAGGTCAAGCTTTTCTGTTGTCTCAACATGGCCCATTTCCAAATAGCTATGCTAATTGCCTTGGCCTAGTGAATTTTGCCTTGCTCATTTTCTCCTTTTTCTTATGAATTCAATGATATTGAACATCCATGGTTCACACTTAGTGTCATCTCTCAATCCGACTAACCTACTCAGCATAGTTATCATTAGATGAATTTCTTCTTTGAAGTATATCCTCATCAAATTCTTAGGTATTCTGGCTACAGTCTTAGGTTTATTTTCTAGACTATACCAATTATGGAATATTTTACACTTGCATTCCTTTTCATTTGTGTAGAAATCTTCATTATACTAATCAATATCAGTGTCCCTAATTTTTTTATTGATTTCTAATCCAAAGGTTTTAGCAATCCCTTCTATAGTTAGATCAGTAATCAATCTGTCATGTAACATGATCTTTCTTGTAGTTGGATCATATAAAATCACGCAGTCCAAACATAAATCCCTAGCCTCCATTGCTAGTGGGAAACTTGCAGCTCTATATAGCTCACTTTCCTAAATACATTTTATATATGGTGTAGCATCTGCAGTAGTAATTTTCTTCAACACGTCCTCTGGATCATAATTCCCTATGTTTGTATCTGTGCCCACTCCATTCGTACTAATCAAGGACAGGTAACCTTTGTGTAGAGGCAATTGTTCTTTCTCTACTTCTTTTTGCATTTTCCTCTCTTTCTTTTCATCACCCCCTGTATCTTTCTTCTGTTTAGGGGCCATCCTGTGGAAACAGACATCTTTTAACATTCATTTTACTTCATGCCTAGGGCTTTTACTGTTAATTTCTACTTTTACCATTTTACCCTAACTCACTTGTCTTTTCTATGTTTTACTTTTTAAATTGGTTAAGCTCTCCTTAGCTAATTAACATTTAAAACAATAATTTGACAAATTCGTGCTTTTTGAAATTAAAATTACTGAAATTAATGTCACATTTTACCATTTGAAATTAAGTGGCATTTTGGATAAATACCTATTTTTCGTGACCTTTTAACCATTTTCGTTGACTTACTTTTACCTTTTGCTTCCACCCAGCTACTGTAGCTCTGTCGCTTCAACAATCTCTGTTCAATTTCACTACAACAGTATTCTTTTCTGCAAATTTTACTCTTTACAGTATATCATGAAAGCGAAATAACATCAATTTTACCCTAACCATTGTTAAATCTTGCTTTCCTTAAGTGTTAGGCCTGCATTAATTACAGTAATTAATGCAATACAGCTTCAACTTTCATTACAGTGTTTATGTTTTTGAACTTATCTTACTATTAGTTCACCTTTGCATACATTACTTTTCTTCATACTTTTTCTCGTATGTTTTCTTTTGTATATCCCCGTTGTATCTTCAAACATACAATCATTTTATGCAAAGAACCATCTAACATTTTTTACCTTTTCCGCTTTCCATACCTCTTTGTATCTTTTGTTTTGTATATCTCGCTTGTATATTTTGTTGTATAGGCGCACATACAAACACCTTATACAGTTGTTTCCGTACCTTTTCTCTTTTGCGATGCTTTTGATTCTTTGTATATCAGCATTGTATATTTAAACATACAAATGCCCAAATATACAAAGGCTTTCTGTCATTTAATTATTTTTTTGACATCCGGGCTCTGTATATTAGCTTGTATATCAGCTATACATTGTAAACATACAAAACTAATATACAACTAGTGGGGTCCACCTTACCATTCAAATTTGCATCTTTGCGATGCATATAACCTTCATATGACTTTTGGACTTTAACCTCTTATTAATCATACTCAACTTACCCTCAGGTCCGTGATGTATATAAATCAATGCATCACCAGATATACTTTAAGTCTAAATGCATCATTTATATTGTATTTTAATTTTCTTTCAATTCCGCGTTGTATATATCTCCATGTATGTCTCCTAATACATTACATATAAACACAAAATATACAACCATTATACGTTATTTCATGATTTTTTTGATTCTGCTTTGTATCTAAACCGCAATGTATATAACCAAAACATACATATACAAAGTGCAAAACATACAATGATTATATCAACTTTAATACCTTTTCCAATTCCGCGCTATGTATAATCCTTTGTATATTTACTTTGTATGTCTTCCATTTGTCAAATATACAAACCAAAATATACATAGTGGATTTCAACATTTATTCATTTCAAACTTAACTCTTTTCGGGCCCGACTTGTATATGAAGATAAAGCGTTAACAAGCAATGTATACAAGCATAAAAAAATACCAAAAACCTAACAACTTCCCCTTTTTGTGACTAACACAAATATCTGACATACAAATGCATTTGTATATGAAATGACTTTGTATATACAAAGAACTTTGCATATGCAACACACAAACCTTTTGCTTGTACATTTACCAAAAAACCTTATAGCTTGCAAAATATAGGGAATTTTAAGATGGTTCAAAAAGCAACCCTTATTCATTTTTTATGAGGAATTCACCTATAATATGCACTGGCACTTAATGTTATTTTTTCATTATTTTCAATCAGGTTTGTAATTTTCAGTTCCCTTTTCCCATTTACCACCACGCAGAACCACACACAGAAGCAACAAAAGCCAGCTACAGTAGGGGTCCTCATTTTGCTAATAAGTAAAATGGGGCATGTTGTGAGCATCACAACAAGGCTGTAGAGGCTAGGGCTCAGCAGGCAGAGGCCTAGGTGGTGAGTTTGTAGGGGGTTGTGGTTGGTACTAGCATGGGTCCTTTTTTATCATGGATGCAGACTCATATCACATTGCTACATGGATAACTTGTGGAGCAGAGTTGGCAAACTATGTACTATCACACTGCTTATTGTATAATCATTCTTGAGGGTCAGTGGAATCCCAGTTATAGCCAACAGAGTAGGTCTAGGATGTCTAGGTCAAGCAGAACAAGCTCTATTCAGTCTGTTTAGCAGCCCATGGCACCTCCACTAATGGTACCACCATAGCCACACTAGCCACAACAACCACATCATCCACCCATATAGCAATAGCAATGGCCCTAGCTAGGGTCACCTACTGAGTCAGATAGGGGCTCATTAGTCCAGGGTTGATGTACATTGATACATTTTTTGCCCTTAGAGGCATTTTTTATCATGACTTGTATGATTTTGAACAATGTACATTATTTTGTGGTGATGTATGATGGTGACATATGATGATTATATGATGATTTATGAAGATTATGTTGTAAATATGTGCCTTATTGGTGTTGTCATTGATGTCAACATATCCTTGTTGCCATTGGTGTCAACTGTATCTTATTTTGTTGCCTGTTTAGAAGACTGGATTGGTGAGGATATTGAGAAAATTAATGAGGATCAATGTATGTAGACCATATAGATGAGTAGAGGATTGTCTGAAGAAGCTCCAGATAAGTTTTGAAGGGTTCGTATGAAGATTTGAAGAAGCTATGGCCATTTGAGTAGAACCAGTTTTGCAGTGTTCAGAAGAAATAGAGTGACAGGAAAGAGGTCTGCATTGTTCCAGATATATCACATGAAGATCTATAGATCTAGAGGCATTTTTGGGAAGTCAGTGTGTATCATCCATTCAAGTGGTTCATGGTTTAGAGGTCCGCAAATAATTTTTCTAATGTGACAATATCGGTAGATAGTGTTCTTGAGGTTCCGGAGGAAGATGCAAGTGATTCTAATGATTTGGAGGAGTGCAAATGTTTTTGTTGAATTCAGTGTGCTTGTGGATGTCTCTTGATTGTGTGACTACTATGGTGAAGGTCTGCATTGAAGTTTGAGCTTGTCAAAGAGGATTTTCTTCTTGGTGTTATTGTTCTTCCCAGTCTTTGCCAACTAGATGATTCAAGCATGTTGCAGATGATCTAAGAGAAATTCTATGAAGTGTGGTGTGTTGATTAAGGAAGATTGGAGTCTCAGTTATGCTTGACTGATAGCTTAGTGATTCGCATTAAGTTAGATGTTTGTAGTGCCAACCTTGATGTTCATTCCAAGGTTGATGAAGCATATAAATACTTATTGATGAGTCGTGGAAAAGCATCCTTGTGAGAAATTAATAAAATCTAAAGAAAGAATCAAAGGCAGAGCAGCGTAGAGGAGAAGCAAAAGAACAAGAGTTGTTTAGATGAAGAGCTCGAGAAGAAGTATTTGGAGCATAGAAGAAGTTTTTGTAAGCCTTCAAAGGAATTGAACTAGGCATAAAGAAGATGCTATTTCACAGTTTATTCTTTCTATATTAAACATAAATTCTGTAGGCAGTGAGCCTCTCTTGAGCAGTGATCTTTGGGTAGTGAGCCCAAAGGCATGTGCCTTTCCCTTTTCTAAGTACTTTTAATAGGGTAAGAATCTTATGGGTTAACCCCCACCATGGTTTTCCCTTAATCAAATTTCCACGTAAAAAATTCTGGTGTCATGTATGCTCAATTTATTTATGCTCTTGTGTAATTGATTCATGATTTAATGTTTAATTGATTGGAAGTTGTTTAAAAGAAGAAAAGTTTAATATTGTGTGACAACTAATTCAACCCCCCCTCTCAGTTGTCCAGACTATTTCTAACAATTGGTATCAGAGCAAGGTTCCTCTAGAAGAAGTTTAACCGCTCAAGGAGATCTAGGATGTCAACCTACAAGAAAGATAGTCTGAGATTCGATGGACCAAATTACTCTGTTTAGAAGAGTTGCATGGAGTGCCATTTGCAGTGCATGGGTGATGTTTATCGGGCAATAACCGATAATGAGTATAAACCTCCAGAGAAAAGTCCTTCAACTCCAGATCAAATCAAAGATGCAGAAAATAACCTTCCAGCTAAAGAAGCCTTGTTGAGTGTTCTAACTGATTCAGAAATGTCAAATGTCTTTGGACTAAAAACTGCTCATGAAATCTGGAAGAAGTTGGATAATCTTTATAAAGGTGATGAATATGTCAAATGTGCCAAGCTACAAAGTCTAAGAGGAAATTTTGAAAATCTGAGGATGAATGAAGATGAAAACATCACAATCTACATGCAAAAGATAAATGAACTTGTGTGTGGTATCAGTTGTGCTAGTGGAACTTTGCAAGAATCAAAAATTGTGGCAAAAGTGCTTAGATATTTACCAGATTCATACAAACATAAGTTTGCTACTATAGAAGAGATCAGGACTGTCTCAAAAGTTACAAGAGATTAGCTGGTTGGCAAAATTTTAGCTTTTGAATTAACTAAGTTTGGTGATTCTCTTCCTAAGTCTGAATCTACTTTTAAGGCCAATGTATATGGAAAACAAAGATAAGATTTGAGTAAAAGCTCTTTTGCAAAATCAAACAGATTTGCTAAGGCAAGGAAGGATCTTGAAGATGATGAAATTGAGTCTACAAAACTGGAAGATCTTATTGCCAAAAGAATGCCAAGAGGATCCGGTAAGTATGAAGGAAAGTTGCCATTCAAACATTTTGCTTGTAATAAGATTGGTCATTTTGCCTCAAGATGTCCAGATAAATTTTCAAAGCCAAACCCTAATAGATATAAAGGTCAGAAGAATTGTTACTATGTCCAAAAGGCTGGAGAAGGAGTCACAGATGATGAATCTGATCATTGAGGTGCCATTGAAGATGATTAGGTATTCATTGCTATCAAAGAAGAAGATCCAATGTCTACTGAATCTACTAGCTGTGAAAATGTGGAAAGTGCCTTGGTTTCACAGGTTGTTGAAAAGGATGAATGGGTGATTGATAGTGGATGTTCTCGTCATATTGTTGGATCTAGGGCATACAATTGAGAGGGGGGGTGAATCAGTTGTATACAAACTTGCTTTTTACTTCAAACACTTGATTCTTCTTGTTAGTTAACAGCATATCAATTAATCATCCATGAAAGCATAATGCATAAACACAAGAGCAGATAAACATCAACACATTGAACACCAGGATTTTGACGTGGAAAACCCAGTTAAGGGAAAAAACACGGGGTGATTAACCCAAGGATTATTCTCTGTTAAAAGAATAAGAAAAAGAATGGCACTTACCAATTAGGGCTCACTGCCCGAGCACACTGCTCACAAAGAGGCCCACTACCTACAAGGAGACACACTGTCTACAAAGTGATAAGAATCACAATCTTGAACTAGAGAATGACATCTCTACCATGTCCGGATCAGTTCCATTTAAGCCCAAAAACCCCTGCTCTGCCTTTCACACTTCTCTTCGCTATGCCACACTCATCCACACAATCCACACTACGAAATGAACTCACAAACCTTTATTTATACAAGGCATCGACTTAGGAACAATCATCTAAGTCGGCAATCAACCATAAGAATATCTGCAAGATGAATAACACATCTGGTTGGCCACCACAAGAACATTCGCAGGATGAACAACTCATTCGGTCGGCTAGTTGGAACAAGAACTTCATCTGGAAGAATATCTTCAATTCCGGGCTCTACCATCAATGTGGACCAACAACACAACCTAAACATGATCCAAGAACCTTCACAAGCCTGCCTGAATGACTAGGTACATCCGCACTTCCTCTACTTACTGGAATCTCTTCTCTTCCTCATCTGGAACTTCAAGAACACAGTCTGTCGCCACTGTCACAAAGCAAAAGGTACTTCCGGACCTCAAAATCATACACAACTTGAGATGACACATCACAAGGACATCCCAAACACTCCTTCCAATCTGCAGATTAGGATTATACAATTCTGGACCTCACCGGACCTTTCTGTGATCCTCTATCACCTCTGAACACTTGCCGGAACCGGTTCCACACAGACAGCCACAACTTCTTCATATCTTCATGTGGACCTCTAAAATCTTAACTGAAGCATCTCAAGACTCATATCTACAAACCCTTTAATCCACATCCTCCGGTTCTCAACCTATACCATACATTTGCCTTCTTCTCAACACTGTTCTTCACTGTTCCTGACTGAGGCTAATTTTCTCAATATCCTCAGCACACAGCTCATCCAATCCTTCGTGTCAATGCAATATGAATATGTTGACATCAATGACAACACTGGTTCACCTCATACTTGCAACAATATCCCCCTTTGTCATTGATGGCAACATATGATGTGAAAAACCATCAAGACAAGAACTTCTCCTTTCTGTCACAGCTCCCCCTATCAGCAACATGTCTTCTCCTCATTTACTGTTGCCCCTTTGATCATCAGCCACTTGTTTTTTACATGTCTTCTCTCCCCCTTTGACATCAATGGCAAAGGGCTCATACTTGCAATTCTAACACATCAGAATCATCCCAGCTGCTCCCCCTTAGTAGCAGCTCCCCATCATCAATCCGGATCACAAGATATGACTGTGATATCCACCGGACTGATGCACATCAGTGCATCCTAGTTCATCACCGGAGGGGCCATGACCCCTAACTTCTTCCGGAGATATTCAAAAGAGTCCTTGGGAAGAGGTTTAGTAAAGATATCTACAATCTGATCCTTGGAAGGAACATACTCCAATCTGACTTCTTCCTTGTTCACTTGTTCTCTCAAAAAGTGAAACTTGATAGATATGTGCTTAGTCTTATAATGCAATCCTGGATTCATAGAAATATTAATTGCACTTGAATTATCACAGAAAATTGTGATAGGCTCCTCATATTCAACTTTAATGTCTCTTAGCATCTGCTTCATCCATAAGATTTGAGTGCAACTACCTGCTGCTGCAATGTATTCTGCTTCAGTTGTAGACAGAGATATTGCATCTTGTTTCTTGCTTAGCCAAGAAACCAATCTCTTCCCCAAAAAGAATGCTCCACCACTAGTGCTCTTTCGGTCATCCATATCTCCTGCCCAATCTACATCTGTGTAAGCATGAAGAGAGAAATCCGAATCTCTAGGGTACCATAGACCATACTCAGCTGTTCCTTTTAAGTACCTAAAAATTCTTTTGATTGCCATAACATGAGATTCTTTAGGATCAGCCTGGAATCTTGCTACAAGACCAACAGCCTACATTATATCTGGTCTAGTCTGAGTGAGATACAGCAATCCACCAATCATTGATCTATACTTTGTCTGATCTACCTTTGGGGAGTCATCATCTTTGCTCAACTTGCATCCGGTTGCCATGGGAGTGTTCATTGGCTTTGAATTTTCCATACCAAATTTCCTCAACAATTCTTTCACATATTTGGTCTGAGAAATGAAGATCCCTTTCTTTGTTTGAGTAATTTGCAGACCCAAGAAGAAATTCATTTCACCAAGCATAGACATTTCAAACTCACTTTTCATCTGATTTGCAAAAGTTTTGCACATACTATCTCTTCCTCCAAATATGATATCATCCACAAACACCTCAACAATCAAAATGTTTTCATGATCAATTTTGAAATATAAGTTACTGTCAGCAGTACCTTTGTTGAATCCAATCAGTACAAGATGCTAATCCAACCTTTCATACCATGCTCTTGGGGCTTGCTTTAATCCATACAATGCTTTCTTCAACTTGCCAACCATATCATCATTATCAGACAATTGAAATCCATCCGGTTGTTCAATGTAAACTTCTTCTTCCAGATCACCATTTAGGAAGGTAGACTTGACATCCATTTGATATACCTTGAAGTCTTTAAAGGCAACAAATGCAAGAAATAATTTGACTGCTTCAATTCTTGCCACCGGAGCAAAGGTCTCTTCAAAATCAATTCCTTCTATTTGAGAGTAGCCTTTGCAGACCAATCTAGCTTTGTTTCTGATTACTTCACCAGCTTCATTCTGTTTGTTCCAGAAGACCCATTTGGTTCCAATCACATTCCTGTCTCTAGGTCTGGGAACAAGATCCCAAGTATGATTTTTCTCAATTTACATCAATTCATCTTCCATTGCTTTGGTCCAGTTTTCATCATTGCAGGCTTCATTTATTGTTTTACGTTCAATCTTTGAAATCAGACAACATTCATCCTGATTTTGAGCAACATTCCTTCTAGTTTGCACACCTTTGCTTCTGTCACCTATGATCTGATCTTTAGAGTGGTTCAGTCTTACATACCTTAGAATTTTGGGAGTATCCTGCACTGCTGCTTCTTGATCAGGCTCATTCAGACCTATCTCTTCTTCCTGATTTACCGGATCAGGCTGACTCTGACTTACCGGTGAGGATTGAGCTCCTTGAACCTGAACACCATCTTGGTCATCTTCATCAAACTCATAAAATCTTGAGGGCTTCTTAATTCCTTCATCAACTTTCACATTAGTGCTTTCTATCATCTTCCTCAGTCTCTTATTGTAACACCGGTATGCTTTGCTTTGAGTGGAGTAACCCAAGAAAATTCTTTCATCACTTCTAGCATCAAACTTCCCTATATCTTCATCTCTTTTAATATAACACTTGCTACCAAATACTCTGAAATATTTCATAGTAGGAGTGATGCCAAACCAGAGTTCATAGGGGGTCTTACCAGTATTGTTTCTGATTTGAACTCGATTGAGAGTGTAGACTGCAGTGCTGATAGCTTCTTTCCAAAACATCTGAGGAACATTTGCTTCCAAAATCATTGTCCTGGCAGCTTCCTAGATGGTTCGGTTCTTTCTCTCAACTACTCCATTCTGCTGTGGAGTCTTAGGAGCAGACAACTATCTCCTTATACCCTGCTTCTCACAAAAGTCAATGAACTCACCAGATGTAAATTCACCACCTCTATCAGACCTTAGACACTTCTGTTTCAATCCGATTTGATTCTCTACCATAGCTTTGAAGATATTGAACTTCTCAAGGGCTTTTGATTTCTCTTTTAGGAAGGTAACCCACATCATCCGGGAATGGTCATCAATTGGCAACATGAAATATCTATCACCTTGCAGACTCTTGATTCTTGTCAAACCACAGAGATCAGTATGTACTAATTCCAATAATCCGGTAGAGGACTGATCTTTGCTTTTGAAAGAGACTCTGCTCTGTTTACCTAGCTGACATTCTTTGCACAAACTATTTGTAGGTTTCATCAATTTTGGAAGATCTCTTACAGCCTGAATATTGCTTATCTTGATGATGTTATCAAAATTTACATGACACATTCTTCTATGCCATAACCAACTCTGATCAACTTGAGCAAACAAACAACTTTTATTTGAACCAACCAGATGAAAGATATTACCTTTTGTTTGAGCACCGGATGCAATTTCAATTCCGGAGCTTGTAAAGATTCTGCATTTCCCGTTCTTGAACCGGAGATCATAGCCTTTGTCCACTAACTGACCAACACTGAGAAGATTGTGCTTCAATCCTTCAACATTTAGTACATTACCTGTTTTGCTCTTTCCATCAAAGGAGATAGTTCCCCTACCTCTGATTCTGCCAGCAGAATTGTCACCAAACTTTACCATTCCTCCTTCATACCTTTCCAAATCCAAGAACTTATTCTTGTCACCAGTCATATGGTGAGAACATCCACTGTCAATAACCCAATCATCCTTTTCTTCCACTTGAGCAGCCAAAGCTCTTTCCACAACCTTGTGATTGACAAATTCAGAGGATATTGAATCTTCTTCCTTGATGGCAATAAACACCCATTCATTTCTGGATTTGCTTCCTAGTTCTGATTCATCATCTGTTACTCCTTCATTGTCATCTTCTTCATGAACATAATAGCAATTCTTTTGAAACCTTTGTATGTTAGTATTAGACCTTGCAGATCTTTCCGAACATCTTGAAGCAAAATGACCAATCTTATTGCAATTGAAGCACTTAAAGGGTAGTTTTCCTTCATACTTACCGGATCCTCTTGGCAGTCTCTTTGCAATGAGGGCTTCAAGTTGAGCTGTTTCTGCTTCTTCTTCTTCTATGTCTCTTCTTGCTTGATCATACCATGACATTTGCCTTTCACATACGCACTGGCTTTGAAAGCAGATTCAGTCTTGAAAGGATCATCTCCAAACTCGGTCATTTCAAATGCAGCTAGTTTGCCAGCCAATTGTTCTCTTGTGACAGTTGTGTGAGCTCTGAATTCATCAATGGCAGCAACCTTGATTTTGTAGGCAGCAGGAAGGGATTTGAGAATTTTGCAAACAATCAATTTTTCATCCAAAGTTCCACCAGCATTTCTAATTCCACATTCCAGCTCATTCACTCTTGGCATAAAGGTAGCGATGTTTTCATCATCTCTCATCTTCAATCTTTCAAATTTCCCTTTCAGACTTTGCAACCTTGCACTCTTGACAAACTCATCTCCTTCATACAGAAGTTCCAGTTTAGTCAAGATCTCATATGCAGTTGGTAGGTCAATAACATTTGAAAGATCTGAGTCATTCAATGCGCTTAGAAGAGCTTCCTTGGTCCACAGATTGTTTTCAGCATCTGTGATTTCATTCAGAGTTGTCGGACCACCTTGTGGAGGTACATATGGTTTTGAGACCATGGCCAAGTATGACTTTCCCATACATTCCAAGTGACATTTCATGCAACCTTTCCAGAGAGTGAAGTTGGTTCCATCAAACTTCAGACTATCCTTCTTGTATTACGACATCCTGGATCTCCTCAAGCGGTTAAGCTCCTTTCAGAGGAACTTGGCTCTAATACCAATTGTTGGATCTAGGGCATACAACTGAGAGGGGGGGGTGAATCAGTTGTATACAAACTTGCTTTTTACTTCAAACACTTGATTCTTCTTGTTAGTTAATAGCATATCAATTAATCATCCATGAAAGTAGAATGCATAAACACAAGAGCAGATAAACATCAACACATTGAACACCAGGATTTTGACGTGGAAAACCCAGTTAAGGGAAAAACCACAGGGTGATTAACCCAAGGATTATTCTCTGTTAAAAGAATAAGAAAAAGAATGGCACTTGCCAATTAGGGCTCACTGTCCGAGCACACTGCTCACAAAGAGGCCCACTGCCTACAAGGAGACACACTGTCTACAAAGTGATAAGAATCACAATCTTGAACTAGAGAATGACATCTCTACCATGTCCGGATCAGTTCCATTTAAGCCCAAAAACCCCTGCTCTGCCTTTCACACTTCTCTTCACTATGCCACACTCATCCACACAATCCACACTACGAAATGAACTCACAAACCTTTATTTATACAAGACATCGACTTAGGAACAATCATCTAAGTTGGCAATCAACCATAAGAATATCCACAAGATGAATAACACATCCGGTCGGCCACCACAAGAACATTCACAGGATGAAGAACTCATCTGGTCGGCTAGTCAGAACAAGAACTTCATTTGGAAGAATATCTTCAATTCTGGGCTCTACCATCAATGCGGACCAACAACACAACCTAAACATGATCCAAGAACCTTCACAAGCCTGCCTGAATGACCAAGTACATCCGCACTTCCTCTACTTACTGGAATCTCTTCTCTTCCTCATCTGGAACTTCAAGAACACAGTCTGTCACCACTGTCACAAAGCAAAAGGTACTTCCGGACCTCAAAATCATACACAACTCAAGATGACACATCACAAGGACATCCCAAACACTCCTTCCAATCCATAGATTAGGATTATACAATTCTGAACCTCACCTGACCTTTCTGTGATCCTCTGTCACCTCTGAACACTTGCCAGAACCAGTTCCACACAAACAACCACAACTTCTTCATATCTTCATGTGGACCTCTGAAATCTTAACTGAAGCATCTCAAGACTCATATCTACAAACCCTTTAATCCACATCCTCCGGTTCTCAACCTATACCATACATTTTCCTTCTTATCAACACTATTCTTCACTGTTCCTGACTGAGGCTAATTTTCTCAATATCCTCAGCACACAGCTCATCCAATCCTTCGTGTCAATGCAATATGAATATGTTGACATCAATGAAAACACTGGTTCACCTCATACTTGCAACACATATGATTGGTGATAAAAGTAATTTTATAAACTTTGAGAAATATGAAGGTGGAATTGTGAAATTTGGAGACAACTCAGTCGGCAGAATCCATGGTAGAGGATCCATCTCTTTTGATGGTAAGAATAACACAAATGATGTTCTATATGTGGAAGGGCTAAAGCATAATCTTCTCAGTGTTGGACAGTTGGTTGACAAGGGTTATGATTTTTGATTCAAGATGGCAAATGTAGAATCTTGGAAAGCTCCAGAACTGAAATTGCATTTGGTACACAAACTAGAGGTAACATTTTTCAATTAAGTAGTTCTGGTAAAAGTTGATTGATTGCATAGACATATCAGAGTTGGTTATGGCATAGAAGAATGTGTCATGTGAATTTTGACAACATTCTCAAGATAAGTTCTACTTAAGCTGTGAGAGATCTTCCAAGACTTGTGAAACCTAATAGCATGTGTAGAGAATGTCAATTAGGCAAACAAAACAAAACATCATTCAAAAGTAAAGAACAAATTTCAAGTGGATGATTGGAACTTGTACATACTGATCTATGTGGTCCTGCTAGAATTAGGAGTGTGCAAGGAGACAGATATTTTATGTTGCCGATTAATGATTACTCCCAAATGATGTGGGTAACTTTCATAAAAGAAAAATTAGAAGATCTTGGCATATTCAAGGTGTTCAAAGTTATGGTGGAAAATGAGATTGGTGTGAAGATAAAGAGTCTGAGATCTGACAGAGGTGGAGAGTTTACCTCCGGTGAGTTTGATACATTCTATGAAAAGCATGGAATAAAAAGATAGTTATCTTCTCCTAGGACTCCTCAGCAAAATAGAGTTGTGGATAGAAAGAACCGAACCATTCAAGAAGCTGCCAGGACCATGATGATGTAAACAAATGTTCCACAAGTTTATTGGAGAGAAACTATAAATACTGCTGTCTACACTCTTAACTGGGTGTAGATCAAAGGCAATTCTAGTAAGACTCCTTATGAACTCTGGTTTGGTCATCCTCCTACTGTAGGATATTTCAGAGTTTTTGGTAGTAAATGCTATATCAAAAGAGATGAGGATCTAGGCAAGTTTGAAGCAAGAAGTGATGAAGGAATCTTTCTGGGCTACTCTACTCAAAGTTAGAGTTGAAAGCGCTAATGTTAGAGTTGATGAGATTAAAGAAGGACATTCCAGGTCTTGCGGATATGATTTAGATGATCAAGATGAAAATCCAAGTCAAGAAAGGCAAGAGCAAACTTAGATTCAGATCCAGATTGATCCAGAAAATCTAGTAACTCAAGAAGATAGTGCAAAAGTTGAGGAACAAGCTCAAGAAACAGAATCTCATGCAATTCCCAAAACTCATAGGTATGTAAGCATGAATCATCTTGAAGATCAAATCATAGGAGATAGAAATAAAGGAGTTCAAACTAGGAGAAGAGTTGCTAAAGATCAAGAAGAGATTTGTTTGATTTCAAAGATTGAACCGAAATCAGTAAGTGAAGCCTGTAATGATGAAAATTGGGTAAAAGCAATGGAGGAAGAACTAATGCAAATTGAAAAAAATCACACTTGGGATCTTGTCTCTAGACCTGAGGACAAAATTGTTATTGGAACTAAATGGGTCTTCGGGAATAAACTAAATGATGGTGAAGTTGTAAGAAATAAAGCAAGGTTGGTATGCAAAGGATATTCTCAAGTGGAAGGAATTCATTTTGAAGAAACTTTTTCTCCGGTGGAAAGAATAGAGGCAGTTAGATTGTTTCTTGCTTTTTCTACTTATAAAGATTTCAAAGTCTATCAGATGGATGTCAAGTCAGCATTTCTAAATGGAGAGTTAGAAGAAGTCTACATTGAGCAATCAGAAGGATTTCAGTTGTTTGATTAGAAAGACATGGTCCATAGATTGAGGAAAGCATTATATGGACTCAAACAAGCCCCAATAGCCTGGTATGCAAGATTAGATAAGTATCTACTAAAGCTAGGATATAACAAAGACATTGCTGACTGTAATCTTTACTTCAAGATTGATCATGAGAATATTCTGATTGTTGAGGTATTTGTTGATGATATCATTTTTGGTGGAAATGAGAGCATGCGCAAAATATTTACTGATCAAATGCAAAGTGAATTTGAGATGTCCATGTTTGGTGAGATGAATTTCTTCTTAGGTCTGTAAATCACTTAGTCAGATAAAGGTATCTTTATATCTCAGTCTAAATATGTGAAAGAATTATTGAAGAAGTTTGGAATGGAAGATTCAAAGCCAGTAGGTACACCTATGGTAACTAGATGTAAGTTGAGTAAAGATGATGACTCTCCTAAGGAAAATTAGATAAGGTATAGATTAATGATTGGAGGACTGCTCTATATGACTTAGACTATACTTGATATCATGAATGCAGTTGGGCTTGTTGCTAGATTCCAAGCTGATCCTAAAGAATCCCATGTTGTAGCAGTTAAAAGAATATCTAGATATCTCAAAGGAACACTTGATTATGGATTGCAATATCCAAAAGACAATGACTTCACTCTTCATGCTTATACATATGCTAATTGGGTAGGAGATGTTAATGATAGGAAAAGTACTAGTGGTGGTGCATTCTTCTTGGGAAGTTGATTGGTTTCTTGGCTGAGAAAAAAGTAGAAGGCAATATCCCTATCTATAGCAGAGGTAGAGTATATAGCAGCAACAAATAATTGCACTCAAGTTTTGTGGATGAAGCAAATGTTGAAGGACATAAAAATTATGTTTGAGGAGCCTGTCACAATTTTATGTGATAATTCAAGTGCAATAAGCATCTCAAAGAATCTAGTGTTACATTCAAAGACAAAGCACATATCCATCAAGTTTCATTTCTTGAGAGAGAAAGTAAATGATAATGAAGTCAAGTTGGAGTTTGTGTCTTCAAAGGATTAGATTGTGGATATTTTCACTAAGCCTCTTCCAAGGGACACTTTTGAGTATCTCAGAGAGAAGTTAGGGGTTATTACCCCTCCTAATCAGAACTAAGATGCACTAAGGTGCATCAGTCCAGTGAAATTCACAATCATATCTTGTGATCTAGATTGATGTTAAAGTGATACTACTCAGGGGGAGTAGTTAGTATAAAACTTTGGGATCAGTCTGAAACAAAAAGGGAGAAAAGATTGCAAATATGTGCCCTTTGCGATTGATGTCAAAGGTGGAGAGAAGTTCCTGTGACAAACTAGTTGCTGATGTAAGGGGGAGCAATGAAGAAAGAGATTACAGAAATGATAAGAGAAAGGGGGAGAAGGTCTTATCTTGATGGTCAAATTAGTTTTTCACATCATATGTTTCCATCAATGACAAAGGAGGACATTGTTGCAAATATGTGCCTAATCAGTGTTGTCATTGATGTCAACATATCCTTGTTGCCATTGGTGTCAACTGTATCATATTTTGCTGTCTGTATAGAAGACTGGATTGGTGAGGATATCGAGAAAACTAATGAGGATCAGTGTATGTGGACCATATAGTTGACTAGAAGATTGTTTGAAGAACCTCCAGATAAGTTTTGAAGGGTTTGCATGAAGATTTGAAGAAGCAAT
The DNA here is from genome assembly GCA_027924645.1 of Cunninghamia lanceolata. Lineage (NCBI taxonomy): Eukaryota > Viridiplantae > Streptophyta > Pinopsida > Cupressales > Cupressaceae > Cunninghamia > Cunninghamia lanceolata. The sequence goes on from BSBN01000236.1 coordinate 3,093,010, forward strand.
GGCCATCTGAGTAGAACCTATTTTGTAGTATTCAAAAGAAACAAAGTGACAAGAAAGAGGTTTAGATTGTTATGGATATGTCACATGATGATCTGCAAATCTAGAGGCATTTCTGGGAAGTCAGTGTGTATTATCCATTTAAGTGGTTCATGGTTTGGAGGTCCACAAGCAATCTTTCTAATGTGATAGTATCAGCAAATAGTGTTCTTGAGGTTCAAGAGGAAGATGCAAGTGATTCTGATCATTTGGAGGAGTGTGGATGTTTTTTGTTGAATTCAATATGCTTGTGGAGGTCTCTAGATTGTGACTACTATGGTGAAGGTCTGCATTGAAGTTTGAGCTTGTCAAAGAAGATTTCCTTCTTGGTGTTGTTGTTCTTCCTAGTCATGGACAACTGGATGATTCAAGTGTGTTGCAGATGATCTAAGAGCAATTCTATGAAGTGTGGTGTGTTGATCAAAGAAGATTGGAGTGTCAATTATGCTTGAGCGATAGGTTAGTGATTCGCATTAAGTCAGATGTTTGTAGTGCCGACCTTGATGTTAATTCCAAGGTTGATGAAGCATATAAATACTTGTTGATGAGTTGTGGAAAAGCATCCTTGTGTGAAATCAATAAAATCCAAAGAAAAGATCACATGCAGAACAGAGTAGAGGAGAAGCAGAAGAACAAGAGTTGTTTAGATGAAGAGCTAGAGAAGAAGTATTTGGAGCAGAGAAGAAGTTTTTGTAAGCCTTCAAAGGAACTGAACTAGGCATAAAGAAGATGCTATTTCACAGTTCATTCTTTTTGTATTAAACATACATTATGTAGGCAGTGAGCCTCTCTTGAGTAGTGAGCTCTAGGCAGTGAGCCCGAAGGCATGTACCTTCCACTTTTCTAAGTATTTTTAAGAGGGTATGAATCTTGTGGGTTAACCCCCACTGTGGTTTTCCCTTAACCGGGTTTCCATAAAAATTCTGGTGTCATGTGTGCTCAATTTATTTATGCTCTTGTATAATTGATTCATGCTTTAATGTTTAACTGATTAGAAGTTGTTTAAAATGAGAAAAGTTTAATATTGTGTGACAACTGATTCACCCCCCCCTCTCAGTTGTCCAGACTATTTCTAACAGATTCATGGTGTTGATGATTCTTATGACTTATATATGATGTTTTATGTTATGGATGCACTTATGATGTGATGTTTTGATGTTTTATGTATTTGATGATGATGTAGATCATGATGTGATGTTTTGATGTGATGATTTTATGTATTACATGCTCATGTGATGGATGATTTTATTTATGTTAGGTTATGTGATGAAATGATCCATGATTACACTGATCATACTTGTTAGGATGCATTATGTGATAAAATGAGATATGATTACACTAATGGTACTTGTTGGGATGACTACCTTATGTTGTCCACATAGTTGTGTAATTTAAATATTGATGGTTGTAAGGATTTTTCTAATGTTTCTAATAACTATTATGATTCTTCTAGCTTATGGATGGATGTCTTGTTTATGAGATCATGATCTATGTAGGTGGTTCTTATGCACTATGTGATGGTGTGATGTTTCTACTATGGATGAGATGGATACTAATCATGATGATGTATATGCTATGTTTATGATGGTGATGGTATATATGTTATGTGATGATTTATGTTTTTCTTATGTTGTTTATGTGTTATAATGTGATAATACTAATGCATGTTATGATTATGGATGTAAAATGGTTTCTTGGAATGAGAATAAATGCACAGATTAATAAATATTTATTGTGGATGCAAAATGTAATGAAATGGAAATATATACTCAAATTAATAAACATATATTGTGGATGTGAAATGTAATGAAATGGAAATATATGCTCAAATTAATAAACATATATTGTGGATGCTAAATGAAATGAAATGGAAATATATGCTCAAATTAATAAGCATATATTATGGATGCTAAATAAAATGAAATGGAAATATAATGGTTAAATGATGATTAGGAGATTATGATATTGCAACTAATAACCTAATGTAATGATTTATGAAGTGGCCAAGTCATGAAACATGTTATGTTCTTTTTAAACTCTGGCTGATGGGGCTAGGTGGTGGAGGGGGTATGTTAGAGAGGGGAATGGTTATGGGTTGGGAGGAAAAGGGGATCGTGAGGATGATTTAGGGAGTGCTAGGTTATTGGACACCATGTCATTAGATGGGGTTTTGGTTTAGGTGTGTTAGGTTAGTTGAATGGGTTGTGGGCTATAGTGAGAGGAAGGGATGTTAGTTAGGAGGGGGGTTAGAATGGATGGATGTGGGCATTAAAAGTCTAAGCCTGAATAATATGGTTAGATAGGTGGTGAAAGATGATGTGAGCTAGGTACAGTATTTGCATTAGACTATTGAGAGCATTTATAGATTTATTATAGCAAAGTAGGATATGTTTCATGAAGGTATGAGAAGACCTAGGTGATAATATTTATCCCACAATCGTATGGACTAGACTCACAAACAACAGGTTGATTGCATGCATGCCCAAGGTAGTATAACCTTGCCTAGCCAAGGGAAGGGGACTCATAACATAAGTTCTCATAGTACATAGAAGGTATGAATACCTATATATGCAAATGGGACACATTATGCTAGAACCGACCCTAGCTTCAAGGTATGAATACTATTCCTGGAGTAATGGAATCAACCCAAAAACATAGCATACAGAAACTATGGCCATGTCTATTCTAGGTGTTGCTTGCAACTTACCATGATATAATGGGTTGAAGGTAGCTTTGGAAATGACCTAGAACAAGACAAGAAGATAAAAATCAAAAATCAAAAAGACCAACCTAAAAAACACAAATAGCCATTGTATTCTCTTGCCAATATAAGTGTTGATAGGATGATGGATTTTTTCCATTGTAGGAATGATATATCCTAGGACATGAATCATTTGGATTTTGTTGGATAAATTCTAAAAGATGGGCAAAATGATAGTCGGGCCATGTGTGATGATTATAGTTGGCATGTTGATTGATAATTTTTGCATGAGATGTGATGTTTCAAGTGTATGCTTACCATGTGTATCATCTATTGGATCTAGCAAGCTTAGTAAATAGGGACTATCTAAATGGGTTAGATGGGTGCATCTTATGTACCTAATTACTGGATACTTCATTCGTATTCTAGACTACCTATATACCCTGTGTCCATGGGATCAAGGCACTTTCAAGATGCGGGTGAGATGAATATGTAGTTTTGGTAAGACTTGATGATGTGGGAATGGTTCGGGATGGATGTGATGATGTTGAAGATGATGTGCGCGATGAGGATGTGAGTGTTTTTGTATTTTTCTACTTTTTCCAAGGTTTTTGTGTTTTTGGGATTTTCTAATGTTTTTGTATTTTTCCAAATCTTGCAATTGCCCAAAGAGATGTGTACAACCGGCTTGCCATTCATAACACCTAATCTATAATGAGTTAATGCTGAATTGGGTAAGTTACATCATAGAAAAATAGATGAGATTGAAGTAACAAAAACGGTGCAGATTTTTCAAAATGGTAAGAATATCGTATGACTCCATTAAGACAAAAATATGGTCATTGGTGCTAACATCATGGATTCAGCTATCTGGGGAGTCTGGTAGTGTCAAGATGATATTTAATGATTTTATTGATTTGTGTTTGCCCCATTTCGACATGTTCAACATTACTTCTTATGGGGTTCAATAAAAGACTCCTCAGAAGTCATTTAACACATCCAAGCAAAAATGAGATATTTGAGGGATTTCTAGTTCGACTCGGGTGAGGTGCTTCAATCATTTTGTACCATTTGGATGTCATCCTTGTATGCTTTATGGATTCAACATGTGGATTTTCTAATGTTTTTGGGTTTTTTTAGATTTTCTAATGTTTTTTGGATTTTTGGATTTTCTATTATTTTGGGGATTTTTAGATTTTCTATTGTTTTTAGATTTTTTGGATTTTCTAATGGTTTTGGGATTTTTGATTTTGGCTGTACAAAGGAAGCTTACAAGGATCCTCATTCCATGGATTAGCTTTGGGTGGGATGATGTGGGGCGGGCGATTGATGTTTCATAATTCCAAGCCATGGGAGGTATGCAACATGAAGTGTCATGATGGAAAGGGGACTTATTAGATGGTGGAACCAACCACTACACATGGCGCTTGAAATAGGTTTTCACCACGGTACATAGCTAAGGTGTCACCGAAGTGATTTTCACCATTGGATGACTTTATTACACTCAAGATTTTTCTTGATTTTTTTATTTTTTAAAATTTTCTATTTTTTGATTGATTTTTTGTATTTTTGCTTTGGGATACTTGATTGGTTATGCGTAGAACATTTTCAAATGTAGAATGTTCATGGATTCATCTAGAGGTTGCCCCTCAGGTTTTGCAAGCTGATATGCCCCTGATCCATAGATGGTTGTGATAACATAAGGTCCCAACCAATTAGGCTCAAATTTTCCCTTTTTGGTGTGCTCCTACAAATTCTTTTGATTTTCCATGAGTACAAGGTCACCTACTTCAAACTTGCAGTTCTTGATCTTTTTATTATAGCTTCTTCATAGGTGATTTTGATATGCCTACAGATGGTTGAGTGCATCCACACATTTCTCATCCAATAGTTCTAACTCATGTAGCCCTACAACATGGTACTCTTCATCAGTGATTATGTTCTATAAAGAAAATCTAAGTGATGGGAGCTCGACCTCAATAGGTAAGATGGCTTCAGAACCAAATACTAGGGAATATGAGGTGGCTCCTGTAGGTGTACAGGTACTTATGCGGTAGGCCCATAGGGTGGGATTGAGTTGGAGGTGCCAGTCACAGCTAGCTTCATTAACCATCTTCTTTAGAAAGCGTAGGATAGTTTTGTTATAAGCTTCAACTTGACTGTTACCTTGGGGATAGTATGGAGTGGAGAAACGGTGTTGGATCTGGAATTTCTTACACAAAGTGCATACTTCCTAGTTCTTAAATGGTTTTCCATTGTCTTTGATGATGGAATGGGGAATGCCATAACGACATATGATGTAGTGAAGAATGAATTTGGCTATTTGGATGTATGTGGTGAAAGTGAGTAGAATTGGTTCAACCCAATTGGTAAAGTATTTGGTGGTGGTGATAATGAACTTATGACCATTGGATGATGGAGGGCGAATCTTACCTATAAGGTTGAGTCCCCATTTTGAAAAAGGCCATGGAGTTGTTATTGGTTGTAGTTCTTGCGATGGTGCATGGATGAGGTCCCCATGTTGTTGACACAACAAGCATTTCTTCACGAACCTGTAAGCATCTCATTCCATGGTCGGCCAGTAATATCTTGTTCTTAAAATCTTCTTGGCTAGGGTAGGTCCACTCGAGTGTGCCCCAAATGCCTTCATGTACCTAAGATGTAAGGCCACTTTGGCATCCCTAGAGTCTAGACATCATAAAAGCATACCATCAAGACTCCTTTTGTAGAGGGCGTCTCCTATAAGATTGAAGCGGGAGGCTCGTGAATGAAGCTTTTTGATTGTGAGGATGAAAGGTTTGGGGGGATGATGTTGTCATGGAGGTACATGTACGTCTCTTGATACTAGGGGGATAGGGGACTAACAATGTCAAACACTAGTTCTGATTGTTGAACATCATAAGCCAGCATAGGGAGTTCTTCAATCAGGAACTCACATTTCCTACTATTCTTCTTCATGTCCACCAAAAATCCTATCATGGCCATGTCATTTGTTGCTTTGTTATTTAACCTTGGAATGTGTTCAAAATGGATATCATCAAAATAATCTTTAAAATTGTCCACCATTCTTTTATAGGGAAAGAGCTTATCATATTTTGTTTTGTATTGATTGTTTACTTGCCAGATGACCAATTGGGAATTTCCATAGACCATCAGTTTCTTAATCCTCCACTGACTCGCCATGCAGAGTCCTGTGATAAGAGCCTCATATTCTGCTACATTGTTTGTACATGGATATACAATCTTTTATGATTTGGGAATGGTGTCTCCTTGAGGGGTAACAAGCAAAATACTTGCCCTCGAGCCTCGATGCATGTAAGACCCATCAAAATACATCTTCCATGATTCTGTTGTCGATGTTACTGTCAATATAGACTCATCAAGAAACTCTACAAGTGTGGGTTTCTCTATTGGGATGGGTGCCTCAGCTAATTGATCAGTGATGACCTGTCCTTTAATGGTTTCCCTCTCTGTGTATTCAATATCAAAATCACTTAAGATCATTACCTAGTTAACCATTCTTCTTGTAAGGGCGGCTCTAGTTAGTAGATATTTCAACAGATCGATCTTGGCAATGAGCTTAGTCTTGTGATTAAGCATGTAGTGTCTCAACTTTTGTAAGGTGAAGACAATAGCTAGGCATGCTCGTTCAATTGGAGTATAATTTAGCTCATAGGACACCAAGGTATGACTAATATAATATATTGCTCTTTCTTTCCCTTGTTCATCATGTTGCGCCAACAAGGCCCCTATAGCTATTTCTGTCATTAAAATATATAAGATGAGGGCTTCTCCTTGTTTTGGTGGGATAAGGATAGGTGGGTTAGCGAGGTACTTCTTCAGCTATTCAAAAGCTCCTTGACATTGATTGTCCCACATAAATGTTATGTTCCTGTAGAGGAGATGTTGAAACAGCTAGCATTTATCTGCAAGTTGTGCTATGAACTGTCAGATAGATTGAAGCTTTCCTTGTAGACTTCATAGTTGCTTAAGTGTCTTTATAGGAGGCATCTCTGTTATAGCTTTGACTTTGGTGGGATCTACTTCGATTCCTCTTCTTGACACTATGTATCCTAAGAGTTTCCTGGAAGTGACCCCAAAGACACTGATGAGGTATAAATAACCTCATTTCTTTAATGAATATAATAGCCTTTTTGCACTATCCAATTCCCTAGCCTTGCCAATTTGTTTATTTTTATAAGCGATATTTATCTATTTTTAATAAAATATTTTACAAATCCTGATTTCCTAAATTGATTGAAACTAGCTTGTAAATGTTGATTTAATGGCATGAAAAGTTGGGCAACTGTGCAGGTTAATGCATTGCCTAAGAAGTGGACATCATGCAGCTAAGAACAAGTGCGTCAGAAGTTGTGGGTACCAGAAATTTTAGGCTTGCATTTAATGAAGACCTTGTTTTATTCTACTATTTTTGTGGTTACCCAAAAGATATTATGACTCCACTCAGAGTCCTGTTTATGTTTAAAAGACAAAAGTAGTTAATTTTCTATTTTTCAATTACAAGACTTCTTCAACTGGTATTTTCCTGCCATTGGAAGTTTAGGAGTTTTTGAAGTAGTTCAGTATATATGAAGATTTGAATGGAGTTCGCATGTGTTGTTGAAGTGATTGAATGTGATCTGGATTAAGAAAAATTTCTCCAACAAGCTGGCCACTTGTGGGACTATAGGATAGATAAGTATTTTCATTTCTGTGAATGTTTTTGTTCAGTTGAAGATAGTATGTTTAGCTTCTGTCGTTAACCTACAGGGTGTGTTGTGTAAAATTTAAATTGTTGTGTATTGTTGTTTGGAACTTTCTGTGTTCATTGGAAGTTTTCCGGCGCATCTGCCTTAGTTAGAATTACTATTTTCTGATGGCTAGAATTTGGAGTGCTTGCAGTTGTGAATTGTTAGCATAGAATTTATCTTCTTTCTAGTGTAGAGTTTATATGCTTTCCAAGTGTAGAATTTATATGCTTTCTAGTTTAGAGTTTTCATGCTTCTTAGTATAGAATTTGAATGCTTTCTATAGAAGGATAAAATTGTTGTTTCATTTCATGTACTGTTTCAACTTTTTAACAGATCTAGAAAATTGTTTCTCAATGAAATATCCAAACTCCCTATTGCAGACAGCCTCAGACACTACCCCAGTCGATAAACTGATAATTTTCATCTAAAGTGTTAGGACCTTATGATAGCCTGTCAGACACATTTCTTTGAATTTAGCTACACATTGTACTATTCCAATCTATCAAAGATCTTGGATAACACATTCAAATGCTCCTCTCTAGTTTTAGATTTTCCCAGCAGATCATCTACATAGTCTTCCATTATGTGGTGGAAGAGGGCATGGAAGATGACCATCATTGCCTTTGATATGTTGTACCTGCATTTTTCAAGACAAAGGCATTACAACCAAGCAGTATATCCCCCATGGGCATATGAAGGATGTTTTATGTTGGTCTTCTTCTGCAATCTTGATTTGATTGTATCTCGAGAAACCATCTATTAGAGACAACATCTCATGCCCTGCTATGAGATCCACTATGATATTGATGTTGGGTAGTGGGAAGTCATCTTTAGGGCAAACCTTGTTAAGATCTCTAAAATCTGTACAGCACCGGATGCCCCTAGTGACTTTAGCTATGGGTACAATATTAGATACGTACTTAGGATAATCTATTAGATGGATAAATCCCACATCTAGGAGTTTTTTGAGCTCTACGTTGACTAGGAGCGCAATCTAAGGATTCATTTTCCTTAGCTTTTGTTTAACCGGTTTTACATTAGGATGTATCGCAAGGTGATGAACAACCAAGGAAGGATCCAGTCCTGACATATCAACATAAGTCCATATGAAGTTACGGCTTCTTTCCTTAAATAAGGCTAGGAAGTTCTCTTGCTCCACTGCTATAAGGGATTCTTCTCTAAACATGATTTTCGGTGCTTCTTCTATCACAAGGTTCATTTCTTATGATGGTTCCACTAGGATTGGTGATCTATTTGGATACACTGCATCAATTTCAGGAAAGCCCATGCTTTAATTTCCTAGCGCCTCATGGAGGTTTTCACTAGTTGATACATCCTTTATTTTAATTTTTTCTTCACCCAAAAGTGCCATGGAGTGGTTTTCACTAGGGGGTGTTGTTTTTATTTTTGTGTTTTTATGACTAAGAGTATGGGTGGCTTCACCGAAGTAGGCGAATGTGTCAAGTTCCATGAAATATTTGGCTCTATGGTCTCCAAGGGGGAAGTAATCTCTAACCCCCATCATCTTAGCTATTGCTTCATCATTCTATGCTACATCAAGGATGGGAGGTCCTTGTTGGTCCCCATCTATAAGCTTGGGGTATACAAGAGGTATGTCGTTAGAGGTAGATGCTAGGGTAGTTATGGTATAAATGGTGTATACAGAGGTTTCAAAGAATTCAGCAAAATCACTAAAGGAATCTTGATGGTATGCTTTGTTAATGTTATCAATCGTAGGAGAGACCTTAGCAACCTCACCTAAGATACATTCGCCATTAGTAAGGATTGACTCTTGTTTCCAATACCCTAATCCATGAAGGCATGGGTTACTTGTTTCTTGAATTGGCTCCACAATCCCTTTCTCATGAAGGCCTATACCACCTTGCCCTTTATATCCCATATACTTGACAATATCTAGACCTTTCCCATAGATTTTAGCTAAGATGATAGGGGCTCGTTGTTTTTCTTCATCTTTGTATAGCCATGAGGATATGTCTTCGAGAACATCCTGATCAAGGAGATGCTTCTTCTCAAAGGTAGGTGATGGTTTACATTTGATGATTACTGTGGAGACCTCTTCTTCCCTAGGAGCACCAAATGTCTTAGAAGTGGGCAATGTTCCTATACAAAAGGTACCGTGTAGGTCGTATTCACCACACCCCATGTCACCTATCTTGATCTTGGCCTCAGGTAGTGGGGATGCTTGATATGTAGTGGTGATGTTGGAAGGGTCAACATATGAGGCAGATGATGTAGGATTGGTTTGAGAGGCGGGTTTCTTGATGGCGTTGTTATATGGGCAGAAGGTGAGATCATGTCCTTCCAAAAAGCTACAATATTGGAAGGGATGGGGATCAACATAGATAGAAACTTCTATGCCATTATGAGGGAATTTTAGGCATTGGTGAAATGTGAAAGGAATGGCTTGCATGGCATGAATCCATGGTCAGCCGAGGAGAATTTTGTAAGGGAGGTCAAGATCAAGTACATGACACTTGGTCTCCAATATTTTCTACCCCACTTGGATAGGGAGTTTCATTGTGCCATCAGACAGTCTCTCGGTATCATCATACCCCTTAATGGTTATACATTCACTAGTGTCCACAAGCACATTGGAGTATCCCAAATGTTTTAACAATTTAAGAGTGCATAGGTTTAGGCTAGAACCACCATCTACTAAGACTCTTTTTATGATATGTTTATGGATGTGAACTGGAATGTGCAAGGCATCATTATATGGGTCATTGGAGATAGGAAGGTCCTTCTCAGAGAAGGTGAGATGGTGAGATGAAGTGATATGGCCCACCATGGCTTGGAGTTGATCAACATTCAAGTTGGTGGGGACTTAAGTTTCCATTAAAGCTTTGTTGAGGATTTCTTTGTGAAGGGGTGACGTATCGAGCTATTCAAGAATGGAGATTTATGTAGGGTTTTTACCTAGATGATCTAGAAGGTTGTATTTATGAGCGGATGGTGGGTTGGTAGATGTGGATGTGGATGGTTGGTCGTTGGTGGGTGTCCCATGGATGGAGATATGGCCACAATGGGTAGTGATGGCACAATCAGCTATTTTTTCTTGAATGGTAATGGTGTTGATATGGTTTGAAGATTCTTCTATTTGACCCACAATGGAGTCAAAAGAAGTAGGAGGTGGAACAACATTGTAAGCTTGGTTGGACAAGGATGCTTTTCCTTTGTTGTGGTCAGGTAGATGATCCTTGTAAGATCTAAGATTTGCATTTGGTGACTATTTTTGTGGTTCATCGAAGTTGATACTACCCTTATCTATGAGATCATGTATGTAATGTTTTAATCTCATACAAGTAGATGTTTTATGCTCCTTGACACGATGGTATTCACAGTAGGCTTTCTCATCAAACCATGTGGGTTTGAATTGATTCTCGTCATAAGGCCTAATAGGGGGGAGAGTTATCAAATTCCCCTTTACAATCTTGTCCAAACCATCTTCTATCAATTCTCCTAAGGGTGTGAATTTTCTCCTAGGGGTGTTATTTTATTTTGGCGGTCCTTTAAGGACGTTGACGTTGTTATTTGTGGACGTGTTTGGTGGTGTTGGATTTTGTACATTTTGAAGATCTTTCATATTAGTGATGCCATCATTAAGGGTGTTCTTGTTTTTACCCCAAAAGTGAGGTTTCGTGTATGATTGTGTGTTGTTATTTGTGTTTGGGGCATTGATTATGACTTTTTGTTATGGTTGTTGTAGGTTTTGTTTTCATAGAGTTTGATCGAGCCCCTAGCAATAAGGGCTCCCTCGATGGTTGTGCCTTTGTCAATGACCTCTTCAAAGGTAGATGCACATTTAATCTGTAAGTGGAATCCCATCTCTTGACTAAGGTTAGCCACAAACATGGTGACTAGTTGTTTTTTGGGGATAGGCCAAGGGAGTTTGCTTACCAAGCCTCTCCATCTTTGCAAAAAGGTAGTGAAGGATTCTCTATTCTTTTGTTTGGTATTGCAAAGATTAATCATTGATATTTCATGTTGAAAATTATAGGAGAAATGGTTTACAAACTTCTTTGCTAGCTCAGGGAAGGTCCTAATGTCAGGAGGAAGGTGTGCAAACCATTCGGTGGCTTGACCACCGAGGCTTCGAGTAAAGAGTCTCATCAAATAAGTATCATCATATGAGATTTCTAGGCAAGCGATATAGAACTCTCTAAGGTGTTCCTTAGGGTCTCCCTTTCCTTTGTATTTGTCAAATTTGGGTGTTTCAAAGTTTTTGGGAAAGGGAGGCATGTATAATGTCCTATCAAATGGGTAAGGGCAAATATCCTTGAAAGAATATTGCTTTCATTTGTTTACTTGTTGCATGCTATCCACCTTTTGGATTAACATTTGCACAATGCTCGTTAAATCTTGTGTTGGGGGTGGTTGTGGAATGTATGTTTGTTAGTTTTTGAGAAGTTATTGGAGATGAGGTAGAATTTGGTTTTGTGAGATGAGATTTTGGTTTTGTTAGATGAGGTCTTGATTTTGGTTTAGTTGGGCAAGGTATTGTTGATAGGCGTGAAGTTGTTGTAGAATGTGGGGTGGTATTTGATTTTGATTAGGGTTTGGTTCTGATGTTTGGATGGAGGAGGTAATGGGTGTTTGAGAGATTGATGGATTCACATACGTGAAGTTGGACGATTGGTTGTTTATAGGAATATTAGAGGCATTAGGGGGTTGTTGAGAGAATAGTTGGTTCATGAAGGCTATGGTGTTGGGGTTAAGCGGTGGCACACTTGTGGAAGCACTTGTGTGCACAGGGTTGTTGGGAATAGTGAGAGTGATTTGTGGGATAGATGTTGTTACGTTCAATCTGGTAGTAGAGGTAACAATAGGGTTATTGGTGGTAGACGTGGTTGTGGTCAAGATTTTGGTGGGATTTGTGGATGTGGTTTGAGACGTGTTAGGGTTGGTGTGCGACGTGGATGGTTGTGAAGATATCATGGTGTTGTTTGAAGTGGATGCATTATGAGGTACATTAGCACCCTTTTTGAGAAGGAACTCAAGATATTTATTGGGATCTAATCTTAGGACTCTGTCGAGTATATCCATGGAATCAAGATTTTGTGTGAAATCTAAGACATCTTGGTCTACTTGGTTGGTGGTGATTTGAGTTGGTTGTGGAAAGGGGAAGGGATTTAACATTACATTGGCATCATATGAGGGGACTTGTTGGGCATGTTGTTTTGGTTGGTTTGTGGCATTCCTATGCCAAATTTGTTTCCAAGGTTGGCCATTTCTTAATTCTTCTTGGATTGGGATCTTGTTATGGGCATACAATGAGGTGGATTTGATTGGTGGTGGATGAAGGTCAAGACCTTAGAGAATTGATTTGATTTATTGGAACCAAGGATATGTGGTGATAAAGGGGGACAAAGATTTAGGTTCAAGAGAAAATAATCCCTAAAATATAAATCTAAGGAGGGATGAGGTTATGGTATGATTTTGGTTAAAGGTTTAGACCTTTAAGGAATAAATCGAAAAAGGTGGCAACCTAAGGGGGATAAATGTCAATGATATTGATTTCAAAAAATTTGGACCATGTGGGTGAAAGATGGAATGGATTGGAAAGATGATTTAGTGAAAAAGATTTTGGGATGAGTTGGATGATGGCTCAACTAAGGAAAACCTTAGGTGATTTAGATGTGTCGGAAGATAGTTTTTAATGATGTTTAGAAAGTATATTCAAATCAACAAATGAGTTCAAATAGGTCTAGATGTTTGGATGTTGTAAATTGGATGTTTCTTCTTACTCAAGGTAGACTTGTGACCTTGGGAAAAAGGGATGATTATTCTACTTGAAGGTAGACTAATGACCAAAAAGAAAAATAGGATGTAAAAGGATAAAATCTAGATTCATTATTTTGCTCAAAGGTTGATTTGGGATATGATTTTTTGATGTTGACTAGTATTTTGATTTATGAGATTTTTTGGATGGTTTTTTGATTTAGGATAGATGAATGGAATTGGGATGGAATTTTTTGGATGATGAATTAAGGTCCAAAAGTTAAAATCAAATGGATAAGATTATGGAAGTGGATGGATTATGGTTGGGTACAATAGCTTGACGTGTGAAGAAGGGTCCAATAATGAAAATTATTATTCTCTAAGGTCCAAATAGGAATATGGATGAAAATTTTAGGTCAAAATGGTTATGGTTTTGATGGATTTTGGCAAGGTGGATACAGATTATGGTTTTACATATTTTAAAGGTCCCAAAATAATTGTCTGGGCACATGTGCAAGTTGATATGGAAATAGTACCAAATCTCAAGGATAAGGTGCCAAAACAGTGAGAAATGATGTCAGGGATCTGCAAAATGGTGCCAAAGCAGGGCAGGGGTTGTCAATTCTTTGGAAAATGTGGGTTTTGATGTCAAATTTTTTATTTTGTGAAAGCCAAATGATTGCCAAATGTTTCAATGATGGTTCAATGACTTAAGAATTTTTGGATGATGTCAAATGATGTTTATTCTTGGCAAGTACGCAAACACTTCAAATAAGAGAACAAAATGGCCAAAGGTTTTGTTGTGAAAATGTGAAAATTTATCAAGCACTTGTGTAACCTAAGGCGAGGAAATCACAATATTTGTTGGATTCCCAATTGGATTTCTCCAGCCACACTTACTCAAAGCAGATAACTTAGAAGCTTGGTGGCACGAGCTCCCCCTTACACGATACTCACTTCTCAAGCACACTAAGCTTCGAATTCCTAAAGACCTGAAGATCTCAAAAAAATTGTTGTCTCTACTTTGAACTGTGAGAGTGTGGGATGGCTTCAAAGGTCCATCTTTTGACCTCCTGCGCCAAAAAATTGAGGGTTTTTGGCTACTAAAACAAATGGTGTTTAGTGGGGGAATATTTGGGGGATCAGAACGTTACGAGCATTTGATAAACCAGTTAAGGTTTTAACTAGCTCTACTAGGAGTATCATATACAAAGGTACTACTTCCTTTCGAGCTAGCACCGAATGGTAAGCGCTAATATCAATTCATACTTGGCTTTTGCCTTATCTTATTTTTTATAGCAGACTAAATGAAAGTACCTCTTGGGGTCACCAATGAGTTCTCCTCACAAATGTGTCTCAAGGGAAGACCCACTCCAAAAAAGAAAAAGAGAGTAGAACCATTTCTCTTAACCCAAGATCCTTTTGAAGGCGAGGGGAAAGGATACTTTGATTCTATCCCTTGGGTAACACAAATGTGCAAGTGCACAAGACACATCAAACAATTGCTAATATTTTTTTTAAAGCCCAACTGAAATGTGCCTACGATCATTTGCAAACAAGATTAATTTTATGCACGAAATCCAAATGTTTTCTAGCCTAAGAAGGCAAAGGTTCATTTTTAGTGTACCAAGATGAAATGTTTTCTAACCTAATAAATCCCTACAAAAATGTTAGTAGTTTCGGATTAAGGTCTTGGACAAATGATTTTCAATCTACAGAACACAGTCAGCAACCTGCATAGATTTCAAAGTTAGTACAAAAAAAGGTGCCAAAATAGACATAAAAGGTGCCACAATAAGCATGGATGGCACTACAAAAATTCAAAATGGCACTATAGATTGATAAATAAATGCTTCTAATTTCTACAGATAGATAGCATTATAGCAAGGCAGAATAGCGTTGATATAACATAAAGCACTACAGAACTTCAAAATGGCGCTCATTTAACAGAAGGTGCTACAGAAAGCAAAAAGAGTGCTAAAACATAGAAAAGTGCTACATGATTCTAAAATGGTGCCAAAATATAGTTTACCTTTTGTTAACTTGTTTGTTGTGATAGATAGCACTGACCTGGGCTTAGATAGCACCAAAATGGTGCAGTGTTTGAAAAAGCTTCAAAAAGACAAGTTTTAGTTCCAAAATGTTAACCCAAACAAGATTCGTAGTTATTGTCTAGTTCAATAACACCTAAAAGACTAGAGAAAATGAGACCAAAAGAGATTCTAAGCAAGCCCACAAAATAAAGAGTTAGATGACGAAATGTTGGATAGACTTTAAAGAAATTTCATCATAATATCCCCTTGTTCTTGTGTGCTTTCTGCAAAAATTGAGATCCAATAATCCCAAAAAACACAAGAAAACAAGAAACAAAAAATATTTAAGTCGAGGTGTTAGTGGGTTTGTCATGGAGAAATGGCATTAGAATAGTCAGAAATAGTGCCACTATATGTGGAAATGGCGCCACTGCGTGGAGAAATGACACCAAACAGAGAGTGTTTAGCACTAGGACCTGCAAGAGCACATTTTTCCTCCAAAAACACTCATAAAAATGTTAGCTTTTGGACCTTGTGGGTCCCATTGGGCATGCCAAAATGAGGTTAAGGAAATCAAGATGAAAATAAACACAAAGAAATTCAATGAAAATACAAAAGCTTTACCTTCAAAATGAAATCTTAACTCCTAGATAAGGTTGAGAGCCTTGCACCCTTAGGCTCTTGCTTTACCCATGATTCCTATCTAAAATGCTCTCAAACTAATTGTACAAATCACTAGAATCATAGCTCACAATCATAGAGGATGGAGGGATTTTAGCATGATAACAATACTCAAATTGTGGATGTTGAAATGGCTTGGGAGAGGCTCTATTTATAGGCTTTTTGGAGATGAAATTGATCCATGGGTTGAGATTCATTTGAGAGATCATTAGATGAGGATGAATGTGAGTTGGAGGGCTTATATTTAATCAAGGGAAATGGAGGGATGGGAATAAAGATGAATTTTTAATTCATCTTGGGAAGAGAAGTGAATTAAATGAGGTTGGGTAAGATGGATTAGATGTGAATTAAAAATTCACATGGGGAAGAGAGGAGGATTAGAAACGAATTAAAAATTCATTTTGGGAAGAGCTCCAATTAATGGGTTATGACATGTGTAAGGGGTGTAAGAGATTATTAATGAGGATTATGACAAGTGTGTATAAAATATTGATTTATGTGGCATAAATATCAACTTTTTATTTGTGGGAAGTGGGGAGAAGTGTTAATCAAGGTTTGACCATCTTAATTGAGGTGATTAGCGTAATTAAAATGGCTGAAGTAAATTAGTGGATGGGCTAATTGAGGGAGAGGATTAATTAAATAATGTTTAATTTAATTAATCCTAGGTCTAGGGTCATATAGATTAGACTAGCTAATTAAATGATAGGTATTTAATCAACTAGGGTAGGGATAGGCTGATTAGTAGGTTGATTAACTAAATAAACATGGTTTATTTAATTAATCCTGATTTAGTGAAAGGGGTGAATTAATCAAATAAATATTGGCACATTTATTTAATTAATTGGGCTAATGTTAGTAAAAGTGGAACTATTGAATTAATTCAATTAATTCAATTAAAAGGGGAAAATGATGAATGATCAGGTGTTGGGATGAATAATTAATTAAATAAAATTTTAATTAATTAATTGGAAGGGTAATTGGTGATGTTAGTGATGTTGGAGGTCGGTTAAGTGGTGAAGACATTTTTAGGTGTCTACAACTATAAATAACAAGCATGATTGTAATGTTACCACTCGTCATGGAAATATTACTCTCCAAGGGGCTCCACATAAACCATCTTCTGTATCCAATCAGTATAATGTCCTAGACCAACTCCAAAAGACACCTGCACACATATCTATTTTGGAGTTTTTGCATCTTTCACCGTCCCATAAGGCTATCCTAGAAAAGGCTCTATTAGAAACCACCATGCCAACCAACCTAGACCAAGAGCAATTTCAATCCATGGTAGGACATCTCACAACAACCCATTTCCTATCTTTTTCTGAGAAAGATGACATATCCATTACTCAACCTCACAATGCATCTCTCCACATCGAAGCCCTCATTCATAAGCATGGAATCAAGGGTCCTTATAGATGGAGGAGAAGGTTTAAATATATGCACACTAAAATTAATCCTTGCATTAGGGTTCTCTAAAAATAATGTGGATCCAAAGAAGAAGACCACCATCAAGGCATATGTTGAAGAAGAAAGAACCTCTAAAGGAATGGTTGTCTTACCAATATGAATTGGACTAGTATAGAAAGACATGGTTTTCCAAGTCCTTGATATGGAGTTAGCCTACAATATTCTCCTTGGCTGACCTTGGATACATGCAATGAAATCTGTGCAATCAACCTATCATCAATGCATAAAGTTTCCATACAACGGCCAAGATATTACTATCCAAGTTGATCCCGATCCATTTCAATACTGCAATACTGGTGCAGGAGCACCTTGGCAAATTAATGTTGCCCTAGACAAATCTTTGAGTTTGATTAAATTTCTAATGCTTCAACATTGTAATGAGGTTAATGAAGTCACTACATCTTTAGAAATGTTCAAGTTTTGTCTTCATTTGCAAAATGGGAAAGTTATCTTTCAAAAAAATGTAAAATGAGGGAAGGTGAAGAGTCATTTGGCTCTTGGTTTGTTCCAAGTCAGTGAGAAACTAAAAATACATGTTTACTGCCTTTAAAAGGCCTTGTAACCTTTAGGAATTCGTGGGTGATTGAATGTAAGAAATTGATCAAGTTAAAAACACTGTTTTCTGTGTATTCTTTCAGAAATTCACTATTTTCTTGCATGGTACAGCCCAGTATGGGCAGGAGGACATTTATTTTTGATTTCAAATGAAAGTGCATTCAATCACCTTCTATTTGCTTCTTGTCCCACACATTTTTGTTGTGATAGGAGAAAGATATTGCATTTTTTGTGAAAACTGTCAAGAAACCTTGATTAGGGTAAACAGTGGCTTGAAAATCTTGTGTTTCTTCTGATTTATCCTTTGCATGTTACTAACCCCTTGGTGGAAAGGATTGTAGTAGTATTTTCCTTCATATTCTTGAGGTCTCCAACCAAATAGCTAAGATTTAAGTGGGGAAAATCAAAGTTTATTGACTGCATTTCTGTATACAGTCCAGAAAATAGAGTTCATGGACAGTCAAGAGTTATAGGACTTGGGTTTTCTTAAATCATCTAGTGAAAAGATATTTTTAATGATTCTAGGAGCATGTGTAGACCTTGTGTAAAGTGTTCCATGCATTGGTAAGGTGTGGGGAGTCGTGGAGTACCTATTGATAACTAAGAGGGGGGGTGAATCAGTTATCCTAATTATTTCTTTTTGAACTTTCTTATTAATCAATGCAACATTAAATCAAACAAGCAAACATAACCATGAAAATAGAGATACACATGACACAATATTTTTGATGTGGAAACCTTGTTAAGAGAGAAAACCATGGGGTGATTAACCCAAAGATTATTCTCTATTAGAAGAATAAGGAAATACAAAATGGCACTTGCCAATTAGGGCTCACTGCCCGAGCACATTGCTCACAAGGAGGCACACTGCCTACAAAGAGACACACTGTCTACAAAAGAGTGTTATACAATACTTGAACTGATTGGTAGCATCTGTAAATGCTGGAGTCCAATTCCAGTTAGGCTTAGTATACTGATCTGCTGCACTTCATCTTCCCTTTTCTTTTAAGCTTCTTTCCTTTCACATACCGGACCTTCTTTACTGCTTCTGCTCTATACTTCTGCTTTTATTCGCACACACTTACAATAACAACATCTCTCACAACTGAATCCATCATATATATATATATATATATATATATATATATATATATATATATATATCCACACAAGTAATTTCATCACCTTTCTAGTCGGCACCCGGAATAGTCAATCTTTTCACTAACTCTGATTAGTCGGCTAAATCCTTGCATATTAAGTAATGCGGATCAAGTATATACTTGTAGAAATCATTAATCATGTTGGCCAAACATGATTCATGCCTTCACACCCTTTACCACCATCAGTAGCACATCCGGAAAATAGTCTGATGTTCTGTCAATCAGTTCTTTCTCTGTTCACACTATCACTCAGGAATCCGGTACTCAACTATCCATATCTTTTTCCTTATCTATCACCGGAGGCTAAATCCTTGGAATATACCACTCAAGGTAGTCCTCTTGGCTTCCCCAAATCTATACTGCACCAAGATACTTACTCTAAGAGATCTGGACCTGTCTGTCAGACCTTGCCTCATGCTCTGTTCTTGTTTACTGGACCACAACATTCTTCACTCTGACTTCCGGTAGAGACACATCATGTCCTGTGGATGTATGGGATGAACTTTGTTGCCATCAATGACAACAATCATGAGTCCATATAGTGTCTCTTGCCAACAATCTCCCCCTTTGGCATTGATGGCAACACTTAGTGAAAAATGACTAAGTGTTTACACTATGCTCCTCCTTGGCTGATGCTCTGTCTTTATATACATTTTCTGGAGCTCCCCCTAAGTTGGATTCCTCATTTTTCACTGTTCCTCACTCCCCCTTTGACATCAATGGAAAAGGGTAGGGTCCGTATACCAAAATTTTCAAAAATTTAACTATACTTAGGCACATAAGTATATATATACAAGTTGTACTTACATATACTTAAGTATGTCTGCAAAAGTGTTCTTCAACTGTACAACTTCTGTCACCCAACTCTGCTTCATCCTGTCCAAAGTTGAGATATGCCCAGTCAACAGGAATGCAAATGCATCTGCCCTTTTTAGATCTGTCAGATCATTGGTCTAGGCTGTAATTTGGGCTTCTTTTATCGCCTCATGCATGGCCTCTAGCTTAGGGACAATTAACCCCCTGAGCTCACTCATCCTGCTTATTCTATTTTTTCTTTCCTTCTCCAACTTCTTGATTTCACTCAAGACTGCAATAGTCTGACATTCTTGATTTGTTATAGAGGAAGAGAGAGGATCAAAATTCTTTGATAGGTTTGATAGTTTATCCTCCTGATCTTTTATTTTCTTCTCAATGTCCACTGTTGCTTTGGACCAAGAGATACAAAAATTGTATATTTCACCGCCATCCTTAAGAGCATTTTCTAAACTCTTTATCCCAATACTCATATTTCTTCTGTCATTAGTGATTAATCCTTGTACCTCTGAGAATCTCTTATCCAAAAATGCCTTTCGGACCTTTTCTTCAGCTAATTTTTCTAGAGAATCAAAATGTGTACTAACACTGTTGACTAAGGTTTTGAGATTACCGGAAGAGGAGGCTGTGGGATCCTTCTGAAAAGATGGTATGATCTTTTCCAGCACTTTGGATGTAGCTTCTATCAACTCACAGTCTTCCATATGAGACTTTAGGAGTTTTTCATTAGCCTTAACATTTGCAAATGAAGCTATCTTCATTGTCTGTACCGGAGAAAGAGAGACAAAATTGAATGGACCTTGTAGAAGCTCCGGTTCATCAATCTCCATTGTTTCTTTCCTCAGAAATTCTTGGACAGTTTGTGTAGTGTCTCTTGCTGGAGACAGATGTTTCTTCTCTTCTGTAGTCTTGGAGTTGTCCTTTGGAGTTTTCTCTCCTTCTACATTCCCACCACTAGTAGTTGTGGTTTTCTCTACTAAAGTCTTCTATCCCTCTGCAACCTTTGTATTGTCACCTTCTTTTTCCTTCACCTCTGCTTCTTTCTCCTGTAATTTTTCTTCTTCTTTGGATCCGGAGACTGTAGGGGAAACTGGAGGAGAAATGTTAGTTTGTTCAGGGCCCACCTCTTATGTCATTTTCTCAGAAGTTTCTTCTGCAACACTTGTGGTTGAAGGATCAGTACCCAAGTCCTCTACAATAGGAATATTAAATCTTTTGAAGGCCTTCTGAAGGATCTCTTCTGTATCCTTGGCTACCTTATCAATCTCACCAAGCATGAGCTGATTCATCCTTGCTTTGCTCCTAAACTCATCCTTGTAGTCTTTGAATACCATGTTGATTGTCTTGGGATCAATTGAAGGATATAGCTGAATAGCTATCTGTTCCCGGATCTCAAGATCTTTAGCTTGGGTAGTGTTCTTTCTTGATTCTAGTTCCTTCTCCAATCTTTTAGGGATCAGAGATATAATTTCAATAAATGCTTTGTTGTAGATATTTAGATACCTGACTGTGGCATCTTGCAATATCTTCTGATCTGCTTCACCATAATCATCATAAAACTCAACCATTGGCTGAAGATTTCCATCCACTATGACTGATTTGATTATGTCCTCAATGTTAAGAGTGGGTTTTTCAACATATTCCTCTACCTTTTCTTCTTCCTTCTGTCCGGTAGAGGGTTAACAGATGTTTTCTTCTTTTTCTTCATTTTCCTGACTTCATCAGATTCAGTTTCCTCTTCATCTCTTTGACTTGTATAAGCCCTTGTGGCTTTTGTCTTTGACCTTTTCTCTCCTTTGCCGGATGCCTGGACTTCCATTTTTTATGCTTTTGAGCCTTTGGTTGTGACAGGTGTAGATCTCTTTGATGATCTGGTCCGAGTTGAGGTTTCTACCGGAGCACCTTCCTTGCTTTCTTTTTCTACTTTTTTCTTTTCTACCTCAGCCTTTTGCCTCTTTTCCCTGTTGGCATCAAGTGCCTCCTTTGAGATGCCTAGGCCTTGTCCAATTTCTTCAACTTCTTTTCTAACTTTCCTCTTCATTTCTGGTTGCCTCAGTTCCACATGAACCTTTCTGCTTTTGGATCCTTTGGCTGACTTAGCATCTGTTGAACATGTAGCTCCACGATTTGTTCATCAACTTCATACCCCATGGGCATGATCCAGATGATCCTTGGTTCTACTGCCTCCATTAGGCACTGATCAACTTATCTACCATAAAGGATACTATATCTTTGTATTTTTCAACAAGAGACTAGGGAATTCTTTCTCTTGCTTGCATCATGCTCTAGAAGTTTTTGAAATATCCCCACAAGGCTGAATTTCTTGCTTTAGCATCCCCAAGCCCATGCAAATAGTCTCTGATCTGTACTGCTACCGATTTGTCATTCTCCCATACCCATCCATTTGATCCGGGCAACTCATTCATGAAGTAGAAAGCATAAGATTAGTGCACCATATTTGAAAGAGTTTTTCTTATCCTTTTTGATCTTTTGTATGTTTTCCATTAATTGGCTCAAAAGAAGTTCACAGAGATCATATTCTGCATTTTTCCTTAGCATCTCATAGGCTGTATATATTGTAGTTTCTGATACTGAATTCTCCCTACTGGAGTGATATATCTTGTAACCTATTATCATAGATGCAAATTTGATGTCCGGGTCAGTAATATCTTCAATAGTCATTGCCCTCTTATCAAACTTTGATCCAGTGGCCTCGGTTACAATGTTGTTTTTTACAGATTTGAGAACAGGTATCCTTCTGGAGGAGTATAAACCAGTTACTGCCCTAATTTCCTCCTTTGTGATCTTGCAAGGTCTGTTCAGCCATAGGAAGTTATCATGCATCCTACTCAACATGTACCGGACCCATTCATCTTCTTCAAAGCAGGGGAAATGAATGAATTGATCAAAATGTTTCTCTTGGATGCCCTTATATTTTGGTTTAAGCTCAAATGAATCATCTAACAGTTGTTTGTGATAGATATCTCTTAGTTTGAATTCCCCAAATTCTTCAATACTCACATGTATGTAAACCCTAATATCTTCGGTGTGCAACACACCATGCGGAACACTAGAGAAGGCTCCTAGGGGATCTATCTCCAAGGATTTGTATGGATGTTTCTTGAATGTGGGGCGAGATCTATCAGAGATCTTTACTATATTCGGAGTAGCCATTTTTCAAAAAGATTTGTAGTGAGATATTTGAAAATGGAAAATACCTTATGCGCCTTTGGTTACACGGAGTTGGTTGGATTGATTTCTAGATGTGGTGACTTCTGCAAATGATCTTTGATGAACTTGCTAAATTTTGTTGCAGAGCTCCACTTTTCATTTCTTCTTGAGTGCAGAATAAACAGATGATTAATGAGAAAACCCTTATATTGCTCCACAAACCCTAATATCAGATTGCAATAAATGCTCGACCTACATTATTCCGGTTTGCCTTATTCGGATGACTTGAAGAACTGGATCTATCCTGATCTATGAACATCATGCGGATCTTCCAAACCATGAAGAAATTGAGATGACACATCACAAAGACATCCCAAACATTTTGACCAGTCCGCAGAAAAGGACAATGCACTTCCGGATCTCACCGGACCTTTTGGCACTCTGTCATTCCGGAACATCTCCCGGAACCGGTTCTACTTGAACAATCACAACTTCTTCACATCTTCATGCAGACCTCTGAAATCTTAACTAGATTATTTCAAGACTTATATCTACAAACCCTTTAATCCGCATCCTCTTCTTGTGCCAATTCTGGCACCACTTGACTGGCTGGGGGAACAAGGTTTTCTTTGTGTCTCCCCCTGAGCCAGAGCTCACTTTTTAATTTTCGGAAGGAATATCAGCAACAGAGTTTGGTGCGGATCTAATCTCTACATTCTCAGTACTTTTCTTCACCCAAATCTTGCTCATCTCATTTTTAACTTCATCTGCATTCACCTTTTGTTTACCCTTATCTTGACTCTGATTATGAAATACCGGACCTCTTTTGTCCTGATTCTTGCTTCTACAGTATCTTGCAGCATGACCGGATCTATTGCAGATTTGGCAAACAACATTTCTTTGCATATTTAACTGATATCCACTTGATCTGCATTGATTAGCCATATGACCTATTCTATTGCATGTAAAGCATCTACCATTGAATGATTTGTTCATTTGCATATTTCTGCATTCATGAGACTTGTGACCATACCTTTTGCAGTTAAAACACTGTCCGGAGAAGGATGAATTAGTTTGATTCACTCTCTTTCTGTACTGATTAGCTTTGTGACCAAAGTGATTGCAGTTGTGGCAGTATCCATTGAAGGATGGATATCTTTGAGCATTGGGTTGTCTTACCTAAGGTCTTCTAGGCCTGTTTCTTAGATTTTCTGATTCAAAATTTTTCTGACGGGATTCAGAGCTTTCTCCTTTCTTATATCCCAAACCACACTTGTCATCTGCCCTCTTTTGACTTCCAAGAAGAACTTCAAGTTGAGCAGAACTTATCTTTAATTTCTCTTTATATTCATTTGCTGTTTGAAGATCCCTTTTGAGAGAGACAATTTGATCCTCAAGTTTTTCTTCATTATCTTTAGCATCTTCAAGATCAGATTCAAGATGTTTGATAATTCTATCCATCTGGTGGCAATCTTCTGATTTCTCCTTGAGAGATTGTCTTAGATTGTCTTCGATTTTTCTTTTCTCTTCAATCTCTTGGGTAAACTTTATAACTCCTGATTCCATTTCACATCTTACCATAATGACTTCTTTTGATAACTTTTCACATAACTTGGTTTTCTCAGTTAGCTCTTCATTAGCATTACTTGCTTCACTTTGTTTTGCCAATTGCTGAAGCAGTTCCTTTCTCTTTTTCATAGAGAGACTTAATTTGTCTTTTAGTTCTCTCATGAAATCATCAGCCTGTTTGAGTCTTTCCTTTAATTCATTGACTTCAGAGTTTGACTATTCAAGATCCTTAAGAGTAGTCTTGAGTTGCTCTTTTAAACCATATGTATCCATTTGGATTACCAGATCTTCCTCGACCTATTAGACTCTGTTAGGAGGAACTTAGCTCTGATACCAATTGTTGATAACTGAGAGGAGGGTGAATTAGTTATCCTAATTATTTCTTCTTTTTGAACTTTCTTATTAATTAATGCAGCATTAAATCAAACAAGCAAACATAACCATGAAAATAGAGATACATATGACACAATATTTTTGACGTGGAAACCCTGTTAAGGGAGAAAACCACAGGGTGATTAACCCAAAGATTATTCTCTGTTAGAAGAATAAGGAAATACAAAATGGCACTTGCCAATTAGGGCTCACTACCTGAGCACACTACTCACAAGGAGGCACACTGCCTACAAAGAGACACACTATCTACAAAAGAGTGTTATACAATACTTGAACTGATTGGTAGCATCTGCAAATGCTGGAGTCCAGTTCTGGTTAGGCTCAGTATACTGATCTGTTGCACTTCATCTTCCCTTTTCTTTTAAGCTTCTTTCCTTTCACATACCGGACCTTCTTTACTGCTTCTACTCTATACTTCTGCTTTTATTCACGCACACTTACAACAACAACATCTCTCACAACTGAATCCATCGTATATATATATATCTGCACAAGTAATTTCATCACCTTTCTAGTCGGCACCCAAAATAGTCAATCTTTTCACTAACTCTAATTAGTCAGCTAAATCCTTGCATATTAAGTAATGCGGATCAAGTATATACTTGTAGAAATCATTAATCATGTCAGCCAAACATGATTCATGCTTTCACACCCTTTACCACCATCAGTAGCACATCCGGAAAGTAGTCTGATGTTCTGTCAGTTAGTTCTTTCTCTATTCACACTGTCACTCAGGAATCCAGTACTCAACTATCCATATCTTTTTCCTTATCTATCATCGGAGGCTAAATCCTTGGAATATACCACTCAAGATAGTCCTCTTGGCTTTTCCAAATCTGCACTGCACCAAGATACTTCCTCTAAGAGATCTAGACCTGTCTGTTGGACCTTGCCTCATGCTCTGTTCTTGTTTACCGGACCACAACATTCTTCACTCTGACTTCCGGTAGAGACACATCATGTCCTGTGGATGTGTGGGATGAACTTTGTTGCCCTCAATGACAACAATCGTGAGTCCATATAGTGTATCTTGCCAACAGTACCCACTTTCAATAAGCCCTTGGTAGGGTAAAGCCTAATAGGCCTATTTAGCACTGTGACAGTCCTGTTTTGGGTAGTTCTTTCCAAAGTAACATATGTTGGGGTTTAGATATGTTTTAAAACTTGTTAATGGGTATTCAAATATGCATTTACAGTCTTGAATGGAGGCCTCCACTAAAATTTATGCGCTGACAGTCCCTAAAACAGGGCTACTAGCTTTAGGACAATCATGAAGGAATTAGTTGCATGCATGATGAGACAGTCCTTGGTAAATGATTATTTTGATTGAGTTAAAGTCCTTAAGGGATGAGAAGGCCTTGTGAGGTCTGGTTGGGCCTAAGAAATAGAAAAAAACAAAATGGTGCTATGTTGTGGGCTTTGGTTTGTGATAAGATTGTGGGTTTGAAACACTTTGTAATGAACTTTGCCTATATGAAGTTGAATTGTTCTTTTCCTTTGCATCAGATTGGTATCAAAGGTAGCAAAAGCTCTGGGAGGAGATGTTATTTCTGAGATGAAGAGTTAAAGTTTGTTGGTGACCATTATTTTGTTGCTAAGTTGTTTGGTTGCAGGTGTTTATCCATCTAGCTGCAGAAGGATGTTTTCTAAGGTTGTGTGTGTGGGCAGACAAGATGAAGTCTATCATGACCATTCTCCAATGGAGATTAGGCTAGATAAGGGTGTAGAGAGAAACCACTAAGGAGAGAGTGGTAGGTGCATCACCAAGATCTGTTGTTGGGTGAGATGAATGGTTTGGTGAGTTGGTGTTGTGAAGCAGTAGAGAGATGGATACCTGACTGAAGAAGCACTTGAGGTTGCAGCCTGAAGAGTACTCCACTAATGGGAGTACAAGGAGCCTGAAGAAGATCTAAAGATGATGGTAGTTCAGATTTTGTTGGTTGGTTGGTCACCTTTCTATTGATGTGAAGATTTGAAGTTGAAGCTAAAGATGAAGAGACAGACAGAGGACATGTAGAAAAAGATTTTTGTTGCAGGTCCATTTCCAAGGGACTTGGAAATTTTGTTGGTTGGTTGTATGGTGCAGGAGCACCTTGGCAAATTAATGTTGCCCTAGACAAAGATGTCCTTCAATGGCTATACAAAGAAGAAGAGAGTGAATCCAAGCCACAAAATCAACAACCCCAATTACAAACTAAACACTATGGCCTAGGTTTCACTATCTTGTAGAGAATGGGATATGATGGGTATAGTCCCATAGGCTTGAGAAAAGAAGGTATCATTAAACCCATACAACCTTCTTCCTTATTAGCCCGAGACACTACAGGGCTAGGGTATAAAGGACAAGACATGGAAAAGGCTACTACCAACTTAGTGGAGCGAATTCATAAATTGCAAGAAGGAAGTGAGACATACTCTCATGAATGGTAATGGTAAAGTCTTTTTGAGCTGTCTTGTGAAGATAAGGGTATTGATGTAGTCCAATCATACAGCTCTACAAATACATACCATGAGGGATAAAGTTTGAGGTCTAGACCACTAGAGTTAGATTCACATAATATCAAGAGTGAGTCTCACAAGGAAGGTCGGATATCTCACTTGATATATAATACTGAGGAGAGTACTATTTTAGACCTTGTACATACACCCATAGACCTAGAGAACTCTTCTGTCCTAACCATCATTACCCTTGAGTCAAATCGACCTGATGATCCTCTTCCACTAGTACATCCTAAACTTATAGATTGGGAACTACAAGAGGCCCCTGAAATGGATACCTTCCAAAATGATGATGTTATTATTGACTATCAGGAGACCATAAAGCTGACTTCACTATAGAACTCAATAACAAGGCTTATTTTGGAGAGAGTGCCATGCCTTTTAGTCTCAAAAACATAAAAATAAAAAAAGGATCTAATGGTGTAAACTACTCTGCAGTAGTATTACATCATGAAAAAGACAAAATAAAGGATGAATACGATGGTGAGAACCTTTCTAAGGCACCAAAGGATGAAAGGATTGACACTCTCTCCAACCCTACACATTAGGAGAGGTCCTTGGTTTTAATAGAACCAGCATAACCAGTGAACATTGGCACAGAAGACAATCCAAAGATAATCCATCTACCAGAATCTTTATTTGAGAAATAAAAGTTAGAATTTATCAAATTATTCAAACACAAATAGATTAATTTTGCTTGGTCCTATGCGGATATGCCTGGCCTTGATCCAGATCTCATCATGCATCACTTATCACTAGCTCCAGGAGCTAAACCAATGAAACAAAAGCTAAGAAAGATGCATCCATATATAGCACTATTAGCAAAAGAAGAATTGAAGAAGTTGTTGGATGTCAGGTTTATCAGATCAATTGATTATCCTGAATGGATTTCCACCATTGTTCCTATTTCAAAACTAGACAAGAAGATCAAACTTTGTAACGATTTCAGGGATTTGAATAAAGCATGCCCCAAGGATGATTTTCCTTTGCCTAATATAGTCATCATTGTATATTTGATAGCAGGGCATACTATGTTGTCTTTAATGGATGCATTTTCTGGCCACAATCAGATCAAAATAATGCCAAAAGACCAACACAAGATGGCTTTTACATATCCATGGGATACATATTGCTGAAATGTAATGTTGTTTGGACTGAAACACGCAGGAGCAACATACCAGAGAGCAATGACCACAATTTTTCATGATATGATGCACAACATTATGGAAGATTATGTGGATGACATTCTAGGAAAATCACTCACATGGGAAGAACATCTGCATGTATTAGACAAGATCTTTCAACAACTGGAGCAGTTCAATGTTTGTCTGAATCCAAAGAAGTGTGTGTTTGGAGTCACATCCAGTAAGCTTTTAGGGTACATAGTTTCAAAAAATGGAATCAAGGTGGATCTAATGAAAGTAAAAGCTATAATGGAAATGCCACCACCCAAAAATATCAGTCAATTGAGATCATTGCAAGGAAATTTGTAATCTATCCATAGGTTTATCTCACAGATAGCTGACAAATGTCATCCATTCACTCATCTCCTTCACAAGAATATTCCTTTCCGATGGGATGAGATGTGTGAACAAGCTTTTCAACTCCTAAAAGAATATTTGATGAATCCTCCAGTCTTGATGCCACCAATCCAAGGAAAACCACTTTTGCTTTATATTTCAGCTACACCAACAACTCTAAGGGCTCTATTAGCACAACAAGATTATGAAGGAAAGGAATAGGCTATTTACTACATCAGTCAGACATTGGTAGGCTATGATCTACAATACACACCTATTGAATGAGCATGTTTTGCCGTAGTTTTTGCATCCCAAAAGATAAGACATTATATGCTCACTCATTCAATCAAGTTAGTAGAAAAAATAAATCTGTTGAAGTATTTTCTCAGTAAGGCAACCCTCATAGGTAGATTATCAAAGTGGGCAATGATTCTCAGTGAGTTCAACATTGAATATGTGGGCAAAAGAGCATTAAAAGGCCAAGTTATTGTAGATCAGTTAGCAGATGCACCACTGAATGATGAGAATCCATTAAGTTTTGAGTATCCAGATGAAGCCATCTTTAGCATAACAACTCAAGCATGGAAGATCTATTTTGATGGATCTTATACACAGCATGGGTCAGGAGTAGGCATTTTGTTGGTCACACCTCAAGGAGATACAATCCTTAAATCATATAGACTATTCTTCCCTTGTACCAACAACGTGGCAAAATATGAAGCGTTGGTCATTGGTCTCAAAATGGCTATAGAATGGAAAGTCTGAGAGCTGCATGTTTATGAAGATTCGCAGCTAGTCATCAATCACATAAATGATGACTATCAAACCAAGGATGATAAGTTAATACCTTACAAGAATATGGTAGTTGAATTCAAAGAGGATTTTGTTGTGATTTCTTTTGAATAGATACCTAGACTGGAGAACAAATATGCAGATGCCATGGCAACCATTGCATCACTCCTAGATATACCAAAACATCAGTCACATTATGAGTTCTTAGTGGAGCTAGTGTCTAATTCTACATATGATATTGTCGAAAGATGAATTATATGTCACATAGTAGGATCTGATCCCCCCTTGTAGGGAAATGTCTATACCTATCTGAAAGAGAATACATTACCACCTGGTTTATCCAATAATCATTGAAGAACCTTCATTCATCAAGACACTCACTATACCATAATTGTCGATACCCTTTATCGATGAGGTCTTGATGGTACTCTCCTTAGGTGTCTAGAAAGTGAGGAATATCAAACTGCCTTAAGGGAAGTTCATTAAGGTATTTGTGGAACGCACTCTAGTGGTCCTACCTTGGCTAAGAAAGTTATGTGTATGGGATACTACTAGCCAAGTATGGAAACTGATTCTTATCATTTTGTCAAGAAGTGCATGAAATGTCATATCCATGGGAATCTCATACATGCACCGACACAAGAGCTGCAACCATTAACTACTCCTTGGCCTTTTTGCCAATGGGGACTCAACCTTGTGGGCAAGATCCATCCCTCTTTGCCTAATGACCATAAATTCATAATAACTGCAACTGAGTATTTAACTAAGTGGATTAAAGTTGTACCCTTAACCAATGTCACCGGCAATCAAATTGCCTCATTTATCCTGAAATATATCATTTGTCATTATGGCAATCCTTTATCCATTATAACTAATAATGGAAGACCTTTCAAAAATTAGGATGTCAATGAGCTCTGTGACAAGTTCCATATCCAACATTGTTTCTCCACACCATACTATCCCCAAGGAAACAGTCGAGCAGAGGTGTCTAATAAAAAAATCTTGAAAATCTTAAAGAAGATAGTCAATGATGTTGACTGTGATTTGCAGGTATAGTTGAATCCCTCTTTACGGGCCTATCGTACCAGTATCTGCACACATATAGGTGCAAAGCCATATACCCTTGTCTATGGCTCAGAAGAAATCTTGCCTATTGAGGTCAAGTCACCATCTTTGTGAGTATCATTAAAGGGCTTAATAATTGATGAAGAGTATCAGGTTTCCATGTTAGAATATGAAAAGATTATTAACCCAGAAAACTAGTGCAAAGAATAGATATATAAACTATGAATGCAAATGATACGCAATCGAAATAGAAACGTAGAGTTAGTCTCCAAGAGAGTAATTCAAATGCTAGAAGCAAAATAGCATTAAGAGGATGTAAAACAAAAGATACAAAATACAAGCCAGGTAGCATGCTTATATAGACTAGGGAGAGAGAGGAGGTGGCAACATCAACCAATGAGGAGAAACCATCTATTGGACTAAAGATAGCAAAGTATCTTCCCAAGATAGCTAATAGATGCTCACATGTAGGAAGGTGACACCTCACAACCACTCACCTAATAAGACATGCTTTATTAATCTAAGCGAGATTAATAGAAGAGTAGGAAAAACCTAGGAATATAGGGAAAAATAAATAACCCACTAGGAAATAAAAACCTACACTAACATTCCAAACTTAGGAGTTAGAGTTATTGGATGAAAGACAACAAAAATGATTTTAATCACCTCAAGGCCTATCAAAAATGGATGTCAAGAAGCTACAATCATAGAGTGAAACCTAGAGTCTTTTAGGTTGGTGACCTAGTTCTGAAGAAAAACCCTAGAAATCAACAAGATAGAGAAAAGAAGGGGTAAGTTTGAACCAAACTAGCTCGGTCCTTATGTAATCATTGTTGCCTATGGATTAGGAGCATACTAGTTAGCAACCTTAGAAGGTGAGTTGTTTGATGATCCCATCAACAGTATGCATCTTCGAAAGTTCTATACCTGAAAATCCAGTGCAAGGGAATCATAAAAAAAATAAAAATGGTGCAATAAAACCAAGTGATGAAAACCTTGAAACATGCACTATTTGTGATAAAACTGCTTCCTCCATCTTGTAGGATTTTAGTTTTCATCCATCCTTTCTTTCACATCCATCAAAACACATAATGGTACTTATCATGGCTTGTTTCTCGATCACCTTTAACACCTTATCAAATAAGGTTATATATCTGATCCTTCATCCATCTTGTCATCTATCGCAACTCCATTGTTAGTATCATTGTTGAACTACATTGCCTTTGCGCTTTCACATAGGCAAGACCATCATCGATGAGCCCCTGAGGCACTAGGTCAGTCCCTTAGGGCCTGTCACATCGAACCTTCTATCCATACATCTCGTCTTACCACAAACTGTTGCACTCTATTGGTTCATCCATCATCAGTGTCAGTCTCCATGGTCAAACTACATTGCCTCTTCTCTTTCATGTAGGCAAGGCCATCATCGATGAGCCTCCGAGGCATTAGGTCAGTCCCTTAGGGCTTGTCACATCAATTCTTCCATCATTTCATCCATTTGTGTCATCCATAATAAGTAGATCCTTTACTTGATTGGGGGCAAAATCCTTGACCTAGTTATGGAATTAGATTCTTCAGTGCCATAATATAGAGGATAACAATCCAGATTGCGATACTATCTTTAGACAACAAACAAAGCACAACAATAAACTTTAAAGAAAAATCTTGGCAAAACACATTAACCTATACCAGACAACAACAATTTTCTTAAATTATTGGGATCATTTTATCTATTATGGCAAGAAAACATATCTATGGCAAGAAGGTTTTATGGCTATTATAAGTATAAGTCTTATGCCTTGATTTTCATTATCATGTTTCCTAGGCTACTCGAGGATGTTCAAGACTAGAGGAGCTATGGTGGGGCATGATTATTTCATTTGTTTTCTGTTTGTGGGTTTATCTTTAGTAATGTGAAGACTTGTCTAAAGACATGATTAGCAAATGATCATCGAGGACATTATGGGTCTGAGCATGAAAGGGTGTATTCCTTGTCTGTTGATACATGCAATCAATACTCAGGTCATCTCGGTTCAATTATACATAGATGCTTGTATTAACTTGGTAAATCAAAATCCATGTAAGTGAACTCGGGTCATCTCAGTTTAATTATACCTAGATGCTTGTATTTCCTTACAACATTTAAAAAGCTCAATGATGAATAAAGTACTTCAAATATTTGCATACAAGATGACTACACCTCATGGGTGCATATTAAGTTTGCATTTCGTTTCCATTTATAAGCATTCCATAATTATCATTTACCAAGGGGCCAAATCATTTTCTTTCATTCATCCAAATTATCTATTTATCCAAGTCATTCTTATAATTCTTCTATGTGATCTTTTATTCATGATTGAGTATACTTGGCATAAACAAACAAATCATTATCATTGTGCATAAAATATGCATGTCAATCATAAGTTCATATCATTTAAGTGCATTATCTAAAACACATTTAGATCATTCATATAGTGATGTCATATATCAACATAGATTTCATACACAACATTTATCATCAAAAATTAAAAAACATAGATATCATTGTCATAGCATCTGTACATTAGATCATCATACATTAAAAATTCAAAGCATCATGTATTGCATTTAGAAATCATCAGAAGTTGCATTAGATCATCATAAATTATACGCATATAGGATCATTACTCATAACATTACACATAGATATAAGTCATCATGTGAATCATAGAAACATCATATCATAACTATCATATGCATCATAGAATCAACAAATTAGAATCATCAAATAGAAGCATAATCATAACATCAATCATATAGAAAATATCCATACATAGTGCACATGCATATAGTCCATCGAACTCATATATCATCATCCTCAAAAAAATAAATGTCCAAGTATACAATGATATCATGAAGTGTATCGCGAGCTATCAAAATTAATGTGTATACAAATTGATATAAAATGATGCATGTCCCAAAGTCTCTATTTGGTACTACCTCTAGGAGGTGCAGGTTGATGAGGCTGAGAACCTGAAGGCCCTGTCCCTGGTGGACCTCGAGGAGGTGGCCCAATGACCCCTCCACTCTTTGACTATGTACACCTAGATCTATTGTGTGAGCTAGGATGGAAGATACCTACTCTCTGCTATGGGGGGACAGCCTGTGCATACAGTGATCGCTAATAGAATATCTCTTGTCCAGCGTGAACCATATTAGTGATAGTCTGTCTGCTAGGACCCTATACTGCAGTTTGTTGTACCTATTGCAGTAGAGTCTTTGCCCGAGTATACCTCTGAATAGAAGTATCCGCTCTAATGTCACTACTCTCACATCTCCCTACAACTCTGTAATCCAGCCCTATAGCTACACAATCTGGGCTTACATCTGGCTAACCTATCCTTGAAGCTGAGCCACCTAGGCTTGTAAAGTAGCCATCTTCCTGTCATCTTGACCCTATACCTATCCATGCACTAGACCCCTAGTCATGTTCCTACACCTAAGGCTGAGGTTGTACCTATGGTACCCTCTCTGCTCTCTGTCTGACCCTCCTTTGTCCACCTCTGCCTGCATCACCTCCATCATCTCCATCATGCCCACCCCCTCTACCACCTCCATCATCTCCTACACCTCTGCCACCTCTATCGCCTTGCCATCGTCTCCTCCTCTACTGCGGAGCATCATCATCATCATCCCCATCCTCCAATCTAGGAGCTAACTCTCTAGGTCTAGAGTATCTAGGAAATGGGTGAGCTGTGAAATGTGTTACGTAATCTATTGTCATCCCTGTGTAAACAATATCATGTCTCAAATCCCAAGCCTAATAAGGAATCTATAGAAAATTAGCCTGGGCTTGCTCATATGATGCAACAAGACCCCACCAAGGAGGCTCCTTGTTCATTTGAGTAAATACAACAGTACCCTGGGGGCATCCCCTAGACCCTACTAAACTATTGGTACACACAAGAAATAATGTGATGCTCAAGAATGTAAGGTGTCCTCCCTATTATCCATTGCATCTGAAAGCAAAAAGGTAACTTAGTAGCATCATCATCCCATGCCTCATAGTCAATATAAGGCCGCCACTCCACTATATCCACATTATCTAATGCGTGTCTCTAATACTAAAGCTTTCCCAGATTGAGCTGGGAAAGGCTCTCCTGATACATGTAAGAGTAAGGTTTATCCCTATCTCTCACTCCCATACCTATAGGCCATGTAATCGCTATATGTTCCCATGCCCAAATTTGTAATAATGAAACCCCAACAGACAGACTAGCAGCCCCATCATATACAAATTGGTGTAGATCATGATATAAGTGTGCAAGTAGGAAAACACCCCAGGCAAAGCATGTCCCCTCAGTCACCATCCTCTCCAAAGCCCTCCCCCATCCAATGGCAAATCCATGTGATCTCCTATCTGGACGGATCACACTTCCAATCAACCTTGCTAGTATAGATGACATGGGCTCATAGTAATCAACCATGTTAGCCTAGCTGATCTCTGTATGCTGAATATCCTCATCATCAAAAACCCTTCATCACTTCTCCAATCCAGCTCCTGCATGTGACTCATACTCCACCATCTCCACATATATTGGTATCCTCAGAATTTGTTGTACATCCTCCAATGTCACCATCATCTCTCCAGTCGGCAAGTGAAATGTACAATGCTCACTATGCCATCTCTCAGCCAGAGCAGCCAGAATCCCAAGGTTCACCTGAATCTTAGGCATAAATGCCACATACCATAATCCAATAGATCCTAGCACCAAGTGATCAGTCTCTGTCAAGTAAGGTCATAGCAAATATGTCATGGGAAATCTCTCCCAAGACATCATCATGTCTAGCTAATCCTACAATCAATAACACAAGTGTGTTAATCAAGAAACCAACTAAGTTGCATATCTATCAAATCTATCAAAACAGTTACTTAGCTATCCTATCAATAACCTATCCTATCATCTCTTATGAGATTCTATCAATCTCAAAGAGGACCTATCAACTGGCCAACATCGATCACGATGTTGACTCAGTCTAGCAGCTAAGTAGTTTGATAATTTTAAGTTAGATCTACATCTTTATCTATCAAAAGCATAGCTTTACCACAAATGCGTAGAAGCCCTAATCAAATGTGTAGTATCATTTGTATGTGCAGAATCTAGCATTATATGCATACTTTTATACCAGATGTGCAAGATCATACACATACGCAGAATCCCTAATTATATGTGCAACTTTATAATGAATGCACATGATTGCTAATCAGATGTGAAAATAACATAGATTGGCAACTTCAGCATTCATATGTCTAGTTTCATAATGGATGTGCAACATAAATTATCATATGGGCAGGAAAAATCCTCTTGCGCATACAAAACCATGGACTTTGACCCTAGATTTTGACCCTAATAAATGCACTTCAGGCGAAATTAAATGCATACGTAATGGGGGTCCATACTCCTCTAGCCACCTGAATCGACAGATCCTCTCGAACCTGTGGCTAGCTACCAGAATCTACTTGCATCTTTGCTGACTGCTCTACTCTTCTATGCTCTAGGGATCCCTATAATCTCTCTTCAAATGACAAGTGTGCAAATGAATAGAAAAGAGACCCCACATCCTTATTTATAGCCAAATCAACCCTAACTGGAGGTGTTTTGACCTTGCACAGGCATGCTATGCTTTTCATCCATTTCTCATTCTCCATCACCTGAATTTTTCACCCATGTATCATGTTTTTCATTCTTGTTCATCGTGAGATCACCCGTTATCTTTTTGCAAAATTCATCCCAACCAATCTCCCGAGGGGGCATCCTACTATCATCAAACCTATACCAAGGGAAAACTGAGGCATGTATCTGTTGAAACAAGGCAGATAACTGAGAGGGGGGTGAATCAGTTATCTTAAAATATCCTTATTTTTCTTTTCTTTTGTTATCAATATTTAGTGATATATCAAAACATGAAAGCACATGCAACCATAAGAACATAAATAAAATTAACACACATAACACAAAGATTTTTACGTGGAAACCCTATTAAGGGAAAAACCACGGGGCGACTAACCCAAGATTGTATTCTCTGTTGAAAGAATAAAGGAGTACAAAATGACACTTGCCAATTAGGGCTCACTGCCTAAGCACACTACTCACAAGAGGCACACTGCCTACAAGAGACACATTGTCTATAGAATTTACAGAAGATATCCAAGTATTTAAACTGATGAGAAGCATCTACATATGCAAGAGTTCAATTCCGGTTTGGCACAATATACTGATCTGACACACTTCATTCTTCCTTTACTCAGTGTTGCTATTCTATCACATTCTAGACTTGGATTGTTGTTCACACACTTATCCCTAATTTTTTTTCCACCTTCTATCTTGACATATTTCTAACACACTCTCACAAGCTTGAATCTATCGAATATATATATCCGCATTAAAAATTTCCTTCAACTTCTTAGTCAGCAACAGGAACACTTGAGATATTTGCAAATTATTGATCTATCGACTGAATCCATGCTTGATTAATGATGCACATCAAAAACTTAGGCATAGAGGTCATTAATGATTTTTTTCTATTGCCACTATTTGGCCTGCTATGACCCTGCACATACCAAAGCATGACTCTCTCTCTCTATATATATATATATATCCCTCTTTATCTCCCTATCCCTCTACCTCTCTACATATCTCATTGTCTCCCTTTCTCTATCTCTCTTTGATGCAGAAGCATTTTGGTATTGCACGAGCAATCCTCATTAACCAAAAAAAAGATTTCTTTTCTTTCTTGCTTGTTTCTTTTCCTTCTTGTTTTATTGCTGGAATTAATGATCAAATTTATAGAGAATTTTCTAAGGATTCATGGCCAAGTGTTGACTTCAACATAAAAAAGATCCAAATGGGTGCTCACATTTCAAATTTGGTGAAGATCTGAGCTAAATTGGACAAGTTATGGAAATGTGGAACTTTCAGTGTGTTGGTAATCATTTTGTCTAGGGTTTGAGCTTAGATGTTTGTAGGTTTTTCATTAAAACCCTTAATTTTCTAAGTTCATCGGCATGAGTATCCCTTGTCTTGGTGATCTTGTTAGTAGCAGTGGTGTGTTTAGTTCATCGCCAAGACTTTATCTATCAGTGGCTGAGGTTGATGTCATTCCAACGAGGCTGGTCTGGCCGACGAAATGTGGCTTAAGGATGTTCATCGGGGTGACTTCTCGCATCGGCGAGGCTAGGAGGTCTTCTTCCGATGCCTTGTGTTTGGCCGATGAGGACCTTCATCGGAGTGACATTGCTTATCGGGTGGATCGCGGAGCGTTGGGCCGATGGTTTGGGTCTAGCTGACACGGAGGATGGTTTGAGGCTTTCAGTGGTGTGTCCATCGGTGAGAGTTGTGTGATCGGTGAAGGCATTTTTTGTCGCTCTGATTGTCTGTCTATCCGAAGGGTGTAGTGATTGGCGAGAGTTGTGGGATCAGAGAGGTAGGCTAGAGTTTGGATGATGGAGTTGGTCTCCCTGATCCAGTGGTGTCATCAGCGTAACTTTTGACATCGGCACGAAGAGTTTGTGATTCGCTGATAGTTGGTGTCTGGCCGACAAGGTAATTCATGGGGCTTCGATCGGTGTGATCGGCATGTTGGTGGGAGAAATTTTGGGCGCGCTGATGAAGTGGTGTCATGCCGAAGGGTATGGTCATCAGAGTGACAAGTGATGTCGGCAGGTGAGTTTTCAGGCCCACCAATGGTTTATGGTCTCGCCGACGAAGGTTTGGTATCGGTGGGAGTTGGGCGATGGGCTATTGGCGGAGGGTTCGTGGGTCGAGTAGGGTAAAATGCTCGACACTTAGTGTGCTTGCGGCCCCATTTATAAAATGATAAAGTGGTCCCTACAGGACAAATGTGGGATATTAAATCATGCAAATATGAGGGTCTTCTCGATAGTCTTGGTCACGCCGATGGCATGATACACAAAGCAGAACATGCATATGCAAGGTGCCTACATGGCACATTTTTGCAGGATGACAACTTTTCAACGTGGATTTGGTGCCATGGATTTTCAAACGATGGGAGGAATCGACGACCATGTTTTAAAGTTGGAGTATGGGTTTCTTTTGCGTCTTTAGGCATGTTTTGAGTGGGAAATTTCCATATGAGCGCTGCGACAGTTTCCAAGAGAAGATGTGGGTGGTTTAGCCATCAATGGCGATTTGCAGAGGTGTGGGCAAATGGTCGAACAACCATGTACCTAATTTATGACAGAGAATTTTCCAACGGTGGCACAAGGCTCGAGTTCATCTGCTCCTCATCCTTCTCTTGCTTCTCCATGTTTTGTCCCTTGCTGCATTTAATCTTTGAAGGCCATTTCCTCATAATGAACTGTATTTGGCAGATTTTTGACTTTTGCCATGTAATTATTGCTGAAAGTACACTTTCTTGCTGTTTTAAGCAAACTGTGTTACTCTTTTGTTGTTGTTGGAAACTTGGACAAATTTTGGTGCTGCAATAGGAATACAACTTTCTGGTGATTCTATTTCAGGTGTCTCTGGTAGTTTATGAATTGTATGTTGTATGTATATGCACAGAATTATCAATTTCATGTTGATTTAAATGAGTAATGCTTCATAGCATGAGTTTTATTATTTGTCTCCAGACTGAATGTGTTTTTTTCTGACTCTAAACATCTAAGGGGTGTTATAGGTTCTAGAATATAGGTTTTATATATTGAATACTTAGTCTTTTACTTCTGCTCAAGGAGTAGATTGAATGTTTTGGACTATGTGTTGAGGAAAATACATTACAGAAAGGATATTTGTAAGCAAAAATAACTAAATACTCTCTCTTGGGTATTGTCTGTATGGCAGACATTTTAGAAACCCTTTGAAATCTAATGTTTTATGTCTGTGGTAAACATTCACATATATATGTCTACTGACTCCGAGCCCTAGATAGGCACCGATCTGGCTTGGTATCTCTGTTGTAACCCAAGGTCCTAGTTTCACATCCATATACAAATCAAACTCAAACTTCAACTTCAAACCTTTAGGACTGTAGAAGTAGTTTAGGACTAGGATCCTCTGATTCACAACTGAACATAAGCCCAAAGCTAGCCCCTTTGCACTTATCCCATAGTTTTGGTCTTCATATAGGAGGATTTATCTACTTTGTATCAGCATCCCAAGCCAACCCACAAGTATATTCTCATGGGTGTTGAATAGGGAATACCCCCCTAGGTTTTGCAGAGCCTGAAGAAGAAGAGGAGATAAAATAGAGTCTATCTCCTACACTGTTGGCCCCTGGCCCAGAGATCCTGTTGATCACTGATGGCTACCTTGTAGGGAAATCTAGGAATGAGCATCCAGTCAGGGAAAAAAACAACACAGTGTCAATAGGATATGTAAGACTTTCCCTACCACCAAGATATATGTAGATGACCCTTGAAATCCTGCAATTCCAAGTGGTGATGTCATCTTATTCAAAATCGAAATGGGTGTCCAAAATTTCAATTTTGGTGAGATTCTGAGCAAAATTGAGTAAGTTATTCTTAGGAAAAATTTTGGCCTACAATAGGATATGTGGAACTTTGGTCTGGAACATGATATATGCAATAAACCCTTGAAATCCTGCAATATTCAATAGAATCCCAAAATGCCACAATATGTAGTAAACCCTACATTCCCTACAATATGCAGATGACTCTAAATTCCCTACAATATGTAGATGACCCAGTTTTTCCCGCAATATGCAAATGACCTAGTTTTCCCTGTAATATGAAGATGACCCAATTTTTCCCGCAATATGCAGTTGACCCAATTTATTCTGTAATATCTTGATGTGTCACTTTTTCCCACTGCACCACCTAAAAGCACCTAGAAAGTGACAAAAATGATTTTTGACTGCCTGTACAGCCGATCCAAGACCTAATTAATGAATGCCATGTGTCCCATTCACGTGATGAGTG
Organism: Cunninghamia lanceolata; assembly: GCA_027924645.1. NCBI lineage: Eukaryota > Viridiplantae > Streptophyta > Pinopsida > Cupressales > Cupressaceae > Cunninghamia > Cunninghamia lanceolata. The sequence goes on from BSBN01000236.1 coordinate 3,133,901, forward strand.
TGGTGACCGTCTCAAATGCCTATAAGTAGGGGAATTTCACACTAAAAGAGGTTGACTTCTTCATAGTGAGTTTTTGGCTTCTACTAGAGCTTCTTCTGCATATTTTAGATTTGAAGGCAGATTGTTTTAGGTTTTCATAAGAAGGCTAGGTTAGTCTGATCTAGCTATTGGAATGATTGTAAGGCAAGGCATGTACAAATACCATTGGACTCATCCTGTAATGTTTTTTTGTTGCATATGAATAAAGAGTTTTCTATTAATTGTTTTGTGTTGTTCATTTCACCACCTAGTTAGTAGCTTGTTAAAGACCATGGACCTTGAACTGCATCAAGTGGTATCAGAGCTTAGGTTTATAATTCCCTGAGGTTGTGGGATTTCTATGCAAGGGACCTGAGGAGATTGTTGTAGGTAGAGTGAAGAGGAAAACCTGCAACTATAGAGGGTCTGTAGACATGACACACCAAGCAAGAGGAAGAAGAGGAGCTACTCCAAGAGCTAGAGATGCAATATTAGTAGAGATGTTGAGAGGCATCACAGCTAGGTTAGATGCAATGGAGAGAGTACAACACAGAGGAGTGCCTATAGAGGATGTGAGTGATAATGAGGAAGAACTCAATGAAGAAGAAGCGAAAGAAGGAGAGGATGGATATGAGAGGAGGTTTCTAACTGCAATGACAAAGATTGCCAGTAAACCCCATGTAGAGTTACCCACTTACAGTGGTAGTCTGATACCAGATGAGTTGATAGACTAGATTTTGGAGATGGAAAAGTATTTTGAGTTGGAATCTATTGAAGACCCTATGAGAGTAAAACTTGTAACTATAAAGCTAAAGGGATATGCATCTCTGTGACATTGGGATCATGTGCAAGTTGAGAGACAAATAAAGGGAAAGGAAAAGATTAAAACCTGGGAGAGGATGCTAACTAAGTTGAAGGCAAAACTTCTATCTGTAGATCATTAGATCACCATGTTTAACATGTTACAAACCTCAAGCAGAGGGAGAAAAAGTATGCAAGACTACATCGAAGAGTTTTATAGATTGAACATCAGGGCTAGTCACATTGAAGATGATGCTAAGAAGGTCTCCAGGTATGTAAATGGTTTGTATTATTCTATCCAAGATGAAATTAGCATGGTTAGAATTACCAACATAGAAGAAGCCTATCAATTTGCATCGAAGGTAGAAGAAAAGATCTCTAGAAGGAAGAATGGTTCTAGGGGAAGAGGTGAATCCTCCAAAGGAAGAGGACAATCAAATTATGGACATGGTTCTTAGGATAAGAAAGAAGAAACAAGTTCTTCTCATAACAATACCAAAGGGGGTAGAGGAAGGGGTGATTATTCTTGAGGTAGACAAAATTTTGGAAGAGAAAGAGGATTTAGTGGAACATGTTTCTAGTGTGGACAATCTGGACATAGGGCATTTGAATGTCTTCAAGTACAATAGAGAAGAGGCAGGGGAAAAGAGACTAGAGTCCATATAGCACAAGTTGAGGAGGAGAGTGTGGCAAGTGTAGTCTCACCAAAATTTGAAGAATAACCCGAGGATGGAGAATCCTTGATGCTGACGAGAGTTCTCCTAAAACTAGAGAAGGTACAAGGGGAACCAGAATAGAGAAGAAATCTATTTAGAACTAGATGTAAGTTTGGAGGAAAATTCTGTAAAGTCATTGTGGATGGTGGCAACATTGAGAACTTAGTGTCAGAAGAGATGGTGGAGAAACTGAAGCTAAAGAGGCTAAAACACCCAATTCCCTACAAGGTTTCCTGGTTACAAAAGGGACATCAGTTATTGGTAAGTGAACAATTCCTTGTTAAATTTCATATTGGGAATTACAAAGATGAGGTAATGTGTGATGTTATTTTAATGGATGCATGCCACATTCTATTAGGCAGACCTTGGAAATATGATAGGCAGGCCATTCATGATGGCAATAGTAATTGCATTAGAATTAAAAAGGATGGGGTTGAGTGTGTGTTGAATCCTTTGAAGGATAAGAATAAGGAGGTTGGAAAACCAATAGGATTTGTCTAGTGACTAGAAAATAGTTCCTAAAGGAAATTAGAAAGGATAAGGTATGTTATGCCTTCCTACCTCAGGTTGCAAAAATTACGATAGCAGAGAAAGGGGTAGAAGTTCCAACAGAAGTCCAAGAAATTATGAATGAATTTAGTGACATTCTAGTGAAGGATTTAACTGATGGATTATCTCCAACTAGAAGTATAAGCCACTTCATAGACTTGACACTAGTGCAAACCTACCAAATAAGGCACCATATAGAATGACAAGCATGAAGAATGAAGAGTTGAATACACAAGTGCAAGAGCTATTGGATAAGGGGCTGATTAGAAAGAGCCTTAGTACGTGTGTTATACTTGTTGTACTAGCACCTAAGAAAGATGGAAAATGGTGAATGTGCATTGATTCAAGTGCTATACATAAGATAACCATTGAGTATAGGTTTCTATTTCCTTGTATGGATGACTTGATGGAATGTTTGAGTGGAGATAAGTATTTCAACAAGATTGATTTAGTGGATACCACTAAATTAGAATTAGAGAAGGGGATGAAAGGAAGATTGAATTTAGACCAAGGATGGATTGTATGAGTGGCTAGTGATGCCATTTGGGTTGACAAATGCACCCAACACTTTCATGAGATTGTTATGATCCAAATATGATATATTCCTAATTATAATAAGTTAAGAACTTGTGGCATGCTTAACCTTACTAGATTCGTTTATTAGTCTTACTTATTCCTTAGGATAACTTAGATAGGATGAAGGGGTGTGTCCCTACATAGTTATGCATATAAATAAGGAGAGATAGACTCTCCCAAACCATCATATCATCTAATATTGAATTCACATATTTTTTTCTGATTATTGGAGCTCACCCCCTCGAAGTGGTGTACTGTTTTCCTATTTTTTACATTTTCTTCTAAGAAATATCATAACAAGTGGTATCAGAGCTACGATTTGGGCCAAGATTTTTGTTTCCACCATAACTTTCAAACCATTGCAAATTTGGACCTAATTTTTTCTGGTTTTTGAGGTATGTGGTAGGTAAGCTTCAAGGAAACAAGTCAAAGTTCTATCATACATTTTACACAAGATATTGTAATCTTGTTTTTGTATTTCATTATTTAGCCCTATAGGCCACAAATTTTATATTTTTTTTTTAAAATTACATTTTTCAAAAGCTTATGCAAAATTAGGTTGGGTCAGTTCTTTAAATTTTATTATTAAAGATAAAATATTGTTAGTAATTTAGTGGTCAAAGTTAGGTCAAAATATTGTATTATTCTTCTTTATACACCATAATTTTTGAAAATTTTGGAATTTTTCTAAAATTAGGAAAATAAATTTATTTATAAATTATTATTAAAAAAAATTCATAATTTAGTGGACAAAATTTTGGGTAAAAAGAAAACATAAAATTTAGTCATAGCCTATGTTCTAAAATTTTATGGTTACAACTCGCACTAGATACTATCCTCCATTACTTAATAAAGAAAAATCTAGAGTTCAAGATACAAATGCATTAGAAACCATGTCATATTTAGGATCAGAGAATTTTTTTGAATCTAAAGAATATTGTCTACCACCTAAAATCATGGAAGCAATTCCTCTAGGATGTGAAACAGTAGTAAATTATATTGAGGATAATTTATTTGACCCACTTGTAACATCCTTAAATGAGGGTTTTCAGAAGTTTAAAGAAGACATATATTCTTAAAATTAAAGCCCTAATAAAACCATGAAGGTGGGTACAACCCTAATAGACAACAATAAGGCATAGGAGAACCTTTTCAAATTCCAAAATTAAACCTACCCAAAATAGACATCTGTAAGTTTGATGGTACATAAGTAACTTCATGGATAAGTATCATGGAACAATATTTTTAACTCCGTAATATAACAGACAATGCGATGGTTGACATAGCCTCACTGCATTTAGAATTTGAACCTTACCAATGGTACCAATGGATGATGAGTGAAAAGCAAGGGAAAACACTTAGTTGGAAAGAATTTACAAATGACTTACTAGCCCATTATGAGCAACCATGGAAGGGAAGCTATTTTACCCAACTAACAAATTTAAAATTATTTTGTAGTGAAAAGGGGGATTGGGGTTTGAATTGATGTTTTAGTGTTGATGGGTTTAGATCCTCCTTTCACAACAAACATTCAAGGACATATCAACTGAGTTGAATCTCTACTAAGTGGGAGAATTCACCTAATAGGTTGGGTTGTCACTTGGAATGATGTGGAAACTCAAAAATTGCAAACTAATGCCTTAATGTAATCCTCAAATATGTAGGAAACCCTAATTATGCAAAATAGTGAATAAACTGGTAAATTATGATAAATGTTTACAGATTAAGGAAGAGGACAGGGATTAATAACTAACCATTTTTTGAAGTTTTGAATTCAGAATATTTGAGGACAATGCCTTGGGCACCCAAGTCCAAGGCACTATTTTCTTCATAGAATGTAGAACTCCTTCTGACACTGATAATCATTGTTACATCTATTTTCATCACTCGAAATGCGAAGGACACTGCCTTGGGTTCCCTAGTCCAAGGTAGGCTAATTCCTGGGATGTAGAAGCTCCTTTAGGTGTAGAATGTCACTGCAACTTTGATTCTTATCTCTGTAACTCTGAAGGACATTTCCCTAGGCACCCATGTCCTAAAAATACTCTGTTCTGCATCTTTCTTTTGGATCCTAAATCCATATCATCTGCAACCTTACTCTGCAACTCCACTCCGTGAAACTTGGTACCTTTAACCTACAATCATAAATGAGTGTGGTTGGGAGTTGTGGTGTTTAGAAGCTTGCCTCAGTCAAGCCCTAGAGAGATATTCAAGTCTTTTGAACACCATTGTCAGATAAGAGTGCGTATCCCTGTGGGATAGAGGTAAAATCCAAATGATAAATGATTCAAACATAAACAAATATCACCTTGGAGGTGTATCTCTCATGGAAGGAAGAAGTTCTTGCATTCCATGAGGAGATGGAGTCAAATCTGCAAAAAACAAACAGAATAACAACACAATACTTCTATGCAACACAATGAAAGCCTTGAATCACTTTAGCATAAGATCACAAGGTCACAATGTCCATCTATTTTAAAAATGAAAGCCTAAACATGTTTATATATGCAACAACACACATTCCCACTAGGAATTTCATAATTCAAACTTAAGGTATTGGCATAAGGCCTAAAAATAGTCATATAACTGACACTTAGATTTAGGGTGTGACCCAAAATAGGGTAGGACTAGGGTGAGAGCGCCCAAGTCCTCCCACCCTATTTTAGATAGGGCTTAACATTATAGCACCCCCTAGGTCCTATTTTCCATAACACTTAGGGGTTTTCTCATCAGGATTCAAAATTAACATGCAATATGATCTAAATGCACTCTAAGGACTCGAGAGCTAAACCTTAAGAGGGAAAAGCCCCCAAGGGGACATTTTTTGACATAACATTTAGCCCCCACCTTAATGTATGTATAAACACAAGGCCAATACATGCATTAAAGTACAATCAAAACATAGCAAACATGGCAAGCACGGTGAAGACACGCCAAACACACTAAAGATAGTAACAAGCACACAAAACACATAGAAGATAGTTACAGTCACGCAAAACACAATGAATGTAGTGATTATTTTATTTTTCATTTTCTCATGAATGGATGTAGAATGGAAGTACATAGAAAGTAAACACACAACCCAAAATGAAGGAGGAGCTCATCGCCACCAGTCTTGAAACTTCATATGGGGCAATAGACATGCAATACAAATCTCAGAGTGTAGGAGGAGCTCATCACCACTAGTCTTGAGACTACACTTGAGAACAAACATGCCACACAAATCCCAAATAATAGGAGGACCTCATCACCACCAGTCTTGAAACTATGCTTGGGAACAAACATGCCATACACACACATGGAAGACAGGAGAAAACACAAAAAACAAGAGATGGAAGGTTCCTATTGCTAGGTTCACCACCATTTTAGGCACATTACAGGCACACACTAACAATTGGGCTTCACCACAACAACCTCCAAAGACATGCTTAAGGGATGATACACCAACCCCGCTTGCTTGGAGGACTTTTAAAAATGACAGGATGTGCAATCTCCTCAAGAAATACACCATCCCTACCTCCACAAAGGGCTTAAAATAAAAAAGATATGCATAATATCCCACCTCCGTAGAGGGCTTAAATATTACAATATAAAATAAAGATGTGCACTCACTCAGTGATACAATATCCCACCTCTGCAGAGGGCTTACAAACACGCTTCGTTAGTACCAAAATCATTAGATAGCTTACCTTATATATGCACTCACCTTAAGGTGGTTGATATCATATACATCTAATATCAAGCATGTTAAGGTAGGAAGAAAACACACAAGGGAACACGAGCTCTCGCAAAGCCCATGCCCCTAGAGGTGACATGCCCTTTACGTTTGCCAAATGTTGCCACAAACACACAATTTCTTGCAAGAAAAGAGGTTAGAAATCTTTCCATAAGATAATAACCACGTCACATGATCAAAAAGTAATGCATAAACATAATCATGTTAAAAATCCAAGGTTACACTATAGATTCAAAACCCGAGTATAACTGTTGGGCTATACCGTAGGGATCTCAGAACCGAGTATAAGCAAGGTGAGATCCAAGATAAACAAAGTGCATGGAGCAGAATTATTGTTATGGTTTGTTAGTGTGATAAGACATCATCAAAATATCACATAGAGTGATTCTACTAGTCAAGCATTGGATAACATATATCAACCCCATTGTCATGTATAGACTAGGTCCATTTTTGCTTACTCGTTGAAGGGACATGTGGTCTATATCAATATTATTTGTTTTTCGTCATCCTCTAGCTAGATAGAACCACTAGAAGAAGGTAAATAGTAAATCAAGAGAGGAGACACAAGTTCCTTAGGGACAATCATGTAGGAGGGTGCCCCCAAGTCACCAACTGCAACACTATGTCCTTAAGACAGAACACACAACATTGAAAATAGAGGAGAAACAATATAGAAGAATAATGATACAAATAGAAGAAGGCTCACAATAAAGGTGGTCTCCCAATATCCTTGACCTTACAAGAGTATCAAGGGTCATCCAAGGAGGCCTACACAACAAATAACACATCACGGGGGAAACACAACACGGAGGTAAAGGGTTAGAAATACTTACCTGTGGGCACAACCGAACTAATAGTTGTCAACAAGCAAATCATCATCTTCTCACTCTCAAATGTTAGAAGAAAGTGGGACATAAGGGACAAGTGCCCAACTCTTATCATTATCTTTAAGTCCATCTTCATTAAGCTCTTTGTTGTTTGTTTCAATGTTAGGTTGAATGTTTTCTTGTTGAGTTAGATTTCATTGGGCAAAAGCTTGTCTTCTCTTCCTCCTTTCCCATGCTTGTCTATTCCTTCTTGTCTTACTATTTATCTCTTCAAAGGCATTGTTATGTTTTTCCATAGGAGTTTGCACATTAGAGGAGGAAGCGCCATGTTCAAATTTCATAGGTCTCAATGAAATGTTTTTTTATCGATGAATAGCTCCCTATCCTTGTACAGATGACAGGGGAGGAACCTCAATATAGATACCATCTCTCCATGGTCGAGGTGAGTTATGAAACTTTTCCTTATCCACTTCTATCATGCCAATTATTTCATCATAGTCATAAAAGTCTTGTTTTATTCTTATTTCATTTTGTTATTTTCCTTTTTCTCTAAAGGGATCTTCAAATGCATGTCGCTCTTCCCTTATTGTTTGTAAAGGAGGCCTGGCTACTCTAGCTAGCTATTTTGCTTTGTATCGTCTATACTCTAGGAAAGATTGGTCTCTTTGTGGCTAAGGGTCTCTATCAGGTCGCAGCCAAAAGTAATCAAGAGTGAGGTTCATATCCTTAGCTAGAGGTTGATATGAATTATGGAGGATAGTATGTATTTCTCCAAGCAAAGGGAATTTTATGCCTTTGTGAATAGTTGAGGGGGCAACAATCATAGCCTTAACCTATGGATGTCCTAGTTTTACATAGAAGAGGTCAAATAAGGGGATAACATCAAATAACTGATCCATAGCTTTATCATATACTGAGACCAATAAGGTTATCTTCCCAAATGTATTCATCAAAGCTCCATTATGTGTTTTAATTCTCAAATCCGATGGTTCATAAGAATCTTATACCAAATCATGTTTAAGTTGGAACTCTTCCGTAACCACATTAGTCATGTAATTAGGGTTTATAAGTGTTCCATGCACATGTTTTTCCATTATGTTCATTGTAATGTAAAGAGGCCCTTCAGTATCTACCATTGCTTTGTCATGAGGTGTAAATGCTATTTCAAGTTCAAGGGCTCTTCTTTTCAAATAAGGCCTAGGAGCAAACCTAGAATTATTGTTGTATTGAGAAGCTATGTATATGTTTTCAAATTAATGCCAAATCAGATTTTAAAGATTTTCAACACTTATGCAAGAAAGAAGTGCAAAAGTGTGTATGAATATGACCTAAAATGCTTGTTTTTTCAACTTTTTTTTCACAAATTTCAATACAAATGATTAGAAGAAGAGGTGTTGTGAAGAATTTCAAGAGGGGAAGCAAATAATAAGCTTTATATCAACCCAATGATGCAACAATATCCTTCACAAGGGTAAGTGCACAAAGATGAGGGACCAAAAGGGGGTCTTAAGATGCCACTTTTTTTTTGAAATCAACAAACATTGATGTTGGATGAGAAATTGAAAATAGTTACACTCAAAATTTGAAGATACAACAAAAACAAGAGTCGTGCTCTGAATCTAGTTTCTAAACTACTATTTTTTTTCAAAAATGGTTGAGATTAAGGGGTTCAAAAATGGGGAGCACACAAATTGGTCTTGTTTTTCTCAAAAAAACATAACATAGCGTTTGGTGTGCTCCCCCTAAAATGTTGACTTTTTTAAGTATTTCATAAATCACTTTGGTGGAAAATTAGCTAACATCATATAGTTTATGCCTGATTTTTCTGCTACTTTTTTAATGAATATATGATTCTTTATGAATTTTCAAAGTGGACACATCCTGAAAAATAAAAAGTTGAGCGTGCTCCCCCCTAATTTTTTTGAAAACTAATCAAAATTTAGTTTTTCCTTTTTTAATGTGTATAGAATAGAGTCTAGAATGTAAAAATATATTTTTTTTCAAATTTGGATGAATGGATAAAAAATGACATGAAAAATACTATACATAGGTTTTTGGCAAAAAAGGAGGACACTAGGAAAAGAAATTGAAGATAAAAACCTTAATATATTTGAAATGTAGAAAAAATTATATGGTTAGAAAGGTAAGAGAGAGATTGACATTACTGTGGCATTTTTTTCAGATTAACATTGAAAAATGTGCAAACCTGATGGAGAGCACACTTGACATTTAGTTGTTTTTCTATAGTTAATAAAAAACATGTCTTTGGGCATTGGCATGCAAGTCCAACCCTTTCGGTTGGATGCCCAGAGAAAATCCAACCCTAAGGGTTGGTAGTTTCCAAGGCAAGTTATAATGTGAGCGCGTTATAAAAGATTTAAAAAATGCGCCCGCTTTATTAAAAACATAATAAATAGTGTATTTTTTATGTTTTTCATAATGCAAGCACATTATGAAAAACATAAAAAATACACTATTTTTTATGTTTTTATAACATGTATTAGAAATAGTGTATTTTTTATGTTTTTCATAACGCGCTCGCATTATGAAAAACATAAAAAATACAATATTTTTTATTTTTTTCAGAACTCGCTCGCGTTATGAAAAACATAAAAAATACACTATTTTTTATGTTTTTCATAACACGCTCACATTTTGAAAAACATAAAAAATACACTTTTTTATGTTTTTAATAACACAAGTGAGTTATAACGCACTCGCATTATGGCTTGGTAGTGACCGAGCCACTACCGAGCCATAACGTGAGTGGGTTATAACGCGCTCGTGTTATATGTACAATGGACCAAAAAGTGATTTTGGCAACTTTTTGGTCCCCCATCTTTGTGCACATGCCCACAACACACCTATGATGCAATTCTATATGCAAAAGAAGCCAAAATTCTAGCAAAAAATGCAAGATTTTTAAACCCTAGACATGAAATTTTGCAAGAAAGACACTATGATGAAACACTAAAGTTAGAAATCAGACCTAAATGAGTGTTTAAAATAGTAGAAAAATCTCAAACAAGATTTTAACTCCAAACCCTAGCTAATGCAAAAACTAGGTTATATGAAAAATGCACAATTTCAAGCAATTTTTAAGAATTTAAGATGAAAATGCAATGCAAATAAATAATTAATGATGAATTTCTGTAATTTAAATCAGGTCTAATGAAAATAACATAAATTAAATACAAATTAATTTAAATTATTTGAAAATGCAAGCGTAAAATGCTAATTTTGTCAAACTTTTCAATTTTTTTTGTTATTTTTTTAATGCAATAAAATGAATGAATGCAAATATATCACACAAAACTCAACAAGGTGCAAAAATTGAACAACATGGGTTTGCCAAAATGTTTTGTATGTAAAAGATGATGATGGGATTGATTTGTTTTTGTTTGGTTTGATGGGTTTAGATCCTCCTTTCACAACAAACATTCAAGGACATATCAACCGACTTGACTCTCTACTAAGTGAGATCATTCACCTAACAAGTTGGGATCTCACTTGGAATGATGTGGAAACTTAGAAATTGCTAACTAATGCCTTAATGTAATCCTCAAATATGTAAGAAATCCTAATTATGCAAAACAATGAATAAACTGGTAAATTCTGATAAATGTTTACAGATTAAGGAAGAGGACATAGAATAATAATTGACCATTTTTCTAAGTTCAAGATTAGAATATTTGAGGACAATGCCCTAGGTGCCCAAGTCCAAGGCATTGTTTTCTTCATGGAATGCATAATTCCTTCAAGCACTGATAATCATTATTCCATCTATTTTTGTCACTCGAAATGTAGAGGACACGGCCTCGAGCGCCCTAGTCCAAGGCAGATCGATTCTCAGGATGTAGAAGCTCCTTCATATGTAGAATGTCACTATAACTCTGAAGGACATTTTCGTAGGCACCCATGTCTCAAAAATGCTTCATTTTGGTTCTTTCTTTCGGATTCTGAATCCTTGTCGTCTGCAACTCCACTTCGTGAAACTTGGTACCTATAACCTACAATAACAAAGGAGTGTGGTTGGTGGTTGTGGTATTTAGAGGCTTTCCTCAATCAAGACCCAAAGAGATATTCATGTTGTCCAAACACCATTGTCAGATAAGAGTGTGTATCCCTGTGGGATAGAAGTAAAATTGAAATGATAAATATCACCTCAAAGGTATAGCTCTCATGGAATGAAGAAGTTCTTGCATGCCATGACAAGATGGAGTCAAATATGCAACAAACAAACACAATAACAACACAATACTACTCTGCAACACAATGAAAGCCTTGAATCACTTTAGCATAATATCGCAAGTTTGCAATGCCGATCTAGTTTACAAATGAAAACCTAAACATGCTTATATGCAACAACACATGTTCCTGCTAAGAATTTCATAATTCAAACTTAAGGTGTTGGCATAGGGCCTAACAACAGTCATATAATTGACACTTAGATTTAGGGCCTGACCCAAAATATGGTAGGACTAGAGTGCAAGTGCCCAAGTCCTTCCTCCCTATTTTAGGCAGGGCTTAACATTATAGCACCCCCTAGGTCCTATTTTCCATAACACTTAGGGGTTTTCTCAACAGGATTCAAAATTAACATGTAATATGATCTAAATACATTATAAGGACCTATGAGATAAACCTTACGAGGGAAAAGCCCCCAAGGGGACATTTTCTGACATAACAAAAACAAATAGGGTCTATAGCTGAATTTAATTTCTAAGCATATGAGATTGGCAATTTCAACTCAAGATGTGACTCCTTATCAGAGGCTCCAACTATACATCAATGGACATAATGACCAAATTAAACATGATGTTTGTTTGTTGGAACCTCTTATAGTTAGAAAAACTATGCAACAAGCATTACACATTTAGCAATGAAACCTCACCATCAAAAAATCCATAGACGATCAAACTATAAATGTGAGTAATCCTATTAACAAAATTGGGGACATCTTCCTTAACCCAAGACAAGTTACTAAGCTCTCACTTGAACAAGAGGCAGAGAAAATCTAGAAAAATGTCTATGTTGGCATCATGATAGTAAATGGTCTAGGGGTCACAAGTGTGGTAACAATGAGAAGAGATTAATTATTATTGAGAATAACGTTGAAGAAGAGGGATAAGTATCTATAGAGGAGCCAAATAGGGAACTTAAACATACAAATTTAGAGGAGGAAGAAAGTGCTACTATCTCACTACATGCATTGAATGGCACAAGCAAACCACAAATGCTCAAGGTATTTGGTTATATAAAAAAGAGAAACGTGATAGTGTTGGTTGGTATAGGTAGTACACAAAATTTTATTGATAGAATATTGGCTAATGAACTCAATTGTTTTGTGTTTCCAATCTCTAATTTTTAGGTTATGATAGTAGATGGGAAACAACTCTCTTGTGGTGGTAAACGCCATCATATAAAATCTTCAATGAGAGATTATCAACTAGATTCAGAAATGTTTGCTATCCCAATTGGAGGAGTGGATGTAGTTTTAGGAGTGCAATGGCTTAAACAATTGGGAATAGTGTCCTTTAATTTTTAGGAATTAGAATGACCTTTAGTGTAAAAGGACAAAAATATAAACTTATAGGGATACAATCAACACCAAGTCAAATTATTAGCTCCCATAGGATGGAGAAATTACTTAAGAATGGTTCTTCTAACATAGGGGAACAACTACATTTTTTAGAAGCACAAGATGTGAAAACTCAAGATCAATCAAAGATTCAAGAAATCATTGAACAATAATATCAACATGCATTTCAAAAACCCAAGGGTCTATCAATAGTCAAAGACTGTGATTGTTCCCTTGAATTAATACCAAGAAGTATTGTTCATCCCAAAAAAGTTCCTATTCATCCCTAATGATTATGGTTAACAAGAAGGATGAACCATCGAGAATGTGTCCACATTATAGGAAGTTCAGCAAGCTCACTCTGAAAGATAAACTTAATATTTCAAATATTGACTATATGAATTTAATAATGCAGTTCTCTTTTCTAAGTTAGATTTACATTTAGACTATCATAAAATTCAAATAAAGGAAGAGGATATAAATAAGACTACATTGAGAACACATGGGGCTTATTATATATCATTTAGTGTCACTAATACTAAATCAACTTTTCAAAGCCTCATATATTTAATGTTCCACTCATTTCTTCAAAAATTGGTGTTGCTATTCTCTAATGATGTATTCATCTATAGTAAAACATGTAATGATGAACAATTCATAGAAAAGATTCTAGAGTTTCTAAGCATTAAGAGCAACACTTTTCTAAAGGGGATGGGAATGTTATGATCCTAATATGATATATTCCTAATTATATAATTTAAGCACTTGTGCCATACTTAACCTTACTAGATTCATTTATTGGTCGTAGTTATTCCTTAAGATAACTTAGGATGAAGGGGTGTGTCCCTACATAGTTATGCATATAAAAAAGGAGAGATAGACTCTCCCAAACCATCATATCATCTAATATTGAATTATGATATTATTATCTAATTATTAGAGGTCACCCCTCGAAGTGGTCTTCTACCATCTTTATTTTTATATTTACTTACAAGAAATATCATAACAGAGACTGATGAATGTGGTAATGAAGCCTTTCCTTGGAAAATTTGTTATTGTTTATTTGGATGAAATCTTGATTTTTAGTAAAACAAAAGAGAAACACTTATTGCACCTTAAGATAGTTTTGCAAAGGTTAAAAGAAGAAAAGTTTCTTGTAAACTTGGACAAATGCAATTTTATGCAGAGGGAACTAGTATATCTAGGTTTTGTAGTCTCTAAAGAAGGATTGAGGATGGATCTTGAGAAGGTTAAGGCAATAATGGATTGGCCTTCACCCAAAAACATGTTTGAAGCTAGAAGTTTTTATGAGTTGGTGATATTCTACAAAATGTTCATAAAAAATTTCAATGGAATATGTGCACCAATCACTAGGACAATGAAGGGTGTTAGGAAAGAGTTTCAGTGGACAGCTGTAGTAGAAAAGAGCTTTCAATTGTTGAAGAAGAAGGTGATAGAACAATCAGTGTTGGCATTGCTAGACTTTGGCAAAGTGTTTCAAGTAGATTGTGATGCCAGTGGTAGTGCAATTGGGGGAGTGTTAAGTCAAGAAGGTAGACCCATTGCCTACTTCAGTGAGAAACTAAAAGAAGAAAAGAGGATATACTCAATTTGTGATCAAGAATTCTATGCTATAGTATAGGCCTTGAAGAAGTGGAGGCATTACTTTCTATCAAATGAGTTTGTAATGTACATAGACCACCATGCCTTGTAGTACATCATCATTCAAGGTAAGTTAAGCCAAAGGCATATGAAATGGATGGAGTTTCTATAACTTATTCTTTTGTCTTGAAACATAGGAGTGGTAATTCAAAAAGGGTAGCAGATGCACTTAGTAGGTGTTTATTGTTGAATGAATTAAGGGTCAGTGTTGTTCGCTTTGATGCAATAAAGGAGTTGTATCTTGATGATCTATATTTTATTGAAGCATGGACAATAAGTAGAAGTCTAGTGGAGGGAGATGAGATGCCATGGCTGGAATATTACATCCAAGATGGCTTGTTGTTCAAAGGACATAAATTATGTATACCCCGAGGTTCAATGAGGGATAATGTAATAAGAGAAAAACATAGTGGAGGCTTGAGTGGACATTTTGGAATAGATAAGACATTGGCACAACTAAGTGAAGGTTATTTTTGGCCTAGAATGAGTGTAGATGTGAGGAGATTGGTACAAGGTTGTAGAATTTTCTAGAATGCTAAAGGAACAAGACAAAACACAGGACTATATCAACCATTGCCTATATCAGAGAGATCATGGGAGCACTTGAGTATGGATTTTGTTTTGGGATTGCCTTGAGAACAACAAGGTAATGATTCTATTTTTGTTGTAGTGGATAGATTTTCAAAGATGGTTCATTTCACACCATGTCAGAAACTACTAGTGATGCATTAATTTTCAAAGAGGTAGTCAGGTTGCATGAACTGTTTAAGAGCACAGTTTCTGACAGGTACACAAAATTTGTTGGCCACTTTTGGTGTACATTATGGAAGAAGATGGGAACTGAATTAGGATTCAATTCAGCCTATCATCCCTAGAATGATGGATAGACTAAGGTTGTGAACAAAAGTTTGGGAAACTTGTTGAGATGTTTAGTGGAAGACAAACCACATCAATGGGACCTTATCTTGGCACAAACAGAATTCTCTTACAACAATTTAATGAACAGAACTGTAGTAAGGAGCCCATTCCAAATAGTTTATGGGTACAACCAGAGAGGTGTTGATGAGCTGAGAGAGTGTAGATTTGAACATGAAGAGTAATGTAGTAGATGATTTTATAAAACACATTCATGAGGTTCACATAGAGGTGAAGGAAAAGTTGGATAAAAGTGCCAACAAATGCAAAGAACATACTAATATGCATAGGAGGGATCAAGAGTTCTAGGTTGGTGAGCTAGTTTTGGCACATTTGAGGAAAGAAAGCTTTCCACAAGGAACATACAATAAGTTGAACTTTAAGAAAATGGGCCCATGCAAGGTTTTGAGGAAGTTCTTATCCATGTTCTAGGTGTTTTTGAGGAACATGGTGAAGTGGTTCCCAAGTAGTATCTTCAAGGTGCATGGACCATGCCATTAGATTAGGACATTAGTGATGGTGCAGTTGTGAAGTTGGTGAGAACACGTATTCATGACTCCTTTTGGCTAGATAATAATAGATCCTTCCACATGGAACTCAAGAAGAATAGTTTAAATAGTGACCTAGTGGCCAAGAACCTTCTTCAAACAAGAGACATAGAAGACATGATGAACACAAGGGGAAGGTGGGAGTTCTAGCTTGTAAACATCAAGACCAATCTACTAAAAAACTTTGTAGGGACCATAGAAGCAAGGAACAAGCTTCCGATACCTTTCAACCACAAGGATGATTATTTATATGGTTGCAACTAGAGGAAAACCATATTTCTAGGTTAGGAGCCTGATTTAGAATAGTTTTAAATAGATTGTTGCTTCATGTGATTCTAAGCCACATGGAGGTTTCTGAGAAGGATTTAAAGAATACTATCACATGTGCTAAGGCTAGTATTCACTAGATTGATATGAGAACTACTAGGAATGTAAAAAATGAAGAGATGGTGTTTTTTCTTATAAATTGCTCCATATGGAGTCATTTTTTTGGTTGGGTGATATGAGGTGTTGACACAAAAAAATGTTTACCTACCAAATATGGCCTCTATTTGTTAACCACATGTAGGATGGCCATCATTTCCTTCTCATAAGTGGAGCATACCAAATTGTGTCTAGATAATGCCTTGCTGGTAAAGGTAGTGGGATGATCCTCTTGGATGCGAACTACACCAATTTCATTTCCACAAGCATTACTTTCAATAATAAATAGTTTGGAGAAGTTAGGCATGCCAAGAATTGGTGTTATACACATAGCCTATTTAAGGATTGTGAAAGCATGTTTTGTGGTAGGGGTCCATAAAAAGGTATCCTTTCTTAGAAATGTTGCCAATAGAGCAACAATTTTTCCATAATCTCTAACAAATTTCTAATAATAGCCAGTGAGACCCAAAAATATATGAAGGCTTTTGAGTGTGGGCCAAGTTTGCATGGCATGAATTTTGTTAGGGTCAACCCAAACATCTACTAAGGACATAATATGGCCAAGATATTCAATTTCCTTCTAACCAAAGGAGCACTTGGAGTGCTTGGCACATAGTTGATTATTATAAAGAATCTATAATACCATGTTAAGGTGTTACAAATGGTCTTCCCAAATTCTACTATAAATCAAAATGTCATCAATGAAGACAAATATGAATTTATGGAGAAAGGGCCAAAATATTTTATTCATCAATTCTTGAAAGGTTGATGGGGCATTAGTAAGTTTGAATGGCATGAACAAAAATTCATAGTGACCCTCATGATTGTAGAATGTTATCATTGGAATATCTGCTTCATTGAGATGAATCTAATGATGGCTAGAGTGTAGATCTAATGTGGAGAAAAATTGGACACCATGAAGCTCATCATGTAACTCATCTATCATTTGAATTGGGAATTTATCCTTAATAGTGAGTTTGTTTAACCCACAAAAGTCAATGTAGAGTTGCCAAGACCCATTTTTTTGTAAACAAGAAGAATAGGTGAACAATATGGGATAGTGTTGGGAAAATGACATCGGCCTTCATAAGTTCTTATACAAATTTTTAGTTTTAGTTTTTTCAAGGAATGGATACATGTAAGGATGAATGTTAGTAGGAGCATTCCCTAGATTAATTTGAATCTGATGGTCCTCTGTATGGTGAGGTGGTAAGCCAATAGGTTGGTTGAACACTGTAGAATGCTTATCTATAATTAGTTGCAAGTTTGTAGAGTGACCAAAAGTAGGAGGGTTGAATTGAATGGAGCATAATTAAGCAATGATCCCATGGGACTTTTTGTTTAGGAGCTTCTCCCTTTGATGTGAGTTGATAAGACTAGTATGCCTAGGGGTAATGCCCTTTAATGCATACTTATGCCCATTATTAGAGAATTGCATCTAAATTTTAGAGAAATCCCATAAGATAGGGCTTAGGGTATCTAGTCATTGAGTGCTAATAACTATGTTATAGCTGCTCAAGGGTAAGAAAAAAATATATGAACTGGGACTTATAGTCCCCCATATCAATTCGAACATTTAAGTATTTACCTTTACAAGGTAAAGTTTCTCCATCAATTGGAAATCATAACCTCAAAGTTAGAGTAGAGATACACAAAGCAATCAACTTGTTTAGTGAGTTGTGGATCAATGAAATTGTGCATACCACCAAAGTCAATGAGAATGGTGGGGGGATTATTCTTTAAATACCCTTGACTTTCATAGGTTGAGGACTAGTGATCCTTGCTAGGGCATATATACAAAAATTTGGATAGTTATCTATAGGAGTGAAAATTGGTAGCAGGAAGTTCTTTTGATTGGGTTTTTGGAGCATCTTCCCATTCCTCATCCTTAGGAGGAGACTCAACATTAAGTATATAGATTTTTTGTTCAAAACACTTGTGACCCCTTGTGAATTTTTCATCATATTTATAAGATAGCCCCTTTTCTCATTGAGCTTGTATTTCAACCTATGTGAGGCATTTAGTTAGAGTGAATTTTGTAGATTGTGATAGAATAAGGTGTGGTGGTGCAATGTCCTTGAAAGGAGGAAGAGTTGAAAAATGACATTGAGCAATGAGCTTATCCTCTACAAGTTTGGATAGACCAAAAGGTTCCATCATGTCCTTTGGTTTGAACATTTTGACAAAGGATTGAATTGAATCCTTAAGGCCACTAGTGAAGCAAATTGTGAAAAAAGAGTCAGACAAGCCATTAATGTGATTGTCTAGTCATTCAAATTTAGTTTGATATTTCTAAATTGTACTAGTTTATCAAAGCCTGGTAAGAGTATCGATAAGATTCTCATAGGCACTAGGGCCAAACTAAACCAACAATTGCTTGAAAAAGGTTTCCTAATTAGGTTCATCAAATTAACCTTGAGATACCAATGATACCTTTAGATAAATTATTTTTCTAGATGGAAAGAGGCAATAGGTACCTTGTTCGTTAGAGGAGTGTTATGTTGGCTAAAGTACTATTCATCTCTATATTGTCAACTAGTAGGATCAGTGTTGTCAAATCTAGGGAAATCTAATTTTGGGCCGCATAGCATATAACCAAATGTATTTCCACAATTAGATGGTTTCTCGTTATGGACATGACTATTGAGTGTTGCATTTTGGGCATTAAGACCATGAACCATTTGTGTCAAGTTAGAAACCTTATTCTCTAATTCTAGAAATTATTGTCCATTTCATGGGTGCCAGAATACACAATCATGAGGTGGGAAGGGTGTCAAATAAAACTTCTAGAAATATGTCTCAAAATGATTGAAATGGCAATTGGTTCAATGGAATAATTTGCCAAAAATGAAAAAAGTGATTTTTTAAAACTTTTTCCCATTTTCTATTTGTTTTTTAAATCATAGACCCCCCTAGCGAAAATATTTAGACTAGTAAATACTCTATGGTACTCAAATCAAAATATGTCTTCTCTCTTTTGATTTTGTTGGCCTCTACTATTTCTAAACATCTTGTCTATTGTTTCTTGGAAAAAAATTACTAGGTATTTCTATATTGGCCATGACCTTATGTCACATCCCTAAATTTTGACTATGTTTTACTTTTTACTTGAATGTAATTAGTAGTTAATTTTTCATGATTTAATGATTTGACATTATGTGAAAATGTCAAGACAAATCAATGATTTCATGAGTTTGAGTATATATTCATAGAATTTAGACATGTGATTATATGTTATCATGATTATTTATTCACAATGTATGTGGGTTAACTAATGATACAGTAATCCTAGTTTGGTGTTTGCAAGTTGTATTCAGGAAATAGGTTTTCCACCCTCCAAGAAAGAGAGCAAGAGTATCATCGGAGATAAGTGAATAGACATATAGAAAGAACAAGTTGTTTCCATCTAAGTATAGTGTTTCTCAATTAGTGAACTTTGTTAGTTTGGTAAGTTATTTTCAACTTTATGGTCTTGGGTGGTTTTCCATTTGACTCTAGTCAATTTGACATCAATTCCTTAAGCATAGGTTTTTTCGTAAACCAAGAAGGGATGGTTCAACTAATCGACAAGATGTAGTCATAATTGACGTTTTCCTCATATAGTTTATATTCAGAAGACTATATTTATGCTAGTGGTTAACTATCTCTTCTTTGGTATTTCCAATTGAAATTTTTCTATATTATATCTTATTAGGTTAATTATGTTTATCTATTTTGCTAAATATGTGAGATGGAGAGGGGGATAATACCTCAACCCCATTCTCGAATCTCATTACGTGTTTGAAAAATAACGTACAAGGTATACATTGTGTATGTTTTCTTTATCACTTTATATATATATATATATATATATATATATATATATATATATATATATATATATATATATGTTATGTTTGATATTTAATAAGACCTTTTGTGTTAGGTTGACGACCTCTTAATGAAAGAGGTTAAGAGATGTGTTTTGTATTTGCTTGTGATATGTGGTCCTTCAACCCTATTTTCTTTCTACTATTATAGAGAGTGGAGTATCTTATGACCTAATTTTTGGTGGTCTTTAATGAGCATTATCCCTTTTGTTAAGCATGTCATCAAGAGAGTTAAGACTGACATTAATAAAAGAAGTAGGAAGTGAATATAGAAGAGTACTCTATTTAATACCACGAAAGAGTTCTCTTTGTATATACACAAATGTACACCAAGAGACATAGAAGGTAATTAATGGCATTTGAAGCGTGATGAGGAGAAAGGATGTCAGAGAACTACTAAAGGAGAAAGAAGAGCCTTGTTTGCCCGATGAGCTCACATATTCTCTTCTTCTTAAGAATATTTTTTTATGATTTTATTGGCCCTATAGATTTATTTGATAATGTGTTATGAGTAATCGATAACATAGCATATATATACATATTACTGTGATGTGAATAGTTCATAGTGTAGACACCCAAAAATAACATAAACTGTTATTTTGCCATGTCAATCATACTCCTGTGAATTAATTATTCCCCCTTAGTTTATTAAATAATATTAAGCTAATTATTCTTCTAAATCAATTATTTCTCCTCTCTCTAAAATTAATTAAATAATATTAATTATTTAATTAATCAAACTATTTCTATTATCTAACTCTCATCCTCTCAAGTTAAATAAATAAATCAAAATTTATTTAACACATCTTCTCAAATTAAATAAATTAACTCAAATTTATTTAATTCTAATCTCACGTTGCTTTTTAAAAATATCATTTCTTTTACTTTTCCTCCAAATCTTATCTTATTTGTTTTCCTCACATATTTGAATGAGAAAAAAATCAAAATCCTAAATATGTGGTTTTTTTATCTCATTCAAATC
Organism: Cunninghamia lanceolata; assembly: GCA_027924645.1. Classification (NCBI taxonomy): domain Eukaryota; kingdom Viridiplantae; phylum Streptophyta; class Pinopsida; order Cupressales; family Cupressaceae; genus Cunninghamia; species Cunninghamia lanceolata. The sequence continues at coordinate 3,155,104 of BSBN01000236.1, forward strand.
CTCACTTCCAAATTTAACTTTGAGTTAATAAATCAATGCCCTTGATTTTCATAGTCATCTCATCTCAATCTTGATTTATGTGTGCAACTCCTCATGTTTTTCTCTTGGCTTGTTGTCTCGTCGATTTCAAACCATTGGTCGTAATTTCAGTTCTTTTCAATCTTAGCCCTCCACTCCTTTCTTGGAAAACTATATAAGAATGCATCCTCTAAGCCTTTTGGAGGACTTCGGAGTCTAACCTTACTCTTATCATTTTATATCTAGAAATCTTCTCACTAATCTTCTCACTAATCATTTATCAAAGCACATCGAAGCACTCTATCATCAAAGCAATCCTGTTATGTCATTTTGAGAGCTATCACGAAGAACATGACGTTTGAACAATAGAGCTTTTGGTTTGATTGTTCCTATAGTTACATTCATAGTTTTTTTATTATCTTGCTCTATTGTGCGCACATTAGATTTGTCTTTGATTTATATTCGTTTTAATGCATTATTAATCCAAGTACATTTCTAAGCCGTATATTTTGGCACCCACTGTGTATTTCATATCATTGGTTGTTGTTTATTTGCAAATATTTTGTAACGATATATTGTTGTTTAGTATGTGCTTACTGTGTGTTTAAGGTTGTTCTCCACCAAATACCCGGATCATCTCAACTTGCAGTGACCCTCACAAGTCATTGCTGCCTTTTTTTCTCGCTGATCTTTCATCGCCATCATTCACAGATACACAACAAGGTCACCGTTTGAATTTTGAGTTGGTGGTCATTGTTGGCTGGGCTTAAACATCACACTCTAAGCTTTGACTTAGACGTGTGCTGGTGGTCCCTGTTCAACTCCATTTTTGTCTAGGCCCATTCCATTAAACATTAACTGCGTTTGAACAGACCGTGACTACCTCACCTGCTCCTGCCTCCAGTTAGTTTTAAATTAGGGAGTTCCAAAGCTCCCATTTTGGCACAGGCAGGGAGGATGCTGGCTTTACAATTGCCAGTTTCATTTGCTTGAAAGTTTCTTAAGTCATTGTCAACAACACTGAGTTTAAACAACACACATTAAGCTTTGACTTGCTTAGGTGGCTGGTGGGCCCTTTCTCTTACTCTGTTTTGTTAATGTGTTAATAAGAGAAGGGGCCCACCAACCACCTAAGCAAGTCAAAGCTTAGTGTGTGTTGTTTAAGCCCAGCCATCAAGGACTAACTATGTTCATGACGGCTATGCATTTAAAGTTGTCGGCAATTATTCAATTGGTGTTGTTTTAAATATCATTGTCAATTTTGGTCAATAAAAATAAGACAAATATTTAGTATTTTTTGTTGTCGATGATGTATAAAATTGTTGTTATTTGAGCATTGAACATATCAACTTTGAATTTGAGAGTGCTTTTTGATTCAATTGTGTATGTTTTTGTTTCAACATTTCCGATCATACTTAATGATCCATCATCAGGAAGAGGATAGTTATAGATTAGATAGCAGACATGAACTTTCTAAAAGAAAACAGAGGGGAAGAAGGGAACAAAAAATGAAGGGTAGAAAGGGAAGAGAGAAAATAAAAATAAAACAAAAAGAGAGAGAGTTAAGTGAAAAGAAAAGAAGAGAGAAAGATAGGAAACCATTGGTTTTAAAAACATACTAGTAAAGCAACCATACAAACAAACAAACCAACAAAAACTGACAATTTAAAACAAAAATTACTTTTATATATATATATATATATATATATATATATATATATATATACCAAATTATTTAAAACAAACAAATACATAAACACCCATACACCCAAGTATCGTATATTATATTGAAAAAAGACAAACAAAAGGAAAAAAGTACATAAACTTCTGTATAAAACCAAATCTATAAGCAAAAAATAATAACAAGAGAAGATAAAAATATGTGCGTAGGCATATATATATACATTCACATGAAAAAATCAGAGGAAAAACAATAAAATAAGACTCCTATATATTACATTAGGCAAATACAAAACTATCAAAAGGTAAAACCAAACCAACAAAGAATGAAAATGGGACCTATCAACTTTACCAATAAAAATGGGACAAATATTTATTTATTTTTGGGATGTTGCGTGTGGACGAGGTTTAAAATTGTTGCTGCTTTCAATAAAGTGATTTATTGTATAGTTGTTAGTCAATTGTCTTCCTCAAACATCTTAATACGGAGCTCCAATTATTCGTGTATTTCGGCTAAAAGTCTATTCCGGGTCCGGCTTTTCTTCCGGTTAAAAATATGAAACGAACGAGTTTTCTTCGGGTCATGGTGAACGCTAGCAGGGACTAAAATTGGTGTTCTTAAACATTGACCACTTTTTGATATAGACGAGGTATAAAATTGGTGTGGACCAGGTATAAATGTTTGACCATCAAATAAAGTGATTTTTTTTTTCATATTCGTTAGTCAATCGTCTTCTTGAAACATCTTACTAAGGAGCTCCAATTATTTGTGTTTTTCGGCTAAAAGTCTCTGCTGGGTCCTGCTTTTCTCCATTAGGGGAAATCACAGTACTGCCAGAACCGACTTTTTCGTCTAATCTGTTAGGCAAATTGCAGTCTAAGAATTTCTAGGCACTTTCCTTTTCATTTATAAAAGAAACCCAGGAGTAGGCTACTTTCATGCCGCTGCGGAAGGACATTGCGCTCCAACAAAATCTCTGCAAGATAATTATGGCTTGTATGAACGGTTTGGGTATCCTCTTCCTTTACTCTATATTTTTTCTAAGCTTTCAATCTCATTTTCTGGATGGATGTCCTCTCCACGAATTGAAAGCTCTTTTGAGTATAAGGCATAGTTTAAATGACTCCGGCGGAAAGCTGAATTCTTGGGAGGGAGAAGATTGTTGTACATGGAGAGGTGTCCATTGTGATAAAGTAGAGATGGGTAGACAGGTCTCCAAGTTGGATATCCATGGCTTTTACCTTGAAGGCAATATGAGCTCAAGCTTGCTTGAATTGAAACATCTCGAGCATTTGGATTTGGGGGCTAATAGTTTCAGCTGGGAAAGTCTGATGCCTGCAGGTTTGGGTTCTTTAGCAAACTTAGCATATCTAGATATGTCTATACCGAAGAGTCAGTATGGAAGAGCAAGTATTTTGAGCATACAGTGGTTCGTTAGGTTGTCATCACTAAAATATATTGTATTGAATGGGTTACAGTTGCAGAGCGCTGAAATAAGCCCGGGTATTGGTAGTCTTTCGCAGCTTAAGCATCTGGAGCTGTCCTCATGTGGTCTGCAAGGTTCCACCATGCTTAATTCTTTGGTCAATCTTTCCTCCCTTGGTTTTCTGGACCTAAGTAGGAATAACATTTCAGGATCAATACCTAGTTGGATAGGAAATATGAGCAAATTAACCTCACTTGATCTGAGTTCCAATGCTTTAAATGGTTTTATACCCACTCGCTTAGCAGATCTTCATTTCCTCACATACCTTGACCTTTCCTAGAACAGCATCGTTGGAAGCATTCCCACGACTGTTGGAAGTCTCACCAATGTTAAGCTTTTAAACCTCTCACATAATCTATTGAGCGGTTATATACCAGCTAGCTTTGGTTTCCATATGAATCTTACCTACATAGATCTTAGTTGCAACATGCTTATCGGTCAAATCCCTTCTCCTGTTGGAAATCTGTCTGCCCTTGTCACATTAAGATTAAAAGATTAAAACTTGACTTGAGCGACACTGGATTGAGTATCAAGTACAGCTCGACCTGGACCCCCCGTTTCCAACTTCTGGAGCTATCTTTGAGAAGATGTAAAATTGGAGGTCCAATCCCGAGTTGGATTGCAACGCAATATGGGCTTCTAACGTTGGACTTGTCAGATACTGGACTTGTGGGAAGTCTTCCTCCTTGGCTATGGGGTTTTTCATCAGACTTGACAAGGCTAAACCTGTCATATAATCATTTGGAAGGGCCTTTCCATCCTACCTTAGTGAGACTGCAGCTATTGGATCTTTCTAAGAATAAGTTGAGTGGACCTTTAGTGGCCGATATTGATGAGCATGTCTTGTCTGTAGAAAGATTGTTCCTTGCAGACAACAAATTGGAAGGGAAAATCCCAGCTTCATTAGGAAATATAAGCTCTCTGTCTATCCTGGATTTGTCAGGGAATTTGTTAACAGGCAGTGTCCCTGCTAGTTTGGGTGGTTTGCTAAATCTTCGGATGCTGAAATTAGAAAACAATCATTTGGATGGAGAGATTCCTGGCAACCTTGGCAGCCTATCACAGATTGCTGTGTTCAATATAGCAAATAATCATTTTGAGGGTAAGATCCCTAATGAGCTGGGTAATATGACACAGCTTAGGTCTTTCCGCATCCAAAAGAATAACATACAAGGACTCCTTCCGCTTTCTTTTACAAAATTTTCAGCGTTACAAGTGCTTGATGTTGGAGAAAACAATTTGACAGGGGACATCCCAGATTGGATTGCTAATTTATCAAGTCTGCAAGTTCTGGTGATGAGACATAATAAATTCAATGGCGAACTTCCTCCGCAGATCGGTAGAATGCCTCGGATTCAGATTATAGACCTTTCTTCGAACCTGTTGTGTGGTGAAATCCCGGAAAGTTACATCAATTTTTCAGCCATGAACGATGTACAGCAAAAGGACATACAGTTTCTAGGGGAGTACAGATGGAATTACTCTGAATACATTTTTTCTAATAGCAAGTCCTATAAAGAAGACTTAACTGTACGTATCAAGGGCAATGATTTGCACTATGAATACATTCTTTCTAGCTTCACGTGCATTGATTTGTCACATAACAGATTGCGGGGCCATCTTCCACCTGGAGTTGGAAACCTTAAAGGCTTGATCTTTCTCAATCTCTCCACGAACACTCTCAGTGGGCCAATTCCAGAGACCTTGGGAAATTTAGAGCTGTTGGAATCCTTGGACCTTTCTCTGAACAATTTTTCAGGACAAATTCCATTCCAGATTGGTCTTTTAGATTATTTGGGATATTTAAATCTGTCTTACAACAATCTATCAGGAAGGATACCATTGGAAGCACGTCATATGATGACATTTGAAAATTCATCATTCTTAGGAAATCCAAATTTGTGGGGATGCCCGCTTGAAAGAAAGTGTTCTCATCCTTTTCCAAAATTCTCTCCTCCTCCCACCATATATGTGAAGGAAGAGACAGAGGAAGTATTTCCATGGTATGAGATGAGTGTTGGATTGTCAGTTGGAATGGGATTTTCTACAGTGGTGATGGTGCTTGCATTGAAAGTAAGGTGGAGGAATAAATGCTTTGAAGTGATGGACAGTGCTGTAGCATTTCTCTTTGCCAAGCTTTTCAATTGGTGAAGGTAATATTCACTGGATTTCTGTTGTGGACGGCTGATCTCCTGTGTGTCTGTAAATAATTGGAGGAAGCCTTAACCATATTGTACAAAAGTTTTATTGGGTACTGTATTGCTTTGCCGTTCAATCCTTACTACACATAAGCAGATATAAAAGTATATAGTCTTTTGTTTTTATTAATGACCTGTACAGAAAACAAGTGCCAAGTAGTGGCCAGTACCTGCCATTTGTTTTTTTGTTGATGTATTACAGTAAGAGATTTTTAGATCTTTAGATAGAAGTAAATATGTTTGAATAATTGTAAACATTCTAGTATGTATTTCATGCAGTTGTAATATAAGTGGCACATTATTATTGGACTGAATGAAATATTTAATTTTAAGAAGCCTAAATAATGGTTAAGTGTTATGTAACGTAGTGAACAACTTCCTCTTGCTCTCCATATGCCCTGTATTTTGATAAGTATTAGTATAATGAAAATAAACTTTTTACGAAATTATTTTATGAAGTTGAATGTAGTAGAAATAGGTGGAATCCACGCTTAATTACAACTATATACCGTGGCAACAGGGAATATCTACAATCCAGATTCGAAGCTACTAAGCTAATAAGTAGCCGACAGGCTTTTATATATAAGCATTTTAGTTCTCGGAATTGTCTCACGCCGTAAAAAGAATTCACGCCTGCAGACTTTCTAAAACTCCACGATATGTCAGCATTATATTACTCGGAAAAATGTCTCACGCCGTTTTTACACGCCGATTTAGAAAATGATGCCGTTAAATCTTATAGACTCGTTTTGATGTCGGAAAAATTCGTGCCAGAAAAAGTATCATGTTGTTTAAATGCCCCGCCGGAATTTTGGTTTTTTCAAAGGAAAAGGAAAGGGAAAACGTTTGAAAGCAAACAACTCAGGTGAGCATATCCAAATGCAAGATTTGAGGTGAGCTGAAGGGATCGCGAATTCATAGCGAAAAAGCGATGTTATCAGATCTGGAGACTTACTAACCGTTAGGCTTTTTATACTTGATTATTATAGTGCTCGGAATTGTCTGACGCCGTAAGAAAAAATCACGCCGGGAAATTTTCTGAAGTACGTATTCCTTGAACCTATGGACGCAAGTGACAGTATAGAAAAGCACAGCCCATTAAAATTGTTCCATATGACTATGCGAAATCACATCACAAGGCAGCATAAACATCTCTTTACACCATGATTAATAGCATGGATCTGCAGCATAAACGACATGAAACACCATTGTCGCTCTCGCACGGGCAAGACAAAAATAGATATGTATCAAAAAGGGTAAATACCTTTCCAGTTTCAAAACACCCTGCATCGCCTAATTTCACCAAATGTAGGTGATAACAGAAACACAAGCAATCATAATAAGATCAATAAAAACAGGCCTAATAAAGCACTGATTTGAAAAGATCCACACACTTACCAGAATTTTAGTCCAGATAATCTGCAAAATAAAGAACAAAACCCTTAAAGTCACGAATAATAGATGGAAACCCTTAGACCTTCAGAGAAACCTAGAAAACCCGCAATTGGGTTCATTATCAAGGAGATCTTGGCAATCTGTAGAAGTTTGATTATTAATGAGCTGCATGATCTTGTGGGAAGTAAAATTTGAAAGATATAGAAGAATATGCCTGAAATATACAGAATATGGTATTATAGTATCAATGGCTTATTGACAGGCGTCCCACTATGCTGTCAATTACATTTGTACTTTATCAGCCCCTGGAGATCCATTGGTATTCACAATTTAGCTAAAATAGATTAGGGTTTCACTATTAGCAAGCAATCATGTATATAATATACAAGTACAAGGGATCATATTCTTCATACTTCCAATCTCATGGGCGACGTTGGCAAAGAAAGCAGCGAGCTCTCCCTTGCGAACTTCAAGAGTTCCGGTGGTGCCAAAACCGGCTAAATTGCTAGCTTTTGCTGCGCTGATAAAGCCATCGTAAGTGTAGAAGTTCTTTCCCTTGCAAGAAGCAGGATTTCCAGATATAATTCGGTTAAAGAAGGTCTGGGTGATAATAGATTCAATGGATCCGGAGGGAGCAGGAACAGAAGGTGAAGGCGCAGGATTAGCAGGTACAGAAAGCGAAGGCGTAGGTTTAGCAATACATGGGCCCTGTTGACAACCAGTTCCACAATAATCTTGAGTAGTTCCTATCATCCAACAAGCGTAGGCTTAGTTTTTTACGGTTCTACGGTGCAGAAAATGAAGAAACAGAAGAAAAATCATCAATCAACTTACCCATCAATTTAGTGGAAAATCATCATAGGCAAGCCACCAAGCTTTCTGAGCTTCCATAGAAGAAAGGCTGTCTTCTCTCCACGAAATACGTTGAGTTAAAAAGATTGTCAATCAAAGCCTCCCCCAATACCCCTCCGCTTCAACACCACTCGAGGAATCTGTCATATCAAGAAAAGATAGAAAGATCAAATCTTACCTATTATAGACAAGATTTCATAAGATCTTTTATACAAATGTCTTCTCCCATTATTTCATTATTGAGCTAAAAGTAAAGAAAGTTCATTTGATTTGATTTTGAGTATGGGTAGGATTAACTCTATGTCACTTTCCTATGGTTGATGTTGATTCACCCATTTATTGTTTGCATAGATTAACGTGAAGACAGCAATAAGAGGTGAAATCTTATAACCAATCATATTTGTTTTGCAGACACTACAAACTATAGTCATAAGAAAAATAAAAGAATTTGATTTGTCAACAGTTCAAAAAAATAATACAACAGTTCTTGCATATCAAATGCATAAGTACCCATGCCAAGGCAGGGACTAATAATGATTAATAACAAACAAAGTGTTATTATCTACAATATTCTCAAAAGACAAATAATAATTGACAAGTCTATCTTATGAGACATAAAAATCTATGACTAATTTTCATTGCGATATAATACTCATATTTAAGATATAATATTCACAAGATGTAATATTGTAAAGAAAAATAATTATTTTGAATCTTAAATTTAGGTTAATTAAACTAGTAAAAGCACCAAAGGTGCTATCAAATGGCCGATAGGCACACATATTTACAGCCCTATCACTAGATAGTTTATATTTATATTTTTATTGGAAATTCATTAAATATGGTAGTTGGTGGACAAGGATATAAATACTATAATAAATTTAATTTTTTTTGGCAAATAAAAATAATGGAATGATATTAAATGAATAGCAACATGAACTAAATTGTGAATGACCATTAAAGTACTAAAAGCAGTTTTGGGAAAGAGCACTATCCTAATGATGAAAATTAAAATCCGAACTCAAAACAATGACCCACATAACACAATGAACATAAACATCACAATGAGTACCATAAACTTGTAGATGAAATTTGCAAACAAATGAAAAAGAAAACACAGATACATCCACTTTCAAAGTAGGGGACTCTCTTTATTAAATCTGTTATAGAACATCATTTCAACAGCTTTGTGCATTACCAGTATATATGCCGTCAATCTCTAAAGAAAAGAGCATAAAGAAGATGACCCACTAAGGAAGATGAAAGGTCATCGAAATGAAAAACAAAAGATCAAGAAGTAGTGATTACAACCAAAGAACGGATATGCTAATTGGGCTAAACGGTTATGCTGATTGGGCTTCATTGTACCAGCAAAACTAATTTTAAAATTCTTAAAATTCATCATTCATTCATTCATAAATGAATTTCATATTTAAAATATGCATAAGACAAATGAAACACCAACCACCCATGTGCCATATTCTAATTTTAGTTGTGGCTTGATAGATTTTTAACAATTTTATTTTTTTAAATTTTGGAGCAAAAAAAAGTGAAAGACTACCAAAAAATAAGGACTACCAAAATTTGGTAGTTACAAGACAATTTAAATTTTGGTGGATGGGGAAATAAAAGAACATACCAGTATCCTCACCAATTGTATTGACAAGATTAATAACTATCTACATTTAACCAACCAAAAAAATATAAATAAAAATAAAATAAATAATTATACTGAAAAATGTATAGGGCACCAATCAAAAATATCATATTTGAACTTCAAAATGTGAAATAGTCAAGCTCATGTAGCAATCATGGTAAAATTATGTAACATTTGATTGAATGGGCTAAGAATCAATGTAATATTTATGCAATTATACCATAAAAATATGGTCAATTTTCATGGAGAAAAGCAAGTAAATGGTCTCACTAGACTCTGGACCATTACTATTTACAAGTTCGTCCCTATGTATTATAATTTACAAATTGTTATAATGCTAATGCCTGTCTATCATCGCAGCATGAGAGATTTTTTCTCAAGCTGCTGGTGGAGCAGGCAATATGTTGGCTCGCTTGGGCATTTCACCACGCAAGGCCTCAGGAAGAAAGGCCTGCTCTATTTTTCTGTCATTTGATGTGAAGTCAAGCGATTTGTCGTTGAATATCTCCCACCACTTGTTCACCAATGTCTTGATGTCTTTCCTATCCATGTTTTCCTCCTTGCCGGTGAATCTCCACAGTTTTGAACCCTGCAAATCCATCAATAAAAATGCACTGTTAGTTGTTTACAAAAGGATAAAACACTTACACCAGGCCTAGTAAAGAGGAGAAAGAATCTTACCGCAGCACAATAATGGACGACTTTAACTCTCTCAATGTCAACATTCTCTGGATGACGCCATAACATAGCCAACACGAGATTGTACGCCAAAGGGATTGGTTTGTACGCCTACTGAAAAAACATGTTCAAGAAATCCTGCAAAGAAAGAGGGGTTACTGTAGTTAATATCAGGTTATGAAAAATTAGTATTGTTTGCAAAGATAAAACGAAGCAAATATGAAATACCTGCTCTGCAAAGGGTGTTGGAGGGGTAGACATGAGAGTTTCCATCATGCTCTCCAAGGTTAATTTACTAGGTTCAAACACGAACATCCCCGCATTGAAATACAGAGCAGGGCGCTCCTTCTCCAACTCAGCAGGCCACATCACCTTGTCGGGGCACTGCTGGCAGTACCCAATCTTATATTGAGGAGTGTGACTCCACATCTTCTCACAGAAGCAGTCCATGAGAGCATAGAAATACCCATCTGGTATGTCAAATAGATGATCAATATTATCAAAGACTTGAATGTCCACATCCAGATACACCATTTTATTGAACTCCTCAAACTACACATCCCAAATCAAGACAACAACCACCCACAATCTCAATTTGAATCCTGTTAAATCGTAATCAATCAGAGAAAAAAAAAAAACACAAAAAATAGAAGACTCGTTTACCTCCCAAATGCGTAATTTGGAGTAATTGAGAACATAATAGGCCATGGCGAACTGGACTTGATTATCTAGAGGAGTGATGGGCTCGATCTCTTGAACAATACGACCCTGGTTACACACTTGTACCCTATGGTCATGCGGTACATCTAGCAAGACTGCCACCACCAGGGGATACAAACTCTTTGCCTCTCCTGATCCGGCGAGGAATGTAGCAAAGGCTCTTTTTGAGTAACCGCAATTCAGCGAGGCCATTTTTCCGACAAAGATTTCAGAAGGAAAGTGTGTAGCCATGAGCACTGCAAATGAATGTAAGAACACATACCTCTCTCCAGATGTCTTTTAATGGTGTTGTCTTCCTTAATCCTTGCTTCCACACAACAATTAATGCACAGAGAGGGGCGGAAGTGTTTTTATTGCTCTCATGAGTGTCCATTCGTCTTCCTCTCCATTTGTTCATATATTTTAATATATTTTAAAATTATGGAATCTTAGTTGTGGCAAGAGATTTTCTAGCAATTTTATTTTTTAAAATTTTGGAGAACAAAAAAATTTGAACAACTACCAAAATTTGGCAGTTACAAGATGTGTGCACATATAGAATGGCCTATGGGCCAAATAAATGTATATAATTAAAACAAATAAACTTAGGTTAATTATTTTTAGTTATGAGAGTGATAATTGAATATTTAATATTATTTTAGCAAAGTAATTGTAAAGTGAAATATAAGTATTTAACTTTAGAATTGACGTGGATGAATAAATTTGATGCAGTGTACATTTTGGTGAGCTAATATAGAAAAATTGTATTAGGAACCCTTAGTCCTAATTCTTTACTCCTTGTAATAAAGACTTTTGATGTATATACTTTGGAAGGCATCCTTTTAGCTATTTTAAATACTTCCATATGTTTGGAAAATATTAGTTAGTTTGAATAGATTTAGTATAAATATAGGTCATAGGTTATTGTTTATGCATCCTTGGATTATATTGTATTGAGTTTTTCTCTAGGTCCTTGGATTTATTAATGCAAATCTATTAATTTCTTGCAATATAAATCTTGTGTTTTTTATATGTAATCTATATTTTCTATCTTTATGTTATTGGTATAATCTTTTGCAAGAAGGATCATCGAATTTGGTATCAAAGCTCTTCTAGGGCTGAGTTTACAACAACTTTATATAAATTAATTATGTCATAACCCATTTTTGTTATATGGCACTGTATTGATGATTACAGACTTGCATATACCCATTTTTGTTATACGACACTATATTGATGATTATCGACTTGTATATACGGTTATATATCATGCATGACAATATTGTTAACCTAATCTATAGACATATATGATGTATTTGATCAGAGGCATATGATGTAGAAATTATCAGGATGATTATTATGTTTTATTTCTATCTATAGAGTAGATAATTTTTACGTGATATAATAGCATATCTACAATTTTAAACTCTTAAATGATGCTAATTCGTCATAAACTAATCACAGCTTGGTGTTTGAGTGTGACAGGACCCATCACTCACCCCTACCTGACATGATAGTATCATAGAAGAAAGGAACCTAGTTCCTCTCAAGGTTGCCAACATGACATCTTCACACACACACACACACACAATCACTTTTAGAATTGCATTTGGGGTGTGATAGTAGTTAATTGTAAGTTTAAAATTTGTTTCCGATCCAATTTCTTCTTGATAACAAAATTATGAAGATCTATTCCAAGATGAAAAACATATATGTGTGTGTGTGTGTGTGTGTGTGTGTGTGTGTGTGTGGTAGTAGTGGTATAAATTACAATATATGGTGTAAATGCATACACACAGTATACTGGTATATACATGTATACACACATATAATGCCAATATATATGGTGTATACACATACGCATGATATATGGATATATACATGAATATGTGCATACAGACAACTGAAGCAATTGAGTCAATATACACACACATATTATATATATGTGGAATATTAAATATGTATTTTAATCAAGGTAAAAATCAAATAATGTGGTAAATAATTAGTAACATTTTAAGAAAATAAATAAACATAGGATTATTCACCTTACGTAGAAAGAAATATAATAAGGTAAATTCTTTTCTTTTTATTCATTCAAGAAATAAGGTAACTTGCTAGCCTAAGTACGGCCAAATAATTTTAACTCATCAAAATAAATTAAAAAGGAACTTCACCTTATTTAAAAGAAAGAAATTAAGATTTTTAATAAAAGAATATGTATATAGTTTTGCCAACACTATCCTCCATGCAGACATTTGGAGAAAGAGAGAGTAACATTTGGCAGTTTGCATCTGTGAACTATTGCAAAACGAATTTGGGGGAAAAATTCAAGATATACTTGGCATTATTTTATCATGACGGGAAACACCTGTGACATGGAGAAGAGCAAAGGAAAAGGATTTTAAACAAAAGGGAACTTAGAATAAGGGAATGTCTATGAAAGGAGAGGAGAAGGATGGACAAAAGAGACAAAATACAGAAAAGTTTGGTTCCAACGAATTTAACAAGGTATGTTATTCAGATTTTGACTGGATGTTTGGCAGATTTATCTTTTTCTATGCACCATATTTATGTTGTTCTTATAGAGGCTTTTCCTGGATCTTAATAAATTTAACCACGGAAGATAGCAATGCATTATTTGATGTTGTTCACTCATTAGACAGTTGTATAATCTATTCTTTAGAAGTATTCAATCTGGAATAAACCTATAAATCAAAACAGAGACAAGAGAAACAAAATCAAAATGTAAATAGAGGCATGAAAAACAAAAAAAATATATAACATGTTGAATCTCAATATTGCAAGTGAATAGCTGGGCCAATGGTAAATTTACAGCAGAGAACATGCTAGAAATATATAGAAAAACATTTATTTTAGATTGAGCTAGATACTAGAAAAAAATCAGAAATTGAGTGGTATGCTAGAAACCTCCATTGGAGGCGACCTCTCCAATGAAGGCACCTCCATCAAAGAGGTGTGTTCTCATGGAGATGCCTCCATTAGAGGTGCCTCTATGCAGCCATTCGCTGCATTTAATCAGCCTAACAAAACTTCAATAGTTGAAATTTGTTTATCATATATTTGTCTTTCTTAAAAAACTGCAGTTTAGGAAATTCTTTGTTTTTTTGGAGATAGAAAAGAGATTCTAATTTGGGAACATCACAATGAATTAAGGTAACAAATAGAAATCTTATAAGTATATCATATGCTACGCCTAATATATATATTGGGATTTAAGTATTCTGAAGGGAATTATTATTTTATTTGAAACAAGGCTATTATCTTATCAAATGAAATTACCTTAAACTTTAATTTAAGGAATATTAAGGAATAATAGATGTAAATTATTACTTCCTCTTTCAAAGAAAACATATGAAGAAATAATATTCTTATTTGAAAAAGAAGCCGATAATAATTTTGGAAATTATGTAAATAAAATCGAAACCATAAACCAAGTAAAGGAAAATACTGGACATGCATAAGACAACATACATGATTGACCTATGCAACAACATGGTTGGAAAAATTTCAAGCAACAACATGGTGGGCCCTGTCCAACTCTGTTTCTGTCTAAGCCCATTCCATTAAACATTAACTGTGTTTGAACAAACCGTGACTGCCTCACCTGCTCCCGCCTGTGGTTAGTTTTAAATTAGGGATAATTTTAATTCGAATATCTCTCCCTCCCGCTCTCTGTTTATGTGGGTGCTTTTTCTGCACTCGCACTGTTTCACCATATACAACAAATAGATCTCCCAACTCCATCAATTCACATTTGCCACGATACTGCAAGCCTGCGCCACTTTGGAATTGTTAACCGAATTGCCACAAATTATTGAATTCTGCTCTATTTTTTTTTCTCTGCAAGTTTTATTTGCTTTGCAGCTAGATCTGCAGAATTTAACAGGAATGCCACAAATAAATGTGGTCTCATGAAATACCATGACTGCATGATATGCATAAAATGGATTTGTTGAAAAGGCTTTAGAAACTTTCAAGCAAATGCAATTGGCAGGTGTAAAGACAAACTCCGCAACCTTTGTCAGCATCCTCCCTGCCCATGCCAAATGGGAGCGTATGGACATCCATCGAAGGAATTTTGTCAGATGTTGTAGTTGTAAACATGTACAAAATTTGGAAACATAGACAAGGTACATGAACTGTTTGACATAATACCTCAAAGAGACGTCATCTCATGGAATGCCATGATTGCATGATATGCAAAATTTGGAAGTGTAGACAAGGCACATGAATTGTTTGACAGAATGCCTCAAAGAAATGTGTTCTCACGGAATCCCCTGATTGCAGGATATTCACAAAATGGATTTGTTGAATAGGCTCTAGAAACTTTCAAGCAAATACAATTGGCTGGTGTAAAGCTAGAAACCTTTGCCAATATCCTCCCACCCTGTGCCAAGTGGGAGCTTTGGAATAGGAGATGGACATCCATCAAAGCGTAAAGGATAGATGAATTTTGTCAGATGTTAGACATTTATCCAAAATGTGGAAGTATAGACAAGGCATGTGAACTGTTTGATAGAATGCCTCAAAGAAATGGAGTCTCATGGAATGCCATTTTTGCAGAATATGAAGAAAATGGATTTGTTGACAAGGCTTAAGAAACTTTCAAGCAAATGAAACTGACAGTTGTAAATCCAACATCCTCCCTGCCTATGCCAAAATGGGGGCTTTGGAATAGGGTATGAACATCCATAAAAGTATAATGGAAGGGGGATTTTTGTTAGATATTATAGTTGGAAATGCTCTGGTCGACATGTATGGCAAATGTGGAAGAATAGACAAGGAATGTGAATTGTTTGACAAAATGCCTTAAAGAAATCTGGTCTCATGGAATGCAATGATTTTGCGACATGCACAAAATGGATTTTGCAATGATGTTCTCAAAATCATTGAATTAACGAAGCACTTTGGAACATATCTTGACATTACAAGCTTTACTTGTGTTCTATGTGCATGAAGCCATGCAGGTTTAGTGGATGAGCGCTGCACATGCTTCAATCATACGAGTAACCCTTATTGCATTACACCTACAATTGATCAATATGTGTGCATGGTTGACCTTCTTGCCCATGTTGGCTATCTTGAGGACACCCTAAACTTTATCATTAAGATGCGAGGGTTGTGTGGATGTGTTTTCTTGGTGCTACAAATCACATATGAATATAGGCTTGGGAGTATTTATAGTGACGTTGCTTTTTTATTTGGACCCTAAAAATATACCATTATTTATTTTCTCTCAAACATCCATTAAGAAGTGGGCAAGTGGTGAGAGGTTCAAATGGTAAGGAGATTGATGAAAGATAAAGGAATTATAAAGATCCCTAGATGTAGTTGGATTGAAGGCCATAAAATGATACATACTTTTTGTGTCAGAGACAGATCACATCCACAGACATAGGAGATCTATACAAAGTTGGAGAAATTGACTTAGGAGATGAAGGTAGCAAGGTATTTTCCATATTCAAGACATTTACTTAGTGTTGTGGAAAAGGAGGAAAAATAATTATTTATCTACCACCATAGTGAAAAAATGGCAATTGCTTTTGGTTTGTTAGACACCCCCCTAGAACAATTATTAGAGTTGTTAAGAACCTTAAAGCATGTGTTGATTGTCACAATGCAATGAAGTTTATCTCCAAGATTGTTGCAAGATAAATTGTTGTGAGAGATGTGAATTGTCTGCATCATTTAAGGCTAGGAGAATGTTCTTGTGGAGATTATTGCTGATGCTAAATGAAGTGAGCTAAAAAATAGGCTCACACTATAATAATGTGCACCATGTCAGACTTGCACTATAGATCACATTATAGAAGTGGGCAATATGGTAGCGATTCTTTAAAT
The DNA here is from genome assembly GCA_027924645.1 of Cunninghamia lanceolata. Classification (NCBI taxonomy): domain Eukaryota; kingdom Viridiplantae; phylum Streptophyta; class Pinopsida; order Cupressales; family Cupressaceae; genus Cunninghamia; species Cunninghamia lanceolata. The sequence goes on from BSBN01000236.1 coordinate 3,171,630, forward strand.
CATGTGACATAAAATGGTCCCATAGATTGGATCTTGCATCACAAGGGACAACAATAATTGTTTTTGCATGATGACATGAAGCACATTGACTAAGAGCCTAGCTTGATAGGTTGGATTAAGCTCATAGTAGCATATTTTAGGGCACTATAATATCTTCTCGCCATTGCTCACCATTTTTTTTTTGTGGCTATGCTCTCTAGAATGGTGAATTTGTTCCCTCTTTATTATTGGTGAGTGCTTTGGTCTTGGTGCAATGGCCTTTGGAAGTAGCTTAGGGAAGAGGAAATGCTAGGATTGTAGGGTGGGGGCATCAAAATAGAAGAGTAGGAGGTAAAAGGAGAGGGTAGAGAGCACCAAGATGGTGGAGAATTTCATCTGTGTCTAGAAAGAGGGATTACAAATCTTGATCTCTGCACCTAGTTCTATGTATCAAGGAATTGGCCAAGGAGATGGATGGGGCTTCATGTGTGGGCATTAAATAATCCCTAACCAAGTTGATACTGGATCCTAAACTATCCTTGGGAAGGTCAAACATGTTTAATGTGGCTCAATCAATTAGTTATGTGATTGTGTTCTCCTTTGTTATAGGTAATTATCTTCTCCATGATGACATTGAAGGTATCATTGACAAACTTATAAGATCTTAGTTAACTATTATATTGAGCATTTCCATTGTTTGAAAATAAGAAAAACTAAGATATACAAAGGCATGGAAGAAATAACAAAGGCACGTAATGTCAAACTATCATTGGAAAGTAAGTTTAATATTTCCATTTACTATGAGGAGGAGGATGACCTAGTTGAAATCCCTCCACCCATAAAACTGGAAAAATATGTTAAGTGTAAAGCTTATCATGTGGCCTTAGTTAGGCTTGCATTATTCTCCATGCCATCCCCACAAGACTAGAAACATTATCACTAATTGCGTACATATTGGAGGAATGGTTGTGGTCATTTACCCTTCCCTATAGATATATGGTTTCTTTTGGTAATCTAGGTTTTTGGTTGTGATGGTGTTGTATGCTTCAAGGCTTGATAAGGCATTTTTTGTGGGTAGGCTTATTTTTGCATAGAAGGTCTTAGAGGGTACTTTTGCATGATGGATTATCATTTTCTATGTAGGTCTCAAGTGATTGTATGGAAATGGTTTATCATATTATAACCTAACTCAGTGCTTGGCTAGCTATTAGTGTAATTAGTGTAAGTCTTTTCTTTTGTCTAGATTTGATGGCACTTGAAGTTGGTGAGGAGGGGCATCATGTGTTCTATTGTATGAGGTTAGATCTAGATTGAAGATTTTGTTTTAGTTAGATAGATCTTTAAATGATAAGATTATTGTTGATGATTAAATTTGCATATAACCAACAACAATGGGAAATCTCAAAATTTGGGACTTGATTTATGAGATGATCTCCAAACTTTATAGAAGTCAACTCTTTTTTGAATCTTCAATATATGGGAAAACAGAAAAAGATACTAAATTTAAACACCCACAAACAAAATATAAACTATGGTGATGCGTTGAAGTAGATTTCAGACTTTGGAAATGAAAAGACTCAATGCTTTCAATTATTACTAATAACAAATGAATCATGGCTTTCAAAGAGCATACATGCATGATTTCACAACAAATTCTAGATGTTATCACTCAATAATAGATCACATAAGCCACAATACTTCATGTATGATAAATAAGAATCTAAATAAACTAGCATAGAATGCCATTTCTCTTCATTATTGATTGGAGAACAAAGTATACAAGGCTAAAGTTTACACAAACATACAATATTCGATCCTTTCCAAGAAATGTTCTTCAAGGCCTTTTAGTTCTTATTGTTGTATTAAATATTTTCCATCCACCGATAACAACAACTACAACCTATTCAACCCAATCTCCAACTAGAGATTACAAAAGATGACCAACATCTAACTAAAACATCAAAAGCATAGAAAATGCCAATATTAGTTCAAATTGCAACTTAGAGACTCACTATATTTACATTAAAAATAAGAATATATATGAAGAAATAGGCCCCATATGAAAAAGAGGCTCAACCAATAGTGCAATAGGAAACATCCGTTATAAATCCTTCCCTTTAGAGATGCATGCCTCCTTCTTTCCTCCATTGGGTCCCATCAAATAACTTTAAAAGTTTGACACATCGCAGATTCTAACATGACCCACCAAATGTACGTTGCTTTAATTCTCAAACTTCATTTTATGTGTGATGATGCCATGTGTCTACCTTGGACCAATGGTGCAAAAGGAAACTATGTCAGAACTGTTCACTTCGCAAAGGTATGAGATATGGACACGTGGATTCCACTTTCACGGTTCCAGTGAATAGCACAATGGGAAACTCTGTCATCACCTATCAGTCTAGAATGATGCACGGTGATACCGCATAGAAAGTTCTAACCAATGACGCAATATGAAACTAGTTGTGGCTATCAAAGTATTTAGGGAATGCATCGCTGTGACACGTGGAGCTCTTTACTTTTGTTGACCCTGATAGAAACTTTGATGGAAAAGGAACCATCACAAACTCCATTGCGTCGAGGCTCTTGTTTGATTTTATCCATTGTTTCTATTGATGCCTCCCAACACGTATCAACATATATACTTCCAAAATTGAATCCCAACCCATCTGCCAAGAAAAAGAAAGAACACAACAAAATGTAGGGCCTTTTGCTCTACAGTTAGGATGGATAATTTCAAATTTGGATGGATCTAGCGAGCTCATTTCTAATTGAACCTAGGCTTTTAATGCTCATTTTTTGTGGCTCTTGGTGCCTAACACAAGTGTATAAACAAAAAATATCAATTTACATCAAATTTTGTATATCAATTTAATTATTTTTTAAAATCTAAATTTTATTTAAAATTGATCCAAAATTTATATAAAATTTGATCTCAAGTTTAATAAAATTGATATATAGTATTATATTATGAATTGATGTAAATTTTATATAATTCAGTTGATATTTAAATGATATATTTAAAAATTTAAAGTTCAATTTCTAAAATTATTACTTTTTAATTTATTTAAATTTTAAATTTACCTAATTTATATTTCATTTATTAAAGTGTTTAAACTTTATAATTTTTATAATTTTCATTTACTAAGATTACACACTTTAGAGATTACAAGATACATTAGCACATATAGATCAAACAATTATTAACATGTTTATGCTTCCTAACTACCAATAAGACCATAACCAAAATGAAGACTTTGATGGATCAAGTTGAGAACCTAAGTTGAGAACCCTTTAGATAGCCTAATCTCACCCCCTATTTGGTTGAAAACCTAAAGGGGATCCTAGTAGAGGCTTATGGTGAAAACTTGGAAGGGTACAATAAGAAAGTCTATCCCAAAGATCCCATACCCAACATTATGTTGCAAGGACACATAAGAGATTATGTAGAACCCAAGAACCAATTGTATTGATAGGAGCAAATGTTTTATGGTATCCATAGAAGGTCACAACTATATGAGAACAATACTACAAGCATGCCCCCACATCTCAAGAAGCTATATGGTAAGAAGCACTTACTATGTATATATGTAAAAGGGCATGTAAAATATATAGGGATATGATATGAATGTACTGGATAGCATGTAATGTACAAAATTGAGAAGATAAACATGTATGAGAGAGATATAAATGTAAGAGCGTAATGACTATATAACATATAAATTATATCAGATATCAAAGGAACCATATATATGGTTCCATCTTATGATGTCTATGGATGCATGTGTCTATTATTTCATTTGATTTGGTCCATATCTTAGCACATATGCATGTTCTTATTCCTTATTGTATCACACTAAAGTACAACACAACATAATACAAATCTAATCCATAGGTTTCAATTGCTAGTGCAAAGGGAGGAAGAATGCATTTAAGGAAAGAATTTATGATAACATAGACAAAGATAAGGACATTTGAGAATTTTATTTATATAGAGAGAATATAGCCATGTTGAAGATGTGTAATAATGCACATTGAATTCTAGCCCTTGGAGGGGGGTTAGACACCTATAAGATGGCTATGGAATGGGAGGTGAACTTGAAAAGATGTGACTACTATGTCAAAACATATCTAACTATTGGGGATATATAAAAGGGACTAAGAAAATATAAATTAAATTAGTATGGCCAAAGGAGATAACAACAACCTAAGAGAGATCATTGTTGAGAATGAGATGGGGGTTGAAAAGAGCAAGATAATGGATTTGATTGAGAAGGAAAATGAAGAAGGGAGGAAATTGAAACAAAGATAAGAACAAGAGGAAAGGTACTAAAAAAGAATTGAAAAGGTACAAGAGGCATCTAAGGAGCATACTAGAGATTGTTGTAAAATCTCCAAGAGTTTTTAAGTTAGTTAGATTATCAAATGACACACCACTTACAAATCTAAATGAACCTAAAAGGTCAATTACCCTCATGAAAATTGACAATATAAGTATAGAAAGAATGATGGAATAGTTAATAGAATATGAGGCATTAGTAAGTATGGACATGAGTTGGAGTCATGGAAGAGAGACACTATAGTGGTGGCAGAGAGAGAACTTAGGAGTAGGGAGGCACAACTAGAGGTTAGATTATTGACTCAAGGACTAGTTGTGAAAGATGATTCTAACTTGTTTTATCTAAAATTCGAAATAGTAGAAGGATTTAAGGAGTTCTTAACACTAACTTCTCAATTTAAGGATCTAAATCTTAGTAGAAACCATTTTAATACTAGGATCAATGGGTTGATGCAAGATAATGGGTTCACTTTTTAGCCAAAAAGTGACAACTTTTTTCTTGAAAATTAAAGTTTGTCATAGTTGGGGTAAAAATTTGAAGCACTTATACATAAAATATTAACATGGTCTAAAAATATGACATCCAAGATTTTATTTAGAGTTTGCAAATATGTAATTATTTTAACACCTATATGATAAAAGTTGGTTTTGTATAGAATGTACAAAAGTGATCTTTTTAAAAAAGTATGTTGAAGGCCAAAACATGCACATGTATGACCCACAAAACAAGTAGTAGATGATTAGCAAGACCACCATAAAGTCATGAGATTAACAAGGTATCCTTAGGATATTAGCACTCCAATAATTTCACTATCACCAACATGTTGGAGCCATTGATTTGGTCCCACAACTGAACAAATAGTTAAAAATAGATTTGGTCCAACTTCTTTAGGAAAAATTTGGTCTAACTTCTTTAGGAAAAAATTCCAAAATTGATCAATTAACTCCTATAGAAAGTAAAGCAAATATAATTTTGGTTGATGAGGATTGCACGTGAGCCCGGATGCTCCTGCATCAAACATGCCGGGTAATTGAAATGTTCCATGAGTTGAAAACTCATGAACATTTGGGTGAGCTTGGGATGGTTATCCCATGTTGTTCTTAATCCATAAGATCTCTTTGTTTTCACATCTCTTCTTCTGCACTTCTGCAACTCCCTCTTGTCTCATCTCCTCTTTTCATTTTCATTATTTTCTACCTTCACACTGTAAAACTTCATTGCTCACCTTCTCCTATAAGTCTGATTTACATTTTCCATGAGACTTAACCATGTATGCAACCAATGGTTTATGTTGTTCCATCTTAGGATTACTACTATTCTTCCTTACCTCCTTTGTACCTCTATTCTCAAGAACCTTCTTTGAACTAATTCCAACCTCTAGTGCAACCTTTACCTCTTAGTTTTTTGAACTGTAACAAATCATAGGATTGCTGTCCTTCACCTCCTTCTCTTTCTCCTTTAATGAAGTCAAGGTTCAGGGGCCTTATCAAGCGGCTAAACCAAGCAATAAAGAACAATGAAACCACCAACAACTAATTCTTTATTGATATGCAACAATGGATTACAACAGGGGTTCCAAAAAATCCTAACCCTAGCTAACCCTATCTCTTCTGTGAGAATCCAAAAAATCCTTCAATAGGAGTTCCAAAATGTACTATGGAACCTTCAAGAAAATCCCACTCTAGAAAATATGTCTTTTGTAGCATGTAATTGTAGGAGTCCAGGACAACACTGAGAGGGGGGGGTGAATCAGTGTTGTGTGAATTTTCAAATCTTTTGCAAACTTTAACTTTCAAAACACAAGGAGAGAAAGATATCATTGATTTGTCAAACACATATGCACATGACTGAGAAGAAAGATAACAAAACCTAATGAGCAAAGTATACACACATATAGATGAAAAAAATATGAGAGATAACAAAGATTTGCATGAGTGGAAAACCCTCCAGGGGTAGAAAAACCACTCCACAACTGCCTCACTGGCTTTATCAAAAATCTCACTCTCACTGATTACAATGTTTAGAAGCACCAACTTCAAGGAGCACCAACCCATAATACAAAACCAACTGTAAAGTGTGCAAGAAGTGATTACTGCTCAATCTGATTTGCACCATTCAAATCAACTCACCTGCAACATATATTCCACCTCTGATATTTTATCCTTTAATCATCTAATTCACTTGATCAGGGAAACATATCTCATTCATTACAAATTGGTTTTTTACATTTTATACATTCATTTGTATTTTCTTTTAACATAATTTTCATAAAATTGTCTTCATCATTGATCTGCAACCCTACACTCATCAATCCACCTACAAAACCATTAAATATGAAATGACCTTTCATATTCATCTACTTTGCATAATAATTTTCATCTATGAAGAATTTTTCTGTATAAATCTTTTCTTCAATTTTTAATCTTCCATCTTCCCTTCAATCTCATCAATGATGCTTCATATTCTTGCAAAAACAATTTACCTTAAAAAATCTTCCATGCTTTTATATTCAAATCCATTGTCTTCATCTAATTTTGTCAATCTGCCTTTAAGAGAAAATAAAATCTCTCTTATTCGAATCCTTTTCAAAAATAATTACTCTTCAATCTATAACAAATCATCTTCAAGTCAAACCCTTCATCTTCTCTGCAAAAAGAAATTTCCTTTGTCCTCTTCAAAATAAATGATCAAACTTTGATATTCTTCTATGTGCAATTTTATCTTCATCTATAGAAATGACTCTTCAATCTGCATAAATAATTTCTTCAAAAAATCTTTCAATAATTTAATCATTCTGCCATGATAACAACTCTCTAATATTCTGATCTTCTTCTTAAAAAAATCTAAATTAGGACCAAAAAGAACCTATAATGTCTCACAAAAGAAATCTATTCACAAATAAATGTTTATGTTAGATTCCATCTTTTGTCTTCATATCCACGAGAGGAGTTTTTTAAAAAAAAATCTTCCATAAAAATCTCATAAAAAAATCTTCCATAAAAATCTCAATACTCTTGCCATAAAGATCTCCTTAAAGTCTTCTAAAAATAGACTTTTCAAAAAACATAAAACTCCACCTTTGTTTGTCTTTTTTGCCACGAGAAGACTCAAAAAGAGAAAATTTTCATTAAAAAAATTACCTTGAAAAACTTCTAAATTCTCCACAAAATACTCCTTGAAATCTACCCCATTTAAAAATTCTAATAATAGCCTCCACTTCCTCCTTTATAGATTTCATATGCCACAAAATGGAGCATAAAAAATCAGCCTTTAAATCCTCTTTTCAAAAGACTAAAAATAGTCTTAAGAATGCTTGTCTTTGTTGTCATAAAGTGACATCCAATAGGTTGTTAAAATAGGAGATAAAAAAAGAGAGTTTTTAGATTTAAAAATAAAGCCATAAATGGCTTAATGATGGGGCTCCACCTTAAAGCATATTCAATGCTTTTTAAAAAAAAAACATTCTCTCTAAAGAAATATTTCCATGTCTTTTTATACATTATATAAAATCATGGTCTCCATTTAAAGATCTTCAAATGATTTTATAAACCATGCTCCCCTATGCATCGGGTTCCATAAAATGAGGAAATTTGAGACTTTTTAAATGAATAATTTTCAATACTTTTTGACTTTATATTCGATGCCTTTATTACCTTGAAGTCCATGTGAGAATATCAATTTTTGACTTTAATGCAAATGGAAACAAGGCTCACATCAGCCTTATATCAATGTGACCAAAAACTCAAGCCTTGTCATAAGCCAAACTATACAAAAATCCATGTGTCAAGATGATACAAGAATTTATCACAAGAAAGAAACATGATATCATACGCCATATGCCAACAACCAACAATCAACTGAACCAAGTGAATTCACTGAACTGAGGGCAACAATATGAAGGTGAAACCACTGAACTCATGATGTCACAGACATATACCATTGAACATATAAACTGTGAAGAGCAAGTGAAACCACTGAGCAAGCAACTGTGTATAAATAATTGTGACTGTGTCAAATGTGACACCAACCAACCTTGTGCTAAGTGAGTCATTATACTAACTTCTATGCATCTGTGAACAATATGGCTACATGAAACACGTCTTGTTAATCAACCTTGCATAACAAAACATATGCATTGCATTATTCCTTCAAATACCATTGCATAAGATCTACACAAATGAACCAACACAAACAAGAATGAACCAAGAAACATAAACAAGGTATGAACTCCATCAAGCATCCTGAAATGAGACCATGAGCATCATGAAGTAATCAATGAGCAATCCCATGATGAAGACTTTAAACATCCACTGATCCTGGTGACATGAACAACTCCTATCAATACCAGCACCTTTTTGACATCAATGACAATCTACTTTCATCAATCTCCCCCTTTGTCATTGATGGCAAAACCACCTGATGCAATTTTTCTTTCTCCCCCCTTTTGACATATGATGACAAAGACACAAATCTATTTTCTCCCCCTGTGTTGAAGTATACAAACAAACAGATCACTGGTAATCACTAACAAGAATAACCAATACTGACAAGAATAACCAATACTAACCACTGTCTGACATAATGAAACTTGTATGTCAACCTCAACATAATATCACTTCTTGACATAATACCAATATGAGGATGAAGAAGACATATCTCTGCAATCAAATACTAACTTTTATAAGACCTATTCAAATTTTCCATGATAGTGACAACTCAGTCCTGCAGAGAAGAAATATAGTACACACAACACCAACTAGTATTACCATTATTAGCTGATTCAAGACCTTTACTTTCCTCTGATTAATTGATGAAATTGAAGAAAAACAAGGCACCACCATCAATTTCATAAGCAACTCTAGATGTCATAGCTTGAAGAACTCTGTGTGAAACATATTAGTGAGGAAGATCATCAATGAAACATGTGAAATTATCACAGTAGAAACTCCTTAATATCTCTAGTTTATCATCTTCTTTTGACACTATCTTCAAACCACCTGAAAGCTCCAAGACACATGTCATAAAACATAACTCAACAAAGTAATAGATATGATTATCAAACTAACTCCTTGATATGAATTATATGAACTTGAATTTCATGCAAACACTACACTTTTCACCAATAAAAATTAGTATGAATTACAATCCATGAAGACATGAATAACACACAAGAGATGTCCTTGCCAAAGGCTTCCAACATGAACTATCATCCTGCAACCAATCTATTCGTGCACACCCTTTTTGACCTAAAAAAGAATGAAAACTATCTGAATAAATGAAGACTAATTGATGAATACCATCCTCCTATTCTCTTCTATCAAATACAAACTCCTTATGACATCACTTGTGTCTACAAAACAAAATTGATGCCAAACAAATCTTTCACATCACTTCTTGACATGATAAAACATGAATATTATCCTCCTGTTTCTACACATGACACCTTTTACAACATAATGTCAAAACTGATATATACTACAAACAATAAGAATGATAACTCTTGACTATATCATTCAAATCAGCCCATCAAATGTGAGACATCAACCAACTAATCTGCACCAACAACACTTTGCAACAACAAATGCATAGATTAGAGTTATGTGTTGAATTTTTCATTTTCAACCTCCTCAGTCAATATATGCTAAAATTTGATAAGAGCTCCTTGAAAACATCTTAAGCTCATTGAATTGTAGCATCATAGAATTGTAGCATCATAACAACTCAATCTCTGTAAGCATGATATGAACAAGATAAACAAAAAAAATCACCAAACCACTCAACATCAACAAACTTTTTGTGCATTGAACCATTGAACATCTTATCTGAAAAATGACATCATCCACTGATCATGTGAATCATAGACATACACTAAAGAACACCATTATGAGCTTGATAAGCATCTTAGCATACATAATCATAGATGAATCCAATAGCATAAAAAGCATCAAATGACTTCCTTTCTGAAACTTCTTGGGGATACTTGATAGGACATGAACAACTCCCCCTCACATTATGCCATGTGTTATGCAACTGATGAAATAACTTGTGCAAGATGCACAAGTTTAGAATTTATCTTCTCTTTGCATTGTTTTTGCTTCCAGATTTTTACAGGCTCTTTCTTTTGCTCAATTTTCTCCTTCCAAACCTTTACAACATTTTCCTTTTTCCATCCATTCAAACCAAGTGAAGCTATTCTTCTATACAATTTGCAACTATAAGCTTTGTGACTGGGTGAATCACACTTGAAGCACACAACATTAGCATTCCTTATTAAAGCAAGTTGATTTTTTATACAATTAATTGCTTTATGCCCAAAATGATTACAAGTATAACAATAACCATTAAATGAATAGTTATACCTGTACATGTATGCTTGTCTTATAGGAGCAATTCTTCTTCTTTGATTGTTCACTTTTCTTTGAGGAGCAGTAGGCTGATCAACAATTTTTCTTCTAGGAATCTCTCTAACATTAGAGGATTGACTCTTTTCATAACCAAGTCCAGTAGTCCCAACATTTCATATAACTTACTTGTGCTCTCTCCAAATTTTAAATTATTTTCCAACTGCTTCTTAACATCCTCAAGATCTTTTCTTAAAGAGACTATCTCTCCTTCAAGCTTTTGACATTCAATTGTCTTAGCTTCCAACTCAAACTTTGTAACTTCAGCGATCCTCTTAACTTCTTCAACCTCAACCTTTAAATTATTAATTAATTTGTCTGATTCACCAACTTGACTTCTCAAGTTCATAACTAGATTTCTTCCCTCTTCAAGATCTAAAACAACTTTGTCCTTGAATTCTTTCTCTTGTTTAAGCTTGTCTTTTAATCTCCTGTTTTCTTTACTAAGTTGCTTGATTGTATCTAGGGCACATAGAAGCTCTCCTTCAAAATCAACTTCACAATCAACTTCATCCACAAAGAGGCCTATTTCTTCATCATTCACAATAATTTCTTCCTTTTTATCAAAATTCGGTGGGGGGGGGGGGGCAGGGGTGAATTAATGTTGTGTGAATTTTTAAATCTTTTGCAAACTTTAACTTTTAAAACACAAGGAGAGAAAGATATCATTGATTTGTCAAACACATATGCACATGACTGAGAAGAAAGATAACAAAACCTCATGAGCAAAGTATACACACATACAGATGAAAACAATATGAGAGATAACACAGATTTGCATGAGTGGAAAACCCTCCAGGGGTAGAAAAACCACTCCAAAACTGCCTCACTGGCTTTATCAAAAATCTCACTGATTACAATGTTTAGAAGCACCAACTTCAAGGAGCACCAACCCCTAATACATTTAGAAGCACCAACTTCAAGGAGCACCAACCCCTAATACAGAACCAACTGTAAAGTGTGCAAGAAGTGATTGCTGCTCAATCTGATTTGCACCATTCAAATCAACTCACCTACAACATATATTCCACCTCTGATATTTTATCCCTTAATCATCTAATTCACCTGATCAGCGAAACATATCTCATTCATTACAAATTGGTTTTTTACATTTTATACATTCATCTGTATTTTCTTTTTAACATAATTTACATAAAATTGTCTTCATCATTGATCTGCAACCCTACACTCATCAATCCACCTGCAAAACCATTAAATATGAAATGACCTTTCATATTCATATACTTTGCATAATAATTTTCATCTATGAAGAATTTTTCTGTATAAATCTTTTCTTCAATTTTTAATCTTCCATCTTCCCTTCAATCTCATCAATGATGCTTCATTTTCTTGCAAAAACAATTTACCTTAAAAAATCTTCCATGCTTTTATATTCAAATCCATTGTCTTCATCTAATTTTGTCAATCTGCCTTTAAGAGAAAATAAAATCTCTCTTATTCGAATCCTTTTAAAAATAATTACTCTTCAATCTGTAATAAATCATCTTCAAGTCAAACCCTTCATCTTCTCTACAAAAAGAAATTTCCTTTGTCCTCTTCAAAATAAATGATCAAACTTTGATATTCTTTTGTGTGCAATTTTATCTTCATCTATAGAAATGACTCTTCAATCTGCATAAATAATTTCTTCAAAAAATCTTTCAATAATTTAATCATTCTGCCATGATAACAACTCTCTAATATTCTGATCTTCTTCTTAAAAAAATCTAAATTAGGACAAAAAAGAACCTATAATGTCTCACAAAATAAATCTATTCACAAATAAATGTTTATGTTAGATTTCATCTTTTGTCTTCATATCCACAAGAAGAGTTTTTTTTAAAAAAATCTTCCATAAAAACCTCATAAAAAAAATCTTTTAAGAAGATTTCAGTACTCTTGCCATAAAGAACTCCTTAAAGTCTTCTAAAAATAGACTTTTCAAAAAACATAAAACTCCACCTTTGTTTGTCTTTTCTGCCATGAGGAGACTCAAAAAGAAAGAAAATTTTCATTAAAAAAATTGCCTTGAAAAACTTCTAAATTCTCCACAAAATACTCCTTGAAATCTGCCCCATTTAAAAATTCTAATAATAGCCTCCACTTCCTCCTTTATAGACTTCATATGCCATGAAATGGAGCATAAAAAATCAGCCTTTAAATCCTCTTTTCAGGAGACTAAAAATAATCTTAAAAACACTTGTCTTTGCTGTCATAAAGTGACATCCAATAGGTTGTTAAAATAGGAGATAAAAAAAAGAGAGTTTTTAAATTTAAAAATAAAGCCATAAATGGCTTAATGATGGGGCTCCACCTTAAAGCATATTCAATGCTTTTTAAAAAAAAAACATTCTCTCTAAAGAAATATTTCCATGTCTTTTTATGCATTATATAAAATCATGGTCTCCATTTAAAGATCTTCAAATGATTTTATAAACCATGCTCCCCTATGCATTGGGCTCCATAAAATGAGGAAATTTGAGACTTTTTAAATGAATAATTTTCAATACTTTTTGACTTTATATTCGATGCCTTTATTACCTTGAAGTCCATGTGAGAATATGGTGCAGGAGCACCTACCTGACAGCTGGTCTTGATAAGGCAGTTAGTAGTTTTAGGTCTTGTTTATGTTTCCAAGAAGGTCTGGTAAGACCAAATGCATGTAATAAGGTCATGCTGATCATGATAAGATCATGCTGACCAGGCTTTTACTATTTTTAGCTAGTTTGTTAGAACAGCTGTCATGCTGTAGGGTCCGGTTGGATCTCCCAGCCGCCTGGAGAGTTCCCAGCCGCTTGGAGTCGGGTCAGTAGTACTCATAGGGAAATCTATTTAAGCATGGGGATCGGATGGTATTGCATATCATCGACCAGACTTTGCGAGAGTGAGGCAGAGCGAGAGAAATTGATCATTGTATTTGCATCTTTTGAAATCAAATAAAGTGTTCCTGTTTGTGTTCATCCTCTGTTGAATTCTATTGCTTGATCGGTTTGCTGGTTTGGTGGCTGTATGGATTCACTGATCCATTCCACCGGTTGATTCGTCTGATCGGTGGAATGGTCATGTACAGTAGGTTAGGTTGTAGTTTGTTTTCTGTTCGCATGCAGGTGTGCAGGTTCGCCGTCAAGAGGTGTTGAAGACCCTAGCATGGGCATGTGCTAGGTCGAGCTGATAAGGTAGAGTTGGAAGATCACCCTGAGAGTGGATCGGGTCGTCCCTGGAGGATCGGCGAAGTGAAATTTCGCTAAGTGAAGAAGTTCGTCAAAACGGCATCATCAGGATATCTTGGTGAATATCCTGCAGTCAGTTTGGGTATCGTCATCCAGACAAGTGGAGGAGATGAGCATGACGTTGTCGATTGCATGAAGTGCAAGTGCGTCGGGGTGATCATCATCAGGAGGAGCCGAGGAGGAGCGTATCGGCATCAGGATCATCTATCGGGAGTGCCAATCATCCGCGTATCGCGAGTAGATGCGAGAGTGAAAGTTTGTTTTTTTGACTAAGTGTTGAAGAGGTCATCAGGATATTGGGTGACGTCATCGTCATCAGGATATGACGTCATCGTCATCAGGATATTGAGATATCCCCCCTACGCGAGTTCTTCCTGCTGTCGTTAAGTGCTTTGGTATCGGCAGAAGGTTGTGTTAACATCATCAGGAGGTTTCGAGAGATAAACCATATCATGATGCTGTTGCTTGTGTCGTTGGCTAGTGGAGCATCGAAGGGAAGGTGCTAAAGGTGATCGTCATCAGGATATTTGGAGCAACCGGATATTTGATATCCTGCTGACGAAGGTGGTGTCGCATATCATGATGATGCCGCTAGTGTTTGGAGCCCGATGAACAGTGCAACAGGAGGATGTTTGCGCCCGTTGAGTATCATGATGATGATAGGCGACAGGCGGAGGAGGTGAACAGTAGTCGGCAGGAGGATAATCGTGATTGTCCGAAATATGATGATGATGCGGACAGTGTAAAGCGGAATATGATGATGATGGCGAAGATGATGATGATGAGGTTGGGCTGCAGACATCCATGCTATATGCGAAGGTTATAGTGTGGATGCCTCTGCATCATAGTGGTATCAGAGCTCAGCAAAACATCTGGGCTGTTGTGTGTTGATTCTGTCACCGAAAGGGCAGAGGTAAAGTTGAATTGTGTGTTGTGTGTAGATTAAGAGGTTGACAAAATGCCTCCGAAAGGTAGTGGTACTGCAAGGGAATTGTAGGAACTAAAGGAGAAACATGCTAGAGAGATGAGGAAGATGAAGGAGCTTGCTGAAGCACTTCAAGCCAGGCTGACAGCCCTGGAAAAGAACAAAAAGAGGGAAGTGGCAGACAGTGAGTCTGAAGAAGATGAAGATACTGTTGAAGAGTATGAAGAGGTAGCTGAAGATCTGGATGCTGAAGACCAGAAATTTGTCAAACTGTTAAAGGCAGTGCAGAGTGATAAACCTAAGGTAAAGGTTGATGTTTCCAAGTATACTGGAAGTTTGAATGAAGATGAGTTGTTGGATTGGATTGCTGCACTTGATAATCACTTTGAATGTGAAGATGTTGCTGAGGATCAGAAAGTAAAGATTGCAAAGACCAAGTTAGGAGGTCATGCTTTGGTATGGTGGGATTATGTACAATCTGAGAGAAGGAAACAAGGGAAGTCTAAGATCACTTCATGGGATAAGATGGTAGCAAGAATAAAAGGTAAATTCTTGCCAAGGGATTATGAAATCCAGATGTTTAAGAAGCTGCAATTTTTAAAGCAGAAAGACAGGGATGTGAAAGCATATACTGAGGAATTTTATCTGTTAAGTATGAGATCTGGTCATCATGAGAATGAGGTAGAAAAGGTGGCTAGGTACTTGGCTGGTTTGAGGTTTAACATACAGGATGAGTTAGTGTTAGCTAACCCTAAGAATGTGGAGGATTGTTATCAAATGGCAATCAGGATTGAAGAAAAGATGAATAGAGGACATGATAAGTCCATGAGAGGAAGAGGAAACCATAGGGGAAGAGGAACAGCCCCTGCACAAAAGCAAACCAATGAGGGTCAAGAAGACACTGGTAAAGGACAGGGACAGTCTGATTTCAGGGGTGGATGGAAAGGTAATAGAGGAAGATTTGGAGGTGGTAGAGGTTCTACTACATTTTCAGGAAAGTGTTACACCTGTGGAGAGTTTGGTCATCCATCTTTCAAATGTCCAGAAAACAAAGGTTCATCATCCAGAAATGATAGAACTAGTGACAAGAGAGTATAACTTGTGCAAGAAGAGAAAGTAGAAGAAAGTGCACAGAGTTCAAACAGAGATCCTGATAATTGTGGATATCCAGAGAGTGGAGAATCATTGATGTTAAGGAGAATTAGTTTGCAGGCATCAAAGGATCTGATGCAAAGAAGAGCTCTTTTCAAGACCACATGTAAGAGTAAAGGTAAGATATGTAAAGTTGTCATTGATACTGGTTCAACAGACAACATGGTATCTCAGGAGATGGTGGATAAACTGCATTTGGAAAGGATTCCACACCCACACCCTTACAAGGCATCTTGGGTGAGTGATAGTCAATCACTTTTTGTCTCTGAACAGGCATATGTGGATTTCCAGATTGGAGCATATCAGGATAGAATTTTGTGTGATATTTTGCCTATGGAATGTTGTCACCTACTGTTGGGTAGACCATGGCAATTTGACAGAAGGGTACTGTATGATGGGTATGCTAATACCTACACCATCAAGAAGGATGGGAAGATTATTAAGTTGATGCCATTGCAGGCAAAAGCTGCAGTACAGAAGGCAGCCCAAATCATTTTAATGGGAAAGAAGGAATTTGTGCAGATGCCTAGAGGAGCAGGCATAAAGGCAGTTCAGGACACTGCAGGGAAAGGAGTTGTTACAGACAACAAGTTGAAGACAGTTTCAGTTGTGACTGACAGAGGTCAGCAACAGGTGCAGAAACAGGTTTGCACACAGCAACCAATTCAGAAGGATGACAAGGATGTTGTCATAGTTGGGACTATTGCTTGTCCTATAAAGGTTGAAAGGAAGATAGAGTTGAACATTTCAGAAGTTCAAGAGGCAGTTCAGACAGAAGTTCTGGTCAGACAACCTGACAAACACAGGGTATGTGAGAGAAAGGCCTACATCAACAGGCATGATGATTTACTTGCCCGAAAGCAAGTTACAGTTCAGAAGTCTTGGAGCAGCCAAGAGACAGCAGCAGACAAAGCTGGAGCAGGTCAGACTATTGACAAAGCAAAGTGTAAAGGTGGAGGACTTCCACATACTAAACTCATGGGACATGAGTTCTTTTCTGTTGGGGAGTATGGTGCAGGAGCACCTACCTGACAGCTGGTCTTGATAAGGCAGTTAGTAGTTTTAGGTCTTGTTTATGTTTCCAAGAAGGTCTGGTAAGACCAAATGCATGTAATAAGGTCATGCTGATCATGATAAGATCATGCTGACCAGGCTTTTACTATTTTTAGCTAGTTTGTTAGAACAGCTGTCATGCTGTAGGGTCCGGTTGGATCTCCCAGCCGCCTGGAGAGTTCCCAGCCGCTTGGAGTCGGGTCAGTAGTACTCGTAGGGAAATCTATTTAAGCATGGGGATCGGATGGTATTGCATATCATCGACCAGACTTTGCGAGAGTGAGGCAGAGCGAGAGAAACTGATCATTGTATTTGCATCTTTTGAAATCAAATAAAGTGTTCCTGTTTGTGTTCATCCTCTATTGAATTCTATTGCTTGATCGGTTTGCTGGTTTGGTGGCTGTATGGATTCACTGATCCATTCCACCGGTTGATTCGTCTGATCGGTGGAATGGTCATGTACAGTAGGTTAGGTTGTAGTTTGTTTTCTGTTCGCATGCAGGTGTGCAGGTTCGCCGTCAAGAGGTGTTGAAGACCCTAGCATGGGCATGTGCTAGGTCGAGCTGATAAGGTAGAGTTGGAAGATCACCCTGAGAGTGGATCGGGTCGTCCCTAGAGGATCGGCGAAGTGAAATTTCGCTAAGTGAAGAAGTTCGTCAAAACGGCATCATCAGGATATCTTGGTGAATATCCTGCAGTCAGTTTGGGTATCGTCATCCAGACAAGTGGAGGAGATGAGCATGACGTTGTCGATTGCATGAAGTGCAAGTGCGTCAGGGTGATCATCATCAGGAGGAGCCGAGGAGGAGCGTATCGGCATCAGGATCATCTATCGGGAGTGCCAATCATCCGCGTATCGCGAGTAGATGCGAGAGTGAAAGTTTGTTTTTTTGACTAAGTGTTGAAGAGGTCATCAGGATATTGGGTGACGTCATCGTCATCAGGATATGACGTCATCGTCATCAAGATATTGAGATATCCCCCCTACGCGAGTTCTTCCTGCTGTCGTTAAGTGCTTTGGTATCGGCAGAAGGTTGTGTTAACATCATCAGGAGGTTTCGAGAGATAAACCATATCATGATGCTGTTGCTTGTGTCGTCGGCTAGTGGAGCATCGAAGGGAAGGTGCTGAAGGTGATCGTCATCAGGATATTTGGAGCAACCGGATATTTGATATCCTGCTGACGAAGGTGGTGTCGCATATCATGATGATGCCGCTAGTGTTTGGAGCCCGATGAACAGTGCAACAGGAGGATGTTTGCGCCCGTTGAGTATCATGATGATGATAGGCGACAGGCGGAGGAGGTGAACAGTAGTCGGCAGGAGGATAATCGTGATTGTCCGAAATATGATGATGATGCAGACAGTGTAAAGCGGAATATGATGATGATGGCGAAGATGATGATGATGAGGTTGGGCTGCAGACATCCATGCTATATGCGAAGGTTATAGTGTGGATGTCTCTGCATCAGAATATCAATGTTTGACTTTAATGCAAATGGAAACAAGGCTCACATCAACCTTATATCAATGTGACCAAAAACTCAAGCCTTGTCATAAGCCAAACTATACAAAAATCCATGTGTCAAGATGATACAAGAATTTATCACAAGAAAGAAACATGATATCACATGCCATATGCCAACAACCAACAATCAACTGAACCAAGTGAATTCACTGAACTGAGGGCAACAATATGAAGGTGAAACCACTGAACTCATAATGTCATAGACATATACCACTGAACATATAAACTGTGAAGAGCAAGTGAAACCACTAAGCAAGCAACTGTGTATAAACAATTGTGACTGTGTCAAATGTGACACCAACCAACCTTGTGCTAAGTGAGTCATCATACCAACTTCTATGCATCTGTGAACAATATGGCTACATGAAACACGTCTTGTTAATCAACCTTGCATAACAAAACATATGCATTGCGTTATTCCTTCAAACACCATTGCATAAGATAAAAAATGAACCAACAGAAACAAGAATGAACCAAGAAACATAAACAAGATATGAACTCCATCAAGCATCCTGAAATGAGATCATGAGCATCATGAAGTAATCAATGAGCAATCCCATGATGAAGACTTTGAACATCCACTGATCCTGGTGACATGAACAACTCCTATCAATACCAACACCTTTTTGACATCAATGACAATCTACTTTCATCAATCCACCCATTTATAAGCATTAGGGGCAGCCACTAACTTCAACACGTGAAGGGGACATGTGTTAGACCTCTATTAACTCTTGGGACGACGATACAGACGATTACAAATAGATTTTGTCACTTTATGGGCGCTTAGTGGTGATTTCAGATACCACCAGATGCGAAGATCTACAAGTCGACCGAATGTCAGGTTTAGCAGAGAAATTGGGTCTCACGGGATATGTCAAGTGACCAGGATTATTAGTGCAAGGGATTTCAGTGACCAAACAGTATAAGTGGTGAAAGTTGATGTCATTGGACCAGTGGAAGATTTGGGGTGCACAGGATATGTGTAGTGAGACTCCCTTTTAGTGCAGGTCCTGTCACCTTTGATTTTAGTGCAAAGCACCCCAACGAAACTTTCACCCTGCACCAAATATGTGCAGTGAGGCTTTGAATCAACACTAGGTTACTTCTGGCAAAGAAATCAAGCATCATAGGAATGGCGAGGAAATCCACGGTTACTATGTTGGCAAGAGACACATTATGGCTTCATGATTGTTCTCATTGATGGCAACAAAGTTCATCCCGCACATCTGTAGGACGTGGTGTGCCTACATCGGAAGTCAGATTGAAGAATGTTGTGGTCCAGTAAGCAAGAACAGAGCATGTGGCAAGGTCTGACAGTCAGGTCCGAATCTCTTAGAGGAAGCATCTTTGTAAAGTGCGGACTTGGGAAAGTCAAGAGGAATACCTTGACTGATAGATTCCAGGGATTGAGCCTCCGGTGATAAGAGAGTGACGAGATATGAGTTTCTAAGTTTTGGGGTCTAGTTTGGCAGAGTAGACAGAGGAAGAACTGACAGACAGAGCATGAGAATTATTCTGGATGAGATTTTGATGGTGATCAAGGTTTTTAAGGTATCATCCATGATTGGCTGACATGTTAGATGACTTATATAAGTATCTCCTTGATCCGCATCACTTGGTGAGCAAGGATTCAGCCGACAGACTAAAGTTTGGGAAAACATTAACTATTCCAGATGCCGACTAGAAAGAGGATGAAATCCATTGTGTGGATATATATACCAAATGGATTTAGAGATAAAGTGTGTGTTGGTTGTTGTGGTGTGTGAAGAAAAGTAAAGGATAGTGTGAAGGCAGTAATACAAGGTCCGATATGTGACAGGACAGCAGCACCCAAGAAGAGGAAAAATGAAGTGTAGTAGATCAGTGTATTGAGCCTAACCAGAACTGAACCTCAGCATGTGTGGATGCTTCTCATCAGTTCAAGTACCTAATTTTCTTATATAAACTACTGTAGGCAGTGAGCCTCTTGTGAGCAGTGTGCTCAGGTAGTGAGCCCTAATTGGCAAGTGCCATTCTGTACTATCTTATTCTTTTAACAGAGAATACAATCTTGGGTTAATCACCCCGTGGTTTTTCCCCTAACAGGGTTTTCCACGTCAAAATCACTGTGTCATGTGTATTATTGCTATTTCCATTTCATGAGTATGTTTTCTTACTTGACTTGATACTGCATTAATTATTAAGGAAGATAAGAAAGTTGAAATAGTTAAGATAACTGATTCACCCCCCCTCTCAGTTATCAACAATTGGTATCAGAGCCAAGTTCCTCCAAACAGAGCCTAACAGCTTGAGGAAGATCTGGGAATTAAAATGGATGTGTATGGTATGAGGGAACAACTTCAGTTTGCTTTAAATGATCTTGAGCAATCTAATTCTGAAGTCAATGAACTGAAGGAAAGATTCAAATAGGCTGATGATTTCATAAATGAACTAAAAGGGAAACTAAGTCTCTCTATGAAAAAGAGAAAGGATCTACTTCAGAAATTGGCAAGTCAAAGTGAAGCAAATGATACAAATGAAGATCTGAAGGAGAAAACCAAGTTATGTGAAAAGTTATCAAAAGAGATCATTATGGTAAGACATGAAATGGAATCAGGAGTTATGAAATTTACTCAAGAAATTGAAGAGAAAAGAAAAACTGAAGATGATCTAAGACAAACTCTTAAGAAGAAATCAGAAGACTGCCACAAGATGGATAGAATAATCAGACATCTTGAATCTGATCTTGAAGATGCTAAAGAAAATGAAGAAAAACTTGAGGATCTAATTATCTCTCTTAAAAGGGATCTTCAAACAACAAATGAATATAAAGAGAAATTCAAGATAAGTTCTGCTCAACTTGAAGTTCTTCTTGAAAGCCAAAAGAGGGTAGATGACAAGTGTGGCTTGGGATATGAGAAAGGTGAAAGCTCTGGATCTGGTCAGAAGAAGTTTGGATCAGAAAATCCAAGGAATAGGCCTAGAAGATCTCCAGTAAGGCAACCTAATGCTTAAAGATATCCATCCTTCAATGGATACTGCCACTACTACAATAACTTTGGTCACAAAGCTAATTAGTGCAGAAAGAGAATGAATCAGACTAATACATCCTTCTCCAGACAATGTTTTATTTGCAAAAGGTATGGTCACAAATCTCATGAGTGCAGAAATATGCAAATGAACAATTCATTCAATGGTAGATGCTTTGCATGCAATAGAATGGGTCATATGGCTAATCAATGCAGATCAAGAGGACATCAATCAAATATGCAAAGAAATGTTGTTTTCCACAATTGCAATAGATCCAGTCACATTACCAAATTCTATAGAAGCGAGAATCAGAACAAAAGAGGATCGGTACATCATAATAAGAATCAAGACAAAGGAAAAAGAATAGTGAATGCGGATGAAGTTCAAAGTGAGATGAACAAGATTTGGGTGAAGAGAAGTATAGAAAATGTAGGGGATGGATCCGCACCAGAATCTGGTGCTGATATTCCTTCCAGAAATTAAAAAATGAGCTCTGGCTCAGGGGGAGACACAAGGAAAAACACTTTTCCCCTAGCCAGTTAATTGGTGCCGGGATTGGCACAAGGAGAGTTGCGGATTAAAGGGTTCTCAGAGAAACATCTAAATAAGTTGTGGTTAAGATATGGAAGATCTGCAAGATGTTTGGAACAAGATTGTTTTGGTTCTTCAAGTCATCTGAATAAGGAAAACAAGGCAAACCGGAATGACTTAAGTTGAGCATTTATTGCAACTTGGTATTAGGGTTTGCGGAGTAATATAAGGGTTTTTCTTATTAAACATTTACTCATTCTGAATTTGAGAAGAAGCGAAAAGGAGCTCTACAACAAATTTCCTCAAGCCCATAAAAAATCATCTGCAGAAGTCGATTCATCCAACAATTGATCCGGCTGACTCCGTGAAACCTAGAAGCATAAAAGGTATTTTCCGTCCTTGAATATCTCTCTGCAAATATTTGAAAGATGACTACTCTGAATGTGGTGAAGATTTCTGATAGGCCTTGACCCAAATTTAAGAAACGTCCTTATAAATCTCTAGAAGTGGACACCTTAGGGGCATTTTCCAGCATTCCGCATGGGGTTTTGCACATAGAGGATATTAGGGCATATATTCATGCAAATATTGAAGAATTTGGGGAATCTAAGCTGGTTGATATCTATCACAAGCATTTGATAGATGACTCATTTGAAATTAAAACTCAGTATAAAGCCATTCGGGAAAAGCATTTTGCACAATGTATTCATTTCCCCTATTTTACAGAAGATGAATGGGTCCGGTATGTTTTGAGCAGGGTGCATGATAACTTCATGTGGTTAAATGGACCATTCAAAATCACTAAGGATGTCATCAAAGCAATAACCAGATTACACTCAACCGGTGAGATGCCCACACTCAAATCTGTCAAAAACCAAATTGTAAGTGAGGCTACCGGATCAAAGTTTGATAAAAGAGCAATGACAATTGAGAATATCACACATTCAGATATCAAGTTTGCATCAATGATAATTGGATATAAGATATATCACTCCAGCAGGGAGAATTCAGTATCCAGAACTACTATATATACTGCTTATGAAATGTTGAGGAAGAATGCAGACTATGATCTTTGTGAGCTTCTTCTGAATCAACTCTTAGAGAATCTGCAGAAGATAAAGAAAGACAAGAAGAATTCCTTCAAGTATGCTAGGTTGATACTGTGTTTGTTCTTCTACTTCATGAATGAGCTTCCCGGATCCAGTGGTTGGATGTGGCAGAATGATAGACCAATAGCCATCCAAATCATAGATTATCTACATGGGCTTGGTGATGCTAAGGCACATAATACAACACTATGGGGTTATTTCAAAAACTTTCAAAACATGATGTAGGCTAGAGAAAGAATTCCCAAATCATTAGTTGAAAAATATAAGGAGACAGTTTGCTTTATGGTAGAAACTGATCAGTGCCTAATGGAGGCAGTGGAGCCAAGGGTAGTGTGGATCATGCCGATGGGGTATGAAGTTGATGAGAAAATTGTAGAGCTACATGTTCAACACATGCTAAATCAGCCAAAGGATCCTAAGGCAGAAAGGTTTCGAACCTTTGAAGAGTTAAGTGTGAAGATCCATGTGGAGCTACGACAACTGGAAATAAAGAGAAGAGTGAGAAAAGAAGTAGAGAACATTGCCAAGAGTTTTGGCATTTCAAAAGAGGCACTTGATGCCAGCAGAGAAAAGATGCAAAGGGCAGAAAAAGAAAAGGAAGAAGCAGAAAATCAAAGTGTTCCGGTAGAAGCCCCCTCCCGGACCAGATCCTCTAAGGGTTCTACATCTGCCACTACTAAGAGCTCAAAGGCATCTAAACTGGAAGCAAAATCATCCATTAAAGGTGAAAAGAGAACAAAAATAAAGGCAACAAGGTCTTACATCAGTCAGAAGGATGATGAAGAGACTCAATCTGATGAAGAGATCAAGAAGATGATGATGAAGAAGAAAATATCCAGTGAAACCAAGGAGGCAGAGGCAGAAGAGTTTGTTGAAAAGCCCACTCTGTCATTAGATAATGTGGTTAAAGCAGTTACTATGGATGGGAACCTGCAACCAATAATAGAATTCTATGATGCATATAATGATGAAGATAGAAAGATCTTAGAGGAAGCCATAGTTAAGTACTTGAACATATACAATAAGGCTTTTATTGAAATCATATCTCTCATTCCCAAAAGCCTAGAGAAGGAATTAGAGATAAGAAAGAATGATGCTAGGGCAAAGGATCTTGAGATCTGGGAACAGATAGCCATTCAGCTCTTTCCTTCAATCACTTCGAAACAAATGAACATGGTCTTCAAAGATTGCAAGGATGAGTTCCGGAGTAAGGCCAGAATGAATCAGCTCATGCTTGGAGAAATTGATAAGGTGACAAAAGAAATAGGGGAAATCCTTTGCAATGCCTATAAAAGATTCAACATTCCTATCATAGAGGACATAAGTGATGAGCCCTCTGCCATGGACGACAAGGAAGAAACTATTGAGACAATAGTAGAAGAGGTAAAGGAGATAGGTGAAGAAAAAGGTAAGGACTTAGATTCCTCAGCTCTGGAAGAGGAAGTCCAAGGAGAAGTAAATCCGAACTCTCCAGCAGTCTCCGGATCCAAAGGAGAAGAAAGAATAGAGCATAAAGAAAAAGGAGTGAAGGAAAAAGAAGATGACAGTACTAAGGTTGCAGAAGGAAAGAAGACTTCAACACAGAAGACCACAGTTGTTGGTGGTAAGAGTGTAGAAGGAGAGAAAGCTCCAAGAGATAACTCTATGACTATAGAAGAGAAGAAGAATCTGTCTCTAGCAAGAGACACTACAGAAACTGTCAAAGAATTCTTAAACAAAGAGACAATGGAGATTGATGAACCGAAACTTCTACAAGGGCCATTTGATTTTGATTCTCTTTCGCTGGTACAAACAATGAAGATAGCTTTATTTGCTAATGCAAATGCAAAAGAAAAACTCTTGAAGTCTCACATGGAAGACTGTGAGCTAATAGAAGTTGCATCCAGAGTATTAGAAAAGATCATGCCATCTTTCAGAAGGATCCCTCAACCTCCTCATCCGGTAATCTCAAATCTCTAGTCAATAGTGTTAGCACACATTTTGGTTCCCTAGAGAAGTAAGCAGAAGATAAGGTCCGAAAGGAATTTTTGGCAAAAAGACTATCAGAGGTACAAGGGTTAATAACTAATGATAGGAGGAATATGAATATAGGGATAAAGAGCTTAGAAAATGCTCTTAAAGATGGCGGGGAAATGTACAAATTTTGTTTATCATGGTCCAAAGTAACATTGGATATTGAGAAGAAAGTGAAAGAATAGGAGGACAAACTGACAAAACTCTCTAAGAATTTTGATCCTCTCTCCTCTTCCATAATAAATCAAGAATGTCAGACTATTGCAGTCTTGAATGAAATCAAGAAGCTTGAGAAGGAAAAGAAAAATAGAATAAGCAGGTTGGGTGAATTTAGAGGGATAATTATCCCTAAGTTAGAGGCCATGCATGAGGCCATAAAAGAAGCTCAGATCACAGCCCGAACCAGTGATCTGATAGATCTAAAAAGGGCAGACGCGTTTGCATTCTTGTTGAGTGGTCACATCTCAATTTTGGACAAGATGAAGCAAAGTTGGGCAACAGAATTCGTCCAATTGAAGACAACTTTTGTAGACATACTTCAGTATATGTAAGTATGCTATATATATATATATATTTATGCAGCTAAGTATAGTTGACTTTTTGAGAATTTTGGTGTGCGGACCCTACCCTTTGCCATTGATGTCAAAGGGGGAGTGAGGAACAGTGAAAAATGTGAAATCCAACTAAGGGGGAGCTCCAGTAAAATGTACATTAAAATAGAGCATCAACCAAGGGGGAGATTGTTGGCAAGAGACACATTATGGCTTCATGATTGTTGTCATTGATGGCAACAAAGTTCATCCCACACATCCACAAGACATGGTGTGCCTATACCGGAAGTCAGATTGAAGAATGTTGTGGTCCGGTAAGCAAGAACATAGCATGTGGCAAGGTCTAACAGTCAGGTCTGGATCTCTTAGAGGAAGCATCTTTGTAAAGTGCGGACTTGGGAAAGTCAAGAGGAATACCTTGACTGATAGATTCTAGGGATTGAGCCTCCGGTGATAAGAGAGTGAAGAGATATGAGTATCTAAGTTTTGGGGTCCAGTTTGGCAGAGTAGACAGAGGAAGAACTGACAGACAGAGCATCAGAATTATTCCAGATGAGATTTTGATGGTGATCAAGGTTTTTAAGGTATCATCCATGATTGGTTGACATGTTAGATGACTTATATAAGTATCTCCTTGATCCGCATCACTTGGTGAGCAAGGATTCAACTGATAGACTAAAGTTTGGGAAAACATTGACTATTCTGGATGCCGACTAGAAAGAGGATCAAATCCATTGTGCGGATGTATATACCAGATGGATTTAGAGATAAAGTGTGTGTTGGTTGTTGTGGTGTATGAAGAAAAGTAAAGGATAGTGTGAAGGTAGTAATACAAGGTCCGATATGTGATAGGACAACAGCACCCAAGAAGAGGAAAAATGAAGTGCAGTAGATCAGTGTATTGAGCCTAACCGGAGCTAAACCTCAGCATGTGTGGATGCTTCTCATCAGTTCAAGTACCTAGTTTTCTTGTATAAACTACTATAGGCAGTGAGCCTCTTGTGAGCAGTGTGCTCAGGCAGTGAGCCCTAATTGGCAAGTGCCATTCTATACTATCTTATTCTTTTAATAGAGAATATAATCTTGGGTTAATCACCCTGTGGTTTTTCCCCTAACAAGGTTTTCCACGTCAAAATCACTGTGTCATGTGTATTATTGTTATTTCCATTTCAAGAGTGTGTTTACTTACTTGACTTGATACTGCATTAATTATTAAGGAAGATAAGAAAGTTGAAATAGTTAAGATAACTGATTCACCCCCCCTCTCAGTTATCAACACACTGGACCAACGGGGAATATGGCATTTGTCAGACATGTCTAGTGAAGTCTGATTTTAGCGCAAATCCAGTGAAGTAGGATTTTAGCCCAAAATATTTCAAAGTGCTCGACGAGGATTTTAACCCATACTAGATAGCAGAGGTTTTTGAGGTCAGCGGATATGTCTGGTGAAAGCATATTTTACCATAGACTTGTTTATTAAAAGCCAGCACGGATATCTGGTGTCACTAGATTTTAACGCAAAGTGGAGTGACATGCAAAAACTTTGCTAAAGCATAACTTGTCCAACTTTTACCAGATTCTCTCAAAATTTGAAATATAGATACCCATTTGGGTCTTCTTCAAGGTCAAGGCATCACTTGGCCAACTTCTTTAGGAAAATTTTTCAAAATTAATCAATTAACTCCTGTAGCAACTCTTACAGTAAAACAAACAACAAGAAAAGTAAAGCAAATAATTTTTTGGTTGATGAGGATTGCACGTGAGCCCAGATGGTCCTACATCAAAATATCATAAAATAATTTTAAATTTTACCTCAAAGAAAGATTGGCCTTGCTCCCCTTGTGCACTAACTTGTTATGCCTCAGTTTGTCTTCTAGTCCATAATGCTTTGGCTTGTATAGCTTAAATATGAGGGACATTGAATATTATAATGTGTTCATGGTTGGCTCAACCATCACTCCAAGAGGACCTAAGCACAAATTATTGTACATAATGCAACGATGAGGCACACAAATATGTGTGGATGAGAAGGGTCCACTAATATCAAATGATCCACTATGACCATTTATTTCATGTTGTTGTACTAGTCAAGGAGTTATGTAACCAAATGCTCCGTCAAAGCTATTTTTCAAATACGATACACAGAACTAGGAGAAAAGATTAGGATTTGTAATATCCCTTCCTAGACATAGATGCAATTCTCCACCATCTTGGTGCTCTCCACCCTCTCCTTTTACCTCCTACCCTTTTATTTTGATGCCTTCGCCCTATAATGAAGAGGGAAAAAATCTACCATTCTAGATAGAGCATAGCCACAAAACAAAAATGGTGAGACATAGCGAGAAGATATTAAAGTGTCTTAAAATCTACTGCTAAGAGCTTAATCCAACCTATCAAGCAATTCTCTTAGTCAATATGCTTCATGTCATCATGCAAAAACAATTATTGTTGTCCCTTGTGATGTAAGATCTAATATATGGGATCATTTTATGACACATGATTTAAAGAACCACTACCATATAATTTCCCACTTCTGTAATGTGATCTATGGGATTATTTTATATTTATTTTTATTTTTAATGACAATGGAGTTGCTTCCATTCAAATGTTGCCTACTATTATAATGCATTTACAAAAATATTCATTTATAATTTTAGGTGTTCCTTGGGACCTCTAGTGTGATACTACCAATGATAGTTACAAAGTGATCTAGCTTTTAATATAAGAATAGAAGGTGCTTCACAACAAATCCCCTTCTATTGTAAACATTAAAAATACACTCATTATAAAGACTTATAATAACTTAGAAATGTATGTTTTCTTATAATTGAACAAAGTCGTCAAATGCATTTGCATGAGATGAAGAATTAAAGTTCATCATTCTAGATTCTTTCCAAAAAAAACTATTTTTCTTGCTTTCATTGTAGACAAAATGTATGCTTATGATAACATTCCATTTTTAAATCAACTAAACAAAAATTGTTAGCCACATATTATAAGTCTTTGGACATTGAAATGAGTCCCTCATTATTAACTTGACATAAATCAAGTACACTAATTCAAGATTCTTAATTCGGTTGTGATTAAGGATTGTAAACAAACATTAGATGTGGCATATGAAATTTAGTCTTCACTAGCATTTGCTAGACATGTGACTAGTGAAAAATTATTCAATTCATATCTTACCAAACGGAATTTAACTTTACTACCATTTGTTAGTTTTGCACAAGTGAATAAAGTACTCAATTGGACCATATTATGACTATAATTATAATATTCCTTTCAAACCTATGATGTCTTCCATTTTGTTTCTCTAAAATTCCCCTCATCCCTTTGAGTTCCTCTTGTTTTAAATCATATTTAGCTCTATCCTAACCACCTTCAAACCCTCATCTCATTAATATTATTTTATAAATCTCATCATGCACAATTTTGTAGTGCCACAAATGTGCAATTAGAATGTGATATAAATTGTTATTTTATTTTTACATATACAAATGTTATTATTTTCTCTAACATCAATCTATACACCTCATTATGAGAGTTTTTCAAGTGTCATGCATAACCACTAA
The DNA here is from genome assembly GCA_027924645.1 of Cunninghamia lanceolata. Lineage (NCBI taxonomy): Eukaryota > Viridiplantae > Streptophyta > Pinopsida > Cupressales > Cupressaceae > Cunninghamia > Cunninghamia lanceolata. The sequence goes on from BSBN01000236.1 coordinate 3,201,025, forward strand.
TTACAACATAAACACACTTGTAATTTTTCTTTTTTTACTTCATATAAATTATAGTGGTTTCTTTCTAATCGAAATCAAATTAAATTAAAAAATATTTGTGAATTCACAAATCTATTAGCTATCTCATCAATCAAAGGGATGCAAAGCAAAATTAGAAATATCTAACCTTAAATAACAAAATCTACATATACTTATATAAAATTACATATTGAATCTAGAACGTGTAATTAAATGTTTAACCTAACATAAGAAAAAGACAACATTATTAATCAAAACAAAAGAATTATACAAAATGACAAGGGTACTTGTGAGCCCTTCTTTCCCATTTCCTACTACTCAAGCATCTTTCCATTTACTTGAAATGTTTCTCACCTTTTGTTTTTACTCTTTCTCCATCACCTCCTCCATCTTTTCATTTCATACATATATAGGTTTTATGAAAACAGTTCAATTAAACGTCCATGTTATCATAAAATAAGTCTTTGATAGATACCCCAATAATGTATATTAGTGATCTCCATTGCACTCTATGCATCTAATTTTATGAAGCCAACATCATAGTCTAGATTGGCAAATAATCAAAGCAAAAATAAAACCATTTTTTCCTAGTAACTGAAAATACAACCTTGTTCCTTCATTATTAGTGCAAGTCTGACATGGTGCACATTATTAGTGTGAGCCTATTTTTTAGATCACTTCATTTAGCGTCAGCAATAATCCCCACAAGAACATTCTCCTAGCCTTAAATGACACATACAATTCGCATCTCTCACAACAATTTCTCTTGCAATAATCTTGGAGATAAACTTCATTGCATTGTGACAATCAACACATGCTTGAAGGTTCTTAACAACTCTAATAGTTGTTCTAGGGGGGTGTCTAACAAACCAAAAGCAATTGCCATTTTTTCACTATGGTGGTAGATAAATAATTATTTTTCCTCCTTTTCCACATCACTAAGTAAATGTCTTGAATATGGAAAATACCTTGCTACTTTCATCTCCTAAGTCAATTTGTCCAACTTTGCATAGATCTCCTATGTCTGTGGATGTGATTTGTCTCTGCCACAAAAAGCATGTATCATTTTATGGCTTTCAATCCAACTACATCTAGGAATCTTTATAATTCATTTATCTTTCATCAATCTCCTTACCATTTGAACCTCTCACCACCTACCCACTTCTTAATGGATGTTTGAGAGAACATAAGTCATGGTATATTTTTAGGGTCCAAATAAAAAAGCAACATCACTATAAATACTCCCAAGCCTATATTCATATGTGATTTGTAGCACCAAGAAAACACATCCACACAACCCTCGCATCTTAATGATAAAGTTTAGGGTATCCTCAAGATAGCCAACATGGGCAAGAAGGTCAACCATGCACACATATTGATCAATTGTAGGTGTAATGCAATAAGGGTTACTCGTATGATTGAAGCATGTGCATCACTCATCCACTAAACCTGCATGGCTTCATGCACATAGAACACAAGTAAAGCTTGTAATGTCAAGATATGTTCCAAAGTGCTTTGTTAATTCAATGATTTTGAGAACATCCTTGCAAAATCCATTTTGTGCATATCCTGAAATCATTGCATTCCATGAGACCAGATTTCTTTGAGGCATTTTGTCAAACAGTTCACATTCTTTGTCTATGCTTCCACATTTGCCATACATGTCGACTAGAGCATTTCCAACTATAATACCTAACAAAAATCCCCCTTCCATAATTTACTTTTATTGGTTATAATGAGAATTCAAAAGCCTACAAGTTGTACAATCCCATTATCAAGAAGGTAATCAACAATAGAGATGTTGAATTAAATGAAGAAGCATGGGATGGAAGTTTTGATAGATCAATTATAGTTGCAACATCAATACCTCAAAATGAAGAATAATCAAAAGAACAAAGTGTGCAAGATGGTTAAGCAAGTCCATAAGTAGTAATGATTACTCCAATAAGAAAGATTCAAGGAAACAATTCAAGAGAATTGAGAACACCAAGGAATTTTGTACAAGGTGAACCATCAGGCCATCCACCTCCTCTGTCTCTCTCCTTTGTCTCTCTGTCTCTATATCTCTTATCTTTATTGCTCTATCTCTCTTTCTCTCTCTATCAATTTCCCTCTATATTCTTCTCTCTTCCTCCATCACTCTATCACTCTTTTGTTATTCTTTCTCTCTATATATCTTTCTACCATTCTCTATTCTCTCTCTTTGACACTTTTCTCTCTTGCAATCCCCTTTCGCTCTCTCCACTTCTCTCTCCTTTCTTCATCCCTCTCTATCTCCCACTCTTTCTCCCTCACACTATCTCCCTCTCCCTCTCTCTCTCTCTTCGACTCTCCCCCCCACTTCCCTCTCTCTTATCAAATGTCATGCTTCCCCAATCATAACTCCCCATGGACATGAAATAGTGGATCAAAAATTAGTATCTCTTTTCTTTATCTCTCTTTCTCTTTTTATCTCTTATATTTGTGGATTTTTGGTATGAAACAACTAATCAAAAACTAAAATCTCTCTCTCTCTCTCTCTCTCTCTCTCAGGTGATGTTTATGATAGAGAAGATGTTGAAGTGGTTATTCACTTTGAAATTTAAACATGAATCAAATTGAGGAAATTCATTTGTAAAGTTTGCTAAAACTGCTTGAGTTTGCTAGAATGCATTGGAACCCTTTGATCTCTTGAGTTCTCTACATCAAATAGGAAAGAGTCTCCATTGGTGTGCAAAAAAACTATTACATATGTTTAGTTTGTTTAATTATGAATGGATGTGTTGATTCAAGGATAGACAACTGAGAGGGGGGTGAATCAGTTGTCTCAAAATTTTGTTTCGTATTTACTTAAAACCTTCTTACATTTCAACAACAGATCAAAGATTCAATCATGGAAGCATAATGCAATAATTTAAGAGAATAAACAAACTCAACACAAATAACACCAAGATTTTAATGTGAAAAACCTGGTTAAGGGAAAAACCACGGGGTGACTAACCCAAGATTTTATTCTCTATTAAAAGAATATGAGAAATGAAATGGCACCTACCAATTAGGGCTCACTGCCCGAGCACACTTCTCACAAGAGGCACATTACCTATAAGAGACTCACTGTCTACATAAGAAAATAAGTATTACCAACTTGATCTGGAAGTTAGCATCTTTACTATGCTTGATTTAGTTCTATTAAAGCTCAACACCTCTGCTCTGCTATTTGACTGCTCTTCCTTACCACAACTTCATCATGACCACATTGGATGCTTTTTGAACAACTTCGCAATTCTTATTTATACATGATATCGACTTTGGAATGATCATCAAAGTCGGCACAACAAATATTCATTTTATTACAGAGCAATTACAAACATACAACTTGACTTATTACAAAAGCTTCATGTGAATTACTACACTGTTGGCCACGCATAGTTGGGACTTTAATCTTCTTGAAGGAACACCCCACACCTCACAAGACATCTTCTAGATTATCCGCAATAGGTGCAAACCATCTAGTCGGCCAGGACTGGGAAGAACACCATTATCTGGAGATAAATATTCAATTACAAGCTCAATCTTCAATGCGGATCACCAACATGAATTGGACACAATCTGGAGACCTCCACAAGCTTGCTTGAATCACCAAGAACATCCGCATCACTTCTTCTTACTGTAATCATTTGTATCTTCATCTAAAATCACAAGAACACAACTGATCATCTCTGTCATACTAGAAGGATCACTTGTGGACCTCCAAACCATATGCCAATCGAGTTGATAATTCATGTTAGCTTCCCAAACATACCACCGGATCCGCAAAGCAGGATATTGCATTTTCAGATCTTAATGGACTTATTTGTGCCACTCTATCACCATTAAACAGCTGCCAAAACAAGTTCTACTCATATACCCATAACTTCTTCAAATCTTCATGCAGACCTCTAAAATCTTGACTTGATAACTTTTAGACACATATCTACAAACCCTTTGATGCGCATACTCTGATCTTCAACTATTTGGGATCTTTGCTTCATAGAACTTCACTATCTTCATTGTTCTTCTCTGTTTCTGATGGGGCTAATTTTCTCAATATCCTCAGCACATACCTCATTGAATTCTTGACATCAATCCAATAGGAGTTTGTCGACATCAATGACAACACAATTTAGAGCCATACTTGCAACAGGATGAAATGTGGAATGACTAATATCATTTCAATCATCTTGTATCCTTCTTAAGTAGTGTTCTTGAATTGAGAATTTAGCTCATTCCCTCTAAGCTCTCATGGAGGGGAACACCTTTAAAGTGAATATAAAGTGGAATATGAATCATGTGGTGGCTTGCTATATAAATCTCCATATTTATCATTTCAATGAATCTTACCAGTTCATAAATGCATGACTCTCTCTCTCTCTCTATATATATATACACACATCCCTCTTTATCTCCCTATCCCTCTACCTCTCTACATATCTCTTTGTCTCGCTTTCTCTATCTCTTTGATGCAAGAGCATCTGGGTGCACAAGCAATCCTCATTAACAAAAAAAAGATTTCTTTGCTTTCTTACTTGTTTATTTTCCTTCTTGTTTTGCTATAGGAGTTAATGATCAAATTTCTAGAGAATTTCCAAAGGATTCATAGCCAACTGTTAACTTCATCTTGAAGAAGATCCAAATGGGTGCTCACATTTCAAATTTGGTGAAGATTTGAGATAAACTGGACAATTTATGGAAATGTGGAACTTTTAGTGTCAACAGGATATGTGGGACTTTCCCTGCCATTGGGATATATGTTGATGACCCTTGAAATCCCCCAATTCCAAATGATGATGTCACCTTGTTAAAAATCCAAATGGGTGTCCAAAACTTCAATTTTTGTGAGATTCTAAGCAAAATTGAGCAAGTTATGCTTAGGCAAAACTTTGGCCTACAATAGGATATGTAGAACTTTGGTTTGCATCAGGATATATGCAATAGATCCTCAAAATCCTACAATATGCAATAGAACCCCAAAATCCCACAATATGCAATAGACCCTAAATTCCCCACAATATGCAAATGACCCTAAATTCCCCACAATATGCAGATGACCCAGTTTTCCTCACAATATGTAGATGACCCATTTTCTCCTGCAATATGTAGTTGACCCAATTTATTCCATAATATCTTGGTGGGTCACTTTTTCTCATTACATCACCTGAAAGCACCCAGAAAGTGACAAAAAATATTTTTGATTGCATGTACAGCCAATCCAAGACCTAATTAATGACTGACACATGTCCCATTCACATGATGAGTGTGGTGGTTGCCTCAAATGCCTATAAGTAGGGGAATTTTACACTAAAAGAGGTTGACTTCTCCATAGTCAGTTTTTAGCTTCTACTAGAGCTTCTTCTAAAGATTTCAGATTTGAAGGCAGATTGTTTTGGGTATTCACAAGAAGGCTAGGTTAGTCTGATCTGACTATTGGAATGATTGTAAGGCTTAGGCCAAGGCATGTATGAAGACCATTGGACTCCTTTTGTAATGTTTTTATATTACATATGAATAAAGAGTTTTCTATTCATTGTTGTGTGTTGTTCATTTTGCTACCTAGTTCAGTAGCTTGTTAAATCCCCTGGACCTTGATCTATATCAAGTGGTATTAAAGATTAGGTTTGGAATTCCTTGACATTGTGGGGTTTCTATGCAATGGACCATGAGGAGATTGCTATAGGCAGAGTGAAGAGGAAAACCTGCAACTGTAGAGGCTCTACAGACATGGTACACTAAGTAAGAGGAAGAAGAGGAGCTGCTCCAAGACCTAGAGATGTAGCATTCTTAGAGATGTTCAGAGGCATCACAACTAGGATACATGAAATGGAGAGAGAACAACATAGATGAGTACCTATAGAGGATGTGAGTGATTTAACGAGGAAGAAGTCAATGAAGAAGAAGCAGAAGATAGAGAGGATGGATACAAGAGGAAGTTTCTAAGTGCAATGACAAAGATTACTAGTAAACCCCATGTAGAGTTACCTAGTTACAATGGTAATCGAAAACCATATGATTTGATAGGTTGGATTTCAAAGATGGAAAATTATTTTGAGTTGGAATCTATTGAAGACCCTACGAGGGTAATACTTGCAGCTGCAAAGCTGAAGGGACATGCATATTTGTGGCACTAGGATCATGTGCAAGTTCAGAGACAAATAAAAGGAAAGGAAAAGATTAAAATCTCAGAGAGGATGTTAACTAACTTGCAGACCATTAGATCACCCTGTTTAAGATGCTGCAGAACCTCAAGCAGAGGTAGAAAAATGTGCAAGACTACACCAAAGAGTTTTATAGATTGAACATCAGGGTTGGTCACATTGAAGATGATGTTGAGAAGGTCTCTAGGTATGTAAATGGTTTGTATTATTCTATCAAGGATGAAATTAATCTCTTCCATATTACACTCTTCCTCTATATCACTACCCTCATTGTTTCACTCTCAATTTTAACTTTTGAATACTAGATTATCCATCACGATCTATCATCCAGATGAAGCAAATTGATGAAACACATGTTTAGTATCCTTGCACAACAAAATTGTGGGTCCATGTAAGTTATTTGTTTTTCTAGGTGGAGTTTAGGTTACCTATCCATTTTTTGTTAATTTTGGGACCAACTTAACATGTATGATACTTGAGAAAGTTTGTTACTTCAATACTCTTAAGGTTAAGTGGTTGTAAATGGAGATATAAGGATTTATTTGTTAAATTTAAGTTTGCATACTTTGGAGCGAGAAGGTTAATGTATTTTGTAAATGGAAAATAAGGTGTTATAAGGATTATTTGGTCACATTTTAAAGGTGCAATTTTGCTGGTGCAAAAATGAAAACTTTTGTGATGTCACCTTATACTTGGACTTTTGGTACCATCTTTACAACACCTGATAGGGCTTTTGGAGATTCACATGCAACCTTAAGTAGATAAAATGTAAGCATGTTGCATTGGAGGTTGGTAGTATCAGAGGATGGAAGAGTTTCCATCATCACAAGTCAACTTCTTTCTCAAAAATGGTACTTTGCAAAAGAAGCATATGTTTTTATGTTTTCTTATGTGTTCTTTTTATGCTGACAAAATTGAAAGAATGCATATATTGTGAAGTTTGTTTTTGAAGACAGGTAGGGATTTAGTGAAATCATTATCGATTATTTCCCAGATAGTTTGAAAGTCTGTGATCTGGGGAATTATACCCTTATGAGGGTCATGAGACAACTTGATGGAGCCTTGTGGAGCTCAATATGGATTGTTTTCCAATAATTCAGGGGATCTATGATTTGGGAGTTTGAGGAGGTGGTAATTTGGGAACTCAAGAATTTAGGCTCAACTATGTACCTTTATGATGGTTGAGAGGTAGCTTGATGGAGTTCCACCTAATTCAAGATTTGTTCTTTCAAAGGAAAATCATATAAAAGTATGTATTTATTTGTTTTGGTCAGAATGTTTTGTGATGTGAAATGTAAAGCTTAAGAGGGGCAACATTTGCAAGAACAATGTAATAGGGAGGAATGTTAGCATTATTACATTGTCTAATAAATAATATAGGTTAGTTATTTGTTAGTGGTAGAGTAGTTATTCATGCAAGTAGTTATACATAGGAATATATAGCTTTATAAATCCATGTTGAGATGTAATCAATCATCAAGAATATACATTTTATAGATCATATCTTTTATTTATTATGCAATCATCTAATCTATACTTAAATTTCCAACACTAAGTTGTAATTCTAGACAAAACATTCATAGGTGCGATGGTTTACATGTCAAAGTTTGACACTTTTCTAGTCTCGGGTCATTTAAGGGACTTTGTCAAACAAATGTAAGCCAAAAGGATCAAGATGCATGGACAATGAAATGACACCTCTAGTGGCATTAACTATCCCACCTAGATGTATTGGCATTGTGTATTTGGGCCACAAGTGAAATGCAAAATATCACTCTTACCATTATTATAGTGAAGCAAATTGATGATTTTTCCTACATTATGTTCATCATAATTGTGAGAACACTTTTAGGAGTTTGGGGAAACCAAGAGAGGATTTTGTAGACTGAACCAATACCCAAATGTAGATTTATATGGAACATTCATAGGTGCCATGGTTTGAGAGAATAATCACCTCTTATTTTATTACTTTATGGTCTCAAGGTTCTTAAAAGACATCAAATCAATGTAGCTTGGAAGGATCAGGGTGTGTTGGTAGTGTAATGATTCCTCTAGTAGAATTAATTATCTCATACTATTCATTTAGTGACACTAGGTATAGGACACAAAATATTTCTCTTAGCACCCTTATAGTTAAGAAAACTAACATTTTTTGTAGCATTATGTTTTCTACCACAACATGAAAACTATTAGGAGTTGGGGGAAACTAAGAGATAATTTTGTAGATTGAACCAATGTCTAGCTATAGGTTTAGATGGAACAATCATAGATGCCATGGTTTGAGAGAATAGTCACATCAAGTTTTGGCACTTTTTCATTCTTAAGGATCTTAAGAGACTATGTTGGATTGATGTAGCTTGGAAGGATTAGGATGTGTGGGAAGTGAAATGACCCCTCTATTACCATTAACCAACCCACTTAGATTTTTTGGATCTATTTACTTAGTTCCATGAGGTGTAGAATGCAAAATATTGATTGCTCTTAGCACCCATATACCTAAATTAAAGCATTTTGCAACATTGCATTCAGCATCAACATGATAAAAACATTAAGAGTTTTGGGAAACGAAGACAACATTTTGTAGATTGAGCTAATCCCTAGTTGTAGGTGTACAAATAACTTTCATAGGTGCCACATTTTGAGATGATAGTCATGTCAAAGTTTGACATTTTTTTTGTCTAAGGGCTCTTAAGTGAGTTTATAGGACCAATGTAGCCTGGAAATATTGGGATGCATGTGTAGTGAATTGATACCTTTAGTAGCATTAACTAACCCATTTAGATGTGTGAACACTATCCATTTGGTGCCACAAAGTGTGGAATATAAATATCACTCTTAGAACCCTTACATGAAATGAATCTAAATCATTTTGGAACATTACGTTTATTGCCATTGCAATAAAATCATCAAGATTTGCAAGAGACTAGGAGAGGATTTTGTATATTGACCTAGTGTCCATCTATAGGTTCAAACCAAACATTTCATGATTTGAGAGAAGAACCACATCAAAGTTAGGAACATTTTCAATCTTAGGGCTTTTAAGAGACTTTAATAGAAAAATGTATCTCAGAAGGATTGAGATGCATGGGTAGTGAAACACTTCCTCTAGTAGCATTATACATGTATCCCACCAAGATGTGTTAGCACTAGCCTTTCAATGCCATGAGGTATAGAATATAAATTATAACTCTTAGCAATAGCTTAAATCCCTCTACCTCTCTATCTATCATCCACTTTGTCTCTATTTATCACTCTCAATAATGAATGAGGTATCTATCTACCTCTCTCTCATATTCTATGTATCTCTCTTTAGATCTCTATCTCTCTCATCTTTATCTCTATTTATCTACCTCTATTTATCTCTATCTCTCTATAGATCTCTATATCTCTCTATCCCTCTCTCTCCCAACATCTCTCTCAGTTGTGAAATCAGGCTCTCTCTCTCTCCCTACCTCTATCTCCTCCTCTTTATGTCTTGTTCTCTCTATCTCTCTACCACTTTCTCTTTATCTCTTTATCTCTCCCTCTCTTTAAATCTCTATGATTCTCTATCTTTCTATCTCTTTACCTCTATCTCTATCTACCTATACTCTCTCTTTCTATCTCTCTACATCTCTCTCTCAGCAAGAAATGAGGCCTCTCTCTATCTCTTCTCCTTTCTTTCTCTCTATATTTCTCTTTATCTCTCTACCTGTATGGAATTGTACAAATACTTTGATAACTCTCTCTCTCTCTCTCTCTCTCAGCAATGAAATGAGGCCTCTATCTCGCAATAATGAAATGATGCCTCTTTTTTTTATCTATATCTCCATCTCTCTAAATTTGTGTCTTTGGTACCTAAATCAAAATATGTCATCCCTCTTTTGATTTAGCTAACCTTTACTATTTCTAAACATCTTGTCTCTTGTTTCATGGAAAAAAACTACTAGCTATTTCAATACTAGCCATGACCTTTTCCATGTATGGTTATGTCCTAGATTTGAAAGTGTAGACACTTAAATTTGTCCATGTCTTGCAACACCTTGTCAATACATTACTAGAGACATTATATGACATTTTGTCCTAATCCCATTCTTAATTTCATTCTAATCACCTAGATAATTAATTAAATAAATCCCATTTATTTAATTGATCCACATGTACCAAAATAATTCAAATAAAATATTTGAATTGTTCCCTCACCTCTCATCACAATCAAACACATATCACATGCTACAACTTCCACTTAATACACTTCACATATCAAACTAATTCAAATAAAATATTTGAATTAGATCTCCTTTATTCCCCTCCACACACTTGTCACATGACTACAACTCCTCATGGAGTGGGAAAACCTAATCGATCCTAATCGTCCATATCATCGAAATCAACATTTGATGTCAACCATTCATTCAAATAAACCCTTTCTATAAATCAAACCTTACACAAGCCATTTGATCATCTAGCTTTTTAGTATTGTTATGCTACTGGAATGAGCAACCAACATTCCTCCCATATTCAATCCTTCAAAATCAAGCATTTCTATGCAAGATTGAGAAGAGTGATGGAGACGAACCAAGTTTGACATAGGAATATAGTTTAGTTTGTTGTTATGCATTTGATTTCTATGATCATTTTGTAGTTTATTGTGCTTTTTAGGGTTTCATTATTGTTGTTTATGATTTAGACCTAATTTTTACCCTAGCTACATTTGGTGAACTTGATGTGAAAATAACATTTTTTGTTAAGTTTTGGTAACTGACTTTTGTAGGTCGCTTCCTAGCTCAAATCTAACCTCGCCATTGAGTTCGGGAGGCCCAAAAACCCTAGGAGATAAAATTTGTCATATTTGGCCTCTGATTGCAATTTTTTGAAAAATTTTAATGGCCGTAGGTTTGTACAGTATGGATCCATATGGATCCAAACCGTACAGATCCACAGACCACTGTCCTTACTGATTCTGGTTTATGTGTTGTATTGCAGGATCCATGTTGCAGGTTTAATGTTATGGTTGTTGCAGGTTAATTTGTTGACCCTACTTAAAAAGCCTAACAGGTTGTAGTTGATAACCTCAGTTCTCTTGATCACCACCCTTCACGGCCCTGTCACCACCATTGATTGCAAATAAAATCTCTCTGTCATCCCCTTATTCCTCCCCACGGCCTGTTTGCCATCTTATTCAGTGTTGTCACCTACTATCTAAACCCCATCGCCGCCTAGATTTCACTCCTCCACGCCACCTGTAGTAATCAACCTAGCCTCCACTGTCAAAAAAACCTTACCTCTGCCTTTTTATCCTAGTCACCACCCAATGGTAGCCCGACCACCACTGAGATTCCTATCACCTCTTACTCCTAATACCTAGCACATCCCACCGACATCCCATAGTAGCCCATCACCACCTTCTACAAGGTCGTCGACGCCTTTAACCATGGTCACTGCTACCATTTCTTTTATCGTATCAACGCCACCACTCTTTCCATCACCTATTTAGAACTCCAACCACCACAAGCCTAACTATCAATATCCACCTATCGGTAGCTTAGCAATCAGTTTAGGGTTCAAGGCCCCTCCACATTGGGGCTTGGTCACAAGTGCTATTTCATTTCTTTTTATTATTTTTTTCATTCACCTAGCCCCTAGTCACATGGGTGACCAGGGGCTAGTTAGACCCTAACCACCCAAGCTAACCATCAAGATATAACCGCAACATGTGATCAGATTTTCCTTAACCACTAGTGGTTAGTTTAAATAGTCAGCCTTGACCCCTTGCCTTCTACATGCCCTAATAGGGTATTTTTTTCTTTTCTTCATAACTTCGTCATACGGGGTTGAAAATTCACAAAAAAGGACTCATTGGAAAGGTGACTCAGCCAACTTCACTGTAGCATAGGTTTCATTAGGTGAATCTATCATTTTATTAGACTTTTTTAGTCAAACTCAACACTATTTTGCAACTTGAAACGCTTATACCTTTTGCAAAATTGATCTAATTTTCACAATTTTTTAAAAAAAACTACATAAAATATCCTAAATTTTCTATTCATGACATTAATTCTGTGGTATCTATTCATCTTGATTAGATTTCTTAGATTTCTTCATTTTCACATAATGCTTTCATTTGAAAGCTTACTTGTTCTTTCTTGGTTTTGGTGGCTTCTAGGTGCATCTAAGGAGCTGTAGTGGTGTTTGGATCAGTCACAACAGTAGATTGGAAAGCAAAAACTTTTAGGTGCACTCCATTCATATTTCATCTCTTTTCATTTCCTCATAATCATTGTTTGTAAACACACTTCAATTTGGGCATAAAAAGAACATTTGTTTTCTCTCACATTTGGATTTGGGCTCTAAAAAGAACTCTTGTCTTCATACACACATTCAAATTGGGCATAAAACAAACCATTGTCTTCCTTCACAAATTTTGACTTTGGGTTTAAAAATAATAAGTGCTTGCATTGCTTGGTGAACTCGAATGTGATCAAAGGTGTGTATGCTCTTCTCATGCACTTTATGCGATCTTGAGAATAAAAAAACACCTCTCATCCATTCATTTTCATGCCACACATTTGGATTTCTTAAAGAGAAATTAACAAGTGCGAGCATAAATCAAGCACGTGTGTGTGTATGCTCTCTCCTCGTATCGCAATGTGATCTTGGAGATCAAAAGCACCTCACTAGATTTTCTTTTGTCATACCTTTCCTAGGTGGCCTGCTTGGAGACACACCACTCCAAGGGATGACCTTAACTCTAGCATTCTGGTGGAGTATAAATAGTGAGGTGTGAATCGAAAGACACCCTCTTTTGAAGTTGAAATCTTGTCACTCTTGGCTAAGCCCCAAAGAACTTTATACCTTTGGGAAGTGAAGGTGAAGGGTGGGTTACCCCTTTCTACGAGTTGTTTGACATTATTTCACTTTCATTTCATGGAATTGGGCCCCCCATACCTTGAGTATATTAGGGACATCCTTAGTCAACTTGTGTAACCTAGCTTAAGACCTATTTTGCCACACCCTCTTATCTAGTCTTAGGGTTGTTGATGTGTCTTCAAGTGCTTGCTTAATCATCACATTATTTAAATTTTCAAAGTCAAACTTGCTTATGTGTCTTACATGTGTGATTCATGTGTGTACATGTGTAATCATCTGTTTGTAAATTGCCAAATCAAGCTATAAACACAAACACATAAACAAGTCATTCTAAACATTCTCTCCAACACATTCATTCTAAGTCCTATCATCCTAACCATATCATCATCATCATTCCACATATCCTAATCAATTTCATCCTAATCACTCCACATCATCATCCTAGTCCTAGTCAAACACTTGTCAAAATGGTCCAAATACTTAACAAAGCTATGCCGAATCAAAGACCTAAACTCATACTTAGAGGAGGGCCTCCTTCTAATCCTAATGATGAAACAAAGTCAAAACCTAAGCTCATACTTATAGGAGGCCCTCCCCTTAATCCTAGTAATGAGACAAATCCTAGACCCAAGGTCATATTTCATGGAGGCCCTCCCTCTAATCCTAATAATGAAAAAAAGTCAAAATCTAAGCTCATAATTAGAGGACGTACTCCCTCAAACCCTAATGATGCAACAAATTCAAAACCTAAGCTCATACTTAGAGGAGGCCATCTTTTTTATCCTAATGTTGAAATCAATACTAAGCCCAAACTCATCCTTCAAGGAGGCCCTTCCTCTAGTTCAAATGACGAGACAAAACCAAATCCCAAACTCATACTTCAAGGAGGCCCTCCCTCTAGTCCTAATAATGAGACAAATCCTAGACCCAAAATCATACTTTGAGGGGCCCCTCCTCCTACTTCTAATGATGACAAGAATCATGTTGCATACCTTGAGGAACAAACTGACATGCAAAGACTGAAACACATGTGTGACACCATGCCAACATTAGAAAACAATGTCCTATCACCCCAACTACAAGACCTCATTCAAACACTTCACCAAATACTCAAACCCTTGGACCAAAAAACCATACAACGACTCCAAGCCATCATTCAACAATTTCAACAAATCTAATCACCTCAAATACAACACCTCCTAGATCAAGCCCAACAGTTCATAGCCACTTTTCAAATCCAACAAGCACATCCCCTATCCATTCAACAAATAGGACCACAACCTCAACATATTTCACCTTAATCTTATGTGTCATCCCCCTCCACTTCATACCAACCTAGTCCATCCATATGCCAAGTCAATGCTACATCAACCAATCACACTTATTTCCATGTGAACCAACATTCATATCCATCCACATCACAACAAGAACATGTGATCCTAAGTCATCCCTTGAAACAAGATAAAAGGCCTTTAAGTCCTAATGCCACCTTTGACAAGGGAGACACCAACCTATCTCATGCAATCCCTTGATTTAATCCCCCTTTAACTCCATGCCCTAAGTTTAAACATTACAAAAGTAAACCCATGGAGTTACCCAAATCCATCAATCCATTCAATCTCTTTGACCTTCTACCTAATCAAAGACAAATTCCTAATCATAATCCAACACCTTCCACCTCTTTTATTCCTCCACCATGGGATCTTTCCACCCCACCTAGTTCTAATCATAAGCCTTCAACTTCCACCACCCATATACCTACAAAGGATGTGATCCCAGGGCTACTAGCAAGGAGTCAACCATGTAATCAAAGTCCTATCCTTAAGTCTCTCTAGGGGTCTTCCAACACCATGTCCATTCCTCCAAATCCATCATGTCACCCACAACATACCTGTTTAGGGTGAAAAATGATGAAGAGGATTTTTGTGTTTATTTTGCTAGTTTGTATGAATCCTCCTTTCACCTCTAAACATTCAAGGACTTCATTCAAGTAGGGAGTCTACTATAGGCTTTCAATCACTTAGAATATAGGGGAAAATTGGAATTGTGTGATTTAATTGTTTAATTGAGTCCACTTATGCTAAAAACCCTAATTATGTAAATTCAAAAGTAAATGGATAAACTACAAAAAATGCTCACACAGAGATATCAAATGACAATCAAATGCGTACCAGATTTTGAAGTTTAGAAAATAGAAAAGTCAGGGACTAATGAGCGAGCGCCCTAGTCCAATGCCATAACTCTTTTCGAGATCTAGGAATCTTATCTGTAACCTATTCCTATTGTTCTAGAGATTCTTCAGTTGCAAGATCTAGAGGACTAATGAGCGGGCGCTTGAGTCTAGGTCCCTATTTTCTTCTTTGATCTGCAATTCTGACAGTCTGCACTACTCTTTTGCAACTCCACTTTTTTTGCTCCTACAACGTTTAACCTGCAATCACAAAAAAATGGGTTGGGGGTTGTTGTGTTTAGAGGCTTACCTCAGTCAAGCCCCAGAGAGAGATTTAAGTCTTCTGAACACCGTTGTCAAATAAAGAATGTGTATCCCTGTGGGATAGAGGCAAAATCCAAATGATAAATGATTGAAAACACAATTGATATCACCTTATAGTGAAGATCTCATGGAAGCAAGATGCTCTTCATGCCATCAGGAGACGGATGCCAAATTTGCAAACACAAACACAATAATAATACAAATTTTGCTCTGCAACATTATGAATGCCTAGAATCACTTTCGTAAAATCTCTTCAATCAAAATTACCATCTAGTTTACAAATGATAACCTAATCATGCTTATATATGCAACGACAAACATTCTCGCTAAAAATTTCGTAATTGAAACTTCCATGTCAACCTAGGACCTAAATAACGGTCATAAATCGACACTTAAAAATTAGGCCTGACCTAAAATAGGGCAGGACTAGGGTACGGGTGCCCAAGTCCCCCCTCCTATTTTAGGTAGGGATCATGTTAAGTGCACCCCTAGGTCCCATTTACCATGAAACTTCAGGGTTTTCTCATCGTGATGTTAGATTATCATGAAAAAAGCTCTAAATGCATCAACAGGACCTGGGAGCTAAAACTTAAGAGGAAAAAGCCCCCAAGGGGACATTTTTTGACATAACATTTAGCCCCTACTTTAATGTATGTATATAATGCAAGGACAATACATGCATTAAAGTACGGTCAACAAGCACATCAAGCATGCCAAACACCAAGAAGACATGCCAATCATGGAGAAGATAGTAACATGCACACAAAACACGGAGAAGACAGTTACAGTCACGCAAAACATAGAGAAGACAACATTGAAGACACGCAAAACATAGTGAATACAATGAATGTAGTGAAAATAGTGATGATTTTTTTTTCTTTTTCTTTTCATATATGAAATGTAGATGCAAGTACATGCAAGTAAACACACCAAATGTAGGAGGGACTCATTGCCACCAGTCTTTAAGACTACATATGGGGCAACAGACACGCCAAACAAATTAAGCATGCCATACAAATCCCAAAGCATAGGAGGGACTCATCGCCACCGGTCCTTAAGACTATGCTTGGGAATAAACACACAATACATACACACTTGGAAGACACAGAGAAAACACGAAAGACAAGCGATGAAGTGTTCCTATTTCTAAGTTCATCACCATCTCAAGCACATTACAGGCACACACCAACAACTGCGCTTCACCACAACAATCACCGAAGACATGCTTAAGGGTTGAGTTAGTCACAGAACTACTCCCCACCTCGTGATGAGGACTTTTGAAAATGACATGATGTGCACTCTTTGCAAGAAATACACCATCCCTGCCTCTGTAGAGGGCTTAAATGATTGTAAATTTATTTCCAACAAACCTCAGAGTGCAGGAGGGACTCATCGCCACCAGTCTTTAAGACTACACCTGAGAACAAGCACATTGCTAACATCTAGAATAGACAGCTTACCTTATATATACCCCCACCTTAAGGTGATTGATATCATGTACTGATATCAAGCAAGTTAAGGTAGGAGAAAAACACACAAGGGAACATGAGCTTTCACAAATCCCATGCCCCCTGGAGGTGACATGTACTTTACGATCGCCAAATGTTCCCACAAACACATCGCTGCAAGAAAAGTGTTAGTGTCCATATAATCATGATAAACAACAATCCATATGATCAGTCACATAAAGAACTAAGGAAATGCAAGATTCGAGATAAACAAAATGCACATAATAGTGGTATTGTTATGTTTTTGTAACTGTGATAAGACGCCATCAAGATCACATGACAAAGTGCACAGAGTGATTATATTGTCCAAGCGTCAGATAATATAACAACCCCATTGTCATATAGGAACTAAGTCCAATTTTTGATTTCTCTCTAAAGGGACACTAGGTTTGCATCAATATAATATGTTTTTCGTCATCCGCCTGCCAGATAGAAATACTAGAGGAAGGGAAACAATAAATCAGAGAGGAGAACAAGTTCCTTAGGGACAATCATGTAGGAGGGTTCCCCCAAGTCACCAATTGCAACACTATGCCCATAAGACACAACACACAATAGTGAAAATAGAGGAGAAGCAATATAGAAGAATGATGATACAAATAGAAGAAGGGTCACAATAGAGGCAGTCTCCTGGTATCTTGGACCTTATGAGAGTGTCAAGGGTCATCCCAGGAGGCCTAAACAACACATAACACATCACGGAGGAAACACAACACGAGAGATAAAGGGTTAGAAATACTTACCTGGTAGTAAGATCATACTAAATTTTAGAACTTTTGAACCTCTTAGAGAGGTATTCGATCAAGTTTTGTGCGAAGGTCGAGTGGTTCTTATTAGAGTCTTGTTTATTGTCATGAAATCCATGTAATTTTTGTTTCTTAGACTCTTGTGTAAGTGAGACTTTTTGTTTCTTGTAAGGAGGAGAACCACTATTATTTCCAACTGATGATAATTGTCTTGCTCTTTTTCAATTTCTAGCTAGCTTTCTTTGTTGATTTCATCTATAGTAGTGAAAAGAATAATCTTGTACTATCTCACTCTTTTCTTTTGTTATAGCCGCTTGCTTCAATTGTTGCATTGCTTTTTCTGATGCATTTTGGTTATCTCCTGATCCTTGTAAGGATAATGGAGGAGGAAGCTCAGCATAAATTCCTTTTCCGCGTGGACAAGGTGGGTTACCCAACTTTTCCTTATCCACTTCTATTATACCCATGATATTATCATATTCCAAATAGTCTTCATTGTCTGCTTCCACTAAACCCTATTCCATCATATTGTTATCAGTATGCTTAGGGAAAAGATTAGTGAAGATTTGTAAATTTTGATTCAGTAGAGCAATTGACTTATTTCCATTGTCATTCACACCTGATACCTGTATCACATTCAAGTTGATGAGGTCTTGTATGTCGTGTTTAAGACACATACATTATTCAATGTCATGTCAATGTGTCTGATGATAATGCCAAAAGGCATTAGCATCGAAGTAAGGTCCTTGATGTTTGTTAGGATCCAAAGACTTAATCGAGGGAAGCTTCATAAGATTATTGCTCACATCTTGATTCATGATAGAATGATAAGACTCAAATATTAGAGTAAACTTTCTTTGCTAATACGGTGCCATCTTCAGATTAGTGATAGCAGATACTGGAGAAACGTTATTCAAATTTAGTCAATTAATCTTGATGAAACTCCTATTATTATTCTTCTTAAAGTTGTTTTGCGACGGTCCACCCATGGATTGACCAACTTGAGCCGATGAGTTTTGGTTTTCATACTAACTAGATGAAAGTTGATAATCACGAAGGGCAGTGCATAAATGTTGAACGGAGTTATACTTCATCAAGATGATCTTATCATGGATGTTAGGTTGTAGATTTGTAATAAAAACCTTCTAAACATCCTCATCTTTCATTTGATATTGAATTTGTGCATAGAGAGATTGATACTGACTAATAAACTCAGTTAACTTCTCTTTCAGACCTTGCTTGCAATGAACTAAATCAATCAAGGAAATTTGAGGTCCAATATTTGCTTGAAAATGTTGTAAAAATTGATCAACCAACTGCGAAAAGGAGTGTATTGAATTCAGATGTAAAGAGAAAAACCATTCTAAAGCAGTATCTTTAAGACATTGCAGGAAAAGTTTTGCTAACAAGTCCTCTTCAAAGTATAAATCGCTACACATAGCCGTGAATGCTGCCACATGAGTATTAGGGTCACCTTTCCCACCATATTTTTCAAAGTGAGGGGTCTCAAACCTTTCAGGCATAGGAGTTCTCAAGATTGAATAATATAGGAGATTACAGGCATGATAAGTTGGTATGTTGGGTTGTTAAGTATTTGTCAAGTTTGTCACTTTTTGTTATAAAGAAGTCATGCCTTGCAAAAGTTGGTTTAAGAGGGCATCATTGGGAGATGTAGTTTGCTATGAGGAATTAGAACCAAAGTGAGGAGGTGATTGAGCCTGAGTTGTGATAGGCGGAGGCTATGAATAGTGTTGGATTAGGTCCATACAACTGAGAGGGGGGGTGAATTAGTTCTCACACATTTACAACTTTTTTTTCCTTTAATTTGTCTTTACAACTTATAATCAAATTAATGAAATAAACATTTCAGTATCACATAAGCAGAAACATAAATAACACACTTGACACCAAGATTTTTGATGTGGAAACCTGGCTAAGGGAAAAACCACAGTGGGGGTTAACCCACAAGAATTAATACCTCGTTAAAAGTATTTTACAAATGGGAATGCACATGCATTTGGGCTCACTGCCCAGAGCTCACTACTCAAATGGAGGCTCACTGCCTTATGAAAGTATAACAATAAAATAACAAAGATCTAAACTGATTAATAGCATTTGACTATGCAAGAGTTTCAGTTCCAATTAAGTACAAAAACTGATCTTACACATTTCATCTTTGCTTCTGCTCTTCTTACTGTTCTACCTTCATTCACACTTTGGATTTCTTCTCTTCTCACATATACCTTCTTTGCACACACACACACACTAAATCATCCACTTTCATTAGCTATATATATCTGCAACATGATCTCTAATCATTCTATCAGTCGGCTTCATCAATACTTAGAACTTTTATGAATGCTCTGCTCTGTCGGCTAGATCTATGCAAAACTTAAGGTGCGGACCAAAACTTGCTCTTGCAAATCATCACTCATGTCAGCCACTATCACTAATCATCACCATTTATTCAAAAAATAACTTCCATACATCCAGAATCAAGATCTTCTGTAGGGTCTACCTATTCTTCTTCTGTCTGCTTTGTCATACTAGAACCCGGTACTTAGATGCTAATATCTTTTGAATCCTTCATCACTAGAGGACAAAATTATGGATTTAGAGTGTCTTTGCAATGCTGTCAACTACCTTAGATCCGTAGTAAACCATGCCTTTCCACCGGAGAGATCCGGATCAGGATATCAGACTTTGTTACTGCTCTATTCTTTACTGCTCGGACTTAGACAAATTCTGATTCTGACTTCTGGTATGAAGAACTTATGTTATGTGGATATTTGGGATGATCTTAGTTTCCATCAGTGATAACACCTATCAAATCTAGGCACTGTCTCTTTCCAACAATCTCCCCCTTTGGCATTGATGGCAACACTTAGTGAAAAATGACTAAGAGTATTAGTACAACTCCCCCTTTGTCTGTACACCCGTGCACTTTACTTAATCTAGTGCTCCCCCTATACTAAATACCTCAATTTTCACTATCCTTCACTCCCCCTTTGACTTCAATGGAAAAGGGTGGGGTCTGCAAGCCAAAATTCTCCAAAAAAAATTATGTTTATACTGCCACATATGTACAAGTAATCATTAAGTTCTACTTACATGAACTTGAGAATATCTACTAAGCTGGTTTTTATTTGCACAAGTTTGGATGCCCAAGTGCTCTTCATTCCATCCAAAATTGAAATGTGCCCACTCAACATAAATGAATATGCTTCTACCTTTGATAGATCTGATGGATCATTGGTTGGAGCTACAGTCTGAGCTTCAGATAGGGCATTATACATTGTCTCTAACATAGGGGCAATCAATCCCTGGAGCTCACACATCCTCTTCATAATGTTACTCTTTTCTTTAACAAGCCTCTTTATCTCATCTGTCAGGCTGATTACTTGACATTCTTGACTTATAGGCAAGACTATTAGAGGATCAAAATTTTGAGAGAGATTTGACAATCTATGTTCTTGCTCCTTTATCCTTTTCTCAGTATCCTCATTTACTTTGGGCCATGATAGATAGAATTTGTACATATCACTTCCATCATTTAGAGCATTCTGAATACTTTTTATGCTAATGCCAAGTATTCTTCTATCATTTCCTATAAGGTTCTTTATTTCACAGAATTTCTTATCTGGGAATTCTTTCTAAACTTTTGCCTCCGCAGACTTTTCAAAGGACTCAAAATGAGTATTCATAGAACTCACAAGATTCTTTAGATGTTTAGAGGGAGAATCAGATGGATTCTTCTGAAAGGTAGGCATTAACTTTTCTAGAATTTTGGATGCAAGCCCTAGTAGCTCATTGTCCTCTATGTGGAATTTTAACATCTTTTCTCTGGCTTTTACTTGGGTGAATGATGCTATTTTCATCAGTTGGATTGGATAGAGAGCTTTTGGATTGGCTAGACCTTGGAGTAGTTCAGATTCATCAAGCTCACTCATCTCCTTTTGAAGAAGACTTTTTACTACATCTGCAATGTCTCTTACAGTCATTTCAAAACCACTCTTTTGTTCATTTGATTTCTTAATATCTGCTTTAGGTGCTTCGACATTTACCATCTTCTTCTACTTTATCTTTCTTTGTGTTCTCTACAGAACTCTTTCCTATTTGTTCATCACTTGATATAAGATCCGGAGGGCTCTGTGAGATTGTAATATTATCCTCTTTCTCTGACGAATCAGGTGGATTGGGAGTATCTCCTATACTAACTTCTTTATTCAACATTTTTGTATTCTCTTGAATTGCTTGTTCTACTTCTGGAACAGAGGCTTCACCCAACTCAGATTGCTGCTCAATAATGTTCTCTTCTTCACCATCCGGCACTTCTTTTGTGACTATGGGAATATTGTATTTCCTTAATGCTTTTAAAAGAATCTCTTGAGTTTCTTCAACTATTTCACTTGTTTCTCCAAGCATGAGCTTGTTCATTCTTCTTTTGCTTTTAAAGTCATCTTTGACTTCCTTGAATATCATATCTATTCAATTAGGAGAAATTTGAGAACACAAATTTATTAGCTCATGTTTTCTAATCTCCACATCCTTGCACTTGGTATTTTCTTTTCTCAACTCCAAGATATTTGCCAGACTTTGTGGTAACTCATAAGTTATCTCAATTAGTGCCTTGTTGTAGATGTTGAGATATCTAACCGTTGCTTCATCCAACACCCTTTTATCCATATCACTATATTCATCATAAAATTCAATCATAGGTTTTAGATTACCATCCACAGTGACTAATTTTATCACATCTTCTAGGGAGAGTGTGGGCTTCTCAACATATTCTTCATACTCTTATGTCTTTTACTTTTTGCTGGTCCTTTTGCTTCCGCAAGACTTTTCTTTGGTTAACTTTGGAGCTTTTGTTCCAGTGACCTTTAGTTCCTTGATTTCAATGTCAGAGTCTGTATCTACTTCTTCCCTTATGCTTTCATAGGTCTAGGATGCTTTTGCTTTCTTCCTTCTCTCCCATTTTCTGGATGATTTTGCTTCCGGTTTTGTAGTTTTGGAAGGAGCAGAGGCAGTAGCAGAACTTCTAGTAGTTCTTGAAGTGGAAGAGAATTCCACCGGGTCACTTATTTGTTTCTTATCTTGTTTTTCTTTCTCATCCTTCTCTGTTCTTTCTCTAAATTTCTTCACAGCTTCCTTAGTTAGGCCAAGATTTTCAGCTAGCTGCTCAACTTCTTTTCTTACTCTCTTATTGGTTTCAAGTTCTCTGAGCTCAGTATGCGGCTTTAAACTCAGCTCCTCATAAGTTCTAAATATTTCAACCATTGTGTCTTTGGGCTTACTTAGCAAATGTTGAGCATACATATCCAAGATCCTTTTATCTACTTCATACCCCATGGGCATGATCCAAACATCCCTGGGTTCCACTTCTTCCATTAAACATTGATAGTATCAACCATGAAGCATATTTCATTTTTGTATTTGTCAACAATTGAATTAGGGATTCTTTCCCTTGAGTGCATCATACTCTAAAAATTCTTGAAGTAACCCCATATTGCATTTTTCTAAGCATTGAAATCACCAATGCTGTGAAGATGATTTCTGATTTGAATGGCAACTAGCTCATCCTTAGTCCAATGCACACCTTTTACCCCAGGTACCTCATTCATAAAGTAAAAGAATAGACATAGAATCAGTGTACCATACTTTAAAGTGTTCTTATTATCCTTTTTGATCTTGTTTAAATTCTTAATTTGTTGATTCTGTAGGAGTTCACACAAGTCATAATCAGCATTTTATTTTAGCATCTTGTATGCAACATATATGGTTGTTCCAGAAATAGAAATTTCTTTGCTCGAGTGGTAAATCTTGTACCAAATCACCATGGAGGTGAATTTGACATCCAGTTCTATAATATCATTAATGGTCATTGCTCTTCTATCAAACTTAGCTCTGGTAGCATCAGTTAGTGTTTATTTTTTCACAACTTTCAACATGGGAAATCCTCCAGTTGAGTTTAAAATAGTTACATTTCTGATAGCATCCCTGGTAATCTTGAATGGTTTTAACAACCAAATGAATTCATCATGCATCTGACTTAAGATGTATCAGACCCATTCATCCTCATCAAATGTTGGAAACCCCATAATCTGAACAAAATGTTTATCCTGTAGTTCCTTATACTCAGGTTTAAGTTCATGATTTTCATCCATGAGTTGTTTCTCAAACAAGTCTACATACCTTGAATCTCCAAACTCATCTGTGTTTGTATGAATGTGTTACCTTTTGAGTCGCCCTTGTTTATTTATGTATCGGTAATATTTCTTAAACAAGAGTCGGTTTACCATACTATATTTTTGGTCATACCTTTGTTTCATAAATCGACTCTTAGTCCTTCAATTTTTTACCCGTGTGTCGTCTTTGTATAAAAGGTTTGAACCTTTGAACCCGAACCATTCTCAAAAGTTCAAAGTTCAATGGTTCAATATGTCTGAAGTGTCATATAAAGCAAGCTGTCTTTTTGTTTGTCTTAAGCATCTTTGTACTTTCGGGTTGAACTTGAACCTTCCGCATGTACTTTATAGCGGGGTTCAAGGTTCAATGGTTCAGCGGTCTTAAGGTTCATCACTCATTGTTTTCTTATGAGTCGGGCCACGCAGTTACCTTGTCTACTAATATATCGTTGAACCTTCCGCTTGTACTCTGCCGCGGGGTTCAATGGTTCAAGGTTCAATAGTTCACTGTTTTATAATTGGAAACCTTTTTACCCAAGCTGCGTAACTTTTGGTTGGTCTACATAACCCTTGTGTCGTTGAACCTTCGTATTGAACCATGTCTTCACAAGTTCAACGATTCATGAGTCAAGTCCCTGTTTCCGTAAGTCAATCTTTTGCCTACCTATAAGTCCAGTTGGCATGTTTGAACCATCACATTGAACCACCGCGTTGAACCATGTCCTAAAGGTTCAATGTTCAATAAGTTCGAAGATTTGGTAATTTTGGTCCCGTTTGCTCCCGCGGCTTTCTAAGTCAAATGTAGCGGGAAAGTTGGAGGGAAATTTGTCAGAAACTCATCATGAAACCGAGAGCTCTAATTTAGCGGAGACTATGGATAATCATTGTACTTCATGATGGCGCGTGAACATTACTTGTTATTAATGAAGAAATTAGAGTTCACGTCCTTTCAAATATTTTTGGCACATATTGTTCCGAGAGATAATTATTCATTCTGGTAAGTGCCATTATTAACCAAGAACAAGCCAATTTTAGCAAGAAAACACACTGTGCAATGCAGAGAAGGATAGCACTGGAAGTGTAAGGCTCTCGTTATTCAAGTTTTCACAGTGAATTCAAATATTCTGAAGGTGCTTCCATGCCATCAACTGAGAGAAGCCCTGTCACCAAGAGATCCAGAAGAGTCCTCACGGATATTCTGCCATCTCGTGTCACCAAGCTGAGGACTAAAGGGAAAAGAAAGAAGCAGACTTCTAAAACAATAATTGTTGATTTAAATTCAGAGGAAGAATCAGAAGAGCCTATGGGTGAGAAAGAGGCAAGCCCAAACAGAACAGAGGTAGTTGACACTGGGTTACAGTTAGAGGCCGTTCTGGAGACCCCTGAGATGTTAATGATTTCAAATGAACCCTCTAATGGAGAGAAACCCAGGAAGACAACCTTGGCCCCTGCACCGAAGTGGCTGGAGAGCTCCATATCTGACAAAAAGAAAGTGATTCCTTTTGTTGTCCCTTTAGAGGACATGGTAAGTAAATGTCTGGGAAGACCCCCAAGTCCAAGAGACTCAAAACAACGTCCAGAATAAATATTGACCCAAACACTGGTAACTGGAGTGCAGAAATAGCTAAGCCAGTGACTGAGGGAGAGGTTCAAGATCCTACAGTGCATGATTTCACTGTGGAGAGGATAGATCTCGGTACTGCCTCCAGAGCTGCAGATGTGCACCACCTTGAAGCTTCCACTAAGAGAATGGTCAGTCGAACGATGAAAGATGAGAAGGACAAAAGAGAGTTGAAACAAGCTTTGTGTTCAATGGCAGAGTACATTGAGGCCATTAACAATCCTAACCCACAGCCGATCTCACAGGTCCCCTTGTCTTTCGACCCGAAATCACCTGTCAATCAAAAAATGTTAGATCAAGTTCATAGAAGCAAAATGGTCTCAAAAACATTTGACAACTGGTTGGACAACATCAAACAAAAAGGAAGTGAATATATTCATGAACTCAAAAATATATATGATCTGACTGCCGCCACTGTTGAAGATCTTAAAGCACAGGTTGCTGTTTGGGCAAAAGATGAAGGTAAGTGGACAAGTGTAATAAACCAAATAGAGGAAGTTTGGTAATATGGGCTAGAGAAGTTTTTGGTAGAAAAGAACTTGACTGGTGTGGATGAGGATTTGTTGTATGTGAACAAGAAGAATATTGAGTGGAGGAACTCCATATCTCGACAAGGACGCTTTGAGCTCACAAAGCTAATTAAGGAGATAATGGAATTCACCCAATCACTGCAACATGATTTGCAATGTATCGAGGTTAAATACTTAAAAGATGATGGAAAGCCTGTGGAAGATGTTCAAGTAGTGGTTCAATCTTTTAGAGATAAAATCAACTTTGTTAAAGAAAATGATAATATTTTGATTGAGGATTTCTCTAGGATTTCTAAAGTCGAGTCACTACTCTATCTCTACATTGATGCACTCCCAGAACACAGGGCAAGGTTTGGGAAAATACAAAGGGAAAAGGAAGTTTGGAAATCAAGAATGAAGCATATAGGTCTGCCAAACTTCCCTAAAATTCAGGAGTTCGTTGCTACCTTTCAGGAGTGGAAGACCCAACATGCTTGCCAGGCTACCGATAGCAAATCAGGAGATGTTGATTCGTCGCTCCAGTCATAACCTCATTGGCTCGTTCTCTTTCAGTTCCTTTATTTATGTTATTTCTAGAAATTTTGATCTTTTATAATCAGTTGTTAAAAACTAAATCCCGTACGGGTCAGAGTTATGTTAACTCTGGGTTTAATTTGCTCAAGGACATGGTTAAGAGATTCATATATATATGTTTTTATAATCTTTAAAAGGGGAAGAGTTTTTAGAAAAGAAAAGGAGGAAATTTTTGGCTGAACCGTTCATATTTTTACATTATGTGATAATTGTCTAAGTAATTTTCATCTGTGAATGAGAAGAAGAAACAACTACTGCCTATTTTGGATCTATGCGTCTGAATGTGTGGAATTAGATTTTCTATGTAAAATCTCCTTTCATCTGGTAATTGCTTTTTATTTGGACAATTCGTCATATGTGTTATGTTCTTTATTGGTTTAGCAAGTTTGTATGAATGTATTCATGTATTTGAACGTATTAAAGTAGAATCTGTGCATTCTATCCTGTTACTGTATAAATTTATCGCGTTCATGACATGGTTATGTATGAATGTTAGTCTGCCTTAAGCATTTTTTGGTTAAAAATGCATTTGGTTAGTTGAATAGGTTAGATTCACTGAAAATCTTAAAGGGAGTTGTACCTAAATTCAGAGGGGAACTAATTTAAAAGGTTCACCCATTTGTTCTTTAAAAGAAGGGTATAGAGTCAGAATAAATTATTTTTTAGAATAAGGACAAATCCGTTAACCAACAGTTTTTGGCGACTCTACTGGGGAGAAATACAATTATTAATTAAAGATTGGTCACCTGAATATGAAGCAACGATGGTGCTTCCGCACGAAAACATAATTCCTGTTCTGCAACCCAACCTTGGATTTCAAGACAAGCAGGAAGACATTATTGGCTAGTTGAATACCCTTGCTTGGCGTACTCGTTGGAATAGTGAAGATTACAGAAGAGCAAGCAGAGTATTAGAACAAGAAGAGGAATTGGCTGATAACCTAAGATTGCTGTTACTCAGGCAGAGAAGAAGACAGGCACAAAACGCAGCAAGAAACCAAGTCCTTGAAGAACAAAGAAATCAAGAACAGCAAAGAAATCAATAATTGCCTATCTAGTTTTGATATTTTAAGCTGGATTCCAGACCGTATACCAGGTCTTCGAGGAGAGAGGGAGTTGAGGACCCTACCTTTCAGACACTGCAAAATCTTAATTTTCCTTATATCCCTACTCATGCAAGAAGAGCAAGAAGTAGGCCCCCTACGCCTCCCAAACTTGCTACTTCCCCTGTTTGTCAAGCTTTAACCCTTTCAGGCACTGCTATCCCCTTAGCTATAAATTTTCTACCCATGGCTCAACCTTGGGGAGCTGCCATAGGGCCTCTAAACCTAGGGGCCAACCTAAATCCATTACCTAAAAATGTAAGAGAAAATTTGCCCAGGTTCAATGGAGACGGTAAAACATCACTAGAAGAGCATTTATGTGCTTTTGCAGCAGCCTGTAGTGTCTTAGGTGTACAACACCAAGATGTCGCCATAAGACTCTTTGTGCAAACTTTGACTGACACTGCGGCACAATGGTTTTACCACCTGACCGATTCCTCAATTACAAATTGGAACGAAATGAAGACTGCTTTTGAAAACAGGTTCAAAAGTGCAGAGGATGAACATTACCTCCTTGCACAGCTAACTCAACTTAAAAAAGAGATTCATGAACCTATGAGGGAGTTCGTGGCTAAGTTTAATAGAATTGTGAACAAAATACCTACTACTAAAAGACCGTTTGGCGAAAATAAAAAATGTTTCTTTATTAATTATATGCCTCCTGATATTAGCTTCCATCTCAGGAGAGGTGTAATTGCTGATTTGCCAGCTGCACAAGCCTTAGCAGTCGGATTGGAGGATGATCTCATTATGGCTGGTAATTGGAAGAGAGAGGTTTAGGTGCCAAATTCCCAACCCTCATCATCTACGGATCCTATAGTGCAAAGATTGGTTAATGATATGATTGCTTTGAAGAGGAAACTACCTAAAGCTGGTGCCCCCTTCCAACAACCCTATCAAGATATAAGCAGAAGGAATTTGAATCAACAAGCAAATACTGGTAGAGTTTTACCCCTGATGGCAACACCGCCAAGACTAACTATTGAACCTGCTCCTGGGAGAGGAAACATGTGTATTTTTCACTTGACTACCGACCATGATGGAAATTCTTGCCCAAAAATGCTTAGGTACAATCAGATGACTGCTACTCAAGATATGCTAGGGGAAGCCACAGAAGAAGAGAAGAACTTTGAGGAACCTGGCGGCTCTGAGATACACTTCCTGGAATATGAATCTGATTCAGAAAGGGGAGGTGAAATATTGGTAACCCTTGAAGATCCTTCATGCGCTGTGCTCACTAGGAGTCAGAGGAATATGAAATCCTCTAATACTCAAGAAGTACCTGGCAAAGGTAAGGAGCCTTTAACTAGAACTTATGATGCTAATTTGAAGGCTCAGGAAGATAGATTGCTACATAGAAATGATTTAGATGCCTCTTTTGATATTGTAGATTTCTGTAAGTCTGCAAAAATTCAAATTTCTCCTATTGAGTATCTCAAGTTGAAACCTACTGAACTTGACAAATTAGTCAAACATGGTGCAGGGCACCTAGGAGCACCTTGGTTCCTAAAGGCATTTTGATGCATTTTGAGAAGTTATGTTTTTTTGTTCAATGTGTTTTGTAATAAGGCTTTTAGCCATTGTTGTTTGGTCCATTTTGTATGGTCAAGAGGTTTGGGGTGACTATATAAACCTCAAATCCTTCTTAGTCCATTTGGACCCTTATTGTGCCAATTAGGCCTAGAAGGTCTAAGGATTGGTTTTCGAGTTTTTTTGGTTGTTTTAATGTTTTAGTATGTTGGAAGGAGTGTGTTGATCATTTGGACTCCATTGGACAAGCCAAACAAATCAACCTCCTTGTGTTAATGCAAAACACCATAGTTGTCAAAGGTGTTATGTGTTGGGTCGGTTCAAAAACCACTTTGGGTAGTTAAATGCTGTTGTAGAAGTTGGAAACCAACTTGGATGGGTTAATATGGTGGATATCTGACTCCAGTATGGAGGAGGAAGTTTTTGTACGGAATTTGGGCACCAAAATCAAGAAAACTGACTGTTTTTTGCTGTTTTTCTTGCTGTGTACGGACTGTACGGACTTTTCACGTGTGCAAATGATATTTTTCTGAAAGCTCTTGGAGTCAGGGTTCCAATGCAACTAGTTTGAGGTCTTGAAGTGGTCAGAGTCAAAAGTTATTGAATTTTCTTTCAAAACTGGTCTAGAAACCCTGTTTTCTAGGGCAGTCCCACAAATTTGGCCCTAGAATGCATTTCCACCGATGAAATTTCATTCCACTCGGTGAAATGCAGGCTAGGGGTGTATACTACTTGATTCCAAAAGCATTTTCTGAGAAAATATAGTTTACTATTTTTAATGCGATGCCCTAGGTCAAATATCTCTATGTATTTGACTGAATTTATGCAATTTATTGTTGTATTTGACAAAACCCTAAGAGGATGAGTGAATGAATGGTGGATTTGTGTTGTTTGGGGATGGTAGAGTCATTCCAAGTTCCTTCCCCTGACCTATGCACCCAATTTTGAGCACTTGCTTTGTAACCTAGCCTAAATTGATCAATTAGGCCTAGAGACCTAGTAGGCGTTCTGGATTGCTGGAGTAGAGTTGGAGCAAGAGATTTGGAGGTTTGTTAGGGTCCCCTGAAGAGTGTTTAATTCCATCATTTGTTTTCCTAGACCTTTGGGATTTTGTCAAGCTTTGTTGATAAAACCTAGTTTGGAGGGCTAGTAGCCTTACTAGTCAAGGTATAGGTTGAAGAGTTTTGGGAAGTTGGAGATCAAACCAACTGCATAGAAGGTGTTTGTTGATCTGTCTTAAGGTGTTGGAGAAGCCTTAGGGGTTGGACAAGAGTCTGGACATCAAATCCTTCATATGCCTTGTATGTGCCTTTGGTTGGTTGGTTGGTTGAAGGCTAGTTGAAGTGGGTGAGTGGGCAAAGGACAATAGAGTAAACCTTTGTGTGTTGCTTCCCTTGTGCCACTCTACATCAAAACATGTTAAAGGTAGTCCTGCACAAACTAAATTTGAGAATCAATTAGAGGTTGATACTGAATCCCCCATTGCCAGACTATTTGCTTCCTCATCTGAGTCATCTTCGTCCGCCCCTAAAACAACTCCCAATTCATCAACCAATGCTCCTTATACCGATCTGAAACCTAATCCTTTCTATGTGTCTTTGTTTATCAATGGCCATAAACTTAGTAACTGCATAATAGATTCAGGAGCCTCTGATAACATTATGCCTTCCTCTGTGGCTAAAGCCCTAGGGTTATCACTCACAAAAACATTTGGTAGATGTTATTCTATGGATGGAAAATAGGTTTCCTTGCTTGGGCAGATTAAAGATGCACAAGTTGCTCTTGCAGCTTACCCTGACAATTACCCTGACAAAAGAGTCAAATTGACTATTTTGGTAGCAGATATTCCTGCCAGTTATGGAATGCTTTTGAGCAGGACATTTTGCAAGGATTTGGGTGGACAAATCAAACTGGATTGGTCAGAGGCCACAATCCTAGTGGGGAAGCAGAAAGTGAAGCTGGAACCTGAGCCCAAGTACAAGTTCACTGTCTACCCCTCTGATGATCCCAAGGCCCAGAGTTTGTTTGAGGAATGTGAATTTGGCAACTATTTTCTCTCCTCTGAACAAAGCTATGAGTTAGATTCCAAAGAAGAATTAATGCAAAGGTCTGTACATTCTAATGATTTATGGGTTATGGAATTTGATGGCAGTTGTGCTACTGCTGGTTCAGGGGCTGGAGTTGTGTTGATCTCACCTGAAGGTGAAATTTTTTCTTATTCTTTTAAGTTGGAGTTTAAAAACACCAATAATACTACAGAATATGAAGCTTTACTGCTTGGATTATCTGAAGCTAAAGGAAAGGGTGTGAAGGTACTTAAGGTGAAAGGTGATGCTGAACTAATTGTGAAGCAGGTAAGGGGGACCTTTTCTGTTAAAAATGAAAGACTAAGGCATTACAGAAATAGGGTATGGGATGAGATCGAATATTTTGATGCCTTCTCTATAGAAACAATTCCCAGAGATCAAAACTCCCGAGCAGATTCTTTAGCAGTATCAGCGTCTCTCCTTTTACCACATCCAGATTTCAAGAAAGATTCTTATAGGATAGAAATGATATATCGCCCTAATGTCCCCAACAATGTTGAGAACTCGCAAGTTTTTGAAAGTGATAATCAGATCAGAAAGTTTTTAGAAAATGCTGAAATGTTTCTGGGGACCTATTTTGAAGGTTCCAAAACAGAGTGTAAAGAATTCAGCCCTAACCCTAGGATTAATCCAAGAGATGACATCATTCAGTTAAAGGGAAACAAAATCCCTAAAGGGCTGGTATCTTTAGAACATCTATTTTCTCAAAGAGATGAATATGTTAAAGGAAAACCTCCCTATAATCCTGATAAAGCAGAGGATTATGAGAAGATAAATATCGGGGATGAAGCTAGTCCTAAATGGATATCCATTGGTAAGTGCTGCTCTTCGGAAGAGAAAAACAAATTGATCAAATTGCTAATCAAATATAAAGATGTTTTCACCTGGTGCTATGATGATCTCAAAAATTTTAGACATGGACAGTTTCAACATCATATTCCTTTGAAACCAAATGCAGCTCCATTCAGACAAAAACTGAGGAATTACAACCCAAAAGTTGCTGAAGCCATTTTTAAGGAGATTGATAATATGTTGAAAGCTATAATTATCTATCCAATCCATCAGTCCACTTGGGTGGCAAATATTGTTCCAGTACGAAAGAAGAATGGAGAAATAAGGATTTGTGTTGACTTCAGAAACTTAAACCAATCCAGCTTGAAAGATAACTACCCACTACCTGTGATGGACCACATTTTGCAGATAGTTGCTGGGTCTGAAATGATGTCTATGCTGGATGGTTTCTCAGGTTACAATCAGATAGGTGTAGCTGCAGAAGATCAACATAAGACTGCTTTCACCACACCTCGAGGAACTTTTGCCTATAGTCGAATGCCCTTTGGCTTGATTAATGCGGGGGCAACTTTTCAGCGGGCAATGGATTCATCTTTTAGAGACCTGAAGAACAGAATTATTGTTATTTACCTTGATGATTTGACTATTTTTTCCAAGAAGAGAGAAGATCACTTGAAAGATTTGGAGTCTGTCTTGCAAAGGTGTCGAAGCCATGGCATCTCACTCAATCCCAAGAAGTCAGTTTTCTGTGTGACTGAGGGAAAATTGTTGGGACACCTAGTCTCAAAGGATGGAATTAGGATTGATCCAGAGAGGGTCAAGGCAATTCAACAGCTTAGTCTCCCTTCAAATAGGACTGGAGTCAAGTCCTTCTTTGGTCAAATCAACTTTCTTAGAAGGTTCATTCCTGACTTTGCTGAGATTACAAAACACATTGTTGGGATGATGAGTGAGAAACAACCTTTCAAGTGGAATGAAGTTGCTAAGAAGGCATTTGAGGATATTAAGGAGGTGATTGTAAACACTCCCACTTTGGTAAATCCTAATTTTCAAAAGGATTTTATCATTTACTGTTATGCTTCGGAACACACCTTGTCAGGTATTTTGTTGCAGAAAAATGAATTGGATGAAGAGGTTCCCATAGCTTTTATGAGTGTTCCCCTTAAGAAGCATGAACTGAAATATTCTTTGGTTGAAAAACAAGCTTTCGTAGTAGTTAAAGCTATTAAACAATTCAGATATTATATACTTCATTCCCATTCAGTTGTATTTGTTCCAAATTCAGCTGTGAAAAGTATTTTGACTCAGTATTTTGACTCAACAAGAAGTAGGATTAAACAATAGAGCAACGTGGGTTGCTAAAATTCAGGAATATGATCTAGAAGTTAAGCCTACTAAGCTGATCAGGGGCCAAGGCTTATGTAAGTTAATTGCTGAGAACAAAGAACAAGAAGGAGAAGGACTCCCCACAGTTTTATTGGTAAGCTTGCAAGATCCATGGTTTTTGGATGTGGCACATTATCTTACATATGGGGATTGTCCTAATCACCTGACTCCTAAAGAGAAAAGAAACCTGAAGCTAAAAGCTGCAAAATATGTTATTTGGGAAGATGTCCTTTACAAGAAAGGGTTAGATGGAACTTTCCTGAGGTGTGTAGATAAAGAGAAGCAAGAGAAACTCTTGGAAGTTTTCCATAACGAAGCTTGTGGTGGACACTTTTCTTCTTTAGTTACAGCTTTCAAAATCCTCAGAAATTGTTACTACTAGCCAAGAATGTTTAAGGATGTGTATAGGTGGGTGGCCAATTGTGAGAAATGTAAAATGTTCTCAGGAAGGCCACAACTTGCAGCTCTGCCTTTAAGGCCTGTTGTTGTTGAAGAACCCTTTAAACAATGGGGATTGGATTTTATTGGGCCTATCTCACCCCCCTCTAGTGCAAGGCATACCCACATCTTAACAGTAACAGATTATTTCACAAAATGGGTTGAGGCAGCCCCTATAAAAAGAACAACTTCCGAGGTGGTTTGTGATTTTCTCAAAGAAAATATCTTGGTACGATTTGGTGTGCCCCAGAAGATTGTAGTAGATAATGCTTCCAATTTCTCTTCAGGTGAAATGACTTCTTTCTGTTATGAACATAGTATTTCTCTTTCTCATTCATCAGATTACTATCCCCAAGGGAATGGACAAGCTGAGTCCAGTAACAAAAACCTGATTGCTATCATGAAGAAATTGGTGAATGACAACCCCAGAGATTGGCATAAGAGGTTGTATGAAGCACTCTGGGCCGACAGAATAACTCCTAAAAGAGCAATTGGGATGGCACCTTTTGAATTAGTTTATGGGATAGGTGCCCAATTATCTTTACCCCTAGAGCTATCTATAGCCAAGCTGCAAAGTGTTATTGAGGATCAATATTTCCAAGATTCCCTGGAGAAGAGGATTATGTATTTAGCCAAGATTAAAGAAGAGAGAAATGAGTTGGTTGACTGAATTACTGTGCATCAGGCCAGGGTCAAAGAAATTTTTGACAAAAAGACAAGACCCAGGAAGTTTATGGAAGGAGATGAAGTATTACTGTGGGACAGAAGGAGAGAACCAAAAGGTACACATAGCAAATTTGACTCGCTCTGGAGTGGGCCTTTCAAGATTCACCAGGTATTGGGTCCAAATTCTTTCAAACTGGAATATCCTGATGGAAATGTTTTACCCCTGTCCTATAATGGATAGGATCTCAAGATGTATCGTCTGTAAACAGGGTCCCCTGTTTTGTACATAGTCTTCCCTTTTGTTCGGTTTTGTGTTTTCCTTTCCCATTTTTGTTTTGCCTCGGTCTGTTTCCTTTCTTCTTTTTCTTTCATTTTCTACGAAACCAGAGCTTCTGAGTTCTCTGCATTTTGCCATAAAATGCAGTCCCCAGTCAGAGCCAATGTTACCTTTTGAGTCGCCCTTGTTTATTTATGTATCGGTAATATTTCTTAAACAAGAGTCGGTTTACCGTACTATATTTTTGGTCATACCTTTGTTTCGTAAATTGATTCTTAGTCCTTCAATTTTTTACCCGTGTGTCATCTTTGTATAAAAGGTTTGAACCTTTGAACCTGAACCATTCTCAAAAGTTCAAAGTTCAATGGTTCAATATGTCTGAAGTGTCATATAAAGCAAGCTGTCTTTTTGTTTGTCTTAAGCGTCTTTGTACTTTTGGGTTGAACTTGAACCTTCCACGTGTACTCTATAGCGGGGTTCAAGGTTTAATGGTTCAACGGTCTTAAGGTTCATCACTCATTGTCTTCTTATGAGTCGGGCCACGCAGTTACCTTGTCTACTAATATATCGTTGAACCTTCCGCTTGTACTCTGTCGTGGGGTTCAATGGTTCAAGGTTCAATAGTTCACTGTTTTATAATTGGAAACCTTTTTACCCAAGCCGCGTAACTTTTTGTTGGTCTACATAACCCTTGCATCGTTGAACCTTCATATTGAACCATGTCTTCACAAGTTCAACGGTTCATAAGTCAAGTCCCTGTTTCCGTAAGTCAATCTTTTGCCTACCTATAAGTCCAGTTGGCATGTTTGAACCATCACATTGAACCACCACGTTGAACCATGTCCTAAAGGTTCAATGGTTCAATAAGTTCCAAGATTTGGTAATTTTGGTCCCGTTTGCTCCCGCGGCTTTGTAAGTCAAATGTAGTAGGAAAGTTGGAGGGAAATTTGTCAGAAACTCATCATGAAACCGAGAGCTCTAATTTAGCAGAGACTATGGATAATCATTGTACTTCATGATGGCGTGTGAACATTACTTGTTATTAATGAAGAAATCAGAGTTCACATCCTTTCAAATATTTTTGGCACGTATTGTTTCGAGCGATAATTATTCATTCTGGTAAGTGCCATTCTTAACCAAGAACAAGCCAATTTTAGCAAGAAAACACACTGTGCAATGCGGAGAAGGATAGCGCTGGAAGTGTAAGGCTCTCGTTATTCAAGTTTTTGCAGTGAATTCAAATATTCTGAAGGTGCTTCCAAGCCATCAACTGAGAGAAGCCTAGTCACCAAGAGATCCAGAAGAGTCCTCACGGATATTCTGCCATCTCGTCTCACCAGGCTGAGGACTAAAGGGAAAAGAAAGAAGCAGACTTCTGAAATAATAATTGTTGATTTAAATTCAGAGGAAGAATCAGAAGAGCCTATGGGTGACAAAGAGGCAAGCCCAAATAGAACAGAGGTAGTTGACACTGGGTTACAGTCAGGGGCCATTCTAGAGACCCCTGAGATGTTAATGATTTCGAATGAACCCTCTGATGGAGAGAAACCCAGGAAGACAACCTCGGCCCCTGCACCGAAGTGGCTGGAGAGCTCCATATCTAACAAAAAGAAAGTGATTCCTTTTGTTGTCCCTTTAGAGGACATGGTAAGTAAATATCTGGGGAAGACCCCCAAGTCCAAGAGACTCAAAACAACGTCCAGAATAAATATTGACCCAAACACTGGTAACTGGAGTGCAGAAATAGCTAAGCCAGTGATTGAGGGAGAGGTTCAAGATCTTACAGTGCATGATTTCACTGTGGAGAGGATAGATCTCGGTACTGCCTCTAGAGCTGCAGATGTGCACCACCTTGAAGCTTCCACTAAGAGAATGGTCAGTCGAACGATGAAAGATGAGAAGGACAAAAGAGTGTTGAAACAAGCTCTGCGTTCAATGGCAGAGTACATTGAGGCCATTAACAATCCTAACCCACAGCCGATCTCACAGGTCCCCTTGTCTTTTGACCCGAAATCACCTGTCAATCAAAAAATGTTAGATCAAGTTCATAGAAGCAAAATGGTCTCAAAAACATTTGACAACTGGTTGGACAACATCGAACAAAAAGGAACTAAATATATTCATGAACTCAAAAATATATATGATCTGACTGCCGCCACTGTTGAAGATCTTAAAGCACAGGTTGCTGTTTGGGCAAAAGACGAAGGTAAGTGGACAAGTGTAATAAACCAAATAGAGGAAGTTCAGAAATATGGGCTGGAGAAGTTTTTGGCAGAAAAGAACTTGACTGGTGTGGATGAGGATTTGTTGTATGTGAACAAGAAGAATATTGAGTGGAGGAACTCCATATCTCGACAAGGACGCTTTGAGCTCACAAAGCTAATTAAGGAGATAACAGAATTCACCCAATCACTGCAACATGATTTGCAATGTATCGAGGTTAAATACTTAAAAGATGATGGAAATCCTGTGGAAGATGTTGAAGCAGTGGTTCAATCTTTTAGAGATAAAATCAACTTTGTTAAAGAAAATGATAATATTTTGATTGAGGATTTCTCCAGGATTTCTAAAGTCAAGTCACTACTCTATCTCTGCATTGATGCACTCCCAGAACACAGGGCAAGGTTTGGGAAAATGCAAAGGGAAAAGGAAGTTTGGAAATCAAGAATGAAGCATATAGGTATACCAAACTTCCCTAAAATTTAGGAGTTCGTTGCTGCCTTTCAGGAGTGGAAGACCCAACATGCTTCCCAGGCTACCGATAGCAAATCAGGAGATGTTGATCCGTCGCTCCAGTCATAACCTCATTGGCTCGTTCTCTTTTAGTTCCTTTATTTATGTTATTTCCAGCAATCTTGATCTTTTATAATCAGTTGTTAAAAATTAAATCCCATACAGGTCAGAGTTATGTTAACTCTGGGTTTAATTTGCTCAAGGACATGGTTAAGAGATTCATATATATATGTTTTTATAATCTTTAAAAGGGGAAGAGTTTTTAGAAAAGAAAAGAAGGAGGAAATTTTTGGCTGAACCGTTCATATTTTTACATTATGTGATAATTGTCTGAGTAATTTTCATCTGTGAATGAGAAAAAGAAACAACTACTGCCTATTTTGGATCTGTGCGTCTGAATGTGTGGAATTAGATTTTCTGTGTAAAATCTCCTTTCATCTGGTAATTGCTTTTTATTTGGACAATTCGTTATATGTGTTCTGTTCTTTATTGGTTCAGCAAGTTTGTATGAATGTATTTATGTATTTGAACATATCAAAGTAGAATCTATGCATTCTATCCTGTTACTGTATAAATTTATCGCATTCATGACATGGTTATGTATGAATGTTAGTCTGCCTTAAGCATTTTCTGGTTAAAAATGCATTTGGTTAGTTGAATAGGTTAGATTCACTGAAAATCTTAAAGGGAGCTGTACCTAAATTCAGAGGGGAACTAATTTAAAAGGTTCACCCATTTGTTGTTTAACTCATTTGTTCTTTAAAAGAAGGGTATAGAGTCAGAATAAATTATTTTTCAGAATAAGGACAAATCCGTTAACCAACAGAATGTAAACCCTAATGTCTTCTACATGCAACACACCATACAGAGTACTTGAAAAAGCACCTAACAGGTTAACTTCAATAGATTTGTGAGGATGTTTCTTAAATTTGGGTCAAGGCCTTTCATTAATGTCAATAAAATGAGGAGTATCCATCTCAACAGATTTTAGATTCAAAGCCTTACAAAGAGGTACCTTTTTCTTTCACGGGGTTAGGGTTGATTAAATGTCGGTTGAATTTGCTCTCTGCTTCAATCTCTGGATTTGCAACTCAAATGGTCTTCTTCTTGTTCTCTTTAAATGTAAGGTGATTCCAATGACTGACCAAGTGACCTTTTAAAGATTTGCATTACCTAATTTGCCTTTGTAATAAATGTGTTGCCCTAATTATATTTGGTTACATTATTTTTGATAGTTCTTCATGTATCACTCCACAAGATTCTATATCAACATGGTTTCTTCTAGAAATCCTTCCAAAGGTTCTGGATCAATTCAGAGTATTCTCTTTTATATTGCCAGACTCAGGTACCCACTTATTGACTAGGGGAATTTGATGTTCTATGCAGCTCCCCCTGAGTCAGATCTTCTGACTTAATTCCTGGAGGAATTGTCAACACTGGATTCCGGTGCAGACCTATCACTATTGTTTATTGTATCTTTCTTTGTCTAGATCTTGTTCATTTCACTCCATATCTCACATCAATTTTTTTTTGTCTCTCTCTTGTTTCTGCTCATCCAGTTTTCTGTTTACCAGACCTCTTCTTCCATTGTTCCTATTTTTGTAGAATCTTGCAATATGACCAAATTTATTGCAGTTAAAGCACACTTGATTTCCTCTTGACTACATTGATTAGCCATGTGTCCAAATCCATTGCAAGTAAAGAAGTAGCCATTGAAAGAATTGCCATTTGAGTTATTCATTGTCATACTTCTACATTCATTGGATTTGTGACCATACCTCTTGCATTTGAAGCATTGTCTAGAGAAGGATGGACCATTTTGATTTTCTCTACTTCTGCACTGAATATCTCTATGACCAAATTTATTGCAATTGAAGCAATTTCCATTAAATGATGGATATCTTTGAGCATTAGGTTGTCTTATCAGAGGTTGTCTAGTTTTGTTCCTTTTATTCCTTGGTTGGAAATTCCTTTCTCCAGATCTAGAGCTCTCACATTTCTCATATTTAAGATTATGCTTGTCATTATCCTTTTTCTGTTCTTCAATTAGTGCTTCGAGTTTAGTTGAGCTTATTTTGAACTTCTCCTTATACTCATTTGCAATTTCTAGGTCATGTCTGAGAGTGATAATCTCTCTCAAGTTCTCTCTCATTGTTTCCGCTTTCTTGTAGATTAGATTATAGGAGACTAGCTATTCCATCCAATCTACAACATTCTTTAGTTCTTTCTTTCAGATTTTGCTTCAACTCTTCTTCAGTTTTCTTCATATCTTCAATTTCCTTGGTTAGTCTCATCACCCTAGTTTCCATCTCATGTTTTAGGACAACAACTTCTTTAGCTAACTTTTCACATTCTTTTGTCTTTTTTTCAGGGCCTTGTCTTCCAGTTGAAGAGGTTGCTCTTTTCCTTTTGCATTAGATTTGTTTAATTTTTCTTTTAAGATCTCAATGAAGTCTTCAACCTTCTTGAGATTTTCTTGCAGTTCTTGGACTTCTGCTTTGGACTGGTCAAGATCATCTAGGGTGAGATTAAGTTGTCCATGAAGATTATATTCATCCATCTTACTGCCCTCCCAGATCTTCCTTAAGCTGTTAAACTTTTCCAAAGGAACCTTGCTCTGATACCAATTGTTGGATTAGGTCCGGACAACTGAGAGGGGGGGTGAATCAGTTGTCACACATTTACAACTTTTTATTCCTTTAATCTATCTTTACAACTTATAATCAAATTAATGAAATAAACATTTCAGCATCACAT
The DNA here is from genome assembly GCA_027924645.1 of Cunninghamia lanceolata. Lineage (NCBI taxonomy): Eukaryota > Viridiplantae > Streptophyta > Pinopsida > Cupressales > Cupressaceae > Cunninghamia > Cunninghamia lanceolata. The sequence continues at coordinate 3,241,490 of BSBN01000236.1, forward strand.
AAGCATAAACATAAATAACACAATTGACACCAAGATTTTTGACATGGAAACCCGATTAAGGGAAAAACCATAGTGGGGGTTAACCCACAAGAATTAATACCCTGTTAAAAGTATTTTACAAATGGGAATGCACATGCATTCAGGCTCACTGTCCAGAGCTCATTGCTCAAATGGAGTCTCACTACCTTATGAAAGTATTACAATAAAATAGTAGAGATCTAAACTAATTAATAGCAGCTGACTATGCAAGAGTTTCAGTTCCAATTAATTACAAAAATTGATCTTACACATTTCATCTTTGCTTCTGCTCTTCTTACTGTTCTAGCTTCATTCACACTTTGGATTTCTTCTCTTCTCACACACACCTTTGCATACACACACACACACACTAAATCATCCACTTTCATCAGATATATATATCCACAACATGATCTCTAATCATTCTATCAGTCAGCTTCATCAACACTTAGAACTTTTATGAATGCTCTGCTCTGTCGGCTAGATCTATGCAAAACTTGAGGTGCGGACCAAAACTTCCTCTTAGAAATGATCACTCATGTCAACCACTATCACTAATAATCACCATTTGTTCAAAAAACAACTTCCATACATCTAGAATCAAGATCTTCTACAAGGTCTGCCTTTTCTTCTTCTGTTTGCTCTGTCATACTAGAACCCGGTACTTAGATGCTAATATCTTTTGAATCCTTCATTACTGGAGGACAAAATTCTGGATTTAGAGTGTCTTTACAATGTTTTCAACTACCTTAGGTCTGAAACAAACTATGCCTTTCCACCAGAGAGATCCAGATCAAGATACCGAACTCTATTATTGTTCTGTTCTTTACTACTCGAACTTAGACAAATTCTTATTCTGACTTCCGGTATGAGGAACTTGTGTTAAGTGGATGTTTGGGATGATCTTAGTTGCCATCAACGACAACACCTATTAACTCTAGGTAGTGTCTCTTGCCAACAAATAGGTCAATGGTGGTTGGACATATTGATAGGTGGAAGGTGGTTGCGAATAATTATATGAAATTGGTGGCTGAGAATAGGTGGAAAGCAGAGGTGGTAGAGAAGAGGTCCCCTTAGAAACCAAGTTCTGATAGTTAAATCCCATAGGTTTGTAATTTTTTGAACTAATTCCATTAGTTACTCCAACACCAAAGGTAGCATTACTAAATCCATTTGCATTAGTTGTAAATGTAGATGATGAGGCTACTGTTTATGATGCAAGTTGTTTGGTAGGTTATGAATACTTTCAATTTTTAGTTCAGTTGGGAAGTATTTTGATGGAGCATGTCAATAAGATGAAGAGTGAGGAATGTTACTTTAAATATGAATATGTTTCATGTGATGAATATAATACATACATGTAATGTGATGATAAAAAATTTTAGTTTATGCCTGGTTATGCAATCTAGAATGACAAAGGTTAAATTAACATTAGTATGTGTTACCAATCAGATATGCACCCTACGCTAAACTTACAAAAGACTTAGCTATCTGTTGACACATGAAAACACTCTCAAGTTGTTGGTGACCTATAGTGAGAATGAATCTCCAGAGTGAGTTAGTTCTCCTTATGATTTTTCTAAACTATTGACTTGTCTGAGAAAAGGGAAGAGGAATAGCTAAAATGAAATTCTATTTTTTATCTAAAGATGATCTTAAAATCTAATAATTTACCCACAAACAACTCTCAAGCCTATAACCTTCTTAGTTTCACCTAAGTCCAACAATCCAAAAGTAGACACTCCAGTAAATGTAGACACTCCAGTGGTCGGTATAGGTACCGATACTTGCATATGAGATGGTGACGATATGTTTTTGATACTGTTCCCACATTCAGTCACCGTCATGACATTATTATGTACTATATGTGTTAATCCTTAGATAACATTAATACTATTTTTTCATTCTTTTATCAATTCTCTTATGTGGTGGATCACAGGGACGACTTCTTCCACTATCCTTTCAGTTTTCATAAATGCTTAGAAATCGGCTAACTCTTTATCAAGTTTATTTATTTTCTCATCAGGTACATGTGCGACCACCTCAATAGTGTCGTCAACATCATGAAATACTTGATCTTCCATAGTGGTTGTAGGAGGTATAATATCTTGCAAAATTTGTGTCTCTTCTTTTGTAAAGAAGGTATTCAATGGATTTTCAGAGGTAGGGATGTCAATTTCTTCAAGAGCACTAGATCCCATATGTCTTATACTTCTTATTAAAGGGATATTTCTATTAGGGAAGTGATTTATAATACTCATATAGAGGCATACAATGCTTAGTGCACAAACTAATAGAACAAACCTTAAGAGAATGATATTTTTAAGATCCAAAAATGCTTGAGTTTTTCAACTTTTTTCAATGCAAATAAGTGAAAGAAAAGGTGTTGTAAGGAAATTGATCAAGTGCAGAAAGTAATATGTTTGATATCAGTCCAATAAAGCAATAATATCCTTCACAACACACTTTTGATGCAAATCTAAGATGATGACAAGTCAAAACCTAGTCAAAATACAATAAAATATGTAATGTTTTACAAATTTTCAATGCAAAAACCCAACAAAAGGGGTTTTGTAAAGAATTTCAGGAGGTGTAGAAGATTATATCAGTAATATAAGTCATCTAAATCCATAAAATCCATCACAACATGCTTGGAGTGAAAATCTAGGTCAAACCCTAGGTCAAATATAGCCAAAATATGCAAAATTTCACCAAATTTTTACTATAAGAGGCCAATAAAAAGGTGTTGTAAATAATTTTGGGAGGGGCAATAGATAATAACCCTGATAACATCCAATTAATGTAGAAAAATCCTTTACAACATGCCTATGATGTAAATCTAGAAAGTCGATAAGGCCAAATCTAGTGAAAAATCAAGGTTTTCAAACCCTAGGCATGAAATTTTTAAAGCAAACCACTATGATGAAACAATACAGTTAGAAATCAGTCCTAATGAGTGTTTTTAAAATGGTAGTAAAATCTGAAACAAGATTTTGACTACAAACCCTAGCTAATGTAAAACTAGGTTATATCCAGAAAAATGCATAATTTCAAGCATTTTTTTAGCAATGTAAGCATGAAAATGCAATCTAAATTAATGATGAATGGAAAATTTCTATATTTTAAATCAGATCTGATGATAATGATAGAAATTTATTGAAATTCCATGCATATAATTAAAATTATATGAAAATGTAAGCTAAAAATGCCAATATTTTTCAAATTTTTTAAATTTTTCATTTTTTTTGTAATTTTCAAATGCAATAAGATGAACAATGATATGAATGAATGAAATGACTGTAAATCTGAAGCACAACACTCATAAAGGTGCAAAATTTATTAAAAACATGGGTTCACCAAAATGTTTAGGGTGAAAAATGATAAAGAGAATTTTTGCGTTTATTTTGCTAGTTTGTATGAATCCTCCTTTCATCTCTGAACATTCAAGGACTTTAGCCAAGTAGGGAGTCTACTATAGGCTTTCAGTCACTCAGAATATAGGGGCAAATTGGAATTGTGTGATTTAGTTGTTCAATTAAGTCCACTTATGCTCAAAAGCCTAATTATGCAAATTCAGAAGTAAACATAGAAATTACAAAAAAATGATCGCATACAGAGATATCAAATGAAAATCAAAGGCATACTAGATTTTGAAGTTTGGAAAATGGAAAAGTCAGGGACTAATGAGTGGGCGCCCTAGTCTAGTGCCATAACTTTTGTTGAGATCTAGAAATCTTGTCTGTAACATGTTCCTGATGTTCTAGAGATTCTTTAATTGGGGGATCTGGAGGACTAATGAGCGGGTGCCTGAGTCTAGGTCCCTATTTTCTTCTCTGATCTACAATTCTGACAGTCTACACTGCTCTTTTGCAACTCCACTTTTTCTACTCCTACAACCTGTAACCTGCAATAACAAAAAAATGGGTTGGGGGTTGTGGTGTTTAGAGGCATGCCTCAATCAAGCCCCGAAGAGACATTCAAGTCTTTTGAACACTGTTGTTAGATAAAGAGTGTGTATTCCCATGGGATAAAGGAAAAATCTAAATGATAAATGATTGAAAACACAATCGATATCACCTTGTAGTGAGATCTCATAGAAGGAAGATGCTCTTCATTCCATGAGGAGATGGATGCTAAATCTGCAAACACAAACACAATAACAACATAAATTCTACTCTGCAACACTATGAATGCCTTGAATCACTTTCACAAAATCTCTTGAATAAAAATTTCCATCTAGTTTACAAATGATAACCTAATCATGCTTATATATGCAACTACAAACATTCCCGCTAAGAATTTCGTAATTGAAACTTACCATGTCGGCCTAGGACCTAAATAATGGTCATAAAACGATACTTAAAAATTAGGCCTGACCTAAAATAAGGCAAAACTAGGGCGTGGGCACCCAAGTCCTCCCTACCTGTTTTAGGTAGAGATCATGTTAAGTGCATCCCCTATGTCCCATTTGCCATGAAACTTCGGGGTTTTCTCATCGGGATGTCAGATTATCATGAAAAATGCTCTAAATGCATCAACAGGACCTAGGAGCTAAACCTTAATAGGGAAAAGCCCCCAAGAGAACATTTTCTGACATAACCAAACCAAGCATAATGAGGAACCTCCCCTCATGAGTCCAAATCAAACTCCATCATGCCCCTATGTTGCTGACCATCTAGAATATATTAAGCCTATCAAGGAGTCTTCCACTTCCATTCAAGAAAGTTAAGAGCTATGTCAAGAGCACAATCCTAAGGATGTGAAACCATTAGATCCTAATCAAGATCAAATCACTTCCATTCAACCTATCCATAGAACAATTAATTCTATTAATGATCAAGCTCCCATTTATGATCAAGATCCTACCTATGATCAAGAGGGCCATGATGATAATCTTAGTCAACTCAATGCATTCCATGGTCAAGAGCTTATTGCTCCACCTATCCATGATCCACAAACATCCACTTGTTGTAATGAGACACATGCCTCCCAAGAAAACATAGAAGATCAAACCAATAGCTTGGATCTTAGTGAACACAATGATAATCAAGATCCTAATGATCCTTCCATATCCACTATCGATCCCATTTCAAATCCACCATCATATCCCCTTGGTTTATTTACCTTCATCCACGAGTGTTCTTCCTTAGGACAACAACAACCTTTGTCCACTACCTCACCTTTTCCATCCAATAATGAACTCAAGTCTAGTGTTCAAACCACACATAGTCCCATTGTCCATTACATCCTCCAAAACATGAACTACCAAGGTAAAGGCTTAGGCCTTCATGAACAAGGTATTTTGGAGCCCATTCATGTCAACATTCCTCCATGCTCATATGGTCTTGGACATACACCCCAAGGAAAAAAATCTTTAAGATGTTGGTACTTCCTCCATGCCTCCTAAATCTACCACTTTCCATCACAAACTTATCATGCTCCCAAGACATATGTTGCCATTCCACCTCCACCATCTGGTGTAGGAGCACCAAGAAGACCATTCATCTTGCTTTGATGTTCATCTTGTTTGTTCAATAAGGTCCTAGATGACCATTCATGTAATAAGGACTATGTCCAAATATCTATTGTTGTCATGGTATGATAGAGTAGTTTTAAGATGTAATAGGCAGTTTGCAATAAGTTATATTTGTAAGCCTTCCAAGGCATGTAAAAGCTAGTCATATGTTGTTTCTTTTCAGTTGTTTTTGTTTGGTTTGTAATCGACCAAGTGAGAACTGGTCGAAATAGGATAGTTGGGGGGCACAAGTTGGTCTTCCTCAACTGCTCCGAATCGGTTGGCCTCCCACAGCAGTGGGTTAAAAACATAGCAGAACGAACATTTGGGTGTGTAGTTTGGGTCCTGTATTCTTTGTTGATGCTCTTGCTGGTATTGTGTATGAAATGTGCTGAAGAACAATAAAGCTCCATTCCTTCCATCTTGTGTTTTTTTTTCTATTTTTAAGTGCAAGAATTTCTTATTATGCATAGTAGATTCTCCTTTTAGTAGTTTGTTGTAGAATGGTTCATTGAAGCATTCCACCAGTATGATTCTTGTTGAGATTGGTGGAATGGCTTCGCTGTACAAGTATGTGTTTTTTTTTCCTATTTTGCTTTTGTGTTCGATGATGTAGAGGATCCAAACAGAGTGTTTTACATAGTAGGTTGACCTAGCATCTCCATGTGCTAGGGTTCGGTTGAAGAGGGAGAAACTAAACTGTGCATCGGCGTACTACTGCGACTCAAATCAAGTCCGCTGAAGTCAAGCAGTCTTGCCAAAGATGAGTGTGGGAAGTGTATTGGTGTATCGACAACTCTGGAGTAAGTCCCACTGATAGGACAAGTCTCACCGAGGGAGTTGGTCTATCGGTGCATCGACCAGGGTTTGTAAGTGTTCGTCGATGACAAGGGTCACATCGAAGAAGATAGTGATCATATATCAGAATTAACAAAATGATGCTTGTTGATGGGCAAAGAGTCTTGAACCTCACATCAGAGTGACTAAGACTTCAGAGAGACAAGTTGTAAAGTGGTTGACGGACAAAGTGTTGCCGAAAACAAAAGGTTCAAAGGTTCAAAGGTTCAAAGATTTGTTTGCCAAGCCTAGAAATAGTTCCAAAAGGTTCAAGAGTTCAAAGGTTCAAAGATCTGTTCACTGAGACTAGAAACAGTTCGAAGGTTCAAGAGTTCAAAAGTTCATTTTTTGATCAATTGTCCATTCCCGTTGTGCCCTCCCCATCATATTGGTATCCAAGCCATAAAAGGTTCTATTGTTGATCTGGTATATGTCAGTAGAAGAGAGTGAAGGAGAGGCTAGCGTCATGCCTCCAAAGGGGATGACAGCAGAAGTGCTTAAGAAGTTCCAAGAGATGGAAGAGATGATCAAGATTGGAGTCAAGGAAGCACTCCAGACTGAATTAAAGGCACTAAAGATAGGAAAGAAATTAGATGATGAATCTAATGAAGAAGAAGAAGAAGGGGAAGAAGGAGAGGAACAAGAAGAGACACAGATACTAGCTGATCAAAAGCATTTCCTGGAAGCCATTAAGGCTATTGGCAAGGACTCTTCAGAGGCTCGGATAGATATTCCCATGTTCAGTGGAAAGATGAATGTTGACGAAGTCATGGAGTGGATTGAGGTGCTAAACAACTACTTTGAATACAAGGAAGTTCTTGAAAGTAGGAGGGTTAAGTTTGCAAAAACTAAACTCAAAGGTGCCACCCTTACATGGTGGAATTACACCCAAGGAGAAAGGGTAAAGAATGGGAAGAGTATGATCTCTTCATGGAGCAGAATGTTGGAGAGGATCAAGTCCCAATTTCTTCCATCAGACTATGAGGTGTAGATCTACAAGAAGATGCAAAATCTCAAGCAAAAAGATTTGGATGTGGCTACTTACACCAAGGAGTTTCACAAATACACTCTTCATTGTGGGTACATGGAGGATGAAAAAGCTAAGGTGGCAAGGTATCTAAATGGTTTGAGGTTCAATATTCAAGATGAGATAAATTTATTGACCCCTAAAATCGTGGAAAAATGCTTTCAAGTAGCATTAAGAGCTGAAGAGAAGCTCAAGAGGAAAGGTGAGTAGCAAGGTAGAGGAGTAGGTGGAAAAAATTTTAGAGGTAGAGGTAGTTTTGGAGGAAGAAGTCCTAACCAGTGGCCTAATGGTGAGTCTAGCCAAGGAGAGCAAGTTGGGGACTCAAGTAGCAGAGGAGGCTACCAAGGAAGAAGGCCTAATGAAAGAGGTGGGATAGATGGATCAGGTAGAGGATCCAAGTTCTCCAATATGAGATGTTATAACTGTAATTAGATAGGGCACTCGGCTTATAAGTGTCCAGAGAAGGCCTCAACTTCTCATGGTAATGAGATAATAAGAGAAGAACCACATTGACTCAAGAGGATGTATGGAGTGTGACATCTCCTAAAGTGAATTTGACATCAAAGATGGGAGAAAATCTGATGATCTAGAGGACGTTGCTCAAAGAACCAGTACAGATTGAACCGTCACAAAGAAGAACTTTGGTTAGAGTCAACTGTAAGATCCAATGTAAGGTTTGTAAAGTTATTATTGACTTTGGTTCTACTAACAATATTATATCTTTGGAAGCAGTAGATAAATTGAAATTAGAAAAGATACCCCATAGTTGTCCATATAGGGTCAGTTGGTTAAACAAGGGACAACATATAGTCATCAATGAACATGCATGGGTAGAATTGAGTATTGGGGGGTATAGAGACAAGATTTTGTGTGACATCCTTCAAATGGATGCTTGCTATCTTCTGCTAGGAAGATCATGATAGTTTGACAGAAAGGCTCATCATGATGGAGAAAAGAATGCTTACTCATTCCAAAAGGATGGTGTAACTTATAGGATACAGTCATTGGTAGAAGGGGATCCACAACATGTAGGGTCTAGTGTAATGCTGGTAGGAGAAAAAGAATTCATGGATACACTAAAGGAAGGTGGTGGAGTAGGTTTTTCTTTGATTGTGAAGCCTAAGGGGGAAAAGAAGGAAAATGTGAGAGAAGTAGGTCCTAAGGAAGTCAGAGATTTGCTTGAGAGTTACAAAGGAGTGATTGCAAAAGATATACCTGATTCCCTACCACCTATCAGAGACATTAGCCATTAGATAGACCTCATACCTGGAGTAGTACTCCCTAATAAGGCAGCATATAAAATGACCCCTCAGCAGAATGGAGAGATAGCAAATCAGGTTCAAGAACTCCTAAACAAAAAACTAATAAGAAAGAGCCTTAGCCCATGTGCATTCCCTACTGTTTCAGCCCCCAAAAAGGATGGGAGGACTTTTTTGATGACACCATTGCAGGAGGATGCTGAAGCAGAGAAGGCAGCCAAGGTCATATTGGTGGGTAAGAAAGAGTTTGTAAAGATCAATGAAGAATAGACAAGGAAAGTTGAGGATACCTCAAGGAGTGGGGTTGCTAAAAATCAAAGTTTGAAGGTGATTTCAGTTTTCAATGATGGAGATCAGATGGTGATGTCTGAGATGGATCAGAAGAAGGTTAAAGAGTAGGTCTACAAGCAACCACAGGGTGGTCGGAAAGAAGAAGATGTTGTCATAATAGGGACCATTGTTTGTCCTCTAGAGCCAACAAGTGTTGAAAGGCAAACATACTCTGCCATAGCAGAAGTACAAGAGGCATCAACCAAGGTTTTGAATGTAGGTGTTTAGGAAGAAATGACAACAAGGAAGAATGGAAAACAAAATATAAGTTTGGTTGCAAGCATTCAATCCTTGCAAGGTGTGGGTAGAGCCTACAATTCTAGCCATGAGTTTTTGATTCCATGGAAGCAAGTTGTAGTCCAGAGATCATGGGGAAGGAATGAGGCAACAAAGGATAAAGGTGGAGAAAGACAAAGAATCAACTCATGTGGCATGAGTTCTTTTCTAGGTGGGGTGTATGGTGCAAGAGCACCAAGAAGACCATTCATCTTGCTTTGATGTTCATCTTGTTTGTTCAATAAGGTCCTAGAGGACCATTCATGTAATAAGGACTATGTCCAAATATCTATTGTTGTCATGGTATGATAGAGTAGTTTTAAGATGTAATAGGCAGTTTGCAATAAGTTATATTTGTAAGCCTTCCAAGGCATGTAAAAGCTAGTCATATGTTGTTTCTTTTCAGTTGTTGTTGTTTGGTTTGTAACCGACCAAGTGAGAACTGGTCGAAAGAGGACAGTTGGGGGACACAGGCGGTTGGTCTTCCTCAACTGCTCTGAATCAATTGGCCTCCCACAACAGTGGGTTAAAAACATAGTAGAATGAACATTTGGGTGTGCATTTTGGGTCTTGTATTCTTTGTTGATGTTCTTGCTGGTATTGTGCACGAAATGTGCTGAAGAACAATAAAGCTCTGTTTCATCCATCTTGTGTTTTTTTTTCTATTTTTAAGTGCATGAATTTCTTACTGTGCATAGTAGATTCTCCTTTCAGTAGTTTATTGCAGAATGGTATGTTGAAGCATTCCACCGGTATGATTCTTGTTGAGATCGGTGGAATGGCTTCGTTGTACAAGTATGTGTTTTTGTTTCCTATTTTGTTTTTGTGTTCGACAGTGCAGAGAATCCAAACAAAGTGTTTTGTACAGTAGGTTGACCTAGAATCTCCATGTGCTAGGGTTCAGTTGAAGAGGGAGAAAGTAAATTGTGCATCGATGTACCCTTGGGACGCAAATCAAGTCCACTGAAGTTAAGTAGCCTTGCCGAAGATGAGTGCGGGAAGTCTATCAGTGTATCGACAACTCTAGAGTAAGTCCCACTGATAGGACAAGTCTTGCTGAGGGAGTTGGTCTATCAACGCATCGACCAGGGTTTGTAAGTGTTTGCTGATGACAAGGGTCACATCGAAGAAGATAGTGATCATATATTAGAATTAACAAAATGATGCTTGCTAATGGGCAAAGAGTTGTGAACCTCACATTGGAGTGACTAAGACTTCAGAGAGACAATTTGTAAAGTGGCCGACGGACAAAGTGTTGCCAAAAATAAAAGGTTCAAAAGGTTCAAAGGTTTAAAAGGTTCAAAGGTTCAAAGATCTATTTGCCGAGCCTACAAATAGTTCCAAAAGGTTCAAGAGTTCAAAGGTTCAAAGATCTGTTCACCGAGATTAGAAATAGTTCAAAGGTTCAAGAGTTCAAAAGTTCAATTTTTGATCAATTATCTGTTCCCGCTATGTGCTCCCCATCACCATCCTACAAGTGTCAAAAGCATGTGACCATACACCTTCCACCATCCAATTTACCTCCACTACTTCGAACCCCTAATATCCCACCATCCACTTTACCACCATTGCTCCTAACACCTAATATCCCTATCATCCATAAATTCCCTCACATTCCTAATCATATCAACAAATGTACACATCGTCTAAACAAGCAGCTTCCACCCAACCCATGGGATTCAAAAATAAAAATATGGATGCCTCTACTCATAAAGCCAAAAATCCTAAGGATCCTCATGCCTTAGGGTACAAATACAAAATATCAAAACAAAGTACATCAAAAAAAGTTATCGAAGCCCATACCTCTAAAAGGAAAGTAAAAAACTAAAATGGTATGGGTCCCTAAACAAAAAAGTAAGTCAAATGAGGCATTCACATCTCAAAAATCCCAACCATCCTCTTCCATCCAAAAATTCCATTCCATTCAAAAATCTTAAATTCCTTCATCCCACAAACAAAACAAAAGTCATAAAAATCCTAAGTCTATGTGGGTACCTAAATCACTCCATTATTCATCCCCTAAGAAAACATCTCCATTGCTTCCTACACCTTCACCAAATCAAAAGCTTTAATGTTTATCATGGTGTGTACAACTATTGGTCATGGTCCCCTGTCATTCTAGAACATTCCCACATACCTCCATCTCCCCATATTTCATCCATTATCCTACATATGTAACCCATCCTATTCCTATGGTCCATGCTTTTGCATAAGCCTTTCATAAACCCTACATAATCCACATCATAATCCACTATCTTTCCCTACATAATCCACTATCTACATAATCCATCTTCCTTTCATGCAATTCCCTTACCAACATCTATAAGCATAATGACACTTGACATGGTCTATGTGATGACATCCACCTCTAATGGGACTATCACCTTTCATGTCACTTAGACACTTGAGTCCCTCCTTTCCGTATCCATCTATCCCATTCAAAAAGTCAAAAAAGTAAAAGAAAACTCAAAATTAAAATAGTAAAGAGAAATTCCTTCATCCAATGGTGAAAACCACCCTTGGTGGTGCCTTGGATAAGTACCATGATGAAAACTTGGCAAAAAGGCATCATGTGTAGATTGATCTTCTATGTCACATACACTTGAGGGTACGCTATCTCATCCAAACTATCATTTTCTTTATCTTACCATTTCCATACCATCCTATCCATATCCTACCTACCATACTTATCCATTATACACATTCCTATCATATTGAGTCCATTCATCATTCCTTCCTCCTTTTGATCTTGATAAAGACATAGGGGTAAAATGTTGACAAATGCTTTGGATATCTCTTGATATACCTCATCCTCCCAAATCAATCCTATCATCTTATTGTCATAAGCTTTGTCATGTCAAATCATAAACATTATACCTAGAATGGGGCATATTATTCCTATGCGACATAGTCCTGAGAGATCAAATCCTTGTGCTCTTACGCGTACATACATCCATCCCCTTACCTATCACCCACCCTTTTATCCATTCATCCAATCCTACGTTCCTCCTTACCTAGACTTGGTTTTCCCTTGTCATTGGTATCTAACACAAAGGTGTTAGGAATTAAGGTATCTCAACCTTGGTAATTCCTCACATTATTTTCATTGTAATTATTTATTCATTGCCTATGATCTAAATTAAATTGTAAATTCATATTGTCATCTTGTGGGATGTGGCACGGTGATGTGTCATCCTACATGGAAGATGATGACTTGTAATTTTGTCCTCACATGAGGAGATAGGCATGCCACTTAGTGGTAGGAATATTTTGCCATGTGTCAACATCTTGGATGTTGTATAAGGGAATATTGACCGAAACAGTCATGACAGATTCCTATGATAGTTTTATGACATGTAAGAGTCAGAAATAGGAAATTCTATGACAGGTACAGATAAGTGTCCAAGAATATCTTTGGAGAAGGCATCTTTGGGCACCCCAAGGTGGGTTATGACATGTTGTAAGAGAATATGCTATTTATATCATGTGTATGACAGATTCTCTTACAATTGTAAGTCATTATGTTATGGTCCAAATTCTATGATGGTCGTAAGAGTTGTAGAAGCATCTATCATTACCCATTTTGGGAATAGGTGACCTCTTTGGGATGGGGTGACCTGGCAAGTATTAGGAAAATTCTGCAAGGTTGGACAAGTGTCCATAGGCATGGGTTTTGGGCCATGAGGCCATGTTGGACACCCATTCTAAGATAGAGCCAAAACTGCCTTGTAAACTCTATATAAATAGGTGCTTTGAGGAGGTGATGTACTATAGGTTTTACAGGTACTATTATGTTGCCAGATCATCTCCAAATACAAGTGTCGAAGACTCCTGCAAGAGCATTGGCTCTGTTTTGTATTGTAATCTTTTTGTTTATGTAATACAGTTGAGCAATGTTTTGGAGTGTGGGGTTTTTTACCCGTAAGGGTTTTCCCCATGTATATCTTGTGTCTCTCTTCTTCTATCATTCTTTCTTCCTTATGTGTTGGCTGCAATATCTCATGTTAATGGTTTAATGTTTTTGTAATAGTTAGGATAAATTTGAATTTGTACTCTCCTCCCCTCATTAGATTTGTGTAGCAAGCAATTTCTGCACACCTAGCTTCCTTTCAGTTGGTATTAGAGCCTAGCTAGTTTTTGGTTCTAGCTGCTGGGTAGAGGTTTTTTGAGCTAATCTTAGGTTGAGTGGGAGTCTTGTGCAAATTATTCTATATCTTGTTGCATAAAGGAGATGGAAACCACATCCGGAAGGAATGAGGCAGAGAAATTCAATGGCACTAATTTCAAGTTGTGGAAACTCAACATGGAGAACCTACTTTGTTGATCATGACCTATGGGAAACCATATCCAATGTGAAACCTACAACAATGTCACATGTTGATTGGGACCTCTAAGATCGAAAGGCTAAGGGTCTCATAAGAATCTATTTAGCTGAATCTGTTCTATTGAACATCCATGAGGAGAAGACAATGAAGGATTTTTGGAAGAAGTTGGGTGATGTTTATCAGGCCAAGTCCTTGGTAAACAAACTCTTCCTGAAAAAGAAGTTGTTCACTCTGAAGATGTAAGATGGAGGATCTATTGCGAATCACATGAATGCTTTCAACATGATTGTTGCACAATTGATATATGTGGGTGTGAAAATGGCGGAGGAGGATCATTGCATGACCTTGCTTTGTTCTTTGCCAGATTCGTGGGATCACCTTGTCATGGCTATCGGAAGCACCACTACCACCTTTAAGATGGAAGATGTGGTGTCCTTACTATTATTTGAAGAAATGTGGAGGAAGACATCTGAATTAGCCAAAGAGGCTCTTGTGGTTCATGGAAGACCCAAGGAGAAAGGGAAGAAGAAAGACAAGAAAGCTGAGAAAGGTAGATCCAAATCTCATGGGAGATCCAAATCTCCTGGAAAGTCCAACGCTCTTTGTCAGAACTATGGCAAGTCTGGGCATTTCTGAAAGGAATGCAAAGAAGAGAAGAAAAAGAAGAAGAAAGCTCCTTATTCAGATTCTGACAAGTCACAAGATGATGGTGATGCCTTCACCGCAGCCCTGGCCACCCATGCATCTGATGATGTGTCATTGATTGATTATGGTGTATCATTCCACATGACCTCGCATAAAGACTAGTTTACTAAGTATGAAGAGTTTGATGGTGGAAGGGTGTACCTTGGTGATGACTCTCATCTGAAGATTGTTGGTCATGGAAGAGTCTCAATCCGATTCCCTGATGGATGAGTGAAGGGGATCATTGAAGTTATGCACATTCCAGGCCTTGCACAGAACCTGCTTTCTATAAGTATGTTGAATGATGCAGGTGTGCAGGTTGTCTTTTCGAAGGATGGATGCAAGATGACAAGAGGATCTATGGTGCTTGCGAAGGGTACTTAGAGGGGTACTCTATTTCAGCTGGAGGCATGCACTTCACAGTGCAATAGTTCTTCTTACTCAAGGAAACAAGTTGCTGTCACTTCATCCCCACCATCTGAACATGTAGTGAAGAAATCTGTTGTAATTGGTTCTGATGGTAGTGCACATGCCATGGAAGCCAAGCTTCTTGCTAAAAAGACTATGTTATGGCATTTGAGATATGGCCACATTGGTGAGAAGGGTTTGCATATCCTGAGAAATAAAAACTTCATTGAGGGGTTAAATTATTGTAATCTTGAGTTTGACTTTTGTGAACATTGCATTTATGGAAAGCAAAACCATGTTTAGTTTTACTCTAGTTCTCACAAGTCTTCTAGTGTATTGGATCTAATTCATTCTAATGTGTTTGGTCCTATGAATGTTCATTCAATTTCAAAATCTGTATATTTTGTATCTTTCATAGATGATTACAGTAGAAGGACATGGGTTTATTTTACCAGAAGAAAGACTGAAGTCTTTAGTTAGTTTAAGGATTTTAAAGCCTTTGCTGAAAATCATACTTGTAAAAAGATTAAGTGTTTGAGAACTGACAATGGTGGTGAGTTTTATTCGGCAAAGTTTGATAAGTTCTACAAGAAGCAAGGGATTGAAAGGCATAAGACAACTCCATATACCCTGCAGCAAAATGGAGTTGTAGAGAGGATGAATAGGACACTGATGGAGAAGGCTAGGAGTATGCTTATTGGAGCAAGCCTCGAACAAAAGTTTGGGCTAAAGCTATTGCCACTACTTGCTATCTGGTAAATAGATCTCCTACATCAGCTCCTTTTGGAAAAACACATATGGAGGTGTGGTCTAGTAAGAAGCCTTCACTAAGGCATCTTCATGTTTTTAGTTGTGAGGGATATAGACATGTGCCTAGGGAGAAACGGTCTAAGTTGGAGAACAAGGCTGTTAAATGTATTTTCATTGGCTATGGTGTCAATGTGAAAGGATACAAGATTTGGGATCCCATGATAGAAAAAGTGTTGTATAGCAGAAGTGTTATATTCAGAGAGCTAACACCTTCTTCCGTTGTTCGACAACCATAACAACCAGAAAAGAAAGAAGATGTGGTTCAGTTTCCTTCTACCCCTGAGAAGACTGAACCGATGAGGAGAGCTCTAGCAGATTTGGAAGTGAAGAAGAAGAAGCAAAACCTCAACCTTAGCCATTGAGGAGGTCTACACAAACAAGAAAGCAACCTAATAGGTTTGGTTATTCATTACTTGATTCTAGTTGTGCTTTTGTTTTACTTTCTAACACTGATGAGCCTAGAACTATGAAAGAGGCTATGGGCATGAAAGATGTAGGTTCTTGGAAGGAGGCCATGGAGGATGAGATGGCTTGTTTGGAAAAGAACAAAACATGGGACTTGGTGCCTTTGCCTGATGGATGGAAACCCATTGGTTGCAAATGGGTGTTCAAGAAGAAATTTAGTGTAGATGGTAGTGTTGAAAAGTACAAGGCTAGATTGGTTGTGAAGGGGTACTCACAAGTGGAGGGAATTGATTATGGTAAAATTTTGTCTCCCGTTGCAAAGATGACATCCATTAGATTTCTGTTATCTCTTGCAGTTTCTTATGATTTAGAGGTAGAACAAATGGATGTGAAGACAACTTTCCTTCATGGTGATTTGGAGGAAGAAATCTACATGTCACAGCCACAACATTACATATAGAAAGGTAAAGAAAATTTAGTTTTCAAGCTTAAGAAGTCTTTGTATGGTTTGAAGTGTTGGTTATTTTCTCCGAATCGGCAGAGGGTTTGCCAGTTCCAATGCACAAGCAGATTCAGCCAACAAATTATTGGAGGTTGCATGAGTGGCCTCCCCTTCACTTCTGGTTCTGCCACACTAAGGGGGTGTCCCTATTTGATAAAGGTGTAACATTGACTAGCTCAATGACAGGAAGATTTAGCTTGACAACAATAGGCAGAATACTCTCATGCGTGGACCAAGATGTGTATGATACATCACAAGTTTGGCAACATTCTTGGACATATTTGTCTGGTTATGGATGAGAGTATGTAGGGGGTTCCTAATCCTATTCCTACAACTAACAGGTGGAATTTATGAATGGATTTGAATTGATGGTGTGGATGCAAGACCGGGGTTTTGGATCATAACTACTTCAAAAGGGCAAACTGGTACCTATCTTAGGGCAAGGAGTCAAATAGACATATACATGAGAATGGATTATAACTGGCATTCGAGTTTCAAAGGGATGGACTGATGCTTGCCTTACAAACATCACCCAAGGATGGGTATTTAGCTGCCTCTACTTACAGATATCCCTACTGACACACAATCTTCTCCATGCTTGACCTAAAACAGTTTAATCCACTCCTTGAATCGAAGTTAGAGATGAAGCACGTGATATAGAAACTTGTATCCTTGAATCTATGAAACCCTTAGCAACCAGATTCAAAAGAAGAAATTGCATGCAACAAATGGAGACAAATAGATAAATACATGCAACAAGCATTTTTCATATAATATCAACACTGAAACTGAGCATATGTACAAGATACATCACAGATGCAATACATAAACTCCAAAATGAGATAGAATAGCAAAGAAATGTCCTATGTTTTGTTATTTTTCCCCCAAAATTTCCCAAGTCTTCAACAACCGAAAAATGAGTAACACAGTCCTCCTTATAAAATAAGCAAGTGTACTCAACACATTAATTACATGGCAACTAAAAAATCTACCAGATACAACACATGAGAAATGGCGCTCAAAAAATGAATGCAGCCAGGAAGTAGAGGAAGAGAGTAGGTGGGATCGGGAATTGGGCCGCCGATAGGAGATTTTCCTTACAAATCAGGTAGGTTGCCGTCAATCATCGACCCATACCTCTGGGTTTTCACCATTAATGGCCAAACCTACCTTGGCCCTTTGGAAATGCAACACCTACGTGCCTCTAAAGTTTTCCCGCCTGAAAAGAGCTGCAGAAACAAAGAAATCACCTCTGCCGAACACTTGAAACATGGCCGTAGATTTCCCCCTCCTATCACTGAGATCCACGACCCCGAAACACCTTTGAAAAGTCATGAACCAATAATATCGTGCCATGTAGGCACCTTAATTCTCCATCACTGACTTTCTACCTTCACCATTTTGCCTTTTCGCCTTGTACATGCAAAAGCATATGCATATACAAATTCCCTTTTTAAATCCTTTTATATGCAGGATGCATATACTTGCAACAGTATAACATGCAAGGCGGACCCCAAACTGTTATAGAGAAAATTGGAAATTTCAATCGGGTCCACCTTGTATCCTCTTTCCTTGCATACTTCCTTGTATATGTGCATATACAGACATGATATACATGCATGCCATGGACCCCAAATGTTTATGAAGCAATTTGAAATCTTCATCGGGTCCGGATTGTATGTCTTCCTTTGTACATCCATTTTGTATGTTGCACAGACAAAAGCAAATATACAAGTCGCAGATTCTAACTCATTTATCAGCTAGATTGGTGAACCTTTCGAATCTGACTTGTATCTCATCAAATGTATATTTCCTTTGTATGCCGAATATACAAACTCATTTGTATATATCAGCGGGCCCTACCACATGTATCTTCCCCGCTGCATTGTAGAAAATGCATCTTTGCACCTTTGTATGTTTTTCAATGCACCATTACATACAACCCGATATACAAAGCGGGAATATTCCCAAGAATCTACGAAAGATTCCCCCTTTGTATATGCACATTTAGAGCCTGATATGCACTCAGAAATGCATCTATCTCAATTTTCCAAAGGGTGATGGAGATTTTGTAAGCCCGCCAATGCACATTTTGACCTGTATGTACATACAAACCCCTTTGTATATACAAAGACACCTGCACTTAGCTGATTTTTCACAATTGTACCACTGCAAAGGCTGAAAATGTTAGAAGTTTTGGATTTTTTGGGAAGGGGCCTGCATATTTAAATGCTTAAAACCTGATTGCTTATGCAGGCACCACCAGTGGCTCTGTCTGGGGACACATGCCTCCTGCAGGCATGGTGAGAAACATAGATCTCTAGGATGCAGACTAGTCCCTTATCCATTGGGCTACAGAGTCAAACTTGCACCAACTTGCATCACCAAACACACTTGATGGCCTAAGGCCACCAAGAAAAGAAAAACCTGTATCTCCCCTTATCAAACACCTTGTTTTCATCTGCATTCACTAGGTCAAGCCTGGAGATACTATCATGACCTACCCGCAAACAAATCTTGTCATCTGCATATTCAAACATCTCACTAAGCTTATCCTTGTCAACCTTATGCAAACAACCTTCAACATCAGGCAACATGTGAATGCAATATTTGTCAAACAATACATATTCATATGGCATACAACACCTATCATCTACATCAGCAATCTGTATTGCAAAATGATCTCCTAGCTGGACTGAAAACTGAAAACACTCAAAGTCCATCATGCAGCTAGGAACATCAGGGCTCATCTGATCACAAGCTGGCATATCAAAGAAAAAGCTTTCAGATTCACAATTGTGCACATCATGCACACAACCATCAGCTGCACCAAGCTAGAAAGAATTAGGCTCTGGCACCTCTCTACAATAACCTTCATGATGTATGTTGGTCTCTCTTTCATCAGGATGAAAAACATAATCCGTATCAACAACAGTGCCCTGATCTTCACCATACTCAATTAGATCCTCATCACTATATGTGTCAAAAAAGGTTGATCCAGGTGTTTCAACTTCATCATGGTATGCCGCTAGTTCATGGGCAATAGAACATGCATTTTCATTACCAATCGATTCTGTTTGTGGAGATGTATCAGCCTGTATGGCATAAGCAAAACTATAATCAAATAAAGAACAATCATGCTCAACACTAGCACTTGTTTCAATTTCTGATTGCTCTTCATCATTTCCATGCGTCTAAATAAAAGGTAATGATTCAAATGTGGAACTACTCCTTTGTTTGCTAATTTCTTCTCTATCTTGTGCACAATACTCACAATCATCTCCACAAACCCACTCAAACAAGTATTCACTGCTGTCCATAACCACATCATGGTTTTCAAAACCAGACACCTCAACTTTGCAATAGGAGTTATCATTGATCCTTCTATTGGCATCTTCGACTCGTGTATTTTCATTTTCATTTTTACCTTCACATGATGCCATAATCACTTGGTCATTTGCAGCTTTATTACCGTTATTCATACCAAAACCTGTGGACAAGGAATTCTGCATGTACTCATTTCTCATTTTTTCTATATTTTCTACGAACTTGTATGCCATCTGCATACTTGTTATCTTGAATTCCCTCAACAATGCACTAGAGCCCTCCTCAAAAGCTTCAAAATATATGCCAACACAAGCTGAAATAATAGGTCTAAAGTTTTCAGGGATTTGTGAAAGGGCTACTGCAAATCTATGACTGAAATCAATACAGGGCTCTTTATCTTGTTTTCTGATTTGAATTAATCTTGCAACAAGATCAGTAGGTTCTCTCGCAAATTATTCTTTGAAACAGTCAGCAAGATCATCCCAACAGGCAAAGGATCTCTTTGGAAAGCTCAAATACCAATCTCTAGCTTTTGCATCAAAGGATCTAACAAAAAACCTCATCCACATATCCTCATCTCTAAATGAGTTTTTCTCCATGAATTTGTGAAAATTTTGGATATGTGCTCCCCCATCACATACACTGTGGCCACTAAATCTGGGTATCTGATTGTACACTTGGGTAGGCATACTTTCAATTTGATAATCAACCCATGACAAATCTAATTGGTCATACAAAGGATCAAAAGGGATAACAAGAGGTCTAGCTTTCTGACTAGCAGACACAACAGGGTTATTACTATTTAACTGGGCCTGCCTAGCCTCTAAGAATATCAACCTATTTTTTATCTGTTCCATTTTTTTACTCAATACATCAT
Organism: Cunninghamia lanceolata; assembly: GCA_027924645.1. NCBI lineage: Eukaryota > Viridiplantae > Streptophyta > Pinopsida > Cupressales > Cupressaceae > Cunninghamia > Cunninghamia lanceolata. Next base: position 3,262,090 of record BSBN01000236.1, read on the forward strand.
CCCCCTCTTGACTGAGTATGGGCAAATACATATTTGGATTCATAAAATTTCACTCTTAGACATCCTTTGTCTGCCTAAGACCTAAGGCTTCCCCCTGGCATCTAACTTATGCAATAAAAAACAAATACAAGTGGGAGGAAACCAAGTACCTTGTCTCATCCAGATGCTGCAATCTGAAAAGAACATTCTTTTATCACACAACATACATCTACCTTTCATGTGCACTTAAATCTTATTTGCAGAGTCGCCACCTCTTCAAAGAGGACAATATATCAACAAGGCCATTTTGTTTCCTATATTCACCACACTAGCAGAGCACCACATGGTCATTTTTTGATCTTGCTGCAACAACTTCACTAGAAACTAGATTTTCCAGCCTTCAAATCACCTGACTCTCTTTCTCTCCCTAGCAGAGTCGCCAAAATCTGTTGGTTATTTTCTCTGAATCGGCAGAGGGTTTGCCAGTTCCAATGCACAGGTGGATTCGACCAATAGATTACGGGAGGTTGTATGAGCAGCCTCCCCTTCACTTCTGGTTCTGCCGCACCAAGGGGGTGTCCCTATTTGATAAAGGTGTAACATTGACTAGCTCAATGATAGGAAGATTTAGCTTGACAGCAACAGGCAGAATACTCTCATGCGTGGACCAAGATGTGTATGATACATCAGAAGTTTGGCAACATTCTTGGACATATTTGTCTAGTTATGGATGAGAGTATGTAGGGGGTTCCTAATCCTACTCCTACAACTAACAGGTGGAAGTTATGAATGGATTTGAATTGATGGTGTGGATGCAAGACCGTGGTTTTGGATCATAACTACTTCACAAGGGCAGACTGGTGCCTATCTCAGGGCAAGGAGTCAAATAGACATATACATGAGGATGGCTTGCAACTAGCATTCGAGTTTCAAGGGGATGGATTGATGCTTGCCTTACAAACATCACCCAAGGATGGGTATTTAGCTGCCTCTACTTATAGATATCCCTGCTGATACACAATCTTCTCCATGCTTGACCTAAAACAATTTAATCCACTCCTTGAATGGAAGTTAGAGGTGAAGCAAGTGATACAGAAACTTGTATCCCTGAATCTATGAAACCCATAGCAAATAGATTCAAAAGAAGAAATTGCATGCAACAAATGGAGACAAACAGATAAATACATGCAACAAGCATTTTTCATATAATATCAACACTGAAACTGAACATATGTGCAAGATACATGACAGATGCAATACATAAACTCCAAAATGAGATAGAATAGCAAAGAAATGTCCTGTGTTTTGTTATTTTTCCCCCAAAATTTCCCAAGTCTTTAACAACCGAAAGATGAGTAACACAATCCTCCTTATACAACAAGGATGTGTACTCAACACATTAATTACATGGCAACTCAAAAATCTGCCAAATACAATGCATGAAAAATGGCACTAAAAAAATGAATGCAGCTAGGAAGCAGAGGAAGAGAGCAGGTGGGATCGGGAACTGGGCCACCGATTGGAGATTTTCCTTACAAATCAGGTAGGTTGTCGTCAATCATCGACCCATACCACTGGGTTTTGACCGTTAATGGCCAAACCTACCGCTGCCCTTTGGAAATGCAACACCTATGTGCCTCTGAAGTTTTCCCGCCTGAAAATAGCTGCAGAAACAAAGAAATTGCCTCTGCCGAACACTTGAAACATGGCCGTAGATTTCCCCCTCCTATCGCTGAGATCAACGACCCCAAAACACCTTTGAAAAGTCACGAACCAATAATATCGTGCCACGTAGGCACCTTGATTCTCCATCACTGACTTTCTGCCTTCACCATTTTGCCTTTTCACCTTGTACATGCAAAAGCATATGCATATACAAATTCCCTTTTTAAATCCTTGTATATGTAGGATGCATATACATGCAATAGTTTAACATGCAAGGTAGACCCCAAAGTGTTATAGAGCAAACTGGAAATTTCAATTGGGTCCACCTTGTATCCTCTTTCCTTGCATACTTCCTTGTATATGTGCATATACAGACATGATATACATGCACGCCACGGACCCCAAAAGTTTATGAAGCAACTTGAAATCTTCATCGGGTCCGGATTGTATGTCTTCCTTTGTACCTCCATTTTGTATGTTGCATATACAAAAGCAAATATACAAGTCACGGATTCTAACTCATTTATCAGCCAGATTGGAGAACCTTTCAAATCTGACTTGTATCTCATCAAATGTATATTTCCTTTGTATGCCAAATATACAAACTTGTTTGTATATACCCGCGGGCCCTACCACATGTATCTTCCCCGCTGCACTGTAGCAAATGCATAGTTGCACCTTTGTATGTTTTTCAATGCACCATTACATACAACCTGATATACAAAGTGAGAATGTTCCCAGGAATCTGTGAAAGATTCCCCCTTTGTATATGCACATTTAGAGCCCGATATGCACTCAGAAATGCATCTAACTCAATTTTCCAAAGGGCGATGGAGATTTTGCAAGCCCGCCAATGCACATTCTAACCTATATGTACATACAAACCCCTTTGTATATACAAAGACACCTGCACTTAGCTGATTTTTCACAATTTTACCACTACAGAGGCTGAAAATGTTAGAATTTTTGGATTTTTTGGGAAGGGGCTTGCATATTTAAATACTTAAAACCTGATTGCTTATGCAGGCACCACCAGTGGCTCTGTCTAGGGATGCATGCTTTCTGCAGGCATGGCGAGAACCACAGATCTCTGGGATGCAGACCAGTCCCTTATGCATTGGGCTATAGAGTCAAACTTTCACCAACCTGCATCACCAAACACACTTGATGGCCTAAGGCCACAAAGAAAAGAAAAACCTGTATCTCTCCTTATCAAACACCTTGTTTTCATCTGCATTCACTGGGTCAAGCCTGGAGATACTGTCATGACCTACCCACAAACAAATCTTGTCATCTACATATTCAAACATCTCACTGAGCTTATCCTTGTCAACCTTATGCAAACAACCTTCAACATCAGGCAACATGTGAATGCAATATTTGTCAAACAATACATATTCATATGGCATATAGCACTTATCATCTATATCAGCAATATGCATTGCAAAATGATCTCCTAGCTGGACTGAAAACTGAAAACACTCAAAGTCCATCATGCAGCTAGGAACATCAAGGCTCATCTTATCATAAGCTGGCATATCAAAGAAAAAGATTTCAGATTCACAATTGTGCACATCATGCACACAACCATCAGCTGCACCAAGCCGGAAAGAATCGGGCTCTGGCACCTCTCTACAATAACCTTCATGATGTATGTTGGTCTCTCTTTCATCAGGATGAAAAATAGAATCTGTATCAACAACAGTGCCCTGATCTTCACCATACTCAAATAGATCCTCATCACTATATGTGTCAAAAAAGGTTGATCTAGGTGTTTCAACTTCATCATGGTATGCCGCTAGTTCATGGGCAGTAGAACATGCATTTTCATTACCAATCGATTCTGTTTGTGGAGGAGTATCAGCTTGTATGGCATAAGCAAAACTATAATCAAATAAAGAACAATCATACTCAACACTAGCACTTGTTTCAATTTCTGATTGCTCTTCATCATTTCCATGTGTCTGAATAAAAGGCAATGATTCAAACATGGAACTACTCCTCTGTTTGCTGATTTCTTCTCTATCTTGTGCACAACACTCACAATCATCTCCACAAACCCACTCAAACAAGTATTCACTACTGTCCATAACCACATCATTGTTTTCAGAACCAGACACCTCAACTTTGCAATGGGTGTTATCATTGATCCTTCTACTAGCATCTTCAACTGGTGTATTTTCATTTTCATTTTTACCTTCACATGATGCCATAATCACTTGGTCATTTGCATCCTTATAACCGTTATTCATACCAAAACTTGTTGATAGGGAATTCTGCATGTACTCATTTCTCATTTTTTCTATATTTTCTATGAACTTGTATGCCATCTGCATACTTGTTATCTTGAATTCCCTCAACAATGCACTAGAGCCCTCCTCAAAAGCTTCAAAATATATGCCAACACAGGCTGAAATATCAGGTCTGAAGTTTTCAGGGATTTGTGAAAGGGCTACTGCAAATCTATGACTGAAATCAATACAGGGCTCTTTATCTTGTTTTCTGATTTCTATTAATCTTGCAACAAGATCAGTAGGTTCTCTTGCAAATTCTTCTTTGAAATAGTCAGCAAGATCATCCCAACAGGTAGAGGATCTCTTTGGAAAGCTCAAAAACCAATCTCTAGCTTTTGCATCAAAGGATCTAACAAGAAACCTCATTCACATATCCTCATCTCTAAATGAGTTTTTCTCCATAAATTTGTGAAAATTTTGGATATGTGCTCCCCTATCACATACATTGTGTCCACTAAATCTGGGCATCTGATTGTACACTTGGGCAGGCAGACTTTCAATTTCATAGTCAACCCATGACAAATCTAATTGGTCATACAAAGGATCAAAAGGGCTGACAAGAGGTCTAGCTTTCTGACTGGCAAACACAATAGGGTTATTACTATTTAACTGGGCCTGCCTAGCCTCTAAGAATATCATCCTATTTTTTATCTCTTCCATTTTTTTACTCAATACATCATCCCCCTCTTGACTGAGTATGGGTGAATACATATTTGGATTCATAAAATTTCACTCTTAGACATCCTTTGTCTACCTAAGACCTAAGGCTTCCCCCTGGCATCTAACTTATGCAATAAACAACAAATACAAGTGGGAGGAAACCAAGTACCTTGTCTCATCCAGATGCTGCAATATGAACAGAACATTCTTTTATCACACAACATACATCTACCTTTCATGTGTACTTAAATCTTATTTGCAGAGTCACCACCTCTTCAAAGATGACAATATATCAACAAGGCCATTTTGTTTTCTGGATTCACCATGCCAGTAGAGCACCACATGGTCATCTTTTGATCTTGCTGCAACAACTTCACTGGAAACTAGATTTTCCAGCCTTCAAATCATTAACTCTCTTTCTCTCCCCAACAGAGTCACCAAAATCTGTTGGTTATTTTCTCCGAATCGGCAGAGGGTTTGCCAGTTCCAATGCACAGGCAAATTCGACCAATAGATTATGGGAGGTTGCATGAGTGGCCTCCGCTTCACTTTTGGTTCTGTCGCACCAAGGGGGGTGTCCCTATTTGATAAAGGTGTAACATTGACTAGCTCAATGAAAGGAAGATTTAGCTTGATAGAAACAGGCAGAATACTCTCATGCGTGGACCAAGATGTGTATGATACATCACAAGTTTGGCAACATTCTTGGACATATTTGTCTGGTTATGGATGAGAGTATGTAGGGGGTTCCTAATCCTACTCCTACAACTAACAGGTGGAAGTTATGAATGGATTTGAATTGATGGTGTGGATGCAAGACCGGGGTTTTGGATCATAACTACTTCGCAAGGGCAGACTGGTGCCTATCTCAGGGCAAGGAGTCAAATAGACATATACATGAGGACGGCTTGCAACTGGCATTCAAGTTTTAAGGGGATGGACTAATGCTTGCCTTACAAACATCACCCAAGGATGGGTATTTAGCTACCTCTACTTATAGATATCCCTGCTGACACACAATCTTCTCCATGCTTGACCTAAAACAATTTAATCTACTCCTTGAATGGAAGTTAGAGATGAAGCAAGTGATACATAAACTTGTATCCCTGAATCTATGAAACTTAGCAACCAAATTCAAAAGAATAAATTGCATGCAACAAATGGAGACAAACAGATAAATACATGCAACAAGCATTTTTCATATAATATCAACACTAAAACTGAACATATGTGCAAGATACATCACAGATGCAATACATAAACTCCAAAATGAGATAGAATAGCAAATAAATGTCCTGTGCTTTGTTATTTTTCACCCAAAATTTCGCAAGTCTTCAAAAACTGAAAAATGAGTAACACAGTCCTCCTTATACAACAAGGATGTGTACTCAACACATTAATTACATGGCAACTCAAAAATTCGGCAGATACAATGCATGAAAAATGTTGCTCAAAAAATGAATGTAGCCGAGAAGCAGAGGAAGAGAGCAGGTGGGATCGGCAACTGGGCCGCTGATTGGAGATTTTCCTTATCAATCAGGTAGGTTGTCGTCAATTGTTGACCCATACCTCTGGGTTTTGACCATTAATGGCCAAACCTACCACTACCCTTTGGAAATGCAACACCTACGTGCCTCTGAAGTTTTCCCACCCAAAAACAGTTGCAGAAACAAAGAAATCACCTCTGCCGAACACTTGAAACATGGCCATAGATTTCCCCCTGCTATCGCTGAGATCAACGACCCCAAAACACCTTTGAAAAGTCGCGAACCAATAATATCGTGCCATGTAGGCACCTTGATTCTCCATCGCTGAATTTCTGCCTTCACCATTTTGCCTTTTCGCCCTGTACATGCAAAAGCATATGCATATACAAATTCCTTTTTTAAATCCTTGTATATGTAGGATGTATATACATGCAACAGTATAACATGCAAGGCGGACCCCAAACTGTTATAGAGCAAGTTGGAAATTTCAATCATGTCCACCTTGTATCCTCTTTCCTTGCATACTTCCTAGTATATGTGCATATACAGACATGATATACATGCATGCCACGGACCCCAAATGTTTATGAAGCAACTTGAAATCTTCATCGGGTCCAGATTGTATGTCTTCCTTTGTACCTCCATTTTGTATGTTGCATATACAAAAGCAAATATACAAGTCGCGGATTCTAACTCATTTATTAGCCAGATTGGAGAACCTTTCAAATCTGACTTGTATCTCATCAAATGTATATTTCCTTTGTATGCCGAATATACAAACTCGTTTGTATATACCCATGGGCCCTACCACATGTATCTTCCCCGCTACACTATGGCAAATGCATCTTTGCACGTTTGTATGTTTTTCAATGCACCATTACATACAACTCGATATACAAAGCAAGAATATTCCTAGGAATCTACGAAAGATTCCCCCTTTGTTTATGCACATTTAGAGCTCGATATGCACTCAAAAATGCATCTAACTCAATTTTCCAAAGGGCGATGGAGATTTTGCAAGCCCGCCAATGCACATTCTGACCTGTATGTACATACAAACCCCTTTGTATATACAAAGACACCTGCATTTAGCTAATTTTTCACAATTTTACCACTACAGAGGCTGAAAATGTAAGAATTTTTGGATTTTTTGGGAAGGGGCCTGCATATTTAAATGTTTAAAACCTGATTGATTATGCAAGCACCACCAGTGGCTTTGTCTGGGGATGCATGCTTCCTGCAGGCATAGCGAGAACCACAGATCTCTGGAATGCAGACTAGTCCCTTATCCGTTGGGCTACAGAGTCAAACGTTCACCAACCTGCATCACCAAACACACTTGATGGCCTAAGGCCACCAAGAAAAGAAAAACCTGTATCTCCCCTTATCAAACACCTTGTTTTCATCTACATTCACTAGGTCAAGCCTTGAGATACTGTCATGACCATCCCGCAAACAAATCTTGTCATCTACATATTCAAACATCTCACTGAGCTTATCCTTGTCAACCTTATGCAAACAACCTTCAACATCAGGCAACATGTGAATGCAATATTTGTCAAACAATACATATTCATATGGCATATAGCACTTATCATCTATATCAGCAATATGCATTGCAAAATGATCTCCTAGCTGGACTGAAAACTGAAAATACTCAAAGTCCATCATGCAGCTAGGAACATTAGGGCTCATCTTATCACAAGCTGGCATATCAAAGAAAAAGATTTCAAATTCACAATTGTGCACATCCTGTACACAACCATCAGCTGCACCAGGCTAGAAAGAATCGGGCTCTAGCACCTCTCTACAATAACCTTCATGATGTATGTTGGTCTCTCTTTCATCAGGATGAAAAACAAAATCCGTATCAACAACAGTGCCCTGATCTTCACCATACTCAAATAGATCCTCATCACTATATGTGTCAAAAAAGGTTGATCCAGGTGTTTCAACTTCATCATGGTATGCCGCTAGTTCATGGGCAGTAGAACATACATTTTCATTACCAATCAATTCTGTTTGTGGAGATGTATCAGCCTATATGGCATAAGCAAAACTATAATCAAATAAAGAACAATCATGCTCAACACTAGCACTTCTTTCAATTTCTGATTGCTCTTCATCATTTCCATGCGTCTGAATAAAAGGTAATGATTCAAACATGGAACTGCTCCTATGTTTGCTGATTTCTTCTCTATCTTGTGCACAATACTCACAATCATCTCCACAAACCCACTAAAACAAGTATTCACTGTTGTCCATAACCACATCATTGTTTTCAGAACCAGACACCTCAACTTTGCAACGGGGGTTATCATTGATCCTTCTACTGGCATCTTCATCTAGTGTATTTTCATTTTCATTTTTACCTTCACATGATGCCATAAGCACTTGGTCATTTGCAGCCTTATAACCGTTATTCATACCAAAACCTGTGGATAGGGAATTATGCATGTACTCATTTCTCATTTTTTCTATATTTTCTACGAACTTGTATGCCATTTGCATACTTGTTATCTTGAATTCCCTCAACAATGCACTAGAGCCCTCCTCAAAAGCTTCAAAATATATGCCAACACAGGCTGAAATATCAAGTCTGAAGTTTTCAGGGATTTGTGAAAGGGCTACTGCAAATCTATGACTGAAATCAATACAGGGCTCTTTATCTTGTTTTCTGATTTCCATTAATCTTGCAACAAGATTAGTAGGTTCTTTTGCAAATTCTCCTTTGAAACAGTCAGCAAGATCATCCCAATAGGCAAAGGATCTCTTTGGAAAGCTCAAATACCAATCTCTAGCTTTTGCATCAAAGGATCTAACAAAAAACCTCATCCACATATCCTCATCCCTAAATGAGTTTTTCTCCATGAATTTGTGAAAATTTTGGATATGTGCTCCCCCATCACATACATTGTGTCCACTAAATCTGGGCATCTGATTGTACACTTAGGTAGGCATACTTTCAATTTGATAATCAACCATGACAAATCTAATTGGTCATACAAAGGATCAAAAGGGCTGACAAGAGGTCTAGCTTTCTGATTGGTAGACACAACAAGGTTATTACTATTTAACTGGGCCTGCCTAGCCTCTAAGAATATCAACCTATTTTTTATCTCTTCCATTTTTGTACTCAATACATCATGCCCCTCTTGACTGAGTATGGGCGAATACATATTTGGATTCATAAAATTTCACTCTTAGACATCCTTTGTCTGCCTAAGACCTAAGGCTTCCCCATGGCATCTAACTTATGCAATAAACAACAAATACAAGTGGGAGGAAACCAAGTACCTTGTCTCATCTAGATGTTGCAATCTGAACAAAACATTCTTTTATCACACAACATACATCTACCTTTCATGTGCACTTAAATCTTGTTTGCAAAGTCGCCACTTCTTCAAAGAGGACAATATATCAACAAGGCCATTTTGTTTTCTGGATTCACCATGCCAACAGAGCACCACATGGTCATTTTTTGATCTTGCTGCAACAACTTCACTGGAAACTAGATTTTCCAGCCTTCAAATCACTTGACTGTCTTTCTCTCCCCAGCAGAGTCACCAAAACCTATTGGTTATTTTCTCTAAATCGGCAGAGGGTTTGCCAGTTCCAATGCAGAGGCGGATTCAGCCAACAGATTATGGGAGGTTATATGAGCGGCTTCCCCTTCACTTCTAGTTCTGCCACACCAAGGGGGTGTCCCTATTTGATAAAGGTGTAACATTGACTAGCTCAATGATAGGAAGATTTAGCTTGACAGCAACAGGCAGAATACTCTCATGTGTGGACCAAGATGTGTATGATACATCACAAGTTTGGCAACATTCTAGGACATATTTGTCTGGTTACGGATGAGAGTATGCAGGGGGTTCCTAATCCTACTCCTACAACTAACAGGTGGAAGTTATGAATGGATTTGAATTGATGGTGTGGATGCAAGACCAGGGTTTTGGATCATAACTACTTCACAAGGGCAGACTGGTGCCTATCTCAGGGCAATAAGTCAAATAGACATATACATGAGGAGGGGTTTGCAACTGGCATTCAAGTTTCAAGGGATGGACTGATGCTTGCCTTACAAACATCACCCAAGGATGGGTATTTAGCTGCCTCTACTTACAGATATCCCTACTGACACACAATCTTCTCCATGCTTGACCTAAAACAGTTTAATCCACTCCTTGAATGGAAGTTAGAGCTGAAGCGCATGATACAGAAACTTGTATCCTTGAATCTATGAAACCCTTAGCAACCAGATTCAAAAGAAGAAATTGCATGCAATAAATGGAGACAAATAGATAAATACATGCAACAAGCATTTTTCATATAATATCAACACTGAAACTAAACATATGTGCAAGATACATCATAGATGTAATACATAAACTCCAAAATGAGTTAGAATAGCAAAGAAATGTCCTGTGTTTTGTTATTTTTCCCCCAAAGTTTCCCAAGTCTTCAACAACCAAAAAATGAGTAACACAATCCTCCTTATACAACAAGGAAGTGTACTCAACACATTAATTACATGGCAACTCAAAAATCTGCCAAATACAATGCATGAGAAATGGCGCTCAAAAAATGAATGTAGCCGGGAGGCAGAGGAAGAGAGCTGGTGGGATTAGGAATTGGGCCACTAATTGGAGATTTTCCTTACAAATCAGGTAGGTTGCCATCAATCATCGACCCATACCTCTGGGTTTTCACCATTAATGGCCAAACCTATCGTGGCCCTTTGGAAATGCAACACCTACGTGCCTCTGAAGTTTTCCTGCTTGAAAATAGCTGCAAAAACAAAGAAATCGCCTCTGCCGAACACTTGAAACATGGCCATAGATTTCCCCCTCCTATCGCTGATATCCACAACCCCAAAACACCTTTGAAAAGTCAGGAACCAATAATATCGTGCCACATAGGCACCTTGATTCTCCATCGCTGACTTTCCACCTTCACTATTTTGCCTTTTTGCCCTGTACATGTAAAAGCATATGCATATACAAATTTCCTTTTTAAATCCTTGTATATGCAGGATGCATATACATGCAACAGTTTAACATGCAAGGCAGACCCCAAACTATTATAGAGCAAATTGTAAATTTCAATCGGGTCCACCTTGTATCCTCTTTCCTTGCATACTTCCTTGTATATGTGCATATACAGACATGATATACATGCACGCCACGGACCCCAAATGTTTATGAAGCAACTTGAAATCTTCATCGGGTCTGGATTGTATGTCTTCCTTTGTACCTCCATTTTGTATGTTGCACATACAAAACCAAATATACAAGTCGCGGATTCTAACTCATTTATCAGCTAGATTGGAGAACCTTTCGAATCTGACTTGTATCTCATCAAATGTATATTTCCTTTGTATGTCGAATATACAAACTTGTTTGTATATACCCGCGGGCCCTACCACATGTATCTTCCCCGCTGCACTATAGTAAATGCATCTTTGCACCTTTGTATGTTTTTCAATGCACCATTACATACAACCTGATATACAAAGCGGGAATATTCTTGGGAATCTGTGAAAGATTCCCCCTTTGTATATGCACATTTAGAGCCCGATATGCACTCAGAAATGCATCTAACTCAATTTTCCAAAGGGCGATGGAGATTTTGCAAGCCCACCAATGCACATTCTGACCTGTATGTACATACAAACCCCTTTGTATATACAAAGACACCTACACTTAGTTGATTTTTCACAATTTTACCACTGCAGAGGCTGAAAATGTTAGAATTTTTGAATTTTTTGGGAAGGGCCCTGCATATTTAAATGCTTAAAACCTGATTGCTTATGCAGGCACCACCATGAAGCAGTCTCCTAGGATGTGGTACTTGAGGTTTGATGCCTTTTTGTTGTCAATTGGTTATCTGAGATCAAAATTGGATCATCGTGTGTATTACAAGTTTTACAATGATCCCATTCTCATTATTGCATTGTATGTTGACGATATGCTGTTGATTTGGAATGGTAAGAATATGATTTCTGATTTGAAGTCTTAGTTGTCAGCATAGTTTGAGATGAAAAATCTTGGGGCAGCCAGGTATATTCTGGGAATGGAGACCAGAAGAGACAGAGCAAACATAAAACTTTGGTTAAGCCAAAGTAAGTATGTGAAGACCATGTTGAACAAGTTTAGCATGGCTGATTGTAGACTAGTGAGTGTTCCTGTTTCATTGGGAACAAAGTTATCTATTCGTGATTGTCCAAAATCTCCTAATGAGGTGGAGGACATGAGTAGAGTACCTTATGCTAGTGCTGTTAGCAGTTTGATTTATGCCATGGTCTATACAAGACCAGACATTGCCCAAGCAGTGGGAGTCAATCCTGGACGGGTACATTGGGATGCAGTTAAGAGAGTGTTCTGATATTTGAGGGGTACTTCCAAGTATTCCATATGCTATCACAGTAATGCTACAGGACCTCCATATTCAATTTGTATTCATGGATTTGTGGATTCTAATTGGGCAGGTGACATTGACAGTAGGAGATCCACTAGTGCATATGTGTTCACAATGTTTGGTGGTGCAATTAGTTGGATGAGTAAGTGACAACCTGTGGTTTCTTTGTCCACTACAGAAGCTGAGTATATGGTTGCAACTCATGCTTGTAAGGAAGCCATTTGGATTAAGAGATTATGTTTAGATATTGGTGTTGATGCAGGTTAAATTATGATCAGTTGTGACAGTCAGAGTGTAATTTTCCTTACGAAGAATCCAACTTTCCATGCTAGAATAAAGCATATTGATGTATAGTTTCGCTTCGTGCGAGACATGGTAGAGGATGGGAAGGTAAATTTGGAGAAGGTAGATACTTTGAAGAATGTTGCAGATGCATTGATGAAGCCAGTGGGTACAGAGAAGTTCAGATGGTGTTCAGAGTCTATGGGCCTCTCGGCCTATAGCAGTTAAATCATGTTGATTCTATTGGCTCTTACTAGGTGTTCGACAAGTGGGAGAATGTTGGGAATTAAGGTGTCTCAACCTTGGTAATTCCTTGAATTATTTTCATTGTATTTATTTATTCATTGCCTATGATGTAAATTAAATTCTAAATTCATATTGTCATCTTGTGGGATGTGGCATGGTGATGTGTCATCTTACATGGAAGATGACAACTTGTAAAATATTTTTTGTCCTCACATGAGGAGATAGGCATCCCACTTAGTGGTAGGAATATTTTTCCATGTGTTGGCATCTTGGATGTTGTGTAAGGGAATATTGACCGAAACGGTCATGACAGATTCCTATGACAGTTTTATGACATGTAAGAGTCAGAAATAGGAGATTCTATGATAGGTACAAACAAGTGTCAAAGAGCATCTTTGGGGAAGGCATCTTTGGGCACCCCAAGGTGGGTTATGACATGTTGTAAGAGAATTCTCTATTTATAGTATGTGTATGATAGATTCTCTTACAGTTGTAAGTCATTATGTTATGACAGATTCTATGATGGTCGTAAGAGTCATAGAAGCATCTGTCATTACCTATTTTGGGAATAGGTGACCTCTTTGGGATGGGTTAACCTAAAAAGTGTTAGGAACATTCTACAGGGTTGGACAAGTGTCCATAGGTGTAGGTTTTGGGCCATGAGGCCATGTTGGACACCATTCCAAGATAGAGCCAAAACTGCCTTGTAAACTCTATATAAATAGGTACTTTGAGGAGGTGATGTACTACAGGTTTTGTAGGTACTATTATGTTGCCAAATCATCTTCAAATATGAGTGTCGAAGACTCCTACAAGAGCATTGGCTTTGTTTTGTATTGTAATCTCTTTGTTTACGTAATATAGTTGAGCAGTGTTTTGGAGTGTGGGGTTTTCTACCCGTAAGGGTTTTTCCCATTTATATCTTGTGTCTCTCTTCTTCTGTCATTATTTCTTCCTTATGTTTTTGCTGCAATATCTCATGTTAATGGTTTAATGTTGCTGTAATAGTTAGGATAAATTTGAATTTGCACTCTCCTCCCTTTATGAGATTAGTGTAGGAAGTGATTTATACACACCTAGCTTCCTTTCAAAAGGCTATTCAAATTGTCATCCAATGCCATCCAAAACATTCAAAGTCCAAAAAAAATAAAAAACATGTCAAAAAATCCAAAAAAATCACAACATTTCAAAATCCAAAAAAATCAAAACAGTTCAGAATACAAAAAAATCATCATCATCAAATCAAAATTCCAAGCAATAAACTCAAATGCAAGTAATCCTTATCCATACCAATCAAGCAATCAATCTTATCAAATTATCCAATTATATCAATGGTCTTGATCCTAATCTTGATGTAAACTAAATCAATCAATCAATCAATTTTCTTATACAGGATGCTGCATCATCAAAACTAGACCAGACATCTTATACGACATGTTTCATTTCCTGAAACCAAACACTATTAACTATCATCATTATCATCAATCAATCAATCACTTAATCATTGGTTTACAGCTTGATAGGGGCAATACCTTGTTTGTTTTTTGGTATCATTTGTGCATGCTTTCTTGCTTGCTTGTGTGTGTTATCATTTCACCTTGCATTTGTATCAAATCCGAATCATTCCCAACTAATATTCATATCTTATATCTAGATAAGGTTGTATTAAGCTGGGTGCACAAGACACATTATCACCCTAGACCTTATACCTTGGTGCATAACATCTAGTGCTATATCAAACTTCCTGGTTGGTCACCTTCAATGTAGCATAATGCATCATTCATTTCTTCTATCCATTCCCTTATCTTTCCTCCTTGACCAATCCCTTTAATTTCAAGAGCCTACCCATGTTTGTCCAACTTGCCTATCCTCTCGAGGGGGCATCATCATCCTATCTTTACGTCATTATCCTTTTCCTCTATCCATAACTTATCTTCTTTGAAATGATTTTACTTGACACAAACTTCATCATCTCGAACATCATCTCAAAGAAGGGCAAAATTTAGACAATTAAATTTGTCCATGTCTTGCAACACCTTGTTAATACATTACTAGAGACATTAAATGACATTTTGTCCTAATCCCATTCCTAATTTCATCCTAATCACCTGGACAATTAATTAAATAAATCCCATTTATTTAATTAATCCCCTTTTCACATGTCCCAAATAATTCAATAAAAATATTGAATTATTCCCTAACCTCTTTGTTGAATATAAGGAATACTGAGAGGGGGGGGTGGGTGAATCGGTATTCCACAAAACCACTTCTTAACTTGTTTATTAATCCAATTTCTAAACCAATAACATGAAAGCATAATAAGCATAAGAATAGCAACCATAAAGACATAACACATGAACACTAGGAGTTTTACGTGGAAAACCCAAAAAGGGAAAAACTATGGTGAGTGTTAGCTCACAATATATTATGATAGATCAATACCAGATTACAAGAAGGCTCACTGCCTTAAGGCTCACTGCCCTATGAAGAAGTGCTCACTACACAAAGGCTCATTGCCTAGAGAAAAGAAGAAAGAAGAAGAAGGATTGGCTCACTGGCAGAGGATGAACTGTTGTTGATGCATTTACCACATGTTGGATCATAGTTCCATTGAAGGATCAATACACAGATTCAAATGTCTTCATTTATTCTTCCCTGCTTCTCAATTTAACCACATATACTTTGTTTTATGTCCTTATTCAACTTTTCTACTCTACACTCTGCTCATATTCCTTCACACACAAATTCATACACCACACACCTCACTCTATAATAGAATTCCATTGAGTATATATATTGGCTACAAGATTTTTCTCATAATTAGGTCGACAAGTAGAACATAAACCATTTACACAAATACTATATCTTATCAACTTGAACTTGTGTATAATTTGCAATGCAGACCAAGCCAATCATATAATGATCTTCCTATAGATTGGCACAAATCATACAACCACTTAGGTTTATTCCTTAAACAATATATCTTCTCTGCATATGAACCTTTCATGCCTGTTGGCCTATCTCTTAAGAGAACACTTAACCAGTTCAATTGTCACTTCACAACATTCACTGTGAATCATATACAACTCTAAGAATCACATCCAACACTCATCTTTGACCTCTTAACATATCTTCATAACCGCAAGACAAAGTATGTAATTGTGGAGGAATGCATACCCTTTTCTCAAGCACTGTGCACTATTCCTCACTTAACTGTGTTCACTTGGACTTAAGTATTTTGCCATGTGACTTCCGGAGGAAGTCAAGACTTGAGCATTGGAACAGATCATCATGAAATAGCTATGAACACAATACCTAATCTGCATATACTGATCTTTTATTGTGGAGGCATACCATCCCAAACATTGTTACTTACTCTGTATGATGTATACTATTCATACTTAGTCATTTCTTCTTCCAGAGTAAGGTCTCTTTATCATACTGGTGGAATCTCTTTCCTTTGTTGCCATCAATGACAACATTCAATTATCACAACAGTGTCTCTTTCCAACAATCTCCCCCTTTGGCATTGATGGCAACACTTAGTGAAAAATGTGCATCTGCTCCCCCTTACTCTGTGTTTCTTCTCCCCCTAAGATGTTTGCCCATTTTTCACTGATCTTCTTCTCCCCCTTTGACATCAGTGGCAAAGGTGTAAGAGTCAAAATTGGACCAAATCTAGAAAAATCTTCATACTCTGCCACATATGTACACATACAATACTTCAACTTAATTAGTTGCTAGTAAAAGAATATCCTTATACACAATCTTTAATTGTGTAATCTCTTCATTTCATCGAATCTTTGCTCTGTCCAAAATTTGAATGTGACTATTTATCAAAAAGATTAATTTTTCTTCCTTTTGCACATTTGAGGGCGTGTTAATTTGTGAAGCTACCTGTGCTTTTGCTACAAGATTTGTCATGATTTCAATTTTTAATCTTAATACCCTTCTCAGCAAGCACATTTTGTTTTTAATTTCTTCTGTCTACTAAGAAAACTATTTATGTTGTTTTGAATGTTTTCAACTTGTTTTTCTATGCAACTAATTGAGTCAACTGTTGGATCAAAGGTCTTAGAAATATTTGTGAGATGAAGCTCCATGCTTTTGACTCTCTCATCCATTTCCTTAGTAGTTTCAGGCCAAGATAGACAAAACTTATATATTTCATAGGCTTCCTTGATTGCATTTATCATACTCTTGATGTTGCTTTCTAACATAATGTTTTTGCTATCTAACTTGGTTTTTGATATTGCTAATCTTTTGTCTTCATATTCCTTTTTAACCTTAATATCAACAAACTTTTCAAAGGATTCAAAATGAGTACTTACAAAATTTATAAGACCTTTGAGATGAGCCATTGATGATGCTGATATATCCTTCTGGTATGAGGGGATTAACTTCTCCGGAATGCTTGATGTCTCATTAACGAGTTTATTGTCTTGTAAATATGTTCTCAGCATTTCTTCTTGAGCCTTGGCTTGCACTATTGATACTAGTTTGAACTTTTCCACAAGAGACATAGAAGCCAAATTTATTGGTCCTTGTAGAGTCTTGGATGATTTTGGAATCTATACATTTTACTATTTTTCCAAAAAACTTTCTAGCATAGTCAATTGAGATTTGGTCTACAACAGTGTCTCTTGCCACATATTCATCACTAAGTGTAAATTTGCTTCTTTTCTTTCCTTCTATTGGATTGACTTTCTCTACTTCTGTACTAGATGAGATGATTGATCATTTCTTGGGGCTAGATGCATGTTCATTCTTTTCAGCTTTCTTATCTTATCTTTTCAGAGTGTTTGACTTCCATTTCACTGGAGCATTTAAGGGTCTTGGCTCTCTATCTTTGGTTTGTTCATCAAAAATTTTCTTTGAGTACTCATATTCCATAGACAGTTTTTTGAATGTCCCAAATCTATCTTGGTTGAGATCTTTTGGTTTCTTTAGTAGTTCATTAGCTAATTCTGTCAGGATATCTTCTGCAACTACATATCGTAATGGAGGGACCCATGCAATTATTGGTTTCATAGCTTCCATGAAGTACTTGTCTTTATTCACCCTGATTACAATGTCATTTTCATATTTCATCACTACCTTTTCAGGTATTTAGACCCCACATATCATTCTCTTTTAGAAGTTCATGAAGTATTCCCCCAAAATTTTATTTTGTTTGTCTGTATTTCCCAAATTTTGTAGATGATTTCTTATTTGATTTTCTACTCATTTATGATCAAGCTAGACAATACTTCCCAAGCTGGGTAGCTCTCTTAGGAAGTAGAAGAGTAAATAGGTAATCAAAGTTTTGTATTTGAAGGAATAATTTGTCTCTTAACTGCCACAATAATGGGTTACACTTTCTGGGATATCCTGATTTTTGCTGAAGTCACATATTTTTAGAAAATATAATGATTTAAGCCTTGAAAGGTTCCATTTAAAGTATTTTAATTGAAGAGGGTTTGATCAAACCCCCTTGGATAGAACCCCGCTTGTTTTAAACCATACCTATAATGGAGTCTCCTCTACACCTATCAAAATGTTGATAAAAACCTACTTTTGATTTACCTTTTGGGGGATCAAATGAATTCATTTAAAATTTATGTTTTGTAAGTATGTAGTCCTTATTATAATCTTCCAAAAAAAATAATTTTTAATATATTTAATTTGATTATTATATTTACTTTTTATTTCTTGTGAATGTAGGTTTTTCATTGAACATCAAATTCTCTGTTCTACACACATGGAAAATTATTAAATTAGTGAAAAGAAATTCTAAAAAATATCTATGCCCTAGGTATTGATGTCCTTGTTTCAAGAAAAAAGAAAAAATTGAATTTTGATACATACAGAAAAAGTTATGTTTTACGGAATACACCTATGTCTAAATTATAATTGGTTTAAATTCAAAAATTAATTAAAAAAAAATCAACAAAACATTATAAAACCAAATGCATGCCCTATATAATGGTGTTACCAATCTAAATTCAAAAGAATTAGAATTTTATCGTTTGTAGAAAAAAAGTTATGTGCTACGGAATACACATCACTTTAAAAAAATGTTGTTTACTATTAAAAACTAGTTATCAAAAGAGAGGCAAATTTTTTTACAATTTAACTCCAAATTTTTTAAAATATATATATATATATTTAGAATCTACAAACAAAATCTCACAAATCACTAGTTCACATCATCTTCAAATTCCTAACGATTTAGTGGCTATAGGTGTCACAAAGTGAAGATCTAGTTCAAAATGTTGATTTCAATGTCAAGTTTGGCCAAAAAAGTGTAACCCATTATTGTGGGATGACCCTTTGTTCTCTTCAGGTTCTCCATTAATTCACTCTAGAGCAATTCACATAGATTAAATAATCTATATTATTTTTGACCATATCATAAGCTGAGTATATAGTTGATGCAGACACAAAATTTTCCAAATGAGAAAAGTATATTTTGTATCCAACAATCATTGATGCAAATTTGATGGCTGCATCCTTAATATCATTTATTGTGAGAGATTTCTTATCAAATTTTGCCCTTGTTAGTTGCATTACTAAATTGTTCTTTATTTTCTTCTTGCTTGGAATCCTTCTGGAGGAACTCATACCAGTCATAGCTTTAATAGCTTCTTTGGTTACCATACATGGTCCATTGAGCCACAAAAACTCATCATGAATCCTACTGAGAATGAACCTAACCCATGTATCATTTGGGATCGTAGGAAAATCCAACCATGTGTCCAATTTCTTTTCTCCTAGAACTTTATATTCATTCTTCAACTCAACATCAATACTAGTCAGTTCATCCAAGTATAATTTACCAAGATTCAAGTGATTGTATTCTTCTAGATTGGTATGAAATATGCCCTAATATCTTCCATATGCATGGTTCCATAAGGATAAATTGAGAATGCTCCTACTAAATCATTTTCTGGTGGTTTGAAGAAGTGTTTCTTAAACTTGGGGCAATGCTTTCTAAAATTTTGATTAATTGGGGAGTAAACATTTTCTAAAATATTTTAGACTACACAAAAGGGTTTTTGAGTTGTAAATACCTTTTCTGCCAAATTAGGGTTTCCTTCACCTGAGTTTGATTTTGACTTGAATTGTTGTGGAAGACTCTGAATTGCTTGGATTTTAGCTTTGGACCACCTTGAACACTTGAAAGATTGAATGTAAAGTAATTAGTCTTTTACAAATCCAAGCCTTTTAATCCCTTGATGCCTTAACTTAATCATCATAAATGCAATCTTTCAAAAAGATGTCAAACACTTCTCTATCATTCATAGTCAATCCAAATTGCCCCGTAATGCTCCACATTAGATCTTTCTTTATCAAAATTTCTTTCAAAAGATCTGTCATATGAATCCTTTCAACATCTCTCCGTGTTGGATCTCAGCACTAACTTTCTGGTTGGGGGTTTTGGATTTTCAACACAGCTCCCCCTGAGCCAGAGCTCCTAATTTACTTCTTGGAGGAAGTATCTGCACCAAATGTTGGTGCGGATCCATCCTTGATCTCAATTACTTCTTTCTTGATCCAGATCTTGTCCATTTCTTTCTTAGTTTCAACCGGATCAACCTTTTCCTTTCTCTTATCATTCCTCTACTATGTTTTCCTTTCTTCAACACAGTAGTTTCTTTTCACATTCTTGCTTCTACAAAATCTTGCAATATGTCCAAGCTTGTTGAAATTGTAGCACACAATGTTTCCCTGTCCTTGATTCCTTCCTTTGAGTGAATTCATCCTTGATTTGCATTGATTAGTCATGTGTCCAAATCTATTGCAAGAAAAACATCTTCTATTGAATGATTAAGTATTCCTTGAATTGTGAAAGCCATTTCTTACCAGAGTTCTGCATTCATTTGATCTGTGACCAATTTTCTTTCAATTGAAACATTGACCAGAGAGTGATGGAACATTTTGATTTATTCTACTACTACACTGAATAGCTTTATGACCAAACTTTTTGCAATTAAAACAATGGTCATTGAAAGATGGGTACCTCTGAGCATTTGGCTATCTGACCGGAGGTCTTCTAGGTCTTCTTCTTTGATTTCTAAACTGGTTGCCTTTGTTTTTCTTCAACTAAAAGTTTCTTTGACCTAATTTCAAAATTTCTCCTTTCATCAAAACTCTTTTGACTAGCAATCATCTCATCAAGTTTTACAGAACTTATCTTGAACTTTTCTTCATAGCTCTTGGCTTTTTCCAAGTCTATTTTCAATCTCACAACTTCTTCCAATTTGACACACTCTTCTATTTTGTTGTTTACCATCAAATTTAGATCTTCTTCTACTTTAGCTCTTTTAATAACTTTCACTTTTAAATCATCCAGTTTCTCATTTGCTGATATCAGTTGTTCACTAACATCTCTATATTTTTCTTTAAATTTCTTGACTTGTTCTTACAACTTTAAAATGCACTCATCAGCTTCTTAAATGTTATCCTTCAGATCCTTGATTTCTGCTTCAAACTTTTCAAGATCAACAAGAGCTGCTTCCAATTCAACATTGTCTTCATTGAGAAATTTCCATATCTCCTGGCTCCCATGAGTGAACTCTCCTAGATCTTCCTCAAGCTGTTAGACTTCATCCAAGGAACCTTGCTCTGATACCAATTGTTGAATATAAGGAATACTAAGAGGGGGGTGAATCAGTATTCCACAAAACCACTTCTTAACTTGTTTATTAATCCAATTTCCAAACTCAATAACATGAAAGAAGAATAAGCATAAGAACAACAACCATAAAGACACAAAACATGAACACAAGGATTTTTACGTGGAAAACCCAAAAAGGGAAGAACCACGGTAAGTGTTAGCTCACAATATATTATGATAGCTCAATATCGGATTACAAGAAGGTCCACTGCCTTAGGGCTTATTGCCCTATGAAGAAGTGCCCACTACACAAAGGCTCACTGCCTAGAGAAAGAAGAAAGAAGAAGGATTGGCTCATTTCCAGAGGATGAACTGCTATTGATGAATCTACCACATGCTGGATCATAGTTCCATTGAAGGATCAATACACAGATTCAAATGTCTTCATTTATTCTACTCTACTTCTTAACTTCTATGTTCTATCCTTATTCAATTTTTCTACTCTGCACTCTGCTCATATTCCTTCACACACAAATTTGCACACCACACACTTCACTCTATCATCAAATTCCATTGAGTATATATATTCACTACAAGATTTTTCTCATAATTAGGTTGGCAAGTAGAACATAAACCATGTACACAAATACTACATCTTGTCGGCTTGAACTTGTGTACAATCTGCAATGCGGACCAAGCCAATCATATAATGATCCTCCTATAGGTTGGCACAAATCATATAACCACTTAGGTTTATTCCTTAAACAATATATCTTCTTCACATATGAATCTTTCATGCCTGTCGACCTATCTCTTAAGAGCACACATAACTGGAGTTCAATTGCCACTTCACAACTTTCACTGCGAATCATATATGACTCTAAGAATCACATCCAACATTCATCTTTGACCTCTTAACATATGTTTAGAACCGCAAGACAAATTATACAACTATGGAGGAATGTGGACCCTTTTCTCAAGCACAGTGCATTGTTCCTGACTTAACTATGTTCACCTGGACTTAAGTATTTTTCCATGTGACTTCCAAAGGAAGTCAAGACTTGAGCACTAGAACAGATCATTGTGGAATAGCTATGAACATAATAACTGATCTGTATATACTGATCTTTTATTGTGGAGGCATACCATCCCAAACATTGTTACTTACTCTGTATGATGTATACTATTCATACTTGGTCATTTCTTCTTCCAAAGTAAGGTCTCTTTATCATACTGGTGGAATCTCTTTCCTTTGTTGCCATTAGTGACAACATTCAATTATCACAATAGTGTCTCTTGCCAACACTCTAATCACAATCAAAGACATGTCACATGCTACAACTTACACTTAATACACTTCACATGTCAAACTAATTCAAATAAATTATTTGAATTAGGTCTCCTTTATTCCCCTCTGCACACTTGTCACATGACTAAAACTCCTCATGGAGTGGGAAAACCTAATCCATCCTAACTATTCATATCATTGAAATCAACTTTCGATCTCAACCATTCGTTCAAATCAGCCTTTTCTATAAATCAAACCTTACACAAGCTATTTGATCATCTACCTTTTGAGTACTATTATACTATTGGAATGAGCAACCAACATTCCTCCCATATTCAATCCTTCAAAATCAAGCATTCCTATGCAAGATTGAGAAGAGTAATGGAGGCGGACCAAGTTTGACATAGGAGTTTAGTTTGTTGTTTATGCATTTGATTTATGTGATCATTTTGTACTTCATTGTGCTTGTTAGGGTTTCATTATTGTTGTTTATGATTCAGACCTAATTTTTACCCTAGCTATAGAAAGCAATAGCCATTGGTGGTGGTTTCTTTTTTTCCAAATATGCTAGGATGGAAATGAGGCAATAGGGGAAAAATGGAAGTTTGCTACAAGGTGTGTCTAGTTTGTGAGCCAAGTATAGTGTGAGTAAATTCCAAAGGCTAACTTATTACTATTGCATCACAAGTTAAAAACAATTGATGACTTCCTAGGGCTAGATTTATAAAAGCCTAAGGAGTCTTTTGAGATACATAAAGGTACATGGAAGCACAAGATTGTATACATATATATACATACATACATAAATTATATATATTTGTGTGTGTATATATGTGTGTGTGTGTGTGTATGTATGTATGTATACATACATACATACATATATATGTGTGTGTGTGTACTAAGTATTGACTCAATTGCTTAAGTTGTGTGAATGCACATATTCATGTATATATCCATTTATCATGCGTCTGTGTATACACCATATATATTGGTGTTATATGAGTGAATACACATATAAATGTATATACCAGTATACTGTGTGTATGCATGTACACCATATATTGTAATTTTTACTACTAAACACATATATATGTCTATAATATACATTTATCTTTTTAATCTTGGAATAGATCTTCATAAAATTGTTATCAAGAAGAAACTGAATTAGAAACAAATTCTAAACTTACAATTAACTACTATCCCACCCCAAAATGCAATTATGAAAATGATTTAGTGTGTGTGTGTGAAGATGTCAAGCTGGTGACCTTAAGAGGAACTAGGTTCCTCTCTTCTATGATACTCTCTTGTCAGGTAGAGGTGAGTGATGGGTTGTGTCACACTCAAATACCAAGTTGTGATTAGTATATGATGAATTAGCATCATATAAGAGTTTAAAATTCTAGGTGTGCTACTATATCATGTAAAAATTGGCTAGTCTATAGATAGAAATAAAACATAACAATCATCCTAATAATTTGTACATCATATGCCTCTGATCAAATACATCATAGATGTCTATACAGATTAGGTTAACAATACTGTCATGCATCATATATAGGCATGTATACAAGTCGGTAATCATCAATACAGTGCTGTATAACAAAAATGGGTATATGCAATTCTATAATCATCAATACAGTGCCATATAACAAAAATGGGTTATGACATCCCTCCCCTCTAGGAGTTGTCATCGTCCTAATGAGATCCATAGTGTAATAACAAAACTAGAAAAGATATGGAAATAGTAGTTGTATTTCTGCAACATCTTCCCATGTAGCACTATCTATAGAAAACTAGTTCCATTGCACTTTGCATTGGGCTACCTCTTTGTTGCGTAATTTAATCTTGTGTTGCTCTAGGATTCATAGGGGCTCTATCTATACCACCCCTAGATCCTAAATCTACAAAGCCCGCCAATTCAAAATGTGAGTGGTGTCAGGGTGATAAGGTTTTAATAAAGAAACATGAAAGACATCATGCAACTGAGTGAGAGATGGTAGTAAGGCCAGTCTATAAGCCATAGGGTTTATCACATCTAGGATATCAAAGGGTCATACATATCTGATGCATCTGTTATAACTAAAAATCTTCCATTTGGATCAGCACTATGAGAATAGGAGAGGTTGTGAGTTTATGTTTTAGAATTTGGAAAGCTTTCTCACATTTTTCATCCATTCAAATTTCTTTCCCTTTTTCTGAAGGGTAGTGATAGGGTTTTCTATTATTGAGAATCCATCAACAAATCTCCTATAATATCCTACTAGACCCATAAAACTACGGACCTCCTGAATATTTGTCGGGATTGGCCATTCTAAAATAGCTTTGATCTTAGCTGGGTCAACAAATATACCTTTTGCTGAAATGATGTGTCCCAAGTAATGAGCTTTCTTCTGATAAAAAGAACATTTATACAATTTTCCACAAAGATGATGTTTTCTTAAGCGCTGAAGGACCAATCTCAAATATTGTTCATGTTCCTCCTCACTCTTGGAGTAGATTAGAATGTCATCAATAAAGACTATGACAAAATCATCCAAGTAGTCTCTGAACACACTGTTAATTAAGTTCATAAAGGTTGTAGGTGCATTAGTAAGGCCAAAAGGAAGGATTGTGAACTCATAATGTCCATAACGAGTCCTAAAGGTTGTTTTATGTATATCTTCCTCTTTGATCCTTAACCAATGATATCCTAATCTTAGGTCTATTTTTGAGAATAAGGTTGCACCTCTCATTTGATCAAAAATCTCACTAATTCTCAACAATGGATACCTGTTCTTAATAGTCACCTTGTTGATCATTCTATAATCGATGCACATTCAAAGAGTTCCATCCTTCTTAACAAAAAGCACAGTTGCTCCCCATGGTGACACACTTGGTCAAATCAAACCTTTATCAAGTAATTTCTATAACTAAACCTTCATCTTGTATAATTCTAAAGTGGTCATCTTGTAGGGAGCCTTAGATTGAGGTTCAGTTCTAGGTAGGAGATCAATAGAGAAGTCAAATTCTCTCTTTGGTGGAAGGCCAGGTAATTCTTTGGGAAATACATCTCAAAATTCCTAGAGTACTGGAAACTTATCAAGATAAGGTTCTTTCTCTTCTTCCAAATCTGCTATATGAATAGCATATAAGGTGCATCCTTTTCTCTGGGCTTTTTAAATTTGCATGGACGAAATCTGTGTAAGGCTTATGGCCTTTTGTATGCCACACACTTTGGCTGGGTTTCCATAGTCATCTCTATAGATTATAGTTTTCTCAAAACAATTTACAATGGATTTATGCCATGTTAAGCAATTTATACCCAAGATTACATCATAAGATCCCAACGGAGCCACATAGAGGTTAACCTGAGTTACAAAATTTTGTAAGGTTACTAACTCACTGCGGGCTAGACATTGGTCTGCCTCTCTCTCTCATCTCAATTACAATACATCATTGTCCATGAGTTGGCCATATAAACAACCTTCCTAGGTAATTTTTCCACTACTCTAGGATCAATAAAACATTCTGTAGCACTAGTGTCTATAAGCACATTAACTGAAAGGATGTAGATCATACCTAATAGCTCTATTGGAGTGGCTTGGAAATTGGCTTGTCTATTATGTATTGTTGCATGTATGAGGTGTTGAAAAGGTTGTTGTTTCTGATTACCTTCTATTCTTTTAGCTGTTCTCTAAGGGGATTTGTTAGCAAAATGTTCACCCCCAAAATTGAAACACCCATCCCTCGGTCCCTCATTGGGTTTTGGATACTTTCCCTTGTCAATATTGTCATTCACCCCTTCATTGAAGGTCCTTGGTTTGACATAGGATTTATTTTTCTCACCCCGTTTTACAAATTTGTTCCTATTTTTCTTGTCCCCAAATTGATTACCTTTCTAGTTGTTCTGTTTGGAAGAATTTGTAGGAACCTGATTTTGATAGTTATTCCCTTTCTCTTTATTCTCCCTTCTATATTCTGCAATGCTTTGGAGCTTTTGTTCTTGCTTGATGTCCTTTTCAAAGGCTTCACCATGTTGAAATGCACCAAACAACTGAGAGGAGGGGGGAGTGAATAGGTTGTCTTCAAAACTTTGACAACTTATGAACATTAACACATCAAACACTTGTTCACTATTATTCAAATTTTGTCATGAAAGCATGAAATAAGAAACTCAACACAACAACATCATCAACACATGAGACACTAGGTTTTTTACATGGAAAACCCTAAAAGGGAAAAACCACAGTGGGTGTTATCCCACAGAAGTAAATAAGTTACAACAATACTAAAAAATAGAGGGTCACTGCCTTAGGGCTCATTGCCCAAGCTCGACTCACTACCAAGGGATGCCTCATTGCCAAAGGTTGGCTCACTGCCAAGGATTGGTGAACTGATTTGATAGCATCTACTCCATGCCTAGGTTCAGTTCTATTGAAGCACAATATAACTCCTCTGCTCTACTCTTTTTACACCTTCGCACTTATTTTGTCACTTTCACACACACATCTTTTTCACAAGTACATTACATGCATTTATACAATTCATCAACCTTGGAATGTACATCAAGGTCGGCATTGTTGTCCTCAAAATCAACTGAGCTCATTTTGTAGGACAACCCCTACGAAACTTGTCTGTTTCGTAGCCTACACTCTAAGTTGACAAATCGAGGCAAGTTCTCTTGGCCTCGTGTGAAGTATTTTGATGCCTTGGGATGACTTATGGCATTCCCCTCGGTTGGTTTCTTGAGATTCATGAAATCAATTTAGGTCATAAGCTTGTTGGAATATCAATTTTGACTATTTCCAAGTGTTAATCATTTTTCTGACAAACATGCAAGGTCGGTCAAATCCACTACTTTTACATGCTTGTTTGATTTTGAGTGACATGCAGGGCTGCAAAATTTTGCTGCCCATGCATTTTCCCTATCAAAGTTTAAATATGTTTGAGCGGTCATTTTTGCCACGTATGCATGTAGCACATTGATATGTATTGTTGGTAGATTCCGCCGCCCAAGCATATCTTTACAGATCACATAAACTGTAGTGACATTAATATCACTCGTGTCATCATTAATGTATTCATTTTAACCTTTTTAAGGTGTAAACTTGTTTCATTTTGTTATTTCTCATTCCCTAAATCTTCCAACCGTCTATTGAAGTCTTCCTGAGATCGCTCAATCACGCGGATTTCAGATTTGGACAGATTTTGGTCTCCAAGGTTGCGCTTAGGGTTTTGGTTTATTGTCTGAGGTAAGTTGTTATTTTTCATTTTTCATTTTTGTTTTAAAAATAGGGTTTCATTGATCATTTAAAATGATTGTTTTGTAAACTATATTGTTTGGATGTTTTGTTGTTTAATTCATCATCGTTTATGTTTGTTAATAAAGAATTTTGGAAACCTTATTATAGTTTGTGTTTCCTTTTATTGTTGTCATTTGAAAATGGTTTATTTTTTTGTGGAACCTTAGTCTTTCATTTTTCATGGATTTTCTTGAATGGGTCTTAGGTTTAAAACTTGTTTTCAATCTGTGTGTATCGTCAGTATTTTTCATTGATGATGCCTTGTCTCATAAGAGTGTCGTCGAATGTAGCGGTGGTCAAATCTATCAACCATGCTTCAACATTAACCCTAAATGTAAGGGCAGTGGTTTTCACCGCCCTCACATTCTTTCTTAAATCAACCCACATGTATCGGTGGCAAAAACCACCGTCGATACATATGCCTTGTCTTTGTTTTTACCCTCATGTAGTGGCGGTTAAAAATGCCGCCCCTACATGGAAATTAAACTCTTAATATTACATGCTCAAGTGGTAAAAACCACCGCTACTACATGTGTTTAAGGTTTCAACAATAAGGTGTATGAGTGGTCATTTCGACTGACTTCGCATCTAAACATTTGAAGTTTTTCCTCCAACATGCCCGAGCGGGAATTTTCGTCACCTATGCACACAATGCCTTGCATTTTTACCCTCATGAAAGGGCGGTCAAAATGACCACCCC
Source organism: Cunninghamia lanceolata (assembly GCA_027924645.1). Lineage (NCBI taxonomy): Eukaryota > Viridiplantae > Streptophyta > Pinopsida > Cupressales > Cupressaceae > Cunninghamia > Cunninghamia lanceolata. The sequence continues at coordinate 3,290,992 of BSBN01000236.1, forward strand.
TACATCAAACACAGTTTTTTCCTCACATGCAATGGCATTCAAAACCACCAACCATGCATGTTAAATGACCTACCTAACATGTAGGAGCGACCATTTTGGCCGCCCATGCATGTCACCCTAAAAATTTTCCTAACACTCGGAAATTTTTCCTTTCGATACCTTTGGCTAGCTTTTATCTATTTTCTTGACTTACGCACTCTAAAGCCCTTTAATGCATGTTCCCACATTCATGATCATCAATTCATAGTAACCCTAATGAGCATCTGTGGTTGACACCATTTCCAGTTCTCTTCACAAAGCTGATGTCAGAGTCGTCTCCATCAAAGGCCAAAATCATGAAGTATAAGTACCAAGGGGTTTTCCCTGTGACTTCATTACAATATAATGTGGATGAGATAAGAGACACAGAGATTGGTCATGTAGACATGGATGAGTTCATGGATAGAACAAAGTAGTCCAATCCTCCTCGATACATGTAGAGGATTATCAATAGTTACATTCATCTGGTTTCTTCTTTTCTTAGCGCAACACATAACCCAGAATTTGTTCAAGTGGCAAGCTACTATAAAAAGGATACCAGGACAGTGTCTAGTTCTCAAGGAAATGTAATCATGAGATTAGATGCAGAGTTTCTTGACAAAATCTTTATGTATCCTCCTATTGAGAATGTTGGTGAGATAGATTTTGCTCAAGGGCAAAAATATTATGATATAGATGTTGAATCTGCAAAGAAACATATCAATAGTAAATGGCTAAAGACTCCTCGGAGCAACTTGTCTAGATGGCCTAAAGATCTCCCAAGAAGTGATTTTGTCAAGGAGGTAAGTGATTTGATTACATTGCTGAGTCGGATCAAAGGTCTTCCTTCTTCATCTAAGCTTCATGAATGGATGTATACACATATTATGGTGATTCTCAAGGGCTAATAGAAGATTTTCTGGGGAGAACAGATTAGTATTGCTCTAAATGATCAACTGGTGAAAGTCAATACAACTTTCAAGTTTTATATGACTTCGTATCTGGTGTATGCTGCTACAAGTATGAGGAGTTTTCCAAGTCTAAGTCAAAATGGTGATCGGAGGTTAGTTCCAGTTTATCAATACTATCCACAAATTACTCTCAAAAGATCAATTCATCATTTCCACAGAGTTAATGATGCTTTATTTTCAGTCTTTATGTGTCTATGGGACAGTGAGCTTGAGCAGAAGAGAGTATCAGATGAGGCTTGGGAAGTAGTCAATTCTTTTGGTTGTTTGTTTTTGCAATTTCCAACTTTCACTTACCTAAGAGTTGGATATTATCCTGGATATCGATACATGCTTCCACGATATCCTAGTGATAAGATTGTTCTGATGGAGTTATGTAGACAATTGATTGTTGTGAATAATAAATAGATGAAACTAAATAAATCAGGAATTAAGTTTCCAGTCAAAATTGGTAGGTACTCAATGCAATCAGCCACCAAGGCTAAGGTAGTTGAATAAAAAATGCAGTTGGTAACGATGAAACAGTTCAAGAAAAGAGATCACTTTGACTTCCGGAGGGTACACGACAAGATCAAGAGAAAAGAAGTGTTTCATGTTCCTATGGTTGAGGATATTTGGGCTGATCTGAGAACCCAGAATGAGATCAGGAAGTTGGATTATTGTAGACTTCATCTGTGCTAGATTGAGGAATTGGGATTGGTTGATGTTCCAAAAGGTATGGAAGATGAAGGTGATGTTCTAGACCCCAAGTATGACATAAACAATATTGAATCTTCAGCTTTTCCAGAGGTCAAATGGTCGGTAAAAGAAGAAACTTCTATCAGGAAGAGATTTCAACCTATACTAGCTAACACTAATATATCATTGCAAAGAAAAGGTCTTAGTTTGAAAGAATTCCTCACCGGATCAGAGACGAAGACTCAAGAGCAAACCAAAAAGAAGGTAGAAAATAGTACAAAGAATAAAAGCAATGCTCCTTCTTCTTCTAAGGTGCACAAACCAAAAATTAAGTTTGTCTCAAAGGGAGGGAAGGAAAAAGAGATTGAAGGAACCCCTACTATTATAGATTAAGGTGTTGAAGAAGAAGATGTTGATAAAATGGAGGTTGAAAATACTGATATGGAACAACAAAATGTTGAGGAACCTGATAATACTAAGCAAATGGAAATGGGTGAAAAACCCGATGAGGAAGGTGATAAGGAATAAGAAAAAGAAAAGGATGTGGAATAGGAACAACTTGTTGGCTCACTATAACAGGTGTTAGTATGGATCTTATTAAGTAGGTAGTTGATTCTTCTCTAAATGTTAGTACACTAACACTACCTCCATGGTTGTCCGCCTATACTCCCAAAAGGAAAAAGAAGGCTATTTCATCGGATGATATTGACATTGAGAAATTATTGCTTGTTAAACCAAAGACTCAGAAGAAGAAGCCTAAAACTGTTTCTAGGCTAATTTATGAAAAAGGAATCAGGTATGCAAAAATTGCTAAACCACTAGATGATGCTACTATAGATACCTTTGGTCTAAATGATTCTATTGTTTCGAGAGTTGAGTTAGGTAAGCTAACTCATGAAGGTGTCAAGACAGATTTTCAAGCTACAGCAAGCTCATTGCTTGTAAAATATGATGAGGTAAAGAAGGAAAAAGAGCAATACAAAGCAAAGGCAGAACAACTTGCCGTTGTCCTTCATAAGATAGTGAAATCATTAGAGATCGTGGAACCAATGGCAGTTACTATAGAAGACCCTTTGATTCAAAAGGTTGAGAAAGTTCAAGCTAGAGGAAGAGTGGTTGGTGACATAGTGGAATAGTTGTTGGCACAAGGTAGAGTTCTCTTGAAAACCATAGTGGAAAGAAAGGAAAAAATGGAAAAGGCCAAAGTTGAGCTAGATGATATTGTTGATTCACTTTCTCAAGAACTTCAAGATCAAGAGAATAGTTTAGAGGAATGGATTGAGATAAAGAAAATCAAGATAAAGAATTTGATTTCCATTGGTGTCATTTCAAACTGAGAGTCCTATCTCAAGACTAAAGAATCCATTACTCATCACATCAATGTGATAAGAGGTTTACTTGATGACTTGTACCAAGTATGAGAAAAGAGTGAAGATAGTGATGTCTCACTTCTACACAGGTTAGAGGAACTACCATGCACTCTAACAGGTGAGGATCACAAGTTTCTCTTAGCAGAGGAGATGATTGATGCTTTTGAGAAGATGGTTCAACAAAAGTTTGAAGATGAAGTGCTTACAATGGTTTCAATGGATAGCCTTTATGATCATCACTCAACATTTGAAAATGTAAAGGATAATCTTGAAAAATATGAGAAAGTGGTAAAGGCCGTCAAGGATGTAGTTCTTAGGGCTTGCACCAATTCAGATAATATAGTTGGGCCTGATGTATGTGAGATGGTAGTAGTGCGGACCATGTACCAAATCTTCCTGAAAAAGAATGATGGTGGCAGTTGAAATTATTTTTCATGCCTTACTTGATTTTCATTTTGTATATGCAATTTGTATTTTGTTTTGGACATATTCACATGTATTTTCTCAAAATGTAATTTCATGTGAGACAAAAGAAGTCACAAATCAAATAGGACTCTTTTTGTTGAATAAGTCAAAGTAGTTGTAAATTTCCTATTTTTTTCTCTAGGCTCCTCCCTATAAATAAAGAGGGCCTCTATTGTAACTTTTATCTTTTATCTATTGCAAGGAAACTCTGCCGAATTGAAAAACATATCAAGACTTTGAGCTTTTCATGTTTATCAAAATTTCAAACAAATATTAACATAAGAAAGTAGTTTGAGATCAAATTTCGAGTTGAATCATATTGTTTTATGATATTAGTGTTCTTATGTCATTGGTATTATGTTATATTGAATCATTTTTGGAAATGTGGAGTTTTATTGAAAATTGAGAGAAGTGTTTTTTGTTCTGGATAAATAGACTTTGTGCTATTTTCTCATTATAGAAGTTTGTGTTTACATTTGTGAGAATAGACTAGTTTAAAGACTTTGTGTTGTAAACTGTTGTGTTCAATCTGGCTATATCGTGTTGGATGAGAGTGGAGACTTTGAGCTACATTTGAATTCAATCAAGTTTATTTGTGGGAAATAATTCAAGCAATAGAAGACTTTGTGTTTTATGGTTTGTCTCAATTCAAAAGTTATTAAATACCATTTCTTTTGAAATTATCATTATGAAGAGAAAAACATCTGTTCTGAGAAAAGAGAATAGGATGCAATGAAAACACCCCAAGCATAGTTCTAGTTTATATAAGTGTTAAAAGTTGTTTATTAGAAATAATTCATCATCTAGAGGGAACCTCCCCTTACTGAGAGGAGAGACTTTGTCTCATCATAGCTATGGCGATATAACCATTTTTCCATTAGTTCGCTAAATGACAAAATATTCACACAATAGGCATTACATTCATCAACCATTGAAACAATCTGCAAGGTTAGCATTACAAACATACATGGAAATAGGTCTGGACCTAAACAAAATTTACTAAGGTAAAGATGTATACAAATCATGTTATGCCTTAGCTGGGGCTCAAATGCAATCTTCCACGTCACAACACACTTCCACAATCTTCAATGTATCTCTGCAAGTAATGAAACTGGTGTTAATATTAAGTCTTTTAAGAACAGTCTTCATCCACGATCCAAATTTCTCTTTGTAGACCAATTTATAGGTAGGAACATGATCAGGAGACATCCACAAGCACATTGTAATCACCAGAAAAAACTGCACAATCTCTAACCATTCTGTCAAGAAGATTCTCCAAATAGGAGCACATAAACAACACGGTCAGCTAATATCATAGTGAAAAGATAGCTCACGAACCACCAAATCATGAACCATTGAGGTTGAAGGTACTTGTCATCATTTCAGACTTAACTCATGAACCTGTAAGAACAAAAATCACGCACAGCCTCCACGAGGACTCCTATAATGATTCAAATCCTTGTCACGTACATGTAAGCATGAAATAAGGTCCTTTAAGTAGTGAGCCTCTTGATGACATGTCCTCCTTTCTTTTCTTGTGTTGTTTCTTCCTTGTCGATTTCCCTCTTTCCCTGTTTGTGATGCTTTTTGACACTTGTTGCAACACTTGTCGACTTACGTTTTATAGGCTTTTAACCTTGTTCCTAAGCCTTTTGAGTGTCTTTTAGGTGAGTTTTCACCTCTCCCCTATGTTTTTCATCTAGTGCACCTCCTAGAAGCCTTCTAGAGGTCTCCACCTTTTAGTTTTAAGTTTCACCTAACCAATCCAAATCTCCCCCTATTATTTCTAGATCTCCCCTAGGAGATCTTATGGACGCAAGTGAAGATTTGGATTCTTCCACATGATTGACCTGTTTCTTGAAGCAGAACCCCTCTTCTTCTCTTCTTGCATCTCCCAACCTATTTTTCTGCTTCTGACCCTGTCCATCCCGAATCTCCCCCGAGCAACCCATGGTTACCTAGGGGTGACCCTATTGGCAAAAGGGGCAACCATACCATTTTTGCAGCCACAAAAAAACTTGATTTTCTCACTCATTTTTTCTCTATTTTTGCCTGTTTTTCTTCGAGTTTGCATGATTTTTGATTCCTACTATAGAATTAACTATTTTGTGCACCCACACATGCATAATTATCTCTATTTGATCTCAAATTAACTCTTCAATCAATCTTATGCATTCCCTAACCTCCATTTCCTCTTCAGTGATAAGCTATCATTGCTTCATCACTCTCTAATCAATTGAGTTCACTAGGTAATCAATCTAGTTCACTCCCCAATCAATCCTTGTTATCTCTTCAATCAGTTGAGTTAACTTCTCAATCAATTTCACCTCTCATCCCTTCTTCTAACCTATAAATATCCCTCACCTCTTCATTATTTTCCAAGTTGAGCAAGTTGGAGAATACTCTTCTCATCTTCACAAGATTTTTCAAGCTTCTTCATAGGCCTTTGAGCCTCTTTCTTCATTTCTTTCTTTAGTTTTTTTAAAGCGTCAAAAGATTTCATTGTTGCATAGCTTCAAAGATCTTCCACGGATGCAAATTCATTGTGCACACAGCTACTGCCAGTTTTTGCTCTCCAACTTAGCATTTAAATACTCTCACAGGACAAAGGTGCCTTTTGCTTTATTTGTTCAACCAAGCAACACTACACTGCTTCATTTTATGCCATTGTGCTCAACCATAGCTCTCATTGAGCTCATACAAGCTTCATCAAAACTTATTTTTTCTTCTTTATGTCATTTTGTCATCAAAAGGATCACCTGTTGCCACAAAAAGGACTCAAGGTTGCCAATTACAAGGATTACTAAGAGTAGTGGAGTCAACAAATCTTCATTTCTTCTAGGTTCCTTCATAATTTTTTTTTTCAATTAATAGTACTTAGAGAATCAAATTTGCTCTTGGGAACAATAAAACATTGCTTTTTCCTTGATAATTAGATCTTGCATGTTAGATTAATTTCTTTCATATCTCTAGATCTAGATTGTTAGAAGAAGCATTTTCCCTTTTCTCTAGATTAGATTACATTAAAATCATCAAAAATCCAAAAAACATAGGTTAAAATTTCCATTAGAAAAGTCATATAGAATTGCATACATATTTCCCTTTCATAGATTAAAAGCATTTTTTCATTTCCAAAATACTAAAAAATGCTAAAAAAACATTTTGCATATCATTTAGTTTGCATGCATATAGAAACACTAGAATAGACAAAATTGTGAACCCTCGATTCCATCAAGAGATAACCACAGTTAAACAATCTAATCAAACCCTCAATCCCATGATGAGGTAAAAACAAGTCAAAACACAAGTCAAAGCCTAGGTCAGCAAAACCCTAGGTCAAAACCCTAGATCTGGTTAAGGTTAGTAATCACACATTTACCTCTATCCTGATTCATGAATATGCTTAGGAGCGAGAGGAGAGTGGGTGAGGACTATCCATGATGAGATCGAGGAGATCCATCCATGACCACAAAAAGAAACATTCATTCTACCACAAGGAGACCTATTTGTCCTCTTGTTGTTAGAAGAAACTAGACAACACCAGATACAACAAGAACTTGTTCAACACATATAGAGACAAGAGGACATCAACGAAAACAATCGCTTACCCACACAAAGCTAGAATCAAAGAAATCCTAATAGGAGAAGAGAAACTAGTGACCCTTTGGGTCATAGGGTTATCTCAACTACAACAATGATCGAACAAAACATACAACTAAGCACACAACAAGAAAGGCTACAGTACTTGCCGACCCCTCTCCGCGAAGTCCAGGTCTCCAACGAGAAAAACCCCAGTGTGTCTTGCCTTCTCTCGACTGGCTACTTCCACGTGAGTTAGAGTGATGTGGTAGATTGCCCTGTGGCAAGGAGGGAAGGGTTCATGTGCATGCCGAAATCTGACTCCATAGCCCTAGGCAACTGGAGTCACAATTTTGAGCGTACATATTTTGGTGAACCTGATGTGAAGAACAAATCCTTTTGGGATGGATTCTTTCACATTTTTTCACACTTCACAATGTTTCATGCAAAAAGTCCAAGGGAATGTCCCCTCAAGTAAAATTACAAATTCAAAATAGATCCAATGAGATTTTGACAACATTGACTAAATCAAAACACAAGTGAACAATCAATCTTTGATCCATCAAAATGATCAACTCATAACAAGCCATAAACAAATGGCCACCGAAGTGGACAATGAGGTATGTTGTCAAGAGAAGAACTTACAAGAACCTTAGGGGAATCACCCCTCCAATGAAAGTAGCACATGTGCAGATGCAATAGCTTCAATATCAAATCATTCACACTTGAAAGACTCAGAGGGGATCCAACAAGATCCCCACAACATTGACCAAATCAAAACATGCCAAATGAGTGTTTGGTCTAAGATCTATCAACAAGACCAACCCATAACCAATGATATGAAAATAGCCATTGAGGTGAGCCATCAAAAGAAAATCTTACAAGAAGCTTGGGGGCACAGAAACCCCTCCATGTGGCACATCAAGATAAAAGACCCATGACCTGTCAAGTGTCATCAAAAGGGAAAAGTCAGGTCATTCAAACCCTAACACAAAGCAATCTATCACAAGGTGGAAAAACTAAAAGAATAGACAAAGCCTCACTCATAGACCTTATAGAAAGTTTGGTCCAATGGATCAAGACCCTTGAAGCTAGGAGGGTTGAACAAAATTACAAAAACAAAATTGAGGAAAAACCTAGGGCACATGGAAATCATTTCATTGACAAAATTCAATCAAACCAGGGGGCAACACAAAATACCCCTCATCCAAACTTCCATGAAACATTCAGGCCTCCGTTGCCCTCACCATCCAACAAAAAAGGTCTCAAACAATTAGGTGGGAATCATATGATGCAAAATCAACCATAAACAATCCCACTCAATCTTCAAAACATAAACATGACACCATTTAGTCATCCAAAATTTTTAGGATATCAACAATCTAGCATACCCTTTCAACAAATGCAAGAAGATCCACCTAAAGGGCTAATGTTTGGAGGAAAAAAATCCTCTACAGATAACCCCCTCGTAGGAACATACCTTGAGTATTTAAATGAGCCTCTTGACAACAACATTCATCAAGTAATACTACCACGTCCTCTCCCTGAGCTTCCAAAATTTAAAGGAGAGGGTGATCCCAACTCTCATATCAAGCCTTACATCATGGTAGTGCGAGAACTCCTTCCTTGGGATGGGGTGGTAGCAAAGATTTTTCCAAATACTTTGGAGGGTATCGCTCTAGATTGGTACTATCGACTTCCAAAAGCATAGATCCACTCTTTTAGGCAACTCATCGATCAATTTGTGGCTGCCTTCGACATAAACAAATTGGTCAAGATAGGAATATGAGAATTTTTAACAATCAAACAAGTAGCCAACGAGTCAGTTGCACATTTTATCACATGGTGGAGGAAAGTTCTCTATTCTTCAACTAGCATACCAAACGTGGATCATAGAGAACTTTGTGATCTCTTCTTACATGCTCTCAATAATGACATATGAGAACAAGTCCAAAAACTCCCTGACAAATCATATAAAGAAGCACTTGAAAGTGCCCTTAGAGTTGACCAAGCTGCTATTGATAGCAGAAGAAGGGAGTATGATTCTAATGGAAGGTTGATAAACCATGATACAAATAACAAATCTTAGACAAATGATCAAGACATAGATGGATCAACAAACACTTCACCATCAAGGAACTACAATTGTGACTACAATACTCATACACATTTTGGAAATGAAAATGGCAACAACTATCCCTTGAGAATAAACAAGAAGTCTTACAACAATCATCATAAACCTCAAGATCACAATCATGTTAAATATTGCTCATTTCACAAGAGAAGGGGACATGAGATCAAGTCATGTCAGAGGTACCATCGTTTCATATCAAACCCCCCAAAATGTCAACAAAAAGTATTCATGGACACATTCTCACAAGATGAAGAACTTAGTCCCAACACCTTTGACCAAAAAACCTTAGGCCTTGTGGAATTAGATAAAGATCAAGAAATTTGTGTCATACAAGGACCGGAACAACCAGATGACACCAAAAATTCAAAATTTTCTCACATGCTAGAGCTTATCAAGAGTTCTCCTACACACAAGAATGCTGTCCTCAAAGTCTTAGATCTAGGCCATATAGTTCAAAACACTCCCAAAAAAAGTGTTCTTCTTCAACATTTGATTTTGAAAAGTTACCCTCAGACAATGACATAGCCGAACAAGGTGACACCCCCCTCCATCTGATAGTCCAAGTCCAAGACTATTCCATTAAGCGTGTAATGATCGATGATGGGTCTACAATCAACATAGTCTCCTTTTCACTTCTTCAAAGAATGGGTTACAATGGAACACAAATCACAAAACAAACTTCCATCCTTAGAATTCATGATAACCCAAACACTCAAACCATGGGTAAGGTCAATCATTAAATCATATTGTGTCCTAAAACCCTCCCAATTGAATTTTATGTCATAAATGAAGAAACCACTTACAACATGATCTTAGGAAGACCTTGGATCCATAGGATGAGGGCTATTCCCTCCACATTATTTCAATAAATCCACTTCTTGCACATGGAAGAAACTCACATCATCAAAGGAGACCCTGATCCTTTTAGCATTTCTAGAGTTGAACAAGTTAAAAATAAGGGAAAGTCCATGGAAACCACTAGTGACCCAAAAATCAACACTTTTGAAAAAGGAGAGACATCAAAGTAAATTGCAAACATAGATAAAACCTCAAAATATATAGGGAAGGGAGCAACAGGAATATTCCCCTTTGATCCCAACTCAACAAAGTCTTACTCTCCATTCAACTTAGTGGCCATTCCAATTGAACCCGACATAAACATCCCTATGGTTGAAGTCATGACTGAAGAAGAAGAACTAGAATCCACATAGAAACTAGGAGAGTCCACCAACTCCAATTGCCCTTAACAATTTCAAAACAAACACGGGAACTCAATAAGAACAAAAAATGATAAATCTAGGGGGAAAATCATCAAACAATGAAACATGCAAGTACATGAAACTCCTCACCAAATAGGACATTTTTATAGCAAGTCTTCGAGTGTCCTTGCAAAGACCTCCAAGTGAAGTTTAGATCAAATTGAATAGGTCCAAACATAGTTAAGTAAGACATCAGGAATGACTCTACCTCTTTGCATTATGGAAGGAGAAGAGTTCGACATCGCACAAAATTATAATAAGCAAAATGTCAAAAAGAATTTGTTTCTTGCATTTTAGTTTCCTTATGTTCATCTTGTACTATTTTCATATCAATAAGGAATCTAATGTTGCCTACATATACGTCATCCTTTCAGGACCTAGAGATTCCTCATTTTCACAATCACCATTATCTCCCTTCATTCCCAGTGATTCTAATCAAAGCCTAGCTCTTAGCTTTACACTGATCCCAGTATTATAAGTCAAGATGTTAGGTCTAAAAGAAGTCAGTATTCAATCCTACAGTGTTCAAAGGAAGCTTGCAAGTAGACCTCCCCAATTCTTCCCTAGTATTAGAGAAGTCCAAATAGATTACAAAAAATTTAGGTGGCACTCAGCCCCTTATCTTGCCTGGCCAAAAACATCATGAGGATCAAAACTTTGAAGGAAGCAATCTAAGATTCGAGTGAATTAAAAAAAAGAATAGTCAAAATAAGAGTGTCAAGAAGTGAGAATTGAGAGATCAAAGCATTGCATATTAAAGTTCCAAAAGCATTCATTTCTTGGAAAGTGAAAAATCCAAAAAAATGAGAAAAATCAAGTGAGGAAAATACAAAAAAGCAAAAAATATAAAAAAAGAGAGATACAAAAAAAGAGTTAAAGAGAGAAGATTACTGAATGTCCGTACTCTTGGGTGGAGATTAGTCTAAGCTCGAAGCCTCAAAGGTGACATTCTTATGGAGAAAGAAAGGTACAAAGCACACACATGCACTAGCTAAGCAAAGCTGAAGGTCTAGTAGTCTCTAGGATCATCTTCTATCTAGGGACCCTTGTTCTTTCCCATTTATCCTTTACCCTGGGTCTACTTTGCTTTCCATCTATGATCTAAGTCTAGCGAACACCTATAAAATTTGCTACTTGTCTAAGTTGAAAGCTTATCAATTTGTCTTATCTAGATAAGGATTAGTGTTTAGCCTTTAGCGAAGACAAAAATTAGAAACACTCCATGTTCATTCTCCCTCCCCATTTGAGTTATCCAATCCTATCTCACAACCTTGAATAGGTCTCTTATATCGAGATGACCAACAATCCCCTGAATCAAAAATCATATTTAAAAAGTAGTCACATTGTTTGTTCCACATTGCATTCATGCCAAAAATCAGGAAAAGAGTCTCAAAGAATAAAGTCAATGTCATAACTCATGGCATTCCATAGAAGTAAAATTTTCATTTCAACATCGCTTGTGTTCTTGCATCTACATATCGTTTCCTGCATTCATATATATATTTTGAAAAAGCCAAAAATAAATTGCATCATCCATATGTGATCATATAGGTATGCATTCTCGTAAGAAAAATAAAATCTCTATTAAACCATATGAACAAGAGGGAAAGTGAAGTACAAGATGTCGACTAAAGCTACGTATAGGTCTCATCTAGCTAGGTCTTGTCACAATAAGTGTAAAACAAGGTCTGAGCATAAGTCACTCCTCCAACAATTCAAAAGAACAAAACTATGTAATCAAGTACACAAGTCTCCCCATGCAAGGGGGAAAGGGTAGAAATATCCTAAATGTAGGTCTCTCAAAGACCTCAAGGAGTGTCAAAACAAACCTTTTCAAAATCTTCACAAAAACCATAAAAATTAGAAAAATAAAAAAAAAACCTAAAAAAATTATAAAACATAAAAAATCCCTAAAAATCAAATACGTTCTTCAAAATTACAATAAAAGGAGAACTTGTTCTCCTCTCTAGCTTAGCATGTCTTCTTTTTTCTTTTATGCATCTTTCATGTGTCATTTTACATGCATTCATTCCTACAGGTCTAACCGATAAAGGAAAACAACTAATCGAACTTGAACAATTTATGGTAAGTTTGTCATTTAAGTTTTAATTATTCATTTTGATATATTTAAATGTTAGACTAATACTAGTTATTGCAGGTACAAATTGTGGGAAAATCAACAATAGGTAAGGCCTACTTCGGGAGTGGTACCTACCTTTCATGTAGACTACCGTCCCCGAGGGGGCAAATATGTAAGCACAAAAATCACACATAGCCTCCACAAGGACCCCTATGATGATTCAAATCCTTGTCATGCACATGTAAGTGTGAAATAATGACCTTTAAGCAGTGAGCCTCTTGATGACATGTCCTCCTTTCTTGTCTTGTGTTGTTTCTTCCTTGTCGATTTCCCTCTTTCCTCATTTGCGACACTTTTCGACACTTGTTGCGACACTTGTTGACTTGCATTTTTTGGCCTTTTGACCTTGCTCCTAAGCCTTGTGAGTGTCTTGTACGTGAGTTTTCACCTCTCCCCTATGTTTTTCATCTAGTGCACCTCCTAGAAGCCTTCTAGAGGTCTTCTTGTCCATCTCCCACTTTTAGTTTTAAGTTTCACCTAACCAATCCAAATCTCCCCCTATTATTTCCAAATCTCTCATGGGAGATCCTACGGATGCAAGTGGAGATTTGGATTCTTCCACATGACTAACCTATTTCTTGAAGCAGAACCCCCTCTTTTCTTCTCTTCTTGCATGTCCCAACCTATTTTTTTATTCTGACCTTGTCTAGCCTAGATCTCCCTCGGGTGACCTAGGGTCACCCCTTGGGCAACCCTACTAGCAAAACAGGGGACCCTGCCATTTTTGCAGCCGCAGAAAAACTCCAGTTTCTCACTCATTTTTTCTCCATTTTCATAGATTTAACTATTTCATTCACCCACACATGCATAATTATCTCTATTTGATCTCAAATTAACTCTTCAATCAATCTCATGCATTCCCTCACCTCTATTTCGTCTTCAATGATAAGCTATCATTGCTTCATCACTCTCTAATCAATTGAGTTCAATGGGTAATCAATCTAGCTCACTCCCCAATCAATCCTTGTTAACTCTTCAATCAATTGAGTTAACTTCTCAATCAATTCCACCTCTCATCCCTTCTTCTAACCTATAAATACCCCTCACCTCTTCATTATTTTTCAAGTTGAGCAAGCTGGAGAATACTCTTCTCATCTTCACAAGCTTTTTCAAGCTTCTTCATAGGCCTTTGAGCCTCTTTCTTTATTTCTTTCTTTAGTTTTTATAAAGCTTCAAAAGCCTTCATTGTTGCATAGCTTCAAAGCTCTTTCACGGAGGCAAATTCATTGTGCACACAACTCTTTCCAGTTTTGGTTCTCCAACTTAGCATTCAAATTCTCTCACAGGACGAAGGTGCCTTTTGCTTTATTTGTTCAACCAAGCAATGCTACATTGCTTCATTTTATGCCATTGTGCTCAACCATAGCTCTCATTGAGCTCATACAAGCTTCATCAAAGCTTCTTTTTGCTTCTTTGTGTCATTTTGTCATCAAGAGAATCACCCGTTGCCACAAAAGGACTCAAGGTTGCCAATTACAAGGATTACTGAGAGTAGTGGAGTCAACAAATCTTCATTTCTTCTAGGTTCCTTCATTGTTTTTTTTTCAATTAATAGTAATTAGAGAATCAAATTTGCTCTTGGGAACAATAAAACATTTCTTTTTCCTTGATAATTAGATATTGCATATTAGATTAATTGCTTTCATATCTCTAGATTTAGATTGTTAGAAGAAGCATTTTCCCTTTTCTCTAGATTAGATTACATTAAAATCATCTAAAAAAAAACATAGGTTAAACTTTGCATTAGAAAAGTCATATAGAATTGCATACATATTTCCCTTTCATAGATTAAAAGCACCTTTTCATTTCCAAAATACTAAAAAATGCCAAAAAAATGTTTTGCATATCATTTAGTTTGCATGCATATAGAAACACTAGAATAGACAAAATTGCAAACCCTTGATTCCATCACGAGGTAACCATAGTTAAACAATCCAATCAAACCCTCAATCCCATCACGAGGTAAAAACAAGTCAAAACACAAGTCAAACCCTAGGTCAAAACCCTAGATCTGGTTAAGGTTAGTAATCACACATTTACCTCTATCCTGATTCATGAATGTTCTTAGGAGTGAGGTGAAAGTGGGTGAGGACTATCCATGACAAGATCGAGGAGATCCATTCACGACCATGACAAGAAACATTCATTCTACCACATGGAGACCCATTTGTCCTCTTGTTGTTAGAATAAACTAGACAACACCAGATACAACAAGAACTTGTTTAATGCATACAAAGACAAGAGGAGATCAACAAAAACAATTGCTTACCCACACAAAGGTGGAATTAAAGAAAGCCTAACATGAGAAGAGAAACTAGTGACCCTTCAGGTCATAGGGTTATCTCAACTACAACAACAATTGAATGAAACATACAACTAAGCACACAACAACAAAGGCTGTAGTACTTGCCGACCCCTCTCTATGATGTCCATCTCTCCAATGAGCCAGACCCCTACCATGTCTTTCCTCCTCTTGACTGGCTACTTCCACATGAGAAAGAGTGACGTGGTGGATTGCCCTGTGGCAAGGAGTGAATGGTCCATGTGTGTACCAAAATTTGATCTGACAGCTCCAGGCATCTAGAGTCACAATTTTGAGCGTACAGAACCGCATATCATAATAATTCAATGTGGAGTCAAATGTGGAGCAAAATACATTCTCTTTGTCACCACCAAATATACAAAAAAAATAGTTTTCACTTTGGTGAACATAACTCACTCAAATATTCATAGCAAAGGCTAAAACTTGGTACATAGCATCTTCAGACATGTATCTAAGTAACTTCCAATCCGCAGATAAACATATTCATTCTACAAGAAATGTGGAAAAATCTACTGGACTGTTCTATTGTATCAGGAATACCTATTATCTTCAGTACTTAACTTATTACAAGAAAGCATCAAAACAAGATCATAGTTGACACCAATGACAACACCGGTTAGGCACATACTTGCAACAATCTCCCCCTTTGTCATTGATGGAAACATATGATGTAAAAAACTGTAATGACCATCAAGACAAGATACTCCCCCTTTCTTTTTATACATCTGCACTCTTTCTCCCCCTCATTTTTTCACATGATTTCTCTCCCCCTTTGACATCAATGACAAAGGGAACATACTTGCACTCAGCTTCTCTGATCAAATTTCTCTTTCATGAATACTGTAACACTTATTGCTCTTTGTTAGGAACACTTGCTACTCCCCTTGAGATGTAGCTCTCAAAACATCAATCTAGATCAAAGAATGAGGCTTTGGACACCACTGGACTGATGCACTCTTATGTATCTTAGTTCAGAGCAGGAGGGGTAATAACCTCTAACTTTTCTATAAGATACTCAAAGGTATCCTTAGAGGCTTAGTGAAAATATCTACAATCTGATCCTTTGTTGACACATATTCCATCTTTACTTCATTTTATATCACTTTCTCTCTCAAAAAATGATACCTTATTGATATATGCTTTGTTCTTGAGTGCATCACTAGATTCTTTGAAATGTTTATGGCACTTATATTGTCACAAAAAGATTGCAATTGGAAGATCTTCATACACAACTCTTATATCCTTCAAAGTCTGCTTCATCCACAATACTTGAGTGCAACAACATGGTGCTGCAATATACTCTTCTTCTGTAGTAGATAAGGAGATTGAATCTTGCTTCTTTCTTAGCCATGAAACCAATCTATTTCCCAAGAAGAGAGTACCTCCACTTGTACTCTTTCTATCATCAACATCTCTAGCCCAATCTGCATCTGTATAAGCACTAAGAGTGAAATAATTGTCCTTTAGATACCATAAGCCATGATCTGATGTGCCTTTTAAATACCTCAAGATTCTCTTGACTACCATCACATGTGATTCTCTAGGATCTTGAAATCTTACCACAAGACATACTACATGCATTATATCAGGTTTTGCTTTGAGTTAGATAAAGTAATCCTCCAATCATAGATCTATACCTTTTCTGATCAGTCTTAGGTGATTCATTAGTTTTGCTTAATTTGCAGCAAGTCACCATAGGAGTACATATTGGTTTGGATTTCTCCATCTCAAATTTCTTCAATAACTCTTTCACATACTTGGATTGAGAAATGAAGATTCCTTTATCTCATTGAGTAATTTGTAGACCTAGAAAGAAATTCATTTCACCAAACATAGACATCTCAAATTCATTTTGCATTTCTCCTACAAACTTCATGCACATACCTTAATTTCGTCCAAAGATAATGTCATCAACAAAGACTTCAACAATCAGGATTTGATTATCATTGATTTTGAAATAGAGATTGTTGTCAGCAGTACCTTTATTGAATCCTACTTGTAGCAGATACTTGTCTAACCTTGCATACCACATGCTCTGGGAGCTTGCTTAAGTCCATGCAATGCCTTTTTCAATCTGCACACCATATCACCTTGGTTTGATAACTGAAATCCTTTTGGTTGCTCAATGTAAACTTCCTCTTCCAATTCACCATTCAAGAATGCAGACTTCACATCCATCTGATATATTTTGAAATCTTTGTGAGCTACAAATGCCAAAATTATTTTGATTGCTTCAATCCTAGCCACTGGAGCAAAAGTCTCTTCAAAATCTATTCTTTCAATTTGAGAATATCCTTTGCACACAAGCCTTGCTTTGTTTCTTAAAACTTCTCCATTTTCATTTAGCTTGTTCCTAAAAACCCATTTAGTTCCAAAGACATTCTTGTCAGCAGGTCTAGGAACCAATTCCCAAGCTTGATTCTTCAAAATCAGCATCAGTTCTTCTTCCATGGCTTTTACCTAATTTTCATCATTGCAAGCTTCATTCATAGTTTTGGGTTCAACCTTTGAAAGAAAACAGTAATTCACTTGTTCTTCTACAACTCTTTTCCTTGTTAGTACACCTTTATTTTTGTCACCTATAATCTGATCTTTAGAAAGATTAATCCTTACATACCTTGGAGTCAACAACATTTTTTCAGAGCCTCTTCTTCATCCTAACTGTCTTCTTGTTCAAATTTTTCATCATTTACTATAGTCATAGGTTCATCTAATTCAGAGCAACTCAAATATGATATTCTTTCCTCACCTTCATCCACCTTGACATTAGCACTCTCAACAATCTTTTTCAGTCTCTTATTGTAGCACTGATAGGCCTTACTCTTGGTGGAGTAACCAAGAAAAATTCCTTCATCACATCTAGCATCAAACTTGCCTAGTTCTTCATCTCTTCTGATATAAGATTTGCTTGCAAAAACTTTGAAATACTTCACTGTAGGAACTCTTCCATACCATAACTCAAAAAGAGTTTTAGAACTATTACCTTTGACTTGAACACTATTTAGGATGTACACAGCAGTATGTATGGCTTCTCTCCAATATACTTCCAGTAGGTCAGCTTCCTTTAGCATAGTCCTAGCAGCCTCTTGAATTGTCATGTTCTTTCTTTCAACAACTTCATTCTGTTGATGAGTTCTAGGTGCAGACAACTATCTCTTTATCTCTTGTTCTTCATAGAAAATATTAAATTCATTTGAAGTGAACTCACCTCCTCTATCAGACCTTAAGCATTTGATTCTCAACTCTAACTCATTCTCAACCATTGCCTTGAAAACTTTGAACTTGTTTAGGGCTTCAGATTTTTCTTTTAGAAAAGTGACCCATGTCATTCTAGAATAGTCATCAATAAGCAACATAAAATACCTGTCATCTTGCAGACTTCTTTTTCTTGTGGGACCACACAAATTTGTATGTACTAGCTCCAACAATCCAACAGAGAATTGTTCTTTGCTTTTGAAACTTATTTTTGTTTGTTTCCCAAATTGACACTCCTTGCAAATGGTGTTGGCTGGCTTCATAAGTTTAGGCAAATCTCTTACAGAATGTGCAGAACTTATCTTCACAAAATTGTCAAAATTGATGCGACACATCCTTCTATGCCACAACCAACTCTCATCTATTTGAGCTAATAAATAATAATCATTAGTTCCTCTTAATTGATAAATGTTACCTCTGGTCTTCTTACCAGTAGAAATCACTGTTCCAGAGCTTTTCATGATCTTTCACCCATTGTCATTGAATCTCAGATCATAACCTTGTCACACATCTGACCAACACTCATAAGATTATGCTTCAAACCCTTCACATATAAGACATTATCAGTATTGTGTTTTCTATCAAAAGAAATAGCTCATCTTCCACAAATCTTACCAGCTGCATTATCTCCAAACCTAACTAGTCCTCCATCATACTTTTCCAAACTCACAAACTTACTTTTGTCACTGGTCATGTGATGTGAGAATCCATTATCAATAATCCATTCATCCTTATCTTTCTCAACCTAAACAACCAAAGCACTTTATTCCACTAGATTTTATTCCTTCACATAGCTAGTAGAATTAGTAGACATAGGTTCTTCTTTAATTGCAATAAATAAGCACTCATTTACACTAGTACTAGCATCATCAGATTCATCATCTATCACACCTTCATCATCAAGATCTCTAACATAGTAGCAATTCTTTGGAACCCTAAATCTATTCTCAAATATTTTTCTATTCCTTTCAATTCTTTCAGGACATCTAGAAGCATAGTGACCAACCTTACCACATGGAAAACATTTGAAAGGTAATTTGCCTTTGAACTTACCAGAACCTCTTTGCATCCTGTCAACAAAGTTTGCTTCAATTTCATCAAGCTCATCATCAGGTTCCACCTTGTACTTTTCATCTCTGGAGATCTTCTCTGAGGTACTAGCTTTGAAAGCAGTCTCAGTCTTTGGCAGAGTATCACCAAGCTCTCTCATCTCAAAAGCTGTAAGCTTTCCTAGCAGCTGATCCTTAGTGACATCTTTCACAGTCATTACTTCTTCAATTGCAGCTACCTTGTGACTGTGGGATTTAGGTAATGACCTAAATTTTCATCACAACTTCCTTCTCTTTGATAGTTCCTCCCATACCTTTTATTCCATTAACAATTTCATCAACTTTTTGCATGTAGGCTATTATGTTTTCATCTTCGCTCATCTTTAAACCCTCATATTTTGCTTTCAGACCCCACAATTTGGCACTTTTAATAGACTCATCTCCTTCATACAGATTTTTTTGCTTTTCCTAGACTTCATTAGCAGTTTCTAGATCCACGATCTTTATCATCTCAATGCCTGACAAGGCACTTAACAGCACATCTCTAGCTTTTATATTTAACTCATATTCTTTGATTTCATCTTCAGTTGTTAAACCATTCTGAGGCAAGGTACATACTTCATCTCTATCATTTTCCATACTCTATAACCAAGACAAAGGAGATGACTTTTAATTCGTACCTTCCATAAAGCATAATTCATTCCATCGAACTAAGGAGCTTCTTTCTTATAAGACATCCTTGATTGACCTCAAGCCATTAGGCTTACTTCCAAAGAATCTCAAGCTCTAATACCAATTGTTGAAATGCACCAGACAATTGAGAGGGGGGGGTGAATCAGTTGTCTTCAAAACTTTGACAGCTTATAAACATTAACACATCAAACACTTATTCACTGTTATTTAGATTTAATCATGAAAACATGAAATAATAAACTCAACAAAACAAGATCATCAACACATGAGACACTAGGTTTTTTACATGGAAAACCCTTAAAGGGAAAAACCATGGTGGGTGTTAGCTCATAGAAATAAATAAGTTATAACAATACAGAAAAATAGAGGCTCAAGTGCTGCCCAAGATCGGCTCACTACCAAGAGATGGCTCACTGCCAAGGATTGGTGAACTAATTTGATGGCATCTACTCCATGCTTAGGTTCAGTTCCATTGAAGCATAGTATAACTCCTTCGCTTTGCTCTTTTTACACCTTCGCACACAAAAATCTTTTTCGCAAGTACATTACATGCATTTATACAATTCATCAACCTTGAAATGTATATCAAGGACGGCTTTACATTCAACAACCATTGGAACAATCTCCAAGGTCGGCATTACAAACATACATGGAAATAGGTCTGGACCTAATAAAATTTGCTAAGGTAAAGATGTATACAGATCATGTTATGCCTTAGCTGGGGCTCAAATGTAATCTTCCATGTCATGACACACTTCCACAATCTTGAATATATCTCCGCAAGTAATGAAAACAACGAATTCAGCCGAGACTGGTGTTAACATTAAGTATTTTAAGAACAGTCTTCATCCACAATCCAAATTTCTCTTTGCAGACCAATCCAATGATAGGAACATGATTAAGAGACATCCACAAGTACATTGTAATCACAAGGAACAATCGCACAATCTATAACCACTCTATCAAGAAGATTCTTCAAACTGGAGCACATAAACAACATTGTCAGCTACTGTCATAGAGAAAATATATCTTGTGGACCACCAAATAATGAACCATTAAAGTTGAAGGTACTTTTCATCATTTTAGAATTTACTTATGAACAACAGATCATAATACTTCAATGCAGAGGAATGCGGAGCAAAATACATTCTCTCTGCCACCACCAAATATACACAAAAAGTAGTTTTCACTCTGGTGAACATAACTCACTCAAATATTCATACCGAAGGCTCAAACCTAGAACATAGCATCTTTAGACATGTATCTAAGTAACTTCCAATCTGTAGATAAAGATATTCATTCTACAAGAAATGCGGAACAATCTACTGGACTGTTCTATTGTATCAGGAATACTTATTATCTTCAGTACTTAAGTCATTACAAGCAAGCATCAAAACAAGAGCATAGTTGACACTAATGACAACACAGATATGTTGACATCAATGACAACACCAGTTAGGCACATACTTGCAACACATCCATGGTCTGAGGGCCATGAAGATCTACTTCTGAACCTATTTGGGGTTTTAATACCAAAATAAACTTCCTTACATGGAAGCACTCATCCTGTTGATAGAGGGGAACATATTTAATAAGTTAAAAAAAATTATCCCAATATTGCGTTACTAAAAGTTATCCTTGCCTTAAGCCTTGAAACTCATTCATTTTCCTGTCAAAGTAATGTTATGGAAGCCATCGCTTCTAGGATAAGGATAAGAATATATCCTAGGTAATGTTTTCAGTTGAAAGATGTTTTTCTATTTTTGCATTGTCCCACTAGGTGGTTTCTTCTTCTTTTAACTGAAAAGATGCCTAGATTGCTTTGGTTTCCTCTGAGAGGTTACACAGTTCAAAATATATTTCCATTTCCACAATATAGGCTTCAATGCCATCCCCTACAACTTTTCCATCAAACTTGAGGGGTACAATTTTCTTTAAATCTTTGGCCAACTCATTTTCAAATTTGTCCCTTTTGCTTCCTGGCGTGGATTCAATTTTATGGTGAATCTGTCCAGATAGGTTTTATCTATTTACTGAAGTTTCCTGTTGATCTTCCTAGTTTGGCATGGACCTAGTGGCCCTAACATCATTTTCTAGGGCATTCATTCTAGTCCTAGTATTTGTCAAAAAGTCTAGAATTTAGTCAAGCTTGTCCTTTTGATTTCTTTCATTTTTGGTTTCATTTTGGTTTGCACGGTAGGAAGGTTCCATTATTGGAAATTCCTGTAAAATTTATGAGTTGCATTAGAAGGAAGTAGACTCGTTAGGCAACAATGTTTAACCCAAAGCTCTGATACCACATGTAACATCATTCTTCTTTCCAACATAGTAAACCCTAACTGATGATGGTCATGTATAGCTCTAAAAGAATACATCAAGTATAATTGTATTTTAAATAAGCCTTACACCATTATTCTCATGTTAACATCAAATAAAACATACATGAACAATATACTTGAAATACTCATAAAGTACAAATCTCACAAAACATGTTAGAATTCTAAGCATGTAAATGAAATGAGATATTGCGAGAAAGCTTACTTCAAACTGTATAGATATAAAATGACAATCTTCAAGAGAAAGAACATAGATCTCTAGATCTGATAGAATCAAGTGATATCATAATGTTTCTATAACATTATATCAAATCACTTTGAAAACATAAATAACATATAGCATCAACATAATTCAATTATCTATCAAATTATAAATACAAGGCATATCAAGAAGTTAAGTTGCATATCTTAGTTCTTGTGTAGGTTTCATGAATAAGTGGCATCCCGATGGATTCCTTGCCCTAACTCCTCTCTTCATACACCCGAAAATGAGAGAGTCTCATAGAAGCGACATCCACATAGGTAGCCCAACCCATCCTGAGAAAACTAGTTCCTCAAGGTCGCCATACATGATAGTAATTTAACTATGCAATTCTACCCATTTCCCATGCAAAAATATAGAAAACAACTATAAATTTAAATGGTGCTCATAATTTCAATCCTTTAGAAAACAAGATTTTCACTTGAAATCCACCATAGGTCAATCATGTATGTTGTCTTATGCATGTCTAGTATTTTCCTTTACTTGGTTTATGGTTTCGATTTTATTTACATAATTTCCAAAATTATTATCAGCTTCTTTTTTGAATAAGAATATTATTTCTTCATATGTTTTCCTTGAAAGAGGAAGTAATAATTTACATCTATTCTTCCTTAATATTCCTTAAAGTTTAAGGTAATTTCATTTGATAAGATAATAGCCTTGTTTCAAATAAAATAATAATTTCCTTTAGAATACTTAAATCCCAATATATATTTACTAAGCGTAGCATATCATATACTTATAAGATTTCTATTTGTTACCTTAATTCATTCTGATGTTCCCAAATGAGAATATCTCTTTTCTATCTCCAAAAAAAAAAAAATTCCTAAACTGCAGTTTTTGAAGAAAGACAAATATATGATAAACAAATTTCAACTATTAAAGTTTTGTTAGGCTGATTAAATGCAGTGAATGGCTACATAGAGGCACCTCTAATGGAGGCATCTCCATTAGAGAGCACCTCTCTGATGGAGGTACCTCCATTGGATAGGTCGCCTCCAATGGACATTTCTAGCATACCACTCAATTTTTGATTATTTTCCAGTATTTAGCTCAATCTAAAATAATTGTTTTTCTGTATATTTCTAGCATGTTCTCTGCTGTAAATTTACCATTGGCCTAGCTATTCACTTGTAATATTGAGATTCAACATGTTATATATTTTTTTTGTTTTTCATGCCTCTATTTATATTTTGATTTGGTTTCTCTTGTCTCTATTTTGATTTATAGGTTTATTCCAGATTGAATACTTCTAAAGAATAGATTATACAACTGCCTAATGAGTGAACAACATTAAATAATGCATTGCTATCTTCCATTGTTAAATTTATTAAGATCCAGGAAAAGCCTCTATAAGAACAACATAAATATGGTGCACAGAAAAAGATAAATCTGCCAAACATCCAGTCAAAATCTGAATAACATACCTTGTTAAATTTTGTTGGAACCAAACTTTTCTATATTTTGTCTCTTCTATCCATCCTTCTCCTCTCCTTTCATAGACATTCCCTTATTCTGAATTCCCTTTTCTTTAAAATCCTTTTCATTCGCTCTTCTCCATGTCACAGGTGTTTCCCGTCATGATAAAATAATGCCAAGTATATCTAAATTTTTTCCCCCAAATTCGTTTTATAACAGCTCACAGATGCAAACTGCCAAATGTTACTCTCTCTTTCTCCAGATGTCTGCATGGAGGATATTGTTGCAAAACTATATACGTATTCTTTTATTAAAAACCTTAATTTCTTTCTTTTATTAAAAAGCTTAATTTCTTTCTTTTAAATAAGGTGAAGTTCCTTTTTAATTTATTTTGATGAGTTAAAATTATTTGGCCGTACTTAGGCTATCAAGTTGCCTTATTTCTTGAATGAATATAAAGAAAAGAATTTACCTTATTATATTTCTTTCTACTTAAGGTGAATAATCCTATGTTTATTTATTTTCTTAAAATGTTATTAATTATTCACCATATTATTTGATTTTTACCTTGATTAAAATACTTATTTAATATTCCATGTATATATAATGTGTGTGTATTGACTCAATTACTTAAGTTGCATGTATGCACATATTCATGTATATATCCATATATCATGCATATGTGTATACACCATATATATTGGCATTATATGTGTGTATACACGTATATACCAGTATATCGTGTGTATGCATTTACACCATATATTGTAATTTATACTACTACTACTACTCAATCTAAAATAAATGTTTTTCTGTATATTTCTAGTATGTTCTCTGCTGTAAATTTACCATTGGCCTCGCTATTCACTTCTAATATTGAGATTCAACATGTTATATATATTTTTTCTTTTTCATGCCTCTATTTATATTTTGATTTAATTTCTCTTGTCTCTATTTTGATTTATAGGTTTATTTCAGATTGAATACTTCTAAAGAATAGATTATACAACTGCCTAATGAGTGAACAACATTAAATAATGCATTGCTATCTCCCATGGTTAAATTTATTAAGATCCAGGAAAAGCCTCTATAAGAACAACATAAATATGGTGGATAGAAAAAGATAAATCTGCCAAACATCCAGTCAAAATCTGAATAACATACCTTGTTAAATTCGTTGGAACCAAACTTTTCTATATTTTGTCTCTTCTATCCATCCTTCTCCTCTTCTTTCACAAACATTTCCTTATTCTAAATTCCCTTTTCTTTAAAAGCCTTTTCATTCGCTCTTCTCCATATCATAGGTGTTTCCCGTCATGATAAAATAATGCCAAGTATATCTTGAATTTTTCCCCCAAATTCGTTTTGCAACAGCGCACAGATGCAAACTGCCAAATGTTACTTTGTCTTTCTCCAGATGTCTGCATGGAGGATATTGTTGGCAAAACTATATACATATTCTTTTATTAAAAAGCTTAATTTCTTTCTTTTAAATAAGGTGAAGTTCCTTTTTAATTTATTTTGATGAGTTAAAATTATTTGGCCGTACTTAGGCTATCAAGTTGCCTTATTTCTTGAATGAATAAAAAGAAAAGAATTTACATTATTATATTTCTTTCTACTTAAGGTGAATAATCCTATGTTTATTTATTTTCTTAAAATGTTATTAATTATTCACCACTTTATTTGATTTTTACCATGATTAAAATACTTATTTAATAGTCCATGTATATATAATGTGTGTGTGTATTGACTCAATTGCTTAAGTTGCATGTATCCATATATCATACATATGTGTATACACCATATATATTGGCATTATATGTGTGTATACACATATATACCAGTATATCGTGTGTATGCATTTACACCATATATTGTGATTTATACTACTACTACTCAATCTAAAATAAATGTTTTTCTATATATTTCTATCATGTTCTCTGCTGTAAATTTACCATTGGCCTAGCTATTCACTTGTAATATTGAGATTCAACATGTTATATATATTTTTTGTTTTTCATGTCTCTATTTATATTTTGATTTGGTTTCTCTTGTCTCTATTTTGATTTATAGGTTTATTCCAGATTGAAATCTTCTAAAGAATAGATTATACAACTGCCTAATGAGTGAACAACATTAAATAATACATTGTTATCTTCCATGGTTAAATTTATTAAGATCCATGAAAAGCCTCTATAAGAACAACATAAATATGGTGTACAGAAAAAGATAAATCTGCCAATCTGAATAACATACCTTGTTAAATTCGTTGTTAAATTCATTGGAACCAAACTTTTCTATATTTTGTCTCTTCTATCCATCCTTCTCCTCTCCTTTCACAGACATTCCCTTATTCTAAATTCCCTTTTCTTTAAAAGCCTTTTCATTTGCTCTTCTCCATATCATAGGTGTTTCCCGTCATGACAAAATAATGCCAAGTATATCTTGAAATTTTCCCCCAAATTCATTTTGCAACAGCTCACAGATGCAAACTGCCAAATGTTACTCTCTCTTTCTCCAGATGTCTGCATGGAGGATATTGTTGGCAAAACTATATGCATATTCTTTTATTAAAAATCTTAATTTCTTTCTTTTAAATAAGGTGAAGTTCCTTTTTAATTTATTTTGATGAGTTAAAATTATTTGGCCGTACTTAGGCTAGCAAGTTACCTTATTTCTTGAATGAATACAAAGAAAAGAATTTACCTTATTATATTTCTTTCCACTTAAGGTGAATAATCCTATGTTTATTTATTTTCTTAAAATGTTATTAATTATTCTCCACATTATTTGATTTTTACCTTGATTAAAATACTTATTTAATATTCCACGTATATATAATGTGTGTGTATTGACTCAATTGCTTAAGTTGCCTGTATGCACATATTCATGTATATATCCATATATCATGCATATGTGTATACACCATATATATTGGTGTTATATGTGTGTATACACGTATATACCCATATATTGTGTGTATGCATTTATACCATATATTGTAATTTATACTACTACTACTCAATCTAAAACAAATGTTTTTCTGTATATTTCTAGCATGTTCTCTACTGTAAATTTACCATTGGCCTAGCTATTCACTTGTAATATTGAGATTCAACATGTTATATATTTTTTTTGTTTTTCATGCCTCTATTTATATTTTGATTTATAAGTTTATTCCAGATTGAATACTTCTAAAGAATAGATTATACAACTGCCTAATGAGTGAACAACATTAAATAATGCATTGCTATCTTCCATGGTTAAATTTTTTAAGATCCATGAAAAGCCTCTATAAGAACAACATAAATATGGTGCACAGAAAAGGATAAATCTACCAAACATCCAGTCAAAATCTGAATAACATACCTTGTTAAATTCATCGGAACCAAACTTGTCTATATTTTGTCTCTTCTATCCATCCTTCTCCTCTCCTTTCACAGACATTCCCTTATTCTAAATTCCCTTTTCTTTAAAATCCTTTTCCTTCGCTCTTCTCCATGTCATAGGTGTTTCCCATCATGATAAAATAATGCCCAAGTATATCTTGAATTTTTCCCCCAAATTCATTTTGCAACAGCTCACAGATGCAAACTGCCAAATGTTACTCTCTTTCTCCAAATGTCTACATGGAGGATATTGTTGGAAAAAATATATACATATTCTTTTATTAAAAAGCTTAATTTCTTTCTTTTAAATAAGGTGAAGTTCCTTTTTAATTTATTTTGATGAGTTAAAATTATTCGGCCATACTTAGGCTAGCAAGTTACCTTATTTCTTGAATGAATAAAAAGAAAAGAATTTAGCTTATTATATTTCTTTCTACTTAAGGTGAATAATCCTATGTTTATTTATTTTCTTAAAATGTTATTAATTATTCACCACATTATTTGATTTTTACCTTGATTAAAATACTTATTTAATATTCCACGTATATATAATGTGTGTGTGTATTGACTCAATTGCTTAAGTTGCCTGTATGCACATATTCATGTATATATCCATATATCATGCATATGTGTATACACCATATATATTGGCGTTATATGTGTGTATACACATATATACCAGTATATCATGTGTATGCATTTACACCACATATTGTAATTTATAGTACTACTACACACACACAAATATATATATATATATATATATATATATATATAGCTATGTGTGTTTTTCATCTTGGAATAGATCTTCATAAATTTGTTATCAAGAAGAAACTGGATCGGAAACAAATTTTGAACTTACAATGAACTACTATCACACCCCAAATGCAATTCTAAAAATGATTTAGTGTGTGTGTGTGAAGATGTCATGTTGGCGACCTTGAGAGGAACTAGGTTCCTTTCTTCTATGATATTATCATGTCAGGTAGGGGTGAGTGATGGGCCCTGTCACACTCAAACACCAAGTTGTGATTAGTTTATGATGAATTAGCATCATATAAGAGATTAAAATTGTAGATATGCTATTATATCATGTAAACATTATCTACTCTATAGATAGAAATAAAACATAATAATCATCCTGATAATTTCTACATCATATGCCTCTGATCAAGTACATCATATATGTCTATATAGATTAGGTTAACAATACTGTCATGCATGATATATAACCATATATACAAGTCGATAATCATCAATACAGTGCCGTATAACAAAAATGGGTATATGCAAGTCTATAATCATCAATACAGTGCCATATAACAAAAATGGGTTATGACATAATTAATTTATATAAAGTTGTTGTAAACTCAGCCCTAGAAGAGCTTTGATACCAAATTTGATGATCCTTCTTGCAAAAAATTATACCAATAACATAAAGATAGAAAATATTGATTACATATAAAAAACACAAGATTTATATTGCAAGAAATTAATAGATTTGCATTAAAAAAATCCCAGGACCTAGAGAAAAACTCAATACAATATAATCCAATGATGCATAAACAATAACCTATGACCTATATTTATACTAAATCTATTCAAACTAACTAATATTTTCCAAACATATGGAAGTATTTAAAATAGTTGACAGGATGCCTTCCAAAGTATATGCATCAAAAGTCTTTATTACAAGGAGTAAAGAATTAGGACTAAGGGTTCCTAATACAATTTTTCTATATTAGCTCATCAAAATATACACTGCATCAAATTTATTCATCCACATCAATTCTAAAGTTAAATACTTATATTCCACTTTACATTTACTTTGCTAAAATAGTATTAAATATTCAATTATCACTCTCATAACTAAAAATAATTAACCTAAGTTTATTTGTTTTAATTATATACATTTATTTGGCTGATAGGCCATTCTATATGTGCACACATCTTGTAACTGCCAAATTTTGGTAGTCCTTCAAATTGTTTTGTTCTCCAAAATTTTAAAAAATAAAATTGCTAAAAAATCTCTTACCCCAACTAATATTCCATAATTTTAAAATATATTAAAATATATGAACAAATGGAGAGGAAGACGGACACTCACGAGAGGAATAAAAACCCTGCTGCCCCTCTCTCTGCATTAATTGTTGTGTGGAAGGAAGGATTAAGGAAGACTCCACAATTAGAAGACATCTGGAGAGAGGTATGTGTTCTTACATTCATTTGCAGTGCTCATGGCTACACACTTTCCTTCTGAAATCTTTGCCGGAAAAATGGCCTTGTTGAATTGCGGTTACTCGAAAAGAGCCTTTGTTACATTCCTCGCCCGATCAAGAAAGGCAAAGAGTTTGTATCCCCTGTACCAGATGTACCGCACGATCGATCGAGAGATCGATCCCATCACTCCTCCAGAGAATCAAGTCCAGTTTACTCCAAATTGCACATCTGAGAGGTAAACGAGTCTTCTATTTTCTATGTTTTTTTTTCTCTAATTGATTATGATTTAACAGGATTCAAATTGAGATTGTGCGTGGTTGTTGTCTTGATTTGGGATGTGCAGTTGGAGGAGTTCGGTAAAATGGTGTATCTGGATGCGGACATTCAAGTCTTTGACAACGTTGATCATCTATTCGACATGCAAGATGGGTATTTCTATGCTATCATGGACTGCTTCTGCGAGAAGACGTGGAGTCACACTCCTCAATATAAGATTGGGTACTGCCAGCAGTGCCCCGACAAGGTGATGTGGCCTGCTGAGTTGGAGAAGGAGCGCGCATGATGGATGTTCGTAACCTTGGAGAGCATGATGGAAACTCTCATGTCTACCCCTCCAACACCCTTTGCAGAGCAGGTATTTCATATTTGCTTCGTTTTATCTTTGTAAACAATACTAATTTTGCATAACCTGATATTAACTACAGTAACCCCTCTTTCTTTGCAGGATTTCTTGAACATGTTTTTTCAGCAGGTGTACAAACCAATCCCTTTGGCGTACAATCTGGTGCTGGCTATGTTATGGCGTCATCCAGAGAATGTCAACATTGAGAGAGTTAAAGTCATCCATTATTGTGTTGCGGTAAGGTTCTTTCTCCTCTTTACTAGGCTTGGTGTAAGTGTTTTATCCTTCTATAAACAACTGACAGTGGATTTTTATTGATGGATTTGCAGGGTTCAAAACCGTGGAGATTCACCGGCAAGGAGGAAAACATGGATAGGGAAGACATCAAGACATTGGTGAACAAGTGGTGGGAGATATTCAATGACGAATCACTTGACTTCACATCAAATGATAGAAAAACAGTGCAGACCTCTCTTCCTGAGGCCTTGCGTGGTGAAATGCCCAAGCGCGCCAACATATTACCTGCTCCATCAGCAGCTTGAGAAAAAATCTCTCATGCTCCGATGACAGACATGCATTAGCATTATAACAATTTGTAAATTATAATACATAGGGACGAACTTGTAAATAGTAATGGTCCAGAGTCCAGTGAGACCATTTACAGGGAAAAAAAAAGAGGTGCGCAGACGCCTAAACTTGCTTTTCTCCATGAAAATTTACCATATTTTTAAGGTATAATTTCATAAATATTACATTGATTCTTAGCCCATTCAATCAAATGTTACATAATTTTACCATGATTGCTACATGAGCATGACTATTTCACATTTTGAAGTTCAAATACGATATATCTGATTGGTGCCCTATACATTTTTTAGTATAATTATTTATTTTATTTTTATTTATATTTTTTGGTTGGTTAATATGTAGATAGTTATTAATCTTGTCAATACAATTGGTGAGGATAATGGTATGTTCTTTTATTTCCCCATCCACCAAAATTCAAATTGTCTTGTAACTACCAAATTTTGGTAGTCCTTATTTTTTGGTAGTCTTTCACTTTTTTTTTGCTCCAAAATTTTAAAAAATAAAATTGTTAAAAATCTATCAAGCCACAACTAAAATTAGAATATGGCACATGGGTGGTTGGTGTTTCATTTGTCTTAAATTCATTTATGAATGAATGAATGATGAATTTAATTTTAAAATTAGTTTTGTTGGTACGATGAAGCTCAATCAGCATAACCATTTAGCCCAATCAGCATAACCGTTCTTTGGCTGTAACCACTACTTCTTGGTCTTTTGTTTTTTCTTTCGATGACCTTTCATCTTCCTTCGTGGGTCATCTTCTTTATGCTCTTTTCTTTGGAGATTGACGGCAGATGATAATATATACTGGTGATGCACAGAGCTGCTGAAATGATGTTCTGTAATGGATTTAGTAAAGAGAGTCCCCTGCTTTGAAAGTGGATGTAGTCATTCTGACGAACCACTATAAAATCTTTGTGTTCTTTATGTGTTCTGTGTGTTTGTGTATGTATTCATTTCTGATTTAAAATTTCTATGTTTTCTTTTTCATTTGTTTGCAAATTTCATCTACAAGTTTATGGTACTCATTGTGATGTCTATGTTCATTGTGCTATGTGGGTCATTGTTTTGAGTTTAGATTTTAATTTTCATCATTAGGATAGTGCTCTTTCCCAAAACTGTTTTTAGTTCTTTAATGGTCATTCACAATTTAGTTCATGTTGCTATTCATTTAATATCATTCCATTATTTTTATTTGCCAAAAAATAATTAAATTTCTTAAAGTATTTATATCCTTGTCCACCAACTACTATATTTAATGAATTTCCAATAAAAATAAAAATATAAACTATCTAGTGATAGGCCTATAAATATGTCTCATAACAGATTGCCTGGTCATCTTTATACATATAGTTAAGTCTTCTTTATAAGACTTGCTATTAGAAAAAATGTATTCAGAGTACTTCCATCTGTACTCCGCTAGAAACTGTATGTCCTTTCGCTGTACATCGTTCATGGCTGAAAAATTGATGTAACTTTCTGGGATTTCACCACACAACAGGTTCGAAGAAAGGTCTATAATCTGAATCCGAGGCATTCTACCGATCTGCAGAGGAAGTTCGCCATTGAATTTATTATATCTCATCACCAAAACTTGCAGACTTGATAAATTAGCAATCCAATCTGGGATGTCCCCGGTCAAATTGTTTTCTCCAACATCAAGCACTTGTAACGCTAAAAATTTTGTAAAAGAAAGCGGAAGAAGTGCTTGTATGTTATTCTTTTGGATGCGGAAAGACCTAAGCTGTGTCATATTACCCAACTCTTTAGGGATCTTACCCTCCAAATAATTATTTGCTATATTGAGCACAACAATCTGTGATAGGCTGCCAAGGCTGCCAGGAATCTCTCCATCCAAATGATTGTTTTCTAATTTCAGCATCCGAAGATTTAGCAAACCACCCAAACTAGCAGGGACACTGCCTGTTAACAAATGACAGAGGAAGGCTTCCACTCAACTGACTATCTTTTAATCTTAATGTGACGAGGGCAGGAAGATTTCCAACAGGAGAAGGGATTTGACCGATAAGCATGTTGCAACTAAGATCTATGTAAGATAGATTCATATGAAAACCAAAGCTAGCTGGTATAGTACTGCTCAATAGATTGTGTGAGAGGTTTAAAAGTTTAAGATTGGTGAGATTTCCAACAGTCGTGGGAATGCTCCCAACGATGCTGTTCTGGGAAAGGTCAAGGTATGTGAGGAAATGAAGATCTGCTAAGCGAGTGGGTATAAAACCATTTAAAGCATTGGAACTCAGATCGAGTGAAGTTAATTTGCTCATATTTCCTATCCAACTAAGTATTGATCCTGAAATGTTATTCCTACTTAGGTCAAGAAAACGAAGGGAGGAAAGCTTGACCAAAGAATTAAGCATGGTGGAACCTTGCAGACCACATGAGGACAGCTCCAGATGCTTAAGCTACGAAAGACTACCAATACCCGGGCTTATTTCAGCGCCCTGCAATTGTAACCCATTCAATACAATATATTTTAGTGATGACAGCCTAGCGAGCCACTGTATGCTTAAATTATTTGCTCTTCCATACTAACTCTTCAGCCTAGACATATCTTGTAAATGCAAGAAATAGAATAACAGAACCAAAAGAAAAATAGCAAATCAAACGAATGCTCAGGATGAAAAGAATATAAAACAACACGCATACAGAAGACCAAAGAGTTTAACGTGGTTCACCATTTCATGGCTACATCCACAACGAAGGGCATTCATTCATTCATTTTGATAATACATCTCTCTGTGTGTTTGCATACATCTCTGTATCACTGTAGAAGAGTAGCAAAAAAATGCCTTGCATCCTAAAAGATTCTTATCTCAAACCTCCTACCAAACATCTTACATCTGGAATCAACGACCCAGAACCGACAACAGTTACAAGCCAAGAATGGCAATGTGCAGATAGAGCGGTTTCAAAGAATCAAAGACAAGAAGTGGCCATTACAATTGGGCTTCAATAGCCACGTGCCCAACAATCTCCCACTTGAAGACCAATGGGATCGCCAATGAAGCTGCTCTGAGAGAGATCCCCTTCGTGAAATTCAGTGTCATAGATGAACAAGACCGAGAGAAGATCTACAGAACTTGAACTTCTCTCAAGGAACAACCTTGGTTAATGCATCCGCCAGATTGACCTTTGTGTCAATTTTTGTGACCTGCAACTTGCCTTCATCAATAACATGGCAAATAAAGTGGTATCGAAGGTCAATATGTTTGGTTCGACTGTGGAAAGTTGAATTTCTAGCCAAGTGAATAGCACTATTGCTATCACAATATAATAGAAATACTGATTTCAGACAGCCCAGTTCGGTCAACAAATGCTCAAGCCATATAATTTCTTTGGCTCCTTCCGTGAGTGCAATGTATTCAGCCTCTGTGGTTGACAGAGCTCCAACTTGTTGCAACCGAGAAACCCAACTAATGGCTGCCCCGACAAATATAAAGACATAACCAGTGGTAGACCAGCGTTTGTCTAAATCTCCGGCCATATCTGAATCAACATAACCATGGAGCTAAATGTCAGTACCTCCAAAACATAAACAAAAATGTGAAGTACATTTCAAGTACCGTAGAATCCACTGAACTACCTGCCAGTGTAATTTGTCCGGATGACTCATGAATCTGCTCACAACTACAACTGCTTGTGCAATGTCTGGACAAGTACATACCATTGCATACATTATACTGCCAACTGCAGATGTATATGGAACAGACCTCATCTATTCTTCTTCTTCCTGATTTTTTGAAGACATAGCTGAAGATAGGCGGAAATGATCAGCCAAAGGAGTAGATACCGGTTTAGCATGAGACATATTAAATTTGTCCAACACTTTGGCAATGTAGTTTGCTTGGGACAACCTGGGTTCTCTTTTATTTCTGTTTCTAAATATGTACATCCCAAGTATTCTTTTGGCTGGTCCGAGGTCTTTCATGGCAAAACGAAGAGCCAACTGTTGCTTCAGTTGAGCAATAATCTTAACACTAGTACCAGCAACTAACATATCGTCAACATAGAGCAAAATGATGACAAACTCACCAGTATTGAGCTTCTTGTAGTAAACACAAGGATCTGATTCACACCTATTAAAGTTGTTATCAGTCATGAAGTGGTCAAATTTTAAATACCATTGTCTTGGAGATTGCTTTAGCCCATACAAACTCCGCTTCAACTTGCAAAATAAATGCTCCTTACCTAGTTGAGCAAAACCTTCAGGCTGCTCCATGTAGAAAAGCTATTTTCACATCGAGTTGTTTAAGTTCTAAATCCCAAACAGCTACCAAACCCAACACATCACGGATTATGTCCATTCTGACAACTAGAGAAAAAATTTCAGTAAAATCAATACCTTTTTGCTGATCAAATGCCTTGATGACTAATCTGGCCCTGTATCTTTTACTCCCTCCGTCTTTGTCTTTCAAATGATAAACCCATTTGTTCTTGAGAGGCTTTCAATTTGGTGGAAGAGGAACCAAATCCCAGGTGTTATTGACTCTCAATGACTCCATTTCTTTGTTCATGGCTGCCATCCAATCGTGTGCATTTTCATGCTTACAGGCTTGTTTATATGTTGTCAGCTCTGTGTAATCAGAGAGCAATAACTCAGTCATCGTATTTCACAGGTCTCCTCTTCTCACGGGTAGACATCCTCAAAGTTGGACCTTGCTCTGGCTATATATTGGAGTCCAGATTTAGTCTCTGGAGTAAATTTTGAACATCATCAACCTCTGATTGTAGAGGACTCTATGGCAAGCTCCCCTGTCTCTGCAAACTGCTCGGTGCATTTAGAGTGCTCGACTCATTCACACTGCCCTGCCTTGAAGTTCCAATAGGTATTGAAAATTGACCTCTGGATTTCTGTGTAGAAGCACCTTCTATAGGCATGGAGATAACAAAGTGAGACTGCATTTTATGCATAAGGGAGTGCATTTGGGGAATTGCAGACTGTGAGGCACTGGAGAATGGCAACGTTGTATCAAACAAAGGCTACATTGACTGTGTGAGGGGTAGTGGTTTGATATTAGAAGGTTGTGGTGAAGTATTAGATGGCAGTGAATAGGGTGTTGGAGGCTGCGTTGAGGAGTCTAAAGGCAGCGTAGAAAGATTTAAAGGCTGTGTTGGTATATTAGATGGCAGTGAATGATCAAACACATGTTGCGTTGGCTGTTTAGAAGGCAGCAGACTTCCCTCTAAAGGTTCCGTGTGACCTTCAACTTGCAGAGTTGAAATTGCTAGTGGCTGCGCTGGGTAAGAGGGATGGTTTGATGGAGTTGTGAATAAAGATTCATCCATAGGGGGCTATGAATTAGGAACTATATGTGACTGTATATCATACGTTGGAGGCAAAGATAAAAAGTGAGAAGGCTACGAGGGTAAAGTGCATCCAACTGAAGGCAGAGTAGTGGTAGAAATAGGAGTAGATGTGGTATAATAATGATCAGAGGTAACTAATGGCTAAGAGAAAGTAATGGTAGGTTGCTTTACCTTACCATTATCAAACAAATCCACATCAACATACTCTGTCGGAGATGAATTGCAAGGTTGCAAACCTGGAAAATGCTTCTAATTGAACACAACATCGCGGCTATGGATTATGGTCTTTGCAATGAGATCCCAAAGACAAAAGCCAAATTGATCTTCACCATAGCCGAGAAAAACACACATTTTTGACTAAAAATCTAACTTAGTTCTCTGCTCTTACAGAATGTGAACAAAAGCGGCACAGCTGAACACCCGCAAATGATGATAGTAAATTCATTTTCCAAGCCATGTCTCCTCAGGTATGTCAAAATCCACCCTAGACGATGGAGCTCGGTTGATTAGATACACAACAGTATCACATGCCTCTGCCCAAAACTCTTTGCCCAATCCGGCATTGGAGAGCATGCATCTAGCTCTCTCAAGTATTGTGCGATTGAGCCTCTCAGTTGCACTATTCTCCTAAGGTGTATAAGGGATGGTCTTGATCTGTCGAATACCATGGTCTGCACAAAATGAATTAAACTCCAAAGAGCAATATTCTCCACCATTGTCTGTTAGTAGGCATTTAATTTTATGCCCAATCTGATTTTCAACAGCAGCCTTAAAAATCTTAAATTTTGAAAATACCTTAGATTTTCTGTTCAACATATAAATTTAGATTTTTCAAGTGCAGTCATCTAGAAAGGTTAAAAAATAATTTGCTCCACCGAAAGAAGTGACCTGAGTCAGACTGAAAATGTCAGAATGAACAAGTTCCAACGGAGTAGTTTTCTTGTCACACCCCGTTCTCAAGAAACTTGTCCGGCACTGTTTGCCATAAAGGCAATGTTCACATAATTCTAAATCGACGGAGGTGAGGCCTAGAAGCTAATTGCGCTGAAGCATAACTTGAAGACCTTTTTGGCTCATATGACCGAGCTTTTTGTGCGATATTTCAGACCCACTGTCCATAGCTGGCAAGGCAGCTCCCACTTCACCAAAACAGTCCAGAATATAGAGATTACCTTGCTTCTTTCCTCTTGCCATTACTAAAAGCCCCTTTGTAATTATCCATGAATCAAGAGAAAATTTAACATTGCAGCCATTGCCTATAAGCTGACTAACAGAAATTAAATTACTTTTTAACATGGGCACATATCTAACATCCATCCAAGTTAATTTGTCTCCATTTTCAGATTCAATATTATATCACCTTTTCCTAAAATGTCACATTCTTCATTGTCACCAACAAACACCTTACCGAATGTGCCTTCTTGAAAATTTGTGAAAGCTTGACGGCATGAAGTGGCATGAAATGAGGCACCGGAATCAAGGACCCACGAATCTACATTTGTGTCACTAGCTGATAGGACCAAAACACCATCACATGTGGTGTTTTTTTTATTATTTGTGCTCACTTTGCCTTGAGCTTTCTTGTAATTCCAGTAGTTCTTCTTATTGTGTCTGTGTTTTCCACAAAACCAACATGCACCGGTTTTGCCCCTAGACTTCGATCGTGGACCAGATTGTGATCTTCTCCGGTTGTTATATCTACCTCTATCTTGGCTTCTTCCCCTATTGCTTGTACTTACAGCTGTTAGAGCATC
Source organism: Cunninghamia lanceolata (assembly GCA_027924645.1). Lineage (NCBI taxonomy): Eukaryota > Viridiplantae > Streptophyta > Pinopsida > Cupressales > Cupressaceae > Cunninghamia > Cunninghamia lanceolata. Next base: position 3,328,844 of record BSBN01000236.1, read on the forward strand.
ATCAGATGAGGGTTCCTGATGTTTCCTTCTCATGTCTTCGCTGAGAAGAGTAGCTGCAATGTCATCAAAAACCAATGTACTCTTGGCTGCTCCAGAAGTGCTCACAACCATGACAACACCTTCCCAGCGATATGGTAAAGAACACAACAACAAAATTGCTTTAATCTCAGGGTCTAACTTGATACCCACCGAAGTTAATTGAGTAACTAAGGTGTTAAATTCATTCAGATGATTGGACATAACCCCACCTTCTTTCATTTTCAGGTTATATAATTTCTTCATAATAAATACCTTATTCAAAGCTGAAGCAATCACATACATGCTGGAGAGCTTTTCCCAAAGCTCTTTCATAGTACTCTCATTTTAGACATTAAATAATACATTGCTGGACAATGAGAGAAATATAGTTGCCTTCACTTTCATATCCAGCTTTTCCCAATCTTCATCTTTCATAGAACCTTGTCCTTTGGCTTTCCCCAGTAAGGTGAGTGACAAGTCTTGTTTGATAAGAAGAGACTCCATATGCACTTTCCAAAGACCAAAGTTTTGGCTTGTAAATTTCTCTATTTTCCATTTTTCTGAATCATCCATTTTGATTGCTGTACAGGTTCCAAAAAAAACTTCACAGGCTATCTCCTCGACCGAGCTTCACACAAAGCTCTGATACCAATTGTAAATGCAAGAAACATAATAACAGAACCAAAAGAAGAACAGCAAATCAAACGAATGCTCAGAATGAAAAGAATATAAAACAGCACACATACAGAAGACCAAAGAGTTTAACGTGGTTCACCATTTAATGGCTACATCCACAACGAAGGGCATTCGTTCATTTTGCTAATACATCTCTCTGTGTTTTCATACATCTCTGTATCACTGTAGAACAGCAGCAAAAAAATGCCTTGCATCCTAAAAGACTCCTATCTCAAACCTCCTACCAAACATCTTACATCTGGAATCAACGACCCAGAACCGGCAGTGGTTACAAGCCAAGAATGGCAATGTGCAGATAGAGCGGTTTCAAAGAATCAAAAACAAGAAGTGGCCGTTACGATTGGGCTTCAACAGCCACGTGCCCAACATATCTAAGTATGCTAAGTTTGCTAAAGAACCCAAACCTGCAGGCATCAGACTTTCCCAGCTGAAACTATTACCCCCGAAATCCAAATGCTTGAGATGTTTCAATTCAAGCAAGCTTGAGCTCATATTGCCTTGAAGGTAAAACCCATGGATATCCAACTTCGAGACCTGTCTACCCATCTCCACTTCATCACAATGGACACCTCTCCATGTACAACAATCTTCTCCCTCCCAAGAGTTCAGATTTCCGCCGGAGTCATTTAAACTATGCCTTATACTCAAAAGAGCTTTCAATTCGTGGAGAGGACATCCATCGAGACAATGAGATTGAAAGCTCAGAAAAAAGATAGAGTAAATGAAGAGGATACCCAAACCATTCATACGAGCCATAATTATCTTGCAGAGCTTTTGTTCTTCCACAGCAGCATGAAAATAGCCTACTCTTGGCTTTCTTTTATAAGGGAAAAGGAAAATGCCTGGAAATTCCTAGACTGCGATTTGCGTAACAGAATGGACGAAAAAGTCGGTTCCGGCATTACTGTGATTTCCCCTAATGTAGAAAAGCCAGACCCAGCATAGACTTTCAGCCGAAATACACGAATAATTGGAGCTCCGTATTAAGATGTATCAGGAAGATAATTGACTAACGACTATGCAATAAGATTTATTCAAAGCAGCAACAATTTTAAACCTCATCCACACTCCACATCCCAAAAAAAAAAAAAAAAAAAATTTCTTCCATTTTTATTGGTAAAGTTGATAGGTTCAATGGTCAACTTTAAATGCCTAGCCGTCATGAACACAGTTAGTCCCTGATAGCGTTCACAATGGCCGGAAGAAAAGGACAATACCTAGAAACTCGTTCGTTTCAGATTTTGAACAGATTTGACGGGAAAGTGAGGGCTGTACATGGCCTACCATACAAGCAGTACCGTGTCTCCCCTTAATTAATCAAAGGTGGGCCCAACATAGACATTGACCGGAAAAATAGAACTGGCGCTCGAGATGATCCACATTAACACCAGTCCTTACTTCCATTCCAATGAGAAAAAAGATGCGTGAGCGTCTGAAAACTTTCTTAGGCTTAAGAGGAAAATGTGAACGCTGCCATGCAATGGAAGACAGGGATAGGTAGTTGAGAAAAGACGCCACAGACTAGGGGAAGAAATTTTCAAATAAGACTATTTTAACCGGGTGGAACTTTGCGAGTAGCATAATAAGGGCGGGTCTTCATTCCAGGGGATGAAATAAGTGGTGCATCACATAGTGTAAATTTATTTCAAATATTTTCAATTAAGGGAGAGGGCCCAGTAGCCGCCCACCCTAACTTCGCGCACATCAAGCACATAGTTAGACATATCAAATTTCGACAATTTTTTATTTTATTTTTCCATATGCGACCGAAGAGCTTAAAGCTATTCTTTCGGCTTCTGGGTACTTATAAATTTCCTTGTAGGACACGTTATGTGCACATGGGTCCGAAAATGGTCATTTCAACATGTCGCCCCATACATCCGCACCGATGTGCTGGTAACTACTCACCATCACATTTGTGCACTTGTCTTAATTTCATTGGTTAATTTACAAATGTATTGGTGCATTTGTTAACATGTACAAATGTTATGAACATGTATTGGTGCATTTGTGTTAATTTATTTGGTTGGTATTTTACATGTATTGGTTCTTTTTAAAAATTTAATTGGGGGGTCAAGTGATTAAAAACATAGCGGTTATTGGGGCGTGGGCGGCAACTGGCCCCTATCCCTTAGGTCCTCCACCAATTATTAGAGCTACTTTTAAGTATATTTGTAATATACATGTTTTTTTCCATTATGTTTAGGATTCAATTTGATTAGTTTTTAAAATGTAATAAGATTTTAGAGAATAAAAAACTTTAGGCACAACAGTAATTTTTCCCTTTTACACATGTTTTTAGGCAGAACTAATACTAACTAGGGAAAACAACAATGACTAAATAATTAGTTTATAAGTGGTATATATTTTTAGTAAATTTGGTTTATGATATCATATACTTTGATTCTTATTATTATCAATTTTTGGAGATTTATTTGTTTTTCCTATATGCATTGTTCATCACCTTGGATCAAATTTGTGGGTATAAATTTTCAACCTATTTCACTTTTGCTGTCACAAATCTAATACCCGAACTTTCAAAATTCAAAATTCAAATTCTTTCTTTGTTAACCATTTCACTGGTAACTATGAGCGGACCTATCACGTGTTAATTGATTCGTAGACTTGGTTGTTGTATTTAAGGACATTCATGTACTCATTTGAAAGGGACCAAGGACTATCATTCTCAAAGCATGTTAGGGCTTATCGATAGAAGATTATGAGAGAATTATAGCAACATTTATTAGAGCATTATTAGATCACGTCTTCCTAGGTCTATTGCATGGTTGCTTGCTATCTTCGATCTTTCACTCGTAGTCATAATCTTAGTCCCACTATGGGTGTAAATGAGTACTTGACCCTCACAATTCAAAAGATTCCCCAAAGGTGTTCCTAAACACTACCAAGTCCTTGTGCATATTCAAACATATTAAAAATTAGGGTGAGCAAATTCTAACAATGTACATTCTATGAGATTATATTCGAAAGTTTCAAGTTAATTTCCACATGCAAGTTTAGGCTTGTACTCACAAAAATGAGATCGACACTTGCATGGTAACCTAAAGTGAAAAATGCTCAATTTGCAAATCTAAGATCTTCAACTATAATGTTAGCCACAAGAAGTTGATCAAACTAAATTAGAGACAAAAGATCTTCATAAAATAGTTTGGTGAAGAAAATATAATATACATTAAAAGGGTCCATGATGTGAAGTGGAGAGAAATGAGGGCTCATACAATAGTTGTTGAAAGTTCAATATTTAAGTGGAACAAATGGAGGAAATTTCTCATGATGCACTAAAAATGAATGTGACAAAATCATGCACATCATTGTGAGGAAAATAGGGTCTTAGTGATTCCTATTGTTCTATAAACATTACCTAGATAATTGTGGTTTTAGTGTCCATCACATATTATGCGTGCTTTGTATAATTTTTGGGTTTATGTTGGGGTATATTGTGAAGAGGATCTATTGATGGATGATTTAACACATACAACTCAAGTATAACTAAGATCACTCTAATTCTCCTGAAAAGATAATTGATCCAAAATTCAATCACCTCCAAGGTTTTGGTGGCCAAGCCATGGCAATGTTGGAGCAGCTAAGTGGTCGATGTTATTTGTTTGTTCAAAGGGCTTATACTGGTAATTTGAATTGTTTGACTAAATGATAGTAAATCTAAACCAAAATTGTTAAGGAAGATTCCTTCATCTGATCTTGTATCAAACTTTCCCATGTTTTCTTCATCTCTCTTAATATAGCACTTCCTTCCAAACACTCTAAAATATTTAATGGTAGGAGTTCTTCCATACCATAGTTCATATGGAGTCTTTGAACTATTGACCCTTGCTTGCACTCTATTTTGTATGTAGACTACAGTGTGAATAGCTTCTCTCCAATAGATATCCAGTAGATTTACTTCTTTCAACATTGTCCTTGCTGCTTCCTAAATTATCCCATTCTTCCTTTCCACAACTCCATTTTGTTGAGGAGTCCTAGGAGCTGACAAATGCCTTTTTATTCCATGATCTTCACAAAAACAGTTAAACTCATTGGAGGTGAACTCACCACCTCTGTTAGACCTCAAGCACTTGATTTGCATATCTATTTCATTTTCGACCATAACATTAAATGCTTTAAACTTTTCTAGAGCTTCTAATTTTTCTTTGAGAGGTTACCCAAGTCATTCTAGAGTAATCATCAATTAACAACATGAAATACATGTCACCTTGAAAGCTTCCTATTCTTGTAGATCCACATAGATCTGTATCTACCAACTCCAACGGTCCTATGGTAGAATACTCTTTGGTTTTGAAATTCTTTCTTGTTTGCTTCCCAATCTGACATTCCTTGCAAATTGCATTTATAGGCTTTGTAATTCTTGGAAGATCTCTCACAGATTGAGTAGAGCTAATCCTCACTAGGCTTTCAAAATTGATGTGACACATTCTTCTATGCCATAGCTTACTTTCATTGATTTGAGTCATAAAGCACATACCATTAGCACCTTTGAGCTGATATACATTTCCTTTTGTCCTTGTTCCTGTAGCAACCAGAGTTCTAGAGCTTTCTTTTTTGATCTCACATCCACCATCCTAAAACATAAGGTTATATCCTCTACTACACATTTGTCCTACACTTAGAAGATTATGTCAGAGACCCCTAGCATAGAGAACATCATCTGTATTATGCTCATCAAAACTAATTGAACCTTTTCCATAGATCTTAGCAGATGCATCATCTCCAAACTTAAAAAAACCTCCATCAAACTTCTCAAGCTTAACAAACTGTTGGTGTATAAATAACATGAGTTATTCCTAACATAACCATAGTTAGGTAGTTTTCCTCACATGTGGAAAGACTAAGTCCTCTTGTTGAGTCATTAGTAGATGTGTCGCCTGATATTCGATACATCGCCACTACATTTGAGGGTGGTTGAACCTTGAGCTATTCTCTTGGTTCCATTTTTGCCATCTCTCCTATTCTTGTGGAGACTTGTTCCTGAAGCTTCACCTATTTATACCAGTTCCATTGTAAACCAATTTAGTTCATTTTCAATACATTGCATTTGTGTTTGATCTCTAACCCATTGATCTTGGACTTCTGCTCACACATGGTATTAGAGCAAGTGGAATAGCATCAAATTGTTTTCTCATTGATTACATCTCGATTGGTGAATCTTTGCAACCTCTCTTGCATGCTAGGCTCAATCCATCCTTCTATCACTGCATATCGAGGAGGTAAAATTTTGTTTCAAAGCACATTTGAAACGGGCTTGTTTTTGTAGGTCATAATCATCATTGGTAGAGATCATCAACCCTCACCATAGTGAGATCAAATCATTGCTAGGAAAGCCTCACAGAGAGGCATTTTTCTCTGGTTTTTGTGCCTCACAAAAAGGTTGATCTATATATTGTGACATAAAATTTTCATAATAGGCCCCTGGTCATATGGTTTTTAAGCCCTTGGTCACACTCTACCACAGGGGGCTTATCTTTTTCCCTATCAATTTTTTTCTCCATATATTATTTTGCTCAAAATTTTATTTTCAAGCATATTGAAATTTTTTTTGAATGGATATCTTTTTGCATATGCAAAAATTGTAAAGGCTATAAATTTTGCATATGATCTCATACTCGAGTCGTTCAAAAGGAAAAAGTGCCTAATTTTTTGTCCTCTATCATTCTAGCCTATCAATGCACTATTATTATAAAGTGCCTGTGCATGTTAGTTTAGAGTGACAAAAACACTTCTTTAATAAATTGAGCAATCTTGGGGGAAAACTACAAATAATCAAGGGAGGAAATCTATGTGTTCATATTGCACACTTCTTAGGGAAGTGTTTCTTGTGAGAATGTTACATTTTTCACGTCTCACTTTCACTTTCTCTATTTCTCTTTCTTTCAAGTTTTCTGCATCTACTATCTACGTTATTAAAAGGCATCATGGAGTCTATAGTTCCTATTCCTCCACTAACACCTTTCAATTATCAAGATTGGAAGCTTAAAGTCGGTCTCGTGCTCAAAAATAAGGGCCTATATAGGATAACTATGGGAATAGAAAAAGAACCTAATGTAGCTAAAGAGAAAGAAAAGTTTTTTCAACAAATGTGATCAAGCATTTGGCTTTCTGTATTTAAATCTATCTCTAGAATTATTTTTTCATGTCAAAAACTTAACTACACCTAATAAAGTGTGGGATACTTTAGGCAAACTATTTGGAAAAATTGATGAACTTATAAGTCATGAATTGGAAAATCAGCTCTTAGGTCTTAGTCCTAGAAATTACTCAACTTTAGAAGATTTCTTCACAAAATTTAAATCTTTAAAGTTACAGTTAAAAGATTGTGGAATTGACAAGAAAGAGGATCAATTAATCCTTTCAGTACTTTCCAAATTAGGTCCAGAATTTTCTGTGTTTGTATCAACTTTCTATTCTACTAAAAGTGCTCTTAGAGCATCATGGAAAATGCCCACTCTAGATAAATTCATTTATGATCTCACAAGGGAACAGGAGAAACTAATTCAGATGAGTTCTTTGAAGTCTACGAAGCCTCAGGCTCTAATTGCAGGGAATGACAAGCCAGAAACTTCAAATGGGAAGAAAAACACTAAAAAGGACAAGGATAGAAAGAAAGTAGATAAAATTGATGATATCAAAAAGGATAAATCTTCTCAAAAAAGTAAGCACATAACAGAGAGGATCATATGTGCCTTTTGTTAAAAACTAGGGCATGATGAACATAAATGTATGATGAAGCAAATTGAAAGTCTCTCAAATATTCTTAAAAAGAATAACATTGGGCTACTTGATTCTATCAAGGCATCTACATCAACTTAGGATAATAACAAGGACAAAGAGAAATCAAAAGGCAAATCTCTAGTTGTTACATCATCTTCATCTTCATCTCCATCATGGATTATTGATTCTGGTGCTACTCATCATATGGGTTCTTCTTAGATTGCATTCACATCCTTAGAGCCATCCAGAATATCTTCAGTCAACTTAGGTGATGATACCCCAGCATTGGTTAAAGGGAGAGGGTCTGTTGAAATCGAAGGAGGGATATTGTCAAAAGTTCTAAGTGTACCTTCATTGTCAACTAATCTCCTTTCAGTGTATCAAATAACACACTTAGGGAAGGGTTTGAGAGTTCATTTCTCTCCAAATTTAGTTGAGATAAGAGAATTACAAAGTAATAACTTAATTGCCATAGGGGAAGCCAATCATCAATCCAAATTGTATACCTTCTCAAGTTTTTCTATAGATATTTCTCCAAAGGCACTACTAACTCATTCAGACAAGGTTAGTAAATTATGGCATGAATGGTTTGGCCACCTTAACTACCATTATCTTGAACAACTATGGCAACAAAAAATGGTTAATGGATTACCAAAAGTCAAGTTTTCTAAAGGACTATGTGAAGGTTGTGCACTTGGTAAACATCTCGAAGCAAAGTTTGACAAAAGAGAAACTTGGAGGGAAAAACAAGTCTTAGAACTTGTTCATAGTGATGTTTCAGGAGCTTTTCCACATCCTTCTTTTATAAAGGCTAGATATGTTCTCACATTTATCAATGATTTCTCATATTTTACATGGGTCTACTTCCCTAGGAAAAAATCAGAAGTGTTTGAATCTTTTAAAGATTTCAAAGCCTTGGCCGAAAAATAGTCAGGGAAAGTCATCAAGATTCTTTGGATAGATAATGGCAGAGAATATGTTAATAATATTTTTGAATAGTTTTGCATAGCAGAAGGGATAGATTTGCAACACACAATTCCATATACCCCTCAACAAAATAGTGTAGCAGAATGTAAAAATAGGTCTTTAAAGGAGATGGCAAACTGCATGATTCATTCTAAAGGGTTAACACTATCTTATTGGGATGAAGCTATCAATTGTGCATGTTACATTCAGAATAGAGTTCCTCATAAAGTCTTAAATGAATCACCCCCTCTGAAGCTTGGAAAGGATGGAAACTGACAGTTGATCACTTCAGAGTTTTTTGTTCACCTGCTATGGCTCGCATTCCTAAAGAACATCACAAGGTAATGGATGCATAATCCAAACCTTGTATCTTTGTTGGATATCCAGAAGGTGTTAAAGTCTATCATCTACTACACCCAACCACACATGTGTTGTTCATCGAGCAAAGTGTCAAGTTTCAAGAAATACCCCTTGAAATAGTTCTTGACATTCCTCGACATACTATTGATTCTCAGGATCATGAAAATACCTTCGATAGTTCATATCATTTGCAGAAGTCTTATAGTTCAGAAAGCAGTTCTTCTTCTTCTTCCAGTTCACATAGTGATGATATAGAGCATACATCTTCATCAAGTTCAGGGATCGAATTAGAAGTTACATATTTTCACCAAACTCACCCATATCAAGATCTTCACAAGTAGATTCTTGGGTACATACTACTGCAGATAACAGACAGAATTAGACAAACTTTCAAGGGGAATCTCATGCTTTCTTTGATTCAGTGTCTGATCCACAGACATTTAAAGAAGCATCAGGCATACCTAAGTGGGATGTTGCCATGAATGAGGAATATGATTTCTTAATCAGAAATCACACTTGTGACTTAACTTCTCTTCCTAAGGGAAGATAAGTAGTTCAATGTCAATGGATATATCAGACTAAATATGCAACAAATGGGTTAGTTGACAAGTACAAAGCATGGTTAGTTGCAAAAGGTTTTTCTCAAGTTGCAGGAATTGACTACACAGAGACCTTTTCACCTGTTGCAAAGATGACTTCAATCAAACTCACACTTGCTATAGCTGTAGCACATGGGTGGTTAGTACATCAAATGGATGTAAAGAGTGCCTTTCTTCTTGGAGACCTTGAGGAGGAGATCTACATGGAACAACCACTAGGGTTTGTTCACGATTCATCCTTAGTATGTATGCTAAGGAAATCTATCTATGGCCTAAAACAAGCACCGAGGGCTTGGTATGGTAAGATGGATTCCTACCTTCTATCTTTAGGGTTCACTTGATGCAATTCAGACCCCAATGTGTATCTTCTACAACATGATGATTCATTGTTAATACTGGTACTTTATGTTGATGACCTTTTAATCACTGGGAGTGCTTCCTCTGCTATTGTGGTAGTAAAATCAGCACTTCAAGAAAGGTTTGATATGATAGACTTAGGGTTATTGGATTACTTTCTTGGTATTGAGATATCTCAATCAATTCAAGGATAGTTCTTACTCAACCTAAGTATGCTCTCAATTTACTTGAACGATTTCACATGTCTAATTGTAAACCATCTCCAACTCCCTTCTTATTTGGTGTTAAGCTTGAGACATCCTGTCCTACTCCATTAGTTGATGTAACATTATATAGACAACTAGTAGGCAGCCTCATTTACTTAACACACACCAGGCCTGACATTGCATATGCAGTTGGCTTAGTTTCCAAATTTATGCAGGAACCTCATGAGTTGCATTGGAAAGTAGCTAATTTGTATTCTTAGTTACCTTCATGGTACAGTTGTATTTGGGATACATTATAGAGTTGGTTCCATAATTGATTTGGTTGGATTCACAATTCAGATTGGGCTGGTGATACCAAAAATTGCAAGTCTACTTGGTTCAGGTCCTATCAGTTGGTCTACCAAGAAGCAAAATGCTATTGATATATCTTCTATAGAGGCAAAGTTCTAAGGAGCTGTTAACTTAGCTACTGAGGCCATATGGCTTCAAGGCATCATTTCTAAATTTGGCATTCTTCTCAGACAAACTACAATTATCTATTGTGATAATCAGAGTACAATCCAAATATAAAAGAATCTAGTTCAACATCAATGAACCAAACACATTAAGATTCATATGCATTATATTCGTGAGCTCATTCATGATCAAATCATCAACTTAGTATTCTGCCAGTCATCAGAACAAGTCACTGACACCTTCACCAAACCCTTTACAGAAAGCAAGTTCATCCATCTACGATCTCTTCTTGGCATGCGGTCTACATCGACATCATCTTCATCTAGAGGGGCCATCTAAATTCCTCTCTTTGTTTTCTCTCTTTAGGAGGAAAGTTTTTTCCCATAGGGTTTTCTTTCTTTCTCCATTTTATGAGAGATATTTTGTAAATGAGTACCTAAAATGGCACACAGCTAGGACTCATATTTCATAAACCGACCTAAGCTATGCTTAAAGGGGGGTGTTGGTGTATAACTCACATGAGTTATTCCTAAAATAACCATAGTTAGGTAGTTTTCCTCACATGTGGAAAGACTAAGTCCTCTGGTTGAGTCGTTAGTAGATGTGTTGCCTCATATTTGACACATCACTTCTACATTTGAGGGTGGTTGAACCTTGAGCTATTCTCTTGGTTCCATTTTTTCCATCTCTCCTATTTCTCGTGGAGACTTGTTCCTCAAGCTTCACCTATTTATACCAGTTCCATTGTAAACCAATTTAGTTAATTTTCAATACATTGCATTTGTGTTTGATCTCTAATCCATTGACTTGGACTTCCACTCACACACAAACTTATTCTTATCACCTGTCATATGATTTGAACATCCACTATCAGTTATCAAGTAGTCTGCCTCTTCTCTTGCATGAAAATTGGTTACCAAAGCTCCTTTCATATTGTGCCCTAGAGCAATTTCCTTCATACATCTTTCAGAGTCAGTAGAATTAGTTCCAACATTCAAAGCCATGAACAAGCATTCATCACTTTCATCATCCAGATACTCAGACTCATCATTAGATATGTTGGCATCTTCTTTATACATAATAACTCCTCTTGATTATTTACCTTTGTTATCCTTGTATTTGTCATTTGAGATTTTGACTAGACATTTTGAAGCATAATGACCTATCTTTCCATAGTTAAAATATTTGAAGGGTAATTTAACTCTGTATTTTCTAGTGCCCTTTTTCAATCTTCTTACAAAATTTGCTTCCAGTTCATCAAAATCATTTGGATCCAACATCTCATTCTTTTCCATCTAGCTAACCTTAAAATTAGTCTCTTTTCATGAATCATCTTGACCAAACTCTCTTAATTCGAAACTAGTTAAAGTACCAAACAACTGATCCCTAGTATAATTATCTAAATTTTGAGCTTCTTCAATAGTAGAAACTTTAGCACTATAAGATTTTGGAAGAGTTCTTAGTACCTTCTTTACCACTTCATTTTCCTCCAGCTTTCCACCAAGACCATTGATGGAATTGACTTCATCGACTCTATACATGTAGCTTGCAATATTTTCATCCTCTAACATCTTTAGGATTTCAAACATGGTCTTCAAATTCTACATCTTTGCTTGATTGACCTCGGCATCTCCTTCATAGATACTTTCTAGCTTCTTCTAGATCTCATGAACAATTTTGTAGATCATTACCTTCACTAATTCTGAATTAGAAAGACTATTTAGAAGCGCACTCCTTGCCTTGCCAATGTTCTCATATTCTTTAATCTCATCATCATCTTTTTGACCACCAATAGATATATTACATTCTTTTTCAACTAACTTCCATACACCATACTCTAATGAGACAAGAAAGCACTCCATACTGATCTTCCAAGAAGCATAATTTGTTCCATTAGACAAGGGAATCTCAATACTTTTCTTGTGCGCCATCTCAATCTACCACAAGTAGTTAAGCTTCTTCAAGGAACTTAGCTCTAATACAAATTGTTAGATACAAAGGACAATTGAGAGGGGGGGTGAATCAGTTGTACATTAAAAAATTAAACCCTCAATACTATTCTAACCCTTATTAGCCATCAAACTCTTATTATGCATTAGCAGATTGTAAACATATGAGACATCAATGCAAACACATCCAAACACATAAGAACATTAGATTTATAGGGAAAACCTAAGAAGGGAAAAACTACTATGAGGATTAGCTCACATATAAATGAATAGCAACATTTAATACAACAGGCTCACTGCCAGAGGGTTCACTGCCCAAAAGAAGAAGAAAGGCTCACTACCAGAAGGACTCACTGTCTAGAAGAAGGAAGAATAGAAGAAGATTTTTATAGAGAGATCCACTATCTCATGGCAACAAGAGTATTCCACCACCGCAACCTTTGGCTCACTATCTCCAATAACTTCAGGTAGACTGAAATGTAGACACCTTCTTCTCACTGTATCTGAAAGTCATAAACTTTTATGCTCCCACTCAAATCACCACACTTGATTATATCTATATCTTGCACTGTGTATATTTTCTAATCAAACTTCATCTTGCATTTATATCATTCATAGCTTAAGAAGTATCTTCAAGTCATCCACAAAGAGACATATGCACTTCAAATGTGCAAACACCAAATAGGTCAGCACCAAACACCTCCATGGTGGAAGGAAGTGAATGCAAACCACACCATGGGTTAATCAGGACCCAAATCTACATCAACACGGTACACCACACTTCCACAAGCAATGGAGCACATTCATAATTAGTGCTAACATGCTAGGTTGGCCAAACCTACATTAACGCCCTTAAGAAGTTAAGTTCCTGCTTCATCAGGTCTGGAAACAACTTGCAGACCACATAAAAACATCATACAATATTCCTGAATATTCCACTCTTCTACAATACTGCCTTAGCCATCTGAACTAAAGAATGCCTTCATCCTGCATATCAGGGTGTACTACCACTTGAATTCCATCACAAGGACTAAACTTGCGGAGCAACCCAACACCAGAGACTCCAAGGGAAAGTAGATACAGACAATATAAGCATATTCTGAGATTCACAAGTCAAGAAACCTCAACGCAGAGAAATGTGAAGCAATCTTCTTTCTCCCATACATCCTTCTTTATAGGCAAACACTCTATCAAACACATCTTCAACTGTTGCACGATCCAAAACTTGAAACTCTAGCTATTACACCTCTAAACACCTCTAATCATCATGTCCAAATTGCACAAGGATATCTTCACCCATGAATAAATGCAGAGCACAACACTAAACACCTCTCTCACACTGCACACTCTTTCATTCAAATTTTCTCAAAAGCACTTGGAAACTAAGTGAACCATCTGCATCAGCAACACTTCTCATCATGACTACACTAGAGGTTGACATTAATAACAATATATGTATAGAGCTTCTGGAAGAGACTGTGTGTTTCTTTTTTTGGATTAATGTTTCAGATCACACTTCGTGATCCATCATCAGGATGACATTACAAATGACAGCACTAGCTTCCAACAACTCCAGTGCTAGGGGTTGACATCAATGACAACACTAGCAAGCTTTCAACACATGGTAGAAAATAATGGTTCTCTAGTTGTTGTAGTTGTTAACCATAAAATAGATTTCTTCACCATTCTGATTCATATTATTCTACATCAAGTGGAGAATCTATGCCATCATATTTACTAGACATTCTTGAATTTGAATCATTTTATAAAAAAAATTTCCAACTACTTCCTCTTGCAACATATTTCTCTTTTCTTTGTCCATAGTCATGTCTATCACAATCTCTAGATTTTTTTTTAAAACTCCTCTTTCTATTGCTTGGTAATCTTCTTCTTTTCTCTTAGATGGTATATAAAACCCCTATCACTAGGCTACATATAGCATAATCTGTAATCAATTTGTTAGTTATTTAATTAGGCTAGCAAGATAACTAGCTTTGATACTACTGTAATGTCCCTAGCTTAGATTTTAAGGATATGTGCTAAAAAAATTCTAGTTGAAACATAGACTAAAATCATAACAATTATACAAATACTTAATCCTTTGAAAAGATTTGAGATCATAGTCTTTAGAAATTTACAAGATTTGGCATGTTTAGGAATTACCAAAGAATACACATCTAACACTTCACTGTTGCAATCAATATCCAATCAATTTCCTTTATTACTTGCATGCCATCTATAATATAGAGAAACTAGCTATATTTGTTAATGATTTATCATGAGAGCGTGCTCTAGAAACAAAGGTCAATTAAACCATTTACTATAGAAGTCAATGGCATTCTATCAGGAGTTTTGACATGAAATCTCAATCTAATACCTCATATGGCAGTACCCCTATTTGATCTAAGGTCAAATTTAAAATTGAACTCCTTAATAACTACTCGCACCTCATCCCTATTGGAATGGCATGAATTTTCTTCAATAGGAAGTAGCCTGCATGTTCCTTATGAAAAGAATCGTTAAAATACCATCACTAAATCCTCATGTGGTGTAGCAGAATAGTGACCTTCCTTCTTGAAGAAGCTATATTTATTAATGAAAAATCATCATAGGATGGGATATGACTAATATCTTCTTTCCATTAGATAATAAATTAATCCAAATACTCCTTAAATAGGTATCAACCCAGAGTGAAATGAAACAACTCATCTTTTCACCATTAAAGACATGCTACACCACAAATGAAATTGCCACACCTATGATATGATATGATTCATATACAATCAAGCCACCATGAAATTTTCCCTTGACCTCCTTAGTGTGCTTTATAAAGAGAGTAAATGCCTCTTTTAATGGACTACTTAATAGTTTACCACTAGAAAATTATAAGGTGGTCTTGTGTCTATTAATGCACAATAATAGCAAATTTATATTCTTGTAAGAAAATTATATAAGTAGAATGAAAAAATATAAGGTGGGTTAATGATAATATTATGAAAAAAACCCACAATTGCATATCCAACCAATAACCATATATTGATTTGTAATATAAAAAGGGACATTGCTCTATAATCAAATCTCCACACCACTAAATGTTGGAATTACTGAAAAAAATCACACAAACTGGAAACTGATGCAACCACTTTGAATCAACCATACAAACCAATATCAGAGAACATTATGACATCAAACCTCCCAACTGATGCACAATAGAAGGATGTAGTCAATAAAATCAATACTAAAACTGGGATGTTGATGAAGCTTTATGCAATCCCTATCTAGAATCACCAATGGAGTTCAAGAGTTTTCATTCTTGAATCTCAAGGGGTTTCATCCCCAAGCTTTAAATTTCAAACACACACATTTAGAAATTGAGAGAAATTGATATTTCATGTTTGGATAATCAAGAGCTACTTTTCCCCTCCTTTATAAAATTGGTGAGGAAATAAGTAATGATTATGTCTTTTGTATTTCCTCTCCATCAAATATCAATCAATAATTCCCCAAATTGTGGATTGAAACTCCCACTCCCAACAATAATTAAATATTCTCTTAGAGTTACAAAATTGCTTTATTTCCCCTATTTAGGTGGCCCCACATTATTTGTTAAATAAGTTGTCCTTGATAATTTAAAAACAACATGAGGAATAACTTATTTATATTATTTGTTATTTTATTTTTTCTATGGAAAATAAAATAATACCACAAAGGGAAAAAGGGACATTACAAAAAGGTTGCTCTTACACCCTTGATACTTTTGCATCATATCATTACTACTTGTTGCAAATATGTGCCTAATTGGTGTTGTCATTAATGTCAACATATCCTTGTTGTCATTGGTATCAACTGTACCTATTTAGAAGACTTGTATGTTGAGGATATTGAGAAAATTAGCCTCTCTGGAAGAGACAAGTGAGTTACATATCTCTTTGTGAAAGATAGTGAAGACAGTGCAGTTCAGTGAAGTAGATTGCTCTGCATTCCTAGTAAGATGTAGATCAGAGTCTACGGATCAAAGGCTTGTATAGAGTATAGCCTGAAGTTACTCCAGTCAAGATTTGAGAGGTCCACATGAAGGATTAATGAAGTTATGGCCATCTGAGTAGAACCAAGTTTTGCAGTGTTCAGAGGTGACAGAGTGATAGAAATATGATCTAGATTGATCCGCATTGAAATATTATGGTCTGCAGATCCATAGGTGTGTTTGGGATGTCAGTGTATATCCTCAACTCAAGTGGTTCATGGTTTGGAGGTCCGCAAGCAATCTTTCTAGTATGATAGTCATGGTAGTTAGTGTTCTTGAGGTTCTGAAAGAAGGTGCAAGTGTTTCTAGTGATCTGAGGTGGTGCGATTGTTCTTGTTGATTTAATAGAGCTTCTGGAGGTCTTTGGATCGTGTTCCTATTGTGTTGGTGCTCCGCATTGAGGATTGAGTTTGTAGTTGAAGATTTCTTCTTGGATGTCGCTATTCTTCCCAGTCTTGGCCAACCAGATGCTTTGTGTATGTTGTGGATGATCTAAGAGAGGTTCTATGAAGTATGGCATGTTGTTTGAGGAAGATTTGGGTCCTAGCTATGTTTGGCTAGTAGTATAGCGATTCACATTAAGTCAAATGTTTGTAGTGCCGACCTTGATGTTTATTCCAAGGTTGATGAACCATTTACATACATGTGGTTGAGTTATGGAAAAGCATCCTTGTTTGAAAATGATAAGATCCTAAGAAAGGAAGAAAGGTAGAGCAGAGAAGAGGAAGAGTAGAAGAGGAAGAGCAGTAAAAGATGAGGAGATAGTGAAGATGCATTTGGGGATAGAGTAGAAGTGTTGTGTGATTCAATGGAATTGACCTTGGCATAAAGAAGATGCTATTTTCTAGTTCAATCTTTCTGTGATAAACTTATAAATATTTCTATAGGTAGTGAGCCTCTTTGAGTAGTGAGCTCTGGGCAGTGTTCTCGAAGGAAGGTGTCTTCCCTTGTTCTATTCTTTTAATAGAGAATAAATCTTGTGGGTTAACCCCCACCGTGGTTTTTCCCTTAACCAGGTTTCCATGAAAAAATCCTGGTGTTATGTGTGTTGATTTTGCTTCTGCTCATGTGATATTGATTCATGCTTTCATGGTTATATCATTCATCTATTAATAAGTGATAAAGAAGTTTAATTACAACAAAGGATTACATTTTTTGTGAGAACTAATTCAGCTCCCTCCTCTCAGTTGTCTGCCCTAATTTTAACAATTGGTATCAGAGCCTGGTTCCTTAGAAGAAGTTTAACAGTTTGAGGAAGATCTGGGAAGGTGGTTCAATGGGTTCATCTAGGTATTCTGATGGCATCAGTGAATAAGTTCAACTTGCTTTAGAAGATCTTGACCAGTCCAGAGCAAAAGTCAAAGAACTACAAGAGAACCTTAAATATGCTGAGGATTTCATTCAGACTTTAAAAATTCAACCGAAAAAATCCAATGAAAAGAGAAGGTAGCCACTTCATCAGCTAGTAAATTAGAATGAAGACAATGACATGGATGAGGCCCTAAAGGATAAGACAAAAGAATGTGAGAACCTAGCAAAAGAAGTTGTTCTCCTAAAACATGAGATGGAATTCGTGGTGATGAGACTAACCAAGAAAATCGAGGAAAGGAAGAAGACTGAAGAAAAATTGAATCAATCTCTAAAAGAATGAACAGAAGAATGTTGTAGATTAAATAGGATAATTGGCCATCTAGATTCTGATCTACAAGAAACCTAGGACAATGAGGTAGAACTTGAAAGACACATTGCCATTCTCAAACATGACCTAGAAGTTGCAAATGAATACAAAGAGAAATTCAAAATAAGCTCAGGTAAACATGAGGGACTACTTGATAGTCAGAATATGACAGATGATAAGCATTGTCTAGGATTTGAGAAAGGAGAAAGATCTAGATCCTATCAAAGAAATCCTGAAGCAAGAAATCAAGGAAGGAAACCTAGAAGGTCTCTAGTAAGACAACCTAATGCTCAAAGGTATCCATCATTCAATGGAAATTATTTCAAATGCAATAAGTATGGTCATAGAGCTAATCAGTGCAGAAGTCAAGTAAATCAAAATGTATTATCCTTCTCTAGACAATGCTTTAATTGCAAAAACATAGGACATAAGGCTGAGGATTGAAGAAGTGGATCAAGGAACTCCTAAGGATAAATAGGTTTTCAATGGAAGATGTTTTATTTGCAACAAGTTTGGGCATATGTCAGTGCAATGCAGATCTAAATATGTTCTGACATGTAATTGTCAGAGAAATAAGATTATATGTTTCAACTGCAACAAATCTAGACATATTGCTAAATTTTCCAGAAGCAAAAAGGTGAACTCACAGGAAGGAAGAACTGAGAAGAAGATGGACAAAGGCAAAGGAAAAATAGATGTGAATGAGATCTAGAAAGAAATGAATAAAACATGGGTGAAGAAAGATGCAAAGAATGAAGGTGATGGGTCTGCACTGGAATCCGATATTGATAATTCCTCTAGGAATTGAAATAGGAGCTCTAGCTTAGGGGGAGTTGTAATGAAAATCTAATTCCCCCTGCTAGTAAGTGGGTGCCTAAATCTAGCACGATGAATGAAGATAAAGAAGCCTATTATAGATATGTTGAAGAAAATTTTGGAAGAAAAGAAGCTAATGTGATGGATTGCGGAGCAATTAAAGATTGATTGTATTCAGAAACAATGTAACCAGATGTATTAGAGTAGAACTACATTCAAGAGTAAAGAACAATCTTCAAGTGGATTGTTGGAACTTGTGCACACTGATTTGTGTGGTCCTACCAGGGTTAGGAGTTTGCAAGGAGACATACTTTATGTTGCTGATTGATGATCACTCCCAGATGATGTGGGTCACTTTCTTGAGAGAAAAATCAGAGGCTGTTGACAAATTCAAGGTATTCAAGGCTAGGGTGGAGAATGAGATTGGTGTGAAGATAAAGTGTCTGAGATCTGACAGAGGTGGAGAGTTTATCTCTTGTGAGTTTAATGCATTTTGTGAAGAGCATGGAATAAGAAGATAGTTATCTGCTCCTAGGATTCCTTGATAGAATTGAGTTGTGGAAAGAAAGAACCAGACTATTCAAGAGGCTGCTAGAACCATGATGATGGAGGGAAATGTTCCACATGTCTATTAGAGAGAGGCTGTAAGTACTGCTATCTACACTCTTAACTGGGTGCAGATCAAAGGTAATTCTGGTAAAACACCTTATGAACTATGGTTTGGTAATGCTCCTTTTGTGAAATATTTTAGAGTTTTTGGTAGTAAATGGTATATCAAAAGAGATGAAGATCTAAGCAAGTTTGATGCAAGATGTGATGAAGGAATATTTCTAGGTTATTCTAATCAAACCAAGGCATACTGGTGCTTTAACAAGAGATTGAAAAAGATTATTGAAAGTGCTAATGTCAAGGTTGATGAAAGCAAGGAGAGACCTTCAATTTTTTTGGATACGAATCAAATAATCAAAATGAAAGACAAAATGAAGGAAAGCAAGTTCAATTTACTCCAGAGAATATAATGACTCAATAAGTTAATGCAAATGTTAAGGAACAAGTTCAAAAATCAGAAGTTGAAGAAAATCCCAAAACTCCCAGGTATGTAACATTGAATCATTCTAAAAATCAAATCATAGGAGATAAAAATAAAGGTGTTCAAACTAGAAGAAAAATTACTGAAGAACAAGAGGAGTATTGTTTGATTTCAAAGATTGAACCAAAATCAGTGAATGAATCTTGTAATGATGAAAGTTGGGTAAAAGCAATGGATGATGAATTAATGCAAATTGAAAAGAATCATACTTGGGATCTTGTTCCTAGACTTGAAAACAAAAATGTAACTGGAACTAAATGGGTCTTCCAGAATAAATTAAATGAAGATGGTAAAGTTGTGAGAAACAAAGCAAGATTGGTGTGCAAAGGTTACTCTTAGGTAGAGGGAATTGATTTTGAAGAAACTTTTGCTCCAGTGGCAAGAATTAAAGCAGTCAAATTATTTCTTGCCTTTGCTACTTACAAAGATTCAAAGTTTACCAGATGGATGTCAAGTTAGCATTCCTAAATGGAGAGTTGGAAGAAGAGGTCTACATTGAGAAACCAGAATGATTCCAATTGTCTAATCAAGAAGATAAGGTCTACAAATTGAAGAAAGCATTGTATGGACTTAAACAAGCCCCAAGAGCCTGGTATGCAAGATTAGATAAGTATCTGCTAAAGTTAGGCTTTAATAAAGGCACTGCTAATAGTAATCTTTACTTCAAAATTGATCATTAACACATCTTGATTGTTGAGGTATTTGTTGATGACATCATCTTTGGTGGAAATGAGAGCATGTGTAAAAATTTGCTGAGCAGATGCAAAGTGAATTTGAGATGTCCACGTTGGGTGAAATGAATTTCTTCTTAGGTCTACAAATCATTCAGTCAGAAAAGGCATCTTCATATCTCATTCTAAGTATGTGAAAGAGTTGCTGAAAAAGTTTGGAATGGAGGATTTAAAACTAGTGAGTACTCCTATGGTGACTAGATGCAAGTTGAGTAAAGATGATGATTCCCCTAAGGAAGATTAGAAAAGGTATAGATCAATAATTGGAGGACTGCTTTATCTAACTCATACCAGACCTGATATTATGAATGCAGTTGGCCTTGTTGCTAGATTTCAAGCTGATCCTAGAGAATCTCATGTTGTAGTAGTCAAAAGAATTTTCAACTATCTAAAGGGAACATCTGACTATGGCTTATGGTATCCTAAGGGTGATGATTTCACTCTTCATGCATATATAGATGCTAATTGGGCAGGAGATGTGGATGCCAAGAAGAGTACTAGTGGAGGTACATTTTTTTGGGGAAAGAGATTGGTTTCTTGGTTGAGCAAAATGTAGGAGGCAATATCTCTATCTACTGCAGAGGTAGAGTACATAGTAGCATCAAGTAATTATACTCAAGTTTGGTGGATGAAGCAAATGTTGAAGGATATCAGAGTCATGTTTGAAGAACCTGTCACAATCTTCTGTGATAATTTGAGTGCAACAAACATTTCAAAGAATCCATTGTTGCATTCAAAGACAAAGCACATATCCATCAAGTTTCACTTTTTGAGAGAAGGTAAATGAGAATGAAGTCAGATTGAAGTTTGTTTCATGAAAAGAATAGATTGCAGATATCTTCACTAAGCCTCTACCTAAGGATACTTTTGAGTATCTCATAGTGATGCTAGGGGCTATTACCCCTCCTGTTCAGAACTAAGGTGAACTAATGTGAATCATTCTGGTGGAACTCACAGTCATATCTTGTGATCTGGATTGATGTTAAGGGGATACTACTCAGGGGGAGTAGTCAATATGTTATTTCTAGAGTTTAGTTTGGAAACAAAAGAAGGAAAGATTGCAAATATGTTCCCTTTGTCATTGATGTCAAAAGGGGAGAGAAGTCATGTGAAAAACTTGGAAGTGAGTAGTTGCTAGTGAAAGGGGGAGTAGTGAAGAAAGTGGTTGCAAGTGTGATAAGAGGAAGGGGGAGAAGTTCTTGTCTTGATGGTGGAATCAACTTTTCACATCATATGTTGCCATCAATGACAAAGGGGGAGATTGTTGCAAATATGTGCCTAATCGGTGTTGTCATTAATATCCGTGTTGTCATTGGTGTCAACTGTACCTCTTTAGAAGACCTGTATGTTGAGGATATTGAGAAAATTAGCCTCTCCAGAAGAGACAAGTGAGTTACATATCTCTTTGTAAAAGACAGTGAAGACCATGCAGTTCAGTGAAGTAGATTGCTCCACATTCCCAGTAAGATGAAGATCAGAGTCTACGGATCAAAGGGTTGTGTAGAGAATAGTCTGAAGTTACTCTAGTCAAGATTTGATAGGTTCGCATGAAGGATTAATGAAGTTATGGCCATTTGAGTAGAACTAGGTTTTGCAGTGTTCAGAGGTGATAGAATGACAAAAGTATGGTCCGGATTGATCCGCATTGAAATATTATGGTCTGCAGATCCAAAGGTGTGTTTGGGATGTTAGTGTGTATCATCAACTCAAGTAGTTTGTGGTTTGGAGGTTTGCAAGAAATCTTTCTAGTATGAATGTCATGACAGTTAGTGTTCTTGAGGGTTCCAGATGAAGGTGCAACTATTTCTAGTGATCTGAGGTGGTACGATTGTTCTTGTTGATTTCATTGAGCTTGTGGTGGTCTTTGGATTGTGTTCCTATTGTGTTGGTGGTCCGCATTGAGGATTGAGTTCACAGTTGAAGATTTCTTCTTGGATGTCACTGTGATTCCCAGTCTTGGCTGATCGGATGGTTTGTACATGTTGCGGATGATCTAAGAGAGGTTCTATGAAGTATGGAATGTTGTTCGAGGAAGATTTGGGTCCCAGCTATGTTTGGCCGATAGTATAGTGATTTGCATTAAGTCAAATGTTTGTAGTGCTGACCTTGATGTTTATTCCAAGGTTGATGAAGCGTATAAATACATGTGGTTGAGTTGTGAAAAATCATCCTTGTGCGAAAATGATAAGATCCTAAGAAAGGAAGAAAGGCAAAGGAGAAAGGAGGAAGAGTAGAAGAGGAAGAGCAGTAAAGGATGAGGAGATAGCAAAGAAGCATTTGGGGATAGAGCAGAAGTGTTGTGTGCTTTAATGGAACTGACCTTGGTATAAAGAAGATGTTGTTTTCCAGTTCAATCTTTCTATGATAAACTTATAAATATTTCTGTAGGGAGTGAGCCTTTTTGAGCAGTGAGCTCTGGGTAGTGCGCCTGAAGGCAAGTGCCTTCCCATTTTCTATTCCTTTAACAGAGAATAAATCTTGTGGTTTGACCCCCACCATGGTTTTTTCCTTAACCGGGTTTCCACGTAAAAATTCTGGTGTTATGTGTTGATTTTGCTTCTGCTCATGTGATATTGATTCATGCTTTCATGGTTATATCATTCATCTATTAGTAAGTGATAAAGAAGTCTAATTTTAGCAAAGGATAAATTTTTTTGTGACAACTAATTCACCCCCCCTCTTAGTTGTCTACCCTAATTTCAACACTACTTGCATGCATTGTTAGAATAATTTTTAGGGAATTAACATTAGACAAGCATATAGGGCACTTTGCATGTTTTAGAGCGTTTTCCTTCATCTGTTATCTATTATTGACTTAGTATCCCTATGTGTTTTTCAAACACAAGGAAGTAATTATCCTTGAAATGTGCACACCAACAAGAACCACAAACAAGTTTTCTAACCAAGACATATTAAGAACATCAAGGTGAGCTAAAATTGTCAATCCAAAATTGAACAAAGTAAATTTGTAGGATCAAAAGTGTAGCCACAAAAGTAATCTAAAATGATAAACAAGTCATTCACTTATTTGAAAGCATTCATTTGAGGATGATTGGTATTCCTACATTATTAATGAATCAACATCTTGAATCTATCATAATTTCTAGCCAAGTATCATTTATTGTGTTATCCATTTTGCAAAGCATTTATTTATTTATTTTACATCAACAAAACATCTAATCTAGGATATATTCTAAGTATTCATTCTTTATTTGTTACTTTATATTTATGTAAAAATGATTACTCTAAAACATTGAGCTCAAATGTCTCAATTACTAAATTATCAATGTGGAGACCAAGTTCAAATCCCCATAATGACATCTAATGTGAAATTCTAAGTGGAGACTCTTGATCTTTCATTGTTAGATTCTATTAATAATATCTAAATTTTTATCTAAATGTTAATACTATAAGGAACTAAGTATTGTATTTCTTATAAAGAACTAAATATTAATCTTAGTTAGTTTAATAATCTTCTTTCAACTCTTAACTGAAATATCAAAAATACAAATTGGTTGAGCAATCCAAAAAAATAATCCGAGGAAAAAGATATGGCATTCCTATAGTATCCTTTCATAATAGGGACCAAATAAATCTATCTTGTCTGAAATGGAACTCTCTTTTTCCTTATAATAAAATATTAATACTAAAATACAACAAATGCAAATTTTTATTTTGGAAATCCATTAAAGCATTTACACATGGTGGAGAGAAAACTAAAACATATGTATTCTTTGAAAGCACAGGATTACAAAGAAAGCACATAGTAACAAACATAATAGGTTTATAGCCAAAATGCCACCAAGGAAACCATTTGGATTATATAGTATGTGTTACTTCTAGTGCATCTATCCTTATCGGCACCCACTCCATAGGTTTTGAAGATGGTCTCAAAGATACTTGATTATTTTGGGTTTATGAAGTTTTGATCTGAGATTTCGGGCATCACAATCACCTCACGTAAATAGTCAGCACATTATCATGTTATCTATTTACAAAATTTTCAATTTTGATTCAATTTCAAAAATTAATTCGACCTGATGAGTTCATAATCCTCGATGGATTGAAATCACCTATTTTTTTTTGTTATGGTCGATTTATTTTGACTCGTTAGTAGAGTTTTTACTACCGATGCGTTTACAACGCACTAACTATTTAAGCTCTTCCCATGACAATGGTATCTAAAGTCTATGAAAAAGATGTTTTGAAAGATGAAGTAAAGAAAGTTAAAAAGAAAAGTGAAGAATTGGAATAAAATTTGAAGTTGTTTGATAAGGTTAAAAAAGGAAAATACCCGTTCTAATACCAAATGTTTATTCTAAAACAACCCTATACCAGCTGATTGAATTCAAATAATAATAACAACAAAAGGAAAAAATAATTAACTCAAAAAGAACACAGCATACGCAGTTTAGTATTTTTGCATACACAAAATATGTATATTACTTTTAATGAACTGCTATATAAATAACAACTTTTACAAAGACTATTTAAAAAAAGATGCAACCTCTAAACAATTTGTATACACCTAAAAATGACACGACTCTGTCCAAATAGATATTCTTAATATTTATTTAAGTCAAATTCCTCTATCAATAAATAAATAAACAAATTTATTTATTTGATTCATATTCTTCCAATAATTAAATAAAATTAATTTATTTAATTAAATCCCTAAATTCTCCTAATTCCTCCTCCAAATTAGATAATCTAAATTATTTAATTAGTTCTTCCAAAATCATTCTAAATTAAAAAATTCCAATTATTTAATTGTTTCTTCCAAAAATATATTCTCTAAATTTAAATAAATCAATTATCTATTTAAGTTGTCCATTTCTTCTAAATTGAGTTATCTCTAAATATAATTCAAACAAATGTGCACATGCAATTAAATATTCCAAATATTTAATAAAGCAAAATATCTTCTCATTCTCATGCAATTTCCATCCTTTAGTTCTATACTCTTAACTGATTATCCTATTCTTTTAATTGGTTAATCTCTTCAATTAACTCATTCTTCTATTTTTATTAATTCCTCTCATGCAAAATAGAGCAAGACACATGTCTTCTTCTTATTCACGTACATGCCTCAACTGTTCTCAACCGTTGATCTTTTCATTCTTTCTATACCATTGATCTTCTCTCTCTCAAGTCTATAAATTAAACCTTATTCCTCCATTTCATTCATCCAAGCTTTAGTATTGTTACTCTGCAGGAATCACAGTGCGCCTTTGGCACCCACGTCATTCCTGTTTCGTGTGATCACTTTGTTACCATATCACTACCATTGTTGTGAAGCTCATGAATCTTCATTACAAAGCATTATCATAGCCATTCTCCATTGACAATCTTGGAATAGCAAAGAAGTGTACTCTCTGAGGGCATTATTCATACATGCAAGATCAATTGAGATAGGTAACCAATGGAAGCTATGAAGCTTTGAGGTTTGCAAAGGTTTTTGAAGTTCTTTTGTTTGATTGATCTCTTGGTTTCTTTATTTCGTTGAGTTTTGGGTATTATTGTTATTGATATATTGATATATAGCATCATCACCCACAGTGGTAGGGTCATACTAAATACCCTCCCTCCAAGGTCATCACCTTCTCAGTCCAACCCCCATCAGTATAGTGTCATAGACCAACTACAGAAAACTCTATCCCACATTTCTATCCTAGAGTTGTTGCGTCTATCTCCTTCCCATAGGGAGATTCTTGATAAAGTCTTAGTGGAAACAAAAGTACTCGTGAACTTGGCCCAAGAGAAGTTCCAAGCCATGGTAGGAAATCTCACTTCCTCCAGTACCATATCATTCACCGAGCAAGATGACCTCTCAATGTCTCAACCTCATAACACGCCCTTACATATCGTCACATTCATCCATAAGCACCACATCAAGAGGGTTCTCATTGATGGGGGTGCTGGTTTAAATATTTACACATTGAAGCTAGTTCTTACATTGGGGTTCTCTAAAAATGCAGTTGATCCAAGGAAGAAGATTACTATCAAAGCCTATGATGAAGAGGAGAGGACTACCAAAGGAACAATGGTCTTACCCATACAGATTGGACCAGTTATTAAGGAAGTTGTTTGCTAAGTCCTTGACAAAGAGCTAGCCTACAACATCCTTCTAGGTAGACCATGGATTCACACCATGAAGGCTGTTCCCTCTACTTATCACCAATGCATAAAGTTCTCCCACAATGCCAAATAGGTCACCATCCAAGGTGACCCTGATCCCTTCCAATATTGTAATACCATCCACTCCAGGCCAGATTGCATCATCTCTAACAACTGAGCCTATACATCTCCTATCCCACAGCATGACCATACCTTTGAAGCTTCCTCATCCAAGCCCAAAGAGTAGAAGATCATTATCAAAGAATTAGGAGTAGGGGAATACTCCATAGAGCATAGCCTCAATCTAGCCACAATGCCCTTATCTCCAAAATCTTTCAACCGACCCAAACATTTTCCAAAGTCATCTGCTTCTCCTACACCTCCCACATCTCCCTTTGTCAAATGGGGGACCTTATATGATGAAATTAAAGAGAGAGATCTCTTATCCTGGCTCTACACAGAAGAATTGGACACACCACAAGAACCACCTAAGCTCCCAACTAAACTCTATGGGCATGGTGAGACTATCTTGCATAGGATGGGATACGAAGGACAAGGCCCTATCAGTCTAAGAAAGGAAGGTATAGTGGAACCCATCCAACCGTCTTCATCCTCGCTAAACAAAAATACAAGAGGACTAGGCTTCCAAGATAAAGGCAAGGCTAAGACAAATGCTTGCTTTGTCGAACTGATTCATGCACTCCAAGATGACAGTGATATAGATTCCAATGAATATGAGTGGGAGGAACTCACAGAGCGTTCCTATGAGGACAAGGGAGTGGATACCATTTCAACCTATAGCCCCTATCGTGATGGACAAATGCTGATGCAAAGACCATTAGAGTCTAATTTGCCTATTCTTGAGAGTACGACCTTCGAGGAAGGTTCGAGTTCTATCACGATAAACAATTTGGAGGAAAGTTCCATCCCCTACCCTATCCCTACCAATACTCCTCACATATCTATTCAACATATCAATGAATTAGATCTATCCTCCGACTCCCTCCCCCTTGTGCATCCTGAGCTTATCGACTAGAATCTATGAGGCACCATGCAATTAGATATGTTCCAAAATGATGACACCTATATAGACTACATGGAACTTAGGGACCACCTACCCCAAGGAGATCATAAAGTGGGCTTCTCCATTGAGCTAAATACCGTGGCTTATTTTAGAGAGGGTGCCAAGCCTTCCAGTCACAAAAATATCAAAATCAAAACTGGATCTCATGGTGAATACCACTTTGCGGCAGTATTAGATCCTAAAATAGTAAAAAGAAAGGACGCATCCGATGGTGAAAACCCAACTATGGCACCTGACGATGGAAGGCTTGACACTCTTCCTGACGACATGCACCGGGAGAAGTCCCAAATTATCATGGAACCTACAGAGCCAGTCAACATTGGAACAGAGGACCAACCTAAGATTATCTACTTTGTAAAGTCTCTTACTCCACTAGAAAAGACCAAGTTTATACCATTCTTCAAGAAAAAGTGAGGCAACTTCTCTTGGTCTTACGCATATATGCCTGGTCTAGATCCAAACTTGATCTTGCATCATCTTCCACTGGATCTAGGAGTGAAACTAGTCAAACAAAAGCTTAGAAAATGCATCCGCACATAGCACTATTAGTCAAAGAAGAACTCAAGAAGTTGTTGGATGTAGGGTTTATCAGAGCAATAGACTACCCAAAGTGGATATCCAACATTGTACCAGTGTCCAAACCTGATGACAGGGTCCAATTATGCAATGATTTTAGAGATCTAAACAAAGCTTTCTACAAGGATGACTTTTCATTGCGTGACATAGATATCATTGTTGACTTAACAACAGGGCATACATTGTTGTCTCTCATGGATGGCTTGTCCGGATACAATCAGATTAAGATAGCACCAAAAGACCAACATAAGTTAGCTTTCACTTGTCCATGGGGCACCTTTTGCTAGAATGTCATGCCATTTGGGCTAAAGAATGCTGGGGCAATATATCAATGAGCTATGACCATCATCTTCCATGATATGATGCATGTCACAATGGAGGACTATGTGGATGATATCCTTGCAAAATCGCTCACTAGAGAATCACACCTGGATATACTAGAGAAGGTCTTTCAGAGACTAGAGAAATTCAAGGTTAGATTGAACCCAAAGAAGTGTGTGTTTGGAGTCACCTCAGGCAAACTTCTAGGTTTCATCGTCTCAGCTAATGGAATAGAGGTAGACCTTGCTAAGGTCAAGGCTATTATAGAAATGCTGCCACCTAAGAATATCACTCAATTGCGATCCCTACAAGGCAAGCTACAGTCTATCAGGTGGTTCATATCACAACTAGCAGACAAGTGCCAACCTTTCAGTCATCTCTTACATAAGAATATTCCATTTTGATGGGATGAGAAGTGTGAAGAAGCATTTGGAAAACTGAAGGAGTACCTTATGAATCCTCCTATTCTCATGCTGCCTATCCAAGGCAAGCCTCTATTACTCTACATATCTGCTACGCCAATAGCTCTCGGAGCCCTACTAGCACAACATAATTATGAAAATAAGGAAAGGGCCATATACTATATCAGTCGCACACTAGTAGGCTATGAACTACAGTACTCCCAGATAGAACGATCGTGTCTTTCTGTTGTTTTTGCTTCCCAATAACTGTGACACTACATGCTGGCACATTCAGTTAAACTTATAGCAAAGATCGATTCACTCAAGTATCTACTAAGCAAAGCAGCTCTTATAGGTCACCTAGCTAAATGGGTAATGCTATTAAGCGAGTATGACATTGAGTATGTGGAAAAAAAAGCTATCAAATGGAAGATCATTGCAGATCAACTAGTAGAGGCACTATTGCAAGACAATACACCAATGACATTTGAATTCCCAGATGAATCTATTCTTACTGTAGAAGCGTACTAATGGAAACTCTACTTTGACGGCTCCTACACAAGTCATGGATTGGGGGCAGGAATCTAGTTGGTTACTCCTCATGGCGACACCATACCAAAGTATTATCTTCTACTATTCCCATGCACAAACAACATAGCAAAATATGAAGCCTTGGTCATTGGCCTCAAACTGGCGGCAGAATGGAATATAAAAGAGCTACATGTCTATGGTGATTCCCAACTAGTGATCAACCAAGTCAATGATGATTGCCAAACCAAAGATGAGAAGCTTATCCCATACAAGCGGATGGTCGATGACTTCAAGGAGTAATTTGTAATCATATCCTTTGAGCAAACACCTCACATTAAGAACAAGGCAGCATATGCCATGGCAACCATCGCTTCACTCCTCAAGATCCCAAAAAATGAGTCATGGTATGAGTTCTTGGTGGAGCCAATTGGACAGCCAGCTTATGATCTTCCAGAAACCCATTCCATATGCCTACTAGTCAGATCTGATTCACCTTGGTACAATAAGATTTCACTTACCTCAAGGACAATACCCTCCCAACTGACTTATCTTCAAACCAACGTCAAACCTTCATCTGCCAAAGCTCTCGATATACCATTATTGCCGATACCCTATACCACCGAGGCTTGGATGGTACTTTACTCCATTGTTTAGAGTGAGAAGAATCTCAAACTACCTTGCGTGATGTGCATGAAGGGATTTATGGAACACAATCTAGTAGTTCTTCTTTAGCTAAGAAACTCATGCATTTGGGATACTATTGGCCCAACATGGAAACTGATTCATATCAGTTCATGAAAAAGTGCAGTAGTGCCAAATACATGGGAACCTGATACATGCACCAACTCAAGAGTTACGACCACTAACGACACGTTGGCCCTTTTGTCAATGGGGACTCAACCTTGTGGGAAAAATTCACCCACCTTCATCCAATGGCCACAAATTCATAATAACTGCCACATAGTACTTTACCAAGTGGATTGAAGCCATTCCCCTCACCACCATCATAGGTAAACAAATCTCCTCATTCATCCTCAATTACCTCATCTGCAGATACAGAATTCCCTCATCCATTATCACAGATAATGGAAGACCCTTCAAAAACCAAGATGTACAAGAACTTTGTGACAAATTCCTTATCCAACACTGCTTTTCTACTCCCTATTATCCACAAGGCAATGGCCAAGCAAAAGCATCCAACAAAACCATTCTGAAGATCCTCAAGAAAATAGTCAACGATGCTGGCCGCGATTGACACATTCAACTGAATCCCACTCTGTGGGCCTATCGAACCAGTATATGCACTCCCACAGGTGCTATCCCTTATGCCTTGTCTATGGATCAGAAGCTATTTTTCTCATCGAGGTTTAGTTACCATCCCTAAGGGCATCATTAAAAGGTCTTATCACAGATGAAGACTACAAAGTTTCTAGACTCCAAGAGCTAGAGCTGCTAGAAGAAAAGAGATAGAATGCATTCAACCATCTCAAAGCATATCAACAAAGAATATCTTGAAGCTACAATCACAAGGTCCATCCAAGGATATTCAATGTTGGTGATCTAGTTCTCAAAGAAAATCCTTGCAATCAGCAGGAGCGAGAAAAGAAAGGTAAGTTTGAGCCCAATTGGCTTGATCCCTATGTCATCATTACAGCCTATGGGTCAGGAGCATATCAGTTAGCAACATCTAAGGGTGAGCTGTTCGATGACCCCATCAACAGTATGCATCTTCGCCAATTTTATACATAAGAGAACCCCAATGCAAGGGGGCAATATACTGGAAAAATACAAAAAAATAAAAAAAAATAGAAAAATACAAAAAAAAAGAAAAATACAAAAAATTTAAAAAAATAAAAAAAATACAAAAAAATCATCCTTTGGTGAAAACCTAGCAAACATGCACCTTGGATAGATATCATGATGAAAACCTGGCAAATAGGCGTCATGCATACTTTCTAGCTTTCATGCAAATAAAAACAAGTGGTGAAAACCTGGTAAACATGCGTTACTTGTGATAAACCGCTTCCTCCATCTTTGGGAAACCAATCACCTTGTGTCCATTCTTCCTTCACTTGTGTCCCATTCAATCCATATCTGTTGCATAATAAAATCCTAACGATAACCTATCATGGCTTGATACTCTATCTCTTTGTTTCCCTGTCAACCAAAGTTTTGTCCCATATCCTATCCATAATGTCAGCCTTACATACTGTCTGTCGTCAGTATCCACATGGTCCAGTCCATGAACTACGTTGCCTCTACGTCATCACATAGGCAAGGCCATCCTTCAATGTGCCCCTGAGGCCCCACTGTTCCATCTGTCACAGGTCTAGTCCTTCTATCTATCAGAGTCCACGCTACTTTCTATAGCCTAGGTCTTAGGTCCATTAGGGTTTACCCCAAACTACATTGCCTCTACGTCGTCACGTAGGCAAGGCCATTTAGCAATGAGCCCCCGAGGCACTAGGTCAGTCCCTCAGGGTCCATTTTACCAGGCAAGCAAAGCGCGAACAAAGCCTGCTCTTTTCAAACAAAAATCTTGACGCAGGGCATTAACCTAACTAGAGAAAAGCAAGCAAACACCTAAGGCATTCTAAATGATTTTTCCTAAATTATGGAAAGAAACAAACACATCTAAATGTAAACATGTTTTCTGGTTGGAATCATGGTTAAGTTACAGTGTCTTGATTTCTATTATCATGTCTTTCTATGCTACTCAAGGATGCCAAAAGCTAGAGATGCTATGATGAGGGCATGATTATTTTTCTTTGTTTACTGTTTGTGGATTAAACTTTAGTAATGTGAAGCCTTGTCTAAGGACATGATCAACTCAATCATCATTGAGGACATCAAAGGTCTAACATGAACAGGGGCAATCCTTGTCTGTTGATACACAAGAAATGCTAAGGTCATCTCAGTTCAATTATATCTCGATGCTTGTATTAACTTGCTAAAGCAAAATCCATGTAAGCAATACTCAGGTCATCTGGGTTTAATTATACCAAGATGTGTGTATTAACTTACAACATTTGGAAAAAGTACCAAAAAAATTGCCCAATGATGAAATAAAGCACTTCAAAATACTTGCAACATCAAGATGTCAAAAGAAAAACATCCATCATACATCCATTTTACATCCATCGTGCATCCGTACATCCATATCCCATGCAATAAAAAGATCCAAACAATGCAAAGTAGCAATACAAATCAAAGCCTATGAGTCTTTCTATCTAGTCATTCTTTCAATCAATTTTCTATTTGTCATTATGTCATTTCTGTGTCGATAGCATACATTTGAACATCACAAAAACATAGCATATAGGTGCATATCATATCACATGAGATAGTCATTTACATGATTAAATCAGTTGCACACATAATAAAGTGCATCAGGTCATCCATATACATTTTTACAATCATCACATAGTGTCAACAAAAAAAAAATCAAAAACATAGATAAGTGCATCACATAAACTGTATAATCTATAGATACCATTTGCATTTGCACATTCAAGGCATATCAAGTAAACACATCTAAAGTCTGCATTAGAAAAACATCACATAGACAGAGTCAAAATATGCATCACATGAGTCCCATCATACAAATAGAAATATATCCATGGCATATAGTATACACAACTGCATCTAGAGATCATAAATAGCTGCATCATCATATAACTATCATAAACGTGTCCAAATGTACAATATCAAAAAGGTCCATCTCCGAGTCAGTGTCGTATACAATGTATGCATCTCAAAAATAGTGATACATGTCTTAAAGTACAAAAATAGTACGTATACATCTGGCTATCTGAGCCATCAAAAGGTAGGTACATAGGAGCCAACATCCATGTCAGTGTCTGCTAACCCTACTGCTGGGAACCATAGCTCCCTACAGTATCCTCTGTGTCTCCTCCTCTGCTAGCCCCAGACTACTACGGGCCCATCATTGAGGCTCCCAACCTCGATCCACCTGCTCTCTGCGAAGCCATGGACTGGCTCCTGTAGCTTGGAGCCCTATGATCTATCAGAACAACACCTTGGTATAGCCCCTGATAATACTGTGTCTGAGCCTATGCTCTGGCAAGATCACCCTGTACCTACGCTAAGTGCCCCTGCACTTGTGTCAACTATGCCTGCATCTGAGCTAGCTGTGCCTATGCCTGTTGCACCTACCCAACCAAAAAATAGCTGGTAGCATCTATCCCGAGGGTTGCTATCGCAGTATCCCTCTCTACCCGGATAAGTCGTATCCTTGCCTCCGCCATATCTCACTCTTTCCTTAGCCCTAAGATAACCTCTATGTCTGTACCCCGCCAAGCCTCAGCCATCCTAATATGAGCCCGTATCTATCGAACCTATCCTCTGAACATGGCACTAGCTCTCTCCTGAACGTCTGACTGAGTTGGATCCTGAGAAGCCTATTCCTGTCTCTGCCCCTGTGGCTAGGGCACCTGCTGTTGCGCCACCTACTGAGGTGGTGGCACCTGTACCTACTATATAATCTACTGTGCAACCTGTGGCTGGGGCACCTGCTGCTGTGCCACCTACTGAGGTGACAGCATCTATGCCAAATATACAACCTGTTGTGCAACCTGAGGCTGCACTACCTGCTGAGAATGGGAGGGTCCCTCCCTAGATCTTTGCCTCTACCTAGGTCAGCCTCCATCATCTCCTCCATCATCTCCCCCATCTCCTCTGCCTCCCCAAACTCCTCTCCCCCTCCTCCTACTAGCTGTGCCCTCTTCCTTTAAATCTACCTCATCTTTGAGAGGAACCAGCTCTCTAGGCCCTGAGTACCTCAGAAAAGGGTGAGCAACGAATCACTCCTCATAGTCTGGAGTCGTCCTCACATTGGCTATCTCTCTCCTCATGGGCCATGTGGTATAGGGGATCTGTCAAAACTTAGCTACTACCTCATTGTAGGATGCCACTGGGCCACATCTGAACCTCTCTACATGTGTCCATGCAAATAGAGCCTGTCCCTGTGGCATGCCCTATCTCCTCCCAAACTACCTCTGAACCCTACTAACTATCTATCTCTCCAGGATGAACTGCATCCTGCCTATCATCCAGTGAGTCTAATAGTAGTATGGCAGCTCGTTCGCCTCGTCATCCCAAGGCTCGCAATCTAGGTATGGCTGCCAGAGAACTTTTTCTATGTTGTCTAGCGCATGCCTCCAGTACTCTAGCTTTCCCAGCCTATGCTGGGAAATCACTCTTGCATATATGTAACTGTAAGGCTCCCCCTCTGTCTCTCAAAAACACATATTAGTTTGGTAATGGCGATATGCTCCCACAACCAAAACCGCAATAGTGAGATGCCCGCTGATAAACTAGCCCCCCTGTGGTATACCACCTGATGTATATCGTAGTATCAGTGTGCCAAAATGCAGACACCCCAAGCATAGCAAGTGCCCTCTATGACCATCCTTTCCATGATTTGTCCCCATCTAATCGGGAACCTGTGCGATCTCCTATTGGGGCATACAACACCTCCGATCAATCTTGCAACAATCCCATGGAAGTAGTCATAGTCATCATATAAGTCTTGCCAGGAGATAACCTGACAATCTAGCTTAGGGTCATCAAACACCTGCCTACACTTGGTGAGTCCTGCATCCTGCTATGGATCATACTCCACGAGCTCTCCCTGAATCGACACATGTAATGTCTGGTACATGTCCTCCAAGGTCACCATCATCTCGCCAGTCGAGAAGTGAAAAGTCCCATCCTCGTTGTGAAACCTCTGAACTGTTGCAATCAGTAATCTGTAGTTCGCTCGAACCTCAGGCATAAAGAATACGTAATCCAGGCCCATCGCGCCTAGTGCCTCTCGATCTATCTCTATCAACATGTGATGCTACAACAATAGCATAGGGAACTGCTCCCTCAACTTAAGTGTAGCTCGAATATCCACCTGCAAAAGTACACAAAGCAAGTCGTCAACCTAAAAGCTACAAGTACCATGCTCAACATATCTATAGAATCATATAAACTAACTTAACATATCAAATTGATCAAAATAGCACACTACATCTCTTGACTAGATTCTTGCAATCTCAGAGATAGCTCATCGATTGATGCATCAAACAGGATGCCAATCGAATCAATTTTGTTAAGTAAATCTAACTATCCTATGCATATGCACCATAATAGAAGGTAAATGTGCCATTTCTCAGCAAATGCACCACTTCTGACACATGCGCCACAAGATTTCATGCATGTGCCATCCCATACCATATATGCACCACTTAGGTGAATGCGTCGTTTCATATCCTAGATGTGCCGCAGAATGATGCATGCGCTGATCTTACTCATGCACAAGCAACTTTCATTCATGCACCACTCTGTATCCTATATGCACTACAAAATAACAGATGCGTAGTTTCACATGTCATATGCGCCAAACTGTGATCTAGCGCATTTATCCTAGCTAAACTTGGCCTATCATTTATTGCTCTCAAAATCGACCCTAGGGAAATTTTTTCAAGATACATATCGGGGGTCCTGCCTCTACTAGTCGATTGAATCGGCGGACTCACTCAAAGTGATGCTCCTCACTTGCAATATCCATCCTACTGCTAACTGCTCTATGCTCTATGCTTTCCTAAGCTCTCAAGGACAAACCAAACAAAGCCAAGTGTGCAAATGACTTGTCTTGTGGACCCAGCTCCTATATATAGCATTCAAACCCTAAAACTAGCTATGTGGTGACTATAACTACTTCCCACACCCATTTCTTCTAGTTTCTTTCCATTTCTTTGAAACCTATCCTATTTTCTTCAAACCTAACCAAGTTTTCCCTTCGTCTTCCTGTGATTGTCTGTCTCTCGTCTTTCTGCCTTCTTCCCATCCAATCTCCTGAGGGCGCATCCTATTGCTGTTATACCTGTACCAGGGGAAAACTAGAGCATGTATCATTATTAAAAAAATTATTCTTTGAAACAACGTGATAAAACACATTGCATCAAAGAGGGGCAAAATGTATACACCTAAAAATGACATGACCCTATCCAAATAAATATTCTTAATATTTATTTAAGTCAAATTCCTCTATCAATAAATAAATAAACAAATTTATTTATTTCATTCATATTCTTCCAATAATTAAATAAAATTAATTTATATAATTAAATTCCTAAATTCTTCTAATTCCTCCTCCAAATTAAGTAATCTAAATTATTTAATTAGTTCTTCCAAAATCATTCTAAATTAAATAATTCCAATTATTTAATTGTTTCTTCCAAAAATATCTTCTCTAAATTTAAATAAATCAATTATTTATTTAAGTTTTCCATTTCTTCTAAATTGAGTTATCTCTAAATATAATTCAATCAAGTGTGCACATGCAATTAAATAATCCAAATATTTAATAAAGCAAAATATCTTCTCATTCTAATGCAATTTCCATCCTTTAGTTCTATACTCTTAACTGATTATCCTATTCTTTTAATTGGTTAATCTCTTCAGTTAACTCATTCTTCTATTTTTATTAATTCCTCTCATGCAAAATAGAGCAAGACACGTCTTCTTCTTATTCATGCACATTCCTCAATTGTTCTCAACTAGTTATCTTCTCATTCTTTCTATACCTTTGATCTTCTCTCTCTCAATTCTATAAATTAAACCCTATTCCTCCATTTCATTCATCCAAGCTTTAGTATTGTTACTCTGTACGAATCATAGCGCGCCTTTGGTAGCCACATCATTCCTTTTGCTTGAGATCACTTTGTTACCATATCACTACCATTGTTGTGAAGCTCATCTTCATTACAAATCATTATCATAGCTATTCTCCATTGACAATCTTCGAATAGCAAAGAAGTGCACTCTCTAAGGGCCTTATTCATACATGCAAGATCGGTTGAGATAGGCAA
This sequence comes from Cunninghamia lanceolata, assembly GCA_027924645.1. NCBI lineage: Eukaryota > Viridiplantae > Streptophyta > Pinopsida > Cupressales > Cupressaceae > Cunninghamia > Cunninghamia lanceolata. Next base: position 3,366,441 of record BSBN01000236.1, read on the forward strand.
CCAACGGAAGCTATGAAGCTTCGAGGTTTGCAAAGGTTTTTGAATTTCTTTTGTTTGATTGATCTCTTGGTTTCTTTATTTCATTGAGTTTTGGGTATTATTTTTATTGAGATAGTGATTATTCATTTAAAATCCAATTTTCCTTTAAACACAATTCACTACATGTAGAAAGAGAATGACATGCTAAGTTGAAAACAACCAAGACCATGCAATTATTGAGTTGAAACAAGTTAACTAAAAATGGACTTCATGCAAACTAGAAATCAAAGAATCTCATGTGTCGATGAGGACTGCAGACGAGAGGTGAGGATTGCATGCGGTGATGAAAGCATGCATTGGTGAGGACAACACTGATCACTTATCAACATACTCCCCATTGATGTGAAGTGACTCACAAGATGATCTCAAAGTTTAAAAAACTAGACCTTTGCATACTTTGTTTGACAAATAAAAAATTCCATCCTCACTTTGATGAATCTTCATTCCTAGGAAATATTGCATGAGACCTAAATCTTTCATTTCAAATTCATTCATCATAGCAATTTTGAGTTTAGCCTTCATCTTAGGACTTCTACCCATATATAACAAATTGTCAACATACAAACTTACAATAAGAATATCATTACCCTTTTTCTTGTAGTAAAGAGTAGGCTCACTCTTTCTTTTCTTGAAACCATTCTTCTAAAAATATCCATCAATCCTAATATACCATGCCCTAGGTGCTTGCTTAAGGCCATATAAAGTCTTCTTCTTTACTTGTAGACTTGATGTTCTTTTCCTTGCATTTTAAAAACTTGTGGTTGTTCCACATACACTTCGTCTTCAAAGTACCCATTTATGAAGGCTCTTTTCACGTCCATATGATGTATGCTCCATTTCTTTTGAGCTGCTAATGAAATTAGCATTCTGATGGTCTCTTGTCTTGCAAGTGGTGCTAATATCTCTTCATAATCAATCTCATACCTTTGTGTGAAGCCTTTGACAACCAATCTTGCCTTGTGTCTTTCAACACTTCCATCATTGTTGTACTTAGTCCTATAGACCCATTTAGTTCCAATCTTTTTCTTGTCATTCGGAAGCTCTATAAGCTCCCAAGTATCATTCTTGTGAATGGAATCTATCTCTTCTTACATTACTTGCACCCAAACCTCATTAGTACATGCATCTTCAAAACATGAAAAACTTTTTCATCACTTTCTCCGAATGTGTCTCTAAGTCTCTCTTCATGAGACATAAGAGATCCAACTAAGTGATCAAACTCAAGAGTAGACAAAGTTTTACTTTCCTCTATGATTATTGCAACATTATTCCACCTAGGTGTTAAAGACTTTAACACCTTTTTAACCACAACCTCTTTGTCCACAATTTCTCCAAGAGTAGCCATCCTATTGACTACATCCTTTACTCTTAGAAAGTAATCGCTCACACTCTCAGCTTTTTCCATCTTCAAATTCTCAAATTTTCTGTTTATAGTCTGTAGCTTAACAATTTTGACTTGATCACTACCTTGGTAAGCTTCTTGTAGAGTCTTCCAAGCATCCTTGGTTATCTTTTCACCTGTAATTCTTGGAAATAGGCTCTTATCTAGAGCTATTTGAATATAAAATATAGCTTAAGCATTCATCTTTTTAGCCTCCTTCTTAGTTGTTCTATCATTGGCTGCAAGGGTATTCTAATCAACTAGCTCAGCATAACCCATTTCTACAATCTCCCATAGGTCCTCCCCTATAAAAAAGGTCATCATCTTGATGTACCAATAATCATACTCATCTCCATCATGTTCTAGAATGGGCAAGGAGTTAGAATTCGACATGATAAACCTTTGGCAAAATTCCAACCACTAAATCTTTAACCCAAAAGAAAATACCTGCTTGATACCAAATGTAGATTCTAAAACAACCCTATACCAGATGATTGAATTCAAATAATAATAACAACAGAAAAAGAAAAAAAAAACAATTAACTCAAAAAAAAAACACAGCACATGCAGTTCAGTATTTTTGCAAACACAAAATATGTATATTACTTTTATTGAACTGCTATTAAATAACAACTTTTACAAAGACTATTTAAAAAAGGATGCAACCTCTAAATAATTTGCTGCATGTAGAAAGAGAATGGCATGCTAAGTTGAAAACAACCAAGACCATGCAATTATTGAGTTGAAACAAGTTAACTAAAAATGGACTTGATGCAAACTAGAAATCAAAGAATCTCATGTGCTGATGAGCACTACAAATGAGAGGTGAGGATTGCATGTGGTGAGGAAACCATGCATCACTTATCAACAGAAACAATGAATGCCTTCCAAGGACACATCATGCACATTTTCCAAACATTTCTTCATGTTTTGCCAATGTTCTCATTCTTTTTCCTTGGTTTCAAAAGATGAATGTTTAATCTTAACTCTAGATTCTAGTAACGGATGATGTGTCTAAGTTTCATCTCTGATGTTGCAAACAACAAAACACAAAAGTGGAGAATGCGATGTATGAAAGGCCAAAGGCAAGATGCGATCTCTATATATTTATTTGCAACATTTTCGTTAGTATTCAAGTTTGTTAAAGAAAAAATAAGGTTGCCTAGAATCTTCAAAAGATTTGGAAGTTATGAAAAAGTAAGATTATCTAGAATCTTTTACAAAGCTGTGCAGAAAATAAACATCTCTGAGTCTAGGATAAACAATTTATTACCCTTCACTATCATGTAACGAATTCATTCCTATAGTTTGAGTGCACATGTATTTTTATTTTTTTAATAAAAAAAAAATTAAACAAGTATGACTTTCCAATGATATTTGATAGATTTCCAGACCTTTATCTATCACAAATTGTGCATTGGATGGAAGATTCTCAAAATGATCCTCATGATTGCGTAGCAGCTCCATATCTAGAAATTCTGCCCATTCTTCATCTGTTGGATATGGTATGTTCACTGGCAGTTGGATAATTTTACTTATGAATTTGTCTACAAAATCTCAGTCTTCAACCAACGAAGACTTTCAATATGCTATTTCAATAGTTGTTTGGTCCATTATTTTTTGATTATGGGATAACCACTAGTGAACAACATGGTATGTACCAAATAATAAAAATAATGGTAATAATAAATCTAGATCAATAAACCATACCCGTAATATCACTATTTCTTCACATTGGTCGAGATCATCGACAAAAGCTATTATCTGCAGCTTATCCTTGAAGATAACATGCATGCTCAACAGAGGAGCAGATATAGTTTTATTTTTTATTTCTTTTCCTCCATGCAATCAGTTTGCATGAGATTGATTAGTTAAAACTATTTTTTAGCGTTGTGCATGAGCATTGCATGAAACTGCTTTTTCATCTTTATGTCTTAGTTTTTCTTATTTTTAGATTTTTAGTTTTAAATCTATCCTCATCGCAAATGTTAGCTTTAGTTTATTTTTAAGTCTATTTTTTTAGTTAATCTCCTTATATAGTTCACCGAACTATGTTCACTGGTCAATGTAATAAACAATATTATGAATTTTATTCCTTGTTTCTCATCACAACAGATTTATCTTTTTATTTATGAGTTAATAAATAGTTCTCATATTTTCTACTATGCTATATGAATGGGATTTAATATATAGCTCATATTTATTCTTATTAACAATATAGTGGAAGTACTACTTATATATTACCTTCAATTGGTATCAGAGCAGGTTGCAAAATTATTCTTTTTTGCAGGCAACAATAGGGTAACAGTTTTCTCCAAGAGTAATTAGAATGGCAAATGGTAGTGATTTTCCATTCTATCTTCCACTGTTTACCAGAGACAACTATGGATATCAGAGTATAAAGATGAAGACCCTACTATTATCCCAAGATCTACGGGAATTAGTAGAAGTAGGATACATAGAACCTATGTAGGACAAAATGCTTTAAGTGCTGTAACAACAAATCAATGAACTCAGTTGAAAGAAGACAAGAAAAAGGACAATCAATCTCTCTTTTCTATCCAATCTGCAATGGATATGTCAATTTTTCCCCCTATAGTTGGTATGACAAAGTCAAAGGATGCATACGAGGCCCTACAAACTACATACCAAGGATCTGACAAAGTAAGATTGGTAAGACTTCAAACCCTTCAAAGAGATTTTAAAAATTTAAGGATGAAAGAAGTTGAGTCTATTCAAGAGTTTATCACTAGGGCTCAAACTATTGTGAACCATCTCAAAATTCAAGGGAAAAGTGTCACATAGAAAAACATTGTAGAAAATATTTTGAGATCCCTTCCTCCAAAATTTGATCCAGTGGTCATAGCCATTGAAGAAAGAAAAGATCTAACCACATTTAAAGTAGCAGAGTTGGCTGGTTCTTTATAGTCTCATGAGGAGTGTATACAACATTCTATGGAGAGTTTGGTACAAGCTTTCTAGTCTATAGTAAGAATTGAAGAAAAATTTACAACTCCTTTTTCTCCATCAAATAAATCTCAAGGGGGGCCTTCTAATGGTAGAGGATGTGGTAGAGGAAGAGGAAGAAGCAATAATATAGGAAGAGGAAGAGGAAGAAGTTCTATGGATCAGAGAAGAATCCAGTGTAGATATTGTGAAAGGTATGGACACTATGAATTTGAATGTAGAAAGAAAAAATCTGATTTGAATAAGTCAAGAGCTAATTATACTGAAGGGTCATTTGATGATGCAAAGCACTCCACATTCTTCACATGCAATTTGGAAAAAGAACCTTAGAAGGATGTGTGGTTCCTAGATAGCAGTTGCTTCAATCATATGATAGGTAAATCTGATCTCTTTGTCAAATTAGATGAATCTGTGAGAAGTCAAGTAAAATTTGGTGATGATAAAAAGGTTGATGTAATGGGAAAAGGTACCCTTGTAGTGAAAACTAAGCAAGGAGAAACTAATTTTATTCATGACACTTTGCATGTGCCCAAATTATAGCATAATCTTTTAAGTATTCGGTAGCTTGTAGCAAAAAATTATAAGGTTGTGTTTGAGGATAATTGCTGCAAAATATTTGAGAAATCATCTAACCATCATCTTGTAGCAAAGGCTTGTATGGCAGAGAATAGATTATTTCCTCTCACATTGGTGTCCGCTAATATGCATGCCCTCAAGGCAACAATAGATGATTTGTGGTTATAGCACCAATGATATGGTCATTTGAATTTTCAAGGATTAACTTTTCTCCATAACAAGGATATGGTGAGAGGACTTCCTATAATTCAGGCAAAAGAAGAAGTTTGTTCAGGGTGTGCACTTGGCAAGGAGCATTGAGATAGTTTTTCAGTGAACAAATCATGAAGGGCAAAATCTCCTCTAGAGCTTGTGCATTCTAACATTTGTGGTGACATGCAAGAGGAATCTTTGGGTAAGAATATTTATTTTTTGACATTCATTAGCGATTTCTCATGCCACACATAGGTTTATTTTCTTAAGCAAAAATCTAAGGCACTTGAATGCTTCAAGAATTTTATGGCTATGGTAGAAAATCAAAGCAAGTATTCTCTCAAAATACTCAGAACAGATAGAGGGGAGAATTCACTTTCAAAGAGTTTTCTGATTTTTGTAACACTCATGGTATTTAGAGACAACTCACGGTAGCTTATACTCCCTAGCAAAATGGTATTGCAGAAAGGAAGAACTGTACTATCATGGAGATGACACAATGTATGTTGCAGTCCAAAAACCTTCTTAATTGCTATTGGGGAGTCGCAGTAGCAACCATAGTTTTTATTTTGAATCAAAGCCCAACAAAATTGTCTTAGAATATCACTCCAAAGGAAGCCTGGAGTGGACACAAGCCCTCAGTAGCTCACTTTCGTGTATTTGGTTGCCCCGCATATGTTCCAGTTCAGAAGCAGAAGAAGTTGGATGCAAAATCCCAACTTTGTATCTTTGTGGGCTATTTAGATTCCACAAAAGGATATAAATTCTATAACCCTAACACAAAGCAATGGATTATTAGTCAAGATGTGGTTTTTGATGCAGGAGGAGTATGGTAATGGAAAAAGGGTGTACAACAAAAAGCCCCTGTAATTATGAACATAGAAGATGACAATGTTCATCCTCTCCCCAAAAGCTCAAGTGGAAGTTCAAGATCCAACAGTAACCCAAGTTCAAGTTCTCCAAGCTTAGGTTCACCAAGTTCCACTTCAAGTGATAGTTCAAGTCCAACATCAAGTCCAAGCTCTTCAAGAAAGGTGCAGAGTTTAAATGAAATTTATCAGAGGAGTACAAATATAAATCCAGTTAATTTTTCTTTGCTTAGTCAAATTCAAGTCAAACCCCATGTGTATGAAGAAACAGTAAAAAAGAAAGTGTGGATTGATGCTATGCATGAAGAGATGGAAACAGGGGTCAAAGCTGATGCTTTTGTGAAATGACACAAGGCAAGATTCATTACCAAGGGATTTGCACAAACACCTAGTCTAGATTATTCAGAAACGTTTGTCATTATCAGAGATCGATTAGGCATCATCCTCATTGATGGGGGAGATTGAAGACATGCATTCTCAACAGAGGAGCAGAGATAGTTTTATTTTTTATTACTTTTACTTCATGCAATCAGTTTGCATGAGATTGATTTGGTTAAAACTATTTTTTAATGCAGTGCATGAGCATTGCATGAAACTACTTTTTTAGCTTTATGTCTTAGTTTTCCATATTTTTAGATTTTTACTTTTAAATCTATCCTCACCGTAGTTGTTAGCTTTAGTTTATTTTTAGGTCTATTTTTTTAGTTAATCTTCTTATATAGTTCACCAAACTCTATTCACTGATCGATGTAATAAACAATATTATGAATTGTATTCATTGTTTCTCATCACAATAGATTTACATTTTTATTTTTGAGTTAATAAGCAGTGCTCTCTTTTCTACTATGCTATATGAATGGGATTTAATATACATCTCAGTATTTATTCTTATTAACAGTATAGTGTAAGTACTACTTATATTGCCTTCAATCTTGCAGAATTGAGCCATATCGAGGAATACAAGTTTCTTTAACATTATCCTTCCAAAAACCCCCCAGTTATTAAACATTTCACCCGCAATAAAAGAGAAAATGAATAAGGGCTTTTTCCCAATTCCTTCATCCATAAAATTGATGTCTAAAATTACTATTTGTTGAGAACCCTTGTAAATGATCAGTCATAGTGAAATATCCACTTATTTGTGTGCTTATAGGTTTGAAAACTAAAACTACTTGGCCTAATATAGGCCATGCAATTGTTATTAAAACTGTAGGTGGCTGGGCTTAAACAACACACTCTAAGCTTTGACCGCTTAGGTGGCATATGTGGGCCGACTTAATCCATTTTCTCATGGATGTTGTTTCCCCTATTCTGTCATTGTTAACAGTTAGTCAGTCACATTCCCACCCATAAACAAACAAAATTCAAAATCACTTCATGGATGACATAAAGTGTTTTACTGGAGCGTATAGAAGACATGTGTGCACTCACACTTTTTCATCATATGCAACAAACAGGTCTCCAACTTGATTAGTTTACATTTGCCAACATATGATCACAAGATTTTCACAAAATGGATTTGTTGAAAAGGCTTTAAAAAATTTCAAACAAATGCAATTGGCAGGTTTAAATCTAGACTCTGCAACCTTTCCCAACATCTTCCCTACCTATGCCGAAATGGGAGCTTTGGAACAATGAATGGACTATTGGCAAGAGACACTACTTAAAGTTGATAGATGATGTCATTGATGATAACTAACATCATTCCAAACATCTACATAACACAATTTGTTCATACTAGAAGCCAGAATCATAATTTGTCTAATTTCGGGCAGTTAGGAACAGAGCAGTAATAGGGTCTAGTATTTTGGTCTAGATCTCTCCGGTGAAAAGGCATAGTTTTCTATGGATCTAAGGTAGTTGACAGCATTACAAAGACACTTTAAATCCATAAATTTGTCCTCCAGTGATGAAGGATTGAAAAGATGTTAACATCTGAGAATCGGGTTTCAATTTGTCAGAGCAGAAGTAGAACAGACAAACCTTGCAGAAGATCTTGATTCTTGATGTATGGAAGTTTCTTGATGGACAAATGGTGGTGATCAGTGATTGTGGCCGACATGAGTAATGATTTCCAAAAGCAAGTTTTGGTCCTCACCTCAAGTTATGCATAAATCTAGCCGACATAGCAGAGCATTCATAAAGGTTCTAAGTGTTGTTGAAGCCAAATGACAAAATGATTGTAGATCATGTTGTTGATATGTGTGTGTGTGTGTGTGTGTGTGATGAAATTGGATGATTAAGTGTGGGTGGTGTATGCGAACAAGGTGTATATGCAAAAGGAGTAGAATTTCAAAGTGAAAATGAAGGCAGACCAGTAAGAAGAGAAGAGTAAAGATGAAATGTGTAAGATCAGTTATTATACTTAACTGGAACTGAAATTCATGCATGAGTAGATGCTATTAATCGGTTCAAATCTCTATTATTATGGTGTAATGTTTCATAGGCAATGAGCCTCCATTTGAGCAGTGAGCCCAAATGCATGTGCATTCCTATTTGTAACATACTTTTAATAGGATATTAATTCTTGTGGGTTAACCCCCACCATGGTTTTTCCATTAACTGGGTTTCCACGTCAAAAATCTTGGTGTCAAGTGTGTTATTTATGTTTCTTCTTATGTGATATTGAAATGATTATTTCATTAATTAGATTACAAGTTGTCAAGAAAGCTTAAAGGTAGAAAAAGTTGTAAATGTGTGACAACTGACTGACCCCCCCCCTTAGTTGTCTGGACCTAATCCAACAATTGGTATCAAGGTGAGGTTCCTTTTGAAAATTTTAATAGCTTAAGGAAGATCTGGGAGATGGATGAATATAAAATTCAAGGGCAACTTAATCTCGCCCTAGATGATCTTGAGTAATCTAAGACAAAAGTCTAGGAGCTGCAAGATAAATTCAAACAGGCTGAAGACTTCATTGAGATTTTAAAAGGAAAGTTAAGAAAATCCAAAGGAAATGATCAACCTCCTCAATTAGAAGACAAGGTCCTGAAAGAGAATAAAAAGGAATGTGAAAAGTTAGCTGAGGAAGTTGTTATCCTAAGAAATGAGATGGAAACTGGAGTAATGAGACTAACCAAGGAAATTGAAGATAGGAAGAAAATTGAAGAAGAGATGAAACAAAATCTAAAAGAGAGAACTGAAGAATGCTGTAGATTGGATGGTATAGCTGGTTTCCTAGATCTAATCTACAAGAAAGCAGAAACAATGAGAGAGAACTTGAAAGATAGATTATCACTCTCAGGCATGACCTAGAAATTGCAAATGAGTATAAGGAGAAGTTCAAACTAATCTCAGCTAAGATTGAAACCCTAATTGAAAAACAAAAAAAGAATGATGACAAGAATGATTTTAGATATGAGAAAGGTGAAAGCTCTAGATCTGGACAAAGAAATATTCAACTAAGAAATAAAAGAAATAGAACCAGAAAGCCTCTGGTAAGGCAACGTAATGTTCAAAGATACCCATCATTCAATGGAAATTGTTTCAATTGCAACAAATATGGTCATAGAGTTACTTAGTGCAGAAGTAGAGTAAATCAAAATGGTCCATCCTTCTCCAGTCAATGCTTCAAATGCAAAAGGTATGGTCATAAATCTAATGAATGTAGAAGTATGATGATAAATAACTCAAATGGCAACTCTTTCAATGGCTATTATTTTGCCTGCAATGGATTTGGACATATGGCTAATTAATGTATATCAAGAGGAAATCAAGTTTATAAATAAAATCTTCTATGCTTCAATTGCAATAAATCTGGTCATATTGCAAGAGTCTGTAGAAATAGGAACAATGAAAGAAGAGGTCCGGTAAGCAAAAAATTGGATGAATAGAGACAAGACAAAGGCAAGAAAAAAATGGATGTGAATGAGATACGAAATGAAATGAACAAGAAGTGGGTAAAGAAAGACACAATAAACAATTGTGATGGATCCGCACCGGAATCTAGTGCTCAAAAATTGTCCAAGAATTGATTTGAGGGTCATGGCTTAGGGGGAGTAGTAGTGGAAATCAAATTCCCCCAGCGAGGAAGTGGGTGCCTAGAGATGCCACAACAATTTTTTTTTGATCTATCTCAGAACTTCTAGGAGAATTTCCAGAAAGAAAATTGTTGATATAAAAATCTATGAAGTGATTTAAGAAGAATTATAAAAAATAAAGCAACTGGATACAGTTAGGGTAATAGATTTATTATAATGCCAAATTAGGTTTTGCAAAAGATAAAATGTCACTTGGTTACTCATTTGAATCACTTTACATTAAGAGGAAACAAGAAGAAGAATATTCGAGTTGGAAATTCAGAGGCTGAGGCACAAGGAGCAAATTCAACTGGAATTTGATCAACCCTAACCTCACGAAAGAAAAAGGTACCTATCTGTAAAACTTTGAATCTAAAACCTGTTGAGATGGCTACTCCTCATGTTGTTGACATTACTGAAAGGCCTCGACCCAATGTCAAGAAGCATCCTCACAAATCAATAGAAGTTGACCTGTTAGGTGTCTTTTTGAGTGTTCCGTATGGTGTACTGCATGTTGAAGATATTACGGTTTATATTCATGCAAACATAGATGAATTTGGAGATTCTAGATATGTAGATCTGTTCAAGAAATAACTTAGTGATGAAAATCATGAACTTAAACCTGAATATAAGGCACTACAGGATAAACACTTTACTCAAGTTTTGGGGTTTCTAAAATTTGATGAGGATGAATGGGTCTGATATGTTTTGAGCCAGATGCATGATGAATTCATTTGGTTGTTAAAACCATTCAAGATTACCAAGGATGCTATCAGAATTGTAACTGGATTAAACTCAACCAAAAAATTGCCCTTGTTGAAAGCCGTGAAAAACTAGATAGTGACAGATGCTACCGGTGCCAAGTTTGATAGAAGAGCAATGACTGTAAATGACATTATAGAATCAGATGTTAAATTCACCTCTATGGTGATTGGGTACAAGATCTACCACTCGAGCAGTGAAAATTCTATTTCCAAAACAGCGATATATGCTGCTTACAAGATGCTAAGGAGAATGCTAACTATGATTTGTGTGAGTTATTATAGAATCAACTGATTAAAAATTTGAACAAAATTAAGAAAGATAAGAAAAACACTTTCAAGTATGGTAAATTGGTTCTATGTTTATTCTTTTATTATATGAATGAGGTACCTGGGGTAAGAGGTGTGCACTGGAATAAGGATGTGCCAGTTGCCATTCATATCAGAGATCATCTTCGCAGCAAAACTACAATATGGGGTTACTTCAAGAATTTCTAGAGTATGATGCACTTAAGGGAAAGAATCCCTAAATCAGTTGTTGAGAAGTACAAAAATGAAGTATGCTTCTTGGTTGATATTGATCAATATCTAATGGAAGTAGTGGAACCCAGAACTACTTGGATCATGCCCATGGGGTATGAAGTGGATGAAAACATCCTGAATATGTATGCTCAACATCTTCTAAGAAAGCCTAAAGACAAATCGGTTGAAAGATTTGGAACATATGAGGAGTTGAGTTTGAAACTGCATACTGAGTTCAGAGAACCTGGAACCAATAGGAAAATAAGAAAAGAAGTTGAACAGCTAGCTGGAAATCTAGGTCTAACTAAGGAAGCTATGAAGAAATTCAGAGAAAGAACTAAAAAGGTTGAAAAAGAGGAACTAGATAAGAAACAAATAGGTGCTCCGGTGGAACTCTCTTCTACTTCAAGAACTACTAGAAGCTCTACTACTGCCTCTGTACCTTCCAAGACTACAAAACTGAAAGAAAAATCATCTGAAAAAGGGGAGAAAAGGAAGAAAACAAAAGCATCCTAGACCTATGAAAGCATAAAAGAAGAGGAAGAAGATATAGATTCTGACATTGAAATCAAAGAAATAAAAGCTAGTAGAATAAATGCTGCAAAAGTAACCCAAGAGAAGTCCTCCAGAAGCAAAAGAGCTAGCAAAAAGCAAAAGACATAAATATATGAGGAATATGTTGAGAAGCCCACACTCTCCCTGGAGGATGTGTGAGCTCCGGGGACCAATTGCCTCTAAGTTAGAGACAATACATAATGCCCTATCTGAAGCTCAGATTGCAGTTCAGACCAGTGATCCATCAGATCTATTAAAGGCAGAAGCATATTCATTCTTGTTGAGTGGGCACATCTCAATTTTGGATGGAATGAAGAGCACTTAGGCCTCTAAACTTGTGCAGATAAAAACTAGTTTTGCAGACATTCTCAAGTTCGTGTAAATAGGATTTGATGATTTCTTGTACATATATGGTAGTATGGACAAAATATTTGGAATTTTTTAGCTTGCAGATCCCACCCTTTGCCATTGATGTCAAAGGGAATTGAAAGACTATGAAAAATGAGGTACTCAACATAGGGGGAGCATTGGATTAAGTGAAGGGCATGAATGTACAGACAAAGAGGGAGTCGCTCTAAGATACTTAGTCATTTTTCACTAAGTGTTGCCATCAATGCCAAAGGGGGAGATTGTTGGCAAGAGACACTGCTTAGAGTTGATAGATGTTGTTATTGATGGAAACTAAAATCATTCCAAACATCCACATAATACAAGTTGTTCATACCAGAAGCTAGAATCATAATTTGTCTAAGTCTGGGTAGTTAGGAACATAGCAGTAACAGGGTCCAGTATTTTAGTCTGGATCTCTTTGGTGAAAAGGCATACTTTGCTGTGGATCTAAGGTAGTTGACAACAATGCAAAGACACTCTAAATCCATAAATTTTTCCTCTGATGATTAAGGATTCAAAAGATGTTAGCATCTGAGAACTAGGTTCTAGCTTGTCAGAATAGACATAAGTAGAACAGATAGACCTTGCAGAAGATCTTGATTTTGGATGTATGGAAGTTTCTTGACAGACAAATGGTGGTGATCAGTGATTGTGGCCAACATGAGTAATGATTTCCAAAAGTAATTTTTGGTCCGCACCTCAAGTTATGGATAAATCTAGTTGACAGAGTAGAGCATTCATAAAGGTTCTAAGTGTTGTTGAAGCTGACTGACAGAATGATTGTAGATTATGTTGCGGATATATATAGGTGATGAAATTGGATGATTAAGTGTGTGTGGTGTATGTGAACAAGGTGTATATGTGAAAGGAGCAGAAGTTCAAAGTGAAAATGAAGGCAGATCAGTAGGATCTTGAGAAGAGTAAAGATGAAATGTGTAAGATCAGTTTTTGTACTTAACTGGAACTAAAATTCATGCACGAGCAGATGCTATTAATTAGTTCAAATCTCTATTGTTATCTTGTAATGTTTCATAGGTAGTGAGCTCTGGGTAGTGAGCCCAAATGCATGTACATTCCTATTTGTAAAATACTTTTAACAGGGTATTAATTCTTGTGGGTTAACCCCCACCTTTGTTTTTCCCTTAACCGGGTTTCCACATCAAAAATATTGGTGTCAAGTGTGTTTATGTTTTTGCTTATGTGATACTGAAATGAGTATTTTATTAATTAGATTACAAGTTGTCAAGAAAGATTAAAGTAGAAAAAGTTGTAAATGTGTGACAACTGATTCATCCCCCCCTCTCAGTTGTCCAGACCTAATCCAACATGGACATCCATCAAAGGATAAAGGATAGAGGATTTTTTTCAGATGTTGTAGCTACAACTACCCTGGTAGACATGTATGCAAAACGTGGAAGCGTAGATAAGGCATGTCAATTGTTAGACATAATGCCTCAAAGAAATCTCTTTTCATGGAATCTTGTGATTATAGGATATTCACAAAATAGATTTATTGAAAAGGCTTTAGAAACTTTCAAGAAAATGCAATCGGCATATAAAGCCAGATACCTTTGCCAGCACCCTCCCAGCCTATGTCATGTGGGAGCTTTGGTACAGGGCATAGACATCCATCAAAGTAAAGGATAGAGGAATTTTGTCAAATGTTATAGTTGCAACTGTTCTGGTAGACATGTACCAAAACTGTTTGACAAAATGCCTCAAAGAAATGTGGTCTCATGGAATGCATTATTGGAGGATAGTTGTAAAGCCAACATCCTCTTTGCCTGTGCCAAAATGGGAGCTACTTTGGAATAGGGTATGGACTTCCATCAAAGCATAATGGAAGGGGGATTTTTTTAGATATTAATGGAAAAGAGCATAACTTTTGTATAGCAATGACAAATTAGATCAAAAGTCACTTAAATGACTCCAAATAGCACTTATTCATGTAAATGTCAAAACTCAACATCAACGTATAAGGAAGAAGTGCCCATAAGAATATTACAAATTTTGAATATGAAAAAGTGCATTAAGTGATAAAATTACACCCTAGAAGTGTTGAGAACAAGTTTCAAAGTGAAAGGATATGGGAAATTGGTCGTGGAGGTCTAAAGGCATGCCTAGGAGAGAGAAAAGGGAAAAGGCAAGTTAAAAATAAGAAAAGCACTCTCCTATCTTCATATAAGTGCTTGTTATGTTATATTTGGTCATTGATAATCATGGATTTGAAGTAAAACCCAACTGGAGAAGATTTCGCAGCATCCAAGTGAGTGCTTGTACTAAATTCCTTGAGATTCTCTTGCAAGCATCAAAGTGCAAAACCCCATTCCTAGTTTGCAAGCTCCACACATGGAAAGTATTTCTAAAATCTTTGGTGATTATGAAGAGGTTCATATGGCAAATTTATTTTTGTTTACAAACTCTTCGCGGTAATCTTTTACTATTTGTAAGCATGAAACAACAATCTTTGCATACACCATACGGTGACAAAGTATATAATAGATACAAAACACCTATGGTTTCAAGGGTATCAAAGCAAATTTTCTAACAAAATACTAGATTGTTATAGACTTTTAGAGTGTCATCAGTGATTTGCTTATTGTTCTAGTAGATTGATGAAAGATAAAGGAATTAAAAAGATCCCTGGATGTACTTGGATTGAAGGCCACAAAATGTTACGTGATTTTCGTGTAGGAGACAAATCACATCCATAGACATAGGATAACTATGCAAAGTTAGAGAAATTGACTTGATAGATGAAGGCAACAGGGTATTTTCCATATTCAAGACATTTACTTAGTGATGTGGAAAAGGGGGAAAAAGAATTATTTTTTTTACCACCATAGTGAAAAGTTGGCAATTTCTTTTGGTTTGTTAGACACACCCCCTAGAACAACTATTAGAGTTGTTAAGAACCTTCAAGTATGTGTTGATTGTCACAATGCAATGAAGTTTATCTCCAAGATTGTTGCAAGAGAAATTATTGTGAGGGATGCAAATTGTTTCCATCATTTTAAGCTAGGAGAATGTTCTTGAGAAGATTATTGGTGATGCTAAATGAAGTGACCTAAAAAATAAGCTCACACTATAATAATGTGCACCATGTCAAACTTGCACTAATAATGAAGGAACAAGGTTGTATTTTCAGTTACTAGAAAAGGAAATTGTTTTTTTTTTAGTATTGGCAATCTAGACTATGATGTTGGCTTCATAAAATTAGATACAATATTGCACTGGAGATCACCACTTATATACATTGTTGAGGCATCTGTCAATGACTTATTTTATGATGACATGAACATTTAATTGAATTGTTTTCACAAAACCTACATATGTATAAAGTGAAAAGTTGGAGGAGATGGTGGAGAAAGAGTGAAAAACAAAAGGTGAGGAACACTTAATGTAATGGAAAGATACTTGAGAAATAAGAAATGGGAGATGAGGGCTCACAATTACCCTTGTCATTTTGTATAGTTCTTTTGTTTTGATTAATTGTATTGTCTTTTGCTTATGTTAGGTTAAGTGTTTAATTACACATTCTAGATTCAATATGTAATTTAATATAAGTGTATGTAGATTTTGTGTCATTTATGGTTAGATATTTCTAATGTTCTTTCACATCCCTTTGCTTTGTGAGATAGCTAATAGATTTGTGAATTCATAAATATTTTCTAATTTAATTTGATTTCAATTTGTTTAGTTTTAATTAGAAATAAACTAGTATAATTTATAATTAAGAAGTAAAAAATAAATAATAGAAGTGTGTATGTTGTAATTAGTGGTTATACATGGCACTTGAAAGCTCTCATAGTGAGGTTTATAGATTGATCTTAGAGAGAAAAGAATAACATTTGTATATGTAAAAATAAAATAATGATTTATATTGCATTGTAATTGGACATTCGTGGCATTACAAAATTGTGCATGATGAGATTTATAAATTAATACTAATGAGATGAGGGTTTGAAGTTGGTTAGGAGAGAGCTAAATATGGCATTTCATAAGTTCTTGGAGTGACAATAGGATTTTAAACAAGAGGAACTCAAAAGGGATTAGGGAATTTTAGAGAAACACAATGGAAGACATCATAGGTTTGAAAAGAATATTATAATTATATTCATAATAAGGTCAAATTAACTAATTTATTCACTTGTGGCAAACCTAACAAATAGTAGTAAAGTTAAATTACATTTGGTAAGATAGGAATTGCATAATTTTGCACTAGTGAAGGCTAAATTTCATATGCCACATCTAATGTTCGTTTACAATTCTTAATCACAACTACATTAAGAATCTTGAATTCTTATACTTGATTCATGCCAAAATTTAATAATGGAGGATTCATTTCATAATGTCCAAGGACTTATGAATCGTGGCTAACAATTTTTCTTAGTTGAAAATGGCCGATGTGAATGAAATTCGAAAAGTATATGAAATGCTGGACCAAAAGGAGAAATTGAAAATCAAAATTATTTGTGAAGAATCCTATTTACATTGTATGGAATCTATAGAGATAAGATATCTCTTTTAGAAAAATTAGTTAGGCCAATGAAACCTATACTGGTATCTCCTTCGCCAATGTTGGAAAATGCCATCTAACTAGTTGAATTCAGTATTCAACCTAGTTTGATGGTCATTTGAACCTAGAGATTTGCTATGAAAGCCCCAAATGGTTTACCAATAACCTTTTATGAAAAACAAGAATGTATCAAGAATGGATTTTATAACATTCTATTTCAATGAGTGAAGTAATTCATGCCAATGATTTAGGTAAATCACAAGGGCCAAATTCAAGATGGCACAAAGAGGATTCTTAGTGGAACTGGCCCAACAGTAGGACAAGAAGGTCAAAAATGGAGGACATGCTTTTAGAGGAGGTACTCTTCAGGCCAATAGAACATATAGGGATGTCGTGGAGGAAAGACATGTTTCTTTTTGAAATGAAATAAAAAGTGGATATGGGGTTATACTATTGAACAATACTGTGGGAAAGAAAGTTTGGTTTATGGAGGAAGATGAAAACCTAAGAAAGGTTGAAAAAGGGAGAAAACCAAATACAAGCACTAGTAACACCAGTTCTTTTTGGAAAGGTTAGACTATCTATAGAGAGTCGTTGAAACCCCAACAGGAGGCTTTCAAAGCCTTTCAAGATAAGAACAAAGGCTCTGTACGACAACATAGGTACCATCCAGTTAAGTGGAAATCTTTTTTTAGACAAAGAAATCAGAGGTGCTTCAAGACAAATGGTAGAAGGAAGGATCGACATTCTGAGCAACAGTCAAGAAAACTACCTTTCAAACAATCAAGAGTTCCACAAAAGAAGGCCTGGGTGGCTAAGCCCACTTACAAAAAAGTAATAAGGAGGATTCGTAGCCTACAAGAATTTTTCTTAGAAGTGAAAGTTTAAAGAAATGAGACTCTAGTTTTCAAGAACAATCATAATCGGTAAGGTTTTATCTCCCCATTTCTCTATTGATGATTTTATTGAATGGTACTCTGTGGAATTGCCTAATGTTAAGGAGTTTGGAGTTCTAGGCAATGGTTTCTTTTCCTTTTCCTTTCCCGACAAAGTTGATAGGGATATAGTGTTAGGCAAAAAGTTGTGGAAATTTGGAAATGCAACCATTTTCTGTCAAGAATGGAAGCCCAACTTCGATATTGGTAAAGAACAGATCCCAATCCTACCTTTTTGGGTTCATCTCCCTTATTTACCTATGGAATACAGGGACCTTGACTCCTTGATAAGTATTAGGTATGCTTTGGGTATATTCTAGGACCTAGAGATTTCCTCAAATCCTCTTCGATCTTCTACCATAAGACTATGTATTCTTTTAGAGACTAAGGAGCTTTTGCCTAAGCATATAAAGCTTGAGACTAACACAAGTCATGTTAGATTCATGAAATTTTCTTTGAAGATGGCCTCAATGCAGATGATCTTTCAAAAATGAAGTAGCTCTTGGGAAGTGAGGAAACTGAGGTCAACACAATCAATGTTCCTTTAGGAACAACTCTGGCCCTAACAAAACATCCTTAACTACATCTGGAGAATCAAGTGGAAGATTTAGTTGTTCATAAGAGAGATTCTCCCCCCCAGGCAAGTGATATCACTATTGGATCCATGATTAATGAGAAATATTTGGAAAATAAAGAACAAGATGATCCAATTTTTAGAGAGGAGAATTTAGGTGAAGGTGGCAGATTGCAGGAAGAGGAAGCAATTAATATCTAGTTGGTTTTTTCTCCTCAAAATAGAGGGCATGTCTCAGAGATAGAAATTTATGTGGGAGCTATGGTTGAAAATTTGTCAGTAGAGGAAGAAATTATGTGAAAATATCACCATCTAGATAGAGATTCTCATGAGGGAATGGATTGGATAACCTTAGAAATGAGGAAAGGCATGGTGTCACCTACTCCTTGTATGATAGAGGAAATGTTTGTTGAAGGTCTATTTGAAACCTAACACAGGAAGATAAGGACACCAATGACTTGGATATGGAGGATGAAAAGCTAAGGGATCTCCTAGTAAAAGTTCTAAATAAGGTGGCAAGTGACATATGTGAAAGCCTGATAGATGAGGTGCTGATGGAAACTAATATGGAGCAAGACGTGAATACCCTAGCCATTTGACAGACCCCTTTGGCTAGGAACACAAACATAAATACCCCAGTATCAACTTGAAGGAGCTCTAGACATAAGAAGAACAAGACTTGGGAAAAGATAACATCTGGTAAACAAGCCACAATTGATAAAGTTCTGAGGAAAAGGGGAGCAGATGGCTCTCCTCGGGAGCAATGAAGCTCCTCACATGGAATGATAGGTGCATTAATGCCCCTAAAAAAGATACCTTATCAAATTTCAAATTGATGAGGCTAAAGTGGACATTATATTACTACAAGAAAACAAGTTATCCCAAAATCAGAGCTCTCAATTGTTAATTCAATGGAAGGAATGGAATTTTGTTGCATCTCTAGTAGTAGGGGCTTCTAACGGGTTGGCAATCCTATGGAAAAAGTTTATACCACCTTTTGAAATAGTTGCCATTAGGGAGAATTTTATCCTATGAAAATTCTGTAATATCATAGAAGAAAATTACATGTGGTTGTTCTATGTTTATGGTTCGACGCAGATAGTCTAGAAGGCCATGCTTTAGAACCATCTTAGTAATTTGTTAAGTTTGTTAAGAGGTCAGTGTGTAGTTATTGGAGGGGATTTTAATGTAGTATTGGAAGAAGATGAGAAATTAGGGGGCATAGCCCACCCCTTTAAGACCCATGAGGATTTTAAAGATTTCATACAAAATAACAAGTTGATTGACTGTAAGCCAAGGAATGGGAAATTTACTTGGACCAATAGAAGGAAGGATTTCTCTAAAATACTAGAATGTCTAGACTAGTTTTCGGTCACTGGTCAATGCTTTAAGATAAGTTTGATGTGCTACTCAGACATTCTTTCTATAGCCAAATCAGATCATTTTCCTATGGGACTCAGTATTTGTAAGGATATACCTTAAGGTAGTAGCCCCTTCCGGTTTCAGAAGATGTGGTTAAGGGACCCCAATTTTCTTCCTTTGATTAGAAAATAGTGGTAGGAGTCACCCTTCATTAAAGGGTCAAGGATGTTCCAGCTAGAAATGAAACTCAATTATGTAAGGAGAAAGATGAGAGAATGGAACTTTTTCCATTTCAAGAATATTTTTAGTGAGAAAAATAGATTATTGTAATAAATTAAGATTAATGTTGATTCCATCATCTTCCTAGGAATGATTGCGGCCAGGTCTGAAAAGTACACATTAAGTATGCAACTTGAATAAATCTTAGTAAGAGAAGAAATATTTTGGAAGTAGAAGTCTTAGGAATCATGGCTAAATGATGGGGATAGAAATAGGACATTTTTTCATATCTCATCCAAGGTAAGGCAAGCCTCAAATGGCTTAAGATCTATTAGAAGGACTGATGGTCCTATGACTAATGATCTATCAGAATTAAATCTCTAGCATGGAGCTTCTTTGGGTCTCTATTGAACCAACCTCCTAATTCTCTTTCTCAGCTATAGTATGATGATTTCCCTATCCCAAAGCTGGTTTCTGAAAAAAATAATAAGGATCTCATGAAGGAATTTAACATGGAATAAATATGTTCTGTGGTCTTTTCTATGCAATGGGATAAAGTGCCAAGCCTTGACGGTTGGTCGAGTTCCTTTTTTTCCAGCATGCTTGGGAAATTGTAGGCAGAGATGTTTTGTTAGTAGTGGAGGACTCGAGAAAATTTTGCAACATCCTTAAGGTCTAGAAAAATACAAACCTGGTGATCCCACAATAATGGGTTAGATTTTTTGGCCAAACTTTGACATTGAAATCAACATTTTGAACTAAATCTTCACTTTCTGACACCTATAGTTGCGAAACCATTAGGAATTTAAAGATGATACGAACTAGTGATTTGTGAGATTTTGTCTATAGATTCTAAAAATGTTTGTTTTAAAAATTTGGAATTAAATTTTAAAATTTTATGTGTCTCCTTTGATAACTAGTTTTTAATAGTAAACAACATTTTTTTAAGTGATGTGTATTCCATTGCACATAACTTTTTTTTTGCAAAGGATAAAATTCTGATTCTTTTGAATTTAGATTGTTAAAGAGGATGCATTTGGTTTGATAATGTTTTGTTGAATTTTTTTTTAATTAAGTTTTGAAGTCAAACCAATTATAATTTAGACATAGCTGTATTCTGTTGAACATAAATTTTTCTGTATGTATTGAAATTCATTTTTTTTGGTTGAAACAAGGACATCAATACCTAGGGCATAGATATTTGTTAGAATTTTTTTTCACTAATTTACTAAATTTACACGTGTAGAATAGAGAACTTGATGTTTGGTGAAAAACCTATGTTTAGTAAAACTAAAAAAATCATAATAAAATCAAAATATATCAAAACTATACTTGTTGGAAAGCTTGTTTTGAGGACTACGATCCTTCAACTTGGTTTGGCAAGGTGATTCCATATGGACCTTCAACCGAGCTTTGAAAGCCAAAATTTTGCAGAAGAGGAGGGAAGGGAAGGAGGGAAGGTGACTAGTAAGGATCTTCATTCGAAGACCCCTTCTAGAGAAGGTAGGTGACATACTTCTCTCAAAGTGGATTAGCCTTCATTCGAAGACCCAAACATGGCGCTAAAAACGTCATAACTACCACTTTCGAATGAAGGTTCCTTGTATTAAAAAATAATAAGATTTTTTAACTACTGACATTCGTTCGAAGATACAGCCAACTTTTGTTTTTTTAAATGTTTTAATTTTTTCCTATTGCATATAAATAAGATGGTTTTTTTCATTTTTTAAAATCAACATAACAATATAAATTCACATTTTTGTTCTACAAGGGACGATAAAATCTTTGAGAAGAATTTTCAAGTCATATTTTACAAAGAAGGAGATGGGAAACAAAAAGACAAGACAAAATAAGAGTGCACGAAAGCATTCCGTAGAAAAGACACAAAAATTAAATGAAAAAGGATTGCAAAAATATTATAAACTAAAATAAGGTATGCATCTTTTCTTTTCTATTTAATCTAGGTCATTTGATTTATGCTTAAATATATACACATTGATGAATCATGTAGTAGGACGTCATTTAATCTAGGTCACTTGATTTATGCTTAAATATATACACATTGATTTCATGTAACTAGGATGTCATTTAGTTAAGTCATTCCTCATTCTTGGTTATAATCCCCACCCCTCTATGTAGAGATAACTACCTACCTCTCCCTCTCTCTCTCTCTACCACTCTCTCTTAGGTTGCCCACTCTCTTTACCTCTACCTCTCCCTCACTCAAGCCTCCCTAGCTATCTATCTCCCTCTCTAACTCTTTATATCCCTCTCCCTCTCTCCAACCTTCTCTCTTCTTCCTTTTATACTACTTTTCTCACCTCTATCTTTAACAAGTGGGTTATGTGTTAGTAAACATAGGAAGTGTGTCATGCTTCTAATCCAAACATTGCCAAAAGGACCCTTTTGCTTGTGGTAGCTTATATTTTGTCACCATATTTTATAGTTGAACCTCTAACTTAGCTATTGGATTAATTATCTTGTAAGCTAGAACTCCATTTAGAACCAAAGGTTAGTCCTTAAAATTCTAGTCTCATCCTTCTTTTCATTAGTTAACTCTTGAAATAATTGTATAGGAAAATTTTCTTCTTGTGCTCATCTTGAATGGAGATGATAGTACTTGTTGCACTAACTTGGAGAGCTCTATTTCTTTTATCTCATTTGATTTTCGTTGAATTCATTGAGCTTAATGAAATTCACTACCTTGAATCCATGGGGGCATTTCTCTTTGCTTTATTATTAGGCCTATTTTGCTACATTATGTTGCTACTTATATAAGCCCTATCTTTTTCTTTACAAGTATTCTTATTTCATTTTGATTATATATTCCAACAAATGATTGCACTTTGTTAAATCATTCAAGTTTAGATCTATCTTACCATATGTACGGTGCATATTGAGGGCAATCACACTTATAGGAGATTTCATATATATCAAATTGTACATCTTACTTTAATATTTGTGCATGCTTGATGTAGCACACCACATACATTCAATACAATTTTTCCATTAATCATGTGAGAGCCAAAGATTGAAACTGCAAAAATAAAAAAAGCTTCTATTCATCAAATCTGTTTCTACAATGAGAGAAATCTCTCTTATATCCAAGAAAACAAAAAAAACAAAAAATTATCTTTTTTGACAGATTTTGACAATTGTCAGATTTTTGCTATTTTAGGTAATTTTACAATCATATCTAGAAAATCCTATTTTTTCCCAAAAGCATCCTAAAACTAAGGTAGGATGAAATTCCAACTAATATTCTAAATTTGAAACATGAGTTTTGATTTATTACAAAAGCAACTTTTTAAAAATCTAGAAAAATACAAAATTGCTATTTTAAGGGCCAAGATGAAAGTTTCAAGCCCTGAGAAAGTGTCAAAATGAGGTCCAACTAACTTGGGAGACCACTGGCCACCTCATAACACATCCACCTATAAAAGTTTGTAGAAAACCCACATCCGAGTCAAAAGTTATGACCTCTGGAAGTTCTTGCATCATTCTCCTCTAGTTGAAAAGAACACAACTCCTGCAAGTAAGTGTCTTCAAACTGCTACCACTTGACTGGATCCAACCTCTACACTTCCCACTCTGTAATCCATGTGCTATCTGTTGGTGGTAATCCTTCCCACTTGACTAAATACTTGGTGTGCTGCCCTTGCCGAGTGTAGATAGTGTCTTATCAAGAACCTGTGCAATCTTCTCCTTCTTCTTATGGGGAATGTGGTGGTGCCATGCCACTGCTGGTTGACTATCTTTAGCATCATCCTCACCATGGAATGCATATAAATCAGAAACATTAAACACAGGAGAAATATCAAGATCATTTGTAAATTGACTTCATATGCATTATCATTGATCTTCTTTGTAATTGTACAAGGACCGATTTTCCTATACTTCAACTTGTGGTATGTTCTAGTAGGAAACTGCTCTTTTCTCAAATAGACCATCACTGAGAATTATGGTGTCAGCTACTAGCATCCACTGTATTCTTGTACCTCTCATTACTGTCCTGCAACTTCTGTCTCACTTCTTTATGCAACTATTGAAGGTGTCCTGCAAATACTTCCCCATCATCACTGACCCTATCTTTCAGTGGTAGCTATACCAAATCTAGCACACCCTTAGGATTCCTTCCATACAGAATCTAGAAAGGGGACTTTCCTGTTGATTTGTTAACAAAACTATTATAGGCAAATTCAGCTTGGGGTAATGCCCATGTCCCATTGTTTTGGCTTTTCTCCAACAATACACCTCAACAGATTGCCCAGACTCTGATTGATTACCTCTGTTTGCCCATCTGTTTGAGGATGATAGGCACTACTAAACTATATCTTGGTCCCATCTTCTTCCATAAAGTCTTCCAGAAATGACTGAGGAATTTGGTATCCCTATCAGAGGTAATAGTCTTTGGAACACCATGTAGTCGAACAACTTCTGAAAAAAATAACTCTACTACCCTCATTGCATCATTAGTTTTTTTACAGGCAATAAAATGAACCATCTTGGAGAACCTATCAACAACTACAAAAATAGAGTCATTACCTCATTGAGTATGTGGAAGTCCCAACACAAAGTCCATACTCAAATTTGTCCATGGTGCAGTTGGTACTGGTAATGGTATATACAACCCTATATTTTGTGATTGTCCCTTAGCCACTTAGCAGATCCAACACCTTGTTACATACTTAGTTATATCCCTTTTCAGCTTTGGCTAGTAATATTTATCTTCTATCAAGGCTATTGTCTTGTCCTTGCCAAAATTTCCAGCCAACCCACTACTATGAAATTCTCTAAGAATGTTTTCCCTCATAGAGCCAGCTGGTATGCATAGCTGTTTTCCTTTAAATAGATACCCATCTTGCATAAAATATTCACCCCTAAAGTGATCCAAGTTACCAGACACTAGTGCATTCAATTGTTCCACAATCTCCCAAAAATCATCATTAAACTCATACAATTTTTTGATGGCATCAAACCAATCACCTTAGTTTCCATTGTAGTCAAAAGTGTTACACGCCTACTCAATGCATCTGCAACCTAGTTTTGTTTGCCAGACTTATGCTTCAACATAAAATTGTAACCTTGCAAGAAAGAGACCCACTTAGCATGCCTACTATTCAACTTTTTTTGTGTGTTTAGGTATCTCAATGCAATATGATCTGTAAACAATACAAACTCCTGGGGAACTAGATAATGTCTCCAATGCCTCAATGCTTGAACAATTACATAAAATTCCAAATCATAAGTAGAATAATTCTTTCTCACTTCATTCATCTTTTCACTAAAGAAAGCTACAAGTTTTCTATCTTGGCTAAGCACAACACCTATTCCCACATGGGATGCATCACATTCTACTTTAAATACCTTATCAAAATTTGGCAATACGAGTATAGGGGCTTTTGTAACCTTTTGCTTCAAGTACTTAAAGCTCTCCTCAACCTCCATGGTCCATACAAACTCCCTTCCTTTGGTGCAATCTGTTATAGGGGCTACAATACTACTGAAATTTTGAATGAACTTTCAATAGAAAGTGGCCAAGCCATGAAAACTTTTTACCTCTGTGATGCTGCTTGGGCTAGGCCATTCTAGAATTGTCCTGACCTTTTCTGGATCCATTTTGACACCATCTTTAGAAATGACAAAGCCCAAAAACACCAAATTGTCCTGCATGAACCTACACTTCTTCAAATTGGCATAGAGCTTCTCCTTTCTTAACACACCAAAGATGATCCTCAAGTGTTGTAAGTGCTCTTCTTAACTGTTACTAAATACCAAAATATCATCAAAATAAACTACCACAAACTTACCAATGTAAGGTCATAGTATAGTGTTCATTAATCTCATAAATGTGCTAGGTGCATTTGATAACCTGAATGGCATAACCATCTACTCATATAATCCATCTCTACTCTTAAAGGCTGTCTTCCACTCATCCCCTTCTCGGATCCAGATTTGGTGGTAGCCACTTCGTAGGTCTATCTTGCTGAAATATTTGGCCCCTGTAAGGACATCCATCATGTCCTCCATACGAGGTATAGGAAACTGATACTTGATGGTAATCTTATTAATTGCTCTACTATCAGTGCACATCCTCCATGTTCCATCCTTTTTGGGGGGTCAACAATGCTGGTACAGCACATGGGCTCATGCTCTCTCTCACCACACCTTTACTTATGAGTTCTGTTACTTGCTTATTCAACTCTGCATGTTGTGTTGGATTCATCCTATAAGTTGCTTGGTTGGGTAGAGTTGCACTTGGAATCAAATCAATATGATGCTAAATATCTCTCTTTGGTGGTAAACCATCAGGTAATTCATCAGGCACAACATCAACAAATTCTTTCAATAGATTTGCTACTTCTGGGGGAACTGAAATGTCTTCCTCTTCACCTTTTTTCACTACTAATGCATAACAACACCCTGTCACCTTCATTTCTTTAACAAATCTCTTTCTGACAACATGGTCTCACCTTTTCCTTCATCCTTGAGAGGCAATAGAATCACCTTAGAGCCATCTTTCCAAAAGGTGTATGTGTTTTTCTCTCCATCATGTATGACTTTTCTATCATACTACCATGGCCTTCCTAATAACACATGACAGGCATCCATTTGGGACAACATCACACCACATCTCATCTTGATAGATCTTCCCTATGCTAAACTTAATTAGGCATCTGTTATCAACAGTGACTTCATTTCCCCTTTTAAACCATGCAATGCGGTACAATTGAGGATGTTTTTCATAGTGTAAATTCAATTTGTCTACCATTTCTTTAGAAACCATATTTTCACAACTACCTCCATCAACAATAACTTGACATACCTTGCCACCAGAAGTGCATCCAGTTCTGAAGATATTGGTTTGAAGCCATGAACCATCAGAGCTTTTGGCTTGTGTTTTCTCCTTCTCTGGAATCACCATTGCTCTTCTCATCATGAGACTTTCTCCCACATCTGGTGGAACCTCTAGTTTCGTCCCTTCCACCTCATGCTGTGTTTGAATTAGGTTCACCCTAGGTTGTCCTCCTTGATTTCTTTCTTGCATGTTATAATTTGAGCAGTCAAATGCCCTATGACCTTCTTCTCCACATTTGAAACAAGTGAAAGGCCTTCTTTGGTTTTTCCATCCTCTACCGCTACCATAACCTCTACCTCTTTGAAATCCCCTTCCTCGTTCTTGACTCGGAGGATCTTGTCGAGTATCTATGTGTCTTTCCAATCCATGCGATGACTCTCCCCTGCCATAATTTGAACCTCCTCGAAATGGGGTTGATGTACCCCTTCTTTCTCCTCTATTCCTTTGATGGTATTGTCTATTTTGTTTTTCTTCAGCGTTTAGAGCCAACTGGTAAGCTTCTTCCATACTGTTGAGGTGATGCATTCTCAATTCATCTTGAATGGATAATTTCAGGCCATTCACATATCTAGCAGCCATCTGTTCATCAGTTTCTTGATGCTCTATAGTATAGACAGCGTATAAAACTCATTTGTATAATCTTGCACTGAAGAGAGGTTCTGCTTTAAATTTTGAAACCTACGAAAAAGGGTTTGCGCATAATCTATGGGCAAATTTTTTTCTCTCAATTTCTTCTCCATTTTATTCCATGTCCTGATCTTATCCTTACCTTTCATTATCCATTCCTTTTGAAGATGATCCCACCAAATCATTGCATGACCCTTTAATTTGGTGCATGCGAATTTCACCTTCTTTTCCTGTCATGGATTTCCATTCAAAAAATTTTCTCATATCATTCGACCAGTCTATCAACTCCTCTGGTTTAAGACTACCTGCATAATCTAGAACATCTACCTTGACCCCTTCATTTTTCCCTTTTAGGGCCCTGAGCATCCTCTCTTCAGAAGTCATGCCTTCTAATTCTTCTTCTTCATGTACTGTATCTTGATTTTTACCTATATCTTCATCAGATTTGTCTCCTCCTCTACCAAGTCTTTGGTTTTCCATCCGTGTTGTAAGTTCTACTATTTGCCTTTGCAGATTTTGCATTTCTCTATGCATCTAGACAAGATTGCCTCTTCCTCTTCCTCTCCCAATCATCTTCCTGCTCTGATACCAGATGATGCAGCACACCACATACACTCGATACAATTTTGCCATTAATCATGTGAGAGCCAAAGATTGAAACTAGAAAAATAAAAAAACTTCTATTCATCAATTCTGTTGCTATAATGAGAGAAATCTCTCTTATATCCAAGAAAACAAAAAAAGCAAAAAAATACCTTTTTTGGCAGATTTCGACAATTGTCAGATTTTTGCCATTTTAGGTAATTTTACAATCATATCTAGAAAATCCCATTTTTTCCCAAAAGCATCCTTGAACTAAGGTAGGACGAAATGCCAACTAATATTCTAAATTTGAAACATGAATTTTGATTTATTACAAAAGCAACTTTTTAAAAATCTAGAAAAAAGCACTAAAGTGCTACTTTAAGGGCCAAGATGAAAGTTTCAAGCCCCAAAAAAGTGTCAAGATGAGGTCCAACCGACTTGGAAAATCACTGGCCTCCTCATAATGCATCCACTTGTAAAATTTTATAGAAAACCCACATCCGAGTCAAAAGTTATGACCTCTAGAAGTTCCTGCATCAATGCTTACACATTTATCCTAAATGGTATAACTACCTATGTATCTTGTACTCATATTTGTCACTTGTGCATGAGGATATATATCACTTATGGTCATAAATTTATTAGTTATTACATGTACATATTAATATTTATAGTAATTTGATATGGAGGCTCTTTAAAATATATCAAGAAAAGTAGTTAAATTATAAGTTTTCTTTAATATGTATTTCCTTGATGTGTGATGTTTCAAGAGCTTATTATTTAAAGTAAATATTCTAAAGTTTTGTCTTATATATATGAATTTTGTGTGTATTTGGGCTCGACATATAGAAACTAAAGTCAACCCAAATTTAGATACTAGAGCAAATGAGGCTGAAGAACACATAGTTGATGTTAGCCCGGAGGAGGCCCAAGTGCAAATAATGGATGTTGGAGAGGGGTCATGATCGCTTCCTTCGACCATGGATAAGAATATGAATCTAGCTAAAGAGGTGAAGAGAAACATTTCTTATAGAAATTTAGATTATTTACTTGAAATGGATATGGAGAAATTCAAACTTTATGCTAAACAACCTAGACATACTACTAAGAGGTCAATTAATAAAACTACAAAGGAAATAATTTTTCATGTCAATAATCTTGATATACACTTCAGTGAACCTAATTCTTATCAATTGTACTTCTTAGTAATGAGCTAAATGATCCATTACAATTGTTGGGTGTAGATTTGTCATTGAAAAAGGGGAAAGGTTCACACCTAGAAAAAAGATATTGTTGAAAATGTTAAAAAAGGTTTGGCTTCCATTGGGAAATAATCTCAATCTACAGATAAGTCCATTTCAAGAAGAATGATGTTGACATCTATTTTAAATGAAAAAACTTCCAAAAAAACAATTGTCTTCAATTTCAACTAAGATTGGTTTAAGTAGAAAGACACTAACACAATATGTGAAAAGGAGAAAATTATTGGATGGTAGTACCTCGGAAGGCAATTGGGAAATTATGTGTAGAGCTCCTTGATCTGACAAGATTCAAGATGTTGTTAGGAACTTGATCTCAACCTTTTGGAATGATAATACTCATGCTTCATCAAATAGTAGAGATGTTATCAAACACATAACTGGGCCCAATAGTCATTATCTACATACAAAACATTAGTTAGACATAACACAACATGAGATGTATGTGATGTTTTATAATTCAAATCCTCATATAAAGATTTGGCAAGCAATGTTTGGAAGGTTAAGGCCATATTATGTGAAGACAAACAAGGTTTTTGAAACTTGTTGTTGTCATTATCATATTGAATTCGATCTCTACTATCAGGTGTTTCGAAAGATTAGAGAAGACAATGATGGTTTTGTAAATGCACCTCCTAAATGGGCAAGTCAGTTCATAGCATCCATCTTATGTGATAAATCAGATAATGATAATGCAACTGGTCAAATAAACTGCATAAAAGGCCTTTGTGAAACATGTGGAAATTTGGCTAAAATGCCTTTGAGAAACAAAGATATCGACCCAACGAAGTTGGTAAATTACAAGAGTTACAAGTACATAAAGTTTCAAACAAAAAATGGGAAAGAATCCACAAGGTTAGATTATGTAGAAGAGGAGATACCTATTGGAAGATTTATGGAAAACTTTTTGTAAATTGATACAACCATACATACATCATACTTTTTTTACTAAGTGGCAAGCACAACCGTTTCAAACATTAAGAGATACTTTCCCAGCTAGAACAATTTTATCAATAGTCGACTTTGCAAAAAATTACTCTTTTGTATATCAAAAAGAGATTCAATCACAATATTACTTTTCAGACTAGATCACTATTATGGTGCATGTGTGTTATCAGCATGCATAGAAGTATTTGGATGGTGTTGACAGTACATTTGAAGCACGAGTCATTAATTAAGAATATCACTTTTATATTAGTGATGATAAAGAGCATGACACACATTTTGTGGAACATTGCTTTAAGACTTAAACTTTACAAGTACATAAAGTTTTTTTAAAAAAAAGGGAAAGAATCCACAAGGTTAGATTATGTAGAAGAGGAGATACCTATTGGAAGATTTATGAAATTTTTTTCGTAAATTGATACAACCATACATACATCATATTTTTTTTGCTAAGTGGCAAGCACAATAGTTTCAAACATTAAGAGATACTTTCCCACCTGGATCAGTTTTATCAGTAGTCGACTTTGCAAAAAATTACTCTTTTATAAATTAGAAAGAGATTTAATCACAATATTACTTTCCAGAGAAGATCACTATTATGGTGCATGTGTGTTATCGACATGCACAATTAGATTTGGATGGTGTTGACAGCGCATTTGAAACATGAGTTATTAAGAAAGAATATCACTTTTATATTAGTGATGATAAAGAGCATGACACACATTTTGTAGAACATTGCTTTAAGAGGTTTTTTGAATATTTGGCAAGTAGGTGTGTAAAAATTGAAAAGCATTTTGTATGGTCAGATGGATGTGCATGACAATTCAAATAATCAAGGCTATTTTATGCACTATGTAGATATCATCGAAATGACAATATACACATGTTTGGAGTTTCTTTGAGAGTAGGCATGGAAAGGGTGAACATGATGGTGCAGGAGCTTGCATCAAACATGCTATAAGAAAGCATCAAATGAATTATGCAGGAGATCATATAAAAGATGCACATGATGTTGTAGAATGGTGTAAGATACACCTTGCATCAAATGAGGTTGGCACATCTTCAGGAACAAACCAATACATTCCACATAGAGTGTTTTGGGAGATATCAGGTATGTATTGTTTAAAAATTTAATACTTTAAATATATTCATATATCATGTGTACATGAATTTGTTTATTTTCATTTGAATTTAATTATTTCTATTATATTTATAATGTACAATATAATAAATTTGTAGGTGTGGATAGAAGATCAATGCATGGATGCAAGAGGGTAGAGGAAATAAGATCTTTGCATTGTGTCATGAGTATAGATAGCCAAACATGTGCATTGCACACTACGGATTACTCTTGTTTTTTTATGAGTGCATGTTGGGAGATTGTGAGAATTGTAAGAACCAACAACATGGATTTGTTAGTGAATGGAAAAATGTGCCACTAGTTGTTACCAACACATACAACAAAGATGAGGATGAAAGCTTTGAAGACATTCCTTTGATTTCAATTGATTATAACCATATTTTAGGATTGATTAAAAAAGGTATATATATATTTTAAATATAATGTATCTCTAAATTTAAAATTACAAAATTTTCATGTAAATTTGGTACAAGAAATATTTTTTGCAGTCATAGCAGAGGCTGGAAATATAGAATACGTTAGTTATTATTTATTGTGTTATACAGAAGGGAGGTAGAAGCTAATAAAGCTAGAAACAAGTGATAGAATGTTGTTTCCCATATGTTTAACTTTATAATATATTTAAACTTTGAATTTGTTATGTACATGTCAAGTACCTTGAGTGATTTAAACATTCAATTTATATTTTTTATAATTTATGTTATGTCTTACCTCAATGAAAATGCTATAAATGAACTATGTCTAGGTTACATTTACCTTGAAAATGTTGTCTTACCGTGGAATGTTGTTTCCCATAGGTTTAGTTGTAGTGCAAGGGACATATCTCAAACAAGTCAAGATTGTTTAACATGGGATTCACTTTATTGATTATCAACCTGAGAACAAGTTATATTAGTATAGCCACCTAGTAATTGCTACAACCCTATCTCTTCATTCAGTTCCACATGCAGGTGGATGTTGTAAGTGGAGACTAGATAGTGATGATCATCAAAGAATATTAAATGTGATTGAAGAGCAAGCTGAACCACTTGATGTGGTATGAAAAATATGGATGAAGAACTTACAGTTCATTTTGAAGACCTAAATTCACTATCTAGATCTATGTTCATGTATTAATTGTTTTAAAATTTATGCAAGTTAAGTTAATAGTTCTTTCATTGAACAAATTTTAATTTCAACATGTGATTCTTAACAAGTGATCTATATATATATATATATATATATATATATATATATATATATATTTAGTCTACTTTTATTTATGACTAGTTTTTGCTGAAAGGAAATCTTTTTGAGTTATTAAACTTCGTACACTATCTTTTAGATTAAGAAATTGCTTGTTATAGTTTGAAATTTCCAAATATAAACTCAACTAAAATAAATCTTCTCATAATTAGATCTATAAACACATAAATCTTTTTAAATAATAGATCTATCTATAGGTAGAACTCACATCTATATACATTCTAAATTATCATATTTTAAACTTTAACACACTTTCTTGTTAGCAACATGCTTTCTCTTTAACATTTAATGCTACACATTTTTCCACATAATAGATATCTAATTTTTGAAAAATCAAGGAATATAAAACACTTTAACTTGAGTGTACTCATGAAATATATTGAACTCTTACTCTTTTCATTCCTATACAAGAACATATTTTATGTACATGACTAATGGTTATTTAATTTTCTTAAATCCCCAGGTTGACAAGGATGTGATGAAAGCAATGGGAAAATCATTTTACTAGACAATTTGATATAGATCAGATAGTGACTACACAGAATTTGAGAACACTTATAGTACAAATTATGAACTTGTGATCAACTAGAACATATTCTTAATCTTTGTAAACATATTGAAAACATGATTTTGAAACCAACATTATAGATAGGATAAAAAATAGAATAATTACCTCCATCATGGGGAAAGTAATGGTGACGCAACTAGGTCAATTCAACTAAAGCCACTACCAAATTACAAATATGAAAGACAATAGGAAGTCATGTAGAGAATCCCCTAGATTATTATTCAAGCATGTGATATGATAATTTTTGAATGCTTTGATTTAATGCTATATGCTCCTTGAACATGCTCTCTAAGTGTTAGGGACTAAATGTGTTCAAATGAACTAGAGTTAAAGTCCTTAAATATAATTACTTGAGGTGAAAATAGAAAAATTTCATGCATTGAGTTGATGCATAATGGTTAGTTGGGAGGTTTAGGTTGGCCCTAAATTTGAATTTTAAATTTTAAATATCAAGGTTCATTTTTGTCACATAACCAATTTGGGGACCACTTGCACAAATTGTAGATCTAAACTTGGGTAGGGAAATGGGTAAAATTAGGGATCTCAAGACTAGTTCCTAAGAGTGATTACAAATGGAATCAAGGAAGTCACAGGTTATGTGCCAAATTTTAACATAAATAAGGCCACTTGTACACTTTCCATTAGCTAAGTCCAATATCCATTTTAAAGTGAGCTCAAAATAAAGGATAAAAGTGCAAGGTATGTAATTTCCACCATAACAAACCTTAGGGGTTTTAGTAGGTTTTAACTTTATTTTTGCTGATAAAGGTGTGGTTTAGTGGTTAAGTCACTCGGTTGTAGTGGTGGCCACAAGAGTTCAAACCCCTGCTGGGCCAATGAGCTTGCAGGCATTACGCCTTCGCTGGGCCACAAACTCACGGGTTTGAAGTGTTCTTGCTAGGGGATGAGGTCCCCTGTGTTGTGGCCTCACTGGTTCATTGCTTTGGGCAAAAGCATTCATGTGGAGCTGGAGGGCATGTCGCACCAGCGTCACTAGTCACATTAAAAAGTTTACCAGGCACATTTTAAAAAAAAAAAAAATCCACCATAACAAATTAAAGTTTAAATATTTTATACCACATCATAAGATAAATTTTTTAAGGATTAGAATAGAATGTAGTAGGACTTGTAGGAAGCTCTCCCCAACAAGAGTATCATGTGTCTATATATACAAATCTTACAAGTATATCAAACATATTTAGCAAAGAGGTTATGTGAAGAAACCTTGAGGTAAGTATGTTCTTCTATTTTACAAATTGAATATTATTATTGTTATATAGTATGATAAAAAAAATTGATGACTTAAACTTAAAGTGGCAATCAAATTCAAATTAATTATCACACACACACAGATATATATATGTGTGTGTGTGTGTGTGGTCTAAACGTGTATTGATCAAGCATACTCTAGTCTAAAAAGGTAACAACATACCTACTTATACGTAGTGTTTTTTTACCCATGGACAAGTTTAACACATTTTAAAAATCATGCAGGCTTATTCTTGATGAACACCAAACAATAAATTATTACATGAGTTTATTAAATTCTTCTATCCAATGTGATTACATGTATTCCAATCTATTATAAACATATTTTTATTTATACATATCTATAACTTTCATACATGTGCATGTGCATCCAATGTATACATGTATCATAAAACATAAATTTGTCCACAAATATATATCTCATCAAACATATAAATGTCCATAAATGTACATTGAATAAAAAATGTAATCAATTCCATAAATGTATCATCATTTAACATAAATCATGTCCACAAAAGTATCATCAAACATGCAAATGTCTACAAACATGTCCATATATATACAATCATCATCAAACACATGGAAATGTAGATAGAAATATCTAAAAACATGTAGATAGAAATGTCCTCAAACATGTAGAAATCTCCACAAACATGTGCAAATGTAGACAAAAATGTCTACAAACATGTAGATAGAAATGTCTACAAACATGTAGATCTAGAGAAATGTCTGAAAACATGTAGAAATGTCCAAAAACATGTAGATAGAAATGTCTGAAAATAAATATCTAGAGAAATGTTTGGAGAAATGTCTAGGCAGTGTTTGTATCCTGGTCATCATGTCGGATGAGAGTCAAGCAACCCTCTGAGTGAGAATCTTGCTTTGATGGATGCGTCGAGCCCTGGAGATAGTACAACATGTGTACATAAAAGTACATTATCTTAAAGTAGAACAATGTTAAATATATATGTACATGCACGTACAAATTATATGCAAACATGTGTAAGTACATGATTTAAAAATTTAAAACTCACATGTCCACTAACATTACTAGCATCAACTGAATCATGCTTGCATACACACTCCATCCCCAGACTAGGTGTAAAATAAGCTAACTCCTACAATATATATGTGTGTGTGTGTGTGTGTGTGTGTGTGTGTGTGTGTGTGTGTGTGTGTGTGTGTGTGTGTACATTAGGACATTATCTAGTGCAAAGTAAATGTTTATTTAATTTAAGTTGTTTTAAATAACTTGTACATACATATGTATCAAGTGGTGTAGGACCTTCTGCAATGATCGTATTCGATGCCAACTCATTTGTATCACAGGTATCCTTGGCTAGCTTGAATAATGATGAGTGAAGTGGCCTATACAGGTGATATGGCATTGAAGAGCCTGAGTGTAGAAGCATATCCATATAACCTGACAATCCCATCTGCAATTGTAGCTCCTCAAGTGAATTGAGGTAGCATTGGGATGTCTAATGCTCAACACTTCTAGAAGGAGGGCTAGGTGTATCTACCTCTACAGCAGTTGAATGATATGTGGGTGGATCAGGATGTGGAGTACTACCAGGGTGATAAGAAGGTCTCACAGCCTAACTGGATCGTGACCCCTGTGAACAACAAGCTCTACTTACATGTTCTCTAACCTCATGTAAAGGGATACCAAGCTATGATGGAATGAAATCATATGACTACAATAGGTCTTGAGACAAACAAGTCAATGTACTCTAAAGAATATGGTCTCTTGTAAGACCATCTATGTTTACGGGTGAAGGGACACCTACGATAGTATAAGAATCAGTAGCATGATCTGATGGTCTAGATTGTCTAGGATGACTCATAAAATATCTTCCCACATGATCTGAAGATATCCTATATGTCATAGCTGCAATATCACCAACACTGTGGATTGCTTCCCTTTGGGAAGCAATGACAATGTGATCAACAATAGGGTCCAAGGCTAGGGAGATAGCATGCATTCTCTCCCCAACCAAGGACCTATAAGTTGAAGCCTGTTGATCTGCTTGACGATAAGAAGCTCTATCAGCAACCATGCCTTGCCCGTAACTAAAATATGCTGGTAGATCCAAGTAGTTGACCTTGAGGCCCATATGAACCTCAGCATACAATTGTTGTGCAAACTATAAAGGAATTTGATCGTTATTGGGATAATGGCCATGAACAGAAAGAAAATGTGGATATATCAATGGGGCCATAAGAGGGTCTACACATATAGTCACTTGGTAGGCCTTCACATTAGGCCTCCCAACATAATATGGAAAACATTAGGATTTGATGATCTCTTTCAAGACACTAACCTGAACAGAAGCAAGTGAAACATCACCAGTCACATCTTGCTTCATCTGGACAAAAATAGCTACTAAAGTATCACCCAAATAAGCATGGGTATCTCCTAGACTCTGTCTAATATGCTACAAGCTAGATAAAATCAATTGACAAGTATCTATAAACCCCTATAGTGTTGGGGTTAGAAAGAACACCTCTCAATCTATGGATCTCAGTATTTGTACGAGTAAATATGGAAGGTCCGGGAGGTGGTGGTGCTTGTGCCATGATATCTTGACCTGAATTGTGCACAAAAATAAATTACTTATTCCAATGTATGTGTACATCTAGTACATCTAAATTAATTTTTAAATTTAACTTCCAAGCTCACATGTTCTAGTTCACTTGAAAAAAATTAAATATATGTTTGAAACAAGTGATAACATGAAAAGCAAGCGCAATAACTTAAAGGACTACATGGTAAATAATTTGTATCATATCTAGATAGATACATACATGTACATGTACTTGTTTGAATGGATCTAAATAGAACAGTAAGTATTATACATATGTCCTCACATGCAAGTTTTAGTGTATTACCCATCATGGAGCACAATCATCACAAAACCTTTGTCTGCATAAGATCGTGAACATGTTCATTTGAATAGTTTAATTCCTCAAATATTTTGAATATTAAATTTTATTTTTAGTTACTTTCCCACCTTTTTTTCTAGTTAAAAATGTTTTAAATAAATTATTATCTATGTGAAAGTCGTAGTCTACCATCAAATTCGTTACATGCCAAAATAAATTTAAAAACACATAACAAATTTAAATGATTTTTGGATGACCAAAATTTTGTAATTCCTTGGAAAAAATCATTTTGTTTAGTGATTAATATTGGTTTCAATAATGCTATGAATGCAAAAAATGGTGGACAAGAAAGATGTGATTGATAAATTGGGTCTATTAGAGCATCTTGATGGTGGTTCAAAAACTCAACATGAAGTTGCATGGAGTTGATTATCCATACACATGCTTGTTGTAGGTCTTGAACTTTGGTTGATTCAACATACTAGAAATCATTAGGGTAGATGGTTTTTGGTGAGACTTGATTTTTTTGAAATTATTAGTGCCTAGTTGACTTTGTTTAGCTATGTTTTACCTAGTTATGTTTGTTTTAGTAGTTGATCTAACATTCACTTTGATTTGTTGTGAGATGATCTTCAACTAATCAAACCATGATAGGTCTCTTTCTCTATTGAAGATGACACTTTATATTCCTTGTTGGTAGCCACTAATGTAGAAGGATGGGCATTAGGTTTTCTGGATGTGGTCCAATATTTGGACAGTTGGGAATGGACAATTGTTGCCCTTCAAGGGCATTCATCCATCTTCCCTATGGCTACATGGAGAGAGAGGTGATAAAAATACCAACATTGAGTCATTTAGAAGGAGTGGATGGCTCATAGAAGTGACTCTCATGTTGTGAATTCAATCAAATAGAAGGTGCACATTTAGAGTTCTTGTGATTGTAGAAGAAAAGTGCTAGGGGAGATTATAGGTTCATTATATAGCTCTAAAGACCATTGAAAGGGCCATTTTACTCCATGTAAATTTCAAATTAAACGAGCACTCAAAAATGTACACATGTCAGAGAAAAAAATTCCATCCTTTGTAATTTCTTTCATCGCGTTTTGAACTCAACGTATTCATTATCGCATGTATGTTTTCACCCCCTTTTCAACCCTCTTTTTTGCTTCCCTTAGCCCTATCTGATCTTACCTATGTCACCTTGTTCTCTTCTAACATGTGTTCATCCTTTTGATTTATTTTTTATTTTCTTTTGTGTCCTCATTGTAGGTATTTTTCTCTTTCCCTTTTCATGACTCATCACCCCTCTTTCCATGTCACCTTTTTATCCTTTTAATCAAATTATTTAATGAGATTGCATGCCTTAAATCTAGTTTAATGAACACCTTGTAGCTCCTAAAATATCACTTTCCAAATCTTTTCCTGATTGGGAATCACCACCCTTAGGTGAGAAACATTCTCCTTCATTTGTCCTAGGAAATTAAGCTTCAGTACTTCTCCTTACCCTTGGATGTAGGGGAGAGGTGTCATCCACATTCTCCAATCACACTCAATTTTTTACAAAAACCTCATTTGATCATTGTAAATAGGGTGAACTATGTTTCTAGCCCAAATCCCCCCTAAAAAGTCATCGAAAAGCCTCCCAATCTCACTTTTTATAACTTAAACAATAAACTTTCACATTGAGAGAAAATTTTGAGTAATAGTTTCTAAAGAAGTGAGCCTATGTTAGTGACTAGAGCATTTTTAGAGTGAGATATATTTTATTTGAGCTCTTGATATATTTTTTGGAGCCCTATGTAATAGTCTGTATAGTTGAATCAATTAATTGAAGTATCTATTTTTTTTTGTTTTTGCACTAGCTAGCTTAGGTTTCTTGTTAAAATAGTTTTATTTTCATTTCATTTTAACTTCAAATCTACATAACATCATTTCTTGTCCATCCTTAATTCCTCCCCATCCATTTCCATCAATCCTCATATCCAATTTATCATCTATTCTATATCTTATGTGTTATGCTCTATTATAAATGTTATTCTCCATCTTGTTACTTGAATCTTTATTCTACTGCAAGTATAAAGGATAATAGGGTAGATTGCTAAGAATTGATGTTTAACAGAGTTAACTTAGGAATCCATAACTGATGCATCATTAAGGTTATCAATCTAGTGGTTTATGGATCAAAGACATGGATACACTATTACTCTTGAGTACATTAGACTTTCTTTTGGTTTTAGATTTCCTTTTGACCAATTATGAGTATGCTCTCAAATTACCTTCACATGGAGTCAAAGAACTTTATGTTTAGGTGTCCAA
This sequence comes from Cunninghamia lanceolata, assembly GCA_027924645.1. Lineage (NCBI taxonomy): Eukaryota > Viridiplantae > Streptophyta > Pinopsida > Cupressales > Cupressaceae > Cunninghamia > Cunninghamia lanceolata. The sequence continues at coordinate 3,406,021 of BSBN01000236.1, forward strand.
TGTACTATGAGATATGTGACATGTTTTACTACTTCTTTAGAGAAATTCATGGCTCTCACTAAGATCTTATTCATTATGAGGATTAAAGATGTGTACAGTTGTATTCATTAGAGACACGACCCAACATAATTTTGCATTCTTAAGAGCTCATAACTTGAATTATGAATTTTCTTTCAAATATTTTTTTTAAAATACATTTTTCAAGTGTAGTCCCATTAACCTATTCTAGTTACTACAAGTGGACATTATTAAATATAAATTTTAAATTTCAAAATTTTCATACACATTGTAGTAACCTAATAGAAACTTTTTTATTTTCCTATCAGACATGATTAAAGTCCTAGTATGTAGGATAGCCTTAAAAGGCATTGAACTTGAAGTCAACCTATTATCCTTAAAGCATATGTTAGGCACACACACATAATACTACATTTTATAAAGGATACCTTGATCATAAGTTCTCTATTTTACTATTGAATATAAAGTTGTAAAGAACTAAATATATATTTTAAATGCTTTAGATAAATAATCTAGGCTAATAAATAAATGCACTTGGAATTAAACACAATCAACCTAAATCTAGGTTGATAAATTCTTTTCATATAATAGCTTGCAAGTACAATTACAGTAGCAATATATCTCTTCTAAAAGTATTGTAATTTATCGTGTAATGTAACAAAGATTGCATTAGTTTCACAACAAAATAAAATATAATGGGATTTTATTTCAATAGATTAAATAAATCTAAACCTTTAGCTAGGATGACATATGGATCATGCAATATGCCAGTGGGAGGAGAGAAAACTTTGCACATATTTGAATGATGTAAGTGACTTTTTATTGACATGTTATAGGTAGATTTAATTTTTTTCTTTTCAACTTAATTATTTTTCTTTCCCTTACATTTAAAAACTAAAAATTCCCTAATTCACCTAGGAATATGATACATAGTAAGCATGTAGATCAACAAAGCCAAACATGCTCCTAAAGTGAGGGGAAAAGAGAATATGAAATAGCATAAGTACCAATGAAGCTAAACATTCTCCCCAATTTCAAGGGAAGAGTAAGCAAGGTCCATAATCTACAATCTAGAACTAATCAAGAAAATAAAGGCAAAACACTAAAATGGTAATAAGGACATCAATGATATGGTAAATTGACAAACCTAGATCCTTTCTTTGATTCTTTTGGTATTAGCACATGTATCCATTAGATCATCTTATTTTTTCAAGAAAAATATTCCAACTTATCCTCAAGTTGTTTTTCTTTGTGTTCTTATTTTCTTGCCTTTTCAATTATGTGTTTCTTCTTGATATTGGACTTCACATGTTAGGTGTAAATACATGATAAATTAGTGTAATATCTTCTTATCTATGTTTGTTTTGTTGCTTGGGGTTGTGGTAGAATGATACTCTTTGGATGTAATGTTCGCAACCTTTTTTTTTTGTCTTCATTTCGATAGCTTTGCTTGAAACTCAATGACACTTGGTTCCTTTTGATCTTTCTCCAAGACATGCACATTTTGTTCTTTCTTTCAATGTGTTCTTGTTTTGGCTCCTCTTTGGTTGGATAGAATGCTTATTTCTTAATTATGTTTTGGTTTGTTTTTAACTCATCAAAGTGGATCATATAAATCATGAATTGTATGATCTCTCTCATAAGGCAGATCACAAGGTGGCTTAACAAATGTGTCCACTATAAAGTGACTAGCATCTGATATTGGGTTCTAATGGGCTATTTAAATTTTGATTGAACTTTTCCTTCATGTATAAACTTAACACATTGATGTAAAATATATGGCACAACTTTGCATTGTTCAATCTCAGGTTTACCAAGTAAATGTACTAAATTCATCTAATGATGTCATAACATGACATAGATGGACAACTCCTTAGGTCCTACTCTTAAGTTCAAAATGATACAACTCAATGTACTTATCGTCACTCCATTTGTCATTATCAATGTAACTATATAGAATGTGCATATTCTATATGTGTGACATGTCAATTAAAAATAGTTCCTCTTAATTAAATATGTTGTATTGACATATGAGATCAATAAGAAATTGAAGTTGAAATTCACACTTCACATAATACTTGGCATGTACAATAGACCATAATACTTACTCTATATGATCTCCTCATCAAAAAATGCAATCAATGGTGACATGGAAGGATAGGAAGATGTAGCATTGGATTTAACCAACATCTTCAATTGATTCACATTTTCCTCTGCATCATTACTAGATTTGAGAAATTATTATTCTTTTGAAACTAGGTTTGGCAAACCCTAGTTATCATCAATTGATTCACATTTTCCTTTGCATCATTACCAAGTTTGAGAAATTATTATTCTTTTGAAACTAGGATTTGGCAAACCCTAGTTTTCCAAACTAGGGTTTGACAAATCCTAGTTTGGAAAACTAGGGTTCCTCAAACCCTAGTTCTATCATCAATTGATTCACATTTTCCTTTCCATCATTACCAGGTTTGAGAAATTATTATTCTTTTGAAACTAGGGTTTGTATTTTATTATTCTTTAACTGTCTCAAGGAATTTTTCTATATTTTATTATTCTTTAACCCAAAATTTTTATGTATTTTATGCACTATTATGAAATGACAATTTTTCTATATTTTATGCACTGTAATGAAATGAAATATGGGGCCTTAAAATGACTTGAGTATATATGAGAAATGACAAGCATATATGAGAAATGTTGGTAATTTTATGCACCTGTTGTGGGATCGTATGCTGATGTGGGGCTTCCTCCTTTGTTTTGCCTATCTTGGAGCTTCGAGCTGTCCCCTTCAATGTGCCCTATCACCTTTGTCCATGCCCTGTCACCTTCATCCACACCTGTGCCTGTCTCCTTCATCTATAAGTTCATTTCACTCACTCTCAAATCATAAAAAAATTATCATTTGAGAGTTAAAACCTATTTATAAAAATAAAATAAAATAATGCCTTCTTTTGAAGACCCTCTTCGAATGAAGGTATTATTTTATTATTTTAATTTGGCACCCAATTACCTTAATTTGCAGACCCCCTTCGAACGAAGGTCCTGATATATTAAGGCTTAATACAACCGACAGGGCCTTCACTTGAAGGAAGGGGCCTTCAAATGAAGGTGCCTGCTAGAATTTTTTTGGCACCTTCAATTTTTATTCATCCACAAAATTGTAACCCACTATTGTGGGTTGACCCTCCTGGATGCTTTGCTCTAACAATTTCCATTTTTGGTTATCCATATACTTATGGGTTGTTGTCTTGCCTATAATTGTGTTGTACTAAGCATCTAGTTTAGTTTGCTTCATTTATGTTAATACATAAAGTGGTTTTGTAGACCTAGAGTAGGTTCGAAACATCAGATAATGGAACTTGAGTGCAACATTAGTAAAAATCTCACTTGATTGATATGCTCAATTTAGTAGTTTTTCCTATGCTACACTTTGCATGTTTGAGAGTGTTTTCCTTGATCTTTTATCTAGTAACTAACTCGATATCCTTATCTAGTTTTCAAACACAATGGAGTAATTATGCTTGCAATGTGCAAACCAACAAGAACCCCACACAAGGTTTCTATCCAAGACATGTTGAGAACATCAAGGTGAGCTAAAATCATCAATCTAAAATTTAACAGAGATAAAATTTGTAGGCACAACTAATAAAAAGATTAAATTAGATCCACACTTGCAAGATCAAATATGTAGCCACATAGGTAATCTAAAGTGACAAATAGATCATGATTGATTTTGAGCCATTTGTTTGAGCATCATTAAGATTAATACATTATAATGAATCAACATCTGGCATCTATCATAATTTCTAGCTAAGAATCATGTTATCCATTTTGCAAAGCATTTATATATTTATTTTACATCAACAAACAACATCTAATCTAGGATAGATTCTATATGTTCCTACTATTTATTTGTTATCCTATGTTTATGTAAGAATAATTAGTCTAAAGAGTTGAGCTCAAGTGGCTCAATTAATTGAGTTTTCATTGTGGAGACTAAGTTCAAATCTACATAGTGACATCTAATATCGAATTCTAAATGATGGCTCTTGGTCTTTCATTATTAAGTTCTAGTGATAATATATAAATTGTTATCTAAATGTTAGTACTCATTGTTAACCAAATTATCAAAAATACAAATTGGTTGAACAATACAAAAAATAATGAAAAATTAGGAAATGATATTTCTATAGTATCCTTTAATAATAGGAACTAATAAGTCTTATATGGTGTAAGGTATAATAAAACATTATACTAAAATACAAACAAATACACCTTTTTAAAAAAAAATTCATTACAGCATTTACCCAGACGGGGGAGAGAAAATTAAAACATATGTATTGTTTGAAAGTAGGGGATTACAAAGAAAGCACATAGTAAGACACATAATAGGTATATAGCCAAAACACCCCCATCTAAGGAAAGTGTTTGGATCATTTTGTATATCTTAGTTTTAGTGCATTGACATCCACTCAATAGCTATAGAAGATGGTCTCAACGATACCAATGGAATCTAATGTTATAAAGTGTTGATATGAGATTTTGGGCATCACAATGGAATCTAATGTTTTGGAAACAATGAATACCTTCCAAGGACACATTGTGCACATTTTCCAAACATGTCTTCAAGCTTACCCAACGGTTTCAATCATTGTCATCGCTTCCAAGCGATGATGATTGGTTAAAGTTGGAAAAATTGAATACCTACTTTCCTACTTGCCCTTCCAACTGCCATCCTATTGGCTCTTCCACCGCAAATTTTGCTTGGCTCATTTTCTCTTCAGCTCCCCACTTGTGTTGTGCAATGTAGTCCACAATTTTCTTCAGTGAAGGTTTAAGTATTGGTTTTCCATTGCTATCTTTAGTATCAACATAGTTGTACTAATCCGGATAAAATGTTGTTGGGCGATGAAGCCCAACTATTACAGCCACCTTATTCATTTCTCTACCATCTCTGCCACCATTTCCACTTCCTTTGCTATTCTTGTCTGGGCATTGGTTGAGTGGTGCTAGAATAATAAATGTATTATAATAAAGAGATTAAATAGAGTAAGTTGTTGTAGGTGTATAAAAAGGCATGCCGCTGTGTATTGTAAATTTTATTTTATTTTTAAACATAAAAGGGGAGAGGGCACCCATAGATTAATAAAGTTAACAAAATACAATATTCATGGTGTAAGTCTAGTCCAGAGAAATAAAACAAAACAGGAATCAAACTGGTCTAAGTCAACACCAGAATTAACAACAAAAAAACATAAAAAAGAAAACAAAGTCACCTGATCAACCACCATTGACCTGACCTCTTCACAGGAAAGCCATAGGAGAAACCCCGAAGCAAGACAAAAACTTCACCCGCAAACACTGGCAAAACAAACACGAAGGAAACAGGCCAACCGTACACCCCCCACACCAGTCCACTAGGAAGACCACCAGAAACAACCTCAAACTACCAAGAGTATAGCCCAACACCCCTGCCTCATGTTGTAGCTGGAGCTGTCGGAAGACCATGCACATCCAGTTCCACTACCGCTGGTGCCTGATTACCTTCGTCAGGATCCTCCAATGCATACCTAGGCATGCCTGGGGTGAGATCAGGAGAGTGAATTTGAAGGAAACGGATGGCGGTGAAGACATCCTTTATCCTTTCGGTTTTATTCTTTGTGAGAAAAAATTAATGAGACCTCAGCGCAACGTCTATATCACCACTACTCAGGGATAGAATGCTGGCTTGTAAAGCCCTGTAAATTGCTTGTTGCGGGGGAGAGGTATGCAAAGATGCTAAGTTGAATAGACCACCAATAAGAGCATCCCCCTGGTCCATACGATAGGCAGAGACCGCTGCTTCCCATCTAGCCACAGTGTAAATGTTTTTGAAAAACAAACAGCCACAAGAGTGTGAACAAATTTTGCATCCACCACCAGGTCCATAATGTTGGAAAGTAGCTGTGACACCACATCTGAGAAATTGAGCACGTGCCCCTCATAACCTCTTATCCATGCATGGCCAACTATGTTTTGAATAGCAATCTGGGTGAGGGTGTAGTCCTTATCAAGCAAAGTCATCAAATCTAACGACTTTACCTGCCCTCTTATCTCAGGTTCCCACTCCAGAGCTGGAAAAAACATTCGCTGATTAAGACGTGTATTTGCCATATAAGTTGTCCTTGAGGAGTAGATAGGGCATGAAAGGGGTAGGCACCGAGAAAATAGGGCGAAGGAGTGTGATGTGAGGCTACGAAGGCTTTCTACAGAAAAAACTGCACAAAATTCCTTTGTCCATCCCTATGACACCCAAAGTAGTAGAAATTCTAAACAGAAAGCCATTATGTCAGAAATGAGAAAACTAAGGACATCCATGATGTCATCGTATCAATAGGCGTAGATGGCAGGATATGTGGTACGTTGCCTTGAAAAATCACTAGAGAGACTTTGCAGCATGTTCAATACTTGGCCACCCCATCAAATAAATGCTAGCCATGATGCCTTCAAAGGAACCATTTACTCTAGGTAGTTAGATCTAGTCACCTCCACTTAATGAGGCATGAGCAAAGTGAGATACGCAATCCTCACCTACCCTCATTAAAACTGAGAAATACAAGGCAGACTCGATTCATCTTCTCTCATGAACACTTGCGATCTACATCTACAGACTTTGACATAACAAAGAACAAAAAGAAATAACCCACATTTAATAAGACGGAGTCCATGTCAGGGGTTGAGGCTAGATCTAACGGACTCTGCATAGCTTGGATCCTGTCAACCCTTTTTGCACACATCCCAGGAAAAATGACCATAAATGGGCTGTCTAAGTAGCACATCTTAGCAGGAAAGCTTTTTCAAGGAGCTCCAGCCTAACATACCCCGTCTGGCTAGCCACTCACCCAGACTACCACCTGCCACCTCAACCATCTCACTTGTTAGAAGGCTAGCCAGAGAATTTGGCAAAAATTGATCATCGGGTGAGAATACTGCATGTGCACTTTCAAGATCAACGGCTATGTTTGCTAACTTGTCCGCCACCTTATTACCTTCTCTAAATGTGTGAGAGATGAGGGAATTGTCTTAACTATTGAGGAGAGAGATATCTTGTTGGAGAATGTAGTTGAGTTTCCAGTTATCTATACTTCTTCCTTTGATTGCATTGATGACTAGCAGTGAATCGCCCTCAATCCAGACATTTTTATATTCTTTTCCAACCACTATTTGAAGCCCATGTACTAACGCCCAAGCTTCCACTTCATTGTTGGTACCTGGTGGTAATTTAGTCAATTTGGCTGCTAACAAAGAACCAAATTCATTTCTAAGGATGCAACCTGTGCCAGATGGACCCGGATTTCCTCTGCAGGCACCATCAAAATTTAGTTTGACAAAGGAAGGGGAGGGTGGAATCCATTTTACTTGATCTCTTTTTGAAGAGGCCTTAGAATTCCCTAAGATACTGCTTGGAAGTAGATTACTAATTAATGGCCAAGAGGGGATAATTGCCACATCCCACTTAGTCCAAGCTGAATTAGCCATGTAAGGGAATCTGAGATATGTCATCACGAAATCTGATATCTCTGCTTCTAGTTTGTCACAAATCTTAGATACTGAGTTTGCTTCCTTTCTAAAAATTTGATTTTTTTTTTCCCACCATATATGCCATATGATCGTCGAGGGACCTATATCCCATAGACAGGCTAAGTATGAGTTAGCAAAAGCTTGAGGCCAATTCCTGAACATTTGTACCAATGATTTGGACATTGGATTGAGCCAATTTAGCTTCCTAAAAAAATAGAGCCAACATTCTCTGCTAAAGGGACAAAGTAGCAGAAGATGATCCATAGATTCATCCTCTCTTCCACATAACACACAGGGAAAGTTTGAGCCAAGTCCCAACCTTTCAATTCTGTCTCTAGTAAGAATTTTACTGTGAAGTGCACACCACACAAAAGCTCTTGCTTTAGGAAGTAAGGCATTTCCCCAACACAGGTTTGAAGGCCACTTTGAAGAAGCTTTTTGCATGCAGATGTTATAACCATTTTGACTGAAAAAAATCTTGATTTAGACGCTATCTAGATCACTTCATCTTCCTTATAAGAGATAATTACCAACTTATCCCTTAGCAAATGGCTAAGAAGCACTTTTTGGATCCTTGGGAAATTACAGTCTTGGAAACTCTTCCAAGTTACTGATCCTGGGGCACCAACTCTTGACACTGACCAATAATCTTTTACTTTTAATCCCCAGTTAGATTGAAGAAAGATTCTATCTTTTGTTAGCTCATTCCTAACTGCCAAAGCCGGTCCCCCACCCCATGAATCATGCCAGAAATCTATCTTTTCCCCATTGTGAATTATCCATGTCAAATTGGGCTGGAGGATGTCTCTTCTTTTCGTTAGAAAATTCCAGATTGTTGGCCCTTTGGGAGGGTTCTGCACTGTAAAAATTCTTTCATTTTCCAAGGAATCAAGGTATTTCTCCTTCATAAGTTTTACCCATAGAGAATTGGGCTTTGCATACATGTTCCATGCCAGCTTAGCACCCATCACTTGGTTTTGAATTTCAAGGTTGAGTATTCCGGTCCCTCCTACCTCTTTTGGCTTGAAAACTTTGTCCCAGGCTAGTAAATGAATTTTCTTTTCTTGTAGGGATCCTTGCCATAGGAATTTTCTACATACTCCATCAATTTTAGCAGTGATACCTTTTGGGATATGAAAGATCAACATCATGTAGACTAGCATAGCTGTAAGCACATCCTTTATCATCACAATTTGTCCGGCCAAAGACAATTTACATCCTCTCCAGTTGGACATCTTTGCATTCAGATTTTTAATCACTGAATATTAAGATTAAGGATATTGCGAATCTTAGCTTGGAGAAGAAGTGGCACATTTTGAAAGAATACCATGGACTTCTTAAAATTGACCAACTGGCCCGATGCATGGTAGTAAGAGTTGACTATACTCATCATAGTTCTAGTTTCTTGAATGGAGGCATCGCCAAATAGATTTGTGTCATCGACAAAGAGTGCATGCGTGAAGGATTCTTGTATTCCTTTGAGCTTAATTCCTTTCCAATGTGAACGTCTCTTAGTTGCCTTTATTGACCAAGTGAGAGCATCCGTCATAAGAATGAAGAGATATGGGGATAAGGGATCCCCTTGTCTCAACCCTCTCGAGGGTTCAAAAGATCCTGTTTCCCTACCGTTTATAAGAATTGAGACTTGAAAGCCCAAAATACAGGAGTGAATCCACTTAACCACTTCTTTGGAAAACCCTAATTTGAGTAATATATTTAACAGAAAACTCCATTCTACTCTATCATAAGCCTTGGACATATCTAACTTGACTACCATAGCTGTCTTTTTATCCTGGGCGAGAGAGTGTAGGATTTCACGAGTTAAAATGGTGCCCTCCTGAGTCTCTTTTCTTGGAACGAAACCCCCCTGTTCAACTGAAATCAACCCCGGCAAGAAAGAAGATGGTCGCAATGCCAAAGCCTTCGAGACAACTTTATAGATGAAATTGCAAAGCGATATCGACCTGAAGTCTTCAAAAGTTTGAGGAGAAGTAGATTTTGGAATAAGCATAATGTAGGTAGCCTTCATTTCCTTAAGCACATTCCTATTTTTCCTAGATTCTTCTACTGCGAGAAAAAGATCTCTACTTATCGTGTCCTAGTATTTCTTAAAGAAGACACCCGTCTAGCCGTTTGGACCTGAAGCTTTCTCCCTCACCAGAGAGAAAATAGCTGCCTTAACTTCCTCTAAGGAGAATTCTCTCAAAATGTTCATATTGTACTCTTCTTTTACTAGTTTGGGAATAAAATTATAGATATGCTGAGCTATATCCGCTTCTGGATTCAAGCTGGCTAGAAGATTTCCAAAAAAGGCTTGAGCAACTAAGAGAATTTCACTTGGCTCTTTACAAATCTGCCTGACTCCAATTGAATTGATTTGATATAATTTGTACCCTCCCACACCTTGGTTGTTAGATGAAAAAAGGATGTATTTCTATCTCCTTCTTTGAGCCATAATTCTTTCGATCTTTGTCTCTAGAAGATTTCTTCTCTTTTCAATATCTCTTCGAGCTCCCCTTTGAGTTGTTTCTCTCTTTGAAAAGAGGTGAGGTCCATGCCATCCTTGATAATGATATTCGCTAGCACTCTCAAATCTTTCTGCAAAGATATTATGAAACTATTCCTTGTTCCATTCCATGACCTTGTGCCTAAGCAATTTTAATTTACTGACTAACGGAAACATGCAGGAACCTTCCACAAAAGGAAGGTGCGACCACCAGCCCTTAATGTTTTCTATGAAAGTCATGTCTCTAAACCACATTGATTGGAATCTAAACTTCTTTTTGTTAGGGAAATGATTATACCCAAAGTTAAGACTGACTGGGAAATGATCTGAACCCAATAAAGGCCAAATCTCTTACTCAAACCTGACTGGCAGATTAAAACATTTTGGAGACAAGAAGAATCTGTCCAAGCATTCCGCTATGTTTAAAAAACCTTTCCTTCTATTCGTCCAGGTAAATTTGACAATTTTAGGAACACAATCTATTAGATTATTTTTATTTATAAACTCCTTAAAATCTTTCTATGATCTATTCGGGTGAGAAATGCCCCCTGATTTTTTAGACTCATCTACTATGGAATTGAAATCTCCCCCTAAGATACAAAAATTCCATTTCAATAGCCCTAGCCATGCTGATAGACTGCCCCAAACATGTCTTTTCTGAAATAAATCAATTGGAGCATATACATTAATAATCCAAAGCTCTGACCCATAGATGAAAGAGGGGAACTTACCTATTAGGAAGTTCTCGTTCTTTTCTACCACCTCCAAAGATTGGATATGTTTCCTCCACCCTATAGCAAGACCACCAGAAATTCCTCGAGCAGCCACCATCTCAAAGGACCAGCCTTTCCAACTTTTAAGCATCTGTTCCCCCAGTTCTACCGATAGTTTTGTTTCCTATAACATTATAATGTCTATTTTCTCCTCATCAATTTGAAACTTGATGAGTTTTCTTTTGTTAGGGACGTTAAGTCCCCTAACATTCCACAATAATATCTTCATGTCTTTCTGGGAGAGTATTCTACTCTCCTCTTGCTTGGACTGTGATGGACCTGAAGAGTCTGCGCACTTGCATGATCTCTATTCTTTTTTAATTTTTTCTATCTGGAGCTTTTCCTAGTTGAAGGAGGGGTGCCCTTAGTCAGGGGGCTTTTCATACTTGTCCTGTTAAGGCCTAAAGGTATATTTTCCACAGTTCCTGAATCTTCCTGTAGGACTTCATCCGCTATCTCCTGAATGACATTATTTGCCACCTTCATAGCCACCTGGTCAAGGAGAGCTCTCAAGGTCTCATTATCCTGTAGGAAATCAAAGGAAAATTCTTTAGATCTATCATCTTTCTCTATAGTATTCTCCGCATTGTTCTCGAGACCTCTTTTAGATATTTGGATCAAGTCCCTCAGAGGGGTGTCCTCATCCCAATTCAGCCAATCTTCCTCCTCCCTTAAAGGCGAGGTACAGTGAGCAACATCTCCATCTGACTCTATCTCGTGCTCCGAAAGGGGTTTTTCTTATTGGATAACCTTCTCTACAAACCCATCCTCTTCTAATGGCAACTAGTGGATCTTTTGACAAACCCCATCAGAAGCCTCACCATTTGTTGTCTATTAAATGCCCAATGGTCCTCCCAAAACTACCTATAATTCCCCAGTAATGCAGCTTGCTAGTTTAGGTTCCATTTCTTTATCATTCGGAGAGCCAAGACCTTCCTTGTCTCTACAAGTGTGACCAGTCCCCTCAAACACAGCTTCTTCCGACAGAACTGAACTTGTCAAGTCGTTTTGAGGTCCCCGAGGTCCTTGCTTATCCGATGTGATCCCCATCAACAGAAATTCCTTCACCTGTCAAAATAATCTGAGTCTACTCCGTCTTGCAGGTTAATTTCTTGGAGCCATAACCCATTAGTGGATTTCAATTTGAGTCTCTTGGGAAGTATCTCTTTTGCATCTGTGAGAATTCGCAGCCTAACTATGGAGAAAGCAAGATTCTCTTTTGGAATGTCTACTTCTTGGCACACTCCAATGGAGTTGCCTAGACATTTCAAAATTTCTACATCTCTATATTCTAATGGAAGGTATGGGAGCTACACCTAGAGGGGGAACAAGGGTATTTGTTCTTGCCCCACATGAAAGTTAGGTCTCCATTCTTGACAGCAAATCACTGTTTGATTAAACTTCCAAAATTTTTTTGAAAGGATTTTATCTCTCTCTTCCTTACTTGAAAAGATAAAACAGAAGAAACCGTTACCCATCTCACAAAAATCTTCTGCTTTTTCCCAAGTTGCTTGATACCATTCTCTTCAATCTTGAACTAAGTAATGGGGAGACAAATATTGAAGAGATAGTGAATAAGATATTGCCCTGCTATTTGTGGATGTAGCCTTCATGGTGAACCATGTTAAAATCATGTTCTGTCTTGCATCTGTGTATGTGTGATTGATTTATTATTTTGCATTTAGTTTTATTTTTTATGTTTAACAAATGTGTCACTCTCATAACTAATCCTACAAAATAATTCATATTGGAAACTAATCACGAGAATATATACTTTACAAGCTACTATACAATTACACTTACCTCTATTAAAATGTTCATTTCATGTTTCCATTGTGTACAGATAAAAGTCCAGACTACGAATTCGACTTCCCAACCATCAGGGTAGGACATCTTTTTAACTTTTCCCATCTTAGAGATAGCATTCCTTGCAAACTTATGGTAGTTAATATAGTATTTCCATTCTCTGGGAATCTTTTGGATGCCTGTGGCATAACTCTTCAAGTTACGAAAAGTGATGGCTTCTTCTTCATTGTAACTCAGCATCAATGTTTCTCTCACATTCCACGCACGTTGAATCAACAACATCTTCATAAAGGCAAATTGACATTCCAGCCACTGTTGAAAATCATTTTGTGATTTAGGCTGAGGTGTCTGAGTTTCATCTCTGATGTTGCAAACATAAAAACTCAGAAAAAAGAGAATGCTTTGTATGAAAGACCAAAAGGGAATTGTGATCCCTGCACATTATATGCAATTGTTAGTATTCAAGTTAAATTAAAAGTAATTTCAATGTGTGTGGTACAGGGTGAGAAGTAAAAATAAGAAAATGAATCCCCTCGTATACTCACTTAGCTAAAAAATATTTTTACCTTCTTGCCATGGCATTACCCGGCCGTACAAGAATGTAATGCACCAGCCTTCACATTTTGTTGGACTTTTGCTGCTCTCAATATCTTTGGATCCACCTGCTTCCTTTAGTTCTCCCCTATTTCCTATTGTCAATTGATAGAAAGAAAAAAATATTATTGATAATTTCAGCATAGTATTATTCCCCTTCACTAACAAGTAACGAATTCATTCCTATAGCTTGAATGTACATGTATTTTTGTTTATGCAAAAAAATATACAGAATTAAACAAGGGTGATTTCCCAATGATATTAAATGGACTTTCATAACATGGTAAAGTTTAACCAACTAGTGCATTTTAATAGGGAAGATGTCGATAGTAAAAGTTGATAGAAAGCAAAGTCAAAAAAATCATAAACAGTCGGCACAACAACATGCCGACTGTTTACGGTGGGTGTTTCAGGTGCTAGTCGAAATCTTGTTGACCAAAATCCTTTCAACAAATTCATGGACAAACAAAGGCATTTAACATGCCTAGAGAATCATAGAGAAGATGTCGACAGAAAGCAGAGTAAAAAAAACCATAAACAGTTGACACAACAATGTGCCGATTGTTTATGGTGGGCATTTCATAACTTGATCTCTCTCAGATTTTGCATTGGATGAAAGGTCCTTAACATGATTAGGTGTCTTGTGTAGCAACTCTGAATCTAAAAACATTGCCCATTCATCATTTGTTGGATCTAATATGTTCACTAGCAGCTGGACAATCTTACTTATGAACTTGTCTACAAAATCCTTGTCTTCAACCAACAAAGACTTTTGATATGTTGTTTGAATGGTTACTTTGTCCATTGTAAATAACACTAATTTCGCACACCTTGAATACTAGATTTATAATGCATAACATCTGAGAAGGTAGGATACTCATTAGTGAACAACATGCTATAATAATGAAGAGAATGCTAATAATTGATCTAGATGAAAAAACCATATCGGTATTATCCTTGTTTCTTTGCATTGATCGAGATCATCAACAAAAGATATTACCCATAGCTTACCCTCAGGGGCTGAGCCATATCAAGGGATACAACTGCCTTCAACATTTTCCTTCCACAAACCCCACTAGTTCTTACACATTTCACCTGCAATAAAAGAGAAAATGAAGTAGGGCTTTTTCCCAATTTGTTCTTTCAGAAACTTGATGTTTGAAAATACATTTTACTAATAGCCCAACTTTTGTGAATGATCAGGTAAGCTCAAATATCCACTCATTTGTGTGCTTATAGGTTGGAAAACTAAAACTATGTGGTTTAGTATTTGGCACACAACTATTATCACAGTTGTAGTTACATATCCATATTTTAGATTTTGTAATTCTGAGGGGCCTGCATGCTCTATCAGCTTCCATATTGACTACCCAATCCAGGCTCCCACAAAAGCCAAAAGAACACCTAGGAATTGTTGGATTATGAAGTCTAAAAGTCATATTGTTTCTCATGCCAAAACACTTGCCTCTTGGTCTTCCTTCTCCATTGTGGATATTGATTTATTAAAGAGATGTATTGCTACTGTTATGCATAGCATTTTAACTTCATACAGAGCTAATAAAATTAGTCCCTTGCTCCTGTGGATGTAGCCAATTTATGGTGAACCACATAAATTGATTGTCTCGTGTGTCTGATTATTGTTTTCTGTTCTATTGCTCTTTTAGCTTTTGTTGTTCCATTGTTTTAACAATTGGTATTAGAGCTTGGTTAAGAATCTAGTCAAGGAATTTGTGTTGAGTTTATGAAGAGATGGCAGAAGCGGACAAGTGGAGAATAGAGAAATTTTCTGGACAGAACTTTGGGCTATGGAAGCTTCAAATTCGTGCCATGCTAATTCAAAAAGACCTAGCTATCATGCTGAAAGGAAAGACAACAAAACCAAAGAAGATGACAGATGACAAATGGGATGTGATGGATCAAAAAGTAGTTGCTACAATTATCCTCTCGCTGTCCAGTAATGTCCTCTTTAATGTTGCCTCAGAAACTTTGGCAAAACAAATATGGGACAAATTTTCTAACATGTATGAGACAGCTTCAGCAACCAATAGGCCCTTCTTGTTGAAGAAGTTATTCAATCTAAATATTAAAGAGGAAAAGGTTTTTCAAGTCATTTGAACAAATTCAACACCGTGATTAGCCAACTAGTTTTTGTAGAAATCAACTTTGATGATGATATGAGAGCTATGTTGCTCTTGTGTTCTCTTTCCGATAGCTAGGATAGTGTGGCAATGACTATCAACAATTCAACATCTAGGAGAAGAGGATCTGAAGACAACGAAAAGAAAAAGGAAGCAATGTTAAGATTTGACGATGTCACTGCGACACTTCTGAATGAAGACATGAGAAGAGGACAAAATAAAACATCTAGAGAAGCCTTGGTCTTAGGAAATAGGGGAAGAACCCAAGATCAAGGAAAACACAATAGGAGAAGATCTAAATCTACCAAGAGATCAAAGTCAAGAGGACAGAAAGAAGGTTGTTGGTTTTGCAGAAGAGACGGACATGTCAAGAAGGATTGTTGTTGAACTACAAGAAAGCCCAAAAATAATTGAAAGAAAATGAGGTGAACACAACATATGAAGATGAAGGAGGAGCTCTAGTCTTGACAACAAGTGAAACTACATCCAACTCATAGATATTAGACTCTAGTGCCTCCTTCATGCAACCTCAAATCAGGATGCCTTAAAAAACTATCAAGAAGAAAAATTTGGTAAAGTTTATCTCGGTGACAATGAGCCATGTGAAATAGTTGGCAAAGGGGACATAATGTTACAACTAAAGAATGGAAACAAGTGGCTATTAAGTGATGTAAGACATGTTCCTAAGCTAAAGAGGACCTTGATTTCCATAGGATAGCTTGATGCTCAAGGGTGCAACATCATCTTCTCTTATAATATTTGGAAAGTGACCAAAGGAGCCTTAGTTGTTGCAAAAGGTAGCAAATCAGGATCTCTTTATGTGCTAGAGTGTCATGCTAAAGTGGGAGCTATGATGACCATAGTGGGCAGTGGGACAAAACTTTGGCATAAGATGCTTGGCCATATAAGCAAGAAGGGAATAGAAATTTTGCTCAAAAGAGGTCAACTTTCAGGATTACAATCAGCAGATTTAGAGCTATGTGAGCATTGTCTGTATGGGAAACAAAGACGGGCCAGCTTCTCCAAAATTGGACATGACAAGAAGTCAAGACCCTTGGAACTTGTGCATTCAGATGTGTTCGGTCCCATGAAGGTAACCTCCATTGGAGGAGCAAACTATTTTGTAACTTTTTTAGATGGTTGCACCCATAAAGTTTGGGTCTATATGCTCAATAGAAAATTAGAAGTGTTTACAAAATTCAAAATTTTTATGGTTGTTGTTAAAGATCAAATTGGGAGCAAAATTAAATGTCTAAAAAATGATAGTGTGGGGGAGTTTTGCTCTTTAGATTTTGATACTTATTGTGCAGATAATGGCATCCAATGCATCAAGGTTGTACCATTTATACCTTAAGAAAATGGTGCAGCTGAAAGACTGAATCATATGATTCTAGAGAGGGCACGTAGCATGCTCTCTAATGCTGGTTTGAGTAAAGAGTTTTGGGCTGAGGCAGTTAATACGGCGTTCTATTTGATCAACAAAAGTCACTACTAAGCTAAATTTTGACATTCTAAAAGAAGAGTGGTTTGAAAGGAAGATCTCTTACAATCACCTTTGAGTCTTTGCCTGCGAGGTGTTCGCTCACATTCCCAAGGAGAAGTGAACAAAATTAGATTTCAAATCCAAACAATTTATCTTCATTGGTTATGGGGAAGAGCAATATGGATTCAGGTTGTGGGATCCTGTTGCCAAGTAAATCATTCATAGCCATGATGTGGTCTTCAATGAACAAGTATTTCCTGCCTTGGAAGAACATAGGACATCTACAAAAGAATATATTTCGTTGGATGATAGTTTTAGTGGGTGTGATTCGAAGTCTTCACATCCATCACCAGTAGGTGGAGGCATTTCTCAGTCATCTATACAAGGAACAGTTAGAACATCAAATGAAGTGGGAGCCTTGCATCCTACACAACATTCAATTATAGATGCCAGTGTTGGCACAAACAATAGCGATGGAAGTGTTCCTTATCACTTGCAAGGGGAGTCAATCGTACCACAAGATGCCTTAAATATGGGAGGCAAACATCTAGCGTATACAACATTGATTCCTCCTCAATGTCCAAGTCTTCCTCCTTTGACTCCAACGTAGCATGTCAGCTATCCTACACAGCTTACAAACTATGGCTTGGTTCATGATTGCGTACAAAATACAGTAGGAAATATTCCCATGTGGGCTCAAGAGATAGATTCTTCCACTATGGGACATTGCTCTCATAATTATGGTGCAGGGGGATGAAAAGCATCTCAAATTCCATTGTCATTACCTTCACAATATAATACACTGTCATATGGTCAGCATTCAAATGACCTACCTGTCTTCTCTTACCCGCGACCTCAAGGAGAAGGTGGAAAGTTTCAAAATAATATGGAAGACATCTCATCATAGCCTATGCAATTTCATTTACAACTAGCGAACCCACAATCTGTGACGTCCTTCTTGCAAAGTCAAAGTCTCTTGATTCCAACGTAGCAAGCTTGGAATCCTTCGTAGTCTTCAAACAATGATATTTCTTCCATGACAACAGTAAGGCAGTTGCCACTATTAAGGGAGAAATAAAATTCTCTAAGTGCAAATTCATTTGTGCTGCCTATAATCTACCAGTCATAGAAAATACAAAGGGATACTACAGAATTACAGGGCAGTGATGCTAATCAACAACAGAGGAATGTTGAAATTAAACAAACATATAATCCAGATTTGGTATCTCTTGAACATGGCATTGTACATGAATGGGGCAGTCTACAACAACAAATTTCTACAACAAATTCCTCCATTAAGGTGGTCTACCAGGGAGAGGAAACCTCCATCCAAATTAGATGATTATCAGTTACTTATATCTGATCAATCAAAGCCAACTACATTCCGAGAGGCCTACAATGATAGGGACAGTGAGAAGTGGATGGCTGCAATGAAGGATGAAATGGAGTCCCTCATGAATAATCACACTTGGGACTTGGTAAATCTTCCACTTGATCGAAAAGCATTGAAGAATAGGTAGGTCTATAGATTGAAAGAGGAAGAAGGAGGCACAAAATGCTACAGTGCCAGGCTTGTACTGAAAGGGTATGATCAACAAAAAGGAGTAGACTTCAATGAGATTTTTTCACCAGTCATGAAGATGAACACAATTCGAGTCGTCTTGGGCTTGGCATTAGTTTATGACCTTGAGCCCGAGCAACTCGATGTCAAAAATGTATTTCTCCATGGTGACATAGAAGAAGAATTGTACATGCATCAGCCCAAAGGTTTTGTCAAGCAACGACATGAGAATCTGTATTGCAAATTAAGGAGGAGCTTGTATGGGCTAAAACAAGCCCCAAGGTAGTGGTACATCAAGTTTGATAACTTCATGATGGAGAATCAGTTTATACCTTGTGAATCTGATCCATGTTTATACTACAAGGTGTTGGAGAATGGTGAATTTGTTTTATTGCTTCTCTATGTTGACAACATGCTCATAACTGGCACCAACATGAGAGTTATTGGTGATTTGAAGAAACTCTTGGGTAACAAATTTGTAATGAAGGACCTCGGGGCAGAAAAGAAGATTCTTTGCATGACCATTGTCTAGGATAGAAAGAAGAAAGAAATCGGATTATGTCAGCAAAAGTATATTAAAATTTTTTTGGACAGATTCAATATGAGAGGTGCTAAGCCGGTTAGCACTCCACTTGGCGATCATTTTCTTTTGTCTTCCGCTTTGTGTCCCAAAAGACAAGAAGACCAAGACTACATGTAACACATTCCATATTCTTTAGCTATGGGAAACTCTTATGTATGCAATGGTGTGTACCCGTCCTGATATTTCACATGCAGTGGGAGTTGTGAGCTGGTTCATGAGTAATCTCGGTAAAACTTATTGGGAAGTTGTGAAGTGGATATTGAGGTATCTAAAAGGCACTTCTAATTATGCCTTATGCTTTGGTGGGAAAGTTGCACGGTGACAAGGCTTTGTTGACTCCGATATGGCAGGTGACTTGGATAAAATAAGGTCTACATCAGGCTATGTTTTCACTTTTCTCGGGGCAGCTATCAGCTAGGTCTCAAGATTGCAATAAGTAGTTGCTCTTTCCACCACTGAGGCTGAGTACATTGCCCTCACCGAAGGTGGGAAAGAAATGGTTTGGTTGCAGCATTTGTTAACTGAGTTGGGATCCAAACATCAAGTTTTCACTCTCTTTTGTGACAGCAACAACGCTATCCATTTGGCCAAGAATGCAGAATTTCATAACAAAACCAAACACATTGAACTGAGGTATCACTTCGTCTATAACATGATTGAAGAAGGGAAGTTGCAAGTTGAAAAGATCTACACAAAGATCAATCCAA
Source organism: Cunninghamia lanceolata (assembly GCA_027924645.1). NCBI lineage: Eukaryota > Viridiplantae > Streptophyta > Pinopsida > Cupressales > Cupressaceae > Cunninghamia > Cunninghamia lanceolata. Next base: position 3,425,753 of record BSBN01000236.1, read on the forward strand.
CTGATGCTTTGACCAAGGTTGTACCTCGAGAGAAGTTTGAATTCTGTCAGGCTTCTCTCGGCATTGTCAAGACGTGACATTGAGACTGCAGTAGGGGAAGTGAGCAGCAATCATTCGACTTCAAGTGGGAGATTGTTGGATTATGAAGTCCAAAAGTCATATTGTTTCCTCTGCCAAAACACTTGCCTCTTGGTCTTCCTTATCCATTGTGGATATTGCTTTATTAAAGAGATGTATTGCTGTTGTTATGCATAGCATTGCAACTTCATACAGAGATAATAAAATTATTCCCCTGCTCCTGTGAATGTAGCCAATTTATGGTGAACCACGTAAATTGATTGTCTCGTGTGTCTGATTATTGTTTTCTGTTATATTGCTCTTTTTGCTTTCGTTGTTCCATTGTTTTAACAGGAATATGATCTTTGAGTAGATATCTCGACTATGTTTGTTCCAAGTATTTCTCCAACGAGTACTCAACATCTGGGCCCAAGTCATAGAATTCTCAATTTCTTTTGTTATCTCAATTGCCAGACCCGCCCAAGCTTCTGTACTTCCGCGATAGTTGCCAGCATTGAAATTTACCGTTAAGATCCTTGGGACTGTTCCTAGTGATTGCCCTTGACTCTCATAAACTGATTTATTTTCATCTCCCTCCATCTACAAGCCTCAACATCGTATAGATTTAGCGCTTAAATATTCGATTGTTGGCAAAATATCAACTTGAAAGGAACATGCAAATCTGATTTAGTCAGTGATCTCACCAGTTGATTGAAGTCCATGTATGCCAAAGACTTGTAAACGTCTTTGTATTTTGGTAGATATGCCTTCAACAAATACACAAGTGACATTGTCTGCCGATAATCAAACATTATTTAAACAATTAATTTAAGAGTTAATGAAAATATAATATCAAGATTCTTTATTTGATCATCTACGTAGTGTTCCTTTCAAAGAACATGGGCTTACTGACTTTTGCTGTGGAGTCAAGCGCGAAACCTCTGCTTCAAAGTCTCTGTATTTCCCCTTTTCTAGCAAACTGTAAACTCCTTTCTCAATTTTGTGGCACATCTATTTTCCTTTACTACTGAGGGATATATTTTTAGCTCCATTAAAACTTTCATTGTCCCACAAATATGGAAAGGCTAGTTGTGCAGCTGTAACCAATAGATAGGCTTCTATCTGGATCCACACAATTTGAAGAGAGAGAAATGTTTACAACGACATTCCACTTTAAGATGAGAATTCGTTCAAATGAAATATGTTTACGTACCTGATACATGAGGCTGCTCTTTCCGGAGCCGCTTCCGCCTGAAATACTTACCGTGATAGGGGATTTAATATATGGATTCAGAAAATGTGCGGATATGCATTCCACGAGCACATTTCGTCCTGTTTCCATTTGCATTTTCCTTACAGTTAATTTTGAAAGAAAAATATACGTACATTCGAGACCAGAATTGTGATGAGTAGCAATTATATTTACATTTACCTAAAGTGTCCACTAATGTAGGCTGGTCAGTTGCTTGCTTGGAAAATTTTTCAATTGCCTTGGTTACTGCCAACTACATTACGTGGTTATCATAAACATTAGGAAAAATCGACAAAATAAGTGTAATAAATGTGGAATGTAAAATTTCTATTCACTGTTTGATGTTTAAGGAGACGGAATGGTACATACCGAAGCGGAACGCGTCTCTCTGCTTAATAGATGAAATGTCGCCACCTCTGTTGAGAAGCTCCCATGTCAATCTTGAGTCTGCTGACATTGCTGCTTCTTGTAAAACATTTACTTCCTTCCATGTTTCATCTTTCTGTTTTCCCAGAAAATTTTTAAGATCTGGATCTAAGTCTTCTGTTTGGTCTGCGGTGCCGATATCTGCTGCCGAAATCCATAGGAGACGAGCCTTTTCTTTCTTGCATTTGAAACGATTCATCAGCACCTCCACTATCTTCTTTGCAATGTCTCTGCCATTTTCCCACCAATGTCTCGTTTGAAAGGATCCGATCAACAGAGCCCATGATGGTTGAGTTCTATTTGTGAAATTAGCGTGTTTGCTTCTGTTAGTGATATTATGATGCAGTAAGCCTTTTGTAACGTAAATATCCAATGGTGTGGGTTGTTAGTATATTGTCTTTCCTGTTCTGCAGAACAGGGTTTTAAAAGTGAAAAAATAGGAATATAATACTGATGCAGAAAGAACACATTTAGGAAGAAAGTTTTACCTAGATTCATTAGGCTGTTCAGAAAATGAGCCTTGATCTATCTTAGAATCTTGAAAATGGTATGTTTTTTAATAAGTATATTGGTCATATTAAACTGTTTTCAGAATGGTGATATGCATTTCCTTATAGAAAAGGCTTTTTTCTTAAAAATATATATAATGTAAACTACTGCTGCAACTTTGGTAATATTTAGTCGTACTGTGCAGACTGTGCGCTTGATTAGCATTTCTGAGATTTTGTTGGTATTTATTGCATCTTTCAAAAAATATATGTACTCAGAGTATCCAAAATCTCTTCTTTCATATGATATAATCTTTTTTAAATTTTGATTGTATTTTACAGTAAAATGGGCCATCAAATTTAAATTAATTAAAAGTAACTTATAAATATATAATATTTACTATATTTTTTAAAACATAACAAAACAAAATTATTATTAAAATATATTTTTAAAAATAAAATAAATAATGTAGATACAATATCCATATCTACAATAATAAAAATACCTAGACCATATTATAAAAATATCTATACTAGTTTGTATTCCTATTTGTTTGTAATCCTTAATTTGTATTGAATCTAGAAACAGTTGGACAGTTTCTACATCCCCTTTACAAGCTGCCAAATGTAGTGGAATCCGTCCGGCGTAATCAGTTGCTTCTGTTGTCGAGCATCGCAGCTACATGCAGAGGAGTTTGTCTTTTCTGGTTCCTCCCACGAATTAAATTTTCACATTTTTTGGCCAAAGAAATCCCTTATCTTGTTCCCACACTCTCCTCTGGCTGCATAATGCAACAGGTTTTCTCTCGCTTTCTCGACGTCATCTTTTTCCAACTCATTTTTACTATCCTGCAACCCCAATAGAGCTTCTTGTAGTTTGACGTAGCCTCTACTAGCTGCCTACCTTAAAAGCTTGCCAAAGTTAGGCCGAATAACCTCTTCCTGATGTTTTAATGGATCTTCATAGTCTGACGGCAGCTTTGTCAATATTCCGATGCGACTTTTCTCTGCTTGATTTGTGTCCACGGTCATCTTTGCCACTCTCTGAATTTGTGAATCAATTATATGCCCTACAAGCAAAACTTCTTGGTTTCTCCCATTTGTCCAACACAATTTCAGTAATCGCTATGGCATAATCCAGCAGTTCATTAACTTTCAAAGCATAAACTAATGACTCGGTCACTTCATCCTTTCCTAGCTGGACTTTTTCACCCAAAATTTTCACCACTATCAAGAAATCCGGAAAATATTCTTCTATGGTTTTCTTGAAGTTGTCTAACTCCTTAATTCGACTCTCACATAGTAACCAATAAATGACCTCTATATCTCCAAACAAGCAAGACAAGCGCATTTTTTTCTTCTGACATCATCCAGAGAAATTCCAGAGTACTACGTCTTTCTCAGTAAACATGTATATGTGAGAAACAGTCAAAATCTTTCTCCAATTTATATGGAAAATGCTTGAAAAAAACCGAAACGAATGATTACTCACTGGAATTTGTTGATATGCATTTAGATGATACTCCAACGACCGCCATCTCCATTATTTTTTTGACATCATCATCTATGCCGTAAATGACATTAAAAGAATAATAGAATTCATAAAATGCAATTAAAATAGTCTAAAATCTATTTAGCTTAGTGTAAGACTAAGTATTCTGTAATATTTTCTGTTTTGTAAATGAACATTACTTACTGGAATTTATTGATATGCGCGTAGAAGATTCTCTAACGATCAGCCTCTCCATCCTTCGCCAAAAATCGTCATCAATGGGAATTTCTTTACCATCCAAAAGATGTAAAATTTCCGAGCCATTAAGGATTATCCCGTTTCGTAAGCTTGGAGTACTCTCTGCTTGCTTCGGCAAACCTTCTTGTACCTCAGCATTTTCTAGACTCAAAACAACTACTAGAATAAATCAACGTTTCAAATAACTACTTCTTGTAAGATGAGAATTGGATGGTTTTTTGGGTCGGAGCTGTTTCTTTTATAGAGTTTTTCCATGGCATAGGAATCAGATAATTAACAGAAGTTATGTGTCCAATATCTAATCAGCACAAGCAAAAAAAAATTGAAATAAGAGAATAATATGACAGGAGTGTTTGTCTAATATCTCAGGGACATACCCTTTTAGAATTGCCTAGAGAGGCTTTAATTTAGTGTAACGAATCTTGTACGGGACGGTTCTTCTCACTGGGGTTTTAATGCTTTTACTTTGCTTAAGAGAAACCAAAGACATATGTTGTCCCCTTATACAGTAAAGGAATCGAATAACTAAATGTACGTGACCCATCTCATATGATGGAACTTCTTTGTTTAGAGAGATTATTTCTAAATGCCTTAATTTAAGAAAGTAAAATTAAATTGAAAATAAGACGATATGGTAAAAGTAATTCTTTAATATCTAGACAAATTTCTCTCATATTGTTTAATTGGTATGTTTCGATTAAAGAAATTGAAGATAAAAGAGTACGGTTTGTACAACAAAAGAATTTAAGTGTATGTTTCGATTAAAGAAATTAAAGATAGAAGAGTTACAGTTTGTACAACAAAAGAATTTAAGTGTATGTTTCGATTAAAGAAATTAAAGATATAAGAGTTATGGTTTGTACAACAAAAGAATTTAAGTGTATGTGACCCATGTCATGATAAAAATTGTGTTTTAATATTTGTGTAATTGTGAAGTTTGCATGTCCATGTCAATTCTCATGTTAGCACTCTTTAGTCTTTTTGGACTAATGTGTTTTGTAGATCGTCCCTTGAGTTAGTATCAATAATCCCATATGCTAAGAAAATTATAGTCAACCTGAATAGAACTAATATAAATATAACACATAGGCTATTATACGAGTATTCATGAATTATATTGTATTGAGCATTGCTCAAAGGAGGTTGTCCCCTCAAAGAGAAAAAACAATATTATATAATGAATTCTATCAATTGAATATAATAAAATTCATGGTGTTTCTATTTTAGTAATTATCTTCTATATTTTGTGTTTTTTACTAATCTGTTGTAGGAAAGTTCTTCACATTTGGTATCAGAACTCTTTATAAGATATTTCTTGCTACAACAATATTTTCATCTCAAAATTTATACAACTATCCATTGCATGCTCTCACCTTACTCTTTTGAGATCTTGGTGACTAGAAAGTGGTTATAACAGTAACAAACACTAAGATTTTCTCCTCTTTTTTTTCATTTTCCTTTTCTTGTAGTAGTTCTTATTTTTACTTTTAGGGTAGAAACCTTGTATTGGGAATTTTAAAATAAGCATAGAAGAGATGATGTTTTGGGAAAAGATAGATTCCACATATAGGTTCCAGTGAAGGACATAGGGGCTTCCCTCCAAAGCTACACCATCAGATAGCCTTTATATGTAGTCTTGTACTTCCATGTACCCTCAAGTATATCATAAGACCCCATAGGATTTTTTTAAGCTTATCCATAAAAATCCATTGACTCTTTGTCACTTGTGATGCATTAGTAAGTGGCTAGATTTGAAGAAGCTTCTCATGCCATACTAGACTCGTAAGGATCTATATATTCGTGGAGTTAGACTAGACATTCTTTGTAGCAACCTTCTTTTTTTTATTACATCCCTTATCCATATTGGCATATTTGGAAGGTACTAGCAACCATCACCAGTGACTGTTGGCTACAAAAACTAGTAAGTTTTTAGGATTGAATAGTAGCAGAAGTGATCTTTAATGTTTCTAGAAATAATAGAGTACAAACATATTTTTTTTGGCATTGTTGGTGTTGGAAATAAGCCACACCTGGACCGACGATGGACTAGTCCAAGAGGGGCCAGTAGCTCAATGATAGAGAACTCCAATAGCGTATGGAAGGTCCTAGGTTCGAGTCCTAGATGGTCCATGTCTCAACATGGTATCAGAGCCAAGTTCCAACCTAGGAGCCCCAAGCACATGAGAGGTGTGTCTTAAGGGGGGGTGTTGGTGTTGGAAATAACCCACGCCTGGACCGATGATGGACTGGTCCAAGAGGGGCCAGTAGCTCAGTGGTAGAGCACTCCAGCAGCGTATGGAAGGTCCTAGGTTCAAGTCCTGGTAGGTCCATGTCTTAACAAACATTTTAGTAACAAGGATGTTAAAAAGTAAATTTTTGGTTTTTTTGAAAGATGTTTAGTTAGGGGTAGCAATGGGGAAAATGCATAATGTTCTTGTGATGTTCGATTTGTGTTGCCTTGTATTAGTTGAAACTTATGCTTGTGGGATGGGATGTTAAAGAAATATTTGCTTTAGTATTAGTTAGAGCTTGTAGGGATATATATAAGGTATAGATTGAAGTTGTGGTGGATAGTTTATTTTGGCAGTAACTTATGTAAATAAAGACATATATCTTATTCTTATGGTTGTGTTCATTAGAAATTGTAGATTGGAAGAGGTTTGATGGGAAAGTTATGCTATTGGAAAAGTATATATATGTATAGTTGTTTGAGTAAAATTATAGTTAGTATAATGTTGATGTAAGATTATGCTTACTGTAAATAATTTCTTATAGATGTTTTATTAGAAATGGTAAGTGATAAATCTTAGATAGTAAGTTAAGCTTATAGAAACTATTTAGGTTTATAATGATTTGAAATTGTAATATGTTAGATAGTAGGTTATGCTATGGAAATTATATGAATAACAATATAGATGTTGTTTTAACAATTGGTACCTTTTAGAAATTGAGACAGTAAATTGATCATCGCGAAGTTCGTACACTTAATTGTAGTTGTTCTTAGTAGGAAGTGTAATTAGATGGTTGACGAAAAGTTTTATAGCAAGAATATTTTTATAATTGTGGTTGTTCATAGTAGGAGGTGAAATTATTAGTTTTAGTTGGATGTTTATGTTATCATTATAATATGGGTTGTTTTTATTAAAAGAATTTATATATTTATAGTTGTTAAGGAATGGTAGTCATTAAAATGTTAGCTAGGAAAAAAATTATATTTGGAGTTGTATAGAATTGTTACTTTTGTAAGCTTAAATTTCTTTAAAGGAAGTTGTAAACTCATTGTATTTCCATGTTTTAAGTTATGAATTATTGAATCTCATTTGCTCAATTTTCTTCCTGGTCTTATCTTTATGCTTGTATTGGATCATTGTGCTTACCTTGGGGTGGAGTTTATGTCCATGTTTTGGTTAATTGTGAAATGGGAATCTTGAGAGATGTCATGACTTTTGGTGTCAAGACATGAAAGTGTTGTCCTTGTTGGAAATGGTTCTTTGGCATTAGATTATGTTCAACCTTCCTACTCCAGAGGTGTAGCTTCTTGGTTTTTGGTTCAATAATGTGATGTGTCAATGTAATAGGTTAACTGAATTTTTGAGTCTTGTAATGAATGGGGAGATAGTCTCTTGGATATGGAACTTGGTATCTGTTTATGTATCATGATGGGTTGTGAGAAGTTAGATGCCTTATAGCCCTTGCTCATGCATGTTATTTGCTTCTGATGTTGTATAAGATTTGCTAGTGTAGAAAGGAGAGTGGCTTCCGTGGTGGGGCCAGCACCCGAAGTGGCTGCCTGGATAACCCCATGGAAGTTGTAAACAAGTGATAACTTTAAAATATATCTAGGTGGGTCGGTAGACTTTCACATAACAAGATAAGTATGTTGTTTCACCCATACCTTGATTGCTCTCAATGGCTAAGGCCTGGGATGAGAAGGTTGGTATTTGAATTTATTTCTTTAATTTTGCACTTTTAGTCTAACACTCTAGGGTTGCATGACAGGGCATCACATTTGGTATCAGATCCAAGTTTAAACACTGGGTACTCTGGTTACAATTGAGCCCATTATGTGACCTAGTGCTTAAACTTTGTAGATTAACTTATAACCCTATTGTTTCCTATCTGTGTGTAATAAGTTATCCTTTGATGTTGTAGGTAGATGCCTAGAGGTAGAAGCCGAGGTCATGGCAGAGGTCGGGGTCATGGGAGAGGTGGTGGCAGTACATCTCCTCCCAGTTCTCCTCATGAGAGTGCCCATGAAGGTGGGGGTCAGAATATGGAGGGTCAGGGTTACCCTGAGGGAGCCCAGTTGAGACAGATTCTTGAGGAAGCCCTTGCCTATTTAGGCCCAAGACAGGAGGTTGAGTAGCCTAGAGGAGGTCAGGAGGTAGATCAGCTGCGTCCTAGAGAGAGAGATGTCTCCTAGGTGGAGAGAGTTGACAGCGGAGCAGGAGGCCACACTAGCCAGCCACATGAGACATCTTCTGAGGGCACGCCCTCCCACCTTTGATGGAGCTGGTAGTGGTCTAGAGGTGGAGACTTGGTTATTGGCTAGAGGTAGGTGTTGTTGGATTTTTCCCAAACTGGATGCTTCTTTGCAGTTATCCCTACAAGGTAGCCATCATTGATCAACAAGATTTCTGGACTAGGGGCCAACAGTACAGGAGATAGACTCTATAAATATCTCCTCTTCTTCTTTAGGGTCTGTAGAACCAAGGGGGGTATTCCCTATTCAACATCCATGAAATATGCTTGTAAACTGACTGGGATGTTAATACAAAGTAGATGAATCCTCTTTTATGCAGATCGAAACTGTAAGATAAGTGCAAAGGGGCTAGCCTTGGACCTATGTTTAGTTGTGAGATAGAGGATCTCGGTCCTAAAACTACTTCTAATGTCCTAATGGTTTATATTTAAAGTTTGGGTTTGTATTTGTATTTGGATGGAAGAATGGGACTTTGGGTTATAACCTCAATACATAACTAGATTGGTGCCTATCCAGGGCTCAGAGTCAATAGACATACACATGAGAATGATTATCATAAATTTAGATCAATGATTGAGTTTCAAGGGGAGATTCTAGTACCTGCCTTACAAATACTTCAAAAAAATCAAGTGCTTGGTCATTCATACTTGATGGTATCCCTATTGTAACATATTTCCTCAATGATTAACCTGAAACATTTAATTTGTTCCTTGAACAAAGGTAGGAGATTAAACACTCAATACAGAAAATCCATATTCCTAAATCTTAAACAACCCTTAGCTATTTTAATTCAAAAGAAAATATGCCCACAACTTTGGAGACAAATGATTAAACACATGCAACAGAGCATTTCTCATATAAAAACAACATGAAACCAGTTAACTTATGTATAAAACATACAACATGAGATTCATAAACTCACAAGACACCCAAAATAGAGCCACCAATAAAGTTGTATCTTATTATAGCACCAAAATTTGTCCAGTTTCCAACAACAGCAAAATGAGTGACACAGTTTGCATTTTATAGCAAGACTGTGTATTCAGCAACTAATTACATGGCAATTCAAAATTTCTACCTGATACAATGCACCAAGAATGGCGCCCAAACAATCAATGCAGAATGCAGAACAAGAGGAAGAGACAGGTGGAATCAGGATGTGTGCAGCCGTCTGAGAATTTTCCTTACAAATCTGGTAGGTTGCCATCAATCATCAACCCATACCTCTGTGATTTCATCATTAATTGTCCAACTACCTGCATCTTCCTCTTGAAAATTGCAGTAGCGTATCTCTGAAGCTTTCCCACTCAAAACAGCTACAGACGCAGAGAAGATCGACCCTGTTTGAGCATTTGAATCATAGCCATCAATTTTCCCTCTATCACTAAAATTTGTGGCCTCAGAACACCTAGGAACTCGCCAACCAATGATGTTGTGCCACATCGGCACCATACACTTCTATCGCTGACTCCTTCACCACATATTTTGCCATTTCCACCACGTATATGCATACTAAAATGCATATACATACAACTGTTTATCATACAAGGCAAACCTCAAATTGTTATAGAACAAATTGAAAATGCATTCGGGTCTTGCCATGTACATTCCTTTTTTGTATGTCTCCTTTGTATACTATAGATACAAACACAATATACCTTCTGCGGATTTCAAATTTTTATGAAGCATTTTGAAATCACTTTAAAATCCAGCTTGTATCTCATTGCCTTTGTATATTGGCATGCATATGCCATATACATGCAAGCTGTAGATGCCAACCACCTTATTAACTAGATTGGAACGATTTTTGAATCTAGGCCTTGTATCTCTTTTTGCATCTTCTCTTCGTATGTATGCATATACATTCACCTTATTCATACAAGCCGTGGACTTCACTGCATTTATCAAATGGAATGGATACTTTCTTCAGATCCAGCTTGTATCTTTGGGAATGCATATTTGATTGTATATGCGAACATACAATCGCAAAAATATACAATCGATAGGCCCCACCTTATGATTCTCTTGCCTTGTATGTTGGTGAACATACAAAACCCCTTGTATCTTTTACTTTGCATGCAGTGAATGTATATTGCATATACATTCCACTTTGTATGTGAGGCAGATCCCCCCAAATGTAACTCCAGCACTGTAGCAAATGCTTGTTGGCAGCTCTATATGTAGCTATTGCATGGTCAAACATACAACACAGATATGCATGCAAACCCGATATACATTCAGGAAATATACCTGGAATCTACGATAGATTCCACTATGTATATGCCCCTTTTTGAACCCGATATGCATTTGGAAATGCATACAACTGATTTATTCCATTTTTTGAAAGCCGATTGAGATTTTTGACCCGCCAATGCATATTTGACCTGCATGTATATACAAACAACCTTGTATATGCAAAGATACATGCATACAACAGTGTTCACCGCTGCATGGAGTGACTTTGAAACTTAGCATTCTTTCTTTTAAGTGCAATGGGAAAAGGCAGTAGAGCATTGCATAGGGGCCGGTTAACTAATGAATGCTAAGGAATAAAAATGTAACTTAAACAAACAAGAACCCGCTACAGGAGGTCAACTATAGAATAGAAAATACAATGTAGAAGGCCGAGGGAAAACAAAAACTAAGGCATCAAGGGTTTGAAAGAATAAAATATAGGCTTGTAAAATCATTTCAAACCCTAACCCTAGGTGAGCACCACCAGGTGTTTCGCCATGCATCCGTATGGTAGCAACACTAAAGCCAGATGTGCTATCTTGCATCTCTAATGGTTTGCTTCGACTTGGTGGCTGTTAGAGGAGGAGCAGAAGCTGCATTTGGACATTAGTACCGTCTCTTGGGAGTTGTTTTTAGAGAGATTCAGCACCCCTTTCCTATCTGATAATTGGAGACAGTGCCGCGCAAATGAGTTTCATGACCTGAGGTAGATGGCCATGACCGTTGAGCAGTATGAGCGCAGATTTTATAAGCTCAAGCAGTATGCGGGTATCGGAGATGATGAGTCTATGTTGGTAGAACATTTTATTAGGGGCTTGAATGCCCAGATTAGTAGAGGGGTTCATGTATTCAAACCTATGTCTATGGACGTTGCGATGGCGAAAGCCCGATTAGTGGAGGAGAATTTGGCTATGGCACTCGGTGGGCATACAGGTGTGCACATTAGTAGTGTGTCGTCTATAAGTGTTGGTGGTCAGTCTCAGGTAGCTAATCCTTTAAGAGACCATCATGCACCCCATAATGGCGAGCGGTAGCAATAGTAGTGTTCTCAATCACAACCAAGGAACACTCAACCTCAGCAGGGTAACAGATTTCAGAATAAGAGGAACCAGAGTTGGCAGCGCACTAGGCAGGATCGTGTTGATCAACCCACTTAGAGCACCCAGTCTGCAACAAGTAGGGGTATTTTCCAGCAGTCTAGTGCTTTTCAGGGTGGCGGTGGTTTCGATAGAGGTTTAGGATGTTTCTGTTGTGGACCGTAGGGCCATATGGCTAGGCAATGTCCATAAAGGAATGCTTCAGGTTTTGGTTAGAGACTGGCAACTTAAGAGCTGACCGTAGGTGACATGGGGAGGTCTCATAGAGTGTTCGTACCGATTGAGCATCAGGGGTCAGCTTTGGAGACCACTGGTAGAGGACAGGCAGCCTTCTTTGGTGATCGTGTGCGAGCTTCAGCTTCAGGAGTAAACTCTCAGGGACAGAGACGTGGAGTAGGTCAGGGTCCAGTGGGACCCTAGTGTTGAGACTTCTACTACCCAAGAGGATGCTTCCAGGGTGAGAGAGTCATACCCTTGCTTATCTGTAAGCTTCTAGGAGTAAGCCTGACTCTAGGGGGGAGGATGTAGTGCCCCCTTATTTTTGGCTTGTGATAGTGGTAGTTTTGCATTGCTCTTTGTCAGTCAGAGACAGTTGTTAGTCTTTCATTTCATTGATATAGTTCTGAGACATTTGATTAGTAGGTTATGATTTATGTTTATTTTGATCTTGTTGGACTATGTTTGACTGATATAATTAGACATTTGTTATGAGTTTATGATGGCATTACTATTATTCTAGTTATGATGAGCTTGACATGTTTAGTAATGAATTAATATTATCATGTTTCATTTGATCTATTGGTATTTGAATTCAGATAAAAGTTGTTATGATATTGTTTCAAGAGCAGAGACGGTGTAGTACTACTCGATTCGAGCACCCTACTATGCCGTGATTCTCTGACTCTATGTGTGTTTTGACATATATGTATTTGATCAACCAATTGTTCAGATGTAGGCTGTAGGTACCAAGCCTTGACTCCACCTGATATAGCAGGTTTGAGCGGGCTCTTGCACCAATGGGTATCAGTGATGGGAGATAATGCGAGGTCTATTCCACTAGGTCGGTCCTTGTCTTCTATTGTGGTCTCGAGTCATGTTGTGATGCTTGGTCCTTGCCTTTTATGTTTGGTAATCTTGTGTCATGGAATATCGTCATGTTGTGTTAATAATGCTCTTGTGTAGTTGGATAATACTTTAATGGTTTATTATTAAAATAATAATGCTTCTATTATGTTTTTGGATAATGTTTGGTTTAGCCTAGAACTTGGAATGACACCTTAGTAAAATCCCAAAATAGTCTAGAATTGTTATCTGGTTATCCAAGAGTAATTGTGTCATAAATTGTGGTTATGAGTAATTAGTATGTATTTGGTTAAGAATAATTTCTAGTAAGTGAATTAATGCTTGAGTTGTCAATTTTAAAATTGTAAGATTTGGGATCTCTTTTTATAGCAAGATTTTGAATTCTCGGAGGAGTGGGATGTTGGGTAATGCATGCATGTCTGCATTAATTTTTGAGCTGAACCATTTTTATATTGGGGATTTTGTTCTGGAGAGGGGGTTGGAAGGTGAATTGAGAATTTGGGGAAAAATTAAAGATTGGTTGCGGGAAAACGGAAGAAATTGGAGGCTCCAGATCAAAATTTTGTTCCAGGTATGTTACTGTATAATTCTTGTTTGAGTGTTATTTGTGCTTGATAGATTATTTCTTCTCCCTCATGCTTTGAATCAGTTAATCCGAGGTTTTGTTCTGTCTACCTGTCGCTTTCTTCCATCTTGTTTTCTGTAGCTAATCATCCTTGGAAATTTATAAATCAAATATTGTGACATTCTTGGATCCTTGTGTCTATTCAAACCTCATTTAGTTGTGTTGTGTTGTCACCATTATCTCTGAAAATTTTAATCTCTGGATGCTCTTATGTCAATTTTCCACTTGGTGTTCCTGCATTCATTGCTAAGACTTCTCTTGAGGGATTTTGTCAACAGTCATTAGGCTTTGTCTGTGATTCTCCATTTGTTTTTCATCTATGTCTTACAAATTTTCCAACTTTTTGAACTGTATTATTTATCCTTTTGCTATCATGCTCTGTGGATGTCTATACTCTCTTCTAGGCTTCTGTTATAGGGCTAAGTTGATTTATTAGACATGTCTTGTCTGAGATTAAAATCTGGCATAAATAAATATGAATTTTTTGCTACATCTGAGCATCACATCTATCCTTAATCTTGTGCATTTTTACTGTCATCTAATGACGTTTTGCTTTGCATATATCCCATTGAATTCCCTTATAAACAATTGCATTCCTTCTAATTTTCTTCCAAATGTTGTCTTGGCTTAATCTTTGTTAAATCTACTTGGGTCAAACCTCTGTTCATCTACATTATTCTCATCATCATAGAAGCATAAATTGTATAGCATTGTTGAAGTTTTTTATGTGCCCAAGCCCAACGAATTCCTGCATGTATAGTGTGAAGGGAGTCATTTTTTTTTATAATCAATCCCTTTATTCTCCAAGTTTCTATTGTCTTGGGACTGGTTGACTATGGGTTTAGTCTTGGTTGTAGATTTTCTTTCTGTCAATTCTTACCAAGCACGACAGATGCTAATAAACCTATTCCACCTTTTTGGCTTGAACGACCAGATAACCGTGGTTGATTGCATGTATTATAGTAGAAGGTATAGGTGGTTGTTGATATCGCTTTTAGCAGGCTATAGTCGAGCGTGGGATGGGAAGTGTAGTTTAATGTGTTAGTCAAACTTATAGCAATCATGTGTATTTGCACTAGTTTATTGTTGTCGTCGTAAAAGTTTAGGAGTCAGTCAAAACTTACAGCAATGCTTGTTTTAAAGTCACTATTATTAAGACAATATAGTACGTAGTGTGGTGAAAGGGATATTACTTTTGTAAAGAGTTGTATTAGAACTTGTGGTCACTTTTTAGTGGTCAGGGTAGTCGAGCGGGCTGCTGGGAGTCATACGGGTATTGTTCTTTTAAATTAAAGTCATCGAAGGTATTTAGGTAGTCGACTACCCTTAAGCAAAGTAATGGTTTTTTTTGAAGAATTTTACCTAGGGGTAGCAATGGGGAAAATGCATAATGTTCTTGTGATGTTCGATTTGTGTTGCCTTGTATTTATGTTATCATTATAATATGGGTTGTTTTTATTAAAAGAATTTATATATTTATAGTTGTTAGAGAATGGTAGTCATTAAAATGTTAGCTAGGAAAAAAAATTATATTTGGAGTTGTATAGAATTGTTGCTTTTGTAAGCTTAAATTTCTTCAAAGGAAGTTGTAAACTCATTGTATTTCCATGTTTTAAGTTATGAATTATTGAATCTCATTTGCTCAATTTTCTTCCTGGTCTTATCTTTATGCTTGTATTGGATCATTGTGCTTACCTTGGGGTGGAGTTTATGTCCATGTTTTGGTTAATTGTGAAATGGGAATCTTGAGGGATGTCATGACTTTTGGTGTCAAGACACGAAAGCATTGTTCTTGTCGGAAATAGTTCTTTGGCATTAGATTATGTTCAACCTTCCTACTCCAGAGGTGTAGCTTCTTGGTTTTTAGTTTAGTAATGTGATGTGTCAATGTAATGGGTTAACTAAATTTTCAAGTCTTGTAATGAATGGGGAGATAGTCTCTTGGATATGGAACTTGGTATCTATTTATGTATCATGATGGGTTGTGAGAAGTTAGATGCCTTATAGCCCTATCTCATGCATGTTATTTGCTTCTGATGTTCTTTAAGATTTGCTAGTGTAGAAAGGAGAGTGGCTTCCATGGTGGGGCCGACGCTCGAAGTGGCTGCCTAGATAACCCTAGGGAAGTTGTAAACAAGTGATAACTTTAAAATATATTTAGGTGGGTCGGGTAGACTTTCACATAAGAAGATAAGTATGTTTCCTCACCCATGCCTCGAGTGCTCTCAATGGCTAAGGATGGGATGAGAAGGCCTGGTCGTCAAGGTCGACCTCCTTGTCCACATGAAAGGATGTGTCAGCTCCGCATGTGTCACCCTATGGGGCTGGTACCAAAGGGTCACCAAGATAACCATAGATGGGGGTGAACTTCTAGTGAGAGATAGCCTAAATAACCTATGATTAGGACCATGCGATGACACTCTCCTCGCTGCAACTTAGCTACTTCCCTCTTTATGCTTTCATTATTACCTCTGGAGTGATGTCTTGTCTCGTGCAATTCTATTGATATGGTTGGTTGTGTCTCATATTGTTCATTTGGTTATATTGGATGTTGTTACTTTGGCTTCGTGGAATCCTCATTGTTATCTCCTAGCTCGGGGGGGGGAGGTGGACCTTAGGGTTCCACATGGTTGGATGGTAGAGCTATCCATTGGTCTTCTTAGAGATTCAGATTGAGTCCTATGCAGAGGAGTTCCAGTTCCAGATTGCTCCCCACCTTCAGTGATGTTGTATACTTTCATATGTATTCTTTGTAAACTGACACGATCAGTCTTGTAATCTTATATTGTAACTTTGTAAATTAACTAATTTGCAAATGTAAGAGTTGTCCTTTCTGTAATAGCAGTATAATGTATATAACTTGTGTGGTTTTAATCTTATTTTCACTGATGTAGTTATGTTTCCCTAGAGGTGTTAGAACTGCACTTTTCTTTACGTTGTGTATTATGGTATCTTTGTTTGCTAATAATGCAATTTCTTGCTTTCAAAAAAAAAATTTATTTCTGTAATTTTGCACTTTTAGTCTAGCACTCTAGGGTTGCATGATGGGGCATCACAAGAGGGGCCAGTAGCTTAGTGGTAGAGCACTCCAGTAGTGTATGGAAGGTCCTAGGTTTGAGTCCTAGCAAGTCCATGTCTCAATAGGCATTTTAGTAACAAGGATGTTGAAAAGTAAATTTTTGGTCTTTTTGGAAATAATAAAAGTGCATGTGGTGGGGATTGAACAAAAAATCAAAATAGGGTTGGTCTATTTTAATCTTGACATCATAGAGAAAAATGATTCAAACATTTTCCCTTAGGGACCCCTATTATTGTAAAAAAACTAAGAACAAGTTTGAAAAAAAAAGGCATTTTTTCAAGACTTTTTATTTTTGATTGATTGCCTTTTTACAACCATGTCACTATGTAGATCATTTTGAGAAATATTTCTAGAAAAGTTTTTTGACACCACAACTATCTCATGGTTGTGTCTACCCATTCTAACACCCACGAAGAATAGAAAAAAATTATAGAATTATATAATCAAAATTTAAAATTAATACAAGTGGTCTATGGTCTAAATGCCCAAAATCTAACTCTAAATAGCTGACTCAATAATGAGCAGCAATTTGAGAGTGGAAATTCATATAGTTTTATGCCCCATGGCCCAAAATTAGAATTCCCTAGATTTCATGGCAGCAATCCTACTAGTTGGCTTAATCGAGTTGAATAGTACTTCAATATTTATAATACATGTTTAGTAAACATGGTCCCTATTGCATCATTCCATGTCGAGAAATAAGTTGTCGATTAATATCAATGGTATCTCAAGTCTCATGATGAACCCAATTGAGAAAAAATTGTCAATTGGTTCAATTTGGCCCAAGTGCCTATAGGGATTTTACTAGTGCTCTTACCAAGCTCTATCAAAATGAATAATTTTAGAAATATTAGATTTAGTATGACCACCTAACCAATCAGACTCAAAGCCTATCTAACTCTTTTTGACAAGATGCTTCATTAGTGGCCTAAAGGATTGAATTTGCTATGAGGTCAAAATTTTTAAACCAAAAGACATGAAGGAAGCATTAGGTTTGGAAAATTTTTAAGAGGACAAGATCACAACTCAACATCATTTTTCCACTTCAAATCCCTACAAGACCACTACATCACCACATCCTCTTTTTCCACAAACTTCAATACTACTCCCATTAAATGCTTCATCAAGAATGAAATGCAATCTCAATGCGAAATGAGACCGTGCTATAACTGATGAAAATTTCACAGAGTGCCACAAAACTATATCTCCTTTATGTTGAGTCACTATCAAATGTTGAATGTTGGCAAGATTATTAAGAAACATAAGAAGAAGAAGAACTCCCTAACACTAAATCCTCTCCTATGGATGATCATCCTAAAGTTATATCCACGCCCTAGTGGGGCCATCAATCCTAAAACTATAAATATGAAAAGGTATTTCATGAAGACTCCCCGCACTATTCTTATTGACTCTAGTAACACACATAACTTCATTGATCAACAACTACCTAAACAAGCTAATTAATTTGTGTATCCATGCTCTAGCTTCAAAGTTATGATCGCTAATAGGGAAACATTTCCTTATAGACAAAAATATTGAAACATTTAGATTACTATTGGGGACTAGACCATCTATTTAGATATGTTTATCTTACCATTGGATGGATGTGATGAAGTTCTTGGGGGTCAATGGCAATGTACCCAAGTAGCCTAATCTTATGTGATTCCTTTGAACTTTAGATGTAGTTCTTTGATAATAGGTAGAAGTACACATTGAAGGGTCTTTCCCCTTGGTCTAATAGTCTTATTAGCTCACATTAGATGGAAAATATTATTAAGAAGAACTCCTATGGGATCATTGCTCAACTATTCTCCATTTAGTTTAGCCCTCCTTCTCATTTTAATCTCATAGCTAATTGTAATAGATTTTGGATAAACATGCCATAGTCTTTGTTGAGCCTATTGGGTTATCACTTCAACATCTAAAAGACTATCATATTCAGCTCCTTCCAAAGAGTGTCTAGCATACCTACTAACAATCACCCAATATAGGTATCTTTTTATCCAAAAAATAGAAATTAAAAATATATTACAAGAACTCCTTAAGGATGGTGTCATTTGTCCCAACACTAGCCCTTACTCTTTACTTGTTTTCTCATTCATGAAAATGGTTGGTCTTGGTGACTTTGCATTGACTTCTAAGAGTTGAACAAACTAACCATTAAGAGCAAATTTCTAATTCCAGTGATTCATGAGTTACTTGATGAGCTTTATGGTGCCTAAATTTTTCTCCAAATTAGATCTCCACTCTAGATATCATCAATTTCATCTCAATGACATAGATATTTTGAAGATAGATTTTTGTACTCATGATGTCACTATGAGTTTTTGGTTCATGCCATGTAGGCTCACTAATGATCCATCCATCTTCCAATGATTTATTAGTAAAGTATTTTTGGCCCTTCCTTTATAAATTCATCTTGGTTTTCTTCAATGACATTTTGATCTATAGGAAAATAGGATGGAGCATTTCTAGCAGCTCGACCTAGAATTACAACTTCGTGTACATAATTAGTTATGTGCCAGGTTCTCCAACTATTCCTTTGGACAAAATGAAATTGAGTACCTTAGATCTATTATCTCATTAATAGGTGTTTGGGTTGACCCTAGAAAAATTCAAGCCACGTAGACTTGGCCCAAACCCAAGAAATTTAGAAGCCTTTGCAGATTTTTGGGTCTCACTAGCTATTATCAAAATTTTACCAGACTATGGTAAAATTACCACTATGTTAAGTACCTTGCTAAAAAAGGATACCTTTTCATCAACCATTATTATCTAACATGCCTTTGAGGTCTTCAAATGGGCCATGTTTTCAACACCTATTCTTTACATGCCTAATTTCACTGAACCATTATTTTATTGAAAGTGATGCTTATGGAAATAGCATTGGTGCTATTCTTATGCAAGAGGGTTATTCTATTAGCTTCACTAGCAAGGCCCTATTTGGGTGAGATTCTGTATGCTCTACCTATGGTAAGAAATGATGACCATTTACATGCAGTTAAAAATAGTAACCCTATTTGGTTGGGTGACATGTTTGTATTGAGAAAAACCACTATAATAGATCTAAAATGGGTTACTAAACTCATGGGGTATAACTATGAGATATAAGATCTCCAACAAGAATATCATTGAGACTCTCCCACACAATGTCTCATTAATTTTTTTTTTAGCCTACTTCCTCATCCAACCACTCTTGGGATGATCAACATTTATGGTATAAAGGATGCCTATTTTTACTTACTAACTCGACAATCCATCCTACAATTCTTCATCAACAACATGCATCTCCTTCAACTCTTCATTCAAGGTTTTTGAAAACATATGAATGAGTGTGCCATAATTTCTTTTGGTATGGGATTATAGAGGATCTATCAATCATTTCATGGTTTAATGTGATACATGCTAATATTAGAAGGGTGAAATAGTGGTAACTCTAGGCTTTCTCCAACCATTGCCCATTCCTACTTAAATTTAGATAGATATTTATATGGATCTCATTAAGGGCCTTCCTAATTCTAGTGGGAAATTATTCATATTGGTGGTGGTGGATTTCCACTCCAAATATTCCCACTTCTATGCCTTGGCCCATCCCTACCCCTCCTCTACTATGGATCAAACCTTCCTTGACTAAATTTTCCATCATGATGGCATTCTCTCTTCCATACTAGTTATTAAATGCTTAGAAACATAGATCTAATATTTTACATCTCAAGAACAATGACATTGGGTCAATTGGTTCCTCCTAGGGGAATTGTGGTACAACATCTCATATCACACAACCACAAAAATGTTCCCATATGAAGTAGTTTACTAACAAAGATGACTACCTCTTCTATCCTACATTTCAAGTAGTTATTTAGTCAATGCGGTGGATACTACCTTCAACACACAAGACAATATTCTTTAGATCCTTCTACAAAACCTTCACGTGTCTCATAACTACATGAAGCAACAAGCTAATCAACACCATTCTGAATGTGCTCTCTAACCTAACACTATGGTTTTAAAGTATTTGCAGCTTTATAAACAATCCTCTTTATGAATGAAAGGTCATAAAAAGATTACACCTAAGAATAAATAAGGATTGTGGTAATAGTGTATAGAAGTGTCCTCTTCTCCTATAAAGAAAGTGCCAAACCTAACAAGAGAGTTTTCATTCTTCAATCATGGAAAGAGGAAATAAATTGAGATAAATAGGCAACTTTAACCTAATAAATGACTAATTTATGATCATTTATGGTGTCTTGGTACTAATATGGATCTATGAAAGCCATATCAATTTGACTAAATGAATACTCTACTTTGTGAAAGAATATTGGCAGGAGCTAAGGGCTGGACATCCATTGAGACCACCTATTTTTTCACCATTTTATTTTCACCATAGGGGTACCATCAGTTGTTCTTTGTAGTTCCTATTAAACCACCTTCTCTTTCTGACTCCAGCATTCCTTGCATGTGAACACCCCATGCACTTCATCCTTCTATCAGACTATAAGTCCCCTCTCTTTTTTTTTTCTTTTTTTTTTTGGCACCACCTAGTCTTCGTCACATGGGTGACAAGCATCCCTAATAACCCTAATTGCCAGCCCTTGACTGCCAACAGACAAGCCTCTATCATGTGACCACTCCCCACTAAATGGTAGCATTTTCCCAAACAACCAACATAGACTACCATCTTAATCGTCAAATCAATGCATGTGACCATAGCTCATCTAAACCACTAGCAATCAGTGTAATTGCTAGGGGCAGACCCATTGTCTTCAAGTGACCTAAAGAGGGACTCTTTCTCTTCTTTTTCATAACTTGGGCATACCAAATCAAATTCTCACAAAATTGGTGGCATTGGAAAGCTGGTTTGACTAAATTCATAGTGGTACAAGTCTCTTCACCCCATCTAATCAAGTTTTTTAGGTATATTCAGTCAAACACACCCTTTTTTGAAACCTTCAAATCTCTATAACTTTTGTACTTCTTAACAAAATTTAACATTTTTTAAAACATAGAATCTCACATAGAATCTTATTATCCACTCCAATCTATTGTACCTGGTTATCATTATTAGAAATTTCTAGATTATCCTTTTTCACTCTAACAACTAGGTTTGCAAGTTCACTTTTTTCTTTTTTGTTTAGTGGAATAGGGGAAGACTTAAGGTGTTGCATCAGCATCATATCTAAAGACACATTTTCTAGGTGCACAAAATCCAATATTTTCATTTTCAATTGATCAAATAACTTGTTTGCAATATCATACTATAATTTGGGCTTAAAACAAACAATTGTTTGCATCATCATATCTTGATTTCGGGCACAAAATGAAAATGTGTTTTTATCATAACATTTGGGCTCAGACATAAAATGAACTTGTTTGAAATTCTTTACTTAGTCTATTTGATTATGATTTAGGGTGTCTATGCTCTTCCCTTGCACTTTGCATGATCTTAGGAATCAAAAACATCCTTTAATCCATTCATCTTCACACACACATTTCTATTTGTAAAGGTAAATCAACATTGTGAGTGTGAGTTGAGTGTGTGTGGGTTTATGCTCTCTCCTTGCACCGCAAGGTGATCTTGAAGATCAAAAAAGGAACTTGATTCCCTTTTGCCACCCATTTAGGAGGCTCTTGGAGACACACCACTCCAAGGGATAACCTCGACTCTTGTGTTCTGATAGAGTATAAAAAGTGAGGAGTGAATCGAAGGACACACATCTTGGAAGTTGGAATATTATCATTTGGGCTAAGCCCCCGAGAACTTTATACCTTGGGGAAGTGAAGGTGAAGGGTGGATTACCCTCTTCTCCCAGTTGTGTGGCATTGTTTCACTTTCATTTGATAGAATTGGGGCCCTTATACCTTGTTTATATTGGGGATATGCTTAGAAAACTTGTTAATCCTAGATTAAAACCTATTGGCCATACCTATTTGACTTAGATATTAGGCTTGTTGACATGTCTTCATGTGTCCTCATAATCAAAACAATTAATTTTCAAAGTCAAACTTGTTATTGTGTCTTGTGTGTGTGATTTATACATGTACATGTGAAATATTTTGTTTATAAATTGCCTATGTCAAGCTATAAACAAATACATTCCACATCATCACAATTTTCCTTGTCATCACTTTCATCCTAATCCAAGTCACCTTCATCATAATAAAAATGTTAATCATCCCTAATTATCATACTCATTTCAAATCATCCAACCCTATCATCTCTAATTATCTAAGTCATCCTCCTTACCCATCCTCATCATTGCAAGTGTCCAATCACTCCATCCTAATCATCCTAATCACCCCTCTCATCCACCTCATTCCTAACCACTCTACTCATTCATCATAATATAATCAATCATAGTATATTTATAATCAAATCAATTTAATCCATCTCATCATCCTAATCATAATCCCATATCATCCTACATCATTGTCTTAACCCAGCTTCATCTACATAATCTCCATCACACTCTATTCTTCATCATTCTAATCATAATACCATTCTTGAGCCCCATCTAATACATCCTTTGTCAAAATGGTTATGCCACTAGAAAACAAGAACCTAGAGAAAGATTATGGATCATGGAGTTTGATCTGAAATGTTGAGATCAAAACTTACACACAGTTTATTCCTGAAGTACTGAATTCTATAGGGCAAGATTGCTATGGTGTTCAAAAAATTCTTGATGAACTTAGGATGCACTATATAAAAAAGAACAAGTCACTATCCCACCACAACATCAACACACGCAACAACAACAAGCCCTAGACCAACAATTCCAAAAATGACAACTCCTAGATCAACAAATCATTCAACAACAATAATCCCTCACACAAATACAATCTCTTTTACAACAACAACAATTCCAAAAATAAAAATAACAAGTCCAAACACAACCACAACCTTGACAAATTACACCTCAATCTCATGTGTCACCTCCATCATCATACCAACCTCTCCTACCTACATATCACATCAATTCCATATCAACCTATCCCATGTATACCCAATAACATCCACCCCAAGATCATCCAACACCTTATTACAATATTTCAACTCATCATCAAGTCCATTTATAAGACTATCAAGTTCCTTCACAACAAGAACATGCAATTCCAAATTACCCTTTGCACCAAGATCATGTGTGCTCAAGTGCTCATGTTACCTATGACAAGGGGGAAACTACACTAGCTTATACATCCTATGGGTATCCTCCATCATCATCTAATCAAATGCCCATCCACAATCCTCCTAGTCCTATCCCAACACCACCATGCAATCCATTCACCAATCCATCCACCCCTTTAGTCCCATTATTACCATCTTCCTCTAGACTTATTAATCCTAAACCATTAACCGACGTTCCTCTTAATCCTAATCTCTTCACTCATCTACCACATAATCCTTCTCCCAACATACCATATCATCCTTCATCTAATTCACACTATCCTCCTTCACCCAATATATCATATGATCCACCACCTAGTCCATTATCCCCTTATATCCCTCCAACATGGGATCTATCCACTCGTAATCCTAATCCATCAAATCACATTATCCCTCTGCCTAATCCCAATCCTAATCCTAATCCATCCACCCCTATTATCGATCCACTTAATCCTAATCTTAATCCTACACCATATACCTTTATTATCCATCCATTATATTATCCATCCACCCATATACTTATGAAGGATATGATCCAATGGCTTCTACAAAGGAATCAACCATCCCCATGTCAACAAATTCCCATCCTTGAACCTATCCTAGAACCTTTAAGAAATATGCCTATTCCTCTAATCCCATCATGTAGCCCACAACCCATCAAGACTATTGAAGAGTCTCCTACCATGAGTCCAAGCCAAGATCCATTATACCCTCATGTTGTTGATCATTGAGAACCCATCAAGCTTATCCAAGAGTATCCCACTCCCATCCAAGCAAATAAAGAGCTATGTCAAGAATCTCATCTAAAGCATGCAGAAATACCAACCCTCATGCAAATCAAGAGAAAAACACGTTCATTCAACCTATCTGTAACCTATCTATTCTCTATGATCAAGATATTATCTATGATGAAGAGCCTATCCATGAGCAAGTTCATCCCATCCATAGCACACTTAATCCTATGTATGATCAACCTCCCATATATGATCAAAATCCTATCTATAATCAAGCAAACCATGATGATCCTCTTAGCCAACTTTATGCAATCCATGAGCAATATATCCAAACTACTCCTATGCATTCTCCACCTAGCCCTATCCATGATCCACCAACATCTACTTCCCTTAATGAGACACTTGGCTCCCAAGTAAATATGGATAATCAAACAAATAGCTTCAATCCTATTATACCATATCTTAATGAGCATAATGACAATCAAGATCTAATCCTCCAAATTCATCAATTTTCCATTCCCACACCATCATTGCCTATTGATCCCTCATTATCTCCCATTGATCCTTCATCATCCCTTATTGAACCTATCCAAAATCTATTATCTTATCCTCTTGATCCCACTACCTTCATCCATGGTGGTTCTCTCATAGGAGAGGAAAAAACTCTATCCACCACCCATCCTTCCCCATATAATAATGGACTCGTGTCTTGTTTCCAAAGCAACAAACATCCCATTGCACATTGCATGCTCCAAAACATGAATTATAAAGGCAAAGGTCTATGCCTTCTTGAAAAAGGTAATTTGAAGCCCATCTTTAATTCATGACAAATTAGTTTTCTTGTTCAATTTTGGTTGAACACTTGGTAGTATTGTTAATTTCATTATTGCATAAAAATTGCATTATTTTATCTAGTTTGTTCCTGTTGTTGTGATGACTTCGTAGGAAAAGCAAAATGTCCAATGCCCCTATTTTGAGAGTGTTGTATAGTGTGAAAGAGGGAGGCTTCATACACCCTTATAATTGTTCCAGGCACCCTTAGCCCCTATGTCTATCCCGACTCCCTTGTCACTGTGGCCAGCTTGGGCCTTAGGTGCTCAAAGTACACTGTCAAGGACATCCAAAATCCCTTTGAGCCAAGATCATTCAGCAACGTCAATGCCACACCCTATGTTAGGATTAAGGTTCCATCAACCTTGTAAATGCTATGTAATTTATTGTTCCTATTATTGTTTGTAAATCACCCATAAGAGATGAAAGGTTTCACCAGTAGTGATCTTGTTTTAGCTACACCTTTATATCCCATTGTTGATGTGTAAAATTGTGCCTTGTTCCAACACCAACATGGGAAGTTTCTGAGATGTGGGATTGACCCCAGAAACAACCTCTAGATTTTAGGGATGCTAGCTCTTCCATTCTTTCAGTGGGTTTTTAAGGAAAGAGAGGAAAGAAAAATAGATTTGCAGAAATAAATGCCTAAATCTAAGACGATCCACCAGATTTAAAACTTAGTTGCATAGTGTTAACCTTGTGAGATTTAACTAGAAATTAAAGAGCATCCATGCATGGTTAAACCTAGTTTATAAATAGATTAAACAAAGGCAAAAGAAGCAGATAAATTAGAAACAAGAAATAGATACACTCTTATGCACATGATAGAGCTTTTCATTATTTGAACAATAATAGGTTATAGAGGCTAAAATTATTGCACAAAGTAAGATATTACATTCTCCTAAAGAAAGAACTACAATGGAAAAAGGAAAACATGTGTCTACTCCAACTCTCCAATCTAAAAAAGAATGTAGAACTCTGCATACGAAGAACTCCCTAAAACTGACCCAGATCTGGTCTTTTATAGCCCCCAAAACCCAACAAAATATCTCAACAGCCTCTCTGAAAATCTACAACTATATCCATGAAATCTGGCATAAAATCTAGCAAAATGCAACTGTAGCTGAACTAGCAATGAAAAATCTGAACTGAACTGAAACTAGCTGAAAAATGCAACTCTCCATCTCTTTACCTGTGGGTGAGAAAATACTTCTGCCGCTCTCCATTTTACTTGCCGGTGAAAATGAAATCACTGCACATATTATTTAGGGTTTCACTTTTGTTGTTTATCGTCAAAGTCCAAATAAAATAAGTTTCATGAGTCTTATAAAGCCATAGCTCTATTAGCTGGGACCCACCATTTCTTATGAGAGGCTTTAACATTTCCTAAATCATTTAATTCACTAAAAGGAAGGGGGGCCACCATTTCTTATTATAACTCAACTTCTTATGACTTGGACCGTTCCTCCTTAAATCTTTTATGAGTTTATAATAAAACAAAACAAAATGAAACCCACCCTTCACTTGAGCCATGTGGTGGCCTCCGAAGCCTTTTCTCTTTCTTTCTAATGCAGCTACCATGTGCTTCCTTTCGAGAGCTTTCTTACTTCTCTACTTTATCTTGGTGACCAACAAGTGTCATCCTCCGGTGATCTTGCTTCAACTTCTACCCTAAGCCATTGATCTGCTTCAATCAGATGGTTATTGTTTCTCATTGTTCTATTCATTAACTTCATTGAATCGGCCTGCATCTCTATATCACTGTATGCTATGTGAATGAAGTTGTGCAAATTATTGTGGACTGCATTACCATTGACAATGCCTCATTTGAACTCAACGTCATCATTATTTTAATGTCCTATGTAGGAGATGTGGTGCTTTGTTCCTTAGAAGAAGGCATTTTACCATGGTGCTTCATATTATTAGTGACACACTCTTAATCTTGACAATGGCTTTATGCTTCTTGCTGTGCTGAGAGTTACACCTTATCTTGGCTGAGCTGCTTCATTTCTTTGAAGATGGCGGCATCTTTAAATGGTTGTGCCTACCTTTGTATATGGCATGGGCTTTGTATGAAGTTGAACCTTGTTTCATTTATGTTGTGGCTTTTATCCCAATAGTGGTGTTTTGCCTTTGAAATTACATACCTC
The DNA here is from genome assembly GCA_027924645.1 of Cunninghamia lanceolata. NCBI lineage: Eukaryota > Viridiplantae > Streptophyta > Pinopsida > Cupressales > Cupressaceae > Cunninghamia > Cunninghamia lanceolata. The sequence goes on from BSBN01000236.1 coordinate 3,453,208, forward strand.
ATTTCTCTTTCTAAAGGTTACTCCTTGTCATTTGAATTGTATGCCCTTCACAATGTAGTGCCATCTGCTATAAGGTTGAACCTTAGATATAGCTTTGACTGCATTTTGCTTTCCTAATGACCGTGCACCATGAGAGGTGGCACCGTAGTTGATAGTGGCAACTCTTTTTTATATAGACTGTGTGTCATACAAGACCGATGCTATTCTATATGATTGATGAACCTTCATTTCAGCCTACACTAACTTCATGTTATATTGTGACTTCTCACGATTCATTTATGTGTGTTGATGCTATGATGCACTATTTTCCTTTATTGGCAGCTTGTATTGTAGTTTTTTAGAGATAGGTGGAGACTTAGCTACCGTATCTTTGATTCAAAGGGTTATGCCTTAGTTAGAGGCTTTGTTTGTATAATGGCAAGTGTGAATTACATTGTAGCTAGTACTTATGTTTCCTACGCTTGATTTGGAGCGCATTGCTCTTAAGCTGAGCATAATCTTCAGATCAAGCCTTCTCCTTGGGACGACATTTGGCTTGCATCATCTAGTTGAGGTGTGCCTATCACTCATCATAGGCTAGGTATTGGATTAAATGGTGCGTGCAACATCTATACCAATTCCTGCCAATAACTTCAAAATGCTACGCTATAATCCTCACAAGTAGCGCCTCACCATTTCTATGCTTCAATTCTTAAGACTTCAATTGTGTCATGCAAGAAATGACTTACAGTACCTTTGTTAATTGGTTGAACCTCAATTGAAAACTAGAGCTTGATTCCACCTATGTGTCATCTTTTCAAATGACGATGTCTTGTGCTTTTAGAGGCTGTGACAAAACTGTCTGAGGCTATGAAGATTTAGAGCTTAATACTCTGTAGGTCGATGCTTCACTATGATTATTTTGACAATGTTTGAGCTCGGACTCTGTGTGACCAAACTCAACAGCATAACCATTTAATGAACATGTCATACATAATGATCTACCTTGAATCCTCATGAAAACTTATGAAACTATATGTTGCTACAATAAAGACTCTACCAAATGGGCTCAAACCATAATTATAAAGTTTCAAAATGGTGTGTAAAATTACACAACAGTTCTTGGTGACTTGCTGGGATAATGGGCCTACCTATTACGAATTCCAAAATCTCTAGTTTCACAGACTAGCCTTAATCATTGGGCCTATAGAGTCAAATGTCTGAAATTGAAACATCCACAGAAAAGAAGATGCATCTAAATCTGAAGATGCATGAAGGTGAACTGAAACGCAATGAAACCAGACACTTCCTTGACTAAAACCAACTGAAACTAACCACTCGATCTGAGGTAGAGTTGGACCGTAGAAACTAACCCTTTATTCTATGTTGCAGCTAAGATTTATTGAAAACAAACTAACTAAAATTGAAAACTTATGCTACCACACTAGCTTATTCCAAAAATTGAAACTAATCACTGACAACTGAAACATACAAGGACATGCCCATTTACGGGAATGGCAAAATAATTGCCAGATCTGATTATGCTTCTCCACTGAATCCTCATTAAGTTGAAAATAAACTAGACAAAACACATGAAAAAGTACAATAGAAACTTGTACCTCTTTACTTCTCTCCACTCTGGAGGCTCATCTTGATTGGCAACAAAACACCAGTCAAATTGTTTTGCATTTTGTGCCTTCTTCAGTGGAGTGTGGGAAGGGAAAATAAAACATTGAAGCTTTTTCCTTTGTTTGCATCTAAAAGATTCTGCTAGCAAAACTTCATTAATGACCTTCCTTTCCATCTTGGTAACAGGTTCATGACTCATGATAACATCGAAATCAATTTGACAGGTGACAAAACTACCCATCAGAACCCTGAATTTGATTGGAATGCCTTCTTGAAAGAAGAAAGGTGTAGAATCTAACTTAGTTTGTGACATTGTATGTGACTCAGCACTTTGGCAAATGTCTCTCTTGACCTCATCATTATGAATCTTTCCTCACATCTATGAATCTTCATTAAGAAGGAGAAAATACGCCTCTTCAAATATAGAAAATAAATCAGCTCTAGTATTTATGTTTCTTTCAAACTCATCTTCTTGATTTACTACAGGAGGCTTTGCAAAACAACCATTCACTTGGTCAATGATAGGTTCTTCTACATCAAGAAGCTAGTATCCTTGTTACAAAATTGAAAACAAATCCTCATCATGCTACCCCTCATGTTGCTCATGTACCTTTGTGATATCTCTTTCTAGATGTGAAACTATATTGCAAAAATAAAGACATTCATCTTTTGTAGATGTAGAAACTTCCTTTGCAACTTTCTCCTCAAGATCATGCATAGATTGTTCATCACTGTAGACCCAGTACTTTTCAGCTTCAAATCCTTTCCCAAAGTACTTTTCAGCTTCTAGAAGCCTTAAGTCATAAGTATCTTTTGAATCTGATTCATTTGTTATCTGAGTCTCTGAATCACATGTTGTCATAGGGGATGTATCCTCAAGATCAAAAAGACACACTGAATAGATAGGAGCTACCTCTCAGCTTGCATTTTGATCATTGAGACTTGAATCCTCCTTGATATTGAAATGACAAAGAACTTGGTCCATGGGTTCTATGGGCTAATTTATAGCTACAAAAGTTTGTAATGCATAATCATGAAGGTTATTGGGTCTTTTCTAGCTATAGTCAGATTGTTGTTCGTACAGACTGAGGGGCATAAAAATTGGATCATCATTATACATGGCTTGATCTTTTAACTCATTGATCTCATGGGAGAGGGTCTTAATAAGTTTTTTTACTGCACTCATCTCCTCATGATTCAGCAAATCAGCATGGAGGGTGGGTGGATTAGGAAAGGTATGCATTTGGCTACAAGAAAGAGTTTGAGACAAGTTATTTGCATGAAGCATTAGTGATTCTAAGGCCAGAGGAGGTAGTTTACTAGACATTATGAGATTACTTTCAGCCTTAATGGTAAGATCATATATTGAGGAAGGGTTTCACCTCCTAAAGATTGTATCATGATAGAGATCTCAAGGTCTAAAGCCTTTAAATAGTAAAGAAATGCAAAGACTGGAGATGGCCTAATATCAATAGAGAATTTCTTCCATACCTCATCAAATCTGGAATTGAAATCTTGTATGGGTTCCATAGGATGCCTTTTCATCGTGATGAGATTTTGGGTAAGGCTGTTGGTATTAGTCCTCTCTATGAACTGATTGTAGATGAGCCTATTGGAAACAAGGTGGATAACTGAGAGGGCGGGGGCGGGGGGGGGGGGGGGGGGTGAATCAGTTATCTTAATTATTTAACTTTGTTTTCTTCTTTAATAATTAGTGTAGTATCAAAACATATGAGTATACATGAACATGAGAGCAGAAGAGAAATCAACACACATAACACAAGGATTTTTACATGGAAAACCCTGTTAAGGGAAAAACCACGGGGTGACTAACCCAAGATTGTATTCTTTGTTAAAAGAATGGAAGTACAAAATGGCACTTGCCAATTAGGGCTCACTGCCCGAGCACACTGCTCATAAGAGGCTCACTGCCTACAAGAGACTCACTGTCTACAAGGTATAAAGAAAGTAACTAGGTGTTTGAACTGATCAGAGACATCCACATATGTTGAGGTTCAGTTCCGGTTATGCTCAATAAACTAATCTACTGCACTTTATTCTTCCTCTCCTTTAGTACTGTTATTCTGTCACATACCAGACTTGTATTATTGCTTACAAACCTATCTCTGCCTTTCTTCGCACATTGTCACACCCCACTCACTAATTCATATTGAAATCTATCTGGTATATATATCTGCATCAAGGATCTCAACATCTTTCTAGTCGGCATCCAGAATACTCAAGATTTTCCCAACATACTGATCTGTCGACTGAATCCCTGCTTACTATGTGATGCATATCAAGGACATAGACATAAAAGTCATCAATCATGTTGGCCAACCATGAATGATCCCTCAAGTAGCTTGATCACCAGCAATTTCTTATCCGGATTAAAGTCTGATGCTTTGCTAGTTGGTTCTTCCTCAGTCTGCTCTGCCTGTCAGGAACCTAACACTTAGATGCTCAAATCTTTTCTCTCTTTCATCACTAGAGGCTCAATCTCTGGAATGTAGCTGTCATGGTACTCCTACTAACTTCCCCAAGTCTGCACTTTGCTGAGATACTTCCTCTAAGAGATCCAGACCTGATTGTCAAACCTTGCTACATGCTCTGTTCTTGTTCACTAGACCAAAATACTCATCAATCTGACTTCCGGTATAGACATACCATGTGCTTTAGATGAGTGGGATGGACTTTGTTGCCATCAATGACAACACTTATGAAGCCACATAGTGTTTCTTGCCAACAATCTCCCCCTTTGGCATTGATGGCAACTCTTAGTAAAAAATGACTAAGTGTTATAACAGGCTCCCCCTTGGCTGATGCTCTATCTTATGTACACTTTTACCGAAACTCCCCCTTAGCTAGATTCCACATTTTTTACTACTCCTCACTCCCCCTTTGACATCAATGGAAAAGGGTAGAATCCGCACACCAAAATTTCCAAAAGTCAGCCTATACATAGTTGCATAAGTATATATACAAGTTATACTTACATATGCTTAAGTATATCCACAAAAGTGGTTTTCAACTGAACAAATTCTATTGCCCAGCTTTACTTCATCCTATCCAAAATTGAAATGTGTCCACTCAAAAAAAATGCAAAAGCTTCTACCCTTTTTAAGTCTACCGGATCACTGGTCCGGGCTGTAGTCTGAGAATCAGTTAGAGACTCATGCATTACCTCTAACTTAGGGATAATTATCCCTCTTAGTTCAGTCATTCGACTTATTCTATTCTTCTTCTCCTTCTCAAGCCTCTTTATCTCATTCATAGTGGCAATATCCTGGCCTTCTTGATTCATTATGGATGAGGTGAGAGGATCAAAATTTTGAGATAAGCTTAACAGTTTACCCTCTTGTTCTTCCACCTTCTTGGCAATGTTTGCTGTCACTGTGGACCAAGATAGACAAAATTTGTATATTTCTCCGCCATCTTTAAGAGCATTTTCTAGGCTCTTTATCCCAATATCTATATTTCTCTTATCATTTGCTATGAGTCCCTGTACTTCAGAGAATTTCTTACCCAAAAACTCTTTCTGGACTCTCTTCTGTTGATTTCTCCAAAGAATCAAAATGTGTGCTAACAGAATTAACAAGAGATTTTAGATTACTAGATGAAGAGGCCATAAGATCCTTCTGAAAGGATGGCATGATCTTTTTTAGTACATTGGATGTAATCTTTATCAATTCACAGTCTTCCATGTGAGACTTCAGAAGTTTTTCTTTTGCTTTAGCTTGAGCAAAAGATGTTATCTTCATTATCTGTACCAGAGAGAGAATCAAAATTGAGTGGTACTTGGAATAATTTCAGTTCATCTATCTCTAACATTTCTTTCTTTAAGAATCTCTTTACTGCCTCAATAGTGTCTCTTGCTGGAGACTGAATCTTCTTTCCTTTTGCCATCTTAGAACTATCGTCTATAATCTTCTCTATTTGATCTTCTTTCCTTCCCTTTTCCTCTTCTTCTTGACTAAATTTCTCCACTTTTCTTCCTTCTCCTTCAATTTTGGAGTCTACAGGGGGATCCAGAAGAGAGATGTTAACTTCTTCATGGGCTTCCTCTTCCAGAATAGAGGAATCCAAGTCCTTAGTCTTTTCTTCATCCATCTCTTTTTGCCTTTTCTACATTTTTCTCAGAAGTTTCTTCTTTTGAAGTACTTAATCCCTCAACATCCATGGTAGAGGGTTGTTCATTTATGTCCTCTATAATAAAGAGATTGAATCTCATAAAGGCATTCTAGAGGATGTCTTTAGTTTCTTTTGCTACCCTATTAGTCTCTCCAAGCATAAGCTGGTTCATTCTTGCTTTGCTCCAGAACTCATCCTTGCAGTCCTTGAAGATCATGTTCATTTGTTGAGAGGTAATGGAAGGATAGAGTTGAATAGAAATCTATTCCCGGATCTCTAGGTCCTTTGCCATAGATTGTTCTTTCTCATTTCAAGTTCCTTCTCTAGGATTTTGTGAATTAGAGATATGATTTCAATGAATGCTTTATTATAGATGTTTAGATACTTGACTATAGCATCTTGCAAGATTTTCTGGTCAGCTTCACTACATTCATCATAGAATTCTATCATTGGTTGCAGATTTCCATCCATAGTGACTGCCTTGATGACATCATCAATGGAAAGTGTAGGTCTTTCAACAAATTCTTCTGCTTCTTCTTCTTTATTTTTGCCGGCAGATGATTCCATAGAAGTTTTATTTTTCTTCTTCATTTTCTTAACCTCCTCATCTGACTTTGTCTCTTCATCATCCTTGTGGCTTGTGTATGACCTTGTGGCCTTTGTCTTTGTTCTCTTTTCTCCTTTGCTGGATGTCTTTGCTTCCGGTTTTGAGGCTTTTGAGGTCTTAGAAGTGGCAGGTGCAGAGCTCTTGGAGGATCTAGTCTAGAAGGGAGCTTGCACCAAATGACTTTCTTTTTCTACTTCTTGTCTCTCTTTTTTTGCTCTTTCTACTTACTCTCTATTTGCATCAACTGCTTCTTTTTAAATGCCATATCTCTTGGCAACTTCTTCTACTTCCCTTCTTACCTTTCTCTTGATCTTAGGTTGTCTCAGTTCAACATGAATTTTTACATTCAACTCTTGAAAAGTTCCAAACCTTTTTGCCTCAAGGTCCTTGGGCTGGCTTAACAAGTGTTGGATATGCAGCTCTAGGATTTTCTCATCTACTTCATAGCCCATTGGCATAATCCAGACTATTCTAGGATCTACTGCCTCCATTAGGCATTGATCAGTGTCTACCATAAAACACATTGTATCCTTATATTTTTCAACTAATGTCTGAGGAATTCTTTCCCTAGCCTGCATCATACCTTAGAAATTCTAGAAATATCCTCAGAGAGCTGTGCTTTGAGCCTTTGCATCACCAAGCCCATACATATAGTCTCTGATTTTTATGGCCACAGGTCTGTCATTTTGCCATACCCAACCACTGGATCTGGGTAGCTCATTCATATAGTAAAAGAAAAGACATAGTATCAAGCCACCATACTTAAATGAATTCTTCTTATCCTTCTTTATTTTTGGTAAATTCTCTAATAGTTGGTTCAGGAGAAGCTCACAAAGATCATAGTCAGCAATTTTTCTTAGCATTTCATATGCAGTATATATAGCAGTTCTGAATATTGAATTCTCCTTGCTGGAGTGATAGATTTTGTAACCAATTATCATAGAGGCAAATTTGATATCCGGATCTATGATGTCTTCTATTGTCATTGCCCTCTTGTCAAATTTTGATCTAGTAGCCTCACTTACAGTTTGGTTTTTGACTAATTTGAGAGCAGGCAACCCACCAGATGAGTGCAATCAGTTACTGCCCTAATGGCATCTTTTGTGATCTTAAATGGCTTCATCAACCATATGAAGTTGTCATGCATTCTACTCAGAACATACTGGACCCATTCATCTTCTACAAAATAGGGGAAATGGATGCAATGTCCAAAATGCTTATCCCAGATGGCCTTGTATTGGGGTTTAATTTCAAATGTTTCATCTATTAATTCCTTGTGATAGATATCCAGCTTGGATTCCCCAAATTCCTCAATGTTGGCGTGAATGTATACCCTAACATCTTCTACATGCAGAATGCTAGAGAATGTGCCTAGGGGATCAACTTCTAAGGATTTGTAAGCATGTTTATTGAACTTAGGGCATGGCCTATCAGTGATCTTAACAACATTTGGAGTAGCCATCTTTCAAAAGATTCAGAAAGAGATATTCAAGAGCAGAAATACCTTTTTACGCTTCTAGGGTTCACGATAAGAGCTAAAAAGATCGCTAGTTGAATTGAATTCTGCGGTTGATCCTTGAGAGGGTTGAAGCAATCTTGTTGTAGAGCTCTTTCTTTCTTCTTCTCAAATGCAAATGTGCAAATGATGAACAAAAGAACCCTTTTATTTCTGTGCAAATCCTAATTCCATATTGCAATAAATGCACAACTTAAGTCATTCTGGTTGCCTTGTTTCCCTTGTTCTGAGAGAGATCCTTCTGGATCACTGAGATGCACTTAGAATGATAACTTACAATGTATCTCCCTTCCTTGAATAATCCTATTTATCCGCGGATCAAGGTATTTCAATTTTGAATCATACCGGATCTAACTGTGAAAATCCTGCTTTTACTGGATTACTATCAAACTGGATCAATTTTGGATGATTAGCCTCTTCAACCTTCTTGTAGATCTTTTATATTTTTACCAAAGGTTATTTAGATATCTCTTTGAGAACTTTTCAATCAACTTCACTCCATGTGCTGATTTAGGCACCAATTGACTGGCTAGGGGAAATTGTTTTCTTTTGTGACTCCCCTTGAGCCAGAGCTCATCTATTTAGTTTTCGGAAGGAATATCAGTGCTAGATTCTAGTGTGGATCCATCCCCAACATTTTCTGTACTTCTCTTCACCCAAATTTTTTTCATATCCCTTTGAACTTCATCCACATTCACTTTTCCTTTTCCTTTGTCTTGATTTTGATTATGATGCACCGGACCCCTTTTATCCTGATTCTTACTTCTACAAAATTTTGCTATATGACCAGATCTATTACAATTGTAGCAAGCTATATTTATTTGCATATTTGACTAATATTCTCTTGATCTGCATTGATTAGCCATATGTCCCATTCTATTGCATGCAAAGCATCTACCATTGAATGAATTGTTTATTTGCATATTTCTACATACATGAAATTTGTGACCATACCTTTTGCAGTTAAAACACTGTCCAGAAAAGGATGAATTAGTCTGATTCATTCTTCTTCTGCACTAATTTACTTTATGACCAAAGTTATTGCAACTGTGGCAGTATCCATTGAAGGATGGATATCTTTGAGCATTTGGTTGTCTTACCGGAGGTCTTCTAGGTCTGTACCTTGGATTTCTTGATGTAGAGTTTTTTTGACCAGATCCAGAGCTTTCATCTTTCTCATATCCCAAGCCATGCTTGTCATCTACCCTCTTTTGGCTTTCAAGAAGAACTTCAAGTTGAGCAGAGCTTATCTTGAATTTTTCTTTGTATTCATTTGTTGTTTGAAGATCCCTTTTAAGAGTGTCTATCTGATTTTCAAGTTGTTCTTCATTATCTCTAGCTTCTTCAAGATCAAATTCCAGATGTCTAATTATTCTATCCATTTTGTAGCAGTCTTCTGACTTCTCCTTGAGAGATTGTCTTAGATTATCTTCCATTTTTTTTTCTCTTCAATTTCTTGGGTGAATTTCATAACTCCTGATTCTATTTCATGTCTTACCATAATGACCTCTTTTGATAGCTACTCACATAACTTGTTCTTCTCATTTAGATCTTCATTAGTATCATTGGCTTTACTTTGACTTGTTAATTGTTGAACTAGTTCCTTTCTATTTTTCACAGAGATACTCAGTTTCTCTTTTAGTTCATTTATGAAATCATCAGCTTGTTTGAGTCTTTCCCTCAATTTATTGACTTTAGAGTGAGATTGCTCAAGATCATCTAGGGCAGACTGAAGTTGTTCCCTCACACCATTCATATCCATTGAGATTCCCAGATCTTCCTCAAGTTGTTAGGCTCTGTTTGGAGGAACTTAGCTCTGATACCAATTTTTGGAAACAAGGTGAATAACTGAGAGGGGGGTGAATTAGTTATCTTAATTATTTAACTTTCTTTTCTTCTTTAACAATTAGTGTAGTATCAAAACATATGAGCATACATGAACATGAGAGCAGAAGATAAATCAACACACATAACACAAGGATTTTTCACATGGAAAACCCTATTAAGGGAAAAACCACGGGGTGACTAACCCATGATTGTATTCTCTGTTAAAAGAATGGAAGTACAAAATGGCACTTGCCAATTAGGGCTCACTACCCAAGCACACTACTCACAAGAGGCTCACTGCCTACAATAGAATCACTGTCTACAAGGTATAAAGAAAGTAACCAGGTGTTTGAACTGATCAGAGGCATCCACATATGCTGAGGTTCAATTTCAGTTAGGCTCAATAAACTAATCTACTACACTTCATTCTTCGTCTTCTTTAGTGCTGCTGTTCTGTCACATACCAGACTTGTATTATTGCTTCCACACCTATCTCTACCTTTCTTTACACATTATCACACACCACTCACTACTTCATATCAAAATCTATCTGGTATATATATCCGCATCAAGGATCTCAACATTTTTCTAGTTAGCATCTGGAATACTCAAGATTTTCCCAACATACTAATCTTTTAGCTGAATCCATGCTTACTATGTGATGCGTATCAAGGACATAGACATAAAAGTCATCAATCATGTCAGCCAACCATGAATGATCCCTCAAGTAGCTTGTTCACCACCAATTTCTTATCTGGATTAAAGTCTGATGCTCTGTCGGTTGGTTCTTCCTTAATCTGCTCTGCCTACCAAGAACCCAACACTTAGATGCTCATATCTTTTCTCTCTTTCATCATCAGAGGCTCAATCTCTGGAATGTAGCTATCATGGTACTCCTACTAACTTCCCCAAGTCCACACTTTGCTGAGATACTTCCTCTGAGAGATCCACACCTGATTGTCAGACCTTGCTGCAAGCTCTATTCTTGTTCACTGGACCAAAATACTCATCAATCTAATTTCTGATATAGACATACCATGTGTTGCGGATGAGTGGGATGGACTTTGCTGCCATCAATGACAACACTCATGAAGCCACATAGTGTCTCTTGCCAACAGAGCCCACCGAGCTGATCCCATCCAGTGATCGAACCAGGTGACAACCTTCTATACCATTCTTTTGCTTTACCTTCTAGGGATGATGTCAACAATAAGAGTGCATGATTTTTAGTTGTGACATTGTGGATGGAGCATAAACTGGAAACATCTTGAATGTGATCTATGGGACAAATTGAGCCATCTGCATGGAAATGAGGTAATACCTTCCATGCTATGTCAGGAACTTGACCTTGCTGCTGTAGAACAAGAGGACTTGAATCCCAAGTCACAAAGTGTAGATCTCTTTGAATATTTAGATGCACATAGATACCAAGGACTGCCATGATCTACAGGAGCAAAGATCTAAGAGAGAACCCTCAGTAGAGCCACCAGATGGATGATTCATGGTCCTATGAGCAGATATTCCTATGATTTTCCATCAAAACCACAAAATACAGGGAAAAGATTCACTGAAAACAAAGACCCAAGTCTCTGAATCTAGTCCCACCGGGCGTGCCAAAAATAGTTGATGTGTAAAATTGCACCTTGTTCCAACACCAAAATGGGAAGTTTCTGAGATGTGGGATTGACCCCAGAAACAACCTACATATTTTAGGGAAGCTGGATCTTCCATTCTTTTAGTGGGGTTTTGAGAAAAGAGAGGAAAGAAAAATAGATTTGCAGAAATAAATACCTAAATCTAAGGTGATTTGCTAGATTTAAAACTTAGTTGCACAGTGTTAACCTTGTGACATTTAACTGGAAATTAAAGACCGTCAATGCATGGTTAAACCCAGTTTATAAACAGATTAAACAAAGGAAAAAGAAGTAGAGAAATTAGAAACAAGAAATAAAGACCTCATATGTACATGACAGAGCTTTTCATTATTCGAATAATAATAGGTTACAGAGGTTAAAATTGTTGCACAAGGTAAGATATTACATTCTCCTGAAGAAAGAACAGCAAAGGAAAAAGGAAAACATCTGTTTACTCCAACTCTCCAATCTAAAAAAGAATGTAGAACTATCTATATGAAGAACTCCCTAAAACTGACTCGGATCTAGTCTTTTATAGCCCCAAAAACCCAACAAAATATCTCAACAGCCCCTCTGAAAATATGAAACTATATCCATGAAATCTAGTATAAAATTTGGGAAAATGCAGCTGCAACTGAACTGGCAATGAAAAATCTGAATTGAACTAAAACTGGCTAAAAAATGCAACTCTCCATCTCTTTACCTGCGGGTGAGAAAATACTTCTGCTGCTCTCCATTTTACTTGCCGGTGAAAATGAAACGGCTGCACATATTATTTAGGGTTTCACTTTTGTTGTTTCCTATGAAAGTCCAAATGAAATTAGTTTCATGAGTCTTATAAAGTCATAGCTTTATTAGCTGGGACACACTATTTCTTATGAGAGGCTTTAACATTTCCTAAATCATTTAATTCACTAAAAGGAAGGGGGCCCACCATTTCTTATTATAACTCAACTCCTTATGACTCACGTGCCTCCTTAAATCTTTTATGAGTTTATAATAAAACAAAACAAAATGAAACCTGCCCTCCACTTGAGCCATGTGGTGGCCTTCGAAGCCTTTTCTCTTTCTTTCTAATGCAGCTGCCATGTCCTTCCTTCCGAGAGCTTTTTTAATTCTCTACTTTATCTCGGGGACCAACAAGTGTCATCCTCTGATGATCTTGCTTTAGCTTCTAACCTAATCCATTGATCTGCTTCAATTAGAGAGTTGTTGTGTCTCATTGTTGTATTCATTAACTTCGTTGCATCAGCTTGCATCTCTATATCATTGTATTCTATGTGAATGAAGTTGTGCGAATTATTGTGGACTGCATTACCATTGACAATGCCTCATTTGAACTCAATGTCATCATTATTTAAAAGTCCTGTGTAGGAGACGTGGTGCTTTGTTCGTTAGAGGAAGGCATTTTACCGTGGTGCTTCATCTTATTAGTGACACCCTCTTAATCTTGACAATGGCTTTATGCTTCTTGCTGCATTGAGAGTTACACCGTATCTTGGATGAGCCACTTCATTTCTTTGAAGATGGCAGCACCTTTAAATGGTTGTGCCTACTGTTGTTTATGGCATGGGCTTTGTATGAAGCCAAACCTTATTTCATTTATGTTGTGGCTTCTATCCTCATAGTGTTGTTTTGCCTTTGAAATTACATACCTCATTTCTCTTTCTAAAGGTTGCTCCTTGTCATTTGAATTATATGCCATTCACAATGTAGTGCCATCCTACTATAAGGTCGAACCTTAGATATAGCTTTGACCGCATTTTGCTTTCCTGATGACTGTGGACCATGAGAGGTGGTACCATAGTTGATAGTGGCAACTCTTTTGTATCTAGACTACATGTCATACAAGATCAATGCTATTCTATATGATTGATGCACCTTCATTTGATCCTACACTAACTTCATGTTATATTGTGATTGCTCATGATTCATTTATGTGTGCTGATGCTATGATGCACTATTTTTCTTTATTGGTAGCTTGTATGGCAATTTTGAGAGATAGGCATAGACTTAGCTACTGTATCTTTGATTCAAAGGGTTGTGCCTTAGTTAGAGGCTTTGTTTGTATAATGGCAAGTGCAAATTATATTGTAGCTGGTACTTATGTTTGCTACGCTTGATTTGGAGTGCATTCATCTTATGCTGAGCATAATCTTCAGAGTTAGCCTTCTCCTTGGGATGATATTTGGCTTGCATCATCTAGCTGAGGCACGCCTATCATTCATCATAGGCTAGGTATTAGATTAAATAGCTCATGTATCATCTATACCAATTTCTACCATCAACTTCAAAATGCTACACTATAATCCTCATGGGCACCGCCACACCATTTCTATGCTTCAATTCTTAAGACTTCAATTGTGTCATGTGAGAAATGACTTATAGTACCTTTGTTAATTGGCCGAACCTCACTTGAAAGTTAGAGCTCGATTCCACCTACATGCCATCTTTGCAAATGGTGATGTCTTGTGCTTTTAGAGGTCATGACAAAACTATTTGAGGCTATGAAGATTTAGAGCTTAATACTCTGCAGGCCAATGCTTCACTTTGATTATTTTGACAATGCTTGTGCTCAAATTCTGTGTGACCAAACATAGCCACATAACCATTTAATGAACATGTCATACATAATGATCTACCCTGAATCCTCATGAAAACTTATGAAACTATATGTTGCTACAATAAAGACTCTGCCAAAGGGGCTCAAACCATAATTATAAAGTTTCAAAATGGTGTGTAAAATTACACAACACTAGTATCTGACATTAATTCATCCGTCATTTGAGTTGCAGGGGGTTTCCCCACTACAAGGGGTCTGGGGGGATGATCCCCTCGATGGGGGTCTGAGGGTTTCCTACCCTGGTGGAGGTTCAGGGGCAATGCCCCTAAAACCTCATTTTATTTATATTTTATTATTGTGAATACAGACCATTCGTCATTAGGTCATAGATCTGATAGTTGATATTATGTCAGTTTTCTTGCCCTAGAAGGCAACCCCCTTTTATAAAGATATTTGTATTATCTTTTTAATAGAGTTGAGGGTAATAGGCACCACTAGATTGAAGACTAAAGAAGAAAAGGAAGTGCATGTATTGCAATTTCATATTTGAAGATAATACAAATTGGAGCCTCTTTTATTGGTGTATTTTTGTACTTGAAAGGGTTTTCTCCATGTTACATACTGTGTTGTGTGTTTAGTTCTTAGTGCATGTTATTTCTATGTAGTGGGTTTTATTTCTATTGCAATCTCCATTGATTCTACATTGTTCAGACCACATAAGTAAAGTTTAAATTAGATTTCCATTGTATGGATTGCACCTTCATTTCTATCACCCTATAGGCTGGGCATTGGGGTCTCTACGAAAGGGTTAAAACCAGCGATAGGAGATATTAGAGGAAAGAGAGATCTTTGCACCCACATCCACCTGTAGAGTGTGTCCACTCACCCTATAGTGAAGAAGACACCTTAGGCCATGCCTCCTCTATTATGTCCCTATTTGAAACCTCTGTGGCAGAGTACCTAGACAGAGGGCTCGACTCTTTCACTATGCCCACTTGTTGATGAGTTCCACCTATGCATATCGACACAGAGGAGGTGTTCAATAGTCAAGGGCACCCCTAGCCTATAGGAGGAGTTTACACCCATAATTTGAGTGTGGGTTGAGGAACCACACTTACTTGGCACCCCTCAATGCACATAATCCACATGACCCCTACATACTAATCCATGAATCCACTAGGTTCAAAACCATACTAACTTATAAAGTACAATTTTTTGACCCAAATGGGATGCTGAAAATGTACAATCTTTATAAAATGCCAAACTAAGGGGGCACAAATTAAGCAAAGGGGTTTAACCATGTACTAATCTTATAAAGTGTCACTTTCATGTATTAATGCTGTGAGGGTTATACATACATTTTGTAAATCATTGAACTAACATAAAGGTTCAAAAGGGGGTAATTTATCTAAATCAACTAATGGGGATAACAAGTCATCCATTTGTAATTACATTGGAAAATGGAAACTACAAGTCTTGGCACAATGGTATACTAGCGCATTGCTAATGGATTCACCTATTTCCATATTTGTATGGACTTATTCTTGAAACAACACATATTGGCATCTAAACATGAAGGGGTAAATAAGAATAATCATATCTTAGGATTAATTGATTTAAGTGTTATGAACCACACTCAATGGGTTCCTCTATCACACATTGACTTCCCTAGATATCTTTGGACCAAACTATGGGAAATGTATGGAGACCCTAATGAATTCCCAGATGATCCTGCTATAGACATACTTTTTTCCCTTGATGATGTTGATGATCTTGCTATAGACTATACTAATGACACAGATACATACTCGCATGCATCTCCTCTCTCCACACCTCCTACTATTGCTTCATTGGATTTCAGAGTCACTTTTTTGAGAGCTTCCAACACCTCCTTTCAACATGAAATCATTCTTCCTAGCATTACTAATTGGGACATATTTCCACCTTGTAAGGAAAGCTTTAAGTGTGGAAACACCTTCCTAATGCCAATTTGTAGAACATAAATGTAGAAAATACTTTCAATTTTAATTACAGTTCATTCAAGAATACATATTTAATTAGAATAGAATAGACAATTAAGAGACATACACAGAATGAACACCAGATTTATGTGGGAAAACCCTTATGGGAGAAAAACCCACACACCAAAGCAAGATCACTTGTATTACAATATAAAGTCAAATACATACAATTTATAGAGCTATGCTTTCACAAGTATCAATTGACAGTATATATATTTTCTTTGATCAACCTTGTTCTATCTTAATCAAACAATTCAAAGAATTCACTTATATTTTCGATGCAGACTATTCAATGTCTTATTACATTTGATCTACATTTGACAGAATGTTCTAGTTTAGTTCCTTAAATTGTCTTAATACCATTTAACTTTCAATGCCATGTCGAACACCAATGAAACTCTCTCCAACTCCAATGTTATACTGATGACCTCATTACATGACAAGTCACCATTCAAAAAATGCTTTAATTGTTATTTTCCAATCCCCACTCTCCCTTGAGTTCTAGCTGGGACCTAGCATAATGGGCATGGGCCAGTGAGCACCGTAGGATCAAGTAGATCAGAGCTATTACCACTTCACTTCATGCAACTATCAAGTGGTCCCCACCACCAATGTGGTAGCCACATTGTCACCAAATAGGACCATGTCAATTGGTTGATATCACTCTCCACTCTCCCGCTAGGTACGTACTTGGCCCTACCAAAAGCCAATGGGCTGGCAAGCATTGCTTGGTCACTAACTCATTGTAAAACCAAACTTTAGAACCTCTATCAGTGGTTATGAAATTATCGAAACCTGTGACTTGCCTCAAATTTTTTAAGTCACTGAAAACCCAAACTTTTGAACCTCTTGTCGGAGGTTATGAAGTCCTCAAAACCCATGACTTTTTGACAACATAGAGAGAACTGAGTCACTAAGTCGAGAGGTTTTGAAACTTTCAAACTTCGCGACTTAGGTTCAGAAAACTTAAGCCTGAGCGACTTAAGTTATAAACTTTGTCCCACTGAAATGTAAAAGTCAGGTCGATGAAGATTTTAAACTTAACCTGTAGGGAGAAGATCAAGCCAGTAATTTGAGGCATATTTTCCAACATGCTTCCACTTGACAAAGAACTTACTGGCTTCTTCCAATGCGTGAAGTTATTGAATATCATAGGCCCCAAGGCCCATCGAACTGGCACGCCATCTAAACTTATCTATGCTCACAAGTTTTGTCAATGCATCAACAACATTTTCTAGAGTTTCCACCTTTTCTAGATTAACCTTTCCATCCTCCACCATATCAGGAACAAAATGATATTGCATGTAAATATGTTTTGTCCTAGTATGGAAAGTTGGATTTTTCACCAAACAAATAGCACTCTAACTATCACAGCAGATAGTAATCTACCCTGCATCAAACTCAATATCATAACACAAATGTCTAAGTCAAATGGCTTCATTATAGGCATGAGTTGCTGCCATATACTCTACCTTGATAGTGGACAAAGTGACTACAGCCTACCGCTTGCTCATCTAGCTAATTACACCACCAAACAATGTGAATACATATCCACTGGTAGATCTTCTACTATTAATGTCCCCTACCCAATCAGAATCCATATATCCATGAATGATAACTAAACTTTGAGATCCAACAGAGCTACCATGATAACAAAAGGCTTACTTAGCAGTATCCTTCAAATATCTAAAAACTCTTTTCACAGCATCCTGATGTAGAGGAAAATGATAAATTCAACTCCTTCTAGGTACATTTCAAAATAATGGATTTAAAATCCCATAAGCTCATCAACCTCACAAGAGGTCTTCATAAATCAATGGCACAAACTAAGTTTTTAACTCTCTCAGACTCAAACAAGGCTGATCAACTTCACTCAACTCATTCAATATCAGGACAAACAATGACTAGTTCTTGGTTCTATAGGTTTCAAACACTAACTCTTCTAACCAACCTTTGGAACATGTTATAGTGTGTCTTCCCAAGCTATTAATAATGCCAAAAGTCCATACATAGGGACATTTATACAATCCTTAAGAATTACTTCCTTTACTGCCCTGTTTTCTGACTACACACAGGGATGACAGTCCTTTATTATTCACAAAAATAGTTAATAAAGCACCTTTCTTTGTTCTACACCTCTTTCTATGGTTTGAGAACATTTAGAACAACTCACATTCATAATATCTCCTTCTACACCCTTCTAGGGTTTACAAACCTTAATGGAACACAAAACAGTCTCATAACAGTCATGACTGTGGCTGACTTACTCCCGTGATAGGACAGTGTTTACAAAGCCATAAACACTTAAGGATTTTGATAAACCATTACTCTGTCAACATTCCCCAAACACCTTGGCACCTTTTTCATACATTCCTACCTATAATAGGTCATAAATTCATCAACAAAACACAAAAACCTCACTATTCTTGAAACTCAGTCTTTCTGGACTGTCACACACAGAAAAAAATAGTCATAAACTTTGCTTTTTTCCACATTCACCTTAGTCATATGATTCAAAACCTCTTTAATATGAAATCAATTGATACTATAGTCATTTTCCACTGGAGGTGAGTAACATGCAAAGCACAAAATGTGAGAAATACAATCTTTCTTGCCACTGTTTACCCTAATAGAGGGTTATGACAGTTTAGACAAAAAATGCAATATCTTGCTTGAAACCAAACCAAAATACATGCAACCAAATGCAAATGGAAGGTAATAGATAGACCTTTCATGAAAAATCAATTAGAAGTGTACTTTATTCCATACAGAGCTGTACAAAGCAAGAAGACAGCAATTCTAGAGGAAAAAACACAGAAAACACTGTTTTTTACTATTTCAATTCAAATCTCCCATCACCTCCGAGGTATTTTGATGATACAAGGCCTTAATAAAGGAATTTCAACATGTCTCTCCAGTTTCCACTTCCTTCCAATGACCAAGACACAAAAATAACCTTTCAAATTCCCAAAACTGTCTTTTTAGCAACATGACTATTTTTTTTCTAATTTTACATTGGCAACTTGTACATTCTTGCAATATTTTGCACATTTAAGACTCCTAGTCTCCAAGACACATAATAATGACTCAAAATAACCTTATTACAATGTTGTAACATTACAATTTAATCAAAGCCAAGGTGCTCCTGTACCATACTCCTCAGCATGAAGAAAACTCTTGTCCCAAGAGTTGTGTGGTCTGCTTCAAATGACTTTTGCCTCTTGATGTCTTCAACCCTGACTTGATGCCTCCTCTGCTTCCTCTTTACCTTCCAACTGTGACTCCTATTAATGGAGTTTGACTAGCTACCTCTAAGGTGCATCTCAGAAGTCCACTCCTTCTTGCTACAACAACACTCCTGTCCCTCACCTGGGAGTCCTCTCTTGCCTCTCTCCCCAAGACTTTTGGCGACAACTAATGGACCATCTCCTTTGGCCCTCTTGACAGACCTTCCTGTCTGCCTACTATAGTGAGCGAACTTGCACCTACAACCATAAAAATTCACAACAAGAATCAGGTAGCAAAAACAAATGCTTACCCCAAAATCTTGGTGTAGATTGCCTCCTTCGGCGCTCTATCTACACGCTCAGAATCTTCTAAGCTCTGATACCAATTTGATGCAAAGGAAAATGATAAATTCAACACCTTCTAAGTATATTTCAAAATAATGGATTTAAAATCCCATAAGCTCATCAACTTCATAAGAGGTCTTCATAAATCAATGGCACAAACTGAGTTTTTAACTCTCTCAGACTCAAACAAGGCTGATCAACTTCACTAAACTCATTCAATATCAGGACAAACAATAACTAGTTCTTGGTTCTATAGGTTTCAAACCCTAACTCTTCTAACCAACCTTTGGAACATGTTATAGTGTGTCTTCCCAAGCTATTAATAATGCAAAAGTCCATACACAAGGACATTTATACAATCCTTAAGAATTACTTCCTTTATTGCCCTATTTTCTGACTACACACAGGGATGACAGTCCTTTATTATTCACAAAAATAGTTAATAAAGAACCTTTCTTTGTTCTGCACCTCTTTCTATGGTTTGAGAACATTTAGAACATCTCACATTCATAATATCTCCTTCTACACCCTTCTAGGGTTTACAAACCTTAATGGAACACAAAACAGTCTCATAATAGTCATGACTGTGGCTGACTTACTCCCGTGATAGGACAGTGTTTACAAAGCCATAAACACTTAAGGATTTTGATAAACCCTTACTCTGTCAACATTCCCCAAACACCTGGCACCTTTTTCATACATTCCCACCTGTAATAGGTCATAAATTCATCAACAAAACACAAAACCCTCATAGTTCTTGAAACTCAGTCTTTCTGGACTGTCACACACAGAAAAAAATAGTCATAAACTTTACTTTTTTCCACATTCACCTTAGTCATATGATTCAAAACCTCTTTAATATGAAATCAATTGCTACTATAGTCATTTTCCACCAGAGGTGAGTAACATGCAAAGCACAAAACGTGAGAAATACAATCTTTCTTGCCACTGTTTACCCTAACAGAGGGTTATGACAGTTTAGACAAAAAATGCAATATCTTGCTTGAAACCAAACCAAAATACATGCAACCAAATGCAAATGGAAGGTGATAGATAGACCTTTCATCAAAAATCAATTAGAAGTGTACTCCAGTCCGTACAGAGCCATACAAAGCAAGAAGACAACAATTCTAGAGGAAAAAAACATAGAAAACACTATTTTTTACTATTTCAATTCAAATCTCCCATCACCTCCATGGTATTTTGATGATACAAAGCCTTAATAAAGGCATTTCAACATGTCTCTCCAGTTTCCACTTCCTTTCAATGACCAAGACACAAAAATAACCTTTCAAATTCCCAAAACTGTCTTTTTAGCAACATGACTATTTTTTTTCTAATTTTACATTGGCAACTTGTACATTCTTGCAATATTTTGCACATTTAAGACTCCTAGTCTCCAAGACACATAATAATGACTCAAAATAACCTTATTACAATGTTGTAACATTACAATTTAATCAAAGCCAAGGTGTTCCTACACCACATCCCAATCCAGTCTTCTTGGATTAGCCATAAATTGACTAAGTACTCCTATTGGTTGGGCAATGTCTGGCCTTGTTCAGACCATTACATACATTAAACTACCAACTGCACTTGCATAAGGTACCCTAGTCATGTTCTCCATCTCAGTAGGAAATTTTGGACAATCTTCAACATAATGTTTCGTTCCCTGCAACACTGGAACAATTAGCTGCTTGCAACTTGTCATATTAAACCTCTCTAGGACAAAATTAAAATACTTTCTCTAGCTGAGCAAAAGTTTTCTATTTGCCCTATCCCTTCTAATTTCCATCCCCAGAATATACCTAGGTGCACCTAAATATTTCATTTTGAACTATGCTGACAACTGAGATTTTAATTCAAAAATCATACACTTACCATTCACAATGCATAACATATCATCCACATACAGGGCAATAATAAGTACACAACCATTTTAAGTTTCATAACACACATAATGATTTGATTTTGATCTCATAAATCCCAATGACAACACAAAAGTATCAAATTTTTGTTACCACATTCTAGGCGACTATTTTAAACCATATAGAGATTTCTTTAACTTGCAAACCAGATGTTCTTTACCTTTTTCAACAAAGTGCTCAGGATAGGACATATAAATTTCTTCTTCCAAATCTCCATGAAGAAATGTTGTCTTCAATTCCATCTACTCAAGCTCTAAGTCATATGCTACTACAAGTGAAAAAAGAAATTTGATAGGTGTCACCTTAGCTACAAGAGAAAATATTTCTCCATAATCAATTACCTCTACCTAGGAATAACCTTTCATGACCAATTTAGCTTTATACTTTTCAACACTACCATAGATACTAGTTTTCTTCTTAAATACACATTTACAATGAATAGGCTTTCGACCTTTAGGAAAAGGTACCAAATCCTAGGTTTCATTCTTTTTCAATGATTCCATTTCTTCATTCATGGCTTCCAACCAGTACTCTGAATCAGACATATTACTTCCCTCTTTTACAATCCTAGGCTCATCTTGGTGTTAGTAATCAAAGCATAGGTACAACTAGAATCCAACATAGAATATCCAAACCTTTTAGGTTGCCACTTCTCACATGTAGTCCTCCTTAATGGCTAAGGTTGAGGTTCTTCTTCTTGTTTAGAACTCTCAAAGCTTCTTGAGCTCTCCTCACTTTCAGGTACACTAGGAATTCATAGTTCTTCCTTCTCTTGTGTAAGAGGGATTTCAACTGCATCCTTCTTCTTTTCTTCTTTCATCTCTGATTTTAGATCCACTATAGAAGGTTTTAGCTCACGAAAGATAACACTTCTATTGTACAATACCTTCTCAGTAACATGATTCCAAAGCTTGTATCCTTTCACACTAATACCATAGCTGATGAAGATACATTTCATGGGTTTGTTCTCTAACTTAGATCTTTTCTCATTTGGCACATATGCATATGCCTCATAGCCAAAGACTCTAATGTGTCTTAAAGAGGGCTTCTTACTAGACCATGCTTCCACAAGTGTTTTGTCAACTAGTGTCGAAGAGGGAGATAGATTAATTAACATGTTGTAGCCATAGCCTCAACCCAGAACTTCTACTCCAGACCAACACTGCTCATCATACTTTTCGCCCTTTCCATCAACATCCTATTTAACCTTTCAACAACTCCATTTTTCTATAGATTATAAGGTGTTGTTTTATGCCTTTTAATTCCATGGTCTTTGTAATACCTTTCAAAATCTGCAGAACAAAATTCACCACCAATATCTATCCTCAAGCATTTAATTTTTCTACCAGTATGATTTTCAACTAGGGTTTAAAATTCTTTAAACTGACTGAACACTTTTTTTCACTTTTTAGAAAATACACAAATGCCCTTCTTGAATAATCATCAATAAAATAAACATAATATTTAGAATTTGATAATGAAGGAACATTCACTAGACCAAATACATCAAGGTGAACATAATCTAGTATGCTAGAAGATTTATGAGGACTAGAGTAAAAGGAAACATGGTGTTGCTTTCCATATATACAATGTTCACAAAATTCGAACTCAAGGTTACAATCAACAAGCCCTTCTACCAAGTTTTTATTTTTTAAGGCTTTTAAGCCTTTTTCACCAATGTGTCCAAGTTTGTGATGCCATAGCATGGTTTTCTCTACTGGGAGTTTCACCTCTAAAGAATTCACACCCAGAGAAACAAGGTTTTCCTTCCCAGTATTGCTAGCTTTGTCTAATTTTACAGAGACACTGTTACATTGAATAGCATGTATGTCTAGCTTGTTCAAAGTGCCTATTCATGCACCCTTTTCCAGTACCATTGATCCTCTTCCACGAACAACAATTTTAAGGCA
Source organism: Cunninghamia lanceolata (assembly GCA_027924645.1). NCBI lineage: Eukaryota > Viridiplantae > Streptophyta > Pinopsida > Cupressales > Cupressaceae > Cunninghamia > Cunninghamia lanceolata. The sequence goes on from BSBN01000236.1 coordinate 3,476,525, forward strand.
AGAATCATCACCCAGATACACCCTTCCACCTTTGTATTCTTCATACTTCGAAAACCAATCTCTATGAGAGGTCATGTGAAAGGATGCACCTGAGTCAATCAGCCAGACATCATTTGATGCCTAAGTTGCTAAGGCTGCAATGAAGGCATCTACTTCACTCTTAAAAGATTCATCATCATAAGTCTTTTTCTTCTTATTCTTTTTCTCCTCTTTAAAGTCTTTTCAGATATGACCTTTCTACCTATAGTTCAAGCATTTCACCTTGGACTTTTTGCCAGGAGACTTTGATCTCCCCTCTAAATTGGATCTAGATTTCTTGTCTTTCTTCTTGCATTTTTTCCTTTGGTCTATCTTGAACAGTAAGGGTCTCCTTGGCCATCTCAGAAGACTTCCTTCACAATTCCTCTAAAAGCAATGAAGCAATGACCTCTTCCATCTAGAAAGTGGTTGTTGTACTCCCAATTTAGTCATTATTAGGTGATCCCATGTGTCAGGCAACAAACACAATAGGAGCATGCAATGATCCTCGTCTTCCATCTTCACACCCAAAAAAACTAACTGAGCAATGATCATATTAAATGCATTCAAGTGATCTGCAATAGATGTTCTTTCCTTCATTTTCAATGAGTATAGCTTTTTCCTTAGGAATAATTTATTTACCAGGGATTTACCCTGATAAATATCACTAAGCTTCTTCCACAAAGATTTCACAGTCTTCTCTTCATGGACATTCAGGAGAACTGTATTAGCCAAGCACAGTTTGATCAAACCCTTGGCCTTCCAGTCCATTCTATCCCAATCATCTTGCAAGGTCACTATAGGTTTGGTTGAGGACACTACATCCCATAACTCACAGTCCATGAGCAAATCTTCCATTTTGAGTTTCCACAACTCAAAATTGCCACCATTGAATTTCTCAATCTCTATTCTTTTGGATGTGTTTGCCATCTTAAATCTACAATAAGATTTAAAAATGATTTCTCTACAAAACTCCCACTCAACAAAGTTGGCACAAAAAACCTGACTCACCCACAAGGATAACATAACTGGCCAGGCTCTGATACCACTTGTAAGCAAAGCTAAGTGTAAAAATGCCTTCCTAATGCCAATTTATAGAAGAGAAATGTAGAAAATACCTTCAATTTCAATTACAGTTCATTCAAGAATACACATTTAATTAGAATAGAATAGACAATTAAGAGACACACACAGAATGAACACCAGGTTTACATGGGAAAACCCTTATGGAAGAGAGACCCAGACACTAAAGCAAGATTAATTGTATTACATTATAAAGTCAAATACATACAAGTTACAGAGCTATACTTTAATAGGTATCAATTCACACTATATATATTTTCTTCGATCAACCTTGTTCTATCCTAATCAAACAATTCGAAGAATTCACTTAAATTCTCAATGCAGACTGTTCAATGTCTTATTACATTCAATCTATATTCCAAGAAACATTTTGGTTCAGTTCCTCAAATAGTCTCAATACTGTTTAACTATCAATTCCTTGTAAAACACCAGTCAAACTCTATCCAAGCTTCTAATGTTACACTGATGACCTCATTACATGCCAAGTCACCATTCTAACAATGCTTTAATTATTATCCGCCAATCCCTGCTCTCCCTCAAGTTCTAGCTGGGACCCACCATAATGGGCACAGGCTAGCAGGCATCATAGGATCAAGTAGATAACAACCGTTATTGCTTCACTTAGTGCAACTACTGAGTGGTCCTCACCACCAATATGGCAGCCACATTGTCACCGAACAGGACCATGCCAATTGGTTGACATCACTCCCCACTCCTCTTCCAGGTACAAATTGGGCCCTACCAAAAGCCAACGGGTTGGAGGGCTGGCGAGTGTCGCTTGGTCACTAAGTTTCTAGAAAACCAAACTTTATAACCTCTGTCGATGGTTATAAAATTATCAAAACCTGTGACTTGCCTCAAAATCACTAAGTCGCTGATGTTATGGGAAAAAGCAAAATAATATCAATAATGAATAATAACCCAATAACTCAATAGAAATTGCAATAATCAAGATTCAAACACAAAGAGAGATACCTTGCTAACCTTATTACTTCGTGGCTTCCATTGGTCGTCTAATCTCAAGTTGATCTTTCGTGTGAATGAATCCCTCAGAAAGCACACTTGCTTGTTTTTTCCTCCAAGATGACAATAGAGAACGACTATGATAGTTCTTGTAATGAAGATGATCTTCAATACAAATAAAAAAGGTGATCGCAAGCTATGGAATGGTTTAGGTGCCAAAGGCACGCTGTGATTCCTACAGAGTAAGTTTACTAAAAGCTTGGATGATTGAAATGGAGGAATAGAGTGGTACTTATAGACTTGTGAGAGAGAAGATCAACGGTTCAAAAAACTTGAAAGAATGTGTGCAAATCAGAAGAGGACAAATGTCTTGTTCCTTCATGCAACATGAGAGTTAACAGAAATAGATTGAAGAGTTAACTGAATTGATTGTCCAGTTAACAGAATTGACTAACTAGTTAACTGATTTGATTTATGAGTTAACTAATTGGAACTAGAGGATAAAAAGGACATGTGGGTGAGAGAACAACTAATTAAATATTAAAATATTTAATTAAGTGTTCACATGGATTTGCATGGACTAATTTTGGTGTTAATCAATTTTTTAAGAGAAAATAGATAATCCAAATAAATGCTTTGATTTATTTAAATATAGAGGATGCTAGGTTTAGAAGAACTAATTAAATAATTGGATATTATTTAATTCATAATAACTTTGGAATTTAGAAGAGGTAATTAAATAATTTGGTATTATCTAATTTAGAAAAAATTTGGGAGAATTAATTAAATAACTGATTTTATTTAATTTAGAAGAACTTTAGATGAATTTTAATTAAATAAGTTGGAATTCATTAATTTTGTGGAGGATTATGAATCAGATAAATAAATTAATTTATTTATTTATTGATAGAGGAATTAAACTAAAATAAATATTAAGAATATTTATTTGGATAGAGTTGTGTTAGGTGTATACATTTTGCCCCTCTTTGATGCAATGTGTTTTATCCAGTTGTTTCAAAGAATAAGATTTTTTGATAATGATACATGCCCCAGTTTTCCCCTGGTACATGTTTATGATGTTAGGATGCCCCCTTGGGAGATTGGACGGGAAGGAAAGGTAGAAGCACGTGAACCAGACAATTTCATGATGAAGAAGGTTAGGTAACGTGTGAAATGTAGGAAGAAATAGGCTATATCTTGAGAAAGACAGTGGAGAAAGGACATGGATAGTAGGCATAGTTGCCACACATCCAGGTAGGTTGGCATGTCTATATATAGTAGGGTCCACAATCCTAGTCATTTGCACACTTGTCATTTGTTGATAGCCCCTAGAAGAGTTTGTAGAGCGCAAGAGCTAGAGCAGTCAGCAAAGTGATGGACATTCCACACGAGGAGCATCGGTTTGAGCAAGTCTGACGGTTCGGAAGGCTAGTAGAGGTAGGACCCCTGATACGTATGTCAAAATTTTTAGCCTAGGGTCATTTATTAGCCTAATAAATGCTAGAAAAAGTAGCCTGAATGGATGTGCTGAACCATGATTTGTTGCATATGTTGCCTGAAACTGTGCATTTGTGCCGGTTCGGTACATTTGAGTCATGAATCAGCGCATTTGCTATGTGAGTCTGTGCATGTGTTAAGAAGCTGCACATGTGTTATGTCTAGCTACGCATATGTATAATTTGTACATATGCTACTTGTTGCTATGCTTCTGTGATAAAGTAGCACATATGCCTTCTAAAATGGTGCATATGTCCTAGATCGGCACATTTGCCCTGAAATTGTACATTTGCCACCTGTAATGAGGCATTTGCCTTAGGATAGTTAGTTACTTAGTGAAATTGACTCGATTGGCATCTTGATCAATGCGACAATCGACAAGCTATCTCTAAGATTGATATAATCTAGACAAGAGATGATTTTCTTGTTTTGATCAATTTGATATGTTAAGTGAGGTTGACAGGTTTGATAGTTGAGCAAGTTTACACTGATACAGTTATGGTTGACACACTATTGCACTGATTATAGGAGGAAATTTCTGATACACTCATATGTCGTGTGAGTAGCTCCCTGTGACTTTGCTATGACAATACATGATGATCAAGGTAGATCGGTTAGTGCTCGGTTCTCTTGGTTTGGAGTATGTATGCTTCATGCCCGAGGTTTCCACAAACCTCAGTTTGCTAACTACCTTAATGGAGCGCTACCATAGTGAGGATGGGACCTTCCACCTCCCCACTGGTGAGATGACAGTGACTTTGGAGGACGTTTACAGGATACTACACCTACCGATAGTAGGTGAGCTAGTGGAGTATGATTCTCAATGCGATGCAGGATTGGCTGAGTGTAGGTGAGTATTTGATGATCCTAAGCTTCGAGGTTAGCTGGTCTCTTCGCAAGACATGTATGACTACTATGATGTCTTTCTAGGGATAGTGGCAGGATTAATCGGGGGTGTTGTATGCCCCGATCGACGGTCTTATGGATCCCTCTCAGTAGGCAATGCCATAGCAGGTGTAGGTATAGTAGCAGGTACCACAACAGCAGGTGGTATGACAAGTGCAAGTAGCACCAGCAGTTGTTGCATAGGTAGTGGCCCCACAGAGACCGCAGGTTCAGGATCAGCCCGACCCATAGCAGCAGAAATAGGTGGCAGCTGTGACTATGCTACAAAGCTAGCTGAGGTAGGTGAGAGTGCAGTTGAGAGCCGCAAAGTCTCACAGGGAGCTAGATGTAGGGGTGATTGATAGGCTTACTACAGAGCGGGACACATCACTAGCTAGGGTATGGGCCCTGACGGCAGAGAGAAGTAATAGTAGCTGCTTTGGCTACAGATGGGACTACAACATTTCTAGTGATGCAGGTGTCACAGGCCCAGGCCCAGGTGCTACAGTTGCAGATCCAAATTGGACAAAAATAGGGTGAGCTAGCCACTACTAGGTCATTGACATAGTACTACAAGGGTTTGTACCACAAGGTAGTGCCAACTGACTAGAGGGCACCCAGTTATAGGAGCTAGTCAGTGGCTTCATAGAGGGCAGGTGGCTCACGCTCCAGAGTGTCAGTTATGGGCCCACAATAGTTTGAGTTAGCCCATGGGGGAGGAGGAGGAAGGGATAGTGCTGGGAGCAGCATGCCATGCTAGGAGGGCTAGCTGCTACTTGTACATACATTGTTTTTGATGTCTCATGGATAGTCTTTTGTATATACCACTTGTATTTTGTACAGTTCATGGAGACATGTATCATTATCATTTTGTATTTATTTATATACCTTTTTATGATGTGACTCATGGATTACAGACGTTGATTTTTGTACACTTGGACAAATTATGTTCTTTTCATATATGATGATGTAGCTTATGATGGTCTACATGTTGTTGTTCTATGTGATGATCATGGATGCACTTTACTTTTGACGTTTATATGTTTATGCATATGTTTATGATGTCTATATGATGTTGCAGCTATGAGATGATCTATATGCATTTGCCTATGTTTTTTATTTTTCTGTTGAGACAATATGTATGTATTTATGTTATGATGACACAAATGTATATTGTTGATCTAAATGCACCTATGTGTATGCACCTATATGCTCACATTCTATAATGATCTAATGCAAACACTATGATTATAGGTATGTTTTTGTGAGTTTTAAATGCAAACATGTTTATGTTGATTTATTCATCTAGATGTATGCAAATGATTTAATCAAACTAATGACTACTTCACTTAATGCCAAATGATTACACAATGGATGAATTAATGCACTTATATGAAATGCAAATGAACTAATCAAATGTATGACTATTTCACTTAGTGCAAGATGATGACACAATGGATGACTTAATAAACTTATATGAAATGTAAATGAACTAATCAAATTTAATTACTATTTCACTTAATGCAAGATAACTTAACAAGCTAATGACTTAATGCACTTACATGAATGCAAATGATCTAATCAACTTAATGACTTTTTCACTTAATGGATAATGATTTAACAAACTAATGACTTAATGCACTTACATGAATGCAAATGAACTAATCAAATGAATGACTTTTTCACTTAATGCATAATGATTTAACAAACTAATGACTTAATGTACTTACATGAATGTAAATGAGCTAATCAAATGAATGACTATTTCACTTAATGAAAAATGATTTCACATGGATTACCTAATGCACTTATATGAAATGCAAATGAACTAATCAAATTATTGACTATTTCACTGAATGCAAAAAGATTACATGTTTTTGATATGTCCAAGCATACTCAATCAATATAGACGAGACTCGATAAAAGACACAAATGAAAGAAAAAAGTTTTGACTAGAAGAATGACTCAACTGAAGGACTCACAAGCTTTTGTAAACATTGACACTATGAACAAAATCTTTATTGATGGATGGTATACAAAATGCAAATGGATGTATTTATGGATGCATTATGAATGCAGATAGATGTCATCTTGATATTGCAAGTATTTTGAAGTGCTTGTTTCATCATCGGGCAATTTATTGTATTTTTTTGTTTTTCATATGTTGTAAGAGAATACAAGCATTGAGGTATAATTAAACCGAGATGACCTAAGTATCACTTACATGGATTTTGATTTAGCAAGTTAATATAAGAATCTAAGTATAATTGAACCAAGATGACTTGAGTATTGCTTGCATATCAACAGACAAGGATTACATCCATTTCTTGTTAGTCCTCTGATGTCCTCGATGATCATTATGTTGACCATGTCTTTAGACAAGGTGTCACATTACTAAAGATAAACCCACAAGCAGCGAAAAAAGAAAATAATCATGCCCCCATTATAGCATCTCTAGTTTTTAGGCATCCTTGAGTAGCATAGGTAACATGATAACAAAATTTAAGACTTTAGGACACAACCAATCAAAACAAAACGTTCTTGCATTTAGATGTATCTTTCTTGCCATAATTGAGATAGAATCATTTGGAGCATATAGGTCCTTGTTTGTTTAGCTTTGGGTAAGTTGATGTCTTGCGTCTAAACTTCTATTTAAAAAGTGGGCTTTGTTGCACTTGTTTGTCTAGTGAAAGGTATCACAATCCTTATTGGTGTCCTCCAAGGTGCGTGACATTCAAGAATCTAATTATTCAACTAGAGTCAAGGGCATGCCCCCAGTCAAGTAAAGGAATGAGTTATTATGGATGACAGATAGTGAGATGTGCATGGTAGACTTGATGATACGGGCCCTAAGGGACTGACCTAGTGCCTCAGGGGCTCATTGATAAATGGCCTTGCCTACGTGATGATGCAAAGGCAACGTAGTTCAGGGTGAACCTTGTGGACCTAAGACCTAGGTGATGGGAAATGGTGTAGATCCAAATGGACCAAGAGATGGGTGAAAGGGGGTATGGAATGGATGGGAAGCCTCAGGGGTCCATCAATGATGGCCTTGCCGATGTGATAGCTCAGAGGCAACGTAGTTTGACAATGGTTCAATGGATTGGATAAGGATAGATAACTAGATGGATGCAAGTTAGGATCAACAGCCTAATGGAAGAAGGCAATAAGGATGAGTGAACAAAAAACTATGGTAGGTATACTGATGTGACAAGATGGTTGCGGTGTGAAGGGATGAATGAGAAACAAGTTATCAATCGATGTAGGAAGTGGTTTATCGTAGATAGAGCCTATTTTTAGGTTTTCACCACTTACTTTTATTTGTACAATAGCTAAAAATACACATGACACTTGTTTTCTAGGTTTTCATTATGTTATCTATCCAAGGCACCTATTTGCTAGGTTTTCACAAAAGGATGATTTTTTTTGTGTTGGTTTTTTTTAGATTTTTGACTTTTTTTTACTAAAAACAAGTACAATTCCTAGGATGGTAGGGGAAATATAAACTGAATTCTCACTTGGTTTTCACACCAGCTACGCTATTCAAAGCGGATAACTTAGGAACTTGTGACACAAGCTCCCCCTTACAAGTACAGAAACTTCTCTGGTACCCCAAGTTCTAGGTTCCTAAGGCTCACAAACCTTAGGATTTCCCTGTTATCTCTACTATAGAATCTTAAGAATGTGAGTCATCTTAGGAAGATGATACTCGCTCTTTCTGATAGCAATTTATAGGGGATTTTGGCTTCAAAAACAATGGATAAGTAGTAAGGGAAACTGTTCGAGTGGTTATACCTGCGGCAACACTACTCTCCATTATGGAGTCTCCCAGGCTTCAAGGGTTACACCTTGGAGGGTTTTTGGGGCTCAGGTTGGCTGTCGGTATAACTAATCAACACTTGTTGCATGAAGTTTTTGCTTCAACCATAATTTATTTATAGTGGCTAGGTAGAGCTTGGCTTTAGCTTGTTACCACTTAAGGTCATTCCCACTGGGACATAAGGATATCCAAGGATAGGCCTCTCTAAAAGAAACACATGTGAAATGATAGGTTTGGCATTTTGGTCACCCAAAAAAGGGGAGAGCATAGGCCTATTATCATTCCAAATACACGAAAGGCAATGGTTCTTTCCTCCTATTTAAAAGAAAAATACTAAATGAGTTATGCTATTTAGGCACACACAAGATTTGTTAACTTTGAAACCAAGAAGAACTTGTTCAATTTTAGCCTTCCTAGTTTGGGACTATGTTCAAGTTGTTGATGCAACAACATCAAGTTACTTCCCTCCTAGTTTAGATCTAGATGTTATTTGCATGAACAAGATCAAATTACTTCCATAGATAATTAGATCTAAATGTGAGTTTAACAATGCAACTATATGTCTAACTAGCTTCTAACCTGTAGATAGATCTAAGAATATTCCTGTGAGAAATGTTAGCATTAGTGAAAAATCACAAGAAATAACTTAAGGACCTTGTCAGAACAAATGTGTAGTTACAAAGAATATATGCACAGAAACATAGTATAGATGTGTAGAATTATGAATGCACGCTGTTACAGAGCACTAAAGCGCAGTTTCAGTGAACAGATGCACCAAATTTCTAGATGCATCAAAATAGAGCTCACATGCATGGTTTTAATGAGCAGATGCGTAGAATCTTCATGTGTATGGAAGCTAATGCACAAAAACTTAGTTTTGACATTAAATTGGGGCAAGGCCCCATAATGGGTGCCAAAAATGTTATGGGAAAAAATGGAATAATATTAATAATGAATAATAACCCAATAACTCAATAGAAATTACAATAATCAAGATTCAAACACAAAGAGAGCTACCTTGCAAACCTTATTACTTTGCAGCTTCCATTGGTCGCCTAATCTCAAATTTATCTTTTGTGCGAATGAAATCCTTAGAAAGCACACTTCCTTACTTTTTTCTTCAAGATGACAATAGACAACGGCTATGATAGTTCTTGTAATGAAGATGATCTTCAATATAAATAAAAATGGTGATCGTAAGCTATGGAATGGCTTGGGTGCCAAAGGTGCGTTGTGATTCCTGCAAAGTAAGTTTACTAAAAGCTTGGATGATTGAAATGGAGGAATAGAGTTGTACATATAGACTTGTGAGAAAGAAGATCAACGGTGTAGAAGAAATAAGAAATTGAGAAAACTTGAGAGAATGTGCACAAATTAGAAGAGGACAAGTGTCCTGCTCCTTCATGCAACATGAGAGTTAACAGAAATAGATTGAAGAGTTAACTAAATTGATTGTCTAGTTAACAGAATTGACTAACTAGTTAACTGATTTGATTTATGAGTTAACTAATTGGAACTAGAGGATAAAAAGGACATGTGGGTGAGAGAACAACTAATTAAATATTAAAATATTAAATTAAGTGTGCACATGCATTTATATGGATTAATTTTGGTGTTAATCCATTTTTAAGAGGAAATGGATAATCTAAATAAATGTTTTGATTTATTTAAATATAGAGGATGTTAAGTTTAGAAGAACTAATTAAATAATTGGACATTATTTAATTCAGAATGACTTTGGAATTTAGAAGAGGTAATTAAATACTTTGGTATTATTTAATTTAGAAGAATTTTGGGAGAATTAATTAAATAAATGATTTTATTTAATTTAGAAGAACTTTAGATGAATTTTAATTAAATAATTTGGTATTATTTAATTTTGTGGAGGATTATGAATCAGATAAATAAATTGATTTATTTATTTATTGATAGAGGAATTAAACTGAAATAAATATTAAGAATATTTATTTGGATAGACTTGTATTATTTTTAGGTGTATACAACTGAAAACTTGAAATTTCGAACCTCTTATCAGAGTTACGAAGTTCTCAAAACATGCAACTTGTCAACAACACAGAGAGGACTAAGTCACCAAGTTGGGAGGTTTCAAAACTTTCAAACCTCGTGACTTAGGTTTGGAAAACTTAAACCTAAGTGACTTAAGTAATAAACTTTGTCTCTTAGAAATGAAAAAGTTAGGCCAATAAAGGTTTTAAACTTAACCTATAGGGAGAAGATCAAGCTAGTAATTTGAGGCACATTTTCCCAGATACCTAACATTAATTATCTATTTGTAGAGTCTCACATTGCTGACATGGAAGCACACATTGAGGACATAAGTTTTCTCTTCAATGACAATTTTTATGAAGTTGTATCTCAATTATCCTCTTTAGATATTCATGCTCTACAATTGTCTATGCATGGTTCTAGATTGTCATCAAATTCATCTATTAGGCATGCACCTAATTTTATTATGGCATCCTAAGGCATTGACATGGGGACACTTGAGCACTCTTTGAATACATCGACATGGGCACCATCATCCTTGGATTAGCTTCAACATGATTCAAGATCATACATACATCTTCCTACATGAGAAGATATCTTGCATCTTCAGGTGATTTGATTTCTTCCCAATGGAATGAACATTGTTTATTGTTCTTGGATCCACATCTACATCCTTTGTCAACTATCCAACCTCACTATAGCAAGACATGTATTATGGGGGGTCCCATAGACCTTCTATCATTTTTTCTCTTATGGGGGTAATAATATATTATACGTAGTTAAAGAAGTAGTACTTCTTCATTTGTATAATTTCCATGCATCTTCTCTCTTTTGGAGGGTATTTTTGTCCCATTGAGTTTTTTAGCTTTCTCCAACTCATGATAAATTACATTGTACACAGGTATCTCACCAAGACTAGTAGTTAGGACCCGTCTTTATTGTACCCACTTAAGCTATGCTTAAGGGGGGTGTTAGTGTATATTTTACCTATGTGTTATTTTACCTCACATGAGTAAAATACATGTGTCATAAGCCTACTTGAGTGGGTTGAGTGTCGACTTGGAGTGTTCAACACAACTCTCCATAGACACATGTCAACATCCTTTTGATAGTTGGTGAGTGGAGTGTGGAAGTCAACTCCTAAGTCAACTCAACCTCCTCACCTGTATGTAAAAGTTATTTTCAAAATCTATTACTCAAATTTGATTCCAGCATTCTATTAGTTGATTCTTGTTTCTTAGACCTTCGTCATATATGCATGCATTTATAAGAGAGATCATGCAGATAAGAGAATGGATGCAAGACTAATGCAAATAATAATGATGAATTTAAGGGTTCTAGAGACACACCATTGTCAAATGAGATTGTTACATAGGGTAAGTGCATTAAATGAAAAGCCAAATTGGGGTTAAAAGTGGCCACTTTTTCGAATAAAAAAAAAACTAAACTTTGACAAGTAATTCAAGATGGCTACACTAAAAATTCAAGGATGTGAGAAGAAAAAGAATACTATTGCTTTAATATAGTTTCTAAGCTATTGCTTTTTTCATGGTGAAGATTAAGAGACTTAAACAATAAGAGAACAAAAAGATGTCTTTGTTTTGTCACAAAAGTATAACATAGTATTGAGTGTGCTCCCCCCATTTTTTGAGTTATCTCACAAATCTATTTTGTGAAAATTTAGTAAAGATCATGTAATAGTTTAAGTATTTGTCTCCTAATTTTAATGATTATATTGTTTATTTACTAATTTTACATGTGGAGACATCCTAAAAAGTGAAAAACTTAGAGTGCCCCACCCCTCCCCCTGTAATAATAAAAATAAAAATAATTAAAAATGATTTTTTCAATGTGTATAGAATGAAATGTATAATGAGAAAATGTATTTTTTACAAATTTTGGTGAGGAGGAAAAATTACACAAAAAATTAATGTGTTTTAGAAAAAAGTAAGGAAACTACTATAAGAAACTAAGGATCAAGATATTTTTAAATCTTGTCCTAAAACATAAAAGCATGATGGAGAGCACACTCAACATTTCCAATCCTTACGATTAGTAAATTCAAACTTATTTCAAGCCTACTTGGATAAGTTTTCATTGGTTTAAATTGGAACGCATAAAGGTTATAGCATGATCACATTACCAAAAATAACATGAGTATTAATCCAAGTGTGTTACGTTTTCATGAAGATGAGTGTGCTTTGGAGAAATATAAATTTTTATTACTTTTTGGCCCCCCAACTTTGTGCACATATCTCACATTCTTTACCCATGTACGATTGGCACTTTGATTTCAACTGTATAATAGAAAAGGTGACTCAGATACATACTTGAGATCATTTACTCTAGAATGTGTGGAACTTTTATATTAGGATAGATTATTAGGCATGATCTATAGTGTACAAACTTGAACTAGTTCATTGTGTACTATTTAAACTTATTTTCCCCTTGTGTTTGATGCTTGTTGACGTGTAAGGACTGGTGGTATTCAAAAATACCTTAAGATGATTGCCAAATCACAAGGGTTGTATTCTCTTAGGTTAACCCCTATAATTAGACCAACTTCACAAGCATGGAAGAATATTAAAAACAACAATCTCAGGAATACAAGTTTCTTAGATGAATTTTATAGAGTAACGTTCATTTTAGTGTTCCAAAACAAAATATTCCTAATATCTCTTTGTAATGCTTAGGACTTTTCCTTGATAATTGATATGAATTAATGCATACTAGATACATTTAAATACTAAGACTTGGCAAGATTTGAATGTAGAAATTTGAAATTTAGGTGACTAGTTCTACATGGTATAAGCATGAACCCACATCGAATAGTATCGACTTAAGACATGAAAGTGTAAATATAAAAGTGGAGAATGAATGAATGGGAGTGACTACAAAAATAGGCATAATAAAAGACTAATAATTATGAATATGAATTTAAGTACAAACAAAGATAAGATGAAATTGAATATAGGAAAATATAATTAAATAAAATGGATGAAAGATTAGAGAATAAGCCCAACATTACACAAAACTTCATCACTTCTTAATATACAATTACATTAAATAGACCTAAAACTAAATGAAAATTGACATGAATATACAAATTTCACAATTACAAAAAATTGAAACACAATTTTTATCAATAATATGAATTGTGTACACTTACATTTTTTTATTATAAAAAACCATAAATATCTTAAATCTTTAATTTTTTAATCAAAACATACCAGTTAAAAAATCTTGAAGAAAAAATTGTCCTAAGTTATTAAAGAACTACTTTTATCGTATTGTCTTGGTTTTTTTTTTCAATATAATTTTGCTTTCTTAAATTGACACGGAGAAAAAATCTTTATAAACTTAGATCATATCACATTGGTCACGTACACTTAGTTATTCGATTACTTTACTGTATAGAAGGGCATCATTTGTCTTTAGTTTCTTTTCGGTAGGGTAAAACAATCTCTGAGATGAACCATCCCGTACAAAATTCCTGACAAGAAAATTTGAGCCTCTTTGGGCAATTCTCGAAGGGAATGTCCCTCAAATATTAGACAAATACTTTTGTCAGATTATTCTTTTCTTTCAATTTAGTTTTGCTCTTGTGCTAATTAGATGTTGGGTCCACAACTTCTGTTAATTATATGATTTCTTTGCCATGGAAAAACTCTATAAAAACAACAGCTCCCACACAAAATATCATTCAATTCTCATCTTGCAAGTAGTAGTTATTTGAGACGATTGATTTATTCAAGTAGTAGTTTTAAGTCTGGAAGTTAATGAAGTACAAGAAGCTGTCCTTTACCCAACGAACGCCCGAAGGGTTTCGATTGGCAACGTTTGAGGAAGCATCCAGTAACTTCTCCAATCTTAGGATGCGGAACATCCTTAATGGCTCGGAAACTTTACGTCTTCTGGATAGCCTTGTCTGTAATGGTAAAGAAATTTCCATTGATGAAGACTTTTCCCTAAGTAATCACAGTTTTACACTTTACATTTAGATTATTAGAGACATTATGTTTAATATTGTATAACTTTTTTTTGAATGAAAAATTTTAGTGAAGCAAGCTTTAAGGAAAAATTTATAACCAATGAAAGATTAAAAAAACTCAGAAAGAGAAGAAATAATATAATAGAAAAAAAAAATGAACTGTTACCCATGTTGAATAAATATATGTGTGTATATTTTCAAAATAATATAAATAAAAAATAACTTTTAAGTAAATAGGTCTATCTATATATTATTATTTTTGTTATTAATGTATAGATATGTAAATAATATTACATGTTTTATATATAAAAGAGTAATATTATGTGTCACTTTAGAAATATTTAAATTTAGAAATTAGATTTTTTAAAAATATTTTTTATAAAACTTATTTTGTGTCAATTTAGTAAGATTATATTTTTTCTTTATTAGGTTGATAGGCATTCCTACATTCATAGCACGATGGGAGCTGAAATATTCTAGAATTTCTATGTAAACTTATGAGATTCCAATCTAGAATCTTTATTAAAAACCAAATAGTCACTCCACAAATTAAGAAAACAAAAAAAAAAAAAAAAGGTGAAAGGAATAAAACAAAAGAAAAAAAGAAAATACATGCTCGATGTAAAGAAAGGTGGATGGCAGTTTCAAAGTAGCCATCACTATGTACTAAGATGAAAGAAAGAAATGTTACGGAATGGCATATGGAAAGACACACATTCACACATTCAATCTATTTATATTGCCTCTTTAATTTTTTTCCACATGTAGAACAAACATATCAAATTGTAAATTGATAAAAAAAAATAGGCACCTTGACAAGATATCTAAATCTAAAACACTTCTTGTTCCTATGATGCATTACAGGATGTGATCTAAAACATTAATGTAAAAATTCTCATACTATTTTTGAGAAACATTTTTACATTCTAAATTATTTTAAAATATAAACAAATATAAACTGCATTTTATAATTGAACTTATTAATTTAATGCCATATACTATTTAGGAAATCAAGTGGAGATTCTCATTAAACTATCTCCTACAAGCATATCAAAAAATTCTAGTAAGTAATCGTTCATTTCGGTTTTTGTGAAATGTTTTCCAAATAAATTGCAGAGAGATTATGATTGTCTCTATTAGAGTGGTGTGGACACTAAGAGGGGGAGTGAATCAGTGTCCAAGGCAATTTTATTTTTATCAAAGATTTAAACAAACATATGCCTCCAATATTTCAATGATTAAAACATTCATGAACTGAATCCGATCATAAAACTGAAATGAGAAACATCCAAACAAATTAAACACATACCAAGTAATAAGACAATAACATAATTTTGTTCTGACTGGGAACCCTCTGGGTTAGAAAACCACTCGAAAAATTGCCTCACTGGATTATTAAGAGAATCTCACTTATTATAGGCCTCACTGGCTTATCAAGACCATTACAATGAATTGTGTAAATCAGATACTTATGGACAATTTGTTTCACTAAACCTCACTATCTTTGTTATAATATCAACAATAATATTCTCTTACACATTATCCTTCACATTACATCATAGATATATATATCAATCATTTACATAGTACAAAGGCTTTTCTTCTCTCAATGGACCGTTTGAAAAATAACTGTATACAAGCAACTATCTTAAATAGTTTCCAACTGCCCATTCAAGATCATGGTCAAACAAACCAATGATAGCCATATAAATATTTTTAAGTATTATGGTTTTAGCCATAATCAAACTGTATGTTAAGTTAAGAAAATCTTTGTCGAATAACACTAGACCGATAAAACCCTGATGATACGTTATTCCTCAAAAGCCCACAGTTTTAATATACCTGACTGTGTTAACAAAACAAGGTAGATAATCAACTGAATAAACCCCCTTAATCATCATATAATCATAGTCTACATCATTATGATTGCCATTAAGAAATCTTTACAAAAACTAAAAGAACCCACAACTAAAAATCTTATTATTTTTGTTAACAAACCTTAACAAATTAAACTAGATCTCTCAACACCTTTGTAAAACAAGAGCAAACAAAAAAAAGAAACCATTAACCTAAAGATGGATAGGTATCACCTGATTTAGAGAAGCTAAATCTTTATGCTGTGACTTGAAGTCAAAGAAGCACTTGAAAAATAAACTAGCTCATACTAGAGGAGTCAGCACTGTTAAATCTCAAGATTCCTTTCAAAAAATATGTAGAGATACCCACTGTATTAACTATGCAATATCATGATTAACGCTGAAACATAAAACCCTAGCTCCTAGTTTCATATCTCAAAGTTCAACTGTGCATAATGATCAAAATAATATCTTTTTTGCCCGATGACTTGCTCTTTCGGTGAGCCCTGAAAAGGGTCAGTGAAAAACAACAACAATTTAAACCTTTTTACTTGTTGTAAATATTGAAAACTTGCTGGACAAGTTGAGCCCTTTAAGTGACATTTCATAACTTTAGAACATTGAAAATAAAAAAAATGACCTTATTGAATGTATCAAATGGTAACCATTGTAAACTTTTACAATGTGTTCATGCCACCATAATAAACTTATCATGGTCGATACTTACAATGTATATCTATACTAAGATACCCTGAAGAAGATGTCATCATAACACCATGATAAGTGATAAGTGTCCATAGCAATGTTTCCATAACAATGTTCTATCCATATTACTAGTGATACCATACTGTTAGTATCATGTCAACTGTGGTGATATCAAAATGAAATAGTAAGCAACTATAGTAGCTAAGATGAGCATCGAATACATATCAAATATCATAGATGTCCATACTTACAATACATGGCTACAAGTTTATATCAATAAAATGATATCCAACTGTCATCATGCCAAATGACCATGAAAGATCATCACACCAAGAGATCGGAACCATGAAAACATATATGAACTATCATCAACAATAATATGATGTTGTACCATGAGCATGATATGCATGATATGCCACTGAGCATGGGACTATATTTCCAACTGAGCCAACAATGTCAACATGATCAAGAGGACCAATGCTAATGAAGGATGCCAAACTGAACATGATTACCAAAGGTGCCATATTGAACATGAATCCACATGAGTTGCTAAACTGAACAACATGTGCCAATCAATCACAGAGGAATATGTGTCAAAGAAACCATCACAACTGAATGAGCCATGAATGTGTCAACAAAACCATCATAGCTGAATGAGCCATGAAACAACCACATTTACCAAGTTGTGTTTGGTCATCAGGGACAACAACTAAGGGTATGCCAACAAACTCCCTCTTTGTCCATGATGGAGAAACACAACTTCCTCTCCCCCTTTTTGACATCAAGGCAAAGGGAGTGAAAGTATACAAATGCCTCCAATATATATACATAAATCCTAAAATGTGAAATAATAAGTAGGAATGTAAAAAGAAATACCAACTATACCAGGATTGTCCCATGATTGAGAAGTATCTAGAACATCTAAAATAGAAACGAGATGTCTGCATCAGCATAATAAATACAAAGAGCATGTAGTAAAGGACAAAAACTAAGGAAACTATCATCACTGTCCAAAACATCAAAGATACCATTGAAGTAGAATCACATAGCAAATTTATAGATTACAACTAATACATTAGGGCTATAAAATATGCAAAAACACTCCCCCTAAAAACATGCTGATGAAAGATTACTGAAGTGAAAGATTATAGAAGACTCCAAGTCTATCCCTCAGATATTCAAATCTATCTTTGGCAAAGCCTTAGTAAAAATATCAGCTATCTGATCTTTTGTGGAGACATATTCAAGAGCAACATCATTAGCAAGCACTTTTTCTCTGATGAAATGATATTTGATGGTAATGTGTTTAGTACGGGAATTCATGATAGGATTTTTAGAGATGTTAATGGTACTTGTGTTATCACATAAAATAGGCACAAGTTTAGAGACTTCAACTTGAATATCCTACAAAGTTTGTGTCATCCATAGTATTTGTGTGCAACAAGCAGCTGCTACAATGTACTCTACCTCTATAGTAGACAATGAGACAGATTCTTGCTTCTTGCTTTGCCAAGAAACAAGTCTACCACCCAAGAAATATGCTACACCATAAGTACTCTTTCGGTCATTAGGACAACCAGCCTAGTCAGCATCAGTATAAGCAAGCAAAGTGAAATTGTTATGCCTTGGATACCATAGTCCATAATCAATAGTTCCATTAACATATCTAAGAATTTGTTTAACAACATTCAAATGAGTTTGTCTTGGTGCACTTTGATACCTTGCTACCAAACAGACAACTTGCATTATATTTGGTCTAGATGCTATCAAGTGAAGCAAACTACCAATCATAGATCTGTATAGAGCTTGGTCTACACTAGGTGAGTCTTCATCCTTTCCAAGTTTATAACCAGTTCCCATTGGTGTACCAGCATGTCTGCTGCCATCCATTTGAAATCTTGCCAACATTTCTTAGGCATATTTGGTTTGAGAAATAAAAATACCTTTTGGAAGATGAGAAACTTGTAATCCTAAAAAGAATGAAAGTTCCCCTATCATAGACATTTCAAACTCCTTTTTCATAACATCAGGAAATCAAAGTGATAGTTGATCATCATTATTACCAAAGATAATATCATCAACATAGACCACTACAATCAGAATATTGTCATTTTTAATGATAAAATATAGATTGCTATCTGCTCCCCCTCTAGTGAAGCCTTGACTTTACAAAAATTTGTCTAACTTTGAGTACCAAGCCCTAGGAGCTTGTTTTAGACCATACAAAGGCTTTTTCAATCTATATACATGATTTTCTTTGCCTGGATAGATAAAACCCTCTGGCTATTCCATGTACACTTCCTCCTCAAGATCACCATTTAGAAAAAGTAGTTTTGACATCCATTTGATAGACTTTGAAATTTTTATACATAGAGAAAGCAAGAAACATTCGGATGGCTTCTAGTCTAACCACAAGAGCAAAGGTCTCATCAAAATCTATGCCCTCTACCTATAAATATCCTTTACAGACTAGTCTAGCCTTATTTCAAACAACATTTCCTTTTTCATCAAGTTTATTCTTGAACACCCATTTAGCCCCAATAATATTTTTGTCTTTAGGTCTTGGGACAAGTTCCCAAGTTTTATTCTTTTCTATCTGAACTATTTCCTCTTGCATAGGTTGAACCCACAGATCATCTTGACTAGCCTCTATATATGTTTTAGGCTCTAACTGAGATACTAAACATATATGAATCTAATTATTTGCTTGGGTAGTTTTCCTTCTGGCTTGAATTCCTGAATCTAAATCACCAATTATGTGTGTATTTGGATGATTCTTTTGTAACAATCTCTTAGGAGTATATATAGATTTGGAAGGGGTTTTAGGACTTACTGGTGGCTCTTGAGACACCCCAGGATCTGAATCTGCTTTAGATTTTTTTGATCCTTCTTTTATGCCAGTTTTATCTTGAACATTTTCTTCTATTGGCTAATAATAAGGTTGTTGTTCAACCTGCTGCAAATTCTAAACAACTTTGACATTAGAGATTTCAATAATTCTTCTTAATATTTTATTATAGCATCTATATGCTTTGCCATGAGTAGAATAACATAGAAATATTCCTTCATCACAACATGATTCAAAACTTCCTAGATTACCTTCATCTCTTTTAATATAGCACTTACTACCAAAGATTTTGAAATAAGAGACATTTGCATATTTATCATGCCAAAGTTCATAAGGTGTATACTTGGTTTTCACTCTTAATTGTACCCTATTCAAAATGTAAACTATTGTATGAACAACTTCTTTCCAGAAAGCATTGGACAAACTTGCATCATGAAGAATGGTCCTAGCCATCTTCTTTACTATCCAGTTTTTCCTTTCAGCCACCCCATTCTGTTGAGGTGTCCTAGGGGCTGCATATTGTCTTTTTATACCATGTTTCTCACAGTATTCCAAGAAGGCAACAGAGGTATATTCACCACCATGATTAGATCTTAGACATTTCAATTTTAGATCTATTTCTCTTTCTACCATTCTTTTAAAAATTTTAAATATGTCCAAGGCTTCAGATTTGTGTTTGAGAAAGGTGACCTAAGTCATCCTAGAATAATCATGAATAAACAGCATAAAGTATCTTTCTCCATTCAATGACCTAGTACTAGTTGGACCACACAAATCCGTATGAACTAATTGAAGAGGTTATGTAGAGAAATATTCTTTAATTTTGTAAATAGCTCTTGTTTGTTTGGCTTGCTAACATTGTTTGTAAATAATACTAGAACATGTTTAGATATAGTAGGCATGTTTCTAACATTTTTGTTTATGTTGATTCTGACTAAGTTGTCAAAATTAACATGCCCTAACCTTCTGTGCCAAAGTTTACCTTCCTCTATTTGACTCATAAAACATACATTATTTCTTTTGTCATTTACAGATCCATGCAAAGTGTAGATATTACCTTTTGTTCTTAAACTAGAAGCAATAATTTGCCTTGAATTTTTGAGTATCTTGCAACCTTGTGAAGTAAATACCACATCATATCCACTGTCATAAATTTGACTCACACTTAACAAATTATGAGTTAATCCTTCTACAAAATAGACATCTTTTAAAGGAGTATTATCTTCCAAAAGAACAGTACCTTTACTAGTGATTTGTACACAATAATCATCACCAAACTTCATTGATCCTCTTGAACAACTTTCAAATGATGTAAATTTGCTTCTATCCCCAGTCATATGATGGGAAAAGCCACTATCAATTACCCAAATGTCATTTCTTTTAGCATGAAAGGCAACTTCAACTACCATGGCATCAACTTTCTTGCTGATTTTTGGAACCCATTTCATTCTAGACTGTTTTGAAAGTGAATCAATTTTAGATTTGCAAAACTTGGCTATGTCCAAGTTTATTACAATGAAAACACTTTAAATTGTTTAGGAAATTAAAAAGTTTTCCATTCAACACATTTGTCTGTTTTCTTGAAACAAACTTACAATTGTTTTCTCTATGCCTATATTGATGACAATGAAAGCAATAACCAGAAAATCTGAAAGAGAATTTACTTTTGATTTGATTACTGTTTGAAGATTGACCCTTTATAAAACCTAGGCCAGTCATGTCATTATACTCTTTTTGTTTACCTAACATATCAGTAAGCTTGTTACTGTTGTTGCACATCTCAAGTTCTTTTCTAAGATTCACTATCTCAGCTTCTTGAGAACAACACTATTTATTTTTAACATTTAATTGTTCTTGAGTATCTGAAAGTATTTTTCTATTCTCTTCAAGATTTATTTTCACATCAGCAATTTGTTTTTCTAGATCAATGATCAGTTTATTTTGCATCAAATTTTCTTTCTTAAGCCTTTTGAGTTCTTTAAAGGCACATCTTAGTTCTCCTTCCAAATCTATTCCATTTTTAGATTGGTCCTTTTGCTCTACTTCTATAACAACAGTGATTGCTTCCATGAAAAGAGTTTCATCAATTTCTTCAGAATAATCTTTTGAAACACTGTCAATTATATCGACAATTAAGCTTTTCTTCTTTTTGAAAGAGATCTTTTTGAAATTAAACAGGTTTTTCTTAAATTGTTTTCTATTATCCTCTTGTTCAATATCAAGATCAATATTTGGACATTTTGCTACATAATGCCCTATTTTCCTAGAATTGAAGCATTTAAAAGGAAGTTTTCCTTTATATTTTCCTAAACCCCTTTTAAGTTTACTAACAAAGATAGATTCATCTTCATTGACATTTTTAGTTTCATGACTTGTTTCAGCCTCCTTTTTTACAGTTTTAAATGCTACTTCCTTGTTAGAGTTTTCATTTTCCATTCTCATTTTATATGCAGTAAAAACCCCATAAAGAGTATCAACAATTATTGTCTTCCAGACTTTTTCTCCAATCATAGAGGTTTTGGAATTATATTTGGGGGTTAGGGTTCTTAAAATCTTTTTTACTACAATTACCTCATCTAATTTCTCTCCTAGACCTCTAATGTTGTTCATAGTTTCCTAAACTCTCTGAAGATATTCAGCTACTTTTTCATCATCTTTCATCCTTATTCTTTCAAATCTTTCTCTAAGAGCTTGTAACTTAGCTTCTTTTATACTCTCATCTCCTTCATAAATATTTGACAGCTTATCCCAAATAATTTTAGCTGTATCACATTCCATAACTTTATTTAAAATCTCATTTGACAAGCCACAACATATAGCACTAGTAACTTTCAAGTCACAGTCAAGGGCCCTTTTTTCATTAGCATTAGATGGTTTGCCTGTAACAGTACAACCAATTTCAATGGCATCCTAGACATCATATCTTAAAGACTTGATATGATGAGTCATTCTATTTTCTAGAAAGTATAATCTTTACCATCAAATAATGGTGCTTTGGATATAGAGAGGCCATCTTGGAAACACATGATAACCACTCTGCCAGGAAACCCTTAGGATGATTAAACCTTTGAGAGAAGGGTTTGGCTCTGATACCACTTGTTAGAGTGGTGTGGACATTAAGAGTGGGGGTGAATCAGTTTCTAAGGCAGTTTTATTTTTATCAAAGATTTAAACAAACATATGCTTCCAATATTTCAATGACTAAAACATCCATGAACCAAATGCAATCATAAAACTGAAATGAAAAACATCCAAACAAATTAAACACATACCAAGTAATAAGACAATAACACAATTTTGTCCTGAGTGCAAACCCTCTAGGGCAAAAAACCACTCAAAAAATTGCCTCACTAGCTTATTAAGAGAATCTGACTGATTACATGCGTCACTGTCTTATGAAGATCATTGCCTCACTAGCTTATCAAGATCATTATAATGAATTGTGTAAATCAGATATAGAGGGACACTCTATTTCACTGAACCTCACTATCTTTATTATAATATCAACAATAATATTCTCTTATACATTATCCTTCACATTATATCAGAGATATATATATCAATCATTTACATAGTACAAAGCCTTTTCTTCTCTCAACAGACAGTTTAAAAAATAGCTGTATACATGCAAGCACCTTAAACAATTTCCAACTGCCCTTTCAAGATCATGGTTGGAGAGACCAATGATACCCATATAAATCTTTTTAAGTATTCTGGCTTTAGCCATTATAAAATTGTATTTTAAGTTAAGAAAATCTTTGTCAAATAACTCCAGACTGATAAAACCTTGATGATAGGTTATTCTTCAAAAGCCCATAGTTTAAATATACCCGACTGTGTTAACAAAACAAGGCAGATAATCAACCGAATAAACCCCCTTAATCATCATATAATCATAGTCTACAACATTATGATTGCCATTAATAAATCTTTACAAAAACTAAAAGAACCTACAACTAAAAATCTTATTCTTTTCGTTAACAAACCTTAACAAATTAAACCAGATCTCTCAACACCTTTGTAAAACAAGAGCAAATGAAAATAAAGAAACCATTAACCTGAAGATGGATAGGTATCACCTGATTTAGAGAAGATAAACCTTTATGCTATGATTTGAAGTCAAAGAAGCACTTGAAAAATGAACTAGCTCATACCAAAGGAGTCAGCACTATCAAATCTCAAGATTCCTTTCAAAAAATATGTAGAGATACCCACTGTATTAACCATGCAATATCACGATTAACACTGAAACATAAAACCCTAGCTCATAGTTTCATATCTCAAAGTTCAGCTGTGCATAATGATCAAAATAATGTCTTTTTGCCCAATGACTTGATCTTTCGGTGAGCCCTAAAAAGGGCCGGTGGAAAACAATAGCAATTTAGACCTTTTTATCTATTGCAAATATCAAAAACCTGCTGGACAAGTTGAGCCCTTTAGGAGGAATTTCATAACCTTATAACATTGAAACTAAAACTAAATCACATTATTGAATGTATCAAATGATAACCATTGTAAACTTTTACAATGTGTTCATGCCACCATAATAAACTTATGGTGGTCAATATTTACAATGTATATCTATACTAAGATAACCTAAAGAAGATGTCATCATAACACCATGATAAGTGATAAGTGTCCATAGCAATGTGTCCATAACAATGTTCTATCCATATTACTAGTGATACCATACTATCAGTATCATGTCAATTGTGGTGATATCAAAATGAAACAGTATAGTAACTATAGCAGTTGAGATGAGCATCGAATACATATCAAATATCATAGATGTCCATACTTACTATACATGGCTGCAAGTTTATATCCATATAATGATATCCATCTCTCACCATGGCAAACAAGCATGAAAGATCATCACACCAAGAGATCTAAACCATGAGAACATATATGAACTACTATCAACAACAATATGATACGGTGCCATGAGCATGATATGCATGATATGCCACTAAGCATGGGACTGTATTTCCAACTGAGCCAACAATGTCAACATGATCAAGAGGACCAATGCTAATGAAAGATGTCAAACTGAACATGATTACCAAAGGTGCCATACTGAACATGAATCCACATGAGTTGCGAAATTGAACATGTGCCAATCAATCATAGAAGAATATGTGTCAACGAAACCATCACAACTGAATGAGCCATGAATGTGTCAACGAAACCATCACAGCTGAATGATCCATGAAAGAGCCACATGTACAATGTTGTGTTTGGTCATCAGGGACAACAACTGAGGGTATGCCAATAGTCTCTCTCACACACAGGTTTACTAAGAAAGGAGATGTACTCTCAAGTTTCTTTGGGTGATGAGAGAAAAAATGGCACTGTGTTTTTCTTGCTTGTTTGGAGATATAGAGGTCATCTATTGGTTAATGTGTGAGAGTAACTCTGAGGAGTCTTTCAAAGAAAATATAAAAAATGAGGTAAAAACACATTTTCTAGATTTCTTGATAATCCTAAAAATTTTGTTCAGAAGTGTCTAGATAGGAGAGGGTGAAGTGACCGAGTCATTAGATTATGTTATGAAAGTTAGTGAAGTAGCGGAGAATGCCACAACAATTGTGGAAATAGCATTAAATAAATGCAGGGAATCAAGAAGCTTAAATACAGAGAGTATAGTTGATTCACAAATTCAGAGTGGTAAAGATGTGCATGGATACAAATGAGGCAGAGGCAAAATGCATCAGGATATTGGCAAAGCTTTTATCAAAAAGTGCTGATCCATTAAAACATCATGATCAGGAAGAGGTTATGTGGCCAATATTTGTGAAGATTTTAAGGGAGGCCGCTAGTAGATGCTATGTCCACCTAGCAGATGCTCTATTGGGGTTGCAGGATATTAAACATGAGTTAGAAAAAGATGAGGAGGATAAATGTGGAGAAAACTTTTTGCATTATACAGCCAAAGGAGAGTATGGGTACAAGATAGTGGATATCTAGGGCAAAAGATGTCAAAACTTAATTGATAGAAGGAACGAGGAAGGAGTAACTGTTGGCTTTATCCTCCTCTGTTGTTGTCCCTGATGTTCAAACACTTAGATTTTCATGGTTGTTCAACCTCTTGGCTTCTGATGTGATAATGATGCTCTTGGTGTTTACTCAATGGTCTATGATGGTTTACTTGCTTTGCTCAGTTGATATCATTATACTATGGTGCTCAGTGTGGTTCTTTCATGTGGCTTGTAAAACATATTCAGCAGTTGACAGCTAACTATGTAGTTTACAACTTTTGATCATGATTCAGTTTCCATTTGGCTTACATGTTTGCATATTCTTGGCAAACATGATGACATTCGTTTGGACAATATGATACAATTTGTCACACCTTATAGCAGTTTGGTATCTTCAAAAATCATGTTCATCTTGATACAGTGCTTTGATCATATTGCTTGATCCTGATATGGTATCTTTGACATACATTTGATTTGGTATTTGGCACTTGACATAGTTCATTATAACAAAGTACATTATGGTTTTGATCATATTAGTATTGTGCTTTATTTTTTTTTATGACATGCTCTCATGAGGATATGACTTTACAAGTCTACAAAAACAAAGGCAAGTCTATAAAAACAAAGAGACATTCCTTTTCTAAAGTGTTGACCTTGGTGTTCCCTAAGGCATTGGAAATAAACTCTATCAAAATAAAGACACATTCCTTTTCTAAAGTGTTGACCTCAGTGTTTCCTAAGGCATTGGAAATAAAACAAGAAATATATTCTATTTTGGGACATAATATTTGAAAGATATATGACCTATTGAATAGGTTGTAGGAGTCTTTGAAGGTCAAAAGGCATTAAGTTGCAATGTTTTCACGGCCTCCTTTTAGGGTCAATGGGGACTATTGGTTAAGTGGATCAAAAAGCATGCAAAGTATTTTCATCACTTCTTTTCATCATTTGGTTTCTTGACTTCCTATGCTAGGGTTTTCATTTCTATGAAGCTTTTGCAAAGATTTGGTTGTCATAGGGATTTGACACTGCAGCGTGCTCATTTGTTGACCGAATCCCTAACAATGCTGACTGTGGAAAGAATTAAGTTTTCAAACACATGTTTCAAACAGGTGACTTCATTTCTTTTTGGTTTGTTTTTTGCATCAATTTATCTATCTTTTCTTTCATAATTTTTAAGGATTTACTCAAGCAAGTATATTTAAAGGTTTGTGATAAATCAATGAATAAATATGGTCATATTGTTGACAAGGGTTTCTATATTCGAAGTTCTTGCATTTGATAGAAATAGCATGTTAGATTTGTTCTTTCAGTCTATGGATCTTTGAAGACAAAATGGAAGGATACCCACAAAAGGTATATTTGGGGTTTCACTCTAAAGAATTCTTTTTCTGTAAAGGGTTTTGAATATTTTTGACTCTGATCTTTTGAGAAAAGGGTAGATTTCGTGGCTGGTAGTTAACTGTGTTATAGAGTTTTCTTTCTCTTTCGAGGTTTGTCACATTATGAAAAGACTATTTTGTTTGCTTTTGAATCATGTCAATAATAAGGACACACATTATAGTTTTTATATTATGGGTACTTGAAATTTTGGTATAGACAGTTATAACAACTAAATCAGTTGTCAAATGATCTCTTGTTCAGTTATACTCAAGTTCTGTATAATAAGGAAAGTTTTTGAGTATTGTTATAATACTGGAAGCAGTTGCAATCAAATTCATGTTTCAGTTATTTGGTTCAGTTGTACTCGGTTGAAAATCCAATTATTACTTGAAATAGTTTTATGGAAACGGTTATCTCTTCAAACCTTCTCATGAGAAGAGGAAGATATTTTGAAATGTATAAAAAGGGGTTTTGAACAGAAATTTTGAAGTTGTGTATACATCTGATATAATGTGAATGATGTAGAGTGTACAAAATTTGTACATGCATTATTAATATTATACTAGTCTAGATCAAAGAAAAACAAAGTATCCCTCTGTATTTGTTTTTCTTCATGATTAAAGCATGTAGTGAAATGTCAAGTTAGTGAGACAAAAGACGACCTTTACCAATGAGGCAATTGTAGCCAGTGAGGCTTGATTTAATTGCCAGTGAGTCCTCTAATTAGTGAGATTCTTTTATTAAGCCAGTGAAGCACTTTTTCGAGTGGTTTTTATGCCCTGGAGGGTTTTCCACTTAGGACGATATCTATGTTATAGTTTGTCATTGATGAGTTTGATTCTCATGTCTATTTGTTGATCATGTGTCATTTGTCTAAAAGTCATTTAATTTACTTTGATCTATATGAACACATACTAGACTTTTATCACTATCTGAAACAATAATAATGTGCACGAATGAGTCATTACTTTTAGTCTCAATATTGAGTTGATGCATTCTTGACTTTGATCAATCTGTTTAGTTGTCCAAATCTTTCATGATGTCATCCATAGTCAATGGGAATTGTTTTTGTATCAAAGTTTTGAAATACAAATTTTAAGGTCACTAAGTCCTGCATACCATTGATTCACCTCCCCCCTCTCAGTGGTATTGTGCTCCAAAAAGTGGTATCAGAGCCAGACCCTTACAAGTAGTCTAACCAACTTAAGGGTTCCGAGAGGTGGAGTACAATGTGTAAAAAGAATAGGAATAAGGCCTTGAGTAGAGAAAATATAGATGTTGATCATAAAATTGAAAAACAAGTGTCAGTTAAGTCCAGTAATGGATTATGAGTCAACCATGAATATCGATACAAAGTGTCATAAAGAAATCAATCTTACAGTTAAGAATCATGACAATGTGAATGTGAGTAGACATGAATTTGACAATTTTGTAGTTGAATTTGATGATGAAGAAGGAGACCTATTTGTGGATGAATATGATTATGAACAGGATTGTGAGACTAATTTAAAAGAAGAACTCATGTGTGCCTTGGATACAATCAAGGAACTTAGGAAGGAAAATAAGAGATTAGAAGAGCAACTTTAATAGAGATGGAATTCAAGAACAAGGTATGTTCAGATTTAGAAAAAGCTTCTTTAGAGTTTGAAAATGCCAGAAATCAGATTGCAGAATTAAAAAGTCATGTTAATGAATCTGATAAATTGATTATTAGTCTAAAAACTGAAATTGAGGAAGCAAAGAGAATAAAAGATGTAACAAATTCTAATCTTGAGGTGAAAAGAATTGAATGTCTGAGACTTGAAAGTGAAGTTGTCAATCTAAATAATAGTCTGGATGTTCTCAAAATATAGAAGTTTGTGAAAGGCACAAATGCTTAGATGAAATATTAAGTAGTCCGAAAAAATACAAGGATCATTTTGGCTTAGGATATGAAAAAGGGGAAAGCTCTGGTGTTAAAGATGAAGTTAAAAAGGAAATAGTTTTTGCAACATATAGGAAGAGTTACAAGTTTAGATAGACTCCTAGGAAGAAGATAGATCTGAATTATCATTCTACTATTTCTGATGATGACAAGAAGATAGCAAAGGATAAAACTGCTGATATTGGGAGAAGAAGAACTAACAGTTTTTCAAGACCTTCATCTATTAGGCAATATCATTTGGTCAGGTAGAACTATTCGTAGTTTCATGGTTATTGCTATGTCTGTCATAAGTACGGTCATAGAGCTAGGAATTGTAGTTATTATCATTTGTCAAATCAAAACTACAATGTTGTTTGCTATAACTACAATAAGGTTAGACATATGAGAAGAGATTGATGGATGCATGAAAGATATGATCATAGAAATTCAAGGAACATATATGATTATTTCTCTAACAATATGATATGCTATAGATGTCATAAGTTAGGACATAAGGCACAACATTGCAGAAGTAAGTTGAAGAAATCATCTGGTAACAATAAGGAAATAGTTGATCTGATTAAGAAAAACAAAGAACATGTTTGGGTTTGGAAAAGAAAATTGGATCCAAGAAAAGCACACCCTGACCTTGTGCACATTGCACAAGTAGCTTCATTTGTTCCATGAGAAGTAGCACGTTATAAGGGGAGGTATTCCATGCTATATCCTTACCCCAAGGACAACTAAAAGTAGAGATAGTTCTTTTAGATAGTGACAGTGAGTTTAAAACTAAGACATGGTTGATATCTGAATGAAAGTGATGATACTGATTCGGTGAGAACAGTTCTACAGAGTTTCAAATAGTTTTGCTTGGTGAAAGCGATTGGTGTTTGTATTAGTTTCTTTTTCTCATTATGACACAATGTTTTCTTGCCATGATTTTGATAGTATTCTGATTGTGACAGTTGATGAAGTATGTTTTTTTTTGTACCTTTGATAGTAAATATCTGTCAAACACATTGTTGGTAAGTACAGAATCAGAATCTGCAGACCTAGTCAGCATCTTTTGGTTTCAGTTTTCCTGATGACAGGATGTTCTTGAGGTTATTGTTTTTGCTTCTGTCAAGTTAAGTATAAGTCATATTAGTGATGTTTTTGACTCACAACCTGATGATAAAAATAATCCTAGTATGTTTTAATGCTCATAGATATGGGGAGTATGTTAATGTTATTATCAGACATGACACTCTAAGATCATTCTGTTACAATTATTGTATTACATTTTTCTTGGCACTGGTGTCTGAGAAATAGTAAAAAATCTTAGATGTGACATGTTGGTAGATATTGGCACAGTAGATTGGTTGTGACTTGTTCAATTTACAGTCAAAGTGACAAGCATAGTACACAAGTTTGGTTCAGGACAGTTTCAAGGACAAGGATGAGACAAACATGGTTCAATTCAAGACCAAGCAATGATTATATTCTTCAATAGCAATATCAAATAGGGGTAATAATAGTTATATGATGACATTATGCAATAGTCAGTAATTTGGGTCATAGTCAGTGGTCAGTGATTTGTCTCTCTGACAAAATTAAGTATCTGCAGTGAATGGTTGACAGTGGTTCTGAATGTGATAGTGGACTATTATATAACTATGCTACACCAGTATGAGATCATCAGTCTCTATTTTCATGCTCTGACAGCAATTTATGGTGACTATTCTGATAGCAACAGTTCTGATAGTTACTTGACAACTTTTATATCAATGAATTTCATGGACAATGCATAGATTGGCAGTAACATGACAAGCTTTCTTGTCATTTATGGTTCTCAATGGCAGTACTCTTGATTTGTCACAGAGCTCGTTAAGGACAGTATTCTTTAAAATAATGTTATCTTGTTGCAGGACGATAGTGAAAGGACAATGATCTTATTTGTTGCAGAGGTACACTAAGAGGTCTATCACAAACTTTTCTTCAAGATACTCTCTATATTATCTGTCAGCATTCTGTTGTTGTAATTGCAAGTACTTTGCTAGACATGTATGCAAAATTTAGAAGCATAGATAAGAAACATGAATTATATGTTTGCTCACCTCAAAGAAATGTGGTTTCATTAGTCATAATCCAATTATGAATGTTCATTCAATAACTAAGGCAGAGCAGTTTATATAGCTTTGAAACAGGGTATGGCATCTATCACAGTATAAGGCAAGAAGGAGATGGTACTATGTTGCTCTTGGTAATGTTTGATAATGCCATCTGATAAGAATACTTGTAAGTATTAGTTTGAAAGATAATACTATGTATTGACAAGGTTGATGAAGAGATCATCAATGAGAAGACAATGTAGATACTAGTGTTGTTTGTTTCAATATTTCAAAATGGTTTAAGTCTCTTAAGATGTATGGTGATATGATGCTTCATACAAATGTGCAATAAAAATTGTGTGAGAACAGTATCTTAGAAACCAGATATTTATTGTTGAGTATGCAGATATTGAAAGTTATCTTGTAATATAGATCATGGGTATGGTTGTGTTGTTGTGGTATGAAGAGATCTTGACATCATATTCAGTTTACAACATAGTGATATATTGTTGTCACAATGTGTATTGCTAGGACAGGGGTTATTGTTTTTAGCATCATAATAATGGTGATAGTTTGGCACGGGCTATACAAGATAGTTGAGGTTGTTTCCCTGATGATCAATTCAAGGGTTGTTCTTTGCTTGTTCAGTTATGACAGTAACATGTTGACTTGACAGTGATGTCATGCATTTTCATGGTGACAGTATTATATGACAGTGAATAAACATAGACATTTTTTGTTGTTGGACTCAGGGGGAGTTTCTTGCATACTTATATTCCCTAATGGATTTTAGTATCTTATGATAGTTGGCTTAATTTCTACTTGATGATTGGCATTACTTATAACAACATTCTTAGTTGTTTGTCCACTTTTATGCTTATTATGGTGCTAACATCTTCTTCTTGTTTCAAATATTCTAGATGAGACAGCCTTGGTATGAATGGTATGTTTTTAATCATTGCTTATAATGCACATTTCAGGCTTTATGTATGTTGCAGACATTTGCATTCTTTCACTCCTTTTGCCCTGATGTCAAAAACGGGGAGAAGAGAGGTGTTTTCCTATCATGGACAAAGGGGGAGTATTCTTACATTATCCTCCTCTGTTGTTGTCCCTGATGTTCAAACACTTGGATTTTCACAGTTGTTCAACCTCTTGGCTTCTGATGTGATAATGATGCTCTTGGTGTTTACTCAGTGGCGTATGATGGTTTACCTGCTTTACTCAGTTGATATCATTATACTATCATGCTCAGTGTGTTCAGTGTGGTTCTTTCATGTGGCTTGTAAAACATATTCAGTAGTTGACAGTTGACTATGTAGTTTATAGCTTTTCATCACGATTCAATTTCCATTTGGCTTACATGTTTACATATTCTTGGCAAACATGATGACATTCGTTTGGACAATATGATACAATTTGTCACATCTTCTAGCATTTTGGTATCTTCAAAAATCATGTTCATCATGATACAGTGCTTTGATCATATTGCTTGATCCTGATATGGTATCTTTGACATACATTTGATTTGGTATTTGACACTTGACACAGTTCATTATAACACAATACATTATGGTTTTGATCATATTAGTATTGTGCTATATTTTTTTTTTATGAAATGCTCTCATGAGGATAGGACTTTACAAGTCTACAAAAACAAAGGCAAGTCTATAAAAACAAAGACAGATTCCTTTTCTAAAGTGTTGATCTTGGTGTTCCCTAAGGCATTGGAAATAAACTCTATAAAAATAAAGACACATTCCTTTTCTAAAGTGTTGACCTCGGTGTTTCCTAAGTAATTGGAAATAAAACAAGAAATATATTCTATTTCAAGACATAATATTTGAAAGATATATGACCTATTGAATAGGTCGTAGGAGTCTTTGAAGGTCAAAAGGCATTAAGTTGCAATGTTTTCATGGCCTCCTTTTAGGGTTAATGAGGACTACTGGTTAAGTGGATCAAAAAGCATGCAGAGTACTTTTGTCACTTCTTTTCATCATTTGGTTTCTTGACTTCGTATGCTAGGGGTTTCATTTGTATGAAGTTTTTGCAAAGATTCAGTTATCATGGGGATTTGACAGTGCAGCATGCTCATTTGTTGACTGAATCCTTGACAATGTTGACTATGCAAAGAATTAAGTTTTCGAAGACATTTTTCAAACATGTGACTTCATTTCTTTCTGGTTTGTTTTTTGCGTCAGTTTATCTATCTTTTCTTTCAAAAATTTTAAGTATTTACTCAAGCAAGTATATTTAAAGGTTTGTGATAAATTAGTGATTAAATATGGTCATATTCTTGACAAGGGTTTCTATATTCGAAGTTCTTGCATTTGATAGAAATAGCATGTTAGATTTTTTCTTTCGGTCTATGGATCTTTGAAGACAAAATGGAAGGATACCCACAAATGGTATATTTGGGGTTTCACTCTGAATAATTCTTTTTCTATGAAGGGTTTGGAATATTTTAATGACTCTGATCTTTTGAGAAAAGGGCTGATTTAATGGCTAGAAGTTAACTGTGTTATAGGGTTTTCTTTCTCTTTCGAGGTTTGTCACATCATGAAGAGACTATTTTGTTTGCTTTTGAATCATGTCAATAATAAGGACACACATTATAGTTTTTATATTATGGGTACATGAAATTCTGGTACAAACAGTTATAACAGCTAAATTAGTTGTCAAATGATCTCTTGTTCAGTTATACTTGAGTTCTGTATAATAAGGAAAGTTTTGAGTATTGTTATAATTCTGGAAGCAGTTGCAATCAGTTTCATGTTTTAGTTATTTGGTTCAGTTGTACTCGGTTGAAAATCCAGTTATTACCTGAAACAGTTTTATGGAAATGGTTATCTCTTCAAACTTTCTCATGAGAAGAGGAAGATATTTTGAAATGTATAAACAAGGGCTTCGAACAAAAATTGTGAAGTTGTGTATATATCTAATATAATGTGAATGATGTAGGGTTTACAAAATTTGTACATGCATTATTGATATTATATTAGTCTGGATCAAAGCAAAACAGAGTATCCCTCTATATTTTTTTTTCTTCATGATTAAAGCATGTAGTGAAAGGTCAAGTCAGTGAGACAAGAAATGACCTTTGCCAGTGAGACAATTGTAGCCAGTGAGGCTTGATTTAATCACCAGTGTGGCATGTATTTAGTGAGATTCTTTTATTAAGACAGTGAGGCAATTTTTCGAGTGGTTTTTATGCCCTGGAGGGTTTTCCACTCAGGGCAATATCTGTGTTATGGTTTGTCATTGATGAGTTTGATTCTCATGTCTATTTTTTTATCATGTGTCATTTGTCTTAAAGTCATTTAATTTACTTTGATCTATATGAACACATACTAGACTTTTATCACTATCTGAAACAATAATACTATGCATGAATGAGTCATTATTTTTAGTCTCAATATTGAGTTGATGCTTTCTTGACTTTGATCAATCTGTTTAGTTGTCGAAACCTTTCATGATGTCATCTGGAGTCAATGGGAATTGTTTTTGTATCAAAGTTTTGAAATACAAATTTCCAGGTTACTAAGTCTTGTATACCACTGATTCACTCCCCCTCTTAGTGGTATTGTGCTCCAACAAGTGGTATTAGTGCCAAACCCTTGCAAGAAGCCTAACCAACTTAAGGGTTCCCGGAAGTGGACTAGAATGGGTAAAAAGAATAGGAATTAGGCCTTGAGTAGAGAAAAGATAGATGCTGATCATAAAATTGAAAAACAAGTCTCAGTTAAGTCCAGCAATGGATTGTTGCAAGAGTCAACAATGAATATAGATACAAAGTGTCATAAAGAAATCAGTCCTGCAGTTAAGAATCATGACAATGTGAATGTGAGTAGACATGATTTTGACGATTTTGTAGTTGAATTTGATGATGAAGAAGGAGACCTATTTGTGGATGAATATGATTATGAATAGGATTGTGAGACTAATTTAAAAGAAGAACTCATGTGTGCCTTGGATACAATCAAGGAATTTAGGAGGGAAAATAAGAGATTAGAAGAGCAACTTCAACAAGAGATGGAATTCAAGAACAAGGTATGTTCAGATTTTGAAAAAGATTCTTAAGAGTTTAAAAATGCCAGAAATCATATTGCAGAATTAAAAAGTCATGTTAATGAATCTGATAAATTGATTATTAGTCTAAAAACTAAAATTGAGGAAGCAAAAAGAATAAAAGATGTAACAAATTTTGATCTTGAGGTGAAAAGAATTGAATGTCTGAGACTTGAAAGTGAAGTTGTCAATCTAAAGAATAGTCTGGATGTTGTCAAAATACAGAAGTTTGTGAAAGGCACAAATGATTTAGATGAAATACTAAGTAGTCAGAAAAACTACAAGGATCATTTTGGCTTAGGATATGAAAAAAAGGAAAGCACTAGTGTTAAAGATGAAGTTAAAAAGCAAATAGTTTTTGCAACAGCAGATAGGAAGAGTTGCAAGCTTAGGCAAACTCCTAGGCAGAAGATAGATCTGAATTATCATTCAACTATTTCTGATGACAACAAGAATAGAGTAAAGGATAAAACTACTGATATTGGGAGAAGAAGAACTAACAGTTTTTCAAGACCTTCATCTATCAGGCAATATCATTCAGTCAGGTATAACTATTCTCAGTTTCATGGTTATTGCTATGTCTGTCATAAGTACGATCATAGAGCTAGGAATTGTAGTTATCATCATTTGTCAAATCAAAACTACAATGTTGTTTGCTATAATTGCAATAAGGTTGGACATATGAGAAGAGATTGCTAGATGCATGAAAGATATGATCATAGAAATTCAAGGAACATATATCATTATTTCTCTAACAATATGATATGCTATAGATGTCATAAGTTAGGATATAAGGCACAACATTGCAGAAGTAAGTTGAAGAAATCATCTGGTAACAATAAGGAAATAGTTGATCTGATTAAGAAAAACAAAGAACATGTTTGGGTTTGGAAAACAAAATTGGATCCAAGAAAAGCACACCGTGACCTTGTGAACACTACAAAAGTAGCTTCATTTGTTCCATGAGAAGTAGCATGTTGTAAGGGGAGGTATTCCATGCTCTATCCTTACCCCAAGGACAACTAGAAGCAGAGATAGTTCCTTTAGACAGTGACAATGACTTTAAAACTAAGACATGGTTGATATCTGAATGAAACTGATGATACTGATTCAGTGAGAATAGTTATACAAAGTTTTGAATAGTTTTGCTTGGTGAAAGCGATTGGTGTTTGTATTAGTTTCTTTCTCTCATGATGATACAATGTTTTCTTGCCATGATTCTGATAGTATTCTGATGGTGACTGTTGATGAAGTATGTTTTTTTTTGTACTTTTGATAGTAAATATTGTTGGTAAGTGCAGAATTAGAATCTGCAAACCTAGTTAGCATCTTTTGGTTTCAGTTTTCCTGATGACAGGATGTTCTTGAGGTTATTGTTCTTGCTTCTTTCAAGTTAATTATAAGTCATATTAGTGATGCTTTTTTCTCACATCCTGATGATGAAAATAGTCCTAGTATTTTTTAATGCTCATAGATATGGGGAGTATATTAATGTTATTATCAGACATGATGATGCTCTAAGATCATTTTGTTATCATTATTGTATTACATTTTTCTTGGCACTGGTGTCTGAGAAATAGTCAAAAATCTCAGATGTGATATGTTGGCAGAGATTGACACAGCAGATTGGTTGTGACTTGTTCAATTCACAGTCAAAGTGACAAGCATAGTACACAAGTTTGGTTCAGGACAGTTCCAAAGACAGGGATGAGACAAACATGGTTCAATTGAAGATGAAGCAATGATTATATTCTTCAATAGCAATATCAAACAGGGGTAGTACTAGTTGTATGATGACATTATGCAATAGTCGGTAATTTGGGTGACAGTCAGTGGTTAGTGATTTGTCTCTCTGACAAATTTAAGTATCTGCAGTGAATGGTTGACAGTGGTTCTGAATGTGATAGTGGACTATTATATAACCATAATACACCAGTATGAGATCATCAGTCTCTATTTTCATGCTCTGATAGTAATTTATGGTGACTATTCTAATAGCAACAGTTCTGATAGTTACTTGCCAACTTTTATATTAGTGAATTTCATGGACAGTGCACATACTAGCAGTAACATGACAAGCTTTTTTGTCATTTGTCGTTGTCAGTGCCAGTACTCTTGATTTGTCATAGAGTTCTTTAAGGACAATATTCTTTAACATAATCTTGTCTTGCTGCAGGACAATAGTGAAAGGACAATGATCTTATTTGTTGCAGAGATACACTAAGAGGTCTATCACAAACTTTTCTTCAGGATACTCTCTACATTATTTGTCAGCATTCTGTAGTTGTAATTGCAAGTACGCTGGTAGACATGTATGCAAAATTTAGAAGCATACATAAGAAACACTAATTATTTGTTTGCTCACCTCAAAGAAATGTGGTTTCATCAGTCATAATCTAATTATGAATTTTCATTCAATAACTAAGGTAGAGCAGTTTATATAGCTTTGAAACAGGGTATGGCATCTATCATAGTATAAGGAAAGAAGGAGATGGTACTATGTTTCTCTTGGTAATGTTTGATAATGTCATCTAATAAGAATACTTGTAAGTATTAGTTTGAATGATAATACTATGTATTGACAAGGTTGATGAAGCAATCATCAATGAGAAGACAATGCAGATACTAGTGTTGTTTGTTTCAAGATTTCAAGATGGTTTAAGTTTCTTAAGATGTATGATGATATGATGCTTCATACAAATGTGCACTAAAAATTGTGTGAGAATAGTATCTTACAAACTAGATATTTATTGTTGAGTATGCAGACACTGAAAGTTATCTTATAATATAGATCAGGGGTATGGTTGTATTGCTATGGTATGAAGAGATCTTGACATCATATTTAGTTTACAACGTAGTGATATGTTGTTGTCACAGTGTGTATTGCCAGGACAGAGGTTATTGTTTTTAGCATCATAACAATGGTGATAGTTCGACACAGGCTATACAAGATAGTTGAGGTTGTTGCCCTGATGATCAATTCAAGGGTTGTTCTCTGCTTGTTCAGTTATGATAGTAACATGTTGACTTGACAATGATGTCATGCATTTTCATTGTGATAGTATTATATGACAGTGAATAAACAGAAACATTTTTTCATTGTTGGACTCAGGGGGAGTTTCTTGCATACTTCTGTTCCCTGATGGTTTTCAGTATCTTATGACAGTTGAATTAATTTCTACTTGATGATTGGCATTACTTATAAGAACATTTTGAGTTGTTTATCCATTTTTATGCTTATTATGGTGCTGACATCTTCTTCTTGTTTCAGATATTCTGGATGAGACAACCTTGGTATAATTGATAGCCTTGATATGAATGGTATGTTTTTAATCATTGGTTATAATGTACATTTCAGGCTTTATGTATGTTGCAGACATTTGCAATCTTTCACTCCCTTTTCCTTGATGTCAAAAGGGGGGAGAAGAGAGGTGTTTTCCCATCATGGACAAAGGGGGAGTATTCTTGCTTTATCCTCCTCTATTGTTGTCCCTGATGTTCAAACACTTGGCTTTTCATGGTTGTTCAACCTCTTTGCTTCTGATGTGATAATGATGCTCTTGGTGTTTACTCGGTGGTCTATGATGGTTTACTTGCTTTGCTCAGTTGATATCATTATACTATGGTGGTCAATGTGGTTCTTTCATGTTGCTTGGAAAACATATTCAGTAATTGATAGTTGACTATGTAGTTTACAGCTTTTCATCATGATTCAGTTTCCATTTGGCTTACATGTGTGCATATTCTTGGCAAACATGATGACATTTGTTTGGACAATATGATACAATTTGTCACATCTTCTGGTAGTTTGGTATCTTCAAAAATCATGTTCATAATGATACAGTGCTTTGATCATATTGCTTGATCCTGATATGGTATCTTTGACATACACTTGATTTGGTATTTCGCACTTGACACTCATTATGGTTTTGATCATATTAGTATTGTGCTATATTTTTTTGATGACATGCTCTCATGAGGATAGGACTTTACAAGTCTACAAAAACAAAGGCAAGTATATAAAAACAAAGACACATTGCTTTTCTATAGTGTTGACCTTGGTGTTCCTTAAGGCATTAGAAATATACTCTCTAAAAATAAAGACACATTCCTTTTCTAAAGTGTTGACCTCGGTGTTTCCTAAGGCATTGGAAATAAAACAAGAAATATATTCTATTTTGGGACATAATATTTGAAAGATATATGACCTATTGAATAGGTCATAGGAGTCTTTGAATGTCAAAATGCATTAAGTTGCAATGTTTTCACGGCCTCCTTGTAGGGTTAACGGGGACTACTAGTTAAGTGGATCAAAAAGCATGCAGAGTATTTTCGTCACTTCTTTTCATCATTTGGTTTCTTGACTTTGTATGCTAGGGTTTTCATTTATATGAAGCTTTTGCAAAGACTCAGTTATCATGGGGATTTGACAGTGCAGAGTGCTCAGTTGTTGACTGAATCCCTAACAATGCTGACTATGGAAAGAATTAAGTTTTTGGAGACATGTTACAAACAGGTGACTTCGTTTCTTTCTGGTTTTTTTTATATGTTTATCTATCTTTTCTTTCAGAATTTTTAAGGATTTTCTCAAGCAAGTATATTTAAAGGTTTGTGATAAATCAGTGATTAAATATGGTCATATTGTTGACAAGGGTTTCTATATTCAAAATTCTTGCATTTGATAGAAACATGTTAGATTTTTTCTTTCAGTCTATGGATCTTTGAAAACAAAATGGAAGGATACCAATGAAAGGCATATTTGGGGTTTCACTCTAAAGAATTCTTTTTCTGTCAAGGGTTTTGAATATTTTTATGTCTTTGATCTTTTGAGAAAAGGGCAGATTTCATGGTTGGTAGTTAACTGTGTTATAGAGTTTTCTTTCTCTTTCAAGGTTTGTCACATTATGAAGAGACTATTTTGTTTGCTTTTGAATCATGTCAATAATAAGGATAGACATTATAGTTCTTCTATTATGGGTACTTGAAATTCTAGTACAGACAGTTATAACAACTAAATTAGTTGTCAAATGATCTCTTGTTCAGTTATACTCGAGTTCTGTATAATAAGGAAAGTTTTTGAGTATGGTTATAATTCTGGAAGCAGTTGCAATCAGTTTCATGTTTCAGTTATTTGGTTTAGTTGTACTCGGTTGGAAATCCAATTATTACCTGAAATAGTTTTACATTGATGAGTTTGATTCTCATGTCTATTTGATGATCATGTGTCATCTGTCTTAAAGTCATTCAATTTACTTTGATCTATATGAGCACATACTAGAATTTTATCACTATTTGAAACAATAATAATGTGCACAAATGAGTCATCATTTTTAGTCTCAATGTTGAGTTGATGCATTCTTGACTTTGATCAATCTATTGAGTTGTCCAAATCTTTCATGATGTCATCCACAGTCAATGGGAATTGTTTTTGTATCAAAGTTTTGAAATACAAATTTTAAGGTCACTAAGTCCTACATACCACTGATTCACCCCCCCTCTTAGTGGTATTGTGCTCTAACAAGTGGTATCAGAGCCAGACCCTTGCAAGAAGTCTAACCTACTTAAGGGTTCTAAGAAGTGGAGTACAATGGGTAAAAAGAATAGCAATAAGGCCTTGAGTAGAGAAAAGATAGATGTTGATCATAAAATTGAAAAACAAGTCTCAGTTAAGTCCAATAATGGATTGTTGCATGAGTCAACCATGAATATCAATACAAAGTGTCATAAAGAAACTAGTCCTGCAGTTAAGAATCATGACAATGTGAATGTGAGTAGACATGAATTTGACGATTTTGTAGTTGAATTTGATGACGAATAAGGAGACCTATTTGTGGATGACTATGATTATGAACAGGATTGTGAGACTAATTGAAAAGAAGAACTCATGTGTGCCTTGGATACAATGAAGGAATTTAGGAAGGAAAATAAGAGATTAGAAGAGCAACTTCAACAAGAGATGGAATTCAAGAACAATGTAT
This sequence comes from Cunninghamia lanceolata, assembly GCA_027924645.1. NCBI lineage: Eukaryota > Viridiplantae > Streptophyta > Pinopsida > Cupressales > Cupressaceae > Cunninghamia > Cunninghamia lanceolata. Next base: position 3,517,601 of record BSBN01000236.1, read on the forward strand.
GTTCAAATTTTGAAAAACCTTCTTTAGAGTTTAAAAATGCCAAAAATCAGATTGTAGAATTAAAAAGTCATGTTAATGAATCTGATAAATTGATTATTAGTCTAAAAACTAAAATTGAGAAAGCAAAAAGAATAAAAGATGTAACAAATTATGATCTTGAGGTGAAAAGAATTGAATGTCTGAGACTTGAAAGTGAAGTTGTCAATCTAAAGAATAGTCTGGATGTTGTCAAAATATAGAAGTTTGTGAAAGGCACAAATGCTTAGATGAAATAGTAAGTAGTCATAAAAACTACAAGGATCATTTTGGCTTAGGATATGAAAAAGGGGAAAGATCTGGTATTAAAGATGAAGTTAAAAAGGAAATAGTTTTTGCAATAGCAAATAGGAAGAGTTACAAGGTTAGGCAGACTCCTAGGCAGAAGATAGATCTAAATTATCATTCTACTATTTCTGATGACGACAAGAAGAGAGCAAAGGATAAAACTGCTGATATTGGGAGAAGAAGAACTAACAGTTTTTCAAAACCTTCATCTATCAGGAAATATCATTCGATTAGGTATAACTATTCTCAGTTTCATGGTTATTGCTCTATCTGTCATAAGTACGGTCATAGAGCTAGGAATTGTAGTTATTATCATTTGTCAAATCAAAACTACAATGTTGTTTGCTATAACTGCAATAAGGTTAGACATATGAGAAGAGATTGTTGGATGCATGAAAGATATGATCATAGAAATTCAACGAACATATATCATTATTTCTCTAACAATATGATATGCTATAGATGTCATAAGTTAGGACATAAGGCACAACATTGCAGAAGTAAGTTGAAGAAATCATCTGGTAACAATAAGGAAATAGTTGATTTGATTAAGAAAAATAAAGAACATGTTTGGGTTTGGAAAAGAAAATTAGATCCAAGAAAAGCACACCCTGACCTTGTGCACATTGCACAAGTAGCTTCATTTGTTCCATGAGAAGTAGCACATTGTAAGGGCAGGTATTCCATGCTCTATCCTTACCCCAAGGAGAAATAAAAGTAGATATAGTTCTTTTAGATAGTGAAAATGAGTTTAAAACTAAGACATGGTTGATATCTGAATGAAACTAATGATACTGATTCAATGAGAACAATTATACAGAGTTTTGAATAGTTTTGCTTGGTGAAAGCAATTGGTGTTTGTATTAGTTTCTTTTTCTGATGATGACACAATGTTTTCTTGCCATGATTCTAATAGTATCCTGATGGTGACAGTTGATGAAGTATGTTTTTTTTTGTACTTTTGATAGTAAATATCTATCAAACACATTGTTGGTAAGTGCAGAATCAGAATCTACAAACCTAGTCAGCATCTTTTGGTTTTAGTTTGCCTGATGACAGGATGTTCTTGAGGTTATTGTTCTTGCTTCTGTCAAGTTAATTATAAGTCATACTAGTGATGTTTTTGACTCACAACCTGATGATGAAAATAGTCCTAGTATGTTTTAGTGCTCATAGATATGGGGAGTATATTAATGTTATTATCAGACATGATGCTCTATGATCATTTTGTTATCATTATTGTATTACATTTTTCTTGGCACTGGTGTTTGAGAAGTAGTCAAAAATATCAAATGTGACATGTTGGTAGAGATTGGCACAGCAGATTGGTTGTGACTTGTTCAATTCACAGTCAACGTGACAAGCACAGTACACAAGTTTGATTTAGGATAGTTCCAAGGACAAGGATGAGACAAACATGGTTCAATTGAAGACAAAGCAATGATTATATTCTTCAATAGCAATATCAAATAGGGGTAGTAATAGTTGTATGATAACATTATGCAATAGTTAGTAATTTGGGTCACAGTCAGTGGTCAGTGATTTGTCTCTCTGACAAAATTAAGTATCAGCAGTGAATGGTTGACAGTGGTTTTGAATGTGATAGTGGACTATTATATAACTATGCTACAACAGTAGAGATCATCAGTCTCTATTTTCATGCTCTAACAGCAATTTATGGTGACTATTCTGATAGCAACAGTTCTGATAGTTACTTGACAACTTTTATATCAGTGAATTTCATGGACAGTACATAGCTTGGCAGTAACATGACAAGCTTTCTTGTCATTTGTGGTTGTCAGTGGCAGTACTCTTGATTTGTCACATAGCTCTTTAAGGAAACTTTTCTTCAAGATACTCTCGGCATTATCTGTTAGCATTCTGTAGTTGTAATTGCAAGTACTCTGGTAGACATGTATGCAAAATTTAGAAGCATAGATAAGAAACATGAATTATGTTTGCTCACATCAAATAAATGTGGTTTCATCAGTCATAATCCAATTATGAATGTTCATTCAATAACTAAGGCAGAGCAGTTTATATAGCTTTGAAACAAGGCATGTCATCTATCACAGCATAAGGCAAGAAGGAGATGGTACTATGTTTCTCTTGGCAATGTTTGATAATGTCATCTAATAAGAATACTTGTAAGTATTAGTTTGAATGATAATACTATGTATTGACAAGATTGATGGAGCAATCATCAATGAGAAGACAATGCAAATACTAGTGTTCTTTGTTTCAAGATTTCAAGATGGTTTAAGTTTCTTAAAATGTATGATGATATGATGCTTCATACAAATGTGCACTAAAAATTGTGTGAGAATAGTATCTTACAAACTAGATATTTATTGTTGAGTATGCAGACATTGAAAGTTATCTTTTAATACAGATTAGGGGTATGGTTATATTACTATGTTATGAAGAGATCTTGACATCATATTCAGTTTACAACACAGTGATATCGTGTTGTCACAGTGTGTATAGCCAGGACAAAGGTTATTATTTTTAGCATCATAATAATGGTGATAGTTTGACACAGGCTATACAAGACAGTTGAGGTTGTTGCCTTGATGATCAATTCAAGGGTTGTTCTCTGCTTGTTCAGTTATGACAGTAACATGTTGACTTGACAGTGATGTCATGCATTTTCATGGTGACAGTATTATATGATAGTGAATAAATAGAGACATTTTCTGTTGTTGGACTTAGGGGGATTTTCTTGCATACTTCTGTTCCCTGATGGTTTTCAGTATCTTATGATAGTTGGCTCAATTTCTACTTGATGATTGGCATCACTTATAACAACATTCTCAGTTGTTTGTCCATTTTTATGCTTATTATGGTGCTGACATCTTCTTCTTCTTTCAGATATTCTGGATGAGACAGCCTTGGTATGAATGGTATATTTTTAATCATTGCTTATAATGCACATTTTAGGCTTTATGTATGTTGCAGACATTTGCATTCTTTCACTCTCTTTGCCCTGATGTCAAAAAGGGGGAGAAGAGAGGTGTTTTCCCATCATGGTCAAAGGGGGAGTATTCTTGCTTTATCCTCCTCTGTTGTTCTTCTTGATGTTCAAACACTTGGCTTTTCATGGTTGTTCAATCTCTTGGGTTCTGATGTGATAATGATGCTCTTGGTGTTTACTCAGTGGTCTATGACAATTTACTTGCTTTGCTCAGTTGATATCATTATACTATGGTGCTCAGTGTGCTCAATGTGGTTGTTTCATGTGGCTTGTAAAACATATTCAACAGTTGACAGTTGACTATATAGTTTACAGCTTTTGATCATGATTCAGTTTCCATTTGGCTTACATGTTTGCATATTCTTAGCAAACATGATGACATTCGTTTGGACAATATGATACAATTTGTCACATCTTCTGGCAGTTTGGTATCTTCAAAAATCATGTTCATCATGATACAGTGCTTTGATCATATTGCTTGATCCTAATATGGTATCTTTGACATACATTTGATTTGGTATTTGGCACTTGACACAGTTCATTATAACACAGTACATTATGGTTTTGATCATATTAGTATTGTGCTATATTTTTTTTATGACATGCTCTCATGAGGATAGCACTTTACAAGTCTACAAAAACAAAGGCAAGTCTATAAAAACAAAGAGATGTTCCTTTTCTAAAGTGTTGACCTCGGTGTTCCCTAAGGCATTGGAAATAAACTCTATAAAAACAAAGACGTATTCCTTTTCTCAAGTGTTGACCTCGGTGTTTCCTAAGGCATTGGAAATAAAACAAGAAATATATTCTATTTTGGGACATAATATTTGAAAGATATATGACCTATTGAATAGGTCGTAGGAGTCTTTGAAGGTCAAAAGGCATTAAGTTGCAATGTTTTCACAGCCTCCTTTTAGGGTTAACAGGGACTACTAGTTAAGTGGATCAAAAAGCATGCAGAGTATTTTCGTCACTTCTTTTCATCATTTGGTTTCTTGACTTCGTATGCTAGGGTTTTCATTTGTATGAATCTTTTGCAAAGATTCAGTTATCATGGGGATTTGACAGTATAGCGTGCTCATTTGTTGACTGAATCCCTGACAATGTTGACTATGGAAAGAATTACGTTTTCAAAGTCATGTGTCAAATAGGTGACTTCATTTCTTTCTGGTTTGTTTGTTGCATCAGTTTATCTATCTTTTCTTTCATAATTTTTAAGGATTTACTCAAGCAAGTATATTTAAAGGTTTGTGATAAATCAGTGATTAAATATGGTCATATTGTTGACAAGGGTTTCTATATTCGAAGTTCTTGCATTTGATAGAAACAACATGTTAGTTTTTTCTTTCAGTCTGTGGATCTTTGAAGACAAAATAGAAGGATACCCACAAAAGGTATATTTGGGGTTTCACTCTAAAGAATTCTTTTTCTATCAAGGGTTTTGAATATTTTTATGACTCTGATCTTTTGAGAAAAGGGTAGATTTAATGGCTGGCAGTTAATTGTGTTATAGAGTTTTCTTTCTCTTTCGAGGTTTGTCACATTATGAAGAGACTATTTTGTTTACTTTTGAATCATGTCAATAATAAGGACACACATTATAGTTTTTCAAATTCTGGTACAGATAGTTATAACAGCTAAATCAATTGTCAAATGATCTCTTGTTCTGTTATACTCGAGTTCTATATAATAAGGAAAGTTTTTGAGTATTGTTATAATTATGGAAGAAGTTGCAATCAGTTTCATGTTTTAGTTATTTGGTTCAGTTGTACTTGGTTGAAAATCCAGTTATTACCTGAAATAATTTTATGGAAATGGCTATCTCTTCAAACTTTCTCATGAGAAGAGGAAGATATTTTGAAATGTATAAAAAGGGGCTTTGAACAAAAATTGTGAAGTTGTGTATACATCTGATATAATGTGAATGATGTAGAGTGTACAAAATTTGTACATGCATTATTGATATTATAGTAGTCTGGAACAAAGTGAAACAGAGTATCCCTCTGTATTTGTTTTTCTTCATGATTAAAGCATGTATTGAAAGATCAAGTCAGTGAGACAAGAAATGACCTTTGCCAGTGAGGCTTGATTTAATCGCCAGTGAGGCCTGTAATCAGTGAGATTCTTTTATTAAGCCAATGAGGCACTTTTTCGAGTGGTTTTTATGCCCCGGAGGGTTTTCCACTTAGGACAATATCTGTGTTATGGTTTGTCATTGATGAGTTTGATTCTCATGTCTATTTGCTGATCATGTGTCATTTGTCTTAAAGTCATTTAATTTACTTTGATCTATATGAACACATACTAGACTTTTATCACTAGCTGAAACAATAATACTGTGCACGAATGAGTCATTATTTTTAGTCTCAATATTGAGTTGATGCATTCTTGACTTTGATCAATCTGTTGAGTTGTCCAAATCTTTCATGATGTCATTTACAGTCAATGGGAATTGTTTCTGTATCAAAGTTTTGAAATACAAATTTTAAGGTCACTAAGTCCTACATACCACTGATTCACCCCCCTCAGTGGTATTGTGCTCCAACAGTAACTCCTCTGCACGTAGCTACGAAGCATGACAACAGAGAGCTGCTCAGGCGGGTGAACTTTTGGGTGCCTCTCGCTCTTAAAGAAGCTCGGAAAGCAACTGATTACGCCGGACGGACTCCGCTACATTTGGAAGCTTTTGAAGGGGTTGAAGATACTGTCAAACTATTTCTCGAATATGGATCGGATCCTTTCCAACGATACATTGGTGGGAAAACGGCACTACACAATGCTGTGACAAACAGAAACGCTGCAAAAAAGATAGTGGAGGCGCTATTGGATCATTTAAAAGAAGACAAAAAAGAAAAGGCTCTTCTCCTCTGGATTTCGGCAGTACATATCGGCACTGCAGACCAAACAGAAGGCATAGATTTAGATCTTAAAAGATTTCTGGAATATGAGAAATCTCAAACTTTCAAGAAAGTAAATGTGTTAAGAGGAAGCAGCAATATCAAGAGACGCAAGATTGACATTGGAGCTTCTCAACCGAGGTGGCAATATTACATCTATTAAGGATGATTCTGCATTCCGCTTCGGTATGTACCATTCATGTTCTACTTAAATATCAGTGATTGAACTGTCGAACAGTGAATGGAAATTTTAGATTCCACATTCATTACACTTATTTTGTTGATTTTTTCTCATGTTTACGGTAACAACATTTATGTGGTTGGTGGCTGTTCTTAAATATTATTCACTTCATGAATCAAAGGTCAATTTTGACCAATAAAAATAAGACAAATATTTACCACTTTCTATTGTGAATAAGGTGTAAAATTGTTATTGGCTGTTTGACTATTGAAATGGATGATATTTATGTAGAACAGTGGTTGGCAGCAACCGCGGTCGTTGAAAAAGATTCTGAGCGCACAACTAACCAGCCTACCTTAGTGGACTCTCTAGGTAATGTATATATAATTGCCAGGCACGTTGTTGTTTTAAAATTTTTTTGGATGAATTCCACTATTCCGCTCCACATATTAGACTGGTAGTCTTGGATTGTTTTAAACCTTTTATTTTTTCTATTTGGTCGATTATTGTTGACCAGTCGATGTGTTAGTTCTGGATGAATTCCACAATCTACCAGCTGTTTAAACTCTTCTTCACCGTAGTTAGTATATATATATATATATATATATATATATATATATATATATATATATATATATATATTTCAAAACTAACTCAAAAGGAAAGTGCAAATGGGAGCAGGACGAAAAGTGTTTGCAGAATGCATATCCGCACATTTTATGAATCCATATATTAAATCTCCTATCATGGTAAGCATTTCGGCTGGAAGTGGTTCCGGCAAAAGCAGCCTCTTGCACCAGGTATGTAAACATACTTCATTTCAACGAATCATCTAGAAATTGACATTCACTGTAAACTTTTCCCTCTCGTCAAACTGTGTGGATCCAGGTAGAGGCCTACTTATTGCTTGTAGCTGCGCAACTAGCCTTTCCATTTTTTTGGGACAGTGAACACTGTTTTGGAGCGAAAAATATATCCCTCAGTAGGGAAGGCGAACAAATGCGCAACAAGATTGAGAAAGGAGTTTACAATTCGCTTAAAAACAAGTATGATAGAGAGTTTAAAGATATCGCTCCAAGATTGAGAAAGGAGTTTGCAATTTGCTTAAAAACAAGTATGATAGAGAGTTTAAAGATATCGCTCGACGGCAAAGGCCAGTAAATTCATGTTCTTGAAAGGAACACGAAGTAAATTTTCAAATAAAGACTGTTGGTATTATATTTTTATTAATTCTTAAATTAATTGTAAGATTAATATTTGAATTTTGGCAGAGAATGTCACTTATGTATTTGTCGAGGGAATATCTACCAAAACACAAAGCCGTTTACAAGTCTTTGGCGTGCATGAACTTCAATCAACTGGTGAGATCACTGACTAAATCAGATAAACATATTCCTTTAAACTGTGGATAAACGATGTTGAGGCTTGTAGATGGAGGGAGATGAAAACAAATCAATTTATGAGAGTCAAGGCCAATCACTGGGAGGCGCAGTTCCAAGGATCTTAACGGTGAATTTCAGTGCTGGCAACTATCACGGACGTACAGAAGCTTGGGAGGGTCTGGCAGTTGAGATAACAAAAGAAATTGAGAATTCTATGACTTGGGCCCAGTTATGCAGTACTCGTTGGAGAAATACTTGGAATAGACAGAGTGAGGATTTCTACTTATGCTTCATAATCCCATGTGTTCTTGTGGCAATTGTAGGACCCTGGATTGGGTGGGCAGCATGGAAACTGATAGAACGCGCACCTCCAGCATGGCATTGTGTCAAATGAGTGTTATTACAGTGATGGCACAGATCTACAGTTGTTCAGTGTGGTACTTTGGCACCTCATGTGGGTTCATGTTCAGTGTGGCCCCTTTTGGTAATCATGTTCAGTTTGGCATCTTTCATTGGCAGTTTGGCAGTGATGTCAAACATTATATGACTTTGCATATTTTGTAATTGGCATCGTAATTGTTGTCTTGATTTTTGTCTTGGCACCTTGACATTGGAATATTTGATAACTTGGCACTTGATGGTCTAACATTTGACTTGGTATTAAGTTAAAATATATGGTATATCATATGTTTTGATGACTATGAGCACTTTTTCCTAGCACTCAATTAAACACCTTGCAAAATATTAAGAGAACATCATTGATGTTTCGGGATTAATTTGGTAACTGGTAAAGAAGGTTTTTGACAAAGAATAAATAGTGAAGACGGGTTTCTTTTAGGGTTAATTGGCTCATTTGGTCACTTAGCTCAAAAGGCAAAAATGATGTTTAATCATTTAATTTTCACTATTTGTTATCGTCTCCACGAGGGTTTGGCCGCCATCATAGAAGGGTATGCAGAATCTATGAGGTGACAAGAAGTGGTGTGCATCAAGGACGTTGACAATAGTCTCAAACCCATCATTTCGTCGTTTCAGGTGTATCTAATCCATTATCTTTTTGTTTTAATTTTGAAGGTAGTCTTGTATATATTTCAGTTTGATATATCCACAGGTAAAAGTTTGTCAAAGGTTGAAATGAAGTTCGTTTATTTCTAATCTTTTTTCATTAGGGTCCAGAGTTTTATTGAAAACCTTATTTCAGTTTCAAAAACTCAATTTATTATGATGTCGTAACACCTGTGGTAATACCTATTGTTTATTTTGGTTATAGTTTCAGTTTCATTGAGGAAAGGCATTAACCATGTTTTAATTCATGATAACTGTGATTTCTTTTATGGACAATATTAAGGGCTTTTGGTGATCACCTAACTATTGTTAAGTGTTGCAACTTGAGTTGAACAATTAATCGTGGTTATGGGATGCACAAATGATAATGACATTTTGAGGCAGCAATGACACATTGTTTACTTCTTTTCTTAACCACACGGTAGTTATGGACAACATGACAGTTATAACTGGAAGGGTTAGTTCAACCCTAAACTGTGGTTTAATATTCAGTTATTACCTAAAATAGTTTTATGGAATCGGTTATCTGTTCAAACTGTTTTATGAGAAGAGGAAGATATTATGAAAAGGGCATTGAGCAGAAATTGTGTGTGGTTGTGTATACACCTGATGTAATGTTGAAAATACATTATCATTGACATTAAATCAAAGATTGAGGATCAGTGAAATAGAGTGTCCCTTTGTATTTTTTTCTTCTTCAAGATTGAAGCATGTATTGAAAGGTCAAGTTAGTGAGACAAGAAATGACTTTTGCCAGTGAGGCTTGAATTGTAGCCAGTGAGGCTTGAATCATAGCTAGTGAGGCTTGTAATCAGTGAGATTCATTAAATAAGTCAGTGAGGCATTTTTTGAGTGGTTTTTATGCCCCAGAGGGTTTTCCACTTAGGACAATCTCTGTGTTATGGTTACTTATTCTACTCATGAGTTTTTGTTTATTATTTCATAATTTAACTGTTATATGATGATCATAGTAAATCAGTACAAATGCATAATACATTGATGCTTATCTCAATCCAATCAAGTAACAATCTACCTCTATTGTTTGTCTTGACGAATTGTTCAAATGATTCCTCATAGTTCACAAATAGTTGCTCTATCTTTTCATGCTCACAAGTTGGTTTGATCATTCATCTTGATTCTTAAATAAATGTCTTGCTTTACCATTCAAGGTTGAGGTTTATAGTTAGTAAAAGTTGATTAGGTGCTGCCAAAAACAAGTCTATTTTATAAGACACTGATTCACCCCCCCTCTCAGTGTCTTGCATACTCCAACAAGTGGTATCAGAGCCAGACCCTTGTCTAGTAGGTCTAACCAATGTTAGGGTTTCCTGGTCGTGGAGTACTGTGATGGGTAAGTGTAAAAGAAATAGAAGTCAAAAGAAAAACACCAGTGTCAAGCCAAATGTAGTCTTGTCTCAGGAAACATTTTTGTCAGTTGAGTCAATAAGTGATAATAAGAACAATTTTGTAGAAGAAGATTGTGTTAGTAACCCTGAAGGAGTTGTTGTTTTTGAAGGAGAACAAGAATTTGATGATGAAGAAAGAGATTTCTTTGTATATGAAGAAGTTTGTGGAGTTGATATTGAAGGAGAACTTCTGTGTGCCCTAGATACAATCAAACAACTTAATGAAGAAAATAGGAGGCTAAAAGACTAGATTCAACAAGAAAAAGAATTCAAGGACAAGGTATGTTTAGATTTTGAAAAAGCTTCTTTAGAGTTTGAAAATGCTAGAAATTAGATTGCAGAATTAAAAATTCATGTTAATGAATTTGATAAATTGATTATTAGTCTAAAAATTGAGATTGAGGAAGCCAAAAGAATAATAGATATGACTAAATCTGATTGTGAAGTAAAAATAATAGAATGTCTGAAGTTAGAGGCAGAAATGATCTCTTTAAGAAAGGATTTGGAAAAGGCTTCTTCTAAACTTCACAAGAATATTCAATTTGACAAGAGTACTGAATGTTTGAATGAAATATTGAGTAGTCAGAAAAACTACAAGGATCATTTTGGTTTAGGATATGAAAAAGAGGAAAGCTCTGGTGTTAAAAGGGAAATAGTTTTTGCAACAGCAGCTAGGAAGAGTTTCAAGGTTAGGTAGACTCCTAGGCAGAAGATAGATCTGAATCATCATTTTGCTATTTCTGATGATGACAAGAAGAAAACAAAGGATAAAACTACTAATATTGGGAGAAAAAGAACTAATAGTTTTTAAAGACCTTCATTTATCAGGCAATATCATTCGGTCAGGTATAACTATTCTCAGTTTCATGGTTGTTGCTATGTCTGTCATAAGTATGGTCATGGAGATAGAAACTCTAGTTATTATAGTTTGTCAAATCAAAACTGCAATAAGGTTGGGCACATGAAAAGAGACTATTGGATGCATTATAGAAATTTAACAAACAGACATCATTATTCTTCTAGCAATATCATATGTTATAGGTGCAACAGGATTGGACATAAATCACAATATTGCTGGAATAATCCTATGGACAAGCAAAAGAAAGAATCTAAGAAGGTTTGGAGAAGGAAGCAAAATTAGGACAAGAGGGACAAGAAGGATCCTAAACTTGTGCATGTTGAACAAGCTACTTCACAAGTCACTTGAGAAGTGACATGAAGTTAGGGGGAGCTGTCAAATATCCCATCTCTTATCCCCTGGGAGATTCAGCGGGTTTGTTGATGGATATTTGTCATAATGAGTTATTTCTTGATTGATTTGGTACATGAGTTTTCAAAGGTGGAATTTTAGATGCCATGGTTTCAGAGGTAGATTTTAGTGTTTGTGATGTTCATTATGCTTAAGGAACATAGTGATGCCAAGGTTGTATTTAAGCAATTACTTCAAAGCAAAACACTAAATTAATGTATTTAGAGATACAGTAACAATTAGTTGGTGATGGTGGTCATACCAATGCATAATGCAGTGATAATCTATTTCTTGTGTTACCTTGAAAGTGATTTTTTGTTAAATAACAATGGATTGGTGATCAAGTATTCCTCTGTTATTGCCAAAGGGCATTTGTTAATGAATCACTTTGATGAATAGCTTAGACAATGACTTGTGTGGAAGGCATAATGACCATGACAACAATACTTAGCAATACTACTTGGATTCATCATGTTTTTTGGCTGGGTGAATAGAGCTACTTGACAATGTGTTGCATTTTATGTTTGTCTATATCTTCTTTAGAGGGATTTTCTCATATTGGAATCTTTCTTCAATATCTAACGTTATGTTTGTATTGTGATAGCTTATCTTGTTTCAAACAATGCTTTGTGTTTCCATACAAGGTGAAGGGTAGTGATAACTTTCACCATGGGGTATTTATTATCAGTGGTAATACTCAATGCTAGATGTTACTCTTATGGATTGGCAGTGATATGCATAGTTGTGGTTATTCTTGGTTACACTATTTATGATCATCATGACTCCTACTGGCTTGATAACACAGTTTGTGATGACATTGTTATTATAGTTCATTTTTGGCTATTAGTTTGCAAGTGACATCTTGGTATTTGGTGCTTAATAGCTTTGATAGTTTGTAGTTTTCTAAATATATAGAATATGGTATACATATTGAGGGTTGGCCTTTGAAAATGGAGTTGCTCATGCCTCTTGAAAGTGTTCTTTCAATCTCGTGAAAATGTTTTTTCTGATAGTAGTAACAGTAGTGGAATTTGCAGTTTGTAATTGCTTTCATAGTATGGACATTGAATGATAGTAGTTTGACAATAGTTGGTGACACTACTGCTCATGCTCTAATGCTTATGCTATGAAAAGTGCTCTAAAAAGTGGAGTTGCTTATGCTCTTGAAAATGTTCATAATCTACAAAGTTCATGCTCTACATTTTATGATAGGTTTTTCTTTTGGAGGTGGTAGTGATTTTTTTTTGGTGCTACAAATTATTTTTTGTCAATTATTTCAGTTGTTGCCCTTGTGCACTCAGTTAGGGGGAGTTCATTCATTCTTTTCAGTCCTTGGTTAAGGTGACTTTATGGTACTCTTAATTTTGTTGACAATAGTTTCAAATTGTTCTTGTCTCAGTGGACTCTAGATATTCTTGGTATTGGTAATCATGATGCTAATATTGCTTGTTCAATTTTTTGATATATGATCAAGTTAATTTGTTGATGGTATGATTGCTTAACACAATGCTATTTTGTCATTTTCTGATGGTTACTCATTTGACATTGCTGTCAAAACAAAAAAAAAGGGGAGAAAATTATATCTTTTGTGATTTTTGGCAATGACAGTGGTGGTGGTTGTTTGAAATTGGCCTACATAACCTATAGGTGGTGGTTCTTGCTTGATTATGCCAATGCAAATCTAGCATAATGATTACATCTTTATTGTTTTGTGAAAATGTGTTGAGACAATGAAGAGTGGAGTATAAGGTGTTTAGGATGATTTAGTGCTATAATTTTTCCTTCTTGATACTCATGTCACATGTTTTTCATGATTATCAATGCCAGAGTATTTGGTAATAGCAGATTGGTTGTGTCTTGTTCAATTCTTGGTGTTGTCAGGTGTCATAGATAAATGATCCAAAGTTGGTTATGGTAATGCACTGTTTGTAAGTACTGATACTTGACAGTAGTATAGAGACATTGCTTGATAGTATAGTGGTGTTCTACTCTATATAGCTACTCTGATGATTTTCATGTTTGACATCTTCTTCTCTGCAATAATATTCTTAAAGTTGTTGGTTTCAGGGGGAGCTTTGACAGCTTCCATGCTGTCTGTTCCATTTATGATAGCAGCCATGATCATTTTCTTTTTCATTATTCTGGTTCTAACAGCTTATTGGTTTGATCATTGGTTTCTGCATAGGTACTTCTTCATGCCTTTGACATTGTTGTCAAAAGGGGGAGAGGTTGTGTCATCATTATTGTGCTTCAGTGGTAATTCATTTTGGTTTAGTTAATATATTCATATGCTTGGTTGCAGTGTGTAGATGAATTATTGATTGGCTCATGATATTCATATTCAGCTTATATTTATTCAGGTGGATTGACATCTCTTTATGATAGCAGATGAGTTATAATGTTTTAGACTAAACAAGTGTATTGGTGATGATTTGACACCAATGCCAAAGGGGGAGTTTGTTGACCCCTGTGGCATTCTAGTGTTGGCATTGTGTCAAATGAGTGTTATTACAGTGATGGCACAGATCTATAGTTGTTTAGTGTGGTACTTTGGCACCTCATGTGGGTTCATGTTTAGTGTGGCCCCTTTTGGTAATCATGTTCAGTTTGGCATCTTTCATTGGCAGTTTGGTAGTGATGTCAAACATTATATGACTTTGCACATTTTGTAATTGGCATCGTAATTGTTGTCTTGATTTTTGTCTTGGCACCTTGACATTGGAATATTTGATGACTTGGCACTTGATGGTCTAACATTTGACTTGGTATTAACTTGAAATATATGGTATATCATATGTTTTGATGACTATGAGCACTTTTTCCTAGCACTCAATTAAACACCTTGCAAAATATTAAGAGAACATCATTGATGTTTTGGGATTAATTTGGTAACCGGTAAAGAAGGTTTTTAACAAAGAATAAACGGTGAAGACGGGTTTCTTTTAGGGTTAACCGGCTCATTTGGTCACTCAGTTCTAAAGGCAAAAATGACATTTAATCATTTAATTTTCACTATCTATTATCCTCTCCATGAGGGTTTGGCTACCATCATAGAAGGGTATGCAGAATCCGATATTTTGATAGTTTGTGGAGTTCATTTGTTGAATCTGTGAGGTGACAAGAAGTGTTGTACATCAAGGACGTTGGCAATAGTCTCAAACCCATCATTTCACCATTTGAGGTATATCTAATCCATTATCTTTTTGTTTTAATTTTGATGGTCGTCTTGTATATATTTCAGTTTGCTATATCCACAGGTAAAAGTTTGTCAAAGGTTGAAATGAAGTTCATTTATTTCTAATCTTTCTTCATTAGGGTTTGGAGTTTTATTGAAAACCTTATTTTAGTTTCAAAAACTCAGTTATATTGTGATGTCGTAATACCTATGGTAATACCTGTTGTTGATTTTGGTTATAGTTTTAGTTTCATTAAGGAAAGGCATTAGCCATGTTTCAGTTCATGATAACTATGATTTCTTTTATGGACAGTATTAAGGGGTTTTGGTGATCACCTAACTATTGTTAAGTGTTGCAACTTGAGTTGAACACTTAATCATGGTTATGTGATGCACAAATGATAATGACATTTTGAGGCATCAGTGACACATTGTTTACTTCTTTTCTTAACCACATGGCAGTTATGGATAACATGAAAGTTATAACTGGAAGGGTTAGTTTGACCCTAAACTGTGGTTTAATATTTGGTTATTACCTGAAACAATTTTATGGAATCGGTTATCTCTTCAAACTATTTTATGAGAAGAGGAAGATATTATGAAAAGGGCATTGAGCAGAAATTGTATGTGGTTGTGTATACACCTGATGTAATATTGAAAATGCATTATCATTGATATTAAATCAGAGATTGAGGATCAGTGAAATAGAGTCTCCCTCTGTATTTGTTTTTTTTTTCTTCAAGATTGAAGCATGTATTGAAAGGTCCAAGTCAGTGAGACAGGAAATGACCTTTGCCAGTGAGTCAACTGTAGCCAGTGAGGCTTGAACTGTAGCCAGTGAGGCTTGAATCATAGCCAGTGAGGCCTATAATCAGTGAGATTCATTAAATAAGCCAGTGAGGCATTTTTCGAGTGGTTTTTATGTCTCGGAGGGTTTTCCACTTAGGACAATCTCTGTGTTATGGTTACTTGTTTTTCTCATGAGTTTTTGTTTATTATTTCATAATTTAACTGTTATATGATGATCATAGTAAATCAGTACAAATGCATAATACTTTGATGCTTATCTAAGTCCAATCAAGTAAAAACTTGCCTCTATTATTTGTCTTGATGAATTGTTCAAATGATTCCTTATGGTTCACAAATAGTTGTTCTGTCTTTTCATGCTCACAAGTTGGTTTGATCGTTCATCTTGATTCTTTAATGAATGTCTTGCTTTACAATTCAAGGTTGAGGTTTACAGTTAGTAAAAGTTGATTAGGTGCTGCAAAAAACAAGTCTATTTTATAAGATATTGATTCACCCCCCTCTTAGTGTCTTGTGTACTCCAACATAATGAAGAACACAACGCTTTGCATAATTTGAAGAGTTATGCCAGAGACATTAATAAGAATGCCTGGGAATGGAAAAGCTATGTGAACTACCATAAGTTTGCAAGGAATTTTGTTTCTAAGATGAAAAAAGTAAATGCATCTTACCCTGTCAGTTGGGAAGTGAATCCGTGGTCTGGACTTTTGTTTGTGCACAATGGCAAGACGAAATGAACCTTTTAATAAAGGTAGGTATATAATAACTTTTAAGTATATACTCTTGTTATTAGTTTCAAGTTTAAATTATGTTGTAGATTCTAGTTATGAGAATGACTGCGTTTTCTCAAGATTGGTACAAGTATGCTGATGGCAAATCTTCAATCAAGGAAATTGTTGAGGGATACATTGCACAATGCAAGTGGGGGAGCAAGCAGTGGAAGATGAAAGAGGTTTGGGAAAAATTGAAGAAATGTTTGGAAAATATGCACGATGTGTCTCTGGAAGGCATTCACTGTTTCCAAGAATTTAGATGCCATTGTGATGCCCAGAATCTCATATCAAAACATGATAAACTCCCCAAAAAAATTGTATCGCTCAAGCAGCTATCAGTTCCCATCAACCCTGTAAGAGTTGAGAAAGGCTTCAAAAACTCTAGAGTGGGGTGCCGATAAAGTTGGATGCACTACAAGTAAGAGATGCAGAATAATCCAAATGCTTTCCTTAGATGGTGGCATTTATGCCTAGATACCTATCAGAGTCTTAGTTGTGTTGGATGCCTATTACTTTTCTACTATGTGCTTTCTTTGCAAATTTGTAATCACTTGCTTTCAAAGAATACATATGTTTTAATTTTCTCTCCACCGTCTCGTAAATGCTTTAATGAATTTTCAAAATGAATAATTGTATTTGTTTGCATATTAATGTTTTATTATTAGGACAAAAATGAATTCTATTTCAAATGAGATAAGATTTATTGGTTCCTATTATTAGTTCTTGCCGTAGGCAGGATTACTAATGCATCTGTTCATGCAATTTTAAATTTTTGCCCAAGAATACTATAGTTGATAAATATTTTTCTTACTTAATAATTTAAAAAATGCTATTTATTTGAATCCTTATTGTTTTATTCTATGAACTGTCAGTGCATAAATAAAATTATTGTTGTTTTTTTGCTTTTTTATTTTAATCGATGCAAAATTTGTTCCTGCTTCGACCATTTATTTCTCCACATATTCTTTGGTCTGTCCTGCCTTCTCAGCCATCTGGCGGGCCTATTCCCTTTGCCCTTTGCATCGATAGAAGAGGTCGTAAGTCGTTGATCCCTCTTCGGCATAATTATATACATGCTCTGGCATTACCTACTAAAATTGAAAATAGCAGAAAGATGTATACCTCTCCGCAGCAAATAGGAACAGGGTATTCGTTGCTGCTTCAAAATCTCGCCGCTCAGACTCACCTATAATACGTGCAGCCGTCGCCGCTTCAAAATCTCGCCGCTCAGTCTCAGCTACAATATTAAGGAGGAGGAGAAGGATAATGATAGGAATGTGGAATCCGCCAAGGGAAGCCTCCTCCTTGTTCATGTGCGGAACTAGTAGCAGAATGGGTGTGTGCAACCTTAGCGTCTCTTTCACCACTGCTTGCAGATACACCATCTTCTCAACATCCTCCTTCTTTACTGCCGCTTCTTTCCCAACCACTTTCTCCAATTCGCTTCCCACATTGGCTTGCACCTTCGAGTGGTTCACTAACTCCGCAAGAGCCCACTCCATCGACCACAGGGTCGTCTCTATTGCCGCCACGTTTATATTCTCCACAATGTAGAGGACGTTTTGCTCATTGATTTCGCCCTTGCTCTCTGCTTCCAGGATGTGGTCTATAGCACACTTTTCCACCTCCTCATCGCCCTTCCCTTTAGCTAAAATCTTCCTGCATTGGCCCCCATTACAATTACCTTAATATCATCAAACAGAATCCTTCCATTTAAGCTTTGCATGTAGATTAATAACTATAGAAGAGAAGCAAAGATTTAGCTTTACAATGTTATGTACTAACGTCTTCAATTATGGGACAAAGACAATCAAATTGGGTTCTTTAACCTAAACGAATTGCAGGTTTGGCCTTACAAGGCAGCCAGTGCTGCCGCTGTCTCTGCCTCCTTATCCTTCTCCTCCTCCTCAACAAGCCAGCCCTCTTCGTCCTACAGAGTGGTCCTCTGGCCTTTGCGCCTGCACTGAGGATATTCCCAATTGTATTTAACTATCTATATATTTTTCTCCTCCCCTCCTCTCTCTTTATATGATTTTATGCTACTGCTAATAATAATGGAGATGTTGTGAGGGTTTGAGGTTGCCTCACATTCTGGTTGCCCTGCATCACTTTCAGGCGAATAGCGGAAATAGTGGACGAGGGTTCTCCGTGTCAGACTTGAGTAAATAAATTATACTGCAAATCTAACAAGGCAATTTATATTTATTATATTGAAGGGCTAAATGCCTCCTTGTAGCATTTCTCTGCTGCCTTGACTGCCACCATCACGTTCTCTTGCAATGCGGGAGCGGTAGTGTTGGATGGTGTTGGCTGCTACGCCTTGCCTGTCTTTCGCTTCTTCCATGTGCTTTTGTGCTGCTCTCCTGCATTGTGTTTCTTCATCCTCTCTGCCCCTCCCTCTCACATCTTCCATCCTCACCTCTTGTTGGGTTGCCATGCCAAAGTTTAAGAAATTCACAGATTTGTTTATTGATACACAGGATATGTTAATTGAAAGATTGATGGTATTCTGAGAATACGGAATGTGTCCTATGAGCGAAGAAAGGCAGGAAGAGAAGGTTTTATATAAGGTGGAGTATCAGCATATGCATGATTTGGGTAAGATGGGGAGACATGGTGACGTAGCAGGTTTACACTTGGAAATCCTGTCAACAACAAAACATACGTGTTCAGTGTCTGTTCCATGAAACTAACCAGCTGTAGGCTTTCAAGAGCCACGTTGCTTGTGCCCAATTTTTTTTATTTTAATCGATGCTTGCTGTGTTAAAAAATTAACTCTAGTCAATAGGAAATTGAAGGTAACATTTAAATATAATTTTTAAGTCAGTTTATAAATATTAAAAATGAATTTTTAAATATTACATAATTAATTATATAACACTAAATCTATGCATGTCTTGACTACAAATTTGTATTTTGATAAGTAATGGCATCTATTTATTCAACCCTCCCAAGACTTGTGTGTCAAGTAAGGTGATTCGGTAATTTGGTCATAGAGGCTATTCATACATGTTAACATGTGTTGAGATTTACTGAAGATTTATTTTATAGAGTTGTAGAGTTCTAGTCATTGAAAATAATTGTGCTTGAATAATAACTATGGTATTATGTTACATATATGGCAACCAAAGAAGTCCAAATGTATCATTTAACTTTAATTCCCATTGAGACTACAATTTGGATAGCTTAAGGGTCAACATCTAATTCAAATCAAAAGTGGCTTAGAATCATATCTAGGTATGCTTAATAATAAGCATAGGTTTAAGAGATATACATTAAAATGTTTTTTGATTTCAATTAGAGTTAACTACGATGGATAGATTGACCATCCAACATCTTCCTACTCCATCATATAACAATGCCAACAATAGTATCCATGTCTAGATTCTTTATATGTTGAATGAAAGATATGTATTAGCTTAAACACTTAAATTTTATTATCATATGGGATGTCCCAAATGTGCATCTAAACTATTATAAATGCTCGACATACTCTCTTTCATCTATAGGCATCAAAATCTCCATTTATATTCTTTTCAGGTCATGGTAGTTTGATTGTGTGAAAAATTTTCAATTCTCTCTCCCCTTCTACACTAGAAACATACAAGATTTTGTTTCAAAAAAGGCCAATATTCTTAGCTATAATAAATTGTTATGGTAGTTAGTGGAAACTACTCAAAAAACATCTAAAAACCATTATTCTCTTTTTGGCACTAACACATAGAAGAAATAAAATGCTCAATTTATGCAATAAAATTCCACTACAAGCTTATTAAGCTCAAGAATTTGTAATATAAACTAGTAAGTTTTACTTGTCTATTATCAGTTAAACACATAATAGAGGAACATGTCTGAGCATACACAATTAACAATTCTTTTATAATAGCTAATTTGTTATCAGTTAAAAACTTGTTACAGGACTATGTATAAACACAAACTATTTGCAAATCCTTTATAAGGCAAAATTAGCTACAATTTGAAATTTGATTGTTATCTTGTGATGTGAATTTATGGAACCTTATTGTTCTTTTCACTATAGATGTTTGTGATGAAAATTACAATACTTGTAATTTTGACTTTAGATGTGTATGGGATCAAACTCTTATGGGAATTTATGTAGAAATTCCTTTAGAATCATTGTTAACAAAAATCCCATAAAATTCATGATGAAAGTTGGAATTGAACAAATGAACATTGTTTTCTCTACTCCAACAAACTTGTCCCTGTCGTCCATGGTCCATGAACCATCTCAATGTAAATCCCTAACATTTTTCTAGATAAAAACCTCAGTTTAGCTTTTCTCTATAAAAGATTAAAATTTTGAAATCATCAAAGGAATACATCTATAAACACCTAAAACCAAAGCCAACTCCATATTCTCTATGAGGTGTGTGCCAACGTATAAACTAACATTCTAGTCAAGTGAGATGAGCTTAATTGGTTGTGAGAGAAACACACCTAGGATGACCAACTGTAGAAATAAACCTTCACAAGAGAGAAGATATTTCACCGAAGAGAAAATGCATTGAGAATGAGATAATTTACTTTATTGTACAAAGGTGCCTTATAAAGGCAAGAAAATGAAATAATGAGTGGGAAAACAACCCACACGGGTAAAAAACCACCCTACGAGAAAGAAAACTAATTTCCTAGTTTAATAAATTAAATGCAACTGAACTATAGTCTACCTAAGTAAAACTTGAGTAAATATACATTTACTCTAACACCCCTCTTAAGTGCAACTTAGGGAGAATGAAGATGCAATATGGGTCCCAACTACATAACCTTTTTAGGTACCCATTTACAATGCAAAAAAGAAATCTTTCACAAATAGAGAAAAGGAGAAAACCCCTATGGAAAAAACCCGTCCTTAAAAGAGAGAAAGAAAAAAAAATGATGCATGGTGGATGGAGGACTTAATCACACCCCCTAAGTACTACATGTAACATCATGTATATATAATCAATGTCCCCACCCAATAAGAGGGAAAGAGAGAGAATATGCAGCCCCCGTGCAATGTGTAATCACCTGCAAAAATGGTAAGTCTATGAAGACAAAACATGATCCAATGTTGACAAACAACTTGTCTCCCTTTTGGAAGAAACAAAACCAAGTACAAATGTAGATATGCTTCCCACTCCAGATAGAAATTGAAAGAAAGAAGCATGAAAATGTAAGATGATGTCTCTAAAATCTGTTCATGTGTCACCAAGACCTTGGAAAATGATGCCATGAACCAATCAAGAACATGTCCAATCACAATAGAAGGTGACAAACAAGGTACCACTAAAAACTGATCTTGAACATTCTCCAAACACAAATATGGAGTAGCAATAGTTGTACAACAACTATCATCAAATAGGAGGGATATACCTATAAATGTGTCTTCCAAGTCAGAAATATGAGATTCTACGAACAAGGAACTAATGTCCAACAAATATGAATCCCAATTAGGAAGACAATGAGATACTAGTTGTGATGAATCACTAGACATGCTCAATGAATCACCACCAAAAGATGTATGGTCCTACTAAATAGGAATGATAGGAGCCTCAATCAATGACTCTGCACAATGAATCATTGAAGGTGAGGGTATATCAACTGTCCTTGATGGAGAAGAAGGAGCATCTGAAGAACCCTTGTCATCCTCATTTGAAGATTCAAAATTTTCTAAACTTCAAACTCTTGCATAGTAGCATGATCATAGGGTATCCTGTCTAAAAAATGAAGAGGCACAAAACAATCTGAAACAAGATCATCTGGGAATAACTGAGTATCAAGATCTCCATGTATTTCCCAAATTTTAGTCCAAATAACGAGGACACTCAAAATAATCAATAGCACTCAAAGTGGCATTATCAATATGCATTGTAATAACTCCTAGGACATGATCCCTTTTGCAATTCCATGCAAATTTCTTACTATCAGTACCAAGAAGGGGAACTAGATTATATAAATGTGGCAACAAATGAAGCCATCTAAGATGTTTTATCATACCATCCCTCCATTGTTTATAATTTCCCCTTTTCAATATAATCACAGTAGGATGAATTGAAAGCCCCATAATGAACTATGACAAATCTACAAAAATGCAAAGACATTAACCTTCAATAAAAATTAGAAACTCCCAAATACTGCAAATGAAGCCTTTAAATCAGCCAAACTAGGTGGATTTACCTATACCACTACAAGCTCAGCAAAGTCATCTTTCTGATGATATGTAGAATGCTAAAAATAGACTCTAGATGCCAAGGATAAGCTCTGTGGAAGAAAAGTCACCTATGGGGGCTCAATGCAACAATGAGGGAGCTAGATTAAGCTCTAGGTCATCCATGTGACCATCTTCTACTAGTGAGCGAAAAATACACAACAAAGATGTTGCAAAATATGATGGCAATCGTGCCAATCAATCATCGATATCAAAGCCAAATCACAAAGCAAGCAAGTAGACCACACTACCAACAAACCTTGCACAAAGACAAGATAGCCTTTTGTGAGACTTTCTCACAATAATCAAAGGCACTAGAATGCTATATGAAGAGCAAAAAATTATCTCCCGCTGCCAATGTGGGATTAAAATCCCAAATCACATTCAAAACTAGCGCCGATTGGGCCCACCTCCTCACGCAACACATCAACTTGAAACCCTGGGAAATAATTTCTGGCAGACTTTATAAAGTATTAAAGTCTGATTACCAAATAATGTATATCTACCAAGAAGAAAAATGTCATAGGACTGCTACAAATCTATCTTAGCAATTGTCAGTGCTGTTAGGGAATTAGGTGCCCCACTTAGCCGCTTGATACATGCCAGTAAGTAGATCGACACGCCAATAGGATCTTCACTCCAACATACTCTTTTGGTTTAGAGGAAATGCAGGCAATAAATATCCTGCCCAGTTCAAATGTGTCCCATAGTAAATGCAAATCATAGTAGGAAAAAAATTTAGCCTACTCAAGTCACGTCAACATAGATAGGTAATACGCAGCTTCAAGATGAAAATTATGGCCCCCAATTTTGAATCGCTGCCTCCAAACAACTAAAAGTCACTACACAAAATAGAGGAGAGAAGCGTCATCCCTTGGTGGACAAATGTTTTTTCCTTAGATAGGCATTGATCCTATGTACAAGGACGCCAAGCTCTCTGAAATGAATTTGCACCTTTCACAAAAAAAATGCACTGGGTAGTGCTAATTTCTCACACGATAGGAACCAATGTTTCTCAAAAAATGTCGCCCCTTGTAGAGGTAATAGGCACCTACTAATGTGCCAAATTAGGGTCCGACATCTCCAAAAAAAATGCCTTCACTACTCAAATTAGAGCCTCAAAGACTGCCAACAATGAAAAGAATAATGCCAGCACTTGAAAACTAGCCTCCAATGCTGAAAAAAAGCCTCCAATAAGAGAAAATCACATAAATGACATTTAATTGCATTCACTAGCAATAGGAGAATGAAGAACAATAGGCGGCAACTTTGAAATTTAATAAATTTAAAATGCCCAAAAAAATCGTTAGCAAATAAATGATCTCACAGATCTCCAGCCACAACTCTTCAACAAAAACTCTCAGGGAAGATACTGCAAACTGGAGGCTCTGATACCATGTGAGAGCAACACACCCAGGATGAGAAACTACAAAAATAAACCTTCACAAGAGAGAAGATATTTCACCAAAGAGAAAATGCATTGAGACTGAGATAATTTACATTATTGTACAAAGGTGCCTTGTAAAGGCAATAAAATGAAATGATGGGTAGGAAAACTACCCACATGGGTAAAAAACCACCCTATGGGAAAGAAAACTAATTTCCTGGTTTAATAAATTAAATGCAACTAAACTATAGTTTACCTAAGTAAAACTTAAGTAAATATGCGTTTACTCTAACATCGGTAAATAATTAAGGGATTTCTTAATGGAGACAAATGAAATTATTCTATTTTGTATATACATCCAACAATTTTGTAACTTCATTGATTAAAGTAGCCATTGGTTTTCTTTGCTTGCTTCCTTGCTTGCTGGCATCTGCATAGGGTAATTACACTTGGATTGTATAGAAGTAGTGTTTAGTTATTTAGTCAGTCAATAGAGTAGTTTAAGTAGTTATATTGATCTTTCTCTTCGTCATACTTATTCATTTGTAATTGTCACTTGCAACAGATGATATGATGGTTGATCCTCTTTACAATGATTTTTTTCTATGGAGCCTTGTGATTTTAATAATTGACCTATTCATAGTCCTTCTAGCCCTCTATTTCATTAATGATACTAGTCATTTTGTCATATTTTCCCTCTACATATTACTTATCCTATTGTATTTCTCCACATTTAATTGACTGTTTGTTGCATATCATGTCCCCTACCTTGGTTTTTCCACTACTCTTAAGATTGAGAAGAGATCATTGTAGAAGTCAAGGAAGAACTGACAAGAGCTTTGTAGTTTCACATATTCAAAGATATTGAAACAATTGCAAGAAAAAAACAAGTTATGATTTGAGCAAGGTACGTCAAGCACTTGGTATCGTTTTAATCATGAGAGTACTCATTCTAATAATCAATATTTTATAATAAGGAAAGCACTCTCAACAAAAGTGCCAAGCATGTTTACTTTTTGCCACAATTTGTTTGCAAGTTATTAATGTAATGAATGAGTTGATTATGGAACATTAGTTGCAAAGATTGGTTACAATTGAAAATGACAAGAAAATCAGATTATAAGATGATAGAGAAATTGTTAGACCAACCAAAGACTATGGGAAAAATAATCCAATAGTTCTAGATTGGAGCATTAGTCCCAGGAACTTAAAAAATTCAAGAAAGGAAGGAACCTACATAGGTGTTACAAAATGTGGAAATGAGTGTTATGGTGCAAAAATCTATGACTGTAACTATAAAAAACAATGCCAATGGTTAGGGACCTTTGATACAGTAGATGATGTTGTTTATACTTATGATAAGGCATCTATATCCATGAAAGGCATCAATTCCATGGCCAATTTCTCATACAACAATTTAGAGGCATGTATTTTCCTTTCAAACCAACCTATTGTTCCCCTATCCACTATTCATTCTTCCTCCACATCAAACCATGTTAATGTTCAACCCACCAATACCTTGCATTTAAAGTCAGAAGGCTCAAGGAAAAGAAAAGACATGTACCTCAATGATACCAAATCTAAACATTCCATGAACATAGGTAAATACAAAAGTGTTAGACAATGCTCATGGGGTTGTTATGCTACAAAAATATGGGACCCAAACTCGAAGAAATGTCAATGGCTAGGAACATTTGATATAGCAGAAGAGGCCACCTATGCTTATGATATTGCAGCCATATCAATGAGAGGCAATAGAGCAATTAGAAATTTCATTTGTATGGGTTCAAATCCATGTAAGTTTGTTTCCAATCAATTTGTTCTTCCTTTTCATTTCATGTCTTTCTTCATATTGAATATAGATTATATTCACCATATTAACATGTGGCAAGATGCTTTCTCTAATTATACATGTGGGAATTTCAACATGAAATATTTTACAATAGAATCTGAAATGTACAACTTTAGTGACTTGGTCACAAATAATTTCATGCAGTCTTCATTGAGAATGATACAGAAGAATCATCAATTACTTGGAGGTTCTTCAAGCGATTTGGAAGTACCCGTCTCTCTTCCTAGAGGTACTACCAATGCCAACACCAACATTGTCATTCAAAGGCCTTTGGAAGAAGACATGTAAACTAGTTATAATTGTAATCTTGAAAGCTCATTTTCATGTTCACAGTCATGCATCTCTATTGCTCAATCTTCTTTTCACAACAACAACATTGCTAATACAACAACAAGCTTGTTGGATCAAGTAATCCAGAAGTTCCTACCTCAATAGCAGTAACTACAATTGGAGAAACATGGCATGCATGTTTCCACCACCAATATTGTAGTTCCTTTGTTAATAAACTAGACATTGATCTTCAGCAAATTTTAAAAGAGAACAATATAGAGATAGCTAATATGGGAACTTGAAAAGAATTATGTTACATTGAACAATATTATCTTCTCATCTATTTCATTTTTGTTTATCAGTATTACTATCTTGGAAGCACAAATATATGACATAGTAATGCTGTCACGTCTCATTTTTATGGACAATATAATTATTCTAGATTAGTGAACTATTATTGTGATTGATTTCACTCTAAGTCATTTTGCTTATGTGGATGTAATTATTATGAGTTAATTGATGAAATTGGAAATTATTTTTAATATGGAATATTAATGCAGTGATTTGCTTCGACTATGTTTTTAGATACTAACCTATTGACATTGAGTTGAGTGCAATTGGATGCAGATACTCATCGAAGACGAGAGTATGGCTAAGGTAGAAATGTTCTAGCCACGTGGCAAGAGCTAATGGATGGGTTACCCTGATGCAATCACACACATCACTTAGTTGCATATGCATAATGAAATGAATTTAATTACATTCATTTGTGGTTATTTTCTTTCAAATTATAGCTAAATGGTGTTTTATATTTGAATGAGAATAAATAAGTTTGTAGTTTAAATTAAATAATAAAATATTATTTCTAAATGTTTGGAAGACAATATGTTCCCCGTAATTAAATAATAGATTAAATTTGATATTATTATGCAAAAGTGTAATGCATTTCTTTAATTGATTATTAGATTAGTTTTGTTGCATAACGATAGTTTAAATGTAAAAATAGTATTATTGTATTGATTATTGAATTAAATAGCTATTCTTGTCACACATGCAACAGTAAGAATAATAAATAGATTATTGTTTAAGTTTAAATAGAAGAAATATAAGTTAAACAAATATTAAATAAATCATTATTATATTTAGATTTGAATTAAAAGATTAATTTAATTTATCTTGTCTTCCATGTGACAAAAAATATTATAATAAGTTATTATTGTTTTTTTTAATAGAAATATATGAGTTTTTAAATATTATATTTTCATGCAAAGAGAGTTAGAACTGGAAGTTAGAAAAGTCTAATTGGCTGATCGCCAATTTTAGAGAGAGGTAATTGGGGATTAAAACAAGGTAGATCAATCACAAAAAGATACCACAAAATGCAGAGATTGCTAGGATTTGGCAGAGAAGAAACAAGGACTTGCAGCTGAGACCTTCGGAGTTCTACAGAGTGACAGGAGAACAAATCTACATCATCTATTCCTCTTCATTGTCACCTCCTTTTCCACATTTTTATCTGGTTGTTAAATGTTTTAAATTCAATTGGTTGTGACTGGTTTAAATAAAGTCTCTTCTGATGTGAATGGTAACTTGAATTGTTTAAGACCCTACCATGTTGTTGTTGGTCGATCTTCCTTCTTTGGCTGATTCTCCTTGCCTGGCCATCAATCTTATCTGGTTGCTTACCTTAGCTTATTTGATGGTTGTTCTTTCTCTTTTACTGCACATGAGTATTGGTTCTGCCTAGTCATCGACCTCTCTAGGTTGTTTAGACTATGCTGGGTGATCTATTTGGATCGATCTCTCTTCTTACTATCACCCTTACCTTCTAGTTTCCATGGCATCGATTCTCTATTTGATAAAACATAGTTTTTGTTCCTTAAATTCACATATCTAGTTTTCTAGTTTGATTTGGAACCTCTATGCTGAAAATAGATGATTGTTAAATGACTGATAAAATGATTCAACTCGCATTTCCTCTCTGTATGATGATTGATATCAAACTTAGAAAAAATTGTAGGTTCCTGTAGCATGATCTTATGACTGTATTTTATTATCATGCTGGACATAATGAGAGAAAAACTAAGTAAATCGACATCTCTTTTGTTAGTTAAAATCAAATCTCTGGAATAAGCTTACTGTTGTTCTAGTAAACTTACATTATCACTGTATTTTATTGCATGCTGGTAAAAGATCATGATTGCATTTTTATTTCATCTTAGCTCAAATGAACATTAGTTTACATAAATTGACCTCCTCTATGTTTGATAAATGAACCTCTTGAAATAAGCTTTCTATTGTTCTGGTAAACTTATCTTATGACTGCATTTTGTATTTATGCATTTGCTAAGATAACAGTAGACAGAAAATGACCTCTGTATGATTGAATAGTAGACTTCTGAAGTTAGACAACACTAATGTTCGTATGGATAGATAAAAATAAATGACAACAAAATTGTTAAAATGATTAAATAACATATTGGCAAAATCAAGTCGATAGATTAAAAGTCTTATTCTTTAGCATGCAGTTCAAATGAATTACTTGTTTGTATTTGTTGTTTTTGTTTTTGTAGCAGTTCTTGTTGCCATAGCGGCAGGAAGTCTATTTGAAGTGTTTATTATGTTTAAATTAACTTCATGTTGTAGAAGTGATAGGAAGACCGTTTTAATTATTTAAAGGTACTTTAGAAACTTCCTATCACAGAAATGACAGGAAGGCAGAATAGTGAATTTAATCAATTCTTATTGAATGAAGTGAATGACTAAATTAGTGGATTTCTTCATAGCTTATATTTCCTGATTGATGTTTTTTTTAAAGGAATTTGGAATAATTTATAGGGAAACATTGATTGTTCTATTCTATTAGTTATTTACTTGATTTGGAGGAAAGATAGAAATAAAAGTTGACATAAGTATGTATGAAACCTTATTGTATGAGTGTGGAGTAGTCTAACACCATCTTTTTATTTTATTGCTTGGATTATGAAACAATATTTGGTTGTGAAGTAAATCATTAGTTTCAACAATTTATTTAAATCATGGAAATATGATTGAGAACATAATCAGATTATTGCTGTTAAAAATGATTCATGATGATCTTCATTTCTACTTGATTGAAAAGTGTTCTTTCTTTATTAATGTTGCAAAGGGATTAGAGGTGGTCATAAGTGATTTTTGATTTATTTCCATTATTTTATTCCTTTATTGCTTCTTTGGTAAAGAGGTAGATAGGAATGTATTAGGTTGCTTTCTGGGTAGGACACCAATTAGATATATCAGAAATGGCTTTTCCTCTTTTAAAAAATTGACCAAGTTACTTATTAGACGATTAGATCTAAGATTCAACAAATTGAAATAGATGTTTAATTGTCTAGCACATTATATATATCTACCACATGCCTATTGTGAGATAATATGTATTTCATTACATAGAATTGCACATTCAGACATTAGGGTTACATCAGGTGTTCCCTCCTACCAATTGTTACCATGTGGTTAAACATTTCATGCAAGGCTGGGTTTCCTTCATTTTAGGAAGGAATCTGGGGAAGTGTAAATACTTCATGGTTGGGTGGAAAAGCACCTGAGACATGTTCCTGTCTCTGGATTTGTAGGTGGTGGACCACTTGGTTCATGCATTTGGAGAGTGTGTTGATTTGTTGTTCATTGATGTACTTGTTATTGTACCTATTTGGATGTATTATGACATGTTACCAAAGGATTTATGTATTTTGATTTATAGTGCTTATTACCTAGATTTGGCACGTGAATATGTAAGATTTAATGATTCTTATGGATTCTTGTTTATGAGGTTTCTCTTTTGTGAAGATTTATTGACCTTATTGATTCTTATTTATGAGACTTATCTTTTTATTTGTAATTAAGCAGATTAATCACCTCTTTTTATTTTCTTTATTGAGAGCTGGTAGTTTAAATAGATTATTTACTCTATTTACTTCATTTTATTAATGTGATGGTTTTGAGGGCTTTTACATTCGGTATTAGAGCGCGGTTCTAGCATTGGGAGCTCTAGGTGTGTGTGTGTGTGTGTGTGTTTCTTAGTTTGATCAAGCATGTGTGGGTCCTTGTGTATTGGCTGCTATGAATAGCATGTGATTTCTTTTTTACAAGGTTAGATAGACCCCGATAATTGTTCTTGAGGATATTGTTGAGTGATGTGAATAGATATGTGGAACCTGATTCTGTCTTGAATTGATTTTTGGTTGCTAGATGTTGCTTATGTATGGCTATATGTGTATCATTGCATGATTATTGTGACTCCTTTGAATGAGATGCATTTTTTTTAATTTATTGCTTGGTATCTTTTGTTATGATTGGTTTAGTTATGTAGGAATGATATTATGTTTTATTCTAAATACCATTGTTTGACAAGGAAACTAAACTAAATATGTCATATACCCTATGAAGCGACTTGAAATATGAATGCATATGCTGTGTAAAGCCAGTGAGAATGACTTCAAGGCTACTTAGAACATCTGAGACTGATTTGCTACTATAATAAGCATTGGACATTGAAAACCTTACTATTAAAAAAAAATGATTGAGGACAGCAAGTACTATGCTGAAAGTGTGAAAAACAGAGGTCATAAATCTATTCTTTTTCTGTTTGTGAGTGATTATACATATATTGTATATACTCCTTAGTCTTGAAAGATCATACATGAGGAAAACATCCATTTATACCATGATTGAAACTCTATCTTTTAAACCTGCAAAGAAAAGGAGAAATAAACCATTATTATGAGAAAAAAACTAAATATACACATTGGAACTATCTTATGCATTATTATAAAACAATTGCATTATGAGATAGAAAACAAACATTGAATAGACAAAAATATTGATTAATTTTTGTTTTATCAATCAAAGAAAAATGAAAGTTTTTATAGCCTTATTTGTTATGATTGTTTTGGTTTGGGGAAAGTTACACAAGTATGCTGAAATCAAACATAACGATTTGTTTATTTCTTAAGTCATGCTTGAATGAAAATGAATATTTTATTGAGAAAAGAAAGTGATTGCATTGTTTGCTATGCTTTATGTGTTTTGGGAAGGTTACCTTCTGGGACAAGTGCTGAATGACGAATTACAGAGGAGTAGATTTTCATTTTCAAAATCTACACCACCATAAAAATTAGTTTCGGACTTTGGCCAAAGTCAACTTTTGATGTTGAAATAGACAAATGGACCATTTAAATAGATGGAGGTATGCCTAGTTTTTATTGATATAATTCTCTTCCTCATTCTATTAATGATATGTTGCATTCGTGTAGGCATGCATGTAGGTTAATAGAAATGCACCAAATTCCATCATGCATACTGATATATATATATATATATATATATATATATATATATATATATATATATAGCTAGGCTCTATAAGCAGGATTGGGTATCCTTCTTGTTGGAAGGATCCCGAGGAAGCGTAAGCTTCATGATTGGACGGAAAAGCACCAAACCATGTTCTCATCCCTTGGCTCATAGATGTAGCCAGAGATACTGAATTGATATTGGATATTATTGATATTTCATACTTATATTGTAATCCATCATTGATGCTAGGGTGACTTGATAGGCTACAAGCCTAAGATAAATAAATTTTGGATTATGTATTAAATGTACTTCTAAGTGGATTAGGTTTATGTACATGTGCATTTGAAATTGAATAAGAACGATTATATTATTCTTGTTTTACTTGAGAAAATGTGTAGTTTGAGTTGATTCTTTAATTACGGTTAAGTTAGAAGGTTCAAGACCTTTATTATTAGAATTCCCAACTTAGCATTGAAAATATGATGGCTTCCATTCTTTGATGTTGAATAGCTTTTATCCAGATGTATTAGCTTCTTGTTGAGATCTTCCTTTTGTATGACCTTTTACATTCAACTTACTCCTTTTTCTTTTGAGATTTGATTATCTTTGATTTAAAAGTCTTATTATTTAGGCTTGAAACTTATGAATACCTCAAGTACCATAAGCTTAACCAAATGCAGTTTAGTAGAAGTTCTTTTCAAAATTTAATGTTGACTTTGAATTTTGTTAATTTAGTGTTGAAAACAAGTCAACATATGTAATTTTGATCTTTTGTGATTTATTGTTGAAATTATTTAATGTTGATCTTCTTTAGTTAATATTGACAGCATGTTGAACTTAAAAAAAAAAAAAAAAAAACCTTTTAGATGTAGTGTCAAAAACATATTGATCTACTTACCTTATTGTTGATTCTTTGAAAGTTTATTGTTGGAAACATGTTGATTTTTCTATAATTGACCATCTAATTGAAATCATGATTTAATATTGTAATTTTGAACATTTTGGTGATGATGATCCTATTTTAATGTTGATGATCTTATTCTAATGTTGATGATCCTAACTTTTCGTTAATAAAAACTTTCTCTTTTTATTTAGAGTTGATCTTGGATTTATTGTTGAAATGCTTACCTTTATTTAATGTTGATAAGTACTTGCCAATGATGATAATAAGTAGTATGAGATGCTTGTTTATCATCCTTGGATGGCAATATTCAGATGTCTCATGTGGGTAGGCATGCTTGACAAAACTGAACATATTGTTGATATCTTTATATGAGTAGTTATGTGTGTTGTAGAAGGTAGATATGCCTCTTGAGTTAGTATATGAGATAGAAATCATTATAGTGATAATGAAGGTTGAAAATGGAAACTAATAGAAAGGAAAAAGAATTATTGGTAATTTTTTTTACAACAAATCATTGTATATAGACTCGGAATACCCTTAATTTCCTTAATCTAGTTTAGATACATATTATGATACCATGTTGCACGATGTGTTACTTTTTATAACAGGAGTGTGTTTACTCTTTTTATTTCATGGTGATTGTAATAAGACATCGAGACGATCTCTCTTCCTAGTGGGGAAGGATGTCACGTCTCATTTTTATGGACAATATATTTATTCTAGATTAGTGAACTATTATCGTGATTGATTTCACTCTATGTAATTTTGCTTACGTGGATGTAATCATTATGAGTTAATTGATGAAATTTAGAAATAATTTTTAATATGGAATATTAATGTAGTGATTTACTTCAACTATGTTTTTAGATACTAACCTATTGACGTTAGGTTGAGTGCAATTGGATGTCAATACTCATTGAAGATGAGAGCATGGTTGAGGTAGAAATGGTCTAGCGACTTGGCAAGAGCTAATGGATGGGTTACCCTGATGCAATCACACACATCACTTAGTTGCATATGCATAATGAAATGCATTTAATTCATTCATTTGTGGTTATTTGCTTTCAAATTATAGCTAAATGGTGTTTTATATTTGAATGAGAATAAATAAGTTTGTAGTTTAAATTAAATAATAAAATATTATTTATAGATGTTTGGAAGACAATATGTTCCTCATAATTAAATAATAGATTAAATTTGATATTATTATGCAAAAGTGTAATGCATTTCTTTAATGGATTATTAGATTAGTTTTGTTGCATAACGATCGTTTAAATGCAAAAATAGTATTATTGTATTGATTATTGAATTAAATAGTTATTCCTATCGCACATGTGACAGTAAGAATAATAAATAGATTATTGTTTAAGTTTAAATAGAAGAAATATAAGTTAAACAAATATTAAATAAATCATTATTATATTTAGATTTGAATTAAAAGATTAATTTAATTTATCCTATCTCCCATCTGATAGAAAATATTATAAGTTGCTATTATTGTTTTTTTTAATAGAAATATATGAGTTTTTAAATATTATATTTTCATGCAAAGAGAGTTGGAACTGGAAGTTAGAAAAGTCTAATTAGCTGATCACCAATTTAGAGAGAGGTAATTGGGGATTAAAACAAGGCAGACCAATCACAAAAAGATACCATGAAATGTAGAGATTGCTAGGATTTGGTAGAGAAGAACCAAGGGCTTGCAGTTGAGTCCTTCAGAGTTTTGTAGAGCAATAGGAGAACAAATCCGCATCATCTATTCCTCTTCACTATCGCCTCCTTTTCCAGGTTTTTATCTGGTTGTTAAATGTTTTAAATTCAATTGGTTGTGACTAGTTTAAATAAAGTCTCTTCTGATGTGAATGGTTGCTTGAATTGTTTAAGACCCTACAATGTTGTTGCAGGACGATCTTCCTTCTTTGGCTGATTTTTCTTGCCTGGCCATCAATCTTATCTAGCCACTTACCTTAGCTTATTTACTGGCTATTCTTTCTCTTTTAATGCACGAGTATTGGTTCTGCCTGGCCATCGACCTCTCTAGGGTATTTAGACTATGTTGGGCGATCCATTTGGATCGATCTCTCTTCTTACTATCACCCTTACCTTCTGGTTTTCATGGCATCAATTCTCTGTTTGATAAAACATGGTTTTTGTTCCTTATATTCACAGATCTAGTTTTCTAGTTTGATTTGGAACCTCTATGCTAAAAATAGATTAGTGTTAAATGATTGATAAAATGATTCAACTCACATTTCTTCTCTGTATGATGGCTGAGATCAAACTTAGACAAAATTATAGGTTCCTGTAGCATGATCTTATGATTGTATTTTATTATCATGCTGGCCGGAATGAGAGAAAAAATAAGTAAAATTACCTCCTCTGTGTTAGTTAAAATTGAATCTCTGGAATAAGCTTGTTGTTGTTCTGGTAAAAATACATTATGACTATATTTTGATTTCATGTTAGTTGAAATGAACTTAGTTTACATAAATCGACCTCCTCTGTTTTAGATAAATGAACCTCTTGAAATAAGATTTTTGTTGCTCTAGTAAACATATCTTATGACTGCATTTTGCATTTATGCATTAGCTGAGATAACAGTAGACAAAAATCAACCTATGTATGATTGAATAGTAGACTTTTGAAGTTAGACAACAATAATGTTCGTATGGATAGATAAAAATAAATGACAACAAAATTGTTAAACTGATTAAACAACATATTGGCAAAATCAAGTCGATAGATTACAAGTCTTATTCTTTAGCATGCAGTTCAAATGAATTACATGTTCCTATTCATTGTTTTGGTTTTTGTAGCAATTCTTGTTGCAATAGTGACAAGAAGTCTATTTGCAGTGTTTATTATGTTTAAATTAGCTTCTTGTCACAGAAGTGATAGGAAGACTATTTTAATTATTTAAAGGTGATTTAGAAACTTCATATCACAGAAATGACAGGAAGGCAGAATAGTGAATTTAATCAATTATTATTGAAAGAAGTGAATGACTGAATTAGTGGATTTCTTCATAGCTTATATTTCCTAATTGATGTTTTGTTAAAAGGAATTTGAAATGATTTATAGGGATACATTGATTGTTCTATTCTATTATTTATTTACTTGATTTGGAGGAAAGATAGAAATAAAAGTTGACACAAGTATGTATGAAACCTTATTGTATGAGTGTGGAGTAGTCAAACACCATCTTTTTATTTTATTGCTTGGATTATGAAACAATATTTGGTTGTAAAGTAAATCATTAGTTTCAACAATTTATTTAAATCATGGAAATATGATTGAGAAAATAATCAGATTATTGCTTTGAAAAAGGATTCATGGTGATCTTCATCTTTGCTTGATCAAAAAGTGTTCTTTCTTTATTAATGCTGGAAAGGGATTAGAGGTGGTCATAAGTGATTTTTGATTTATTTCCTTTATTTTATTGCTTTATGGCTTCTTTGGGAAAGAGGTTGATAGGAATGTATTGGGTTTCTTTTTGGGCAGGATGCCAATTAGATATATCAGAGATGGTTTTTCCTCTTGTCAGAAATTAACCAAGTTACTTATTAAAGGATTAGATCTAATCGAGATTCAACATTGAAATAGATGTTTAATTATCTAGCACATTATATATATCTTTGCCACATGCCTATTGTGAGATAATCTACATTTCATTACATAGACTTGCACATTCAGACATCAAGGTTACATTGGTTGTTCCCTACTGCCAATTGTTACCAGGTGGCTAAACATTTCATGCAAGGTTGGGTTTCCTTTATTTTAGGAAGGAATCCAGGGAAGTGTAAATACTTCATGGTTGGGTGGAAAACCACCTGAGCCATGTTCTTGTCTCTCAGTTTGCAGGTGATGGACCACTTGGTTCGTGCAACTAGAGAGTGTATTGATTTGTTGTTCATTGATGTACTTGTTATTGTACCTATTTGGATGTATTATGGCATGTTGCTAAAGGATTTATGTATTTTGATTTATATTGCCTATTAACTTGATTTGGCATGTGAATATGTAAGATTTAATGATTCTTATGCATTCTTGTTTATGAGGTTTCTCTTTTGTGAAGATTTATTGACCTTATTGAATCTTATTTATGAGACTTATCTTTTTACTTGTAATTAAGTGGAGTAATCACCTCTTTTTATTTTATTTATTGAGAGGTGGTAATTTAAATGGATTATTTACTCTATTTAATTTGTTTTATTAATGTGATAGTTTTGAGGGCTTTTACAAATGCTTAATCTTATATATGATAATATTGATTCAAACCCAAGCAGAAACGAAGTACTAGAATGAAAATTTTGAGTAACAATGCTATAGTTTATATTTAATTTAATTATCAAACATTTTGGATACTCCATCAACTTACTAAATCTTTCAAATTCAACTTCTGATGAATTGATTTAAAAAAGTTAATGATAGTCCTCATGCAAGTTCAAAATAGACACATAAAATAGGACATAACAACTATTAATTACAACAATAATAATTACATTTTCCACATCATCGGCATGAACCTTATGCATTGTGTCTCTTGTTAGTATCTCTCTTCAGATAGATTTATTGGTTCCTATTATTACTATCTCTCTTCAGATATTATTGCATTCATGATTTCTTAGTTATTATTGGTGTATTTATCAATTAACTATAAGTAAGAATTTTTACTAAGTAAATGTTGGTGATTAATTTCTCCCCAGAACATCATTAATTATTGTATTTTGTTAATGAATTAAAAAGTAAAATATTGTAATTAGAAATGTCTAGAAGAAACTAGTAAGGGTATGTTTCTAGAAAGACTAGATAATGAATAGTAAGGGTGAGTTTCTAGAGGAGTTAGGTTAAAGATTGGAAGCTTCCAGAAAAGTAAAAAGACCTCTATACATAGAGGCATCATGTAATGGTTTATCTATCAAGCAATAGAAATTGCTTTGATCACCAAGCAATGGATTTATTTTGAATGTTTGGTTAATTTCCTTGTATTTGATATTTTGTGTTTGTGCATATTTTGCACCACCAATAGTGAAAAATTAGAATGTAAATTTTTTTAATTAAAAATATTTAAAATAATTTAAATGGTTGAAAAATGAATTGTTGGAAATGATTGAGAAGTTTAACCCCTTAATTTAACCTTCACGTAACTGAAAGCATACAATAATAAGCTTTGTACAATTTTAAGTTATGGATATATTTGACTCGTAAAACTAATTTTGGAGCATAAATAAATGTGAATTCCATTATAATTTTTTGAAAAAATCAATATGGAAATAATCATTTGTTCATTCATTTAAAAAAAAAGCGGCCATATGCAAGCACCAAGAGACATGATGCAACAATTGCAATGTATTTCAAGCAAAAATTGGCCATATACATATTGCCTTTCTTTAAATGAAAAAACAATGATAGAGACCACAAATCATATTCCCAACCCCATGTCATTGAAATTAAAACTTCTCGGCATGTGTCTACTTCAACCAAAAAAATGTAAAGTCTCCCAACTGGAAAACAATGTCAAAATTGTGAGCTGAGAGTCCCATTAACTTACTTTATTTCATAGCATTTAGTTCCACAATTAGCAAACAGACATCGGACCATCTTGAAGTACATAGAAAGCATGTAACCTGGTTTTATCACATGACCTATTCCATATTGATAGTCCAATCCAATCTTCTAGAGAAAAGAATGTGTCAGTACATCAAACATGAACCCAAAAGTGTTATGAGAAAATATCACTTGATTAAGAGCTAAAAGGTCCTAGTTTTCACAACTAACAAGACTCTTGTGAAGCATTCCTTTTCTAGCAAAGGAGATTCTTCCAAAAGTACAATCATGGTAACATTTGTTGCACCATCAACATATTGACCTACACTATCTAGCAGTTGTAGCCTTATGTCATCGACAATGTTGCAAGTGTCTGGTTGAGCCTGATAATGGATAATTGCACAATTCTCACAAGATCTACTTATTGTGTCAAGACTTGTATCAAGAAAAGTAGCTTTCTTCGATCAAAACTCCAACAACCTATCTCCAAATTCCACTCTTGTGAGAGTCATTTGATCTTGAACTACTTTATCTCAAGCCATGACCAAAATTTAGAAAGAGTTGCTTATCTCTTGAGTGAACTTATGTAATTCTTTTGTTGTCACCTTTGCAATTGTTAGTATTGAAGCCTTATGTATTGTCAAAGGTTTTTTCATCTGAATGTCAATGGGTTTTGAGTTTAGTAATTTCATCATTCTTTATTTAATGTTTTTTTGTTTATTTCTCTTAGCCATATTTTCGTGGTAGTTACCACATGTAGAATGTAACGAATCAATTGTTGCCACATTTGTGTCATGATGTTTACAACCAAAACTTTTGACAACAATTTTCCAATATTTCTACTTTTAAAACAAGACTTTCATAAGACTCAATGAATCATTACTTTTAGAGTGATCTTTGTTAAATCACTAAATGGTGTGGTCAATTAATGAAAACATAATAATAACAATAAATAAATTTTGTCAAGGTTTAAAATGCAGACATGTCCTAACTCAATGGAGTCCAACAAGGATGGTCATAAAAAGCTTGATATGGAGCCATACCAAGAGAACTATGATACCCAATATTATATGCAAACTCAACAAGGTCGTTGGCCTCTTTTGCAACCATGTGTATTTTTTATCTTCATCCATATTCTTATTGTTTGCTTGAACGAGTTGCTCATGTGTATGTGTGTATATCGACAGAGGTTGCTTACTTTTCTAGTGGACAATGTTTTAAAAATTAAATTATATGCTTCCCATTGAAAAAAATCCTATTGTTCTCTATGAAGCCTCTTTTATTCCACTAGGCGTCATTTCTCAATAAATAAAAGATACTAAATTCTAAGTAGGTGTTACCATATGAGTGTTATCAAAAAAAAATTGTGACACTATAAAGCATTGTAAAATGAATTTAAGTTGTTTTTCATACGAAAACATTTCTCTTAAGAGCTAAATTATAAGACAACATAAGGCGCCACATCATATGGATGATTTTCCACAATACCATGTTATACAGAGGTGTTAAATATGAAGGGGTCTTTTTTGTTTTATAAGGCAAATATATCAAAGGATGGTGCCACCTCATGAAAATTTCATGATTATTGCTCATATAGAAAACATGTGATGCAAGGTGCTTTACTTTGCATTATTTTCTATCTAAAATATTAGTTTTTTTTAAGAGGAAGGCATTGAATTCACATGTGAAGGGAATGCCTTAGTCTCTCTTATGTAAAGACCATAAAAATTTCATTGATAGCAAACATGTGAAAGGAGGATACATAAAACATTAATGATAGTGAAGATTGTTGTTTTTTGTCGTGGCATGTTTTGGCATTGAATAATTGAAGGGAGACTCTAGGTGTTATATGTAATGATACTTGTAAGTTTCTATTTTAATTCATTTTAAATGGAAATAATATAAGGAGGTCTTTTAAAAAAAATGTTTTTGGTGCTTGTGGATTTAATGACGAAACTTTGTACTCCTCTCCATTATAACTTCTTCAAAGATTGGTTGTGGCTGGATAAATATTCCTTCTTCAACTTTCCTTTGAAAAAGATTTATTTAAGTCTTCTTCTAAAATTGCCACTGAATCCTCAGCTAAATATAAAATAGAAATGCAAATTTCAGGAAAGAACTTGGAGAAAACTAAGTGCTCAAATCTGGCGGTTGAAAGCTAATGCAAATGCCCAACTTCTATCTTGGAAAATCTTACATAACAAACTAGCTATTGCGGATAGGTTGAGATGTATGATTGTCCATCCAATACAATGCCTTTTCTGTAAGCTAAATGAAGATGTGAAACATATTTATTAGGAATATTCATGGACAAAAAAATGGAATGCTATGTTTTGACACTTACCTACAATTTTTTTATCATTATTTGAATTGGAAGGAAGCTTTATTTAGTGTGGGCCTTCAAAAAAATGTTATAGCTAATTCTATGAGACAGACTATTTTATTGCATATTTGGAAAAGTAGATGCTTGGCAATGTTTGAAAATCCTAATGTTCATCAGGAATCATAAATGCTAAAGTTTTATGCTGATGTCTTGTTTCAAATTATTTCTCTTTGTTTTCAGTTACAGGGGGCTGCTAAGAAGCATCCTCAGGTCGATAAGCATCTAGATAATATCAAACTTCAGTGCCTTTGTGTGGGTTAGCCGACATAAGATATCAATTAAATGTAAATAAAGATTAAACAAAGGAACGAAAAATACACAGAAATAATAACAGTGAGAGACAAGTTTTAACATGGTTCACCCAAACTCGGGCTACATCAACCAACAGAGAGTCCAATATTATTATCCAGTAAATCAAACTGATTACAACCAGTAATCCTTGTAAGTCAATACCGCTACAAATTCTACAATACAATATCAACGAAAACCCCAACCCTTAGCCATTTTTATCACGACTTTTGTCAGTTATAGAAATAGGGTTTTTTATGTCAGCCAATAGAAAAATAACTCCCGATGCCCCCGGACCCCGCAAGGGGCACTGCCCCTTGACCCCATGGGAATTTGGGGGGAAACCACGCCGATAAAAGTGGGGTAAATTGAACCTCCGAGTCTGATTAGGCTCCATATAACGACCACCTTCATCTCCATGAAGGTGATATTCTACGTTCAAAGCAACTTCAATCTCTTTTTAGCTTCCAGGTTTAATTTGTTATCCAGGGTTCGTCTGGGGACTCTCTCATTCAGTGGAATGGCAATTAGGGTGCAGTGACAATTCTCCTTTCAACGGCTTGTTAAGGGGAATCTACAATGGTTTTATTTCGAACAATTTCCATTCTAGTTGTTGTTTGGCTACTATTTTGGCAGTCATTTCAATATATTTAGGATAAATGGCAGCAAATACACAAGTCCGTGTTCTCTTCAGCTGGGTCTAAGGCTCATATCTTAGTCTTCCCTGGTGTTTGTTGGTAGGGATTTTTATGCCATAAGTTATTTGGATCCCTTTATTTTTTGATGGGTTGTAGCTGTATCTTCGTGCTTGAGGTTGTGTTGCTGGACATGACTTGTGGGCTCTGTTTTGCCCATTCTCTTCAGTTGATTTCAGGTCATTTCAGTTAAGGGCATGCTACTTTGAAGTCTGTTCTCTGGGATATAGAGTTTTGGGCTGATTTATTCTATATTACTCTCTGCTGGTGTTCCTTGAAAGGTGCATATTGCACCCTGTTTTAGTGTCTATGGATCCAATTCTGCTGATAAAGTAGTTTTTATGAAAATTTTATGTTCCTAATCTATGGCCCGTTAATGCCATAAATTATGTTCAATATGTGTCTATGGGTCTAGTTCTACTGATAACTATTTTCTCTTTGTAGTTGAACAATGTTTTTTTGGTGCTTCAGTGCCTCTTTGCTAGGTTGTACATGGTTATTTTTTGTTCCCCTGTTTTGTCTGTGCATATGGTGTTTTTTTAGCAGCTCATTGCTTCTTTTCTCTATGTAATTTAGGATTAATTCAATATAAAAAAATGTTTTCTGGATTTGATTTTTGTGACTCATAGCATAAGCATTATGTAGATTTTATTTACTCTATGGTAGGGATTTGCTGATGAAAATTAACTATGGGTCAAATTTGATGGCAAGGGAAAATGATATTGTAATCTAATCTACAATGCCTTTAAGTTTTATGTAGGAAAATTTTTTTTGCTAATTTTTTTTAATGAGATATTACTATATTGAATGAAACTCAAAAAAATTGGCTATAGGTTATGAGTCAAATTAGGTTTTCAGTAGTCGGGGTAGAAATTTACTATTGTGCAATCTTAATATTCTTTCTATTACTAGTATGGGATGTTGGGAAAAGGCACAAATTTGATTGAAATAAGTTAAATGCTCTCTTCCCAATGTTAAAAAAAATAGGGGATGTAAAGTATATATGTAGATTTTTCATATTGTAGCTGTTGTTGGTTGAGTGAGACGTTAAAGGATACCATTGTTATACTAGATAAGTGATAGTTACCTTTTTTTTCTTTCAAAAAATGGCAAATTTGAACGTAAACCCTAATTTTTGAGCAAACATATATGCATTATAAGCATTCTTGAAAATTTTTAATGCAAAGTACTTGATTAGATGTCTCAATTTCTGTGTGTTATACTATTTGAAGTCATGATAAGTTCTCCCTCATTTACAATTGGTAAATGATATAATGAGTATGTATGGTTAATTATCCTAGAAATTGTAAAACCTTTTAGAAACTATTTTTTAAGGATTTCTTGCATCATATTATGGGTAATGTTTACATGTGGATCATTAAACATGATTCAATCAAGTATATTTTTTGTTATTAGTTTGATCCCTTTGTGTATGCATACAACATAAATTTTGTTTATGCTTGCAGGGTCATATTATGAAACTCATAAGATTTGTAGAGAGAATATTCTTTTTTTGCTTATATCTTCCTATCTTGAATAGACTCTATCATCCAAGTTGGATGAAGGCGCTAGTCTCTTTGCCTCCCACCCTTTCGCCATCATCAAAATCACAAAATACAAATTACAAACTATTTTATAACAATAGTATAAACATTGGCTTATTCAACATTACATGCCCATCTTTATTTAAAAGATCATATCTTGAGACCTTGAATTTGAGAATATCTTTGAGTTATGTGTTGTTGCCCAAATTGACTGTCACACATGAAATATGTCATTAAAATTAAAATTTCTAGGGAAACGACTAGACTTACTATTATATACTTGTATGGAAGTCTTATTGTACTTCAAATAGGTTCTAAATTTCAATTGGAAAGCTTGTAGAATTGAGGATAGTGACATATTTTCAAGAGCTGCTATATATAGGGTGAGTTTTCCCTCAAAATTTGTTTTGTTTTCTTATCTCTAATTGATTTTCCCTTATGAACCTTAGGGATTACCCTCCTAGACTTAGTACAATCTAAAGTGAAGAAGATTAAGCCTACCTTAATGCATTGGCCCCTTTACTATCTCATATTCGATCATAAGCCTTGCTCATCTATCCTAACGATATGTTCCTTAGTCTTAGGAGTTGTACTTGAGATTTAAAATTTAGGATTTATTATGGATAGAGCCAACAAATTGTTGCCATTTCTAAGGAGATCAAATCTTGGTTCATATCTTGCAAGCCTTTACAACATAGTCATTACAAGAAATTATTTGCATCTATGTAGTTTTGCTACATTAGTGACTTAAAGGATTCATAGTGATTGATGACACTGCTAATGGAGTGAACCCAGAGATCCATTTGACTTGGTGGCTTGGTGTGCATCAATGTTTTTTTCTTTCAAAGAGGTAGTAACTTTTCTATCAAAGAACATATATTTTCTAGGTCTTTCAAAATAGGAACTTTAGTCATGGCACCTTCTTATAATAATGATCACTTTGGAGATTCACCTTCATATTCAACTTCTTATTCTTTAATTCCTAGATACTATGATGAAGAAAATGATAATGACCCTTATGATGATAATTCTTCCTAATAATCAAATACTCATGAGTATTATGAAAAAAGCATGCACATGTCCATACAAGAGAAAAATAAAATTTTATCAAATAACAAAATAAACTTGAAAATGAAATAAAAATGCTTAGTTCTAGAATGCGATCCAAATGCTAACTTAATTCTATGGAGGATAAGGTCACTAAATCCCAAAAGATCAAGGTTCAAAATATCCCCTTTGCTGATGTATATTCATGGGTAAATTATGATTTTGAATTTATGCCAAAATAAATTCTATTTTCTTAGGTTTGATGGGGAACATCTTTCTCAATGAAATGTATATGTCCATGCATTTTTGAATTTTATGGATACATATC
Organism: Cunninghamia lanceolata; assembly: GCA_027924645.1. Classification (NCBI taxonomy): domain Eukaryota; kingdom Viridiplantae; phylum Streptophyta; class Pinopsida; order Cupressales; family Cupressaceae; genus Cunninghamia; species Cunninghamia lanceolata. Next base: position 3,561,624 of record BSBN01000236.1, read on the forward strand.
AATGTGAGGATGAGGACATGTGGATGAGATATTTTACAAAATCTGTAAGTGATGGTGCAATGAAATGGTTATGTAGCCTTCTAGACTAGTATTTTTCTTCTATGGATAGTTTAGTTACAACATTTAATGAATAGTGTACACCTAATGTTGACCCCTTCTCTCTTGTCCAAGAACTTTCAAGCACCAAGAGACAAGAGGGTGAGTTGGTTTAAGGTTTTTGTCAAAGGTTTATGGTTGCATTAACTTGCATTCTTTATTCTTATAGGCGAAGTGAACAAGAGTACATTAACTAATTTTGTGACGCATTTCATCTCAAGAAAAGCCTTCTTCCACTTGATTTCAAGCCTAAGATTATAGACCATATACTTGTGTGGGAAAATGCAATTGAGGCATCTTATGCAATAGATATGGCATCTCTTAATCTAGTGATAGTGTGCTTGTAGTTTCAAACAATCAACTTGATGTTTCCTCTTGTGTGGATATTTCTCATAGTGACCATGTTGTTGATGTGTGTCAAAAAGAAGCTAAAAACATGAAATTACAACTTGTGATAGTTGTTTAGATAATAATGACAACATTCTGTATACTATTTCATAGCTTGATGAGCAAGATCATGACTTCTTTCTTGATGTACTTCCATACTTTGATGCCTCTGAAGATAGTGATGGTCTTTCTACTTGTGTAGCTACAAGTGAATGCTCAAAAGGGGTGATGCCTAATGTTCCTTAATCCTATAATAGCTATGATAATGAAGATTTTTTCAAAACCTGTCATGCCTAATGTTCCTTTAATTTTTTTTTATATTCATAACTTGAAACTTTAGTGCATGGATTGTTTTTTTTTTCATTTTGATAAATATATTTTTTAACTAAATATTAGAAGTTGCGTGTAGTGAAAACCTAACTATTTCGATGGGACATAACTTCTTTTCTTAACTATTTATCCAAAATAGAAAAATGTTATATCATCTGGACACATAACCTCTCCTCTAGCGTGTCATATTTTTTTCATTTTCTAAAAATAAATTTTAGAATATTTTATTTAGAGGACAATCAACATTATATTTTGGTTTTGATGACCTACTTTTAGTGTGTGTGTGTGTGTGTGTGTGTACACGAATATTTTTTACACTAAAAAATATTTACATGAGTAGGAGTGCTTAGAACATCAAGTCTTTTTAAATTGTTTTTGGTAAATTAACCCCAAAGTGATGTTATATATGTATTTAGTGGACACTTTTAGTTCTAAAAGTTTTTGGCTAGATCTAATTTTGCTAGAATGAATCTAAATAAAATATATGTTTCACCAAAACTAACTTGATGTTGCTTAAATTCATTTATGTTAATAAGTTGGCTTGAAGTGCAGCACAACTTTGAACTTTCACCCCATTGTGCTAGGTGAAAGTTTTATGGTCCATGATCAGTTATTAGAACTACTCAAATTTTAAAAAAATGTTCTCAAACTAAAAAAATATCAAAATGATTTTAAAACTACGCAAGAATTTGCAAAGACCTTAGGCATTGACCCTAATACAGAGGATTGAGATTCAACATTTAAAGTCAGTAGTCATCTTATCACCCTTGAATAGGAAAAAATGTTAGTTTGAGAGATTGTGTGCTTATTAAATTGCCTAGTTTGGACATAGTATCGACAATAGCCTTTGATACTTTAAGAAGGAATGCATAAGGGGGGGATATTTTTCAAAATGTTGAACACACAAGGAGGTTTTATTCAAGAGAGAACTATTATTTGAATGAAAAACTATTAACATTGTGGTCTATTATCCTAGAGCATGATAAACCCATAGCTCAAGATGAATATCAATGATTTATTAGATCCTTAATCATTAAGATGGTAGCATATACACCTACTCCTAATGTTGTAACTTTAACTATGCACATTGCTTAGTTCAATGAGGGAGTAACAAATAAATTGTAGGGTGACTATGAACCCTTGTTGCAAGATGTTATCAATTTGAATCATGAGTTAAAGGATGAGAAGGTGAAGTAAGAAAATTATATAAAGTGGATCAAGATGTTTACTTCAATTTCTCCTACTCTTATAGAAAAGGCTATTTAGGAGTATAGTCCATTTCAAGATGATAAAATATGCTACAAGATTAGGTTGAGAAACTACAACCTAAGATAAAACACCTGACCATTAAGCCTAAACAAGACATTGAAGACCTCATTAGGGGAATCCTAAGAGAATGAATTGCAAACCTAATGAGGATAACATATAATTTTTGGGAGTTCCATGGGAATTTAAGAAGCATTTGTGAGAATATCAAGGGAGTGAATCTAAGATTGATGCAGTTCCACACGAAATGAATTTTTAGGTCTTATATCATGAAGATTATATATAAAAAAGATAAATATAATCTAGACAGTCCTAAATAAATCATTATAGTTTTTGAGTCTACATCCCTTTTCAATGAAGTCTTAAGATTCATTGTTAAGTTGTAATCTTTACTGAAGGAAAAAAGGAGGGATAATTTAAATTTTTAGGTTAGTTGAGCTTCCCAAATGTAGTGAGCTACATAGACCAAATAAAGGATATAAATATTTGGAAATGTGACTTCAAATATTTGATCTATTTATAGTTGACTCATGTCCTCTAGGGTGAAAAAATCAATCCTTTATTAGTCATCTACCATGTGGACAAGGCTATAATGTTTGAAAGTAGAATGGATAGTTATATCAAAGGGGTTAAAACAACATTGGATTCTAGGTACACCACCAATGTGTTCACAAAATTAAGACTATCTTGGAGACTATGAAACTACCAGATGAGGCATTTGATAATTATACAAAAGGATTTGATAAGGATTATTAATTAATTAGGCTTATTATCTCTTCTTACTTTTATTATTCTTATGTGCATATGTTGCAAAGAATCTAAATGTGTCTACTTTAGGAAATTTGGATCCAAATGACATGAGAGATTGGTGACATGTCTTTCCTTGTTTTTTGAATTATGCCTTTTGAGAAATTGTAAAATCTACCCTAGGGTATGCATTTATGTCACACATTGTTTTCATGATTTGAGATCTTCTTGCTCTATTTATAAAAGTAATGGATAATCTTTATATTCAATTTTATTTTTGTAATATAGACTTTTTGTTTGTGTATCTTAGCTTTGGGTGGTTATGGGATGAAGTTGGAAATATATTTGTCACTATATTCTCCATCTAGGTTTTTAGCTTTCATTTCTCTTCTAGTCACAAGAATACTCTAAGTCAATCTAGCAATCTTAAACTCACCTCCTTGGATGAAGATCAATATCTAGGATCCTACTCTTAAGCCCTATAATGTCCTATCATATGTTTCCTATAAGAAGTCATTTACCTAGTGTAAATAGTTCAAGGAAAACATAGTGAGATACCTTCTCATAGCATGTTGTCTTTGGGATTTCTCCCTTTTGAAAGGTTTCTCAACTTGAACCCTCAAGGAATGGTGATGGAAATTCAAGGGGAACGCAATGTGACATTTGAGAACATGGTCAACAAAGAGATTGAGGAACAAAAAATTATTGTTGCTACTTCACTATCGCCTTCTTAGATAGCTTGTAAATGTGCTTCTACTTTATCACTATGTGGTTGGTTGGTACTATGTGGATGTGATAATTTTATCCCTAAAAGTGGTGTTTTTGTAGCTTGTTGTTCTTTTTATTGGCAAAGGTGTAATCCAAAATTGAGCTAAGGAAATTAAGATAGAGATGTCCCATGTAATTCTTCTCCCATTTCATTCTAGGGGATTCTCTATCACATGCTAGCTCATTGGATTGTAAGAGGAAGCCCACATCAATGCTCTTGCGAGTGCAAACTATTTCATGACTACTTATTATAACAAGAAACTAACAAGTGTCAATCATCCATGTGAGTTGGGCATTGCTTTTTTTATTAGTAGATACTTCTCCTCTTTATATACAAGAGTTTTAGGAGGGAATTTGTGTCTTTCATGCTAGAAATATCTAAGATGAAATAGAAAATGACTATAGTGAGAGCTTATTGTATTTGTAATATATATTTTCCTTTGTAATATTGCTCCTAAAAATCAATACAATGATGTTCTTTGTCTAATCTTTAGAATTGTCTTCTTTCATTCTGGTTATAATTTTGTGAGATACCAATCTGTTAGTACATTTGTTTTTTATTAAGTTGAGTAGGGAAATAGGGGTCCATTCCCTTACATAACCATCAAGATAAACAATTTAACCATCCATCATAAGTAGCAAGAGGCCCTAGAGCAAGGGACTCCAAGCCTAGAGAAACAAACACTAAAAAAAGAACTAAAACAATAAAGAAACAAAAAGAAAACAACAGGAGAGAGGCACAAAATCCTGCATAGAAGAATGCATACTAATTCTTGGTCTTACTAATTAGAGCATCACAGACCATTGTCAAGGACTTGATAGTATTCTCCTAGCTAGAGTTGCCCAATGCCATCTAATCTTTCTTCCATTTTATTTTTTTCATAGTTCTATTAGAATCATTTCCTTCATGGTACTTATGCTTGTGAAGATCCTTTTGAAGTGTTACAACCCTAACAATAGATTTCGTCATCATGTCATTATTGAGATTAGCCAAATAATTCATACCTTGCTCAACTTTAATCAACTTGTAATGATACATCTTCATGGTGTAAAACATATTAGTCCAACTATCTTGATAGGTATTATAACTGGCTTTTTATTATACATATCCTCCAACTATTCCATCCTAGAAAGAAGATCTTTGTAATCATGCTTACAAAAAATAATCCCTTTGTTCTTAGACTCATGTAGATTATCACACTCAAACTTACCAATGTTAGTAGGCATGTCCTTAAGATCCTCCTCTTCTACAGGTTCTTGAAGAGCTTCCCCTTCATCATCCTCAAAATCTTCATTTAAATCCTCCCCAACAGGGGCCTCTTCGCCCTTCTCTATTTCCTCCTCCGCAACATATTCCATATCATCATAGTATTGGTTGTCCTTGCCATCCCCTTCAAAATCCTATTCTATAAACATATCACCAACCATATCCACAACCTTCTTGGCTTTTTCATTACCCTCTATATAAGAATCAAAAGAGATATGCCCAATCCTAGTTTTAGTAATTTTAGTATTCTCCTCTTTTTTCTTCTTACCAGATGCCACTTTTACCAATCAGGTAGACCTTCTCCCATCTATGTAATTATTAGCATAGATCTCATGAAGGTTATCTTTAGGAGTAAAATTAACAAAGCTAGAATCAAGGTTAAGTCTATCAGTTGTCGATTTTATCCTAATCTTCTTCTTAGTATTCTTCTTAGCCAAGTTTCCCTTCATAGTTGGATTAGTTTCAACACTTTTCCTCTTGAAAAAAAGAAAAATATTTTCTAGAGAATCATCTACTTGTTTGACATTATCAAGTTTATTCCCTACAAAGTAGGGGTAGGGGGCATAGTTCCTCCCTCCTTATGCACTGAAACATTAGGGCTCTTTCCCTTGGAAGTTTAGACTTCCTTAATAGAGGCAATATGAGGTGTTTGTTCCTTATCACATAAAGTAATATTCTTCTTCTTAGCAGATCTAGATGTAAGGAGTGAAGAAGATCTAGGATCTCTAACAATTTTGTTTTTCCTACTAGAAACAAGGGGAGGATTCTTTGAGGCTCTAGTACTAGGGGAACTAGTCCCAATCTTATTACTCCTAACATGACTCAACAAACCCTTACCCCAAACATTAGAAATGATCATTAGGGTAAGCATTACATTATATTGATAAAGGGCATTAATTAAACCCTAGTGTAAGGGAGGGTTTTCTTCATCCATAATACATTTTTCCATGGAAGACAAAAAAAGAAAGGAAAGCTAACATGTTTGCTATCCCAGAGATGGTCTAAAAGAGGGAAGTGGTATCCATGTATAGTAGTGTACCTACCCTCCAAAGTAAAATATTTCATCAAATCTAAACTTACCAGGGCCCAAGGCAAGGGCAACACCATTATGTCAAACCCATTCTAGTGCCTAACAAGAGCTTCCCCCTCTTCCAAGGAACTATCAATGAAATGCTTATAACACCCTTTCCTTTGTTTGTGAACTTTCCTGCCTTCAATGCTCATGCTAGTAACTTTACCTATGAGCTCCTCCATCACAGTGAGATTAATGTCTCCCACAGTCACCTCCCTATTCTTCTAAGATTTGAAAAAATAAATAGTCAAATTTTCACCATGCCCACAGATAAATTCAAAGAAAGAAGCAATACGTCCCCTCTCAAAGATTTCCCAGAGCTGGTCATTCTTCTTGACACCAGTTCCACTCACATAAGTTGGCCTCCAAAACAAAGAAGTACCAAAAATTACAGGCAATGAAATTTAGCAACTCACAATTACCTCTAAGTTTGATTCAAATGAAATGGCAAATCAACAATAAATTCTCATAGCCCTCGCTCGTAGGATTATTTTTATCACACCACATAAACTTCAGATGGATAGCATGAAAAATGTAAGGATCATCATGATCCATCACCTTATGGAGCCCAATGGTATTAAGATGAATTAAGATGTCATGGATATTATGAAGGAGAATCCACCTAACCACTCTAAGGTTAGTCTTCATCTTACGATGATAAAAACCCATTTTTATTATCATCATTAATAATTGTGCAAACAAATGTAGGGAGGTGTTGATCATCTATACAATAATGCCAATCTTCAAATTGAAGTCCAATGTTTGTGATCGAGTCAGCAACCTGATTTCCTTCCCTAAAAATATGATGTATATTAAGGCAATTAAAATTGTTTAAGGCTAACCTTACATCTTCAATATAATCCTTAATTCTCTAAGGGGGTTTAGAGGTCCTCTTAACAAGATCAATGATGATATTAGAGTCTCCCTTGATTTCCACATGCTAGAAACCATAGTGTGATAATCATTTAATACCCCACCAAAGAGTACAAGCCTTCACTTCATTATTCATTTTCCAACCTATAATCTTGGCATAACTTTCAATCAAATTTCCTTTATCATCCCTGATAATAACCACAATTTCTCACTAACAAGGATTCCCTCTTGAACAATCATCATAGTTGAGTTTAACCCATCCCATAGGAAAATATTTCCATCTTGTGTGTTTCCTAACATAAGATTTTTGAAAATCCATATTATTGAGATTTTAGGTTATGCCCCAATTCTTACTAACTCTTATCTCAAGAGCACTAGGGAGATTTGTAGGCTTCCCAATCTTTCCACATTGATATTTTCCTAAATAGCACAACCAATAGCCTGAGAAACATGTTGGACTTCTAAAGTAGAATCTCTAAAGATCCTATTATTACGCCCCTTCCAAACCCCTTACACATTATGAAGAGGAGATCAAATCCAAATCACCTTTACAATAGGGTGTTTAAAGGGACAAATATTTCAAGAAAGAACAAATGAAGATATGTTAGGAGGCATAACCCAATCAATTTCATACTTGGAAAAAGTCTATTCCTATATCTCCCTAGCAAATCTATAGTAGAACAATATATAAACCATAGTTTCTTCATCTAAGAAACATAGAGAACATCTGTTGGGTAGATAGAAACATCTTTTAGTAAGATTAACTATAGTAAGAATCTTGTTGTGATTCACTACCCACGAAAAGAAATTGATTTGGGTAATAATTCTATGATTCTAGATCAACTTCCAATCAAAGACATTAGTAGCAATGCTAGGAATCATAGAATAAGCAGAGGCCACCATGAAATTCCTTGTAGTATGGCAAAACCAAATGAGTTCATCTTCCTTTAATAAGTTGAATAAATTGCAGCTACCCAAAAAAGTTTGAAATTGAACAACAATATCCCCAAATGCATCTATCTGAGTAGAGAAGTCCTAAAAATTCTTCCATTGAGGGACTTGACCAGCAAAAGAAACATAAGAATTGATAGTAGGGTCAAATGTTTTTGAGAAAATATTCTTTAGAGTATAGAATTGAGGGTGACTAGATAGGGGAGAGTTTTCCTTACAAATATCATCCCCAAAATTTATCTTATTCCCATTCCTAACCTCCATTTCAACCCCTCCCTTAGAGTCCCTCTTATTTTAATTAGAGCATTCCAAATCACCAAACCTCCAGGAAGATTAGTGTTATGAAGAAAAGTGATTTGATCATTATTATTGAGATATTTAGCCTTGATTATAGAAACCTAGTCCTCATCAGCTATTAAAATACTCCATCCAACTTTGGCTAAGAGGGTTTTATTGAATATTTGAATTTTTCTTATACCAAGGTGACCATTCCTTTTATTATTTTAGATAATATCCCAATTCACCAGGGCCAATCTTTTCTTTTCCTCCACACACGTCCAAAGAAATCTCTTCTAAATTTGCTCTATCTTTTCCAACATAGAAAAAGGAATCTTGAATAGAAAGGGCTAGTAAATAGGAATATTTTTTGAGGAGGATTTAAGATGTTGGTATTTCCCAGCTTGATTGAGAAACTTGCCTTTCCACCCCTCTATTTTTTCGTATTCTTTCTATATTACTAGACCAAAAATTATTATTAAGTTTTATGGTTGATAAAGGTAAACTAAGATAAATAGTCGGTGGCTTTTTGACATCTCAAAATACCAACTATTCTATTTTCAAGAGCTTCAATAGTATTGAATAAATTGGTGGTACTGGTAAAAGTTTAGGGTTCTAGGTTCATGAAATTGCAGGTCTTTGCCTTTGAAATTGTTTAAGCCTAAGTCCCTAAGCTTATGCACTTTATCTTTTAAATATCTATTGACCACCTGTAGAAGGTTTCCAGTCCCTTAAGTTATGACATGATCTCTTTATATCCATTAGGTGACCAGCCCCATATCCTAGTCTTACTCCTTATAGCCCGCAAAAAAATTAAACCCATGTCTTGAGTCTTTGTATAGGTTATAAGGTTTAATATAAATGAATATCCTAGCTTTGTAGTGCACTACCCATGATACCATCAATCCCCTTGCGTAGCCATGACAAGGTGACACCTATCAAATGATCTAGGCTTACACACCTTTCTTGAAGAATCTTACATCGAGAAACTGTATGCCACCAAGTGTTAGTCTTAAAACAACCCCCAGGAAAGTTGAAATCCAATGGTTGCACATCATCGCAAGGGAATCTTACGAAGAAGGAATCTTCACTGTGCGATCATGAGATGGCAACATGTGGCCGCATTTCACTTAGGAAGTAAAAGACAAATGAAAGGTAGATGCATGGAGGCTTTATTGCACCCATGTAGGGTAGGTAAGTGGTGGGCCATTTCTGACTGTGACACTGCGAAATGGTGCCATGTGTCTAGGTTGGATGAAAAGTGATGTGGTTAGCGAAGAAGGTACATCTAATTTGGCTTGCACTTATTGACCGATGAATTTTAAACTATGATGACCCAGATTTTCAAATCTAGTAGATAAATGATGGCCATGGATCTCACACGAATGGACCTAGATCAATGGCACAAATTTAAACTTTCATGAAAAATGTTGAAGGTGCCCTATAACACCAATGAGAGATTAAGGCTAAGGCTACCTCCATTAATGCCTTAGAGGCTATACTATGAAGCTTAAAGGAAGAAATGTTAGGGGCTTTTGCATCATTTCTTCAAGAACAGATAGAGTTCAGATGCACAGTGGATTGTCGAGCGAGAAAAGAAATAAATTCAAACTTCTGCAAGCATAAACTAGTAAGTTCATTCTATCTAACTATGCTCGATATATTTTAAGTTGATTGCTTGATTGGGAGGATAGATAATTGTTAATAAAAGAAGCCCTAGTTTAACACCTAGTTGGAAAAAATGAGTCAAGTTGATCAAGCTTCCACCTTGAAGCATAGTTTGGACGAGGATCTTACGATCCAACTCTCAGGCTCTACTAAGAAAGTTCTGAATCTACATGGTCCTGGCAGACCAGATGATGAATTCCTAGATTATTGTTACAATTATAGAGATGCCCAATTGCCTATTGCTAGTTGGGTTTTATTTGAACATTTGCATCATAGAGCTTTGATTTAGCCAAGCTAATTTTCCCCAATGTATTCCCTAATCCAGACCTAGTGAGGGCAATAACACAGAGGTATGACCCTCAAATGAGGGTAGTCTTAGAAGGGAATGGCACAAAGATTATCAAGTTCACAAAGGGATACATTAACACTGTGTTTAACTTGAACCATATGGCTAGCAAGCCAATTAAGTGCATTGAAGAAAAGGTACCATACTATGAAGCATGCATACAAAGATTTTAATTTGGCCAAGCATAGACTAAGGGGAGTTGATGGTAAATTGGTAAAAATATTAGATACTAAAGAGGAACCTTTCCAATGCAATGTGTTCATGTCTTATTTTGTCAAGACCTACCACATCTTTTGCCAGGTACTAGGTAGGGATGTCTCAGATAGGATGCCCATCTCTCTGATGATTATGGGAGTTGATAATCAGAGTCAAGAGACTAAGGAGCCATATAACTATGCCTCCTACATTGTAGATAAAATGCACAAACAGATGACAACAATCAAGAGCCAATTATTTACTATGGATGCCCATGTTGAATTCACATGGTATTCCATGTTGTGCCATATGCTTCTGTTCACCTTATCAGGGATGTGGCACCAAAATTTACATGTCAGAATGGTTGATGCACAGGAAAGTATGTTGCTAGTGTAGATGTGGACATGCATGGTAGATATGCATTGTGTCAGTACTGACTATGTAATCTTTGAGGAGTATTTTGTGAGGAGAGTTCTCTAATTCTTGGAGCTAGAAGGAGAAAGGCTACACCTAGATGTATTATATTTTTTAAGGTTTTTGGATAGAACCCCTCACTTGGGGATTAACCACAGTTGAGGTGATTGGTTTTATCATCAGCACACCACCTGCATTAGGGTCTATGGGTGTGAGGTCCCTCCCCACATTCTGCCTAAATTTGTACCAAGAAAATTGCTTTCTTGGAAATCATTAGGCAGTTGAATGAATCAAACAAGGAGCATCTAAGGAAGTGCAAGAAAGGTTCATTTTTCCCCACCTCCCTCAGATTTAATGTGTTTTTTACTGCTGACAAAGGTAGGTTGGATCAGATCAATTCAGTGCTATGGTGTTATGGTATGTATTTGGAGCATCAAAGGATATTTGACCCTAAGGGTTTCATTGATAGAGTCAGGGTTAACAAATAGAGATCGAGGTACATTCACTAGGTCGATTATGATGAGGATACTATCAAAAACTATTTCATGATGAATGATGTCCGTACTTTGAGAATCAAGTGGGACACAATAATGACAAGAGAAATAATGAGGAAGAATGTGAATGGTTCATATCAGGGTGCCTTTGCAGAAGTCCAAGACCCCATACAAAGAATTCAAAAGATGTTGGATAATGCAGAGCAACTAATTGCTAGTGCTCCTGCATGAGAAGAAAGGCCTTCCTATCAGCCTAGTAGGTCTAAAGGAGGGTATGCTGTGAAGAAAGAATCAATTGACCCTTCCCCTGCCAAGAGGCCAAAAAAATTGATTTGGAGGCTGAAGAGGAAATTGAAGTTGTGGATTTAGTGGGAGAGGTAGAGGAACAGATGCAAGAAGCTACCCATCGGGTGAATTCACCTAAAAAATAAGGCCCTACTCCTCTCCTAAAAAGAGGGCAATGAGGACCATGACAAGCCAGACTCTAGATATAGAAGATGTCAGAGTAATGGTTTACAACAAATTCTTAGAAGATGATGAATTCATCAACACGAATCAGGAGTTATGTATTGAAAGTAAGAAGTGATGAATTCCAGAAGAAGATTGAGGATGCCAAGAGTGGGGTTGATGCCTCTGAATATGAGGCCATCCCCTAAAGGGTGTTGAAATAAGTCAATTAGGCCATCAGAAAAATGACTCCATAGGAAGGGAGGGCATTAGTTGCCAAAAGTAATATCTTGCTCCTCCCTCATTGGACTTTGTTAGATGTAATTGCATTTGACACAATAACCAAAGAAGATTTTGATGTAGCAAATGAGAAAGTGGAAAAGGCACTCTTTGGTGTAGCTTTCAACCCCAAATTTTAAACTTTAGTAATATGGGCATTGGCCCCAAATAACAATAAACTTGGGATTAGATTGGGGAAATTAACAAGAGATGTAATAATCAAGAGGGTATCTGACACCCCTACCCCCCAAACTACAAGATTAAATGTACATACTACCCAATTTGTTGAGGCAGTAACTAATAAGTTGTAGAAATATTATGATGAGCTACTGCTACAATATGTGTAGGCAATTACAGAGCTGAATAAGTGTAAGGAGCAGCTATCATTAGGGGCTGGTACTTCCACTCCTCCATTTGTGATCCGAACAGTGGAGTCATTTCTAGCTGACATAGAGCCCCTGCTGACAAAAATAAGAGAACTGAAGGAGGAGGTAAGGAGATAAAAAGAGGAGAAGAAGAATTTATTCAAAGAGACATTCACCAATTTGATCAAACATAGAGTGACCAAAGTTGTGGCAAGGATGGATGAGACATGGAAGTCTCATTCTGATTGAAGAGCTACATTGGACAAACATGAGTAAGATAAGGAGTGTATCAAGATGATGTAGAGATCATGACTACCAAGGACTGGAGAGTTGAGAGATCTAATTAGGTGTGTATGGTTTGATCCATAGGTGTCCTTGGAAATGAAGCTAACCCTTGAAATGCTAGAAATTCTTGAAGAGGTTGTAGCTTTCCAATTGAAGCTAGATAAGGTACTAGGTGAGAAGAAATAGTTTATGGAGAAAATAGATAAGAAAATAATGCCTAGTATACTAGAGGCCGATGGACAGGTCAAAATCCTTGACAAGTGGAAAGCTGATTTCACTAACAATGACAGCCAATTGATATCTACTTGTTGCACCGATGGGGACCCCAATTTGGCAATTTTGAATTCAACTTTGGATAAACTACATGTATTGGAAATACATTTTTAGTTGTTCTGCAAGGAGGAGAAGATTTTGATGGATGCACAGTACATAGGACACAATGACATGATTTCCAAGTTGATCTCATTCTAGTGGCCCTCGAAGAAGTCATATGCTTAGTGGGAAGAGAAGTATGGTTAGGTGTACCTAAAATAAACAATGAGCTACCTCTCCCCTACATTTGTGTATCTGGGCTTCTCAAATCATTTGGGTCCCATGTGACATATTATTTCCTATCTTTCTCTAGGCTCAATGTAATAAATGTCTTAATGCCCTTGAGTGGCACTTTGTAATGTAGTTTCACCAAACCAACAAATGTAATGAATGCTAGGGCCAAGCTCTATGTCTCCAAAGAGCTTGTTGCACCATATTGTAAGGTTGTTGGAAGTTTTGTGATTTTTAGGAGTAAAAGGAATACAAGATTTTGGCTGGTTGCTCTCTCTATTGTGTTGTGAGTTCCATTTCAATGTGTGTATGTATTTTTATAAGCCATTTCTCAGTTTCAGATTAATTTATTTGAGTAATGCAATGTGCATGTGTTTTTGTTAATTGTCTCCATTTGTTGTCCACATCTTTCTTTAGAATGAAGTAACTAAGGGTTTTCTATGTTCTGGAATGCATATCTATTGTATTGCATGTTTAACTTCTTGCTTTTGTTTTAGGAATATAATTAAAATTCTCTAAGTTAAATATGGAGAAATATGTGCGATAACAGGGATAATTGTAAGAAGTGTTAATAGGAACACTTAATCCTATGTGTTCTCTATCAGGTAGGAACTAAAAAACCCTCTAAGACTTTTATGTTTTTTTGGTTTATGGAAATTTATCTATATGTTTTAAGTTGGACTCCATCCCCTTGGATAGGTACTGATCAAATGTCTGCATTAAATTTATGAGTCAAACCCAAATTTGGCAACCACAAACACATAAAAATCAAAACAACTCAAAACCTTATACTATAGGATATTAGGAATTGGGTTTAGGTTCTCAAATCCCCTAATTCACAATTGAAGTATGGTCCAAAGCTAGCCCCTTTGCATTCATCTCTTAGTTTTGATCTGCATAATAGAGGATTTATTTGCTCTTGTGTCAATACCAAGTTATAGTTAGGATTTACTACATGGGTCTTGAGTAGGGACACCCCCTATGTCTTGCAGAGCCTGAAGTGCATAGTAGACATTAGATTTTGTCTCCTATCCATGGGCCACTAACCTAAGGATCATGTGGATAGAAGATGTATACATTTTAGGGGAACTAAGATAATCACCTGGGAACACCAACAGACTAGCGACTCTCCTGACGAGTTTAAAAGGAAACTAGAATATAAGTATAAATCGCATTAGTGGCTGGTGACTCTGAGAAAAATCTCCAATCTGGTAAAAATATAACTTGTATGCAGGGGAGAAGATCCTTGCGAAACTCTTTGTTCCAAGAGCTAGAAAGGAAAATGTATAGGAAAAAAGGAACTACTCAACCCAGTCATGAAGGTTCACCAAGTCGTAAAAATAATGATGATTCTCATAATAATAATAGGTCTCCTAGACAACAGCAACAACACTTTTCAACTCTAGAGGCTAGTATTCATGAGATTTATGAGAAACATTAGAGTGAGGGGTTGAGGTTTGGATCTAACATGTTTTATGAATGTCCATTTCTAGATCCCCCTGATAGATTTGAAGATACAAAGTTCCCAAGAGACACTAATAACCCCATGAGACCATCTTCTTCCATGCCAAGAGAAGATGAGCTAGTAGAAGAAATTAGGCACCTCGGGCCAGAGCTTGACTATTTACAAGCCTTGAAAATAAGAGATGATATGAAACAAATGGTTGAAGCCCTAAGAGTTGTCCACCAGAATTTGGCTCCCATCCTCAATAATGCAAATGTGTTAAGAAACCAACAAGCAAATGAGGATCAAAATGAACAAAATGACCAACACATCCTTGGGAATAATCAAGGGCTTGACCAACATGTGAACCAAAATCCGCAAAACAATCAACTAGGTGAAACACAAATAACAATAGGGCACCACAAAATAATGTGATAAATCAAAATGTTAATGCCAATACAAATAGGAATGCAAATGCCAACCAATTGGGAAGAAGACCCATGTAGCTAGATAGATTCAGATAATTAGATTTTAGTAGCATTCCTGGATATCCTAACCCTACTAATAATGATATCAGAAGTGAATTGCCAAAGTTCTCAGGAAATAATGCTATATCAGGAGAAGATCACTTGAAGGCTTTCCTGAATGTTATGGATAATTTTGAGATAGAGAATGAGGATGTTTTCATGAAATTGGTTATGTAGTCTTTGATTGATGAAGCTAGAGAATGGTATAGAGGTTTGTCTGATCAAAGTATCACATCAATGGATGATTTTAAAAGAATCTTTAGAGAATAGTATGGAGATAAGACTGACCATAGTTTTATTATTAATGAAATCACAAGTATTGCTAAAGGGTCAAATGAATCAGTTTCTAATTTCAATGGTAGGTTTACCAGAGTTCAGAATAAATTTCCACCTCATATGAGACCAAATGAACCAATGTGTATGGTATTGTACACAAATGCCACTGATACTAAGACAGCTTATGAATTAAGAGATAAAAGTCCATCTAACCTCAGAGATGCTTTTAGAATCACAACTAATATAGAAAACAATAGGAAATCATTAGGTAAAGGAAATAGAAGGGATGATGTGAGAATATTACAGAATCCATACAATAGAATTCAAAATGTTCATAATAACAGCTCCACATCTGAAGATAAATTTGATAAGTTGACAATTGCTTTCAGGGATGTAAGTTACAAACTTGCTAAGAATGAGAAAGGAATTAGTTTATAAAAGTAGACTTATTAGAGGCAAGAAAAGAGACCTCAGTTACATGATATGCCATACAATACAAATTGGCATGATGGTAAGGCTATTCCCATTAACAAAACTAATCAAAGATCTCAGAATGTTAAAGAAACTCTTGATCCCCTGAAGAAGATCATTAATATTGTGGAGGATGATCCATGGTGTATAATATACCAAATGCCTCATTCACAGTCACAGTGTATGATTGTTCAATCTTTTTATAAAGATGCTAATGCTTGTGATCAGTGTAATGAACCCCATTGTATTGAAGATGATAGTGTTAACATGCTTTGTGCAATTGAAGACTACTCTTCCTTTGATGAGGTAGATCTATAAATAGATGTAGATGAGAGAAGGTGTTACAAGAATGTAGTTTGTCAGCAGGTCTTTTTGGATGATGAGGTGTGCATCATCAAGTTTGTGTCTAGGAATCACATACTCCTTTGGTTAATTTAAGAAGGCCTTCTAATGAAGAAATTAGGGCTCTTACAACTACTGTAGTAGTCTAGGTCAAGAGTAATTATAACCTCAGGAACAAAGCTCTGGCAGGTGACTTAGGTCAGCCAAGAGGCATCTTTGTAAAACAAACTCAACATAAGCATAGAAATCCTGAGCCAAGAGAAAACAAAATAACAACAATAAGAGAGATTCAAAAGAAAGGTTGAATTAAAATGCTAAGAATTCAGAAGGTAAGATTTCTCAGGATGAAGGAAAGACAAAAAGTTTACATGTCATAGATGACAGTCAGAAAACCACAAAAGCTATGGTAGGAAAGACTCGTGAGAATAGTAAGAATGTGAGTCCAGCTACGACTATTATACAAAATTATTCTCCTTTTGACATAACCCAAGCTTTATCTTAGATGAAAGTATCGGTCCCACTAATGGAAATGATGAAAATTGAGGAATACAGAAATAAGATTTTGGCCTTGATCTCAGGGGTATCATGTCAGACTGACCACACTGCTAAAATTCAAAGCAATATCAAAGAAGTGGATGTTGATGAGGAAGAAATCCTTAAAGTTTATTTGGAAACAACAATAACATAATGCCCTTCTCATGTAGAACCATTTTATGTGTCCCTCATTGTGAATGGGAAAGTGATTAGGAATTGCATGCTTGATTCAGGTACTTCAACAAACATCATGCCTCTGGCTATTATGCAACAAGTTGGATTGAATATAGACAAGGCATGAGAAAAGTTTTATGCCATGGATGCTAGGGAAGTACTAGTTATAGGGATTATGAAAAATGTGGATTTCATGCTTGCACCCTATCTAGAAAAAACTTATACAATGAATGTTATAGTAGTTGATATCAAGCCACAATATGGTATGTTATTGTGTGGGCAACATTGGTTGGAGGAAGCATGCAATTGGATCTATCATATGCCATGATTCCCATGAATGGTAAGGATGTTAAGATGGTTAGAGAGGAAAGAGCATCAGATACAGTTGAAGATCAAGAACCTAAAGATCAAATTTGTTTTGTAGACACTGATTGTGAGAATTTTATGGTTATGTCATGTGACCAAGATGAAAAGAAGAAGCATCCTATTGATGAAGAACTCAAAAAGAAAAAAAGACCAAAATAGCCTATGGACCATGTACTTTGATGGTGCCTTCTCAAATGAAGGTTCGGGTGCAGGAGTGGTATTTTTGTAGATCCAACTGGTAAGATTCTCAAATTATCCTTTATGTTTAAATTTGCTTGCACAATAATATTGCAGAATATGAAGCCTTGCTGCTAGGATTGAATGTTGCCCTTAAGCATGGCATTAAAATGTTAAGAGTATTTGCAGATTCAGAATTAATAGTCTCCCAAGTAAGAGATAGGTATGCTTCAAAGAATAAAAGGTTGAAACAATATAAACATGCGATTTAGGATACCATAGAATTGTTTGATGCATTCTCTATAAATTGGATAGAAAGATCAAAGAATGTTATGGCAGATTTATTGGCTAATGTAGCCATCAAGCCAGATGATGTCACTTTGTTTGATATTACAAATGTTGAAATTAAAATTAGACTAGCAGTTCCAAAGAACATACGTAGTTGGCAGGTCTTTGAGGATGATAAATATTTGATAAATTTTTTGCATTGTATTGATGAGTATGTGAATCAAGAAATTGATTTCCAAAACTTTGTAGATGTTGTAGATGGGAAAGATACTCTTTTTGGAAAAGAAGTAATACAACTTATGACTAACAAGATTCCAAGAGGGTTAGTGGCCTTAGAAAAAGTATTTGACAATAGAGATCAGTTGGTTGCCAAGACTTCTTCCCCTCACATAGAAGATTTGGAGGAGATAAACTTTAGTACACAAAATGATCCAAAGAAAGTTTACATAGATAAATGTTTGAAACCACATATCAAGGCAATGTTAATAGCCTCACTAAGAAAATAAAAACATGTCATTGCTTGGTCATATGAAGACTTAAAAGCATATAGGGAGGACTGATTTCAGCCTGAAATTCCTCTTAAGCCTGGAGCTAAGCCATTCAGATAGAAGAAGAGGCCTATTAATCCCACTCTAGTTCCAAAAATGCAAGAATAACTTATGAAGCTTAGGGAAGCTAGAAACATTGAGCCTATAAGACATTCTACTTGGGTGTCAAATCTTGTCCCAGTAAGAAAGAAAAATGGAGATACAAGACTATGTATAGACTTTAGAAACTTGAATGTGTCTTCCTTGAAAGATAATTACCCACTCCCTAACATGGAAGCTATGTTGCAGAAGGTAACATGATGTGAACTCTTGTCCATGATGGATGGATTTTCAGGATATAATCAGGTGACGGTAAGAGAATTAGAATAATATAAGACTACCTTTACAACTCCATTGAAAACTTATGTCTATGTAAGAATGCCATTTGGATTGACCAATGCAAGTGCTACTTTTCAAAGAGCAATGGATGTTGCTTTTGTAGGTTTGATTGATTCTATCCTGGTTCTGTATCAAGATGATTTAACTACTTATTCAAAAAACTTGGGAGAACAACACTGTATGCATCTAGAGTAGATTTTTATTAGGGCACTAGAATATGACATCTCCCTAAATCCTAAGAAATGTGCATTTGGAGTAAATAAAGGTAAACTCTTGGGGCACATAGTGTCTAGGGATAGAGTTAGGATTGATCTAGATAGGGTTGTAGCAATCAATAGATTTCAAATACCTAAGATAGTCAAAGGCATTCAACCATTCTTTGGAAAAATAAAATTTGTTAGAAGATTTAAACCTAACTTTGCAAATATTACCAAAGCTATATCTAAGATGTTGAAGAAAGGAGAATCTATAGTGTGGGGAAGTGAAGCAGTTCAATCATTTCAAAGAATCAAGGATGCTATCAAGACTGCCCCTGTTCTAAAGTCTCCTAATTTTTCTAAACCCTTATAAAATTTGTTTTCATTTGCTTCATTCCACACAATTGATGCATGCTTACTATAGAAAAATAATGATGGATTTGAGCAACCAATTTCCTTTTTTAGCAATTGAAATATGATATTTTGGAGAAGTAGGCCTATGCTTTAGTTAGAGCAGTCAAGAATTTTAGACCTTATTTGGTTGGAGCCTAGATTGTCACATATGTGCCACATGCAACAATTAAAGATATATTCACTCATCAAGAAGTGACTGGAAGGTGATGTAGATGGATAAATAAAATCCAAGAATTTAATATTGAGATTCAGATCATCAAATTGGTAAGGGGACAAGGTTTGGCTAAATTAATGATAGAGTCAAATTTGGAAGCGTGCTAGGTAAATGTAGTTCAAGATCAAGTTTGTGAAATGTATAAATCAAAATGGTACACAGACATTGTGTACTATTTGCAAAATTTGAATTGCTCCACTCACTTGAGTGACAACCAAGAGAGAACATTGAAATTACATGCTATCAAATATGTCATCATCTAGGGTGAGTTGTATTGGAAGAACCCTCATGGTGTGTTATTAACATGCATAGATGAAAATCAAGCCATTAATATGTTGATTTGATATGCATGGAGGAATATGTGGTGGACTTTATACTGCTAGGACTACTACCCATAAAATCCTCAGGGCAGGATACTCGTGTCCAACACTTTTCTCTGACACACATAAGATGGTGAAGTAGTGTGAATCCTGTCAAAGATTTCTAGAAAGCTTAAGTATGCAAGTGCATTACCTCTTCAGACTGTAACAGTGGAAGCTCCATTTTAGTAATGGGGAATAGATTTCATAGGAGAAATAGCAGAAAAGTCAAGTGGAGGACACAGTTGGATATTGCTTGCTATGGATTATTTCACCAAATGGATTGAGGCCATTCTAACTAAGAAGGAAACAAGTAAGGTTGTGTTTGATTTCATCCTAGAACACATAATAATTAGATTTGGGGTATCAGGAAAATTGGTTACAGACAATGCAATGTGCTCCAGGTTTGGTGAGTTTGTTGATTTCTACAATAGTTATGAAATCACTTTGTCTCACGCTTCACCATATCACCCTTAAGGGAATGGTCAGGAAAACTATAGTAACTAAAGTCTCATGAAGATAATTAAGAGGATAATTGATTAAAAAAAGAGTGTGGGATTCAAAATTAAAGTTGGCACTATGGGCTAATAGGGTAACAGTAAAAAAAGGTGACTAGTAAGTCTCCATTTGAATTGGTATATGGTATCGAGGCCAAGTTGCCAATAAATAATCTCCTACCAGTGTACAAATTTATCGAAGGAAACAATGAAGACATGGAATATCCAATGGTTGAGAGAGTGAATCAATTGATTTCACTAGATGAAGTCAGGAGAGAAGCTTAGAAGACCAATATCAAGAAACAACAAAAGGTGAAGTATTTGTTTGACAAAAGGACTGCAAACAGAAAATTTTGGGTCAATGATTTGGTTCTTGTGTTGAATGCCAGGAACCAGGATAAGGCCAAACATGGCAAATTTGAACCATTATGGGTTGGTCCTTATTTGGTAAGTAACACTCATGGAGAGGATTCCTATTTTCTCCAAGGATTTGATGATGAATTTCAAGAATTGCTTGTGCATGGACAATTGTTGAAAACTTACTTTTCATAAGTAGGTTATCCTCTATGCACATTATAAAATAATTATATGTAGGTTGTAGATAGTGTATATTCTTGTACAACTTGTCCTTTTGGGTCTTGTCTGGTATGCTCTCAAAATTCTAGTGGTTCTCACTGCAACCTGATGGCTTGCACGTCCAGTCGGAGCCAATGGTAGTACTGGTAAAAGTTTAAGGTTCTGGGTTCATGAAATTATAGGTCTTTGCCTTTGAAATATTTTTTAAGCCTAAGTCCATAAGCTTATGTGCTTTATATTTTAAATATTTATTGACCTCCTATAGAAGGCTTTCGGTCCCTTAAGTTATGACTTGATGCCTTTATGTCCATTAGGTGACCGACCCCATGTCCTAGTCTTATCCCTTATAGCCCACAAAAAATCTAAACCCATCTCCTAAGTCTCCATATAGGTTATAAGGTTTAATATAAATGAATATCACAGCCTCGCAGTGCACTGCCCATGATGTCATCATCCCCCTTGTGCGGTCACGACAAGGTGACACATGTCAAAGGATTTAGGTTTACACACCTTTATTAAAGAATCTTACATTGAGCAACCATATGTCACCAAGTGTCAATCTAAGAAATTATCCCTAGGAAAGTTTAAATCAAATGGTTGCACGTCATCACAATGGAATCTTGCCAAGAAGGAATCTTCATCATGCGATCATGAGATGGTGACATGTGGCTGCATTTCACTCAAGAAGTAAAATATAAATGAAAGGTAGACATGTGGATGCTTTATCTCACCCACGCAGGGTAGGTAAGTGGTTTGCCATTTCTAGATGTGACGCCATGAAATGGTGCCATGTGTCCCAGCTAGACAAAAAGTGATGTAGTCAGTGAAGGAGGTACTCTAATTTGGATTTCTCTTATTGGTCGCTAACTCTTCAACTATGATGACCCAGATTTTCAAATCTAGTGGGTGAATGAAAGTCATGGATCTCACAAGAATGGACCCTAATCAATGGTGCAGATTTAAACTTTCATTAAGAATGTTGAAGGTGCCTTGCGACATGAATGAGAGATTAAGGCTGAGGTTACCTCCATTAATGCCTCAAAGCGTATACTATGAAGCTTAAAAGGAGAAAAGTTAGGGCTTTTTGCATCATTTCTTCAAGCACAGACAAAGTTTAGACATGCAGTGGATTCTCAAGAGAGAAAAGAAAGAAATTCAAAATTCTACAAGCATAACCTAGTAAGTTCATTATGTCTAACTATGCCTAACATATTTTAAGTTAACTGCTTGATTGGGAGGATAGATAATTGTTAATCTAATAAGCCCTAGTTTAACACCTAGATGGAAAAATGAGTCAAGCCGGTCAAGCTTCCACCTCGAAGAGTAGTTTGGATGAGGATCTTATGATTCAACTCCCAGGCTCCACCAAGAAAGTTTTGAATCTGCATGGTCCTAGTGGACTAGATGACAAATTACTAGATTATTCTTACAATTTCAAAGATGCCTAATTACCTATTCTTGTTTGGGTTTTATTTGGACATTGGCATCATAGAAGGGATTATAAAGACCTGATCTACCATGATTGGCGCTTTGATTTCACCAAGCTAATATGCCCTAATGTATTTCCTAATCCAGACCTCATGAGGGCAATAGAATAGAGGTACGACCCTCAAACAAGGACAATCTTGGCAGGGACTGGCACAAAGATTATCAGGTTCACAAAGGGATACATTGCCACTATGTTTAACTTGAACCTTGTGGCTAGCAAGCTAATTGACTTAAGTGCATTGAAGCAAAGGTACCAGACTTTCTAGCATGCATATAGAGATTTCAATTTGGCCAAGCACAAACTATAGGGAGTTGATAATAAATTGCTAAAAATATCATATAGTGAAGAGGAACCTTTCCAATGCAATATGTTCATTTAAAATTTTGTCAAGACCTACCACAGCTTATGCCAAGTACTAGGTATGGATGCCTCAGACAGGATGACTTTTTGACTACTGACAAAGGTGGGTTGGATCAGTCAATTCGATGCTGCATTGTTATGGGATGTATCTGGAGCAGCCAAGGATATTTAACCCTAAGGGTTTCATTGATAGAGTCAGGGTTAACAAATAGAGACAAAGGTACATTCACCAGGTTAATTATGATGATGATACTATCAGAAACTATTTCATGATGAATGATGCCCACACTTTTAGAATCAAGTCGGACACAATAATGATAGGAGAAGGAATGAGGAAGAATATGAATGCTTCATATTAGGGTGCCTTTGCAGAGGTGCAAGACCCCATACAAAGAATTCAAAAGTTGTTGGATAATGTAGAGAAACTAATTGCTAGTGCTCTTGTAAGAGAAGAAAAGCCTTCCAATCAGCCTGGTAGCTCTAGAGGAGGGTATGCTGTGAAGAGAGAATCAATTGAGCCTTCCCCTACCAAGAGGACAAAAATAATTGATTTAGAGGCCGAAGAGGAAATTGAAGTAGTGGATTTAGAGGGAGACACAAAGGAATAGATGTGAGAAGTTTCCCATCAAGTGAATTCACCTAATAGAATAAAGCCCTACTCCTCTCCTGGAAAGAGGGCAATGAGGACCATGACAAGATAGACTGTAGATATAGAAGATGTCAGAGTAATGGCTTGCAATAAATTCTTAGAAGAAGATGAATTCATCAACACTCTTGAATTCAAGAGTTATGTATTGAATGTTACAAGTAAGGAATTCTGTAAGAAGATTGAGGATGCCAAGAGTCCAAGGTTGATCCCTCTGAATATGAGGCCTTCACCCAAAGGGTGTTGAAAGAAGTCAATTAGGCCATCAACATAATGACTCCAGAGGAGAGGAGGGCATTAGTTGCCAAAAGTAATATCTTACTCCTCCCTCATTGGACTTTGTCAGATACAATTACATTTGACATAATAACTAGAGAAGATTTTGATGTAATAGATGAGCAAGTGGAAAAGGCACTCTCTGGTATAGCTTTCAACCCCAAGTTTGAAAATTTAGCAATATGGGAATTGGACCCAAATAACAATAAGCCTAGGATTGGATTGGGGGAATTAACAAGAGATGTAATAATCAAGAGGGTATCTGACACACCTGCCCCCCCAAGTTGCAAGTTTAAATGTACAGACTGCTCAATTTGCTGAGGTAGTAAATAATAAGCTACAAAAAGATTATGATGAGCTACTACTACAATATGCATAGACAATTGTAGAGCTGAATAAGTCTAAGGAGTAGTTGTCATTAGGGGCTGGTACTTCCACTCCTCCACCTGTGATCCCAATAGAAGAGTCATTTCCAGCTGACATAGAGCCCCTGTAGGTAGAAATAAGAGAACTGAAGGAGGAGGTAAAGAGGTTGAAAGAGTAGAAGACTTCATTCAAAGAGATGGTCACCAATTTGATCAAACATATAGTGAGCAAAGTTGTGGCAAGGATGGATGAGACATGGAAGTCTCATTCTGATTTAAGAGCTACATTGGACAAACATGAGTAGGATAAGGAGTGTCTCAAGATGATGTAGAGATTGTGGCTGCCAAGGATTGGAGAGTTGAGAGATCTAATTAGGTGTGCACGGTTTGATGTACAGGTGGCCCCGTAAATTAAGCTAACCCTTGAAATGCTGGAAATTCTTGAAGGGGTTGTAGCTTTCCAATTGAAGCTAGATAAGATACTAGGTGAGAAGAAGCAGTTTATGGAGAAAATAGATAAGAAAATAATGCCTAGTATACTGGAGGCCGATGGATAGGTCAAAATCCTTGATAAGTGGAAAGCTGATTTCACTAACAATGCTAACCAATTGATATGTACTTGTTGCACCGATAGGGACCCTAAGTTGGCAATTTTGAATTCAACTTTGGATAAACTACATGTATTGGCAATAAATATTTAGTTGTTCTACAAGGAGGCAAATATTTTGACTGATGCACGGTACACAAGACACAATGACAAGATTTCCATGTTGATCTCATTCTAGTGGCCCTTGGAGAAGTCATATGTTGAGTGGGCAGAGAAGTATGCTTAGGTGTACCTAAAATGAACAACAACCTACCTCTCCCCTGTATTTGTGTATCTAGGCTCCTCAAATCATTTTGGTCCCATGTGACATATTATTTTCTATCTTTCTCTAGGCTTAATGTAATAAATGTCTCAATGCCCTTGAGCAACACTTTGTAATGTAGTTTCATCAAACAAACAAATGTAATGAATGATGTCACCAAGATTTGTGTCTATAAAGAGTTGATTGCTCCATATTGTAAGGTTGTTGGAAGTTTTGGGATTTTGAGGAGTAAAAGGAATACGAAATTTTGGCCGGTTGCTCTCTCTATTGTGTTGTGAGTTCCACTTCAATGTGTGTATGCATTTTTATAAGCCATTTATCAGTTTTAGGTTTTATAATAATTTATATGAGTAATCCAATGTGCATGTGTTTTTGTTAACTCTCTCCATTTATTGTCTACATCTTTCTTTAGAATGAAGTAACTAAGGGTTTTCTAAGTTCTAGAATGCATATTTGTTGTATTGAATGTTTAATTTCTTGCTTCTATTTAAGGAATGGAATTAAAATACTCTAAGTTAAATATGGAGAAATGTGTGTGATAATAGGGATAATTGTAAGAAGAGTTAATAGGAACACTTAATCTTAGGAGTTCTCTATCAGACATGAACTAAAAAACCCTCTGAGACTTGTATGTTTGTTTGGTTTATGGAAATTTATCTATATGTTTTAAGTTGGACTCCATCCCCTTAGATAGGCACCAATCAAAGGCCTGCATTAAATTTATGAGTCAAACCCAAATTTGGCGACCACACACACATAAAAATCAATTCATTTCAAAACCTTAAACAATAGGATATTATGAATATGGTTTATATTCTCAAATCCTCTGATTCACATTTGAAGTAGGGTCCAAAACTAGCCCCTTTGCATTCAAATCATAGTTTTGGTCTGCATAATAGAGGATTTATTTGCCCTTGTGTCAATACCAAGTTATTGTTAGGATTTACTACATGGGTGTTGAGTAGGGATACCCACTAGGTCTTGTAGAGCATGAAGTACAAACCAGACATTAGAGTCTATCTCTTGTTCATTGGCCACTGACCTAAGGATCATGTGGATAGAAAATGGCTACTTTTTTAGGGAAACTCAGACAATCAACTAGGAACACCAATAGAAATGAAGCATGCTTTTGTTGTAATTGATATATTGACCAGAAACTTCAACATCCTAATTCAATAAGAGTTTGCAATGTTTAGCTTCCATAATTGATGTTGCACCAAATATAATAGTATCATCAACAAATTATTGATGGGAAGAGGGGAAAAGTGAGGAGGTAGCCTTCACACCAATAAGAGAATGAATCTCAATCAACCTGGTAATATTCCTTCCAAGAACCTCAGCCACCATAATGAAGAGGTAGGGAGAGATAGGGTCCCCTTGCCTCAAAGCTCTACCACTACTAAAATATCTTCTAGGACTCCCATTGACCATCACCAAGAACTTAGGATTAATAACACATATTTTTATCAAATATAGGGCCTTTCTTTTAAAACCAAACTTTTGAAGACCAAGAAACTTTGTCATAGGCATTAGAAATATCAGTTTGAGACCATACCTTCCTTTCTATTATTATCCATAGATTGCAATATCTCATGGGTAGCAAGAACAACATCTAGAATTTATTTACCAAGGATAAAGCCTTTTTGATGTTGAGCTATTGTATCTTCAAGAAAAGGCTTAAGTCTATAGACTATAAGCTTAGGAAAGACCTTGTAAATAGTATTGCAGAGGCCTATAGGTCTATAATCATTAAAAGTAGTAGCCTCACCTTTTATAGGAACCAAAAGAATGAAAGTGTAATTATACTTCTTGAAAATTTGACTTGATTTAAAGAAATCCGTGGCAGCTACAGTCAGGTCCTCTCCCACTATATCCCAAAACTCTTAAAAGAAGGATGAAGGGAAACCACCTGGTCCTAAAGATTTGAAAGAGCTAAGAGAAAACACAACTGTTCTAACTTCTTCTTTAGAAATTTCCTTAATCATATCAACATTCTCTTAGACTAAAGACTAGTGGCGATCACCTCCAAATGATAATCAAGGATAGTGCAATCACCCTCTGATTCTTGAAGAGTATTCTTGAAAAAATCTAGTGCAACATCACTAATCTGATCTTCCTCAGAGATAACAGTACTATCCTTCCTTCTTAGTTTGTTAATGAAGTTTCTTTTCTTGTGTTTCAGAGTTGACTAATGAAAAATTTAGTATTTCTATCTTCCTTAGTTAACCATCAAACCCAAGATTTCTGTTTCTAGAGAAGATTTCTTCTTGTAGCATGAGCATGTGCCAGTCCTCCCTTATATTCCTCTCTTGTTGAGAGATTTTAGGGTCAATAAACCATTCAACCATTCTCTCTTGGACCTCATTCAATTTCAAAGAAATCTGCTCCTTTTGATGGAAGATATTACCAAAGGTAAAAAAATTTCTTCCTCTTACTTTATTTTTAACATGACTTATCTTCTATGCTAGCCAAAACATAGGAGAATTGTTCCAACGAATTAACATAATCAACTAATACAAAATGCTGGTATCAAAATCAAGTGGATTGATAGTTGAAAAGAATAGTACATATAGGTGTTAAGGAGGGAGGAGGTTGAGTCAGCTTAGGAGTTGACTTCAACACTCCACTAGCCAAGTGTCGAATGAGTGCTGACACATATCTTGGAGAATTTGACACAACTCTCCAAGTTTGACACCTCACACCTAAGTTGGCTTAAAGCCATGTGCTAAATATATTACTTAGAATAAGTAATATAAGATAAAGTTTAGTAGTAACAACCCCCCCTCCCCTTAAGCACAACTTAGGTGGGTACAAGAAGATATGGGTCTTGGATACAAGTCCTAGTGAGGTACCCATGTATAATAAAGAGAAATAGGTCCCAACTACTAGCTTGGTGAGGTACCCATGTACAAAGTAATCTCTCAAAAAATGGAGGAAGATAGAAAACATAGTGGAAAAAAACTATCCTCCTAAAAGAGAGAAAAAAGAAGGATTTAAGACCTTGTAAAAAAAATGTCCCTTGATGATAGGAACATCATGATGAAGAACTCCTGAAGCATGTAAAAGTTTTAAACTCTACCGATGATGAACTAGTGTCTACTGGATTAACGAATCTTTAATAAATGTAGGTCAAGATAAGAGATACAAAATACTGCATGAGTGAACATTCAAACACTACTCAACAATGTAAACAAAGTCAATCAAACTTTGTGAAGTTGAAAATACAGATAGTACTATGATTAGGAGTACTAGAATCTCAAAATGTGATCCACTGAAATAATCCCCCATGCGAGAGATCAAGATGAAGAATTTAAGACTTTCAAAAAATAAGATTCCTCCACTGCTTCATTGAAAGAAGCAGTAGTATGTAACACATCATAGTCCCCCCTTAATGCTAAGAGATATGAGTAGACCAATTGAAATCAAGATTGTGTATGGAATGTAGACCAAGATGTAGGTCTAAAAAATGTACAAGAATGTAAACAATGGTGTGCATCAAGGCACACACGAATGAGGTGAGAATCACAAGGATCTATTGTTCTGATTGGTTCAACCCCCCATTACACTTTATAATTCAATGTAAGTACAACTTTCTTAAATTATTTCCATGTGGAACACACATTTAGTTTTGTGGCACTTTATGTGAGTGCATTTACAAACTTATTTGTTGCTGAGTTCTTACAAATTTATTCTCATGAGGCAGATTGTGAAGACATAGATTAAATTATGTCTCAGAAACCTCAATAAAAGACAAAAAATATACAATTGCGACCCCCTTCCATTTGCAAGCTATTGCAAAAAAGAAAAAAAGCCTTTGCCAAATTTTAAATCTGCCTGCCCTAATTTTAAATGCCCCTCTCATTTTATATTTCATTTGCATAGTGCTTTTTTTAAGACAATTAAAATGTCTTATTCTAACACTAAAAACATAATTTTTAATGCTTTTTGCCAAAAAAAAAAATAGGAGCCCAAATTAGGGCAAATAAAAATTGGGGTAGATTTAGAGCAAATGGTCCAAAAAATATGGATGAGTATACCAAGATTTTTTGTAATCTTTTGAACTAACATAAAGTTCAAATAGGGGTAAAATTAGCAATTTGGGGCACATAATCTTTAAGGGTGTAAATAGATAAACCTATGGCATCTTCAAAAAAATCTGAAGTAAATAAATGAGTTCTCAACTCCTGTGCGTTTGATCACATGTTACCTTACTTTGAGGTTTTTGTGTCAATCAATCCTTCCAACACCTTCAAAATCTTGATTGATGATATTTATTATATTATTTTTGGTCAAGGCATACTAAAACTAGGTAATGGATATATCGAAATTGTTTTATTCATTCCCGACTTGTTAAGGAATTTCTTTTCTGTGTATCAACTCACCTATTCAAATAAAACAATTTAGTTCATAGCCACTATACCTTTAATTCGATAATGACAAAGTCAAGATATTGTTGCAGTAGTGAAGATTTGTCACTTCAACCTACAACTTCATATTTTTGGACATCACATAAGGTGAAGATGATGCTCCACTTGTTACTTTAGAGTTGAGTGTCACTTCTCGATGCACCTCTATTGGTCATGTCTAGCAAGATCTTTGAGATCTAATACCATATAAGAAACCACGATCAACTAAGCATGAACAGATTACAAATCTTGAGTGAAAGAAATTAGAAATTGTAATTACAACCTTCTGGTGATTATTTTGTAGGCTTGGCTAGATCGCCTATGGTAGTGACTCTCACAAAGGTCAAATGCCTCTTTTATTAGGTCATGGCTTTCCCTGAGGTTGCCTACCTTTTTACCAGTCATAGACAGAAAAAATAGGCAGCGACTTAAAAATAAATCACCAACCTCAAGAAATGGGTGCGAACCACCAACCAAGGGCCATAACCTATGATACTTGGAGAACTAGTTAGACACCCTCTAATGCATTTTCTAATCTTCAAATGCTCCTTTCTTTGGTGTGAAGTTCACCTTCATAGCTCTTGTCACCTACCTTGAAACAATCCTTCTTTACTATGACATTGACGCCTGCAAACAACAACTCCTTTGGCTAATATAGGGCTGAAACAAAGATGAGAACCCTCTTTACACCTTCAAACAGTGTTTGGACCAAAATTGAACCAGAAAACTAATATAGTTTTTCTCTGATACCATCTACGAATTCATAGAATCGACTAATAGAAATGTTGGTATCAAAATCAAGTGGATTGATAATAAAAAAGACTAGTACATATAGGTGTTGAGGAGTGAGGAGTTTGAGTGGACTTAGGAGTCAACTTCAACACTCCACTCACCAAGTGTCGACACATAGCTTGGAGAGTTTGACACAACACTCCAAGCTTGACACCTCTCACCTAAAGTGGCTTAAAGCCATGAGCTAAATATATTACTTAGAATAAGTAATATAAGATAAAGTTTAGCACTAACACCCTTGATCGAGGTGCTCCACCAATCTTCCACAATCTTTCAAAAATCTAGATGAGAGGCCCACATTATTTCATAACGAAAAGACTAAGCAACTTTATATTGTTGGGTAATCTAATTGAGAAGGAGAGGGACCATTTTACTTGGTCATTCCCAAATTATTGGTAAAGTCATGTTGAATGTTCTATTAATTATGATATGTTTTAATGATTAATAATAAAATTATTTTATGGTTAAGACGATTACTGAGTAGAGTTCTAAATTTGAGTCGAGAATTAATTGAAGGATTATACTTCATACAATGTGTTATAATGTCTCAAGTCACCTAAACTATTAAAGCATTACAAGGTACTATTATTGTATGAATATTGTTCTTGGCTCTTTATCCAATATTTGAAGCCATTAATCACTTATCCTTTTCCAAATTTCCACAATTTTTGAGTTATCACCTAGTTCCTTAATAATTTAAATAACTTATCTAATTGTTTTTTATATGAACATTACAAAATAGTCCCCCCTCATCCTTACATTTGTTCATGATCATTCTTTACCTTGTAAAATCTTCCTCCCACTTCTTGATAGACTAACCAACATGAGCTACTAACTAATTATCGAGTCTACTACTATGTTGTAAAGCTAGGTCTAGGTATAAGAAGCCTTCAATGAAGTGTGTTTAACCTTGAGAAACCTGTGTATTCATTTAAGAGGAACTATAGGGAATACTCACCTAAGTCTCGCAAAGCTCAAAGAAGAATGAGAAAGGAGCTCTTTCTCATGTGTTGATCTTGTCCTTTCCTAGTCCTATATATCATTCATCATCCTTCTTGTTATAGAGTTTGACTTCTCTAGAGCCTCTGCTAGCATGGATTCATTTGTAAACAGAATCGTGGTCTAAAAACAAGGAAAAACCCGAACAAGGTTCAAAACTAAATAGGAATTGATATAAATGTACAAATTTCACAATTTCAAAAATATTTAAACTTAATTTTTTCAAATAACATAAGTAACATGAATTCCATACACTTAAGTTCTTGTATTGTAGAAAACAATAAGTTTTATAAATCTTTTATTTCTTTAATCAAAACATACCAATTAAATAATTTTCACTCAGAAAGTTCTACTTTTATCATATTGCTTGTTTTCAATTTAATTTCGCTTTGTTAAGTTAACGACAGAAAAGAATTCATCATGATGTCACATTGGTCACGTACACTCAGTTATCGATTCCTTTACTGTATAAAAGGACAGCCTTAGGCTTTAGTTTCTTTTAAGCAAAGTAAAAGCACCTTGAGAAGAACCGTCCCGTACAAAATTCCCGACAAAAGAAATTTTGAGCCTCTTTGGGCAATTCTCGAAGGGAATGTCCCTGAGATATTAGACAAATACTTTTGTCATGTCATTCTTTTAATTCAATT
This sequence comes from Cunninghamia lanceolata, assembly GCA_027924645.1. Taxonomy (NCBI): domain Eukaryota; kingdom Viridiplantae; phylum Streptophyta; class Pinopsida; order Cupressales; family Cupressaceae; genus Cunninghamia; species Cunninghamia lanceolata. Next base: position 3,593,324 of record BSBN01000236.1, read on the forward strand.
TATTTTGCTTTTATGCTGAGTAGATATTGGGCACACAACTTCTGTTAATTATATGATTCCTTTGCCATGGAAAACTCTAAAAACAACAGCTCCACCATAACATACCAATATGACTCCTCCATCATATTGTCTTGTTTTCAATTTACTTTTGCTTTGTTAAGTTAACGCCTGTAGAAAAAATGTCTACGAACAAACTTCTTCCATCCTATCACATTGATCACGTACACCTAGATATTCGATTTCTTTACCTTATAAAAGCACAGCCCTTGTCTTCAGTTTCTTTAATTAAAGTATATGGATTAATCAACTACTGAGAAGGACCGTCCCACGTACGAAATTCCTGGCAATAAATTGTGATCCTTTTTAGGCAATTCTAGAAGGGAGTGTCCCTGAGATATTAGACCAATTCTTTTGTCATATTATTCTTTTATTTCAATTTAGTTTTGCTCTTTTACTGGTTAGATATTAGTGGATATTGGACCCACAATTATATGATTAGTTTACAATTTGCTAGGAAACAGAAACTACAGAGACTTTAATGAAGAACTTGTCTCCACAGCAGAGGCCAGTAAGTCCATTTTCTTTGAAAGGAACATTAAGTAAATTATCAAACGAAGACTGTTGGTGTTTTATTTTTATTAGTTATTAATCAATTGTAAGAATAATATTTGAGTATCGGCAGAGAATGTCACTTGTGTAGTTGTTGAAGACAAATTTACCAAAATACAGAGCCGTTTACAAGTCTTTGGCATGCATGGACTTCCATCAACTGGTGAGATCACTGACTAAATCAGATCTGCATGTTCCTGTAATATAATATATATCTTGCCAACAGTCGAATATTTAAGCTCAAGTTTTATACGATATCGAGGCTTGTAGATTCTGAAAGAAAACGAAAATAAGTCAGTTTATGAGAGTCAAGGCCAATCACTGGGAGCAGTTCCAAGGATTTTAACTGTGAATTTCAATGCTGGCAACTATCGCCCAAGTACAGAAGCTTGGGCGGGTCTGGCAGTTGAAATAACAAAAGAAATTGAGGCGTCTATGACTTGGGCCCAGTTGTTGAGTACTCGCTGGAGAAATATGTGTTCTTTTGGCTTTCGTGGGAGCCTGGATTGGGTAGGCAGCATGGAAGCTGATAGACCGCGCAGGCCCTTCAGAATTGAAAACTTTAAAATATGCATCTGTACCTACAACGGTTGGGCTTAAACAACACACTCTAACCTTTGACTGTTTAGGTGGCGCATGTGGGCCTGCTTAATCCGTTCTTTCAAGGATGCCATTTCGGTTCCCCTATTCTGTCTCCGGTAACAGTCAGTCAGCAGTTGGATCCCTGCCCATAAACAAACGAAATTCAAACTCACTTCGTGGATGACATAAACTAAGCATGGATTTGAAGAAAAGTTTAATTGGAGAAGATTTTGCATCATCCAAGTGAGTGCTTGTAGCAAATTCCTTGAGATTCACTTGCAACCATCAAAGTGCAAAACCCCATTCCTAGTTTGCAAGCTCCACACAAGGCAAGTATTTCTAAAATCTTTGGTGATTATGAAGAGGTTCATATGGCAAATTTAATTTTGTTTACAAACTCTTCGTGGTAATCTTTTACTATTTGTAAGTACAAAACAACAATCTTTGTATACACCATAAGGTGACAAAGCATATAATAGATACAAAACACCTATGGTTCAAGGGCATCAAAGCAAATTTTACATTCAAAATATAGTTAGATGACTACAAAAAATATGGTATCTTTACTCTTGAGGAAGTACCTAAAGATATTTTACATTTAAAATATGAGGTTTTGTCTCCACAATTTATAGTGGCAAATACTAGCAGCCTTTACTTGTGATCAATTAGTTTTTCAAGGAGAGTACTTCTATCCCTGACAAGACCAAATGAGTGATGGATAGAAATAGAATGTTCTTACAGGTGAAGAGGTCACAAAAAATTATAGAAAAAAGGCAAAATTTAGCTAGCTCTTCATGGCCTTTACAAATAAAAATAGTCTTCTTCATCTTCCTCACTCACAATGCCAAATTTAAAAGTTGTTGGTCATGGTACAAGTAAAACAAAAGAAAAAAATGAAGTTATCTAAGACATATGTTCAAAATGAAGTTAAAAAAATTCCTAAGTTGAATTTGGTTGCTACAAAAGTACAAAATCTCCTACTTTCCTAAAGTTAAATATAAAGCCTAGGATTATGTCATCTATTTTGGTTTATATTTCTCATATCTCTCCTCCTATTTCTCCTTTTCCTAGGACTTTTTATTTTCAATCCTCTTTAATTGTACTTTTAGATGTTGCCTTGACATTTAAGCCTAAGACATCCTCCATTCGACCTCTCATTCCTTCTCCACTTTATTTGTAAAATCCTCACCTCCTAATGTCCTTGTTCACACTATTTATTTTACCAAGTCATCCGCTATCATCGCTATTCCTTCTCCTAGTCATCCTAGAAAATAAAAGTAGGAAAGAGAAGCACCAAAATGGATAAGGTATGAAGTACATCAAAAGGAGAAGCTTGTTCCTTCACATCAAATTGATTTTATAGAGCTTACCTCTATTCTTTTTGAATCAACACCTGAAATCTCAAAGAAGTAATCTAGGATGAAGAGAACATAATCATATTTGATCATTGAGATGACTATTCCTATTAAAAGAAAATTAGTGTAGGAGGTCAAGCCCTTAGATTTCTAAGTGGTTAGGATAGATTTAGGAAAATGGTTGCAGCAAGGCAATGTCAACTATTTTAATATAACTCCACAAAATATCAAGGAAAGAGTTCTCAAGGATGGTGAGGATAAAGCTGTCCTAAAAGATAAAAAATATCTCAAGGAACTCATTTCCCATGTCCTTTACCCCATATCAAGCTCCACAGGTTTTGTATCGCAAGTTTTACATTTGAAAAATTTAGAAAAAGCAAATAGACCAACAAATCACACATGGAAAGAATACTGAGAAGTCGATTGATAAAAATTATCTACATGGGTCTAATGTGCTTAATAGATTGCTTGATTTGTTGCCTAGAGAAAACATTATAAGGCATCATATTTTAGAATTGGAGAATGACATGATGGGCAGGGTTTCAACCTACAAGAGTTTCATGGAAAACTTAAACTTACTCATACCCTTGGATCTTTAAAATTAGTTATGATGGGTGTGGTGGAAAATCATATAGAAGATCAAACATTTGCTTTCTTGGAGCATTATAAATTTTTAGTTTGGCTTCTTGATGAGGTCATCATCGTATTGGGAGACTAAAAAGCTAGGTTGGATTGAATTAGACAACAAGCTTCATCTTTATTGACATCTCTTTCATGTACTTTTGTTGAAGAAAAAAGCATAGTAGTTGAACATGAGGTGCAACTTAAGTTTTAGACATTAGTAAATGATACACAAGAAGGGGCTCAACATGTTGAGAATATGGTCAGTTTGTCCACCATTCTTATAAATGTCTAGGATGGGAATGAGGAGGTGATTGAGACATTGATAACCAAAAAACTTCCTCACTTGATAATTTTCTATTTAATATAATTTACTAGCATTATTGGTGACAACATGGAGAGTTGCACGCAACTTGGTAAATCCAATGCCCACCTTTGGAAATCTTACAAACAAACTCATAATAGCCTCGATTAAACCTTTTACATGTTTTTATAATTTGCTAACATTAGACAATCCAATATTAGTTTATTCCTTACAACATGTAAGAGACTAATAATAACAAATTCCTTACAATGTGTCATAAGCTAATAATAAACTTGGCTACCCACTTTTCACTTGTTACCTTCCCAAGGTAAAAAGTTCACATTATTACTGATACTAGTAATTAAATAATAATCACTATCAGTGGACCATTCATTCTTTATGAATACATTTATAAAATTGACACCCTAACTCCAAGGATGTTGGAACTCTCCAAAAACCTTGAAACTTTCCAAGAATAGTGGAAACTATGTCATAGGATTTACAAGGTTGATGGCACCTTAATCCTAACATTTTTTAGCTTTAGTCATGGACATTGTAGGATTTAATCTAGAGTCCTTAAAGGGAAATAAGAAGGATAGTAGATCTTGGCATAGACATAGAAAACACAAACCCTAAGAGGCAAATAAATAAAATAATTTTCTAAAAGTTTATTTAATCTAGTTAGAGTTGAGACAATAATAACACAAACATGCTTCTCAAATGGTAAGTAGGGAACATGATCTTAGATTCATAAGTGGAAATAGGGTACTTTGTTGTGAACTACTCTCAGTGATAAAAAATGATGATCAATGATTAGATCAAGAAATGTATTGCTCTAATCGACTGCAAGATTAAGTGTTCTCTACTCTACTTTAATTTCATGACTATGAAATTGATCTTCATATGAGCACAAATATTACTTTGGTTCCTCAAAAAGGATAATCTTCTTCATAAATGACCCACATGAGCACTTGACCACTTGAAACTTGTTTATCTTGGTTATCCAAATCTATGATTGTAACTTGGTAGTATCTATTGATAACATTGGAGTTTTTATGCAAGGAGTATTCTCCTTAGTCAAACTCCTTGAGTGGATTCAACAATTTAAACAAGGATCGAAGACACACATGTAATCATGTAGTATACCTACTCTATCACTAAGATGGTATTGCTATATAATAATAAAATGATGTGATATGATACTCTCTAAGTGATAATGTGATGATTGGAATTGAAGATGCTTGGTAGATCTTTAATGCTAAAAGTGAATTGGGGTTTGTCCTTTTATACAAAACCCTAGTGCATAAATCACACATTTCACGCTCATGTTAGCAAATAAAGGCTAGTAGGGAGGAAGTCAGTTTGGACCCATTTTGAAATTTGAGTTTACAAGTTATGGGGTCAAAACCACAACTAAAAATATAAACTAACTTTAGATCCACACATGTGGAATTCACTAGATCATGCAATGATCATGGGGATAAATGGAGTCAAATCTAGTGAAGGCTTTGGTGAATCATTAACTTCTACACAAAAATATCCACTTTTACATTAGTCAGTGTATTTGAGACAAATAAGTGAAACTAGACATACATATACATATATATGTAAATGTATGTATGTATGTATACACACATGTAGGTTTTTCAAAGATAAAAACTGCACAAAAAAAGTCAAATTAGAGATCTATTTTTTTTTAACAATAAATTTTAACCCTAAAAAATATATTTAAAATTTATACATTTAATACGATAAAATGTTTTTGATAAAGTCAAATGGAAACAAGGGTCTAGATCCCTATACAAAATGGTCCAAAGAGTAGAACAAAATCCACACAAAGGCCATGAACAAAACATTAATAACCCATTAACAACCGAAGAACAGCAACACAAAAACCAAGAATAGAAACGAACTGAATTTAAACAAAACTAACAAAAAAGCATAAGACTACCAACTAGGGATTCTCGTCAATCCATACATAGTGAGGAATTTGAGAATTCCCTCATAATCACCCAGACTATCAATCCTGATACCCTTGATCTTATCATCAAAATCCTTCACAACAGAAAACATAGTGGCTACATGGTTCAAGGATTTAGCAGCAAATTCTGACATCACCATCCATTTCTTCTACAACTTCTCAACTCTGGATTTAAGCTCCACAACCTCTTCCACCATTTTGACACACAAGGTACAACTCCCCCTATCTCCTTTCTTCTCTTGAGCCTCCTCCTCATGCTTAGAATAAGGGGTGTTTATCTCAGAGAAGTGACTAGTTCCCTCCTCCTGATGATAAGACTTTGTAAGTGTCTCACCCTCATCCTTGCCTAATGTTTCCTCAACAAACTCTAATTCCCCTGAAAGCTCAACACCCTAAGGATTGGCCAAAGGAATGACAGCTATATAGCTACACCTTCTAACACTCTATGCAAGATTACCAGCAGTAGCTACACCATCACCACCTTCCCCCTATTTAGCATCAACTTCCAAGTCAACAAATTTCAAAGAAGCCACTTCATAAAGGACTTCCACCTTCCCTTCTTTGAATTTTTTATGAGGTTGGGACCTCTTTTCCATGAGGAAGTCACCCCCTTCTTAACATCTTGGGTCAGAGACTTGCTGGTCTTTTTGGAAATTCTTTTACCTTTGGACTTAGAGCTCAAATTGGGAATGAAAGTTCCAATTGAGAGGGAATCCCAGACTTCTTCAATTCTAGGCCCGTCCCTGGGGCCACAGGAGGGGGATCGTGCTTTTGGGAAACCTAACCAATCTTTTACCTTTACCCTTCGAATTGGGGCCAACAATAGTAGGGATCAGGGTGAATCTTGAAAGATGCTAACTTTAATCTGCTTGGGGTGCATATGGAAAGATGGAAGTGATAATGCTAGAAAATGAGACTAGGGCTCTTGGCATAGGTTTCTCTGGTAATATGGAGAGAACTTTCCATGGAAGACAAAAGAAATAAGGGGAAACTTATCTCCACACTATACCTAAAATAGTTTAATAAAGAAAAGTGGTAATGGAAATAAACCTTGAAATGCCCCTCAAGGGCGAAGTATTTCATAATCATTATACAAACTTGGTCCCATGGGCTAGGTGATTTCTCTTGCTTGAATCCTCCTTGAATTTTAATACCAGCTTCACCCTCCTTAAAGAAAGTCCTTGTGCTCTCTAGGTCCACAGTTTGCTTCAGAAACTATGTTTCTTCCCTCTAGTAGACATTCCAGTAGCCTACCCAATAACTTCTTCCATCACCTCAAACCCAATACCACCTAGGTGGACTTGTTTGTTATCCCAGGATTCCATGAATTGTTTGGAAAGATTCTCATCATGACTGATCAACACTTCTAGAAATGTTGTCTTCATGGTTTTCAAAATTTTATTGATTATTTAATTTTTTATCACATTGGCCCTTCTTCTTGGTTGAAAGTTTAGCATTTAAATTTAGAGTTTGATGCTTATGGGGCTCATTACTTAAAGAGGGTTTAACATTTAGGATAAAGGGTTTATAGTTCATGGTTTGGGGTTTAAGGTTCACATTCAAGGTCCAAATTTTAACTTTAAGTGTTCAACTTTCAATGTTTAACATTGATATTGAATAGCCTATATTGACTACTCATTGTTTCATGTTCAAATTAAGTTGTTGATTTACATGGTTCAACATTAAGGTTCATTGCTAACATTTCAATAATTAAGTCACCTTCCTTTAGGGGTTAGGGTTATGTTTAAAGTATAGAGTTTATGTGTGAAGGTTCAATATTTTGGGTTCTTGGTTAAAAGTTTAGTGTTCAAATTTAGGGCTTGATGTTTAGGCTTCACAATCATAGGCTCGTTACTTAAGGATGATTCAACATTTAGAGTTGATGGCTTAGAGTTCATGGTCTAGTGTTTTGGGTTCATACTTGAGGTTCAAAATTCAAATTAAGGGTTCAACATTCAATCATTAACATTTAGATTTAGAGCTCTATATTGAGTACTCATTATTTCATGTAAAAATTTAGTTATTTATTCATGTCGTTCAACATTAAGGTTCATTGTTAATGATTCAAGAATCAAGGCACAAAGTTTAACCTTTATGGGTTGGGCTTGAGTTTAAGGTATTGAGTTTATGTTTCAAGGTTTTGGATTTTGGGTTTTTGGTTGAAAGTTTAGTGTTCAAATTAAGGGCTTGATGTTTAGGCTTCACAATCCTAGCCTCATTACTTAAGGAGGGTTTGAGATTTAGTTATGAGAATTTAAAGTTCATGGTTTAGGGTTTGGTGTTCATATTCAATGTCCAAATTCCAACTTTAAGGGTTCAACAATTGATGTTTAACATTGAGATTTCGTGAACTATATTGAGTAATCATCATTTCATGCTCACACTTAGATTTTTATTTACATGGTTCAACATTTAAGGGTTAGGGTTGAGTTTATGGTATATATTATATAGTATAGTTTTCGAGGTTTGGGGTTCCTGGTTAAAAGTTTTGCATTCAAATTTAGGGCTTGATGTTTAGGCACAACAACCCTAGGCTTATTACTTAAGGAGGGTTCAACATTTAGGGCTGAGGGCTTTGAGTTCATGGTTTAGGGTTTAGGGTTCATTTAGAGGTGTTATGGTCTTGAGTGTATGTTTTAGTTTCTCTTAGTGTGATTGGGCATGTTTTATTGTGGTATTATATTGTATGAATGTTCAGACTTCTTATGAATACGTCTTATGTTATGTGCTTTATGATTATATGATTTCTAAGTTCTTGAATTGATGTGTTGTAATGTCTTGGTTACTTTATTACATTCCTTGGGATGTTATTAATGTTGTTAAAGTGGATCATCTTGGATAAGTTGTTTGGACTATAGATTTGAATGTATGTCTATGCAAATGTAAAGGTGAAATGAACTTAAAAACAATCACTAGACCTTGTTTGTTCTTCATGCTTATGGACTATCCATTTGGAGTACTTCACTGCTAGACTGATGATTGAGAAGGAAAGTGGTTCCCCTTATGTCTAGGTTCAAATACCTTCCACATTGGCAATTAGAACTTAGAGGGAGTAGCTTACAGTTTGAAATAAAGATTTCATATGTATATTGTATTTTGAGTAAGACCACTGTTGTGTATGTGGTGAATTGGCTCATTGGCATACTTGTACTTATTATAACTATTATTATGGGTTGTAGTACTTGACCCAATATACTATGTAATATAGAATGATGTACTATTTTTTAGTTGTACTATCTTGAGTACTTATTAAATTGTTTGATTAATGAAATTCACTTTATGAGTGCTTTTTTATATTTACATTCCTAGTAATGGGATATGTTTGTAAATAATGGTAAAGTATTTAACTAAAATTTTCTAGCCACTTTTTGGGGTATGTTACAACTTAGTCCCCAAATACTCTTCCTATTCAGTGTCAAGAAAAAGAGGCAAACTGTAATCTCCCATTTTAAACTTCTTAAGACTACTCTAATTAAGTGTTGGTGATTTTATGGGGCTCATACTTTTTTTGATATACAATGTGATTTATTGGTAGATATTTACACATATTTGCAACATTAGTATTTTGTATGGCCTAAATACTAACCTATGTTGTAGCCAAGAGATTTGTAGATTTTTTAATTTAATAAAATGTGTTGATGCTGACACATATATCGCATGATTTCAAGAACCACTACCATATTTCCCACTTCTGTAATGTAGTCTATGGGATTATTTTACAATTATTTTTATTTCTAATGATAATGGAGTAGCTTCAATTCAAATGTTCCCTACTATTATAATGTATACACAAAAAATCTATTTATAATTTTAGGCATCCCTTAGGACCTCAAGTGTGATACTTTTAGTGATAGTGACAAAGTGATTTAGCTTTAATAAAAATAGAAGGTGATTCATAAAAAAATCCCTTCTTCTATTGTAAAATTAAAAATACACTCGTTATAAAGACTTATAATAACTTAGAAACATATGTTTGATTGTAATCATAAAGATGTCAAATGCATTTGCATGAGATGGAGAATTAAAGTTCATCATTCTAGATTCTTTCTGAGAAAAACTATTTTCTTGATTTCATTGTATACAAATATATATGCTTATGATAACATTCCATTTTAAAAACTAAGCAAAAATTGTTAGCCATGACTCATAAGTCTTTGGACATTATGAAATGAACCCCCCATTATTAAATCTGTACATGAATCTAGTACAAGAATTCAAGATTCTTAATGTAGTTGTAATTAAGGATTGTAAACAAAGATTAGATGTGTCATATGAAATGTAGCCTTCACTAGCATTTGCTAAATATGTGACTAGTGTAAAATTATTAAATATGTTAGGTTTGCCACAAGTGAATAAAGTAGTCAATTTGACCTTATTATGAATATAATTATAGTATTCTTTTCAAACCTTTGATGTCTTCCATTGTATTTCTCTAAAATTCCCTAATTCCTTTTGAGTTCCTCTTGTTTAAAACCCTATTGTCACTCCAAGAACTTATGCAATGCCCTATTTAGCTATCTCCTAACCACGTTCAAACCCTAATCTCATTAGTATTAATTTATAAATCTCATCATGCACAATTTTGTAATGCCACAAATGTGCAATTGCAATGCAATATAAATCATTATTTTATTTTTACATATACAAATGTTATTCTCTTCTCTCTAAGATCAATCTATAAACCTCATTATGAGAATTTTCAAGTGCCATACATAACCACTATTTACAACATAAACACAAATTGAAATCAAATTAAATTAAAAAATATTTACAAATTCATAAATATATTAGCTATCTCACCAAGCAAAGGGATGTGAAAGAACATTAGAATTATCTAAGCATAAATGACACAAAATCTACATACACTTATAAAAAATTAAATATCAAATCTAGAATGTGTAATTAAATGCTTAACTTAACATAGGCAAAAGAAAATACAATTAATAAAAACAAAAGAACTATACAAAATGGCAAGGGTAATTGTGAGCCCTCCTCTCCCATTTCTTGTTTCTCAAGCATCTTTCCATTTACTTGAAGTGTTCCTCACCTTTTGTTCTTCACTCTTTCTTCACCATCTCCTCCAACTTTTCATTTCATACATATGTAGGTTTTATGAAAACAATTCCATTAAACGTCCATGTCATCATAAAATAAGTCATTGATAGATACCTCAACAATGTATATAAGTGGCGATCTCCATTGCAATCTATGTATCTAATTTTATGAAGCCAACATCATAGTCTAGATTGACAAATACTCAAAACAAAAACAAAACCAATTTCTTTTTCTAGTAACTGAAAATACAACCTTGTTCCTTCATTATTAGTGTAGGTTTCACATGGTGCACATTATTATAGTGTAAGCCTATTTTTTAGATCACTTCATTTAGCATAACCAATAATCCCCTGAAGAACATTCTCCTAGCTCAAAATGATGCAAACAATTTGCATCGCTCACAACAATTTCTCTTGCAACAATCTTGGATATAAACTTCATTGTATTGTGACAATAAACACATACTTGAATTTTCTTAACAACTCTAATAATTTTTCTAAGGGGTGTGTCTAACAAACCAAAATCAATTGCCAACTTTTCACTATGGTGGTAAAAAAAAATTCTTTTTCCCCCTTTTCCACATCACTAAGTCAATGTCTTGAATATGGAAAATATCCTATTGCCTTCATCTATCAAGACAATTTCTCCAACTTTGCATAGATCTCCTATGTTTGTGGATGTGATTTGTCTCCTACACAAAAACAACGTACCATTTTGTGGCCCTCAATCCAACTACATTAGGGATCTTTTTAATTCCTTTATCTTTCATCAATCTATTGCAAGAATAACCAAATCACTGCTGACACCCTAAAACTCTATACCAATCTACTATTTTATTAGAAAATTTTCTTTGATACCCTTGAAACCACAAGTGTTTTGTATTTATTATATACTTTGTCACCTTATGGTGTATGCAAAGATTGTTGTTTCATGCTTACAAATAGTAAAAGATTACTGCGAAGAGTTTGTAAACAAAAATAAATTTGCCATATGAACCTCTTCATAATCACCAAAGATTTTAGAAATACTTTTCTTGTGTGGAGCTTGCAAACTAGGAATGGGGTTTTGCACTTTGATGCTTGCAAGTGAATCTCAAGGAATTTGCTACAAGCACTCAGTTGGATGCTGTGAAATCTTCTCTAATTGGGTTGTGCTTCAAATCCATGATTATCAATGACCAAATATAACATAACAAGCACTTATATGAAGGTAGGAGAGTGCTTTTCTTATTTTTAACTTGCCTTTTCCCTTTTCTCTCTCCTAGGCATGCCTTTAGACCTCCATGACCAATTTTTGATATGCTTTCACTTTGAAACTTGTTCTCAACACCTCTAAGGTGTAATTTTATCACTTAATACACTTTTTCTTCTTCAAAATTTGTAATATTCTCATGGGCACTTTTCCTTATACGTTGATGTTGAGTTTTGACATTTACGTTAATAAGTGCTATTTGGAGTTGTTTAGGTGACTTTTGATCTAATTTGTCATTACTACAGAAAAGTTATGCACTTTTTCCATTAATATTTGATAAAAATCTCCCTTCCATTATGCTTTGATGGATGTCCATACCCTATTCTAAAGTAGCTCCCATTTTGGCACATGCAAGGAGGTTGTTGGATTTACAATTGTCCTGCAATAATGGCATTCCATGAGATCACATTTCTTTGAGGCATTTTGTCAAACAGTTCACATGTCTTGTCTATGCTTCCATATTTTGGGTACATGTCTATAACATCTAACAAAATTCCTCTATCCTTTACTTCGATGGATGTCTCTGCCATGTACCAAAGCTCCCACTTGACACAGGCTGGGAGGGTGCTGGCAAAGGTTTTTGGCTTTACACGCTGATTGCATTTGCTTGAAAGTTTCTAAAGCCTTTTCAAAAAATCCATTTTGTGAATATCCTGCAATCAGAGGATTCCATGAGAAGACATTTCTTTGAGGGTTTCTATCAAACAGTTGACGTGCCTTGTCTACGCTTCCACATTTTGCATACATGTCTACCAGGGCAGTTGCAACTACAACATCTCACAAAATACCTCTATCCTTTATCCTTCGATGGATGTCCATTTGCTGTTCCAAAGCTCCCATTTTGGGATATGCAGGGAGGATGCAGGGAAAGATTGCGGAGACTGGATTTACACTTGCCAATTGCATTTGTTTGAAAGTTTCTAAAGCCTTTTCAACAAATCCATTTTATGTATATCCTAATCGAGTTGGAGACCTATTTGTTGCATATGATGAAACAGTGCAAGTGCCTTGTGGGGACACCCATGTCTTCTATACACTGCACTAAAACACTTTGTGTCATCTACGAATTGGCTATTAACCATGATAGAATAAGGGAAACGGCATCCGTGAGAGAATGGATTAAGCGAGCCCACATGTGCCACCTAAATGGTAAAAGCTTAGAGTGTGTTGTTTAAGCCTAGCCACCTACAACTGTAATAGCAATTGAGTGGCCTATATTAGGCCAAGTAGTTTTAGTTTTCAAACCTATAAGCACACAAATATGTGGATATTTCACTATGCCTAATCATTCACAACAACTGGGCTATCAGCAAACGATAATTTCAGACATCAATTTTCTAAAAGAAGGAATTGGGAAAAAGCCCTTCTTCATTTTCTCTTTTAATGCGGGTGAAATGTTTAATAACTGGTGGGGTTTGCGGAAGGAGAACGCTAAAGACACTTGTATTCCTCGATATGGCTCAGCTCTGCACGATAAGCTGCGGATAATAGTTTTTGCGAATGATCTCGACCAATACGAAGAAACAGTGATATTACGGGTATGGTTTATTGATCTAGATTAATTATTGCCATTATATTTATTATTATACAATGTTGTTCACTGATGATTATTCCACTATCACAGGACAACGGAAAAAACAACTATTGAAACAACATATCGAAAGTCTTCGTTAGTTGAAGACCGTGATTTTGTAGACAAGTTCATAAGTAAAATTGTTTAGCTGCTAATGAACATTCCAAATCCAACAGATGAAGAATGGGTAGAATTTCTAGATACAGAGCTGCTACGCAATGACAAGGATCATTTTGAGAATTTGTCGTGCAATGCACAACCCAAGATAGATGAAGGTCTGGAAATCTATGAAATATCATTGGGAAGTCATTCTTGTTTAATTTTTCTTGTATTAAAAAAATAAAAATACATGTGCACTCAAACTATAGGAATGAATTTGTTACTTGGTAGTGAAGGGTAATATTGTTTAGCCTAGACTCAGGGGTGTTTATTTTCTGCACAGCTCTGTAAAAGATTCTAGACAATCTTACTTTTTCATAACTTCCAAATCTTTTGAAGATTCTAGACAATCTTATTTTTTCTTTAACAAACTTGAATACTAAAGAAAACCTTGCAAAATAAACATTCAAAGATCGCATCTTGCCTTCGATCTTTCATACGTTGCATTCTCCACTTTTTGTGTTTTGTTGTTTGGAACATCAGAGATGAAATTCAGACACATCAGTCGTTGCTAGAATCTCGAGTTAAGATTAAACAGTCATCTGCTGAAACCAAGGAGAAAGAATGAGAACATTTGGAAAACTTGAAGAAATGTTTGGAAAATGTGCACGATGTGTCCTTGGAAGGCATTCATTGTTTCCAAGACTTTAGATACCATTGTGATGCCCGGAATCTCATACCAAAACTTTATAAACCCAAAAAAATCTCTGATATTTGAGTCCATCTTCAAAAGCTGTGGAATGGGTGCTGATAAGGATAGATGCACTAGAAGTAAGACATACAAAATAATCCAAACACTCTCCTTGGTGGTGTTTTGGCTATAAACCTATTATGTTTGTTACTATGTCCATTCTTTTTTTGTAATGAAAGAATGCATATACAAAGATGAACTGTAACATCCTGCCCTACAACCCCGAAGGGTAAGGGCCAAAAGAGGATAAGATATTTTTTTTTTGACATAATTAGATAACATACATATGAAATGGTTGCCAATTCAATAAGTCGACAACATTCATGGCCAAGTATGGCCGAATGTACAACCCAAAGGAGAGGACTAATTCACCCTCCAGTGAAAACATTATTAAAACTACATTATTTTTAAACACCAATTCAAATGTTGCTAATACCCATTTCTAAAAATAAACAAGAATCCATAACATTATAGTACAAGCAAATCTGATACTCGCACCAGAATCCATAAGCCAAATAAGAAACAACGCATTTCTTCTCATTACTATACTTTACATGATCTCTTGCAAGAGAGTACAAAAATTACATGAAGGAATATACATAAGTAAAATGGCATAGCCATGGATAAGATATAATAACTAAAAGAGTACATAAAGTGATAAAATAATGGAGAGAAAGAACATCTCCAACTGGTGCGCCAATAACCTATTCACTGGTCCCCAATGGCGATGGCAACACCTCCCAACCATGTGGACTCAAAAGAGACCACCCCACCGTGCTTGGAGGTAGTCACAAGGCCCAAATATACATAATCTCTTGCAAGAGAGTACAAAAATTACATGAAGGAATATACATAAGTAAAATGGCATAGCCATGGATAAGATATAATAACTAAAAGAGTACATAAAGTGATAAAATAATGGAGAGAAAGAACATCTCCAACTGGTGTGCCAATAACCTATTCACTGGTCACCAATGGCGATGGCAACACCTCCCAACCATGTGGACTCAAAAGAGACCACCCCACCGTGTTTGGAGGTAGTCACAAGGCCCAAATAGATGGATAAAGGCAAGGAAAATAATGACCAACAATCACATCAGTCACAGAGTAGGCACAAAAAACAATGCATAAAGCTAAAGTCATAACACAGAGATGGTCTTCGAATATAATGTCAAGTGCTACTCATGACTACAAAGGTACAAGATACTAGGGTGTAGATCAGATGGAGTGTCAACATGTGTGCATGAAGGGATGGTACCACATGGAATCAAGTGCACCTCTCATACAGATAAGGAGACTCAAATCATGCCTAAATCAATGCCTCGTAGAGGGATAACTCGATGCCCCGCAGATGGATCAGCCTTCTCATATGCATCCTTAGCCTTTACAAGCACCCAAGGCTATGCACAAGGACTCAATATCCTAGACCTAACCTCATCTTGTTTAACCAAATAAGGCCTACAAAACCCAATTAAAAACAATCCAATAAAAATAGGTGACACGGTGAGTGTCCCATCTATATCCCCAAAGTATTTGAAATAGCCACAAATGGTAGGGGACATGTCTCAAGGACACCACATCTAACTCAGTAGAAACATAATATGTTTTAAATATTAAAATACAAAATTACAAAATGTAAACTACAAGACAAGCTTTCGATGATAGTGTAATTTTATTGAAAACAACCCTTCGTCAATTAGGTCAATTGTGTAATAACTCCAATGACCCCAATTTAATCACTCTTCACAATGGAATACATAGATAACATAAGAAAACACGGAAAATGGTATTGCAAGCCTACTCTCAGCCTAAATTTTGCATGTTGACTACCATATTTAACATAAGAAAATAAAATGTTAAAAACTTAGAAAATGGAAATCTTAATTTTCCCTCCTACAGTAGTTCCCTTAGATCCTTGGGTTGCATTACAGATTTTCTTAATAAGAGATTTTGTGACAATTTTCAATGCACATAAGCAGATAATATATCTATGTTATTTTAGTGTCCTAACATTCTTTAATTCAAGAGGACATTTTCCACAAAACTAGTTATTTAGTAGAAATAAAATGACTATAATGAACTAGACAGAAAGGCATTCAATTTCTTAAGAAGAGCTACAATTAAAATCTATCTGAGAAGTCATCGTATAACAAAAGGGTTACATGGGACTTAGATCTCTGCAATCTTTATGGAGATGTCCCAATTTTTATTTGTATGGATGCACTCATTAAATTCTCTACAAATCGAACCCTCTGTGTTTCTTTTTCTAAAAATTATAAATTAGAAACAAATAATCTCTTTTTTTGAAACCCTTGCCATCAAACAAATTAAGGAAATAGTCTGCATCTAAAATAAAACAAATTTGAGAGGGGCCCTGAGAATATCTTCCAATGAAATAAATTTAGGCATATTTATAAAAAAAATAGTGATCATTTTTAGTTTGGGTCTATGGTCAACAAAATTGCAACAAACATATTTTAGTTTTTTTTAAAGGCAGTAAAGGGGTTTCAATTTTTCTAGGCTTAAAGAAATAGCAACAGAGATATTCTAGTTTTTGTACTATAAAAATAGAAGACTAAGGTAAATACCTCAGATATGGTCATGCTCCCATTCAATGCACCTCAATCTTGCAAAAATTTGATATGCTTGCAATGTATCTCTTCCTATTTGCACTCCCCTCATCTCGTCTCAGATCTTGCAATTTGATATGCTTGCCTGAGATATTTCCTTGTCCCCTGTGTTTTTGTTGTTCTCTCTTTCAAAATAAAGAGTCTCCTCTCTTTTCCATGCGATTTACTATTCTTTCCTAGGTGATTAGATTTTTTTTCTGTACCCAAAATGGAACGACTGTCTAAATCCCATTTTCGATGGCTAGCTGCTACGAGTCTCAAACTTTAAGAAGAATTCAATTCCTCCACCCACCTATAGATATTTTCTCTTCCTTTAACATTTAGGCATTGACTAGGCAAAAAGGAGGGTCACCTACCCTATGGCGTCCTCCATCCTCCATAAATTTGCACCATCCCTCCAGATATTTTGTAGCATTTACTCTATACCAACCTCCCTCAAGCCATCCTTTGGCATGGGGAAGAAATGAAATAAAATAATATAGCAATAAACTGACATCCACTCACATTCAACTCTCATTGCCAATAGGGAAGGTTGTTACATCCTACCCCCTAGGACTAGGCTTACTCCTGGAAGCCCTGCAAATGCTAAGATGAAGCCAAAGCACACACTAGTCCATGAACCTCAACACGATTAAAAAAAATCAGGTTATCACATGCACAATTACATGCAATCAGTCCCAGAACATGGGTAAGGAATAGGTAGGGCACTCATTTCCTATAAAATATACATTAGCATAAAACAATTTTCTCCAATCAAAATAAAGAATGATGCCAAGGAAGCCACATCAAACAATCAATAGAAACTAAGGAGAAAAGCCTCAACCAATGCACTGGCAAACTACACATGACCATAAGGGGCAATCTAGACATTACCGTTAGGTAACCAAATAATAAGACAACAACACAGGAACATTATACTAGCAGGGTAGGGAATAGGGCATGTGACTATCTCTAGTAACTACCATCAAGGAATACAAGTACACTCAAGCCTGTGAATCTAGGTAGAGTCGATATTCAATACCTACAACACTCCAAGTACATGTCAAAGTAAATGTGCATATATCATATAATAGTTGAAGCATCAATAGACATCAAGAAGAGGGTCATGACATCGTAAGCCTCTCGGATATGAGTGTTATTACATCATCCCTTTCTTGTCCATGATCATCCGAAAGCAATGATAACAATATATAAACATATAAGCATGTAATTCTAGCATAAAGCACATAATTTTCTTATAATTTGCAGCAAAATGCACTTTCAAGACATAAAAATTTTAATTCTCTAACTTTTATATGCATCTATCTATAAAATGGAGCACACATACACACATATACATAATTTCAACCTCTAATTTCATAACATGCATGACATCTCTTTACATATAATGCAATAGTTTGTCACTTTTCAAAGCATAATGATGCAAATTTTGTTCTCTTCTATATTTTAATATGCAACCACATTCATGACAATTGTACCACTGACATATACATACATACTCATTTACATTACAAGGCTAAATTAGGGGTTCACATGGATGTCATAGTACCATCCATATGATCCAACATATCCATGAGTCCAAAAGCAATACCCATGCCCAATATCCATAACCAATAACCATGTGTCTTGATGGCATTGTCCCACCTAGTGAGCCCTTCCATACAAGTCACAATGACATACCCCTTGTTTGTGTAAGAGTTTTAGCCTCCAAGAGATAGTCAAACAATAGGAAGGTAGTGAATTAGATCTTAGAACAGCTCACACATACCCCCATCCTTAAGGATTTCCCTGCATCTACTTCCTTTTATACACTCAAATGGGTGGATCTCACCATACCCGATGAGGAGTCACATCACAACACAAGACCATCATTCAAAAACAAAAAAAGTCAATTAGTTTAGCCACCAATAATGTAAATAAAGACAAATAAATCTCAATTTCAATAATAAGATAAGAAAATGCATATAGTTTCAACAATAAATCAAATGTAACCACAAGAGTTACATGCCAAGAAAATCATCTATGGCCAAACCATTACAAGAAAGATAACCAAGGTACTGGTTCACACAAGCAAAGTAAAAGTCACCAATAACCAAAAAGAAGATTCACAATCTTCAAAATATACACATCACAACACTACATGACTATTGCTACTTACCACATGAGGAAGGAGGAAAACAAGCGTGACTGTCTCCATAGTCCTTCATGTGGGTGTGGCCAACTCACACAACCTCCACATGGAAAAGTATTGTGCTGGAACTCCTACATCGCATACCTCATGCGGCACGACTGCGCATGGTATACACCAAGCGGAGAAATCACGTAATGGCTGAATACCGCATGGTAATGTCCTACTCATAGGAACATCCCACATAGTGTGTACTCATGGAGAAAACAGATGCGGCTAGACACCAAGCCAAGGGTGCACATGGCTAGGTTCCACTCGCATTCCACCTAATCAAAATCGAGGCAATCTTGAGCAAACCCTCTACTCTGTGCTAGCACTCACTCCATGCTGCATAAGTAGGAACACAATCATGTATATGACGCCTTCATGGCATCATCTCCTCAAGCTCAACTCGCTACCATCAGTGACACGACATCATCACCAATACTATGTCATAACATCAGTGGGGTGTGGCATCATATCTAAAACAATCACATCAAGGTAAGATCATAACTGTCACAAGTGCTCATACCACAAACTAATATCATCCTCAAGAACTGAAGGGATTAGGCTAACACTGTATGAACCAAGTATCTGGTCCATTAATAAGGGGAAGTAGTGAGTACTTTCCCAAGAGGTTGAAATGATCGTCGTCATTTTACGTTGCCATTATACGTATGCCATGCAATTCCCTCCCAAGGAACTTTGATGTTGCTACTACCCCTCCACATATTGACCTATCAACAACCCTTAGGCTAGTAGTCAATAGGATAACAACACAAAAACACATAGATGGTATGGTTTTCTCCCATACACATAATCCATAGATATTCTCCATGGATGGGTATGCTGTACCACCATCCCATGGGCACACATCTCAAGTACTGGTTAATCACAACACTAAATAGGAATACATCAATGGATGTGCACAACATGGGGAATACCAACATGATTTCTCTTACCCATGCATAACCATAGCTTGCATATGACTATGCACATGATGCAAAATATACACTTTACCCATAATAAGTATTCCCAAAGACCCATACCAATTTTCTCTTTTCACAAGGGCAACTCATTCCCCCATAACATCATAGATTCACTTGTAACACTTTCAACACAATAGTGCATGAACATGTACAACATCATCACTACCATCTTTACATTAGTGCATAAACATAGGTAACATTTTTTTGATCATCAATACATTCACTTCTATATTCACATAATGTTATACATCTCATTTCGCACCCATTACACTCTCATCTCATAATAACACATAATGCAACATCATATCCCATGTCACCATAATACCATTCCTTCACAAGAAAATGAGAACTAGCAACACAATTAAATGAGTTTGGTAGAGGAACCCTAGTCATTTCTCAACATTCACATCCATACATATAAGCATAAGTTATTCTTCACTAATTCTTTAACTTATTGCAACTTTCAAATGCTAATTAAATCCATATTCCATTATCCTAACATCTTGTCAACTAATGACAACTAAGGGGATTAGGCTAACATTGTATGAACCAAGTATTTGGTCCATTAATAAGGGGAAGTAGTGAGTACTTTCCTGAGAGGTTGAAACGATCGCCAGCATTTCACACTGCCATTATACGTACGCCATGTAATTCCCTCCCAAGGAACTTTGATGCTGCTACTACCCCTCCACATATTGACCTATCAACAACCCTCAGGCTAGTAGTCAATAGAATAACAATACAAAAACACATAGATGGTATGGTTTTCTCCCATACACATAATCCATACATATCCTCCATGGATGGGTATGTAGTACCACCATCCCGTGGGTACACATCTCAAGTACTGGCTAATCACAACACTCAATAGGAATACATCAATGGATGTTCACAACATAGGGAATACAATCATGATTTCTCTTACCCATGCATAACCATAGCCCGCATATGACTATGCACATGATGCAAAATATACACTTTACCCATAATAAGTATTCCCAAATACCCATACCAATTTTCTCTTTTCACAAGGGCAACTCACTCACCCATAACATCATAGATTCACTTGTAATGCTTTCAACACAATAGCGCATGAACATGTATAGCATCATCACTACCATCTTTACATTAGTGCATAAACATAGGTAACATTTTCTCGATCATCAATACACTCACTTCTATATTCACATAATGTTATACATCTCATTTTGCACCCATTACATTCTCATCTCGTAATAACACATAATGCAACATCATATCCCAAGTCACCATACTACCATTCCTTCAAAAGAAAATGAGAACTAGCAACATAATTAAATGAGTTTTGTAGAGGAACCCTAGTCATTTCTCAACATTCAAATCCATACATATAAGCATAAGTTATTCTTCACTAATTCTTTTACTTATTGCAACTTTCACATGCTAATTAAATCCATATGCCATTATCCTAACATCTTGTCAACTAATGACAACTAAGAAGAGGAGAGAAAGATAGATTTCATCTCAAGTCAAGACATTACATGCCATCCAATATTCACCATATTTAAACATGCAAACTCTATTAAAAGAAAGTTTAAGGAACCATTAGTATTCCAATGACTTCAATATGTTATCAAGGATGATAAATTGTAGCAACTCTAGCACATTAGGAGGTTATAAGAAAAATCATCAATCATCCAGCACTTGCAAGAGAGCACGGAGAAATCAAACTAATCTGTCCACATCTGCAACAACTACATCATATCATCCTTGCATCTATATCACAAAGCTTACAAGAGTAGTCCAAACAAGGGTATTTAGGCAATCTAAGTTACCTTTAACCCACAAACATACAAGACTCAACACTCTAGTCCCACTAAGTAAGGTAGGGCCAAAGAGGTTATTTCCTCTATGATTTCTAAGATTGGGGTTATAACTTACCCCACTAATGCCATGCTAAGGCATGAAGGAAATCAAGACTATAAAACAATATAACAAGCTCACACCAAACACAGTGAAACATAGAAGGCTCAAGTAGACTAGAGCTCCCAGTGTGTGAACATGGGCTTTGATACTAGATGTAACATCCCACCCCGCAACCCCGAAGGGTAAGGGGCAAAAGAGGAAGGGATAATTTTTTTTTGACATAATTAGATAACATACACATGAAACAATTGCCAATTCGATAAGTAGACAACATTCATGGCCAAGTATGGCCAAATGTATAACCCAAAGGAGAGGACTAATTCACCCTGCAGTGAAAACATTATAAAAACTACATTCTTTTTAAACACCAATTCAAATATTCCTAATACCCATTTCTGAAAGTAAACAAGACTCCATAACATCATACTACAAGCGGATCCAATACCCACACTAGAATCCGTAAGCCAAATAAGAAACATCTCATTTCTTCTCATTACTATACTTTACATCATCTCTTACAAGAGAGTACAAATATTACATGAAGGAATATACATAAGTAAAATGGCATAGCTATGGATAAGATGCAATAACTAATAGAGTACATCAACTAATAAAATAATGGAGAGAAAGAACATCTCCAACTAGTCCTCTAATAACCTATTCACCGGTCCCCAATGGCGGTGGCAATGCGTCCCAACCATGTGGACTCAAAAGAGACCACCCCACCATGCTCATAGGTAGTCACAAGGCCCAAACAAAAGGATAAAGGCAAAGAAAACAATGTCCAACACTCACATCAATCACATAGTAGGCATAGAAAACAATGCATAAAGCCAAAGTCAAAATATAGAGATGCTCATCAAATATAATGTTGGGTGCTACTCATGACTACAATGGTACAAGACACTAGGATGTAGATCGGATGGAGTATCAACATGTGTGCACGAAGGGATGGCACCACATGGAATCAAGTGCACCTCTCATATAGACGAGTAGACTCAATCATGCCCGAATCAGCGCCCCGCAAAGGGATAACTCAACACCCGATAGATAGATCGGCCTTCTCATATGCATACTTAGGATTTACAAGTGCCTAAGGCCATACATGATGACTCAATATCCTATAGCTAAGCTCATCTCATTTAACCAAAGAAGGCCTACAAAACCCAATTAATAATAATCTAATAAAAATAGGTGACACAGTGAATGTCCCATATGTATCCCCAAAGTATTTGGAATACCCATAGAGGGTAGGGGATGTGTCCCAAGGACACCACATGTAACTTAGTAGAAACATAATATGTTTTAAATATTAAAATTCAAAATTGAAAAATGTGATCTACAAGACAAAAGATTTCGATGACAGTGTAATTTTATTGAAAATAACCCTTTGTCAGTTAGGTCAGTTGTGTAATAACTCCAATGACCCCAATTTAATCACTCTTCACAATAGAATGTACAAATAACATAAGAAAACACAGTAAATGGTATTTCAAGCCTACTCTCAGCCTAAAATTTGCATATTGACTACCATATTTAACATAAAAAAATAAAATGTTAAAAGACTTACAAAATGGAAATCTTAATTTTCCCTCCTACGGTAGTTCCCTTAGATCCTTGGGTTGCATGACAGATTTTCTTAATAAGAGATTTTGTGACCAATTTTCAATGCACATAAGCAGATCGATATATCTAAGGTATTTTAGTGTCATAACATTCTTTAATTCAAGTGGATGTTTTCCACAAGACAAGTTATTTAGTAAAAATAAAATGACTATAATGAACCGCATAGAAAGGCATTCAATTTCTTAAGAAGAGCTGTAATTAAAATCTATCTGAGAAGTCATCATATAACAAAAGGGTTACATGGGACTTAGATCTCTAAAATCTCTATGGAGACATCCTTGTTTTTATTTGTATGGATGCACTCATTGAATTCTCTACAAATTGAACCCTCTCTATTTCTTTTTCTAAAAATTATAAATTAGAAACAAATAATCTTTTTTTCTAAAACTGTTGCTATTAGACGAATTAAGGAAACAATCTACATATAAAATAAAATAAATTCAAGGAGAGAGGCCATGAAAATATCTTGCAATGAAATAAATTTAGGCATATTTTAAAAAAATAGCGATGGTTTTTAGTTTGGATCTGTGGGACTCAACAAAATTACAGCAAACATATTTTATTTTTTTTAAAGGTAGTAATGGGGTTTTGGTTTTTCTATGCTTAATGAAATAGCAGTAGACATATTCTAGTTTTTGTGCTGGAAAAACAAAAGTCTAAGGTAAATACCTCAGATCTTGCCATGCTCCCCTTCAATGCACCTCAATCTTGCAAAAATTTGATATGCTTGCAATGTATCTCTGCCCATTCATACTCCCATTAGCTCGCCTTAGACCTTGCAATTTCATATGCTTGCCTGAGATATTTCCCTATCCCCTGTGTTTTTTGTTGTTCTCCCTTTCAAAATAGAGAGTCTCCTCTCTTTTCCACGTGATTTACTTTTCTTCCCTGGGCGATTGGGATTTTTTCGTAGCCAAAAGGCTGTCTAAATCCCATTTCTGGCGGCCAGCTGTTACGAGTCTCAGGCTTTAAGAAGAATTCAATTCCTCCACCCACATGTATATATTTTCTCCACATTTAACATTCAAACATTGACCAGGCAAAAAGGAGGGCAACCTACCCTATGGTGTCCTCAATCCTCCTCCATAAATTCACACTAGCCCTCCAGATATTTTGCAGCATTTACTCTATACCAACCTCCCTCAAGCCATCATATGGCATGGGGAAGAAATGAAATAAAATAATATAACAATAAACTAACATCTAGTCATGTTCAACTCTCATCACCGATAGGGAGGGTTATTACATGAGCAGTCAAAGACTACGAAAGGAAAAAAAACAACTGCACAACCATATACACAATACATAGATATAGTCAAAGATACATTACATGCTACTAGATAAACACATTACATAAATATACAGACATAGATACATTATATGCTACTAGATAAAAATAGCTATAGTTATTATACATAAGAATCCAATAATAGATACAATCCACCCAATAGCTAGATCTCCTATCAAACCTCTATCTAAACACCTAGAGAAGTTTGTGTATGCCCATGACACCATCATTGAGTAGACCTCGGATAACCTAGAGGCCTCCACCCATGTGCATTCTTTGTAATCCGGTGCTTTCAAAGAATACATATGTTTTAGTTTTCTCTCCACCATGTATAAATGCTTTAATGGATTTCCAAAATAAAAAAAATTATTTGTTGTGTTTAAGTATTACTGTTTTATTATTATGAAAAAGAGAGTTCCATTTCACACAAGATAGATTTATTTGGTCCCTATTATGTAAGGATACTATAGGAATGCCATATCTTTTCCTTAGTATTATTTTTTTGGATTGCTCAACCAATTTGTATTTTTGATTTTGGGTTAAGAGTTGAAAGAAGTAAGATTATTGAATTAATTAAGATTATTAAATTAACTAAGATTAATATTTAGTTCTTTATAAGAAATACAATACTTATTTTAATTATAAGTATTAACATTTAGATAAGGATTTATATATTATTAATAGAATCTATGAATGAAAGATCAAGAGTCTCCACTTAGAATTTCACATTAGATGTCATTATGGGGATTTGAACTTGGTCTCCAAAATGAGAATTTAGTAATTGAGACAATTGAACTCAATGTTTTAGAGTAATCATTTTTACATAAATATAAGGTATCAAATAAATAGCATGAATAGTTAGAATCTATGCTAGATTAGATGTTTTTTTGATGTAAAATAAATAAATAAATGCTTTATAAAATGGATAATATTAGTTCCTTATAAGTATTAACATTTAGATAAGGATTTAGATATTACTAATAGAATCTAACAATGAAAGATCAAGAGTCCCCACTTAGAATTTCACATTAGATGTCATCATGGGGATTTGAACTTTGTCTCCACAATGAGAATTTAGTAATTGAGACACTTGAGCTTAATGTTTTAGAGTAATCATTTTTACATAAATATAAGGTAACAAATAAATAGCATGAATACTTAGAATCTATCATAGATTAGATGTTTTGTTGATGCAAAATAAATGAATAAATGCTTTGCAAAATGGATAACACAATAAATGATACTTGGCTGGAAATTATGATATCATGCAAGATGTTGATTCATTAATAATGTAGGAATACAATTGATGCTCAAATGAATGCTTTCAAATAAGTGAATGACTTGTTTATCACTCTAGATTACCTTTGTGGCTAGACTTTTGATCCTACAAATTCACTTTGTTAAATTTTAGATTGACAATTTTAGCTTGTTGTCATATTAATTTCTCCCCACCATAATGCAGTAATATGTCAGTGTTTAAAGAAGGCTCTAAATATAGGTTATTGCCTGTAACGGTTTTGTAACCGCTCTGCAGGTGTAAATGCATTGCATGTGCATGCTTATTTTTAGACTAGAAGATTATTATTTGTTGTTAATGTATTTTGGGGGCTGCAATGTCTTTAAAAAGGACTACCTTGTGCTTTTGTATCATGCCAGAAAAATTGAGTGAAAACTATGTGTTGTTTGCTCAATTTGAGCAATGATGTAAAGTGAAGATTAATATATAGAGTTTTTTGTGTTGATGTTGCTGTATATGGAGTAATTTTTTTCTTCATGGTTGTACGTTGTTATTTGTAAATGAATATTTATTGTAACTATTATTTCTGAAGTTATTATTTTCTTATTTAATGAATTGTAAGTTGGGTTTGAAAATGAACAAGTGGTATCAGAGCAGGAGATCTAGGGAGAGCAGGTTACTCAAGATTTTGTAGAAGACAAAAGTCCATAAAAGAAGATTTGAGGATGTTGTCAAGTTTTTTATGGTAAAGGAGCTGTGACTTTTTTGAAGGAGATTTGCATTAGCTACCGATTGAAAATAGAAGAGGCGTTGAAGATTTAAAGAAAAGGAAGATTACTCGAAAGGAGGAGGTCATAGTAGAGTATAAAGGGTTTGTTAGCCAAATAAGAGATCGAAGATCAATAAAAAAAATATAACGTAAAGGCATTTGAGAAGTCTGAAGTCTAGTAAGTAAATCATTTTTTTACAAATGGGAAAAGTTGGAGAAAGAGGAAAGAAAGAAAATGATAGTTTAGTGATTGAAAATCATTTATTAGAAAGAGAATTAATGGGTCTTAAAAAAGAATTGTAAAGAGTTAAAAATGATAATAATGAAATGATAGCAAGGATAAAAGAGTTAGGAAAGGAGAAATATGAAAATTTAGATGAAATTTGTGAGATTAACAAGAAAAATAAAGAGCTAGAAGAAAGGAATTAATATTTGCAAGAAATATTGAAGAAGCTAGAAGAAGAAAATTCAAAATTGAAAGATCAAAATGATGAGTTAAAACAATTTTTTGTAGAATGATAAAAATAAAATGAATGTTTGAAATCAAAGGCTTTAGTTTGTGAAGTCTCATGTGACAGATGATTTGTGTTCTTCTGATCAATCATTTGGTAGGTTTGCTAAAGTTGCCTTTGCTGAAGAATGTAAGGATGCAAATAATGATGAATTTGTTAACATAGCTAGTTGTTTTGATGATAATGTTGGTTTGAAAATCATGATAAAAATTGGTTACAAAGGTGAAGGTTTGGGTAAGCATGGACAAGGAATCAAAGAGCCCATTGAGTCAGTTGTGAGGACTAATTATGAAGGTCTTGGGTATAGAGGTAAAGGAAATGAAAAGACAAATATTTTTGCAAATACTAAGAAGTTATTTCAAGAAAAGGAGATTTTACATTGTTCACATTATGATAGAGGACATAGAAAAGAAAATTGTTGGGATTTACATCCTTACAATATTTGTGGTTTGAAAAATTATTGTGAAAAGACATGTCAGAATAGAGAGTTGAAAAATGAATCTATGATAGGTTGCTTGAAAATGAATTGTGGTTGGATAAATGTATTTGATTGGAAAAAGGTCACAAGTATGTTCAGAATGTTTTATAGACACAAGTCTTCTCATGTTGAGAAAAAGGAAAAAGAATTGAACAACATAAAAAAAAAGTCAAATACAGTGAACAACCAAGTGCAAAGAATAGTAAAGAAATTGAAGAAATTGAATTGTTTTAGCATAGTGCAGAAGCATGAGGAAGACAAGGAAGAGCTTTTCCAAAAAAATTGAATTGTAGATTTGAAAATCAAGTTGAAGACAAAGGTTGAAGAAAGTGGTCAAAATTAAGGGGGAGTGTTGGAATATTAGTTTCTCCACACCATAATGCATTAATATGTTAGTTTTTAAAGCAGGGTCTAAATATAGGTTATTGCATGTAATGGTTTTGTAACCGCTCTGTAGGTGTAAATGCATTCCATATACATGCTTATTTTTAGACTAGAAGATTATTATTTGTTACTATTCTATTTGGGGGGCTGCAATGTCTTTAAATAGGACTACCTTGTGTTTTTGTATCAGGCCAGAAATTTTGAGAGAAAACTGTGTGTTGGTTTCTCAATTTGAGTAGAGATATTAAGTGAAGATTAATATATATAGTGTATTTGTGTTGATGTTGTTGTATATGGAGTAGTTTTTTCTTCATGGCTGTATGTTGTTATTTGTAAATGAATATTTATTGTAAGTGTTGTTTTCGTTGTTATGATTTTCTTGTTTAACGAACTATATGTTGGGTTTCAAAACCAACATAACTAACCTTGATATTCTTAATATGTCTTGGTTAGAAAACTTGTTTGTGGTTCCTGTGGGTGTGCACATTTCAAGAATAATTACTTCCTTGTGTTTGAAAAAACATAAGGATACTAAGTCAATCATTAGATAAAAGATGAAGGACAACACTCTATAACATGCAAAGTGCCCTATATTCTTGTCTAATGTTGATTCCCTAAAAACTTATTCTAATAATGCATGCAAGTAGTAATTATACTAGCATATTTATATATATCTAAAGTACATTGAGAGATATCCTTCTTGAGGCGCCTAATGTTAGGATTAGTGATTAAAAATAGGCACCTCAATAATGACGTCATCCAAAGGAATTGGCAATTAGATTGAAGCCTCAATACATACATCATCTATCATTCAGAAGTGTACGAACCTAGGTGAAGCACAAGAAATTATGGATCAAATTGAAAAATGTTTGTGAAAGATGCATAAAAAGGTAGAATACTTGAAAGAGCTCGGTTTGTTGTGGACTTTTGACAATACAAAGTGATACATTGGAAAGGATGCTCTCAAAAAGAAGATGAAGGATAAAATGAAGTTCAATTTTG
Source organism: Cunninghamia lanceolata (assembly GCA_027924645.1). Taxonomy (NCBI): domain Eukaryota; kingdom Viridiplantae; phylum Streptophyta; class Pinopsida; order Cupressales; family Cupressaceae; genus Cunninghamia; species Cunninghamia lanceolata. The sequence continues at coordinate 3,622,492 of BSBN01000236.1, forward strand.
ACTAGTTACCTGATCCTTAGAAGCTAGATGAGGCAAACTTTATGGATTCCATCAAACCAGTGATAACCTTGAATGCAACTTTGATTCACACATTAAAGTTACCAATCAGCTATAAATTGTTGACAAAGCTACAAAAGATGATAGAATGATTTGTTAATTGGACAATACTTCTATGTACATTGTATTCCTTCCTTTGAAAATCAATATAAGACTCTTTTCAAAAATTTTATGTTCAAATTATCTGTAATATTTAATTGCTTAAGTCTAGAAAAATCCAATTTCTAGATACACATTAAACATTTGGTAATGTTGTATATAATATTATTAGTGTTGTTAGTATGCATTTAGTTGAATACATCAACATGTATCACTTATTAGTATCACACAATAATAATATTAAATTACTAATAATATGTTAATTTATAAATGAAAATTCAAAAATGTATAAAATTTAGATGCTAAAACAAAATAAAATTTGGAAACAATGTTTAAAATTTAGATTTGAAAATGGAAACTCAAATATCATAGTATGTCAATCTATAAATGTTTAAATGGAAAATTAAAAATGTATATCAAGATTCAAGATTCACTACTCAATGATAAAAAAAAAACATTATCAATAACAGTTCATAGTTTTGAATATGAAATACATTATAAATACCTAGTAAGTGGTAAATCTCTTCCATTTGCCAATTCATCTACTCACTCTAACCCTGAGATTGAGAGCCATCCTAATCTTGGTCTTCATTTTCTTCCCTCTACAAGTGCATACATCCTCTTAAGGGAACCTTCTCACTGCCAGTACATGGGATTCATTGTGTCATTATCATGTGTGTCAGTATGATTTTAATTGTTGTATAACCCTCTTCTTTCACATATGGACCTCTAGATTATGAGTGCCCTTTCAAAAGGAAAACTTCGGATATCATACCTAGTTGTATACAGCCTCAAGCAATTTTCCAAAATTCTTGTCAAGTTTGTTTCTTATCTTTGATTTCAAGAACCCCAATGTACTAAAAACTCTCTCATCCTCCACTAACCTCAATATCATGGTTTGACATAAATCAACAAGTTTGAAATATTTTGATATTGAATCATGCAATATCTCACTCTAACTTAAGGTTGCCCAAATCTTTGTTATTGATGCATATATGTGGAGACTCTCCATGAGTTTGAACTATTCCATCATTGCTATTGTAAAATAGGATGATTACTCTGTAATCTTAGATTTATTTATAATTCCTTCTCTTTGTTGTCCATTGATATCTGAACTTTTGGAAAAATGATTGATCAAGGTCTTTATCTTGTTATGAAAATTAGTCAGTTGACAGTTAGCCCAATATTGAGTATACACAATAGACATTGCCTCAAGTAGTTCATCATGAGGGAATTGATCTCTAATCTCTAAGGAAAGAGATTTCACAATATCATTTAAAGTACTAATTACACAATTAACAATATTGTCAAAATCTTCCCTTGTAACATGTACTTCTTTGATAGTGTGCCTAACCCTGGTAAAATGGTGCATTGGTATCTTATAACCCCGTATAGAGACAAATAACTCCCTACTTGCATTAAACTGTAAATAATTAGCAGGATTGTTCACATTTTTTGTCAAGTTTCAATTAATAAACTTTGGACTTATAAATAACTGCTCCGATAGTTATAGATTATTGACGGGTTCCAATTTAACAAACTTTGGACTTATAAATGACTACTTTGATAGTTATAGATTATTGAGGGTCATGCATATCATTTTACATAGTTTAGTATAGTCTAAAATATACATAGTTCTATCTTGAACTTTTCTCACAATAATGTTCATTTCCTCTAGTATGGGAAGAATACTAGATAAAGTTAGGAGTGTCTCTATGTCACTTAAACTATGTAAGAGGTCAAGATCTCCATATACTCTATGGCGATGTTCATACATTACTCCAATCAAGGATTTGATATTCTAGAAAATGCGTTCTACTGATCTATACAAGGAGATCCATCTAGTTTCAAAATCCTTAAGAAGCTTGTTTCATGAAGTTATTCCCTTAGGAAATTCTTGAAATTCCATAAACTATTTGGTGTTGGATTAGGTCCGAACAACTGAGAAGGGATGGGGTGAATCAGTTGTCACACATTTACAACTTTTTCTACCTTTAATTTTCCTTTACAACTTATAATCAAATTAATGAAATGAAAATTTCAGCATTACATTATTAGAAACATAAATAATACATTTGACACCAAGATTTTGATGTGGAAAACCGGTTAAGGGAAAAAACATGGTGGGGGTTAACCCACAAGAATTAACACCATGTTAAAAGTATTTTACAAATGGAATGCACATGCATTCAGGCTCACTGCTCAAATGGATGCTCATTGCCTATGAAAAATTACAAGAGAACAATAGAGATTTGAACTGATTATTAGCATCTACCCATGCATGCATTTTAGTTCCGGTTAAGTACAAAAATTGATCTTACACATTTCATCTTTGCTCTGCTCTTCTTACTGATCTGCCTTCATTTGCACTTTGGACTTTTACTCTTTTCACACATACACCTTATATGCATACACCACACATGCTTAATCATTCAATTTCATCAACTATATATAGCTGCAACTTGATCTACAATCATCCTGTCAGTCGGCTCCAATCAACACTTATAACTTTTATGAATGCTCTGTTCTATCAGCTAGATCTATGCATGACTTAAGGTGTGGAATAAAACTTGCTCTTGGAAATCATTACTTATGTCAGCCACAATCACTGATCACCACCATTTGTTTAACAAGCAAATTCCATACATCCAGAATCAAGATCTTCTACAAAGTCTATTTGTTCTCCTTCTGACTGTTTTGACAAACTAGAACCCAGTACTTAGATGCTAACATCTTTTGAATCCTTCATCACCAGAGAACAAAACTCTGGATTTAGGGTGTGTTTATAGTGTTGTCAACTACCTTAGATCCATAGTAAACCATGCCTTTCCATTGGAGAGATCCGGATCAAGATACCAGACTTTGTTACTTCTCTGTTCTTAACTACCCCGACTTAGACAAATTCTGATTCTGACTTCCGGTATGAACAACTTGTGTTATATAGATGTTTGGGATGGTCTTAGTTGCCATCAATGACAACACCTATCAAATCTAAGCAATATCTCTTTCCAACATTTGGGACTTTAGAAAAAGTATGAGTAGAGCTCATAGATTAGATCTTCAACTTTTGATACTATAGAAAACTTGCTCACAATTTCAAATGCTAAATTCATCCTATGGGCCATGTAGTGACTGGAAATCATGTATGGTGAAATAGAAGTTTTTGGTATTATGCAAAGACCATTCCTATAACCTTGCATTATAGAAACTCCATCAACCCCTACACACACCAACTTTTTTGCCATTGTGTAGTCATTCATACCTCCAATTTCATTAAAAAATTTCTTAACTAGTTCAAATAAATTTTGCAATGTCACATTCTCCTTCATTTTATAAACAAAGAGTAAATGAGGTTGCTAGACATGTTTTTGTACAATATAGACATGCATACATACCTAAGAAGTATTAGCTACTATTGTAACTTCATCTGAATATAATGTAATAAATGTAGACTATTTTATTTTTTCTGTAAATCTTGCTTTTCCACCTCAAGAAGATAGATTGCCCATTCTCATCCACTATTTGTTCACCAATGTGTGTTAGGAAAGTTAGGAATGATCATAAAAGATAATAAACTATTATATTCTAGGTATTCAATCATAGGATGCCCTCTCGTCAAAATATGAAAAACAACACTCAACTGAATAGTTTTTTCCATTTGTGCTTCTCCCATCATATTTCCAAATTGAACTTCAATTGAACCTCCACATGTAACAAGTTTCACCTTTCTTTGCATATGTGCATATATATTTGAGGACATTCTTAACATGAAATTTTTTTTCCTTTATTTTCCATCTTATCATTGATTTTTCCCTTCCATCTATGATTTGTCTTTCATAAAATTTGCCAATATGTTTTTCTATAGTGTCAAGTTCTAGCTGCAACTTCTTGTCCCTATGACATTCCCAACTGCTAATATTACACTTGCATTGTCTCTCTATAGAAGAATGTGCAAGAATAAATAGAAGAATTTTATAGATTGAATATGTGGGGTGGACATGTTGATGATGACATTGAAAAAGTATCAAGGTATATTAATGGACTTCAATATTCAATACAAGTTGAAATAAGCATGGTATATATAACAAGTGTAGTTTGAAGCATATCAATATGCCTTGAAGGTTGAAGAAAACTTGCTAGAAAGAAAAATAACTCTAGAGTTAGAGGTAGATTTTCATGTGGAAGAGGACATTCTAGCAGTGGGTGTGGCTATCAAAACAATCAAGAAGAAGCAAGCACGTCTTAATCAAATACCCAAGAAAATCATGGAAGAGGAGATTACTCTAGAGGAAGAGACAATTCTACTAGAGGAAGGGGATATTTCAAAAGAGCAAGAGGAAGAGGATTTAGTGGTACATGTTTTCAATGTGGTGAAACTGGGCATAGAGAATTTGAATGCCCTCTGATATAACAGAGTAGTGGGAAAGGAAAAGAGCCAAGAATCAATATTGCATAGGTAGAGAATGAAAGTGTGGCTTCATTGAAGTATGGAGAAGATCCTAAGGATGGAGAATCCTTGATGTTGTGGAGAATTTTATGAAATTTGAAGGAGAAATATGAACCAATTCAAAGAAGAAATTTTTTTCAAACCAGATGCAATGTTTGGCAAGTTTTCAAATTGGCAGTAAGGATGAGATTTTATGTGATGTGATGCTAGTGGGTGCATGCTATATTTTGCTAGGTAGACCTTGGCAATTTGGTAGACAATTTGTTCATCATGGAAAAACTAACACATATAAAATAAAGAAGGATGGGAAAGAAATCATTTTAAATCAATTGAAGGATAAATAAGATGAAATTGAAAATAGTCCAAAGCCCTATTTAATTTCTAGAAATAAATATTTGAAGGCATTAAAGAAGGAAGGGGTGTGTTATACTTTTTATTCCAAATCCTACAATAGCTATGACAATAGAGAAGAATGAGGAATTGCCAAAATAATTTTAAAAATTATAGAAGAATATGCTGATATAATGATGAAAGAGTTACCAAATGGATTGCCACCTATACAAGATATTAGTCATTGATTGGATTTAGTACTTGGTGTGAGTTTGTCGAATAAAGCACCATGTAGAATGATGCCTATGGAGAATGTGGAGATAAATAGGTAAGTTCAAGAATTTTTGGATAAGGGGATGATCAAAGAAAGTCTCAGTCCATTTGTTGTATCAGTAGTGTTGACACCAAAGAAGGATGGAAAGTGGCATATGTGTACAAATTCTTAGGAAATAAAAAAGTAACAATAAAATAAAGATTTCCATTGCCATAAATGGATGGTATGACATACTATTTAAGTGGAGATAATTACTTCACAAAGATCAAATTGAAGAGCAGATATCATCAAATCCAAATTAGAGAAGGAGATGAGTGGAAAACAACATTCAAGACAAAGGACATATTATATGAATGGTTGGTCATGCTGTTTGGGTTAAGAAATGCCTCCAACACTTTCATGAGATTGATGAATGAAGTATTGAAGCTCTTTCTTGGTAAGGTTGTAATTGTATATTTGGATGACATTTTAATTTTTAGGAAGACAAAAGAAGAGCATTTTCAGCATGTTAGGGTAGTACTACAAAGGTTGAAAGAAGAAAAGTTGTTGGTAAATTTGAAGAAATTTAGTTTTGTAAAAGAAGAATTAGTGTATTTGGAGTTGTTGTTTCTGATTATGGTTTGAAAATAGAGCTAAAAAAGGTCAAGGTAATTGTAGATTGGCCTTCACCTTGAAGTATGTTTGAAGCCAAAAGTGTTTATGGCTTAGTGAGATTCTATGGGATATTCATTCAAAATTTTAGTGGAATTTGTGCCCTTATTATGGAAATAATGAAAGGTAAGAGGAGGGATTTTGTTTAGACAAAAATAATGGAAATACATTTCCGTTTGTTGAAGGAGAAAGTAACAGAACAACCAGTGTCGATGCTACCTAGTTTTGTAAAAGTATTGCAAGTGGTTTGTGATGCTAGAAAAGCAACAATTGGAGTTTGATGCCAAGAAGGAAGACCAATTATGTATTTCAGTGATAAATTGAATGAGGCAAAATGTAAGTATTATGTATATGATGAAGAATTTTATGCAATTGTACAAGCACTAAAGAAATAGAGACATTACTTGCTACCAAAAATTTCATGTTATATACCAATCATTACGTTTTGTAGTTCATAAACAACTATGGTAAGTTAAATTAGAAACACATTAAATGGGTTGAATTTCTATAGAGTTATTCTTTTGTTTTAAAACATATAATTGGAAAATCTAATCGAGTAATTGATGCATTAAGTACAATATATTTATTGCTAACTAAAATTAGAGTGAATGTAGTTAGTTTTGATTCCATGCAAGAATTGTATGAGACTAGTCTAGATTTTAAAAAGGTGTTGGTAGCTCTTGTGTGAATCTAGTTGAGAAGGATTGAACATGGTGGTTGGAATATTTCATTCAAGAAGGTTTGTTGTTCAAAGGAAAAATATTGTGCATTCCTCAAGGACCTATGAGGGATAATTTAATGAGATAAAAACATAGTGGTGGATTGAGTGGTCACTTTGGAGCAGATAAAATATTGTCACAATTGAATTAAGCTTATTTTTGGCCTAGAATGAGTCTACATATGAATAAGATGGTGCAATATTGTAGACTTTGTCAAAATGCAAAAGGAGTAAGGAAGAATGCGAGGCTATATCAACCATTGCCTATACTAGAGATATTGTGGGAACACATAGAATATGGACTTTGTTCTAGGATTTCCTTGAACACAAAGAGGTAATGATTCAATTTTTCTTTTTGTTGATAGATTTTCAAAACCGGTTCATTTTATTCCATGTCAAAAGAGTAATGATGCTTCCCTTATAGCTATGTTATTTTTCAAGTAGGTAGTTATGCTGCATGGTTTGCCTAAAAGTATTGTTTCAAATCAGGATACCAAGTTTGTTGGCCATTTTTAGTATACCTTGTGGAAAAAAATAGGAAAACAATTGGATTTTAGTTCATCTTATCATCATCAAACTAATGGTCAAATAGAAGTTGTAAAAAGGAGTCTTAGAAATTTATTTAGTGTTTGGTAGGTGATAAACCTAACCAATGGGACTTGATATTGGCTCAAGTAGAGTTTTCTTATAATAATCAAGTCAATAGGAATTTAGGGAAAATTCCTTTTCATATTGTTTATGGAGATAGTCCTAGAGGTGTTGATGAGTTGATAGTGTATAAATTTGAATAGGAAAAGTGTTGTGGCAGAAGATTTCACTGAATAACTTCAAGAGTTACACAAAGAAGTGAAGGAAAATTTGGAGAAGAGTGCCATGAAGTACAATGAGCATGTTGATATGCATAGGAGAGAGAAAAAATTTCAAGTAGGGGATTTGATTTTGGCACATTTGAGAAGAGAAAGATTCCCAAAGAGAACATATAATAAGTTAAAGTGGAAGAAGATCGGACCATGAAAGTTCTTGAGAAATTTTTCATCAAATGCCTATGAGATTAAACTTCAAATAGGTATAGACATATCTCCCATCTTCAATGTTGGTGATTTGTATAAATATTATGAAGGTGAAATAAGTACACAAGGGAATATTTGTAAGATACACAAGGATGAATACATCAGTTGCCTAAAAAGAAATTTGAATAGGTAGACAAAGTGATTGATTACTAAGTGGAAAAAAGAATAGCGGAAAATAATGTATGGAGTATCTTATCTATTGGAAGGATAGACCAACAAATGAAGCCTCTTGGATGCAAGTGTTGACAAATTTTCAACATTGAGTGCTTTACATTATATTTTAAGTTTCAATGGTATAATTTTCAATAAAAAATCAATGAAGATAAAGATATGAGATATATCGATACATATATGAAGGCCACTAGGGTTTGAAGCATGTCGCTTATGAAGTAAAATCTCAGGTTATAAGAAAGTACAATCATATGTTTAAAATGACATGGTTCAAAAGAAAGGCATTTTACTTATTCAATACTCATTCCCCTACTAAAAGGATTGGCCTTTTGAAGAATAAACTCATCATATAAAAGATTTAAAGCCCACTAGTATTTTAAAAAGTGAGGTACTTACAAGTGTGGCTCCAAGTAATGAGGAGATGGCCTATGTTATGATGTGTTATTTCTAAACAGCTAAGGATTAAGGTCAGCAGTCATTCAACATAAAGCCACGACCTTATCAAATAAAATACAACAGAATAAGTGTGAGCCTCTCTAATGGAGGCATTGCCATCGAATCATAAGTGTAGCTATTTCTACATGAGACGTTCATAGTCACTATGGTGCTCCCACAATAGATGCTGGTTTCATCAAGACAAGCCACTTTCAGTGGTGGGGTTTCAGTCTCCACGGTGATGTACATGTCATTATCCACAAGGCTTGGCCTATCTAAAAGTTTGAGAACTGATCCATTAAAAGTGGAGCCACAGAGCATTAAAAGGTCAGATTAAAAACCATGAGTTCTGAAAAAGATGATGCTCGATCTCTAGCATTCTATGGCGCAGTCCATATAAGATCAAATGTCGCCATTGATAACTACGCATGGCCTATATAATATTCAACACTTCATATCAAAAAGTTCACATAGTTGTAAAGAAGATGTATCATATGATTTAAAGGTATTAGTCATGGCATCATGAAGTTGGCACAGTTAAGCACCAAATGGAGCATTCGCCATTTAGAGTTGTAAAACAATATGCCAATGTAAAAGCAAGTCGCCAGCTATAGAATATCAATTTAAATAAAGTGGAGTAGCATTGTGCATAAGGCGGCCTAGGGATGAAGCTCAAACTCTAAAATGATCTTTGCACTTACTGCACTGTTCTTATACACATAGGAGTACATTAACAACATGTCCCTTTCAAAATAGATCTATTCCTACTAGGCCTAGTCAGCCTTGTGTTCCATTTGTAGATAGTTACAGTGGCTTATGATCTTTGCGCTAGCTGTTACCAACAATGCCCATGTAGAGGAACAAGATTTCTCTAATAAATTTGTTGCTTTAACTTATGCAAAAACTCCTACACAACTAGTGGACATGATTCATAATATGTTTATCAACAAGCCATAAGGGCTAGATATCTTATAGGATATGGGTTCTTAAGTTACTTTTTCTACCTTCTTATTTGGTTTATCTACCTCCCCTCCCTTGTCATCCATACCTACTTCCACTATTGTTCCTTCTTATTACATTGCACCTTCTACCACCTTTGTTCCACCCATAGTGTTATCTCTACCCCCAATAGTGTACCACCACAGAGTGTCTATCCTTTATCCTTATTTACGATTCTTTATGGATGATATCTTAACTAAACTCCTCCCATCATACTTGCCTCTTATAAAATTTATTATACCTCCACTCCCATTTCATCCAGCAATGTACAACCTACTATATCCACCACCCTTCTAACTTGTCCCATTCCTACTACCCCATTATTCTCTATCATGTGTACTCCTCATTCCATTCCTCCATCAATGCCCATGCACACACTTTATTACACTTCCTCCATGCTTCTTTTCCAATTGATTAACTCTTGCATTCCTCATATTAGGTGATACTAATGTTGGAATTAGCCAAGATGTTGTGCAACTTGATCAACACTCTAACAATGTGGAAATCAATAAATAGAGATTAAGAAATCGATGATATTGTTGAACCTAATGAGCATAAACTTATATTGATCTCACTTAAAAATTCACATGAGAATGCCTCATTATATAAGCATGGTAGAGACAATCTACCTTTCACGTGGATTGACCAGTGCTCCATGATGTGCCACAAACAAGAAGACAAGTGTCGTATAAGGTGTCAACCTTTGGATCACTTGGAATGTGCAAACCAACAACCTTGTGTGACAAGCGTTGGATGACTACAAAGTGCCTTTTGAGGTGAGATGGAAAGTCTTCCAACCTCAAAATGAATGCACATGAGGTTTACCAAACAACTAGGTAACCTCTAACCTCTAAAAGGTTACACATTATTTTAGACAAGATGTTGTCTAACCTCATCGAACTAAGTACACTTAAGCTATAATGAATAGATAAATTATTCATTCTATCATCCCCCCTTAAGTGATACTTGGGGAGGTCACAAAAGTGCAATAGATACAAAGATATGGGTCATAACTACTAGGCCATGTTAGGTACCCATGTACAAAGTTTCCCATAAGGTGGAGTAAAGGAGAAAACCCATTGAGAATCAAACACTTCTCCAAAAGTAGAAACAAAATGCATTAAAAAGAAACAAGTGAAGGAGGAATTATATCATGATCCCCTCTAAGACAACTTCTTTCACATTTGTAGAATAAATTTCTCCAAAATAGGAGATATAAATAGAGACTTGGAAGCCCCCCATAAGATATGCTGTAATGCTCGTAGATACTCGATGAAGTATGCTGAAGCTGCTTTGTGAATGTCAAGCAATGTTTCTCCCCTTAGGAAGAAAGAGAAGTACAAATATGTGTAATGAATCTTCCCATGGAAGAAGAAGATGAGAAGTCTTTGGATGTTGCAAAAAATTGAAAGATAATTATGAAGCCTTCACAAAGTGATGATGTGACTCAATGATAGTACTGAAATCCTCTAGAAATTGGTCCATAAGAACTGATGCCAAGGATGAAGATGGATGTAGAAAAGCATCGAGATGGATATAATCAAAAGTGTCTACCAACTATGCATTGCAAAGAGAATCATCAAATAAACATTCAATGTCTATCAAGTACTCATCCCAACAAACTGGTGCTGGAAGATTGATGGAAGTAGGCTGCTGATAGAAGTTTGTGGGAAACAAAGATGTAGGTTAACAAGGAGAAGTGATCTCAAGAAGAACTGATGTGGAGGAAATAACTCCAAGGTTCAAATATCCATATTCTCCTTATCCAAGTGTAATGCATAAAAATCATCATGCAAGTTTGCAATATGTGAAGAACAAAAGCAATAGAAAGAATATAAGTGAGACTCGTGATCTTCTTGTCTGATTTTAACAATGTCTCTACTCTCCAAATCCTCTATCATCACTAAATTAGGTATGAATTCTATTTTTAGGTGGCGAATGATCATGCAAGTACTGAACACTAGTAATGTATCCTCGCTAGGGTTCAGGGGCGGCGGCCCCCAAGAAGCAGGGGTTGGTGGCCACAACCCCCAAAAAATATTTTTCCCTCTTTTTGCCCATTTAGAGTCGATTGTTAATTTTCAACCGATAAAAGAAAAATGACATTGTAAAACCCTAATTCTAGAAGCTTCCAAAAGCTTGTTATAAGGGGTGGGATTTTGATATTGTATTGTAGCATTTGTACCGGTATTGAGATGTAGGGATTGCTAGTTGTAATTAGTTTGATTTACTTGATAATAATATTGGATTTTCTATTGGTGGATGTAGCTCGAGTTTGGGTGAGCCACGTTAAAACTTGTCTCTCACTGTTATTATTTTCTGTGTATTTTAATTCCTCTGTTTAATCTTTATTTGCATTTAATTGATATCTTTTGTCAACTAACCCTAACAAGTGGTATTAGAGTGCATTGTGTTTGATTATCATCTGTAGGAAGGTCTCACGATTGAGTGGGAGTCTCACGGTTAAGTGGGAGCAATGGTAGACGAGGGTAAATTGAAGGTAGAAAAATTCAATGCATAGAATTATCAGTTATGGAAGATTTAGATGGAGGATTATCTCTATTAGAAAGATTTATGAAGGCTGTTGGAAGGAATATCCAAGAAACTGGCAACAATGATTGATGAGGATTGGGAACTTCTAGACAGAAAGGTATTGGGAACCATTCGATTGTGCTTGGTACCATCTATGGCATTCAATATAAAAGAAGAAAAGAAAATAAGTGAACTGATGAAAGCTTTGGCTAAATTGTATGAAAAAGCCTCAGCCTCAAATAAGGTATTTCTCATGAAGCATTTGTTTAATCTAAAAATGATTGAAGGTGGATCTATGGCAGATCATTTAAATGAGTTTAATATGATTACCAATTAGTTAACTTATGTAAAAGTAAAATTTGATGAAGAGGTGAGGGCTCTCTTGGTTTTATGTTCTTTGTCAGAATGCTGGAATAGCTTGGTAATAGTTGTAAGTAAATCTGTCTCTAGTTCAAATACTTTGAAATTTGATGATGTTGTTAGTGTAATCCTTAGTGAGGAAATGCGATAGAAAAGCTCAGGAGGGTCCACATTAGGAAGTGTTTTGAATGTAGAAAGCATGGGTAGATCAAAGGAGAGAGGAAAGGGTTTTGGAGGTAATGGGAAGTCATGACGAAAATCAAAGGACAAGAAGTCTTAATCCAGAGGATAGAAGGATTGTTGGTACTGTGGGAAACTAGGTCATCTGAAGAAAGATTGCTTGTCTAGAAAGAATAAGAAGGAGACAAAAAACAAGGTAACAAGGAGACAAATGTGGTAAGTAATAAATCTGGAGATGATGCTTTGATTCTTTCCCTAGATAATGTTGATGATTCATGGGTTTTAGATTCAGGGTCCTCATTTCATGGTACGCCCCATAGAAGTTATTTTATTGATTATGTCCAAGGGGATTTTGGGCTAGTTTATTTGGGAGATAACGAACCCTGCCATATTATTGGAAAGGGAAGAATTAAGATTAAGTTGTAGAATGGGAACCATTGGCTACTACAAGAGGTAAGGCACATTCCAAGGTAGAGTAGGAATTTAATTTCAGCAGGGCAGCTAGGTGATGAAGGTTGAACAGTTATTTTAATGATAAAAATTGGAAGGTTTCAAGAGGTTCCTTAGTAGTAGAAAAATGTGTGAAAGTAGGCACCTTATATCTTTGTACAGGTCATACTACTCCTTCTACTGTAGTTGTTGCAAAGAAAAAACAAGCATGTTCAGGAACAATTGCTACGGGTTCGCAGGAAGAGACTGAAATAGTTCTACAGGTTCTGAGACAACACTATGGCATAATAGACATGGGCATATGGGTGAAAAAGGTATGAAGGTACTTCATTCTAAGAAAGTTTTACTAGCTCTAAAATGTATTAATATAGATTTTTCTGAAAGTTGTGTATATGGAAAACAAAAGAGAGTTAGTTTTCTCAAGGATGGGAAGTAGAAAAAAGATGAAAATTTGGAGCTTCTGCATACAGAGGTATGGGGACCGGCTCAGGTATCTTCTCTCAGTGGCTCTCGGTATTAATATATGTTCATAGATGATGCAACTAGGAAGGTTTAGATTTATTTCCTTAGGTAGAAATCTGATGTATTTGAAACATTTAAGAAATGGAGAATCTTGGTTGAGAATGAGATGGGTAAAAGATTAAAATGTCTCAGATCTGATAATGGTGGTAAGTATTGTAGCAAACAATTTGAAGATTATTGTTCCTTTAATGGAATTCATAGGCAGAAAATAGTTCTAGTGACTCCACAAGAAAATGGAGTGGCTGAGCGCATGAATAGGACAATAGTGGAGCATGTAAGGAGCATGAGATTACATGTTGGGCTGCCTTTAAACATGGGGGCAGAGGCTATCAATATCACTGTATATTTAATTAGTAGAGGTCCTTTAGTTCCTTTGGGCTGTGGTATTCTAGAAGAAGCATGGACATGTAAGAAGGTGAGTTATTCTTTTCTCAAAACCTTCGGATGTGAAGCATTTGCATATGTAGATTCTAAAAATAGAACCAAGCTGGATACAAAATCAAAAAAATGTATCTTTATTGGATATGTCATTATGAACTTGGTTATAGGCTTTGGGATGTTAAAAATCTAAAAATTGTGAGAAGCAAGGATGTTGTATTCAATGAGAAGGTGTTGTACAAAGATCAGTTGCAGTAGCATGAGAAGAAAGAAAAATATTGATACTCCAAATAGTGATACTCCAGTGGTTCCTCCAAATATTGAGAACAAAGATCAGTTGCAGTAGCTAGATGATACTCCAAATAGTGATATTCCAATGGTTCCTCATGCTCTGCAACAACAACAAGAAATACCACAAATTCCTGTGAATGTTAGATGATCAACAAGGCTAAGTAGAGCTCCTGAAAGGTTTTCTCTCTCTTTGTATTTTATTTTGTTAGCAGATACTGGTGAACCAAAAGGATATGATGAAGCTATGTAGGTAGATACAAAGGTTCGGTGGGAGCTTGCAATGAAAGAAGAAATGGACTCCTTGTTGAACAATCAGACTTGGAAATTATGCAAGTTACCTGTAGGTAAAAAGGACTTACCAAAAAAATGGGTTTATAGGCTGAAAGAGGAAGATAGAGGTAAGAAAAGATTTAAAGCTAGGTTAGTTGTAAAAGGATTTGCATAGAAAAAGGGCAGTTATTTTGATGAGATTTTTGCTCAAGTTGTTAAGATGACTTCTATCCATACTATTTTAAGTATTGTGGCTACTAAAGATTTGCATTTGGAACAGCTAGATATAAAAATTGGCTTTCTTCATGGTGATTTGGAGGAGGGGATGTATATAGAACAACCATAAGGATTTGAGGTTAGAGGTAAGCAAAAATTGGTGTATAGATTGAAGAAGAGTTTATATGGATTGAAACAAGCACCTCAACAATGGTATTTGAAATTTGATAGTTTTATGGATGAGAAAGGTTACAACCAATGTAATTCTGACCATTGTGTTTATTTTAAGAGGTTGGCTAATAACAGCTACATTATTTTATGTTTAAATGTTGATGACATGCTTGTAGAAGGGTCTAACATGGATCACATAAGAGAGTTAAAACAACAGTTAGCACAATCATTTGCTATGAAGGACTTGGGGGCAGAAAAAAAATCCTTGGTATGAAAAGGTGTTGTAGAGATTCCATATGGAGAATGCAAAAGTTGTCAGTACACCTTTGCCTAGTCATTTGAAATTGACTAAGGAGATGTGTCCTAAGACACATGAAGAGGAAGACAAAATGTCCAAGGTACCATATGCTTTAGTTGTCGGAAGTTTAATGTATGCCATAGTATGCATGAGACCAGATATTGCACATGCTGTAGGAATTGTAAGCAGGTATATGAGTAATCCCGGATTGGAGCATTAGAATGCAGTAAAATGGATTCTTAGATATTTGAGAGGAACATCTAATAAACATTTATGTTTTGGGGGCTCTAATACTGATTTAGCAGGCTATGTGGACTTAGATTTGGCAGGGGATATTGATATCAGCAGAGTAACACAGGTTATGTCTTTACTGTAGGTGGGACAGTAGTGAGTTGGATCTCCAAGTTGCAAAAGGTGGTTGTTTTATCCACCATGGAGGTAGACTCTGTAGCTACAACCGAGGCAAGCAAGGAGATGATATGGCTACAATATTTAATGGATGGGCAAACCACAAGCTAACAATTATTTGTTTACAGACAACCGGAGTGTCATATATCTTGCAAAGACTTTTGCCTTGCATTCAAAGACCAAACACATATAGTTAAAGTATCACTTCATTCGGTCAGTGTTGGATGATGGATAGTTAAGGCTGGAAGAGATACATACAGACGAAAATCCACTAGATATGTTTACAAAGGTAGTGACAAGGGAGAAGCTTAGCTCCTCTTCAACTTCAACTAGTTGTCAAGACTGAAAACAAGAAAATCAAAATAGCAGAGTCCAAGGTGCTTATTTCCAGTGGGAACTACATGGGCAGTGGTGTCATCCAGGATTAGTCTCCAAGTGGGAGATTGTTTGGTGTGGAGCCTGATCAATTTCCAAGTGGGAGATTGTTCGTAGGTGGTGACTTATCATGCAAGTACTATACACTAGTTATTTATCCTCACCAGGGTTCGGGGGCGGTAGCCCCCAAGAAGCAGGGGTTGGTGAGCGCAACCCCCAAATTGTTTTTCCCTTTTTTTTCCTATTTGGAGTTGGTTGTTAATTTTTTATCGACAAAAGAAAAATGACATTGTAAAACCCTAATTCTAGAAGCTTCCAAAGAGCTTGTTATAAGCGGGTGCGATTTTGATATTGTATTGTAGCATTTGTAGTCGTATTGAGTTGCAGGGATTGCTGGTTGTAATCGGTTTGATTTATTAGATAATAATATTGGACTCTGTGTTGGTGGATGTAGCCCAAGTTTCGGTGAACTACGTTAAAGCTTGTCTCTCATTGTTATTATTTCTGTGTATTTTCATTCCTCTATTTAATCTTTATTTGCAATTAATTGATATCTTCTACCGGCTAACCCTAACAAATTCAACTACTTTCTATGTCCCACTATGAGTGATTTGATAAATGGAAAGGAGATTGTTGGACAAAGAAGGGACATACAAAACATCATTGATTGTCCCTACACCAATTTCTATAGTGCCTTTCCAAATGCTATCATGTAGGTGCTATTTCTCATGAGAATAGGTGGATATCAACCTGGTTCATAGGTGGAAAACATATCTTTTGAATTTTCCATGTGATGTGAAGCCCCTAAATCTAGAAGCCACTTAGATGATGCATTATTAGTAGAGGCAACAAAATCCATTCCTTTGTTCTTATTCACATTTTAAGATGATGGAGAAGAGCCACCTAAGGAGTTGATTTGATTTTTTGTAGTAAGAAGTTCTAACTCAACTATTCAGTGGTTGAGATTATCTCTTTCATTTTCAAAATAACAGTGCTCTTCATCCCCAAGTTTGTTACAATAACTACAAGTGGGCCTTTACTTTGACTTTTTCCCTTTGGATGGAGTAGTTTCTCCAATTTGAGGTTTTGATTTTGATTCCTTAGATAGGTCCTTGTTTTCTTTATTCATCTTAGGATTTGAATTCTTTTCATCGCTAGCAACTAGAGCATGATTTGATGAAGACTTGAGTGTTCCCATTTTAATTAATTTATCTTGCTCTTGTGTTAGAGAAACAACAAACTCAGCTAGAGAAGGCATAGTGAAATGACTTCCTAATGAGGATTGTGTGGGATAAAAACTTGAAACAGACACTGAATAATTAGGACCTATCTTTGATAAGACACTTAGGATCAATTGATCACCATCTTTGTCAATCTTACATACTTTCAGTTGTCACCTTAATGAGTTTAAATTGGTAAAGAAATCTTGAATTGCTTCAAAATCTTGAGGATTGAGATTTATTAATCCATTCTCCAAACAAAGACCCCTCATTATATGTTGCTTGCCAAACAATGTTTCTAATGTTGTTAAGACATCATTAGGTGTTTTAGGATCATTAAGATTAAATAATAAGTTTGGAGAAATGGCCATACAAATAGTGTCATAGGCTTCATCATGTTGATTAAACCACTTCATCTTTTCAGAAGTTGTGGTAGGTTTAGGTTCCGATCCTATAGCTACTCTATGTAAACCCTTTTGCTTAAGATGTAAATCCATTGAATGTTTCTGTTGAGTAGATTTTGTACATGTCAAAATTTTCTAATGCATGTCTGATTAGCAGTGGTCAATTGATATATGATATCACCATTAAGGCTGAAAGTAATCTAATAGTGTCTAGTAAATTGCCTCCTTTTCCCTTAAACCAATCGATGCCCCCTTGAAATAACCTATCTTAGACTCTTTCTTGTAGCCAGATGCATATAGATTTTAGTCCACCCACCCTCCCTACTGATTTGTCAAATCATGAGGAGGTGAGTGCAGTAAAAGAACTTATAAAAATCCTCAGCCGTGAGCTAAATGAGTTAAAATGTCAAGCCCTGTATAATGCTAACCCAAATTTTATGCCTCCAAGTTTGTATGATCAGTGATACCAATGTGGCCAGTTTGTAGAAGAAACACTCCATTAGACATAAAAGAGACCCAATAATCTTCAAAATCAGGCATTACAAACCATTGTAGCTACAAATCAATCCATAGAAGTCATAGACCAAGTTCTTTGTCACTTTGACATCCAAGAAAAATCAAGTATCAAGAATCAAATTACAAGAAAGATAGTGGATCCTGTGTGTCCTTCTGGTTACCAGCATCAAGCATATGTGGCAAGGCGTGATTCAAAGATTCTATCAAATCATGAAGAAGATTCAGAAGTTTATGATGAATTGACACTTCTAGAAACTGAAAAGTACTTCAAGAGGGGCTTTGAAGCTAAAAAGTACTGGGTTGAAGTTGATCCATAGTCTGTCTTTCATCTTGTTGAGGAAGTAGTTGTAAGAAAGATTTCTACAGACCCTATCAAGAATGACTGTTTCTATTTCTGTAATGAGGTTTCACATCTAGAGGAGGATACCACAGAGATGCTTGAGCAACATTTGGAGCAAGATGAGGATTTATTACCAATTTTGCAATAAGGCTACCAGCTTCTAGATGAAGAAAATCCTACAATTGAGAAAGTGCAAAGTTCATTTGTAAGGCCTATTGAGGAGGATTATAAAGAAAAATTTTAAACAGAGGTAGATGCCTATGCTGATTTATTTTCAATTTTTGAAGATGATTATTATCTTCTCTTCCATGAAGACCCACTGATGCAAGAGAAGATTCATGGTGATATGACCCACAAAGATATCTGCAAGAATAAAGTGTCACATACTGAGTCAGATTCTATACCTCTCTTCTTGCAGGAAGGAACCTCAATTAGGTTCAAGACTATTCTAGGCAGTTCTGTCACCTGTCAACTTGATTTTGATGCTATCATGTATCATCATTCTATTAGAGAGTCAGCAAAAGAAGTCGCCGATGGAGTCTTGTTGGCAGAATTTTTTAGATGCAAACAGAGAAAAGAGCTTTAATGTTTTATTTTCCCTTCCCACCCTCCACTGAAGTAGGCAAAATATGCAAATCAATCTGACTGGTGTTTTAGTGCCAACAGGATGAGCCTCTGGAGTGCAGAGAAGTAAAAAGGTACAAAATATTGTAATATTTCTTCATACAGTTTGTCTGGTTCATTTTCAGTTTGATGTGGATAAATTGGAGCAACATAATCAGACATGGAAGCTACTTTGCCGTCCCGGTGAATGGGCATATTCCCTTTTGTTTCAATTATCAATAATTTAGTTTCATTTCCAAATAAGTTGCTACAACAATAGCATTTGTTTCAGATTGTGTTAGTTTTCTTTCAATAAATCTTAGTGGTTTAGCTTATCTCAGTGGTCCGGCCTGTCGCAGTATCTTAGATTTAATGATCAATATTCAGGGATCAGTCAATTTTAGTTACACAATGTGTTTCAGTATGCGTCTTCAGGTTCAGATGTTTCTTCAGTTTGATGAATTTCATAGTTTCAGCCTTTTGACTATATTTCCCAATGAATAAGGTTACTCTATGAAACCAGAGATTCTAGATTCGAATAGGTAGGCCTATTCTCCCAGTCAAGTCACCAAGAATGTTGACAATTTCTCAACATTGAGTGCTTTGCATTATATTCTAATTTTCAGTGGTATAATTTTCAATAAAAATTCAATGAAGATAAAGATATGGGATATATGGATACATATATGAAGGCCACTGTGGTTTGAAGCACATCAATTATGAAGTAAAATCTTAGGTTATAAGAAAGTGCAATCATATGTTTAAAATGGCATGGTTCAAAAGAAAGGCATTTTACTTATTCAATACTCATACCCCTAAACAAAGGCTTGGCCTTTTCAAGCATAACCTTAGCATATCAAAGCTGTAAAGCCCACTAGTATTTTAAAAAGTGAGGTACTTAAAAGTGTGGCTCCAAGTAATGATGAGATGGCCTATGTTATGAGGCATTATTTCTGAACAGCCAAGGATTAAGGCTAGCGTTCATTCAACAGAAAGGCATGACCTTATTAAAGAAAATACAACAGAATAAGTGTGAGCCTCTCCAATGGAGGCATTTCCATTGAATCATAGGTGTAGCTCTTTCTGCATGAGCCGTTCATAGTCACTATGGCACTCCCATAATAGGTGCTGGTTTCATCAAGACAAGCCACTTTCAGCGGTGGGGTTTTAGTCTCCATGGTGATGTACACGTCATTAGCCACAAGGCTCTACCTATTTGAATGTTTGAGAACCAATCCATTAAAAGCAGAGCCATAGAGCATTAAAAGGCCAAATTCAAAACCATGAGTTCTGAAAAAGATGATGCTCAATCTCTAGCATTCTACGACGCAATCCATATAAGATCAAATTTCACCACTGATAACTATGCATGGCCTATATAATATTCAACACTTCATATCAAAAAGCTCACATAGTTGTAAAGAAGATGTATCATATGATTTAAAGGTATTAGTCATGGCATCATGAAGTTGGTACAGTGAAGTGCTAAATGGAGCATTTGCCATTTAGAATGGTAAAACAATATGCCAATGTAAAAGCAAGTGGCCAGCTATAGAATATCAATTTAAAAGAAGTGGTGCAGCATTGTGCATAAGGCAGCCTAGGGATGAAGCTCAAACTATAAAATGAGGTCATATAGAAAACAAGCTCTTTGGCGTATAAGAAGGCATTCAGCCAACATTCCATAGTCTCAGCTCAAGCATAATCAAGATAGTCACAAGTGCCACCATCAGTCAAATATATAGCACTGAGAGAAGGCACAGTTCAAACCACACACTCAATCAACAAAGAAAAGGCATTTGGCTCATCATGAGGAGAGCCACGGCTAAAGATGAGTAAACACAATCAGTTAATGTCTCTTCCTTTTATAAGGCATAACCTATGTTAGATAAGAAAGGCTCAAGATTATGGTGTCGCTGTACTGAGGAGTTCGTGGTCACTAAGAGGTTCAGATTGCACGATGAAGTAAGCCACCGTTTCTAATGAAAGTATTAGTCTCTTTTATGTAAACACAACAATAGAATGTGTTGTATGAGTCATGGACACAAAGAAAATATTAAAAGGTAGACAGAGATCAGCTAGCATGAAAGAAATTGAGGCACGGAGTTAAGATATAGGCCCGATCATTCCCATCTAAAGGATAAGATAATGTCAGTATCATCACAAAAGACACCAGCCACATCAAGGAGCAATCCGCATAGGATAGAGATGGGTGTGGCCATATAAGGAGATGCCTGCATCATAAATCTAAGGATTGGCCTTGTGATGATGGCGTGGTTATGAGATGGTACTCTAGTGACTGAAGGACACTTCTAGGCGTATAGTATGCCACGTTTCTCATCTTGAAGCATGTAGATCAATGGACATGGGGGCCATCGTATATGATGCTTAGTCTAGGTTATCAAGAATCAATTCAAATAGCAATAGCCACAAAATAGGGTGTTCCAATGAGAAGATATGGTAGCACCAATAAAATTATATGTGTTTTCAATGACTGACTGGGATTGATCAAAGGCCTAGCAAAAAAGAGGACAGAGGCAAACTTTAGGGTTTTTAAATATAGTAAATTAGACACCGTAGGATTAGAATCAATCCAATGGCTTCGAGGCAATAGGAAACAAGTCTCTGGAGACTGACAAATGACATAACCCACAGAAGTTTAAGATGTAGCTCAAAATCACTGAAAGCAACCATGTGGAGACTGTACTGTAGAGAGCCAAAAGCAAACTCCTGGAGAAGGCCACGTGGTTGAGCCCGAGCATAGGAGATATAAGTATTTTGTTTCATTTTATTAAATTACATAATTATGTCACGGGAAGGCAGTTAAGAGCCTTTTATTAACAAAAGTTTCTTATTAGTAGATGGTAGGCCTCTCTTTTAATAAGTTGAAAACTTATTAAATATATGAGTCTCTTAGTTTCAAATGCTCACGAGAGTAATATATAAAATAAGAGTCCTTTTCTTATTAAAAGATGTAGCAAATGGTGGGTCCCTTAGAGAGCAAGTGAAACTTTATTAAATATAACTCTATTGTCTCCTCACATAAAACAAAATCAGATGCAGCCGTAAAACTTATTATGCAGCCTGTTTCTTATGGCAAGCTATAGGAGGGCGGTGGGAGTTTTACTTTCTTCATGCCATAGGATATTTTCAGTCCTGGAAGCTGCAGATACCACTAGTTTAGTTAAGATTTTCAGTTGCAAAGTCCCGTTGCATTTGCATTTTCTAGATTTAGTGCCAGATTTTGTGGGGTTTTAGTTTTAGATTTTAAGAGAGATAGTTGAGATTTTTGTTGGGTTTTCAGGCTATAAAAGGCCAGATCTAGGTCAGTTTCAAGAGGGAATTCTTCATACAATTTCACATACAGATCAGATTTTGGAGCAGCGAATAGATGTTTTCTTTTGCTTTGCAGTGGTTCTTTTATGACAATGTAACAGTTATCTTTGTGCAGCAACTTTTTCCCTCTGTAACTTGTTACTATTGAAATAATGAGATGGTGTTCTATGCATATTTTAATATCTCTATTTCTTTCTTTTAATTTCTCTTCTTATTTTGCCTCTGTTAAATCTATTTACAAGCTGGGTTTAATCATGTATTTTGCTCTTTAAGTCTAGTCAAATCTTTCAAAGTTTGACACTGTGCAATTAGTAGTTTCAAATCTAGCGCATTACCATAGATTAGAAATATATTTTATTGTTTGCAAATCTCTTCTCTCCTTCCTCTTTTTTTCTCAAACCCCATTGAAGAATGGAAGAGCCAACTTCCTTAAAATCTAGAGGTTGTTTCTGGGGTCAATCCCACATCTCAGAAACTTCCCATGTTACTGCTAGATTACACCTGCAAATCTATGCTTCAATAGTTTTTGACGACCATGGTGGGACTGGATTCAAAGACTTGGGTCTTTGTTTTTAGTGAATCTTTGCCCTGTATTTTGTGGTTTTGATGGAAAATCACAGAAATATCTGCTCATAGGAACATGAATCATCTATCTAGTTACTCTATTGGAGGTTCTTTCTCAGATCTTTACCTCTACAGACCATGGTAGCCCCTAGTATATATGTGCATCTAAATATAGTCAGAGATCTACCTTTTGTGACTTGGGATTCAATTCTTCTTGTTCTTCAGCAGTAGGGTCAAGTTCTTGACACAACATGGAGGGCATTACCTCACTTTCTTGGAGATGGCTTTGTTTGCCCTGTAGGTTACATTTAAGATGTTGCTAGTTTATGCTCCATTAACAATGTCACAACTGAGAATCATGCCCTCTTGTTGCCTGCATCATCCCTCAAAGGAAAAGCAAAAGAATGGTACAGAAGTTTGCATCCCAGTTCAATCATTGGATGGGATCAACTAGGAGGGCTCATCTATGATCAGTTCAAAGACAAGACAGATGTCAGCACTCTCACCTAGAATCTCATCACCATCAAAAGGCATCCAGTGGAGCCCATACATGACTTTAATTCAAGATTTGACAAGGTATGGAAAAAAATTTCTATAGGCATGAGGTCCCCTCCAATCTTTGCATTCTTGTATTATTTAAAATCTTTAGACCCTAAAATATCTTTGATTATACAATCCTTGGGAGGTGAAACTCTCCGTGAGTCATATTATATTGCCATTAAGGCTGAAAGTAATCTAAGAGTGTTTGGTAAACTACCTCCTCTACCCTTAAAACAGCTGATGCATCCTTTAAATAACCTATCTCAAACTCTTTCTTGTAGCCAAATGCATATAGATTTTAGTCCACCCACCCTCCCTGCTAATTTACCAAATCATGAGGAGTTGAGTGCAGTAAAAGAACTTATAAAAACCCTTGGCCATGATCTAAATGAGTTCAAATGTCAAGCCTTGTATAATGCTAACCCAAATTTTATACCTCCAAGTCTGTATAATCAGCAATACCAATGTGGCTAGTTTGTAGAAGAAACCCTCCATAAGACACAAAAGAGACCCAATAATCTTCAAAATCATGCATTACACACATCTGTAGATACAAATCAATCCATAGAAGTCACAGACCAAGTTCTTTGTCACTTTGACATCCAAGAAGAATCAAGTATCAAGAATCAAATTACAAGTAAGACAGTGGCTCCTATGTGTCTATCTAGTTACCAGCATCAAGCATATGCGGCAAGGCGTGATTCAAAGATTCTGTCAAATCATGAAGAAGATTCAAAAGTTTATGATGAATTGACACTTCTAGAATCTTAAAAGTACTTCAAGAGGGGCTTTGAAGCTGAAAAGTACTAGGTTGAAGATGATCCACAGTCTGTGTTTCATCTTGTTGAGGAAGAGGTTGCAAGAAAGATTTCTGTAGAGTATATCAAGAATGACTGTTTCTATTTATGTAATGAGGTTTCACATCTAGAGGAGGATACCACAGAGATGCTTGAACAACATTTGGAGCAGGATGAGGATTTATTCTCAATTTTGCAACAAGGCTATCAACTTCTGGATGAAGAAAATCCTACAATTGAGAAAGTGCAAAGATCGTTTGCAAGGCCTATTGAGGATGATTATAAAGAAAAAATTCAAACAGAGGTAGATGCCTGTGCTAATTTGTTTTCAATTTTTGAAGATGATTATTATCTTCTCTTTGATGAAGACCCACTGATGCAAGAGAAGATTCATGGTGATATGATCCACAAAGATATCTGCAAGAATAAAGTGTCACATACTGAGTCAGATTCTATACCTTTCTTCTTGCACAAAGGAACCTCAATCAGGTTCAAGACTATTCTGGGTAGTTCTGTCACCTGTCAACTTGATTTTGATGCTATCATGGATCATCATTCTATTAGAGAGTCAGAAAAAAAGTCACCGATGGAGTCTTGTTGGCAGAATTTTTCAGATAGAAACAAAGAAAAGAGCTTCAATGTTTTATTTTCCCTTCCCACCCTCTGCTGAAGTAGGTACAATATGCAAATCAATCTAACTTGTGTTTTGATGCCAACAGGATGAGCCTCTGGAGTGTAGAGAAGTAAAAAGGTACAAAATATTTTTATATTTCTTCATACAGTTTGTCTAGTTCATTTTCAATTTGATGTGGATAAATTGGAGCAACATAATCTAGTTTCAGTTTCAGAATAAGCTGCTACAACAATAGCATTCATTTTAGATTCAGTTAGTTTTCTTTCAATAAATCTCAATGGTTCAACCTGTCTCAGTGGTCCATCCTGTCTCAGTATCTTAGATTTAATGATCAGTAATCAGGCATCAGTCAATTTTAGTTACAGAGTGTGTTTCAATCATGCGTCTTTAGGTTCAGATGTGTCTTTAGTTTGATGAATTTCTTAGTTTCAGCCTTTTGACTCTATTTCCCAATGAATAAGGCTACTCTACGAAACCAGAGATTCTAGATTTGAATAGGTAGGCCTATTCTCCCAGTCAAGTCACCAAGAATGTTGACAAATTCTCAATATTGAGTGCTTTGAATTATATTCTAAGTTTTAGTGGTATAATTTTCAATAAAAATTCAATGAAGATAAAGATATGGGATATATCGATACATATATGAAGCCCACCAGGGTTTGAAGCATGTCACTTATGAAGTAAAATCTCAGGTTATAAGAAAGTGCAATCATATGTTTAAAATGGCATGGTTCAAAAGAAAGGCATTTTACTTATTCAATACTCATGCCCCTAAGCAAAGGCTTGGCCTTTTGAAGAATAAACTCAGCATATCAAATATTTAAAGCCCACTAGTATTTTAAAAAGTGTGGTACTTACAAGTGTGGCTCCAAGTAATGAGGAGATGGCCTATGTTATGAGGCATTATTTCTGAATAGCTAAGGGGTAAGGCCAATGTTCATTTAATAGAAAGGCATGACCTTATAAACAAAATACAACAGAATAAGTGCGAGCCTCTCCAATGGAGGTGTTTCCATCGAATCATAGGTGCAACTCTTTCTACATGAGATGTTCATAGTCACTATGGCACTCCCACAATAGGTGCTGATTTCATTAGGACAAACCACTTTTAGTGGTGGGGTTTCAGTCTCCACAGTGATGTACACATCATTAGCCACAAGGCTTGGCCTATCTGAAAGTTTGAGAACCAATCCACTAAAAGCAGAGCCACAGAGCATTAAAAGGCTAGATTCAAAACCATGAGTTCTGAAAAAAATGATGCTCGATCTCTAGAATTCTATGAAAGAGTCCATATAAGATCAAATGTCACCATTGATAACTATGCATGGCCTATATAATATTCAACACTTCATATCAAAAAGCTCACATAGTTGTAAAGAAGATGTATCATCTGACTTAAAGGTATCAGTCACGGCTTCATGAAGTTGGCACAGTTAAGCACCAAATGGAGCATTCGCCATTTAGAATGGTATGCCAATGTAAAAGCAAGTCGCTAGCTATAGAATATCAATTTAAATGAAGTGGTGCAGCATTGTGCATAAGGCGGCCTAGGGATGAAACTTGAACTATAAAATGAGGTCATATAGAAAACAATCTCTTTGGTGTATAAGAAGGCATTCAACCAGCATTCCATAGTCTCAGCTCAATCATAATCTAGATAGTCACAAGTTCCACCGTCAGTCAAATATATGGTGCTGAGAGACGGCACAGTTCAAACCATAGACTCAATCAACAAAGAAAAGGCATCCAGCCCATGATGAGGAGAGCCACAGTTAAAGATGAGTAAACACGATCGGTCAATGTCTCTTCCTTTTATAGGGTACAACCTATGTTAGATAAGAAAGGCTCAAGATTATGGTGTTGCTGCACTAAGGAGTTCGTGGTCACTAAGATATTCAAATTGCATGATGAAGTAAGCCATAGTTTCTAATGAAAGACTTGGTCTCTTTAAAGTAAACATAGCAATAGAATGTGTTGTACAAGTCATGGACACAGAGCAAATGTTAAAAGGTAGACAAAGATCAGATAACATGAAATAAATTGAGGCACAAAGTTAAGATATAGGCCTGATCATTCCCATCTAAAGGAGAAGGTAATGGCAGTATCATCACAAAAGCGACCAGCCACAGCAAGGAGCAATCTACATAGGGCAAAGATGGGTGCGGCCGTATAAGGAGACGCCTGCATCATAAATCTCAAGCTCAACCTTGTGATGATGGTGTGGTTATGAGATGGCACTCCACTGACTAAAGGACACTTCCAAGTGTATAATATGCCATGTTTCTCATCTTGAAGCATGTTGATCAATGGACATGGGGGCCATTATATATGATGCTCAGTTTGGGTTATCAAGAATTGATTCAAATAGAAATAGCCACAAAATAGGGCGTTCCAATGAGAAGATATGGTACCACCAATAAAATTATATGTGTTTTCAATGACTAACTGCGATTGATCAAAGGCCTTGCAACGAAGAGGACAGAGGCAAACCTTAGGGTTTTCAAATGCAGCAAATTAGATGCCATGGATTAGTTTCAATCCAATGGCTTGGATATAGTAGGAAACAAGTCTTCAGAGATTGACAAATGACACAACCTATTGAAGTTTGAGATGCAGCTCAAAATCACCGAAAGTAACCACGTGGAGGTTGCGCTGCAGAGAGCCATAAGAAAACTCCCGGAGAAGGCCACGTGGTTGAGCCCGAGCACAGGAGATATAAGTATGTTATTTCATTTTATTAAATTGCATAATTATGTCACAGAAAGCTAGTTAAGAGTCTTTTATTAAGAAAAGTTTCTTATTAGTAGATGGTAGGCCCCTCTTTTAATAAGTTGAAAACTTATTAAATATATGAGTCTTTCAATTTCAAATGCTCACAGGAGTAATAAATAAAATAAGAGTCCTTTTCTTATTAAAGGATGTAGCAGATGGTGGGTCCCTCAGAGAGTAAGTGAAATTTTATTAAATATAAATCTTTTGTCTCCTTCTCACATAAAACAAAATCAAATGCAGCCCTAAAACTTATTATGCAACCTCTTTCTTATGCCAAGCTACAGGAGGGCGGTGGGAGTTTTACTTTCTTCATGCCACAGGATATTTTCAGTCATGGAAGCCACATATACTACTAGTTTAGTTAATATTTTCAGTTTGAAAGTCCCATTATAGTTGTATTTTCTAGATTTAGTGCTGAATTTTGTGGGGTTTTAGTTGCAGATTTCTAGAGAGACAGTTGAGATTTTTGTTGGGTTTTCAGGCTATAAAAGGCCAGATTCGGGTCAGTTTCAGGAGGGAGTTCTTCAGACAATTCCACATATAGATCAAATTTTAGAGTAGCGAATAGATGTTTTCTTTTACCTTGCAGTATTTCTTTTTATGAGAATGTAACAATTATCTTTGTGCAACAACTGTTTGCCTCTGTAACTTGTTACTATTCAAATAATGAGATGGTGTTCTATGCATATTTGGATATCTCTGTTTCTTTCTTTTAATTTCTTTATTTCTTTTTCCTCTATTAAATCTGTTTACAATTTGGGTTTAATCATGCATTTTGCTCTTTAATTCTAGTCAAATCTTTCAAAGTTTGACACTGTGCAACTAGTACTTTCAAATCTAGCGCATCGCCATAGATTAGGAATTTATTTTATTATCTACAAATCTCTTCTCTCCTTCCTCTTTTTTCTCAAACCCCATTGAAGAATGAAAGAGCCAGCTTCCTTAAAATCTGGAGGTTGTTTCTGGGGTTAATCCCACATCTCAGAAACTTCCCATGTTGCTGCTGGATTAGACTTAGAAATCTATGCTTCAACAACAAGCTTTAGAATTGGTTAAGTATGGAATTCACATTCTAGACTTACCTAAATTTTTATGAGTTGTACACTCATGGAACATTTCTTTTACCCAATGTGTCTGATGCACGAGCATCCACATTCACAAGCAGTATTGTGTCAGCCAAAAATATTTCTAACTTTTCTTTTTGGTTTTCTTCTTTGTTGTTGTTTCGTAGTGTTTGGTAAATTTTTTTAGGAGGGAAATTTTTAGATGAATAATGGCTAAGTAAGGAATTCATGATGAAGAAGGGTCAAATGAATTGTAATTACAATTTCAAATTTACTAAAGTTTGGTTCAAAATTAAGAAAGTTATAGGTGCTCAAAGTTTTGGGGTGTTCTTGGAATACTATAAATCTCTTATGAGCTCTTTGGATTTAGCCGTTTTTCATGAGTTCTTTTCATCGGACCATTCCACTTCATTTGAAATGTCCAACAAGTCTTTTTGTTCTGTTCATGTTCATCAGGAAGTTCTGAGCCTCTAGAAAATCTCTGATACAAAAGGCT
Source organism: Cunninghamia lanceolata (assembly GCA_027924645.1). Classification (NCBI taxonomy): domain Eukaryota; kingdom Viridiplantae; phylum Streptophyta; class Pinopsida; order Cupressales; family Cupressaceae; genus Cunninghamia; species Cunninghamia lanceolata. Next base: position 3,651,480 of record BSBN01000236.1, read on the forward strand.
CTTTGTAAGCCATCAGAGAAATGAGTGGTTCTTGAAACATCACAATTCTCTAATGAGTTCCAAGTGTTGGTTAGAACTCTGATAGATGAATTCACTCAACAATTATCTTTTTTTTAAGAAGTTCCTCATAGTCGTAGACATCCTAGAGGAATGGAATTCCTTGACTACTTGCAACAAGTTCCTAAAGTCTTTCGAATCTCTAATAGTGGCTTTATTATAAGTGATCACATATTCAAAGTGTTTAAGAAACATATGAAATGTCTAATTTTTCTAGTTCTTTCTTATATCTATGATGAAGTTTTTTTAAAGGGAGATCAAAATATTCAATGGTTTGTAACATCAAAAATATCAAATAGGTTCCCATTGTCATCCATAACTTGGACAATATGTGTTTCTTGGTTAGATCGGTTACTTCATTCATGAATTGGGAGTTGCCAGTAACTTTCTAAAAGCTTGCATAGTTTCCAGTAGTGTAAAGATGGTTCTTTGTGGAACTCCAATGGTTCCTAGTGCCTTCCAAATGTCGAATAAGAGTTTACAAAGGATTTTATGTAAAAGTAACTCTTCTACTAGTATGTAGTGTCTTTAATGGTTCAAAGGAACTAGGGATCCTCAGTAATGTTCATATTGATGATTTGGGTTGTTTTGGCACCTTCCTCTAGTCTAGTCATAGATGTGAATATAGTTAAATGACCTTTGGCATTTCAATTGCCAACATCCCAAAATAGTTTAATTGAATCCATGTCAATGTGATGCAGGAACATCCTTGGTTCAAGAGCAATCTTGTATCAGCCAAAAAATTTGCATTTTAGTTTTTTGGCTTTTCAGTTCTTTCATTTTCTAGTTTAGTCTAGGCAACTCAGTCAAGAGTAGTTCAGCTTGTGGGCCGGTTTTGGCATTTCACATCTTGTGGATCTGGACTTAGCATCTATATTCATTCACCTACATCATAGAAAGAATTTAGAGCATTTCGATAGGTTACCAAAAAGTTATTACTATCAGAAGATCCTCTGTTTTCTCAGTGCAGAGCCTTTTGGCAGTCTTGAGCAATCAACTAAAGGAGAAGATTTGTGAGCATTGGCCAACTTATGCATCCTAATAATACATTCTACAATTTTCCTTGGTTCGTGGATGACCTTCCCTAGAGGTCTGTACTTTATTTCATGCATTGGAGGAAGTGTTTTATGCATTTAGGTCCAACCTATCTGTATTCGCACATTACAACTCTTCATTGGAGTTTGTGATCTTCCTTGGTTGACGCGAAGGAATCTATTGGTCTAGAAATGATATAAATTGATGTAATAGATCCTTAGGAAAGAAGCTATTGACATAGGATAGATTGGATAGTTTAGATTTGTGCGAAGGAGCCTCAAAGCCTTATCTTGCGCATGCATGTAATTAGGCCTATGAGCCAAATTGTAAGCCTGCATGTTGCCAGCGGATCTCTATTTTGAATTCTATGATATACTAAATGACTGAATCTGCATTTATTCTATATTCTTGTGTTGTTTTCATTGTGTTTACTCTTGCTACATGGTCTAGACAGTTCGTTTTGTGAACCCTCCTACTGTGATTGCACCAAGTGGTATCAGAGCGAAAGTTCAATTCTTTGGAGTGAATTGGCAAAGGGGATTCCATAAGATCTTGTTGTAAGCAAATCACCAATCCAAGGCACATTACTGGTATGAAACCAATTGCCAATTGAGAGGCAGTTGTCTCTTGTAGCCTGATCGCCGACCTGAGGCAGTTTACACTTGATCCTAGGAAGATGCCACAGTGAAGAGTTCTTCCTATTGGTACAATGGCTAATAGAATGGATGACATGATGGAATTGATGAGAACAATGTGAGTTCGTTTGGATGTTGGTGAGGAGGATAGGCAAAGAGGATTGACACCAATACCTAACATTGAAAGTGATGATGAGGAAGAATTTCAATCTGTTGAACAAACTGGCAAAACCCTAGAAGGTCATGAAGAAGAAGAATCAGATCAAATGAAGATGTTGCAAGCTATTTTGAAGATTGGGAAAAGACCTAGAGTTGATGTGCTGAACTATACTTGTAATTTGAATCCAGAAGAGTTGATTGATTGGATAAATGACATGGAAGAATACTTTGAATATGAAGAAATTGAAGATCCAGAAAAGGTGAAGTTTGCAAAGACAAAATTGAAAGGACATGCTGCTATATGGTGGAAAGAAGTTTAGTTGGAAAGAAATGGGAGAGGAAAATAAAAGATTATAAAATGGGACTAGATGGTAACAAAGTTGAAGAATCAGTTCATACCTACTAACAATGAGTTGGATTTGTTGAAAAGATTGCAAAACCTAAGACAAAAGGAGAGATCTGTGAAGGAGTACACTGAAGAATTTCATCAAATGATCATAAGAATAGGACATAGCGAAGCAAGCAAGGAGAAAGTGGATAGATACATCAATGGACTAAGATTGAACATTCAAGAAGAACTAAGCTTGGTAAGAATGACATCTTTGGAGGAAGCATATTAGTTTGCCCTGAAAGTTGAAGAGAAACTAAACAAGAAGCATGATTAGAGACAGCGAGGTTGAGGAGGTAAATTTTAGAGAGGTAGGAATTATTCCGGAGGAGACGGATCATTTGTGGAATAGAACAAGTTTGATATCCCATTGAGGAAGGATGACAGAGATAACAATGCTTACCAGAGAGATGACAAAAACTTTTACCGGAGAGGAAACCCTAGTGCATACCGGAATGAAGGATACAAGAGAGAAGGAAGAGGAAATAATAAGAGAACATTCAGAGTTACTTGTTTCAAGTGTGGGGGTTAAGGACATAGAGCATTTGAGTGTAATCAAGGTAGTACAAGCAAGAAAGCAGAAAACAGTGGAAGAGCATCCTATGTTGAGGAAGAACCTGTTGAATCACCTTGTTCAGTTGGCAATCTGGAGAAAGGAGAATCATTAGTCATGAGGAGAGCACTATTTCAAACTAAGGCAACTAAGGAACCATCACAAAGGAAAAGTATGTTTAGAACCAGATGCAAATCCAGAGGTAAGTGTTGTAAAGTTGTGATTGATAGTGGTAGTTTAGATAATCTAGTTTTAGAGGAGATGGTAACTAAGCTAAAGCTGGAAAGATTGAAACACCCTAAGCCCTATCAGATAGCATGGATTCACGATGATTATAAGGTACTAGTGAGTGAACAATGTTTGGTAAAATTTCATATTGGATCTTATCATGATGAAGTCTTTTGTGATATTATGCCTATGGATGTTTGTCATATCTTGTTGGGTAGACCATGGCAATATGATAGAAAAGCTATACATGATGGGAGAAAGAATACATATACTATAATAGCAAATGGAAAGATAATTACCTTGATTCCTTTGGAGGATGATCCTAAGAGTGAAATGTGTGGGAATGCTAGAATCTATTTGGTAGATGGAAGAAAATTTCTGGATGGTTTGAGACATGAGAATATGTGTTTTGCCTTGATCCCTAAGAATCTTGAAGCATTGAAGATAGAGACTGAAGAACAACCAGAAGAGATAAAAGAATTGCTGACAGAGTATGAAGACATCATATAAGATAATGTGTCGGAAGGATTACCACCTATAAGAAATATCAGTCATCACATGGATCTTATACTGGGAGCAAATTTTTGCCTAACAAAGCAGCACACCAGATGACACCGGCAGAGAATGAAGAATTGAATAGTTAGATACAAGAGTTGTTGAGGAAAGGTTTGATCAGAGAAATATTGAGTCCTTGTACAGTACCTGCAGTGCTTGTACTAAAGAAAGATGGAGAATGGAGAATGTGTACTGATTCTAGAGCATTAAACAAGATCATAGTTAAGTATATATTTCCTTTACCTAGGATGGATGATATCATGGATTGTTTGAGTGGAGCAAAATATTTCACAAAGATAGATTTGAAGAATGGATACCATCGGATCAGAATTAGAGAAGGTGATGAATGGAAGATTACTTTTAAGACAAATGAAGGATTGTATGAGTGGTTAGTGATGCCTTTTGGATTGGCAAATGCACCGAGTACTTTCATGAGATTGATGAATGACGTCTTAAAGAAATTCTTGGGTAAGTTTGTGATTGTATACTTGGATAATATTCTGATTTGTAGTAAGACAAATGAAGAACATTTGTGGCATATTAGACAAGTTTTGCAGAGACTGAGAGAAGAGAAATTGCTGATAAACATCAAGAAGTGTAGTTTCATGAGGGAAAAGTTGATATATTTAGGATTTGTGAATTCTGCAGAAGGAATAAAGATGGACCCTGAGAAAGTAAGAGCAATTGTTGAATGGCCTACACCGAAGAGCATTGGAGAGGTTAGATCATTTCATGGTTTGGCTAGTTTCTACCAAAAGTTCATTAGAAATTTTAGTTTAGTTTGTAACCCTATGACAAAGACAATGAGAGGTGATAGGAAAGATTTCAAGTGGACATCAGGTGTAGATAAAAGTTTCAAATTGTTGAAGCAAAATGTGATAGAGAAACCTATTTTAGCACTACCAGATTTCAATAAGGTATTTCAAGTCGATTGTGATGCAAGTGGAAATACAATTGGAGCAATGTTAAGTCAGGAAGGTAGACCTGTAGCTTATTTCAGTGAGAAGTGGGTAAATGCAAGTTGTGTCCACTTAAGGTGGAAGTTTCAGAGTTAGAAAAAAATCTGAAATCGGGTTAACCAAAACGGGATCCCGTTTTGCTTCAAGATCCCGAGCCAAAAGTGGGATCCCTTTTTCAAGAAATAGGATCCCGTTTTGAGTTTCATAAAAGGTTAATATTTTAACCTTTATGAAACGGGATCCCATTATTTGAAATTTGAATTTTAAGCTCAGGTTTTGCTTTGTAACTGGTTCAGGAAATGCTTTGGGGACCCAAACCTGACGTCTGGACCTGGTTTGACCTACAACTTGAAGGTCCTTGAAGGTCCTGTCAATGTCACAACAAAATAGTGACTTTGGGCATATATCTAAAGGTCTATTTTGCAGAATATTTTGACGAAATTAAAACCCATTATAGATGAGATAGTGTAGATTCCAAATATGTAATATTTTTTATAATTCAATTAATTTTTCTATTTTTTAATCAATTTATGATGAAATAGGTCCATAAACTTAAATTATTAGGGTTTTTTAGTATTTTAATAACTTTTTATTAACATATTTTTTTGTAAAAAAAATTGTAGCAAAATGTACTTTAGACAATTCTTTTCAATTTAAAAAAAAAAATTTCAAAAAATGTTAAGTTTAGGTCATCTTATGCATGATGTACATGATGATTTTTTAAAAGACCAAAAATGGCCAATAAAAAATTAATTAAAAAAAAAAATTTCAATAAAAAATTACAAAAAAATATGGAAAACGTGCTTCAGTGAGTTACAAATCTTTTCCCAAAAGGATTTTTAAAAATATGATTATTTAGGTCAAAATATGGATGACGTACACGTACATGGTATAGTAAAAAAAAGTGACTTTTAAACAGTGGTTTTTAGAAATGCCTATTCAAAATCAATTTCTATCATCTGGGTATTGAAACAAATTACATATTTGGAAACTACACTCTGAGTACTACATTTCATATTTAGTGACTTTTTCCAAGATTCCACCTTTAAGTGCTTCAAATTTTTAGGTCAAATGTGACAAATTCTGAAAATCAGGGAAAACACTTCCACTTTTTGGCCAATAAGTGGACACAACTTCTTGCACACACCCAAGTTGAATGATACAAGGAGAAGATATTCAGTTTATGGTCAAGAGTTTTATGCCATAGTCCAAGCCTTGAAGAAGTGGAGACATTATTTGTTGCCTAAGGAATTCATGTTGTATATAGATCATCAAGCTTTGTAATATTTGAATAGTCAAGGTAATTTGAATCAGAGACATATGAGATGGGTAGAGTTCATAAAAAGTTATACATTTGTGTTGAAGCATAGGAGTGGTAAATCAAACAAAGTTGTTGATGCCTTGATTAGGAGAAGAAACTTGTTGACAAAAATGAGAATTAAAGTATTGGGTTTTAATGAATTGAAAAACATGTATGAGAAACTGATTTTGTAGAATCTTGGAAAGCATGTAAACAACCTATTGTAGTAGATAGAAGTGAATGGTTGGATTATTTCATTCAAGAAGATATGTTGTTCGAAGGAAGTTAGTTGTGCATACCTAGAATTTCAATGAGAGATAACTTGATCAGGAAGCAACATAGTGGTTGATTGGCAGGACATTTTGGCATTGATAAGATAGTGGCTTTGGTGAGTGAAAATTACTTTTGGCCTTAGATACATAAGGATGTTCAGAGATTTGTGCAAAGTTGTAGAGTTTGTCAAGTTACAAAAGGGAGTAGTCAGAACACTGGATTGTATAGACCTTTGATAGTACTAAAGAGACCTTGGGAAGACATAAGCATGGATTTTGTAATGGGATTACCTAAGACACAGAGAGGACATGATTCAATCTTTGTAGTGGTTGACAGATTTTCAAAAATGGCTCATTTCATACCTTGTAAGAAGACAAATGTTGCAGTGCATGTGGCTGACCTATTTTTCAAGGAGATTGTGAGATTACCTAAGAGTATAGTTTCAGACAAAGATACAAAGTTTGTTGGATACTTTTGGAGAACACTTTGGAAGAAAATGAAGACAAATTTGAAGTTTAGCTCAACTTTTCATCCACAGACAGATGAACAAACAGAGGTAGTGACTAGGAGTTTGGGAAACTTGTTGAGATGTTTGGTTGGAGAGAAAACTGGAAGTTGGGATTTGATTCTTTCACAAGCAGAGTTTGCATACAATAATTCAGTCAATAGGAGTTTCAGAAGAACACCTTTTGAGATTGTTACTAGAGTGAATCCTAGAGGAGTTACAGAATTCAAAGACATTAGCATGGAAGAAAAGAGGAGTGCAGAAGCAGAGGAATTTGTAGATCATATGAAGACATTGCATAACCAGGTAAAGAAGCATTTGGAGAACATGAACATTAAGTACAAGGAAAAGAAAGATGAGAAGAGAAGACACAAAGAATTTCAAGTTAGGGATGAAGTGATGGTATATTTGAGAAAAGAAAGATTTCTAGTTGGGAAATATAACAAGTTGAAGATGAAGAAGTTTGGACCTTGTAAGATACTCAGAAAATTTGATTCAAGAAATGCATATGAAGTGGAGTTATCGGAGACATTGGGCATGTCACCTATTTTCAACATTGCAGACTTACATCACTATCATGAAGCAAATTTCAATGTTAACACGGAAGAACACCTGAAGAAGTAGTTACCACAACAGGCACTAGAGCAAATTGAAGACATTTTAGCTAGTAGAGTTGGTTGCAGCACTAGAGGAAGACAATTCAAAGAATATCTTGTCAAGTGGAAAGGAAGACTAGAAGAAGATTCATCTTGGATTTCTTAGGCTAAGGTGGACCACCTTGGTTCTCCCCTAGCCCCAACAAAGTGAGGGACTCACTTTTTCAATAACCCCAGATGTCTTATGCAGGAGCATCCTTGGTTCAATATAAATCTTGCATCAACCAAAACATTTGCATTTCAGTTTGTTGGCTTTTTAGTTATTTCATTTTCTAGTTCAGTCTAGGCAGTTCAGTCAGGAGCAGTTCAGCTTGTGGTCCAATTTTAGTGTTTCACATCTTACAGATCTAGACTTAGCATCTGTATTCATTCACCTACATCATATCAAGAATTCAAAGCATTTGGATAAGTTACCAAAAATTTATCGCTATCAGAAGATCCTATGTTTTCTCAGTGCAGAGCCTTCTGGTAGTCTTGACCAATCAGCTGAAGGAGAAGATTTGTGAGCATTGGCTGACTTGTTGATCCTAATGATACATTCTACAATGTTCCTTGGTTTGTGGCCAACCTTCCTCGGAGGTCCGCACTTCATTCATGCATTGGAGGAAGTGTTCTATGCATTTAGGTCTGACCTATCTATATTCACACATTACAACTCTTCATTGGAGTTTGTGATCTTCCTTGGTCGACGCAGAGGAATCTATTGGTCTAAAAATGATATAAATTGATGTAATAGATCCTTAGGAAAGTAGCTATTGACATAGGAAATATTTGATAGTTTAGATTTGTGTGAAGGAGCCTCAAACCCTTATCTTGCGCATGTATGTAATCAGGCCCGTGAGCTGAATTGTAAGCCCGCATGTTGCCGACAGATCTACATTTTGAATTCTGTGATATACTAAATGACTGAATCTGTATTTGTTCTATATTATTTTGTTGTTTACGTTGTGTTTACTCTTGTTGCATGGTCCATACATTTCATTCTATGAACCCTCCTATAGTGACTGCACCACAATGATATAAATACATCTATAACACATTGTATTGGGGTTGGATGGTCTAGTTATTGTATTGTTGTGGTATTTTAATTGGTTCATGGGTGTATGATTTCCAAAAGATGAGAGGGGAATGTGGAATTGATGCATGTATACTATAATTTCAATCTATGTGTACTCTTGAAGTAATAACACTAATGTTGCAAATAAATAAATTCATATTGATTGTTTTATGGATCAATTACCATGATTGTGGATATTGTTGTCCATTAAAATTTATGTTGTTGAATAGATTAATTCATGCTGATTAATTTAGTTGTTTGATAAAACTCCTAAATTATGTTATGCACCATCTCCATTCTTGAATTGCATGATTTTGCATCTGGTACATTTTGTGCATGACACAAGCCATGTTATGAGCATAAAAATGGTACATGTGGATAAAATTTGAGTCAAGTCACACCAATTCGAAACAAAGGGTCTTGTACTATTTGAGTAGAGTAGCTATGTGTTTTTGTACTATAAGTTTGTAGTGTGAAATCTTATAAAGTAGTGAACGAGTAGTATGGTGCATTTTTATTTGAGTAGGGTTTCATAGTTTCTTGTAAACAATGGATGATGTTGAGTTTTAGTATAATATGTTTGTTATGGTTATAGTCTACTATAAAGATTTGTTTATGGAGATGTAGGGGATAGTGCATTTATATAATTTGACTTTACAACAAAATGTATGAATGATGTATCTAATCTAGTGTTATATTAATTAGAAAATAGGGGTAATAGTGCCTCTATTTTTTTAAGTTGACATACTTGTATTATGTTGAAGTTCATAGACATCTCAATTTTTTACTCCATTTGCATGAAGTCTTTTATTAGCTCTTTGGGTTGGGGAAAAGTTTTGGGTAGAAATGGCTTGATGTGTCAGGAAACTTTTTGACTTTAAGTTTTTAATGACACTATAGGTCCATTTTCTTACTCTAGAGGTTTTTGTGTGCAATCTTTATGTGTACATAGAACTGCAATGGATAGTATTTTTCTAGAGATCACTCTACATGTAATAGAGTGTTGTCTATAGAAGTTTTGTTATAGGAGAAATGAAAGATTATCATGACCAAGGAGATGAAATCCCAAGTAGCTCTACATGATCATTGCCTTTGGATTGGCCCATAGGAAAAACAAATACAATAAATTTTGACTCACTTATCTAAATTTGAAAACCAAAATATAGGATTCTTCTAAGATTCATTTTATGCACATTCTAGAAAAAAATTTACATTTTCAATTAGTTTTGTGTAAGTTATATGATGTGCACACTCAGTGATGAAATTTTAGGATGTATCCACTTCAATTTTTTTTTAAAAAATTCAATAATAAATATACAACTTGTAGTACTCACTTTTCACTATATTTCCACCAATTGGTTATTAAAAATACCTAATGTGGCAAAAAAAATAGGGTAGCGCACACCAGACACTTTTGTGTGCACTCAACATTTAACCCTCTTAACCTTAACCATTTTTAAAAATCAATTTAGTACTTTATAAACTAGATTCAAAGTACTACAATTCGTGTTCTTATAATATCTTCAAATTTTGAGTGTATGCATCTTGAATTACTTGTCTAACTTTGTATATAGTTGATTTCAGAAAAAAGTGGCGACTTTGACCTACATTTCTATGCACTTACCTCACTGTTCTTATACATATAGGAGTACATTAATGACATATCCCTTGTAAAATAGATCTATTCCTCCTAGGCCTAGTCAAACTTGTGTTCCATTTGTAGCTAGTTGTAGTGGCTTGTGATCTTTGCACTAGCTGCTACCAACAATGCCCATGTAGAGGAACAAGATTTCTCTAATAAATTTGTTGCTTTAACTAATTTAAAAAATCCTACACAACTAGTGGACATGATTCATAATATGTTTATCAACAATCCATAAGGGCTAGATATCTTATAGGATATGGGTTCTTAAGTTACTTATTCTACCTTCTTATTTGGTTTATCTACCTCCCCTCCCTTGTCATCCATACCTACTTCCACTATTGTTCCTTCTTATTACATTGCACCTTCTACCACCTTTGTTCCACCCATTGTGTTATCTCTACCCCCAATAGCGTACCACCATAGAGTGTCTATCCTTTATCCTTATTTACAATTCTTTATGGATGATATCTTAACTAAACCCCTCCCATCATACTTGCCTCTTATAAAATTTATTATACCTCCACTCCCATTTCATCCACCAATACACAACCTACTATATCCACCACCCTTCTAACTTGTCCCATTCCTACTACAACATTATTCTCTATCATGTGTACTCCTCATTCCATTCCCCCATCAATGCCCATGCACACACTTTATTACACTTCCTCCATGCTTCTTTTCCAATTGATTAACTCTTGCATTCCTCATATTAGTGATACTAATGTTAGAATTAGCCAAAATGTGCAACTTGATCAACACTCTAACAATATGCAAATCGATAAATAGAGATTAAGAAATCGATGATATTGTTGAACCTAATGAACATAAACTTATATTGATCTCACTTAAGAATTTACATGAGAATGCCTCATTATATAGGCATGGAAGAGACAATCCACCTTTCACGTGGATTGACCAGTGCCCCATGATGTGCCACAAACAAGAAGACAAGTATCTTATAGGGTGTCAACCTTTGGATCACTTGGAATGTACAAACCAACAACCTTATGTGACAAGCATTGGATGACTACAAAGTGCCTTTTGAGGTGAGATGGAAAGTCTTCCAACCTCAAAATGAATGCACATGAGGTTTACCAAACAACTAGGTAACCTCTAACCTCTAAAAGGTTGCACATTTAGTTAGACAAGATATTGTCTAACCTCATCAACCTAAGTACAGTTCAGCTATAGTGAATAGATAAATTATTCACTCTAACACCCCCCCTTAAGTGATACTTGGGGAGGTCACAAAAGTGCAATAGATACAACGATATGGGTCCTAGCTACTAGGCCATGTTAGGTACCCATGTACAAAGTTTCCCATAAGGCGGAGTAAAGGAGAAAACCCATTGAGAATAAAACTCTTCTCCAAAACTAGAAACAAAATGCATGATAAAGAAACAAGTGTAAGACAACTTCTTTCAAATTTGTATAATAAATTTCTCCAAAATAGGAGATAAAAATAGAGACTTGGAAGCCCCCCATAAGATATGTTGTAGTGCTCGTAGATGCTCGATGAAGTATGCTAAAGCTGCTTTGTGAATGTCAAGCAATGTTTCTCCCCTTAGGAAGAAAGAGAACTACAAATATGTGCAATGAATCTTCCCATGGAAGAAGAAGATGATAAGTCTTTGGATGTTGCAAAAAATTGAAAGATAATTATGAAGCCTTCACAAAGTGATGATGTGATTCAATGATAGTACTAAAATCCTCTAAAAATTGCTCCATAAGAACTAATGCCAAGGATGAAGATGGATGCACAAAAGAATCAAGATGGCTATCATCGAAAGTGTCTACCAACTATGCATTGCATAGAGAATCATCAAACAAACATACAATGTCTGTCAAGTACTCATCCCAACAAACTGGTGTTGGAAGATTGATGGAAGTAGCCTACTAATGGAAGTTTGTGGGAACCAAAGATGTAGGTTCACAAGGAGATGTGATCTCAAGAAGAACTGATGTCGAGGAAACAACTCCAAGGTTCAAATATCCATATTGAATCTCCTTATCCAAGTGTAATGCATGAAGATCATCATGCAAATTTGCAATATGTGAAGAACAAAAGAATTAGAAAGAATATAAGCAAGAATCATGATCTTCTTGTCCCATTTTAGCAATGTCTCTACTTTGCAAATCCCTTATGATCACTAAATTAGGTATGAATTCTATTGGTAGGTGGAGAATGATCATGTAAGTATTGTACACTAGTTATGTATCCTCGCCGGGGTTTGGGGGCAACAGCCCCCAAGAAGCAGGGGTTGGGGGGCACAACCCCCCCAAAAAAAATTTCCCTTTTTTTCCCCATTTGGAGTCGATTGTTAATTTTTTACCAACAAAAGAAAAATGACATTGTAAAACCCTAATTCTAGAATCTTCCAAAATCTTGTTATAAGGGGTGGGATTTTGATATTGTATTGTAGAATTTGCAGTAGTATTGAGTTGTAGGGATTGCTGGTTATAATCGGTTTGATTAACTTGATAATAATATTGGATTCTCAGTTGGTGGATGTAGCCTGAGTTTGGGTCAACCATGTTAAAACTTGTCTCTCGCTATTATTATTTTTGTGTATTTTCATTCCTTTGTTTAATCTTTATTTGCATTTAATTTATGTCTTTTGCCAGCTAACCCTAACAAGTGGTATCAGAGCTAATTATGTTTGATTATCATCTGTAGGAAGGTCTCATGATTGAGTGGGAGTCTCATGGTTAAGTGGGAGCAATGGCAGACGAGGGTAAATTGAAGGTAGAAAAATTCAATGGTCAGAATTATCAGTTATGGAAGATGCAGATGGAGGATTATCTCTATCAAAACAATTTATGAAGATCATTGGAAGGAATAGCCAAGAAACTGGCAACAATGATTGATGAAGATTGAGAACTTCTGGATAGAAAGGCACTGGGAACCATTCGATTGTGTTTGGCACCATTTGTGACATTCAATATAATAGAAGCAAAGACAACAAGTGAACTGATGAAAGCTTTGGCTAAATTGTATGAAAAACCCTCAACCTCAGATAAGGTATTTCTCATGAAGCATTTGTTTAATCTAAAAATGATTGAAGGTGGATCTATGGTAGATCATTTAAATGAGTTTAATATGATTACCAGTTACTTAAATTCTATGAAAGTAAAATTTGATGAAGAGGTGATGGCTCTCTTGGTTTTATGTTCTTTGTCAGAAAGATGGAATAGCTTTGTAATGGTTGTAGGTAACTCTGTCTCTATTTCAAATACTTTGAAATTTGATTATGTTGTTGGTGTTATCCTTAGCGAGGAAATGCAATAGAAAAGCTCAGGAGGGTCCACATCAAGAAGTGTTTTGAATGCAGAAAGTAGGGGTAGATCAAAAGAGAGAGGAAAAGGTTCTAGAGGTAATGGGAAGTCACAAGAAAAATCAAAGGACAAGAAGTCCCAATCTAGAGCACAGAAGGATCACTGGTACTGTGGGAAACTAGGTCATCTGAAGAAAGATTGCAGGTCTTGAAAGAAAAAGGAGACAAAAAAGAAGGCAATAAGGAGGAAAATGTGGTAAGTAATAAATTTGGAGATGATGCTTTGATTCTTTCCCTAGATAATGCTGATCATTCATGGGTTTTAGATTCAGGGGCCTCATTTCATGCTACGCCCCATAGAAGTTATTTTATTGATTATGTCCAAGGGGATTTTGGGCTAGTTTATTTGGGAGATAATAAACCCTGTCAGATTGTTGGAAACAGAAGAATTTAGATTAAGTTGTAGAATGGGAACCATTGGCTACTACAAGAGGTAATGCATGTTCCAAGGCTAAGTAGGAATTTAATTTCAGTAGGGCAGCTAGGTGATGAAGGTTGCACAGTTACTTTTAATGATAAAATTAGAAGGTTTCAAGAGGTGCCTTAGTAGTAGCAAAATGTGTGAAAGTAGGCTCCTTATATCTTTGTACATGTCATACTATTCCTTCATCTTTAGTTGTTGCAAAGAAAAAACAAGCAAGTTCAAGATTAGTTGTTGCAGGTTCCCAAGAAAAGACTGAAATAGTTACTGTAGGTTCTGAGACAACACTATGGCATAACAGACTTGGGCATATGAGTGAAAAAGGTATGAAGGTAATTCATTCTAAGAAAGTTTTACTAGCTCTGAAATGTATTAATATGGATTTCTGTGAAAGTTGTGTATATGGAAAACAAAAGAGAATTAGTTTTCTCAAGGATGGGAAGCAAAAGAAAGATGAAAAGTTGGAGCTTGTGCAAACAGATGTATGGGGACCAGCTCAGGTATCTTTTCTCAATAGCTCTCGGTATTAATATATGTTCATAGATGATGCAACTAGGAAGGTTTAGATTTATTTCCTTAGGCAAAAATATGATGTATTTGAAACATTTAAAACATGGAGAAGCTTGGTTGAGAATGAGATGGGTAAAAGATTAAAATGTCTTAGATTTGATAATGGTGGTGTGTATTGCAGAAAACAATTTGAGGATTATTGTTCCTTTAATGGAATTCATAGGTAGAAAATGGTTCCAGTGACTCCACAAGAAAATGGAGTGGCTGAGCGTATGAATAGGACAATAGTGGAGCATGTAAGGAGCATGAGATTGCAAGTTGGGCTGCCTTTAAATATGGGGGTAGAGGCTATCAATATTGTTGTATATTTAATTAATAGAGATCCTTCAGTTCCTTTGGACTGTGGTATTTTAGAAGAAGAATGTACAAGTAAGAAGGTGGGTTTTTCTTTTCTCAAAACCTTTGGATGTGAAACATTTCCACATGTAGATTCTAAAAATAGAACCAAGCTGGATGCAAAATCAAAAAAATGTATCCTCATTAGATATGGCATTGATGAATTTGGTTATAGGCTTTGGGATGTTTTAAATCTAAAAATTGTGAGAAGTAGGGATGTTGTATTCAATGAGAAGGTGTTGTACAAAGATTAGTTGCAGTAGCATGAAAAGAAAGAAAAGGATTATGTGGTGCTAGATTATACTCCAAATAGTGATATTCCAGTGGTTCCTCATGCTCTACAACAACAACGAGAAATATTACAAACTCCTATGAATGTTAGACAGTCAACAAGGCTAAGTAGACCTCCTGAAAGGTTTTCTCCCTCCTTGTATTTTATTTTGTTAACAGATACTTGTGAACCAGAAGGATATGATGAAGCTATGCAGGTAGATACAAAGGTTTAGTGGGAGCTTGCAATGAAAGAAGAAATGGACTCCTTGTTGAACAATCAGACTTATGAATTATCCAAGTTACCTGTAGGTAAAAAAGATTTACCAAACAAATGGGTTTATAGGTTGAAAGAGGAAGATGGAGGTAAGAAAAAATTTAAAGTCAAGTTAGTTGTAAAAGGATTTGTACAGAAAAAGTGCATTCATTTTGATGAGATTTTTTCTCCAGTTGTTAAGATGACTTCTATCCGTACTGTTTTAAGTGTTGTGGCTGCTGAAGATTTGCATTTGGAACAGCTAGATGTGAAAATTGGCTTTCTCTATGGTGATTTGGAGGAGGAGATATATATAAAACAACCATAGGGATTTGAGGTTAGAGGTAAGGAGAAATTGGTGTGCAGATTGAAGAAGAGATTATATGGATTAAAAAAAGCACCTCAACAATGGTATCTGAAATTTGATAGTTTTATGGATGAGAAAGGCTATAGCTGATTTAATTCTGACCATTGTGTTTATTTTAAGAGGTTGGATAATCATAGCTACATTATTTTATGTTTATATGTTGATGACAAGCTTGTAGAAGGGTCTAACATGGATCACATAAGAGAGTTAAAATAACGGTTAGCACAATCATTTTCTATGAAGGACTTGGAGGTAGAAAAAAAATCCTTGGTATGAAAATTTGTAGAGATAGGAAGAACAAAACATTGACTCTAGCTCAGGCTAATTATGTTGAAAAAGTGTTGTAGAGATTCCATATGGAGAATGCAAAAGTTGTCAACACACCTTTGCCTAGTCATTTGAAATTAACTAAGGAGATGTGTCCTAAGACACAAGAGGAGGAAGAAAAAATGTCCAAGGTACCATATGCTTCAGTTGTAGGAAATTTAATGTATGCCATAGTATGTACGAGACCGGATATTGCACATGCTATAGGAATCGTAAGCAGGTATATGAGTAATCCTAGATTGGAGCATTAGAATCTATTAAAATGGATTCTTACATATTTGAGAGGAACATCTAATAAACATTTATGTTTTGGGGGCTCTAATACTAATTTAGCAGGGGATATTGATACCAGGTGGAGTAACATAGGTTATGTCTTTACTGTAGGTGGGACAGCAGTGAGTTGGATCTCCAGGTTACAAAAGGTGGTTGCTTTATCCACCATGGAGGTAGAGTATGTAGCTGCAACAAAGGCAAACAAGGAGATGACATGGCTGCAATATTTAATGGAAGAATTGGGCAAACCACTAGCTAACAGTTATATGTTTACAAACAACTAGAGTGTCATACATCTTGCAAAGAATTTTGAGTTGCGTTCAAAGACCAAACACATATAGCTAAGGTATAAATTCATTTGGTTGGTGTTGGATGATGGATAGTTAAGGGTAGAAAAGATACATACAGGCAAAAATCCAATGGATATGTTTACAAGGGCAGTGATAAGGGAGAAGCTGAGCTCCTCTTCAGCTTCGGCTAGTTTTCAAGACTTAAAACAATAAAATTAGAATAGCAGAGTCTAGGGTGTTTATTTCCAATGGGAACTACATGCACAGTGGTGTCATAAAGGATCGGTCTCCAAGTGGGAGATTGTTTGGTGTGGAGCCTGATTAGTCTCCAAGTGGGAGATTGTTGGTAGGTGGTGACTTATCATGCAAGTATTGTACACTAATTATGTATCCTTGTTAGGGTTTAGGGGTAGTAGCCCCTGAATTGTTTTTCCCTCTTTTTGCCTATTCGGAGTCGGTTGTTAATTTTTGACCGACAAGAAAAATGACATTGTAAAGCCCTAATTCTAGAAGCTTCCAAAAAGCTTGTTATAAGCGGGTGGGATTTTGATATTGTATTGTAGCATTTGTAGCAGTATTGAGTTGCAGAGATTGCTGGTTGTAATAAGTTTGATTTATTGGATAATAATATTGGACTATCTATTGGTGGATGTAGCCCAAGTTTGGGTGAACCATGTTAAAACTTGTCTCTCATTGTTATTATTTATGTGTATTTTCATTCCTCTATTTAATCTTTATTTGCATTTAATTGATATCTTCTACCGGCTAACCCTAACAAATTCAACTACTTTCTATGTCCCACTATGAGTGATTTGATAAATGGAAAGGATATTGTTGGACAAAGAAGGGACATACAAAACATCATTGATTGTCCCTACACCAATTTCTATAGTGCCTTTTCCAAATGCTATCATGTAGGTGCTATTTCTCATGAGAATAGGTGGATATCAACCTGGTTCATAGGTGGAAAACATATCTTTTGAATTTTCCATCTGATGTGAAGCCCTTGAATCTAGAAGCCAACTTAGATGATACATTATTAGTAGAGGCAAAAAATTCCATTCCTTTGTTCTTATTCACATTTGAAGATGATGGAGAAGAGCCACCTAAGGAGTTGATTTGATTTTTCATAGTAAGAAGTTCTAACTCAACTATTTAGTGGTTGAGATTATCTCTTTCATTTTCAAAACAATAGTTCTCTTCATCCCAAAGTTTGTTACAATAACTACAAGTGGGCCTTTCCTTTGACTTTTTCCCTTTGGATGGAGTAGTTTCTCCAATTTGAGGTTTTGATTTTGATTCCTTAGATAGGTCCTTGTTTGCTTTATTCATCTTTGGAGTTGAATTCTTTTCACCACTAGCAACTAGAGCATGATTTGATGAAGACTTGAGTGTTCCCACTTTAATTAATTTATCTTGCTCTTGTGTTAGAGAAACAACAAACTCAGCTAGAGAAGACATAGTGAAATGACTTCCTAATGAGGATTGTGTGGGATAAAAAGTTGAAACAAACACTGAATAATTAGGACCTATCTTTGATAAGACAATTAGGATCAATTGATCATCTTTGTCAATCTTACATACTTTCAATTGTCACCTTAATGAGTTTAAATTTGTAAAGAAATATTGAATTGTTTCAAAATCTTGAGGATTGAGATTTATTAATCCATTCTCCAAACAATGACTCATTAAATCTTGCTTGCCAAAAAATGTTTCTAATGTTTTTAAGACATCATTGGGTGTTTTAGGATCATTACCATTAAATAATAGGTTTGGAGAAATGGCCATACAAATAGTGCCATAGGCTTCATAATGTCGATTAAACCACTTCCTGTTTTCAGAAGCTATGGTAGGTTCAGGTTCCAATCCTATAGGTACTCTATCTAAACCCTTTTGCTTAAGTTGTAAATCCATTGAATGTTTCTCTTGAGCAGATTTTACACATGTCAAAATTTTCTAATGCATGTCCGATTAGCAGTGGTCAATTTCTGATTTTTCTTCAAGGAGTGTTTCACAGGAAAAAGATATAGATTCTCCTATTTTGAAATAAGATTCAAGGGAGTCTTTGTTGGGAATTAAGGTGTCTCAACCTTGGTAATTCCTTGTATTTTTACATTGTATTTATTTATTATTTGCCTATTGTAAAATAAGGAACCAAATCCTATGTTGTCATCTTGTGAGAGTTGGCAAGGTGATGTGTCATCCTACATGGCATATGACCACATGTATTTTTGTCCTCACATGAGGAGATAGGCATCCCACTTAGTGGTAGGAATATTTTGCCATGTGTCGACATCTTGGATGTTGTGTAAGGGAATATTGACCAAAACAGTTATGACGGATTCCTATGACAAAGTTATGACATGCAACAGTCAGAAATAGAAGCTTGTAAGATAGGTGAAGACATATGTCAAAGAGCATCTTTGAAAAAGGCATATTTGGGTGCCCCAAGGTGGACTATGACATGTAAGAGAATATGCTATTTATAGCCTGTGTATGACAGATTCTCTTACAACTATAAGTTATAACAGCTATGATGGATTCTATGATAGTTGTAAGTGTGTAAGAGCATCTATCATAGCCCATTTTAGAAATAGGCAACCTCCTTGGGATGGGCTAACTTGACAAGTGTTAGGAACATCCTATAGAGTTGGAAAAGTGTCCATAGGCGTGGGTTTTGGGCCATGAGGCCATGTTGGATGCCCATCTCAATGTGGAGCCATTTTTGCCTTATATTTTTTATATAAATAGGTGCTTTTGAGATGAGTTGTACTACAAGTTTTACTGGTACTGTTATGCTACCAGATTGACTCTAGACACGAGTGTCAAAGACTATTAAAGGTTGCATTGCAAGTGTATTTGTTAATGCTATTTCTACAATTCAAAATTTAAACATATCTTGTCCAAATGACAAACTTGATCATGCATTAAACCCTTTTCACCAAGTCACCTTTCGAGTGCAGAATGTCAATGTCACATTTTTCCCATGTGAGTCCTTTAAATAAGTTATTGCTGAGATGTCACAATCTGCTTCCCTGCATTGAACTTTGTACAACATCACTATAGAGGAGGGTCACTCATTATTTCACTCAGGTTCTCAAGTGCTCTTACCCAGGTCATGGCATTTTATGAAAATAATTAAATCTAGATATTTATGATAGTTGGTGCAAAAGTGTTTTTATGGGAGTGTTTGCAACATCATTTCACCTAATATGGCCAGGTTCTACATCAAGAAGCCTCATGGCTTGGAAGATTTCAAACTTTCAAATTTTCATCGGCACTTTGTGGAAATAATTAAAACAAGAGTTCTATGTGCATTGGAGAAAAATTATCTAACTAGAAGTTTTATGTCGACATTTTAGATAATGTGCCAATATTTCATGAGAAAATGTTTCTATAGTCGAAAGTTATGCTATTTTCCTCCTTCATCATGTTCGCAGGTTTCATGACAAGTTTGGCGAGATGAATTTGAATATTTTTCATGTTTTGAGAATTGCACTGGCACACAATGAGATTCTTAATGTTTATTTTATGCAAGAGTTTGGTAAACAATGATTTTTTTTTACATTATCATTCTTCGTGAGTGAAGGAATTGAGTCGATTGGTCCCAAAACTGAAGAATTGAGAAATTTGTTCATCTAACCTCCACATCTCCTAAAGAACATGGTTCAATATTTTAAAAAGGTTTGACACTTGCATTCGGTGAAGTGAAAGGTTTTAAAACCCTTTTAAAACACCAATGGAAATTAGGAAAAATAAATGAAGTGTCAACAAAGGCGTTGAGATTTTAATCATCGGGATTTTTATTTGGTTATTAAAGCATATTAAGATGCCAATGATAAAGAAAGCTTGGTTCTAAAAGTCTCTACCGGATTTCATCAAGGCTTTCTAAAGTATTCTAAATCACCACTGAAGTGACTTCCCTTCAAATATCAGATGTAAAAGTCAATTTTCAAAGTGCTATCAGCTCTACATACAGTTTTGGAAACGTATTAAGATGTTGATGAAGACTCATTGGCTACTTGAAGATATTATCTCATGCTTTTAAATTGCCACCTTTCACTCTCCTATATGTGGATAAAACTGTCGGAAGCTAAGTGGGTGAGTTTTTAACTTTAGTGGTGGAAGGCCTTTGTAACTACCAAAGATAACTATAAAGAAAACAAAAGCAAGTGATTGATTTCAGGAAAAATTAAAAGGTTTTAAAAGTAATGTAAATTGCCGACCAAGGAAAGTCACTTCCTCGAAGAATATAAACACTTTTGAAAGTGTTTTCAACCACCGATGAGCTTTAATAATCTCTAAAATTGCCAATGGAAGGTAACTCATAACATGAAGATATCAACGTATAGTAACTTGCTAACTTCACATCACTTGGAAGCCGCCTTTATGTTCATTGAATCACTATAGGATAACCAGCATTTAAAACCAATTTACTAAGAAGAAGGAAAATCTAGAATGAGGGTATAGATGTGTATCAAAACATAACTAAAATGATAGACATGCATGCAAAATTTGAGAGCATAGACAAAGTCTGTTAACCGCTTAAATGAATGCCTCAAGAAGATTTCGTATCATGGCATGCAATAATTATAGAATTTGCACATAATGGTTCATTGAAGAGGTTTTAAAAGCATTCAAGCAAATCTATTTGGCCTTCTGTGAAGACAAGCTCCACAACCTTTACCAGAAACATTCTGGTCTGTGCTAGTATAATGGTATCGACGTCCATCAAAATGTAATTGAAAGGATGTTTTTGTCAAATGCTACACTTGCAGCCACCCTCGCTGCTCGTCCAGTTTGAAATGAGGCACAATGACCCATCAAGAACACAAAGTATAGATGAATTTCATTGATGTTATATTTGTAATTGTTTTGGTAAATGTGTTTATAGAATGTTGAAGCATAGATGAGGCATATAAAAGCATGGACAAGATGCCTGGACTCTTTGACATTTCACCTCAAAGAAATGAGTCTCACAGACTGCAATAACTACAGAGAATACACAAAATGGGTGTGTTGAAAAGGCATCAAAAAATTCCAAGGAAATCTAGATGGCAAGTGTAACATCAAACTCTACGACCCTCGCCAGCATCCTCCCTTCCTACATGTAAAAAAAGAGAGTTTCGGAATGAGGTATCGACATTCATGAAAGTGTGATTGGAAGCAGATTTTTTTTTGTCATATATCATAGTTGCAGCCGTCCTAAAAGACATATATGCACAATGTGCAACCATAAGACAAATGCCTCAGATGCTCAAAATGGTTTTGATGGGAAGGCATTAGAAATTTTCAAGTGAATGCAATCATCTTGTGCTCAAAATGGTAGCTTTGAATAGATTTTTGTTGTAAACTTGAAGCCTAGACAGAGCACATGAATATCTAGACAAAATGAATGCCTCAAAGCAGATATCGTCTCATGGAATGCAATGGCAACGAGATGTGCATAAAATGGCTTCGTAGAGAATATTTAGAAAGTTTCAATCAGATCCAGTTGGCAGGCATAAAATCACCTCCATGCCTGTACAAAAATAGGAGCTCTCAAACAGGATATGCATAAAAAGATTTTCTGAAAAGACTTTAGAAATTTCTACATAAGTGCAACCTGCCGGAGTAAAGACTAAGTTGTACTGTCATTTCCAAACATTCTCCTCATGGATGTAAGCACTTGCTGAAGAGAATTCTTTTCAGAAAATGCTTTAAAGACAAAGCTTCAGTTGCATCAATAAAGATAGTGTAAAATTTGCAAAAGTATCGTCATGCAGTACAAATCTCAGGACTATGAATATGCTCCGATGATTGACACTATGCTTCTGGAACTGTACAACACTTAAATGGGGTACATCAACATGCAGGACATCCAAAAATTACTAATGGAAGGAGATCGGTCAAAGTTGTCCCACATGATAGCTGAAAGTGGTCTAGTTGATGCAACTTGCTTTCCTATAGTAGTTTAGTGTCCAGAATTAGTGATAGAATGTGCAAAAAGGTATAACCCTAAAGTTAGAGAAATTAGGACTGTTGACGGGCGCTTGATGGAATTTCCATTGCCATTATTCTCCAGCTATTATACAAGGAAAAATTCACTTGTATTGATAAGCAAAAAGCCCACAAGTATTTCAGTGATAATAGAAGAAAATGTTTGAACAACTTAGCTAAAGAATGGATGGTGAAATCTAGAGGTGGACATTCTCATCTTCCCAAGATGCTTCATCACTTTTTTTTTATTAAATAAATCTTTCATCTAATAGTCCTACTCCACAGATTAACAGGCAATCCTGATTCAACTGAGTTTCAAATGTGGATGTACCTTTTCATCATGGTCATATTAGCTGGAAAACAATTCATTGATTGGCACCGTCTTATTAGTGATTGAATACATAATCAGTTGATCCACTTCAAGACAAGTTAATGCTTTCACATGTCTTCCTATTTGATATATGCAATCATTAATTTGAGGTCATGGCCAAGTTGGAGTACTATTGGTGTTTTGAATTAGGAGACACAGATTTACAACTACTACAAATAGTTGCAACTAGAGGACAGTTTTGTGTATTTTAGATGAGTGAATGATGCCTTTACAATTCTAGCAGTGAGGCTACTTCAAGGAAATACGGCTATCAGAATATTAAAAGAAGTGGAACTATTGATAAGGAAGTATGGAAGTTACTTCATTTAGTTTCTGAGATTCACCTACCTTCGAGTAGGAGGATTCGACGGCTATCCTTATAAGTATCCAAAATACGTGGATGATAAACTTGTCTTGATCGAGCTTTGTAAACAGCTGGTATCAGTCCAAAGGAAATGTAGAGGTAAGAAGAACAAAGGAGTTGCCTTCCCTATTTGCCTCAGTCATTACAGATGTGAGTCTATCTTAAGAGAAAAAAATGTGGAGAAGGCTCTAGCTAAGATCAATTTGTACACATACCAAATGAGATTCCCCTTCGATAGCAAAGATTATGTCAAGAATATTCTGAGACTCGGTCCTGGGTATCTTCATTTCACTATTATTGAAGACTTTTGGGAAGATTGTAAAGATGAATTTGAAGTCAGAAAAAGAGATTGGACAAGATTCACCATGAAACAAATCTATGCTTTCAAAATGGAATGGATCATTAAAGGTATTGAAGATGATGAATCGGATATGATTGATCCCTTCTATTTTGAATTGATCCAGGTTTAACCTCTTCCTACTATGAATTGGGCAGATCCAAAGGTTAGAGATGTCAGAGAAAGAACCAATTTTGTGATCAAGAAGTTAGAAGCTTGGATCAGAAAGAAGATAGCTCAAATGACTGCTACAAGACCAACAAGTAGAAAGGAGACACCGTGGAGAAGAAGTGACCATCAGGAAAGTTCTACTTCATTAGTTCCTTCTCATACACTAGCTATGGATGATCTTTGTCATCAGAATACTCAAGGAAATGGTGGAGAGGAAGATTCCCCAAGAAGGAATAATCTCCAAAACACATGTGGAGATGAGCCTAGATAGAAGAAGAAGAAATCAAGATCAAAGGATAAAGAGGTAGACTCTACTTCAAGAAGTCGTGGATGATTCAAGGTTTGATGAGGGCATACAAACTATGTCACCTTCAATCCTCATTGAATCCTCTCATCATGAAGTACAACATCCTACTTCAATTATGAAACCTTCTTCCCCAAGGAATCCAGTATATCAAGCAGAAGAAGTTAGAGAGCAAGAAACCTCACTAGTACCTGGACAACAAAGTCTCCAACAAAGTAATGTACAAGAGCTCTTAGAAAATCTTTCCCTCCCATGGTTGGAACAAAGTCTATTGAAAAAGAGAAGGTTGGAGGAGTTAATTGTTCCTCAATTCAATACAGTATCTAATCTTTTCAGGAGATCTAAGAAACTAAAAAAGATCAAAGTCACCTTGAGAATAAAGACTAATTCAAATTCAAGAAATATGTGTCTAGAGATAGCTCGGCCCATCTCCGAACAAGATGTAAATGAAGCTACCCCTATAGATTTTGTTATGACAAAAATTGATATGGGTCCATCTACTCATGAAGCTGACATACAGAACTTCAATGTGGTAGCCACAAAGCTAGTGGAAAGGACTGAGAAAGAGAAGCAGTCAAAGGATCAACTGAAACAACAAGTGCAAAATTTGTCTTCCTACTTAAAGTCCATAGTTGACACTTCTACCATGCCACTCAATGTTGATCATCGATCAATCATCTCGAGCCTAGAGGAAGAAATTGAAAGAGGTGTTACTGATAATCTCTAAAAATACCAGGTTTATGGCAAAATGACCAAAAGTTGGGTGGAGAAGTTCAAGTCCATTGCATCCAATTTCTTTGTTATAGCAAAGCTTGTTCATGATGAAGCCTTAGTCAAGAAGCAAACCATTGAAAAAGACCTCAAAAGTGTTAGAAACGAAGAAACAGTTTGGAAAGATATCATGAATCATTTTAGGAAGATGATGGAGATTAATGTTAACATCCTTGTAGCAGAGAAAATCCTACCTAATACAGAGGAGAACTACTTAGAAATCTGGTTGGAAAGTATAAGTTGGAAGCTGGCAATTATCAACTAAGTTTCAATAGAGCAAGAAAAGCTTATACTTGCTTGTGAACAAGTGTGTGCAAAACTCCAGAATCAGCTCACCACCATCCTCCCAAGTGCATCATTGATGGAAGATTCGCAAGTGATACAAAATGGTTTTTAGAACATGGTTGATCGACAACTCTTCAACATTGAAGTCTTCAATAAAAATGCAATGGACAAATTGATTGATACCTATACTTCCTTGAAGATTTCTATTTCCCAAATACCGAGTATGGTGTCAGAGTTGAGCAACATCTACAGGAACCTAAAGACCTGGAAGATGAGGATAGATAACATCCTAATTCCTAAAGGGAAATCTATTACTCCAGCCATCAAACTTTTTAGAATGTTCAAAGAAAAAGAATCTAGTCAACAGAATTAGTTTCCAGAATCAGCAGCTCCATCAACGACACCTTTGGTAAACATGGAATAAATGTGGTATTGCATATTATATAGCTCTCATTTTTTATGTGTGTGTGTATGGCTACCATCATGTTTTTGGCTTATTTTGTAAATAATCTTCATGATTGAGTTTTTCCTGTTCGAGTCTAGTCTTCATCTCTTTCATTGTAAAGTTAGGTTTATCCCAACTCTTTCTCTCAAAGTATTTATTTCTTAAGTGCCAAAATTGGGTAGTTACTCTAAGTAACTATCTTTCAGAAAAGAAAGTTAGTTATTTCAAGTTGGTGTACTTAAAGAGTTAGTTATTCTAAGTAGTTATAAAAGTGGTTAAGGTAGTTACTTTAAGTGGTTACTAGCCTCACCTATATATATTTCTTTGTAATTCAATCAAAAGGTTCCCCTTTTTCGCAAGGCATTGTATGAAGGACTCAAATAGTACTATTCAAGAAAGAAAGCAATAGAGAAATTTTTTGGATGTGTGTTCAATTCAATCTCATGTGTTTTTGTTAATATTCTTATGTCTCATAAATAATAACCATTTTCTTTTCTTTAAACATTGCATGTGGAAAAGGTTATCATGTCAAGTTTTGGTATCTTAACTTGAATGTGTGGAACTTAAATTGATAAGATTATTTTTTGTTCATTCATTAGTTTTTGTTATACATTTTGTTCCTAAAAACCCAGAAAATCCATATACCCCCCATCATACGAGGGAGCTGCCCCTCTCAAATGCAGACAGGAATCACTATTGTTTTGTGATTCTTCAACTGTTGTGAACATTTTGTTGTTGATCAAAGGGCAAAATAGAGTTATTCACAAAGATTACTTAAGATGAAAAAATCTATTTGCCAACAAATTTTTGGTGACTCTATTGGGGACTATTTGAACATTCTTCTTTTGTTTGGAAAAAGTCACCTTAATGTGTTCAAAGAAAATCTTATTGATCAATAAATATGGTGCTGCAACGTAGAGTTGGACCTGTTTTACAACCTAATGTTAATTGGTTGGACCTTGAATAAGAAGATATAATTATTGACTTACGAGTATTGGCTTGGAGATATAGGAGTCAACTCACTAATATCAAGAAGTAGACACGGTACTTGACGAAGAAGAAGATATAGGAACCAAAAATCATGTTCGTGCTCAATTAATATCTCAAGGCATCGTAAAAGAGGAATTGGAAATAGCTAACAGACGTGCTCCTATTCAAATAGCCCCAATAAGGGATAGACAAGTTGGTCTACCTATTCAACCTATTCAAGAATATGGCCCTGTGAATCTTGCTCAAAATCAACTTGGCTACCAAGAGGTATACCAGAGGAGACCGTGAAAAGGGTATCTTTGACCCTGATTTTGAAAAGATAGCAAGTCTTGATTTTTCTCAATGTTTTATTCCCCCAAGAAGGAATATTAAATCTTTTAGTAGACCTCTTTCACCCATAAGAAGTCCTACTAGAACCTTTGTCTCCTCTTCCACTTACCAAGCAGTAACTTTACACGGGACTATAGTTCCTATTGTTATAAATCTTCAACCAACTCCTCCACTACAAATGGCTCAACTTGTGCCTTGGGGAGCAGCTATTGGTCCCCTTGCCTTGGGAAATTAGTTGCATGACTTACCACATGGATCCAGGAAAGTTTTACCCAAATTTAGTGGAGATGGAAAAGTTTCTACAGACGAGCACATTAATGCCTTCTTTGCCACATGCGGTGTTCTAGGCATTATGCATGAAGATTTTTCTGTCCGGTTGTTTGTAAAATCTTTGACTGAAGGAGTAGCAAAATGGTTTCAACATTTACCTACCAAAACTATAAACTCATTGGCGACTATGCGCCAAAAGTTTGAAGATTGTTTCAAAAGTACTAAAGATGAGCATGCACTATTAGCACAACTTAGTCAAATGAAGAAAGAGATTCATGAACCGATGCGGGAGTTTGTGGCTCATTTTAACAAGTTGGTGAATAGAATTGAAAATACTAAAAGACCAACTACATATAATAAAAAATGTTTCTTTCTAAATGTGTAACCTCCAGATATAAGTTTTCATTTGAGAAGAGCACGAGTGGATGATTTGGAAGCTGCATAGACCATGGCCATTGAAATTGAAGATGATTTATTGACTGCTGAAAAATGGAATAAAGACTTGCAGAAAGGGAAGGCATAGTCTTCTAATCCATCTACTACAAACCTGATGATTCAGAAGCCAGCCAATGATTTGCTCCTGCTTAAGAAACAACTTCTGCACAATCCACCTCCGCTATATCAAGATATACCCAAGAGAAATTATGTATCATATTAGCAGAACAAGCCACCTAGGCTTCCTCCTCCAGTACAAAGACTAGCTATTCAACATCCTTCTTCCAATCAGAGACAAACTGTGGCTATGAACGATTTTCATTTGACTACTAACCATGATGGAAGCACTTGTCTTGGAAATAGAGGAGTATGTCTCTCAAGAGGACGAGACAAATGAGACCTATGGCCAACCCACAATCAACTTTCTTGAGTATAAGTCTAATAATGAAAGAGAAGAGTTCACGATATTAAAAATCATTCTTGCAATATCTTTAAAAGAAATTAGTATCAGAAGAATGATGGAAAAGACAAAATTGAATTTGCCCATAAAGTTCTAGGAAATACTCTAAAAATTCTAACAAGAAAACATCCTCTGGAGAATCAACCTCTTACAGCCATGAAAGATAAAGATATGCAAAGTCCCTCTCTTGGTGATTCATCTCCCTTGTCTGATCATGCATTTGATTTCATAGAGCATTGCAAGAAAACAAAGGTGCAAATTTCTCAACTCGATTACTTAAAGTTGAATCCTCATCAATTAGAGAGATTGTTGCATATTGTTAAAGGAAACCCCGATCCTTCTTCATTACATCAATAATCAAATGAATCACAGCATGAAGAAACTTCACATAACGATCCCTTCGATGAATCTCTATAAAATAATACTCCATTAGTAAATGTTGTTGTCCTAGATAAGCCTGACCCATTCTATGTCTTGTTATATATAGTTGGTTGTAAACTAAGCAACTGCGTAATAGATTCTGGTGCTTCTGACAATGTTATGCCCGCTAAGGTTGCTCATGCTCTCATCTTGTCATTAAATAAACCATCAAGCAAAGTCTACTCAATGGAGTCTAAAATGGTCCCATTAGTAGGTCAACTTAAATATGCACAAGTCACTTTAGCCACTTTCCCCCAAAAGAAACTAAAGCTTACAATCCTAGTTGCTGACATTCCTGAAAGTTATGGCATGTTGCTTAGTAGAAGTTTCTGTAAGGATTTAGGCAGAGAAATACAACTAGATTGGTCCCACGCCTTGATCCCAATCAATGGAAAGAAAGTCAGGCTAAATCCATAACCCAAGGCAAAGTATATAGTCCTAAAATCAGATGATCCAAGGGCAAAGATACTATATGAAGAAACTAGATTGCATACATATATGCTCATCTAGGAAAAAGAGATAGCCCCTGGAGTTATCTCTCCTGACTTGTCTTCTGGTCTTTGGACTATGGAATTCAAAGGTAGTTGTTCTTCTTCTGGCTTAGGGGCTAGAATTGTTCTTATTTCATCTACAGGGGAGAAGTTTCCTATGGCTTTCAAATTAGTTTTCGACAACACTCATAATATGGCAGAATATGAGGTGCTTCTGCTAGGCCTCGAGACTGCCAAAGAAAAAGGAATCAAAATATTTAGAGTGCTCAGAGACGCAGAATTGGTCGTCAAGCAAATAAGAAATTAGTTTCAAATAAAGAATGGCAAGTTGAGAAAATACCGAAACTTAGTATGGGATCAAATACAGTTCTTTGATGCATTCTCCATAGAAGTGATTCCTCAAGCTCTCAATTCTAAAGCTGACTACCTTGCTATTTCCATAGCTCTATTACTTCCACATCCGAAGTTCAGTAAAGATCGATGTAAGATTGAATTGGTGTATCGACCAAGTGTGCCCAATAATGATAAACATTGGCAGGTTTTTGATGATGATAAACAGATTGTGTCTTTTTTAGAGAAGGCCGATACTTTTGTCAATTTGTTATTTGAAGGAAGTGAGACTTCTATAGAAGATGAAGTGTTACAATTAAAGGGAAATATTATTCTAAGGGGGTTGATTACTCTAGAGAGCCTATTTGATAAACATGATTGTTATTTGAAGAATAAGGCTCAAGAGAACAATCCTAATCTTTCTCAATATGATAAGGTGAACATAGGCACTGAAGATGATCCTAAAACTGTTTGCATCGGCAAAGCATGTTCACCAAATGAAAGAAAGAAGCTCATCACGCTGTTGGTCAAACACAAGGAAGTGTTCACATGGTGCTATGATGATTTGAACAATTTCATGGGTGGGAAATTTCAGCATTATATCACTCTTAAACCTGGGGCTACTCCTTTTAGGCAAAAGCAAAGGTAATTCAATCCTAAAGTTGCTGGTGCTATCTTTGTAGAGATTGATAAGATGTTAAAGGCCAGAATTATATATCCCATTCATTATTAAACTTGGGTAGCAAACATAGTACCTGTGAGGAAAATGAATGGTGAAATAAGGATTTGCATCAATTTTTGCAATCTTAACCAAGCATCTTTGAATGACAACTACCCTCTACCCATGATGGACCATGTTTTGCAAACCGTTGTTGGATCTGAGATGATGTCATTACTTGATGGGTTTTCTGGGTATAATCAGATTCAAGTTGCCCCAGAGGATCAACACAAAACTACTTTCACAATGCCCTGGGGAACCCTGGCTTACAATCGAATGCCATTCGGATTGATTAATGCTGGTGCAATGTTCCAATGTGCTATGGACCTTTCCTTTAGAGATATGAAAAACAAAATTATTATAGTGTACTTGGATGATCTCACTATCTTTTCAAGAAAAAGAGAAGACCATATTCAACATCTGAAGATGGTCTTACAGCATTGCCGTGAATAAGGAATTTCTCGAAACCCTAAGAAGTCCATTTTTGGGGTTACTGAAGGAAAATTGCTAGGGCACATTGTGTCTAAAGATGGGATTCGAATTGATCCTGAACATGTTGAAGTTATCTAGAAGTTCCCATTACCATTAACCAAACCTGTAGTGAGTTCTTTCTTTGGCCAAATCAATTTCTTGAGAAGATTCGTACCAGATTTCTCTAACCACATTGTAGACATGATGAGAGATAAAGTGGTCTTCAAATGGACTGAACAAGACAAAAGGGTATTCCAAGATATTAAAATTGTAATTGTAAATGCTCTAGTTTTAGTTCATCCTGATTTTTCCAAAGATTTCATTATATATTGTTATGCTTCAGAACAACTTTATCTGCTATCTTGACTCAACAAAATGATGATCATATAGAAGCACCTATTGCATTTATGATTGTTCCTCTGAAAAAGCACGAGCTGAATTATTCTCTAGTAGAGAAGAATGCTTATTCAGTGGTCAAGGTAGTAAAACATTTCAGGTTTTATATCCTTAATTTGCATTCTAAGGTTTTCGTATGAGACACTTCAATCAAAACAATTCTTACCCAGCAAGAAATAGGTGTCAATAAAAGGGCTTCTTGGATTGCCAAAGTTCAAGAATATGATATTGATATTAAGCCAACCAAATTGGTACGAGGGAGAGGCTTATGTAAGCTCGTAGCTGAAAATGGCACAGTTGAAGAATCTCCAGAAAAGAATGTTGAGCTACCTCAAGTGTTGTTTTTAGGATTGACAGATGAATGTTTCTTGAATATAGCATATTTTCTTAGATATGGAGAATGTCTGACTCATCTAACTCCAAAAGAGAAAAGAACTATCAAGTTAAAAGATGCAAAATATATCATTTGGGGTAATATTCTCTATAAGAAAGGGCTCGATGGTACGTTCTTGAGATGTGTAGATAAAGAGCAGTAGAAGAAGTTACTCCAAAGTTTCCACAATGAAGCATGTGGGGGACATTTCTCCTCTTAAGTCACCGCATTTAAAATTATGAGGAATTGCTATTACTAACCCAACATGGTCCGTGATGTGGATGAATGGGTCAAGAAATGTGAGTCATGTCAACAGTTTAAAGGGAAAGTACAACTTGTAGCTATGCCACTCAAACCTATGATCATTGAAGAACCATTCCAGCAATGGGGTCTTGATTTTATAGGTCCTATCAATCCACACTCCAGTGTAGGCCACACTCATATTCTTGTAGAAACATATTATTTTACTAAATGGATTAAGGCCATCCCAGTAAAGAAAACCACCTCCGAAGTAGTCTGTGATTTTATCAAACAGAACATTCTAGTGAGATTTGGGGTACCTAATAAGATTGTCATCGACAATGCCACTAACTTCTCTTCTCATGAGATATCATCTTTTTGTTATAAATATGGGATCATCCTTTCCCAAGCATCAGATTACTATCCTTAGGGGAACAGTCAAGCTGAGGCTAGTAATAAAAATATTGTCACCATTCTCTAAAAATTTGTTGATGAAAATCAGAGGACTTGGCATAAACATTTGTATGAAGCATTGTGGGCTGATCACACGACCAAGAAGAGAGCCACCGAGTTGTCACCATTTGAGCTACTTTTTGGTATAAAAGCCAAAGTGCCAATACCATTGAAGCTATCCGCACTTAAACTACAAGATGTACTAGAGAACCAAGAGTTCAGAGACACACTGGAGAAAAGGATCGCTTATCTCACTAAGTTAGAAGAATAAAGAGAAGAAGTGGTTGATAAGATCAAAAAACACCAAACTCAAGTGAAAGAGTTATTTGACAAAAAGACTAGAGTATGACCATTCAATATTGGTGATCTTATGTTACTATGGGAAAAGAAAAAGGAGCTGAAGGGTCCTCATGGTAAATCTGATTCTCTCTCGAGAGGACCATTCTAGATCAGAGGAGCATGTGGAGAGAATTATTTATATCTTGCATACATGGATGGAACACAATTGCCCCTTCCTTATAATGGGCAACATTTAAAGCATTTTAATCAATGAGACAGATTATTTTGTGTCTTTGTATATAGGTTAATTAGGAGTTTTTGGGTGTGTTTCACTTCCTTCTATTTTGTTCTTCTCCTTGTTTCATTTTTGGCTTGTCCGTGCCCTTTGATTTGTTCCATTATTCTCTCCCTTTCATTGACTCTATTGCCCAATAGATGATGCACTGATCTTTTCCAGTTAAAAATCTGAGTTCATCCTGCATCCTTTACAGTCCTTGTGCCCAGTTAGAGCCAATTGTTAACCCTATTTCATGTCTAAATGACAAACCTGATCATGCATTAAACCCTTTTTGCCAAGTCACCTTTCGAGTGTACAATGTCAGTGTCACATTTTTCCCATGTGAGTCCTTCAAATAAATTATTGTTGAGATGTCACAATCTACTTCCCTCCATTGAACTTTGTACAACACTATAGATGAGGGTCACTCATTATTTCACTCAGGTTCTTAGGTGCTCTTACCTAGTTCGTGACATTTTATGAAAATAATTAAATTTGGATATCTATGATAGTTGGTGGAAAAGTGTTTTTATGGCAGTGTTTACAACATCATTTCACCTAATATGGCCAGTTTCTAGATCAAGAAGCCTCATGGCTTGGAAGATTTCAAACTTTCAAAATTTTGTCGACACTTTGTGGATACAATTAAAATAGGAGTTCTATGCGCATTGGAGAAAAATCATCTAACTAGAATTTTTATGTCGACATTTTAAGTTCCACATAAGTTCCATACATTTTAAGACTTTAGAAATTTCTACATAAGTGCAACCTACTGGAGTAAAGACCAAGTTCTACTATCATTGCCAAACATTCTCCTCACGGATGTAAGCACCTACTGAAGAGAATTCTGTATATCAAAAAATTTGGATTTATAAATGGAAATGATCAAACAATGAAATGCAATAACCTAAACCCAAATCATTCAATACCTCGAAGATGCAAGATGAGCTCGATTGATTGATTGCTTTGTTGTGTTGATTGCTCGATTCTGCAGCATTATGTTGGTAGAGAGATAGGTGATGGTGATGGTTGATGGTTGATAGATGCAAGCTAGATGGATTGAAAGAGGATGGATAATGGCTTGAGATGAAAATTCAGCAGAGTGAGGTTGCATGAAGAAGAATCATCCATTTCTCCTCTAATCTCTTCTCTAATGTCCCAAATGGCTCAAAAGAGGCTTGCTTTATAGGATTGGCTTGGTTTCAATGGATGGCTAGGATCAATTAGGGCTTTAGATGAAATGGATGGATAGGATTAAGTTAGGTTTCCTTGCACATTAATAAATTGTAGTCATGTGACATGTGGCAAGGGAAGATAAGGCTTAGGTGTGCTTGTGTAGATAAATACTAAAATTAGCTCCCATTAGTTGTGCATGTGAAGGATAAAAGTTGTAACACATGATTGACTGGACAAGTGTTGGAATGTGATAAAAGATGAGGACTTAATTCAAATAAAATATTTGAATTAGTTGTGATATGAGTTGGATATTAATTAAATAAATAAAATTTATATAATTAATTGGATAAATGAATAGGATGGGATAAGATATGATGTGGAAATTAATCAAATAAATAAAATTTATTTAATTAATTGGATAAATGAATA
Source organism: Cunninghamia lanceolata (assembly GCA_027924645.1). Taxonomy (NCBI): domain Eukaryota; kingdom Viridiplantae; phylum Streptophyta; class Pinopsida; order Cupressales; family Cupressaceae; genus Cunninghamia; species Cunninghamia lanceolata. Next base: position 3,685,497 of record BSBN01000236.1, read on the forward strand.
CGATGGGATAAGATATGATGTGGAAATTAATTAAATAAATAAAATTTATTTAATTAATTGGGATGAGGATAAGATAAATAGAATTATGCTTGTGAAATTAATTAAATAAATAAAATTTATTTAATTAATTGGTTAAGTGGGATAAGGATGGGATTAAAATGGGATTTAATTAAATAAATAAAATTTATTTAATTAATTGGCTAATGGATTAGGGAAATTAGGACAAAATGCTACAAGATGTCTAGGATAATGTTTTTAACTAGGTGTTGCTAGACATAGACAAATTTGGGACAAATTTGGGTGTCTACATTTTGCCTCTCTTTGAGATGATGTTTGAGATGATGAGCTTTATGTCAAGTAACATCATTTCAAAGAAGTTAAGGTATGGATAATGGATAGGGATGATGATGATGTAGGAAAGATAGGATGATGATGCCCCCTCGAGAGGATAGGTGGGTTGGACAAACACGGGTAGGCTCTCGAAAAGAAATGGTTTGGCTACAAAAGAAAGATAAGGGGATAGATAGAAGAAATGATGATACGTTATGCTGCAATGGAAGGTGAGCAACCATGATGTTTGATATAGCACTAGACGTTATGCACCAAGGTACAAGGAACCAGGGTGATGATGTGTCTCATGCCCTAGTGTAATACAACCTTCTCTAACGTATGAGGAATTAAACTTAGAGCATTGAAGTCCTAATGCACAAAAGGTATGATATGACCTTAAATGCAAAGGATAGTGCAAAAAGCTATTCCAACATACACAAGATATGAATATTAGCTGGAAAGTTACAGATGTGATACAAATGCAAGATAAAATAATAACACACAAGCAAGCAAGCAAGCATGCACAAATGATTCAAAAACAAACAAAGTATTGCCCCTGTCAAGCTGTAAACCAATGATTAATTGTTTGATTGTTTTGTTGTTGAGAGTGTTGTCATAGTAGGGAAAGCTATATCCCTAGATCAACACAGGGTTGTTTGCTGAGTTGGTTGGCTAATTGGCTAATTGATTTGGCTTACAACAAGGCTAGGATCAAGACCATGGATTGCATTTGGATAACTTGGCTTGATTGATTAACTTGATTGGTATGGATTAAGGATGGGCTTGCATTTGGATCTTTGTTTGGAATGGTTGGAAGATGATGAAATGATGGATGATTAGATTGATATGATTTGATTTGATGAATGGATGATTAGATGATATGTGGTGGATTGAGCTACTTTTGATTTGTTGGAGTGATTGGATTTGTTTTGATGGCTAGCTTGATGTGCTTTGATTTTGATGTTTGCTATTGCTGGGTTGATTGTTTTGATGATTGGATTGTTTTGAATGATGATAGTGATGGTGTGATGATTAGAGTGTCAATTCAATCTAAGCATAAGCAAGTGTTCTCAATGTGCTCAAAGGATGTAAAACAAACAAGGTATTGCCCTTGTCAAGTCATAAACCAATAATTAATTGTTTGTTTGATGATGATAGATAGTGTTGTCATTGCGGGGAAAGCTATATCCCTAGATCAACACAAAGATGTGGGAATGCTATATCCCATTGATGATGATTGATGATGATTATGACAAGATTAGGATCAAAAACTTGTTGATTTGATTAGATAATGTTCCTTGATTGATTAGCTTGCTTGATATGGATTAGTGTGACTTAGATTTAAGATCATTGCTTAAATTGATTGGATTGATATGATTGGAAGAAATGATTGATTGAAATGGATGAATGAATGTTATTGATAAGAAGAATTGATGATTATGATGATTTGATTTTGATTGAATGGAGTTGTTTTGAATGATGTGATTGGTTTTATTACTTGGATTTTTTGTTGGATATTTGATTTTTTTTTTTTTTTTTTTTTTGTGTTTTTGAAATATTTTAATTTTTTTTGTTTTGAATGTCAATGGATTTACAATCTGGGTAGCCTTTGTGCTAGATACCAATGACAAGGGGAAAAACCAAGGCTAGATGCAAAGGATGGATAAAAGGATGGGCTCATAGTAAACGAGATGGAAGACTCATGAGGTTGGATGGGATGGAAGGTTCATGAGAGTTGGATGGATAGGTAGGCTATAGTGGAAAGCTCATGATAAACAAATGGAGATAAGCTATAAGATAGAAAGCTCATGATAAGGGTATACCATAGTGGATGGATCATAAGGGAGCTAGGATGTGATCTCGAAAGGCTATGTTGCATAGGAAGAATAACTTGCCCCATTCTAGGTGGTAATGCTTTGGATTTTTACATGACAAAGTTCATGACAATGAGATGATAAGATTAGATTTTACATGATTCTTATGATGATAGAATGACATGATGGATTGGTTTAAATGGGATGGATAAATGGTCAATGGATAGGACTTAGTTTGGAAAGAAGGTATGTCAAGAAATATCCAAACATGTTTCAACATTTTGCCCCTATGTCTTCATCAAAATCACAAGGCGGAAGGATGGGTAAATGGGTTTAATAGGATAGGCATGTTTATGTAATGGCTAAGGATGGTAGGATGGTATGGTAATAGTTTGGAAATGGATAGGTTGGATGAGACAATGTGCCCCCAAGTGTAAGTGACATAGAAGATCAACCTACACATGACGCCTGTTTGCCAGGTTTTCATCATGGTACTTATCCAAGGCACCTATTTACCAGGTTTTCACCATTGGACGAAGGGATTTCTCTTTACTTTTTTGATTTAGATTTTTTTTTTTTGCTTTTAGATGGGTTGACAATTACACATGGCGCCTGTTTGCCAGGTTTTCACCATGGTAATGGATAGGAGGGACTCAAGTGTCTAGTTCGATGGATGTTGGTAGTCCCGTTAGAGATGGATGTCATCACATGGACCATGTCATTATGCTCATAGATGTTGGTAGAAGGATTGCATAGATGAGAGATGGATTAGGTAGATAATGGATGATGATGAAAGCTTTGTGTAAGGATGGGGGATAGTGGATTATGATGTGGATTATATAGGCTTATGGAATAAAGATAGATGAAAATGTTGTGCCAAAGCATGGAGGAGATATGTAGGATAATGGATGGAAGATGGGGAGATGTAGTTATGTGGAGGTGCTACGGAATGGAAGGGAACCATGACCACCGGCTGCACACACCGTGATAAACATTGAAGCTTTTGATGAGATGGTGGTGTAGGAAGCAATGGAGATGTTTGCTTAGGAGATGGTTGATGAAGTGATTTAGGAACCCACATAGATTTAGTATTTTTAGTGCTTTTGTTTTTCTTGTGGGATTTTTGAAGGGAATGGAAGTTTTGGATGGAAGTAGGCTTTTGGATGGAGGTAGGTGATTGGGATTCTTGAGATGTAGATGAGGATGCCTCATTTGCTTTGCTAGCTATTTGCTTAGGAACCCAAACCATTTTGCTTTTGGGCTTTGCTTTTGAAGGTATGAGCTTGGATAGCTTTGTGAGTGTACTTTGCTTAGAAGATGGATGATTTAGAGACTTTTCACATTGATGGCCTAAGGCATGAGGGTCCTTAGGAGTTTTAGTTGGATTTTTGGCTTTATAAGTAGAGGCATCAAAAAATTTTCTTTTGAATCCCATGGGGTGGGTGGAGTGGATGGAATGAGTGGAAGCTTTATGCTTAAACGATGTGTTCTTTTGTTTGCCATGATTAGGGATGTAAGGATACTTATGAATGATAGGTATGTTAGGTGTTGGAAGCAATGGTGGCAAGGTAGATGGAGGGATATTTGGAGTTGGTAAAAGTGGAGGCAGAGTGGATGGTGGAAGGTGTACAGTCACATACTTTTGACATTTATAGGATGATGGAGGTGGAATGGCAACATTTGTTTTGGGTAGATGATGGGGGGTGTGATGGAAAGTGATAGGTTTAGGATGCATGAAGGGATTACCAACATCTTGGCCTTTTTTACCTTGGGGTGTGTATCCAAGGCCATATGAGCATGGAGGAACTTTGACATGGTTTGGCTCCAAAATTCCTTGTTCATAAAGGCCTAGACCTTTGCCCTGGTAGTTCATGTTTTGGAGTATGCGATTGACTATAGGACTAGGTATGCTTTGAACATTAGACTTGAGTTCTTTATTGGATGGAGAAGGTGAAGTGGATAGAGGTTGTTTTTGTCCTAAGGAGGAACATTCATGGATGAATGTGGTAAGACCACTAGGGCATGATGGTGGATTTGAAGTGGAGTTGATGGTGGATGTGGAAGGAGGATCATTAGGATCTTGATTAGCATTAAGTTCATGTAGATCCCAGTTATTTGTTTGATCTTTTATGTTTACTTGGGGGACAAGTGTCTCATCATGACAAGTGGATGTTTGCTCATTATGGATAGGGCTAGATGGCGGATGACTAGGAGCAATTTGGATATCTCACTCATGGATGGGTATAAGATTATGGATAGGATCAAGGTGTTCATGGATAGCTTCTTCATAGGTATCATCTTGATCATAAAGAAGGTAAATGTTATGGATGGGTTGCATGAAAGTGTTTTGATCTTGAGTTGGATTAGGGCTTAATGTTTCCACATGCTTAGGATTAAACCTTTGACATACCTCTTGGGTTTGGATGAAGGGAAGTGGAAGGCTCTTGGATAGGCTCTTGGTCAACAACATAAGAACATGATGACTCTTGACTTGGATTAATGATAGGAGGCTCTTGAATAGGCTTGATGGATTGTAGGTCACATGATGGGCTTGAAGGGCTAGGTATGTTAAGTGAGGACTCTTGGATAGGCTCAAGGATAGGTGGACCACATGATGAGATTATATGATTGGACATGACCTTTGGAAGTTCTTTGGTAGGCTCATGAATGGATGTTTGACATGGAGGTAGTTTATTCCTAGCTAGTAGCCAATGGATCACATCCTTCGCAAGGGTATGAGCAATAATAGCGGATGATGTTGTAGTCTTAGGACTAGGATTAGGTTGAGGGCTAATTGGATTGGACAGATTAGGATTTGGATTGGATGAAGGGATAATCTTACCACAATTTATGAGGTTTGTGATCAATCTCTTAAGTTTGACACAATTTGTTGTTGTATGGCCCTTATACCTATGGTATGCACAATAATGGTTTTCATTATACCAAGGGGGTTTCAGGATTGGTTCGAAAGGTTCTATCAGTGGTAGCTCAATCAAATTTGCTTGGACCAATTGTTGTACAGTTATGTCCAAGGGATCTTGTGGTGGAAGATTTGTAGAACATGGGGATGAAGGTGATGAAGGTTGGTGAACCAATGGACTAGGGGTAGGATCACATGGTGGTGTTCGGATAGGATTAGTTGGCTCATGTGTTGGCATGTGATTGGATGGTGGAGGCCACTCTAGACTAGGGGTAGGATCACATGGTGGTGTTGGGATAGGATTAGTTGGCTCATGTGTTGGCATGTGATTGGATGGTGGTGGCCACTCTAGATTGGTATCTCCCTTGTCAAAGGTAATTAGATCTTGCATAGGATAACTTGGGCTTACTTGATTTATGTACAAGGGACCACTTGGACTTGGATGTGCTTCTTGTTGTAAAGGTGGACTTAGATCTATCAATGGTGCTTGGTGGTCTTGTTGAAAAGGTGTACTTGGACTTACTTGATTTATGTACAAAGAGCCATTGGGACTTGGATGTTGTTCTTGTAATATCACTTGATTGCTTTGTGGATGGGCTTGGTAGTGCATTGGAACGGTGGCATGAGGGATTGGATAAACTTGAGGTGGATGTTCATAGGTTTGAGGTGGAATTTGTTAAGGTTGGGATGGTGTTTGGACTTCTTGTTGTGATATGATTTGTTGTTAATGTTGGTAAATGTGTTGATGTGATGATGATGGAGGGGTTGCATAGGATAATGATTGTTGTGATATGGATTGATATGAATAAGGGTTGTGATAAGTTGATAAAGGGCTGATATGACATGTGGATGAATTTGGTTGAGATGAAGTGGGATAAGTTGATGCAGAATTGATTTAATGTGTGGATGGATTAGATTGGTATGAAGTGGGATAAGTTGATGTGGAATTGATTTGATGTGTGGATGGATTGGGTTTTGGACTTGTCTCATCCTCATCAATAAAGATATATCCTCCTCAAAGTATAAACTTGGTCTTAGGAGGAGAGGCTCCTTTAATTGTGATTTTGGGCTTTGTTTCTTCATGACTTGGATTAGGAGAATAGCCACCTTTAATTGTGATTGGTTTCTTCTCATGATTTGGATTGGGAAGATAGCCACCTTTAATTGTGATTGGTTTCTTCTCATGATTTGGATTAGGAAGATAACCACCTTTAATTGTGATTGGTTTCTTCTCATGATTTGGATTAGGAAGAGGGGCTCCTCTAATTGTGACCTTAGGCTTTGGTTTTATTTCATTATTTGAATTAGAGGGGTAGCCTCCTTGAATTGTGATTATAGGCTTAGGTCTTGTCTCATGATTATAAGGATAACCCCCTTGAATTGTCACCTTAAGCTTGGGATTTGTCTCATGATTAGAGGAATAGCCCCCTTGAATTGTCACCTTAGGCTTGGGATTTGTCTCATGATTAGAGGGATAGCCCCCTTGAATTGTCACCTTAGGCTTGGGATTTGTCTCATGATTAGAGGGATAGCCCCCTTGAATGATTATGACCATCTTGACAAGTGTTGACTAGGACTAGGTTGATGATGATGTAGAGATGATTTGGAATGAGTATGGATGTGACTAGGATATGTTTAGAATAAAATTGATTTGGGTATGATTAGGATATAATGTGGAATGACAAAATTGGGTGATGTGGATCAAATGTAGGATGAATTGTTTATGTGTTTGGTGTTTATAGCTTGATTTGGTAATGTTCAAACAAATGATTATGCATATACACACATGAATCACTCACGCAAGACACATAAGCAATTGTTGACTTTGAAAATGAAATGTGATGATTATGCAAGCACTTGAAAACACATCACAAGCCTAATGTCTAGTCAAGTGGGATATGGCCAATTAGGTCTTAGGCTACCTATTGCACAAGGTTGACTAAGGAATTGAAAGTGAAATCCTACCACACAGCCAGGAGAAAGGGGTAACCCACCCTTCACCTTCACTTCCCAAAGGTATAAAGTTCTTTGGGGCTTAGCCAAGAGTGACAAGATTTTCAACTCCCAATGAGGGTGTCTTTCGATTCAACCTTGATTGAGGTCATCCCTTGGAGTGGTGTGTCTCCAAGCAGGCCTCCTAGATAGGATTTACAAAAGCAAACCAAGTGCGGTGTCACTTGATTCACACTCGCAGTTGTAAATTAACCCTTTAGAGAATGAAATATGTGGAAGACAATTCAAGCACTTGTTCTTTTTAGATCCTAAGTCCAAAATGTGATGGAAGACACTTGTTCATTTTAACCCAACTTCAATATGTGATAGCAAACAAGTTGTTCGTTTTATGCCCAAAGTCCAAATGTGTGATCAAGCAAGATTGGAAGATAAGAGATGAAATGATTGCACCTAGTTAATTTTCTATCCAATTTGTTGTAGATGTTGATGCCAATGCTGCTCTAGCTCCTTAGATGCACCTACAAGTCACCAAATCGCAAAACGACCAAGTAAACTTGCATAGAAGGTGATTATGTGAAAAAGATGAAATCTGGTAAAATCTAATTAAAATGATCTGATACAAGAGAATAGATTGCATAAACAGAAGATTCAAGAGATTTTAAGCAATTTGAAAAAAAGTTTCGCTGAAAAACAATCAAAATTGCTCAAGTTATGCTCAAATGAAGTTTGTAATGAACCAGAACTTTGACTGATAAAAAAGCCTAAAAAATGGTATAGTCACCTAATAAAAGTAGTACAGTTGTGAAGTTCATCCTCCCAGCTTTCCAACGAGTCCTTGTCTGTGTGATTTGGCCTCCGTATGTGAAAGTTATGATAGAAACACCAAGATACACAATGACAACTACCAAAACCAAGTTACAGTTGCCAGATGCGATTTACTGTTGATTATAAGAGATCTGAATTTTGTGATAGGTGATATCCTGCAGATCATATGAAACTTAGAAAACACTAGATGCAATCTTTCTGGGCTTGTAATCGATGCGGATGAATCCAGAAGCGACCGATTGCAGCCTAAAAGCGATCTGTATCTGCAAAATGACAGTTGAAACACAAAACCCTATTCTACACAGGCGAGCACTGTCAATTCATAAGCGATTCATTTATACCAAAAGCAGGTACTTTCTAGACAAAAGTGATTCAAATCATGCCAAAGGCGATGTCTGTCCGGATAAAAGTGATCCACAAAAACACTATATGCAGCTGATTTAAGTGCAGAAGCGACGCGGATATTCAGAAAGCGGCGAATTTTTGCTCATAAGTGATGCAAAAATGGATGAAAGTGACATGTAATAGCTCATATGCGACTAACAAAAAGCCAAAAGTGATGCATAATAGCCCAAAAGTGATCTGGAAAGTTTTAGGAGATGGAATGCAAATGTTAACCATAAGCGACCAAGTTTACCATATGAGATCGCTTTTTGTTCAAAAGCGAGCTAAATTTTACCAAAAGCTTATGACTGTTTGATTAAAAGTGAGCCAAATTTGACCATAAGTGATTTCTGTTTGATCAAAGGCGAGCTGATTTAGCCCTGGCGACTGTTGTTTGATCAGAGGCGACCTAAATTACCAGAAGCACATTTTTGCAGTCCAGTTATTGTTTTCTTCGCCAAATGCTCCATTTTTCATCAAATTTAGCCAAATTTATACTAAAAATTTATGGAAACAGCATCCCGGACACAATGGTGAGGTTATATTTGGGATAAGAGATCATCTACATACATTTTTAGCCAAATCTTTGCAAACTAGGGTTAGAAAAATGCAAATTTTTGCTACAAAAGCTTGCAAAAATGAAAGATTGGCACTCCAAGAGATCTAAACTTCATAAAAACAACTCAAACAAGAGAGGTTAATCAAGGACATGAGTCCCACCGGGCGTGCCAAATGTATATCGAAAAATTTGGATTTATAAATGGAAATGATCAAACAATGAAATGCAATAACCTAAACCCAAATCATTCAATACCTCGAAGATGCAAGATGAGCTCGATTGATTGATTGCTTTGTTGTGTTGATTACTCGATTCCGCAGCATGAAGTTGGTAGAGAGATAGGTGATGGTGATGGTTGATGGTTGATAGATGCAAGCTAGATGGATTGAAAGAGAATGGATAATGGCTTGAGATGAAAATTCAGCAGAGTGAAGTTGCATGAAGAAGAATCATCATTTCTCCTCTAATCTCTTCTCTAATGTCTTCTCTAATGTCCCAAATGGCTCAAAAGAGGCTTGCTTTATAGGATTGGCTTGGTTCCAATGGATGGCTAGGATCAATTAGGGCTTTAGATGAAATGGATGGATAGGATTAAGTTAGGTTTCCTTGCACATTAAGAAATTGTAGTCATGTGACATGTGGCAAGGGAAGATAAGGCTTAGGTGTGCTTGTGTAGATAAATACTAAAATTAGCTCCCATTAGTTGTGCATGTGAAGGATAAAAGTTGTAACACATGATTGACTGGACAAGTGTTGGAATGTGATAAAAGATGAGGACTTAATTCAAATAAAATATTTGAATTAGTTGTGATATGAGTTGGATATTAATTAAATAAATAAAATTTATATAATTAATTGGATAAATGAATAGGATGGGATAAGATATGATGTGGAAATTAATTAAATAAATAAAATTTATTTAATTAATTGGCTAAGTGGGATAAGGATGGGATTAAAATGGGATTTAATTAAATAAATAAAATTTATTTAATTAATTGGCTAATGGATTAGGGAAATTAGGACAAAATGCTACAAGATGTCTAGGATAATGTTTTTAACTAGGTGTTGCTAGACATAGACAAATTTGGGTCAAATTTGGGTGTCTACAAATTCTTTTCAGAAAATGCTTTAAAGACAAAGATTCAGTTGCATCAATAAAGACAGTGTAAAATTTGCAAAAGTATCATCATGAAGTACAAATCTCAGGACTATGAATATGCTTCGATGATTGACACTATGCTTATGAAGGTGTATGACACTAAAATAGGACACATCAACCTGCAGAACATTTGAAAATCATTAACAAAAGGAGATCGGTCAAAGTTGTCCCACAAGATAGCTGAAAGTGGTCTAGTTGATGCGGCTTGCTTTCCTATAGCAGTGCAATGTCCATAATTAGTGATAGAATGTGTAAAAAGGTACAACCCTGAAGCTAGAGAAATTAGGACTATTGATGGGTGCTTGATGGCCAAGCTTGATGGAATTTCCATTGCCATCATTCTCTGGTTGCCTTACAAGGAAAAATTCACTTGTATTAATAAGCAAAAAGCCTACAAGTATTTCAGTTATAACAGAAGAAAATGTTTGAAGAACTTAGCTAAAGAATGGATGGTGAAATCCAGACGTGGACAGTCTCAGCTTCCCAAGATGCTTCATCGCTCTCTTTTTATTAAATAAATCTTTCATCTAATAGTCCTACTCCACATATTAACAGGCAGTCTCGATTGAACTAAGTTTGAGATGTGGATGTACCTTTTCATCATGGTCATACCAGCTAGAAAACAATTCATTGATTGGGGCCGTCTTATTACTGATTGCATACATAATCAGTTGATCCACTTCAAGACAATTGAATGATTTCACATGTCTTCCTATTTGATATATGCAATCGCTAATTTGAGATCATGGCCAGGTTTGAGTACTATTGGTGTTCTGAATAAGGAGACACAGATTTACAACTACTACAAACAACTGTAGCTAGAGGAGAGTTTTATGTATTTTAGATGAGTGAATGATGCCTTTACAATGCTAGCAGTGAGGCTACTTCAAGGAAATATGGCTATTAGAATATCAAAAGAAGTGGCACTATTGATAAAGAAGTACGGAAGTTACTTCATTCAGTTTCTGAGATTCACCTACCTTCGATTAGGAGGATTTGATGGCTATCCTTATAAGTAGCCAAAATACGTGGATGATAAACTTGTTTTGATCGAGCTTTGTAGACAGCTAGTGTCAGTCCAAAGGAAATGTAGAGATAAGAAGAACAAAAGAGTTACCTTCCCTATTTGCCTCAGTCATTACAGATGTGAGTATAGCTCAAGAGCAGAAAATGTAGAGAAGGCTCTAGCTAAGATCAATTTGTACACATACCAGATGAGATTCCCCTTTGATAGTAAAGACTATGTCAAGAATAATCTAAAACTCAGTCCTAGGTATCTTCATTTCCATAATATTGAAGACTTTTGGGAAGACTGTGAAGATGAATTCGAAGTCAAAAAAAAAGATTGGACAAGATTCATTGTGAAACAAATTTGTGATTTCAACATGGAATGGATCATTGACGTCATTGAAGATGATGAATTAGATCTAATTGATCCCATCTATTTTGAAGTGATCCAGGCTCAGCCTATTTCTACTATGAATTGTGTAGATCCAGAGGTTAGAGATGTCAGAGAAAGAACCAGTTTTGTGATTGAGAAGTCAGAAGCTTGGATCAGAAAGAAGATAGCACAAATGACTTATACAAGATCAACAAGTAGAAAGGAGACACCGAGGAGAAGAAGTGGCCATTAGGAAAGTTCTACTTCATCAGTTCCTTCTCATACACCAGCTATGGATGCTCTTTCTCATAAGAATACTCAAGGAAGCAGTGGAGAGAAGATCCTCCAAGAAGGAATAATCTCCAAAACACATGCGAAGATGACCCCAGATAGAAGAAGAAGAAATCAAGATCAAAGGATAGAGATGTGGACTCTACTTCAAGAGAAGAGAAAGAACAAGAGCCAGTAGAAGTCCTAGATGATTCAAGGTTTGATGAGGGCATACCAACTATGTCACCTTCAAACCTCATTGAATCCCCTCATCATGAAGTACAACATCCTACTTCAATTATGGAACCTTCTTCCAAAAGGAATCTAGTATATCAAGCAGAAGAAGTTAGAGAGCGAGAAATCTTACTAGTACCTAGACAACAAAGTCTCCAAAAAAGTAATGTACAAGAGCTCTCAGAAAATCTTTCCCTCCCATGGTTGGAACAAAGTCTATTGAAAAAGAGAGAAGGTTGGAGGAGCTAGTTGTTCCTGAATTCAATATAGTATATGATCTTTTCAGGACATCTAAGAAACTGAAAAAGATCAAAGTGACCTCAATAATAAAGACTGATTTAAATTTAGGAAATATGTGTCTAGAGATAGCTCGGCCCATCTCTAAAAAAAATGTAAATGAAGCCACCCCTACAGATTTTGTTATGACAAAAATTGATATGGATCCATCTACTCATGAAGGTGACATACAGAACTTCAATGTGGTATCCACAAAGCTAGTGGAAAGGACTGAGAAAGAGAAGCAGTCAAAGGATCAACTGAAACAACAAGTGCAGAATTTGTCTTCCTACTTAAAGTCCGTAGTTGAGACTTCTACCATGCCACTCAATGTTGATCATCGATCAATCATCTCGGGCATAGAGGAAGAAATTGAAAGAGGTGTTATTCATCATATCCAAAAATACCAGGTTATAGCAAAATGACCAAAAGTTGGGTGGAGAAGGTCAAGTCCATTGCATCCGATTTCTTTGTTAAAGCAAAGTTTGTTCATGATGAAGCCTTAGTCAAGAAGCAGACCATTGAAAAGGACCTAAAAAGTGTTAGAAAAGAAGAAGCATCTTGGAAAGATATCATGAATGATTTTAGGAAGATGATGGAGATTAATATTAACATCTTTGTAGCAAAGAAAATCCTACCTAATACAACAGAGAACTACTTAGAAATCTGGTTGGAAAGTATAAGTTGGAAGTTGATAATTATCAACCAAGTTTCAATAGAGCAAGAAAAGATTATAATTTCTTGTGATCAAGTGTGTGCAAAACTCCAAAATCAGCTCAGCACCATCCTCCCAAGTGCATCATTGATGGAAGATTCACAAGTGATAAAAAATGGTTTTCAAAATAAGGTTGATCAACAACTCTTCAACAGAGAAGTCTTCAATGAAAATGCAATGGACAAATTGATTGATACCTATACTTCCTTGAAGATTTATATTTCCCAAATACCGAGTATGGTGTTAGAGTTGAGCAACATCTATGGGAACCTAAAGACCTGGAAGATGAGGATAGCTAACATCCTAATTCCTAAAGGCAAATCTGTTACTCCAGCCATCAAACGTTTCAGAATGTTCAAAGAAAAAGAATCCAGTCAATAGAATCAATTTCTAGAATCAGCAGCTCCATCAATGACACCTTCGACAAACATGGAATAAATGTGGTGTTGCATATTGTATAGCTCTCATTTTTTATGTGTGTGTATGGCTAGCGTCATGTTTTTGGCTCGTTTTGTAAATAATCTTCATGATTGAGTTTTTCCTATTCAAGTCTAGTCTTCATCTCTTTCATTGTAAAGTAAGGTTTATCCTAACTCTTTCTCTCAAAGTAGTTATTTCTTAAGTGCCAAAATTGGATAGTTACTCTAAGTAACTATCTTTTTGAAAAGAAAGTTAGTTATTTCAAGTTGGTGCACTTAAAGAGATAGTTATACTAAGTAGTTATAAAAGTGGTTAAGGTAGTTACCTTAAGTGGTTACTAGCCTCACCTATATATACTTCTTTGTAATTCAATCAAAGGGTTCCACTTTTTTGCAAGGCATTGTATGAAGGACTCGAATAGTATGATTCAAGAAAGAAAGCAATAGAGAAATGTTTTGAATGTGTGTTCAATACAATCTCATGTGTTCTTAATATTCTTATGTCTCATCAATGATAACCATTTGCTTTTCTTTAAATATTGCATGTGGAAAAGATTATCATGTCAAGTTTTGGTATCTTAACTTGAATGTGTGGAAATTAAATTGATAAGATTATTTCTCATTTGTTCATTAGCTTTTGTTATACATTTTGTTCCTAAAACCCTAGAAAATCCATATAAACCCCCCATCATATGGGGGAGCTGCCCCTCTCAAATGCAGAGAGGAATCACTATTATTTTGTGATTCTTCAACTGTTGTGAACATTTTGTTGCTGATCAAAGGGCAAAATAGAGTTATTCACAAAGATTACTTAAGAGTAACAAATCTATTCACCAATAGTATTATAAACCATATTCAATTTTGATAATACATTGTGTGGGTTTCTGAGTGTGGGGTTTTTTACTCGATAAGGGTTTTCCCCACTATATATCTTGTCTCTCTTCTTCTGTCTTCTTTCTGGTTTTATGTGTATTGCTGCAATATCTCTGTTATATGTTTCATGTTGTTGTAATTGTAAAAGGTAAATTGAATTTACATAGCTCTCCCCTCATTAGATTAGTGTAGGAAGCAATTTCTGCACACCTAGCTTCCTTTCAGCTGGTATCAGAGCTTGATCACCTTTGGTCCTAGTTGTTGGGTAGGGGTTTTTTGAGTTCATCTTAAGTTGAGTGGGAGTCTGTATAGAGTATTCTGAATCTTATTGCAACAAGGAGATGGCAAGCACATCCGGAAAGATAGAGGTGGAGAAATTCAATGGCACTAATTTCAAGCTGTGGAAGCTCAAGATGGAAGACATGCTTGTTTATCGAGACCTCTGGGAAACTATTAGTGGCACAAAACTAGCTGTAATGTCACAAGCTGACTAGAATCTCAAGGATTGGAAGGCTAAGGATCTCATAAGACTTAGTCTTGCTGATTCTGTCCTATTAAATGTCCATGATGAGGCTACTACAAACTTGCTTTGGAAGAAGTTGGGAGATGTGTATCAAGCCAAATCCTTGGTTAACAAACTTTTCCTGAGAAAGAAGTTGTATTCTCTTCGAATGGAGGATGGAGGATCTATTGTAGAACATATGAATCCTTTCAACATGCTGATTGCACAATTAACATCCGTTGGTGTGAATATGGAGGAGGAGGATTGTTGTATGACATTTCTTTGTTCTTTGCTAGACTCATGGGATCATCTTGTCATGGCTATTGGAAGCACCATATCCAGATTCAAAATGGATGAAGTGGTTTCTTCGCTGTTGTCTGAAGAGATGTAGAGAAAGTCTTCTGAGGCAGCTGAAGAGGCTCTTGTAGTTTGTGGAAGACCCAAGGAGAAAGGGAAAAAGAAGGACAAGAAAGCTGAGAAGGGTAGATCCAAATCCCATGGGAGATCTAAATCTCCTGGAAAGTCCAAGGCTCTCTGTTGGAACTGTGGTAAATCTAAGCATTTCTGAAAGGAATGCTAAAAGGAAAAGAAAAAGAAGAAGAAGAACCCATATTCAGATTCTCACAAGTCACAAGATAATGGTGATGCTTTCATCACAACCCTCGAAACCCATGCATCTAATGATGTGTGGCTGATTGATTCTGGTGCATCATTCCACATGACCTCACATTAAGACTGGTTTACTAAGTATGAGGATTTCGATGGTCGAAAGGTGTACCTGGGTGACGACTCTCATCTGAAGATTGTTGGTCATGGAAGAGTCTCTATTCGATTCCCTGATGGATGAGTGAAGGGGATCTCTAGGGTTATGCACATCCCAAGCTTAGCATGGAGCCTACTTTCTGTAAGTATGTTGAATGATGCAGGTGTGCAGGTTGTCTTTTTGAAAGAAGATTGCAAGATGACTAGAGGAGCTATGGTGCTTGCTAAGGGTACTAGGAAAAATACTCTATTTTAGTTAGAGGCATGCATTTCACAATGCAATAGTTCTTCTGACTCAAGGAAGAGGGCAGAAGTAACTTCATCCCCACCATCTAAATGAGTAGTGAAGAAATCTGTTGTATCTAGTCCTGATGTTTTGTATTCATGCCTTGGAAGTTAAGCTTCCTGCTGAAAAGATAGTGTTATGGCATAAGAGATTTGGCCACATTGGTGAGAAGGGCCTTAGAACCCTAAAAGATAAAAACCTTGTTGAGGGGTTAGATGATTGTAATCTTGAGTTTGATTTTTGCAAACATTGCATATATGGAAAACAAAACCGTGTTCAGTTTTACTCGAGTTCTCATAAGTCTTCTGGTGTGTTGGACCTTGTTCATTCTGATGTATTTTGTCCTATTAATGTTCCCTCACTATCAAAATATGTATATTTTGTATCTTTTATAGATGATTACAGTAGAAGGACATGGATATATTTTCTCAGAAGGAAATTTGAAGTCTATAGTAAGTTTAAGGAGTTTAAAGCCTTTGCTGAAAATCAGACTGGTAAAAAGATTAAGTGTTTGAGAACTGACAACGGTGGCGAGTTTTGTTCTATAGAATTGATAAATATTGCAAGGAACTTGGGATTCAAATACATAAGACAACTCCATACACCCCACAGCAAAATGGAGTTGTAGAGAGGATGAACATGACACTAATGGAGAAGGCTAGGAGTATGCTTAGTGGAGCTCACCTAGAACAAAAGTTTTGGGCTGAAGCTGTTGCCATTGCTTGCTATCTGGTAAATAGATCTCCTACATCAGCTCTTGTTGGAAAGACACCCATGGAGGTGTGGTCTGGTAGAAAGCCTTCAATAAGGCATATTCATGTTTTTGGTTGTGAGGCATATGCACATGTGCCTAGAGAGAAGTGGTCATAATTGGAGAACAAAGCTGTTAAGTGTATCTTCATTGGCTATGGTGTCGGTGTGAAAGGATATAATATTTGGGACCCTGTGGATGAAAAAGTGTTGTATAGAAGAAGTGTCATCTTTAGAGAGATAACACCTTCTTCCACTATTTTACAGCCAGAAGAAAAAGAAAAGAAAGAGGATGTTGTTAAGTTTCCTACTACCCCTGAGAAGACTGAACAGAAAGAAAATGTTGGACCTGATGATGAGGAGAGCTCTAGCAGCTCTGAAAGCTCATATGAAGAAGTTAAACCTCAACTTCAGCTCTTGAGGAGGTCTACACGAATAAGAAAGCAACCTAAAAGGTTTAGTTTGATTCTAGTTGTGCTTTTTCTTTACTTACTAACAATGATGAACCTAGAACTGTGTCAGAGGCTTTAGCTATGAAAGATGCAGGTCCCTAGAAGGAGGCCATCGAGGATGAGATGGCTTCTTTGGAAAAGAATCAAACTTGGGACTTGGTGCCTTTGTCTGTTGGATGGAAACCTATTGGATGCAAATGGGTGTTCAAGAAGAAATTTGATGCGGATGGTAGTGTTGAGAAGTATAAGGCCAAATTGGTTGCGAAGGGGTATTCACAAGTGGAGGGTATAGATTATGTTGAGATCTTCTCTCCCATTGCAAAGATGACATCCATTTGATTCCTATTATCTCTTGTAGCTGCTTATGATTTAGAGGTAGAATAGATGGATGTGAAGAAAGCTTTGCTTCATGGTGATTTGGAGGAAGAGATTTACATGTCACGCCAGAGCATTACATGGTGAAAGGTAAAGAAAATTTGGTTTACAAGTTAAAGAAGTCTTCGTATGGTTTGAAGCAGTCTCCTAGGAGGTGGTACTTGAAGTTTGATGCCTTTGTGTTGTCAATTGGATTTGTGCGATCGAAATCGGATCACTGTGTGTATTATAAGTTTGATGGTGATCCTGTTCTCATTGTTGCAATATATGTTGATGATATGTTGCTCATTGGGAAGGGTAAGAATATGATTTTTGATTTTAAATCTTAGTTGTTAGCATAGTTTAAAATGAAAGATTTAGGGGCAGCTAGGTACATTCTAGGAATGGAAATCAAAAGAGACAGAGCTAACAAAAAACTTTGGTTAAGCCAGAGTAAGTATGTTAAGACCGTGTTGGATAGGTTCAGCATGGCAGATTGTAGACCATTGTGTGTTCCTATTTCTTTGGGGACAAAGTTGTCTGTTGAGGATTGTCCAAAATCTCCTAGTGAGGTGGAGGACATGAGCAGAGTACCTTATGCTAGTATTGTTGGTAGTTTGATGTATGCTATGGTCTCCACAAGACCAAACATTGCCCAAGCAATGGGAGTCCTTAGTTAATTTATGGCTAATCTAGGACGGGTACATTGGGATGTAGTTAAGCGAGTGTCCTGATATTTGAGGGGTACTTCTGAGTATTCCATATGCTATCATGGTAATGTTACAGGACTTTCGTATTCTATTGATATTCATAGATTTGTGGATTCAGATTGGGTAGGTGACATTGACAACATGAGATCCACTAGTGCTTATGTGTTTACATTGTTTGGTGGTGCTATTAGTTGGATGAGTAAGTGACAACCTGTAGTTTCTTTGTCCACAAAAGAAGCTAACTATATGGTAGAAACTCATGCTTGTAAGGAAGCCATCTGGCTTAAGAGATTGTGTTCAGATATTGGTGTTGATGCAGGTCAGATTACGATCTGTTGTGATAGTCAGAGTGCAATTTGCCTTGCGAAAAATCTAACTTTCCATGCCAGAACAAAGCATATTGATGTATAGTTTCACTTCATGCGAGACATGGTAGAGGATGGGATGGTAAATTTGGAGAAGGTAGATACTTTGAAGAATGTTGCAGATGCATTAACGAAACTAGTGGGCACAGAGAAGTTTAGATGGTGTTTGGAGTCTATGGGCCTCTCGACCTATACCAATTAAATCCTATTATTCTATTGGCTCTTACAAGGTGTTCTACAAGTGGGAGAATGTTGGGAATTAAGGTGTCTCAACCTTGGTAATTCCTTGTATTTTTACATTGTATTTATTTATTATTTGCCTATTGTAAAATAAGGATGCAAATCCTATATTGTCATCTTGTGAGAGTTGGCACGGTGATGTGTCATCCTACATGGCATATGACCACATGTATTTTTGTCCTCACATGAGGAGATAGGCATCCCACTTAGTGGTAGGAATATTTTACCATGTGTCAGCATCTTGGTTGTTGTGAAAGGGAATATTGACCGAAATGGTTATGACGGATTCATATGACAAAGTTATGACATGTAAGAGTCAGAAATAGAAGCTTGTAAGACAGGTGAAGACATGTGTCCAAGAGCATCTATGAAAAAGGCATCTTTGGGTGCCCCAAAGTGGACTATGACATGTTGTAAGAGAATATGCTATTTATAGCATGTGTATGACAAATTCTCTTACAGCTATAAGTTGTAACAACTATGACAGATTTTATGATAGTTGTAAGTGTTGTAAGAGCATCTATCATAGCCCATTTTGGAAATAGGCAACCTCCTTGGGATGGGGTGACTTGACAAGTGTCAGGAACATCTTACAGAGTTATACAAGTGTCCATAGGTGTAGGTTTTGGGCCATGAGGCCATGTTGGATGCCCATCTCAATGTGGAGTCATTTTTGCCTTGTATTTGTAATATAAACAAGTACTTTTGAGAGGAGTTGTACTACAGGTTTTATAGGTACTGTTATGCTGCCAGATTGACTCCAGAAATAAGTGTCAAAGACTATTGAAGCTTGCATTGTAAGTGTATTGTAAACCATAATCAGTTTCAATAATACATTGTGCGGGTTTCTAAGTGGGGTTTTTTACCTGATAAGGGTTTTCCCCACCGTATATCTTATATCTCTTCTTCTGTCTTCTTTCTAGTTTTATGTGTATTGCTACAATATCTCTGTTATATGTTTCATGTTTCTGTAATTCTAAAGGTTAAATTCAATTTGCATAGCTCTCCCCTCATTAGATTAGTGTAGGAAGTGATTTTCGCACACCTAGCTTCCTTTCAGTCTTATGTATTAGTGTATTAGTTTTAGGGGCAGGTAGATTCAATCACATTTTCAAGGCATGGGCATTCAAATCAAAATTCAAATCTAAGGCACCTAACCACATAAGAATGGTGAGTCAAATAAGAAGGCACTCCATTCCAAGTGAATGTGCTAGCTTCAAATCAAGGGATACTACCCAGCTAAAGATCAAGCATTAAGAATAAATAATATTGGCACAACCTCTAAAACAAAATCAAGAGGCGGCTTCAGGGAAAGAAAATGGTGCAAGCCTTTCTGATTAAATGCACAACCTTAGAAGGCAAATCATAGGTTTAGAAAAGGATTCTGTTTCAATAAAATAGAGTATCCTTTATATGAAAGGGACCATTTACAAAATGTAGCTCAGCTATAAAAGAGTTGTATACATAATAGTGACGCAGGACATGTATCGAACAACAACAAGTGCAAGGTATGAATAAAGGCACAACCACTATGAGATGGTATCACCATTATTAAATAATACACAAGCATTATAGTATGTCTCTACACATGAGAGTATAAATGTACAATCAGATTAAATAGTACGACCTCTATGTCTAATATGACTCATCCTCTAGAGAAGACTCACTGCAGCAAAACAAAGGCATAGGCCTATAGAAAAGTGTGCGGACTAAGCAAGCTAATGGCATAATCTAATAACATGGCGCTCTACTATGTGAATTATGTAGCCTCCATACAATTAAAGGTTGGAATCAAAGAAAGATACAACTTAGTGATATGATACAACAACCAACCATATCTAAAGTATGATGATAAGATGAAGATTGAGGCTCAAGATGTCTCAAAGTGCAGCTTATTTAAATAGAGCGCAAGTTTTAAGTCTTCAACACAACATATAGGTAAACAATGTGGCCACTCCATTCAAATAAAGCAAGATGCTGCCACAAAGAAGCCATAATGAAGCCTTAATAGGGTCAGCCTGTATATTGATGCCATCTTATACAAAGGCAATCCATTATCTATAGCACCATCATTACAATAACAAAATGAGACACTCAGAACAAATGCAGCCAAAAGGAGATGACACTGCCTTCATTGTTCAAAGATATCCATCAAGCATGACACTTCAATGATTCACATAGGAACAAAGCTCAACCATTGAATCAAATGTGTTGCATAATAAATAATGATGGCATAGTATGTTGAGGTGATGGTGCTAAGACAAATTTGAGTCTCAACCTTGTAACAAAAGCTTTGCAAATGAAAGCCAAGGTGCTACATATTTGTATGGTGTAGGGAAATAAAGAGTCTCGTAGTGTTGTTCAAACAAAGCTCTAGCCATATTACACATAGTGCATAGAAACAATGGTGCTGGTCATTTAAAAGGAGGCAGCCATTTCATTTGAGGTTTGGCCTCTAAAAAAGGCATCAGCCATGTCAAAATCAAGCATGATCATTTGAGATGAAAGCATGAGCAATATGAATCAAAAGTAGCCTTTTATATGAAGCATGGTGGAAACAAAATCTTAGCCATTCCAAGCATGACACAGGGATCTAAATGTCACCAAGTATCAAATGTAAAACATAACCATTTAAACGAATTTGGTGTGACCAAAATACAAGGCACACTAAAGAATGTGAAGGTGCAGTTATAATCACAGTGTCACAACCATTTCAAATAGTGAGGATTGACTAGAATCATAATAGTAATGGCATCATTAATATCCAAAGCACAAGTTCAAATGATGGATGAAAACTTAGGCATAGTTATAAGATAATAGCATTAACCTAAAGCTCACAAAACAAACACATAGGGTACAGTAACCCTACGATGAAGTTCTAATCTAATGGCTCAGGTATCAAATGAAAGGATGAAGTGGAATGCACTAGATGTAAACTGTCTTCACATGAGTTTCTTTATAAATCCTTAAGACCATGGAAGATTCCAAGTGGCACAACCATGCTCATTTCAAGAGCTACAAGAAGATTTCCATCCCAAAGGAGCGCCAGTGTGACGCGTGGAAGCTACGGAAGGGGTTTCAATTTTATTAAACTCACTTAATAGGTAAATGAGTCACGTGAAGTCTTAAGCTAAGTCAGATTTAAATAATGTTGAATCTCATGGTTGGGCACTCCTCTAATAAAGCTAAATGCTTTATTAAATAATATGAGTCTCATTTGTTTTAAAATCCATGGGATGGATTAGAAATAAAGCTGATTTAAATAAAGGTATGAAGGGTCTAATGGTGGGTCCCTCCAAGGAATGAAGCTAAGTGCTTTATTAAATTAAAGACTCTCATATGACTATTCACAGGTAAATAAATATGCATCCCTAAGATAATAAATCCACGCTTTTATTTTTACAACAAGCTAGCGAAGGAAAGAGTGGGAGTTTTAGCAGAGCCAAGCAATGGAAGCCATAGCTCATGGGGGTTTGAATAGAAAGACCCAGTTAATAGAAGAATCAGTTATCAGAGCCAAGATTAGAGCCGTGATTTATAGGATTATAGTTGGAGATTTTCCTAGGCAGATTCAAAGGATTTCAAGGGGTTTCTTTGGTTATAAATATAGAGATTTGGGACAAAGACAAAGGGTAGATAGAACCATAGATTAGAAAGTTTGAGCAGCATATAAGAAACATTTTATTGCCTTAGTAGGTGCCTCTCATGAGGAATGTAATATTGTATTTTGTGCACTTTTGCCTCTGTATTTTTCTTCTCCATCAAACAATGAAGAGAGAGTGGTGATTTGTGCAAATTGAATATGTTTCTTATTTTTGTTCTTGGTTTCTATTTCTAAGCCTTTTGATCAATCTAGTATAATATGCTATGGATATTATTATTGTTAACTCACGTGAGTTATTCCTAGCATAACCATAGTTAGGCGGTTTTCTTCAAATGTGGAAAGACTAATTCCACTCTATGAGTCATTAGTAGATGTGTCGACTCATATTCAACACATCACTGCTACATTTGAGGGTGGTTAAACCTTGAGCTATTCTCTTGGTTCCATTTTTGCCACCTCTCCTATTCTCGTGGAGTATTATTTCCCAAACTTCACCTATTTATACCTCATCGATTGTAAAGCAATTCAGTTCGTTTTCAATACATTGCATTTGTGTTTGATCTCTAATCCATTGATCTTGGACTTCCACTCACACAGATATTAATCATGTTGTATGCTCTTTAATATTATCAGTAGACCCTTTCAAGATTATATCACTATGTTGTTGGGTAGATAATGAATCTAGCACATTGCCATAGCAATAGCTTAGTGCATTTCTTTATCTTGTTTTTTCTTCCCTTTTCCTCAAAGCCCTAGAGAAGAACCAGCTTCTTTAAAATTTGGAGGTTATTCTGAGGGTCAATCCCACATTCGTAGAATTTCCCATTGTTATTGATTGATTCACAAATTTAAACATCAATAGTTTCCATGAATGGTAATTAAAGGTAGTTAATAGGCTAGCCATTGCAAGAAAGAAGACAAAGAAGACCCCCCTTAATTTTGGAACTTTATAAATTACTGCATTTTACAAAACAAATGTGACCACTACGTGAAAATTTAAAAAGCATGCACTTGTTGCAAAAAAATGGTGCTCTATTTCAAGCTACCGAGCAAAATTTATTACAATAACAAGTTCTCGTAAATATGGCCTATTTTAAAAAAATTGTACTTGAAGAAGAAGAAAAATGGCTATGTGGAGATATAACCTAACCTTCCAATGACTTGTTGGATTTGGCAACAAATAATTATTGCAAAGGTTTGATATGTGAGGGGGAATTGGCCTCCTGCCAACCCTTTAAGCACAATAAACATGCACCACCTCCATGAGGACCCTATGATGATTTTAATCCTTGTCACGTATATGTAAGTGTGAAATAATGTCCTTTAAGTAGCAAACCTCTTGATTCTGCGTCTTCTTTCTTATCTTGTGTTGTTTCCTCTTTGTTGATTTCTCTCTCTCCCTATTTGTGACATTTTTCAACACTTTTTACAACTCTTGTCAGTTTGCATTTTCTAAGCTTTTAACCTTACTCCTAAGCCTTGTAAGCATCTTGTAGGTGATTTTTCACCTTTCCCCTATGTTTTTCATCATCTGTACCCTCTAGAAGCCTTCTAGAGGTCCCCCTATCCATATCCCACTTTTAGTTTTTAGTTCCTCTCAACCTATCCAAATCTCCCCTATTATTTCCAAATCTCCCCAGAAGATCCTACAAGTGCAAGTGGAGATTTTGATTCTTGCACATGACTGATCTGTTTTTAGAGGTAGAATCCTTCCTTTTCTTCTCTTTTGTCATCTCCAACTCTACTTTTCCCCAAAAAACTCTATCTAGTCTGGATCTCCCACAAGTGACCCACCTAGGGGTGGCCCTACTGGCAAAAAGGGGTGACCCTGTCATGTTTTCAACTGTGAAAAAACTTGAGTTTCTCACTCATTTTAGCTTTGTTTTTAGCCATTTTTTTTCCAGTTTGCATGATATTTTTATGCCTATTGTGGAGTTGACTATTTCATGCACCCACACATTCAAAATTGGCTCCATTTGTTCTAAAATTAACAACTCAATCAATCTCATTCATCCTCTCAACTCCAATTCCTCTTCAGTGATAAGCTATTATTGATTTATCACTCCATAGTTAGCTGAGTTCACTGGGTAATCAACTTTGTTAACTCCCCAATCAATCGTTGTTAACTCATCAATGAGATGAGTCAACTTCTCAATCAATCCCATTCCTTAAACTTATAAATATCCCCCTCCCTCAAGCACAAAGGGAGGCAAATTCATTGTACACACATCTCTTTCCAGTTTTTGCTCTCCAACTTAGCATTCAAATGCTCTCATAGGATGAAGGTGCCTTTTGCTTTATTCATTGTTCAACCAAGCATCGTTACGCTGCTTCATTCAATGCCATTGTGCTCAACCAAATCTCTTATTGAGCTCATTCAAGTTTTAACAAAGCTTCTTTTTGCTTCTTTATGTTGTTTTGTCATCAAGAGGTCTTCTTGTTGCTTCAAAAGGACTCGAGGTTGCAAATATCAAGGATTTTTGTGGGTAGTGGAGTCACACAAATCTTCATTTCTTTATTCAATTCATAGTAATTAGAAAACCAAATGTGCTCTTGGGAATAGTAAATCTTTGATTTTTCCTTGATAGTTAGATCTTGCATATTAGAATAATTGTTTTCATATTTCTAGATCTAGATTATTTGAAGAAGCAATTTCCCTTTTTAGATTAGATTACTTCAAAACAATCAAAAACCCAAAAACATAGATTAAACTTGCATTAAGAAAAATCATATTAGTTTGCATTCATATTTCCCTTACATAGATTAAAGAGCACTTTTCATTTCTAAAATACTAAAAAAGCACAAGAAAAACGTTTGCATATTATTTAGCTTTACATGCATATAGAAACCCTAGAAAATACAAAATTGTAAACCCTTGATACCATCACAAGGTAACCACGGTTAAATAGTTCAATCAAAGCCTTGATCACATCACAAGGTAAAAACAAGTCAAAACATAGCCAAACCCTAGGTTAAAACCCTAAGTCTAGTTAAGCTTGGTCATCACACATTTACCTCTATCTTAGCTCATGAACGTGCCTAGGAGTGAGAGGAGAGTGGGTGAGGGCTATTCGTGATGAGATCAATGAGATCAATCCACAACAACAACAAGAGACATTTAGTCTACCACAAGGAGACACATTTGTCCTCTTATTATTAGAAGAAGCTAGACAACTCCAAAGACAATGAGAACTCATTCAATGCATAGAAAGACAAGAGGACATAAATTAAAGAAACCACTTACCCACGTAAAGGTAGAATAGAAGAAAACCCAACAAGAAAAGAGAAACTAGTAACCCTTTGGGTCATAGGGTTATCTCAACTATAACTTCAATTGAACGAAACATTCAACTTAGCACACAACAATAAAGGCCCTAGGACTTGTCGACCCCTCTCCGTGAAGTCCAACTCTCTAACGAGCTAGACCCCCACTGTGTCTCACCTCCTCTCAACTGGCTACTTCCACGAGAGTGAGAGTGATGTGGTGGATCACCCCATGGAAAGGAGGGAATGGTGCATGTGCGTGTCCAAATCTGAACTGACAACCCCAGGGAACCGAAGTCATGATTTTGAGCATACATATTTTGGTGAACCCAATGTGAAAGGCAAAGCCTCTTGATTATGCTTTTTGCATTCCCATTGCGTGGATCTCATTTCCATCATCATTATGACATACGATGTCAGCTTCACTACATATTTTGGTGAACCTAACATGAAAGGCAAAGCCTCTTGGTTATACGTTTTTTGTTCCCATTGTGTGGATCTCATTTTCATCATCTTTATCACATACGACATCAGTTTCATTACATATTTTGGTTTTGTACTTTGCATTCCCATTTCAAAATCCTTCAAAACATTTAGCAAAAACATTTAAAACATTATTTCATTGCTCTTAATAGCTGCTTTAGCTTCTATCACTTATGCCATCATCTGTTCCATTTGTTCTATGGTGTCTATGGCACCCTCAAACATGATAGAACATGATTTAAATCAAGGGAATATTCCCTCAAGAGAACCATAAACTCCTTCCTTCGATAGGTATGTACCACCACATCCAGATGCACCAGTCACCAACTGTTATGACTACGAAGATTCCTATTATGAGAAAGATCAAAGACAATTTAGGCATTCTCTATCTTTCAACAACCCATCTTGGGAAAACAACCCAACCATACCAAATGCACCACATAAGGCTAGAAGGATAAGGTTGAAGATACATTGACTTGATCAACCTTCCACATGCACATCGAATACTCATCTTGATGAGTAAGTCAAATGATTAGAAAAACACTTGCAAGAAACCAAAGACACTCAAGAGGCATTAAGGATTGCCTTACAAGAAGAGCAAAAAGAAAATGCTGCACATGAAGAAGCATATCACCATGAAAATACTCGAAGAGAAAATCCTTGAAATGAGGAAATACTTAGAGATTCTACTCCTATAGATTTAATTGCAACTCTAGTACAAAGAATTAGAATCTTGGAAGTAGGGAAAACTTCTCTCGGAAGAAGGCAAAAATCTCATGAATAGGACCTGGGGCATCTGAAAATTCCCCCTACCTTATCTACAATTCATGAAATTCCAACAATGACACATGTCTAAATGGGACGCCCCTATTCAAAACAAGCCATCAAATCCAATAGTGGGTTATCAAAACCCACCCACATGGTTATTGTTATCAACCCCGCATTCTCAAAGTGCCTTTCTTGGGACATATCTTGAGTATTTGAAGGAACCTTTGGACAAAAACATAAGAAGCATGCAACTACCTCAACCATTGCCAAATCTCTTGAAGTTCAAAGGAGACAGAGATTCAAACTCCCACATTAAAGCCTATGCTACAACCATAAGAGAACTCCTCCCTTGGGATGGGGTTGTAGCAAAAATATTTCCAAAACCTCTTGAAGGCATCACTCTAGATTGGTATTATCACTTACGAGAAGCTTCAATCCACTCTTTCAGACAACTAATTAGAGAGTTTTTCATGCCATTTGACATGAACAAACTCATTAAAAAAGGGATCAGAGAATTCCTCACAATGAAACAAGAGCCAAATGAATCCATAGCCCACTTTGTCACTCAATGGAGGCAAGTCCTCTACTCTTCAACTAGTGCACCGAACATGAATCACCAAGAACATTGTGACCTTTTCGTGCATGCCCTTAACAAAGACATGAGAGAAGATGTTCAAAAATTGCCATACAAATCCTATAAAGAGGCATTGGAAAGTACTTTAAGGATTGACCAAGCCACTATTGATAGTGGTAGAATAGTCTATGGGTCAAACAAAAAGATGATAAAGGAAGACACTAGAAACAATGCCTCTATCATTAAGATCTTTAAAAATAATAGGAGTGCAACCATAGACGGGGTGACAAATCAACCCCCAATCAAGAAGATAAGAGATGATTACCATAAGAGAGATTATTATCCTCCTAACGTGAATGCCATAGATTAACCTAGGAACAATGGGTACTACCCTCAAGACAATTACCAAAGTTGGGACCGCAATGCAAATGGGAACAAAAATGATGAAAGATATGAGAGACCCCTGTACGAGTTCAATCAATTTTGTTCTTTTCATGGAACAAGGGGGCACAACACAGAACTTTGTAGAGCATATAATAGATTCATATCAAGGCTTCCAGAAGACCAACAACATTTATTCATAGAGATGTTTTTGAACACACAGGAGGTCACGCTAGATAAAAAAGATACAAGACAAAATTGAGCTCCAATAGCTCCACAAAATGTAAATATGAGAATTTATCAGGACCTATTCCCTACACATAAAGACATAGAAACAATAAGCCAAAACAAGACGACTCAAAGTAGTAACCCCTAAATCCCACCGCAACTAGGACAAAAGGGAGAAGCTAGGATGATGGGATTAGTCGATATTATGCACAATGAAGAAGAAGAGGAAGACCATGAGGATGAAAATGAGCAAATAGGAGCCTATGAAGGAATCATCTTAGTAGTGGAACCGATACCAGCTCCAATTGGGCCTTATGAGCTCATAGAAGATTTAAAGAAAACGTATTCTCATATTTTGTTCATTGACTTACTCAGGAACTCCCCTTCACATCACTCAATGTTACTAAAAGAAATAGGTCTAAAATACCTCGACTAAATTATGCCACCACCTAGTGAGAAAATCAATCATGCGGACTATGACATCAATCCACTAAACTCATAACTCAAAGATCTAGGGTTCTTCTTCAACTTACAACAAATGCCTTCCAAGGCCGAGTTAACAAAAAAAGAGACCTTGCACTATATCTTCAAGTATAGATCTATGATACGTGCATCAAGTAGACTTTAATCAATGTTGAAGAAGCAGTTAATATAGTTCCTTTCTCCATATTAGAGAGGATGGGATATGGACACACTAATATCACTACCTCACAAGATACTCTAAGCGGATATGATAATCTAAAAGCTGCCACCATAAGTAAGATCACCCTTCCAATGACTTTGGGACCTAAAACCATTCCTACCATGTTTTAAGTCATACACAAAGACGCAAGGTATAAATTGATCCTTGGAAGATCATGGATACACAGGATGAATGATGTGCCATCCACCTTGTTCTAGGAAGCTTGATTCTTACACTTAGGGAAAGTGTACATCGCAAATGGAGATCCAAAACCTTTCAACATGTTAAAATCAAACACGCCAAACAAACGTATAGGTATCCCTATAGACTATGAACTCCCTACCAACAAATTAATTGTCCCTAGTACTACACCTTAGTCAATATGCATCAAATGGAGGGAAATCTTGGAAAAGACCATCAATGCTATAGAGATCAAAACTTTAGAGAAAGAGGCATTGCCAAAACAAAAGGAAATGGTTCCCAAAGATAGGACAATTGCGATCATGGAATTGATTGAGTGGGATGGCCCACTCCAATTTTCCTTAGAGGTACTCATGATCGACATCCAAGAAGCCTACAAACTCTTCCCTTGCATAGGAGAAAAACCACACAGAACTGAAGGTCCAGTATTTGAAGTAACCACATTATATCTAAGAAATGCAGACCCGCATGCTTTCTCAGACATGGAGGAAGACATAACAGAAAGCTACACTCCATTGTCACCACTAAGTGAATCACGTGTCCCCATGACACTAGAAGAAATGGAATCTTATGAGCCTCTCACACCAATAGAGGACTCATATCGACCATTGACACCCATGGAGGAGGTGCATTCTATTGACAATGAATCAACCAACACCATAAGAATGTTGCCTAGGATGTTCATGGTGTTCCAACCACAAGAGAAGTCGACCACCTCTGCCTCGGTTGAATCAAATGAACACAGTGAGTGGGAAGCACCCCTAGTACAAATCAAAATGGTTGAAAGACTTCTCGATGAAGATGAAGAAAGTGAAGGTATTTTTCACAGAGAATGGAAGATGAGAGTGACACTCAGCATCAATGATGCTATCATTTTTTAATTGCCAAAAAGTTATGTTGGATATGCCATGGACTTAAGACCAAAACAAAATGGGAGGACAAGTATAAGCTTTGTCCCTCTTGATGAGCAAAGGGGGACACAAACTCCCCTTGAGTTCCAATTTTTGCAAAGAATCCAAGAGAGACTAGATGTGAAAATCTACATGAAAGAATGGTAGCACAAAGAATAAGAAAAGAAGACAAAAAAGATCTTTTTTAGAAGACTAGAAAGGTCCTTACATGGTCAAAGAAGACATAAAAAATGGTGCCTATCTCTTGTGCATAATGTAGGGAGAGGAATTTGGTGAAACAGCCAATGCCTTTCACCTCAAGAAATATTATGTCTCAAAACCAAAAAAAAACATAAAACATAAAAATACAAAAAAAATTAAAAAATAAAAATAAAAATGTCGAAAACAATTTGTTTCTTGCATTTCTGTATCGTTCTGTTCATCTTGCATTGTAGTTAGTGACTTGCTCTTGTACTATTTTCTTTTGATTATGGAGTCTAATGTTTCCAAGGTATACGATATCCTTTCCAGACCCAGAGAGTCCCCATTTTCACAATCACCATTACCCCCTTTTTCATTCCTAGTGATTCTAATCAAAACATAACTCTTAGCTTTACATTGATCTTGGTCTTAATGAGTCAAGATGTTAGGTCTAGACAAAGTTAGTATTCAAACCTATAGTGTTTAAAGGAAGCTTGCAAGTAGACCTTCCCAATTCTTCCCTAGTAGAAGAGAAGTCCAACCAAACTACAAAGACTTTAGGTGGTGCTCAGCCCCTTATCTTTCTTGGCCAAAAATGTTAGGAAGATCAAAACTCTAAAGAAAGCAATCTAAGATCCAAGTGAATAAATAAAACTGAGTGATCAAAATAAGAGTGTCAAAAAGAGAGAATTGAGAGATCAAAGTATTACATATCAAAAGTTTCAAAAGCATTCATTTCTTGAAAAGTCAAAAAATCCAAAAAATGAGAAAAATCAAGAGAGGAAAATACAAAAAAAGTGAAAAAAGCAAAAAAAGTGAAAAAAGCGAAAAAGAGATACAAAAAAAAGAAGACTGTTGAATGTCTACTCTTGGGTGGAGATCAATCTAAGCTCGAAGTCTCAAGGGTGACATTCTAACAGAGAAAGAAAGGTACAAAGCACACACATGCACTAGCTGAGCAAAACCAAGAGTCTAGTAATCTCTAGGATCATCTTCTACCTAGGGATCCTTGGTCTTTCCTATATTATCCTTTACCTCGAGCCTACCTTGCTTTCCATTTATGATCTAAGTCTATCAAACACTTATAAAATTTGTTTCTTGTCTAAAGTTAAAAGCATGTCAACTTGCCTTATATATATAAGGATCAATGTTTAGCCTTTAGCGAAGTCTAAAAATAGAAATGCTTCATATTCATTTCCGCTCCGCACTTGAGTTCTTTAAATCCTATCTCACAACCTTGAATAGGTCTCTTATATCAGGACAACTCACAATCCCCTGAATTGAAAACCATATTTAAGAGCAGTTGTATTGTTTGTTCCACATTGCATTCATGCTAAAAATTAGAAAAAGAGTCTCAAAGCAATAAAGTCAAATGTCATATCTCATTACATTTAGTAAGAGTAAATATTTCATTTCAGCATTTCTTGTGTTCTTACATTGTCATATTATAAATTGCATCCGATACATATGCCACAAAAAATTACAAAAATATGTCATTGTTATCATACTTGCATTGTTAAAAGAGTTGAAAAGATCAAACACATAATCAAAATGTTCCCCAAACCTCCAAACATGGACAACAGATGAGTACAAATTTGATAGGTGAAAACCATAAAAGGATAAACTTTCATAGATATATCTAAAGTTTACATATACAATGGTACCAAAGAGCTAGGACAAAATTCTCTCAAAATAGGTAGAGGCTCCCCATGCAAGGGGGCATGATTTCAAGAAAGAAAGTCAAGGGAAGTTCAGTCCAATGAAACCCTCAAGACTTTGGCTCCTCTTTCTACGAATACCACTCGTCGCTCCATGAGACCTATGGGAGTGAGGCACTCTGTTATGAGCACGTGACTATGAAGGTCCCATCATAATAGCATCACGTCATCCAAAACTAAGGTGATCCATCTCTCGGAGTACCTGATTCTCACCCTTAAGGGTGTCAACCTAGGTCTTCAACTCTGCATTCATCTGGCATCCATGATAGACAGGAGAAAAAATGTCAGTGTGTCACCCAGCAGTAGGGGTTACACCAAGTTCATCTAAAAGATGGTCACGAGTCATCTTAGTGAAGGGAGAAGCCAATCCAACATTAATTTCATGAACAAAGTCCCTCCACTCTCTGACATTACCAGAAAGAGTGAATCAAAAGAGAAAAACAAGTCAGTTCCCCAAGAAAAGAGAAAGGACAAGAGTATGAAAAGCAAATAAGACAAAACTTACATGGATCAATAGGCTACCAATTAGGGTCAAATTGTCGCATCACCTCATTCAAATGAGGAAGTTAGGGGATAACAAGAGGACCCTCGGGGATATTAGGAGCATCATCTGCATCATCAGTGTCATCAAAATCCTCATCTTGCGCATCCTCAGGAAATCCCTCATCTAAAAAATCATCATCATCAAGAACATAGTCCTTGTTAGTTGACTCTAAATCCACAGCCATGATGAGAGATTGGGAAGGATTCCCTCTCCCTCCCCTCTTTCCTCCTCTCAAAACTCTAGTAATGAAGACTCTAGGAGACAAATGAATCTAAACAACTGACCGATGTCCAATATCACCCATCTCCTGAACAGTCCTATAACAAGTGGACATTGGGGGAAAGTCCTTAGGAATGTCCTCATTGAACTGATGTGCAACACGATCAACACAATGGGTCTCAACTAAACCATTATGGTCTAAAATCTAAGATACCCCACAACAGTGCTCCCTGATCTTGCCATCATAGGCCCAAGATCCCTCCATGTCACAATAAGGATCAAAGATCATGTCCTCATCGGTAAGAGTAGCAATAGTGGGTAAAGAGGCATCAAAGTGACCTACATGGATCCACCTAGGTGCTCTTGGTAAACATCTATCAGGAATCGAAATGAGATTATGATAATACCTCATGTACTCGAATATCCATGTCATGACCAAAGAAGAGTGGCTAAAAGATAGAGCCCCTCATCGCAAAATAAAAGTCTCTGTAAACCATGGCCATGATGTCTAGTCCACAAGCATAAACCATGCCTAGCACCACGTTAAATGACCTGAGGCTTTGTCTCCTGACAGCCTCGATGCAATCAACTTGATCAGGAATCTCCTTAAAAGTGTGATGCGAAGTCATGGCACAGAAGTGAACTGAACTCCTATCTAATCTCCAAGGTGATTAACCCCCATGAACTCTACCCAAGAATCCTTGTCCTTAAAGGACATGCTAACTGGAAGGACTAAAGGTTGTTCTCTCACAAGAGCCCCAAGTATACGGGTTACATCATATAGAGTGATGGTCCACTCTCTAGATATCTGTGAGAACCTAAATGTGTTTCTATCTGCATCTCAATAGGTTAGAATGTCACAACATATATGGTACATAGGATGAATCATAGACACATGATAAACTCTAGCTAGACTTTCCCTCTTCAAAATAGCACAATCCTCTCTATTCAACGAAGCAAACATCCCTGAGAGCCATCTCTACTCTTGGCAGGCATTCCATTGGATACGTATGTCCTACAAGATTGGAAAAGAACTTTAGATTAGATCTCATAAACTCCTAAAAATCTTAAAAATCATAAAACTTCAAAAAAACTTACACAAAAAAGTGTATAATTCCTCAAAATTGCAATAAATAGGCAAATACAGTAGCCAAAACATGTCAGATCAGAGTGAAAAAAGTGTCAAACAACATGAAATTTTAGTCAAAATTAACCCAATAAGGTTGCCCCTGGGTGACCCAGGTGTTTTGCAAGATCTACCTTGGGTGACCCTGCTGTTAGATAGGATCTCCCCCGAGTGACCTGCCTAACAAAAGGGGTTACCCTAGAGGGAGATTTGCCGATCGAAAACCACTCTAAATACTTCATTTTTTGTCCAATTTTAGAAAACAAAAAACCTATCTTGCTTTAAACAATGAGACAGATACAATGGAACAAGAAAATTTGATAAAAATAGACAAATTCAAGAGATTTTTCACAAAATTCAAACTAGGGTTTAGAGAAGAGCTTTTCACTGATTACATACCCAATTCTCTATGGCTAAAGAAGAGGCGGCCATATTTTTTATCTCCTCAATGATACCTTTCTAATGACTACTCACATAATTGATTTCATCACCATTTCACTCTGATCTCACAATTTGACATGCTTTGTTTTCCCTTAGCTTAGTTTCATTTGAACATTTTAGATTAGTTATTTGCTTTTATGCATCTCTTTCATGCGTCATTTTGTGTGTATTCATTCCTACATGTCCAAACCAACAAAGGAAAGCAACTAGTCGAACATGAATGATCTATGATAAGTTCATCATTTCAATTTTCATTATTTGTTTTAATATATTTAAATGCTAGACTAATACTAGTTATTGCAAGTATAATTGTGGAAAAATCAACCAAAAGGGAAGGCCTAGTTCGAGAATGGTACCTACCCTTCATGTAGGCTACCGTGCCTGAGGGGGAAAATATGTAAGCACAAAAATCATGCACAGCCTCCATGAGGACCACTATGATGATTTTAATCCTTGTCATGTACATGTAAGTGTGAAATAATTTCTGTTAAGTAGCAAACCTCTTGATGAAATGTCTTCTTTCTTGTCTTGTGTTGTTTCCTCTTTATCGATTTCTCTCTCTCCCCATTTGCGACGCTTTTTGACACCTTTTATGACTCTTGTCGATTTACGTTTTCTAATCTTTTGACCTTGCTCTTAAGACTTGTAAACATCTTGTAGGTGATTTTTCACCTTTCCCCTATATTTTTCATCCTCTGCACTCTCTAAAAGCCTTCTAGAGGTCCCCTCTATCCATCTCCCACTTTTATTTTTTAGTTCCGCTCAACTAATCCAAATTTCTCTCTATTATTTCTAGATCTCCCCCAGGAGATCCTGCAGCTGCAAGTGGAGATTTGGATTCTTGCACATGACTAACCTATTTCTGGAGGCAGAACCCCTCCTTTTCTTTTCTTCTGTCATCTCTAACTCTAGTTTTCCCAAGAAAACCATGTCCATCCTGGATCTCCCTTGGGCGACCTAGGGTCACCCTTGGGTGACCCTACTAGCAAAAGGGTCGACCCTGTCATGTTTTCATCCACAAAAAATTGAGTTTCTCACTCGTTTTAGCTCCATTTTTGCCCATTTTTCTTCCACTTAGCACGATTTTTGATGCCTAATATGGAGTTGACCATTTCATACACCCACACATGTAAAAATTGCTCCATTTGATCTAAAATTAACAAATCAATCAATCTCATGCATCCTCTCAACTCCAATTCATCTTCAGTGATAAGCTATTATTGATTTATCACTCTATAGTTAGTTGAGTTCACTAGGTAATCAACCTTGTTAACTCCCAATTAATCCTTGTTAACTCATCAATCAAATGAGTTAACTTCTTAATCAATTCCATTCCTCAAACCTATAAATACCCCCCTCCCTCAAGCACAAAGGGAGGCAAATTCATTTTGCACACAACTCTTGCCAGTGTTTTCTCTCCAACTTAGCATTCAAATGCTCTCATAGGATGAAGGTAGATCTTGCTTTATTCATTGTTCAACCAAGTATTGTTACAAGACTTCACTCAATGCCATTGTGCTGAATCAAAGCTCTCATTGAGCTCATTCAAGCTTCAACAAAGCCTCTTTTTTCTTCTTTGTGTCATTTTGTCGTCAAGAGGTCTTCCCACTACTTCAAAAGGACTCGAGGTTGCCAATATCAAGGATTTCTAAAGGTAGTGGAGTCACACAAAGCTTCATTTATTTCAGGTTCCTTCATTGCTTTATTCAATTCATAGTAATTAGAAAACCAAATTTTCTCTTGGGAATAGTAAATCTTTGCCTTTTCCTTGATAGTTAAATCTTGCATGTTAGAATAATTGTTTTCATATTTCTAGATCTAGATTATTTGAAGAAGCAATTTCCCTTTTTAGATTAGATTACTTCAAAACAATCAAAAACCCAAAAACATAGATTAAACTTACATTAAGAAAAATCATATTAGTTTGCATTCATATTTCCCTTACATAGATTAAAGAGCACTTTTAATTTCCAAAATACTAAAAAAGGACAAGAAAAAAGTTTGCATATCATTTAGCTTTGCATGCATATAGAAACCCTAGAAAAGAAAAAATTACAAACCCTTGATACCATCATGAGGTAACCATGGTTAAACAATTCAATCAAACCCTTGATCACATCACAAGGTAAAAACAAGTCAAAACATAGCCAAACCCTAGGTCAAAACCCTAAGTCTAGTTAAGGTTGGTCATCATACATTTACCTCTATCTTGGCTCATGAATGTGCCTAGGAGTGAGAGTAGAGTGGGTGAGGGCTATTTGTGATGAGATGAAGGAGATCAATCCACAACAACAACAAGAGACATTTACTTTCTGTGAAGAAATTGGTTGTGAAATGCCAAGAGTAACTTGAATAAGCTAATAAACTAAGAAATGCAAGTAGAAACGCCAAATTGGAGGACACTTAATGAATGTACTCTCAGAGGTTGTAAAGGAAGGATCTAAGGCTGAATTAACCAACAAAGTGCTAGGTTGGAGAATCCCAAAGTGAGCTCTCAAACAGATATCGATGGATGCAACAACGAGGCTGAGATGCCTAGAAGTCACACAGGAAATTGAATCAGTACCCAAAAAAGACAGGTTGGAAGTTCCTCATGGTCGCAGGTCTAAGCTCCAATGTTAGAAACTATGGCATGGATCTACAACAAAAAAATGTGATCATCAATAGCAACCAATATAGTAGAATCATCACAGCAGAGAGCCTTCCACTACAAAGAACCTACTTGACCAAGGTGCTTGGTAGAGATGAGAATTAGTGGCCTCTTCAAAGAAGACTACAAACAGGGTAGAGACAAAATAGGCCACAAATCTACTAAAGAATCCTACACACAAAGTGAAATTTGACCTGAAAAATAACAATTCGCAAAGGGTAAATGTGCGCTTCGTAAAAAAAATCATTTTTGTACAAAACATTTGCCCGAATTGACCCAAACATGCAAAAGTTCCTTCAAAATTTGATTTTGGTAAAAACAATTTTGCCTTTTTGCAAAAAATTAGGTTAGGGGGAAAAAAAAAAAAAATTTACAATGAAGCTTGATCCATTTTGCTCGAGGCCACATTAACTTTCACTTCACCTCTGGATTCCCTCAAATCAAAGAGTGTGTCTATAGCATGGCTCTAATACCATGTTAGAATTAGCCAAGATGCTTTGCACCTTGATCAACACTTTCACAATATGGAAATCGATAAATAGAGATTAAAAAATTGATGATATTGATGAACCTAATGAGCATAAACTTATATTTATCTCACTTAGTAATTTACATGAGATTGCCTCATTACATAGGCATGGAAGAGACAATCCATCTTGCACGTGGATTGACAATTGCCCCATGATGTGGCACAAACAAGAAGACAAGTGTCCTATAAGGTGTCAACCTTCAAATCGCTTGGAATGTGAAAACCAACAACCTTGTGTGACAAGTGTTGGATGACCACAAAGTGCCTTTTGAGGTGAGATGGAAAGTCTTACAACCTCAAAAGGTATGCACATGAGGTTTACCAAACAACTAGGTAACCTCTAGCCTTTAAAAGGTTGCACATTTAGTTAGACAAGATGTTATCTAACTTCATCAACCTAAGTACACTTAAGCTATAGTGAATAGATAAATTATTCATTCTAACAACTAATACCTATTAAGTATTCCCTAGTGGACCCCAACCTCCACTTGTCACTAATCCTTCCTTTGTCGTATATGCACACATGCAAAAGAGAGATCATGTAGATAAGAGAAGATGAATTTAAGGGTGCTAGAGACACACCATTGTCAAATGAGATTGTTACATAGGGTAAGTGCATGAAATGGAAGGCCAAATGGGGGTTAAAAGTGGCAACTTTTGAAATCAACAAAAAATTAAACTTTGATAAGTAATTGAAGATAGCTACATTAAAAATTCAAAGATGTGAGAAAAACAAGAATACTAGTGCTTGTAATATAGTTTCTAAACTATTACTTTTTTTAATGGTGGAGATTAAGAGAGTTAAACATTAAGAACACATAAAGATGTCTCAGTTTTGTCACAAAAATATAACATAGTATTAAGTGTACTTCCCCATTTTTTGAGTTCTATTGTATGCCATAAATCTATTTGGTGAAAATTTAGTCAAGATCATGTAATAGATTAGATATTTTTTTTCTAATTTTAATGAATATATAGTTTTTTCACTAATTTTGTATGTGGGGACAACCTAAAAAGTAGAAAATTTAGAGTGTGCCACCCACCCTGTGCAAAAGGAATAAAAATTATTAAAAATTATTTTTTTCCAATGTGTATAGAATGAAATGTATGATGTGAAAATGTAATTTTTTTAAATTGTGATGAGTGGAGAAAAAATTAATGTGTATTTTTGAAAAAAAAAAGACTGCTAAAATAAATGAAGGATCAAAATATTAATATATTCGCATTTGAGGAAAAAATACATCATTAGATAGCTAAGATGGAGCTTAATGGTGTAGTGGTGTTTTAATAAATCTTGTCTTAAAACATACAAACCTAATGGAGAGCACACTTAACACTTTCATGTTTATATATATATATATATATATGAACACCTAAATTACATGTCAAACCATTAGGATTGGTAAATCCAAACTTGTTTCAAGGCTATTTGGATATGTTTTTGTTGGCTTAAATTAGAATCCATACAGGTTATAACAGGCTCACATTACCAACAATGCAATTGAGTATTAATCCAAGCATGTTATGTTTTCATGAAGATGAGTGTGTTTTGGAGAAATATAAATGTTTGATCACTTTTTTGGCCCCGCAACTTTGTGTACATATCTTGCATTCTTTACCCATGTGATATGTGGTACCTTTGATTTCAAATGTAGAAAGAAAAGGTGACTCAAATACACACTTGTGATCCTTTACTATAGCATGTGTGGAATTTCTATATTAGAATAGATTATTAGGTTTGATTGTAATGTGCAAACTTGAACTAGCTCATTGTGAACTATTGAAACTTGTTTCACCCTTGTGTTTGATGTTTGTTCATGTGTAAGCACTAGCAATATAGAAAAATACCTTGAGAGGATTGCGAAGTCGCAAGGTTTGTGTTCTCTGAGGTCAATTTCCCTAATTAGACCAACTTCACAAGCATGGAAGAATATTAAAGACAAAAATCTGAGGAATGTAAGTTCCTTAGATGAACTTTATATAGAGTAAGGTTCCTTTTAATGTTCCAAAACAAAATATTCCTAGAATCTCTTTGTAATGCTTAGGATTTTTCCTTGATAATTGATATGAATTAACACATACTAGATGCATTTAAATACCAAGACTTGGTAACATTTTAATATAGAAATTTGAATTTTGAGGATTTGCATGTTATAAGCATGAATCCATATGCAATAGGATTGACTTAAAACATGAAAGTGTAAATATCAAAGTGGGGAATGAGTTTATGGGAGTGACTACAACAATAGGAATAATAAATGCCTAATAATTGTGAATATGAATATAAGTACAAATAAAGATAAGATGAAATTGAATATATGAAAATATAAATAAATAAAGATGGATGACTATCAATTCTCAATATACAATTACATTAAAACATTCTACGGAAATGGATCCAAAACTAAGTAAAAATTGATATGAACATAAAAATTTCACAATTACAAAAATATTAAAACATAATTTTTATAAATAAAATGAGTTGCACACATTTTAAGTTCTTTTACTGTAGAAAGCCATAAACTTTTTAAATCTTTAATTATTTTAATCAAAAAATACCAATTAAACAATCTGCAAGAGAAAATTGTCTTAAGTTATTAAAGAACTACTTTTATCATATTGTCTTGTTTTCAATTTAATTTTGCTTGCTTAAATTAACACAGAAGGATTAAATCCTTGTAAACTGAGAAATTCCATCATATCACTTTGGTCACGTCACTTAGTTATTCAATTCCTTTACTGTATAAAAGGACAGCATTTATCTTTAGTTTCTTTTAAGCATAGTAAAATAGCCTCTGAGAAGAACCATCCCGTACAAAATTCCTGACAAGAAATTTTGAGTCTCTTTGGGCAATTCTCGAAGGAAATGTCCCTCAGATATTAGACAAATACTGTTGTCATAATATCCTTTTATTTCAATTTAGTTTTGCTCTTGTGCTGATTAGATATTAGACCCACAACTTCTGTTAATTATATGATTCCTTTGCCATCAAAAAAATCTCTACAAACAACAGCTCCCACACAAAATAACTTTTAATTCTCATCTTGCAAGTAGTAGTTACTTGAGACGTTTAATTTATTCAAGCAGTAGTTTTAATCTGGAAATTAATGGAGTACAAGAAGCTTTTCTTTACCCACGGACATGGAATATCCTTTAAATGGCTCGGAAACTTTACGTCTTCTGGATAGCATTTCTGTGATGGTAAAAAGACTTCCGTTGATGAAGACTTTTTGGAAAGGATGGAGAGGTCGATCGTTGGACAACCTTCTACGCGCATATCAACATATTCCCGTAAGTAATCATTCATTTGTCAATTTTCTTTCCAGAGAATATTAGTTTTACACTTTACATTATGTTAAACTACATTTAGAGATATTATGTTTTCAGAGTTTACTTTAAATAAATTAAAATGTTTCTCACAAATATTGTATAAGTTTTTTTAATCAACCTTTCAGAAATTTTGGATAGACATAGAAACAAATAATGAATGACTAATAAAATTAAAAAGAGAAGAAATAATATATCCTTCTCTGTGGAGAAAGAACCTCCCCAAGGTAGAGGTTGTAGGTAACAGAGATCATTGGATTCTTGGAAATTTTTTAAAAGTCTTTTTTGGAAAGGACTTGTGGATTATGAATGTTTATGGTCCTTCAGGAACATCCTAGAAGATGCAACTCTGGACATACTTGTCAAAGCTCCTACATATGTTGAAAAATGAGATGGTTATCTTGGGAGGAGATTTCAACGCCATTTTGGATGGGTCAGAAAAACTAGGTGGATCTTCGGTGCAATCTCAATCGACGTCCGATTTTAGAGTCTTTGTGGATGCTAACTGTCTACAGGATCACAGGCCCTCTAATGCGATCATCACATGGTCAAATAGAAGAAATTATTGCTCGAGAATAGCAGAAAGACTGGATAGGTTTTTCCTGTCCCCACAATGTATATTGGGGAATTTGAATTTCTTCTCAACGATTCTACCTTTTACAGGTTCGGATCACTCCCTGATAAGCCTCTCCTTTGGTGGAGTGCAAAAAGATACATGCAATACTTTTAAGTTCCAAGAGATGTGGTTCAAAGATCCAAATTTCCTCCCTAATATCCAGACTTGGTGGCAAATAGCTCCTTTTGTCAAGGGCTCTAGAATGTTCCAGTTAGCTAAAAAGCTAGAATATGTTAAGGAAAAGATCTTAGAATGGAACAAAACTCATTTCAAGAATATATTTTATGAAAAGAAAGAATTTTGAGAGATTTGTCCCTCATTGAAGAAGAGATCTTCTGGGGAGATATGAATCAAGACACCTTCTCTAAAGAAAAAATTCTCCATTCTCAGCTTGAAGAGATCCTTCTTAGAGAAGAAATTTTCTAATGCCAGAAATCAAGGGAAACCTAGTTAAAAGAGGGTGATCGAAACACTTCCTTCTTTCACTTCTCGACTAGAGGCCGGAGGCAAAGCTCTATGGTACATTGAATTAAGGAAGAGGATGGCTCGTTTCTTCATAATTTGGATGATATAAAAGAAGAAGCTTGATCTTATTTCAATCATCTCCTCTTTAATGGATAAAACCCAATCCAGGATTGATTTCAGCAGTTTCAATTTACCTAAAAAACTCTTGGAAGAAAATAACTAGGAACTCCTCAAGGAATTCATGCAAGAAGAAATCAAAGAAGTGGTTTTCTCCTTGAATGGGGACAAAGCTCTAGGGCCGAATGGCTAGATAGGTATTTTTTTTCAAAAACATTGGGAGATAGTTGGTCGAGATGTTTTCTTGGTTGTTGAAGAATCTAGGAAGTTTTGTAACGTGCTCAAAGAGTTTAACAGAACTAGCATTGTTTTGATTCCAAAGTTTGCTCGCTGTCAACTTTTGAAGAGTTTAGGCCCATCTCGCTCTGCAACTTCATCTACAAGGTAACCTCCAAGGCAGCAGCCTTAAGAGTAGCATCCCTACTTCCTCAAATCATCTTAGAGGAGTAAGGCAGATTTGTGCCTGAAAAGGAAACAACAAAGGGAACCATTCTTATGCACGAAGTTCTTCACTTAATCAACAAAGAGAGATCATCCAACATGGTTCTAAAACTTGACATGTCCAAGGCTTATGACAAACTGGAATGGGACTTTCTACATCATGTCTTGTCCTCCCTTGGTTTCTCTACATGTTGGATAAAATAGATTTTTCTAGGGCTTAGAGGTGTTAGATGCTCTGTTCTAATCAATGGTAGTGAATCTACCACTTTCCAGACATCGAGGGGTCTGAGTCAGGGAGATCCCATCTCTCCCTATCTTTTCATTTTGATGATTGAAGCTCTTACTTGGCTAATAAGACAGGCCGGAAGCAATAAAATCTGGAGGGGTATAAGAGTGAAGTCTTATAATGATCCTTTCACCCACGCCCTCTTTACAGATGATATAATTCTCTTTGGTCACTGCAAGAGAGAGGTTTCCACTATCAAAAGGACGTTGTCAATGTACTGTGAAGCTTCTGGGCAATTGATCAATCCAATGAATCCAAAATCTACTTGTTTAACACTCCGCAAGAAGAGTAGCCAAGAATCTCAAGTCTTTTTAACTTCAAGCTGAAATCTCTACCAAGTAAATATCTAGGGGTTCCTCTCTTCAATGGTTGTCACACAAAACTCCTCTGGAGTGGGGTCATAGATAACCTTCTACATAAAATACAAGCATGGAAAAGTGGTTGGTTATATCTGGATGGTAGACTTACACTGCTTAAAGTAGTCCTCTCAGCAGTCCCAATCTATATGATGTCATCATTCCAAATTCTAA
Source organism: Cunninghamia lanceolata (assembly GCA_027924645.1). Classification (NCBI taxonomy): domain Eukaryota; kingdom Viridiplantae; phylum Streptophyta; class Pinopsida; order Cupressales; family Cupressaceae; genus Cunninghamia; species Cunninghamia lanceolata. Next base: position 3,728,316 of record BSBN01000236.1, read on the forward strand.
AGGGGATACTAGCTAAAATAGGTAAAATTTGCAAGAAATTCTTATGGCAAGGTACCTTAGATTCAAGGAAGATTCATCTAATTGCCTGGGAAAAGGTTTGTTCTCTGAAACTCCAAGGGGGTGTAGGTGTTATTAATTTGGAAATGTAAAACTTGGCTCTGGGAGCAAAGTTGGCATGGAAAATGTATAAACACCCGCAAACCAAATGGGTTAAAATTCTACAAAAAAAGTATTTGGACAAAAAAGCTCCAGAGAGAATCTTCACAATTGTAAATCCTTTGAAGGGATCGTCTATATGGAATTTTATTGTTAAATGTAGGCAAGTAATTCTTCACAAGCTTCCTGGGCTATCCACAATGGGAAAAAAGCATCCTTCTGGGATGACCAATAGAACAGCTGGCCAAAAATCTCTTCTCTAGGAAATTTTAGGGAAGCAACAACTTATCTTAAAAGGTTTTCAGGTGAAAAGGTTTGTTCTTATTTTACAGTGGATTCAAGTTTAGTCCCTATGAAAATATAATGGAAAAGTTTTGAAAACTATAATTTCCTCTTGATAAAAAAGTAGCTCTTAGAGGGATTTTAGAGGAATGCTTCCTCTTCTTTTCTCCACGAGAGGATGAACTCATTTGGATGGGTGATGGTTCAAGAAGATACAAAGATCAATCTGGTTATCAATTTTTATCTGTAAGAGTGAAAGTGGACTGGCCCACTAATCTCTATTGGGCAAATCCAATTCTAGCAAAAGCAGGTACTTTCACTTGGCTGGCACTACACAATAGGATCCTTATGGGGGACATATTAGAAAAACTCTCTTTAGGATCGAGCTTTAGAGGTGTTTTATGTCAGGAAGAAAATGAGTCTATAGACCATCTTCTGGTTCGATGTAGTTTTAGTCAAGAATACTAGAAGCACATAATGTAGTTGTTGAACTGGTCCTCCCCACTCTTAGGTTCATTGAAGGATTAGCTAAGAAGTTAGCCCGCTCTAAACAAGGAAGCTTATTTTCATGATTTGTGGGTTGTCTGTCCTTCAGTTATTGTTTGGTTACTCTGGAAAGAGAGAAATTGTAGGATTTTTAGGAACTCGTCAAGATATATTTCAAAAGTTTGCAGTGAGATGGAGTCTCTGATAGCTGAAACAACTCTGGGAAAATTAAGGCATACATAACTCAAGGAGTCCAAATGGACTAGCTAGGATACTCTCTTGTCCAAAAATTGCAAACGCCTCTAGAAGTAGCCCCAAAGTGCAGTTTCTCAAACCAACTATTCAAAAGTGGATAGAGCTTCAATTAAATGGCTTCCTCCTACTCCCCCTCTTGTGAAAGTTAACTTTGATGGAGCATGTAGAGGAAATCCTGGGTCTTTAGCCATGGGATGTGTGATTAGAAATAGTGAAGGTAAACTTCTAGTAGCAAAAGCAATGAAGCTCCTAGAAGGCACAAATAATAGGGCAGAAGCTCTGGCCCTTGTTAATGCCCTACAATTGGGTCAAGCAAAGGGATACAAGAAGATTTCAATAGAGGGAGACTCTCTTTTAATTATCTTAGCCTTGCAAACAAAGAAAGATGAGAATTGGTCAATTAGATATATTCTTGATCAAGTCAGGGAAGTCTTGAAACTTTTTGAATCCTTTGAAATCTCCCACTGCTACAGAGAAGCGAATAGGTGGCTCACTACTTGGTGAATTTTGCTCTAGATCAAAATGACAAAACAATATTCTTTGAGTCTGATCTTCAAGATTGCCCAGAAACGCTTAAATCTTTGTTGTTGCATGACACTAGCCTTTCCTCTCTTCCCATTGGCCGGGTCATGGTGGATAATCTAGACCTATCATTGAGATCCCTATAGGCCTCAGCCAATTAAGAGATGGGGTGGGTGTGTGGTTTAGGACAGGTCATGAAGACCCCTAATGTTCAGTTGTACATCTTGAACATGTGCCTAAGAATGGACTTGATCTGTCCTTCATCTAATGCACTCCCACTTCTAATGGCAGAGAAAGTGCTTTAATTGTTGCATTTACTCTCACCCTTTGGAAGATCTTCCATAAATCTCCTCTTTCATCCACCTACCTCATGGCACCTCTTGCTATTTTTGGGCCTGTATGCCACCTCACTCCCATCCCACGCATGGCCCTCAAAATGTATTATGTACTTGTCCTCTATTGTCTTTCTCTCCTTGGGGTTTAGGGATTGCTGTCACCCATACAACACGGTTGTCTCTTTATTTGGGTGATCGATTGTTTTTTTAATTTTTAAATGTAAGGGGGGTCGATGGCGTTGTAGACCCCTTTTCATTCGTGTCTCCTTAATTGCTTTTTAGAGCTCACATTAATTTTGGCAATGCTTCTCTTTATTAATTAGCCTTCATCTTCATTTCTACCACCTTAAATTTGCCTCCCCACCTATGTTTCTCAATTGCTAGCTTTCCTTCGCTTTGTTTGGTGTTTTGTTTTCTCAGGCCTAGCACGAATGGAGGGTGAGGTTGCAAACTACAAGATTTACTTCCCTCTGTTTCAATGGGAGCTGACTATAAGAGGTAGCGTTGGAATCATGGAGCTCAATAGTGTATTCCAACTGGATTGCACCCTTGCATAATTCACAGTCCAGACTGTGTGCAACCATAAATGGTTGCAAGGCACACCAAACCGAGAGGTAAAATGGTCAGAGGTTGTTTCAGTCTTCCTTTCTAATTTAATGGATATTGTACAAGATCCCCACTTAATCCTCCCTATCGCAATGGGTGTCATCAATCAACACCTTTTCACTGTACAAAGCTGGAATGATGTTGTGGCCAACTATGACATTATGGCTGGTGATGCTTGGGTTGGAGGTGTTTTCCCTTCCTACAAGCTACGAACTAGAAGGTCATATGAGTGCATATATAGAAAAATGTAACATGGTCTGAATCGCAGGTGCATTTGCCTTCTGGAAAGAGCCCTTAAGGGGCATGCACATTCAGTCCCAAAATCTTTAAGGCTAAAGTGCAAAATATGTTTATCGCCATCCACTTTTTAAGGTTTCATGTTGCGGACTTAGCTCCTTGACATCGCAGGATCCCTGATGGAGCAGAGGATGTATCCGATATGGAGGATCCTCCAATCCAGAATGAAGACGAGGAGATGGTAGCAGTGGAAATTGGGGTCTTGGGTGCGGTGGCTGGTGTTGACGATTAACGGTGTTCTCTTCAGTAGCGGGGTGTAGGTGGCGAATGGGTGATGACTATTTTTATGTTTTGTCTCTTGTTTTCCTGTGGCTATTTTTTGGATCAGTTTTTCCTATTTTGGCCACATAGAGGGGTGTGGAAATATTGATCCCCCCTCCTTTTTTGTATGTTATATGATATTTTTAATATAAATCTATGTGTGGGGCTATACCCCTTTTTCTAAAAAAACTATACAAAATAGACCTTAGGAAAAAATAACATTAAAAAAAATCAAATCACAAATTTGAATATTCTTTTGCATTGAAGTCAAGAAAGAATAAATAATAACAAATTGAATTGGAATGCAATTAAATAGAAAAGACTTAAAGAATTTTGAAAACAAATAGCTACTAGGTAGAGGATTTGTTGTGAAAACAAAAATAAAGAAATTATAAAAGAATATATAATGGTTGTTGACATTATTAATCTATCATACTTATCTTAGATAAATTTATGTAAAAAATAATATTTTTATAAGAATAATATTATTATTTTTATATAGAAATAATATTATGTGTATATATGTAAATATTTTTAAAACAATGAAAATAAAATAAAATAACTTTTGAAGGTTATGAGATAGTGTAAAAAATTAAATTTTCACATAACTTGATTTTATATTAGTCCATGACTATTTTATCCCATTAATATTTATTTTTCCATTTGTTTAAATCTTGACAAATTTTATCCTATGAAAATTAACGTAGGTTGAAGATGATTATGTTCCTAATATTTTTCACTATTTTTTGGAGTAGCCATTATAAGATGAGGCCTGTAAAATTTTGCATGTACGCTTTAAACTAGGTGCATGTGAAAAGGGGTTCAAAAAGATTGTAGAAATGATACGACATTTTTTCGGGGGGTATTATCCACTAAATCACGTCACCATATTGTGAATTTTAACTAGCATTGCATTATTGGAACAATTTTGATTTTTAGATTTTATTTTTTAAAATTTTTATGGTTGTTCTCGTTTCCCATGAAAGTACCATTCAAAATGTTAAAAATTGACATGGGGGGTGTAAAATATGTTAAGAGCTAGCTAATTAACTATTTTTGTTGGCTTAAAAGGATTTGTGAAATATATTGTATCTTTAAGTTAAGTAAAACAATTTTGAAATGCATTCCCAGATGTCAAATTTGTGTTGACATAGGTGTAGAAAACACTAGGAATGAGAAAGTAGAAGGTTTTTTTCTAGAAAGTTTATTAAGATTTTATTTTTAAAGATTATTTTTGTATTTGTTCATTTTGTGAAATTTTTATTAAAAGATAGGATCACAATGCTAAAATTGACATGATAGAGGTGTATTTTTTTTTTTTTGAAAAAGTTAAAAACCAAAATTTTCCCTAGCAAGTTTGTTAAACTTTCAATTTCGATAAATATTTGTGATGGAATGAAAACCCAACAGTCACTTTCCATTCGCAACCATATAAATTGCAATACTTATACTCTCATAACCTTCTAGCAAAAATGGTGATAGAAACTATAAAGTTTAACACTAATCTTTAATAATAGGAAAGACAGTAAATTTTAATCTTAGTTCAAACATGCTACTGCAATCTTTAACAACAATACTCATAACATGAAAAAAGAAAAATTCTTATATTTCTACAACTTATACAAGATGATGACATTTCACATCAATGCCTGCAGTCGATCTCTACACCTTATTTAAACAATCTCCCTCCTTGTCAGTTTCTGTAACTCATCCTCCTCTAATTTTTTCCTCGTCGACTCTTCTTTGTTGGTCATCAACTGCTTGCCTTGTTTTATCCTTTGTATGGGGTCATTCCCCTTTCCACCGCAACTCGATCTCTTCTTTCCTGGGTCAGTCTTCTTCCATAATTGACCTATCACCAAAACTGGCCTTCTCCTTTTCTTGCCTCTAACTGGTTATTAGACTAACCATTATTCACCTTTATTTGGCCTTAATTCTTGAGCTTTTAGCCTCTAATCTATGTCTTGCCATTTTTTTTGCTTCATCGAACAATCTCCTTGATCAGCCTCCCTTCTTCTATGCGGTCTCTCACCGAATGGCCTTGTTGAATAGCCTTTCTCATTTTGGCTTCCTTCCACACCTCGAAATCAGCCCCTTCTACTTTTTATATGCATTCGGCCTCCTCTTCTCGATCTCTATCCTTCAACTTTTAATCTACCATCTACTTTCCATTCCTCGGCCACTTCATTGGCCTCCACTATTTGGATTCTCTCTATCTCCCCTTCACCTACCTTCACAACTAAAAATAATGTTTTCTTTTCTCCAGTCTGCCTTCTTAGTCATCCTAACAGCTATCGATTACGCTCCCATTATAGCCTCATTGCATTAACCTTGCCTGAATGGCCATCTTCTATCTTCTACAAGTGTCAACCTTCTTGTTTTTATTCCTTTCTTCAACTCTTCTAACTACTGTGTCATCGTTGCTGAGCATTTCATCTTCCCCTTTGCCTATGCGGCCTTTTCTCCTACTTTTATGTTTGTTCATTTCCTTCTTCATCGCCCTCCTATCTTTGCATCCCACCTTCTGACATCACGCCTTACACTGTTGAAAACAACCGTTATTTAATCATCCCTTTGCTGCAAGGAGTTCTTATTATTTGTAACTAATCTCTAGAGGACTAATAATTAACTATTAAGGTTCCCGTCACTTTGGCAAAAGGAACTTCCTTCCACCTATAACCTATCATCCAACCCAACACAATGAACCCAAAAATCAACTGCTAACACAAATTTGGAAAATTAAGAAGATGCCCCTACATCAGACTCCCCAGGGGACAAAATCATGTGCTCCTACAAATGGAGTCATCAATCAAACTTAATTCCACACTATTCATTTTCTTCCTCTTCTTCCACAATCTCTTTGGATCACTGGCCACATTTCTCCAATATTGTTGTGCAACACTATGGGCTACCCTCATAAGACTATCTTTATCAAGTACTACCCACTTCCAATCTCTAATTCTCCTTTCATCCATATTCAACATATCAGAAACAAATGAAAAAATTTCTATGTTTGCAACATCACCCACTTCATCAAAACAAATGACTATCTAGAAATTAAATTTTTCCATGTCTTCAATCTCTTCCACCCTTTCTACAACAACATCACACATATCCTTATACCAATCTAAACTTACTATCTCGTACTCTACTTGTGTGATTTTCTCATCATAACACTCCACATCAACTTTCTGCATTACTCTATAATCTTGCCCAAATTTCCCATCATACAATATAACAACCGGATTCAAAACAATTTCTTCATAAAATGTTAACAAATTTACCTTTTCCTGTATGGTCATCTACTACAACAGCAAATCATTTTCAGCTTCCTCTTTTGTTTTCTAACTCATTACATTCATTTCACAATTTACCATGACTACAACAACTTTTGTATCATCATCTTTAACCTCCCTTAGGGTGTTCTTGGTTGTCCCACACATCCTCCAACCTTCAACCTTTTCATTCCACTCTTGCTTAATGGTTGCAAATTGTTTCCACAAAATTTCTTCAATATTTTATGTTGCTGCTCCTCCTTCAAATTCTATTGTTGCATCATCTTCATCATTCTTTGTTGATCTTTTTCCTCTTGGATCATTGCTACTTTCATGTTTTGCAACATATGTCATTACTGTCCTCTTTTCATGTTCAACTCTTTCAGCCAATTTTTCCTCCTTTCTACACTTTCTAATTTGCCTTTGCTTACCTTTTTGCTTCTTTTGGTATTTATTTCTCCTCATCTCTTTCTCATCCAAAATCATCCACATGTCGTCTTCATACTCATTCATCTCCCAATCACTATTCAATTCATCAACCTTGGTATCTTCTTTATAAATTTCATTCAAAGCCTCATAACCATAAGCATCACAATCTAACATCTTGTTTGAATTTTCTCTACCTTTTCTTTCAAAAAAATCATCCAAAGTTTTAAAACCATCATGAATGAACTCATCTTTCTTACCCTTCACATTGGCATCCTCTAACTCCTGTCAATCTAGTGCCTCAATTCTCTTCACATTAGGTTCCTCTACATGCTCTTTACCAACATCTTCCTTTTCAAACTTTACTCTTTTATCAGCATAATTTATTGTAGCAACATTGGCTTCTTCTAGTATCACGCTTTTTTCTCTCCATACTTGGTTTGCCACTACCTTGGGCTAATCTCTCTTTATTGTTGCAGTTGGTCTTCTTGCCTTTTGCCTTGCAATAATTTCTTTAGGCTCTTTCGCTAGCCACTTTCCCTTCAAATCTGATTGCCACTTGCTCATCTGCACACCCTTCTTTATTTGCACTTGTTTGTTAACACAATCAAAAGCATCTACTTCTTTACATTTCAACTGTGGTCCTTCAACAATCTCTTTCTTTTGCCAAAATGGAACTATATACCCATGGTCTATCAATTTCTTTCTTTCTTGACAAACTCACATATTCATATTCTCATTTTTATATACAAAATCAAAAGCAACATTTTTACCTCCACTTTTATACATTGCAATAACTTGCTGCCCCAAATTGTTCCCTTCATTCACTTCTTTGACTTCCATCTCTTACTGTACCTGAGAAACTTGAGCTGCATTGCAACTTCTTCCAAGGCATCATGAAATTCTGGGGCTTTCCTGTCATCTTCATCATCAACCTGGAAATCTTCAGCTTCATACTCCTCTTCATTCTCAAGTACTCTACATTGTACCACTGCTGCAAACTCTTCTCGACACACTACTGTAACTAGTCTTCTCTCATCTGCAACTCTTTCCTCAGGTATTATTCTTGCTTCCTCTCTCATCATCTTCAAGGTCTCATTCTCGAATCTCCTTACCATGCTCTTCATTCCTGCATACACATTCTCAAGCATAACATTAGTAATCAAAACAAGAGACCACAATGTCTCCATGAGTGCCTCCTTTTTTAACACTCTCCTTCCTTCTTTACCCTCTTCAACAAGGGTTGCTTTCTACACTTTATTCTTTTCCTCTCTTTCTTTCTTATCTTCTCTCATGTTCTCTTCAATGAGAACTTCCTTCATCACTTCTGAGGTATGTTTCTCATCGGGCAACCTTTTGTTGTCTTAAACTCTCTAGAACCCTTTTATCCTCTTATATTTTCCTCTCAAGGCTTCTATATTCTACCTTTTCCTCTTCTCAACAATCTCCTCATCATTGGCCATACCCAAAAATATTCTTAGCTACTTTCTTCTAGCCATTGCTACCTTGCAATCATGTACTATTTTAAGTCTCGTCTCAATGCTTCCAACTCTCTTTCAAAGTCTATATTTTTCTTCTTCATGTTTTCTTTCTATGCTACTACAGGTCCTAGCTAAGTTACCTCACTTTAGCGATCTACTTAGCACTCAGAACCCTTTGCACTTTGATACCACTTGATGGAATGAAAACCCAACACTCACTTTCCATTCACAACCATATACATGACAATACTCATACTCTCATAACTTTCTGGTAAAAATGATGACATAAACTATAAATTTTAACACAAATGTTTAATGATAGGAAAGATAAAATTTTAATTTTAGTTCGAACATGCTATTGTAATCTATAACAACAATACTCATAACATGAACAAAATATTTTATTGTATTTCTATAACTTATACAAGATGATTACATTTCTCACATAGATGCATGTAGTCAATCTCTACTACTTATCTAAATGATCTCTCTCCTTGTTGATTTCTATCACTCATCCTCCTCTCATTTTTTCCTTGTCAAGTCTTCTTTGTTTGCCTTCAATTGCTTTCCTTGTTTTATCTTCTGTATGGGGTCATTCCCCTTTCCACCATAACTCGATCTCTTGTTTCATCTGTTAGTCTTCTTCCATAATTAGCCTATCACCGAAATTGGCCTTCTCCTTTTATCGCCTCTAACTGGTTATTATACTAACCATTATTCACCTTTGTTTGGCCTTAATTCTTGAGCTTTCACCCTCTAATCTTTGTCGTTCCATTTTATTTGCTTCATTGAACAATCTCCTTGATCGGCCTCCCTTCTTCTATGTGACCTCTCACCAAATGGCCTTGTTGAATGGCTTTTCTCATTTTGGCTTGCCGCCACACCTTCAAATCAGCCTCTTCTCCTTTTTGTATGCATTCAGCCTCCTCTTCTTGGTCTTATCCTTCGACTTTTAATCTACCATCTACTTTCCATTCATCAGCCACTTCATTGGCCTCCACTATTTGGATTCTCTCTGTCTCCCCTTCACCTACCTTCACAACTAAAAATAATGTTTTCTTTTCTCTAGTCTGCCTTCTCAGTTCGGCCTAACAACTATCGATTACTCTCCCATTGTGGCCTCTTTTCATTTGCCTTGCCTGAATGGCCATCTTTTATCTTCTACAGGCGTTGGCCTTATTGTTTTTATTTCTTTCCTCTAACTCTTATGACTGCTACGTCATCATTGCTGAGAATTTAATCTTCCCCTCTGCCTATGTGGCCTTTTTCTCCTACTTTTATGTCTACTCATTTCCTTCTTTATTGCCCTCCTATCTTTTCATCCCACCTTCTAACATCACGCCTTACACTACTAAAAAAACCATTATTTAATCATCGCTTTGCTGCACGGAGTTCTTATTATTCGTAACTAATCTCTAGAAAACTAATAATTAACTATTAAGGTTCATGTTACATTGGTTACAAGAACTTCCTTTCGTCTGTAACCTATCATCTGACCCAACACAATGAACCCAAAAATCAACTGCTAACACAAATTTTGAAAATTAAGAAGATGCCCTTACATCAAACTCCCCAGGGGACAAAATCATATGCTCTTGCACATGGATTCATCTATCAAACTTAATTCCACAGTATTCCTTTTCTTCCGCTTCTTCCATAATCTCTCCAAATCACTGGCCACATTTCTCCAATATTGTTGTGCAACACTATGGGCTGCCCTAATGAGACTATCTTTATCAATTACTGCCCACTTCTAATCTCTAATTCTCCTTTCATCCATATTCAACATATCATAAACAAATGAAAAGTTTTCTATGTTTGCAACATCACCCACTTCATCCAAACAAACAACTATTTGGAAATTAAAATTTTCCATGTCTTCAATCTCTTCCACCTTTTCTACAATAGCAACGTCACACATATCCTTATACCAATCTGAACTTACTATCTCATACTCTGCTTGTCTCATTTTCTCATCATAACACTCCACATCAATTTTTTGCATTACTCCATAATTTTGTCCAAATTTCCCATCATACAATATAACAACTGCCTTCAAAATAATTTCTTCATAAAATGTTAACAAATTTACCTTTTCTTGTATGGTCTTCTGCTGCAAAAGCAATTTATTTTCAACTTCCTCTTTTGTTTTTTGACTCATTACATTCATTTCACAATTTGCCATGACTTCAACAACTTATGTATCATCATCTTCAACATCCCCCAGGGTGGTCTTGGTTGTCTCACACATCCTCAAACCTTTAACCTTTTCATTCCACTCTTGCTCAATGGCTACAAATTATTTCCACAAATCATCTTCATCATTCTTTTATTGATCTTCTTCCTCTTGGATTATTGCTACTTTGATATCCAAATCCGCACTTTTATGTTTTGCAACATATGCCATGGTTGTCCTCTTTTCATATTCAACTCTTTCAGCCAACTATTCTTCTTTTCTACACTTTCTAATTCTTCTGGTATTTATTCCTCCTCATCTCTTTCTCATCCACAATCATCCACATGTCCTCCTCATACTCATTCATATCCCAATCACTATTCAATTCATCAACCTTGGTATCTTCTTTATAAATTTCATTGAAAGCCTCATAACCATCATCATCACAATCTGACATCTTGTTTGAATTTTCTCTACATTTTTATTCATCAAAATCATCCAAAGTTTCAAAACCATCATGCATGAACTCATCTTTCTTACCCTTCACATTGGCATCCTCTAACTTCTACCAATCTAGTGCCTCAATCCTCTTCACATTAGGTTCCTCTACATGCTCTTTACCAACATCTTCCTTTTCAAACTTTAATCTTGTATTAGCATCATTTATTGCAGCATCACTGGCTTCTTCTACTACCATGCTCTTTTATCTCCATACTTTGTTTGCCACTACCTTGCGTTGATCTCTCTTTATTGCTACACTTGGTCTTATTGCCTTTTTCCTTGCAATATTTTCTCTAGGCTCCTTTGCTGGCCACTTTCCCTTCAAATCTGATTGCCACTTGCTCATCTGCATACCCTTCTTTCTTTGAACCTATTTGTTAACACAATCAAAAGAATATACTTCTTTACATTTTAACTGTGGTCCTTCAACAATCTCTTTCTTTTGCCAAAATGGAACTATATACCCATGGTCTACCAATTTCTTTCTTTCTTGACAAACTCGCTTATTCATATTCTCATTTCTATATACAAAATCAAAAGAAACATTTTTACCTTCACTTTTATGTGCAATAACTTGTTGCCCCAAATTGTTCCCTTCATTCGCTTCTTTAACTTCCATCTCTTCCTCTACCTAAGCAACTTGAGCTGCATCTGTAACTTCTTCGAAGGCATCATGAAATTTTGGGACTGCCTTCTCATCTTCATCATCAACTAGGAAATCTTCAGCTTCATACTCCTTCATTCTTAGGTACTCTACTTTGTACCACTACTGCAAACTCTTCTTGACACACTGCTGCAACTAGTCTTCCCTCATCTTCAACTCTTTTCTCGGGTGCTATTCTTGCTTCCTCTCTCATCATCTTCAAGGTCTCATTCTTGACCCCCCTTACCATGCTTTTCATTCCTACATACACATTCTTAAGTATAACATTAGTAATCAAAACAAGAGACCACAATGTCTCCACGAGTGCCTCCTTTTTAAACACTCTCCTTCCTTCTTTAAGCTCTTCCACAAGGGCTGCTTTCTACACTTTCTTCCCTTCCTCTCTTTCATTCTTATCTTCTCTCATATTCTCTTCAATAAGAACTTCCTTCATCACTTCTGAGGTATGTTTCTCATCCGGTAACCTTTTGCTGTCCCAAACTCTCTAGAACCCTTTTATCCTCTTATCTTTTCCTCTTAAGGCTTCTATATTCTACCTTTTCCTCTTCTCAACAATCTCCCTTATAAGCCACTTCACTTTTCCCATCATTAGCCATACCCAATAGTATTCCTGGCTACTTTCTTCTAGCCATTGTTGCATTGTAATCATGTACTATTTTATGTCTTATCTCAATGCTTCCAGCTCTCTTTCAAAATCTATATTTTTCTTCTTTATGCTTTCTTTCTATGCTACCATAGGTCCTGGATAAGTTGCCTCACTTCGATGATCTACTCAGCACTTAGAACCTTCTATATTCTGATACCACTTGATGGATAAAAACCCAACACTCACTTTCCATTCACAACCATATACATGGCAATACTCATACTCTCATAACCTTTTGGAAAAAATGGTGATAGAAAAAATAAAGTTTAACACTAATATTTAATGACAGGAAAGAAAGTAAATGTTAATCTCAATTTGAACATGCTACTGCAATCTATAATAACAATACTCATAACATGAACAAAATCTTTTACTATATTTCTTCAACTTATACAAGATGATTACATTTCTCACATAGATGCCTGCAGTTGATCTCTACACCTTATCTAAACAATCTCCCTCCTTCTTGTCAATTTTTGTCACTCATCCTCTTCTCATTTTTTCCTCGTTGACTCTTCTTTATTGGCCTTTAACTTCTTGCCTTGTTTTATCCTCTGTATGGGGTTGTTCCGCTTTCCACTGCAACTCGATCTCTTCTTTCCTAGGTCAATCTTTTTCCATAATCAGCCTATCACCAAAATTGGCCTTCTCCTTTTGTCACCTCTAACCAATTATTATACTAACCATTATTCACCTTTGTTTGGCCTTAATTCTTGAGCTTTCAGCCTCTAATCTATGTCGTGCCATTTTATTTGCTTCATTGAACAATCTCCTTGATCAGCCTCCCTTATTCTATGCAACCTCTCACAACTAGCCTTGTTGAATGACCTTTCTCATTTTGGCTTGCTACTACACCTCCAAATCAGCCTCTTCACCTTTTTGTATGCATTTGGCCTCCTCTCCTTGGTCTCTATCCTTTGACTTTTAATCTACCATCTACTTTCCATTCCTTGGCCACTTGATTGGCCTCCACTATTTGGATTCTCTTTGTCTCCCCTTCACCTACCTTAACAACTGAAAATAACATTTTCTTTTCTCCAGTCTGCCTTCTTGATTCAGCGTAACAACTATTGATTACTCTCCCATTACAACCATCTTCTATCTTCTATAGGCGTCGGCCTTCTTGTATTTATTTCTTTCCTCTAGCTCTTCTGACTGCTATGTCATCGTTGCTAAGCATTTCATCGTCCCCTCTACATATACAGCCTTTTCTCCTACTTTTATGTCTATTCATTTCCTTCTTTATTGCACTCCTATCTTTGCATCCCAACTTCTGACATCATTCCTTACATCACTAAAAAAAATCATTATTTAATCATCTCTTTGTTGTAATAAGTTCTTATTATTCATAACTGCTCTCTAGAAAACTAATAATTAACTATTAAGGTTCATGTCGTTTTGGCAATAGGAGATTCCTTCCACCTGTAACCTGTCATCCAACCGAACACAATGAACCAAAAAATCAACTACTAAAATAAATTTTGAAAATTAAGAAGATTCCCCTGCATCAGTTTGGTGCAGACAGACCATTTCCAGGACATTTCCTTTCTTCAGATTTTTTTTTAATCTTAGATTTTTTTGTGTTTTGGTTTTAGCTAAGCAAATGTATATAGTTGAAAGTGCTTTCTTTTTGTTGACATTTTAACCCAAAAAAGAGATATACCACAAATGAACTTAAGGCATCTTAAGGCTTTAGCATCACAAACTATAAAATGTTTATCTTAAAATGCTTAAGCATGTGGAATATCTGAAGCATTTATTTGAGATGGAATCTTCCCACTATAGAAGTATAGTAGAACATTTGAAGTTTGGGTAGAAGAGAAAAGAAAAACCTCTGTGAAAGGCAGTTCTTTTAATTACTTTAAAAAGATTTTTAGTGTTTTTATCAGTTTGTTTTAGCTCATTAGTAGCTTGTAGAACAAAGGTTAAAAATGATTATTGTACCAAAGGAAGCTCTTTTAGAAATTTTAAGTAATTTCAATGGTTTTTGTTTTGTATTTGAGGAGATTCCTAGCTTGTAATGTAGGGAGTTTGAAAAAAAAGGAAATACTTTGTGAGTGGTAGCTATATTGACAAATATCAGTAGTGAGAGTTTAAAAGAAAATGGGATTTCTTCTAAGGCAACTATTTTAGCTATTTGAGAAATATTTTTGTGGTTCTAGCTGTGTATTTGAGGATATTTATTGTTTGCTTTTAAAAATATAGTTGAATAAGCCCTACAAAGCCTTGGTAAATCCGGAGGCTTATGAATCAAATTTTACTTTTACATGGAGACAAGGAAGAAGAACATGTGCATGCTTATTGTGCTACAACAATGAGGTGCAAGCCTATTTTCAATTGTCATTCTTTGCTTAATTACTAGATTTCAAGGTTTCTCAAGGCACTTACTTGCCAGGGTTTCTTTATTGACAAAAGTAGTGACGTATTTCTTTAGAAATCAATTCATAGCACTCTTTGGCACATAAATGATGGAAATGATTCAGATTCCATTCATAGAAATCCATTGTACAAGGTGAATTTGAATTCTAATAAGGGTAATTTTGATGGTGATGCTATTAAGTGTTCTGCTTCATTCAACATGTTCCAATTTCTATATTTTTAGGCATAATGTTGTGAGTTTCTATTTTAGTATTTATTTTTGAAATCCATAAAAATTGTGTGCTCTATATATACATATTTTGAATTTCATGAGATTCATTTTTCATTTTCTTGATTTATTTCTAGAAATCCCATTGGTCTTTAATGATTTGGTGGATTGGTACTTATCCTATAAATCGTTGATTTTGGGCTGGTGAGGATTGGATCTCAAACACTACTCCATGTAGATTAGGATGCCCAAGTGGGAATGAACATTCATGTGGGAGATTTCTTGGTCATCCCATAAGGGGGCAAATCCATAATTTTCTCAAAAGATGCTACTGAGTTAATTTATGACCCTTCTCTTGCAAAAAGTCCCTATGGAACTAATATTTATGGTTCTATTATAGGTTTTTAGGAGTTTACCATCAAACATTATTATTTTAGGAATTTAACTAAGATTTTAGAATAAGCCTAGGTAAAAAAATATTTAATGTGAGCACTACAAACTTTGAGCTCTCCTCTCTATTAGTATTTGAAAATACTACCCCTCAATAGTAGCCACTTTGAATTGTATGGAAAATATTGAATTTTTTGTGGTTTCTAAAGTGATCATGTTTTATGAGCCTACCTACAAAATAAACATAGAGCAGTAACCCCTTATCTATTGGAACCTACCTTAATATCTGATAATGGTTGTCCAAATCACCCTAGCAATGTAAACAAGTAAAATATAAAGAGTCTCACCTCTCTTGGTGTAGGAACATCTGGGTTCACAAGCAATCTTGTGTCACCCAAAAATATTTCTAACTTTTGTTTTCAATTTTCTTGTTTGTGTTGTTTTGTAGTGTTTGGTGAATTATTTCAAGAGGCAAATTTTTAGATGAAATTTGGCTAAGTAAGGACTTCATCATGAAGAAGGGTCAAATAGATAATTATAGTTCCAAATTTGGTGAAGTTTGGGTGAAAATTGAGCAAATTACAAGCGATTTGAGTTTCAAGATGTTCTTCAAACACCAAAAATCTCTAATGGGTTTCATTTCCTATTGGAATCTCTGATGGCCTCTTTGGATTTAACTATTTTTGGCAAAGTTCTCTTCATCGGGCCATTCCACTTCATTTGGAAATGTCCGACAGGTCTTTTTGCTTTGTTCATGTTCATTGCGCAGTTCCAAGTCTCTCAAAAATCTCTAACATAGAAGGCTCTTTGCAAGCCATTAAAGAATCAAGTGGTTATTGGAACATCATAATACTATGATGAGTTCCAATTATTAGTCATAACTCTGACAGATGCATTCACTCAACACTTAGCATGTTTTTTTTAATAAGTTCCTCGTAGTCACAGAGTTCCTAGTGGGATGGATTTCCCTGACTACTCTGAATGAGTTCCTATAGTCTTCTAAATATTGGATGGTAGTTTTATTATAAGTAATCATATTTTCAAAGTGTTTAAGAAACACTTGAAATGTTTGATTCTTTCAATTATTTCTTATATCTCCAATGGAGTGTTTACAAAAGGAGATCAAAACTTTCAATGGTTTCGAGAACATAAAAAATATCCAATAGGTTCCCACTGTCTTCCATAACTCTGACAAGGTTTCTTTCTTGGTTAGACCAATTACATTAGTCATAAACCTAGAGTTGTCGGTAACTTTCTTAAAGCCAACATAATTTTTAGTGGTGTAAAGATGGTTCTTTGTGGAATTCCAATGGTTCCTAGTGCATTTTAAAGGACCAATAAGAGTTTACAAAAGGTTTTATGTAAATGTAACTCTTCTATTAATATGTAGTGTTGGTAATCATTAAAAGGAATTAGTGATCATCGATAATGATCATATTGATGATTTGGGTTGTTTTGGCACCTTCCTCTAGTCTAATCATGGATTTGAATACAATTGAATGCCTTCTGATATTTCAATTGTCAACCTCCTAAAATAATTTTATTACCTCCATGTCAAGGATATAAATAAATTTGTAACACATTGTATTAGGGTTGGATGGTCTGGGTATTGTATTGTTGTGGCGATTGCATTGGTTTGTGGGCTTGTGATTTCAGAAAGCTAAGAGAGGAATGTGGAATTGATGTGTTTATAATTTGATTTCAATAGGTGTACTCCAAAAGTAATAAGACTCCTATTGTGAATAAATAAATTCATGTTTATTATTTTGTAGATCAATTGTTATGATTGTGGATATTGTTGTCCATCAAAAAAATTGTTGGTGAATATATTAATTCATCTTTCTTAATTCAGTTGTTTGATGAAACTCCTGAATTCTATTCTACACCAAGTGGTATTAGAGTTGGTTCATTATGTGGATTGTGGGCATGTCAAGAGTGGGGATTCTAAAAAAAATTTATGGGAAGAGGAGTAAGGCTAGACTTGTAATTGTAGAGAATAAAGAGAAGATGTGACATAGAGAGGATGTGGTAGAGGAAGAGCACCATGAGCTAGTGATATGGCAATTGTAGAGATGTTAAGAGGAATAACAACATAGTTAGATGTTATGGAAATGACACAATGTAGAGGAGTACATGTAGAGGATATGTGTGAGGATGAAGAAGAAGAAGAGAGAAGAGAATATTATGCGAATTAAATAGTAGATGAACTAGAATAAGTAGTAAACCTAGACTGGAAACTCTAAGGTATAATGGTAATTTGAATCCTAAAGAGTTGATTGATTAGATATCAGAAATGGATAGATATTTTGATTTTGAATCTATTGAAGACCCAAATAAAGTGAAGTTTGCATGCACAAAATTGAAAGGACATGCATTCCTATGGTGGGATCATGTGCAAACAAAGAGACAATAAAAGGGAAAAGAGAAAACTAAATCTTGGGAATGACGGTGATAAAATTGAAGGTGAAGTTTGTACATGCTGATTACCAAATAAGTCTATTTAAGAAGTTGTAAAATTTATAACAAAATGAGAAGAATATGCAAGAATACACAAAAGAATTTCACAAATTAAATATCTAGGTTGGGCATGTTGATGATGACAATGATAAAGTATCAAGGTATATTAATGGACTGCATTATGGAAAGAAATATTTGAAGGAATTAAAGAAAGAAGGGATGTGTTATGGTTTTATTCCAAAGCCGAGAACAGCAATGACATTAGAGAAGAATGAGGAATTGCCAAAAGAAATTCCAAAAATTATGGAAGAATATGCTAATATAATGGTGAAAGAGTTGTTAGATGGATTGCCACCTATATGAGATATTAGTTATTGTATGGATTTAATACCTAGTGCAAATTTTCTAAATAAAGCACCATATAGAATGACTTCTATGGAGAATGAGGAGATAAATAGTCAAGTTCAAGAATTTTTGAATAAGGGGTTGATCAGAGAAAGTCTCAGTCAGTTTGTTGTACTAGTAGTGTTGACACTGAAGAAATATTGAGAGTGGAGCTTATGTGTATGAATTCTTGAACAATAAATAAAATAACAATAAAATATAGATTTCCATTTCCATGAATGGATGATATGATGGACTATTTAAGTGAATCTAAGTACTTCATAAAGATCAACTTGAAGAGTGGATATCATCAAATCTAAATCAAAGAAGAAGATGAGTGGAAAGAAACATTCAAGACAAAGAACATATTATATGAATGGTTGGTAATGCCGTTTGGGTTAACAAATGCAACAGACACTTTCATGATATTGATGAATGAAACATTGAAGCCCTTTCTTAGTAAGTTTTTAGTTGTATATATAGATTACATTTTAATTTTTAGGAAGAAAAAAGAAGAGCATTTTCAGCATGTTAGGGTTGTATTACAAATGCTGAAAGAAGAAAAGTTGCTAGTAAATCTAAAGAAATGTATTTTTATGAAAGAAGAATTAATAAATTTGGGGTTTATAGTTTTTGGTGATGGTTTGAAAATGGATCTAGAAAAGGTCGAGACAATTGTAGATTGGCCTTCACCTCAAATTATGCTTGAAGCCAAAATTTTTCATGGCTTAGTGAGATTCTATAAGAAGTTCAGTCAAAATTTTAATGAAATTTGCACCCCTGTTATAGAAATAATGGAAGGTAATAGAGTTACACATATGGTTCCTAAGGTTGTTTTTCATTGAAGTCAACATTGTCACAAGGTTGTTAAGGTTGTCATTAAGATTGTCATTGATGTGAACACTATCATGGAAGTGTGATGGTGTTCATGGTTGGATGTCATTCTCCTAGAGAAGATACAGTTCATGGTTGGATGCAATGCTCCTAGAGAAGATACAGTTCATGGTTGGATTTCATGCTCCTAGAGAAGGTACAATTCATGGTTGGATGTCATTCTCCTAGAGAAGATACAGTTCATGGTTGGATGTCATGCCTTGATCAGTGTAGAGTTGAATATGAAGACATATTTATATGGGAATTAGAAGCACTAAGATGATCAAATGTATTGCTAACGTTGGGAAGCTATTATTAGTGGATTGAAGCATATTGTATTATCTCTCCTACTATTCCCAAGAATATATGTGCTTATACAAAGAAGATTTGGCCTGTGGAAGTTGGTGGTAGTCTTTGCTTCAGGATGACTACCTTCGAAGACTACCTAGGAGATTGTTCCATATTTTCATTCTCTTGATGTTGTACCTATGCAGATTGGAAGATAAAGTCATATAGTGTCAAAGCATGTGTGTTCCAAGTTTCATGATGTTTAGATCACCAGAAGTATGTTTTCCAAAAGATAGTGTGAAGACAATGTTGGTTCTGTTAAGGTGTTCTTAGCAGGGTAATTGAATGCTTCACATTCCTCCACATTTGTAGATATGATTACGCAATTTAGGATTTGTGTTCAGGATGGTGTGAAGGTGTTCTTTCCAAGGTTTTAGATCATTCTTCATTCCATTGTGAGAGTTATGCATGATAGAGTACCGACATGTGTTCTGGCAAAGTAAAGTAATGTTGAAGGCCCATTGGAATGCCCCGCATTCCTCTGGATGTGAATGTTTGCCTTTGTAGTTTTGTGGACATGTTATTGGATGTGCATTACATGCTCTATTACAGTTTCAAGGTTCTTTGTAGTCTGCAATCTTAGTTTCTCAATGACCATATGTTACAGTGTGTTCCGGATAAATTAGAGTTTTCAAAGTTCATATTTTAGGATGTCCAACACAAAATCTTTGATGTACGGAGGTAAAGGAGTGCTTGGAGATGTTGTATGAGTCTTGTAGACTCATTTGGAAGAGTTCTCATGAATATTGTTCTTGTTTCCAGTACCACACAAGGTTTTCAATTTGTTGTGGTCGTTATACCTCAAGCCTCATATGTCTTTGTTTAAGTCTATCCTATTTTCAAATGAGCGGAGTGTGCAGAGGTAATTCCTTGATAGTTGATGTTGTGAAGGATGTTTTGGACCTAGTTAAGCTATTTTTGAGGTCCGCGAGGCATGGGTCTTCTACTAGTGTAGTGTGTAGTCTTGTTTAGGACTTATCCTCTACACATTTCATGTTGTGTGTTGTCTCGCTGACTTGTAAATGTAGTTTTCATGTTGTCTTTGGTGCAGGAGCACCTTGGCAAATTAATATTGCCCTGGACAAATCTTTGAGTTTGATTAAATTTGTATGCTTCCACATTGTAATGAATTTTATCAAGTCATTTTTATGTGTTTAGGTCATTAGGAGTTTCAAAAATGCAAAATATTGCAAACCATGTAAAGGTTGTCAATGCAAAATTGAAAAAAAGATGCAAACTTGGAAGGTGAAGAGTCATTTGGCTCTTGGTTTTCTCCAAATCAGTTATGAACTGAAGAGACATGTTTTAATGCCTTTAAAATGCCTTGTAACTATGAAGAATTGGTGGGTGGTTGAAGATTTGAGCATGGAATGAGAAGAAACAATGTTTTCCTATATTTTCCTTCAGAAATTTGTTGTCTTTTGCTATTGTATGGCCCTGTATGGAATTGAATAGATGCCTAATGGATTTAAAATGTTATATCCTTCAACCACCTTCCATTTTCTTCTTGTCCCATGCATTTTTATTTAGTTTTGTGAAAGATATGAGTGTTTTATAGACTGTAATTTTTTGATTTTCCCTACAACAGTCCCATTGCAGCATTTGGTACGGTTCTGTATGGACATATATAGGTGAAAACCATATATGTTGGAAAGAGTATTGAGTCTAATTTCCATTTATTTTTGTTTCATCAAATTTTATTAAGATTTGAATAAGTTATGGCATTTTTATTGAGGGTAGGTCTACAGAGTTTAATTTTCTAAAAATACAGTCTAAAAATATACATGGTACGACTTGGTACAGCCTCAAATTGATGCATATAATAGATGGATGGCAATATATGTGTTTCTAGTTTACAATTATTTGGTTTTGTATGATTTCATTAAGTTTTGTGAGAGATATTGCAATTTTGGTGAGAGCAGGTCTGAACGCTGCCTAGGGTTTGTAGTTTTGGGAAAAGAGTTATAACTTTCTCTCCTACCTTTGGATCTTCATGAAAATTGGATGAAAAGTCTATATTAATGTTCTCTTCAACCTAACCAAAGAAACTAGATTAGTTCTTTGATTTGTTAATGTTATTGAGGATAGTTTTGGTCCTCCTACCTCTGCATCATATTGGTATCAGAGCTGGCGAAAGATTTGGGTGGTGTGTATTTTTTTTTCCTGTCACTGAGAAGGCAGGTGAAGAGCGAG
Organism: Cunninghamia lanceolata; assembly: GCA_027924645.1. NCBI lineage: Eukaryota > Viridiplantae > Streptophyta > Pinopsida > Cupressales > Cupressaceae > Cunninghamia > Cunninghamia lanceolata. Next base: position 3,749,917 of record BSBN01000236.1, read on the forward strand.
AAGATCTTGATTGTGTAGATAGATCACAGAGGGAGGCAATCTACATCTTTTGGATTTTGTGTTGCTCAGTTGTTTGGTTGCAGGTGCTTGTTCCATCTAGCTGCAAGAAGGATGTTTTCTAAGATTGTGTGTGGGCAGACAAGATGAGGTCTGTCATGACCATTCTCCAATAGAGGTTTGGCTGGAGAAGGATGCATAGAGAAACCACTGAGGAGAGAGTGGTAGGTGCATCACCAAGATCTGCTGTTGGGTGAGATGAATGGTTTGGTGAGTTAGTTTGTTGTGAAGCAGTGAGAGAGATGGATACCTGAAGAAGCACTTGATGTTGCAACCCGAAGAGTACTCCACTGATGGGAGTAGAAGGAGCCTGAGGATGCTATGTGAAGATGGTAGTTTGTTTTGTTGGTTGGTTGGTCACCATTTCTATAGATTGGAAGATTGTAGCTGAAAAGATTGAAGATAAAGACAGAGGAAAGAGACTTTTGTTGCAGATACATTTTCAAGGGACTTAGAAATTTTGTTGGTTGTTTGTATGGTGCAGAAGCACCTTGGCAAATTAATATTACCCTAGACAAATCTTTGAGTTTAATTAAATTTTTATTCTTCCACATTGTAATGAGGTTTATCAAGTCATTTTTATGTGTTTAGGTCATTAGGAGTTTCAAAAATGTAAAATATTGCAAATCATGTAAAGGTTGTCAATGTAAAATTAGAAAAAAGATGCAAACTTGGAAGGTGAAGAGTCATTTGGCTCTTGGTTCACTCCAAATTAGTTATGAACTAAAGAGACATGTTTTAATGCCTTTAAAAGGCCTTGTAACCATGAAGAATTGGTGGGTGGTTGAAGATTTGAGCATGGAATGAGAAGAAACAATGTTTTCCTGTATTTTCCTTCAGAAATTTGCTGTCTTTTACTATTGTATGGCCCTGTATGGAAATGAATGGATTTATAATGGATTGAAAATGTTAGATTCTTCAAGTACCTTCCATTTTCTTCTTGTCCCATGCATTTTTATTTAGTTTTGTGAAAGATATGAGTGTTTTATGGACTGTAATTTTTTTATTTTCCCTGCAACAGTCCCATTGCAGCATTTGGTACAGTTCTATACAGCCATATACAGGAGAAAACAATATATTGTTGGAAATAGTATTGAGTCTTCTTTCCATTTCTTTTTGTTGCATCAGATTTCATTAAGATTTGAATAAGTTATGGCATTTTTATTGAGGGTAGGTCTGTAGAGTTTAATTTTCTAAAAATACAATCTAAAAATATGCATGGTACGATTTGGTACGGCCTTAAATTGATGCATATAATAGATGGATGGAACGATATGTGTTTCTAGTTTACAATTATTTTGGTTTTGTATAATTTCATTAAGTTTTGTGAGAGATATTGTAATTTTGGTGAGGGCAGGTCTGAACGCTGCCTAGGGTTTGTAGTTTTGGGAAAAGAGTTATAACTTTCTCTCCTACCTTTGGATCTTCATGAAAATTAGATGAAAAGTCTGTATTAATGTTCTCTTCAACTTGACCAAAGCAATTGGATTAGTTCTTTGATTTTTTAATGTTATTGAGGATAGTTTTAGTCCTCCTACCTCTGCATTAGTCTTAATAGCTAACAAGCTATGTAATCAATGTAATATTATGTATACATTATAATTCAAGTTGAGTTAGGCATGGTGTGATTGCATGTGAAGTGATAGGGTTCACAAGTAGAAAAGGGTAAGAATATATGCATTATGATGTGTGACTGAAGGATAAAGATTAGAAGTTGTAGAAGCTATCCTAATTCATCTCAAAGATATTTAGTGACATAAAAGAAGTGAAGAGTGTGCCTAATTGATTCATCCATCTAAGGAAGCAAAATTGTAAGATTCATCAAAGCTGTGAACTTCAATGTCAGTTTTCAAGCAATTGAAAGACTGTCATACTGTAATCATCTCTAAGTGTGTTCTCAATTTCAAGGAGTAGTTTCTTCCTTGGGTTGTAGCCATAAAACAAAGACAACAAGGAGTTGTATCTTCCTTGGGAGTGCCCCTAAGGTGAATTTTGAGGGAGTAATTGCTTCCTTAGGTTGTAGCCCTAAAACAAAGTTATAATTTTGAGCTTCATATATTGTGAGTTAATTCTCACCATGGTTTTTTCCTTCTTGAACTTTTTACATATATCCAGTGTTATGTGTTGATGTGCATTGTGTTGATCTTTCATGTTTATGTTGATGTTGTTATGTTTGAGTTTTAATCAACTTTGGAGATTTTGAAGTTTGTAAAGATATTGATTCACCCCCTCTTAATATCCTAGTGTGTTCAACAATTAGTATCAGAGCCAAGTTCCTCTAAAAGAAGCTTAACCACTTGAGGAAGGTCTGGGATGGCATCTAATGGATCCAACAATATACTTAGGTTTGATGGAACAAATTATTCCTTTTGGAAGCTAAGGATGGAAGCCTACATCAATTCTCTAGGGTGCGGTGTTTGGGAATTAGTCAAGATTGGTTATATAGTTCATGCTTCTACTCCCATAGATGCAAATGAAGTCAAGAAGTATGATAACAATGTCACTTGAGGCAAAGTTTTCTATTATAAGTGGGCTAGCTTATTCAGAAATTTCAAAGGTAATGAGTTGCAATTCAGCTAGAGATGTTTGGGTTAAACTTGAAACTATTAATTAACACGACAAGAAAGTAAAGCAAGTAAAGATTCAAATCTCCAAAAGCGGATTTGAAACCCTAAAAATGTTAGAGGATGAAGACATTGTTGGAAATATGATTAGGGTGAATGAGGTTGTCAATGGCATCAAAGGTATTGGTGGAAAAGTGTAAGAAGATGAAATTGTGAAGAAGGTTTTGAGATATCTTCCCAAATCTTACAATCATAAGATATCTGTTATTAAGGAGAATGCAGACTTGGATACTTACACTATAGACAAATTGTTTGGTACCCTTACTACTTTTGAAATGAGGGAGTTTGGTAATCACACTCCAAAGAAAGAATCTACTTTCAAAGCCAATATGAAGACAAATGATGAAAATACTGATGAAGATGAGAGATCTGATGAATTTGAAGAAAATTTTGTGAGAAGATTGAAGAAAGGCACTCGAAAATACAAAGGTAAGTTACCTTTTAAATGTTTCAATTATGGTAAAAATGAACACATTGCTTCAAAATCCAAACTAAGAAATAGCAACAAGGAGAATTGTTTGTATGTTGTAGAAGAAGGATATTCATCTGATGATCAAAGAGAAGAAGTCTTATTCATGACAACAACAAAGGAAAATAACAAGTAGAACATTGGTCAACAAGAATCCACAAAACCAAAGACAAGTGATGAGAACAGAAATGATGAGGTGGCAAATGGATCACAAGTAGAGAAGTAAAATAAATAATATAAAGCTAAGCCTACAGAAGCATTTGTTAACTTGAAGATTCAAGTTTAAGAAGGAAAGAGGATTGATGAATGCTTAAATACCAAGCTCAATAAGAAACCAGTTGGATGTTTAAAACTTGAAGAAGAAGTTGTCACTCTAAAAAAAGAAATTAAAAAATCCAAAGAACAAATTGACAAGGGGTTAAAACTGAACAGAGGTTCTGAAATTCTTTATGTGATAATTAACTCTCAAAAGCTAGCAAAAGAAAAATCTAGCCTTGGTTTGAAAAGAGGAAAGGTCATATAACTAATACATTTGCAAACTTGTATGATAACCTCAATGAAGAAGGAAAGTCTAAAACAAAGGAAGAAAAATCCTGCATAGAAGTTCCTAAAAAGATTTCCTTCAGAGATGCAAAAGAAGATGGATTTATTTTTGTTCAGAAACAAAGGAAAAACAAGAAGAAGAACTTCATAAATTCTTCTCCTTGACAAACTACTCCTAATAGGCACTCTCAAACTTTCAATGGTAATTTCTATGCTTCTAATAAGTTTAGTCATAAGGTTCTGGGATGTTGAAGTAAGATGAATCAAAATTCATTTAGGCATCCAAGGCACAATGATGTGAACTCTCATTGTCATTGCTATGCCTACAACAAGATAGGTCATAAGGATAATGAATGCAGAAGTAAAATGTCAAGGACTAATAGGGATAAGGTTCAACCCTTTCATGGATACTATCACACTTGTAAAAAATTTGGTCATAAGGCTGCTAATTGTAGATCTAAGGTGAGGATAACTAGAAATTATTAGCAATCAAAGTTTACTTGTCACAATTGTAATTAAATAAGGCACCCTAGAAAGAATGTAAGGCTTGTTTCTCTAAAGAAAGTTGATATTACTTAGAAAAAGATGGAAATTAACAAAGCATGGAGGAAGAAGGAAGATAATGAAATAAAGGAAGGATCTGGACCTCTGCCTAGTGCACAACCCCAGGGGGAGTTGTAACTACAAATACTTTCAAAACCCCTAAATGCATAAGATGTTGAAATCTTCAACATAATGTCTAAAAGTGATATAGATATGTCTGACTAATGATATGATGTTTGATCAAATTTCTAGAATAAATTGAATGAAGATGGTGAAATTGTGAAGAACAAAGCAAGATTGGTGCGTAAAGGATATTCACAATTTAAATGCATTGACTTTGAAGAAACCTATGCTCTAGTAGCTAGGATGGAGGCAATCAAAATGTTTATTGCCCTTTCTTCTCATAAGAACTTCAAGGTATATCAAATGGATGTTAAGTTAGCCCTTTTGAATGGTGATCTAGAGGAGGAGGTTTACATTAAGAAACCATATGGTTTCTAGATATCAAAAGATTCAGAAATGGTGGGCAAACTCAAGAAGGTTTTGCATGGTCTCAAGCAACCATCTAGAGCTTGGTATGCTAGGTTGGACAAGTACTTCAGCAAGGCTTCAAGAAAGGTACTACAAATAGCAATCTTTACATCAAGGAAGTATATATGATATTGATTGTTGTAGTATATGTTGATGACATCATCTTTGGAGGAGATGATGATATGTGTAAAAGGTTTACAGAGGAGATGTAAAAAGAGTTTGAGATGTCTATGATTGGTGAGATGTCTTTCTTCCTTGGACTTCAAACGACTCAGCTAGATAATGGTATCTTTATTTCTCAAGCTAAGTATGTCAAAGAGTTGTTGAAGAAGTTTGGTATGGAGGATTCAAAACTAGTGAGTACTCCCATGGTCATTGGATGTCAATTGAGTAAGGATGATGAGTCTCTGGAGGTGGATCAGACTGTCTATAGATCTATGATTGAAGGATTATTGTATTTGACTGCTTCTAGACCTGATATCATGCATGCAGTATGTATAGTTGTCAAATATCAAGCTAATCCCAAGAAAACACATCAGAAAATGGTGAAAAAGATATTTAGATACTTGAAAGAAGTAAAAGTAGTAGTTGTTTATTCTTAGGAAGAAGATTAGTTTCATGGCAAAGAAAGAAGAAAGATTCAGTGTCCTTATCAACTGTAGAGGTAGAGTATATTGCAACAACATTGTGCTATACACAAGTGTTGTGGATGAAGCAAACTCTAAAAGATATCAAGGTATTGTATGATGATCCCATTCCTATTTTGTGTGACAATACAAGTGCCATCAATATTTCAAATGATCCAATGATGCACTCTTGAACCAAGCATATAGCAATCAAGTATCACTTTTTGAGAGAGAAGGTTGTAGAAAAGGAAGTGAGGTTGGAATATGTTCCAACAAAGGATTAGATTGCAGATATTTTCATAAAGACTCTTGCAAAGGACACTTTTGAGGATCTTTGGCAGAGGTTAGGGGTAATTGCCTCTCCTTCTTGCTAAAGATGCATAGTGGTGCATCTGTCTAGGGGGAGTGGTTCATGTTATATCTTTTTCCTAGATTGATGATGGAAACCTCTCAGAGGGAGAAAGTAGTGGTTGCTAATGATAGGGAAAGTCTATTTGTCGCAAGAAGAAATTATACCCTAAGAAAGAATGTGTAGATATGTGGTTGTTGAAGAGAAGGTGATGGTTGCCCTTTTTCCTTCATGTCAAAGGGGGAGAATGAGCAGGTATGTGTTTCCACCAATGCCAATGGGGGAGATTTTTACACATATGGTTCCTAAGGTTGTTGTCATTAAAGTCAACATTGTCACAAGGTTATTAAGGTTGTCATTGAGATTGTCATTGGTGTCAATATTTTCATGGAAGTGTGATGGTCTTCGTGGTTGGATGTCATGCTCCTAGAGAAGATACAATTATGGTCGGATGTCATGCTCCTTGAGAAGATACAGTTCATGGTTGGATGTCATGCTCCTAGAGAAGATACAATTCATAATTGGATTTCATGCTCCTAGAGAAGATACAATTCATGGTTGATTAGTGTAGAGTTGAATATGAAGACATGTTAATATGGGAATTAAAAGCACTAAGATGATCAAGTGTGTTTCTGATGTTAAGAAGATGTACTAGTGGACTGAAGCATATTGTATTATCTCTCCTACTTTCCCCAAGAATGTATGTGTTGATATAAGAAGATTTGGCCTATGGAAGTTGGTAACAGTCTCTGCTTCAGCATGACTACCTTTGAAGATTGCCTAGGAGATTGCTTTGCCTTTTCATTCTCTTGATGTTGTACCTCTATGGATTGGAAGATAACCACATATAGTTTCAAATCATTTATTTTCTAAGTTTCATGATGTTTTGATCACCGAAATTATGTTTTGCAAATAACAGTGTGAAGACAATGTTGGTTCTGTGAAGGTATTCTTAGTAGGGTAATGGAATGCTCCACAATCCTCCACATTTGATGGTTCAGGAGTTATATTTAGGATGGTGTGAAGGTGTTGTTTCCAATATTTCAAATCATTCTTCCTTCCATTGTGAGAGTTATGCATGATAGAGTATTGACATGTGTTATAACAAAGTAATGTTGTCTTCAAGGCCTATTGGAATGCTCCACATTCCTCTGGATGTGATTGTTTGTCTTTGTGGTTTTGTGGACATGTTATTTGATGTACATTACATTCTCTTTTGTAGTTTCAAGGTTCTTCGTGGTCTGCAAGCTCAATTTCTCAATGACAGTATGTTACAGTGTGTTCTAGATGACTTACAATTTTTAAAGTTCATGTTTGAGGATGTGTGACACAAAATCCTTGATGTGCAGAGGTAAAGGAGTGCTTGGAGATGTTGTATGAGTCATGTAGACTCATCTAGAATATTCTTCATGAAGATCTTTTTTGTTTCCAATGCCACACATAGTTTTCAAGTTGTTGTGGTCATTATCCTTGAAGCTTCATATGTCTTTGCTTAAGTCTGTCCTATTTTCAAATGAGTGGATTGTGTAGAGGTAGTTCCTTGATGGTTGATGATATGAATGATGTTTTGTACCTAGTTAATAAAGTGTTGAGGTGTGGAAGGCATGGGTCTTGCGCTAGTCTAGTGTGTAGTCTTGTTTATGACTTGTCCTCTACATGTTTCATGTTGTGTGTTGTCTAGCTGACTTGTAAATGTATTTTTCATATTGTCTCTGGCCAACAAGCTATGTAATCCATGTAATACCATATATAAATTGTAATTCAAGTTGAGTTAGGCATGGTGTGATTGCATGTGAAGTGATAAGGTTTGCAAGTAAGAAAAGGAGCATAATATATGCATTTTGATGTGCGACTGAAGGAGAAAGAACAGAAGTTATAAAAGCTATCTGGATTCATCTTGAAGATATTTTTGTGATAGGAAGGAAGTGAAGAGTGTACCTAATTGATTCATCTATCCGAGGAATCAAAATTGAAATCATCAAAGGTGTGAACTTCAATGTTAGTTTTCAAGCAGTTGAAAGACTGTCATACTGTAATTATCTCTGAGTGTGTTCTTAGTTTCATGGAGTAGTTGCTTCCTTGGGTTGTAGCCCTAAAATAAAGTTAGCATGGAATTGTAGCTTCCTTGGCAAAGTTTCAGGGAGTAGTTGCTTCATTGGGTTGTAGCCCTAAAATAAAGTTGTTATTTTAAACTTTATATATTGCGAGTTAATCCTCACCGTAGTTTTTCCTTTTTGGGGTTTTCCACATATATATGATGTTATGTGTTGATGTGCATTGTGTTGATCTTTCATGTTTATGTTGATCTTGTTATGTTTAAGTTTTAGTCTTCTCCTGACAATTTGAAGTTTGTGAAGATATTGATTCACCCTCCCTCTCAGTTTCCTGGTGTGTTCAACAAATAGGAGGGATTTTGTTTGGATAGAAACAGCAGAAAAGAGTTTTCGATTGTTGAAGGAGAAAGTAATAGAACAACTAGTGTTGGTACTGCCTAGTTTTGAAAAAGTATTTCAAGTAGATTGTGATGCTAGCAGAACAACAATTAGAGGAGGTTAAAGACAAGAAGGAAGACCAATTGTGTATTTTAGTGAGAAATTTAATAAGACAAAACATAAGTATTCTGTATATGATCAAGAATTTTATGCAATTGTATAGGCACTAAATAAATGGAGACATTACTTGCTCTTGAAAGAGTTTGTGTTATATACTGATCATCATGCTTTGTAGTTCATAAACAACGAGGGTAAGTTAAATCAGAAACACATGAAATAGATTGAATTTCTACAAAGTTTTTTTTTTTTTTCAGACACATAGAGGTGGAAAATCTAACTAGGTAGTTGATGGATTGAGTACAAGATCTTTATTGTTGACTAAAATGAGAATGAATTTAGATGGTTTTGATTCTATGCAAAAATTGGATGAGACTAGTCCAGATTTTAAAGAGGCATGGGTAGCTTGTGTGAATCTAGTAGAGAAGGATAGAATGCCATGGTTGGAATATTTTATTCAAGAAGGTTTGTTACTCAAAGGAAAAAGATTGTGCATTCCTCAAGGATTGATAAGGGATAATTTAATAAAAGAAAAACATAGTGGTGGATTGAGTGGTCATTTTGGAGAAAATAAATATTATCATAGCTTAAAGATGGTTATTTTTGTCCTAGAATGAGTGCAGATGTGAAGAAGATGGTGTCTGGTTGCAAAGTTTACCAACATGCAAAAGGAGTAAGGTAGAATACAAGGTTATATCAGCCATTGCCTATATGAGAGAGACCATAGGAACACATAATTATGGACTTTGTTCAGGGATTGCCTTGAACACAAAGAAGTAATGATTCAATTTTTGTTGTTGTTGATAGATTTTTAAAAATGGTTCATTGTATTCCTTGTCAAGAGAGTAATGATGCTTCCCACATAGCTACATTATTTTTCAAGGAGGTAGTTAGGCTGCATGGTTTGCCTAAAAGTATTGTTTCAAATTAGGATACCAAGTTTGTTGGCCATTTTTGACATACCTTGTGGAAAAAATGGGAACACAATTGGGTTTAAGTTCATCTTATCATCCTTAGACTCATGGTGAAATGGAAGTTGTAAAAAGGAGTCTTGGAAATTTATGGAGATGTTTGGTAGGTGATAAACCAAACCAATGGGACTTGATATTGCCTCAGACAAAGTTTTCTTATAATAATTCAATCAATAGGAGTGTAGCGAAAAATCATTTTCATATTGTTAATGGATATAGCCCTAGGGGTGTTGTTGAGTTGAGAGTGCATATTCGAACAAGAAAAGTGTTGTGGATAAAGATTTTGTTCAATACCTTCAAGAGTTACATAAAGAAGTGAAGGAGAATTCATAGAAGAGTGCTATGAAATACAAGGAGCATGCTGATATGCATAGGAGAGAACAAGAATTTTAGGTAGGAGATTTGGTTTGGGCACATTTGAGAAGAGAAAGATTCCCACAGAGAACATATAATAAGTTGAAGTGGAAGAAGATCGGACTATGTAAGGTCTTGAGAAAGTTTTCATCCAATGTCTATGAGATTGAACTTCCAGTAGGTATAGACATATCTCTCATCTTCAATGTTGTTGATTTGTATAAATATTATGAAGGTGAAACAAGTAAATAAGGGAGTACACCATTCATATTTGTAGGATGCACAATGATGGATACATCAGTTGCCTTAAAAGAAATTTGAACAGGTAGATGATGTGATTGATTCTTGAGTGGTAAAAGGAACAAGGGGGAAAGAATATATAGAGTATCGTATCCATTGGAAGGATAGACCAATAGATGAAGCCTCTTGGATGCAAGCTTCCGAATTGGTTAAGTGTGGAATTCTCATTCCATACTTATTAAATGTTCATGAGTTCTACACTCATGGGAAATTTCCCTTACCTAGTGTCTTTGATGTAGGACAATCTAAGTTCACAAACAATCATGTGCCACCTAAAAATATTTCTAGGTTTTGTTTTTAGTTTTCTTCTTTGTTGTCATTTTTCTGTGTTTGGTGAATTGTTTTAGGAGGTAAATTTTTAGAAGTTTGGCTAAGTAAGGACCTCGTCATGAAGAAGGGTCAATTGGGTACTTGGAGTTTCAAATTTGGGGAAGTTTGAGTGAAAATTGAGCAAGTCGTAGGTGATCAGAGTTTCAGGGTGTTCCTAGACTACTAGAAGTCTCCGAAGGGTACTAGTTCCTATTGGAATATTTGACGGGCACTTTGCAATTAACCATTTTTGGTTGATGTTTTTTCATCGGACCATTCCACTTCATTTGGAAATGTGTAGTGGGTTGTTCATTTTCATCGAGTCTCTCAAAAATCTCTAACGTAGAAGGCTCTTTGCAAGCCATCAAAGACTTAGGTGGTTCTTGGAACGTTAGAATTCTATGATGAGTTCCAAGTGTTGGTTACAACTCCGACGGATGCATTCACTTAACACTTAGCTTTTTTTTTAAAAGTTCCGCATAGTCGTAGAGTTCCTAGTGGGATGGAATTCCCTGACTACTTAGAACAAGTTCCTAAAGTCTTCTAAATCTCTTATGGCAGATTTATTATAAGTGATCATATTTTTAAAGTGTTTAACACTTGAAATGTCTGATTGTTCTATTTCTTGCTCATATCTCTGACGAAGTCTTTGGAAAAGGAGATCTAAACTTTTGATGGATTTAGGAATATCGAAAATATCTGATAGGTTCCCACTATCTTCCACAACTCTGACAAAGTGTGTTTCTTGGTAAGACCGGTTACTTCAATCATGAACTAGGAGTTGCCGGTAACTTTGTAAAAGCCGGCATAGTTTCCAGCAGTGTAAATATGGTTCTTTGTAGAATTTCGATGGTTCTTATTGCCTTCCAAAAGTTTTATAAGAGTTTAAAAAGGGTTTTATGTGAAAGTTACTCTTCTACTAATATGTAGTCCTAGTAATGATTCAAAGGAACCAGGGATCATTATTAATGTTCATATTGATGATTTGGGTTGTTCTGGCACCTTCCTTTCATCTGGTCACGAATCTAAATACAGTTAAATGACTTTTGCATTTCAATTGCCAACATCCTAAAATAGTTTAAATGCCTCCATGTTGAGGATATAAATACATATATAACATATTGTATTGGGGTTGGATGGTCTAGGTATTGTATTTTGTGGCAATTGAATTGGTTCGTGGGCCTGTGATTTCAGAAAGCCGAGAGGGGAATGTGGAATTGGTATGTTTGTAATTTGATTTCAACGTGTGTACTCCTAAAGTAATAAGACTGCTGCTGCAAATAAATGAATTCATATTGACTGTTTTTTGCATCAATTGTTGTGACTATGGAAATTGTTGTCCATTAAATGTTCTTTGTTGACTAGATTAATTCATGCTGCTTAATTTAGCTATTTGATAAAACTCCTAAATTTTGTTCTGTACCATGTCCATTCTTGAATTAGTTGATTTTGAATTTGGTTCATTTTGTGCATGACACAAGCCATGTTATGAGCATGAACATGGTACATGTGAATAAAATTTGAGTCGAGTCTTGCCAATTCAAAACAAAGGGTCTTGTACTATTTGAGGAGAGTAGCTATGTGTTTCTATACTACAATAATAATTTTAAGAAAACTCCCTAAAAACATATAAAATCTGAGCGAATCTTTCTTTTTTTGGAAAAAAATATTAATTTATATTAGTAAATCTTTTCTTTTTTGGAAAAAATTAATTTTATTGGTGACTTTTTTAATCACTAGAAATTTATAGAAAATCCTAGAAAATCTTGATGAAAAATAGGTAAATGTATTAATTACTATGGTGAATCCTTCCTTTAAAAAAAAATAAATTTCTATAGAAAAGTAAGGGCTTGAGGGTCACAATGATTGACTAGTTTAAGGTGTAGTGCTTGTGTCTATAATTCCTTAATTCCTTAATATTTTTAATCAAACATTGAAGATTTTAAATTGGTCCTAATTTTTTTACCACCATTGATTTTCTTTAAAATCTAATGGTTTGGGTTTTATTCCATGGGCCAAAATGTGCCCATGGCGTTCAAAATTGCATTTGGGCCATTGATCTCAATTGAGATCAATGGCCCAAATGTAATTTTAGGCCCCATGGGGAGATCAATGACTCAAATGCATTTTTGAGCCCCATGGGCGTTGGAGCTTTGTGGGTACATTTTGGCTCATGGAATTTAACTCTAGCTATTAGATTATAAATTAAGATCAACAACACAAATACAATTTTAGGCTCATTGGGCATTAGAGCTCCTTGGGTACATTTTAACCCAATAAATACAACCCTAGCCATTAGATTATAAATAAAATCAATAATAGTGATTAAAAATTAGTGATATGGCCCTAAAGTAACCAATAATTATATAATATTATTGGCAAATTAATTTCATTTTCTACTATAACTTATAAAATTTAGGTGAATTTGATCCAATTAAGTATTGAATATTGTGGCAAATTTTTGAGTTTAAAAGTTTAATAAAATAAATGTTTGGTGATTTAACCTAAACTAAAATAAAATTTTATAAAAATGTGGCAATTTAGGTCACCTTACATCTTGTACTATTAGCCAAATTTTGAATCCCCAATTTCAACTATTAGCCAATAAAAAAATCACTACTATACTATAAGGTTGTATTGTAAAACCTTACAAAGTAGTGATTGAGTAGTGTGGTACATTTTCATCTAAGTAGAACTTCATAGTTTCATGTACTTTAAATGGAATATGTCAAATTTTAGGATAATATGTTTGTTATGGTTATAGTCTGTTATAAAAATTTGTTTATGGAGATGTAACAGATAGTGCTCTATTATAAATTGACTTTACAAAAAAATGTATGGATGATGTATCTAATATAGTGTTATATTCATTAGCAAATAGGGGTAATTTAGTGCCTCTATTTTTTTAAGTTGACATACTTTTCTTATATTGAAGTTCATGGACATCTTAGTTTTTGACTCCACTTGCATGAAGTTTTTTTATGAACTCTTTGGGTTGGGGAAAAGTTTTAGGTAGAAATAGTTTGATGTGTTAGGAAAATTTTTGACTTTATGTTTTTGATGACACTATAGGTTCGTTTTATTTCTCTAGAGGTTTTTATGTGCAATCTTTATGTGTAGAGAGAACTGTAATGGATAGTAATTCTTCTAGAGATCACTCTACACAACAAAGTGTTGACTATGGAAGTTCCATAGTTAGTGGTGATGGCATAGCATCAGAAACATTAAGTTTTGTTATAGGAGAAATGAAAGATTATCATGGTCAAGAAGATGAAATCCATAGTAGCTCTATGCGAAATATAAAAATTATCTCTAATTAATATACACATAATTAGGTCAATCTTCTACTTAACATTAGGATACGAATCAACAAAGACATCTACCTTTCTACTATCCCAAAGGGAAGAGCAAGGTTGTTTGGATTTTATCCCTATGTTGCTATTGTAATAGAAAAAGGTACAAGTAAAGTAACTAATTTAAGCAAATATAGAAAATGGAAAGTGATTTCTCAAAATAGGACATAGAAATGAAAAATAAAATGAAACAGGAACCTGGCACTAGGGTATGGAAGCTATTGTCCAAGTTGCTAGCACCCAGTGTGGATGTTTGCGTGCAACACTATAGTCTATATGGTGCAGTGTGACAAGAAGTCTAGAATCTCAATCTTTGTGCAGACTTTGTCAATCATTCTTCAAGTTGCCAAAATTTGGGAAGTGACTTACAAATAAACAAAATAGAAGAAAATGGTTGTGCTATATAGGAGCTTGCCTCAGTCAAATCCTATTTCAGTGTTTCCACCTCAATGCTAGCTAGATTGATAAACGATAAAAGTGTGTGCTCTTGTATTCTAAGTGTATCTAGAACAATGGTGAGTAGTGACAGGTAGTAAATGCAAAATATAAATATATTAAATCATCCTCAATGACTTAGAGTAGATTCATGCAATATCCCTATATGCAAAAGATGAAATGGGATATGTGTGTGCTCAACCCATGAGATATATGCAATAATATTCAATAGTATTGTAAATAATCAAAGCACAAAAAATAAGAACTATTGAAATTTTATCACCTCATAGAGAGGAGGTGAAAGTTTTCAATGAACAGTAATTCCAATAGGAATCCTTGTGGGTCTATTGATCTTTTGTAGTAAGAGCCTAAAAGATTGATAATAAACCTTGATAATACTCTAAACTCAATATTCAAAAAGTTTTGTTCACGAAAGTAAAATCAATCTCTATTTCACTAAAGATTCCTTGTAGAAAATAATCAATCCTTCGTAATGACAAATCTACTATCTTTTATAGAGAGAGAAAAGGTAAAAAATCAAGGCAAAGATTCGTTTGGGTGTGGATAAGAATGATGAAAATCATGGCAAATCATGCAAGTGAAAATACAACTTCTAAAAATGATATGAAGATTGACAGAGGCTATCAGGATGCATGTACATGGCATAGACATCCATTCTTAACATTGGAGTCTTAGAAAATATTGTTCTTCAAAGGTTTGATCAACTCAAGATTATACCAGGATTTAGGAATTTTTACCATTTCTGGATGTGGCAAGTAAAAAATATCAAATCAATGCAAAGGTACCTCTCATAGGTCAAGGGTAAGGCTAAGGCTAGAAATGGTCTTTAAACACACTAGATGCATGGAAACTGAAACAAGTTCCAAACATAAAATGAAATTGTGGGCAAGCACAATTTACAATGTTACACTCTATGGGATCATCTTCATTGGGTTGGCACAATTTATAACATTACATGTTACACTATAGTATTCCTACTATTCCTCTTGAAATTATAATTGGTTGGGATTCTATAATATGGTAGGAGAAAAAAGAGAAGCAAGAGATAGAATTTTTTAGGCATTTTTTCTTCTATAGTATTATAATTGGATTGTTTGGTTCCATTTATGGTGAGATGGTAGCAAAAGTTCCATTTGTTCATAACTAGAATATGTATTATCTTTTTCCAAGTAATTCTTTGGTTACGGGTGTAATGCTCATTATATTGCTTCTTATAAGTTATAAGCATGCTTTTTATATAGAATGTGAGAGAAGTGCTATTTCAATCTTGCATATTTCAAAGAAATCTTAAGTGATTATTAGTACATTTTCCATTTTATTAGAAATATTAGTGTGAATGTTTAGAAATAGTTTTAATGCTTGAGAAGAATTCACTTATGAATGGGGCTAATTAGAAATAGATACATAGCTTGGCTTTTGTCCTTCAAGAATGTTAAAATATTTGAATGAAAGAGTGCTTCCTAAGATATATGCTCTATGAGGGATACTTTTCCATCAAAGAGAATGGTGCCTTTAATTATCACATCATTTTTTCAGTTTTCTTTTCTAATTTGGATGTTCTATCTTTGTTGACTCTATAATATTTTTAGTTTTATATATCTTTTAAAATAATTTATGTATGTGTAGTTGTCACAACTTTGTTTCCTTACTTTCTCAGAAGTTGAAATGATGAAAGAGAGGTTTTCAAAGTTCCTGCTTGGTGAAGACATGTTTGGTGGTGGTAAAGGAGTTTGCATAGCTCTTGCAATATCTAATACAATTACAAATATTTCAGGCATGTCATTTTTCTTTCTCTCTTATTATAGTTTAAAATCATCGACCAATTAGGATATGTTTTTCTTCACTTATGAGAGCCTAAATTTTCATAGTAAGTGGATATTTATGGTAGCAATCATTTTTTGATAGCTTTGGAGATTAGAACCTCTACTTTAGAGAAGAAATTGATGTGTCAAAGAGAGATGGAATGGTTACTATGTGTTCAATATTATATTGTTGAGTTAGTCCCATCTTTACAGGCTTATCCAAATGGTAGTAGTTTAGAGGTGAGGATTCAAAATCACCTTCTTATGTGTTTACATGGTTTCTAAAACTTGATATTTAGGTCTAAATTTGAAATGTTTGTTCAAGCTACAAGTTGTGTATACAATGAGTTAGTATCACTAATCCTATTTATGTCTTAGTTAATGGTAAGCAAGCCTCGATTATCTATCCATACGTCAATCTTCTAGCCTTGCATAAACTTGATGCAATGCTCCTTGTATGGTTAGGCACCTCTTTCACTCACATTCTTCATTCATGATGGTTTCAACCATTATAAATATGATTATTTCCTTTTGTATATTTTTCCAACCACATATGATTTTAGTTTGTAAGAAACTTTAGAAAATTTCAAGGATATTGAATTCTAGTATGTGGATCAGAGAATATTGGTGCCAAATGCAAATGGTTGTGGTTTGCTTAGGCACCCTTCTCAACGTTAAGAAGAAAAATAGCGATTTCCTATTCCTTGAGTCCCTCCATGTGGTCTCTATAATAATGTAAGGAAATATTTGCAACATCAATGAGATTCAACAAACCAAATTCTTGAAGCTACAATGGTAATCAACAACAATGTTTTATCTGAGATGGAGATTCTGGACATTTATTTGGAAGTTCTTCCCAAGGTGAGTGTGTAGTGTTTGCTATCTCCAAAATGCACCTTGTATAAGACCAAAAGAGATTAGATAGTGACTTATCATTTTATTTTGTTTTTAATTCAAAATGGAAGAGCCAGTCTTAGAGATACCATCCACCACTACATAACTCTAGAGCAGTTTTCTCCAGACTTCCAAAAAAAAAACATAGTATTAAGTGTGCTATCACCTTTTTTTGAGTTCTATTTTATGCCATAAGTCTATTTGGTGGAAAGTTAGTTAAGATCATGTAATAGTTCAATTATTTTTCTCCTAATTGTATTGACCATATTATTTTTTACTAATCTTGTATGTGGCGACATCCTAAAAAGTTGAAAACTTAGAATACCCCACCACCCCTGCAAATAAAAAACCTAAAAGTAGTTAAGAATTTTATTTTTTGATGTACATAGAATGAAATCTATGGTGTGAAAATGTAAATTTTTAAAATTTTGTTGAGTGGAGCAAAAATTATGCAAAAATTAATGTGTGTTTTTGAGAAAAATATTTAGACACTACTAAAAGAAATTAAGGATTAAAATATTAATATATTCACATTTTAGGAAAAAAATACATGCTTAGAAAGCTAAGATAGAGCTTAATGTTGTAGTGGTGTTTTTTTTAAATCTTGTCCTAAAACATACAAACCTGATGGAGAGCACAATTAACATTTTCATGCTTTTGTATATGTTTTATAAACATAGATTTGAACACCCAAATTTCATGTCCAACCCGTAGGATTGGTAAATCAAAACTTGTTTCAAGGCTACTTGGATAAATTTTTGTTGGTTTAAATTGGAATCCTACAGTTTATAACATGCTCACATTGTTTTGGAGAAATATAAATGTCTACTAACTTTTTGGCCCCGCAACTTTGTGCACATATCTCACATTCTTTATCCATGTGATTTGTGGCACTTTAATTCAAAATGTATAATAGAAAAGGTGACTCAAATACACGCATGAGATCCTTTACTATAGCAGGTGTGGAATTTTTATATTAGAATAGACTACTAGGTTTGATCTATAATGTGAAAACATTAACTAGCTCATTGTTAACTATTGAAAATTGTTTCACCCTTGTGTTTGATGTTTGTTGATGTGTAAGGACTAGCGATTAGGATTGCCAAATTAGAAGGGTTGTGTTCTTTTAGGCCAACCCCCCTAATTAGACCAACTTCACAAACATAGAAGAATATAGAGTAAGGTTCCTTTTAGTATTCCATAATAAAATATTCCTAGAATCTCTTTTTAATGCTTAGGGTTTTTCCTTGGTAATCTATATTAATTAATGCATACTGGATGCATTTAAATACCAAGACTTGGCAAGATTTGAATATAGAAATTTGAATTTTAGGGGATCGGTTTTGCATGTTATAAGCATGAACCCACATGCAATAAGATTGACTTAAAATATGAAAGTGTAAATATCAAAGTGGAGAATAAGTGTATGGAAGTGACTACAACAATAGGCATAGTAAATAATAATAATTGTGAATATGAATGTAAGTACAAACAAAGATAAGATGAAATTGAATATATGAAAATATAAATAGATAAAGATGGATTAAAAATTAGAGAATAAGCCCAACTTTACAAAAAAGTGTATCAATTCTTAATATACAATTACATTAAGACATTCTATGAAAATGGGCCCAAAACTAAATAGAAATTGATATGAATATAAAAATTTCAAATTACAAAAATATTAAAACACAAAGGTTATTAAAGAACTACTTTTATCATATTGTCTTGTTTTCAATTTAATATTGCTTTCTTAAATTAACACAGAGAGAAAAAATCCTTATAAACTGAGAACTTCCATCGTATCACATTGGTCACGTACACTTAGTTATTCGATTCCTTTACTGTATAAAAGGACATCATTTGTCTTTAGTTTCTTTTAAGCAAAGTAAAAGCATTAAAGAACTCCTGAGAAGAACCGTCCCGTACAAAATTCTTGGGAAGGAATTTTGAGTCTCTTTTGTCAATTCTAGAAGGGAATGTCCCTGAGATATTAGACAAATATTGTTGTCATATTATTCTTTTATTTTCAAGTCAGTTTTGCTCTTGTGCTGATTAGATATTGGACCCACAACTTTTGTTAATTATATGATTCCTTTGCCCTGGAAAAACTCTATAAAAACAACAGCTCCCACAGAAAATACCATTCAATTCTCATCTTGCAAGTAGTAGCTATTTGAGACGTTTGATTTAGTCAAGTCGTAGTTTTAAGTCTGGAAAATAATGGAGTCCAAGAAGAAAATAGTAGAGTACAAGAAGCTTTCATTTACCCAACGAACGCCTGGAGGGTTTCGATTGGCAACGTTTGAGGAAGTATCCAGTGACTTATCCGAGCTTAGGAGACGGAACATCCTTAATGGCTCGGAAAATTTACGTCTTCTGGATAGCGTTGTCTGTAATGGCAAAGAAATTGCCATTGATGAAGACTTTTGGAAAAGGATGGAGAAGTCTCTCGTTGGACAATCTTCAACATTTTCCCGTAAGTATTCATTCATTTTTATACTTACATTAAGTTAAAATACGTTTAGATTATTAGACATTATGTTTTCAGAGTGTATTGTAAATAAATTGAAATGTTTATGAAAAATATTGTATAATTTTTTTTAATCAACCTTTCAGATCACACTGCAGTGATCGATCTGATCTACCATTGAAAAATTTTAGTGGAAAGTAGGTAATTAAAAAACTCTAAGGAAAAATTAAAAAATAATGAAAAATTACAAAAATTATAAAGGAAGAAATAATATAGTAGAAAAAATTAAACTTATAACAATTAAGTTATTATAAAACAAAAACATATCTTGTTAATTGATACAAAATAGGCTTCAGAGAAAAAAATAACATACAGGAAAAAAACCAAATTACAAATTTGAATTTTTTTTTGCATTGAAGTGGAGAAAGAATAAATAATAACAAATTGACATAAATAATAACAAACTGAATTGTGGAATGAAATTAAATTAAAAAGACTTGAAAAAGAATTTTGAAAACAAACAGCTACTAATAAGATCATTTGTTGTGAATAAAAAAAGTACAGTAATTATAAAAGGATATTTGCCCCAGAGATTTAGCTTGAGTGGTGCAGCTGACCACTCTAAGTGCCTGATAGTCTGCCCACCCGAGTTCAATCGCCGTGTTCATGTATATGGTGTTCAGACCAAGCTGATCCAGATGTTCAGACCAAGCTGATCCAGATCGCTGGGCCGATTCCTCCAGATATCATGAATAAATTATAAAAAAATATTTGTTATTAAGGTTTTTTTTTCATTGTATTATCTTTTTTATTTTATTTTTCTTTGAGTTTCTTATAATCTTCTCTTTTCATAATCTAATTCTAAAACACTTCTTCTTCCCTGATGATGCATTAGGATATATGATCTAAAACATTAATCTAAAAAAACTTATGATTGTCTCTCTCACACACAGGATTACTGAGAAAGGAGCTCTACTCTCAAGTTCCTTTGGATAATGAGAGAAGAAAAAATGCGCTGTATTTGTCTTGCTTGTTTGGAGATATAGAGGTCATCTATTGGTTACTGTGTGAGAGTAACTTTGAGGAGTCTTTCAAAGGAAATATAGAAAATGAGGTAAAAACACATTTTCCAGATTTCTTGATAATCGTGAAAATTTTGTTTGGAAGTGTCCAAATAGGAGAGGATGAAGTGACCCACTCATTAGATTATGCTCTGAAAGTTAATGAAGTACGGGAGAATGCCACAGCTATTGAGGAAATTGTGTTAGATAAATGCCGGAAAGCAGGAAGTTTGCAGACTATTGTTGATTCACAAATTCAGAGAGTGGCAAAGATGAGCTTGGACACAAATGCAAAGGCAAAGCGCATCGGGATATTGGCAAAGCTGCTATCAGAATGTGCCGATCCATTAAAACATCAGGAAGAAGTTATACGTGTTGATTAAACAGAAACAGAACAATGAAAGAAAAACAGAAATAACAAACAAATGCTCAGAAAGAAAATAAAGTAAAACAGCGCACACAGAATGACAAGAAGATTTTAACGTGGTTCACCATATCAGGATACATCCACAACAAAAGAGCAATTTTATTATATGAATACATCTCTCTCACTTTCTGTATCTAACTCTATAACTCTCTATATAGAAGATGCCAATAGAATATGGCTTTTACCGTGGAAGACAAACGGTTTCAAGAAACTACAGTTACAAAGGAGGACTGACGCAGCAGTCTTACACAACATATTCTCTGATAAACTCCGGCCAACCGTTACAAAAGAACTTGGCTTCACATGTAGCTTCACAATCTCCCACTTGAAGACAAGTTATATCAGAAAGAGAAGTGCCCCGAGATATCCCCTACATTTCCACTCCTATCGTTACATCTGCCACAACGAAGATTTTAGCTTCGCCAGATTTTGTTCAAGAAAGCTCCAGATGAACCTCCTCCAAAGCACATCAGTTTTAAGCTTCTCTGCTGCCACTTTTTGCTGTTGTGGCTCTTCTAAAGGAGGCTCCATCAACCAAAATGACGGATCAGCATCAATGTTACGACAGTTATCATAGCTAGGATTTGCAGCATCCCACACAGAATACAAGCTCTTTGTAAAAGTGAAAGAATTCCTCACACTCTTCCCCTCCTCTGTAGTGCTCCTCTCTTGGGGGTGCGTGGGCAGCAACTTAGCATTCAAACCACCCACGTCTTTGCTAAGCAAGCCCTTCTCATTTGCACAAACTACACAGGAAATCAACAAATACAACAAATGCATCAGGTAACCAATATCTTTTACCTTGGTGGTGCTCATAAAACTCTACCCGTCCTCTTCAAGTAAAAGCACACCCCAGAGGTAAACCTCCTCTGGCTCGGCATGAGGGACAGATTCCTCCGCCGCCGACTTAACTTCTTCCACTAACTCTGCCGGAGCGACTTGTTCCTCGGGCACTGCCTTAACTTCTTCCACTGCCTCGGCCGGTTTTACTTCTCCGGCCTCCACATCCGGCACCATCGATGAGCAATGCTCCTCTAGCACATCGTGGGTGTGATACTGCGAAATCACATCCTCATCACCCAAAGCATCCTGATTCTCAGCCTCTACCAAAACATGCAAATCCTCTAAAGCAGCCAAATAGACAGGAGCATCATCAAATCTAACCTTTTTCTTCACTTCAGACTGAGCCACAACACCTTTTATTTCGTGCATCTGCTCCATGTCACTCCCAAATTCCATCATGCCAAGAAACTCTTCAATAATAAAATCAGCTTCATCAATTAATTCATCCAAAAACATCTGATGAATAGCTCCCACTTCTCCATGACTTAGTTCAGAGCCACACGACCAAGACATGAGAGCTTAAACCCAATCTTCCCAGTTGACTCTCTCTTTCATATCTGCTTCGTCCATAGCTTTGAAAAATTCTTCCATGTCTCAAGCTTCTTCACCAAGTTTCTCCACCAGGCTCTGATACCAATTGTTGATTAAACAGAAACAGAACAATGAAAGAAAAATAGAAATAACAAACAAATGCTCAGAAAGAAAATAAAGTAAAACAGCGCACACAGAATGACAAGAAGATTTTAACGTGGTTCACCATATCAAGCTACATCCACAACAAAAGGGCAATTTTATTAGATGAATACATCTCTCTCACTTTCTGTATCTAACTCTATAACTCTCTATATAGAAGATGCCAATAGAATATGGCTTTTACCGTGGAAGACAAACAGTTTCAAGAAACTACAGTTACAAAGGAGGACTGACGCAGCAGTCTTACACAGCATATTCTCTGATAAACTCCAGCCAACCGTTACAAAAGAACTTGGCTTCACACGTAGCTTCACAATACGGCCTATCTTTTCAAAGCTTTTAAGGGAGGCGACTATTAGAGACTATGTCGACCTAGCAGATGCTTTGTTGAGGTTGCAGAATACTAAATATGAGCTAGAAAATGATGATGTGGATAAATCTAGAGAAAACTTGTTGCATTGTGCAGCTAAAACAGAGTATGGGCACAACAGTGTGAATTTTTTGGGCAAAAAATGTGTGGAATTAATTCATGGGAGGAACGAGAAAGAACTAACTCCTCTGCATGTAGCTGCGATGCACGACAACGGAGACCTTATAAGGAACTTAAACTATTGTGTGCCTCTCGCTCTTAAAGAAGGTCTCAAAGCAACTGATTGTGCCGGACGGACTCCACTACATTTGGCAGCTTGTGAAGGGAATGAAGAAACTGTCAAACTATTTCTCGAATATGGATCGGATCCTTTCCAACGAGACTTTGGTGGGGAGACGGCATTACACCACGCTGTGAGAAACAGAAACGGCAAAGACATTGCAATGAGTATAGTGGAGGCGCTATCGGAGCATTTAAAAGACAACAGAAAAATGGCTCTTCTCCTCTCGACTTCGGCAGCAGATATCGGCAGTGCAGACCAAGCAGTAGGCATAGATCCACACCTTAAGAAATTTCTGAAACAACAGAAATCTGAAACTTCGAAGGGAATAAATGTTTTACAGGAAGCAGCAATATTAAAAAATGAAATATTGACATGGGAGCTTCTCAACCGAGGCGGCGACATTGTATCTATTGAGGATGATTCCGCGTTCCGCTTTTGTATATAGCATTCAACTCTACTTAAATATCAAGTGGTTTAACTGTCAAACAATGAATGGAAATTTTAGATTCCACATTTATTACACTTATTTTGTTGTTTTTTTTTTAATGTTTATGATAATCACACTTATGGTGTTGGCAGCAACCGAGGTAATTGAAAAATTTTCCGAGCAGGCAACTGACCACCCTACATTAGTGGACAAGCTAGGTAATGTAAATATAATTGCTAGTCATCACCATACTGTTCTACTCTCTCTCTCTCTCTCTATATATATATATCAATTAACTCTAAGGAAAATGTAAATTGGAGTAGGATGAAATGTGTTTGCAGAATGCATATCCTCACATTTTTTGAATCCATATATTAAATCTCCTATCACGGTAAGCATTTTAGGTGGAAGCGGCTCCGGAAAGAGCAGCCTCATGCATCAGGTACGTAAACATCCTTCATTTGAACGATTTGTCATCTTAAAGCTAAATATCGTTCTAAACTTTTCCCTCTCTTCAAATTGTGTGGATCCAGATAGAAGCCTATCTATTGATTACAGCTGCTTTAGTAGCCTTTACATATTTGTGGGAAAACAAAGATCTTGGGGGAGCGAAAAAGATATCCCTCAGTAGTGAAGGCAAACAGATGTGCAACAAGATTGAGGAAGGAGTTTACAATTTGCTTAAAGACAAGAGCAAGAGAGAATTTAAAGATATCCCTCGATGGCAAAGTCTAGTAAGTTCATTTTCTTTCAAAGGAGCACTAAGTAAATTTTCAAATGAAGACGGTTGGTATTATATTTTTATTAATTCTTAAAATAATTGTAAGATTAATATTTGAGTTTTGGTAGGGAATGTCACTTATGATGGTGGTGGATTATAAATCCACAAGATACTAAGACAAAATTTCAAACATAGAAACATATCAAACACAAAATGTAATCTTCAATCCGTGCTGCTGCACCATATTCATTATATCAAAACATGATTACAAACTCATTTAACGAATGCTACTGCATTCATGATCACTTGATCATTTCATACTTGACTTGCTCACAATGCTATTACAACTTGCCTCTTTTATAGAGGTCTTTTGCCTTTCTAGACCATTATAAACTTCATCTAGAAACCTTCTACAACATTCTATTTCTGGAATCCATCTAGAACCTTTCTTGTCTAGACTCATCTAGGAACTTGCTACTTCTTTTTTCTAATTTGTCTTTCTAGACTTCTTTAGAAACCATTTTGTCTTTTTCTATTTTTGTCTTTTGTCATTAACATAGGTGGGAGAAATTACTCTCGAACACTCCCCCATAATTTCGACCACCTATTTATTGTAAGGACCTGACTCATCCTAAATCAAATAACACTAAACTCTAAATTCAAAAATACCGAGGAATAAAATTTTTGATTTAACAGATGCAGGAAATGAGAAATTTTTCTAGAAGTGCTTAATGCATGACATAGAAATGCGATGAAACTTGAATTTGGTTTCCTAGAATCATCAAGTTCTTAAAAGATCACCAATTTTAAACTTAGTGAAGAGGGAGTACGTTACGCAAAATAACCTATAAGAACAATGGTTCACATATACCTTAAGTTCTTTGTTACGCTCTGCATTCGCTTCTGACAACTTGCTTTCTTCCCAGTGACTGTATCTTTACCATCTGCACAAAATTAATTAAACAATCTCATGTTAACACAACTCAGTAATCACTACTCAGAAAATTAAGATCATGATGCTAATTGTAGGACACCCTATATCCAGGGCACCTGAGTACTGGGGGCATCTTTCACCATCCAGACTGCCTACATACCATGTATCCACGGGATCAAGCCCCCTCCTTCGGATGTGACTAACGCGGGTAATGCGAACATGTAGTTCTATTTTGCATTATGTTTGGTGTAACTGTGAGTGGGTACCCAGCCCTTTCTAGGGTTATTCCCTACCCCAGACAGTTCTTCGTCGGCTGCCACCCACTCAGTGAAATAAGGACAGAAATTAGTCCACTACCACAAACACCTAAAGGGGTGTTTGTCAGTTAGTCCTAGTGTGGAGGAATCCCTATAAGGTGTCTACCCATGAAATCTAATTTGCTCCCCCAAGCCAAATTAGGTAATTTTCATGACTAAGTCCGTCCCCGATCCCCTAGTACTTTCACCACGATCTGTGAGGGCGAGGTGAGAGCATATGATAGATAGCATTTCTAGATCGACCTAGTTGCCCTATCTGACATTTCACATGTCCTCCCCGATCTATACTCACATGTCAGTAAGTCTCGTTTTCTATTAGTATGCTTGAAGTATTTTCCAAATGAACATCATGGTAATCATTATTTCAATAGACTCATCCTCTCTTTTTAGTTAATCTTCTTAATGAGATATCTGACAAGATTTTTCCTTCTTGCAGATTCAACTTCGACATGTTCCTTATTACTTCCTGACAATTTAAAGGGACAGTGCCCAGACATTGTTGTTGCAACTATGTTAGGCACGAGGTACTTGGTTCAATGCAACGGCATTACCCATAAACGTGACACAGAGGTACCGTAAAAACCCAACATTATGATTTAGTTGAGTTTGGACATTCATTTATAAGGTTTACCTAACTAAATCGAAAGAAGAACTTGCATAAAGAAAAGATACTAGCTTATAGGACATTAACGGGAACAACTAGCTTGAGCAAGTATCATATATAGAACAATATCAACATAATAGTACAGATACAAAACTAATAGTGTTAAGACCACTCATAAAATTAGGGTTAATTGATAACTTTGTTCTTCAAATACAATTCCAAATACAATATGAACAAATTCTGAATAATCCTTGGGAAGCAATATGACCTTTAATGAACAGATAAACTTAACAAGCTTGCTAATTCATAAATCAAATACTATCTATATAAATTTATATTATGAAAAGAGTGTTATCGACCAAGGCAACTCAAGCAAATTTTATAGTTAATACTTAGAATTCTAATTCCACATAATAATGTTTATCTAATTCTTAGGATTCTTCTAACAATTTATAGAGTAGAAACAAGATTCAACCATGCAGCATCTTTGCATACATTCACAAACCAAATTATTCACTCATACTTTCACATTCCTGATTATTCATTGATAGGGAGGACTCTAGGCTGCCTGCTCTACATCCTGTAGGTGTACAAGACTGTTTGACAACACTAGCCTTCCTACCAATTCAAAGTGCTAAAAGACACACTCTTTGCAGAGATGGAAAACTCTACTTTTCTGCTTGGTGTGGGACACATACCTTGTCCTCACTGCTTCCAAGATACTGCCTAAATGGCACATAACTTTCTGAGCCCGTTGCCCACCCTTCTCACTCTGTGTCAAGGGTCTGGACTGCTTGGTGTTCACTTTCCTTTCCTCTATTTTTCCACCCTTGCAAATCTATTTTTCCTACTTGTTTATCTAGCCGGACTCCTCACTGAGCTCGCCTAGAACAAGCATGCATTGCCTCTAACCAGCGATCCGACCACCCCACAAAAAAAAAAAAAACAAAGAGCATGGCTCTGTTTGATGACCTCCATATTGTACAATGGGATTTGAAGAATCATCAAAACAGAGTCATGGCTGGCAAAAGAAAACAAAATAGCAAAAATAGAAAAGACTAATCTACTTTAGAATGATAAACTGAAAATAGAAAAGAAATACACAAATGATCGAACTACTGAATTTGATTTTTATTCAAAAATTGCCTTTACATCAGAATGCTTCTCAAATCAAAATCTTTTTCTTGTTTCTTCTGCTCAACCCCTCATACAGAAAGAATGCTGCATTTTATAAGTATTCCATGTCCATTACAGGACGGTTCCAATTCCAGAACGGTTGGTATTCCAACTGTCGGTTCAGCTTTGTGCTATCGGCAAGATAACACAGATGTCTCATCGAAACATACTTATGCTTTCCCATCGGCAAGCCAGATTCTTTGTCGCACTGATCATATTCTTCCCCTGTCGATATGCATTCTATTGACTTTCGCATTCATGAGAACTTTTAGTCCCACATGCACCCGTTCAAGTCGGCCACTGCGGTTTATATATCCGATGGCTTAGTAAACTATTGTCGGCACTTTTGCCGCTGATGACCCCTATCTACCCCCTTCGGCACAACCCAAACTATTGGCCAACATTCAACCATGAACTCCGATAGTCCCTTGTCTCACCGATACCAAGTCTTCACCCTCCGTCAGCGTGACCACTGTGCATCGGCCTAAAGCCTTAAAGCTACGCTGATAGAAGTCCTTGCACCGACGTCCAAGTCCATTGGAGTAACACATAGCTGTCGGAGTGACTTTCCCAGCCATCACCGATAGCAAGCCTCATACCGATGACAAGCCTCGGCAACACTTCGTCGGACAGATAATTAATATTGGAGTGACACCCACATCCTTCACTGATAGTGATTCTCATGCCGATGGCCTTCACCAACCTTTACCACTCCATCGGGGTAACACCAAGCGATCAGAAACACAACCACAGGCTCCGCCGATGACCACCCTCATGCCGATGGACATCACACATCAGTAAGACCTTCTCCTTCAGCCTAACCTTCATACCTCCTCCCGATATGCATCTCACGCCGATAAGTGTCTTCGTTGGCGAGACCTACTTTATCGGTGGGACACTAGCTATCGATATAGTTTCTCAATGCTCGGCTGATGAGCTCTCTCACTCCGATGGACCCAATTTGTAAAAGCATCAACTTCTTCCCGTGCCTTCCCAATTCGAAAACAAAAACATCACACCAATATATGCACAACTATCTACACATGGGCTCTAAGCCCTTGGTGCTCCTGCACCATTCATGCAAATAATTCACTGGAAAGGATACTTAAGCTTTCAATCTAAGATGATATGATAATTAATTGGTCTATTATTCAATCAAATTTTTTTTGACAGGTTAAAGATGAAATGATTTTAATATGGAAAAGGAGGTTATCCCAAATTATAGGGATATGATTAAATAGCAACATTGAAACAATAGTTTTCAAGGGTCAAGTCAGAGGGAACTTTTACATGGTATCATACTTCACCGATGCTATTTGTGTGACCATGAGATTTCCTCCTCCCCTTACAACTTAGAGACTCACTCTACAATCTCACTACACCTTACTTTTAGAGAGCTCCATGACAATAATTATGATAGTGTAATTGTAGTAGTAAGTGTACCCTATAGCATAATAGAATTCACAAGAAACACATGGTTCATATGCACTTGATGCTAGTAGATCACTCTTATTGCATTACGGCTTCAGTTGATTGTTGTGTGTGCAAGGTTGACCTTCTTTGTAGTGCAAGATATATAGAGGATACCCTAATCTTTATCATTGCTAAGTTGCTGTTTTGAAATTGGGCATTCACACCCGCAAGATATATCTTAAAGTATGTTCTATTTCAAACATCAATCTTAATAGTAATTCTCCTTAAAGCTGTGATAAGTTGATATAGATGATGATAATTGGCTCTCGGCCTTACCAGGAATTTTGGTATATTGCACCCTAGTAACATCTCTAATGTTTGGTGCTACAAATATATATCTAACAGATTAGTTAAATTTTACAAAGCTAAATATATAAAAGGAACAAAGAAAATGTTTAACAAGGTACCTAGTGCATGCTTATCAAGACACATGAGTTTGATCTCCTTAGTGGAGCAAACCTCCTGCATCCTGTCACTACTAATGTGATTCTGATGACGTTTGGAAAACACCTAACTGTAGGAGGAATTGCCGCAACCTTGCAAATGATACAATCTTAATAATTTCATCTGTGTACCCAACAAGAGGATTTGGCCAACACAATTAGTTATTGGCTCTACATGATATGTTTCATGAACAATGACAATGCATATTATGCCTTGCTAAAATAAATTAACCATAATGGAGTTCAAATGTTGTGAAACACCAAGTTTCTGAACCCACTTGCAACGATACATATATAAGCATAATTGGAAGTGGATTTTTGGGTCACACGAATTTGGAATGAAGTAAATTTTGGGTTTGAATGATGGTGTTGACATTGACATTGACTGAGACTTTCAGAGAACATGGAATCGCCGACAAGCTACATGGACTATTTGATGAAATGCCTCAAGAAATGTGGTCTTTGCAACGATTGCAGGACATGCACAAGATGGATTCGTTGAAAAGGCTATAGAAACTTTCAAGCAGATGGAATTGGTAAGCATAAAGCCAAATCCATAACCTTTACCAGTGTTCTCCCTGCGTACGCTAGAATGGGAGCTTTCGAATAGGGTATGGACATACATCAAAGCATAATAGAAGGAGAAATTTTGTCAAATGTTGTAGTTGCAACTACCCCTAGTAGACATGATTACAAAATGTAGAAGAATAGATCACGCATGTCAATTGTTTGACAAAATGCCTCAAAGAGGTGTCAAACACTTTGTGTGCCCCCTCCCATATGAGGTGCAAGGAATACACCGATAGAAACAACTGCACTTGCCATGTTTTTAGAAGAAAACAAAGATATTGTTCTGGCCATGGGGGAGATGGCCAGAAAAGAAAGGATAGGCGTGCAAGGGAAGAAAGAAAATAAAAATATAGAAGGACAATATAGAAAAAGGCTCGAAAGGCTTCTCTTTGGATTTGATAAAAACCCATATGAAGAGAATGATGCAAAAATCCCTGAGTGGTTTACAGACAAAAACCCAAATTTTGAAAGCTATGCATGCGAAAAAGAAGATGGTTGTGTAGTGGAAGGAAGAAAGCCTACTTGGATCGACGAGGAAGAAATCTAGACAGTCGTTGGGATTTCAAAGATAAATCGATTGGAAGAAAATGAGGGCTTTATTTTAGGGAGCATAGACAAGGCGTATGAACTGTTCGATAAAATGCCTAAAAGGAATATGGTTTCATGGACTGTGATGATCGCAAGATATGCACACAACGGATTTGATGAAAAGGCTTTAGAAATTTTCAAGCAAATGCAATTGGGATGACCACGAGAATAATAGAAATCACAGTGGATATGTTATCCTCGAGTAATCCAAAGGAGTAGGCTTCCACATCAATAATAAAATTTAATTACAACTACAATCCAAGGCTATAATCACTGCTCTAGTATAGGGAATAGTTAGCTATAAATATTAAACTTCCTTCTCATTATATGCAAGATTATTCTTTCTAATGCACTCACTAATTCAAACTTGCTTCCTTGCATAAAGATGATTAAAATTACACTGACAAACAATAGGTTGTATAGGTTTTTAAAGTGCAGCGATGTTAATATTTGTGAAATCACACTCATCAGAAGACATATAAGAAGGCAACTGCGGTACTCTAGTTAGAACACACCTTGAACAGAATGGAATTTTCTCAGCCTTTGCTAGCATTCTATTCAGAAACAGGGTATGACCATTCATCATGCATAATGGCAAGGGGATTCTTTTGTCAAATATTATGATTGGAACTACTCTCGTAGATAGGTATGAGAATCATGGGAGTATAGACAGAGCACACGAACTGCAGGATATGTACAAAATGGATACGGTAAAAAAAAAGAGTTAAAAACTTTCAAGTTGATGAAATTTGCAAATGTGAAGTTAAATTTCACAATCTACGTAATGCCTTCCCTGTTTGTGTCTGCGCAAGAGCCTTAGAATAGGGCATAGACATACATCAAAATATAGAGGAGAGACAAATTTCATCAGATGTTATAGTTGTAGATGCCTATATACACAACGCACATGGACTATTTGCCAAATAACTAAAAGAAGTATAATTGCAGAATATGCACAGACTGGAATAGTAAAACTTTCAAGAAATGTACATTAAATCATTTATACGAGAGAATGGAGATAAGAAGAAAATTTTCTATCTAACAAAAAAAGAAACAAAATTTAAGGGAGGATTGCTCTCACAAAATGCTCCAACCCTCCAGCCCAAAAACCAAGTGTGTCCTCCCTTTGATATCTCCATTCTATATATAGAAAACTCAACCCTTGCTTAGAACCTTATTTTCCAAACATATGTTGGAAAATCTGAAAGACTTTGGAGTCAAGTCTTCCTAATTAATTTCCCTCTCTTCATTTTTCAAATTGCCATTCAATTTTGTGGAAAACGACTCATTTATCTCCAATTGTTTTCTTTCAATTTTTCCCCATTGTCATTAATTCATGTAGAAAACTACATTGCCTCAATAAATTCAAGGAGAAAAATTCCCATGTGATCTTTGAATATTGACTTGAGAATGAGGGGGGGTGAACCTCATTTACTCCTCTTTCTAGAAGTGTCCCCTCATTTATTTAGAATTGTTCATTATTTTGTTCTTTTAAATGAGACTATATTTTTTTTTATTGGCTTTTATATTATTACAATAGTATTCCAATTTGAATTCAAAATTCAAATGTGGGTTGTGACATTTATCATTCCAAATTTATCTTCCAGGTCTTGTCTTCCAAGTCTACTGACTCACTCAAACCTTTTCTTGCATGATGCTTTCATGATCTGCTGATCTTTCCTCTAACTTTCACCCACTACTGTGGCAGTCCTTCAAACCTTGATATTCAAATCTTTAGAACTTCAAATTGGAAGTCCTTTCTCTATTTTTATCTTTCCACTTTGGATGATGCCTCAAACCTTCAAATCCCTTTTGACTGTTATCATCTTTCACAAATGAAGATCTATACCTAAACAAACTTTTCAGCATACCTATAATTTGTTGCCAACTCAATCCAAGGCTCCAACCACAATCCATTTTCATACATCCCGTCATAGATTCACCTTTCCATTCTCTATTCCAACACATCTTTTCACAATGATTCTTCATTCCACAAATTCTACAAGGATGAATATCCCAACACATTTCCTTGCTATGTCTTTGCCTCTGACAATGAGAACATTGAACATTGATCTTTTCTTGAACAAACTTGTTTGTTCATGTATCATGATTTGTACTTTCTTTTCCTATATATCCAATACCTTCATATTTTGGCATCATTATTGGTTCAATCGGCTCTTTCATTCCTTGTCCAAACTTGCCTAATCCTTTTCCTATATATCCCATCTTCTTCATCATCTTGAAACCAACATTTTCTTTATTACAATTGACATGATTTTTAGATTCAAACAACTTGTCAACCTTATCTTTACATTCTTCATCAATATTATCACAACATGCAAATTTTGCTGATCCAACCTCTTCAACCTTGCATTTTTTAGCTTCAGCTACATCACATAAGTCACTTGTATCACACGATACATCACAAACTAATGGCTTTGTCCTCAAACATTCATTTTCTTCTTTCAACCTTAATATTTCTTCTTTCAACCTTGACATCTCATCTTTTTGTAAACTACTTTCCTCTTTTAATCTTTTTATCTCCTCTTCTAATTCTTCATTCATCTGTTTAACCTTATCAACTAGTTTCAAGTTTTCTTCTAACTCTTCATTTTTCCTTTTAACTTTGCTCAATTTAATATTAGTTTCATACATTAGTTGAGTTTTCTCTATTGAAACTTGCTTTAGATCTCTTAATAATTTCTTTTTCTCTTCTTCCCAATCATTTTTCTCTTTTTGCCAATCTTTTGTTGTTTTCTCTCTTTTAGCTTTCCCCATTGAAATAAACTATTTACTTACCTTGATCTGTTGTTCTTCACTGTGATTGTTTGATGGCTTCACTCATCTTGCTCCTTCAATGTCTTCAAACTGCCATCTATAACTTCAACTACAACTTTGGCCTGGCGATTCTAAATTGTAAATTTTATACCAACACTTAAACCCTTTCAATCTATTGTAGTTTATTGCACCTTGATTTATCTCATCTGCAAATAGATTCAACCTTGGCGGCTTCTGCAATTTTTTTTCTCCACGGCGATCTTTCAATTCTTCTTTTGCCATGATCTCTTCTGTTTAGTCTTCTCTGGACTTTCTTTTGGCGACTTGCTTCAGAAATCCCTAAATCGATGGCTCCAGATTGGCCTCTCTTTTTCTTTAGCAATCTATTGTCTTCTCTGGTGGCTTCTTGAACAGCTAGGACTGCAGCTTCTTTACTGGTGAATATGTAATCTCTCCTACGGCCTGCTTGATCTCTTTTTAGTGATGAATTATACAAATACAACGATCTCTTTCTATAGCTGCGATCTCCTTGTATTGACTTTAATGACACCTTCCACCTTCAAATTTGTTTGAACAATTCTATGAAACCCTAGTTCTAAGAAACCCACAATCTCCTCAAATAACTTCTCCACATCTCTCTGCAAGAGTGATCCCTTTAAGGGCAATTATCTTCAATATGAGGCTATCTCTGCAATTAACTTGGATGATTCCTTTTGCTTCGTCCGATCCATCACAAATCCTCCTCAAAACAATGATTTCTAGATGTTCTTTGCTCCTGGTTGGTGCTTTACCTCCAGGCTGTGGCCTCCTTGTCTATTATGCACACAAATCTTAGAATCGCCATTTTCCGCTATCTAATACCCTTGTTGTGATGCCTTCTGCAATCTCCTAATCTTTTGTCATGGTTTAACATTCATTTCAACCAATAAAGTTTTATTTTCTCCTGTGATTTCCACAATATTCTTCTATTTAATTTATGTGGCTCATGCTTGATAGTGCCTCTCTTCAAGATAGCGATCTTTCACAATTTATTTTCACAAATTCCTCAAACAACTAGCCAACCTTAGCTCTCCAAACTTGCAAACCCTAAATCTTTAAATGAACCTACAATTACAATAACACACCTTTGACAACCTGGAATCTTTGATCTGCCACAATGTCTGGCTACAGCGTGTCTTCAATCAGAAATCCACATCTATGACTTTGAAGAATTAAAATTTTGCCTCTTATGCTGGTGCTTCACATCGGCGAAATCAACAACTCCTTTTGCAACAATGATCTGCCTAATAACAAGATAATCCTAGCTCTGAATCTTTCACACAACCTTGGTAACCCTAGATGATCTTCACATACACGACTCTCATAACTTGACCCTCATAACTTGACCCTGATCGTCCAATGCATAGTTCCAATCCCATGATCTGACCTGCTCTGATACCACTATGATGGTGATGGATTATAAATCCACAAGACACTAACACAAAATTTTAAACACAGAAACATATCAAACACAAAATGCAATCTTCAATCCATGCTATTGCACCATATTCATTATATCAAAACATGATTACAAACTCATTTAGTGAATGCTACTGCATTCATGATCACTTGATCATTTCATACTTGACTTGCTCACAATGCTATTACAACTTGCCTCTTTTATAGAGGTCTTTTGCCTTTCTAGGCCATTCTAAACTTCATCTAGAAACCTTCTACAACATTATATTTCTAGAATCCATCTAGAACCTTTCCTATCTAGACTCATCTAGGAACTTGCTAGTTCTTTTTTCTAATTTGTCTTTTTAGACTTCTTTAGAAACCATTTTGTCTTTTTCTATTTTTGTCTTTTATCATTAACATAGGTGGGAGAAATTACTCTCCAACAACTTAAGTGTTTGGGTGTGTGCAAGAAGTTGAGTCCACTTTTTGGCCAAAAAGTGGAAGTGTTTTCCCTGATTTTCAAAATTTGTCACATTTGACCTAAAAATTTGAAATACTTAAAGGTGGAATCTTGAAAAAAGTCACTAACTATGAAATGTAGTACTCGAAGTCTAGTTTCCAAATATGTAAATTTTTTTAATACCCAGATGATATAAATTGATTTTTAATAGGCGTTTCTAAAAACTACTGTTTAAAAGTCACTTTTTTTAACTATACTATGCACGTGTACGTCATCCATATTTTGACCTAAATAATCATATTTTTCTAAATACTTTTGGGAAAGGATTCATAACTCACTGAAGCACGTTTTCCATTTTTTTGTAATTTTTTATTTATTTTTTTTTTTTTGTTAATTTTTTATTGGCTTTTTTGGGTGTTTGAAAAAATCGTCATGTACGTCACGCATAAGATAACCTAAACTTATTATTTTTTGAATTTTTTTTTAATTTGAAAATAATTGTTTGAAGTACATTTTCGTACAATTTTTTTTACAAAAAAATATTTTGATAAAAAATTATTAAAATATTAAAAAACCCTGATAATTTGAGTTTATGGACCTGTTTCATCAGAAATTAATTGAAAAATAGAAAAATAATCCAATTGTAAAAAAAATTACATATTTAGAATCTACACTCTCATCTATAATGGATTTTAATTTCGTCAAAAAATTCTGCAAAAAAGGCCTTCAGACATATACCCAAAGTCACTATTTTTTTGTGACATTGACAGGACCTTTAACTTGCAGGTCAAACCAGGTCCAAAGCCAAGGGTCGGGTTCCTAAGCCTTTTTTCTGACCCAAAACCCATAGCAAAAATGGGGTCAGAAATTCAAATTTTATGAAACGGGATCCCGTTCTAGAAATGGGATCTCGTTTTGAAATGGGATCCCGTTTCAAAACAGGGTCCTATTTCTAGAAAATGTGATCCTGCTATTGGCTTGGGATCTCGAAGCATAACGGGATCCCGTTTCATAAAAAGCAGGATCTCATTTTGGTTTACCCAATTTCAGGTTTTTTTCTAAGGCCGAAACTTCCACCTTAAGTGGATTCATCTTTGTGCATTTACCCGTTTGTTGAGTAAATATCTACCCGAAAACGAAGCCGTTTACAAATATTTGGCGTGCATGGACTTCAATCAACTAGTGAGATCACTGACTAAATTAGATCTGCATGTTCGTTTCAAGTTTACATATAGAATATATATGTTGCTAACAATCAAGAATATTTATGCTCTAAATCTATACAATGTTGAGTCTTGTAGATGAAAGATGAAGAAAACGATTTAGTTTATTTGAGTTGAGGCCAATTACTGGGAGCAGTTCCAAGGATCTTAATGGTGAATTTCAATGCTGGCAACTATCGTAGTGTACAAAAGCTTGGGCGGGTTTGGCAGTTGAGATAACAAAAGAAATTGAGGGGTGTATGACTTGGGCCCAATTATGTAGTACTCATTGGAGAAATACTTGGAATAGACAGAGTGAGGATTTCTACTTATGCTTCATAATCCCATGTGTTCTTGTGGCTATTGTGGGACCCTGGATTGGGTGGGCAGCATGGATGCTGATAGAATGCGCACCCCCAGAATTCAAAAATTTAAGATATGGATTTGTACCTTTAACTGTGATATTAACTGTGTGACCTATATTACGCCAAGGAGTTTCAATTTTCAAAACTATAAGCATGTACAAATAAGTGGATATTTCACCATGCCTGATTAGTCACAACAGTTGGGCTATCAACAAACTATAATTTCAGACATCAAGTTTCTGAAAGCAAAAATTGGGAAAAAACCCTTCTTCATTTTCTCTTTTATTGCGGGAGAAATGTTTAAAAACTGGTGGGGTTTGTGGAAGCAGAACGTTAAAGGCACTTGTATTCCTCAATATGGCTTAGCTCCGAAGGGTAAGCTATGGATAGTAGCTTTTGACGATGATCTCGATCGATGTGAAGAAACGGTGATATTACAGGTATGGTTTTTTCTAATTTAGATTAATTATTAGCATTCTTTTTTTTACTATATCATGTTGTTCACTAATGATTCTCCAACCTTCATAGGTTTTATGGGCAATAAGTATGGTATTTAGGGTGTGCAAAATCTATTGAAGATAAAATGTAGCTAAAAGAAAATCTAAAATAGATAAAGAATCAAACACATACAGATAAAAATAGAGACACGAATTTAATGTGGTTCACCATCGAAATGGCTACATCCACCAAGGAAAGCAAGACACATTATTTCATTAATCAACCCAATTACAACAGTCTTCATCTCTACCAAAAAGAGAATAAGAAGAGAATTATATAAACTCTTTAGGGAAGTGAAGAGACAAGGGAAGAGGAATACAAAAGGGCAATGATCGTTGGGCTTCATTTCCAACAATCTCCCACTTGAAGTCCAAACCGTACTGTTGTCCCCGCTTTCCTTGAAACTCATTGCTACTTAACTACAGTACCAAGTAACCACTCCATTAGCTAACCAATCCCAGTGAGAATTCCAACCAGCTCAACCAAACTAACATCATCATGCAAAACAAGAACATTACTTTTGTCCTTGGACAGAGGCCTGTATGCTACAACACCAACCCAAGAGGAAGATGAATTTCTAGACAGATGCAACTATTGTGCACAAAGCTCCGTGGGTCCAACAAACACAGCAAGTGGAGCATTTGACTTCAAAGTAGAGAGGCAGACAAAATAATCACTGCCATTAAGCAATTCTTTCTAGTGATGTATCCCAGCATGCTTTAACTTACCATCTTGATCATCCTCAAGCACACTTGATACTTCCATTATTGACATGGCTTCAGGATTCAATCATCTAATCAAGGTTGATCCATGCTGATAAGAAATGAAAATCAATCTATAGGCTGACAAAAAATAGAGTGATATCCCTATTTACTACACATCTCTATCTTCCAGCTAGATGGTATCTATCAAAATTTGAGCTCTAGTATAGCCTCCTACTTCTATTTGCTGCCTATACAACACTCCATGTTGTGAGAGGACAAGGAGCACCAGTCAGCCTTGTGAGATGAGCACCAATCCTGCATCTACAATTGATTCTTCTAATAATGTAAAATAATGCATAGGACTGATGTTATCCTGGGATAGATCATAGATCTTAACAAACTTATTAGTGGCAACCATGAGTTGACCCTGAGAACCTGGAATCTAGGCTACTCGTCGAATGTATGCACCTTGCAAAGCAAGCTAAAATGCAAGATAGTCTGTTACTTCCCCATGAGGATTGATCATAAGAACTTGGCATTCTTCATACCCAGCCACAACCAAATAGTTTTTAGTTGTAGAAGTAACCAAAACAACTCCATTCTTATCCAATTTCACTTTTAGTTTAATGTTGGCCTTTTTGCCATTCGGAGTCTAGAATGGACCAATCGTATATGAGCTAATCAGTGGCCTAGCTTGATCGGGATCTACATATAGAACATCAA
This sequence comes from Cunninghamia lanceolata, assembly GCA_027924645.1. NCBI lineage: Eukaryota > Viridiplantae > Streptophyta > Pinopsida > Cupressales > Cupressaceae > Cunninghamia > Cunninghamia lanceolata. The sequence goes on from BSBN01000236.1 coordinate 3,788,220, forward strand.
GCACAAAGGTCCTTGGCCTGAAAATAGTTACAACCTTCATATTTGGCACTGCATTGCCTTTTGGAGACACAACAGAGTATTGCAGCTGGTCTGTAGCTCTATCTTCTATCTCATTCCAGCCAAGGTCATCCTTATCATGTCCATTTCTAGCTTCATTATTTTCTTGGATGTGGATGCAAGGTCATTTAACCTCGTCATCTGGCCTTTGTGAATTTCTTTACCATAGTCCACTTATTTTTGCGCTCATTTTGGAAATGTATGATTCCCCATTTCTCAATGCTTTTTCCCTCGATAACACGACTGGTAGTCAGGTTCCATTGCTTGTTATTGTACTTTATCTCAACTAGCTTATCTTCACCCAACAGAAGCTCAGGTTCATCTAGTATGCGTGCTTCCACTTTTGTCATTTTGGTACCCACAATTATTTTAAAATTGGTAAGGAAATGACCGCATGCAGGTCCTTCTTCACATTTCATGATTTGATGGATTTCTTTTTGCCTCTACAATGGGTTGCAGTTTGCAAACTCTGAAAGAGCTTGATGCTCCAAGAATCCTTGAAGTTCTCTCTTGTTACAGAGACCATATTCTGCAACCAACTTTAGCTCAGCATCAAACCATTTTTTTATAAGGACAACTAGGCTTCTTAAAAGTCTTCCCATAGTTGCGATAAAAGCTAATGTACACCATGGTTGCCGCAGAACCTCCTCTGCCTCTGCCTGTTCTTCATTTCTACCAAGACTTTGTCAGTTCCAATTTGCAAATGTTAAAAACCTTTGAATCCATCTTTGCCGATGACCCCTTTGATGCCAAAAAGTTAGACCTTGTTGAACACAATTGAAAGAGGCAGCAGCACTAGTATTTCTCGGTCCAGTGATGCCCTGCTTTGCATCACCATGATGTTCTTCTCCTCTTCCTCCTCTCCCACTCACATGCTTCTTCCCCTATCGGTATTCTTCTTTATCATCCCTAGTTTTGGAATCATTCTCTTGGAATTTTCTCTTCTCCCCTCTATCTCTAGCCTCAGCATTATCACCATCATCCTCTCTTTTTCACTGCTTGTGAGGGCGACTATCGCGGTCTCTTTCTCCACTGTCTCTACTCTCATAGGAGCACTTGGGCCTCTCTGCACTTGCACATTCTTTCACAAACATTTGATCAAATTCCAATACATTAAAAAATTCATCAATGACAGAATCAACTACATCATCTAACCTATCAATTTCACATGAAGCAAGACTCTCTACGACATATAGGGTGCCTACTTTTTTGCCTCGAGCAACTACGGAGGCCCCTTTTGTGACTTTCCATCTATTCAATTCAAAATCAACTTTACATACTTGTGAAAGCAACTGTCTAGCTCAAATGCAATTTTGTTTGAGCTGAGGGACATATATAACTTCTTGCAACAACCAACTATTTCTATTTTTTAATTTTAACAAAACATCCCCTTTGCCAATAACATCACAAGATTCATTAGTGCCAAGAAGAACTTTACCAAAGTCAACGCTTTGGAGATTAATGAAGTACTCCTTGCATGGAGTGGCATGAAGCGATGCTCTTGAAGAGAGCACCCAAACATTTGGTGATGTTTCTTCTGAAGCTGAAACAAGAACACCAATTGTTGCACCGGTATCCTCTTCACGTACCAAATTTGCTTCATCTTCTTTTGGCTAATTTTCAGCCTTCTTAAAAAACCAACAATTCTTCTTGATGTGGCCTTGCTTGCCACAATACCAGCAACTAGCATCTCTCTCATTGAATTTGAGACTCCCTTGTGATTTCCTACGACTTCCTTCATTAGTCAGCATTGCTCCCACTCAAGCTCAAACCCCTCATGCCAAATGATCAAGCACAAAGGCTCTAATACCAATTGTTGAAGATAAAATGCAGCTAAAAGAAAAACTAAAATAGATAAAGAATCAAACACATACAAATAAAAATAGAGACATGAATTTAACGTGGTTCACCATCAAAATGGCTACATCCACCAAGGAAAGCAGGACACACTGTTTCATTAATCAACCCAATTACAATAGTCTTCATCTCTACCAAAAAGAGAATAAGAAGAGAATTATATAAACTCTTCAGGCAAGTGAAGAGACATGGGAAGAGGAAAACAAAAGGGCAGTGACGGTTGGGCTTCATTTCCAACAAAATCAATGTTATTTTAACAATGGACAAAGAAACTATTGAAACAACATACCAAAACTCTTCGTTGGTTCAAGGCAGGGGTTTTGTAGACAAGTTCATAAGTAAAATTGTCCAGCTTCAAGTGAGCGTACCAGATCCAACAGATGAAGAATGGGTAGATTTTCTAGATACGGATCTGACACGTAGGGAGGATCATTCTTGGAAGCCGCCGTCCAATCCCCAACCCGGGGTAGATGGAGGTATGAAAATCCATTAATGATAATTGGAAAATCACACTTGTTTAATTTTTTATTTTATTGCATAAAAAAAAATGGATGCGCACTCAAACTGCAGGAATGAATTCGTTACTTAGTAGTGAAGGGTAATAGTACTATGCTGAAACTATCAATGATCTTTTTTCTCTCTCTCTCTATCGACTTTAGGAGACCAAGGAGAATGTGAGGAAGTAGATGTTATCCAAAGATATTGAGAGCGGCAAAGGTCCATTAAAATGCGAAGGCTGGTTTATGCCACCGCATAAAGGCGAAATATGTTTTAGCTAAGTGAATTTACGAGCGGCTGCATTTTGTTTTCTGTACTTTCTCATCATGTACCCCAAGCACTGAAATTACTTTTAATTGAACTTGAATACTAACTAAAGCGTTGCAAATAATGTACAGAGATCCCATCTTGCTTTCGGTCTTTCATAGATCGCATTCTCCACTTTCTACAGCATTTTCTTCCTTGCAACAGCACAAATAACAATCAGACAGATCAGCTTGAATCTGAAGATGATTTTTTGAAGAAGTTAAATCAGCATGTGCGACAGGTTAAAGATATGTTGACTATGAATTACACTAATGAAGAACACATCGCTTTTCATGACTTGAAGAGTTATGCCAGAGACATCCATAAGAAACCCCGAGAATGGAAAAGCTATGTGAACTACCATAAGTTTGCAAGGAATTTTATCTCTAAAAGGAAAAAGTAGATGCCTCTTATCCTGTCTGTTGGGAAGTGGAATTTATAAGCTGAACTTTTGTTTGTTCACAATGGAAACACGAAATGAACCTTAGGATTGGTACAACTATGCTGATGAGAAAGATGCAAAAGATAGCAATGGACAAGCAAAACTTTAATCTTCACTGAAGAAAATTGTTGATGAATACATTGCACAACGCAAGTGGGGAGATCAAACAGGATGCCAAGGCAAATTCACTGTGCAGGAAGAGCAAACAGGATGACAGTTGGGAGAGCAAGCGGAAAGGCAGGTATTTATTGTTTCCAATTCTTCCCAATCGTGAGGAGAATGAACGACAACGTTGGGAAGACCAGTGAAACTGTTTGGAAAACATGCACGATGTGTCCATGGAAGGCCTTCATTGTTTCCAAGACTTTAGATACCATTGTCATGCCCGGAATCTCGTATCAAAACTTTATAAAACCCCAAAAAAATTGTATCCCTCTACCAGGCATCAGTTCCCATCAACCCCGTAAGAGTTGAGATGGGCTTCAAAAGCTGTGGAGTGGGTGCCGCTAAAGTTAGATGCACTACAATAAGAGATACAAAATGATCCAAACGCTTTCCTTAGATAGTGGCGTTTTTGGCTATATATTGTCTGGGGTTCCTATTACGTATCTACTCTGTGCTTTCTTTGTAATCCCTTGCTTTCAAAGAATACATATGTTTTAATTTCATCTCCAGTGTCCACCTCAACCTTCTAGAAAAGCTTTAATGAATTTTCAAATTCCATTTTATATCAGATAAAAGATTTATTTTCTTACTATTAGTATCTTAATTAGTTATTATTAGTATTTTAATTAGTTATTATTAGTTGCAATTATTCCTAGGTTAAAATTTTTACTATGTAAAACAAATATTTATCTTTTACAAAATTAAGATGTAAATTTTTAATTAAAAATTGTAGAAACCTAAACCATTAACTCATTATTTCTTCTAATTCAACATTTTTTTTTTTCAATCAATGAATTAGGTTTTAGGGAGCCATACCCCATTAAAAAAAAGAACAAAAAAAAACTAAAAAATTGTTGCAAGGTGTGTGCCCTTGGTCTCCTTGTGTTGTGTAGCGTAGCGTATGAGTTTGTGGCAAGGCTTAACTGCCTCTTGAGGATTCATTAACTCTGGCGGTTGTATCAGGTATTAATAGGTTGATCTTTTAGTGTAATGGCAACCATCTTGCTAACAATTGGTATCAGAGCCTGGGTCATGGGTTCGAGCCCCTCACTTGCACTGGGGGGCATTATTACAAGTGTGACAAGGCTTAACTGCCTCTGGTGGTTGTATCGGGCATTAACATGTCGATCTTTTAGTGTAATGGTCCCTGTCTTGCTAACAATTGGTATCAAAGCCTGGGTCTTGGGTTCAAACCCCTCGCTTGCACTAGGGGGGTTGTTGCAAGGTGTGACAAAGCTTAACCACCTCCGGTGGATTCATTAGCTCTAGCGATTGTATCATACATTAACAGGTCGATCTTTTAGTGTAATGGCAACTGTCTTGCTAACAATTGGTATCAGAACCTGGGTCATGGGTTTGAACCCCTCGTATGCACTAGAGGGATTGTTACAAGATGTGTGCCCTTAGTTTCCTTGTTCTGTACAGTGTAGCGCTTGCATTCATGACAAGGCTTAACTGTCTGTCATGGAATCATTAACTCTGGTGGTTGTATCAGGCATTAACATGTCGATCTTTTGGTGCAACAATAGCCGTCTTGCTAACAATTGGTATCAGAGCCTGGGTCACGGGTTCAAACCCCTCACTTGCACTAGTGGTATTGTTGCAAGGTGTGTGCCCTTGGTCTCCTTGTGTTGTGCAGCATAGTGCTTGGGTTCGTGATAAAACTTAACCGTCTCCCATGGATTCATTAACTCTAGTAGTTGTATCAGGCATTAATAGATCAATCTTTTGGTGCAACGACAACCGTCTTGTTAACAAAAATTGCATGCCCTTAAAATAGGGGTGCATAGGAACATCTAAAAACCTAAAATATGTTATCCCTATGTTTCTTGTCTGCCCATCTTAACATGGGAATACAAAGTCATTTTTCTTTTCTCATTTCCTACCGATTTCTTTTTCCTTTTAACCATTGTGCATTGATTGTTATCATCCCCAATTTTCTCTATTGAGGCAGCCCTGATGCATGCCTTGATCCTCCACCATTAGAGTTGAAGTACCTTCATTGTGTTCTTTTCCACTTTTAGTAACCGAGGAAGCATTATCTGATATCTTTGAGACCTTTATATGTGGAGTCGAGCCATTCTTTGACTTGGATACTTTCTTGTATGAAGCTTTATCACTTCCCACTCCAAAAGGAGAAGCTTCAATAATTGTTGCAGTTCTTGGAGACCCTTTTTTTTGAGATGATATCTTGTTAACATTCTCTTGAGGAATACATTCATGTGAAGATGCTGAAACTTCTTTGTCCATTGAATAATGATGGACTGAGATTTCTTTCCACCAAGTAGCTTGTCCATCAAGCTTGTGTTTGGAATAATTTGCAACACTATGACTAGAGCTAAAAACACATGTGACATCGGAATGGCAATCCCTCATAATCTAGGATCTAATTCCAACTACAATTCGAAATATTCAAAGTAATCTCAGCTAGAAGAGTTTTGGAGATATTTATATTGACTAGAATGTCCAAATAAGAAAGTCATAATATTCCCACAACTGCTAATTATCAAATTGAAATCAAGTAAAACTAGAGCTTAGATAGCACTAACAATGGCACCTTTGGGAGCTAAGAAGCTCAAAGGTAGATTTTCTAGATTGTATCCTAACTTTTTTTAATAGAATAGATGCAGAAAACTGTATTGAATCCACTCTAACTTGTCGATTTGGTCTACCTTACAGAGTCATCTTGAAGGATAAAATAATCTATATAGGACATATTTAATAAGATATCACTATTTTATATGCTTAAAAACCAAAAAAAATGGGATTTAATGTTTGATTATCTCATCCTATCAAACAATCATACATAAATGTTTTGCCAAACTGTGTTTAATGCTGAGCCTCCACCTAAAAACAAAAAAGGGCAAAAAATACTATGAAAAAAATACAGCTTAAACAAATTATAGCCTTAAAAACCTTAAAATTTTGATTTCTTACCTCAAGAGAAGGATGAAAAATGTTGAGTTTTGGAGACTTGGGTGGAAAGTGAGGCAAATAGTTACCCTTATCATCGTAAATTATCATCCCTAAGAAATTCAAGGGCTGACATCACTAGCCCATTAAAATACTTCTCTACCATAGAAAATCCCCTATTTTAGTAACTACACTGTCATATGCCTTGAGCTCCTCTTCTTCACTTTTCCCCCATTTTCTACTCAGCAGCAGCTTTTTCGGGCCGCTTAAGCTATTGAGAATCGCTCTGTAGGGGGATTTAGGCGGGAGCTTGAAATTAGTAATGAAATTGCAAGCTGATTGGTCCGTATGACCACCGCTTCTATTGGATGTGGTGTCAGTTTTTTCTTCTTTATGGAAGTGTGTAGCACAGAACGTTGCCACTAGAGCCGCCGCTGCGAGAAAGCCCACTGAGCCTGTTGCTTGCAGCCCCACCATTCCAACCCACCTCGCCATGTAAATCCACAATTGTCAATCCAACCAATAACAATATATTGATTTGTAATATAAAAATGGACAATGCTCTATATTCAAATCTTGAATTACTCAAAAAAATCACACAAACTGGAAACTAAAGCAACCACTCTGAATCAACCACACAAACCAATATCAAAGAAAATCATGACATCAAACCTCCCAACTAAAGCACAACAGAAGGATGTAGTCGATAAAATCAATACTAAAACTGGGATGCTGATGAAGCTTTATGTGATCCCTATCTAGAATTACCAGTGGAGTTCAAGAGTTTTCATTCTTAACTCTCAAAGATCTCGAGGGGTTTCATCCCTAAGCTTTGAATTTCAAACACACATTCAGAAATTGAGAGAAATTGATTATTTCATGTTTGGATAATGGAGAGCTACTTTTTCCCCTCTATAAAATTGGTGAGGAAATAAGTAATGACTATGTCTTTTCTATTTCCTCTCCATCAAAAATCAATCAAGAATTCCCTTAATTGTAGATTGAAACTCCCACTCCGAACAATAATTAAATATTCTCTGAGTTACAAAATTGCCTTATTTCCCCTACAAGGTTGCTCTTACACACTTGATGCTCTTGCATCATATCATTACTACTTGCATGCACTGTTAGGATACTTTTTAAGGGAATTAACATTAGACAAGCATAGAAGGCACTTTGCATATTTTAGAGCATTGTCCTTCATCTTTTATCTAATCATTGACTTAGTATCCTTATGTGTTTTTCAAACATAAGGAAGTAATTATCCTTCAAATGTGCACATCATGCATTGTTAGGATACCTTTTTAGGGAATTAACATTAGACAAGCATATAAGGCACTTTGCATGTTTTAGAGCATTGTCCTTCATCTTTTATCTAATTATTGACTTAGCATCCTTATGTGTTTTTCAAACACAAGGAAATAATTATACTTCAAATGTGCACATCAACAAGAACCACAAACAAGTTTTCTAACCAAGACATTAAGAACATCAATGTGAGCTAAAATTGTCAATCTAAAATTTAACAAAGCAAATTTGTAGGCATGGCTCAGAAATATAGACTAAATTAGATTGTCACTGGTGGATCAAAAGTGTAGCCACAAAGGTAATCTAGAGTGATAAACAAGTCGTTCACTTATTCGAAAGCATTCATTTGAGCATCCATTTTGCAAAGCATTTATTTATGTATTTTACATCACAAAACATCTAATCTAGGATAGATTCTAAGTATTCATGCTATTTATTTGTTACCTTATATTTATATAAAAATCATTATTCTAAAACATTGAGCTCAATTGTCTCAATTATTAAATTGTCATTATAGAGACAAAGTTCAAATCTGAAACATTGACATCTAATGTGAAATTCTAAGTGGAGACTCTTGATCGTTCATTGTTAGATTCTATTAATAATATCTAAATCCTTATCTAAATGTTAATACTTAAAAACTAAGTACTGTATTTCTTATAAAGAACTAAATATTAGTCTTAGTTAATTCAACTATCTTACTTCTTTCAACTCTTAACTGAAATATCAAAAATACAAATTGATTGGGCAATCCAAAAAACTAATTTGGCATTCCTATAATATCCTTTCATAATAGGGACCAAATAAATCTATCTTGTATGAAATGGAGCTCTCTTTTTCGTAATAATAAAACATTAATACTAAAATACAACAAATACAATTTTTTTATTTTGCAAATCGATTAAAGTATTTACAGACGGTGGAGAGAAAACTAAAACATACAATTCGTTGAAAGCACCGCATTACCAAAAAAAAAACATATAGTAACAAACATAATAGGTATATAGCCAAAGCGCCACCAAAGAAAGCGTTTCGATTATTTTGTATGTCTTCCTTCTAGTGCATGTATCCTTATCAGCACCCACTCGACAGCTTTTGAAGATGGTCTCAAATATATGAGATTTTTTGGGGTTTATAAAGTTTTGATATGAGATTCCGAGCATCACAATGGTATCTAAACTCTTCGAAACAATGAATGCCTTCCAGGGACACATCGTGCACATTTTCAAAACATTTCTTCAAGTTTTCCCAACATTCTCGTTCAAGTCATGAAAAGTGATGGCTTCTTCATCAGTGTAACTCAGCATCAACATGTCTCTAACCTGCCGCGCACGCTAAATCAACATCTTCATATCGACTAGCAATGGTGATGTCTCTGAGTTTCATCTCTGATGTTGCAAACAACAAAACATAGAAAGTGGAGAGTGGGATGTATGAAAGACCGAAAGCAAGATGCAATCTTTGTACATAATAAGATTTGCAACATTTTACTTAGTACTTGTTGGAAATGAAGCCCAACCGTCACTGCCCTTTCATCTTCCTCTTCCCATGTCTCTTCAGTTGCCTGAAGAGATTATATAATTCCCTTCTTATTCTCATTTTGGCAAAGATGAAGACTAATTGTAATTGGATTGATTAATGAAATAGTGTCCTACTTTCCTTGGTGGATGTAGCCATCTTGATGGTGAACCACATTAAATTTGTGTCTCTATTTTTATCACTGTGCGTTTGATTCTTTATGTGTTTAAGTTTTGTGTTTAGCTGCAATTTATCTTCAACAATTGGTATCAGAGCCAATGGTGGAAAAGTTGTTTTGGAAATCATGAAGAATTTCTAGGAAAATGGATGTAGTAGCTTTGGATGATTGGGCTCTAGCTCTCATGTCTTGGTCATGTGGCTCTGGAGTGAGTTTTGATGAAGTGGGAGCTACGGTGACAATTGCGGGCAGTGACTTGGAGCTAGATAAAATTTTGCCAATGGAAGTAGACAAATCTCCTGTCTATGTGGCTCTTGATTTCCCGAGCACTACCCAGGCAAGGTATGTGTGGGAAAGGCCTCCGCAAGATTTGGGAGGCAAGGATTTTGACATGCTAGAAGAATTGGAGAGCCTACAGAGGTTGAAGGAAACAGAGGATATAGCAGCAATAGATGTTGATGTTAAAGCTAAAATGAAACACCATGTACATTGGTGGGATCGCTGGAAAAATGAAGATATACTGGAGTTGGAGGAGGTGAAAGGGATTTTAGTGTCTAAAGGAAGAAAGCGAAAGTGCGGGGAGGGTAGTTCTATGGCATCTGATGTTTCGCATAATGCTTCATCTGAGTTGCTCGAGTCTGCAGAGCAATAGATTGGAAGGCATATGAGAAGTGATTCAGTCATTTCGCCTTCTCCATTCCAAACTCTCGCACAAGATTACACAGAAGAAGAGTTGCCTTTTTCTAAGTGGGACCTTTGTTCCTTAGAGCAAGAAGAGAGTCCAATAATTTGCAGAGCAGGTGAGATAATGGAGTTGAAGAAGCAAAAAGTGGAAGAAAATGGTGGGGCGGGGGAAACAGAAGTAACAGTGGCAGTGGAGGATGTTGGGAAAATGATAGAGAATTTCAGCCATGAGCAGCTGGTGGAGATTGTGCAGGAAGCAGTTTATGATATCCATCGCCCCTGCAGAGCAAATGTGGTTGTAAGAAGAGAGCTTCATACACCTCTGTCTGACCAATCTTGCATCCATTTGGAATTTGATATATCAGACACTGGCCTTATATGTGAGACAGGAGATCATGTTGGCATCTATACTAAAAATAGCAGCGAGACTGTGGAGGAAAGGCAAAGGATGATTGAGGAACAAGAGAGAGCTCAAGAGCTTGCTCGAAAAGAAGAAGAAGAGAGGCAACACCAAGCTAGAGAAGAAGAAGAGCGTCAAAGGAAGCTTGAAGAAGAGGCCCAGGAGACTACTTGGAGGGAGGAACAACAAGCATTGGAGGCTGGTAGAAGATTAGAGGAAATAGAGTTGGCACTATATGACAAGGGAAGTTTTTCATCTCCTAGCATTGTGCCTGTTGTCTCATTAGTTTCAGATGAAACTGTTGATGACTTGTCATTTCTGCCTAATCCCATCTCCTTACTTGGACCTATTTCGTAGTCACTGGATAGTTTTTCGTTGAACCCTGGAGCAAGGCATTCTTTTGACATAGGAAGATCTATTCTATCATTTGATTGAGTCCCTATTCCTAGTCCAATCAACAGACCTAGACCTATCTAGGCTCCTATCTCAAAATTGTTTCCTACTGGCATTGTCGATGATGTACACTATACCGGAGACCAGCTCCAATCAATAGAAGCAAGGGAAGTGGCAGATGTGGGAGACACCACAAATTGGTCAGTCTGGAATTGGTCCTCTTCTATCTTCAGATTGGGAAAAAGATTTGATGAGTCCTCTTTCAGAAAAGGCTGTACAATCTCCATTTAAATTAGAAAACCATATTCCTTATGTGTTCTCTCAACAAACAACCCTTGGAATTCCCAACCCAGGTGTGGATCCAGTATCACATAGTAACAACCTGTGGTTGAACATCCCCACATTTGGATCAGCAGTGAATAGTTGGGAGGAACATGATCATCATCAATCACCTCCTATCTGTGCAAACTCAGAAGTACCATGTGAATTAGCTATGTCATGTGCTAAGAGTGCCGCTTTAAAAGGACTTCAACAATGTATTGAAACAATTATGATAGAGGTGGACTGTCTTCTAGCTACTAAGCAGAAGGCAACACATTATCGATCACTAGATGATGGAAATGCCCCAGACCATCGTCCAACAGTTGCTTGTCCTCGAGTTGTAGTGTACTTGGCTCATATTCTTGATGTAGCATATAGTGCTTTGGAAGGGCTTAATAGGTAAGCTTTTATGACAGAATTGGGCAATCGCTTGCATAAGGGTCTTCTCAATCATTGGAAACGATTCACACTCAGTCCTAGTGAACTCTCTAAACAAATGGAACAAATGAATGTAAAGCCTGACAATGTGATATTTGTCTGTGTTCTATATGCACACAGCCATTTGGGCTTAGTGGATGAAGATCACCACTATTTTGAATCTATAAGTCTCATTCATAATTTTTTGCCAAAACATACAAATTATGTTTGCATGGTTGATCTTCTTGGCTGCGCTGGGCTTTTAAGTGAGGTAGAGGAATTTATCAATAGAATACCATTTTCCCCCAGTGCTCTAGTGTGGCTGACCTTGCTTTCTTCCTGTAGAACATATGGGAATGTAGAGATAGATCAACGTGCATTTTTCCATATTGTTGAATTGGAACCTCAAGATTCTTCCACTTATGTTATGTTCTCAACTAGACCCATTTTGGTATTTTCTCAAGATGTGGTGAATACAGAGAAGAGTCTATCTTTGAATGTTGTGCCTCAGAGAAGTGTCAATTTGGTTGAACTGGTTGAAATTCTCGCTGGGATTGGTCAACCAATGGACTGGTTACTTGGTACAGTAGTTAAGTAACATTGAGTTTCAAGGAAAGTCAGGACAACAGTACGGTTTGGACTTCAAGTGGGAGATTGTTGGAAATGAAGCCCAACCATCACTACCCTATCATCTTCCTCTTCCCATGTCTCTTCAGTTTCCTAAAGAGCTTATATAATTCCCTTCTTATTCTCATTTTGGCAGAGATGAAGACTGATTGTAATTGGATTGATTAATGAAATAGTGTCCTGCTTTCCTTGGTGGATGTAGCCATCTTGATGGTGAACCACGTTAAATTTGTGTCTCTATTTTTATCACTGTGCATTTGATTCTTTGTGTTTTAGTTTTGTGTTTAGCTACAATTTATCTTCAACAGTATTCAAGTTTGTTAAAGAAAAATAAGATTGCCTAGAATCTTCAAAAGATTTGGAAGTTATGGAAAAGTAAGATTCTCTTAGAATCTTTTACAAATCTGTGCAGAACATAAACATCCCTGAGTCTAGGATAAACAATAAGATTGTAGGAAATGAATCGTTCCATATTTTATATTGTTTCTAGATATTGTAGATAAAAAATATATAAATAAGTGAATGCTTATTCCACAAACCACTGATATATAATGTATTCAATTATACATAAGTATTCTTTCAATCATATAGCCTGTATTTATACTATGCTTTGTTGTTTGTTGTCTATTATTTTGTTCTATTTTAGGTGATTATACATGGTATCAGAGTTAGGCTTTTAATGTTGAAGGGTTCAAGCATTGTTAGATTGGTTTTCCCAACTAGATAAGATTTGAGATTGATTTGTTAGAATTTATTAACTCATTTATTTGTGAGTTGTCTTTCTTCTAATCTCATAGATTCTACAAATAAAGGTTTATCATTATTTTAGAGAAGTAGTTCTATAGATTGAATGCTTATAGTTAAGATTGTTCTAAAAGAGAAAACACTATAAATGATGATCAGCAAATGAATTGTAGAACCTCAACGGAATGATGAAGTAAAGGAGTTGTGGAAATGTATAATGGAGTAGGCAAGAGGTATTATTGATAAGGTTTTCAGTCTAAATCTCAATAGAAGATTTATTGATATGGATAATCTAATAGAGCTATGGGAAAAACTAGAAAATGATTATAAAGATGCAAATATTGCTAGCATATATACAAAAAAAGTTGGGGAACCTGGATCTAGTTAATTTTGCAAAAATATCTGATTGCTTGAGTGAAGTTATATAGTTAAATGTTTAATTAAAGAAAATAGGTGTTGAATATGTAATTTTTTAAAAAAAAATTGATAGATTGTAATGGTTGAAAGTAAGCTTCCCCAACCTTACAAAGTATTTAAAGAATTAAGAAAAATGATTATTCAATTAAATTATAGAACCTTCAACAATATTTGATTAATTTTGTAAATCAATTTTAAATGAAGAATTTCAACTTACTAAAGAAGGAAATGTTAAGAAGAATCATGCATATGTAGTAAAAGATAAATCCTTTTCTAACTATTTAGATGGAAAGAAGAATTAAAAATGATATCATAAAGGTTGTAATAATGATGATTCTAACAATTTAAAAGAAATATAACACAAAAGCAAGGAACAAGAAAACCCATTATTTGTGTGTAGGGCGGAGGGATACTTTTCAGAAGTATGCTAGTATTGATGTTTTGTGTCTTCAGGAAGTGAAAGTAGCTAGTTTTTTTCTTTCTTTGGCTTGCCATTCTATTTGGCCAGCTAGTTAGATGTTGTGTATAGATCATGATGTTGAGCATGGCGAAGTGGTAATCCTTATGTCCCCATGGTGACATGCTTTGGTGGTTTCTCATTGGTCTGACCCCATGCACCAATTTATCTGAATTCTTCTGAACATTGATAATCATTCCTTTGGGATTATTAATGTTTATGCCTTTAATGATGCTATTAAAAGATCTTGTCTCTACCGTTGGATTGCTGAATTATTACCAGTTGCCATCTGGGTGCTTTGTGGGGATTTCAATATGATTGAGATGATGTACGATAAAGATGGTCATCTGCCATTTCATTAGGCGGCTGGTGAAAGAGATGCATGGTTTTACATGTGACATAAATTGGGTCTTTTCAATCCCAATGTTGGTCGTTGCCATTCTCATTCTCTCTCGTGCAGTAGGTGTAATTTTCGAGCTAGGTCTGGCAGGATATTTAAATGCCTTGATTGAGCTATGATATCAACACAATCCTTTTTCTCTTTTGCCAACTCTTCACCACACTTAGTAACACTGTTAGTGGATGTGACATTATCAAACCACTTTCCTATTCTATTTTTCATTGAATGACACATCAGACGACCCCATGCTAGTCGAACCCAATTTTTTGAATACCTCTCTGCTGAGTCACTAGCCCACACTTGCCCACATATGCACCATCAAGAATCTTGAATGCAGATCACCCCACTCAATAGGTTGGATCCAATGTTGGAATGATGTTATTACATGGACTATGAGGTTTCTTCACATCTATGGGTGTTAATAGACCATTTTTTATAGACGACCTTATACAGCCACAATGATTGACCTCCGTACAACCACAGAGGCTTTGGTAGCCAACCCTTTATCCCCTTCTTTGCAAGTCAGGGTTGTAGAGCTATGGCATCCTAAGAAAGTTGTTGACAACTATGCAGCCAAAGGGCACAAATCAAGGCCAGATTACATTGGCTCAAGATTGGGGATCATGCCTCAAAAGAATTTTTTATGGCACATAAAGCTCGACATTCCTCACCTAGCATCAAGCGCATCAAAGAAGGCACCACTATGCTTTCAGAATTACCTGATATTCTTCAAGAATTTGATAAGCACTATGAGCAAGTTTTTATAGCCCAAGATTATACTCCTGAGTGGTCAAATGCACTCCATGCTTGTCTTTCTATTATGCCAAATAGGCTTTCCTTAGCCTAGACAACATTCTATGAATAGTTGCTCACAATTGAAGACCTCAAAGAAGTTGTCTACACTATGCTGATGAAAAGACTCCAGGAGTTGATGGATTTCCCTATGAGTTTTACAAATCTCTATGGGATTGTGGATGATAGGATCTACATAAAGTCTACCTTGAAGCCTTTCATTCTAAATCACTAGGTAATATTATCAATAAAGGCAATATAAAATTCATACTTGAGTTTGGTCATCTTGAGGATATTTGTAACTGGCGGCCCATTATGCTCCTTAATGTCTCCTACAAAATCATTGCCAAAGCTCTTTCTCTCAAAATCTAACACCTCTTACCCCAAGTCGTGCACCTTGAATAGACTGGTTTCATTAAATCTAGGTTCATCTTGGACAACATCATTGTTGTCTGGGAGGGTATGGAGTGGGAAAGATGCTCTAATCAATAGGCCATTTTCCTCAAGATTGATTTTGCCAAAGCCTATGACCACATTGAATGGCTTTTCATTTTATCCATGCTTGCAAAACTTAGTTTTGGCTCAAATTTCCTTCAGTCTATGAAAATGTTGTTTTTGAACACTTCAGCTTGCATACCATAATGGTCTCCAATCCCAATCCTTCAGTTTGTTCCATTCCATTCATCAAGGATGCCTGCTTGCCCACTCACTTTATGTGCTAGTTGCTGAAGGGTTTGCCTAACTTCTTGCTCATTCCATTTCCCAAGGATTGGTTCATGGGATCTCTTTGCCTAATTCATCTGCTCAACTTGTCAATGGTCACTTTGTCGATGATTCCTTCCTTACCAAGTTTTTGGAAGAAGAAAATACTATCAAAAGTGCTCTGATTGTCTTGAGACCTTTTTCTTGGCCTTTAGTTTAGCCATTCATTGCAAAAAAACCCTATGTTACAGACAATCTAATCTTCCCAACCCTCTTTGGATTCAACAATATGGGTGGAAATGGATTGCTCCAGGAGAAATATTTTGATTTATTGGCATTCCTTTCACCTTTCAAGATTCTTCTATTGATCTCTGGTAGGTGGTTCTTTCTTGCATTGAGTAGAAATTAGCCTTCTAGGTTATTAAACCCCTCTCTGGTTAGGAAATTTTAGGTATGTTCCAAAGTTCTAGTAGCAACTCATGTGTACTACTCTTCTTGTTGGGCCCCTTCCAAGGCCTCGTATGCTAAGTTGGAGAAATTACTCAGAGATTTTCTTTGGGTATCTTCTGAGACCCATCGCAGTTTTCACCACATTACCTAGGAGTTTTGTTGTCTCCCAAGAGATTTTAGTGGCCTTGACCTTCTCTCTACTCAGTGGCAAGGTATTGCTCTCTATTTCAAATGGATCATCCATGTTGTTACTAGTAATGAGGCTTGGAAAATCCTCCTTAGACACAATATTGAAGTAGGTTTTCCCACTCACAAACCCTCTTGGAAGGGAATTGGCCTTCCAACCCTTCTTATTATGTAGGAGCCTGTTCATATTTTGGCTACCTTTATCACCAAAAGCATATGGTGTGCCTAGGAGGTAGTCAAGCCCTAGGTCCACTAGTCATGGAATGGTTTTCTTGATGGGCTCTCCTTTAATCAATAGAATATATGGTTGTCTCCTCTTTTTACCAGTACTAGTCAGCCATTTGCTAAGTTTCATTAGCTTAAGGCTCTCAAATTCCACAAGAAGGATATCTAGACCTTACAAGATCTCTTTCATAGACTCACTATGTGTATTCTATTGTGCAAAGCTCTTTGTGCCTAGTTTAGCTTTCAAAACCATGATCGTGAAACATATAACGGCCTCATGAGTGCCATTCCAGTTGATATGCTTCATAAGGTGGGTATCCATTCCAATAAACCATGGTGGAAGGATTGGAAATGGTTTGCAAAATCCCCTTTTAGAAACTACAAGCCTCGGCTTCATTATCAATGGATTTCACCTCATTTTCCCATGATTGATGCCCTGAATCAGTGATGGCTTCTTCAGTCCTTGATAGCCATTTGACGTAAAAGATTTTCTTCTGTTTGGTCTGCAATTGTTGAAACCAAGCTCGTCCACTTTACTTGGTGTACATATTCTTTTCCAAGGCTTTCCAATGGGAGCTCAGCTATTTCATTTTGGGATTCAAGACCTTCGCTGCCCTTTTTGTGGGATGGATGAATCATTCTAGCATCTCTTTTGGTATTTTACCAGAGTGTAGTAGTTGTGGACTTGGATCCATGATTTCTTTTGGCCATTTCTGCCAAAGCCTTTCTCTTGGCATATGGTGTTATTGGGAGACTCTCCTAGGATTCCTACAAAGTATACTCAAATTTGGCACACTTTCATGGTGGAAATCCTCTTCAGTCTGTGGAAAGATAGAAATTCCTACATATTTTCTCATAGCAAGCTAGATACTGTTGTTTCTTTATATTCTAAAGCCATTATTTGTTCTAATGTTCTCCTACAGATTCAAGTGCAAGCTAACAAAGTTGTGCTTGATGTTTCTCACCTTCAGGAGTTGCTGGACCATTAGGGCAATGCCCCTTACACTGTGGCTCATGTGCCTCCCTCTCCCACTTCCTCCAAGGGTTGGTTACCTTCACGAGGTCGGTGGTGAAGTGGCTCTACCAAGGATTCTCGCCCCCACACTCAGGATCCTCCTTTGCGGATCTCACTCTCACATGCAGCGGTCATCCTCTCCCCCTATGTGGGCTAGCCTGGGGTGGCATTCTAGTAGAGATCTGAGGGGAGGAAGTAGAGATTATGGGTGGCCTTCTAGTGGTTCCACTTCTAGCGGTGGTTCTGGTTGGCCCACTGATAATTCTAAATGAGTCCCACGTTTAGATTTGGAAATTTCACCTCATCGTGAAGATAAAAATATAGAAACAGAAAAGAATGATGATATTTCGGCTCCTCCTGACATCATCCTAGACCCCATTTCTATATGGGGCAACCTAGATGACAAGGATCCTCCATCTACTAGCATTGCTCTAGCTGCTTAATGGCCTTTTTTATTACTATTTCTATTATGTTTTCTACATTTTGGGCATAGCCCATGACTTCATGACTTTTTGGGCTTTGCCCATGTGACTTTGGGGTGTGCCTTTAAACCACCCGCCCTTTTTTGTCAATATGTATACTATTATTTTTAATTAATATAGATATGTCACTTATTCATTAAAAAAAACCACAAGAAAAAAATTATTTGAAGAAAAGGAATAATAGAAAACCAATATAAGCCTAAGGTAATTTCGTGCTTGCAGTACACGATGAGAAAGTATAGAAAGGAAAACACATCCTTTTGTAAACTTAGGTAAAAGGAATTTTGGCTAGGCTTAAACATCACATTCTAAGCTTTGACTGCTTAGGTGGCATGTGGGCTCACTCCTTTTGCAAATATCCATTTCCAAACCATTGGCGTTAAGGCCCAATTCAAATTCTCTTCCCGTACAGTAGGTTTGGTGGAAACCAATAAAGTGTTTGATTGCAAACAAAACAAGAGTGATTGTGTCTCATAGAAGAAAGTCACGCTATTTCACCATATACAACAGACAAGTCTTCAACCCGCAATCAATTTACATTTGCCACAGCCTATGCCGAAGCTTAGGGGCAGATCCATAAATGATTCAGGGCTAATGAACTACTTTGATTCATTGATTGAGGAGATGGGAGCTTTGGAGCAGGGTATATGCATTTGTTAAAGTAAGGAGCATAGACGAATTTTATCAGATGATGTAGTTGGAAATGCTCTGGTAGACATGCATGCAAAATGTGGAAGCAAAGACAGGGCATGTCAACTATTTGACTGAATGCCTCAAAGAAATGTGGTCTCATGGAATGCCATGATTGTTGGATACACACAAAATGGATTTGTTGAAAAGGCTTTAAAAACTTTCAAGCAAATGTAATTGGCAGGTGTAAAGCCATGTACTCTACAACCTTTGCCAATATCATCCCTGCTATGCCAAAATGGGAACTTTGGAACAAGGTATGGACTTCTATCAAAGGATAAAGTATAGAGGAATTTTTTTAGATGTTGTAGTCACAAATGTATGCAAATGTGGAAGCATAGACAAGGCACGGGAACTATTTGAAAAAATGCCTCAAAGAAATGTGGTCTCATGGAATGCCATGATTGTAGGATATGCACAAAATTGATTTGTTGACAAGGATTTAGAAAGTTTTAAGCAAATGAAATTGGTAGGTGTAAAGCCATCATCCTCCCTACCTATACCAAAATGGGAGCTTTGGAGCAAGGCATGGACATCCATCAAAGCATAATGAAAGGGGGATTTTTGTCAGATATTATAGATGGAATTTATAATAGTAACATGTGCTAATCTTACAAATTAAGGATCTGAACCGAGATTGGAAATAGATAAACTAAGGGCCTAAACAAGTTCATAAGAATGATTTCATATAGGATTAGATAAGGCTAGGGTTAATTAAAGGACAGTGGGGTTATAGTGAGCCCAAAACAAAGGGAAAAAGTGAAAGGTATGCAATTTTTACCATTAGAAAAAAGAAATTTACAAAGATAGGGTGGACTAAATGAGGTTAAAAATTTTATTTGCTTTCTAAGTGGAGATTAAGAGGAGAGAAGATATTTCAAGGTTTTGCATTGCTATGCAAACAATATCAAGATGAAGATAGTGCATAACTTGAAATTGACATGCTCCCCATGTAAACAAGTAACTTCTACTCATTCTACAAAACAATACGACACTGCATCGAAAAATGCACACAAACATAAATTAATCTTGTGCACTTCATCTAACCCATTCATGCCCTATATAAATAGGGAAAAATAAACAAGGCCTCAGACCTCCTCTATTTAGACCTAATGAAATGCCTTCTTCTTGATGTCATAACCTTCATTGTACTTTTGGATGGTCTTGGAAATGATGATGATCTTTGTAGAATCAACTCCATTCTTGCTCAAATTAAAGAGTTTTGTAAATACATCCAAATGTTATGACATATATAATCCCCATATGTAAATAGGATCAAATTGAGGAAGTGATGAGCTTTTGCTTTATCTAAGGCATGTTCATTTTTTTTAGCAAAGATCATGTTAGAGTATTAAGTTTAACATAGGGAAATTAAATTTTCCCATGAGGTGGTTTTTTACCTATAGGGTAGTTTTCCTATATCGGGTAGTTGTTCACCCATCATATATTTCTCTTTCCTTTAAATAGGCATTTGTACATTTGTAAATAATCAATTAATCATCAATTGATCATTGATCTTCTATCATCTCCTTTTGAAAAGTTCTCGATCATTCTCTTGTGGCATTTTATTTCCTAGTTGGATCCATGGCTTCCTGCTCATCCCAACATGGTATTAGAGCCTAAAATAGTAAATTCTCAGCCCGTATCGGAGAGGTGAACTTGCTAGAGAAGAGATCTACACACAGAAGTATCAATCCATGCGGCATTGGCCAGTATACATACCTGAAATCAGTTTCCTCCATTCACTGTTTGGTAGCATTTTGCATTCTCACTGCAGCCTCAAACATTTTCCTGCCATGATTTTATTTGGTGTGTATCAGCAGCAGTAGCATGTGCATAGAGAAGCGACAAGAATCTCTCTAAAATGGTACAGAACTAGAATCGCATAGAGGAGGAAGAGTGACACATGGGCACATGAACTTGCTCTTCTGGATAGTGGCCACCTTCACCATGCTCCCCTAACACTTTACCAGATTTGGGACATGAGAAAGTGTCGGTTGTAGTTTGGCACTAGAACAATAGATTCAAGCTTGGTAATATTTTCATCAAACTATATACATTATGGAGTTTGCAAAAAATATTTGAATCTAGGGTTTCTCTATGTGCAGTGTGTGGGCCCATTATTGGCTTATTAGTAGTTGATTTGGGATCATTTATCCCATATTGCTACCACTGAGGAATCATTTTCCCTTTTTATATGCGGGCACTCGCATTGTATTGTGAAGTGATGGTGGGAACCTCATGGTGTCCATGCTTGCATGCTTAGTGACTTGGAGGTTGATTGGCAAGATTGCCATTATTTTTGCAACAAATTCGTTACATATTTTCTCTCTCTTGTAGAAGGTGGTCATGTGGCTAACCAAGGACTAATCTGCCCTAGAGCTTAATTCGGCTCTCATTCTTGCATTGAGCCTCCATAGGCAACTTTCTTCCACGGAGCATATCTTGGGCATCCGGAGTCTGATTTTTACATTTTACATTTCATCAAAAAGCTGACTTCACCAAGCTTGTAGTTGTCCAAGTCTATTTGCCTAATATCACCATTTATCAGCATTTTTTGTAGTTTCTAACTTGGTGGCACACAATGGTTGAACCAGGATTCAAGGTCCTCACTCCTCACAATTATCACATGTGGAAAGTAAAAATGCAAAGGTTACTTTGGTCAAAAGGATTGTCCACCTTGAACGAAGAGTAACCAAATATCACTAGGGAATATGAGAAGTTTGCATATAAGAACAAGTGTGATGAGGTGATGGGTCAAATTACAATGCATATCTCAGATTCTTTGTTCTTCCAGATTGAGGAGTGCACTACACCTAGAGATGTATGGACTAAACTTAAGGATCTTTTTGGTGCAGTTAGTGATATAAGAGCTATTCAATTAGAAGTAGAATTAGCATCTCTTTCAATAGATACATTCCCTACTATTGAGGATTATCTGGTAAAATTCAAGTCCTTACGTTCTCAACTGTTGGGGTGTGGAAAAGAAAAAGATGATAAGGAATGCATTTTCTTGATTCTGTCAAAATTAACAGGTTTTTATTCATACTTTGCTACCTCCTTTTATTCTACAATGGATGGGTTGGGAACTAGATTTGTTATGCCATCCTTTGAGACATTATGTGAAAGATTAACTAGAGAACAATCCAAACTTCGTCAATCTGATATCACTAAGTCTCATGCATTAGTTGCTTCTACATCCAAAGAGAAAGGAAAGAACAAGGAGGATAAACCCAAAATAGAATCAAGTGAGCCTTCCAATCCATCTTCTAAAGAGACACATCCTAAGAAGGAGAGGCCCAAATGTAAATTTGGCAAAAAAGAGGGCCATAGTGAACAAAATTGTTATAAGAAGGAATTTCATGAGTTAAAATAGTTGCTCAAGGAACATAATATAACCCCTCCTTCCTTGTCTAGTTCACCTCCTCCTTCTAAAAACAATAAGAATAAGGATAGGGATACTTCCTCTAGCTTCAAAGGAAAAGAACATCCCCTAATTACTACTCATGCATCTATAGATGTCGAATGGATCATTTATTCAGGGGCTTTAGTGCACATTACTCGATCACCTAATTTATTAGTTTTAGGTACTCTTAGAGCACCCTATTATGATAGATTCATGGTTGCTAACAATCAGGTGGTTCAAGTTTCTACCAGAGGAGAGATAAATTTGGGTGTCGGTTTGGTTTCCAATGTATATTATATACCTGAAATTACCCATAATCTATTATCAGTATAACAGATCACACATGCAGGTAATACAATGGAGTTTACCTCTGATTCAGTTCTTATTTGTCATGCTTTGGGAGAGTTGTTTGCAGTAGGTAGGGCTGATCATCAATCGAAGATATATACTTTTGATCATTTTATTGATGATGATGATCCCTGTGTTCCTTTGACTCCACCATCCAATGTGTGGAGTAACTCAGTTCCTCTTCATGGGTTTGTTGATTTGATCACTATACCACAAGACATCAAAAGTTCTTTCGATATGAATTCTTCTCTTGAGTAGGTTGATCATAGTATTCCAGATCTTGCTTTGGTTGATGAGTACTTGGTTGGTTTTTCAAACTTGTTTGTGGAGACTCATCTTGGAGATTTAAAATACATATTTGAGGGTATATCCCTCCTATTTGATGATAGTTGTGGTACAACTGTTGTCACTCCATCTTTGTCTTTGGAGAATTTTCTATATCAGTTTCCACATAGTTTCAGTTTGTCACCTTCCTTCTTGATTGGGGATGTACTTGATTGGCTTGTGGCATCATTATTCTATCTGGACAAGGAGACACATGAGTATTTCTCAGAGACAACATCATTCTTCATGCTTCCATCTTTCAATTCCTATCTGGAGTGGGAAGCATACTTGCATATATACATGGTTTTGTTTCTTCCAAAAGGGAGACAAGTTGTTTGTCGATATTGGATCATGTTCTGTCTTTAGGCACTTACCATTTTTGCAGGCGATTACACATTGTGGGGGGGCTACATAGTCTCTCTCTTTCCCTCTTATGGGGGGGCATTGATTATATATACATGATATATGTAGCACTTGGGGGTATCAGTGAGTCCACCACATCATTTCATTTTTCACATATTTGTGAATGGGTATCTAACATGACCTAGTAGCCGAGACCCATAGATATATTGCATTTTGCATGTTAGATTTGCATAATAATTATTCTCCCTAAGTTTGCACCTAAGGGGGGGTATTAGAGTATTAAGTTTAACATAGGGAAATTAGTTTTTCCCATGAGGTGGTTTTTTACCTATAGGGTAGTTTTCCTATATCGGGTAGTTGTTCACCCGTCATATATTTCTCTTTCCTTTAAATAGGCATTTGTACATTTGTAAATAATCAATCAATCATAAATTGATCATTGATCTCACATCATCTCCTTTTTAAAAGTTCTTGATCATTCTCTTGTGGCATTTTATTTCCTGGTTGGATCCATGGCTTCCTGCTCATCCCAATAGATCATAACCCCAATGCCCTCCCTATGAGATGTCATTGCAAAGAAATAGCAATTACAATTTTGGATCAGATTCCTCCCTAAAACAGGCCCTCCAATGATAACTCCTTACATGTTCTCACATAATTTTTCTAGCCTAGCAAAGATGCTCCATTGACTTCACCCAGATAATTAATAAATTATGATCCCCTTATGAAAATATTTCCATAGTACTTACCCCTTTCCCACTAGGAAATATGGAAATGGACATGCGACCTCAAAAGATGATATAATAAAAAGGGAACATGATAATGGCTACCCAAGCCATCAACAACATGTGGTCAAGGAGAGTAGTAAAGGTAGAAAATCACAAAGCAAAGTAAGTGAACAAAAGATCTGAACACCTCCAATGGTTACCCAAGTGCTCACAATATTAGCCAAAACAAGGCAACTGTACTAAGGGATAACATTATCCCCAACAAAAGGTTGAGGAAAGCAATCTTCCAGAATCAAACAAACTTCATCCACTCAATGTGGAGCACAAGCAATTGCTAGTGAGAAAAGTGACCCAAAGAGAGAAGAAAGTAGAGAGCACTAAGGATACAGGCACAAAGAATAGAAAGAAAGAAAAAAACTAATTGGAATCAACATATACACCTATAGAAATCACAATAAATGTCACTTCTATCCCATTTTCTTCTCTTCTTATTCTACACCCACTAGTTCCACAATAGTGGCTTTGGCCCCTCCTGGTTTCATTAAACCTATCATATTCATTGCTATTATTTTTGTTGTTGGATGTGCAAGCAAGAGGACAACAATGACATTTGATGAGTAGAGACAAACCTTTCTCTTTGCATAGGTCACTCCCATAGTGATCAAGCCTGTGGAACAAATGCAAATGACGGACTACCAAGTATTAAAGCTAGAAATTGGCATGGAGCATGCTAAGGAGTAGACAAAGTAGAGCTGATGAAAGGTTCAAGCTAGTGGCCACATATTATTTGTCTATGGAGAAAAGACTACAAAACACAAAATTTGAGTTACAATAGGTAACTCAAACTTTTCAAAATGTCAATGTAAGAGCCATGTCCATGCAAAAAGAGTTGAATAGCATGCAAAAAATCACCTGGGCTAGGTCCTTAGGTCATGATTAGTAAAGAAAAGGAGAAGGTAAAGGAGATGGAGCTCAAGGCCCATAGGGTCAAAGAAAAAATTGAAGATCTAAAGAAGGAAGTTACAACTCTGTGAACCTATCTTGATGTTGACAAGAAAAAGAATTTAACCCTAGATCTCACAAACATAGCCTCAAAATAGAAAGTAGATGCATTAAAACTACACATAGCCTCTTTGAAGGAAAAAATTAATTTGTCAACTAGAGACTAGAAGTTCAAAGCAAACCAACTTAGTCCTCAAGTCAATTAGCTATAGGGAAAGATGGTAGAAATGCAAATTTTAGTGGTCAAACACCAACAAAAAGACTCAAGCAATAGAGGAAAGTGAAGAGATGACTAAGAAAGAAGTCATCACCTTGAAGCCAAAGGTTGATGAGTTGGGAAATAAAATGAATGAATTATAGGAGAGTGAAGGACATGAAAAGCTTAAGGTTAGAGAGCAATGTGAAAGGTGACCTAGTTGCA
Source organism: Cunninghamia lanceolata (assembly GCA_027924645.1). Classification (NCBI taxonomy): domain Eukaryota; kingdom Viridiplantae; phylum Streptophyta; class Pinopsida; order Cupressales; family Cupressaceae; genus Cunninghamia; species Cunninghamia lanceolata. The sequence continues at coordinate 3,813,456 of BSBN01000236.1, forward strand.
ACTTGAAAACAAATGTTAGCTTAGGATGATACCTTGGCTCTAATCAAGAAGCAATTTGCAAAGCTAAAAAAAATAGAGGAGTTGAAGGCCAAGGTAGTGACTAGAGTGGTGGGCACATAGTTAGTATCCTTGGACTTAATGAAGGGATTGTGTAAATCCTATTAGGATAGCATCACTTAGGATACTAGTGGATTGAGACATGATGTAAACTTTGTTGGTGCCACTCATATGCAAGTATAGGAGATTCAATTAGAAGTTGATTGCATCACAACCACTTTGGCCCCCATTATTACAATTGCGGAGGCATTCAAGCACAAGATTTCCACCTTGCCAACTAACACATTAACTAATGAAAGTATCATCAATATCTAAGGAATGCAAATAGGAAAGTGTTCAATGTACGCTAAGGAAATACGATTGTGCAAAGGTGCAAAGCCCAATTGACATCATTGAAATGGATGGTTTCAAGTGTGTTGAGTCTTATTGACCAACTGGTGCAACAAGGATTGTCTTCCCCATTCGATGAGCACAAAAAGAAATTTCTTATGTAGAGGTTCTGGAGTAAATTTATGAGTAGAAGAAGAATGAAACTACATTCAAAAATTAGCCTTTGGTTCTGATTGCGGAAGAAACCTATAAGGTAATCAAACCACCAATTGAGTTGGAAGTCCAAGTGTAGAATGCAATAACAAAGGTGTAGGGCTTCTTCTATGAATTGTTTGAATTGGATTATAAATTCTCACTCTTCAACATACTTAAAGTTACTTTAGGAGATGAATGAGGGTAGATCAAAGTTGCCATTGATGGTTTGTAGTTGTTTTTTGTGGAGTTGTGCCTTGAAATTTTGATGTAGGGTGACTTTGTACCCAATGGACTTATGGGTTCATCAAACCTTTCCCTAGTCAAAAAGTCCTTGGTGAGTTGCTAGAAACTAGTGATTTCTCATTACATTTCAAAATTCTTTTTTTTTTCAATTTTGACTATATTTCAAGGTTTTGCACTGCTATGTGAACAATATCAAGATGAAGATTATGTACAACTTCAAATTGATATGATCCTCATTTAAACATGTAATTTCTACTCATTCTACAAAACAATACCACACAAAATCTAAAAAACACACACAAACATAAGCAGGTGTAACAAGTCCCTATTTGCATCACCCAAAAAATTAATCTTGTGCACTTCGCTTAGTATATTAATGCCCTCTCAAATTAGGTAAAACAAACAAGGATTGAGACCTCTATTTATCCCTAACTAAATGTCTTCTTCTTGATGTCATAACCTTCACTATACTTTTGGATGGTCTTGGAAATGATGGTGATCTCTATACAATCAACTGCTTTCTTTCTAAAATGAAAGAGTTGGAAATAAATCCAAACGTTATCACTTATACAACCCTCATAAAGGCTTTGTGTAAATAGGATCAAATTGAGGAAGTGATGAAGTTTTGCATAGTCTAAGGCATGCTCATTGTTTTCTTAATATTGTTACATATATCACTCTCATATATGGAACCTACAAGATCAGTAAAATAAATGAAGCTCTTCAAATGATACATGCTAGTCTTTCTCTAAATATTATCATACACAATTTCCTAATTAATCATCTCTGAATGGTGGATAGGGAGATGAAGTTCCAAGGCTAGTAGTTGGAATGAGACATGGTTATTTCTTTCTAGATAGTGTTGTAATTAACATCCTCAATGATGACCTCTACAAAGTAGGAAGAATAGTTGAAGCACAAGGTTAGCAGATAAAATGATACAAGATGGATAATTTCCTATTAGATAGATAGGACATCTAAGGGGGGGTGAATCAATTGTACATTAAAACATTCAATTCTCATTAGCTTTCAACCCTTGTTAATCTTTAAACCCTTATTATGCATTAACAAAATGTAAACATATGAAACAACAATGCAACATATCCAAACACATAAGAACACTAGATTTATGTGGAAAAACCAAGAAGGGAAAAACCACAGTGAGGATTAACTCACATATATATGAATAGCAACCCTAGATACAAGTAGGCTCACTGCCAAGGGCTCACTACCTAGAAAAAGAAGAAAGGCTCACTGCCAGAGGGACTCATAGTCTGGAAGAAAGAAAAATAGAAGAAGAATGTTACAAAGAGATTCACTATCTCAAGGTAATAAGAGAAATCCACCACTGCATCTTTGTACCATCCACAACCTTCGGCTCATTACCTCTAATAACTTCAAGCATACTAAAATGTAGACACCTTCTGCTCACTGCATCCAAAAATGATAAGCATTTAAGCTCACACTCAAATCACCACACTTGATCACATTCACATCTTTCACACACCTTATACCCTCTACTCAACCTTCATCTTGCATTTATACCATCTACGACCTAAAACAATCTCAATTAGGCCAGCCTTAATGAAACGTATGCACCTCAAATGTGTACCACCAAAATAAGTCAGAACTAAACACTTCCACAGTGGAAAGAAGTGAAGGCAAACCACACCAAGGGTTAACCAAGACCCAAACCTACACCAACATGCTACACCACGCTTCCACAACAAATGAAGCACATCCATAATTAGTGCTAACACATCAGGTTGGCCAAACCTACATTAATGCTACAAGAAACCACATACATGCCTCTCCAGGTCCAAAAACAAGATGCAAACCATAAGAAACCACTCCACAACATCCACACAACCTTTTAGAATATTCTAGCATCATCAAAACCTTATGCAACATTATTGCAACCACATACAACTGAAGAACACAACCATTCTATGTAACCAATCATACTGCCTTAGACAACAACTTATGAACCCAACCTTGTAGAGCATCTAGATATGAACCACTCAAACAGAAGATAGATATAGACAATATAAGCATGTTCCCAAATTGACAACACAAGAAACCTCAATGTGGAGAAATCCAGAGCAATCTCATTTCTCCCAAACAACCTTCTTTACATGTAGACAGTCTGTTAGAGCACATTTCCTTTGCCGGATGATCCAGAACCTGACACTCTAGATATAACACATCTGATCATCACTTCCAAACTACACAAGAATATCTTTAACCATGATAAAATGTGAACCACAAAATTAAACATAACTATGTCACACTACACAGTCTTTTACTCAAATTTTCTCAAAAGCACTTGGAAACCAAGTGAACGACCTGCATCAGCAATACTAAAAACACCTTCTCAGTATCCTCAAACACTTATCATCATGACTACACTAGAGGTTGACATCAAACCAACATTATCAACAAGATCCATCTATACTCAATCTTCCAACAACCTCTGCATGAAAAGGGTTGATATCAATGACAATGCTCATGACAATAATAACTTCCAACAACTCCAATGCTGGGGGTTGACATCGATGACAACACCAACAAGCTTCCAACATTTTCCAAGCAACTACACTTATACTAGCCTAAAAGATGGCTTTTACAAGATTGGAAAAATAAAAAAAGGCTATGATCTATTTGCACAAATGACAAAGTTTGGTTCTTTACTTGATGAAGTGACATTTAATGTAGTTATTGATGGATTCTACAAAGATGGTAGGATAGACATGGGTTGGGATTGTTTTCATAACATGTCCTCAAATGCTTTGTATCTATATGTGATCACTTATAATTCTTTAAGGTGCGGTCTCTATGAATTGCGTGAAGTGGAAAAGGCTCAAAAGTTATTTAAAGAGATGTTATGAAAAGGCTACTCACTAAATGTTGTTACCTATAACACTATGATTTCTAGTTTATCTCATATTAATGCAGGAAAAGAAGCATTTACATTTCTTTTTGAGATGGAAAACAAGGTTTTTATTCCCAATGCATTGACATATACTATTCTTGTATTTGTATTTTGTAGGATATGAGACTTGAACATGGTAGGAAAGATCTTAGAGGAAATAGAAATGAGGGATTTGAATCGTAATGAAGTGACATATAACACAATCATTGATGGTTTTGTAATGTAGAAGATTGTGTACCCTTGCAATTTCATGTTGTGTTTTGACCTACTTTGGTGTCCGCTCCCATAGTGCATGTTTCTTTGGCCATTTCAGCCTAACCTAGGCCTATTTCACCCCTCACCCAGGTTTGCCAAAATTTACATCACATGTTTATTTCTTCTAATTTTTTTAGAAACCTTGCTAAATATTGAAGAATTTTCTCAGGACACAAGCACAATGTATAGACGTTAGTGTGATGCGCTAGCATCCCAAAGATTCTAAAATTTAAAATCATTGTTACTCCTGCCTTATCACTTGATTTCGTCAATGGTAGCACTCATTCAGCAATGAAATGACCTTTGTAAGCATGCCCTACCGTTGGATTCTCTAATCCTTCATACATAAAAAAAAATTGAAACCATCTTTCATTCATTCTTCTTCTTCTTCTTCCAACTTTAGATTTTTGAGATAACTCTCTTGGCTCTCACAAAAAAAAACTCTTGATGATTTTTGGTACTCTTTCTAAGTTACAGTATCTCTCCTTTCAGTTTTTGTTTGCTTCTTACTTGCATCTTGGCTATTGCAAAGGCTCTCTCTAAAGAGATTGACAATGTGCACACACATATTTGACACTCAAGGAGTTTGAAACCTCCTCTATTGCTTCAAAACCTAGTAACATTGTTTCAAGTGTTATTCATTGGGCTTATTGTACATTGCATTATCTCTATTTTGGAAAACTTGTCGTGTAGATGACCACCCTATTTTCCTTTATGCACACTAAGTTATTCTTCCCCATAGATGAGGGTTGACACTCATATTTTTTGTTTGTTGTCATTGATGTTAATTTCCTAGATGCATTTAGAAAGTAAGAGCGCACATGTATTTCAATCTTTTCCCATATTGGTTGTTTATGGAGATCGAAAGACCAACATGGGGGCTTGATCTAAAGCTAAGATCCTAAAAAACCCCAACAATTTTTTTTGGTCTTTGGTTTTACAAATATTTGGAGAGATTCAACCACACGGGGGTTTGACAATCTCTTCCTTTTTATCTCCTTGCTTTATTTTTTATTTCCAATCTTTCAATTAGTTATTTCAATTTGTTTTCCAATAGATTATGTTATTTGGTGTTTTGTTGGTGATGAGCACACACTTATACTGAGAGGTGGGGGTGAATCAGTATAAGACAAACTTTTACTTTTTCAAACTAACAACCATAATAACATAAATTACATAATATCATTCACTTAAGATCAACACAAGATTTACGTGGAAACCCTTGCCAGAGAAAACCACAGAAAAAAATTGCTTATATATAATTCTCTTACAAGCTTTGTAGGCACCAACCTACAGGAGACTCTAATACCCTCTTGTACAATCTATGAGTACCAACCCACTAAAGACACCAATCCTTGTTCGTATAATTCATGAGAACCAACCACTAGAGATACCAATCCCTGCAACTGAGCACTAACCCAACAAGGCACCAACCTGCAAACTCTTCAATTGATGATATGCTGTCATGAAATCTAAATGTCAATACAATTCCTCTCACAAATCTGATTACAACCCACACAATATCTTTGTTTTGTAAATATGATCACTACTCAAACAATATCATTTCTTCACACATCTGATCCAAATCATGCACAAAATATTTTCACAAAACTGATCATAACCATGGCACTATCTTCTCATAAATTTATTCCTTGAGATCTACCCAAACTCATCGTTTATCTCTATAAGATCTTCTTTATTTTAACACAATCTTCTTCTTTATAGCAACATAGATCTCTTTCTATATTTTTGCCTCTAACTCTTTTATAGCTACATTACCTTCTTCAATATTTCTGCCTCTATCTTTCGTATGCAGATATGAGCGTGTCTTCTTTATTATCTCTTATTACACCCAACACACATCCTCCTTCATGTATTCCAAAACTCTATTTATATCTTCATATCTCTATGAAGAGATGTATCCTTTTCTAAAGATGATGTTTTTTCAAAAGGACATGACTCTTCTTAGATCCCGATCATTTCCTTTTGAAATTGATTGCTACACTTGTTAATTATATTTTCCACCTTAATGAATCACTACACATCCTTATTAATCTTTAATCACTCCTCCTCTCATTACATATTTCTCATACCAAATCGCACTTCTTATCATATTTTTAAATTGCACCTTTTTCGTTACATGTATCTCCTTACTAATCATACCTCATACTAAATGATTTAAATAAGACATTTTGTCTTATATGGGGTGCGTTCTTTAGGGAGGTTGGCCCAAACTTATTTATCTTTCAAAACTTTAACTTTGGCGCTAAAAAGAGTTGGCCTTTTTCTTAACATAAATTCATTATATAAAGATCAACTTTGCATGGAGTCAACCATTTTGTAAGAACATTTTTATGGCCTTTGGCCTATGTCGATTTCATCCATATTAATCTCAAACTGGTCTCAAGTATCCATGCCTCTTTTGAATAAACAAATTGACTTCTCATATATGATTCCATGTAAATGTCTTCGTCTTCATAAGGTCGACCCATAAATAACATTCTCTTAGCACTATCTTCATAAGTAGTCGATCATGATAGAGATTGGCTCAATGATAGATATCAGCCCAATGATAGAGATCGGCCCAATATAGAAACTCCAATGTGATCCTCCAAACAGTTTATCCAACTTGTCTTATATATGCCACTAAATGATGAGGATGATTATCTTGCATACAATGATATTGCTACTTGACATCAATGAAAACTTGTCCATTCACCTTTGAAATCTATGACAATGATCTTGCCAGTAGTCTCATTGATACACTCTTGACATCAATGACAATATTTCCAACAGTTGGGTCCTCATTATGCTTAAATTTGCAGACTAGGTAATTAGTTGAAGTTGCACAGAAGCATTAGTAAAAGATTTTCTTGTTTTTACTATCATACAAATGACAACACGATGCACAGACATCCACACAACATGCTAACATCCTAGGTTGAGGCTCTCCCCTTCTGGTTTGGCTCTAGATAGTATATTGATTGATTTTTTGCAAGGAAAACAAACTTGATATGGCTTTCTCATTGTTGAATTAGATAAGAACAAAGGGTTTGGTTCTAAATGTTGTCACATAGATTATTCCATTATACACCTATTTCTCAAGACACGCATTGAAATTTTTTTGTTGATGGATCAAATGAAGAAAGAATTACGTGCTTTGAGTGGTGTAATTGTCTGAATACTTAATTAGCTAGTTGATGTTGGTCAAATGAAAAAATTAAGACTTTGTAAAATGATGATTCTTTTATTATTTCTAGGGGAGCACCACTTTTATGCCTTGATGAGTTCTAGACATATCGAAATTGTTATTTGATATATTTTCCCAACTCTAGAAATTGATATTTATGCACTCATTTCAGTGCCACTCATGTACAAAACCATACTTTGGCATAATGATGGGAAAGTTAATTTGATAATGTTAATATTTTCTAGCTTCACAAACTCCATTAATATATGATAGTTTTTATTGAAGCATAGTTGGATTGTTTCCTTCCCATTGTTGAAGATAACCATTTTTCAATAGTTTACAATAGTAAGAACTTTCAAAAATTATACTTCAAAAATTATCAACGTTAAAACATTTTTATAGCTTTATACATAGTATGAAATATTTTAGGGTTAGTATAACAAATACTAACTTATAGAGATAGTTGTAAGGGTGTCTATCACATTTAGTTCATTAGTTTTTTTTTTTAATTTCGAAATGAGGCATCTACAAGGTGCCCTCATAACCAACCCATAAACTCAATCAAAGCTAAAATACAAGTTGTGGCAATCCATAACTATCAATTATCTATTGACTTTTTGTTTTAAGATTTCCTTTGTGGATGATATCTTACTCTATCTTTACTTTGTAAATATGAGTTTTTAAAACTAAAATGACTTCTAATGATAGAAGAATGGTGAGGAATTGATTGAGGAGCAAGTGAGGTTTGTTTGGTTTGAATGCCTATTTCCTTGCTTTGATTTTTATCATAATGCTTAGCAATATTATAGCAAGACTTTTAATCTTGCCTACATTTATTGTGGAAGCTCTTAGGATTTCTTTCCCTTAGTTTCAATTGGCTATTTTTTATGGTGTTCAAACCTTTCCCTTCAATTGTTGATGTCAAACTAGTAGGGATTAGAGAAAACAATGGCACCTCTAAAGATACAATCTCACAAGTTTGTCCCACAGGTGTTGCATGATGCATGGATTCTACTAACCCTCCAAATGTTAGTCTTCTAGTTTTTGAATTTCATAATGCTTGCAAAACCAACCATAGTAGAAGTTGGTGCCAATGGGGCTTCATTTTCCTTAACATTCTTCACGGGCCCTTGGATTATTGAGATGGATGGTCAACAGAAGCTCCCGCCATCAAAAGATAAAAATGAATACACTCTGTATGAGACATTAGATAAATGAAATCAATGGTTTGTAGGAGCCCCAAATTCAACCAAAATATTCATCTACTTGCATGCTAACTTAAAACATGGAGAACACGACATCCTCACCAAAACCAAGTCAAATTTACAAAATAATAATAATAATTTTTTAAATATGATGAGAAATCACTAGTTTCTAAAACTTGCTTGGATTATAAAAGTCATATCACTTGGATGTATTTCCAAATCTCTTTAATTTTAGCAAGAAGGGAGTTGATTCTACAAAGATCACCATCATTTCCAAGACCATCCAAAAGTACATTGAAGGTTATGACATCAAGAAGAAGGCATTTCATTAGGTCTAAATAGAGGAGGTCTTAGGCCTTGTTTGTTTTGCCCAATTTACAGAGGGCATGAATGGACTAAGTGAAGTGTACAAGATTAATTTTGTGGGTGATGCAATGAGGGACTTGTTACACCTACTTATGTTTGTGTACATTTTGGATGCGGTGTTGTATTGCTTTATAGAATGAGTAGAACTTACCTGTTAAAATGGGGAGCATGTCAATTTCAAGTTATGCACTATCTTTATCTTGATATTGTTTGCATAGCAGTGCAAAACCTTGAAATATATTCTCTCCTCTTAATCTCCACTTAGAAAGAAAATAAAATTCTTAACCTCATTTAGTCCATCCTATCTTTGTAATTTTCTTTTTTCTAATGGTGAAAATTGCATACCTTGCACTTTTCCCCTTTGTTTTGGGCTCACTATAACCCCATTGTCCTTTAATTAACCCTAGCCTTATCTAATCCTATATGGAATCATTCTTAAAAACTTGTTTAGGCCCTCAGTTTATCTATTTCCAATCTCAGTTCAGATCCTTAATTTGCAAGTTATAAGTTCCAACTATAATATCTGACAAAAATCCCCCTTCCATTATGCTTTAATGGATGTCCATGCCCTGATCCAAAGCTCCCATTTTAACACAGACGGGGAGGATGCTGGCTTTACACCTGCCAATTTCATTTGCTTATATAACTTTCTAAAGCCTTGTCAACAAATCCATTTTGTGCATATCCTACAATCATGGCATTCCATGAGACCACATTTCTTGGAGGCATTCGGTCAAACAGTTGACGTGCCTTGTCTGTGCTTCCACATTTCGCATACATGTCTACCAAAGCATTTCCAACTACATCATCTGATAAAACTCCTCTGTCCTCCTTGCTTTCACAAATGCGTATACCCTGCTCCAAAGCTCCCATCTCCTCTGTTTCCTATCATAGTACTATTACTCTTTACTATCAAGTAACAAATTCATTCCAACAGTTTGAGTGCACATGCATTTTTATTTTTTTAATAACAAAAAAAATTAAACAAGTATGACTTCCCAATGATATTTGGTAGATTTCCAGACCTTCATCTATCTCGGATTGTGCATTGGACAGCAGATTCTCTAAATGATCCTCGTCTTTGCGTAGCAGCTCCGTATCTAGAAATTCTACCCATTCTTCATTTGTTGGATCTGGTATGTTCACTGGCAGCTGATCAATTTTAGTTGCCAGCATTGAAATTCTCAGTTAAAATCCTTGGAAAAACTCAATTAGCTAATTTCTAATCAGCAAAAGGGCAAAACTAAATTGAAATAAAAGAATAATATGGCGAAAGAATTGGTCTAATTAATCTCAGGGACACTCCCTTCTAGAATTGCCTAAAAAGGATCAAAATTTATTGTCAGGAATTTCGTACGGGACGGTTCTTCTCAGTAATCGATTAATCCATATACTTTAATTAAAGAAACTGAAGACAAGGGCTGTGCTTTTATAATGTAAAGAAATCGAATATCTTAAGTGTACGTGATCAATGTGATAGGATGGAAGAAGTTTGTTCGTAGACATTTTTCTTACAAGCGTTAACTTAAGCAAAGCAAAAGTAAATTGAAAACAAGACAATATGATGGAGGAATCATATTGGTATGTTATGGTGGAGCTCTTGCTTTTAGAGTTTTCCATGGCAAAGGAATCATATAATTAACAGAAGTTGTGTGCCCAATATCTACTCAGCACAAAAGCAAAATAAATTGAAATAAAAGAATAACATGACAAAAGTATTTGTGTAATATCTGAGGGACATTCCCTTCGGGAATTGCCCAAAGAGGCTCAAAATTTCTTGTCAGGAATTTTGTACGGGACGGTTCTTCTCGGTGGTGCTTCAATGCTGCTTAAAAGAAACTAAAGACTAAGGCTGTCCTTTTATACACTAAAGGAATGGATAACTAAGTGTACGTGACCCATGTGACATGATGGAAGTTCTCACTTGATGAAGAATTATTTTCTCTCGTTAATTTAAGAAAGCAAAATTAAATTGAAAACAAGACAATATGATAAAAGTAGAACTTTCTGAGTGAAAATTGTTTAATTGGTATGTTTTGATTAAAAAATAAAAGATTTAAAAAATTTATTGTTTTCTACGGTAAAAGAATTTAAGTGTATGGAATTCATGTTACTAATGTTATTTAAAAAAAATGTGTTTTAATATTTTTGAAAATGTGAAATTTGTATATTCATATCAATTCCCATTTAGTTTTAAACCTTGTTGGGGTTTTTCCTTGTTTAAAGACCATGGCCTGGTTTACAAATGAATACATGCTACCAAAAGCTCTAGAGTATTCAGACTCTATAACAAGAAGGATGATGAATGATATATAGGACTAGGAAAGGACAGCGCCAACACATGAGAAAGAGCTCCTTTCTCATTCTTCTTTGAGCTTTGCCAAACTTAGGTGAGTATTTCCCTATAGTTCCTCTTAAAGGTTTTCTATAAGAATTTCCACTTCAAATGAATACACAAGTTGCTCAAGGTTAAACACACTTCACTGAAGGCTTTTTATACCTAGACCTAGCTTTACAACATAGGAGTAGACCCAATAATTTGTTAGTAGCCTAGGTCAGTTAGTCTATCAAGAAGTGGGAAGAAGATTATAGAAGATAAAGAAAGATCATGAACAAATGTAAGGATGAGGGTAGGATATTCTGTAATGTTCATATCACAAAACAACTAGATAAGTTATTTAAATTATTAAGGAACTAAGTGTTAATTCAAAAATTATGGAAAATTGGGAAAGGATAAGTGATTAATGGCTTCAAACATTGGATAAAGAGCCAAGAACAATATTCATACTATATTAGTACCTTGTATGCTTTAACAGTTTAGGTGACCTGAGACATTATACCACATTGTATGAAGTATGAGCCTTCAATTAATTCTCAACTCAAATTTATAACTCTACTTAGTAATTCTTTAAACCATAAAATTCTTTTTTTATTAATCATAATTAATAGAACATTCAAGATGACTTTAACAATATTTTGGGAATGACCAACTAAAATAGTCCATCTCCTTCTCGATTGGATTACCCAGCGAAATAAAGTTACCCTTTTCGTTATGAAATAATGTGGGCTTCTCATCTAGATTTAAGAAATCTTGTGGAAGATTGGTGGAGCACCACAGTCAAAGGTTCTGCTATGTTTCAGCTAGCATAGAAGATAAAGCATATTAAAAATAAACTAAGAGGATGCAAAAAAATTACCTTTGATAATATTTTCCTTCAAAAGAAGTAGATTTCTTTGAAATTGAATGAGGTCTAAGAGAGAATGGTCGAAGGGGTTATTGACCCTAAAATCTGTCAATAGGAGAGGAATATAAGGGAGGAGTGGCACATGCTCATGCTACAAGAAGAAATCTTCTGGAAACATAAATCTCAGGTTCAATGGTTAAATGAGGGAGATAGAAATACTAAAATTTTCATCAATCCAATCTGAAACATAGGAAAATAAACTTTATTAACAAACTAAGAAGGAAGGATGGTACTGCTATCTCTGAGGAAGATTAGATTGGTGATGCTGTAGTGGAGTTTTTCAAGAATACCCTTGAAGAATCATAGAGTAATCTCATTATCCTTGATCATATTTTGGAGGTGATCCCCACTAATCTTTTAGACAAGGAGAATGTTGATATGATTAAGGAAATTTTTGAAGAAGAAGTTAGAGTGGTTGTGTTTTCTCTTGGCCCTTTCAAAGCTCCAAGACTAGATGGTTTCCTTCCCTCCTTCTTTCAAGAGTTATGGGATATAGTGGGAGAGGACCTGACGAAGGCTGCCAGGGATTTCTTTAAATCAGGTCAACTTTTGAAGCAATATAATTCCACTTTCATTATTTTGGTTCCTAAAAAGGTGAGGCTACTACTTTAATGATTATAGACCTATAAGCCTCTACAATAATATTTACAAGGTCTTTTGCAAGCTTATAGTCTATAGACTTAAGCCTTCCCTCCAAGATATGATAGCCCAACATAAAAATGGCTTTGTCTTTGGTAGACATATCCTAGATTCAATGTTCTTTCTACCCAAGAGATATTGCATTCTATGGATAACAATAGAAAGGAAGGTATGGTCCTCAAACTTGATATTTCTAAGGCCTATGACAAAGTTTCTTGGTCTTTTCTTTTTTCTGTTCTTCAAAAGTTTCATTTTAAAGTAAGAACCATGTAATTGATAAAAGAATATGTTACTAGTCCTAAGTTCTTGGTGATGGTCAATGGGAGTCCTAGAGGATATTTCAGTAGTGGTAGAGGTCTGAGGCAAGGGGACCCTATCTCTCCCCACCTCTTCATTATGGTGGCTGAGGTTCTTGGAAGGAATATTACCAAGATGATTGAGACTCATTCTCTTATTCGTGTGAAGGCTACCTCCTCCCTTTCCCTCTTCCCATCAACAATTTGTTGACGATACTATTATGTTTGGTGCAACATCAATTGTGGAAGATAAACATTAGAAATTCTTATGGAATCAATATGCTAAATCTTCTGGTCAACATATCAATTATAACAAAAGCATCCTTTATTCCTTCAATATTGTTGAAGCTCTTCAAATAGAATAGTTGGTATTTTGGGATGTCAAAAAGCCACCCTCTGGCTATTTATCTTGGTATGCCTTTATCAACCAAAAAACTCAATTACATTTTTTGGTTTAGTATTGTTGAAAGAATATAGAAAAATTAGAGGGGTAGAAAGACAAGTTATTTAGTTAGGCTAGGAAATACCAACTTCTTAAAGCCTCCTTACAAAATATTCTTGTTTACTATCTCTCTCTTTTTAGGATTCCCCTTTGTTATGGTGGAAAAAGATAGAGAAAATTTAAAAGAGATTTCTTTCGATAGACATGTAGGAAAAGAAAACATTGGCTCTAGTGAATTGGGATATTGTCTACAAAAATAAAAGGAATGGCAGCCTTGGTATACAAAAAGTACAAATATTCAATAAAACCCTCCTGGCCAAAGTTGGATAGAGTATTTTAACAGCTGATAAGGACTAGGTTTCTATAATCATGGCTAAATATCTCAATAATAATGATCAAATCAATTTTCTTCATAACACTAATATTCCTAGAGGTTCAGTGATTTGGAATTTTCTAACTAAAATAAGAGGGACATTGAAGGAGGGGTTGAGATGGAGGGTTAGGAATGGGAATAAGATAGATTTTTCGGATGATATTTGAAAGGATAACTCTCGCTTATCCAATCACCCTCAATTATCTACTCTAAATAATATTTTATTAAGAACTTTTGGCCCTACTCTCAATGCTTATGTTTCTCTTGCTGATCAAGACCCTTAATAGAACAATTTTCAGGACTTCTCTACTCAAATAGATGCATTGGGGGGTATTGTTGTTCAAATTCAGAATTTTTCTGGGTAGTTGTAATTTATTCAACTTTTTAAGGTAGGATGAACTCATTTGTTCTACCCATACTACATGGAATTTCATGGTGGCCTTTACTTATTCTATGATTACTAGCATTGCTAGTAATGTGTTTGATTGGAAGTTGATCTAGAATCATAGAATTATTCCCCATATCAATTTCTTTTGGTGGGTGGTGAATCAAAACAAGATTCTTACTATAGATAATCTTACTAAAAGAGGTTTCTATCTACCCAACAAATGTTCTCTATGTTGCTCTAATGAAGAAAGTATGGTTCATTTATTGTTCCACTATAGATTTGCTAGGGAGGTATGGGAACAAACTTTTTCCAAGTTTGAAATTGAATGGGTTATACCTCCTGACATATCTTGTTTTGTACTTTCTTGGAATCTTTGTCCCTTTAAACAACTTGTTCTAAAGGAGATTTGGATTCAAGCTTCTCTTCATATCGTATGGGGGGTTTGGAAAGAGTGTAATAATATGATCTTCAGAGATTGTATTTCAGAAGTCTAGCAAGTTGCTCAGGCTATTGGTTGTGCTATTTAGAAAAATATCAATGTGGCAAAGATTGAGAAGCCTAAAAATCTCCCTAGTGCTCTTGAGATAAGAGTTATTAAGAAATGGGACATAACCCAAAATCTCAATAATGTGGATTTGTAGAAAGCTTATGTTAGGAAACACACAAGATTAGAATGTTTGCCTAGGGAATGGGTTAAAATCAACTTTGATGGTTGGTTGAAATGGAATCCTTGTTGGTGAGCAATTGGGGGTATTATTAGGGATAATAAAGGAGATTTGATTGAAATTTACACCAAGAGTAGGTTAGAAAATGAATAACAAAGTGGAGGCTTGTGCTCTTTGGTGGGATATTAAATGATTATCACACTATGGTTTCCAACATGTGGAAATTGAGGGAGACTCTAAGATCATCATCGATCTTGTTAAGAAGACCTCTAAACCCCCTTGGATAATTAAGGATTATATTGAAGATGTAAGGTTATCTTTAAATAATTTTAATTGCCTTAATATAAATCGTATTTTTAGGGATGGCAATCAGGCTGCTAACTTGATCACTAACATTGGACTTCAATTTGAAGATTGGCATTATTGGATAGATGTTCAACACCTCCCTACATTTTTTTGCACAACTATTAATGATGATAAGAAATAAGTGTTTTCATCATCGTAAGATGAAGACTAGCCTTATGGTGGTCAGGTGGATTCTCCTTCATAATATCCATGACATCTTAATTCATCTTAATAACATTGGACTTTGTTAGGTGATGGATCATGATGATCCTTACATTGTTTGTGTTGTCCATATGAAGTTTATGTGGTGTGATAATAATAATCCTATGAGTGGAGGCTATAGGATTTTATTGTTGATTTGCCATTTCATTTGCATTGACCTTAGAGTAATTATGAGTTGCTAAATTTCATTACCTACAATTTCTGGTACTTATCTATTTTTTCTAGTATGGGAGGCCAGCTTCTATGAGTGGAACTAGTGTCCTTCGTGTCTCTCAAGAAGAATGACGAGCTCTGGGATATCTTTGAGAGGGGAGGTATTGCTTCTTTCTTTAAAGTTGTGTGTGGGCATGATGAAAATTTGACTGTTTAATTTTTCAACTCTTGGAAGAACAAGGACGTGATTGTGGGACGTATTAAGTTCACTATAACAGAGGAACTCATAGATAAAGTTATTGGTATGAGCATTAAAGACAATAAAGTTCATAGACAAAGGCAAGGGTGTTATAAGCATTTCATTGCTAGTTTCTTGGAAGAGGGGTAAGCTCTTGTTAGACACTAGAATGGGTTCGACATAATGGCGCTCCCCTCACCTTGGGTTTTCGTAAGTTTTTATTTGATGAAATATTTTACTTTGGAGGGTAGGTACACTACTGTACATGGATACCACTTCTCTCTTTTAGACCATCTTCGGCATAGAAACCATGTCAACTTTCCTTTCATTTTTTTGTCTTCCATGGAAAATGTATTAAGGATGGAGCAAACACTCCCTTACACTAGGGTTTAATTCAAGCCCTTTATCAATATAATGTAATGCTTACCCTGATGATAATTCAGGAGTAAGAAGATTGGGACTAATTCTCCTGGTAGTGGTGCCTTGAAGGATCCTCCCCCTATTTCTACTAGGAAAAACAAAATTGTTAGAGATCCCAAATCTTCTTCACTCTTTGGTACCTCTAAGGGTTCCCCTAACTATGCTAGGAAGAAGAAGATTACTTTATGTGATAAGGAACAAATGCCTCCTATACCCTCTGTTAAGGATGTCCAAACTTCTAAGGGTAAGAGCCCTAATGTTTCATTGCATAAGGAGGGAGGAACTATGTTGCCTACCCCTACTTTGTAGGGAAAAAAGCTTGATAATGTCAAACAAGCATATGATTCTCCAAAATATATTTTTCTTTCTTTCAAGAAGAAAAGCATTGAAACTAATACAACTATGAAGGGAACCTTGTCTAAGAAGAATACTAAGAAGAAGATTAGGATAACATCAGCAATTGATAGACTTAACCTTGATTCTATCTTTGTCAATTTTACTCCTAAAGATAACCTTCATGTGATCTATGCTAATAATTACACAGAGTGGAGAAGGTCTACCCAATTGGCAAAAGTGGTAGCTAGTAAGAAGAGAAAAGAGAAGGGTGCTAGAATTACTAAAGCTAGGATTGAGGATATCTCTTTTGATTCTTATACTGAGGGTAATGAAAAAGATAAGAAGGCTATGGATATGATTGATTATATATTTATAGAAGAGGATTTTGAAGGGGATGGCATGGAAAACTAGCACTATGATGAGATGGAAGATGTTGTGGAGGAGGAAATGGAGAGGGGTGAAGAGGCCCCTATTGAGGAGGATTTGAATGAAGAGTTTGAGGATGTTGAATAGGAAGATCTTCAATAAACTGTAGAAGAGGAGGAGCTTGAGGATGTGGCTACTAACATTGGTAAGTTTGAGTGTGATCTACATGAGTCTGAGAACAAAGGGGTTGTTGTCCTTGAGCATGATTACAAGAGAGTTGAACTAATATGTTTGACACCATGAAGATGTATCAGCATAGGTTGATTAAAGTTAAGCAAGGTATGAACACTTTGGCTAATCTCACCAATGACATGATGAACAAATCTATTGTTAGGGTTATAAAACTTTAGAAGGATCTTCACAAGCATAAGTATCAGGAAGACAATGATTCTGATGGGACTAAAAAACTAAAATACAAGAAAGATTAGATGGTGTTGAGGCGCTCTAGCTGGGAGAATACTATCAAGTCCTTTACAATGGGCTGGGACACTCTAAGTAAGAGCAAGAATTAGTCTATTTTCTGCTATGAAGGATTTTATGCTTCACTCCTATTGTTTCCTTGTTGTTTCTTTATTGTTTTAGTTATGTGTTTAGTTTTTGTTTCTCTATGCATGAAGTCTCTTGTTCTAGGGCCTATTAATACTTATGTTGGATGGTTAAACTGTTTATCTTGATGGTTATGTAAGGGGATGGGACCCTATTTTCCTACTTAACTTAATCAAAAACAAATGTGTATTAAGAGATTGGTATCTCACAAAATTATAACTAGAATGTTAAAAGACAATTCTGAAGATTAGATAAAGAACATCATTATATTGATTTTTAGGATCAACATTAGAAAGGAAAAGATATAGTACAAATACAATAAGCTCTCACTATAGTCCTTTTCTATTTCTTCTTAAATATTTCTAACATGAAAGACACAAATTCCCTCCCAAAAGTCTTGTTTACAAAGAGAAGTCTCTACTTATAGAAACAAGCAAGCCTAGCTCACATGGATGATTGGCACTTGTTAGTTTCTTTTTACAATAAGTACTTGTGAAATAGTTTGCACTCGAAAGAGCACTAATGTGGGCTTCCTCTTACAATCCAATGATCTAGCATGTGATATATAATCCCCTAGAATAAAATGGGAGAAGAATTACATGGGACATCTCTATTTTAATTTCCCTAGCTCAATTTTGAATTACACGTTTGCCAATAAAAAGAACAACAAGATACAACAACACTATTTTTAGAGACAACATCATCACATCCACATAGTACCAACCAAGGGCATAAGAATAAAGTAGAAGCACATTTAGGAGCTATCTAAGAAGGTGATAGTGAAGTAGCAATAATAGTTTTTTGTTCTTCAATCTCTTTGTTGAGCATGTTCTCAATGTGGCATTGTGTTCCCCTTGAATTGTCATCACCATTCTTTGAGGGTTAAAGTTGAGAAACCTTTAAAAAGGGAGAAATCCCAAAGACAACATGTTGTGAGAAAGTGTCTCACTGTGTTTTCCTTGAACTATTTACACTATGTAAGTGACTTCTTCTGGGCAACATGTGATAGGACATTATAGAGCTGAAGAGTAGGATCCTAGCTATGGATCTTCATCCAAGGAGATGAGTGTAATATTTCTAGATTGACTTAGAGTATTCTCACGACTAGAAGAGAAAGGAAAGGTAAAAAGGATGAAGAATATAGTAAAAAATATATCTCCAACTTCTTCCTAGAATGTCCCAAAGATAAGATACACAAACAAAATGTCCATATTGCAAAAAGAAAATTGAATATAAAAATAATATTCATTACTTTTATAAATATACTTTTTGAGGATCCAACCCACCTCAAGAAGATATCAAATCAAGGAATCAATGTGTGACATAAATGCATACCTTGAGCTAGATTTTGCAATAATTTATTAAAAGGCATAGTTCATAAAACAAGGAAAGACATGTCACTAATATCTCATGTCATTTGGATCTAAATTTCTTGAAGTGGACATTTTTACATGCTTTGCGACATATGCACATAAGAATAATAAAATCATGAAAATATAATAAGCCTAATTAATACTCCTTAGCAAATCCTTTTGTCTAATTATTGAATGGCTCATCTGGTAGTTTCAGTCTCCAAGATAGTCTTAATTTTGTGAACACATTGGTGGTGTACCTAGCATCCAATGATATTTTAACCCCTTTGATATAACTATCCATTCTACTTTCAAACATGATAGCCTTGTCCGCTTGGTACATGACTAGTAAAGGATCAATTCTATCACCCTAGAGGACAAGAGTCAACTACAAAGGGATCAAATCTTTGAAGTCACATTTTCAAATATTAATATCCTTTAATTGGTCTATGGGGCTCACTGCATTTAGGAAGCTCAACTAAATTAAAAATGTAAATTCTCCCTCCTTTTCTTTCAATAGAGCTTGCAACTTAACAATGAAGCTTAAGACTTCATTGAAAAGTCATGTAGCCTCAAAACTACAACGATTACTTTAGGACTGTCTAGATTATATTTATCTTTTTTATATATAATCTTCATGATATAAGTCCTCAAATTCTATTTCATGTTCAACTCCATCAATCCTAGATTCACTCCCTCCATATGCTCACAAGTGCTTCTCAGATTCCCAAGGCACTCCTAAATATCATGTTTCATCCTTATTAGGTTTGCAATTCTTTCTCTTAGGATTCCCCTACTGAGGTCTTCAATGTCTTGTTTTGGTTTAATGGTTAGGTGTTTCATCTTAGCCTATAGGTTTTCAACCTAATCTTGTAGCATATGTTATCATCTTGAGATGGATTATCCTCCTAAATAGCCTTTTCTAGAAGAGGAGAAATTGAACTGAACATCTTGATCCACTTTATTTAATTTTATTACTTCACCTTCTCATCCTTTAATTCATGATTCAATTTGATAACATCTTGCAACAAGGCATCATAGTCACCCTACAAACTTTTTGTTACTGCCTCATTGAACTAAGTAATGTGCATAATTAAAGTTACAACTTTAGGAGTAGGTGTATGTGCTGTCATCTTAATGATTAAGGATCTAATTGATCCTTGATATTCATCTTGAACTATGGATTTATCATGCTCTAGGATAATAGACCACAATGTTAATAGTTTTTCACTCAAATAATATTTAGATTTTGAATAAAAATTCCTTGTCTATTCAACATTTTGAAAAATATCTCCCCATTATGCATTTTTTCTCAAAGTATCTGTTAGGGTAAATAGATTTTACCTTTCTTAAGTTTTGCGTAGGCAAATAATTATTCAATAGTTATAGTTGGGAAGTTATTCTTGTGTGAGCAGAAGTCCAAGATCATGGAAGCGGAAATCAAACACGAATACAATTTATTGAAAACAAATTAAATTGATTTACAACTGAACAGGTATAAATAGGTGAATCTTGAGGAACAAGTCTCCATGAGAATAGGAAAGGTGGAAAAAATGGAACCCAGAGAATAGCTCAAGGTTCAACCTCCCTCAGATGTAGCGGTGATGTGTCGAATATGAGATGACACATCTACTAATGACTCATAGAGTGGAATTAGTCTTTCCACATGTGAGGAAAACCGTCTAACTATGGTTATGTTAGGAATACCTCATGTGAGTTATACACCAACAACCCCCCCCCCCCTAAGCATAGCTTAGGTGGGTTTATGGAATATCAGTCCTGAATGTGCACCATTTTAGGTACTCATTTACAAAACATCTCTCATAAAATTGAGAAAGAAAGAAAACCCTATGGGATAAAACTTTCCTCCTAAAGAGAGAAAACAAAGAGAGGACTTTAGATGGCCCCTCCAGATGATGATGATGCCAATGTAGATCGCACACCAAGAAGAGCTTGTAGATGGATGAACTTGCTTTCTGTAAAGGGTTTGGTGAAGATGTCAGTGACTTGTTTTGATGACTAGTAGAATACTAAGCTGATGATCTAATCATGAATAAGCTCACAAATATAATGTATATGAACCTCAATATGTTTGGTTCGTTGATGTTGAACCAAATTCTTGCATTATTGGATTGTACTCTGGTTATCACAATAGATAATTATAGTTCATCTAAGAGGAATCCCAAATTTAGAAATGATGCCTTTAAGCCATATGGCCTCAGTAGCTGAGTTAATAGCTCCTCAGAACTTTACCTCTGTAGAAGATATAGCAATAGCATTTTTCTTCTTGCTAGACCAGCTAATAGGAACCGAACCAAGTGAAAAATTATACCTGGAAGTAGACTTTTGATTTGCTATATCACCAACCCAATCTGAATTTGTGAATCCAACCAAATCAATTGTGGAACCAACTCTGTAATGTATCCCAAATGCAATTGTACCATGAAGGTAACTAAGAATCCTCTTAGTTGCTGTCCAATCCAAATCATGAGGTTCCTACATAAATCTAGTAACTAAGCCAACTACATATGCAATGTTAGGCCTAGTGTGTGTTAAGTAAATGAGGCTGCCTATTAGTTGTCTATACAATGTTGCATCAACTAATGGAGTAGGACAGGATGTCTCAAGCTTAACACCAGATAAGAAGGGAGTTGGAGATGGTTTACAATTAGACATGTGAAAACAATCAAGTAAATCAAGAGCATACTCAGGTTGAGCAAGAACTATCCCTGAATCTGATTGAGATATCTCAATACCAAGAAAGTAATGCAGTAGCCCTAAGTCTGTCATGTCAAACCTTTCTTGAAGTGTTAAGTTTACTGCCACAATAGCAGAGGAAGCACTCCCAGTGATTAAAAGGTCATCAACATAAAGTACAAGTATTAACAATGAATCATCATGCCACATAAGATACACATTGGGGTCTGAATTGCAACGAGTGAATCCTGAAGATTGATGAAGGAGGTAAATCATAAAACACATAACAACATAAATTGCACACACAAAACAAAACTTTCTTTTATTGATTTGGACAACTTATTACATTACAAAAGCTCAAATATAATCAGAGGAATCAACCCTCCATAGGTTGCAACACATTGCAGCTTCCTATCACAAGACTCTAGAATCATCTGCCTTCTATAACCCCAAATCAGCTAGGGTTTCTATTTTCCTACCTATTCTTGATTCTACACATTCCCCCCTAACTCCACTACTATGCAGGGTTCCCAAAAATGGTTATTAATATCCTTTTTGGTGGCCAACAACCTAATTTCAAAATTTGCATCTCCCTCCAAAAATAGGTCAACTTTTGGGAGCCATAACTTTTGATCCAGGTGTCCGATTGACAAACTATTTTAAGCGTCAGAAAGCTCACAGAGTGCTCTACACATTAGGAACTTGATCTACTAGTTCTAGCCATTTTAGGTCCGTACAAGGCCATTTAATGCCTCAAACCTAAGTTTGAATAATTTTCAAGCATTTTTTAGGAAACAAAAACTTTAATATCTTTCAACTCACAAATGATCTTTGCTTGATTCCTTCACCAAAGGTCTTATTTTTTAGTTATGAAGCTTCCTATAAATTTTTCCTTCAATCTGTACCCAAATGCAAACTTTCCTAAAATAGCAAGTTGTTATTTTTAGCAGTTTGGAAAAACTAAAAGTTCTACATCATTATTTAAGCGATTATGGAACCGGAACCACAAATTTTGAAAATAAATGGAAAGAACATCGATGATTTTGAAACACATCTTTTTTTCAGGTGATGCAAGATTGCCCTTACACCATTGGATGCTCCTACACTAGACACCTGTTAGGGTTAGCCGGTAGAAGATATCAATTAAATGCAAATAAAGATTAAACAGAGAAATGGAAATACACATAAATAATAACAGCGAGACATAAGTTTTAACGTGGTTCACCTAAACTCAGGCTACATCCACCAAACAGAGAGTCCAATATTATTATCCAGTAAATTAAACTGATTACGATCAACAATCGCTGCAACTCAATACCACTGCAAATGCTACAATACAATATATCCCAAAACCCTAACCCTTAGCTACTTTTTATCAAGCTTTTTGTTAGTTATAAAAATAGGGTTTTCTTATGTCGGTCAATGAAAAATAACTACCCCTGGACCCCGCAAGGGGCACTTCCCCTTGACCCCATCTTAGGGGTGCTGCCCCCAAACCTCGTAGGAATTTGGGGGGAAACCGCACCGATAAAAGTGGGGTAAATATAACTGTCAAGTCTGATTAGGCTCCATATAACAACAATCTCCCACTTAGAGACTGATCAAACTCCACACCATATCATCTCCCACTTGGAGACTGATCATAACATCACTAACCCTGTAGCTCCCACTGGAAATAAGTACCCTAGACTCTACTGTTTTGTTTTTGTTATTTTCAGTCTAGAAGACCAACTGAAGCTAAAGAGGAGCTCAGCTTCTCCCTTGTTACGGCCTTTGTAAACATATCTGCTGGATTGTCATCTATATGTATCTTTGCCAGCTGTAACTGTCCATCATCCAACATTGACCGAATGAAGTGATATCTCAACTATATGTGTTTGGTCAGAATTCTTTGCAAGATGTATGGCACTCTGGCTATTCGTAAACAAATAACTGTTAACCTGTTGTGTGCCCAATTCTTTCAGGAAAGATTGCAGCCATATCATCTCCTTGCTTGCCTCTGTTGCAACTACATATTCTGCCTCTGTGGTGGATAAATCAACCACCTTTTATGCCCCTTGCGGGGGTTTGGGGGAAACCGCACCGATAAAAGTGGGGTAAATATAACCGCCGAGTTTGATTAGGCTCCATATAACAACAACACCCAGGGTAATTTGAGAAGTGACCCTATCACGTCTCAAGTGTGTGTGAGGAAAACCCAAATGGTTAGCCTCTACCTTAGACAACCAAGAATAATCTTCAATAGGTCTTCCTTTCCATTTCACTAGATATTCTTCATATTGCCTGTTCTGAGTACTTCTTCCCACACGGCTGTCCAAGATCTCTTCTATCTTCTCTATTGAAGTAGATGCTAGAATACTCCATTGTTCTTCTGTTGGTCCATCCTCTATTCCACCTTCATGATATTATGATAAATCAAAAATATTGAAAATAGGGGAAATGTTGATCCCACTCGGCATCTCTACCTCATATGTATTTCCTGAATCATGTTTCTTCAAAATTCTGCATGGTCCAAATTTCTTCATTTTCAGCTTATTGTATGTTCCAATTAGGAACCTTTCTTTCTCAAGTGAACCATGACTTCATCTCCTACCTAGATTTCCTTATATCTCCTCTTCTAATTTGCCTTAGCCTTGTACTGAATATTCATCTTATTAATATGTTTTCTCACCTCTTCATTCAAATTCTTCATGTGTTCTGCAAAGTCTTTAGCCTCGGCACTTGTCTTTTCTCCTTTGTCCAGATTCCTTAACCTTGAAGCATTTCTTGGACTATTCCCATTTAGAATTTGGAATGGTGATTTACCAATACTCCTATTGAAAGAATTGTTGTAAGGAAATTCTACCTATGGTAAAATCAAATCCCATCCCTTGGGCTTATCTCCTACTAAGCATCGTAGCAGGTTACCCAAACTCCTATTCACCACTTCAGTCTATCCATCAGTCTGTGGATGGTGTGCAGAACTGAACTTCAAATCTGTCTTTAACTTCTTCCACAATGTCCTCCAAAAATAACCAACAAGCTTGGTATCTTGATTTGAAACTATGCTCTTTGGTAGACCATGTAATCTCACCACCTCCCTGAAAAATAAATCTACAATATGAACAACATCATTAGTCTTCTTGCAAGGAATAAAATGTACCATCTTTGAGAATCTGTCCACCACCACAAAAATGGAATCATGTCCTCTCTATGTCCTTGGTAAACCAAGAACAAAATCCATACTAATATCATCCCATGGATTCTTGGGTACAAGTAGTGGCTGATACAACCCTGTATTCTGACTTATTCCTTTTTTTATTTGACACATCAACAACTCTACACAAATTTCCTCACATCCTACTGCAATTGTGGTCAATAATAATTTTCACCAACAATAGCAATGGTCTTATCTTGACCAAAGTGTCTAGCTAATCCCCCAGTATGCTTCTCCTTTATTAGGTTCTCTCTCATGGAACTCCTTGGAATGCACAACTAGCTTCATCTAAACAACATGCCATCTTAGATTATGAAATCCAACCATTTTGTCCTATCCAAAGTAATAGGTTCCAAACAAGCTTTCCAGGCCTCTACAAAATTTGGATCATACAAACTTTTGAGCTCATCGAACCCAACAACCTCTATCTTCATTTCTCTCAACAAATTTTGCCTTCTACTCAATGCATCTACAACTCTGTTGGACTTCCCACTCCTGTGCTTCAAAACTAAAACCTATAACTCTGTAAAAACTCAACCCATTTTAAGTGCCTTTGACTTAACTTTCCTTGACGATTAAGATACTACAAAGGCTGATGATTAGTATATAAAACAAACTCTTTTGGAAATAGATAATGTCTCCATTTCTTCAAAGCCTGAACTATTGCATAAAATTCCTGATCATAAATAGAATACTTTTTATTGACATCATTAAGCTTCTCGGTGAAATAGGCAATGGGCTTACCTTCTTGACTCAAAATAGCTCCTACAGCACTGCCACTAGCATCACAATCTACATAAAATACCTTATTCAAATCTAGAAGTGCCAAAATAGGTTGCTCTGGGACATTTTCCTTCAATGTATCAAAGCTTTTTTCTACTCCTTTAGTCCATGTAATCTATTTTCTATCCCCTCTCATTGTCTCAGTTAGTGGTGCACAAATGCTACTAAAATTCCTGATAAACTTTCTGTAAAAACTTGCCAAACCATGAAAAGATCTTGCCTCAGAAGCACTCCTTGGCATAGGCCATTCAATGATAGACCTTGTTGGCAAGAGACACTTTTTCGCATGACAAGTGTTGTTATTGATGGCAACTAAGACTATACCACTCATCTGCATAACATAATTTATTCATACCAAAAGTCAGAATTAGAATTTATCTAAGTCTGAGAGCTTATAGGGTCCGGTATCTTGGTCGGGATCTCTCTGGTGGGAAATCAGAGTATGTTGCAGATCTAAAGGAGTCATAAGGATTGTCAGGATAATCTAAATCTAGAATCTTAACCTCCGGTGATGAAGGAATCTAACGTTATTTGCATCTAAGTATAGGGTTATAGTTTGACAGTGCAAATAGCATAAGAACAGGCTAACCTTGTAATTGATCTTGGTTCTGGATGAATGGAAGATGTTAGTTAAGTAGTTTGTGATGATTAGTGATAGAAGCCAACATGATTGAAGATTTGTGAGTGCAAGTTTTGGTCCGCATTACAAGTTATGCATGGATTTAGCCAACAGAGCAAAGTCTTCAACAAAATTCTAAGCGTTCTTGAAGCCGACTGAAAAGTGATTGAATATCATATGAGGATATATATAGCCAATGGATTTAAGTGATTTTGGTCTATGTGGATTGTGACTATGGAGTAAAAAGTAGAGATCTATGGTTCAGATGATAGCAGAGCAGTTAAAAGGGTAAAGTGAAGATGAAGTGTATCGAGTCAATATTTTGTGCTTAATCGGAACTGAATCTTTGCATTGGTAGATGCTAATTATCAGTTCAAACACATTGTATATTTCTTTCTATAGCTAGTGAGCCTTCTTTTGAGCAGTGAGCTCTGGGAAGTGAGCTCGAATGCATTTGCATTCCCATTTGTAAAATATTTTTAACAAAGTATCAATCTTTGTGGGTTAACCCCTGCCATGGTTTTTCCCTTAACCAGGTTTCCAAATTAAAAATCTTGGTGTCAAAGTGTGTTATTGTGTTGCTGCTCATATGTTTGTGATTCTTGTTTTTCATGATTAAATTATTGATTTATTGTTAAGTGGTAAAAGGAAGAATTAATTGCATAAAGTATTAAAGTTTTAAGACAACTAATTCACCCTCCCTCTCAGTTGTCTACCCTAATTCCAACAATTTGTATCAGAGCAAGGTTCCTTGGAAAAAGTTTAATAGCTTGAGGAAGATCTAGGAAGGAATGGGCTCACTCAAAAATCAACTTCAATTGGCATTAGAAGATCTTGATCAGTGTAGACCAGAAATAAATGATCTAAAGGAGAACCTAAAAGATGTTGATAATTGCATTGAAATGTTAAAAGACAAACTAAAGAAATCCATGGAAAAGAGAAAGGGGGTATCTACTTCAGTAGATAACAAATTTTACTAAAGAAATTGGCCTGGATGAAGCCTTGAAAGAAAAGACAAAGGAATGTGAGAAGTTGTCAAAAGAACTCTCTCTTCAAAGACTTGAGATGGAATCTAGGGCGATGAGACTAACTAAAGAAATTGAGCAAAGAAAGAAGACTAAAGAAGAATTGAGTCAAACTCTGAAGGAAAGAACTAAAGAATGTAGTAGAATGGATAGAACAATTGGTCATCTCAAATATGATTTGCAAGAATGTAGATACAATGAGGAGGAACTTGAAAGGCAAATTGTTATTCTTAGACATGACCTAGAAGTTGCAAATGAATATAAGGAGAAGTTCAAGATAAGTTCATCTAAACTTGAAGTGCTGCTTGAGAGTTAGAAGAAGGCTAATGATAGGCATGGTCTTGGGTATGAGAAAGGTGAAAGCTCTAGATCTAGACAAAGAAATCCTCAATCAAGGAATGGGAGAAGTAGACCTAGAAGACCTCTGGTAAGAAAGCCCAATGCTCAAAGGTGTCCATCCTTCAATGGAAATTGCTCCAAATGTAATAGATATGGTCATAGAGCTAATCAATGCAGAAGTCAAGTGAATCAAAATGCATCATCATTCTTCAGTCAATGCTTTAATTGTAAGAGGATAGGTCATAAGGCTGAAGAATGTAGAAATAGATCAGAGAATTCTCCTAAGAACAAGCAAGTGTTCAATGGAAGATGCTTTACATGTAACAAGATTGGGCATATTGCAACACATTACAGATCCAAACCTACTCCAACTTGTGATTATTAGACAAATAAGATTGTGTGCTTCAACTGTAACAAATCTGGTCATATTGTAAGATTTTGTAGAAGTAGAAACAATGGAAAGGGAGGTCTAGTACATAGAAAATTAGATGAGTAGAAACAAGACAAGGGCAAAGGCAAAGCTGATGTGAATGAAATCTAGAATGAAATGAACAAGAAATAGGTGAAGAAAGGTGTAATGAACAATTTGTGATGGATTTGCACTTGAATTTGGTACTGGTAATTCCTCTAAGAATTGAATTGGGAGCTCTGGCTCAGGGGAAACTACATTGAAAATCAAATTCCCCTAGCTAGTAAGTGAGTGCCCGAATCTCGCATGATGAGTAAAGGTAAAGTGGGCTATTACAGATTTTCTAAGAGGATTTTCAGAAGAAAAGAAGTGAATATGGCAATTTGAGGAGTAATTAATGAAAAACTACTCAAGAAACAGAGTTATCAGATGAGTTAGGGCAGAGTATTTATTACAAAGATGAATTAGGTTTTGTAAAGGATAAAAAGTCACTTAGTCATGCATTTGAATCACTATGCATTCGAAGGAAACAAGAAGAAGGGCATTTGAGATGCAAATCTAGAGATTGAAGCACGAAGAGCAAATTTAACTGGTAATTGATCAACCCTAACCCCGCGGAAGAAAAAGGTACTTCTCTGTAAATCTTTGAATCTAAAATCTATTGAGATGGCTACACCCCTAGTTGTTGGTATAACTGAAAGACCCCGTTCAAAATTTAAGAAGCACCGTCACAAGTCTATCGAAGTTGAACCTCTTGGTACATTTTCTAGTGTTCCTTATGGGGTTCTGCATGTTGAAGATATTAGGGCATACATACATTGCAATATAGAAGAATTTGGGAATCTGAGACTACTTGAATTGTTTGAAAACCATCTGAAAGATGAGAATTATCAAGTGAAACTAAAATTTGAAACCCTAGAGAGAAAACATTTTCTTCAAGTGATTGAATTTCAGACATTTAATGAAAGTGAATGGGTTTGATATGTGTTGAGCTAGATGCATGATGAATTTATATGGCTTCTAAAACCATTTAAGATCACCAAAAATGTTATTAGGATTATGACTGGGTTGAATTCAACTAGTGGATTACCCATGTTAAAGTCTGTGAAAAACCAAACTGTCACTAATGCAACTGGTGCAAAGTTTGACAAGAGAGCAATGACCATTAATGACATCATAGAATTGGATGTCATGTTTGCATCCATGGTGATTGGCTACAAGGTCTACCACTCCAACAGGGAGAATTCTATCTTCGAAACTGTAATATATGCAACCTATCAAATGTTGAAGGAGAATGTTGATTATGACCTGTGTGAGCTACTACAAAATTAGTTGATTGAGAATCTGAGCAAAATAAAGAAAGATAAGAAAAATACCTTCAAGTATGGTTCCTTGATTATATGCCTATTCTTCTATTTTATGAATGAAGTGCCTGGAGTTCAAGGTGTGCACTAGACATATGATAGGCCAGTAGCATGGCAAATATGAGATCACCTACGCAACCTTGGTGATTCCCAAGCTCAGAAGACAACTATTTGGGATTACTTCAAAAACTTTCAAAGTATGATGCATGCAAGAAAAAGAATCCCTAAGTCAGTTGTGGATAAATATGAGAATGAAATATGCTTTATGGTTGACACTAATTAGTGCCTGATGGAGGCTATGGAACCTAGAATAGTATGGATAATGCCTATTGAATATGAAGTTGATGAGAGAGTCTTGGACATGTATGCTCAACATCTCCTGAGAAAATCAAAAGATACATCTATTGAAAGATTTGGAACATACAAAGAGCTAAGTCTAAAACTACATTTGGAGCTCAGATAGCTAGAGATGAAGAGAAAAGTGCAGAAGCAAGTTGAGATGTATGCTAAGAGCATTGGCATCACAAAAGAAGTTGTAAGAAAGAACAAACAAAGGATTGAAGAGATGAAAAGAAGAATTGAGAAATCTTCAAAAGAAAGGGCAGAAAGAGAGCCATCAGCTACTCCAAAAGTCCCACCTAGCTCTTCAAGAAAAATAAGAAGCTCTGCAACTGTCTCAGAGAAATCCAACTCTATTCCCACTAAGACACCAAAAGCCACACCATCTGGTGAAGGAGGAAAGATGAAGAAAACCAAGGCCACAAGAACCTACAAGAGCACAAAAGATGATGAGGAAACAAAGATAGAAGAAGAAGTTAAAGAGATGAGATCAAAGAGAGCCAAGACTTCAAAGGCTTCTGAGGACTAGCCTTCCGGAAGCAAAAAGGTAAAGAAAAATGCAAGAAACTAGTAAGGTTGCTATGACAATTGATGAAATTGTAAAAACAATTACTGTTCATGGAAATCTAAGGCCTATCAAAGATTATTATGATAATTTTGATGAAGCAAATAAGAAATTTTTGGAAGATGCCACCATCATGTACTTGAATAAATTCAATAGAGCTTTACTAGAAATTTTACAAAAACTTCCTAAAAGTTTAAGGAAAATACTGGAGATAAGGAAGGAAGGCCAAGGCTAAAGATCTAGAACTCAGATAATATGTCCTCTCCACTTTGTGTCCAGTAATGTCCAAAACGGAAGCATATAAAATACTCAAGAGAGTAAAAGATGATTTCAGAAGAAAGGTAAGGATGAGCAAGCTAATGCTTGGGGAAATTGAGGAAATTGCAAAAGAAATAGAGGTAATTTTGAGGAAGGTCCTAGATAAAGATAAATATTATATTGTCTCTAAGGAACAATTTGAAGAAGGTAATCCTATAGTTCTGGAACTAGAAGGAACTAGAAAAGGAAATGATGACAAAGATAATACTCTAGATCCTTCGGAGCAAACCTATGAGGAGACAATTCAGGATGTTGAAAAAGTAAACATCAGTGAGCAACAAACTAACGTTGAAAACTCCTTTGTTCTGAAAGAGGAGCAAATAAACAAAGAATACACAGAGATGGTAGACAAAACTAATGATGCAGGAGATACTCTAACTCCACCTAATCAATCTGGAAAAGGAGATAATATTGCTACTACACAAAGCCCTCCGGAATAGATAGCAAGTGGTGAAGACAAGGAAAATAATTCCCCTGGAAATGACACAGAGAAAGGAAAAGCAAAGGAAGAGAAAGAAGAAGGTAAGAAAGATAAAGCAGAAGAAGATGGTACAAATGTTGATGTACCTAAAAAAATCAGTCCTGATACTAACATTGATAAAACTCAAGGGAAGGAAAGTGGACCAGAAATTGTGGCAAGAGATGCTGCAAAAGCAGTGAAGAACTTTCTAAGTAAAGAAATACTAGAAATTGA
Source organism: Cunninghamia lanceolata (assembly GCA_027924645.1). Classification (NCBI taxonomy): domain Eukaryota; kingdom Viridiplantae; phylum Streptophyta; class Pinopsida; order Cupressales; family Cupressaceae; genus Cunninghamia; species Cunninghamia lanceolata. The sequence continues at coordinate 3,844,663 of BSBN01000236.1, forward strand.
TGAACTAGAACTGATTCAAAGACCAATTCACTTAGCTAATCTCTCTTCGGTCCAAATGATGAAGGTAGCATTGTTTACTCAAGCCAAGGCAAGCAAGAAGATACTGAAATCTCGCATAGAAGATAGTGAGTTGTTGAGTCTTGCATCCGATGTACTAGAGAAGATAACGCCTACCTTCTAGAAGAATCCATCTGACTCTTCCTCAGGACATCTAAAGAATCTTGTAAATTATGTAAGTACACATTTTGAGTCTTTTGAGAAGTCTGCAGAGACTAAAGTCAGGAATGAATTTTTGGATAAGAAACTTAGTGAAATAAAGAGCCTAATAGGGTATGATAGGATAATACTTGGCATCAGTATAAAGAGTATTCAAAATTCTCTAAGTGATAGAGGTGATATATACAAATTTTGTTTATCCTGGCCCAAAGTCAGTAAGGATATTGAGAAGAAGATAAAGGAGCAAGAACAAAAATTGTCAAATCTATCTCAAAATTTTGATCCTTTAACAGTTTCTCCTATAAGTCAGGAATGTCAAGTAATCAACTTGACCGATGAAATAAAGAAGCTTGTTAAAGAAAAAGGAAATATTGTGAAGAGAATGTGTGAGCTCCTGGGATTGATTGCCCTGAAGTTAGAAATAATGTTTAATGCATTATTAGAGGCTTAAGCTGTAGTTCAAACAAGTGATCCTTTAGATCTGACAAAGGAAAAAGCATACTCATTTCTTCTAAGTGGACACATTTCAATTTGGGATGGCATGAAAAGAAGTTGGGCCTCTAAACTTGAGCAATTGAAAAATAGTTTTGTAGATATTCTCAAGTTCATGTAAATATAACTTAATGATTGGGTGTACATATGTGGCACTGTAAACAAATTTTTTTTTTGATAATTTTGGCTTGCAGACCCCATCCTTTGCCATTGATGTCAAAGGGGGAGTGAAGAACAATGAAAAATGAGGAATCCATCAAAGGGGCAGTTTCAGAATCAGTAGAAAGCATAGGAGTATCGAGTAAGGGGGAGTAACACTTAGTCATTTTTCACTAAGTGTTGCCATCAATGCTAAATGGGGAGATTGTTGGCAAGAGACACTACTTCGCATGACAGGTGTTGTCATTGATGACAACTAAGACTATTCCACTCATCTGCATAACATAATTTGTTCATACCAGAAGTCAGAATTAGAATTTATCTAAGTCCAGGAGCCAAATATAGAGCATGTGATAGGGTCTGGTATCTTGGTCTGGATCTCTCTGGTGGGAAATTAGAGTATGTTGCGGATCTAAAGGAGTCATAAGGATTGTCAAGGCAATCTAAATCCATAATCTTAACCTTCGGTGATGAAGGAATCAAAAGTTATTTGCATCTGAGTATAGGGTTACAGTTTGACAGTGCAAACAGTAGAAGAACAGGCCGACCTTGTAAATGATCTTGGTTTTGGATGAATGGAAGTTATCAGTTGAATAGTTTGTTATGATCAGTGATAGAAGCCAACATGATTGATGATTTGTGAGTAAAAGTTTTCTTTTACATTACAAGTTATGCATGGATTTATCCGATAGAGCAGAGTCTTCAACAAAGTTCTAAGTGTTCTTGAAGCTGACTAAAAAGTGATTGAATATCATGATGTAGATATATATAGCCAATGGATTTAAGTGATTTTGGTGTGTGTGGATTGCGACTATGGAGTAAAAAGTAGAGATATGAGGTTCAAATGATAGAAGAACAGTAAAAAGAGTAAAGTGAAGATGAAGTGTATCAAGTCAATATTCTATGCTTAACCAGAACTGAATCTTTGCATTGGTAGATGCTAATTATCAGTTCAAACACATTGTAATCTTCTTTCTATAGGTAGTGAGCCTTTTGTAGGTAGTGAACCTTCTTTCGAGCAATGAGCTCTAGGCAGTGAGCCCGAATGCATGTGCATTTCCATTTGTAAAATGCTTTTAACAAAGTATCAATCTTTGTGGGTTAACCCCCACTGTGGTTTTTCCCATAACCAGGTTTCCACGTTAAAAATCTTGGTGTCAAAGTGTGTTATTGTGTTGTTGCTCATATGTTTGTGATTCTTGTTTTTCATGATTAAATTATTGATTTATTGTTAAGTGGTAAAAGGAAGAATTAACTACAGAAGGTATAAAGTTTTAAGACAACTAATGCAACCCCCCCTCTCAGTTGTCTGCCCTAATTCCAATAGCCCTCACATTCTCTAGGTCCATCTTAAGACCTTCCTCTAAGACAACAAATCTCAGGTATACTAACTCCTTCTTTGCAAAGCTACATTTCTTTAGATTGATCAACAACTTCTCCTCCCTCAACTTCTCCAAAACACTTCTAATATGCATCATATGCTTATCCCAGGTCTTACTAAAAATTAAAATATCATCTAAATAAATAATAACAAAACTTCCCAAAAATTCTTTCAATACCTCCTTCATGAGCCACATGAATGTGCTCAGTGCATTGGTTAGCCCAAATGGCATGACTAACCACTTATAAAAACCTTCTTTTGTCTTGAAGGCTGTGTTCCACTCGTCTCCTTCTCTGATATGGATCTGGTGATACCCACTCTTCAAGTTAACCTTTGTGAAGTACTTGGCTCCACTCAAAGAGTCCATTATGTCATCCATTCTAGGCAATGGAAATCTGTACTTGATCATGATCTTATTGATGGCTCAAGAGTCTATACACATTATCCACTCTCCATCTTTCTTTGGTGCTAGTACTGTAGGTACCACACATGGACTTAGGCTCTCTCTTATCAATCCCTTCCTCAACAACTCCTGAACTTGTCTATTCAACTCTTCACTCTCTACTGGAGTCATTCTATGGGCTGTCTTATTTGGCAAACTAGCTCCTAGTATCAAATCTATTTGATGACGTATCTTCCTCACTGGTGGTAAACCTTCTAGTACATTATCAGAGACAATATCTTGAAATTCTTTCAACATTTTCAAGAATTCTGTTGGTACATCTTCATATTTCTCTTGACTAATCCTAGGAATCAATGCAAAGTAATGACGCTCATGCTTCATACCCTCCAAAAATTTTCTACCATCTACCAACCAAATTCTAGTAGTACTACATACCTTTTCTTCCACCTCCTTCAAGGGCTTCAACTTATGACAAACTCCATCCTTTGTTAGGGAGTATGTGTTTTCCCAGCCATCAAGGACATCGCTCCTATCATACTGCCATGGCCTCCTCAATAACATATGACATGCATCCATCGGTATGATGTCACACAAAACCTCATCATGGTAGTCACCAATCTTGAACTTAACTAAACACTGCTCATTGACCAAAGCTCTATGGTCCTTCTGTAACCATGCAATCTGATATGGGTGCAGATGCTTTCTTCTTGCCAACTTCAACTTGTCAACCATCTCCTTTGAAACAAGATTATTAGTACTTCCACTGTCAATAATAATATCACAACACTTGCCTTCACATTTGTACCTTGTGTGGAATAAAATCTTCCTCTGATTGGGTTCTTTCTCCTCATTCAACAAAGTTTTTCTGACAACTCCCCTTTCAGCATCTTCAGAGCACTCAAATTGCGCATCTTCATCAACATGTGCAACTCATGAATTACCTTCAAGTATTCTATTTCTCCTTCCTTGATGTTGTGGACACACAAATGCTCAATGTCCTTCTTCTCCACATTGGAAACAGGTTCCTCTGAAACCTCCTCTTCTAGGTCCTTGCCTAGGTCTACCTCTTCCTCTTCCTCTTTGCTCACCATTGTTTTGGTCACAAGGGCAGTAGCTATTATCTCCTCTCTAATTTCGACTGGTGCCAACTTCTTCACTTTTGTTTGAATCTTCATTTTGGCCCCCATATGGTCTTCCACCAGTCCTTCCACCTTGACCTCTTCCCCTTTGCTTGTTGTCAAATCTTTTATTCATCTTCTCTTCCACCTTTAGAGAAAACTGGTATGCATCTTCTATGGTGGTCATTCTGACCAGGATTAGCGCCTCTTGAATATTTGGCCTCAAACCATTAATGTAATGGGATACCTTCTCCTTGTTGGCCTCTGCATGACCGGCTCTGATAGTAATATTATAAAACTCTTCTGTATACTCCTTAACAGACTTCTTGCCTTTCTTCAATCCTTGTAGCTTCTTCAACAACTCCATCTCATAGTCCACATGAATAAACTGCTTCTTTAGTTTCTCCACCATCCGATCCCATCTAGTTATCTTTCCTTTTCCTCTTCTATTCCTCTTTAACTGAACCTCCTTCTACCAAATACTGGCATGGCCCTTCAATTTTGTTTTTTCAAACTTGACCTGATCTAGGTCTTCCACATCTTCATACTCAAAATATTCCTCCATGTCATTGATCCAATCAATAAGTTATTCTAGATTCAAATCTCTAGAATATGTAGAAACTTCAATCCTAAGCCTCTTTCCAAACTTAGAAATTGCCCTCAACAACCTAACTTTTGTAGGATCTCCTGCAAATTCTTGTTCTTCCTCAAATAGCTCCTCTTCTACTTCATCCTTGCTTTCTTCTCTTGTTCTTGGTTCAAACCCTCTTCGCAGCTCCTCTTGCAATGCATCAATTTGTCTTTGCAGGGCTCTAAAACCCTATTCCATCAAAATATTCCTCCCAATATGATTTCTTCTTAGAGGCATCTTGATATCCACAACAAACCCACAACCTTAGGTCCTAGTGCAAACTAGCTCACAGTCAGCGATCTGTCTACACACTCAGTAACCCTTACTCTAATACCACTTGATGAAGGGGGTAAATCATAAAACACACAACAACAGAAATTGTACATAGCAAATAGAACTTTCTTTTATTGATTTGGACAACTTATTACATTACAGAAGCTCAAATACATTCAGAGGAATCAACCTGCCACATGCTGCAACACATTACAGCTTCCTATCACAAGACTCTGGAATCATGTGCCTTCTATAGCCCCAAATCAGCTAGGGTTTCTATTTTCCTATCTATTCTTGACTCGACACTTTCCCCCTTAACTCCACTACTACCTAGGGTTCCAAACAATGGTTATTAATAGCCTTTTTGGCAGCCAACAACCTAATTTCAAAATTGCATCTCCCTCCAAAAATAGGTCAAATTCTGAGAGTTATAACCTTTGATCTGAGTGTCTGATTGATGAACTGTTTTAAGCACTAGAAAGCTCATGGAGTGCTCTATGCACTAAGAACCAACTCTTCCAGTTCTAGCCATTTTTGAGCCTGTACGAGGCCATTTAGTGCCTTAAACCTAAGTTTGAATAATTTTCAGGCATTTTTTACGAAACCAAAACTTTAATATCTTTCAGCTCACAAATGATCTTTGCTTGATTCCTTCACCAAAAGTCTTATTTTTCAATTACGAAGCTTCCTATAAATTTTTGCTTCAATCTATGCTCAAATACAAACTTTCCTAAAATAGCAGGTTGCTATTTTTAGCAGTTTGGAAAAACTAAAAGTTCTACATCATTATTCAAGCGATTATGGAACCAGAACCATAAATTTTGAAAATAAATGGAAAGAACGTCGATGATTTTGAATCACATCTTTTTTTTGGTGATGCAAGATTGCCCTTACACCACTAGATGCTCCTGCATCAAAGATAGAAGGTAGGAATCCATCTTACCATACCAAGCCCTTGGTGCTTGTTTAAGGACATAGATAGATTTCCTTAGCATACATACTAAGAATGAATTGTGAAGAAACCATGGTGGCTGTTCCATGAGATCTCCTCCTCAAGGTCTCCATGAAGAAAGGCACTCTTTACATCCATTTGATGTACTAACCACCCATGTGTTGCAGCTATAGCAAGTGTGAGTCTGATTGAAGTTATCTTTGCAACATGTGCAAAGGTCTCTATGTAGTCAATTCGTGCAACTTGAGAAAAACCTTTTGCAACAAATCATGCTTTGTACTTGTCAACTAACCCATCTGCTGCATATTTAGTCTGATATATCCATTTACATCGAACTACTTTTCTTCCCTTAGGAAGAGAAGCTAAGTCCCAAGTGTGATTTCTGATTAAGGAATCATATTCCTCATTCATGGCAACATCCCACTCAGGTATGCCTGATGCTTCTTTAAATGTTTGTGGATCAGACACTGAAGCAAAGAAAGCATGAGTTTCCCCTTGAAATTCTGTCTGATTCTATTTGTTATCTGCAGTAGTTTGTACCCAAGAATCTACTTGTGAAGATCTTGATGTGGGTGAGTTTGGTGAAAATATATTAACTTCTAATTCAATCCCTAAACTTGATGAAGATGAATGCTCTGTATCATCACTATGTGAACTAGAAGAAGAAGAAGAACTAATTTCTTAACTATAAGACTGTTGCAAATGATATGATCTATCAAAGGTATTTTCATGATCTGGAGAATCAATAGTATGTCGAGGAATGTCAAGAACTGTTTCAAGGGGTGTTTCTTGAAACTTGACACTTCGCTCGATGAACAACTCATGTGTGCTTGGGTGTAGTAGATGATAGCCTTTAACACCTTTTGGATATCCAACAAAGATACAAGGTTTGGATTGTGCATCCATTGCCTTGCAATGTTCTTTAGGAATGCGAGCCATAGCAGGTGAACCAAAAACTCTGAAGTGATCAACTGTCGGTTTCCATCCTTTCCAAGCTTCAAAGGGGGTGATTCCTTTTAAGACTTTATGAGGAACTCTATTCTAAATGTAACATGCACAATTGATAGCTTCAGCCCAATAAGATGGTGTCAACCTTTTAGAATGAATCACACAGTTTGCCATCTCCTTTAAAGACCTATTTTTACGTTCTCCTACACAATTTTTGTTGAGGGGTATATGGAACTGTGCATTGTAAATCTATCCCTTCTACTATGTAAAACTATTCAAAAATATTATTAACATATTCTCTGCCATTATCTATCTAAAGAATCTTGACGACTTTCCTTGACTATTTTTTGGCTAAAGCTTTGAAATCTTGAAAAGAATCAAACACTTCTAATTTTTGCCTAAGGAAGTAGAACCATGTAAAATGTGAGAAATCATCAATAAATGTGAGAACATATCTAGCCTTTGTAAAAGAAGGATGTGGAAACACTCCTGAGACATCGCTATCAACAAGTTCTAAGACTTGTTCTACCCTCCTAGTTTCTCTTTTGTCAAACTTAGCTTCAGGATGCTTACTAAGTGCACATCCTTCACATAGTCCTTTAGAAAACTTGACTTTTGGTAGTCCATTAATCATTTTTTGTTGTCGTAGTTGTTCAAGATAATGGTAGTTAAGGTGGCCAAGCTATTCATGCCATAATTTACTAACCGCATCTGAATGAGTTAGTAGTGCCTTTGGAGAAATATCTGTAGCAAAACTTGAGAAGGTATACAATCTGGATTGATGATTGGCTTCCCCTATGACAACTAAGTTATTACTTTGTAATTCTCTTATCTCAACTAAATTTGGAGAGAAATGAACTCTCAATCCCTTCCCTAAGTGTGTTATTTGATACACTAAAAGGAGATTAGTTGATAGCGAAGGTACACTAAGAACTTTTGAAAAAATCCCTCCTTCGATTTCAACAGACCCTCTCCCTTTAACCAATGCTGGGGTATCATCACCTAAGTTGACTGAAGATATTCTGGATGGCTCTAAGGATGTAAATACAACCTAAGAAGAACCCATATGGTGAGTAGCACTAGAATCAATAATCCATGATGGAGATGAAGATGATACAACAACTAGAGCTTTGCCTTTTGATTTCTCTTTGTCCTTATTATTATCCTGAGTTGATGTAGATGCCTTGATAGAATCAAGTAGCCCAATGTTATTCTTTTTTAGAATATTTGAGAGACTTTCAATTTGCTTCCTCATGCATTTATGTTCATCATGCCCTATTTTTTTACAAAAGGCACATATTATCCTCTTTGTAATGTGCTTACTTTGTTGAGAAGATTTATCCTTTTTGATATCATCAATTTTATCTTCTTTCTTACTACCCATGTCCTTCTTAGTGTTTTTCTTCCCATTTGAAGTTTGTGGTGTTGGATTAGCTATAGACAACTGAGAGGGTGGGGGGGTGAATCAGTTGTCCCTTATTTACAAATTTTCTTCCTTTAATCTGTCTTTACCACTTATAATCAAATTAATGAAATAAAGATTTCAGCATCACATAAGAAGAAATATAAATAACACAATTGACACCAAGATTTTTGATGTGGAAACTCGGTTAAGGGAAAAACCACGGTGGGGGTTAATCCACAAGAATTAATACCCTGTTAAAAGTATTTGCAAATGGGAATGCACATGCATTCAAGCTCATTTCCCTAAGCTCACTGCTCAAGTGGAGGCTAACTACCTACAGAAAGGATTATAAGAGATTTACAAAGATTTTGAACTGGTAAGATGCATCTACCAATGCTAGAGATCAGTTCTGGTTAAGTGCAAATACTGACTTTGAACACTTCATCTTTATTCTGCTCTTCTCTCTATTCTACTTTCATTCAGATATCAGATTTCTACTCCTTTTTCACATACACCCTTTTTCGCTTGCACACCTCATAAATATCCACAATCATTGGCTATATATATCCTTATCTTCAATTGTAATCACTTGCCAGTCGGCAACAACACTACTTTGAACTTTTTAAGAAAGGTTTGTTCTGTCGGCTAGATCCATACACTAATATTGATGCCTACCAAAATAACACATGTAGATAATCATACATGTCAGCCACTAACATTCTATCTCATACACAGTTCATTAAAACACTTCTATTGGGTCCGCACATGGATTGACATAAGTCTGCCTGTTCTTCACTAAACTGTTCTATCATAATAGGATCTAGTATTTTGATGCTCATAACTTTTGATCCCTTTACACCGGAGGCTAAAAACTTGGATTTAGATTGTCCTTGTGTCCCTTTACACTTCTTCAGATCCCCAACACATAAATATTAATTGGAGAGATCCACTGACCAAAATACTAGACTCTGCTATATACTCTATTTCAAGCTGCCAGACTTAGATAGATTATCATTCTAACTTCCGGTATGATCAAACACTATATTGCGGATGTGTGGAACAATATTTGTTGCCATCAATGACAACACCTATTAATGCTATGCAATGTCTCTTGCCAACAATCTCCCCCTTTAGCATTGATGGAAACACTTAGTGAAAAATGACTAAGTGTCTTAGAGCTACTCCCCCTTTTTTTGTACCTATGAGTCCTTCTCTTGATTTGGTGCTCCCCCTATGCTGAATACCTCATTTTTCACTATCCTTCACTCGCCCTTTGACATCAATGGCAAAGGGTGGGGTCCGCAAGTCAAAATTCTTCAAAAAATTTGTATACTACCGCATATGTCAAACAAATCGTCAAATCTTATTTACATGAAATTGAGGATGTCTATAAAACTAGTTTTTAATTGCACAATTTCAAAGGCCCAAGTGCTCTTCATTCCATCCAAGAGTGAGATGTGCCCACTCAACAAAAATGCATATGCTTCTGCCTTTACTAGATCTAGAGGATCACTTGTCTAAAGTGCATTCTAGGCTTCAGATAAGGTATTATGCATGGATTCCAACTTGGGGGCAATCAATCACCGGAGTTCACACATCCTCTTCATTGTAGTTATTTTCTCTTTCTCAAGTCCCTTTATTTCATCTGTCAAGCTAATGACCTGACATTCTTGGCTTATAGGAGAGGCAATTCGAGGATCAAAATTTTGAGATAGAACTGATATTTTCTGTTCTTGTTCCTTTATCTTTTTCTCAATATCCTCATTGACTTTAGTCCATGATAGGCAAAACTTATATATATCTCCTCCATCACTTAGAGCATTTTGAATGCTCTTTATGCTAAAGCCTAGTATCAATCTATCACTCCTTATCAGATTCATAACCTGACTGAATTTCTTATTCAAAAATTCTTTCTAAACCTTTGCCTCCGCAAACTTTTCAAAAGACTCAAAATGTGAGTTTACAGAGCTTACAAGATTTTTCAAATGGCTAGAGGGGGAATCATTTTGATTCTTTTGATAGATTGGCCTTAGTTTCTCTAGAATTCTGGTTGCAAGCCCCAGTAGCTCATTGTCCTCCATGTGGGACTTTAACATCTTTTCTTTGGCCTTTACTTGCATGAATGATACTATTTTCATTAATTGTATTGGAGAGAGGGCATTCGGATTGGCCAGACCTTGAAGTAGTTTAGGTTCATCAAGCCCCATCACTTCTTTTTCTAAAAGAACTTTCACTACATCTATAGTGTCTCTTGCAGCCATTACAGAACCATCCTTTTGCTCATCTAATTTCTCAATATTTTCTTTAGGTGCTTCAGCATTTGCACCATCTTCTTCTTCTTTACCTTTGTTTCCTTTTTCTTCCTCTTTTTTTGTTTTACTCTTCTCTGTTGGTTCACCACTGGTTGCCTAATCTAGAGGGCTCTATGTGGTAGCTATATCCCTTTCCTTTTTAGAGTGATCAAGTGGTGGAGTAACTCCTTCATTAGTCATTCTATCTAACATACCTATATCCTCCTGATTGACTTGTTCCTCTTCCTAACCTTCTCTAATAGTTGGATTTGATGAATCAAGTCCATCATTGGTCTCCTCATAGATTGGTTCTAGAGAATCTAGAGTAGTACTTTGGTCATCAATTCTCATGTTAGATTCTTCTTCAGGAGCTTCTTGTTTTGGAGTAGGAGGATTGTCTTCTTCCACTTATTTTTCTAAAACAATATAGTATTTTTTTTGTCCAAAGCTTTTCTCAGAATTTCCTTTGCAATTTCCTCAGTCTCACCAAGCATTAGCTTGTTCATCCAGACCTTGCTTCTAAATTTATCCTTGACTTCTATGAGGATTCTATTTGCTTCTTTTTTGGTCATTATAGGGCATAAGGAAGAGAGAACATACTCTCTGAGTTCCATGTCTTTTTCTTTGGCTGCTTCTTTCCTCATTTCCATTACCTTCCTCAAACTTTTAAGAAGTTCTTGCAATATTTCCAACAAGGCTCTATTGAACTTATTTAGATATATGATAATGGCATCTTCTAAAACTTTCTTATTTGCTTGTTCAAGGTTATCATAGTAAACTCTGATAGGTTTTTAATTTCCATGAACAGTGATTGTTTTTATAATTTCATCAATAGTCATGGCAACCTTATCGGATACTTGCTTTTTACTGTCCCTCATGCTTCCGGATGGTTGATTTTCAAAAATCTTTGAAGTTTTGGCCTTTTTGGATCTTATTTCTTTCACTTCTTCATATGTTTCTATCTCCTCATTATCTTGTGTACTCTTGTGGGTTTTTGTTGCCTTGGTTTCCTTCCTTTTCCCTCCTTCACCGAATGGAGTGGCTTCCAGCTTCTTAGTGGACTTGAGTGGCTTAGCAGGAGTTGCAAAACTCCTTGTCTTCCTTGGGGCTTCCAGGGGAATTATAGACTCACTTTTTGCCTGCTCAAAATTTTTCCTTATCTTTTCAATCCTTTGTCTATTTTCTTTCACTTCTTCTTTTGTAATCCCAATGCTTTCTACATACATCTCCACTAACTTGTATACCTTTCTTTTTGTTTCTGATTGTCTAAGTTCCACATGCAACTTTAAGCTTAGTTCTTTATATGTTCTAAACTTTTCAACAGAGGTGCCTTTAAGTTTGTTCAGGAGATGTTGAGCATACATGTCTAGAATTTCCTCATCCACTTCATAGCCCATTGGCATTGTCCAAACTATCCTTGGTTCTATAACTTCCATCAAACATTGATTTGTGTCTACCATAAAACATATTTCATTTTCATACTTTTCAACAATTGAATTAGGAATTCTTTCCCTTGCATGCATCAAGGTCTAGAAGTTTTTGAAGTAACCTTGGATAGTAGTCTTTTGTGTTTGGTTATCGCCACGACTATGTAGATGATCCCTAATTTTCCATGCCAGTGGCCTATTAGATGTCCATTGTATACCCAGAACTCCTGGAAGTTCATTCATGAAGTATAAGAAAATACATATCACCAAGGAGCCATACTTGAAAGAATTTTTCTTGTCCTTTTTTATTTTGTTCAGGTTTTCTAGTAGTTGGCTTTGTAGAAGCTCACATAAGTCATAATCCACATTTGCCTTTATCATCTGATATGCATCATAAATAGTTGTTCTAGAAACTGAGTTCTCCCTGATGGAGTGGTAAATCTTATACCCAACTACCATGGAAGCAAACTTGACATCCAGATCAGTGATGTCATTGATAGTAATAGCTCTTCTATTAAATTTTTCTCTGGTTATATCAGTTATTGTTTGATTTTTCACAGTCTTAAGCATGGGTTGCCCACCAATTGCATTCAGTCTAGTCACAATTTGGAGTACATCTTTTGTAATCTTGAACAGCTTCAACAACCACATAAACTCATCATGTATCCAACTCAATACATACCTAACCCATTTTCTTTCATCAAAAGATGGAAATTTAATAACTTATATGAAGTGTTTATTTTCTAGGGTTTTATATTCTGGCTTCAATTGGTGATTGTCATTCTGCAAGTGGTTTTCAAATAAATACAGTGGTTTCAGATTTCCAAATTCCTCTATATTGTAGTGAATGTACTTGCCCTAATATCTTTGACATGTAAAACCCCATACGGAACTCCAGAAAATGCACCTAGAGGCTCAACCTCTACAGATTTGACTGGATGCTTCTTGCACTTAGGACGAGGCCTTTTAGTAACATCTACCACTAGAGGTGTATCCATTTGCAAAAATTGAGAAAAGATTTTGCAAAAAAGAGAAAATACCTTACTACACAGATTAGGGTTTTTGCTTGGAAATCCTTTTCTCGCTTCCAACTCTTGAGAATTCTTAGCTCTAATCTTGTCCACTTCTTTCTTCTTGATTTCTATTGATGAAAAGTGTTTGAAATGAGGATTGAATGACCCTTTTAAGCTTCGCATCACCTAATTTTCCTTTGTAATAAATGCCCTGCCCTAGCGCATCCGGTTGCTCTATTTTTAAGTAGTCTTTTCATGTAATGTTTTGTATATTGCCATATTCATCTCTTTTCTTTCAGAAATCCTTCCACATGGTCTGAAACAATCCAAGATCTCTTTTCTTACTGTGCCAGATCTAGGCACTTACTTACGAGCTAGGGGAATTTGATTTGTAATGTTGATCCCCCTGAGCCAAGACTTCCAACTTAATTCTCGGAGGAATTATCAACACTGGATTGTGGTGCCGATTCATTACTATCATTCATAATGGTTTTCCTGACCCATATCTTGTTTGATTTATCCTAAGTCTCATTCGTATCAATTTTTTCTTTGCCTTTTTCTTGTCTTTGTTCATCTGATTTTCTATTTACCGGACCTCTTCTTCCATTGTCTTTACTTCTGTAGAATCTTGCAATATGACCAGATTTATTGCAGTTAAAGCATACAACATTTCTTTTCTAATTTTCTCTTGATCTGCACTGATTAGTCATATGTCTAAACCCATTGCAAACAAAGCAGTAACCATTGAAGGAATTGCTAATTCTTCTATTATTGGGATTATTCATTGTCATACTTCTGCATTCATTTGATCTATGACCATACCTATTACACTTGAAGCATTGACAATAGAAGGATGGACCATTTTGGTTTACTATGTTTCTGCACTGAGTAGCTCTATGACCAAATTTGTTGCAGTTGAAACAATTTCCATTGAATGATGGATATCTTTGAGCATTTTGTTGTCTTACCTGAGGTTTTCTAGGTCTGTTTCTCCCATTCTTAGGTTGAGGATTTCTCTGTCCAGATATGGAGCTTTCACCTTTCTCATATCTAAGACCATACTTGTCATCAGCCCTTTTCTATCCTTCAAGTAGTGCTTCAAGTTTAGCTAAACTGATTTTGAACTTCTCCTTGTATTCATTTGCAATATCTAAGTCATGTCTGAGAATGACTATTTGCCTTTCAAGTTCTCTCTCATTGCCTCTACTTTCTTGCATATCAGACTCTAGAGAGTTGTCTATTCCATCCAATCTGCAACATTCTTTAGATCTTTCTTTTAGTTTATGTTTCAGATCTTCTTCAATCTTCTTACTATCTTCACTTTCTTTGGTTTGCCTCATCACCCTAGATTCCATTTCAATTTTTAGAATAAATTCTTTTGAGAGATTTTCACATTCTTTTGTTTTTTCTTCCAAAGCTTCATTCAAATCATTTTCTTCAGGTAAACTAGATAGCTACAAAAGTAGCTCCTTTTTTCTTTGCATAGATTTCTTTATTTTATCTTTTAATATTTCAATGGTGTCATTAGCATCTTTAAGTTCACCTCTCAGATTACTAATTTCTGTTTTAGATTGAGCAAGTTCTTCTAGGGCTGATTGAAGAACTCTTAATGAACCCATTTGAAACTTCTTCCAAGATCTTTTCCTTAAACTGATAGGCTTTTGTAAGGATCCTTTCTCTGATACCAATTGTCGGATTAGGTCTAGACAACTGAGAGGGGGGGGGTGAATCAGTTGTCCCTTATTTACAATTTTTCTTCCTTTAATCTGTCTTTACCACTTATAATCAAATTAATGAAATAAACAATTTAGCGTCACATAAGACGAAATATAGATAACACACTTGACACCAAGATTTTTGATCTGGAAACCCAGTTAAGGGAAAAACTATGATGGGGGTTAACCCACAATAATTAAGACCATGTTAACAATATTTACAAATGGGAATGGACATGCATTTGGGCTCACTGTCCCAAGCTCACTGCTCAAGTGGAGGCTAACTACCTACAGAAAGGACTACAAGAGATTTATAGAGATTTTGAACTGGTAAGATGCATCTGCCAATGCTAGACATTAGTTTTGATTAAGTGCAAATATTGACTTTGAACACTTCATTTTTATTCTACTCTTCTCTCTATTCTGCCTTCATTTGGATATCAGATTTCTGCTCCTTTTTCACATACACCCTTTTTCTCTTGCACACCTCCTAAATATCAACAATCATCAGCTATATATATCCTTATCTTGAATTGCAATCACTTGCCAATCAGCAACAACACTTTGAACTTTTTAAGAAAGGTCTGTTATGTCGGCTAGATCCATACACCAATATTGATGCGTACCAAAAATAACACATGTAGATCATCATACATGTTGGCCACTAACATTCTATCTCATACATAGTTCATCAAAACACTTCTATTGGGTCCGCACAAGGATTGACATAAGTCTGTCTGTTCTTCACTAAACTGTTCCGTCATAATAGGACCTGGTATTCTAATGCTCATAACTTTTGATCTCTTTATCACCAGAGGCTAAAAACTTGGATTTAGATTGTCCTAGTGTCCCTTTACACTTCTTCAGATCTGCAACACATAAAGATTAACTAGAGAGATTCGTTGACCAAAATACTAGACTTTGCTATATACTCTATTTTAGGCTTTCAGACTTAGATTATCATTCTGACTTCTAGTATGATCAGATATTGTACTATGGATGTGTGGAACATTCTTAGTTTCCATCAATGACAACACCTATCAATGCTATGCAATGTCTCTTGCCAACATGTGGCTTGTCATTCCTTACAATTAGAGCTTGAGGCTTCATAGACATCAAAGAACCCATATGAATTAGTTTCTCTTGTTCCCTTGTGAGATCAGAAATGAATTTATCTAGAGTTGGCATTTTCCATCATGCTCCAAGAGCACTTTTAGTAGAATAGAAATTTGATAGAAACACAGAAAATTCTGGACCTAATTTGGAAAGTATAGAAAGGATTAATTGATCCTCTTTCTTATCAATTCCACAATCTTTTAACTGTAACTTTAAAGATTTAAACTTTGTGAAGAAATCTTCTAAAGTTGAGTAATTTCTAGGACTAAGACCTCAAAGGTGATTTTCCAATTCATAACTTCTGAGTTCATCAATTTTTTCAAATAGTTTGTCTAAAGTATCCCACACTTCATTAGGTGTAGTTAAGTTTTCAACATGAAACAATAATTCTGGAGATAGATTTAAACATAGAATACCAAATGCTTGATCACATTTGTTGAAAAACTTTTCTTTCTCTTTAGATGAATTAGGTTCTTTTTTTGTTCCCATAGTTATCCTATATAGTCCCTTATTTTTTAGCACAAGACCAACTTTAATCTTCCAATCTTGATAATTAAAAGGTGTTAGTGGAGGAATAGGAATTGTAGACTCCATGATGCCTTTTAGTCATGCAGATTGTAGATGTAGAAAACTTGAAAGAGAAATAGAGAAAGTGAAAGTGAGATGTGGAAAAGGTAACACTCTCATAAAAAACACTTCCCTAAGAAGTGTGCAATATGAACACACAGTTTTCCCTCGTTGATTATTTGTAGTTTCCCCCCCAAATTGCTCAATTTATTAAAGAAGATTTTTTGTCACTCTAAACTAACATGCACAGGCACTTTATAATAATAGTGCATTAATAGGATAGAATGATAGAGGATGAAAAATTAGGCACTTTTGCCTTTTGAACGACTCGATTACGACATCGTATGCAAAAGTTATAGCCTTTACAATTTTTTGCATATGCAAAACAAATACAACTTCAAAAAGAAAATTCAATATGCTTGAAAATAAAAATTTTGCAAACTAATATTTGGAGGAAAAAAAAAATGATAGGAGAAAAGTTAAGCCCCCTATGGTAGAGTGTGACCAAGGGCTTAAAAACCATATGACCAGGGGCTTATTGTTAAAATTTTTGTGCCCCCCCTTTCTATTTTTCCTCTTTGTTGATGTTCACCCCCCCAAGTTTCTTATGTCAGAAAAAGTAACAAAAAATCCCATGAATAGTGCTACGGAAGTCCTCTTTAAACTTGACAATTGTCATAGTTTATGAAGATACTTTTGAATTCCACCACCTGCCTTTTTTTAAACTGATTTCTCTCTATTTTCCTACCTAGAAATTCAACATGTGCTCCATGGTTTGGCGTGAGGAATGAGCATACTCCATTGACTGAGGAAATGGCTAAAATGCTACTAAGAGGTGGCATTGACTTGCTGTTGAATGGGCAGTGACTGGCACAGGTTGGACAGTGTGTTGCTGAGAGGTTCGGGCGACGCCGTTGATGAGAGGGACAACCCTCTTCAAGGTGTCGACTGAATGCAGTGACTGGGGCTATTTTGGCCTCCTTTGATGAGGTGACCAATGCAAATGCAAGGATGATTTCAGCCTAGTTTTATGAGGTACGAACCAGATATAAATTGGCCACTGTGTGAGGCAGGAATACCATATAAAAAAATGCACTGATTGAGGCTTTCTCAGTAATGATTCGACCCCACTATGGTGAGAGTTGATGAGCTCTGCCAATGATGATTATGACCTACAAAAACAAACCCATTTCAAATGTGCTTTGAAACAAAATTTTACTTCCTCGATATGCAGTGATAGAAGGCCAGATTGAGCCTAGCGTGTAAGAGAAGTTGTAGAGATTCACCAATGGAGATGTAATCAACGAGCAAACAATTTGACACTATTCCACTTTCTCTGATACTATGTTTGAGCGGAAGTCTAAGATCATGGAAATAGAAATCAAACACAAATGCAATGTATTGAAAATGAACTAAATTGGTTTACAACCAAATAGGTATAAATAGGTGAAGCTTGAGGAACAAGTCTCCATGAGAATAGGAAAGGTGGCGAAAATGGAACCAAGAGAATAGCTCAAGGTTCAACCTCCCTCAAATGTAGTGGTGATGTGTTGAATATGAGGCAACACATCTACTAACAACTCATAGAGTGGAATTAGTCTTTCCACGTGAGGAAAACCGCCTAACTATGGTTATGTTAGGAATAACTCATGTGAGTAATACACCAACAATTCCTATAACTAGTTAGGGTGGTTAATTCACGAGAATGTAAGGCTATAAAAGCCATATATCAAATTTGTAAAAATGAGAGCAATCCATTGTAATATATATCCATTTATTCTACATCTTCATCTTTTTCTCTATCCTTATTCAAACTCATGCTCAAGCATTCTCATGTGGTGGTTCTTTTCTTGGTTTGATCCTCAAAGACTGTAGCTTCATAATGGCTCCTTGTGTCTATCCCTACATGGTATTAGAGCTGGAATCAAGGAGCTTTATGCCCATATTGGAGAATTGAGTTGTTGGAGAAAGAGATTAAAGAGGCATCAACCTAAGCATTATTTCTGCATTTTCACAATATGGTCAATTATTATTTTTTTGGCGTTTAAAATTTTATCAAAATTTTCATTTCGCCTTAGATCACCCTACTTATCTACACAAAGACACCAGGCCACTTGGGACTTTTTTTGTGGAGGCAAGTTTAGTCAAAATCCCTCTTATTGGAGGTAGTGCATTCACATATCCTTGTGTGGTTGTCTTGGAGGCTTGTAACCCTAGATTTGTGGCCGAATCCACCACCTTATGAATGATCCAAGGCACAAATCCAATCCAGAGCGCTTGGAGTGCATATACACTTTCGAGTACTCATCTTCAAATATGTAAAGTGTAGATTTGATCCAGAGAACCTGGAATGTTTGTGTTCCCTCTGCAAATGCAGCAACACCAACTTTGGTTTTCTCTTTACTTGAAGGGCAAAGGCAAGTAGTGCATACACCGTGTTTTAACTCTCCATCCAACTCTTGATCAAGCACCTACGATGGCCGTACAAGAGTAGCATACATATTCCATGCTTATCATCTTACAAGAGGGTGTGAGATAATTTTTTTTGGTGGATTTTTCATCTGTATGTAGTGCCTCATGCACCTCTCGTGTGCAACAGATGATATATTTTTTTGGCATAGAATTTGCATATTCTAAAGTTTTACTTCAAATATATCTAGGGTTTTCTAATCCGTACCAGTGAGGTGGGCCCATTCATAGCTTTTGAGCATTTCTTTGCAGGGACTTAGTCCCACATTTGCTGCCAAGTGAAATTCTTTGGGCCTTTTATAGACCAGTGACACTTTGTGTTCTGTGAGCAATACTTACAAGGCTCTATTTGGTCACTCTCTCACATGTGCTACCTTGCTGACTTGGTGTTTGAATTGTCATGGTGTCTTGGAATTCATGAGTTTTGATTGATTGGTGCTTCACATCTATTAGCTCTATCTGAGCTCTTCTATTATCTTTTGCAAATTGATGTTTGGTGATTTGTCTATGGTGACACATTGATTGGCGCAGGTATCCCACCAACATATCAACTAACCCATTCGGTGGGCCCTCTATTCTGCACCCAATCACGGTGCTCCATTTTTAGCCTTATAGGCTATTTTTTGCCCATTCTTAGCAGGTGATCATGTGTGTTATTAAGGGTCAATCTACCCTAGGGCTCAATCCGGCCCCCTCTATTGTTTAGTGGGCTCCATATCAGCGATTTATTTCCACATAGGATATCTTGGGCATCCAGAGTCAAAATTTCAAGTTCCATATATCATCAGAAAGGTGATTCTACCAACCTCATAGTGGTGCAGGTCAATCCACTTGATTTTGTTGTCTATCAGTATCTATTACAGCCCTTCCTTTTTGGACTCCTAAGCTCGTAACTTGATGCCTCAATCTCTGATTACTGTAATTCTTGTGGCATTAGAAAGGTGTTGAGGAGCTCTTTCATCTAGTCCATGTGATTTTTCAAGTTTAGCATCAGGTACTATCTATTGAGTTTTTTTTTGGCACTTGATAACTTGGATACCTTGACACTTGGAGAGATACAAGTTGTGGAGGGACTTCATTTTCAGTTGCACATTTGATTCAGAAGTTTCTACATTCATGTGATGGTTCTACCTTTGAGATTTTAAGAATTTTCATAATTAAATATGTGTTCTACATTTCATTCTTCTTTGATCATCTTGAAGAAAGGGAACTATAATAGATGGAGAGATGGCATCATTACTCATCTTAGAGGGATTCATTTGTTGCCATATTTGTATAATCTTGTTCCCAAACCTAGCACTCCTCGTCAGAAATTTGATTGGAAAAAGAATAGGCACCTTGTCTTGCGAATCATTGGTATGCATGTTGATGATTACATTTTGGAATCTATTGTTGATTTTGAGTGTCCTCATGCTCTTTGGACTCACATTTGGGAATTATATGGAGATCCTAATATTTAGCCATTCCTAGATGATCATAGTGTGCCTCTTCCTTCTTCAGAGAAGATAACCCATGATTATGATACTTTAGAGACTTTTGACACTTTTGTCGAGGTTGTTTCAGAGGATCTTGATTCTTCTTCAAAGATAGTTGATCCACCTTCACATCCATTGGCTTCTTATCTAGAGACATTGATTGAGACTTCCATCATTCCTGATTAGCAGGACAATCATTGTCTTTTAGATTTCATTGGAAGACATATTTCAACATTTTTGACTTTGGAGTTTGTTCTATATCAGTTTTTACATAGTTCTAGTTTGTCACCTTCTTTCTTGATTGGGGATGTACCTAATTGGATTGTGGCATCATCATTCTATCTGGATAAGGAGACACATGAGCATTTTTTGAGACAACATCATCATCATCATTTTTCATGCTTCCATCTTTCAAAGCATATCCTGAATGGGAAGCATACCTACATTTAAACATGCTTTTGTTTCTTCCTAAAGGGAGACAAGTGGTTTGTAAGGGTTGGATTCTGTTTTACTTTCAGACACTTACCATCTTTGCAGGACATTATTTATTATGGGGGGATATGTAGTCTCCTTCTTTCCTTCCTATGGGAGGACCATTGAATGTACACACATGATGTATGTATTCCTTGTGGGGTATTAGTGAGTCCTCCATACATGCATTTTGTTTTCTTTTTTTTCCTATTTTGGAGAGGAGCTTTCTCCCATAGGGTTTTTCCCCTTTTCTCTAGTTGTGAGAGATTGCATCACATTTTGCTTGTAAATGGGTACCTAACATGGTTGTGTAGCTGGGACCCATATTGTATCTTGCATCTCACAATAATTATTCTCCCTAAGTTGCACTTAAGGAGCGGTGTTAGGGTAAATAGATTTTACCTTGCTTAAGTTTTACTTAGGAAAATAATTATTCAATAGTTATAGTTTGGAAGTTATTCTTGTAACTAGTTAGGGTGGTTAATTCACAGGAATGTAAGGCTATAAAAGCCATATATCACATTTGTAAAAATGAGAGCAATCCATTGTAATATATATATCAATTTATTCTCCATCTTCATCTTTTTCTCTATCCTTATTCAAACTCATGCTTGAGCATTCTCCTGTGGTGGTTTGTTTTCTGGTTTGATCCTTCAAGACTGCAACTTCTTAATGGCTCCCTATGTCTATCCCTACAGTATCAAAGGCTATTGTCAATACTATGTCCAAACCAGACATTAATAGGCACCCAATCTCTCAAACCAATATTTTTGCCTATTCAAGGGTGATAAGATCACTACTGACATTAAATGTTGAATCTTCATCCTTTGCATTAGGGTTAATGCCTAAGGTCTTTACAAATTCTTGCTTAGTATTCAAATCATTCTGAGATTTTTTTAAATTTGAGGACAAAGTTTTTAAATTCATTAGTTCTAATAATTGATCATAGACCATAAAAGTTTCACCTAACACAATGGGGTGAAAGGTAAGAGTTGTGTCACACTTCAAGCCAACTTATTAGCATAAATTAATTTAAGCATTTTCAACTGCAAGTTAAATTTTATGAAACATATATTTTATCTAGATTCATTCTAGCCAAATTAGATCTATGAAACTAATATATATATCAATTTATTCTCCATCTTCTAAGAACTCCTACTCATGTAAATATTTTTAATGTAAACAATATTCTTTTGTATATCTATATGTGTAGTTTGTAAAAATGTTGATTATCCTTTCAAGAAGAAATAATAAAGTTATTTTTAAAAAATGAAAAAATATGACATACTAGAGGAGAGGTTCCATGTCGAGATGATATAATTTTTTTCTATTTTGGATAAATAGTTAAGAAAAGAAGTTACGTCCCATCAAAATGGTTAAGTTTTTAGTACACACAACTTCTAATATTTAGTTTAAAATATATTTATCAAAATGGAAAAAAAATTAATCCATGTACTAAAGTTTCAAGTTATAAATACAAAAGAAAATAAAAGGAACATTAGGCATCACCCATTTTGAAAAACCTCTCCATTATCATAGCTATTATAGGATAAACCTAAACATTAGGCATCACTCCTTTTGAGCATTCACTTGTAGCTACACAAGTAGAAAGATCATCACTATCTTCAAAGGCATCAAAACATGGAAGTACAACAAGAAAGAAGTCATGATCTTACTCATCAAGCTATGAAATAGTATACACAATGTTGTCATTATTATCTGCACAACTATCACATGTTGTAATTTCATATTTTTAGCTTCTTTTTGACACACGTCAACAACATAGTCACTATGAGAAACATCCACACAAGAGGAAACATCAATCTAGTCATTTGAAACTACAAGCACACTATCACTAGATTAAGAGGTGCCATATCTATTGTATAAGATGCCTCAATTACATTTTCCCAGACAAGGATATGGTCTAAAATCTTAGGATTGAAATCAAGTGGAAGAAGGCTTGCCTTGAGATGAAATGCATCACAAAACTAGTTATTGCACTCTTGTTCACTTGGCCTATAACAATCAATAATGTAAGTTAATGCAACCATAAACCTTTGACAAAAATGTAAAACCAACTCACCCTATTTTCTCTTGGTGCTTGAAAGTTCTTGGACAAGAGATAAGGGGTCAACATTAGGTGTAAACTATTAATGAAATATTGTAACTAAACTATCCAAAGAATAAATATAATAATCTGGAAAGCTACATAACCATTTCATTGCACCATCACTTACAAATTTTGTAAAAAATGTAATCCACATGTCCTCATTGTCACATTGATAGGTATCCATAAAATTCAAAAATGTTTAGACATGTGCATTTCATTAAGAAATATGTTGCCCATCAAACTTAAGAAAATAGAGGTAAATTTCATTTGGCATAAATTCAAAATCATAATTTAAACCCATGAATATACCTCAATGAAGGGGATATTTTGAAGCTTGATCTTTTGGGGTTTAGTGAGCTTATCCTCCATAGAAGTAAGTTAGCATTTGGATTGCATTCTAGATGTAAGCATTTTGATTTCATTTTCAAGTTCATTTTGTTGTTTGATAAAATTTTATTTTTCTCTTGTATGGACACTTGTAGGATTTTTTCACAATACTCATGAGTATTTGATTATTAGGAAGTAGTATCATCATAAGGGTCATGGTCATTTTCTTCATCATAGTATCTAGGAATTAAAGCGTAAAAAGGTGAATATGAAGGTGAATCTCCAGAGTGATCATTATTATACCAAGGTGCCATGACTAAAATTCCTATTATGCAAGGTAGATAATATATGTCCTTTGATAGCAAAGTCACCACCTCTTTCAAAGAAGGAATCCTTAATGCACAGCAAGCCACCAAGTCAAATGGATCTTTGGGTTCACTCCATTAGTAGAGTCATCAATCATTAGAAACCCTTTAAGTCACTAATGTAGCAAAATCACATAGTTACAAATAATTTCTTGTAATGATTGTGTTGTAAAGGCCTATAAGATATTCAAACCAAGATTTGATCTCCTTGGAAATGGCACCAATATTTTGGCTCTCTTCACAATAAATCCTACATTATAAATCTTAGGTACAACTCCTAAGACTATGGAACATATCATTAGGATAGATGACCAAGGCTTATGATCGAACATGAGATAGTAAAGGGGCCAATGCATTAAGCCAAGGTTAATCTTCTTCACTTTAGATAACACTAAGTCTGGGAGGGTAATCCCTAAGGTTCATAAGGGAAAATCAATTAGAGCTAAGGCAAATAAAATAAATTTTTACGGAAAACTCACCCTATGTACAAGAGCTCTTGAAAAGGTGTCACTATCCTAAATTCTACAAGTTTTCCAACTAAAATTTAGAACCTATTTCAAGTGCAATAAAACTTTGATACAAGTATATAATAGTAAGTCTAGTCATTTCCCTAGAAATTTTCATTTTAATTACATACCTCGTGTGTGATAGTCAATTTAGCAAATAACACATAACTCAAACATATTTTCAGTTTCAAGTTCTTAGGATATGATCTTTTAAATAAAGATGGGCATGCGACGTTGAGTAAACCAATGTTTATACCATTGTTATAAAATAGTTTGTAATTTGTATTTTATGATTTTGGTGATGGTGAAAGAGTAGGAGGCAAAGAGACTAGTGCCTTCATCCAAATTGGGATATAGAGTATATTTAAGATAGGAAGATATAACCAAAATTAAAGAATATTCACTTTTCAAATCTTAAGAGTTTCATAATATGACCTACAAGCATACACAAAATTTATGTTGTAGGTATACACAAAGGAATCAAACTAATAACACAAAATATACTTGATCGAATCATATTTAATGATCCACATGTAAGTTCATTACCATAATATGATGCAAGAAATCCCTAGAAAATAGTTTCTCAAAGGTTTTACAATTTCTAGGATAATTAACCATACATACTCATTATATCATTTACCAATTTTAAATGAGAGAGAACTTATCATGACTTCAAATAGTATAACACACACAAATTGAGACATCCAATCAAGTACTTTGCATTAAAATTTTTCAAGAAAGCTTATAATGCATGTATTTTTTCTCAAAAATTAGGGTTTACATTCAAATTTACCCTTTTTTAAAGAAAAACAAGGTAACTATCACTTATCTGGTATACAATGGTGTCCTTTCACCTCTCACTCAACCAACAATAGCTACAATATGATAAATCTACATATATACTTTCCATCCCCTATTTTTTTAACATTGGGAAGAGAGCATTTAACCTATTTAAATCAAATTTGACCCTTTTCCCAAAATCCCCTACTAGAAGTAGAAAGAATATTGGGATTGTACAATAGTAAATTTCTACTTGACTATTGAAAACCTAATTTGACTCACAACCTATAGCCAAATTTTTTGAGTTTCATTCAATGTAGTAATATCTCATAAGTCAAAATATTAGATTTCCTATAGAAAATATTCAAAGGTGTTAGAGTAAATGCATATTTACTTAAGTTTTACTTAGGTAGACTAGTTTAGTTGCATTTAATTAATTAGGGTAGTTGTGTTTCCCATATGGGGAAGTTACATACCTATTACCTATTTTTCATGGCTTTAAAAAGCCTATACCATATGTAAATTAATCATCTCATACTCAATGCATTTTTCTCTTCAGTGAAATAACTTTACTTCTCTCATTTGTGAAGGTCTTTGTGAAATTGGTTTTCCTGGGAATTCATTGCTCTATCATGGTATTAGAGCCTCCCAGTTTGCAGTATCTTCCCTAAGAGTTTTTGTTGAAGAGTTGTGGCTGGATATCAATGAGATCATTATTTTCTAAATACATTCAGAAGAATGTTCATCTTTATCAATTCTGTTGTTAAACATTGAGGTTTCTGTTCATTTTTTCAAGGTGGTTGAAACAAGGAGGGTTCATTATTTGCAGGTGGTGAATGTTGCAGCCTCCTCCCCGCATATCAATCGGCATTTCATGGATGTTGATTTTCCTTGGACTCCTATTTAGAGGGAGCATATCCCATCTTGGAGGACTCAATTTCAAACTGGAGGCCACGAGTGTCTAAGTTGAGGTCATTTCCTTGCTGCTTGGAGGCTGATAAGACCAATTAAAGGCTGTTTGAGGCATTTTTTTAGTGTTAACAATCTTTGAGGCTCGGTGAAGGGCGCTAATCCACATTAAAGGTACATATTCATTCCAGCGAGCTTGGACAACGCATTAGTGGAATACACTAGCACTCCCGACATCATGAGTAGTGTTATTCCAGTGCGTAGAAGGTGCGGTCTCAAGACAAAGTGCTTGGAATGTGCCAAGATAGCTCCCCATTCTCGTCCATGCTGGAAGTTGAGTCGTGAGTTTTTTGCAAAGGCTACGAACTTTATAATTGTAAAGTTTGAATCAAATATTTGATTAGGGTTCACCATGTGGGCCCATTTGTGGCTTGTTGAGCATTTGTATGGGACATTTATCCCACATTGGCCATGTGAAGGAGTTTTTTGCGGTTTATATTCACCAACACTTGCATTTTGTTGTGAAGAGCTTGTAACAGTTTTTGGAGTCTGTGCATGGTGCTTGGTGACTCAAAGGTTGTTGCAACAAGAAGGTGCCTTGTTTTTTTTTTTTCCAATTGTTGATTGGAGTATTTTTGGAAAATTGGTGAAAATTAAATTCTAGAGGTTGCATTTTTCCTTTGGAGGTTTTATCAGTTGGTTCAATTTTGCCTTTTAGTGCAATTCTATCATGGATCACCTAGCATCTATTGAATTACTAACTTCCCATAATTACCACACCTAGAAAATGAAAATGCATAGGTTGCTTCAATTGCAGGGTTTGTGGTCCACTCTAAATTCTACCCAACCCACCCTCACCAAAGAATATGAAATATTTGCTCATCAAAATAAATGTGACCAAGCTATGGGGTTGATGAAGTTAAATGTTTCAGATAGTCTCCTTTTCCATATTGATGAGTTAGGTACACCCAAAGCAATCTGGGATAAGATAGAAAACCTATTCGGTAAGGTTAGAAAGATCCATGCATTGTAATTGGAGGCTGAGTTAAACTCTCTTATCCCTGAAGCATTTCCTATTATTAATGACTTCCTAGTGAAATTCAAATCAGTAAGGTCACAATAAGAAGGATGTGGAAAGGGTAAAACTGATAAGGAGTCCAATTTGTTTTTATTCTATCTGAGTTAAGAGGCCCTTTTGTTGTGTTTTGCTCTACCTTTTACTCCACAATGGATGCCTTAAGTAGTGCATTCTAGATGCCCTCTTTTGAGACCTTCTGTGACCAGCTAACAAGGGAGCAAGCCAAACTTGCCCAGTTGGACGGGGTCCCTAAAAGTCATGCATTGCTTGCACATGGCTCATAGAGTAAGGGGAAGAAGAAACCTCAACCTAAAATAGAGTCAAATGAGACTTCCACCACTGTAAAAGAAGAAAAGCCAAATGAGAAACTTAGTTGTGTATATTGTAGAAAGAAGGGGCACGATGAGCATCATTATTACACAAAGAAGATAAATGAGCTCTCCCACCTTCTTCAAAAGAATAATATCCCACTGCCATCTTCTCTGACTCCTTCTATAGCCTCTGTATCTTCATTTTCTCCATCCACCAAGCCCACACAGTCTGGTAGTGTAGACATTGCAAATAGTAGAGAAGATAAGCACTACATGGGTAAGGGACATGCACTGGTCACTTTTGCAATTGATTCTTGGTGTGACAAATGGTTCCTGGATTTTGGTGCATCTCACCACATGAGTTCTTCACCCTATCCTTTCATGGGTTTGCACACCTATAACACTTCCAAAATTTTGTTGGGGAACAATAAACTATTGGATGTTCAGCGGACAAGCACTGTTGATGTAGGTGATGGTTGCTTTCGAGATGTACTGTGCATTCCAGAGTTGCACACAAATTTTTTGTCTATATACCAAATAACACATGGTGAAGTCTCTAAGACTGTGGAGTTTACAGCTGATTCTATGTTTATCAAAGAAGCTAATTATGGAAAACTCATTGCTATTGGTAATGTTGATCATGAGTCTAGATTGTATAGCTTCTTTCACTTTGTTAAGGAGGATGACTATGTACCTCGTACACCCTTGGCCAATGTTGATAGTAATATTGGTCATTTGCATTTTGGGGTACTTCAGACTGATGCTGATACTATTCCTGTTACTTCAGAGGTTGAGTTTCCTACCCAGAAGGCTACCTTTGATCCCTCAGATCTTGCTTTGTTGGATGAGTACTTAGCAGGCATCTATGATTTGTTTGTAGAGTCTCACCTTACAGATTTGGGAGATTCACTTGAGGGGATTTCTCTCCTCTTTGATGACAGTTGCAGTATGTCAGTTGATACATTCAGATTATTTTTGGAGGTTGATGTGCCTTCTCTTGATCTGTTACATTTCTTGGATGTAGTTGATCATGATCATGTGATGGATTGCTCTGTTTGGAGACTTCCTTCCCCTTCTCAGTTAGATATGGAGGGGTTCCTTCTTCATCTGGTGGACCTATTTCTTCCTAAGGGAAGAGGTGTTGCTTGCAAACACTAGATCATCTTCTGTCTTCAGGCATCCTTCATTAGTATAGGACCTTCTTCATCGTGGCAAGCCTATATAGTCTCTCTCTTTCCCTCTTATGGGGGGGCCATAGATTGTATATACAGGATGTACATAGTACTTGGGGGGATGTGACTAAGTCCTCCATACATGCATCATTTTTATTTTTCTTTCTCTATTTTGGGGAGGGGTTTTTTCCCATAGGGTTTTTCTCCTTTTCTCCAGTTGTGAGAGATTTCTTTTTTTTGCATTGTAAATGGGTACCTAACATGATTTTGTAGCCAGGACCCATATTGCATCTTCATTCTCCTTAAGTTGCACTTAAGGGGGGGTGTTAGAGTAAATGCATATTTACTTAAGTTTTACTTAGGTAGACTAGTTTAGTTGCATTTAATTAATTAGGGTAGTTGTGTTTCCCGTATCGGGAAGTTACATACCTGTTACCTATTTTTCACGGCTTTAAAAAGCCTATACCACATATAAATTTATCATCTCATACTCAATGTATTTTTCTCTTCGATGAACTAGCTTTGCTTCTCTCATTTGTGAAGGTCTCTGTGCAATTGGTTTTCCTGGAAATTCATTGCTCTATCAAAAGGCATTGTAGATCCAAATTACAATATCATCTTCCCCTTGCCATCAAATTTGACCCATATTTAATTTCCATCAGCAAATCCCTATCATAGAGTAAATAAAATCTTCATAATGCTTATGCTATGAGTCACAAATATCAAATCCAAAAAACAATTACTTTTAGAGACCTTCATATATTTTTCCCATTTATAAAGAATTAAAATAGAAACATGCCAAGTATCATTACATATAACACCTAGGTCTCCCTTCTATTCTTCAATGCCAAAACATGCCATGACAAAAAACAACAATCTTCACTCTTTAATGTTTTATGTATCCCCCTTTCACATGTTTGCTATGAATGAATTTTTTTTAATATTGAATCAAAGCAGAAAAAATACATTGATAAAGACAACAAAAAGCTACCAAGAAAAGAATAAAACAATCATCTACATACAACTCTAAGACCCAAGAAGAAAACATACCAAAACTATACAGTACAGCGCTCATACCAAATACTACACCAAAAAGCAATTACATCCACATAAACCGCTGAAATAACTTGACAGCAGCAAGTAAAAACTGTCCCAAAAATCAAAAGTAGAGCCATTTCACATGTTTGCTATGAATGAAATTTTTATGGTCTCCACATAAAAGAGACTGAGGCATTCCCTTCACATGTGAATTCAATGCCTTCTTCTTAAAAATCCACTAATATTTTATATAGAAAATAATGCAAAGTAAAGCGCCTAGCATCACATGTTTTCTATATGAGCAATAATCATGAAACAAAGTTCATGAGGTGGCACCATCCTTTCATATACTTGCCCTATAAAACTAAAAAAGACCCCATCATATTTAACACCTCCGTATAACATGGTATTGTGGAAAATCATGCATATGATGTGGCGCCTTATGTTGTCTTATCGTTTAGCTCTTAAGAGAAATGTTTTCATATGAAAAACAACTTAAATTCATTTTATCCTGCTTTATAGTGTCACAATTTTTCTGTGATGACACTCATATCCTAACACCTACTTAGAATTTAGTATCTTTTTATTCTTTTCCTGAAATGGCACCGACTGTGATAAAAGAGGCTTCATAGAGAACAATAGGAAATTTTTTAGTGGATCATTTAAATTTACACACGGGCATGGGCGTAATAGTGGGAAGCATATGATTTAACTTTTAGAACATTGAACATTGTCCACTAGAAAAGTAAGCAAGGTGTCGATATACACACATACACATGAGCAACTCGATCAAGCAAACAATAAGAACATGGATGAAGATAAAAAATACACATGGTTGCAAAAGAGGCCAATGGCCTTGTTGAGTTTGCATATAATATTGGGTATCATAATTCTCTTGGTTTGGCTCCATAGCAAGCTTTTTATATCCTTGTTGGACTCCATTAAATTGGGACATGTCTGCATTTTAAACCTTTGACAAATTTTATTTATTGTTATTATGTTTTCATTAATTGACCACACTATTTAGTGATTTAATAAAGATCGCTCTAGAAGTAATGGTTCATGAGTCTTATGGAAGTCTTATTTAGAAATAGAAAGATTGACAAGGTGTTGTGAAAAGTTTTGGTTGTAAACATCATGGTTCAAATGTGGCAATAGTTGATTCTTTACATTTTACATGTAGTATGTACTACGAAAAAATGGCCAAGAGAATTAAATATAAAAACATTAAATAAAGAATGATGAAGTTACTAAACTCAAAACCCATTGACATTCAGATGAAAAAACCTTTGACCATACATAAGGTTTCAATAGTAGCAATTGCAAAGGTGATAACAAAAAAATTACTTAAGCTCACTCAAGAGATAAGAAACTCTTTCTAAATTTTGGTCATCGCTCAAAATAAAGTAGTTCAAGATAAAATGACTCTCACAAGAGTGGGATTTTGAAATAGATTGTTGGATTTTTGATTGAAGAAAACTAGTTTTCTTGATACAAATATTGACACAATAAGTGGCTCTGGTGAGAATTGTGCAATTATCCATTATCAGGCTCAACTAGACACTTACAACATTGTCGATGACAAAAGGTTGCAATCGCTAAATAGTGTTGGTCAATATGTGGATGGTATAGTTCAAATGTTACCATGGCTATACATTTGGGAGAATTTTTTCTGTGAGAAAAGGAATGCTTCACAAGAGTCTTGTAGCTATGAAAATTAGGACCTTTTAGCTCTTAATCAAGTGATATTTTCTCATAACACTTTTGGGTTCGTGTTTTATGTATCGACACATTCTTTTCTCTAGAAGATTGGATTTGACTACTGCTATGGAACATGTCATGTGATAAAACCAGGTTACATGTCTGTTATGTACTTCAAAATGGTCCGATGCCTATTTGCTAGTCATGGAACTAAATGCTACAAAATAAAGTTAATGGGACTCTCCAATCACAATTTTGACATTGTTTTCCAGTTGGGAGACTTTACATTTTTTTGGTTCAAGTAGACACCTACTGGGAAGTTTTAATTTCAATGACATGGAGTTCGGAATCTGATTTGTGGTCTTTATCATTTCTTTTTCATTTAAAGATAGGCCATATGCATATAGCCATTTTTTGTCTAAAATACATTGCAATTGTTTCATCCTATCTCTTGGTGCTTGCATATGGCCACTTTAAAAAAAATGAAAGAACAAATGATTATTTCCAGTATCGATTTTTTTAAAAACTTACAATGGAATTCACATTTATTTATGCTCTACAATTAGTTGTATGGGTCAAATATATTCATAAGTTAAAATTGTACAAAGGTTATTATGGTATGCTTTCAGTTATGTCAAGCTTAAATTAAGGGGTTAAACTCCTCAATCATTGTCAACAATTCATTTTTAAGACATTATATAATTTTAAATTATTTTTAATTAAAAAATTTTACATTTTAATTTTTGTGAAAGATAAATGTTTGCTTTACTTAGTAAAAATTCTTACTTATAGTTAGTTGATAAATACACCAATAATAACTAATTAAGAAATCATGAATGCAATAATAATATGTGAAGGGAGGTACTAATAATAGGAACCAATAAATCTTATCTCATGTGAAATGGAATTCTCTTTTTTCCTAATAATAAAACATTAATATACAAAACAAATAAAACTAGTATATTTATATTTAAAAAATATATCTAAGTTTATGGTGAGAAATATCTTCTTGACGTTTTGTGAGTTTTTTGTGTGTTCTATAGCTTTTATGATTTTCTCCACTTTTTATCCTTCAACTGTTTCCATTTTCTTTTTTTTTATTTTCCATATTTTTTAGAGTTTTCATTGTTTTTGTGATTTCTCCACTTTTTTTTTCCTTCAACAGTTTCCTTTTTTTATTTTTTCTTTATATTTACACGAAAAATGAGTGCTCTCATCTCCAACCCGTTGTCACTATAGAATGCCTGTTGCATAATTATTCATTTTGAAGAATGAGGGCTCTCATTTCCACTCTGTTGTCACTATAGAATGCCTGTTGCATAATTATTCATTTTGAAGAATGAGGGCTCTCATCTCCACTCCGCTGTCACTGTAAAATGCCTGTCGCATAATTATTCATTTTGAAGATTCATTAAAGCACTTACGAGACCGTGGAGAGGAAATTAAAACAGATGTATTCTTTGAAAGCAAGTGATTACAAAGAAAGCACATAGTAGAAAAGTAATAGGCACCCAAGACAACTAAGACTCCGATAGGTATCTAGCCATAAACGCCACCATCTAAGGAAAGCATTTGGATTATTCTGCATCTCTTACTTGTAGTGCATCTAACTTTATCGGCACCCCACTCCAGAGCTTTTGAAGCCTTTCTCAACTCTTACGGGGTTGATAGGAACCGATAGCTGCTTGAGCGATACAATTTTTTTTGAGGTTTATAAAGTTTTGATATGAGATTCCGGGCATCACAATGGCATCTAAAGTCTTGGAAACAATGAATGCCTTCCATGGACACATCGTGCACGTTTTCCAAACATTTCTTCAAATTTTCCCAACGGTCTCTTTCGTTCTCCTCGGTTTCAACAGATGACGATTTAGGAAGGTTGGAATTGCGCTGTGCAATGTATCCCTCAACAATTTCCTTCAGTGAAGATTTGCCATCAGCATACTTGTACCAATCCTGAGAGAACGCAGTCATTCTCGTAACTAGAATCTACAACATAATTTAAACATGAAACTAATAACAAGAATATATACTTAAAAGTTATTATATACCTACCTTTATTAAAAGGTTCATTTCGTCTTTCCAGTGTGAACAAACAAAAGTCCAGACCACGAATTCAACTTCCCAACCGACAGGGTAAGGGGCATTTACTTTTTTCATCTTAGAGACAAAATTCCTTGCAAACTTATGGTAGTTCACATAGCTTTTCCATTCCCGGGCATTCTTATGAATGTCTCTTGCATAACTCTTCAAGTCATGAAAAGCGATGTGTTCTTCATTAGTGTAACTCATTGTCAACATATCTTTAACTCGCCGCGCACGCTGAATCATCATCCTCGTAGAAGCATCTTCAGATTCAGGCTGAGGCGTCTGATTTTTGCAAGCAGCAAAACGCAGAAAGTAGAGAATGCGATCAATGAAAGACCGAAAGCAAGATGCGATCCCTGTACATTATTTGTGACGTTTTCGTTAGTATTCAAGTTCAATTAAAAGTAATTTCAGTGCAAGGTGAGAAAGTATAAAAAAGAAAATGCAGCTAAAACATATTGTTACGACCTTTATGCCGTGGCATTAACCAGTCGTTGAAGAACGTAATACACCAGCCTTGACATTTTATTGGACCTTTGCCGCTCTCAATATCGTTGGATCCATCTACTTCCTCGGGTTCTACACTGTTTTCTAATGTCGATAGAGAGAGGAAAAAAGATTATTGAAGTTTCGGCATACTACTATATATATTACCCTTCACTACCAAGTAACGAATTCATTCCTAAAGTTTGAGTGCGCATGCATTTTTATTTATGCAATAATCGAACAAGAGTGATTTCCCAATGATATTTAATGGATTTTCATACCTCCATCTATCCTGGATTGGGGATTGGACAGCGGCTCCCCAGAACAATCCTCCTTGCGAAGCAGCTCCTCCTTGCGTAGCAGCTCCGTATCTAGAAACTCTACCCATTCATCATCTGTTGGATCTGGTATGTTCACATGCAGCTGGACAATTTTACTTATGAACATGTCTGCAAAATCCCTGTCTTCAACAAACGAAGACTTTCGATATGCTGTTTCAATAAGTTCTTTGTTCATTGCCAAAATAACGTTGATTTCGCACACCCTGAATACCAGATTTATTGCCCATAACACCTATGAAGGTTGGATAATCATCAGCGAACAACATCCCATAATAATAAAAAGAACGCTAATAATTAATCTAAATAAAGAAAACCATACCCTTAGTATATCTGTATCTTCACATTGATCGAGATCATCGACAAAAGCTATTATCCGCAGCTTATTCTGCGGAGCTGAGCCGTATTGAGGAATACAAGTGTCTTTAACGTTCTCCTTCCACAAACCCCACCAGTTATTAAACATTTCACCCGCAATAAAAGAGAAAATGAATAGGGGAGTGTTCCCAATTTCTTCTTTCAGAAAATTGATGTCTGAAATTACCGTTTGCTGATAGCCCAGCTGTTGTAAATGATCAGGCATGGTGAAATATCCACTTATTTGTGTGCTTACAGTTTTGAAAACTGAAACTCCTTTGTGTAATATAGGCCACACAGTTAATATCACAGTTGCAGGTAGAGATCCATATTTTAAATTTTTGAATTCTGGGGGTGCGAGGTCTATCAGCTTCCATGCTGCCCACCCAATCCAGGGTCCCACAACAGCCACAAGAATACATGGGATTATGAAGCATAAGTAAAAATCCTCACTATGTCTATTCCAAGTATTTCTCCAACGAGTACTGCATAACTGAGCCCAAGTCATAGACCCCTCAATTTCTTTTGTTATCTCAACTGCCAGACCCGCCCAAGCTTCTTTACGTCCGCGATAGTTGCCAGCATTGAAATTCACCGTTAAGATCCTTGGAACTGCTCCCAGTGATTGGCTTTGACTCTCATAAACTGAATCGTTTTCCCCATCTTTAATCTGCAAGCCTCAACATCGTATATATTTAGAGCTTAAATATTCGACTGTCGGCAAGATATATATACAGTTTAAAGGAACATGTATATCTGATTTAGTCAGTGATCTCACCAGTTTATTGATGTCCATGCATGCCAGAGACTTGTAAACGGCTTTGTGTTTGGGTAGATAGTCCCTCAACAAATACACAAGTGACTTTCTCTGCCAAAACTCAAATATTAATCTTACAATTAATTTAAGAATTAATAAAAATATAATTCCAACAGTCTTTATTTGAAAATTTACTTTGTGGTCCTTTCAAGAACATTAACTTACTGGCCTTTGCCGTGGAAGGATATCTTTAAATTCTCTCTTGTTACTGTCTTTAAGCAAATTGTAAACTCCTTCCTCAATCTTGTTGCACATCTGTTTGCCTTTACTACTGAGTGACATTTTTTTCGCTCCCCCAAATTCTTCTTTTTCCCAAAAAAATGGAAAGGCTAGTTGCGTAGCTACAAGCAATAAATAGGCCTCTACCTGGATTCGCACAATTTGACGAGAGGGAAAAGTTTACAGTGAACGTCAATTTCTAGATGATTCGTTCAAATGAACTATGTTTGCATACCTGGTGCAAGAGGCTGCTTTTGCCGGAACCGCTTCCACCCGAAATGCTTACTGCGATAGGAGATTTAATATATGGGTTCAGAAAATGTGCGGATAGGCTTTCTGCAAACAAATTTCGTCCTGCTCCCATTTGCAGTTTCCTTAGAGTTAGTTTTGAAAGATATATATATATATATATATATATATATAGACTAACTAGATCAGAATGTTGATGCCTAGCAATTATATTTACATTACCTAGAGAGTCCACTAAGGTAGGCTGGTTAGTTGCGCGCTCGGAATCTTTTTCAACGACCTCGATTGCTGCTAATCATATTAGTGTGGTTATCATAAAAATGAAAGAAAATAAGTGTAATAAATGTGGAATCTAAAATTTCCATTCACTGTTTGAAAGTTAAACCACTAGAATGAATGGTACATACCGAAGCGGAACGCGGAATCATCCTTAATAGATGTAATATTGCCACCTCGGTTGAGAAGCTCCAATGTCAATCTTGCGTCTCTTGATATTGCAGCTTCCTCTAACACATTTACTTCCTTGAAAGTTTGAGATTTCTCACCTTCCAGAAATTTTTTAAGATCTAAATCTATGCTTTCTGATTGGTCTGCAGTGCCGATATGTACTGCCGAAATCCAGAGGAGAAGAGCCCTTTTTTCCCTTTTTTTGTTGCATTTGAAATGATTCAATAGCGCCTCCACTATCTTCTTTGCCATGTCTTTACCGTTTCTGTTTGTCACAGCGTGGTGTAGTGCCGTTTTCCCACCAATGTCTCGTTGGAAAGGATCCGATCCATATTCGAGAAACAGTTTGACAGTTTCTTCATCTCCTTCACAAGCTGCCAAATGAAGTGGAGTCCGTCCGGCGTAATCAGTTGCTTTCAAAGCTTCTTTAAGAGCGAGACGCACCCAAAACTTCACCCGCCTGAGCAGCTCTCTGTTGTTGTGCTTAGCAGCTACGTGCAGAGGAGTTAGTCCTTCCTCGTTCCTCCTATCAATTAAATTTTGACATCTTTTGCCCAAGATATCCACTATCTTGGACCCATACTCTCCTCTGGCTCCATAATGCAAAAAGTTTTCTCTAGATTTATCCTCCTCATCTTTTTCTAACTCATGTTTAATATCCGGCAACCCCAACAGAGCATCTGCTAGGTGGACGTAGCCTCTACTAGCCGCCTCCCTTAAAAGCTTTGCAAAGATTGGCCGCATAACCTCTTCCTGATCATGATGTTTTAATGGATCCGCACATTCTGATAGCAGCTTTGCCAATATCCCGATGCGATTCGCCTCTGCTTTATTTGTGTCCACGCTCATCTTTGCCACTCTCTGAATTTGTGAATCAACTATACTCTCTACATTCAAACTTCTTGCTTCCCTCCATTTATCTAACACAATTTCCGCAATCGCTGTGGCATTCTCCGGTACTTCATTAACATTCAAAGCATAATCTAATGACTCGGTCACTTCACCCTCTCCTATCTGGACACTTCCAAACAAAATTTTCACGATTATCAAGAAATCTGGAAAATGTGTTTTTACCTCATTTTCTATATTTTTCTCGAAATACTCCTCCAACTCGGAGTTAATTTCCCTCTCGCGCAGTAACCAATAGATGACCTCTATATCTCCAAACAAACAAGACAAATACAGCGCCATTTTTCTTCTCTCATCATCCAAATGAACTTTAGAGTAGAGCTCCTTTCTCAGTAAACCTGTGTGTGAGAGAGACAATCATAATCTTCTCTCCATTTTATTTGGAAAAACACTTCAAAGAAACTCAAATGAACGATTACTTACTGGAATTTCTTGATATGCGCGTAGGAGATTGTTGAACGACCAGCATCTCCTTTGGTTGGACTCCATTTCCTATACCGTATATGACATTAAATTAATAAGTTAACTTATAAAATGCAGTTCGTATTTTAAAATAGTTTAGAACGTAAAAATGTTTCTCAAAAAATAGTATCAGCTTTTTTAAATTGATGTTTTAGATCACATACTGTAATGCATCATTAGGAACAGTTTTCATCTAGATCATATAGACCACTGTATGATCTACTCTACTGCAATGTGATGTGAAAGTTTGATTCAAAAAATAGTAAACAATATTAAACATAATGTCTCTAATGTAAAGAGTAAAACTCAATGATTACTTACGGGAATATGTTGCTATGCGCGTAAAAGATTGTCCAACGTCTGGCTTCTCCATCCTTTTCCCAAAGTCTTCATCACTGGAAATTTCTTTACCTTTACAGACAACGCTATCCAGAAGACGTAAAGTTTCCGAGCCATTAAGGATGTTCCGTATCCTAAGCTTGGAGAAGTTACTGGATGCTTCCTCAAACGTTGCCAATCGAAACCCTTCAGGCGTTCGTTGGGTAAAGGAAAGCTTCTTGTACTCCATTAATTTCCAGACTTAAAACTACTACTTGAGTAAATCAAACGTCTCAAATAACTACTACTTGCAAGATGAGAATTGAATGATATTTTGTGTGGGAGCTGTTGTTTTTATAGAGTTTTTCCACGGCAAAGAAATCATATGAAGTTGTGGGCCCAACATCTAATCAGCACAAGAGCAAAACTAAATTCAAAGAAAAAGAATAATATGACAAAAGTATTTGTCTAATATCTGAGGGACATTCCCTTCGAGAATTGCCCAAAGAGGCTCAAATTTTCTTGTCAGGAATTTTGTACCGTGGGACGGTTCTTCTAAGAGATTGTTTTACCCTGCTTAAAAGAAACTAAAGACAAATGATGTCCTTTTATACAGTGAAGGAATCGAATAACTAAGTGTACATGGCCGATGTGATATGATCTCAGTTTATAAAGATTTTTTCTCCGTGTTAATTTAAGAAAGCAAAATTAAATTGAAAAAAAACAAGACAATATGATGAAAGTAGTTATTTAATAACTTAGGACAATTTTCTCTTGCAGATTGTTTAATTGGTATGTTTTGATTAAAAAAATTAAAGATTTAAAATATTTATGGTTTTTTACAATAAAAGAATTTAAGTGTACACAACTCATGGTATTGATAAAAATTGTGTTTCAATATTTTTGTAATTGTGAAATTTATATATTCATGTCAATTTCCATTTAGTTTTGGGCCCATTTAATGTAATTGTATATTAAGAAGTGATGCAGTTTTGTGTAATGTTGGGCTTATTCTCTAATCTTTCATCCATATTTATTTAATTATATTTTCATATATTCAATTTCATCTTATCTTTGTTTGTACTTACATTCATATTCACAATTATTAGTCTTTTATTATGCCTATTGTTGTAGTCACTCCCATACATTCATTCTCCACTTTGATATTTACACTTTCATGTCTTAATTCAATCTTATTGCATGTGAGTTCATGCTTATACCATGTCACCTAAATTTCAAATTTCTACATTCAAATCTTGCCAAGTCTTGGTATTTAAATGCATCTAGCTTGCATTAATTCATATCGATTATCAAGGAAAAATTCTAAGCATTACAAAGAGATATTAGGAATATTTTGTTTTGGAACACTAAAAGGAACCTTACTCTATATAATATTCATCTGAGAAACTTTCATTCCTGAGATTATTGTTTTTCATATTCTTCCATGTTTGTGAAGTTGGTCTAATTAGGGGGTTGACCTGTGAGAATACAACCCTTGTGATTTGGCAATCATCTTAAGGTATTTTTCAATACCACCAGTCTTTACACATCAACTATTGAAATTAAGGAACACTGAGAGGGGGGGTGAATCAATGTTCTGCAAAACTTATTATTATGTTCCTTTATTAATTTACCACATACATTCAAAAGAAAGAAACATGAACTCAAGAACAGCAGCAACAAGATCATCACACATGAACACTAGGATTTTTATGTGGAAACCCGGTTAAGGGAAAAACCATGATGGGGGTTAACCCAGAAGATTTTATACTATGTTAAAAGTATTACAAATGGGAAGGCACATGCCTTCAGGCACACTGCCTAGAGCTCACTGCTCAAAGGAGGCTCACTGCCTACAAGATTAATTACAAAGAGTTCACTGGAATACTTGAACTGAAGAATAACATCTAACAATGTAAGATTACAGTTCTAGTTAGGATCAATATACCGACTTTACACACTTCATCTCTTACTGCCCTATTTTACTATTTTGCCATAATCTGAGCCTCAGATCTCTGCGTCGTACTTGATACTACCACACTTCATACCTCTCATCTCATATTCACACCACCATATCACAAAATACTCACACCCATCGATTATATATATCCACTATATGAAATTTTATCAACTACTGTCGGCCTCAAAAAAACTTAGAAGCATTTTGAAGAACATTGTTCTGTCAGCTAAATCCATGCACAAATATCAATGCAGACCAAAACCTATGTATTCAAGTCACCACACATGTCAGCCAATACCACTGGATCTCATAAATTGTACTCAACCAACCACTTCTCTTAATCCATACAAGGATCAAACACCAAGTCGGCATGTTCTTCATCGGACTGAATTGTCTAACCAAAGCCTGATACTTAGATGCTTGTAACTTTCAATTCCTTCATCACCGGAGGCTAAAACTTTGGATTTAGGTAGCCCTGACATCCCTTAACATACCCTCAAATCTGCAGCACAATATGAGAACCTGTGAAGAAATGTCGACCAAAATGTTGAAGCCTGTCATATGCTCTGTTCCTGTCTATCTGGACTTAGACAAATCTGCAATCTGAGTTCCAGTATTATCAAATGATACATTGTGGATATGTAAGATAGATTCAGTTGCCATCAATGACAACACCTGACATACCTAGTAGTGTCTCTTGCCAACAATCTCCCCCTTTGGCATTGATGGCAACACATAGTGAAAAATGACTAAGTGTTAGAAAAGCTCCCCCTTACTATGTACACTTGTGATTTCCAATGCTCCCCCTTAGCTGAATCCCTCATTTTTTATTTCTTTCCACTCCCCCTTTGACATCAATGGTAAAGGTTGGGATCCGCATATCAAAATTCATGCAAAAACTATGTACATGGGCGCATATACAAACAATCCTTATGTCTTGTCTACATGAACTTAAACACATCACCAAAAATATTTTTCAACAATGCCAATTCACTATCCCAACTTTTCTTCAGGCTACCCAAAATTTAAATATGACCACTGAATAGAAATACTTGTGACTCTTCCTTCTATAGATTAGTGGGATCACTTATCAAAGCAGCAGCTTGATCTTATGTCAATGCATTAAACATTGTTTCTGACTTAGGGAAAATCAGTCCCCAAAGTTCACACATCCTTGCCACAATGTTTTCCTTTTCTTTCACCAATTTCTTTATTTCATCAATCAAGCTAATTACTTGACATTCTTGACTTACTGCAGATACTATCAAAGGATTAAAGGATTGAGATATATTTGACAATTTTTACACATCTCGTCCTTTAGTGAGGGCATTTTGAATACTCTTTACACTAGTATCCAGTATAATTCTATCATTGTCAATTATTCTTTTCAGTTCACTAAATATTTTATCATTAAATTCATTCTAGACTTTAACTTCTGCTGACTTCTCAAAAGACTCAAAGTGAGTACTTACAGAATTTATTAGACTCTTTAACTGACCGAAGGGGGGTGCTGATGAATCCTTCTAAAATGTAGGCATGATTTTCTCCAAAACGCTAGATGCAAGACCAAGCAACTCATTGTCTTCTACATGGAACTTCAAGATTTCATCTCTGGCCTTAGCTTTTGTAAAAGAGGCCAACTTCATCTTCTGTACTAGTGATAGAGTATCAAAATTGATTAGACCTTGTATTATATCCGGATCTTCTACAACTTGTTTATCTTTCTCCAAAATTTATTTCACTGCTTCTGTAGTGTCTCTTGCCCAATATGATGTTTTAGTTTTATGCTCATTAGGGCCTGTATCTTCTCCCTTTCTGGAATCAACCACATTGTCTGGCTTATCATTTTCGTTCTTTTTCTCTACTTCTGCTCTCTGCATCATCAGCAATGTCTTTTGTATTCTTTTCTAGATCACCTTTAGTAGAAGCATTTATCTCCATATTCATCTCTATATTTTCTTTACCAGATTGGTCCAGAGGAATTTGAGTAACTTATGCACCATTATTATCTTCCTTCACCATCTCTTCATCTCTTTTATTCAATATTTCCTCTTCCAGAATAGAGAAATCATCTGCCTCGGCTTGTTGCTCATATTTCTTCAACTCTTCGTCATGCAGAATGGATGTATCATTAGCATCAACAGGTTCTTCAGTGACCACATAAAACTTGTTCTTGTTCAAGGCTTTCTTCAGAATTTGTTCTGTTTCTTTTACCACTTCATTAATGTCTCCAATCATTATCTTATTCATCCTTTTCTTGCTTCTGAATTCATCTTTTACTTCTTTGAAAATTTGATCTACTTCCTTCCTAGAGATCACCGGACACAGACTGGACAACACATGTTCTCTTAGCTCCAAATCCTTTGCTTTAGCAGGTTCTTTTCTCATCTCCAAAATGTCTCTTAGACTCTTAGGGATTTCTGACAAATTTTCCACAAGTGCTCTGTTGAATGTATTCAAGTACTTACCAATAGCATCCTCCAAAACTTTCTTGTTGACATTATCAAAGTTATCATAATATTTTGTTATGGGCTTCAAATTCCCATGAACAGTTACTACATTCACAATGTCTTCAACTGACAAGGTGGATTTTCCAACATGAGTCTCAGTCTTTTGTCTTTTGCTCACCCTTATGCTTTTGGAGGGCTTGTCTTTGGCAACCCTTGATGCTTCTTCTTTCTTTGACTTTATGTTTCCAAGGGGCTTCTCCTTAGACACTTTAGCAGCCTTAGTGCCTGAGGCCTTCAACTCTTTAACCTCACCATCTGACTCGGTCTCTTCTTCATCCTCCTTCCCTACACTAACATATGACCTTTTGCCCTTTACTTTTGTTCTTTTTCCTTCCTTACTGGTAGGTTTTTCTCTGAATTTCTCTACCATAGGAGAAGGTGATGCACCGGAGGTTGTACTAGAACTCCTAGTAGTCCTTGCTTTAGAAGAGGATTCTATCGAAACACTTCCCTTTTCCCTATCTTGCTTCTCCTTCTCAGCTTTCTCTATCCTTTCCCTATCTTGTCTCACATCTTCTTTTGTTATTCCAATACTTTCTGCATACATTTCAACTTGCTGTTGGATCTTTCTCTTAGACTTAGGTTTCCAGAGCTCAACATGCAGTTTCAAACTAAGTTCACTATATGTATTGAATCTCTCAACTGAGGTATCTTTTGGTTTGCTCAGAAGGTGTTGAGCATACATTTCCAATATTTGTTCATCAGCTTCATACCCCATGGGCATGATCCATACGGTCCTTGGTTCAACTGCTTCCATCAAGCATTGATCTATTTCCACCATGAAACAAATTGTATCCTTGTACTTTTCCACCACAAATGTAGGGATTCTTTCCCTTGATTGCATTATATTCTAAAAATTTTGAAATATCCCTAGAGAGCAGTCCTTTGGGCATTAGAGTGACCAATATTGTGTAAGTGCTCTCTTATTCATATAGCAATAGGTTTGTCACTGGTCCAATACAGGGTTTTCTTCTCGGGCAACTCATTCATGAAATAAAAGAATAAGCATAAGACCAACGTACCATACTTAAATGTATTCTTCTTATCCTTCTTAATCTTGTTCAGATTCTCTATTAGCTAGTTTTGCAGCAACTCACACAAATCATAGTTAGCATTTTCTTTTACCATCTAATAAGAAGCATAAATGGCTATACCAGATACTAAGTTTTCCCTACTGGAGTGGTATATCTTATACCCAATCACCATAGACACAAATTTGACATCTGGATCAGTTATATCATTTATTGTCGTTTCCCTCTTATCAAATTTTGATCTGGTAGCTTCAGTTACAGTCTGATTCTTCACTGATTTTAGCATCGATAGTCCATTGGATGAGTTCAATCCTATTACAGCCCTAATGACATCCTTAGTGATCTTAAAGGGTTTCATCAACCACATGAATTCATCATGCATCTGACTCAGTACATACCAAACCCACTCATTCTCACCGAAGGACATGAACCCAATAACCTGAATGAAATATTTGTCTTGCAGTGCCTTATACTCAGGTTTAAGACCATAAATCTCACCCTTTAGGTGATTTTTAAACAAATCC
The DNA here is from genome assembly GCA_027924645.1 of Cunninghamia lanceolata. Lineage (NCBI taxonomy): Eukaryota > Viridiplantae > Streptophyta > Pinopsida > Cupressales > Cupressaceae > Cunninghamia > Cunninghamia lanceolata. The sequence continues at coordinate 3,888,197 of BSBN01000236.1, forward strand.
ACTAATTTTAAATCCCCAAACTCATCTATGCTAGCATGAATGTAAGCCCTAATATCTTCAATGTGTAACACACCATGTGAAACATTAGAAAAGGCACCTAACAGATCAACCTCTATAGACTTGTGTGGATGCTTTTTGAATTTAGGTTAGGGCCTTTCGGTGATGTCAACAACCAATGGAGTAGCTAAATCCAGAGATTGCAAATTCAGAGAGCTTTACAGAGAATACCTTGTTTCACCGGTTAGTGTTAGCTGTCGAATTCACTTTTCGCACTCCAAATCTTTGAAATCTCAGCTCAGGCACTCTTCTCCTTGTTCTCTTCGAATGCAAAGTGATTCAAATGTTGAGTGAATGACCTTTTATGCTCCGCAAAACCTAATTCTCCATTGTAATAAATGCTTTGCCCTAATTCATTTGTTTACACTATTTCTGAATACAGTCAATCTTCAATTGCTTCGCAATCAATCGCATTAGCTTCTTTTCTTCAAGAATTTGCTTCAACAGACCTACAATAGGCTTCTTTATCTTCATTCATTGTGCCAGACTTAGGCACCCACTTACTAGTAGGGGGAATTAGATTTTCAATGCAGCTCCCCCTGAGCCAGAGCTCATATTTCAATTCCCAGAGGAATTATCAGCACCAGATTTCAGTGCGGACCCATCACCATCATTCATTGCACCTTTCTTCACCCATATTTTGTTCATTTCATTCTAGATCTCATTCACATCTACTTTGCCCTTTCCTTTATCTTGTCTCTGCACATTTCAGTTTCTATTTACTAGACCTTTTCTATCATCATTCCTATTTTTGTAGAATCTTGCAATATGACCGGATCTATTGCAATTAAAGCACACAACATTTCTTGGCTCATTTGTTTGATTTCCTCTTGATCTACACTGATTAGCCATGTGTCCAAATCTATTGAATGCAAAACATTTGTCATTGAAAGAATTGACATTTCCTCTGTTGTTAAAGTTATTCATCATCATACTTCTGCATTCATTTGATCTATGACCATACATTTTACAATTGAAGCATTGACTAGAGAAGGATGGACTATTTTGATTCACTCTACTTCTACACTGAGTAGCTCTATGACCAAATTTATTGTAGTTGAAACAATTTCCATTAAAGGATGGATACCTTTGAGCATTAGGTTGTCTGACCGGAGGTCTTCTAGGTCTTTTTCTTTGATTCCTTGATTTAAGATTTCTTTAACCAGATCTAGAGCTTTCACCTTTCTCATATCCCAGACCATGCTTATCATATGCCATCTTTTGACTATCAAGCAACACTTCAAGTTTAGCTGAGCTTATCTTGAACTTCTCTTTGTATTCATTTGCAGCTTCTAGGTCATGTTTGAGAATGACAATTTGCCTTTCAAGTTGTTCCTCATTATATCTATTTTCTTGTAGATCAGACTCTAGATGGCCAATTATTCTGTCCAATCTATAGCACTCTTTTATTCTTTCTTTCAGAGACTTATTCAAGTTTTCTTAAGTCTTCTTCCTTTCCTCAATTTCCTTGGTTGGCCTCATCACCCCAGATTCTATCTTATGCTTTAGGACAACAACTTCTTTTGCCATCTTCTCACATTCCTTTGTCTTCTCCTTCAAAGCCCCATCCATGCCATTGTCTTCCTACTAATTTGCTAATTGCTAAAGTAGCTCCTTCCTCTTTTCCATAGATTTGCTCAGTTGCCCTTTTAAAGTCTCAATGAAATCCCCAACATTTTTAAGTTTCTCTTGTAGTTCTTTGACTTCTGCTCTAGACTGCTCAAGATCTTCTAAAGAAACTTGAAGTTGTTCATTAATGCCATGAGAATACCTGAATGAACCCATTGAAATACCTTCCCAGATCTTCCTCAAGCTGTTAAACTTTTTCCAATGAACCAGGCTCTGATACCAATTGTTGAAATTAAGGAACATTGATAGGGGAGTGAATCAGTGTTCTGCAAAACTTATTATTATCTTCCTTTATTAATTTACCACATACATTCAAAAGAAAGAAACATGAACTCAAGAACAGCAACAACAAGATCATCACACATGAACACCAGGATTTTTACGTGGAAACCCGGTTAAAGGAAAAACCACAGTGGGGGTTAACTCACAAGATTTTATACTCTGTTAAAAGTATTACAAATGGGAAGGCACATGCCTTTGGGCACACTACCCAGAGCTCACTGCTCAAAGGAGGCTTACTACCTACAAGATTAATTACAAAGAGTTCACTAGAATACTTGAACTAAAGAATAGCATCTACCAATGCAAGATTACAGTTCCGGTTAGGATCAATATACCAACTTTACACAATTCATCTCTTACTACCCTATTTTATTGTTCTGCCATAATCTGAGCCTTGGATCTCTTCTACGTACTTGATACTACCACACTTCACACCTCTCATCTCATATTCATACCACCATATCACAAAATGCTCACACCTATTGATTATATATATCTTGTTGCAAGTATGTGCCTAATCGGAGTTGTCATTGATGTCAACATACTCCTGTTGCATTAATGAAAAGGATTGGATGAGCTGAGTGCTGAGGATATTGAGAAAATTAGTCCTAATCAGGGACAGAGAAGAACAATGAAGACAGTAAGGCAAAAGTCTAAGATAAGATGAGAATCAAAGGATATGGTTTAAAGGGTTTGTAGATATGTGTCTTAAGGTGATCCAGTAAAGATTTTAGAGGTCCACATGAAGATCTAAAGAAGTTGTGGTTGTTCAAGTAAAACTAGTTCCGACAGGTGTTCAGGGGTGACAGAGTGACACAGATAGGTCCGGTGAGATCTAAAAATGCATTTTCCTATTCTACAAATTTCAAGGAGTGTTTAGGAATTCTTTGTGAAGTGTCAACTCGATTGGTTCATGGTTTGAAGGTCCACAAGCATCTATTTTTTTCTGACAGTGGTGATAGATTGTGTTCTTGAGGTTCCAGATGAAGGAGAGAAGGATTTCAGTAAGCAGATGAAGTGCGGTTGTTCTTGGTGATTCAGGCAAGCTTGTGGAGGTCTTTGGATCATGTCCAGTTCGTGTTGGTAGTCCACATTGGAGTTGGAGCTTGCAATTGAAGAAGAATCTCCAGATGTTGGTGTTCTTCTTTAGACCGGCCGACCAGATGAGTTACACATTGCGGATGTTCTTGTAGATGTTTACCGAATTAGATGACTATTCCTAAGTTGATGTCTTGTATATATATGAAGTTGTAAAGTCTTTTCATAGTGATTCTTGTGGAGATGTGAGTGTGGTAGTGAGGAGGAGAGTGAAAGGCAGAGTAGAAGTATTGGGCTTAAATGGAATTGATTCAAGCATGGCAAAGATGCTATTCTCCAGTTCATGTATGTGATACTTATTACTTTGTAGACAGTGTGTCTCTTATAGGCAGTGAGCCTCTTGTGAGTAGTGTGCTCGAGCAGTGAGCCCTAATTGGCATGTCTAATTTTGTTTTTTCTATTCTTCTAATAGAGAATACAATATTGGGTTAATCACCCCGTGGTTTTTCCCTTAACCAGGTTTTCCACATCAAAATCTTGGTGTCTTATGTGTTGATGTGTTTCTGCTCTTGATTTAATGCATTATGTTTTCATGATTGATTTATTGATATGCTACGAAATCACTAAGAGGATTTAAATGTGTAATTGGAAAGAAAGTTTTGGACAACTAATTCACCCCCCCTTCTTAGTTGTCTACCCTAAGACTAACAATTGGTATCAGAGCCAAGTTCCTCTAAAAGGAGCTTAACTGCTTGAGGAGATCCAGGATGTCATCCTACAAGAAGGATAGTCCAAAGTTTGATGGAACCAATTTTAATCTCTGGAAAAGTCACATGAAATGTCACTTGCAATGTATGGGAATGCAGTACTAGAACATGGCTTCAATAAAGTATACTCCTCCCCAGGGTGGTCCGAAATCCCCAAATGAAATCATTGATACTGAAAATAATCTGTGGACTATAGAAGCTCTTCTAAGCACACTATCTGATTCAGAGCTTTCAAATGTTGTTGACCTACCAACTGCTTTTGAGATTTGGTAAAAACTGGAACTTCTGCATGAAGGAGACAAGTATGTTAAATGTGCAAGGTTACAGAGTTTGAAAGGAAAATTTGAAAATCTGAAGATGAGAGATAATGAAAATATTACTACTTTTATGCCAAGAGTAAATGAGATTGTTTGTGGAATTAGAAATGCTGGTGGAGTCTTGGATGAAGATGAGATTGTTGGTAAAATCCTCAGATCCCTTGCTACTTATAAAATCAACACTGCTGCCATTGAAGAATTCAGAGCCCATACAACTGTCACAAGAGATCAATTGGCTGGCAAATTGATTGCATTTGAAATGACCAAGTTTGGAGATGCCCCCCCAAGACTGAATCAGCATTCAAAGCCAGTGCCTCTGTAAAAGGTAAACAAAGGTTTGATCTGGGAGAGAACTCTTCAAGGAAACTATCATGGTATGAAAAAGCAAGAAAAGGCCTAGAAGAAGAAGAAGCTAAAAATGCTCAACTTGAAGCTCTTATTGCAAAAAGACTGCCAAGAGGATCCGGTAAGTATGAAGAGAAATTGTCTTTTAAGTGTTTTAACTGCAACAAGATTGGTTATTTTGCCTCAAGATGTCCGAAAAGATTTTCAAGGCCAAATCCCAACAGATCAAGGTTCCAAAAGAATTGTTACTATGTTCATGAGGAAGATGATAATGAAGGAGTAAAAGATGATGAATTAGAGATAAGAAACAAATCTGGAAGTGATTGGGTGTTCATTGCCATCAAGGAAGAAGAATCAATGTCCTCTGAATCTGTCAATCATAAAGTTGTAGAAAGAGCTCTGGCTGCCCAAGTTGAAGAAAAAGATGATTGGGTCATTGACAGTGGTTTCTCTCATCATATGACAGGTGACAAAAATAAGTTCATAGATTTGGAAAGGTATGAAGGAGGAGTAGTAAAATTTGGTGATAATTTTGCTGGTAGAATCAGAGGAAGAGGAACTATTTCTTTTGATGGAAGGAACAAAACCGGTAATATACTGTATGTTAAGGATTGAACCACAATCTTCTCAGTGTTGGATAGTTGGTAGACAAAGGCTATGATCTCTGATTCAAGAATGGAAAATGCAAGATTTTTGAAAGTTCCAGAACAGAGATTGCATCCGGTACTCAAACTAAAGGTAATATCTTTCACTTGGTTGGTAATGGTAAAAGTTGCTTATTTGTTCAAGTTGATCAGAGTTGGTTGTGGCATAGGAAAATATGTCATGTGAATTTTGATAATATCATCAAGATAAGCAATACTCAGGCTGTAGGAGATCTTCTTAAACTGGTGAAACCTACAAATAGTTTGTGCAAAAAATGTCAGTTGGGAAAACAAAGCAGAGTCTCATTTAAAAGTAAGGAACAATCTTCTACTGGATTATTGGACTTAGTTCATACTGATCTTTGTGGTCTGGCAAGAATCAGAAGTGTGCAAGGTGATAGATACTTCATGTTACTAATTGATGACTATTCCCGGATGATGTGGGTAACCTTTCTAAAAGAGAAATCAGAAGCTCTTGAGAAATTCAAAATATTCAAGGTTATGGTATAGAATGAAACTGGATTAAAATTGAAATGTTCGAGGTCTGATAGAGGTGGAGAATTCACATCTAGTGAGTTCATAGATTTCTGTGAGAAACATGGAATAAAGAGATAGTTGTCTGCTCCTAGGACTCCACAGTAGAATGGAGTAGTTGAAAGAAAGAACTGGACCATCCAGGAAGCATCTAGGACAATGATGATGGAAGTAAGTGTTCCTCAGATATATTGGAGAGAAGCTGTCAGCACTATAGTCTATACACTCAATCAAGTTCAAATCAGAAGCAATACTGGTAAGACTCCTTATGAACTTTGGTTTGGCATCACTCCTACTGTGAAGTATTTTAGAGTCTTTGGTAGCAAATGTTATATCAAAAGAGATGAAGATCTAGGAAAGTTTGATGCTAGAAGTGATGAAGGAATATTCTTGGGTTACTCTACTCAAAGCAAAGCATACTAGTGTTATAACAAGAGACTGAGAAAGATGATAGAAAGTACAAATGTGAAGGTTGATGAAGGAATTGAAAAACCCTCAAGATTTTATGAATATGATGAAGATGATCAGAATGGTGTTCTGACTCAAGGAACCCAAGCCTCTTCTGCGATGCAGATCCAGATTGATCCAGTAAATCAGGAAGAAGAGATAAGTTTGAATGAGCCTGATCAAGAAGCAGAAGTGCAAGAAACTCCCAAAGTGCCTAGGTATGTAAGACTGAACCACTCTGAAGATTAGATCATAGGTGATAAAAGCAAAGGTGTACAAACAAGAAGGAGAATTGCTCAAAATTTAGATGAGTATTGTCTGATTTAAAAGATTGAACCTAAGATAGTGAATGAAGCTTGCAATGATAAAAATTGGACTAAAGCAATGGAGGAAGAGCTAATGCAAATTGAGAAAAATCACACTTGGGATCTTGTTTCCAGGCCTAGAAACAAAAATGTGATTGGAACAAAATGGGTCTTCCGGAACAAACTGAATGAAGTTAGTGAAGTAAACAGAAATAAAACCAGATTGGTCTGCAAGGGTTACTCTCAAATAGAAGGAGTTGATTTTGAAGAAAATTTTGCTCCGATGGCAAGAATTGAAGCAGTCAGATTATTTCTTGCTTTTACTGCTTTCAAGGATTTCAAGGTATATCATATGGATGTCAAGTCTGCCTTCCTAAATGGTGACTTGGAAGAAGTGTACATTGAGCAACCGGATGGATTTCAATTGTCTAATCATGATGATATGGTCTGTAAGTTGAAGAAAGTATTGTATGGACTGAAGCAAGCCCTAAGAGCCTGGTATGAAAGATTGGATAAGCATCTTTTGAAGATTGGTTTTAACAAAGGTACTGCTGACATTAATTTGTATTTCAAAATTGATCATGAAAAACATCTTGATTGTTGAAGTGTTTGTTGATGATATCATTTTTGGAGGAAGAGATAGTATGTGTAAAACTTTTGCAAATCAAATGAAAAGTGAGTTTGAGATGTCCATGCTTGGTGAAATAAATTTCTTCTTGGGTCTGCAAATCACTCAAACAAAGAAAGGAATCTTCATTTCTCAGACCAAATAAGTGAAAGAATTGTTGAAGAAATCTGGGATGGAAGATTCAAAGCCAATGAATACTCCCATGGCAACTGGATGTAAATTGAGCAAAGATGATGACTCTCCTAAGGCTAATCAGACAAAGTATAGGTTAATGATTGGAGGATTGTTGTATCTCACTCAAACTAGACCTGACATTATGCAGGCTGTTGGTCTTGTTGCTAGATTTCAAGCTGATCCTAGAGAATCTCATGTCATGGCAATCAAGAGGATTTTTAGATATCTAAAAGGGACAGTTGAGTATGGATTGTGGTATCCCAGAGATCATGATTTTTCTCTTCATACATATACAGATGCGGATTGGGCAGGAGATGTGGATGACCGGAAGAGTACCAATGGTGGAGCATTCTTCTTGGGGAAGAGATTGGTTTCTTGGCTAAGCAAGAAACAAGAGGCAATATCTCTATCCACAACTGAAGAAGAATATATTACAGCAACAGGTAGTTGCACTCAGGTTTTTTGGATGAAGCAAATGCTAAGAGACATAAGAGTGGAGTATGAGGAGCCTATCACAATCTTCTGTGATAATTCAAGTGTAATTAATATATCTAAGAATCCAGTGTTGCATTCAACGACTAAGCATATATCTATCAAGTTTCACTTTCTAAGAGAGCAAGTGAACAAGAATGAAGTCAGATTGGAGTTTGTGCCTTCCAAGGATCAGATTGTAGATATTTTTACTAAACCTCTACCTAAGGACTCTTTTAAGTATCTCAGGGAGAAGTTAGGCGTTATTGCCCCTCCAGTGATGAACTAAGGTGCATTGATGTGCATTAGTTCGGTGGATATCACAGTCATATCTTGTGATCCAGATTGATGATGGGGAGCTGCTACTCAGGGGGAGCAGCTGGTATGATTCTGAAATGGTGGAATTGCAAGTATGTGCCCTTTACCATTGATGTCAAAGGGGGAGAGAAGACATGTGAAAAATAAAAAATAAGTGGTGGCTGACAAAGGGGGAGTAGTAAAGATAAGACAAGTGAATGGTTGTTTGTAATAGGGGGAGTTGTGTTAGTAAAGAAAAGTTCTTGTCTTGATGGTCAAAATAGTTTTTCACATCATATGTTGCCATTAATGACAAAGGGGGAGATTGTTGCAAGTATGGGCCTAACCGGTATTGTCATTGATGTCAACATAGTCCTGTTGCATTAATGAAAAGGATTGGATGAGCTAAGTGCTGAGGATATTGAGAAAATTAGTCCTAATCAGGAACAGAGAAGAACAGTGAAGATAGTAAGGCAAAAGTCCAAGATAAGATGAGAATTAGACGATGTGGTTTAAAGGGCTTGTAGATGTGTCTTAAGGTGATCCAGTAAAGATTTTAGAGGTCCACATGAAGATCTGAAGAAGTTGTGGCCATTCAAGTAAAACAGGTTCTAGCAGGTGTTCAGGGGTGACAGAGTGACATAGATAGGTCTGGTGAGATCTGAAAATGCATTTTCCTATTCTACAGATTTGAGGGAGTGTTTAGGAAGTCTTTGTGAAGTGTCAACATGATTGGTTCATGGTTTGGAGGTCCGCAAGCATCTACTCCTTTGTGACAGTGGTGATAGACTGTGTTCTTAAGGTTCCAGATGAAGGAGAGAAAGATTTTAGTAAGCAGATGAAGTGCAGATGTTCTTGATGATTCAAGCAAGCTTGTGGAGGTCTTTGGATTGTGTCCAATTCATGTTGGTGGTCCGCATTGGAGTTGGAGATCACCATTGAAGAAGAATCTTCGGATGTTGGTGTTCTTCCTGAGACTGGCCGACTAGATGAGTTACACATCTTGCGGATGTTCTTGTAGATGTTTTCTGACTTGATGACTATTCCTAAGTTGTAGTCTTGTATATATATGAAGTTGTAAAGTCTTTTCATAGTGAGTCTTGTGGAGATGTGAGTGTGGTAGCGAGGAGGAGAGCGAAAGGCAGAGCAGAAGTATTGGACTTAAATGGAACTGATTCAAGCATGGTGAAGATGCTATTCTCTAGTTCATGTATGTGAAACTTATTACTTTGTAGACAGTGTGTCTCTTGTAGGCAGTGAGCCTCTTGTGACCAGTGTGCTCAGGTAATGAGCCCTAATTGGCATGTGCCATTCTGTTCTTTCTATTCTTCTAACAGAGAATACAATCTTGGGTTAATCACCTTGTGGTTTTTCCCTTAACCAGGGTTTCCACGTCAAAATTTTGGTGTCTTATGTGTTGATGTGTTTCTGCTCTTGATTTAATGCATTATGTTTTCATGATTGATTTATTGATATGCTACGAAATCACTAAGAGGATTTAAGTGTGTAATTAGAAAGAAAGTATTGGACAACTGATTCACCCCCCCCTCTCAATTATCTGCCCTAAGACTAACATATCTGCTATATGAAATTTTATCAACTACAGTCAGCCTCAAGAAAACTTAGAGGTATTTTCAAGAACACTATTCTGTAGGCTGAATCGATGTACAAATATCAATGCAGACCAAAACCTATGTATCCAGGTCACCACACATGTCGGCCAATACCACTAGATCTCATAAATTACTCAACCAACCACTTCTCTTAATCCGTACAAGGATCAAACACCAAGTCGGCCTGTTCTTCACCGGACTGAACTGTCTAACCAAAGCTTGACACTCAGATGCTTGTAACTTTCAATCCCTTCATTATCGGAGGCTAAAACTTTGGATTTAGGTATCCCTGCCATCCCTTAACATACCCTCAAATCCATAGCACAATATGATAATCTATGAATAAATGAGGACCAAAATGCTAAACCCTGTCATATGCTCTGTTCTTGTCTATCTAGACTTAGACAAATCTGCAATATGACCTCCGGTATTATCAAATGATACATTATAGATATGTAAGATAGATTCATATGCCATCAATGACAACACCTAACATACCTAGCAGTGTCTCTTGCCAACAATCAACAAGCATCAAACACAAGGTAAAAATAAGTTTAAATAGTTCACAATGAGCTAGTTCAAGTTTGCACATTATAGATCAAACATAATAATGTATCCTAATATAAAAGTGAACCACACATTCTATAGTAAAGGATCTCAAGTATGTATTTGAGTCACCTTTTCTATTATACATTTGAAATCAAAGTGCCAATCAGATGGGTAAGGAATGTGAGGTATGTGCACAAAGTTGGGGGGGCAAAAAGTAATAAAAAATTATATTTCTCCAAATTACACTTATCTTCATGAAAATAATACACACTTGGATTAATACTCAAGTTTATTTCTGGTAATGTGATCATGCTATAACCTTTATACAATCTGATTTAAACCAATGAAAAATTATCCAAGTAGGCTTGAAACAAGTTTTAATTTACCAATCTGGCTAAGGGTTGGACATGTAATTTGGTGTCCAAATCTATGTTTATAAAAAAATATAAAAATGTTAAGTGTGCTCTCCATCAGGTTTGTATGTTTTAGGACAATATTTAAAAAAATACTACAACATTAAGCTCCATCTTAGCATCATAACCATGTATTTTTTTCTAAAATCTGAATATATAAATATCTTGATCCTTAGTTTCTGATAGTATTTTCTTTACTTTTTTCAAAAACACACATTAATTTTTGTGTAATTTTTGTTCCTCACCAAAAAAAAATTAAATACATTTTCACATTATACATTTCATTCTATACACATTGAAAAAATCATTTTTAATTTTTCTTTTGTTTAATTTTTCCAGGGGGAGAGGTGGGGCACTCTAAGTTCTCTACTTTTTAAGATGTCTCCACATATAAAATTAGTAAATAAATAACATACTCATTAAAATTAGGATAAAAATATTTAAACTATTACATGATCTTTACTAAATTTTCACAAAATAAATTTATGACATACACTAGAACTCAAAAAATGGGGGAAGCATACTTAATACTATGTTATATTTTTGTCACAAAACCAAGACACCTTTGTGTTCTCTTAATGTTTAACTCTCTTAATCTCCATAATGAAAAAATTAATAGTTTAGAATATATATTACAAGCACTAGTATTCTTGTTCTTCTCACATTTTTGAATTTTTATCTAGCCATCTTGAATTACTTGTCAAAGTTTAGTTTTTTTTTTAATTCAAAAAAGTGGCCACTTTAAACCCCAATTTGGCCTCCTATTTCATGCACTTACCCTATGTAACAATCTCATTTGACAATGGTGTGTCTCTAGCACCCTTAAATTCATAATTATTATTTTCATTTAGTCTTGCATCCATTCTCTTATCTACATGATCTCTCTTTTGAATGCATGCATATATGACAAAGGTCTAAGAAACAAGAAGCGACTAATAGAATGTTGGCATCAAAATCAAGTAATAGATTATGAAAAAGAAGTTGTAACATAGGTGAGGAGGTTGAGTCAACTTCAACACTCCACTCACCAAGTGTCAAAAGTATGTCAACATGTGTCTTAGGAGTGTAGTGTCGAACTCTCCAAGTCAACACACAACCCACTTAAGTAGGCTTACGACACGTGTATTTTACCCATTTGAGGTAAAATGGTAAAATATACACTAACAGCCCCACCTTAAGCATATCTTAGGTGGGTACAATAAAGATGGGTCCCAGCTACTAGGCTTGGTGAGGTACCCATGTGCAAAGTAATCTCTCATGAAGTGGAGAAAGGTAGAAAACCCTACGGGAAAAAACTACCCTCCAAAAGAGAGAAAGTATGCATGAAAATTATACAAATGAAGAAGTACTACTTCTTTCACTAAGTACAATATATGATTCCCCCTAGGAGAAAAAATGATACAAGGTCTATGAGACCCCCCATAATATGTGTCCTACTCCAGTGAAGCTAGATAGTCGACAAAGGATGCAAATGTAGATCCAAGAATGCCAAACAATGTTCCTTTCCTTGGGAAGAAATGAAATCACCTGAAGATGCAGGATATCATCCCCAATGTGAGAAGATGTATGTATGATATTGAATCATGCTGAAGTTTATCCAAGGATGATGATGCCCATATCGATATCTTTGAAGAGTGCTCAAGTGCCCCAATGTTGATGCTAAAGGATGCCATAATCAAATCAGGTGCATGCCTAATAGATGAAGATGATGACAATCCAGAACCATGCGTAGATGGTTATAGAGCATGAATATCTGAAGAGGATAATGGAGATGCAACTTCATCAAAACTATCATCGAAGAGAAGACTGGTGTCCTCAATGTGTGCTTCCATGTCATTAATGCGAGACTCTATAAACAGACAAGTCATGTCAGGTAGAAATATGTCCCAATCATTAATGCTAGGGAGACTGATATCCTATTGCAAGGAAGTGATGGAATCTCTTGAAGAGGCGACTCTAAAATCTGATGAAGCAATAGTAGGAGGTGGAAAAATATCTACCAATGTAGGAGGTGTAGAGAGAGGAGATGCAAGTGGGTATGTCTTTGTGTCATTAGTACAGTCAAGACTTTCCCAATATGCAATTTCATCTTCAGTATCATCGTCATACAAAGGATCATCAACATCATCAAGGGAAAGAAGTATATCTATAGAGAGATAATTTGGAAATGGAGGTTCATTGGGGTCTCCATACATTTCCCATAGTTTGGTCCAAAGAGCTCAAGGGCAATCAATGTGATAGAGGAACCCACTGAGTGTGGTTCATAATAGTTAAACCAATTAATCATAGGAGATGATTATTCTTATTTTCCCATACACATTTCTACCAATATGTGCTTGGTTCAGGAATAAGTCCATACAAATGTGGCAATAGGTGATGTTGGGAATTAAGGTGTCTCAACCTTTGCAAATTCCTAGCATTTGATATTTAATTGTATATTTATTTATTGGCCTAATTTGTATTTACTTGCACATCTTGTTTTGTCATTTAGTGTGAGGTGGCATTGTGACATGTCATCCTACTTGTAATATGACTTGGATGGTCAAGTCAACACATGAGAATCTAGGTGTCCCATTTGAGGTGGTACTCATATGCCATGTGTCAACATATTGAGGTATGTGAAAGGAGTTATTATGTATGATGGAATCTATGACATGTAAGAGCCAGAATTAGAGATTCCTATGACAAGTGAGGACAAGTGTCGAAGAGTATCTTTGTATGTGAGGAAGGAATCTTTGAGCACCCAAGTTTGACTAGATTACATGTTGTAAGAGGAATATGCTAGTATTAGTCGTGTATGATAGATTCTCTTACAACATAATCAAATGTTGTTATGTTTGGCAGATTCTATCACAACTGTAAGAGGTGTAAGAGAATCTGTCATAGCCTATTCTTGGCCGAAGCACTCCACATTAGGAAAGTCAAATATGCATGTTATGATTGTTGAATAGAGGTTGCTTGCATGTTGTCCAAGTGTCCCAATGTGTTAGGTTTTGACCAAGAGGCCAAGTTGGACACCCACCTCTAGAAGCTTCCCAGGATGGCCTTGTAAACTCTATATATGTAGATACTTGGTGTTAGAGTTGTATAGTGAATTTACAAGTACTATTATGCTGCTAGAATTACTCTAGAATAGACATCTGAAGATTCTTGAAAGAACTTGCATTGCAAGTGTATTGTAATCCTTTACATATTTGATAATACATTGTGTAGGTTTTGGAGTGTGGGGTTTTTCACCTGAAAGGGTTTTCCCCACGTACATCTTGTGTCACTTGCATTATATGTGTTGTTGTTTGTTGTTTAATCTCTATGTTATATGTTTAATATAACTGTAATTATATGGATCTAAAAATTCACATACTATTCCCCTCTTTAGATTAGTGTAGGAAGTGTTTCCACGTACCTTGCTTCCTTTCAGTTGGTATCAAAGCTTGATGACCTTTGATCCTAGTTGTTGGGTAGGGGGTTTTTTACTAATCTTTGATTGAGTGGGAGTCTATGCAGAGTATTGTGTGATCTTGTTGCAGGATGGAGATGGCAAGCACATCCGGAAGGATAGACTTGGAGAAGTTTAATGGTAGCAATTTCAAGTTGTGGAAACTCAAAATGGAGGACATACTTGTGGATCGAGATCCATGGGAAGCTATATCTGGCATAAAACCAATGGAAATGTCACAACCAAACTAGGATCTCAAAGATCAAAAAGCTAAGGGTCTTGTGAAACTCTGTTTAGCTAATTCCACCTTGTTGAATGTCCACAAAGAGAAGACCTCGAAAGACCTATGGAAGAATCTTGGAGATGTTTATTAGGATAAATCCCTGGTAAACAAGTTATTCTTATGGAAGAAGTTGTATTCTCTAGGATGGAATATGGAGGATCTATTGCAGATCATTTGAATGCCTTTAACATGTTGGTTTCTCAGTTGACTTCTGTTGGTGTGAAGATGGAGGAGGAGGATCATTGCATGACCTTGCTTTGTTCTTTGCCAAACTCGTGGGACCACCATGTCATGGCCATTGGGAGAACTACTATCACCTTCAAGATGGATGAAGTGGTTTCTTTGTTGTTGTTTGAAGAGATGTAGTGAAAGTCTTCTGAGTCAACTAAGGAGGCTCTTGTGGTTTGTGGTAGACCCCAGGATAAAGGGAAGAAGAAGGACAAGAAAGCAAAGAAGGGTTGATCCAAATCCCATGTGAGATCTAAGTCTCCTAGAAAGTCCAAGGCATTGTGTTCAAACTGTGGTAAATTTGGGCACTTCCAAAAGGAGTGTAAGGAGGAGAAGAAGAAAAATATGAAGAACTTCTCTGATTCAGATTCTGACATATCTCAAGATGATGGTGATGTTTTTCTTGCTTCCTTGGCCACCCATGCATCAGAAGATGTGTGGTTGATAGACTCTAGTGCTTCTTTCTACATGACCTCACATTGAGGTTGGTTTACCAAGTATGAAGAATACGATGGTGGGAAGGTGTACTTGGGTGATGACTCTCACCTGAAGATAGTTGGTTGTGGAAGAGTCTTGATCCAATTACCTAATGGATGTGTGAAGAGGATCAATGGCATTTTGCACATTCCTAGTTTAGTATGGAACCTTGTTTTATAAGTAAGTTGAATGATGTAGATGTGCAGGTTGTCTTCTTGAGTGGAGGATGCAAGATGATGAGAGGAGCTATGGTTCTTGCTAAGGATACTTGGAGAAGTACTCTATTTTAGATGGATGCATGCACTATTTAGTGTAATAGTTCTTCTGTTTTGAAGAAAAGAGCTTCAGATTCTTCATCCTCACCATTGGAACTAGCAACGAAGAAGTGTGTTGCTTCAACTTCTAATGGTTGTGCTTTCTGGGTACCTAAGGGTGCAAATGCATTGGAAATGAAACTTCCTATTTAGAAGACACTATTGTGGCATGAGAGACTTGATCACATTGGTGAGAAGGGTCTTAGAGCCTTGAAAAACAAAAACCTCCTTGAGGGATTAAATGATTGTAACCTTGAGCTTGATTTCTGTGAACATTGTGTATATGGAAAGCAAAACCATGTTCAATTTTACTCTAGTCACTCATAAGTCTTCTAATGTGTTTGGTCATGTGAATGTTCCTTCAATTTCTAAATTGTTATATTTTGTATCATTCATTGATGATTATAGTAGGAAGACATGGATTTATTTTCTCAGCAGTAAGTTTGAAGTCTTTAGTTGGTTCAGAGAGTTTAAAGATTTTGTAGAGAATCAGACTGGTAAAAAGATTAAATGAATGAGAACTGACAATGGTGGTGAGTTTTGTTTAGTAGAGTTCAAGAAGATCTGTAAAGAACATAGGATTGAAAGACATAAGACAACTCCATACACCCCTCAACAAAATGGAGTTGTAGAGAGGATGAACAGAATGTTGATGGAGAGGGCTAGGACTATGCTTAGTGGAGCTAGCCCGAACAAAAGTTTTGGGTTGAAGCTATAGCCACTACTTGTTACATGGTTAATGGGTCTCCTACTTCATCAGTTGTTGAAAAGACACCCATGGAGGTGTGGTCTGGTAAGAAGCCTTCTTTGAGACATCTTCGTGTTTTTGGTTGTGAGGCATATGCACATGTGCCTAAGGAGAAGAGGTCAAAATTGGAGAACAAGGCAATTAAGTGTATCTTCATTGGCTATGGTGGCTGTGTGAAAGGGTACAAGCTTTGAGATCCTGTGGCTGAGAAATTCTTGCATACAAGAAGTGTTATTTTGAGAGAGGTAACTCCT
This sequence comes from Cunninghamia lanceolata, assembly GCA_027924645.1. Taxonomy (NCBI): domain Eukaryota; kingdom Viridiplantae; phylum Streptophyta; class Pinopsida; order Cupressales; family Cupressaceae; genus Cunninghamia; species Cunninghamia lanceolata. The sequence goes on from BSBN01000236.1 coordinate 3,904,447, forward strand.
TCTGTTGTTCTATAGCCAGACGAAAAAGAAAAGAAAGAGGATGTGGTTCAGTTTCCATCTACCCCTGAGAAGACTAAACCGAAAGATCCTAATGGACATGATGATGAGGAGAGCTCAAGCAACTCTGAAAGTTTAGAAGAAGAAGAACCTCCACCTCATCTTTTTAGGAGGTCCACATGAATCATGAGACAACATGAGAGGGTTGATTATTCATTACTTGATTCTAGTTGTGTTTTTGCTTTGATTTCTAATACTAATGAACCTAGAACTATGAGAGAGGCTATGGGTATGAAAGATGCAAGTTCCTGGAAGGAGGCCATGGAAGAGGAGATGACTTCTTTGGAAAAGAATAAAACTTGGAACTTGGTGCCTTTGCCTGATGGATGGAAACCTATTGGGTGTAAATGGGTGTTCAAAAACAAATTTGGTGCAAATGGCAGTGTTGAGAAATATAAGGCCAGATTGGTTGCGAAGGGCTATTCTCACATGGAGGGAATTGATTATGGTGAAATTTTCTCTCCCGTTGCAAAGATGACATCTATTCAGTTTCTGTTATCTCTTGCAACAACTTATGATTTAGAAGTGGAACAAATGGATGTGAAGACAACTTTCCTTCATGGTGACTTGGAGGAGAAAATATATATGTCATAGCTAGAGCACTACGTGGTGAAAGGTAAAGAAAATATGGTTTGCAAGTTAAAGAAGCCTTTGTATGGTTTGAAACAGTCTCCTAGGATGTGGTACCAAAAGTTTGATGCTTATGTGTTGAGTATTAGATTTTTGAGATTGAAATCAGATCATTGTGTTTATTACAAGTTTGACAATGATCACATTCTGATTATTGCACTGTATGTTGATGATATGTTGCTAATTGGGAATGGTAAAAGTTTTCTTTCATATTTGAAGTCTCAGTTGTTACCACAGTTTGAAATGAAAAATCTGGGGGTAGCCAGGTACATTTTGTGGATGGAGATCAGAAGAGATGAAGCAAACATAAAACTTTGGTTAGGCTAGAGTAAGTATGTTAACACTGTGTTGGAGAGATTCAATATGGTGGATTGCAAACCTTTGACTCTTGTTACGATGGGGACAAAGTTATCTATTGGAGATTAACCAAAGTCTCCCTCTGAGATGGAGGATATCAACAGAGTACCTTATGCTAGTGCGGTTGGTAGTTTGATGTATGCTATGGTCTGTACAAGACCAGACATTGCCCAAGCAATGGGAGCCCTTAGTCAGTTTATGGCTAATCCTGGATAGGTACATTGGGATGCACAGTAAAGAAAGTGTTCAAATATTTGCGAGGTACTTCTGAATATTCCCTTTGTTATCATGGTTATCCTATAGGACCTCAGCATTTTGTGAGTATTCATGGATTTGTGGATTTTGATTGGGCAGGTGACATTGACAACAGGAGATCCACCAGTGTTTATGTGTTCACTATGTTTGGTGGAGCTATCAATTGGAGGAGTAAGCGACAACCTGTGGTCACTTTGTCCATTATAGAAGTAGAGTACATGACAACTACTCATGCTTGTAAGGAAGCCATTTGGCTTAAGAGGTTGTGTTTAGACATTGGTTTTGATGTAGGACAGATTACTATCTATTGCGACAGTTAGAGTGCGATTTGCTTAGCAAAGAATCCTACTTTCCATGCTAGAACAAAGCACATATATGTTTAGTTTCATTTTTTTTGTGATATGGTAGAAGATGGGAAGGTGATATTGGAGAAGGTTGACACTTTGAACAATGTTGTAGATGCACTGAAGAAACCTATGGGCACAGATAAGTTCAGATAGTGTTTGAAGTCTATGGGCCTCATGGCCCCTAGTAGTTAAACCTTGTCATTCTATTAGCTCTTGCAAGGTGTTCGACAAGTGGGAGAATGTAGGGAATTAAGTTGTCTCAACCTTTTCAAATTCCTAGCATTTGATATTTAATTGTATATTTATTTATTGGCCTAATTTGTATTTACTTGCACATCATGTTTTGTCATTTAGTGTGAGGTGGCATTGTGACATGTCATCCTACTTGTAATATGACTTGGATGGTCAAGTAAACACATAATAATCTAGGCATCCCATTTGAGGTGGCACTAATATGTCATGTGTTTTCATCTTGAGGTATGTGGAAGGAGTTATTATGTATGATAGAATCTATGACATGTAAGAGCTAGAATTAGAGATTCCTATGACAAGTGAAGGCAAGTGTTAGAGAGTATCTTTGCATGTGAGGAAGGCATCTTTGAGTGCCCAAGTTTGACTATGACATATTGTAAGAGGAATATGCTATTATTAGTCTTGTATGATGAATCCTCTTACAACAGTAAATGTTGTTATGTTTGGAAGATTGTATGACAGTTGTAAGAGGTGTAAGAGCATCTGTCATAGCCTATTCTTGGTTGGAGTGCTCCACATTGGGAAAGTCAAATTTGTATGTTATGACGGTTGAATAGAGGTTGCTTGCATGTTGTCCAAGTATCCCAAGATGTTGGTTTTGACCAAGAGGCCAAGTTGGATGCCCACCTCTAGAAGCTTCTCAAGATGGCCTTGTAAACTCTATATATGTACATACTTGGTGTTGGAGTTGTATAGTGAGTTTACAAGTACTGTTACTGTTATGCTACCAGAATTTCTCCAGAACAGACATTTGAAGACTCCTAAAAGAACTTGCAAATTACAAGTGTATTGTAATCCTTTACAGATTTGATAATACATTGCGCAGGTTTTGGAGTGTGGGGTTTTTCACCCGAAAGGCTTTTCCCCACATACATTTTGTGTCACTTGCATTCTATGTGTTATTGTTTGTTGTTTAATCTCTATGTTATATGATTAACATAATTGTACCTATAAGAATATAAAAAATTTCATACTATTCCCCTCATTAGATTGGTGTAGGAAGCATTTCTACGTACATTGCTTCCTTTTAGGTGAATCCATTGGTAGTGTGCTAGGATACCACTGCGCTAGGACTTGTAGTTTACATTTTCCAAGGTAATGATGGATGGATGACTCGTTATCTCCAGTAGTTGACTTAGATAAATTACCCCCTTTTAAACTTTATGTTAGTTCAATGATTTACAAAATGCATGTATAACCCCTCAACATTAATACATGAAAGTGACATTTTATAAGATTAGTGCATGGTAAAACCCCTTTTCTTAATTTGTTGCCCCTTAGTTTTACATTTTATAAAGATGGTGTGATTCAGGCATCCAATTTGGGTCAAAAATTGGCACTTTATAAATTAGTGTGGTTTTGAACCCAGTGGATTCATGGGAAAAAAATAAACTACTTTTACAAAAAAAATGGCACTCAATTATGAGTTACCGAGCAAAAGTTATTGAAGTCTAAAATTTTTCCCAATATGCCTAAAAGTTTGTACAAAACACAAAAACAAATTACAAAATGTAAAAAATTCCAATATTTTTGCACCTATGGGAAGAGAAAAAACAAATTTTAGGTCACAAATTTTGATGGGAGCTGAATTTAGGGAAAAACTACCAAAAATATGGCAATGAAGTCCACATGAAGCAGGGGAATTGTGGCACTGGGAGACTTTGTGCGGCCCTTTCTAAACCCTTTGAGATTCAGATGTAGAGAGGCGTTCCACCTCAAAATGTTAGAGATGCGTTCCAATTCAGATGCGTCGAGCACTTCTATCTATATGCAGGGGTCATGTGGATTATGTGCATTGAGGGGCACCATGTAGGTGTGTTGGCTCAACCCACACTCAAATCATGGGTCTAAACTCCTCCTGTAGGCTAGGGATGCCATTAACCATTGAATGCCTCCTCTGTGTAAATATACATAGGCAGAACTCGTCCATAGGTGGGCAGAGTGCAAGAGTCAAGCCTTGTATTTGGGTACTCTACCACAAAGGTTTTGAATAGGGGCGCAATGGAAGAGGCATGACCTTAGGTGTCTTCTTCACTGTAGAGTGTGTGGGCACACTGTAGAGGTGGATGTGGGTGCAGAGATCTCTCTGTCCTCTAATGTATCATGCCACTAGTTTTGATCCTTCCACAGAGACCCCAATCTGTGGCTTGCAAGGTGTGATGTTGGCATGGTCGAGTGAGCTCGGCTCTGAGGGTTTTTGGATGCCCTCGATAGCATGCTGGGAGTGCCTAAGGCCCGGTCTAGCCTTGGTTACAAGGGATTTAGGATAGCCATAGGGGCTAAGTGTGCCTAGAATAGTGACACAGGTGTTCAACTCCTGCAATAGAGCCATACAAAGCCTCCCTCTTCTTCACTGTACAACACTCTCAAAATAGGGGCATTGGATGCTTTCCTTTTCCTATGAATTCATCACGAAAACAAGAACAAACCAAATAAAATAATGTAATTTATATGAAATAATAAAATTAACAATACTAACACTTGTTTAACCAAAATTGAACCAACAAACTAATTTAGTTTTGCTCTGATACTGTTGATGTATAAATTTGTGGGTCTAATCCAACAATCAACATGGGAAGTTTCAGAGATGTGGGATTGACCCCAGAAACAACCTCTAGGTTTTAGGGAAGCTGGCTCTTCTATTTTCAAAGGGGGTTTTGGGAAAAGAGAAAAAAAAACAAGATTACAGATACAATGAAATAAAATCTAAATCTATGGCGATGTGCTAGATTTGAAACCAACCCAGTTGCACAGTGTCAAACCATAATAGATTTATCTGGAAATCAAAGAGCAGAGATGCATGATTAATACCTAGTTTATAAAAAAATTTAACAAAGGCAAAGAAATAGAAAATAAGAAAGAAGAGAGTGACACATTCATATGCATAGAACACCACTTCTTTATTCGAATAGAAAACAATTTACATAGGCAAGGTTTGCACAAAATAAATGTTTACATTCCTCATGAAAGAGGCACTTCTGAGGCAAAAAGAAAATATCTGTCTGCTGCTAAAAATCTCTAATCTATAGAACTCTCTTGGAACTATGGGATTGGCTTTCTCTATCACAGATCTGCATATTTATAACCCAGAAGAATAAACCTCTTGAAGATCTCCTCAACTGCCTCCAAAAATCTCTATAACTGGAACCCACAAAATCTAGTACAAAATCTAGCAACTGTAACTGAAACTGGTTGTTTCTATTTCTTCCCATGGCTGGAAATACCTTTACCTCCATTCTTTGGCCTGCATGAGTTTCCCGCTCATTCTTAGTTTCTATGGCTGCCGTTAAAATAAGAGGTTGCGTGTGAAACTTTAGGGCTGCATCTCTTTTATTCCCCATAAGGATTGGCATAAAGTCAAATATGAGTCTTTATTTTATAAAGCTTCTACCTTCCATAATGGGAGCCACATGTATCTCATTATAAGAAAAGGATCTTATATTGTTTATTTAAATCTAAATTTTTAACCTCCCGTGGCTTTTAAAACTGAAATGAAACTCTTTTAATATTTAAATAATTGGTTCTCAACTTTAAAGGAGGGCCCACTAGTTTTAATGAGATTCAACATTATTAAAAGACACTAGCTTCTTCTAGCTCATGTGACTCATTTGCAACTTTATGTTTTATAAAAATAAAACAAATGTGATAATCTATCCTCCGCTGAAGCGACGTGGTTTCTTCTGGTGCCTTCTTTGCTTCTTCTCAAACTCCCACAGCTTCCACATGGTTTCTTCCGATGCCTTCTTTGCTTCTGCTTGCAAGTCGTTAGATCTCCTTCTGCATCAATGGTGGTTGTATTGCTGCATTGAAAACCCTAAAACTTATTCACTGTGTCCTTAGCGTCTCTGTAAAATAGTAGCCTCTTACTTTGGCTGGGTGTTTAACATAATCCAAACCTTTCAGTTTGAAACCACACCTGAAACACCATACTATTATCATTGAAGATAGCACCCACTACTCCATTCATGTTGCATTCTGCACCTTTTAATAAAAGGTTGTGCCTTAGTTTTATACTAACCTATGCTATTATCCATATGGCCGCACCTTGATATTTCTCATCAGGTCTCTTTAATAGCTGCATTCTGGCTATGAGACCATGCCATTCCTTATAATGTTGTCACCTTCAAGAGTATGTTGTATTTCATACTACTCGTGCCTTGATATTTCTCATTGGTACATTGTTCACAGCTGAGCCATGTTGAAAAACTTCGGCTTATCTTTCAGTGGCATTGCCCATCTCTAGAAATGATCTGCCTTCAGTCTTTTGAAGTAGCCTTAATGAATGACAGTGCCATTGCATTTCCGTTAATGGCCAAACTTCTTTTAGCTTACTTGTTGGTGCCATGATGATGAAATTGATCCACTCCTTCATGAGATAGCACACCTTATTTAGCGACTATGCTTTTCTAGAATGGCCACACCTTATTTTTTCAGATAGCATGCTTTTATGATTGTGCCTATTTAGTTTACTCTGAAAGCATCACTAGAGTTCATGGAGACCATGTCTTTTCCATAGGTTTACAGAGTAGATGCACCCTAATCTACTAGTTTTCTTTTCTAGTGATTTTTGATGGATAGAATGAGATGTTGATTGCTCGTGATTTATGCAGCATAACACTACATTCTTATGTGATATAATGGCTTGGTTGAGGCTAGATTTATATATTTTTTATGATCGAGGGAAGAAGATTTGATTTTTTCTTTATTTGATCAAAGAGGAAATAAATCGAGAAGATAAGATAGGATTTGAAAAGATAGAAAGGATTTGATTTTATGTTTTAAAATGAAATAAAGCTAGAAAAACGTAAAAGGATAATTGATAAATTTATCTAATTAATTTAATTAATTAGATACACATAGTTTAATTTCGTAAATAAATCAAGAAGAAGATGTGATTTGAATTAATTAAATAAATATTTGATTTATTTAATTAATGTAAGAGTATGATTTAATTAATAAAATAATTATAAATTATTTAATTAACATTAGAAGAAAGTATGGATTAATTAAATAATTAATAATTATTTAATTAAAGTGGAAGAATAATAGAAGCTGAGAAGTAAGGTGAATTTCAGGTGTCTACATTTTGCCCCTCTTTGAGATGGTGTTGCAAAGTAACATCTTTTCAAAGAAAAATAAAATATAGTGCTTGGTTGGATAGAAGAAGATGGTAGGATTAGGGATGATGATGCCCCAACCAATCGAAGCCAGAGTGACAAGGAATGATGATGTAGGGACGGTATGCCCCCTCGAGAGGATAGGTGCGTAGAAAATGGATGAAACAGATTGGTTAAGGAGATGGAGGAAAGATAAGGGATGGATGAAATGGATGAATTATACGTTATGCTACATTGAATGAGCAATCATATAGTTTGATATAGCACTAGACATTATGCACCGAGGTATAAAGACCAAGGTAACAATGTGTCCTATGCATAAAATATAAAATGTCACAAGAAAACATATGTCATTAGGCACCATGATATGGAAGATCATGATGTTGTGGTGACAATATGCTGCCAAGACTATAAATGTAAGATAAAAAATATAACACACACAAGTAAGAAAGTATGCATGCACAAATGATTCAAAAACAAACAAGGTGATTGCCCCTACCAAGATGAAAGCCAAGGATTGATTGGATTGATTGAGGATAATGTTGTCATTGTGGGGAACGATATATCCCTAGAACAACACAAGGATGTGGGAATGATATATCTCGTTGATGATGATTGGATAAATGATCGATCAATATGTTTGACAAAAAGGTTGGAAAAAAACCAAAGTATACTTTTAGATGATTAGATAGATTACTCAAGTTGATTGGTATGGATTAAAGATGACTTGCATTTGGATTATTGCTTGGATTTTTAGAATGTATTTTTATGGATTTGTTTAGGATGTTATGATTTTTTGGATTTGTTTTGGATGTTTCAATTTTTTTTGTATTTTTGTAATGTTTTTGATAAAAGGGGAAAAATGGGTTTTGAAGGGACCCCGAAACCCTACAAAAAAATGTTGCCCCAAAGATTAAACATTATTGGAAAGCAGCCAACATGTAGAAAACACTAAACAAAAAACCAAAGCAATCCTAAAAATAGAACAATCCATAACTATTCCCAAAAAATAGTAAGAAACAAAACAAGCAGCCAACCTGTAGAGAACCACCAGCAAGGTCACATGTTCTTAAGTGTCTTGGTTGATACCAACTCTTGTTTGTAGAATTCCTCATGCAGTTTAACAAACCCCAGGAGCTCATCCTTCTCTGCTTCAAAAGATTTCTTTTTGCTGCCCCGAGTCCAAGAGATCAGACCTCCCTTCTCACTAGTCTTCCCCTATTTTCCACGTCTACTAGTTTTTTGCACATTACCCCCTTCATCCTTCTGACCACCCTTGCCAAAAATGTGCTCCTCTCTCAGCTCTTTCAACTTATCAGTGAGAATTCTAATCCCCTTAACACTATTTTGGATGGTACATTTGCTAATTTCCACCATTTTCTCTAAATTCTATTTAACTTCTTTCAACTCCTCAATTTTGTCAATATAGGTTTCAAAGTCATGGTTATAGTTGTCTAAATCCTTCTCCGGCTAACCCACCCTAATAATGGCCTCCCAAGTGAGCTGGATCTCTGAGTCTAGCTTGTCATTGATCTCCACCTTGTTGCCTATCCTCTCTTGCATAGCACTCAATCTCATGTTGACCCTATTGATTTAAATAAAGAACCACTTTGCCATGTAGTGCTGACTATCCACTGCCTTCCTAATCATACCCAGGGCCTCTGAAAGTTCCTCCCTACTAGTAGCTAAAGAAAGTAAAGAAACAAATGCAGGTAAATTGTATGAAGATTTGGAAATGTGCAGAAAAGGAATCCCAACCCCAGGTTCATTAGTCACAATACCCACCGGAGTCTTTTGCTGTATTTTTGTAATGTTATGATGTTTTTAGATTTTGAATTGTTTTGGGATGGCACTAGATTACAATTTGGATAGCCTAGCTGATAGATACCAATTAGAAGAGAAAACCAACTCTAGATGCAAAGGATGGAGATGGGATTGGATGAATGGATAAAAGGATGGGGGATAGTAAATGGGATGGAAGGCTCATGGTAGATGGATGAATAAAAGGATAGGAAATCATGGATGGAATGGATGAGGTGCTAAGTATGTGATCTCCAAAGACTATGTTGCATAGGAATAACATACCCCATTCTAGGTATAATGTTTAAGATTTTACATGACAAAGCTTAGGACGATAGGATTGGTTGGAAAGGATGAGGTATATCAAGAGATGTCCAAATCATGTTTCAACATTTTGCCCCTATCTTTATCAAGATCAAAAGGAGGGAAGGAAGATGGATTGGGTCAAGGGGATAATTATGCGGATATAATGGATAAGGAAGATATGATAGGAAGGATTGGTAGAAGGAAGGATAGGATGGGTAGATGAAACAACATGCCCCCAAGTGTAAGGTACCTAGACAATTGATCTACTCATGATGCCTATTTTCTAGGTTTTCATCATGGTACTTATCCAAGGTACCTGTTTTCCAAGTCTTCACCATTGGACAAATGATTTCTCTTTACTATTTTTTTTTTTTAGTTTTTTCCTTTTCTTCATTTTTTTGTATGGTTTTTTCTATTTGGATGGGATGGGTGGACGGGGAGAAAGAGAGATTTGGATGGAGGATGGGGACTCAAGCATCATTTTCCAAGAGGAGGTGATAGTGTCTCATTTTTGGATGTTTGTGGCACATAGAACATGTCAAGTGTTATTACGTGCATGGATGTTAGTAGATGATTGGATGATATGGAAATGGAGAGGATTACGATGTGGATTATGGATGGATGGCTAATAGTAGATTATGATGTGGATTATGGATGGATGGATAATAGTAGATTATGGATGGAGGTGGGTCGATAAATGGATAATGGATTAAAGGATTATGTGAAAGCATGGACCATAGGGATATGATGAGGGAGATATGTGGGATAGGGGATATAAGATGGGTGGATGGAGGTATGTGGGAATGTTGTAGTGTCAAGGGGAACCGAGACCAATGGTTGCACACACCATTTTAGATTTTGAATCTTTTGATTGGGATGGGGTGTTGGGATTAATGGGGATTTTTTATTTTACCGATTTGGAGACTTAAGGACCCAAATGGACTTAGGCTTTGTAGATTTTTTTGATGGGGAGCGAGATTGTTGGGATTTTTAGGATTTACAATTTTTGATATAGTGGGATTTGGGTGCTTCATTTGGATTGATTTCTTTTTTCTTGGGGACCCACACCATTTTTATTTTTGCTTTTGGGGGTGTGGGAACTTGTAGCCTTTTGGATTTTTTATTTTGTTTTATGTATCGATGCTCTTTGGCATGATAATTTTGAGGCTTTTTTAGGCTTTTTACTTTATGTGGGTAAGCATCCAAATGATTATTTTGGGATCCCATGGATTTTTTTATAGCTTCTTGTTTGATCGATGTGTGCATTGGTTGATCTTGATTAGGAATGTTAGGGGATTTAAGGGAATGGGATGTGTGGATAGATGGATTAGGGGATTTAAGGATATGGATATTAGAAGTTGGAAGGAGAGGAGGAAGAGTTGATGGAGGAAGATGTATGGTCACATGCTTTTAGGATTTGTATGACATTGGAGGAGGGATGGAGACATACAATTTGGAGGTGCGATGAGGTGAAATTATCTTGTGAGTAGAAGGAGATAACTTATGAGGTGTGTAAGTGGTACCAACATGTTTGGATTGTTTGTCTTGAGATGTATAGCCAAGGCCATGCATGTGTGGATGGATTTTGACATGGATGGGCTCCAAAATACCTTGTTCAAGGAGGCCTAGACCTTTGCTTTGATAATTCATGTATTGGAGCATGTGATGTGCAATGGGATGTTTGTTGCTTTGGAAACAAGACACGAGTCCATTATTAAATGGGGAAGGATGGGTGGTGGATAGAGTTTATTCCTCTCCTATAAGAGAACCACAACAGATGAAGGAAGTGGGACCAAGAGGATAAGATGATGGATTTGGGATAAGTTTGATAAGGGATGATGAAGGATCTATGGGGGATAATGGGGGATCAATAGGCAATGACAGCGTGGGAATGAAAAATAGATGACTTTGGAGGCTTGGATCTTGATTATCATTATGCTCATAAAGATATGGTGTAATGGGATCCAATTTATTTGTTTGATTATCCATATTTACGTGAGAGCCAAGTGTCACATTAAGGGAAGTGGATGTTGGTGGATCATGAATAGGGCTAGGTGGAGAATGGATAGGAGTAGTTTGGATATCTTACTCATGGATTTCATAAAGTTGGCTAAGAGGATCACCATGGTTTTCTTGATCATAGATAGGATCTTGATCATAGATGGGAGCTTGTTCATAAATAGGATTATGTGTGCTTTGGATGGGATGAATTTGCTCATGGATAAGATCTTCTTCATAGATAATATCTTGATCATAGAGAAGAGATAGGTTATGGATAGGTTGAATTAAGGTGTTTTTCTCTTGATTTGAATGAGGAGTTGATATTTCTACATGCTTTAGATGAGACTCTTGACATAGCTCTTTATTTTCTTGGATGGGAGAAGGAGACTCTTGGATAGGCTTGATGGGTTCTAGATGATCAACAACATGAGAGTATAATGGATCTTGGCTTGGACGCATGGTAGGAGACACTTCAATAGGCTTGATGGGCCATGGGATACATGATGGGATTAGAGGAATAGGCATATTTCTTGATGGATCTTGGATAGGTTCAAGGATGGGCATTTGATGACATGGAGATGGTCGATTTCTTGATAATAGCCATTGGATCACATCCTTCTTAAGTATATGGGTGGATGGAAAACATAATGGATGGATAATAAGGGTATATGGTGTAGGATTAAGATTAGGATTAGCTAGATGGATAATAGGGGTGGATGGATTAGGATTAGGATTGGGATTGGGTGGAGGGATAATGGGATTTGATGGATTAGCATTAGGACTAGATAGATCCCATGGTAGAGGGATAAAAGGGGTTAATGGACTAGGTGTTGGATCATATGATATATTAGGTGAAGTAGGATATTGTGGATTGGATGAAGGATGATATGGTACATATTGGGAGAAGGATTATGTGGTAGATGAATGAAGGGATTAGGTTAGAAGGGCCGTGGCTTAATGGATTAGGATTAAGAAATCTAGAGGAAGATGGTAATGAAGGGATTGAAGGGGTGGATGGATTGGCAAATGGATTGCATGGTGGTGTTGGGATAGGACTAGGAGGCTCTTGGATAGGTGTTTGATTAGATGATGATGGAGGATATCCATAGGATGTATAAGCTAGAGTGGTTTTCCCCTTGTGAAAGGTAACATCAGGACTTGAGGAAACATGATCTTGGTGCAAAGGGCAACTTGGACTTGCATGTTCTTGTTGTGAAGTAACTTGATAGTATTGTAAATAGACTTGATGATGAGTTGAAATGTTGGAATAAGGAGTTGGATGATCTTGTGGTGGATGTTGTTGGGTATACATGGGATAGGTTGATGTGGAATTGGCATGATATGTAGGTAGGCTAAGTTGGTATGATGGTGGAGGTGACACATGGGATTGAGGTGTAATTTGTTGAGGGTGTGGTTGTGTTTGGACTTATTTTTATGTTTGGAATTGTTGTTTTTGTAAAAGAGCTTGTATTTGTATGTGGGATTGTTGTTGTTGTATGATTTGTTGGCATAGGAGTTGTTGTTGTTGGAATTGTTGGTCTAAGGGTTGTTATTATTGTTGTGTGTGTTGATCTTATGGTGGGGTAGTGGCTTATTCCTTTTTATATATCATCCTAAGTTCATCAAGCATTTTTGAACACCATAACAATCTTGCTCTAGGTTCTTATTTTCTAGTGTCATAAACATTTTGACAAAGGATGGCTTAGATGGGGCTCAAGAATGTGATTATGCTTAGGATGGTGAAGAATGGAGTGTGATGTCCAAATTATGTGGATGAAGTAGGGTTAAGACAATGATGTAGGATGATATGGGATTATGATTAGGATTATGATTAGGATGATGAGATGGTTAAAATTTATTGGATTATAGATATATTGTGATTGTTATATTATGATGAAGGATTAGAGTGGTTAGGGATGAGGTGGATAAGAGGGGTGATTACGATGACTTGGATGGAGTGATTGGATTCTTGAGATGATGAGGATGGGTAAGGAGGATGACTTGGATAATTAGAGATGATAGGATTGGATGATTTGGAATGATTATGATAATTAGGGATGATTAGGGTTTTGATTATGATGAAGGTTTGACTTGGATTAGGATGAAAGTGATGACAAGAACAATTAGGATGATGTTTAATGTATTTGTTTATAGCTTGACTTAAAGGCAATTTTCAAACAAAATATTTGACATGTACATCCATAAATCACACACACAAGACACAATAGCAAGTTTAACTTTGAAAATTAATTGTTGTGATTATGAAGATGCTTGAAGACACATCAACAAGCATAATATTAGTCAAACGAGTATGTCCAATAGGTCTTAATCTAGGATGAACAAGTTTTCTAAGGATGTCCCCAATCTACATAAGGTACGGGGGGCAATTCTGTGAAATGAAAGTGAAATAATGCAACACAACTGGGAGAAGAGGATAACCCACCCTTTCCCTTCACCTCCCCAAGATATAAAGTTCTTGGGGGCTTATCCCAAATGACAATATTCCAACTTCCAAGAGGTGTGTCTTTCGATCCACTCCTCACTTTTTATACTCCATCAAAATAGAAGAGTTGAATTTATCCTGTGGAGTGGTGTGTCTCCAAGAAGGCCTCCTAAAAGGGTGACAAAAGCCAACCAAGTGGTGTTTTTTAATCTTCAAGATCACCTTGCAGTGCCAAGAGAGAGCATACACAAACACTTGACTCACACTCACAATGTTGATTTACCTTTAGAAATGGAAATGTGTGTGTGTGTGTGTGTGTGTGCAAAGATGAATGGATTAAAGGATGTTTTTAATTCCCAAGATCATGTGAAGTTCAAGGGAAGAGCATACACACCCTAAATCATACTCAAATCCACTAAGAAAAGAAAGTACAAGTTCATTTTATGTCCAAGACCACATGTTATGATGAAAACACATGTTAATTTATGCCCAAAATAAAAATAGGATGATGCAAACAAGTGTTTATTTTAAGCCCAAATTACAATGTGATACTAAAAACAAGTTATTTGATCAATTGAAAAAGAAAAAGTTGGATTGTGTGCACCTTGATTGTGTGTCTTCAGATTTGATGTTGATGCAACACCTTAAGTCTTCCCCTATTCCACTAAACAAACAAGAAAACAAACAACTTGCAAACCTAGTTGTTAGAGTGAAGAAGGATAATCTAGAAATTTTTGATAATGATAACTAGGTATAGCAGATTGGAAGGGATAATAAGATTATATGTTGTTTCAAAAAAAATCATTAAGAAATGCAAAAGTTATAGTGATTTGAAGGTTTCAAAAAAAGTGTGTGTTTGACCGAGTATTCCTGACAAACCTGATCAAATGGGGTGAAGAGACCTGTACTGCTGTGAAGCTAGTCGAACTAGCTTTACAACACCACCAATTTTGTGAAAATTTGATATGGTATGCCCAAGTTATGTGAAAAGCAAAAAAAAGCTCTCTCTATAGCACTTGAAGGCAATGGGTCTACCCTTGGCAGTTACACTGACCACTAGCAGTTTAGGTGAGCTATGGTCACATGCATTGAGATCTAGTGGTTAAGATGGCGGTTTATGCTGGCAGTTTGGGAAAATGCTAATGGTTGGGGGAGTGATCACATGATAGAGGCTTGTCTATTGGTGTTCAAGGACTCGTAGTTAGGGTTATCGAGGCCCCTGGTCACCCATGTGACCAAGGCCAGGCGGTGGTAAAAAATAAAAAGAAAATAAAAATGAACAGGCTTATAGGCTGACAGAAGGCTGAAGTGCATTGGGTGTTCACATGCAAGGAATTTTGGACTTAGCGAGAGAAGGCGGTTTAATAAGAACTGTAGGTGGTGACTGATGGTGCCCCTATGGTGAAAATAAAATGGCAAAAAATAGGGGGTCTCTATGGATGCCTAGCTCTTAGTTCCTGCCAACACGTAGGGGGTGGGCCCTTTGGACATGAAGCTTAGGTAGTTTACAGTGTAGGTGTAGAATATGGTTTAGGTGTAGTTTATGGTTGAGGTGTAGTTTATAGTTAAGGGTTTTAGGTGGACAAAATCTTTCATGGATAGTTAACATAGGTAAACAATAGTCAAGAACATTACAAATATTGCAAAGAAAAATAAGAATATTCCACGGCCAAATGGACAAAGTGATGAAAAATATTTGAGGCAAAATATTAGAAACTTAAAAAAAAAATATTGACAAAGTTTGTTTTTTGAACTTGCGACCTGTTGAGGGCCTGTCTATGCAACCCGTCGTATGGCTCCATACAGTATAGACCTGTGAGGGGGCCAAAGTAAAAAAATTTCAAAAAATTGTCAATTTCAGAAATATAGAGTATTTTATGTCAAAATTCACCTGTGAGGTTTCTCAGACTCAATGATGAGATCAGATTTAGTGTAGGAGATAACTTCCAAAAAAATATTCCCAAATCTTGACACAAAAAAGGTTAGATCTACAAATTCAAGCACATAAACCTACAAATGATGAGTGTTAGACCAGTGGGGTGTGCCAAAATGTATACAGGAAAATGATCAAAGGTCTTAAGAAGATAAATGCAAATACACTTGATACCTTCACTTTCAAACCAAGTCCTCCACACTTGATAGAACAAGGTAGATGCACCCTAATCTACTAGCTTTGTTCTCCAATGATCTTTGATGGATAGAATGAGATGTTGATTGCTTGTGATTTCTGTAGCATAACACTACTTTCTTGTGTGATATAATGGCTTGGTTGAGGCTAAATTTATAGATTTTTGATGATGGAGGGAAGAAGATTTGATTTTTTCTTTATTTGATCAAAGAGGAAATAAATCAAGAAGATAAGATAGGATTTGAAAAGATAGAAATGATTTGATTTTCTATTCTAAAAGGAAATAAATCCAGAAAAAGGTGAAAGGATAATTGATGAGTTTATCTAATTAATTTAATTAATTAGATACACATGAGTTTAATTTTGAAAAGAAATCAAGAAGATGTGATTTGAACTAATTAAATAAATATTTGATTTGTTTAATTAATGTAGGATTATGATTTAATTAATTAAATAATTATAAATTATTTAATTAACATTAGAAGAAAGTATTGATTAATTAAATAATTGTAAGTTATTTAATTAATGCTAGGAAGTGGAAAACTTAACTTAGTTAAATAATTAATAATTATTTAATTAATGTGGAAGAATAATAGAAGCTGGGAAGTAAGGTAAATTTCAGGTGTCTACAAAAGGAATATTGACTAGTGAAGGTTGGGGTCCACTAGGGAATAGTTATAGGTATGGGTATGACTAATATGAGGAATAAAATAGGTAATAAATTGGGAAAGAGGCATGAAGGAGGAAGTGTAATGAAGTGTGTGCATGGACATGGATGAAGGGATGGAATGAGGAGTAGACATGGTAGGACCTAACATTTGTTTTTTAAGGGTTTCATATATATTTTGTGATATTACAAGTGAATTAAAAAGAATTGGTGAACATGCAAGAAAAGTGCTAGTTGGAAGAAGTTATTAGCATCATTAGAGGAATCTCAATACAAAATTTTATAAAATTATGAAATAAAGGACCACGCCACCCTCCCAAGTCAGTGCTACTCTATATTCTAACTAAGCAAGACAAGGTTTCCCTATAGGGTACATAATAAGGTTAAATCCACTCACTAGGTTGTTACCCTTTGATTTTAGGTGCAAAACAACATCGTTTAAGGCTTAATTTTCTTTCATATATCCATATCAGTACCAGGATACCATAAATGATCATAAATTAGTCATTTATTAGGTGAAAGTCATAAATTAGTCACTAATTAGTCAAAAATTAGTCAACCATGGACTGATTGATAGATCCTATGTAATCCCATGCCAAAAGAAATTATGACACATTCATTCATATGTTTTCAGAAACCTTGAATGACCTATTGAGGAAGATGCATGTAGTTGATGAAGAATTGTAGGATGGATTGTAGAGTTAGTAAGTAAAAATAGGCTTCCTTTATATCATAAATGTTGATCATCCCAAGAGTGGTTGGGTGAGGAAGTAGGCTCAACAAAAAATTAGTTAATGAGACATTGTGTGGGAGAGTCCCGATGCTATTCTTGTTGGAGATCTTATAGCCAATCTAAAGGTGGCATAAGAATTTTATATAGGGACACATGATCCTTAAATTTGTAGGAGAGAGAGAGAATTAGAAACCACATTGTCTTTGTCCTTCTTTTAAGTGATCTCATAGTCATACCCCATGAGTTTAGTAACCCAATTTTGCTAAGATGGAGAGGATTCAATTTGCTCCAAGAAATATTTTAGACCATGGTGATTTGTTTTAATACAAACATGTCACCAAACGAAATAGGGTTACCACTTTTTAACTGCATGTAAGATGGCAATCATTTCTTTCCCATAGGTAGATCATACGAAATGTCACCCAAATAGGGCCTTGCTAGTGAAGGTGATAGAATGACCCTCTTGCATAAGAATAGCACCAATGTCATTTCCACAAGCATCACTTTCAATAAAATAATGTTTTTTTTTTAAATTAGGCATGTAAGTAATAGGTGTTGTAAACATGGCCTATTTGAAGACCTCAAAGGCATGTTCGGTAATATAGTGGTTCATGAAAAGGTATCCTTTTTTAGAAAGGTACTTAATGGAGTGATAATTTTACCACAGTCTTTGATATAATTTTGATAGCAACTAGTGAGACCTAAAAATCCACAAAGGCTTCTAAATGTCTTGGGTTTGGGCCAAGTCTACGTGGCTTGAATTTTTCCAAGGTCAACCCAAACACTTGTTAATGAGATAATACATCTAAGGTACTCAATTTCATTTTGTTCAAAGGAATAGTTGCAGAACTTGGCACATAACTAATTATCTACAAGAAGTTGTAATTCTAGGTCGAGGTGCTATAAATGCTCCATCCTATTTTTCTATAGATGAAAATATCATTGAAGAAAACCAAGATGAATTTATAAAGGAAGGACCAAAAAGACGTTATTCATCAATCCTTGGAAGGTGGATGGGTCATTAGTGAGCCCACAAGGCATGACCAAAGAATCATAGTGACCATCATGAGTACAGAAAGCTATCTTCAAAATATCTGCCATTGAGATGAAATTGATGATATCCAGAGTGGAGATCTAATTTGGAGAAAAATTTAGGCACCATAATACTCATCAAGTAACTCATGAATCACTGGAATTAGAAATTTTCCCTTAATGATTAGTTTGTTCAACTCTTATAAGTCAATGGAAAGTCACCAAGACCAACATTTTTCATGAGATAAAAACAAGTGAAGAGTAAGGGCTAGTGTTGGGATGAATGACACCATCCCTAAGGAGTTCTTGTACTATCTTTTTAATTTCTATTTTCTGGATAAACATATACCTATAAAGGTTAATGTTATTAGGTGCACACTCTTTGGAAGAAGCTGAATATGATGGTCTTTTAGATGTTGAAGTGATAACCCAAAAGGCTCAACTAACACTTTGGCATGTTTATCCAAAATTTATTACAATTTAGCTAGGAGACCAAAATGAGAAGGAGGGCTAAACTAAATGTAGCATAGTTAAGCAATGATCCCATAGGATTTCTTCTTAATAATATTCTCCATCTAATGTGAGCTAAAAAAACTATTAGACCAAGGGGTAAGACCCTTCAATGTGTACTTCTACCTATTATCAAAGAATTACATCTAAAGTTCAAAGGAATCACATAAGATTAGGCTAAGGGTACATAGCCATAACCCCCAAGAACTTCATCACAGCCATCCAAGGGTAAGACAAACATATCTAAATTAAGGTTCTAGTCTCCAATAGTAATCTAAACATTTCAATATTTTCATTTACAAGGAAAAGTTTCCCCATTAGCGATCATAACTTTGAAGCTAGAGCATGGATACATAAATTAATTAGCTTGTTTAGGTAGTTGTGGATCAATGAAGTTATGTGTGCTACTAGAGTCAATGAGAATAGTAAGGGGAATCTTCCTGAAATACCCTTTGACATTTATAGTTTTAGGAGTGATGGCCCCTACTAGGGCATGGATATAATTTTAGGATGATCATCCATAGGAGAGGAATTGGTGTTAGGGAGTTCTTCCTTTTAGGTTTCTTAAGAATCTTGCCAATGTTCAACATTTGATAGTGACTCAACATAAAGGAGATATAGTTTTTGTGGTACTTTGTGAATTTTTCATCATAGTTATAGCATGGTGTCATTTCACATTGAGATTGCATTTCATTCTTGATGAAGCATTTAATGGAAGTAGTATTGAAGGTTGTGGAAAAAGAGGATGTGGTGATGTAGTGTTCTTGAAGGGAGTTGAAGTGGAAAAATGATGTTGAATTGTGATCTTGTCCTGTCAAAATTTTTCCAAACCCAAAGCTTCCATCATGTCTTTTGGGTTAAACATTTTGACCTCATAGCATATTCAATCCTTTAGGCCACTAATGAAGCATCTTGTCAAAAAGAGTTAGATAGGCTTTGAGTCTGATTGGATTGGTGGTCATATGAAATCTAATATTTTTAAAATGATCCATTTTGATAGAGCTTGGTAAGAGCACTAGTAAAATCCTTATAGGCACTAGGGCCAAATTGAACCAATTGACAAAAGTTTCTCAATTGGGTTCATCATGAGAGTTGAGATACCATTGATATTAATAGACAACTTATTTCTCCAAATGGAATGATGCAATAGGGACCATGTTTACTAAATATGTATTATAAATATTGAAGTACTATTCAACTCAATAAATCCAACTGGTAGGATTGGTGCCATGAAATCTAGGGAATTCTAATTTTGGGCCATGGGGCATAAATCTATATGAATGTCCACTCTCAAATGGCTACTCATTATTGAGTCAGCTATTTAGAGTTATATTTTTGGCATTTAGACCATAGAACATTTGTGTTAATTTTAAAATTTGATTCTCTAATTCTATAAATTTTTGCTACAGGTTGTGGGTGTTAGAATGGGTAGACACAACCATGAGTTAGTTGTGGTGTCAAAAAAAGTTTCTAGAGATATTTCTCAAAATAACCTACATAGTGAGATGGTTGCAATAAGACAATTAACTAAAAATTTAAAAAAATCTTGAAAAAAATGCCCTTTTTCAAACTTGTTTTTAGTTTTTTTTTTTAAATTATATGGTCCCTATAGGGAAAATATTTGATCATTTTTCTCTATGATGTCAAGGTCAAAATACACCAGTTCCCTATTTTAATTTTTTGTTCAATCCCCACCACATGTACTTTTATTGTTTCCAAAAAACCAAAAAATTACTTTTCAACATCTTTGCTTCTAAAATGCCAAAAAATGTGCTTGTACTATATTATTTCAAAAACATAAAAGTTCACTTCTGCTACTATTCAATCCTAAAACCTTACTAGTTTTTTTAGCCAACAGTCACTGGTGATGGTTGCTAGTACCTTCCAAATAAGCCAAGATGGATAGGGGATGTAAGAAAAAAGGAAGGTTGCTACAAAGAGTGTCTAGTCTAAGCCCGCTAATATATAGATCCTTACGAATCTAGTATGGCATGAGAAGCTTCTTCAAAGATAGCCACTTACTAGTGCATCTCAAGTGACAAATAGCCAATTGCTTTTATGGCTAGGTTTAAAAAAATCCTATGGGGTCTTATGATATACCTAAGGGTACATGGAAGTACAAGACTACATATAAAGGCTATCCGATGTCGTAGTTTTGGAGGGAAACCCCTATGTCCTTCACTGGAACCTATATGAGGAATCTATCTCTTCTCAGAACATCATCTCTTCTATGCTTATTTTAAAACTCCAAATACAAGGGTTCTACCCTAAAATCAAAAATAAAAACTACTACAAGAAAAAGAAAAAGAAAAAAAGAGGAGAAAATCTCAGTGTTTGTTACTGCTATAACCACTTTCTGGTCACCAAGATCTCAAAAGGGTAAGGTGAGAGTATGCAATGGATAGTTGTATAAATTTTGAGACAAAAAGATTGTTGCAGCAGGAATCAACTTGTAAAGAGTTCTAATACCAGATGTGAAGAACCGTCCTGCAACATATTAGCAAAAAGCACAAAATATAGAAGATAATTACTAAAATAGAAACATGGTGAATTTTATTATATTGAATCGATAGAATTCATTATATAACATTGTTGTTCTCTTCGAGGGGGCAACCTCCTTTGAGCAACGCTCAATACAATATAATTCATGAATATTCGTACAATAGCCTATGTGTTATATTTATATTAGTTCTATTTAGGCTTACTATTATTTCTCAAGCATATGGAATTATTGATAATAACTCAAGGGATGATCTACAGAACACATTAGTCCAAAAAGAATAAGAAGTGCTAACATAAAAATTGACATGGACATTCAAACTTCACAATTACACAAATATTAAAACATAATTTTTATCATGACATGGGTCCATACACTTAAATTCTTTTGTTGTACAAACCTTAACTCTTTTATCTTTAATTTCTTTAATCAAAACATACTAGTTAAACAATATGAGAGAGAAAATTGACTAGATATTAAAGAATTACTTTTACCATATCGTCTTATTTTCAATTTAATTTTGCTTTCTTAAATTAAGGCATTTAGAAATAATCTCTTTAAACAAATAACTTCCATCATATCAGATTGGTCAGCTACATTTAGTTATTCGATTCCTTTACTGTATAAAGGGACAGCATATGTCTTTAGTTTCTCTTAAGCAAAGTAAAAGCATTAAAACCCCACTGAGAAAAACCGTCACGTACAAGATTAGTTACACCAAATTTGAGCCTCTCTAGGCAATTCTAAAAGGGAATGTCCCTGAGATATTAGACAAACACTCCTGTCAAATTATTCTCTTATTTCAATTTTTTTTTTTTGCGTGTGCTGATTAGATATTGGACATATAACTTCTGTTAATTATCTGATTCCTTTGCCGTGAAAATTTTAGGTGAAAAAGTCCAGCTGGGAGAGAGTGAAGTGACGAGTCATTTGATTGTGCTTTGAAAGATAATGTACTGCTGGATTATGCCATAGCGATTGCCGAAATTGTGCTAGATAAATGCCGGAAAGCAGGAAGTTTGCAGACTATAGTTGATTCACAAATTCAGAGAGTGGCAAAGACGACCGTGGACACAAATCAAGCAGAGGCAAATCGCATCGGAATATTGACAAAGCTGCTGTCAGACTGTGAAGATCCATTAAAACATCACGATGAGGTTATTCGGCCAAAGTTTGGAAAGCTGTCTCAAAGAAATGTAGTCTCATTGGAATTCTACGATTGCATGATATGCACGAAATGGGTTTGTTGAGAAATTTTCAGAAGCTTTCAAGCAAATGCAATGGCAGGTATAAAGCCAGACTCCGCAACCTTTTCCAGCACCCTCCCTGCCTGTGCCAAAATGGGAGCTTTGGAACAAGATATGCACATCCATCGCAGGGAAAAGGATAGACGAGTTTTGTCTGATGTTGTTGTAGCTTCACCGGTAGACATGTATGCAAAATGTGGAAGCATAGACATGGCACGTGAACTGTTTGACAGAATGCCTCAAAGACATGTCATCTCATGGAACGCCATGATTGCAGGATATGCAAAATGTAGAAGCATAGACAAGGCACCTGAACTGTTTTATAGAATGCCTCAAAGAAACGTGCTCTAATGGAATGCTTTAGAAACTTTCAAGCAAATGCAATTGGCAGGCGTAAAGCCAGACTCTACAACCTTTGCCAGCATCCTCCCAGCCTGTGCCAAATGGGAGCTTTGGAACAGGGTATGGACATCCGTCAAAGCATAAATGATAAGAGGAATTTTGTCAGATGTTGTAGTTGCAACTGCTCTGGTAGACATGCTTCCAAAATGTGGAAGCACAGACCAGGCCTGTGAACTGTTTGACAAAATGCCTCAGAAATGTGGTTTAACAGAATGCCACGATTGGAGGATACGCACAAAATGGATTTGTTGACAAGCCTTTAGTAACTTTCAAGCAAATGAAATTGGCAGTTTTAAAGCTAAAATGGGAGCTTGGAAGAGGGTATGAACATCCATCAAAGCATAATGGAAGGGGGGATTTTGTGAGATATTATAGTTGGAAATGCTCTGGTAGACAAGTATGGAAAATGTGGAAGCATAGACAAGGCACTTGGACTGTTTGACAAAATGTCTCAAAGAAGTGTGGTCTCATGAAATGAGATGATTCCAGGATATGCACAAAAAATGGATTATGGAAGCATGCTCTCAAAATCTTTGAATTAATGAAGCACTTTAGAACATATCCTAACATTATAAGCTTTGCTTGTGTTCTATGTGCATGCAACCATACAAGTTTACTGGATAAGGACTGTACATACTTCAATTACACAAGTAACCCTTATTGCATTACACCTACAAGTGATCATTATGTTTGCATGGTTGACCTTCTTGTCCGTGCTAGCTATGTTGAGGACAACCTAAACTTTATTGTTAAGATGTTAGTTAAACATGTGGTGGTTGTGGATGTGTTTTCATGGTGCCTACAGATCACATATGAATATAGGCTTAGGAGTATTTACAATGAAAATGTTGTCACTTATGTTCTTCTCTCAAACATATATGCAGAAGTGGGCAGATGGAGTAAGGTTCAAATGGTAAGGAGATTGATGAGAGATAAAGGAATTAAAAAGATCCTTGGATGTAGTTGGATTGAAGACATTAAAATGGTACGTGCTTTTTGTGTAGAAGATAGATCGCATCCAGAAGCATAGGAGATCTATTCAAAGTTGCAAAAATTGGCTTGGGAGATGAAGGCAGCAGGGTATTTTCCATATTCAAGACATTTACTTAGTGATGTGGAAAAGGAGGAAAAAGAATTATGTCTCTGCCACCATAGTGAAAAGTTGGCAATTGTTTTGGTTTGTTAGACACATCCTCTAGAACAACTATTAGAGTTGTGAAGAACCTTCGAGTATGTGTTGATTGCACATTGCAACGAAATTTATCTCCAAGATTGTTGCAAGAGAAATTGTTGTGAGAAATGTGATCTGTGTTTTCATCATTTTAAATAAGAAGAATGTTCTTGTGGAGATGGTCAGTGATGCTAAATGAAGTGAACTGAAAAATAGGCTCACACTATAGTAATGTGCACCATGTTAGACCTACAATAATAATGAAGGAACAAGGTTTTATTTTTAATTTCTAGAAAGCTTTTTCAATTTTGTTTTTGTTTCGAGTATTTGGCAATCTAGAATATGATGTTGGCTTTGTAAAATTACATGCATAGAGTGCAATGGAGATCACTACTTATATTCACTGTGTCAAACACTTATTTTATGATAACATGGACATTTAATTGAATTATTTTCATAAAACCTACATATGATGAAATTAAAAGCTAAGAGGAGGACGTGGAGAAAGAGAAAGACAAAAGGTAAGGAAAACTTCAAGTAAATGGAAAGTTGCTTGACGAATAGGAAATGGGAGAGGAGGGCTCACAATTACCCTTACCATTTTGTGTAGTTCTTTTGTTTGGATTAATTGTATTATCTTTTGCCTATGTTAGGATAACCATTTAATTGCACATTCTAGAGTCAATATGTAATTTTATATAAGCGTATGTAGATTTTGTGTCATTAATGGATAGATATTTATAATGTTGTTTCACATCCCTTAGCTTGGTGAACTAGCTAATGAATTTGTGAATTAGCAGATATTTTTTAATTTAATTTGATTTCAATCTATTTGGTTTTAATTAGAAATAAACCTGTATAATTTATAATAAAGAAGTAAAAAAAAATATTACAAGTGTCTTAATGTTGTAATTAGTGGTTATGCATGGCACTTGAAAAACTTGCATAATGAGGTTTATAGATTGATGTTAGAGAGAAGAGAATAATATTTGTATATGTAAAAAAAATCATGATTTATATTGCATTGTAATTGCACATTTTATGGTATTCCAAAATTGTGCATGATGAGATGTATAAATTAATACTAATAAGATGAGAGATTCAGGGGTGAACAGGGTTGTGCTTGAATGGCAAAGGCCAAAGGTTCTCACGATGGATATCCAAGTTCAAATCCCCCAAGTAACATGTGGTTTCTATGTGGTTTCTAAGTTGATTAAGTTGGTTAAGTGGATATGTTGATGGGGAGGAGGTCCCCCTTGTGACCTCCAACGCTTACGAATAAGAAAAAAAAAAAGATGAGGGATTTAGGGTGGTTAGGGGAGAGCTAAATATGGTACTTCATAAGTGTTTGGAGTGATAATAAGACTTAAAATAAGAGAAACTCAAAATGATGAGGGAAATTTTAGAGATACAGAATGGGAGACATCATAGGTTTGAAGATAATATTATAATTATATTCATAATATGGACAAATAGACTACTTAATTCACTTGTGGTAAACCTAACAAATGACACTAAAGTTAAATTCCATTTGGTGAGATAGGAATTGAATAATTTTACATTTGTCACATACCTAGCAAATGCTAGTGAAGATTAAATTCCATATGCCACATCTAATGTTTGTTTACAATCCTTAATCACAACTACATTAACAATCAAACTTTTATAATGGGGGATTCATTTCATAATGTCCAAAGACTTATGAGTTGTGGCTAACAATTTTTGTTTAGTTGATTTAAAAATGGAATGTTATCATAAGCATACATGTTTGTATACAATGAAGGCAAGAAAAATAGTTTTTTGGAAAGAATCTAGAATGATGAACTTTAATTCTTCATCTCACACAAATGCATTTGACGACTTTATGTTTATAACAGAACATAAATTTCTAAATTATTATAAGTCTTCATAATGAGTGTTTTTAATGTTTATAATAGAACAGAATTTGTTATGAAGTACCAAATATGTCTTTACAGACAATATTGTATATTCTTGGTCTACAAACAAATATTGGAAAGGACAAATACTTATACTAAAATTTTTAAGTGGATTGTACATGACCACTTAAATCAAGAAAACAACATGTATAAAAGTATCATTCAACATTTTTAGGATGTAAAATGTCATAAAATAATAATTGACATGATGGTTGTTAATTAAATGTTTTTATCGATGTACCTCGCTTTCATGGAAATTGTTTTTGAAACTATGTATGGCATAAATTAACTGATGATTTTCTTTATTAGAGATGGCCAATCTACCTTATACAACTCGTATTCTTCATTTGGCAAAAAGACTTATGGGAGAGGGTCTATTAGCATTATGGGAATACCTTAGTTGGAGCATCCCATTCTTCCTTGTTGAGAAGAATGAGCAAATTAAACATATGATCAGAGCTCTTGATTATCTTCTCTAGCAAACTCCAACCTATAATGGATATACATTCTCTCACTCCATGCATGGGTTCATGCTCAATATTAAGAAAATAAGAATATTATTATATGAGCATTCAAACTCAAAATAGTCGTACTTATATAATGTATTTTCCACTCTTGCTAGTGGTCGAGATAGATGTTTTTTTTTTGTATTTTAAAATTAATGATCTCATAATAAAATTTTAGAGTAATGTTTTTATAGATTCATAATTTCTTAGACTAATTATGTATCATGACGCCATGATGAATTTTTTGATTGTGTAAGTGTTTTATGACATGGACTCGCCAACCAAGTAGAAGGGGGTATATAGATTCAAAGGGAATTCTTTCCAAGTCTTTTAGTGATGGTGCATGAGTGACAATAGGGGGATAACGGAGGAACCAAGATCAACTATAAAGAGAACACGAGTGATATTTTTTCCTTGAGAAATGGCTTGAGATGAAATTCTAGGATAATGCACCTTAGGTAAATAAGGTGGGATGATGAGGGATTTCATGTTTCTAGGGATTGATGAATTAATTGTTGAATTCGCATTGATTTGTCATTGATGTCAAAGGTACAATTGAGTTGAAATAAGGTTGTTCACAGGGTCATAGGGTGTTGAGATATGAACTCCTTGGATTGTGGTGACAGTGACATAATAATCTCAACATCCTTTCTTTGCTTTGTTATTGATAGTGCTTTTGCAATGACTTTCTGAGATAGTTGGTGACAGTACTTCCTTTTCTTTTATGACAGTGAATTTCTTGACATAACTTGCAGTGATTAAACTTGTAGTGATTGTGCTTTCTATAATGATTTTGCTTTAATAGTAATAGTATTGTAGATGTTCTTATTCATGTATCAGCAGACAGTCTTGTAAATGTTCTTAAAAGATGTCTTGAAGATGCTTTCAGTTGTTCTTGAAGTGATATGTGATAGAAGGTGATGATAGTGTTATATATTTTCATGCTTCATATCTTGGATGTTTGATGGGTCTTGTTGGTTCATTCTCCTTATGCTTCATATTAGAGAGTTGCTATATGACAAATTCAAAAGAAGTTGTTTCATACTATAGGATGTTTTGTCTACCAGATGTTCTTCATGCAAGCAGTTTGTGGTTTATTTTGGTATTAAGTGGCAAGCTAACTAGTCAAGGGTAGTAGATACAGAAGCAATTATAAGACAAGGAGACATCAAGAGCCACACTAAATTAATCAAACAAACCTACTCCTAGAAATAATGCAATTATTGTTGAAATACACTGGATAACTAAGAGGGGGGGTGAATCAATTGTCACAAAAACTTAGCTTCATTTGAATATCAAACCATCAATAACTTAATTACTTATAATCAAATTTAACCATGAAAGCATGAAATCATAAACTTAATCACAATCACACATTCAACACAGTAGACACCAGATTTTTATGTGGAAAGCCCTAAAAGGGAAAAACCACTGTGGGTGTAAGCCCACATAAATATATGAGTTATAATAATACCGAAATACAGAGGCTCACTGCCCAAATTGCTCACTGCAAGGAACGACTCACTTCCAAAGGGTGGCTCACTACCAAGGAGTAACTCACTGCCAAAGTGGTGACCTAATTAGGTAGCATCTAGTCCATGCCAGGATTCAGTTCCATTGAAGCATAATATAGCATTTTTTGCTCTGCTCTTTCACAGCTTTGCCCTTCTCTCTGCGTATTCACACACACTCTTTTCACAACTCTATTACATTCTTTTATACAATTCATCAACCTTGGAATGTACATCAAGGTCGGCATTACATTCATCAACCATTGGAACATTCTCCAAGGTCGGCATTACAAAACATACACACAAATAGGTCTAGACCTATTACAAAATTTAGCTAAGGAAAGATGTAGAGAAGTATGATGAACACACCATGCCTTAGCTGAGACTCAAATGAAATCCTCCATGCCACAACACGCTTCTACAATCTTCAATGAATCTCCACAAATATTGAAATCAACCAAGTCGGCCAAGGCTAGAGTTAACACTAGGTTTTCTAAGAACATTCTTCTTTCATGATCCAAAATTCTCTTTGCAGACCAATCCAAAGGTAGGAACACGATTAGGAGACATCCACAAGCACATTGTAATCACTAGGAACAACCACACAATCTCTAACCACTCTGTCAAGAAGATTCTTCAAACTGAAGCACAAGAACAACACTGTCAGCAATTGTCATAAAGAAAAGATAGCTTCTGGACCACCAAATCATGAACCATTGTAGTTGAAAATACTTAACAACATCTCAGACTTAACTCTAGAGCTGTAGATTAAAATACTTCAATGCGGAGGAATGCAGGGCATAATACTTTCTCCCTGTCTTTGCCAATCATACAGAAAAAGTTGTTTTCACCTTGGTGAACATAACTCACTCATTTCTTCATACTGGAGGCTGAAACTCGAAACATAGCATCTTTAGATGGACTTCTAAATAAATTTCAATCCCCAGAAATAGATATTCATCCTACAAGAAATGTGGAGCAATCTCTTGGATTGTTCTTTTGTATGCAATACATTGTTTCCATTGCAATTCACTGTTTCTATCGGAGAAGCTAATTTTCTCAATATCCTCAAAATCAAGATTACTTACATAAGTAAATACAAAGAATCTTACTCATTACAAGAAAGAAACAAGATAGGAGTACAGTTGACATCAATGACAACACATATATGTTGGTATCAATGACAAAACCGATTAGGCACATACTTGCAACAATTATATCATTCTACAAACATACTGATACCATGTGATTGCTTCTAGTTTGAATCCCCTACCACACACAAAAAAATATTTAAATCATGGGCATTTCTCATATCACCACGTAGGTATCTCTCTTACAAACTCGAAACACTCATCAAAACCTTTAAAAAACTATTATACAAATCCTTTTATGAATTTTCCTGGCCCACTTGATCGGTATCAGAACTGAATAAAGGTAGTTAGGGATTCATTGGAGAAACTTCTTGTCAATGTTAAACCCATAGAGTAATCGTTATCATTCAAAATTAATTTAAATCTCTGCCATTGATTTTAATTTCATGCCCTTGAAAATAATTAATTATCACTACCTTTGATCGCCTGACATAAGAGGTATAACCAGACGATCTGGTTTCCTTAGGTCGAGGGGCCATTAAAAGCATGGAAGAAACCCCCTTAACTTTATGACTTAAGTTACGATGACCCACTATTACAAGTCACTGAGAAAATAGATATAAATTGAAGAAGGGTAGATAGTGAATGATATATACCTTGAATGAACTTCATTAGGGTTTTAAGAGTGTTTCTAGGGTTTAGAAGTCTTCATTAAAGTCTTGAACCCATGAAAGGAAAATAAGCATACCAATTCCTCTGAAACATCTGACATGATGAAGCATGAACAACAACCTGTGAACAATACCTCTGAATCACATCAACTGAAAAATAACAATGACATCATTGACATCATAACAACTTCTCAACATCAAAGCATGGAGTCATTCTGAATCATAAAGCAGAGCACCATGAATCATGAAAACTTAATGAATAATGAAGACATCCAATTCAACTCATCTTGATGATCATAATGATCAGCTTCTTAGCACTGTATTAAGACCATAAGAACAAACACCAAAACATGCAGCCACCAAAGCAAAAACAATTCCATGAAGGTAACTCCAAAAACAACTCACAAACAAAATCATACAACCATACAAGATCATCGCAAATACTAAAACACTACAATACCATTTCAATATCCAACTTTGACATCAATGACAAATCATCAACATTAACCACCTAATCATGCCACTAAGAAGGTGACTAATTAAATGGTGCCAAGAATGTGTATGGCATAGGGAGTCTCAATGGATGAAATAATTTCCTAACAATAGAAACATTTTGGATGAGTATTCTAAAAATACCATAATTAGTCAATAGTGTCTAAGAAAGAAGAGACTCAAAAGAATGTATAACCAATAGAAGAAGTCATTGGAAGAAGGTTGTTGTTAAATCTATCACCACTCATGTATGATCTTATTCAATGCATAGACTAGTTCAAGGAACATATGAGATTAAGGGAGTTGAAGAAGGTTTAGATGAGGTATATTCTTATCTTAAAACTAGTGAAATAATATTTTTTAGCTATGCATTATGTCTATGTGACTTGTGATGTTATTAAATTGTGATGATCTATGTCTAGGCTAGAGTTCTCAATGTGGTTATTGTGTGAATATGCCATTCTATGTTTGTGAATTCATGAGTCTCATGGTATCATGTCTAAGTTGGGATCCTCGTGTATGAGTTTGATATGTTGTAGCACAGTATGCATGTGATCCTAGAAGGCTTAATGAGTACATGTTCATTTTTATTAGGATATTATAGTGTTTTATTATCATTTGGTAAAGCTAATTATGAATCCTCTAAGGCTTGATACCTTCCTATCAAAGTATTACTTTATATTATTATTTGGGTTAATTTGTAAGACACGTTACATGATTCTGGAAATGTTCTAGTGATTGAACCTAACTACCTAGAAGTGTAATTGACCTACAGTGAATTATCTAGACAATTGGAGCCATGGATGGTTAGAAGCTAAAGTATAGGGGCTGTGTAATTGGGATTCCCAAATTTAGCAAGTAATTCTTTTATGTTATAAATTGAGCATATTCTCTAGCTATAAATCAAGTCCTATGGATTGTCAAAATTTATTAAGAGCTAACTATGTAAAACCCATGGATAAATCATCAAAGGAAGTATTACAAAACTCTTTGAGGTAAATTCTAATAGCCTAGATTGAAACCACTATCCTATGGCTCTTTACAAGATTAAGTGATCCAAAGTCTAAATAATTTAAGTATGGGAGGTTGTTGCTTGAATTAATTATAATAAGTCTTAGAGTCCCTTCATGAGAATTGCTCTATCAAGGCTATGCTTTGAGACTTTCTTCCTTTGTAATATTCAAGCCTATTTTTGTTTCCAAGTTTGAATAACTCTTGACCAACAATTCTTGAAGAAAATTCTTGACTATGGATGTCTAAGAGTAAATATCTATTGGACACATGTCCCCAAGAGGAAAGAAGCCTTTGCAAGAGCCCCAAGTCAAGAAAAACCCCTATTCATTACTCTATTAAGTGAAATCTAAGTCATTGATTAACCAAAGTTAATCATGCAATGATCCCTATCCTCTAAGTGGGAATTTGAATGTTTCCCTTGTAAAAATCTAGAATTAAAATTATGTTAAGTTAAAATTACAAGGAGCCTTGCATCCACTAGGAGCTTTAGGAATAAAGAAGTGCCAAATCCAAACATGAGATCCATAGTAAATTTTAAATACAATCACATGACAAGATTGAAATTGAGAACTCTAATAAGTTAAGAATTTTAAGGATGCTTGTGTCCATGGTATGCTATTATGCATAACATCATAATACTTTTGGAACTGAGAGCCTGAGTATGTTAAAATGTATAACTTAGTTCCAATATTTGTGGCAAGCACTAGTACATTTTCTAACTATTGATGCCCCAATTAATCTATATCAACTAATTTACCACAGTGAATCTTCACATACATGCATTCATAAATAGATGAGGGTTGGAAGATAATCATTAGTAAGTTCAAAATTGAGTGCACAAATTAGTCAAAGTTAGTAGGTGACATAATTCTATGGAACTCTAAAGATATTAAATCCTTTGAGTTCCAAAACCAAGCTCCCAAATAAATTAGGATTGGTAATATGTTTGTGCCTAAGATGTTGAGAGTCAAGAAAGAAACCTAACAATTGGGTGCATGCCATGTGTTTGTATCAAAGTTAACTCTAAGCAAACACGTGTCCTCTTTGGAGTACTTTAGAATACACCCTTAGGATTCTAGAATTGAGTTACAATTATGTCATATTTAATAGGACTCTTGCATCCACTGAGTCCACAAATCTAAGGCTATTAAATTTGTAGGGCTAGACACCTAATTAAACTAGGTTGTATAAAATGCTTTCACATCCATAAGCATAATTAAAGTATGTCCCTACATCTCAACTATCACCCTTCATTAAGATAAAATAAGGAATGTTTTAGACCTAAACATGAATGCCTAGGCTCAATTTCATTAGCAAACCCAAGAATCC
This sequence comes from Cunninghamia lanceolata, assembly GCA_027924645.1. Lineage (NCBI taxonomy): Eukaryota > Viridiplantae > Streptophyta > Pinopsida > Cupressales > Cupressaceae > Cunninghamia > Cunninghamia lanceolata. The sequence goes on from BSBN01000236.1 coordinate 3,936,953, forward strand.
AAGTATGTTTATCGAAGAGAATTTTTAGATGACTTTTCATAGGGATTTATTGATGTTGTAAGACTACATTATTTTATATAATGCGGGTGAAAGCTTAAGAAGTTCAATTTAAAAAATATTCTAATTTTCTCAAGTGCAATGGGATATCGCATGTGGTATCAAAGCATCATTTAAAACTAAGGGCCTAATGGGCCATTAAGGATAAAATTTTAGGTTTAATTTTGAGATTGATTAGGAATTGATCATGCAACTACTCTATTGATGCAAGTAGAAAAAAATCTAAAGTTTAAAATTTAATCTTTTGTAGTGTATCAATAGGCAATAATTGCTAATCATTGGGTATGTGCAGGATCATAATGGGCCAAACAGTGGCAAAAGGAAAAAAATCACGTTTTTACTTAGCCAAATTTGGAACTTGGCAAAGTTTGACTTTCATATGTTTTGAAATGGATATCTATTTCTAGAAATCCAAAATGGATATCCATTTTGCAAAATGTATATCCATTTTTCTTCCCCCAATTCAATGTACATATATATTACTTGCCCAATTCTACATGAGGTATACCAAATATAAACCACTTACACATGATTAAATGTTTGCTGATTACTAATTTATCCTTTAATTATTAATTTATTTATACTACCAAGCATGATATTCATTCATGAAAAATTTAAGAGTGTTTCAATTTGTGAAGGATTCTAATGATTGTTAATAACACCTCCCTATATAGAGAGGATATATATAACTATTTGAGCAGTAATATGAGATTTCATTATAACAATATTCTTCTTGATACACTTCATATTAGCTAGGCCAAGAACTGTGATATAAATTATATGAAAGGGAAGACCTAGGAAAACCATTAGGCCAAGGATCAATGTTTAAAAAGATTCAAAACACATTGAAACTAAGAAAGTGCACTTCATACTAATGTGCATTCTTGTATGAAAGAAACTTTATCTCACCAAGAGAAGAAAGAACACATGTTCCTTAAACCTCATGCCCTAAATTGCTTTACCCAATCCTTCATATGATTTGATTCATGATACATGGTTTGAGAAGGATACACATGATATACCCTTACCCTCTAGTGATAAAATTATGAATGATACTTTATGTGGTGAAGCTACACCTTCGTTAATCCTTCATGACATTGTTATTCCTTGTGATGATGATGATCCTTCATGTGATTTGTTAGGACATAATGCAAAGTTAACATGGCATGAACTCTCTTGGAAGGGTATGCATGGACTATAAGAACATTGAACTAGTTGGATCTATTAAGTTTGTCATTTATGAAAGAACCTTAAAGGTTAACCTTAATTAGGTAAGTTTATTTTTTCAGTGTGGTTGTTTGTGCAACAATGTGTAAATTAATGTTACCTAAGGATAAATCTAACTATACTAACATTTTAATAACCATGAGAGCTAGGACTAACAATTAGACTAAAAACTTGACAAACAATACAACTTGGACACATGTAGGACTTGGAAAATGGAAAAGAATATAATTAAATGTGGAAAACAATGAAAAAGTGGTATTAGTTGCACCTATTTAGAGAAGTGGTTCAGAGGTTTAGGGGTTAGGGGAATTATTTAGGGTTTAGAGGTTTAGGGTTGCTCGGGTTTGGGGGTTTGGGGTTTATGGTTTAAAGAGAGATAGAGAGAGGGGACTGATAGAGTTTGGGAGAGATAGAGGAGATAGAGGGGAGAGATAGGGAGATAGAGAGTGAGAGACATGTCCAGAGACATAGAGAGAGAGAGAGAGAGATTGAGAGGTAGAGGGATGATAGAGATAGGGAGATAGAGTTTTAGGGTTGCTTGGGTTTAGGGGCATTATTTAGGGTTTAAGGTTTATGGTTTTGGGGTTAGGGGTTAAGGTTTAGAGGTTTAGAGTTTAGGGTTTAGAGAGAGATAAAGGACCAATAGGGAGATATAGAGGAGTATGAGGGGAGAGATAGGGAGATAAAGAGTGAGAGACATGGCAAGAGACATAGGGAGAGAGATTGAGAGGTAGAGGGACAAAGGTGATAGGGAGATAGTAGAGAGATAGGGAGATAGTGGTTTATGGTTACTTGGGTTTAGGGTTTAGGGGTTTGGGGTTTAGGGTTTAGGTTTTCTCATATTTAGGGGTTAGGGGTTAGGGTTTAGGATTTATTGTTTAGGGGTTAGGGGTTAGGTTTAGAGGTTTAGGGTTTTGGATTTAGGGTTTATAGAAAGAGAGGAATGATAGGGGGATATAGATGAGTCTGAGGAGAGAGATAGGGAGATAAAGAGTGAGGGACATGGCCAGAGACATAGGGAGAGAAATTGAGAAGTAGAGGTACAAAGCTGATATAGAGATAGGGGAGAGATAGGGAGATAGTGGTTTAAGGGTTTGGGGTTTAGGATTTAGGGGTTTAGGGTTTCTCAGGTTTAGGGGTTAGGGGTTAGGGTTTAGGGGCATTATTTAAGGTTTAGGGGTTAGGGGTTAGGTGTAGAGGTTTAGGGTTTATAGAGAGAGGAATGATAGGGAGATAGAGAGAGGAGACTGAGGAGAGAGATAGGGAGATAGAGAGTGAGGCACATGACCAAGGACATAGGAAGAGAGATCAAGAGAGGTAGAGGGATGATAGACCTTTGTATTTCCTTCGTAAACTCTATACAGAGTTCGTCATGGGTCAACATGTTAATTATTTTGATTTAGAGAGTTTCAAGGAGTGGGTAAGGGAATGCCTCAAGATAGACCTGGGGCAATGAGATAAGTACAAGGTCCCTATATTCCCCCTCCTACTATCCCTTCGCCACCCCCAATGCAGCACCCAGATGTTGTTGCAAATGCAACACAACATGGCCTTAGTTCCATACACTCTTTGACAGAGCATTTGATTATACAAACATCTCAGTTTGCACAAGCATGTGATGGAAGCAATGATATTGAATCACCTAGTTTTACTAGACCGTCATCCTCCACACATGTCTGTGTACCCCATCATTGCATTTCTTGCAATTAGTTATGCTTACGTCCTATTATGGAGAGTAGTAAGCCACCATTGAACACATTAGAGTATGATCTCCATTCACGAGATGAGGCAATGGGGTCTAGAACTCAAGATGAGGGGTTAGGGACAAGAGTAGAAGCTATCAGATTAGTGGACCATAGAGAAGGAGAAATGCATGAGCAATCTTTTATACAAGTAAAATTTAAAGTTAAATTTTATGGTACATTCTATTTGAATATATAAAAAAAATTTATAGTACTAATGTATCTAAGTGCGATAACAGTTGATGACAGAGGAGGAGATGACAGAAGTTCATAATGGAACTTTGTCTGCCATCCAATTTGGCTTGGACTTTTTGGTATAATTTGTTCTACATGTGTACTTTTTTTTATGCATTTATTTCTTTGTGAGTAATTATATATTGATTTATATCTTGATGTTAATTTTATTTTATAGTCAATCAAAAATGTGAATGATGTGGCATCTTTGCCAATGGTCTTTTCTCAAACTCCTGATCGACCTAAGGGACTATCATTTGCAGAACGACTTTCTCAATGCCAACAAAGGGTGGAGGTAATTTGATTGAATTGTACTTTAATTGATAATTTAGAAAACTTAAATATTTGATTATAGTCATTTAGAGTCTTACATTCTTGTCATTTTTTATACAGGAGATCTATATCAGTTGGTTCATCCATCATGAGTCCTCCTAGATTGATGCAAGAGGCCTTGATGGTGGTATGTGCTTATTTTCTAGTAGATAAGTTTCTGTGTAGTGCACTCTAGATTGTTTGTGTGTAACACATCTAACATTTTTAAATGTATGCATTTCCTTTTTTGTTTAATAATTACATATTAATTTATTTCAATGTTACTTTGCTTTTATGTAGTCTCTTGAGAATGTGAGGGATGTTCCACCTTTGCCATCATGCTTCACTAGGACACCTAATTGTCTTAAGAGAAAATCATTTGCACAACGATTGTTCGAATGACAACATAGAGTCGAGGTAATTGAATTGAATTTTTCTAGATAATTGATAGTTTATCTAGCAGTCTTATAGTTGATTGTAGTGATTTAGACGTATGTTAATAAATGAAAGTCTTTAATTGTAGTAGATAAGAATCTATTTACTAACTTTAACTTATTTTTATTTACCATTGAAGAGATTAATCAAATTTGTGTTTTGATTTGTTAATGTAATCAACTTTGCCTCCATCAACTAGACATTCTGGTACAAAGAGGACACTTTTTGAGGATCCATCATAGATTCAGGGTCAAGTGGACTTGTAGTATTTGACATGTAGCTATTCAGCATGTAGATTGTATATAGATTTTGAGACATGGAATATGCCACATTTTGTAAAAAATATTTTGAGTTAGCATATTTGCCAATTTTTTGTATATGTCTACCATTATGGACTAGATTTTAATATATATACACCTTGATATACAATATAATTTAAATTCCTTATGTGCATGTCATGATACTTCCCATGATGCCATATATTATGATGATAGTTCTTTAGTCTCTCATGTGGATACTTTAATTTCTTATCTTTCAAGTCCTAGTGTGCAAAGGATAGTATGGATCTAGTGATACCTTCCAATGATTTATATTTTGATACTTGTATACCTTCTACCCCTACTAAACTTATCTCTCATGCTAGAATTTCTTGTTTAGTTATGGAATCTCTAACTTTTCTTCCCATGCTTCATCATACCTTAAGAATACTAATGATGATGATGTACACATGTTTTACCTTCACGTGGTGTTCCTAGTCCTTTTCTATCATGTAGATCATGGTCCATTGATGATATGTTTAGCATTGAGAATGGTTTTAGATCAATAGAATCAATATGACAAAATTCCTAATATGCCATAATCAAGCATAGTAGCTTGAAATCTAATAAGGTCATGATAGACCATTTCATCATGTATTTACTCTTCATCTTGTCAAATTTTGTAAATATGTCAAAGTTGTGATATGAAAAATGTAAAAAAATGCAAAAGTATGGAAGATGAATAGTCAAGTACTCAAAAGTTAGTTAGCGACTATTGTTTCCCTCAAATCATGTATAAATATGCATAAACCTTCATGCAGAGGCATTGGAGATGTATTGAAAACATTTTGAAGATGAACTGAAGACAAGTTTGAATGAAATTAATGTCAAGAAACTTTGTTTTTGCAGATTTTACTATTTTCCTACCATGTCTTTGTTTAGTACAGCCCTATATGGATGTCTCAGGGCCTGAGAGAAATTGTAATTGAAAGATGGTGGAATCTACTTTCTTGTGTTTCTTGTTTCATTCAATTTCATGGATAAATAAGTAAGTTATGGTCATTTTACCAAAACATGCTCCAGACTGTCAAAACCCTCATCTACGGTAACACCAAATAATAAAATTGTATTGCTCTAGTTTTAGGTCAAGTCATGAACTCTAATGGTGGTGAAAATACTCACTCTTGTATACCTTTTCATACCCTAAGGTTGCAGATAGAAAAAATGAAGTTTGTTATTAATTCTTGATGCTATAAGACTATATTCTCATGTGTTGTAGACTGTTAAGACAACAAAATAAGGGTTTGGGACTTTTGTTGACAAGTTTAGTGTTCCTCAGAAGTGGAAGTGACTTGAGAATGATGTCAAGATGCATAATGAACCCTTTGCATAGGTGTTCTTAATGGGCTAGTAGGTATAAATTTGAGCATAAAATGAAATGGATTTTTACAAGAAAGGGAACAAGATTAAGCAAGGGGATTAGGGTTTATGAATTTACCAGTAGGCTACCATGAAAGTGTAATGAATCCCAAACTAGGAGCAAGGGACATAACATCCAAAGACATAAGGAGCCACTAGGATACAAAATCATGCTATGAAGGCCACAAGAAAACTAAAGACGTGAACATGCACAATGTAACATGAAAAAACATTGAGATTACTATGTGCAAGACCCAAACATGAAGCCCTAATGTATGAGGCATCTCAGGTCAATTGTAATTTGAGGGTTACAAGGACAATGGGGGTACATTATAAACATAGAAAACTTACATCTTGGGGGGAGGTGCCAATAAGGCCAATAAAGATACTATTTCATTTGGGTGTGTGTGTGTATGCAAATCCCATTTATGGTCGAGTAGCTCTCTATTTACTTTTATTGAACTCTCATTGATAGGAGGTTGGCTCTACAACTATTGTAATTTGATTCATTTGAAATGATGGGGGAAGGGTTGCACAATTATTAGGTATCTACTCATGTATATGAGAAGGATTTAGTCAAATGACAAGATAAGGTGATTGCCTAATGGATGTGTATGAAACCTTTATGCCTACGAGATCATATATGTATGTATGTAAATCCTATTTATGGTCAAGTAGCTCTCTATTTACTATCATTGAACTCTCATTGAACTCTCATTGATAGGAGATTGGCTCTCTGACTATTGCAATTCAATCCATTTGTAATGATGCCTCTATCATGTTGAATTGAATCCTATCTCTGGATCAAGTTAAAATCATGAAGATCACAACACCATACAATCCTCATTGGGTTGTTAAAATGCACAAAACAATCATACAAGACAGTCATTCATGAAATTACTATGCAAAGAGGGTTTATAAGTTGTATTAGGGTTTGTATAAATGATCTAATGGATTTATAAGGTTGTCAAACACCAAAATGGATGATTCATATGAGTTTTGGGATTGTCATAGTACATGTACAACTTGCCCTTTATGATTGTTAAAAAGATACATATCGCTGTCCAAAACTGCCCTTTATGACTATCCTAAAACAACATCGTGTATATGCTCATAAAAGCCATCAAACTCTAAGAATAAACTTGTCATCGAATAAGAAGTGGAAGGATAAAGTCACATTCCCAAAAACCTCTTAAAATCACATGTCTCCCCTTATGAAAACTAGGGTCTTTGCCAATACATTGTTCTGTAAGAGCAAAAACCTTGCCAGGTGTGATATTTTTGTTCTACTCGTCATGGGGTTGAACGGACTATGCCAATGTGTCAAGGTGGGTAATTAAATGCCAAGGGAGGTCTCATTTCATGTGTCAAGCGTCCCAGTCATTCCAGGCAATAGGCTACCAGTAAAGTCCCTTAAGATCCCTAAGACCAAAAAATTGCCAAACTTTGACGGAGCAGTTCTCAAAATTTGTGATAGTTGGGAATGTTCTATTTGGACCTCCAGGTGCATGTGGGGTCTATCCATAATAACCTCTCTCATTTTTTGTCAACTCCATTCCATTTGACCGTGCCGAAATCAAACGTATTGTTGCAAAATGCTTCAATTTGATGCAGTGGAACGGTGCTAGGTGTGACATTTTTCATTCCATAGCTCGTGGGGCTGAACGGACTATGCCAATGCATGGGGGTGGGTGGGTAAATGCTAAGGGAGGTCTCATTTCATGTGCCAAGCATCCCAGTCATTCTGAGAAACAAGCTACCGGCAAAGTCCCTTAATATCCCTAAGACCAAAAAATTGCCAAACTTTGACAGAGCAGTTCTCAGAATTTGTTATAGCTGGGAATGTTTTGTATAGACCTACAATTGCATGTGGGGTGCATCCACAATAACTTCTCTCAATTTTGGTCAACTCCATTCTGTTTGACCGTGCTGAAATCAAACGCATTGTTGCAAAATGCTTCAATTTGATGCAGTGGAAAGGTGCTAGGTGTGACATTTTTCATTCCATAGCTCATGGGGCTAAATGGACTATGCCAACTCGTTAGGGTGGGTGGGTAAATGTCAGGGTAGGTCTTGTTTCCTGCGCCAAGCATCCCAGTCATTCTGAGTTGTAAGCTACCGACAAAGTCAAAAGTTGCTAGGATTGAAATTTTGTATTCCACAGGTCCTAGGACTGAATGGATTGTGCCAACACATCAGGGTGGGTGGGTAAATTCTAGGGGAGGTCTCATTTTATGTGCCAAGGCTCCCAGTCCTTCCAAGTTGTAAGCTACCGATAAAGTGACTTTGCTGGTATCTTATAGCTTGGAATGACTGGGATGCTTTGCACACAAAATGAGAGCTCCCCTACCATTTACCTACCACCCCAATGTGTTAGCACAATCCGTTCAACCCCAGGACCTATGGAATGCAAAATTTTAATACTAGCAACTTTTGACTTTGTCGATAGCTTACAGCTCAGAATGACTGGGATGCTTGGCGCACGAAACGAGACCCCCTTGGCATTTATCCACCTACCCTGATGCGTTGGTGTAGTCCATTTAGCCCCATGAGCTATGGAATAAAAAATGTCACACCTAGCACCTTTCCACTACATCAAATTGAAGCATTTTGCAATAATGCATTTGATTTCAACACAGTCAAACAGAATGGAGTTGACCAAAATCAAGAGAGGTTATTGTGGACGAACCTCACATGCACCTGTAGGTCTAAACAGAACATTCTCATTTGTCACAAATTCTTAGAACTACTCTATCAAAGTTTGGTAGTTTTTTGGTCTCAGGGATCTTAAGGGACTTTGTCAGTAGCCTGTTGCCCAGAATGACTGGGATGCTTGGCACATGAAAGGATATCTCCCTTGGCATTTACCCACCCACCCCGATACATTGGCCTAGTATGTTTGGCCCCATGATCTATGGAATGAAAAATGTCACACCTAGCACCTTTCCACTGCATCAAATTGAAGCATTTTGCACTAATGCATTTGATTTCGGCACGGTCAAACAAAATGGAGTTGACTAAAACTGAGAGAGGTTATTGTGGACAGACCCCACATGCACCTGTAGGTCCAAATAGAACATTCCCAACTATCACAAATTTTGAGAATTGCTCCGTCAAAGTTTGGCAATTTTTTGGTCTTAGGGATCTTAAGGGACTTTGCCAGTGCCTTGTTTCTCAGAATGACTAGGATGCTTGGCACATGAAATGAGACCTCCCTTGGCATTTACCTGCCCATCCTGATGCATTGGCATAGTCCGTTTGGCCCCATGAGCTATGGAATGAAAAATTTCACACCTAGCACCTATCCACTGCATCAAATTGAAGCATTTTGTAACAATGCGTTTGATTTCAGAATGGTCAAATAGAATGGAGTTGACCAAAACTGAGAGAGGTTATTGTGGATGGACCCCACGTACACTTATAGGTCTAAACAAAACATTCCTATCTGTCATAAATTCTAAGAACTGCTCCGTCAAACTTTGGCAGTTTTTTGGTCTCAGGGATCTTAAGGGACTTTGCTGGTAGCCTATTGCCCAGAATGACTGAGACGCTTGGTACATGAAAGGAGACCTCCCCTGGCATTTATCCATCCACACCGATGCATTGGCATAGTTCGTTTGGCCCCACGAGCTATGGAATAAAAAATGTCACACCTAGCACCTTTCCACTGCATCAAATTGAAGCATTTTGTAATAATGCATTTGATTTCGGCATGGTCAAACAGAATGGAGTTGACCAAAACTGAGAGAGGTTTTTGTGGACAAACCCCATGTACACCTGTAAGTCCAAATAGAATGTTCCCAACGGTCATGAATTCTGAAAACTGCTCCATCAAAGTTTGGTAATTTTTTGGTCTCAAGGATCTTAAGGGACTTTGTCGGTAGCCTATTGCCCGGAGTGACTGGGATGCTTGGCACACAAAATGAGACCTCTCCTGTCATTTACCTGCCCACCTCGACACGTTACCGCAGTCCGTTCGGCCCCACGATGAGAAGTACAAAAAATATAGGTACCTTCAACCCTTGGGTTGTACAATATAGGCCTATTTATGCCTCTACAAATAGTTTTCACTATTCAACCAACCCAAACTAACTTATGAAACAAATTTGCAAAATTGACCATTATTTTATGTCCAAAATGAACACCACCAATAATAAAAGATCCACTCACCTTATTCAATGCACATTTTGGGGTGTTGTATCACATGTATACTTATTGTTAAGCACATAACAACTTGTAGTGGTTTATTGTCACATGTTGCAATCCATGTATGTGAAGATGTAAACATAGTTTATCCATTTTCATGAGAAAATAAGGGATATAACATGTATTGGTGACATGAGCAACACTACTACATATTCTTAAGTGTTGTAAATATGCATCTTCTTATTTCATCGTGTTGTGCTTCATTGTAGCATGAATCACTTGTTGTAAGCATGCACAATTATAGCATGTTATGCACATCACAAATGAAGGAATGTTATGCACATCATAAATGAAGGAATGCAATGATTGCAATATGTGCACAAAATGGAATTTTTGATAAGGATTGAAAGGAAATGTTAAGAAAATGCAATTGGCAGGTGTAAATCCAAATTCCACAACCTTATCCACCATTCTCCTTGCCTATGCAAAAATGGGATCTTCAGAACATGATGTATTTATAGCTGTACCCTTGTAGACATGTATGCAAAGTGTGGAAGCATAGACAAGGCATGTGAACAGTTTGGCATGACACCTCAAAGAGATGCTATCTCATGGAATGCAATGATTACAAGATATGCACAAAATGTATTTTTTTAAAAGGCTTTAGAAACTTTGAAGCAAATACAATTGGAACGTGTAAAACCAAATTCTATAACCTTTGCAAGCATTCTCCCTACTTGTGCCAAATTAGGATCTTTGAAACATGGTATGGACAACCATGAAAGAATAAAGGATATAGGAATTTTGTGAGATGTTGTATTTGTAGCAGCCATTGTAACCATGTATGCAAAGTGTGGAACAATAGACAAGGCATGTGAACTATTTGACATGATGCCTCAAAGAAATGCAGTCTCATGGAATGTATTGATTGCAAGATATGCACAAAATGTATTTTGTAAGGATGTTGTAAACATATATAATGTCGTGAAAATATATATAATGTCATGAAAATAGACATAATCTTATATATACATAATGTCATGAAAATAATGTATAGTGTATATATCAAGCCATATATAGGCATGTACAAATAAAACCATATGGGCATATACAATGATATACATCAATAACATACAAAAGTATGTTTACAAAGCCAAATAGGCATATGTAACAAAATGTCTGAAAATCAAATCTCCTATGGATTGCTATCAAATCTCCTATGGATTACTATAAAATCTCCTATGGATTGCTACTAAACAATAAGAATGCTAAATGTGTAAGAACCATAAGTATGTTTAAGTATTAAAAACATCATGATAAGCATGGAATATGGATACATAAGACATTGAGATCACAAGCATAGATCATAGGAACAAAGGGACATCGTGGATATATAGCATAGGGATATATAAGTAAATAAGTAACATGGAAAAATATAGGTTCTAAACATAGAACATAGAGATGTTTAGGAACCAAACAAGGCATAGAGGAAAGCATGGGAGGTAAAGATTGAATATATGAAAGAATAATGAGATTGCTTCTGGATACAACTGTGTATGTTTTTTATTCAACGTTTCAGATCATGCTCAATGATCCATCATCAGGAAGAGGAGAGTGTAAGATTGAAAAGCAGACTTGGGCTTTTTAAAGGAGAAGAGAGGATATGAAGGGAATGAAAAAAAGGGGCCTAAGGAGATGATAGAAAGATATGGCAGGGGTGAGCAAGATAAAGGTTGGAAAATAGACCATAAGAGTTAAAGTCAAAACAATCAAGTATCCAAACAAGTCAAATCAACTCTGGAAAACTCATGCCTACTATATGAAAGAATACGAGTTAAACAAGTAACATAGGATAGAATATATGGTAATCATGGAAGATAGGAGCAACAAGTCATATGGGTTTGATATCTATCGTCACCTTGACCACTTGATCCATGCACCACACATGTACATACAAATTTGTATAAAAGTATGTACATTCAAATTGTGTGGATCCAGATAGAAGCCTATCTATTGGTTACAGCTGCACAACTAGCCTTTCCATATTTGTGGGACAATGAAAGCTTTAATGGAGCTAAAAAGATATCCCTCAGTAGTAAAGGAAAATAGGTGCCACAAAATTGAGAAAGGAGTTTACAGTTTGCTAAAAAAGGGGAAATACAGAGACTTTGAAGCAGACGTTTCGCGCTTGCCTCCACAGCAAAAGCTAGTAAGCCCATGTTCTTTGAAAGGAACACTACGTAGATGATCAAATAAAGAATCTTGATATTATATTTTCATTAACTCTTAAATTTATTGTTTAAATAATGTTTGCTTTTCGGCAGACAATGTCACTTGTGTATTTGTTGAAGACATATCTATCGAAATACAAAGATGTTTAAGAGTCTTTGGCATACATGGACTTCAATCAACTGGTGAGATCACTGACTAAATTTGCATGTTCCTTTCAAGTTGATATATATCTTTTGCCAACAATCGAATATTTAAGTGTTAAATCTATACGATGTTGAGGCTTGTAGATGGAGGGAGATGAAAATAAATCAATTTATGAGAGTCAAGGGCAATCACTGGGAGCAGTCCCAAGGATCTTAACAGTGAATTTCAATGCTGGCAACTATCGCGGAAGTACAGAAGCTTGGGCGGGTCTGGCAGTTGAGATAACAAAAGAAATTGAGAATTCTATGACTTGGGCCCAGTTGTTGAATACTCGTTCGAGAAATACTTGGACCAAACATAGTTAGGATATCTACTCAAAGATCATATTCCTAGGTGTTCTTTTGGCTTTTGGGGGAGCCTTGATATGGTGGGCAGTATGGAAGTTGATAGAGCACGCAGGCCCCAAGTCAGAATTCCAAAATTTAAAATATGGATATGTGACTGCAACTGCGATACCAGTTGTGTGGCAAATACTAAACAACATAGTTTCAGTTTTCCAACCTAAAAGCACATGAATGAGTGGATATTTCATCTTACCTAATCATTCACAAAAGCTGGGCTATCAGCAAAACGTAATTTCAGACATCAAGTTTCTGAAAGAACAAATTGGGAAAAAGCCTTGCTTCATATTCTCTTTTATTGCGGGTGAAATGTGTAAAAACTGGTGGGGTTTGTGGAAGGAGAACATTGAAGGCACTTGTATCCCTCGATATGGCTCAGCTCCCGAGGGTAAGCTACGGGTAATAGCTTTTGTCGATGATCTCGATCAATGCGGTATGGTTTTTTCATCTAGATCAATTATTAGCGTTCTCTTTATTATTATAGCATGTTGTTCGCTGATGAGTATCCTACCTTCTCAGATGTTATGCGCTATAAATCTGGTATTCAAGGTGTGCAAAATTAGTGTTATTTTAACAATGGACAAAGTAACCATTTAAATAGCATATCAAAGGTCTTCGTTGGTTGAAGACAGGGATTTTGCAGAGAAGTTCATAAGTAAGATTGTCCAGCTGCCAGTGAACATATCAGATCCAACAGATGACGAATGGGCAAAGTTTTTAGATTTGGAGTTGCTACACAAGACACCTGATCATGTTGAGGACCTACCGTCCAATGCACAATCTGAGAGAGATCGAGGTATGAAATGCCCACCGTAAACAGTCGGCACGTTGTCATGCCAATTGTTTATGGTTTTTCGACTCTGCTTTCTGTCGACATCTTCTCTATGATTTTCTCAACCTGTTAAATGCCCTTGTTTGTCCATGAATTTGTCGAAAAGATTTTGGTTGATAGGATTTCAACCAGCACCCGAAATGCCCACCGTAAATAGTTGGCACATTGTTGCGCTGATTGTTTACGATTTTTCCAACTGCTTTTTGTCAACTTTTACTGTCGACATCTTCCCTATTAAAATGCACTGACTAGTTAAACTTTACCATGTTATGAAAGTCCATTTAATATCATTGGGAAATCACCCTTGTTTAATTCTTTGTATTTTTTTGCAGAAACAAAAATACATGTGCATTCAAACTATAGGAATGAATTCGTTACTTGTTAGTGAAGGGGAATAGTACTATGCTGAAATTATCAATAATATTTTTTTTCTTTCTGTCAATCAACAATAGGAAACAGGGGACAACCCAGGGAAGCTGGTGGATCCAAAGATATCGAGAGCAGCAAAAGTCCAACAAAATGTGAAGGATGGTGCATTACGTTCTTGTACGACTAGGTAATGCCATGGCGAGAAGGTAAAAATTTGTTCTAGCTAAGTGAGTATCTGAGCGGCTTCATTTTCTTATCTGTACTTCTCACCCTGTACCGCACTCATTGAAACTACCTTTAATTGAACTTGAATACTAATGATTGCATATAATGTGTAGGGATCACAATTCACTTTTGGTCTTTCATACAATGCATTCTCTATTTTCTGAGTTTTATTGTTTGCAACATCAGAGATGAAACTCAGAGACATCAGTCTGAATCAGAAAATGATCAACAGTGGTCGGAATGTCAATTTCCCTTTATGAAGTTGTTGTTGATTTAGCATGCGTGGAATGTTAGAGACACGTTGATGCTGAGTTACAATGAAGAAGAAGCCATCACTTTTCATAACTTGAAGAGTTATACAACAGGCATCCAGAAGCTTCCTAGATAATGGAAATGTTATATGAACTACCATAAGTTTGTAAGGAATGTTGTCTCTAAGATGGGCAAACTTAAAAAGATGTCCTACCCTGATGGTTGGGAAGTCAAATTCGTAGTGTGGACTTTTGTCTGTACACAATGGAAACACGAAATGAACGTTTTAATAGAGGTAGGTGTATAGTAGCTTGTAAAGAATATATTCCTGTGATTAGTTTCCAGTATGAATTATGTTGTAGGCTTAGTTACCAGAGTGACGCATTTTCTCAGGATTGGTACAACTATGCTGATGCGAAAGATAGCAATGGAAAACCAATACTTAAACCTTCACTGAAGCAAATTGTGGAGGACTACATTGCACAACGCAAGTGGGGAGCCGGAGAGCAAACAGGCCAAGCGAAATTCATGGTGGAAGAGCAAATAGGATGGCAATTGGAAGGGCAATCAGGAAAGTAGGTATTCAATTTTTCCAACTTTAACCAATCGTCATCTGTTGGAAGTGAGGACAAAGAACGAAAGCGTTGGGAAAACTTGCTCAAATGTTTGGAAAACATGCACGATGTGTCCCTGGAAGGCATTCATTGTTTCCAAAACTTTAGATTCCATTGTGATGCCTAGAATCTCATATCAACACTTTATAAACCTAAAAAAATCTGGTATCGTTGAGACTGTCTTCTATAGCTATGGAGTGGATGCCGATGCACTAAAACTAAGATATATGTAAAATGATCCAAACGCTTTCCTTAGATGGGAGTGTTGTGGCTATACCTATTATGTTTCTTTCTATGTGCTTTCTTTGTAATCCCATGCTTGCAAACAATACATATGTTTTAATGTTCTCTCCGTCTTGGTAAATGCTTTAATGAATTTTCAAAATAATAAAATAAAATAAAAAGTTTGTATTTGTTTGTATTTTAGTATAATGTTTTATTATTAGGAAAAAGAAAATTGTATTTCATTTCATACCATATAAGACTTATTAGTTCTTATTATTAAAGGATATTATAGGAATGCCATTTCCTAATTTTGGATTATTCTTTGTATTGTTCAATCAATTTGTATTTTTGATAATTTGGTTAACAATTAGTACTAACATTTAGATAACAATTTAGATATTATCACTAGAACTTAATAATGAAAGACCAATAGTTGCCATTTAGAATTTAATATTATATGTCACTATGGAGATTTGAACTTAGTCTCCACAATGAGAACTCAATTAATTGAGCCACTTGAGCTCAACTCTTTAGACTAATCATTCTTACATAAAAATAGGATAACAAATAAATAGTAGGAACATTTAGAATCTATCCTCGATTAAATGTTGTTTGTTGATGTAAAATAAATATATAAATGCTTTGCAAAATAGATAATACATGATTCTTAGCTAGAAATTGTGATAGATCTCAAATGTTGATTCATTATAATGTATTAATCTCAATGATTCTCAAATGAATGGCTCAAAACCAGCCATGATTTATTTATCACTCAAGATTACCTATGTGGCTACATATTCAATCTTGAAAGTGTGGATCTAATTTAATCTATGTTTATTAGTCGTGCCTACAAATTTATCTCTGTTAAATTTTAGATTGGTGATTCTCAACATGTCTTGGATAGAAGACTTGTCCTCACCTTGATGTTCTCAACATGTCTTGGATAGAAAACTTGTGTGTGGTTCTTGTTGGTTTGCACGTTTCAAGTATAATTACTCCATTGTGTTTGAAAACTAGCTAAGGATATCAATTTAGGTACTAGATAAAAGATTAGGGACAACACTCTCATATATGCAAAGTGTAGCATAGAAAAACTACTACTCAATTGAACATTAAACAACCAAGTCAAAGTATGATATAAAAGGTAGCACTAAGACATATATGGGCCAACCCATATTGAAGTTTAAAGTTTGACAAATAAATTCTATTTAGTGAGGCCTACATAATTAAAGTAAACTAAAATTACAAGTGGTGGCCAACTTTCTACATGGAAGACTTCCTTTAAATGATCGTCACCTCTGTATGATAAATGAAAGACAATTCAATTAAGCCTTCTTTGGTCGACTTTAAGTGCCAAGTTCAAATTCAAATATAATCACACTTCTCCTGGTCGACCATCTTATATGATATGTGTTCCATATAAAGGAAAATCATATAGATCAAACGGAAATACAAGAGGTGTATTTATGTGATACAAATATTATTATTATCCTTAAGTAGAAACATTTGAAAGTAATAATGTGGTGTGATTAAGAAAATAAAGTTGTATTATTTGCAAATTAGTAATAAAAGGGAAGCAATCAGTTTAAAAAAAGGCAGTGATTAGTTTGAAGGGATGACATTAGTAACAAAAATACATCTCTCTTCTAAGAGATGCATCTCTTCATAGAGACATGAAGGTATAAGATATGTTTGTGGAATGTGAAAAGAATGTAAGAAAGCAATGAGTATCATGTGAATATAAGATCAAATATAGAGGAAGAGAAAGGGTAGAAATATGAAGTGCAATCTGATTTATTTTAGAAGGAAGTATAAGTGATTGCATGAAAATGATATGGATAGATTGGTGAGAAAAAATATTAATCAAATTTGAATGAAGGTATTGATATAGATTGGATCAATTTTGTGAAAGAAAAGTGTACGTCATTTATAGCAGATTGGTGAAGGAAGGTATATGTGTGTGGATCTGATTTACAAATATAAGACTTACATCATTCATAGTCAAAAGTGGTAAACAAATTGTGAGTAAAGGGGAACAATATCATCCATTGAAAAATTCATAGGTTGGTGCCAAGATATTGTTGTCTCTTATTGAGTTGATGCTCAGTTATGAGGATTGTTGTCTCGAGTGGGTTGGTGCCTACAGATTGTAGAAGTTGAGAAAACAACCTCATAGGACCCAGTGAACACCTACAAAACCTAATAACCTTCCACAAGAGAAAAAAGCAAATAGAGCAATTTGCACAAAAGAAGATGCAATTAATGAAATAGATTTATGAATTATGTGAGAGAACTTGATTTTATATTTGCAAATTAGAAAACCCTAATGAGAGATTCCTAAGTTTAGCTTAAGTGGAATAAAGTAAAGGTGACTTAATTAATCAATCAATATGATTAAATTAATTAAGTAAAGAACCTATTACTCTAACACCCCCCCTTAAGATGAACTTAGGGAGAAGTAAAAAAAACTAAGAACAAATGCATGAAAACAAAGATGGGTCCCGGCAACTAGTTTTTAGTTTTTATTTTTTATTTTTTCCAATTTCTTTTTTGGTTGGATAGTTTTTGTGATTTTCTTATTTTCAATTTCTTTTTTGTTTTTTATTTTTTATTTTTTCCAATTTCTTTTTTAGTTTTTATTTTTTATATTTTCCAATTTCTTTTTTGGTTTTTATTTTATATTTTTTCAAATAAACTATGGAAAAGAGATATCCCTCAGCGTACTTTAGATATATATTTTTAAATATAAATATACTAGTAATATATATATATATATATATATATATATATATGAAGTTATATTTTTAGATACCTATTGATATTAATACTTATTTAGATCTAATTTAAAATATTGGGTCAAATATGATATATATATATATATATATATGTTATTAAAAACACTTCAATAGATATAATTCAACCCATTTGAAATATACTTGTATGTAGAAATAAAGTAATAATATTCTTATTATTATAATTTTTTTTGAAATAGGACTATAATTAATTTTTATGTAATCATGAAAGAATACGGTATTTACATAGCGAACTTGTAATTAAAAAGGATGAACTAGGCAAACAAGAATGCATAATTAGTTAATCATTAATGTTAATCACACCATCATCTCAAAACCTATGTTTAAACAAGATTACGCTTTACGAAACAAATCAAGAATGCTAGATGCAATATGAATTAAGTGAGTGTGTGCATGTATCAGGGTCCCATCATGCCAATTCTTATCGAGCGGCTAGGATGCCTCTACCTGAAACATGTTCTTGCCTTTGACATATCCATGCATTCAGTTGCACTCAAGTTCTTATTAATAGGTTAGTCCATAAAACCATAGTCGAAGCAAGCATATAAACATCTTAATCCATTGTATACACCTAAAAATGGAAAAGACAAATTAAATAAATATTTATTATTTATTTAATTCCCATTCTTCTATCATTTAATAAATTTATCTATTTGATTCACGTTCATCCTTAATAGTCCAAATATTAAATAAATATCAATTTATTTAATTAAGTCAATTAAACCTATTCTAATGTCATCCCTAATTAAATAATTCTAAATTATTTAATTAATCATCCTATTCCAAAGTTTTCATTCATAATTGCACGTCACCTATTCCATGTCACACAATCCACCTCGTCATCTTGCACATATAATTAAATATTTTAAATATTTAATTAATCCATTTTCCCTCACCCACATGGCTTATTATCTCTCTAACCATCCCTATTCCAAAGGGCATGGTCTCTCCATGTCACCATGGTCAAAGGGTGCTTTGAGGCACTTGTCACATGAATCCCTATATTCCTTCCAACCATCCTACAAACAAGGTCTCCTTCTTTGACCTTCTCTCTTTGGTCTTGGTGAGCCTTGTGACATGTGGACTCATGTCACACCTTTCTCTCCTCCATGTCAAGGTGAGAGGAACATTTTCCCTCTTTCTCTCCCTCATCTCAACCAACTCAATCCTCACCATACACCTCTCAAGACTTCTTCTCCACCGTTAAGATCTTGACACATGGATTTGCCCCCTCCTTGGCCTATAAAAGGAAGCTCATTCCCTCATTTCAACAACACACAAGCTATAGAAAAGTTACTCTATAGAAATTCTAGCGTGCCTTTGGCAAAGCATCCATATTGCTCATTGCATTATATCCATTATCTCCATATCCATACAACCATGGCTTCAAGCATCCATCCTCATCCTCACAATAGTTGCATTGTAGGTAATCTTCATTGAATTTATCCAACATACAGCCATTCAAGTATTGTCATCTTCAAACAGTAAGGAAGCACGCTTCTGAGAGATGTATTCATCAACAAGATCAATACAAGATAGGTGATAATGGAAGCATTCGAGGTAAATTGGTCTTCAAGATAATATTGCTTTGTTTATTTGATTTGCATCATATTTCATTCATATTATTGGATTATTAGTAGTTTAACACTGTTGACAATATTTCCACTAACATTTTTGGTGCCCACCATAGGTTCTTACCCCATTTTAACTTCCATCTGAGTGTTTTGTGAAGGTTCTGTCATGACAAGTCATTTCTGCACATACAACTTTCAGTTCTGCATGTCTGACATTTTTTGCAGTGCTTTTACCTTTCTACGCATCTAAACTATTTTGATGCGCATCTGAGGGGTTTTGTTGAGCTTCTAATATTCAAGATCATATATAGCGCAATATTGCACTTTTAACTGTTATTCCTATGCATTTACGAATCAACACATATAATACGCAGTGCTACACATATAACTTGCAATTCTGCACATGTAATTTGTAGCAAAGAGTTGTGAAAATTTTATAATGTTTTCCGTACTAACTTTCATTTGTAGGTGTTAGGAGCTAGATTTAGTCATTTTAGCTGCATTATTAGGCCACCTAGAACTAATTAGGAAGGAGTAACTTAATATGTTCATGCAAATCTTCACATAGACTTAAATAAGAGGAAAGTAAATCATTTTATTGCATAACAACTTTCATCTAGTCCCAACCTAGAGGTTAAAACTAAACAATTTCTTTATGTTTTTACTATCTTGCACTACAATCATCACATAGCATAATAGGGGAAAGTAATACTTGTATTATTTCTTCAAACAACAATCTACACCTAGATTTGTTAGAGAGATAAAATTAACAAAATCTTTTCAAAGTTCTTGCTATCTTGTTACAAATTTTTGTGCTTGGTAGAGTTAACACATTTAGTTATTTTTCTTTTAACTAGGTATTAAAGAACCAGTGTTCTCTGTGTTTTCAGAATGATAATAGGACTGTGCTCTCCCCTTAGCTGGGTGACCAAAATGCCAAACATATCATTTTGCATATTTTACCTTTAGAGAGGCCTACCCTTGGAGATCCTTCCTTCCAAGTGGGAACGACCTTAAGTGATAATGGGCTAAAGCCAAGCTCCTCCAAGTCACTATATTTTATGATGAAAGTTGCAAGCAATGGGTGCTATTGTATTACACCGACCAATGTTTCCCCCAAAACCCTATGGAGTGTAACCTTTGCAGGCTGGGAAGCCTTCTTATCGAAGCGAATGGCCGCACATGTAATCACCCAAATAGATGCCTTGACTAAAATACTTTTGTTCTAGTAAGCCAAAATCCCCTATTTGGTGACACAGGAGGAGGACCCTCTAGAGCCATCCAACATCATATGCTCATTTAGTGTAGAGACAGAAAAGTTCAACTCTTCAGAGGAACTATAACTTGGTATGCGTGAGAAGTGAGTGCCATGGAGGGGAGCCAGTGCTGCCAAGTTATTAGGTGTCTGTCATTATGCAAGTGGCTAGTGTAAAAACCAAGTTGGAACTCATCAAATACCGTCCTTACCAACTTTAGGATTGTGCTTGTTTATTTTTAATTTTGTTAAGTAATCATGAAAATCTTTTGTTCTCTATGTTTTCCAGTAATAACTTGAACCAAAATCAGCATTGCAAACCCTATATTAACTAAGGAAAATGTTCCAAGCAAATCAAACTGTCAAATTGAAACCAAAAACCAAGTACATGCACTTCTACACATTTAAAACATTCTACTACACATATAATTCATTTTGTTGTGCATCTAACCTTGCTACGCATTTAACCTATTATGTTGCGCATCTAAACCATTTTGTTGCAGATATAATCTTTCAACGCATTGAACACACAAAACCATGCATATAAAACACAGTTTTGTGCTTTCAAAATCAACCAGATCTGTGCACTTGACACATAGAGCTACGCATTTGACTCGTTATTCTGTACTTCTGAAGCTGCACATCCAAAATAGAGGCATATTTTGTATAGTTTAGGACAAAAACATTACTAGTTTTAGGTACCCTTTTTTATATACTTTCACCCTGAAAAGTTAGGTATACTATGCAAACACCTTTCTATATCATTTTCACAAACATCTTCTTTTCACATCATTACTTTGCTATCAAAACACCTCAAAATCAAACCACAACTTGCTTCTAGGACCTAGTTGATACTCTACCAACCCAAACAAGAGCTAGGTAGTTTTATAACACGATTTCAAATCATCCTTCTCAACAAAACTATACTAGTGTGATCTTGACAAGAAAATAGTCCTCATCAAATAGTGGTGTCAATCTATCCCTATTTGGACTACCACTTGTATTGACACTTCGATAGCTATTAGACATAATAGCTCAAGATTTACCTTGTTTGATACAAACATAGAATCAACAAAAACCTTAGCAAAATCAATTCCAATCAAACTCACCTTCTACCACATCACACCTCCACTCAAAAATAAAAATCCAACAAATCCCATAATCCAATTTCCCAAAATCTTGCATGGTGCAAACTAGATCTCAATCAAAACAAAAGAAAAACATGGACAACCTTAACAATAATATACCTGATCCAGATGATGAGGAAGTCACTCAAGAGGAAATTCTCCAACAACTCCAAAATCCTAAGTTCCAAAAGATAATGGATAAAGTTGTTGCTACCAATCCTGAAAAGTATTTCCTCATGCTTGCTCAACAAGGAGCAAAGCTACCCGCAGACTTTAATATCTCTAATCTATGAGAGAATAATGCCTCAAATGAAGCTAAGTCGTCAAAAGATGGCTCCAAAACTAAAAAAGAGACTCCAAAAATAGAAAAGGCTAAGGATACACTTAATCCCTTGGATGCATTGACAACCCAAATCCAAGCCTTACAATAGCAATTGGTAGATATCCAAAGTGGAACCACAATGAAATATTATTCACTTGAAGATATCTCACCTTACCCATTTGACAAATCTTTGAATATGATACCTTTTCCTATAAGATTTGAAGTGCCAAAATTTGACAAGTATAGAGGAAAAGGAGATCCTAGAGATCATATCAGGGAATTTAGTGTCGCTTGTCTTGAAGTTGCCCACAATGAAACTTATCTAATGTGACTATTCCCTAGAAGGTTAGGAGGACAAGCTATGGAATGGTTTTCATGTCTACCTCTTAGCATCCGCACCTTCAATGAATTAGTGGACAAATTCGTCACACATTTCTCTTATAACATAGAACATGAAATATCCATGCTAGACCTTGGCAATAACAAACAAAAAGGAGGAGAATCATTTGCATCTTTCCTACAAAGGTGGAGATAGCTTACGAGCAAGTGTCCCTATCACATACCTGAAAAGAAAATGATAGAAATGTTCATGAATAATTTGCCCACTGAGCTAAGCTATCAAATACAAATTCAATGTCCATCAACTTTTAGTAAGGTCATTGAGATGGGGCTTCTCATTGAGAAAGCCTTGATAGCAAATGGGTAAGTAAATATATACAAAGATACCCCAAGCTCTAACAACAATATGGATAAGTTGCGGTTTTGGACTAAAAACAAACCCATAGTGAATGACGGTGTCATAGATACAAAACATGGGGCACCAAAGCAACCTATTTTCAACCTATCCAATCCGCAGAATAATGCACCATCTACCAAACCTCAAGGCACTGAACAAAAATAAAACAACTTCCCCCCAAGAAGAAAGTTCACACAACTTGGTGAATCACTTGAATCTACAGTTAGAAAACTAATTGGGGGCAACATGATCACACTTCCACCGGTGCGTAAGTACGAACCCAAGTTTAAATCTCCTTGGTGGAATAAAAATGACTTTTGCGAATACCATAGGAGAAAAGGTCATAAAACCAATGATTGTATGAAACTCAAGCATGTCATTCAAGATCTCATTGACCAAAAATGAATATCCATTAATGAAGGACATACTACCAATGATCAACATATAGCATTCAAGAATCCTCTTCCCCATCATGAGAAAGGAGGTTCTTCAAACCAAAACAACTAACAAAGTAAGCTATAACAACGCTTCTTTTGATTACACCATCAATCATATCTCCTAATGTGATTCACACATCAATGTGATCACCATAAATGATCAACCTGACTGTAATGTGACCATGCGTCGTAGAAACATAACTCTGCAAGGAAAAAGTAGTCATGATGTCAACTAGAATAGGAACAAAAAAAAGAAGCGTCGCTATAGATTTTGGCTAACAATAATAGAAATCATGTTCCACTTACATAAATGTTCACAGTCTATGTACGTCGTTTCTCATTTGGAGACTGGCAGACATCTGGCGATCACCTGTAAAGACGATCATCTGACAGTTTAAAAGGTGTTCATTTGTTCCATGTTAGATGGAGTAAAGTAGTGAGAGCTATGAATGACCCCAAGAAGCAGCTGTGGCCAAAGATGGCTTCCCTACATAATGCAAACAATTCAGATGAATTCTTGGAAAAAAGACTGTCTCATGTCATGATTTCCTTCAATGTTTCTATCCAAACAAGAAGCCGAAAAGACTCTGCTACAATAGAGCACCGTAGATCAATGAAACCTGTGCACAATAAGGTTATCTGTGAGGACTTTCCTAGGGCCAGATCACAGGTTTGAACCATGCGAAATACATCAAAAATGGAAAGCAGAATAAGGACGCAGCTAACCAGAGAGATCCAACAGGGCATCAAACTAGAGATCGAAAAACAAATTGCAAATCTCACTTGCAAGCTGGAGGTGTTGAACCCAGGTGGGGCTTGCGAAAATGATGAAGCATATTCGCTTTCACAAAGGAGTCATCATCTTTCATCACAAGATCAGCCAAAGCCTTCTAGTCATGGCCACAAGAAGAGAGATAAGCATACATCTAAGAAGAGTAGTGTAGGTGACTTGGTGAACAAGATGTATGTCTTAGATAGCGGATGTTTTTCACGCAATACCTATGCCGCCATGCTCTTTACAGCCAAGCTCTTCACAAGAAAAAAGAGGTGATTTTGAAAAAGATTGAGAAGTCTCAGATTGATGATTCTCAACATGTCTTGGATAGAAAACTTGTGCTCACCTTGATGTTCTCAACATGTCTTGGATAGAAAACTTGTGTGTGGTTCTTGTTGGTTTGCACATTGCAAGGATAATTACTCCAATGTGTTTGAAAACTAGATAAGGATATCAAGTTAGTTACTAGATAAAAGATCAAGGACAACATTCTCAAACATGCAAAGTGTAGCATAGAAAAACTACTCCTCAATTGAACATTAAACAACCAAGTCAAAGTACTTGATATAAAAGGTAGCATTAAGACATATATGGGCTGACCCATATTGAAGTTTAAAGTTTGACAAATAAATTCTATTTAGTGAGGCCTACATAACTAAAGTAAACTGAAATTACAAGTGGTGGCCGACTTTCTTCATGGAAGACTTCCTTTAAATGATTGTCACCTTTGTATGATAAATGAAAGACAATTCAATTAAGCCTTCTTTGGTTGATTTTGAGTGCCAAGTTCAAATTCAAATATAATCACACTTCTCTTGGTCGACCATCTTATATGATGTGTTCCATATAAAGACAAATTGTATAGATCAAAAGGAAATACAAGAGGTGTATTTAGGTGATACAAATATTATTATTATTCTTAAGTGGCAGTATTTGAAAGTAATAATGTGGTGTGATTAAGAAAAAAAAGTTGTATGATTTACAAATTAGTAATAAAAGGGAAGCAATTAGTTTAAAATAAGGTAGTGATTAGTTTGAAGGGATGACATTAGTAACAAAAGATATCTCTCTTCTAAGAGATACATCTCTTCATAGAGACATGAAGGTATAAGATATGTTTGTGGAATGTGAAAATAATGGAAGAAAGCAATGAATATCATTTGAATATAAGGGCAAACATATAGGAAGAGAAGGGGCAGAAATATGAAGTGTAAGATTGATTTATTTTAGAAGGAAGTATGAGTGATTGCATGAAAAAGATATCACTAGATTGGTGAGAAAAATACTGATCAAATTTGAATGAAGGTATTGATATAGATTGGATCAATTTTGTGAAAGAAAAGTGTACATTTATAGTAGATTGGTGAAGGAAGGAAGGTATATGTGTGTGGATCTAATTTGCAAAGATAAGACTTACATCATTCATAGTCAAAAGTGGTAATCAAATTGTGAGTAAAGGAGAAAAATATCATCCATTGAAAAAATCATATGTTGGTGCCTAGATATTGGTGTCTCTTACTGAGTTGATGCTCAGTTATGAGGATTGTTGTCTCCAATGGGTTGGTGCCTACAGACTGTACAAGTTGAGAAAACAACCTCATAGGACCCTGTGAACACCTACAAAACCTAATAACCTTCCACAAGAGAAAAAAACAAAGAGATCAATTTGTACAAAAGAAGATGCAATTAATGAAATGGATTTATAAATTACATGAGATAACTTGCTTTTATATTTGCAAGTTAGAAAACCCTAATGAGAGATTCTTAAGTTTAGCTTAAGTGAAATAAAGTAAAGGTGACTAAATTAATTAATCAATATGATTAAATTAGTTAAGTAAAGAACCTATTACTCTAACACCCCCCTTAAGATGAACTTAGGGAGAAGCTAGAAAACTAAGGACAAATGCATGAAAGCAAAGATAGGTCCTGGAAACTAGGCTTGATGAGGTACCCATGTACAAAAGAGTCTCACAAATAGAGAAAAGGAGAAAACCACGTGGGAAAAACCCCTCTCCAAAGGAGAGAACAAACCTCCCTACAATATAGAGAGAGAGGGATTAAGAGGCCTCCACAAAAGATGTCCCAAAAGAATAGGAATATGAAGAACTCCACTGAAGCATGAAGAAGTTGCAAACATTGTTGAAGACTGACTGCTATAGTACCGAAAGAAGAACCTCCTCTTAAACAAGATGAAGATCAGAATCAAGAAGACAAGAATCTGCATGAGTGCCCCCAATGACACTACTCAAATTAGATCAAAAACAAAGGCAAAACATTTGGAACTCGAAGATGCAAATGACACAGGTACCAAAAGTCTAAAGAACTGATCAAATGAAAATAGAAGGTCACCTCCACAAAAGGAATGCAAGAGTGTCCATATGGTAAATGCTCCATCTCATTGAAATGCATGGGTAACCAGCCGGTAATGTATCACTACATCTATTTTGTACATAGGAACAAATACTAGATACATACTCACTCCAACGTGAAACCAAGGAAGCATTAGCACCAACAGTAGAAAGCCCCATAATGCAAACAAGGGAGAGCCATGACAGGTACACTGAAACTGTGTGAAACCAAGAAGTGCATATAGAAGAAACAAGAACATCTATCACTTTATTTTAGTGCATTTACATATGAGAAGTGCTTACAATGGAAGCTCACAATGTCTAAAAAAGACCACATGCTGAAAATACAATTCTCTAACAGAAAAAGAGGAAATTGATAGCACCATGATGAAGTACATAGAAAAACATGCACTTTCAAAAAAATGGGACCCAAAAAGGAGTTTGGATGCAGAAGATATGACCCGTCAAAGTCTCCAAAATGAGAACTGCACAACAAGAGCACTGAGAAAATTAATTTCTAGAAAAAATAGAAATCAAAACTGAAAACCACCTACACCACTGTGAAGAGCACTAAATTCCACCCTGTTTAAAAAAAATGCACTAAAAAATATGATCATATGGCCAAGATATCGCCATTTGAAAATTAAGTGTAAAAGAAAAAAGCCCAATGGAGAGGAGCTAGACTGGGCAAAAAGGCATCTCTACTAAGTTTAAGAAAAAACACCTCCAAATTTAGAGATCTGTCAACTTTAGAACCCTACCAAAAAGCCCTCCAGGTAGAGTAGTTTGCATGTGATTTTCTTTTGTAGTTTTTTATTATAAAAAAACACATGTAATAAATTTTTTAAATTTAAAAAACAACCTCACAGAACCTAGTGAACACATGCAAAACCTAATAACCTTCCATAAGAGAAAAAAGAAAAGAGAGCAATTTGTACAAAAGAGGATGCAAATAATGAAATGGATTTATGAATTACATGAGAGAACTTGCTTTTATATTTTCAAGTTAGAAAACCATAATGAGATATTCCTAAGTTTAGCTTAAGTGAAATAAAGTAAAGGTGACTTAATTAATTAATTGATATGATTAAATTAATTAAGTAAAGAACCTATTACTCTAACACAGATTCTACAAGTGGGGATTGGTGTCTCCATTGGGTTGGTGCTCACAAAAGAATAATTGTAAAAGAAGTAGGTTGGTTCCTATAGAAGAAGAATCAATATATATAAGCAATATTTTGTCGTGGTTTTCTCCTGCAAGGGTTTCCACATAAATCGTGTGTCATGTCTATGTTTGTAATTGCTAGATCTTGCATGTTTATTATTGTCGTGGTTGATTAAGTTATGTAAAAGTTTGTTATAAGGATTCACCCCCTCTCTTAGTATATTCATGTTCTCATCAATTAGTATCATAGTAGGTTCCTTCAAAAATAGTTTAACTGCTAGAAGGAAGATCCTAAGAGCAGGGAATTTTTTAGTGGCAAATCTTTGCCAATTTGCGAATAGTTTAAATCTAGAAATGCAAATTTGGTGAATATATTACAACCAATGAGGGGCTAAATCACCTGATTTTTTACAAAAATTTAATTTTCTTGGTTAAATCCCCAGAGATTTTTTTTTTTTGTAAACCGATAAATTAAATTATTTCGCCAAGTAAATTATGTCATTAGAGATAATTCGTCAATAGTTTATAATAAATTTATAAATCTTAATTGGATTCACCATTACTATTATATTCTTTTCATTACTTTCAAGGTAATATCGCCATTATAATAATACATTATCCTATACTTTAGGGCTAATTTCTCTTTGAATATGTCTTTCATTCATTACCATTGATTATCACTTTAATCAAATGAATGTGGTTGAATTTCATGACCCTTTTAACATGTGCCTTTTAAAAGGCTTGTTGGGGCCCGAAATTTGTGGCTCAAAATAAATTTTGGACCCTAGTAAGCTTTTTAAAAGGCACATGTTAAAGGGGTCACAAAATTCAACCACATTTGTCTGATCAAAATGATAATCAATGGCAAGAATTTAGTTTTATTTTAGTCTTTTTTAAAGCAAAAGATTTAAAAAAATACTTAATTCAATGCATTTTGGATAGTGAATTTGTGCTTGGTGGTGAGGGACTCTACCCCTCGACCCTGCCTGTATCATGATAGGAGCGCGCCGGAACCACTATCCCCAGACCCCGTGAGGGGACGCTACCCCGTCGACCCCCGCAAGGGGACATTGCCCCCTTGACTCCCACAAGGGGAACTGCCCCTTGACCCCGTCAATGGCTGCCACCCCCGAGCTACTGCTTGAAAATTAAACAAAAAATAATAGAATATATGGGGGACTACGTCGACCAAATATGCATTTTTTTAAAGGAAGGATTCACCATTATAATTAATTTTGTTAGTAATCATTTTCTAATATTTGCCATTCGATTTATTTTTTTAGTGAGATTTCACTAGGATTCGCCACAAATTTTTAAATTTTTTAATAATGTGGATAGATTTGCTAGGAAAATTAATAGTTTTTTCAAAAAAAGGAAAGATTCACCTGAAAAATTATAGCACTTAGCTAGGATTCACCAGGATTTTATAGGTTTTTTTTAGGGGGGTTTCCTTAAAGTTATCACTACTTAAGAGCACATATGGCAAAGAGAAAAGGACATAAGGGAAAAGGAAATACTAAGCATAATGTTGATCAACTAGCACCAACAAAACCAAATACAAGTGATAACATAGAAGCAATAAAAGGTGAAGAGGTGACAAATGAAATACACATGGCAATAGAAAAGAAAGATGCTATCATTGAAAAAGAAGATGACCTTGTGAGTGAAAGAAAAGAAAAGTTAAAAGGGGAAGAAAATGTTGAAATGGATTTATAAGAAGAAAAATATGATGAAAAGGTAGATATGGAGTTAGAAGAAGAAAAATCATCTAAAAGAGAGGCAACATTCAAATCATAAAAGGATATGAAGAATAAAAAACATGAGTCGAGTGATATCTCTAGTGATGAATTGGATACAAAGGAAGCCTATTTTGATAGAAATCTCAAGGAAGGATCCAACATGTACCAAGGTAAGTATAAATGTTTTAATTGTGGTAAAATTGATCATTATGTTTCTGAATGTGTGCAATTCAAAAATGAAGACAAAAGAAAAGAAGAGAAAGATTCAAAAGAAGATTATGACGAATATGATGAAGAAATGGATCTTGATCAGGAACTCCATTTTCCTATAGTTAGATCAAGAGGCTTGGAAAGGAGAACCTAAAACTATGGCTACAACTTTAAGAGAACAATGAATCTAATGTAGAGTTAGTACAAATCCTTGAAGAATTCGAGAAGATAATAGTTGAGCTAATATTTAAGATCAAAGAAAGATACAAGATGAAAGAGGAAGTAAGAGTCCAATTGGAGAAAAAGGAGAAAAATTGTGAAAGGTTAGAGTCTAAAATTGTCTCCTTGAAATTTAAGGAATTGAAGAAAGAAAATGCTAAATTAAACAAAGACTTGAAGAATGAGAGAAATACTGAAATATTGGATGATATTATCAATTTGCAAAGGCCAACACTCAATAAGAAAGGTCTTGGTGATAAAAAAAAATCAAAAGATTACAAAAGATCTTGAGGAGCCACCAAAGAAAGAAAATGAGGATAAACCAAAAAGCTATGCACATGCTCTCAAGAGTCCCATCATAAAGGAAGACAACAAGAAGGAGGAGAATCAACTCCCATAGAAGACCAACATCCCTCCAAAAGATATTAAGGACAAGTTCAAAAAGTTATTTCCTCCAAGGCAAGGGCAAATGAACAGGTTTCAACATTCATTCTATGATTATTGCTACTCTTGCAATAACCTTGTTCATAAAGTAATAGATTGTTGGACACATGCAAGAAGATTTGATTGGAACAAGAATAGAAGTTCTTATGGGTTGTCAAATAAGAACAACCACCTTGGTTATAAGGCAATAGATTATAGAACATGAGCAATACGTGTTGGTTGGAACAAGAATAGGAGTTCTTATGGATTATCAAGAAGAAAGTATAACTCCTTTACTCCTTTATTGGATTACAATGTTGTGTGTTACAAGTGCAACAACTATGGACATACAACAAGTGGTCTTGTGGAATACCCTAGGCAGAACAAGAGAGTGGAAGTCGTGGATAATCAAAAGGAAGAACATGCAAAAGTATGGAGAAGGAAACAAGAGCAAGATAATGAGAAGAAGGAAGAATCTATTCTTGTGTAAACTACACTTCATGCACAAGTAGTATCACCAAGTTCATAAGGAGAAGTATGAGTTCAGGGGGAGCTAACCATTACATTATCTTTTATCTCCGTGGAGAAGACAAATCAAGATAGATCAGCTAATGCATATTCTATATGAGCATTCCATTGTCATTGATCAAAGGGGAAGAGTTATAAGAAAAGAGAATAATATGGTAATAGTAGACTACATATTAGAAAGTTACCTTATAATGAAGTAAAGGAGAATTGATGTCAAGATGATAGATAGCCTAGAAGATTTGAGACAATGAAAGGAGGAAATCATGATAAAGATGTTGTGGGTAAGAGAATAGGAATGAGGATTAGAAAGTTTTAACTTTTATCATGACCTGTGAGAAGATATGAGGAAGATCATGATAATATGTTTGTAAGACTAAACTTGATGAGAGCAATTTCCAAAATCCTAATACAAGAATGAGAACAATCCAAAGAAGTCTTTGCCTAAAGAGTATGCTCATATATTTGCATTTGACAATTTCACTACAATAATTGTTGGTAAAAGAAAAAGAAACTGATAGTTGGAAGTTGGATAGTTGTGTTGATGCTTATGTTCAACTTCACATTGAAGGAGTCCTTATTGATGTAATGATGACATAGAATACAATGAATGGAAATATTATGAACATCTTGTTACCTTTAATGATAAAGGGAAGAATTAGAGAAAGAGGATGAATTACAACAAGGAAGAGTTATAGAAAATTGGAAAATGATGTCATTAATGTCAAGAGGAAGCATTTAAGAAAGGAGGAGATTCTTTGTGAAGAGTTAAAGGCATCTTTCATCTTTTATAGAGGAAGCATATAACCCAAGTTACTTAGAGACAAAGGGGGAGCCTTACAGATAGGGGGAGCATCACAGAAAAGAGAGAGAATCATATCATGAAGGAAAGAATTATACTAAGCATCCCTTTGCCATTAGTGTCAAAGGGGGAGAGATATAGTAAGGAGTAGCAAGGAAAAAGGAGAGAATTATGTTCGTGTTGCCATAAATGATAAAAGGGGAGATTGTTGGACATGTTGTCATTGTTGTCAAGAAGGTAGTCATGATTGTTATCATTAATGAACAAACGAGAGTATAGGAAATGCTTGTCATTAATGTCAAAGGTGCATAGACAAAATGGTTGTCATTGGTGTCAAAGGCACATGGACAATATGGCTATCATTGATGTCAAAAGTATGAATGAGACTAACAACAAGATTGGTGTCATTGATGTCAAAGAGTCTTTTATGGAGACTATTAGATTAGTTGTCCAAGTTGTATGGACAAGAATGTCAAAGTAAGTGTTATTATTGTTGGCAAGAGACACTGTGTGGCTTCATGAGTGTTGTCATTGATGGAAACAAAGTCCATACCACACATCTGCAGGACATGGAGTGTCTATACCGGAAGTCAAATTGAAGAGTATTTTGGTTCGATGACCAAGAACAGAGCATGCAACAAGGTCTGACAATCAGGTCTGAATCTCTCAGAGGAAGTATCTCAGTAAAGTACGGACTTGGGGACCTTGACTGATAGATTCCAGGGATTGAGCCTCTGGTGATGAAAGAGTGAAGAGATATGAGCACCTAAGTATTGGGTTCCTGTTTGGCAGAGTAGATTGAGGAAAAACTGATCGGCAGAGCATCAGACCTTAATCCGGATGAAATATTGATGGTTATCAAGATTCTTATGGTATCATTCATGATTGGCCGACATGATTGATGACTTCTATAACTATCTTTTTTATACGCATCACTTAGTAAGCATGGATTCAACCGACAAACCAGAGTTTGGAAATATCTTGAGTTTTCTAGATGCCAACTAGAAAGATGATTGAAATCATTGATGCGGATATATATACCTGATTGATTTCAATATGAAGGTTTGTGTGATATGCTGTATAGTGCAAAGAAAACTAGAAAGTAGTGTGGAAGCAGTAATACAAGTTCAGTATGTGACAGGACAGCAACACTAAAGAAGAGGAAGAATGAAGTGCAGTATATCAATGTATTGAGCCTAACCAAAACTGAACCTCAACATATGTGGATGCTTCTCATCAGTTCAAGTATCTTGTTACTTTATTTGTACCTTGTAGACAGTGAGTCTCTTGTAGGCAGTGAGCCCTAATTAGTAAGTGCCATTTTGTACTTCTATTCTTTTAACAGAGAAT
The DNA here is from genome assembly GCA_027924645.1 of Cunninghamia lanceolata. Taxonomy (NCBI): domain Eukaryota; kingdom Viridiplantae; phylum Streptophyta; class Pinopsida; order Cupressales; family Cupressaceae; genus Cunninghamia; species Cunninghamia lanceolata. The sequence goes on from BSBN01000236.1 coordinate 3,969,896, forward strand.
ACAATCTTGGGTTAGTCACCCCATGGTCTTTCCCTTAACAGGGTTTTCCACGTCAAAATGATTGTGTTATGTGTATAGATTTTGTTTCTACTTTCATGGTTATGGATGCTTAATTGTTTTGATGCTGCACTAGTTATTAAAGAAGAACAGAAAGTTAAATGAATTAAGATAACTAATTCACCCCCCTCTCAGTTATCAACAATTGGTATTAGAGCCAAGTTCTTCCAAACAGAGCCTAATAGCTTGAGGAAGATCTTGGAATTCAAATGGATATGTATGGTATGAGGGAACAACTTCAATTTGCCCTTGATGATCTTGAGCAATCTCACTCTGAAGTCAATAACTTGAGAGAAAGACTCAAACAAGTTGATGATTTCATAAATGAACTAAAGGAGAAACTGAGTATCTCTATAAAAAAGAGAAAGCAACTTCTTCAGCAAATAGCAAATCAAAGTGAAGCCAATGATACTAGTGAAGATCTGAATGAGAAGAACAAATTATGTGAGAAGCTATCAAAAGAAGTCATTATGGTAAGACATGAAATGGAATCAGGACTTATGAAATTCACCCAAGAAATTGAAGAGAAAAGAAAGATTGAAGATAATCTAAAACAATCTCTCAAGGAGAAGTCAAAAGACTGCCACAAAATGGATAGAATAATTAGGCATTTGGAATCAGATCTTGAAGAAGCTAGAGATAATGAAGAACAACTTAAGAATCAAATTGTCACTCTAAAAAGGGATCTTCAAATAGCAAATGAATACAAAGAGAAATTCAAGATAAGCTCTGCTCATCTTGAAGTTCTTCTTGAAAGCCAAAAGAGGGTAGATGACAAGCAAGGCTTGGGGTATGAGAAAGGTGAAAGCTCCGGATCCAGTCAGAAGAACTCTGGATCAAGAAATCCAAGGAACAGACCAAGAAGACCTCCGGTAAGGCAACCAAATGCTCAAAGATATCCATCCTTCAATGGATACTGCCACAATTGCAATAACTTTGGTCATAAATCAAATCAGTGCAAAAGAAGAATGAATCAGACTAATTCATCCTTCTTCAGACAATGTTTTAATTACAAAAGGTATGGTCACAAATCTCATGAGTGTAGAAATATGCAAATGAACAATTCATTCAATGGTAGATGCTTTGCATGCAATAGAATGGGACATATGGCTAATCAGTGTAGATCAAGAGGATATCAGTCAAATGTGCAAAGAAATGTTGTTTGCTACAATTGCAATAGATCCAGTCATATTGCCAAATTCTACAGAAGCAAGAATCAGGACAAAAAGGGTCTGGTGCATCATAATCAAAACCAAGACAAAGGAAAGGGAAAAGTGAATGCGGATGAAATTCAAAGGGAGATGAACAAGATTTGGGTGAAGAGTACAAAAAATGTTGTGGATGGATCTGCACTAGAATCTGGTGCTGATATTCCTTCCGGAAACTAAATAGATGAGCTCTGGCTCAGGGGGGGTCTCAAAAGAAAACAAGTTCCCCCAGCCAATCAATTGGTGCCTGAAATTGGCACATGGAAAGTTGCAGATTAAAGGGTTCTCAGAGAAACATCTAAATGAGCCTTGGTAAAGATATGGAAGATTCGCAAGAAGTTTAGAAGAGGTTAATCTTCCTAGATTGATCCGGTTTAACAGTCATCCAGTAAGAACATAATTCTCACAGTTAGATCCGGTATGACTCAAATTTGAGGTATCTTGATCTGTGGATAAGTGGAATGATTGGGGAAAGGTAGATAGATAGCTAATAGTGCATACCAGTGATCCGGAAAGATCTCTCTCAGAACAAGGAAAACAAGGCAACCAAAATAACTTAGGTTATGCATTTATTGCAAAATGGAATTAGGGTTTGCGTAGAAATAAAAGGGTTGTTTGGTTCATCATTTGCACATTTGCATTTGAAAAGAATAGAGAAGGAGCTCTGCAACAAGTTATCTCAAACCTCTCAAGGATCAACTGTAGAAATTGATTCATCCAAGCAACTCGATCCGGCTCATATCATGAACCCTAGAAGCGTAAGAGGTATTTTCCACTCTTGAAATCTCTCTCTGAATCTTTGAAAGATGACTACTCTAAATGTTGTGAAAATCACTGATAGGTTGCATCCTAAATTCAAGAAACATCCCTATAAATCCCTAGAAGTTGATCCCCTAGGCGCATTTTCTAGCATTTCGCATGGAGTTTTGCATGTAGAAGATATTAGGGTTTACATACACACAAAAATTAAAGAATTTGGGGAATCCAAGTTGATGGATATCTACCACAAGGAACTGATAGATGAATCATTGATCTCAAACCCCAATACAAGGCCATCTGGGATAAGCATTTTAGTCAGTGCATCCATTTCCCCTATTTTGCAGAAGATGAATGGGTTCAGTAGGTTCTAAGTAGAATGTATGACAACTTTATGTGGTTAATGAGGCCATTCAAGATAACCAAGGATGCCATTAGGGTAGTTACCGGATTGCACTCATCCAGTGGGTTACCTACTCTCAAATCTGTTAAGGATCAGACAATGAGTGAGGCAACAGGATCAAAATTTGACAAGAGAGCAATGACAATTGAAGATATCACTGATCCAGATATCAAGTTTGCCTCCATGATAATTGGTTACAAGATATACCACTCCAGTAGGGAAAATTTAGTACCTGGAACTACAATTTACACTGCTTATCAGATGTTAAGGGAGAATACAGATTATGATCTTTGTGAGCTTCTTCTAAGCCAACTGTTGGAAAACCTACAAAAGATCAAGAAGGACAAGAAAAACTCATTCAAGTATGGGGGGCTAATACTGTGTTTGTTCTTTTACTTTATGAATGAGCTTCCCAGATCCAGTGGTTCAATGTGGCAAAATGAAAGACCAGTAGCCATACAAATCAGAGATTATTTACATGGAATTAGTGATGCCAAGGCACAGAATACAGCACTCTGGGGCTACTTCAAGAACTTTCAGAGTATGATGCAAGCCAGAGAGAGAATTCCCCAATCACTAGTTGAAAAGTATAAGGATACAATATGCTTTATGGTAGAAACTGATCAATGCCTAATGGAGGTAGTGGAGCCAAGGATAATCTGGATCATGTCAATGGGGTATGAAGTTGATGAGAAAATTCTAGAGCTGCATATCCAACATCTGCTAAGTTAGCTCAAGGATCCTAAGGTAGAAAGGTTTGGAACCTACCAAGAGTTGAGTGTAAAAGTTCATGTTGAACTTAGCCAGAGATCAAGAGAAAAGTAAGAAGGGAAGTAGAAGAATTCGCCAAGAGGCATGGAATCTCAAAGGAGGCACTTGATGTAAATAGAAAGAAGATGGAAAGGGCAGAGAAAGAAAGGCAAGAAATAGAAAAAGAAAGTGCTCCATTACAAGCCCCTTCCCGAACTAGATCCTCCAAGAGCTCTGCACCTACCACCTCTAAAAGCCAAAAGGCATCAAAACTGGAAGCCCAGACATCCAAAAAGGGAGAGAAGAGAACAAAGAAAAAGGCAACAAGATCCTATACAAGTCAGAAGGATGATGAAGAAACTGAAACTGATGAGGAAGTCAAGAAAATGAAGAAGAAGAAGAAAACAACTGGTGAACCCTCTACCAGTCAAGGAAAAGAAGAGAAGGCAGAGGAATTTATTGAAAAGCCTACTCTCCACATTGATGATATCATCAAATCAGTCACTATGGATGGGAACCTAAAACCAATGACTGAGTTCTATGATGAATATAATGAAGCTGACCATAAGATCTTGCAAGAAGCTACAGTCAGGTATCTGAATATCTATAATAAGGCATTTATTGAAATCATATCTCTAATTCCCAAAAGCCTAGAGAAGGAACTAGAAATAAGGAAGAACAATGCCAAGGCAAAGGACCTTGAGATCTAGGAACAGATAGCTATTCATCTCTATCCTTCAAACACTCAAAAACAAATGAATATGATCTTCAAAGATTGCAAGGATGAGTTCCAGAGCAAAGCTAGAATGAATCAGCTTATGCTTGGAGAGAATGACAAAGTGGCAAAAGAAACAAAAGACATCATCTGGAATGCATACAAAAGATTCAATATTCCTATTATAGAGGACATAAGTGATGAACCTTCTAATGTCGAAGGACTAAGCATATCAAAGGAAGATCCTACAAAGGAAATTGCTGAAGAATCAAAGGAGTTAAGTGAGGAGAAGACCAAGGACCTGGATTCCTCTGTTCTGGAAGAGGAAGTCCATGAAGAAGTTAATATCTCTCATCTGAATTCCCTAGCAAACTTCGGATCTAAAGGAGAAGAAAGAATAGAGGAGAAAATCAGTCAAGAAGAAAAGGTGAAGGAAAGAGAAGAAGATCAAATAGAGAAGACCTCAAGAGACAGTTCTGAGGCTGCAAAAGGAAATAAGACTCTGTCTCCGGCAAGAGACACTGTAGAAACTGTGAAAGATTTCTTGAACAAAGAAATTATGGAGATTGATGAACTGAAACTACTTCAAGGACCATTCAATTTTGACTCCCTCTCCCTGGTTCAAACAATGAAGATAGCTTCCTTTGCCCAAACAAAGGCAAAAGAAAAACTCTTGAAGTCTCACATGGAAGACTGTGAGCTAATAGAAGTTGCATCTGGTGTGTTGGAAAAGATCATGCCATCCTTTCAGAAAGATCTTTCAGCTTCTTCATCCGGTAATTTAAAATCTCTTGTAAATTCTATTAATACAAATTTTGATTCCTTAGAGAAGTCAACTTAAGAAAAGGTTAGGAAGGAATTTTTGGGAAAAAGATTCTGTGAGATACAAGGATTTATAACCAATGATAGGAGAAATATGGATATTGGAATAAAGAGCTTAGAAAATGCTCTTAAAGATGGTGGAGAAGTATATAAATTGTGTTTATCCTAGTCTAAAGTGACAAAGGATATTGAGAAGCAAGTGAAAGAACAAGAGGATAAACTGTCAAGCTTCTCTCAGAATTTTGATCCTCTCACCACATCCATAATAAACTAGGAATGTTAGACTATTGCAGTCATAAATGAGATAAAGAAGCTTGAGAAGGAGAGGAAGAACATAATAAGTAGGATGGGTGAACTTAGAGGGATGATTATCCCTAAATTAGAGGCCATGCATGAGGCCCTAACTGATGCTCAGACCACAGCCCGGACCAGTGATCTGACAGATCTAAAGAGGGCAGAAGCTTTTGCATTCCTGTTGAATGGTCACATCTCAAGTTTGGATAGGATGAATCAGAGTCGAGCAATAGAATTTGCCCAGTTAAAGACAACTTTTGTAGATATACTTCAATAAATGTAAGTATAACATGTATATATACTTATACGGCTAAGTATAGTTGGATTTTTGGGGATTTTTGGTGTGAGGATTCTACCCTTTGTCATTGATGTTAAAGGGGGAGTGAGTAGCAGTGAAAAATGTGGAATCTAGCTAAGGGGGAGCTCCAGAAAAGTGTACATTAGAACAGAGCATCAGCCAAGAGGGAGTATAGTGTGACACTTAGTCATTTTTCACTAAGTGTTGCCATCAATACCAAAGGGGGAGATTGTTGGCAAGAGACACTGTGTGTCTTCATGAGTGTTGTCATTGATGGCAACAAAGTCCATACCACACATCTGCAGGACATGGTGTGTCTATACCGGAAGTCAGATTGAAGAGTATTTTAGTCTGGTGACCAAGAACAGAGCATGCAGCAAGGTCTGACAATTAGGTTCAGATCTCTCATAGGAAGTATCTCAGTAAAGTGTGGACTTGGGGAAGTCAAGAGGAGTACCTTGACTAATAGATTCCAGGGATTGAGCCTCTGATGATGAAAGAGTGAAGAGATATGAGCACCTAAGTATTGGGTTCCTGTTTGGCAGAGTAGACTGAGGAAGAACTGACCGGCAGAGCATCAGACCTTAATCCGGATGAGATATTAATGGTTATCAAGGTTCTTATGGTATCATTCATGATTGGCTAACATGATTGATGACTTCTATAACTATCTTTTTGATACACATCACTTAGTAAGCATGGATTCAGCCGACAGACCAAAGTTTGGAAATATCTTGAGTTTTTCGGATGCCAACTAGAAAGATGATTGAAATCATTGATGCGGATATATATACCTGATTGATTTTGGTATGAAGGTGTGTGTGATATGTTGTATAGTGTGAAGAAAAGAAGAAAGTAGTATGGAAGCAATAATACAGGTCTGGTATGTGACAGGACAGCAGCACCAAAAAAAAGGAAGAATGAAGTGCAGTAGATCAGTGTATTGAGCCTAACCAGAACTGAACCTCAACATATGTGGATGCTTCTCATTAGTTCAAGTATCTTGTTACTTTCTTTGTACCTTGTAGACAGTGAGTCTCTTGTAGGTAGTGAGCCTCTTGTGAGCAATGTGCTCAGGCAATGAGCCCTAATTGGCAAGTGCCATTTTGTACTTCTATTCTTTTAACAGAGAATACAATCTTGGGTTAGTCACCCTGTGGTTTTTCCCTTAACAGGGTTTTCCATGTCAAAATAATTGTGTTATCTGTATAGATTTTTTTTTTGCTTTCATGGTTATGGATGCATATTTGTTTTGATGCTGCACTAGTTATTAAAGAAGAACAGAAAGTTAAATTAATTAAGATAACTGATTCACCCCCCCTCTCAGTTATCAACAATTATTTAATGTCAAAGAAGAATAAAGAGACTGTTGGAATATGTGGTCATTGATGTCAAAGAAATAAATGTCTTTCATTGATGCTTAAGACCAAAAACCATAAAATCAGTTTTAAGAGATAAGACAAGTTAACAAGGCAATTTATTGTAGTTTAAATTAAAGATTTAAACTAACCTTGGCTAATCTTGGGATAATATCAGATAATGGTAGATTTGGGATAACATTAAATGCTTGGATAATATCAAAGTAAATGTTGGCTGAGTTTTTATAAATAAATAAATATTTAACATATGGTCGATGTCTCTCATATTCGTAAAAGACATATTTAATATATATTAAACAGCCAAGTCTAAGTATTATATAAAAGGCAATGCTAAGACATATATGGGCCAACCCATATTGAAGTTTAAAGTTTGACAAATAAATTCTATTTAGTGAGGCCTACATAATTAAAGTAAACTGAAATTACAAGTGGTGGCCAACTTTCTACATGGAAGACTTCCTTTAAATGATCATCACCTTTGTATGATAAATGAAAGACAATTCAATTAAGCCTTCTTTGGTCGACTTTGAGTGTCAATTTTAAATTCAAATATAATCACACTTATCTTGGCCGACCATCCCATATGATATGTGTTCCATATAAAGACAAATTGTATATATCAAAAGGAAACACAAGAGGTGTATTTATGTGATGTGAATGTTCTTATTATCCTTAAGTGGTAGAAATCAAAAGTAATAATGTGGTGTGATTAAGAAAAGGAAGTTGTGATGTTTGCATTAGTAATAAAAGGGCAAAAATCAGTTGAAAAAAAGGCAGTGATTAGTTTGAAGGGGCAGCATTAGTAACAAAAAAGACATCTCTTCATAGAGACATGAAGGTATAAGATATGTTTGTGGAATGTGAAAAGAATGTAAGAAAGCAATGAGTATCATTTGAATATAAGATCAAATATAGAGGAAGAAAAGGGGCAGAAATATGAAGTGCAATCTTATTTATTTTAGAAGGAAGTATGAGTGATTGCAAGAAAAAGATATGGGTAGATTCGTGAGAAAAAATATTGATCAAATTTGAATGAAGGTATTCATATAGATCGGTTAAATTTTGTGAAATAAAAGTGTACATCATTTATAGAAGATTGGTGAAGGAAGGAAGGTATATGTGTGTGGATCTAATTTGCAAATATAAGAATTACATCATTTAGAATTAGAAGTGGTAATTAGATTGTGACTAAAGGAGAATGATATCATCTATTGAAGAATTTGTAGGTTGGTGCCTAGAGATTGGTGTCTCTTACTAAGTTGGTGCTCAAAGTTGAGGATTGGTGTCTCTAGTGGGTTGGGGCCTATAGATTCTACAAGTAGGGATTGGTGTCACTAGAGGGTTGGTGCTCACAAAAGAATAATATAAGAGAAGTAGGTTGGTGGCTATAGAAGAAGAATCAATATATATAAGCAATATTTTGTCATTTTTTCTCCTGCAAGGGTTTCCATGTAAATAGTGTGTTCTCTCTATGTTTGTAATTGCTAGATCTTGCATGTGTATTATTTCCATGGTTGATTAAGTTTTGAAAAGTAAAAGATTATGTATACCGATTCACCCCCCTCTCAATATAATTATTTGCTCATCAGATGCAACTCCATCAAATATGTCATTAAATAGAAAACAAATGCCCTCAATTATGTTTTCCAAATCTGTAATGCAGGACTCTATCAACAAGGATGTCATGTATAGTAGAAATGTGTCTCAATGGATTGACCTAGAAAATTGGTATCAATATCCTGCTACAAGGAATCACTGGAAAACATAGATGAATCACTAGATTCAGATGTAGTAATAGGTGATGATGGAAGAGATGATATGTCAATGCAAGTCATTGGACTACATTGATCATCCCTAAATGATGGTGTTGTCTCATAAGATGTCTAAGTGAGACCATATGATGATTTTACTAGTGCTGGATTAGAATGATTAGGTAAGGCAATATTATGATCTTGAAGAAGTTTCTTCATTTCATCAATTTCTCTTAGAATACAATCATTTTTAGTATACCTTTTCTTACCACAATAAACACATTTGATTTTCCATTTATTAGGAGGATTACAAAGAATATTTAAATGCAAAGGATTTAGTGTGAGAGACATGATCTCAAAACCAACAAAAGAGTAAAAACACCAGATTACCCCCTTGATAATCAATGAACCCTCCCAAGCAATTTGAAATGATATGGCACTTTATATTTAGTGCATTAACAATTTCCACCAAATGGATTTTATGACATATGACTACAAAATCTTAAAATATGGGCATGTTGAAAGTACAATTCTAAAAATATCAAGAAAAACTAACAACACCATTGCATAGTGCACAAAAATTAGATAGTTTCAAAAATATATGACTCAAAAAGGAGTCCATATGTGCCCAAATGAGCCCTTGGAAGTTCAAAAAATGGGATCTATTCAAGGTTACCCTTGATAATCCATTATTTTAAAAAATCAATACATCAAATTTATAAATCAATCACACCACAATGTAGAGTACAAAAAATTACCCTAAATCAAAAAAGATTGCATGGAAAAATATTTCCGTATGATTGAGAATGAAGCTGTTGAAGTTGAGCCTAAAATATAAATAGGCCAATGTAGAGGGGTGTTTAGAGGTAAAAAGAGGGTTTTCAATTCAATGCAAGATATGGTTGAGTCATCCTTTCACATCTAACATTCAAGGACATTCGATGAATAGATAACTCTACTATAGATTGTTTGTCACTTGAAACGAAGAGGAAATTTGGAATTGTATAGTTTTGTTGTTCAGTTAAATCCAATTATGCTACAAACCCTAATTATGTAAAATAGTAAGTAAACTGATAAATTATGACAAATGCTTGCAGACTAAGATAGTAGACAAGGATTAATTACTGACCATTTTTTGAAGTTTGAGATGCAGAATGCTCAAGGACACTGGCATTAGCACCCAAGTCCAATGTGGTGTTTCCTTCAGGGATTCCTAACCTCCTTATGACACTGATGATCACTCTACTTTCTATTTCTATCTTGGAAGATGCAGAGGACATTGACACTTGTGCCTGAGTCCAAGGCAAGGAGTTCTTTAGGATGTCAGAGCTTCTTCAGATGTTGATTGTCACTATAAAAGAGATTTCTATGTGTACAACCTCGAAGGACACTGGCACTAGTGCCCTTGTCCCGAAAGTTCTCTAATCTACTTCTTTCTAGGTTGGATCTAGGATCTTTATCTTCTACAACTCCACTCCGTGAAATCTGATAGCTATAACCTACAATCACAAGGAGTGTGGTTGGGAGTTGTGGTGTTTAAGAGCTTGCCTCAGTTAAGCTCTGGAAGGACATTCAAGTCTTTCAAGCATTGTTGTCAGATAAAGAGTGCATATCCATGCGGGATAGAGGAAAAGCCAAATGATAAATGATTCAAACATAAATTGATATCAACTCAAAGGTGTAGCTCACATGTAGATGAAGATCCTTCAACACATGAGAAGGTGAAGCTAAATCTGAAATCACAAACACAATAATAATGCTCTGCTTTGCAACAATAAATATCTTGAATGCTCTAAAATCATAAGTTTGCCAAAACTTCATAATCATCTTCTAGTTTGCAAATAAAACCCTAAACATGCTTATATATGCAACAACACACATTCCCGCTAAGAATTTCATATTTCAAACTTAAGATGTTTGCATGGGACCTAACTAACGGTTACATAACCAAAATTCAAATTTGGGACCTACCTAAAATAGGGCAGGACAAGGGTGTGAGTGCATGTGTCCTCAGGTCCTATTTCAAGGAAGGACTAAGTTCAACAATGTCCCTCATGCCCCATGTGACATTGGTTTTAGGCCATTTCTCTCCGGGAGTTCAAATGATCATGCAAGATGCAAAATAAGGGACTCAAGAGCTAAACTTAGGAGGGAAAAAGTCCAGGGAGACATTTTCTGACATAGCATTTAGCCCCCACTTTAATATATGTATGAACACAAGGCCCATACATTTATTTAAGTATGATCAAAACACAGAAAACATACCAAGTACTTAGAGCTAATGCATATGCAAAGATTGGGAAACTATTTCTAGCCCCCAGTCTCAGGTAGACATTAGAGAAAACATGTCGTAGACATGTCAAACACAATAAAGATAGTAATAGGCATGAAAAATACAAAGAAGACTAACAATCATGAAAGACACTAAGAATACAGCATTGAAGACATGCAAAACACAATGAATACAATGAATGTAGTGATTATTTATTTTTCATTTTCATTTTCATATATGAATGTAAATGCAATTACATAAAAAGTAAACACACAACCCAAAATTTAGGAGCGACTCATTGCCACATGTCTTTAGACTACATATGGGGAAACAGACATGCAATACAAATCTTAGAGTGTAGGAGACTACACTTAAGAACAAACACGCCATACAACTCCCAAAGCATAGGAGGGACTCATTGTCACACATATTTAGACTATGCTTGGGAACAAACAAGCCATACAAAACTTGAGTGTAGGAGGCACTCACCACCACATGTCTTTAGACTACAACATGGGGTAAACACATAGAAGACATGAACACCATATAGCATGTCAAAGACATACTATACATCTAAAACATGACAAACAAGCGATGGAAGGAGCCTATTTCTAGGTTCACCACCATCTGAGGCACATTATAGGCATGCCTAATAGTTGGGCTTATGCCACAACAACCCCCAAAGACATGCTTAAGGGAGGATACACCAATCTCGCCTACTTGGAGGACTTTTAAAATAAAAAGGGTGTGCACTATCTCAAGAGATACATCATCTCCACCTCTGCATAGGGCATAAAATAAAAGGATTTGCATGATATCCTGACATGTTAAGGTAGAGAGAAAACATACAAGGGAAAGAGATCTTTCGCAAAGCCCATGCCCCCAAAGGTGAAATGTACTTTATGATCATCGAATGTTCCCACAAACACACAATTCCCTGCAAGAAAAGAGGTTAGAAATCTTTCTAAGATAATAACCACATCACATGATACAAGCAATGGATGAGAATAATCTCATCAAGATAAACACAGTTCACGAAGTACATGTATTGTTATAGTTTGTTAGCAAATATTAGACATCATCAAAATATCACATGAAGTGATTCTACTAGCCAAGCATCAGATATATAGATATCAACCCCATCTTCATATATGGACTAGGTCCATTTTTTTATTACTCATTGAAGGGACACATGGTTCGTATTAGTAATATTTGTTTTTCATCATCCATTAGCTAGATAAAACTACTAGAAGAAGGTAAACAATAAATCAAGAGAGGAGAACAAGTTCCTTAGGGTCGTCACATAGGAAGGTGCCCCCAAGTCACCAACCGCAACGCTATTCCCCCAAGACACAACACACAACAATAAAATAGAGGAGAAGCAAGATATAAGAATGATGATATAAATAGAAGGGTCACAAAAGAGGCGGTCTCCCGGTATCCTTATCCTTACAAGAGTACCAAGGGTCATCCTAGGAGGCCTAAACATCACATAACACATCATGGAGGGATCACAATACAGATGTAAAGGTTTAGAAATACTTACCTGTAGGCAAGTTCATTCTAGAGGTTGTCAACAATTAAATCATCGTCTTCCCAATCTCAAATTTTAGAGGAAAGAGGTACATAATGTACTACAGCCCAACTTTTGTTATTATCTTTAAATTGTTCATTCTTAAGCTCTTCTTGGTTTGATTCAGTGTTAGGTGGAATTTTTTCTTGTTGAGGTGCATTTCGTTGGGAAAAAGCTTGTCTTCTTCTCCTTCTTTCTCTTGTTGTCTATTTCTTTTTGTCTTGTTACTTATATCCTCAAAAGTATTGTCATGTTGGTCTATTGGTCTTTTGTGTTAGAAGAGGAAGCTTGTTCAAATTTTATTTGTCTTGAATAAGTGCCTTGTTCTCGACGAATACCTCATGATCCTTGTAATGATGATAGAGGAGGAACCTCAGCATAGGATCCTTTTCCTTTTTCTTTAAGTTGTTCTAGTGCAGGTTATTTGTCTCTTATTGTTTGTATAGGAGGCCTAGACACTCTGGATAGTTGTTTTGCTTTGTATTGTCTATACTGTAGGAAAGAGTGATCTCTTCGTGGCTTGGGGTCTCTATCAGATTGCAGCCAAAATTAATCAAGAGTAAAGTTATTTTCCATTGACAAAGGTTGATATGTATTACGTCGAATAGTATGCACTTGTCCATGTAAAGGAATTATTATGCAATCATGAATGATTGAAGGGACAACATTCATGGATTTTAACCATGGGTGTCCTAGTTTTACATGGAAGAGGTTAGATAAAGGGATGACATGAAATGTTTGATCTACAACTTTATCATAAACTGTAACCAATAAAGTTATCTTCCCAAAGGTAGGCATGAGAGCTCCATTATGTGTCTTAATCCTTAAATTTGAAGGTTCATAAGAGTCTTGTGTCAAATTATATGCGAGAAGGAACTCTTCTATTACCACATTAGTCATGCAATTAGGATCTATTAGTGTACCATACACCAGAATCCTCATTATTTTCACATTAATGTAGAGAGGCCCTTCATTGTCTACAAATGTTTTGTCATGAGGTGTAAATGTAATTTCAGGTTCAAGGCTCCTTCTTTTCAAATAAGGCCTAGGAGGAAGCCTAGAATTATTGTTGTGATTATAAGCCATGTGTATATGTCTTCAAATGAATGCAAGATCAGATCTTAAAAGATTTTCAATATTTTATGCATGGAACAAGTGCAAAAGTATGTATGATTATGACCTAAAATGCTTGATTTTCATTTTTTTCAATGCAAATGACTAAAAGAAGAGGTGTTGTAAGGAAATTGATGAGAGGTAGTAAATAATAAGCTATATATCAGTCCAATAATGCAATTATATCCTTGGTGACAAACCTATAATGCAATTCTATATGCAAAATAAGTCAAAATCTAGTGAAAATGCAAGTTTTTAACCCTAAGTGTGAAATTTAAATGCAAAAATGCACTATGATGAAACACTATAGTCCAAAATCAGATTTGAAAGAGTGTTTAAAACTATAGTAAAATATGAAACAAGATTTTAACTACAAACCCTAGCTAATGCAAAAACTAGGTTATATGAAAAATGCACAATTTCAAGCAATTTTTAACAATTTAAGCATGAAAATGCAATGCAACTAATTAATTAATAATGAATTTCTATAATTTAAATCAGATCTAATGAAAATATCAGAAATTAAATGAAATTAAATGCAAATTAATTCAAAATGCAAGCCTAAAATGCCAGTTTTTTTAAATTTTTCAATTTTTTTGTAAATTTTCAAATGTAATAAGATGAATGGATTCAAATCTAAAATATAACACTCAGCAATGTGTAAAATTCAAATAAGCACGAGTTCACCAAAATGTTTAGAGGTAAAAAGAGGGTTTTCAATTCAAGGCAAGATATGGTTGAATCCTCCTTTCACATCTAAAATTCAAGGACATTCTATGAATAGATGACTCTACTACAGATTGTCTATCACTTGGAATGAAGAGCAAATTTAGAATTGTATAGTTTTGTTGTTCAATTAAACCTAATTATTTTACAAACCCTAATTATGTAAAACAGTAAGCAAACTCATAAATTACAACAAATGCTCGCAGACTAAGATAGTAGACATGGATTAATTACTGACCATTTTTTGAAGTTCAAGATACAGAATGCTCAGGGACACTGGCATTAGAGTCCAAGTCCAATGTTGTGTTTTCTTCAAGGATTCCTAACCTCCTTATGACACTGATGATCATTGTACTTTCTATTTCTATCCCAGGAGATGCGGAAGACATTGGCACTAGTGTCTGAGTCTAAGTCAGGGTGTTCTTCTGGATTTCGGAGCTTCTTCAGATGTTGATTGTCATTGTCAAAGAGATTTATAAGTGTGCAACCTCGAAGAACACTAGCACTAGCATCCTTGTCACGAAGGTTCTCTAATCTTCTTCTTCCTGCTAGATCTAGGATCCTTATCTTCTACAACTCCACTCCGCAAAATATCATACCTACAACCTGTAATCACAAGGAGTGTGGTTGGGGGTTGTGGTGTTTAGGAGCTTGCCTCAGCTAAGCCCCAAAAGGACATTCAAGTCTTCTGAATACCGTTGACAGATAAAGAGTGTGTATCCATGTGGGATAGAGGTAAAACTAAATGATAAATGATTCAAACATAAATAGATATCACCTCAGAGGTGTAGCTCACATGTAGATGAAGATCCTTCAACACATGAGAAGATGAAGCTAAATCTCCAATCACAAACACAATAACAATGCTCTACTCTGCAACAATGAATATCTTGAATGCTTTAAAATCATAAGTTTGCCAAAAGTTCATAATCATCTTCTAGTTTGCAAATAAAACCCTAAACATGATTATATATGCAACAATGCACATTCTCGCTAAGAATTTCATAATTCAAACTTAAGATGTTGGCATGGGACCTAACTAACGGTCACATAACCGACATTCAAATTTGGGACCTGCCTGAAATAAAGTAGGACAAGGGCATGAGTCCCCATGTCCTTAGGTCTTATTTCAGGGCAAGACTAAGTGCAACAATCTCCCTCATGCCCCATGTGACATGGGTTTCAGGTCATTTCTCTCTGAGAGTTCAAATGATCATGCAAGATGCAAAACAAGGGACCCAAGAGCTAAACTTGGGAGGGAAAAAGTCCAGGGAGACAATTTTTAACATAACAAAGGGAAATAAATTTGGGGGGAAAGAGGGTGATGTCACCATGATGTCATCATGATTTCAATGGCTAAAATATTCAAGATACTACCAAATCTCTTTTAGACTCTATGCAAAGCCTACAATCATTGGATAATGGTGCATACCAATGGATAAAGTGATAGAGCACTAGATATAATGAATAGAGTTGAACCTATATAGAGTTGAGAGCCAAAAATCATTTGTATAGACTGTACAACCATATGGATTTTGTACACATTCATACAATGTATGATTTTTTTATATAAAAAAATTCAAGCTCCCAAAAAATCACTTGAAATTTTTTGGCTCAAAAATATAAAGTGTTTTGTATTAATTTTTTTTGCTTAGGCCTTCTAAGCACAATGGTGAGGTTAGTTTGGCTCTAGGATACACCATATGAAAGTGCTTAGCTAAAACTCCCCTAAATTGAGAAGGTACTTATAGATTTGGAGCTCTAACAACCCATTAGATCCTTCAAAACAATGATATGCCTTCTACAAGATATTTTGATAGAGCCAAAATTCAATAATACTTATACAATTGTGTGTGCCCAAAAGATCTTACAATTTACATATGAACCCCTGATTATATAGAGAAGGGGTGATATGAAAAGATAGTTGTGGACTCTAACCAACTTGCATGTGCATAGGACATGTGATAAATGTATCATATGTACATGTGTTAGGTGTCACCAAAAAGGTGAACATGTGTCTCATCCATATGAGGTGAGACAAAAGGGTAAAAGTCCTTAAATGTGGACTTAACAAGTGTGAATAAGACTCTCCTAGTAAGGATAAAAAGCTAACTAGCTATATAATGTCCTTATTTACACTAACACATTCAAATTTTTGCTAAAATAAGTCATGTATTTACCTTCTTGCCTCAATATTTCTCTAGTCGTCATCCCACTTACATCGCAATCTACTTGAAACACTTAGTCAAAATATGGCAATTTGTTTTGTCACCTTCTCTTTTAAGAGTTGAAAAGTTTTTTCTACTATTATTATCCGCTCTCAAACCCTCCTAGAAAATGACAAATCCCAAATACACTAGTTCTTCCTTCATAAAACTACACTTCTTCAAATTGATCAGCAACTTTTCTTCTTTTAATCGTTAGAAGACTAACTTTAAATGCTTCAATTGTTCCTCTTTTATTTTACTAAAAATCAAAACTAACCTTGTGAAAGTGCTTGGTGTATTGGCCAATACAAATGGCATAACCAACCACTCATACAACCCATCCTTTATTTTCAATGTGGTCTTCCATTCATCCCCCTCTTCAAGTCATTTTTTGTGAACTATTTGGTTCCACTTAAACAATCCATCAATTCATCCATTTGGGGTAAAGGAAAAATTGGTACTTCACTATTATCTTGTTGGGAACTCATGAATATGTGCATGTGTACCATTCACCATTATTATATTGGGTACTAATACTTTTGGTACTATACATGGGCTCAAACTTTCCCTTATCAAACCTTTATACAATAGCTCTTGGACCTATTTCTTCACTTCTTCAATCTCCATTAGTGTCATCCTATATGTTTCCTCGTTTGGTAAGATTACTCCAAGAATTAAATATGTGTGATGACTAATACTTCTCATGGGTGGTAACGCATCTAGCAACTCCTTTTAAAGATTTCAACATATTCTTCCAATAATATCTTCACTTTTGGTGGAACTTTTTTCTCTTCCCTTTTTCTTCTAACATCTACAAGCTCAAGAATAAAAGCATAACACATTCTTTCATTTTTTATATATTTTTGAAAACTATTTTCCAAAAACCAAATATACCTATGGATTGTTGTCCACTTCCTCTCCCCCATCCTTCAATGGACTCAAAGTAAATTATTTTCCATCTTTTACAATGGTGTATGTGTTCATCTTGCCATCATGTACAAGACTTATATCATATTGGCATGGTATATTTAACAAGACATGGCAAGCATCCATGGGAGTCATATCACACAATACTTCGTCCTTATATGCACCAATCTAAAAATTTACTAAACATTATTCACTTACCAAGAGTTGATGCTCCTTTATAGCCATGAGACCTTGTATGGGTTTGGATGTTTATCCTCTTTAGCTTGAGTTTATTTGCCATCTCCTTAGATACTGAGTTGTATGTTCTTCC
Source organism: Cunninghamia lanceolata (assembly GCA_027924645.1). NCBI lineage: Eukaryota > Viridiplantae > Streptophyta > Pinopsida > Cupressales > Cupressaceae > Cunninghamia > Cunninghamia lanceolata. Next base: position 3,987,457 of record BSBN01000236.1, read on the forward strand.
ACTATCAACAACTCTATAGCATTTTCCTTTGGACTTGCATATTGTCCTAAATAGATTCTTCGTCTATGTAGGCACATGTTCTTCCTTCTCTAACTTTAACGATAGTCTCTTCATCATGAGACTCTCCTTTCTTAGGTTCTTTTTATGCTTCAATGATGCTATACTCTCCTCATCATCTTGGGTAATGTGGTTTCTTGCCTTACTCATGCTTCCCCAATTCTATTAAAATTATGGATATTTCAAAGGCTCTATAACCAACCTCCTCACATCTATAATAGGTGAATTATCTACCTCTTCCTCTTCTATAGATCCTATTCCTCTTAAGGAATTTTTCCTTCCTCTTGTATCTAGATTGAAATTATCATTATGGGTGGTGCTAGACTCCCTCTCATTTGTATGTTATCTTCTACCATCACTAAATTTGATACATGAGCATCCCAAGTTTTAGAGTAATCTTGCATCAACCAAAAATATTTGCATTCTTTTCTTTTCTTTCATTTCAGTTGTAGTTTATTAATTTGCAGTTCAGCATTCTACCACAGTTTACCGTATTTCATATCATAGCTCACGGAGCAGGATTTAACTTCTATGCAATGTCAACTACATCATACTCATATTTTAGGAGATTTGGATTTGTCTACATAAAGTTATTGCTATCAGAAGATCATCATCTTTCACAGAGTAGAGCATTCTGATAGTTAGCTAAGAGGAGAATGTTAGAGCACTTCCATGACTTGTGGAGCCAAATGAAACATGTCACCAGGAAAATAAGGACTAAATAGACCTTTCTTGAGGTCTGCACCAAGTTTCACTCATTTGTAGAGCAATACCATATGTTGTAGTCTGACCTACATGTTTTCTACACACTTCATCATTCATTGGAGTTTGTAACCTCTTGTGGCCAATACAGAGGATTTTATGAGCTTGAAAATGATATATATAGATCTCTTAGATGTATTAGGAAGTTAGTTCTTTAGTTAAGTAGTTTTAGAAGTTAGATCCTTTCTGGAAGGCACTTCAATGTCAAATCTTGCATATCTGTTGTAACCCAAAAAGTAGGCCTATGAGCCCTTTGATTGTAGCCCGCATGTTGCTGGCATATAAGCTTTGTGATTATCTAATATATTGAGCATTTGAATCTTCCATTACATTCTATATAAGTTTTGTTTCCATTGTGTTTACTCTAGCTACATGGTTTGGATATCCCTACTTAGGACCCTCCATCCATGACTGCACCAAGTGATATTAGAGAGAAGTTTTGAATCCATTGGGAAGTGAAGGCATTTCAAAAGATCTTGTGGTGAACAAAGCACCAAATAGAGGCAGTCTACTTGTGTTTGTCAACAGAGTACCGATTATGAGGCAGTTTCTACATTGTAGTCAAATCATCAAATTGAGGCAGTTGCACCAAATACTAGGAAGAGATACTGCCAAGGAGGATGCCTACTATGGCCAATGTTGCTAGAAGAATGGAAGAAATTATTGAGATGATGAGAACAATGAAAATTAGATTGAATGTTGTAGAAGAAGATAGAAGAAGAGGACTAAACCCTAGACATGAAGATGAAATTGATGATGATGAATTTAAAGTTACTGACCAAAATGAAGAAGCCCTAGAAGAAGAAGAATAAAATTAGGTAAAGATGTTGAAAGCTATTTCTAGGATGATTAAGAGGCCTAGAGTGGAAGTATCAAACTATACTAGAAATTTAAATCCTAAGGAATTGATTGACTAGATAAATGACTTGGAGGAATACTTTGAATATGAGGAAATTGAAGATTCGGAGAGAGTAAGATTTCAAAAAACTAATTTGAAAGGACATGCTGCTATTTGGTAGAAAGAAGTTCAATTGGAGAGAAATAGGAGAGGAAAAGATAAAATCATAAAATGGGATAGGATGGTGACAAAGTTGAAGAATCAATTCATACCTATTGACTATGAGTTGGAATTATTGAAGAGAATGCAAAACCTAAGGCAAAAGGAGAAATCTATGAAGCAATACACTGAAGAATTTCATAATATGATCATAAGGACTAGACATAGTGAAGAAAGCAAGGAGAAAGTGGCAAGATACATAAATGGATTGAGGATGAATATTCAAGAAGAACTAAGTCTGGTGAGAATGACAACAGTAGAAGAAGCATATCAATGTGCATTAAAGCTTGAAGACAAGTTAAATAAAAGGCATGAGAAAAGACAAAGAGGTAGAAAATATTCTAGAGGAGAAAGACCATATGTAGAGAAAAACAAGGAAAGTAGCCCATACAAGAAGGAAGACAGAGATAACAAGTCATACCGGAGGGATGAAAAAAGTTTCTACCGCAGTAGCAGATGGAATCATAATTCTTACCACAATGAAGGATATAGGAGAGATGAAAGATGATTTGACAAAAGATCATTCAAAGGAACTTGTTTTTAAGTGTGGAGGTGAAGGACACAGAGCATTTGAATGTCATCAGGGAAGTACAAGAAAGAGGACAGAGAACAGTGCAAGAGAAGCATATGCAGAGGAAGAACTAGTTGGATCACCTAGTTTAGTAGGAAAGCCAGAGAAAGGAGAATCATTAGTAATGAGGAGAGCATTATTTCAAGTACAGACAACTAAGGAACCATTACAAAGGATGTTGAATGCACAAGACAACCAAGAGGGGGATGATGCAGTTGTAACTTATAATTCTAAAACCCTGAAACATATTTAGATCCACATCAATTCAATTAACCCTTAAACTATTAAGATGATTAAGCATGAAAATAAATAACAAAAATTGAACCAAACCAACAATCAACACAAGAGAACACAATATATACATGGAAAACCCAAGAAGGGAAAAACCATTGTGAGGATTATCTCATAGTATAAAGTAATATCAACACTGAAAAACAATAGGCTCACTGCCCAAAAGAAAGGCTCACTGCCAGAATAGAGAAGAAGATAGAGAGATTGTTACAAGGATAAAACTATCTCAATGCAACTAGGAATCCCACCACAACACCAGCAACACTTTCGCAATCACACTAAAGAATTGTAGTCATTGCATCCAGTAATCTAACACATGAAAGCTTGTACTAAACCACACATTCGACAACACTATTATTCACATCACATCCATTGTGCGCACACACTTTCATAATCCCTTGATAGTTATTTATATTGTCACCAATGTTGAAAGCATTCTCCAAGGTCAGCAAAGCACCTTAGTTTCACAAATTCAAATTAGGTCATGTTGTGTGGTTACACAACATGCCCCATTTTTCCCTAGCTAAATAAGGACCCAACATTTCTTTTGGATTTGCTTGTTTTGTTTTCCCTATTGTTTTGGGAGGTATGGTAAAAATAGTATCAAAATAGTGTCTAAGTCATGTCTTAGGCATATCCATATCTAGACTGGTGAGTCAAAATTTCAAAGTGTGAATTCTCCCTCACAAAGCATACCAAGGGAAAGAGAATGAAATTCTAAGCAGACTTGCCTTTTGAATTATGTTAAAATTTGTCAAAATAGAGAAGTTATTCAAGGTCAAAGTTTTGGTCAATGGTCATGTGGATATTCACATTTACACTTAAATGTCCTCACTTTCACTAATATCTGGACAAATTATCCTGACCAAGAAACTTAAAAAATTGCTAAGTAAAAAACCATATCCTGATATCCAGATGTGCACCTGTCAAATTTAACTCATTATGCGACAAGACCATCATGTGCATAATCATGTAGTATGGATATTCAATTCTAATATCTTGATTTAGCGTAATATACAGACATTCCTGAATGTCCAGACCATTTTAATATCCTAATGATGTGCCCCTTTTGACTTTTCAAATGGACATTAGACAATGGGACAATTCGCATATAAATTTAACATCTAGATCTTTAAATGTGAATATCTGGATGATGTCATCAGATCTCATTTCAAAGAAACATTAAATATTGATGACCTCATCTAGACATTCTGGCACATGATATTTCATAAAATTTAATGTCTAGACATTATCTTAATGTCCCGACTTCCCCAAATATCCCAATGACATCACATTTCCTCATAATCTAGAATCACTTTAAAAGGTTGATGTCATCAAGACTTTCATACTTAGGGATATTTTGCAAACTCTAATATTTGTATATTCCCAAATGTCTATGTCCCTATTCCTATGAACTAAAATTATGACCTTATTTAAACCAACCAAATGGTGTCACGTGGCACATGGTTGACTTTTTAGACTAGACATTTTAATGTCCTGACATTTAAAGAGTAAAAGCAAGTGCCTTTGGATTTTAACATCCCGACATCCACCCTTGGTCAATGTTAACCAAAAAGAATAATGACGACATATCCCTATGGACATTCTAAAAGACAAATTATATTATGCTAATGTCCAGATGCATATTCAGATATCCTGATCTTCATTTAATGTCGCGAAAGATAGTCATTGGCTTTTCAAATTTTCAAATTAGAAACTTCCACTTGTAACAATCTCCCAAATCATAAACGGATATCCACGAACAGATGCAATTTAGCATTTATTAAGCCCTAAATTCATGATTTTAACACATAAAACCTAGATTTAGATCATTTTAAACCTATCAAAGCATTCAAAGATAGAATTCATGGAGCTTAGGTGATTTTACAATGATTCAATGGTGATCATAACCCTAAACGGAATGGTATAGATGAAGAACAACAAATGGTGCATAGTGATTACACAATGGGAAGTGCATATCCAAATACATTTAAATTAGGTTTTAAGTTTGAAAATAGGTATGTGATGAATAAAACGCTATTCCATCTGTTTAATCACATGATTACTGTAAAATGGAAGGTAAAATCTAGCATTTAGGGTAAATCTAGTTATATCTACACATGTTATGTTTTATAAGCTGAAAATGTCAAGGTATTTAAAAAAATTGACTGGTAAACTTGATATATGGAATGTAGTTTAAGATATGCATGTCCACTAACTGCAAGACAAGATGCAGGATAGGAAAAATAGGAATGAGGCAGAGTTCAAGAACCCTATGTTCCCAGCTCCTGGAGGCTCAGGTTTTAGGTATGGAAGGGTAGGGGATACCCATTTTGGAAACACAAACATGGATGATTGGATTACCAAGTCAATAAAAGGAAATGGACATCCCATCCTCCTGAAGGTCTATAACTCTGGGATGTAGAATGCGATAGGGTTTCCCTATGCAATAGAGGCCACTGAGTTGATAGTAGCATGTGCGTAGAATTACAACTCTAGGAAAGTATAGAAGGATGGCAGAGTATATGAGGACTTCTCCATCCAGGGTATCACAGAGGTGTTCCAACTACCTGCATGCCCCAATTTATTCAAAATTAACCTTGAGGCCTTGGAAAACCAATATAAGAATAAGACCACAGATTATTGGAAAATAATGTTCACATACTAGAGGGCAGCAGATAGCAAGCTCAAGGTAGTGGCAAAGTTATCAAACAACTTGATTAAATTCAACTGCACTCTAGAGATCTAATACATGATGGTGATGCTTAGAAGAATGACAGGAAAGCTTGATGCTGGTAATTTTGAGCAATGGATGTATGGGCTCATCAGACTGGTTGAGACCTCTGACACACAAATACAATGGGCATCCCTGATTAGTTGGATGACAGTATGCGGCAATTTGGAGGCAAGGCATGCCTGTTCTATAGTTTATCATATGTTGTATATGCATGTGCAACTCAGGATACATTCTCTAGCTTACAAGCAATAGGAAGAGTGGGGAGGAATCTAGGAGATAAGATAGTTTGGGACCATTACTGATGCAGAGGCATCCACACTAAAACCTTGACATACAGCATGGATGTCTGCAACCCTTCATCATCATCATCATATTTCCCTTAACACTGTCAGCATCATCATATTTTCTCTGCCGACCGATATCCTCCTGCAGACAAGCCTTCGCCCTTTCGCATGTCAGCAGCATCATCATATCTGACTATCGGCAGCATCATCACATTCGGCAAGCGCAAACATCCTCCTGATGTTCACTGTTCACCTTACCGCCAAACGCTATCTTCAGCATCATGATGTTCAACATCATGTTCATCAGCAGGATATAAAATATCCGGTTCCTCTCATATATCCTGATGATGACTCTCTTCACGCACCTTTCCTTCGATGCTTACGTCACCCCGATATCTTGATGACGATTATCCTGATGACGATGACGTCACATGTAGTTTCTTTAATATCCTGCTGTCGGCCAAACTTAACATTATCAGCCCGCGATGATTTTATCAACCCGATCTTCTACCTTATGTCGATACGCTCCTCCTCGGCAACACCTGATGATGATCACCCCAATGCACATTCACCTTATGCAATCTACAGCATCATGCTCATCTCCTCCTACTCGGATGACGCCCGAAGTAACTGCAGGATATACACAGAAATATCCTGATGATGCCGTTGCGATGGATTTTCCAACCTTAGCAAATTTTCAATCCGCTAAACCTCCTGGGATGACCCGATCTACTTTCAGGGTGATCTTCCAAACTCTAACAACCAGCACGACCTAGCACATACCCATGCTAGGGTTCTCAACACCTCTCGACTGCGATCCTGCAAACATGCACATGAACAAACACAAAATGCAAACTACCTCCTAGACTACTGTACATAGCCATTCCACTGATTCGACGAATCAACCGGTGGAATGGATCAGCGAACCCATGAAACCACCAAACCAGCAAATCGATTAAACAATGGAATTCAACAGAGGATGAACACAAACAGGATCTTTATTGATTTAAAAGATGCAAGTACAATATTCAGTCTCTCTCTACAATCTGACTCCTCTGCTCAATGCAATACTATACTATATTATATCTAAAACCAACCGATCCTAATGCATAAATAGGATCTCCTGCGAGTACTACCACTCGATTCCCAGCGGCTGGGAAATCTCTCCAGGCGGCTGGGAGATCCAACCGGACATACAGCATAACAGTTGTCCTAACAAACTATCTAAAAATAGTAAAGTCTGGTCAACATGACCTTATTACATGCATTGGTCTTATCAGACCTTCTTGGAAACATTAACCAGACCTAAAACAAACTAACTGCCTCATGGAGGCCAGCTGTCAGGTAGGTGCTCCTGCACCATACTCCCCAACAGAAAAGAACTCATGTCCCATGAGTTTGGTTGTGGAAGTCCTCCACCTTTACACTTTGCCTTTGCAGTGTCTTGACCTGTTCTAGCTTTATCCTCTGCTGGCTCTTGGCTGCTCCAAGACTTCTGAACTGTAACTTGCTTTCTTGCAAGTAAATCCTCATGCCTGTCAATGTAGGCCCTTCTCTCACATACCTTGTGTTTGTCAGGTTGTCTGACCAGAACCTCTGTCTGAACTGCCTCTTGAACTTCTGTAATGTTCAACTCTGTCTTTCTTTCAACCTTTATAGGACAAACAATAGTCCCAACTATGACAACATCCTTGTCATTCCTCTCAACTGGTTACTGTTTGCAAACCTGTTTCTGAACCTGCTGCTGACCTCTGTCAGTCAAAACTGAAACTTTCTTCAACTTGTTGTCCTTAACAACTCCTTTCCCTGCAGTGTCCTCAACTGCCTTTATGCCTGCTCCTAGAGGCTTCTGCACAAATTCCTTCTTTCCCACTAAAATGATTTTGGCTGCCTTCTGTGTTGCAGCATCTTCCTGCAATGGCATCAACATAATAGTCTTCCCATCTTTCTTGATGGTGTAGGTATTAGCATACCCATCATATAGTACCCTCCTATCAAATTGCCATGGTCTACCCAACAGTAGGTGACAACATTCCATGGGCAAAATGTCACACAAAACTCTATCCTGATATGCTCCAATCTGAAAATCAACATATGCCTGTTCATAGACAAAAAGTGATTGACTATCACTCACCCAAGATGCCTTGTAAGGGTTTTGATGTGGAATCCTTTCCAAATGCAGTTTATCCACCATTTCCTGAGATACCATGTTGTCTGTTGAACCAGTATCAATGACAACCTTACATACTTTACCTTTGCTCTTGCATGTGGTCTTGAAAAGAGCTCTTCTTTGCATCATATCCTTTGATGTCTGCAAACTAATTCTCCTTAGCATCAATGCTTCTCCCTCCTCAGGATATCCATAACTTTCAGAAGCTCTATCTGTTTGCTCTACTTTCTCTTCTTGCACAAGTTGTACTTTCTTGTCATTCGTTCTATCATTTCTGGATGACGAACCTTTGTTTTCTGGACATTTGAAAAATGGATGACCAAACTCACCACAGGTGTAACACTTTCCTGAAAATGTAGTAGAACCTCTACCACCTCCAAATCTACCTCTATTACCTTTCCATCCACCTCTGAAATCAAACTGTCCCTGTCCTTTACCAGTGTCGTCTTGACCCTCATTGGTTTGCCTTGTTGTAGGGGCTGATCCTCTTCCCCTCATATTGCTGCCTCTTCCTCTCATGGACTTATCTTGTCTCCTATTCATCTTTTCTTCAATCCTGATTGCCATTTGGTAACAATCCTCCACATTCTTAGGGTTAGCTAAAACTAACTCATCCTGTATGTTCAGTCTCAAACCAGCCAAGTACCTAGCCACCTTTTCTACCTCATTCTCATGATGACCAGATCTCATACTCAACTTATAAAACTCCTCAGTATATGCCTTCACATCCATTTCCTTCTGCCTTAAAAATTACAGCTTCTTAAATATCTGAATTTCATAATCCTTAGGCAAGAATTTACCTTTGATTCTTGCTACCATCTTATCCCATGAAGTGATCTTTGACTTCCCTTGTTTCCTTCTCTCGGATTGTACATAATCCTACCATACCAAAGCATGACCTCCTAACTTGGTCTTTGCAATCTTTACCTTCTGATCCTCAGCAACATCTTCACATTCAAAGTGATTATCAAGTGCAGCAATCCAATCCAGTAACTCATCTTCATTCAAACTTCCATTATACTTGGAAACATCAACCTTTACCTTAGGTTTATCACTCTGCACTGCCTTTAACAGTTTTGCAAATCTCTGGTCTTCAGCATCCAGATCTTCAGCTACCTCTTCATACTCTTCAACAGTATCTTCATCTTCTTCTGATTCACTGTCGTCCACTTCCCTCTTTTTGTTCTTCTCCAAGGCTACAAGCCTGGCTTGAAGTGCTTCAGCAAGCTCCTTCATCTTCCTCATCTCTCTGGCATGTTTTTCCTTCATCTCCTGCAATTCCCTTGCAGTACCATTACCTTTCAGAGGCATTTTGTCAACCTCTCACTTCCCTACCTCTGTCCTTTCAGTGACAGAATCAACTCTACCTCTGCCCTTTCGGTGACAGAATCAACACACAACAGCCCAGACCTTTTGCTGAGCTCTGATACCACTATGATGCAGAGGCATCCACACTAAAACCTTGACATATAGCATGGATGTCCGCAACCCTTCATCATCATCATCATATTTCCCTTAACACTGTCAGCATCATCATATTTTCTCTGCCGACCGATATCCTCCTGCAGACAAGCCTTCGCCCTTTCGCATGTCAGCAGCATCATCATATCCGACTATCAGCAGCATCATCACATTCAGCAAGCGCAAACATCCTCCTGACGTTCACTGTTCACCTTACCGCCAAACGCTATCTTCAGCATCACGATGTTCAACATCATGTTCATCAGCAGGATATAAAATATCCGGTTCCTCTCATATATCCTGATGACGACTCTCTTCACGCACCTTTCCTTCGATGCTTACGTCACCCCGATATCCTGATGACGATTATCCTGATGACGATGACGTCACATGCAGTTTCTTCAATATCCTGCTGTCAGCCAAACTTAACATTATCGGCCCGCGATGGTTTTATCAACCCGATCTTCTACCTTATGCCGATACGCTCCTCCTCGGCAACACCTGATGATGATCACCCCAATGCACATTCACCTTATGCAATCTACAGCATCATGCTCATCTCCTCCTACTCGGATGACGCCCGAAGTAACTGCGGGATATACACAGAAATATCTTGATGATGCCGTTGCGATGGATTTTCCAACCTTAGCGAATTTTCAATCCGCCGAACCTCCTGGGATGACCCGATCTACTTTCAGGGTGATCTTCCAAACTCTAACAACCAGCATGACCTAGCACATACCCATGCTAGGGTTCTCAACACCTCTCGACTGCGATCCTGCAAACATGCACATGAACAAACACAAAATGCAAACTACCTCCTAAACTACTGTACATAGCCATTCCACCGATTCAACGAATCAACCGGTGGAATGGATCAGCGAACCCATGAAACCACCAAACCAGCAAATCGATTAAACAATGGAATTCAATAGAGGATGAACACAAACAGGATCTTTATTGATTCAAAAGATGCAAGTACAATATTCAGTCTCTCTCTACAATCTGACTCCTCTGCTCAATGCAATACTATACTATATTATATCTAAAACCAACCGATCCTAATGCATAAACAGGATCTCCTGCGAGTACTACCACTCGATTCCCAGCGGCTGGGAAATCTCTCCAGGTGGCTAGGAGATCCAACCGGACATACAGCATAATAGCTGTCCTAACAAACTATCTAAAAATAGTAAAGTCTGGTCAACATGACCTTATTACATGCATTGGTCTTATCAGACCTTCTTGGAAACATTAACCAGACCTAAAACAAACTAACTGCCTCATGGAGGCCAGCTGTCAGGTAGGTGCTCCTGCACCATGGATCAGTTACCTTCTTCCTTTCTTCCTATCCTTGGTGAGTTCAAGCTTAACTGCAACAATGGTGGGGATGGGGACATTGTGCTGAAAATCTTTGGCTACTATTTCACATCCTTTGGGAATATAGTTGTTGTGGATCTATCTAATGTAGGTTGCTGCCTAGCAAACATCTTCTCCACCTTGGTGAGATCTTCATTCTCTTAGAGTGGGACATATGATTGGATACTAGTTGATCCCCTCATGATAGGTACCTGTCCTCTCTTTTGTTTGGGGATGCTTGCCCCTTCAATATGTCTTCACCTTTTCTTATAGGTACCTCTTCTTCCTCACTTTCATCTATGTCCTCACATGTATCCTTAGGCTCTTCCACTTGATTTGTGGTTATGGTGATGGCTGGGACAAATGTTTCTATTTGAGGCAAGGATCTTGTGGCTATTGTAATTCCACTGGTGGTAAATTCTTCAACTCCCTTTGGGGAATCTAGTTTGGCCAGCTTGGCCTCCATGATTTGCTTTTTATGAATTAGGAAGTCATCAAATTCATACTCTCCCAGCTCCTGTCTTTTTATCTTCTTGTCAACAGTCAGTGCTACTCCTTTTTATTTTAGGGCATCTAGCTTTGATCTACCCATTTCCTAGTAATCTCCATGACCTTGGTTGTGATGAGATCAATGGATGTGACCTCAGGCTGACTCCAATCAGGAGGGGAGATTATTTCTTTGTATATTTTCTTATCCTCATATTCTTTAGTCATTAGCATACCATCATCATAATGTAATTAAGGAGAGACATCAAAATCTAGTTAAGAGTTAACCTCTAATAACCCCTTCTCCTGACTTCCACATCATTTGGACAATCCGCCCAGTAATCCTTAAGATCAATTTCATGTCTAAGCTTCTTGTTCACAAATTTCTCCATCCTATGATAGGGATCATAGTATCTAGCCAAGGAGAATTGCTGTAAATGAAGCATATGAAGTTCTACTTCTGAGTGTTTAGTTGCTTCAACAGATGGACATACATACCATCCCATGAGTATAGGAAACCTAACATTACCTTTCTTATTTCTCTTTAGCAATGCCTCATAAGAGGGTATTATCTACCTAGTGAGCTCTAATAGAATTATTTTATCTGTGGGATACCTTGGCAATATGAAAGGTTGCCCACTAAACCCCTCCATCTGGATATAGGTGAACATTGGGAACTATATGAACCAAGTTCCATTCTTCATAATCAATTCTTAAGCATCATTGCTTAATCTCTTTGCTCGATCATCCTCCACCAGCCTAACCAAGTGCATGACAAAGTAGTCATTTACTCTTCTATAATTTTGAATGGATTCCTTCCTCTCCAATTGAGGGTAATTGGTGCAGGAGCACCTACCTGACAGCTGGCCTCCATGAGGCAGTTAGTTTGTTTTAGGTCTGGTTAATGTTTCCAAGAAGGTCTGATAAGACCAATGCATGTAATAAGGTCATGTTGACTAGACTTTACTATTTTTAGATAGTTTGTTAGGACAGCTGTTATGCTGTATGTCCGGTTGGATCTCCCAGCCGCCTGGAGAGATTTCCCAGCCACTGGGAATCGAGTGGTAGTACTCGCAGGAGATCCTATTTATGCATTAGGATCGGTTGGTTTTAGATATAATATAGTATAGTATTGCATTGAGCAGAGGAGTCAGATTGTAGAGAGAGACTGAATATTGTACTTGCATCTTTTGAATCAATAAAGATCCTATTTGTGTTCATCCTCTGTTGAATTCCATTGTTTAATCGATTTACTAGTTTGGTGCTTTCATGGGTTCGCTGATCCATTCCACCGATTGATTCGTCGAATCGGTGGAATGGCTATGTATAGTAGTTTAGGAGGTAGTTTGCATTTTGTGTTTGTTCATGTGCATGTTTGCAGGATCGCAGTTGAGAGGTGTTGAGAACCCTAGCATGGGTATGTGCTAGGTCGTGCTAGTTGTTAGAGTTTGGAAGATCACCCTGAAAGTAGATCGGGTCATCCCAGGAGGTTCGGCGGATTGAAAATTCGCTAAGGTTGGAAAATCCATCGCAACGGCATCATCAGGATATTTCTGTGTATATCCTGCAGTTACTTCGGGCGTCATCCGAGTAGGAGGAGATGAGCATGATGCTGTAGATTGCATAAGGTGAATGTGCATTGGGGTGATCATCATCAGGTGTTGCTGAGGAGGAGCGTATCGGCAAAAGGTAGAAGATCGGGTTGATAAAACCATCACGGGCCGATAATGTTAAGTTTGGCCGATAGCAGGATATTGAAGAAACTGCATGTGACGTCATCGTCATCAGGATAATCGTCATCAGGATATCGGGGTGACGTAAGCATCGAAGGAAAGGTGCGTGAAGAGAGTCGTCATCAGGATATATGAGAGGAACTGGATATTTTATATCCTGCTGATGAACATGATGTTGAACATCATGATGCTGAAGATAGCGTTTGGCGGTAAGGTGAACAGTGAACGTCAGGAGGATGTTTGCGCTTGCCGAATGTGATGATGCTGCCGATAGTCGAATATGATGATGCTGCTGACATGCGAAAGGGCGAAGGCTTGTCTGCAGGAGGATATCGGTCGGCAGAGAAAATATGATGATGCTGACAGTGTTAAGGGAAATATGATGATGATGATGAAGGGTTGCAGACATCCATGCTGTATGTCAAGGTTTTAGTGTGGATGCCTCTGCATCAATCCATCCTTGCCATGGGATAAATCTATTGATCTAACATATGATGATGTGACAAGGGATGTGACATCTAATCTCTTGAAGACTTGTTGAGGCGCACTACTTTACACCCCAAGGCACACCATGGACACCTAAGAATGTCAGAGATGAAGAAGAAACTAAAAATCCAGAGACAATGGTGCAAAATATTGGCCTGGATGTGTTAGTAGAGACTGTCACAAGCCCAACAATTATTGACTTATCCTATGATGGGGTAGAAGACAAGAATAAGGATGAAACCATGAATAATGTGCAGAATGTAGAAAATACAAACATAGACATGGACATCCAAATAAAGCTTCCTAAGCAAAATGTCTAGAAAATTGAAGGAGGACATGCTGAGGCTAGAGAAAAGGAACAATGAATGTTAACATCCAGACATGGAGGTCCATAGGTCACATCTGGACCAGAAGGTCCTAGGAACCAAGAAGAAGCCACATCTAGACATGAAGGTCCACAAGATAAAGGTGGCAAAGATCAAGCTATGGAAGAAGTAGAAACAAGGTGTTGATCAAAGTATACATTAGGATATTCAGGATCCAGGCCACCAAGAACTTGATTCAGGTAATTCTCAGATCCAAGATGAACAAAGTGCACAAGATCAAGATGTAGGTGAGGATCAGGATATCTATGCTGATACATATAAGAAGGGTGAGGATACCCAAATAGAAGTGCTTGAAGGGGGTAAAGAGCTAACCAAAGAGACATCTCAGGATTTAGATATGGTATCCCAAGATACCCAAAAGGAGCAGGATCAGCAGTAAATAAAGGATCCTAAAAATAAAGATGCAGATGTGTAAGATGCTCACATTGAGTAGATATTCTAGCAAGGGTGCATATCTAGTGCACCACATTAGTTATCACATGAGGTAACACAACCTCCTACTATTGATTCTTTTAATTTTGATATGTCTTCATTTTTTTCGCTTGAGGGGATGAAGCCCAAGTGCACAGCAAGGGCCACCTCTACAATAAGGCATGATCTGGCCATTGGTAAGAGGACAACTCAATTAGTTGTGCCTATGATTGACAAAGCAAAAGGAGAAATAAATGCTAGTGAGTTCCAAATAACCACCATAGACTTAGGCCATACTACTATGGATTAGGATGTCCAGGAGCTAAGGGAAAGTACAGATGCAGTGGTGGCCAAGATTACAAAAGCTAAGGCCAAGAATAAGAGTTGAAAGGGAAAATTGCTCAACTACAGGCTTTCATAAAAGGGTTGGTGGCCCCTACCAATATCCTAATCACACCAGCTACTCCCTTGACTCTAGTCTCACAGTAAGAAATAACTGGGCTAGATGCACTAAAACATCAAGAAAATGTGATGAATAAGTGGTTTGCCAAATTATTGGAGGAAGGGGAGCAGGTACAATAAAGATCTCATTGTTCAGTTGGGACATGCTAAGCCACATGAAGGGAAAAGTAGATGCCTTGAAGAAAGAGGTTTGACAAAGATTGATTAAGAGTAGTCATGACCTGACTACATTTAAGGATATGAGGAAAACTGATGATAACACCCTCAGAACCAAGAAAATTTTGACATCTCAAAACACTTCCATAGATGGATATCTGGTTTGAAGACTTGAGATTTGAAATAGATATTTTGAAGAGATGTAATAGAAGAGAAGTAGATATAAGTGTAAAATCATATGAGCTCTTGGCAGAAGAACTAGCTATTTTGGAAAATCTAAAGGGGAAAATAGAGGGCAAGGTGGAGAATCAAGATGAAGAGTTTGCAGTTAATGCATTCAAAGACAACTTCATCCTAGACATAGAGGATCCAAATTAGCATTTCTCAAAGGATGTCATTGATAAAGGAATGGACATGAAGTCCAAATAAGATGCTTACAATGAGGAGCTAGATAATAGGACAAACAGGTGGATCTCCTTGAGGGAACAATTATTTGCACAAGAACATGCTAAGGAAAAGGCTAAGGTGCAAAAAAAATAGAGATAGATAAGGCCCTCAAAGCATATGAACTCATCCAAGGTATAGGATGCAAGATTACAAAAGGAGGATCAATAGAGGAGGAATTCAAAGAAGGTGATGAGTGATGAATATGAAGACAAAGTTAAAGATGTGAGGAATATTCTTCTTGTGCCAGCTATCCTCAACCAACAATTACCAACTAACAATCGTGTGCCATTATTTCTGACCCTTAATTATCTTGATGCGATTCTAACCATTGGATCAATTTAACTAAATCATATCCTTGTTCTATAAAAGGATATTGGTTGCTATTTTGTAGAGAGATTGAATTGTTGATTTATGAACACTAAGTGTACATTTTGTAACTTTGTGATTCCTCATTATTCTTTCTCAGATCATCTATATATGTGTATTCTTTTGCATACTTAATGAAGACAGAGATTTAGATTACTGCTTATCATATATCTTGCATAATCTGTGAGTGATTTCTGGATGTGTAACTATGAATTCCTATGCCCAACAGAGGTGCATTCACAAAGTGTATGTTGTCATCATTATTTTCCTTTGAAGATTCACACCTATCACATGTAGTTGTGGGTTGTCCTAGCAAAGCATGGTTTGGTTTTCATCTCCACTTCATGAAAGTGTCAAAGATACATGTGGATCAGTGATTGAACTTAGTTAATTTTAGAATTTAGATGCATTCCATTCTATTTTACTGTATTTTCATAAATATCACATCATAACTACAAATCATGATAAACAACCAACAAATACGGATAAATATGTTGACTTCTCATAGATAATTGAATATCTTTAGCATATTTGAGCAATAGCATATCGTACTGAAAATATCATGCAAAAATTGATAAATAATGGTCCATAACAATGAAATGTATACTTACAGGCACAATATTTGAAGGAATCTAAACGCAAAAGTGAAGAATAAGTAAATTTTTTGACATATTTAGAAGAACTAATCAAATTTAGAACAAACTTTAAGAAATAGTCTCAAATATTGATGAGTGTAGAATAATTGTGCAAAGTTAAGATAAATTCACATAAATATCTACATATCCTTGCTAAAGATTGTAGGATTTACAACAATTGGGTGATAATTTATGTAGAACAAGTAGAACAAAGAAAGTATTTGCAAATAAAAATAGGATTTCTGATGACAAGTGTATAAGGCCCCAAAATGATTAACAACATTATCACATCAAACCTCTGAGTGACTGTTAGAAGCTCAAGACCTAACCAACGAAGACTTGGGATCATAAATTCACCCTGAATTTATTGTATCTTTCAAGAAGATAAAGTTTTGTTGTATAAACTTTTATTTGTGTTAATAAGACTAACAATCACATCAACAGAAATTGGTGCTAGAAGGAGGACCTTTAAGCTATAGCTTGTCTGAAAGATCTTCTATGTAATTGGAAACAATTGCGTGCTTGAACTCATTTTTTGAAAGTTTTATCAAAATATTCCCTCATTTCAATTATTTGACTGTAAATATCCACTCCCTAAGGAAAATTGAGTCTTCCTTTGCAAAGATTTGCTTGAATTTCAAAGATGAAATTTAGAACTGGCTCATAGGCCTGTCACTAGATCCTGATCTAGTGGACCTTTAAGAGAATTACCTCCTATCAAATCAAGACAATGAGTGGACAACCTAGACATTCCATTCATATAGTGCTTGTAGTACCAGTACAAGCTCTAATGGAATTCTTTAATGTTGAGTCACCTCTTAATTTTAATGCCTACAATGACCTTCCCAAGAATCCAAACAAGATTTGTCCCAAGTACCATCTATATCAAGATGCGGATGATCATATCCGAACATTTAAAGAAGCTTTCTTCGGAGAAAGGATACAACATGAGGATGTTATATGTAGACTTTTCCCTTATTACTTAGGAGAGGAAGGATATGGCTAGTATGTAAGCCTACCTCAAAGGTCTATCAATACCTGCCAATTACTAGAAGATTCTTTTAAGGCTAGGTTTAGGATCCCTATACATGCAACTACAATGTATCATCATTTCGCTACAATCAAGAGAAGTGAAGGAGAATTGATTGGAAATTTTAATGCTCGCCTCTAGAAAATGTACTCTAAGTTGACACCTCCATATTATGTTCTTGATGAGGCTACCAGACTAGTATATTACTCAACCCTTGATCCATTAACAACAATGTTCATAAGGAGAATGCATCCTGCAATCACATCCATGTCTAGTGCATTTGCAGAGGTAGCCAAAGTTAACACAGAGATGAAACAAGTAGGATAATGTCCTCCACCAAACTTATGATATCCTACTTTCCCTAACCAAATGCAAATCAATAGAGCCTTGATGCCTCCTACTTCAATGTCAAATCCTTCACAAGTGCCACCCCTTAGTGTGATGCCTCCCCAAGGGAATGGTTTGATAGTACCACATCCTGGACATATGCCTCTAGAGACCAGACCAAATGGAAATGGTAGTTATTTCTTCCAACCTAGTCAGGATAACATAGTAAATAAAGTCCAAGAGGAGAAGGAAGATCTGAGAGAAATAACTGCTCAATTGAAAAGATTGACCATTGAGGTAACTTAAATGAGAAATCAGAGATTTTATTCTCAGAACAGTGGTCAAAATTAAAAAAAATAGAACATATCTAGATAAGGGATAAAATAATGATAGAAACTATAACAATGATAGAAATTATGCTCCTAGACCTCCTAGAGTCTAGAATACTAGACCTAATAATGGCACTCTGCCATCACCTCTAGATAGTCAAGTACCTCCAGAACCAAAACAGACCACAAGAGTCATTTTAGCTAAGGCTAGACTAAATAATTGTAGGATCCATAATACAAGTTCACATGTTGAGTTGGATTGCCCACAGTTCTAGATAGCTACCAGCATATTTCAAGCAGAAGTGCAAAACACAAAATGTGATAGGGATCCTTCCCACGGAAGTGAACCAGTCCCAATGGGATATGAATCTTCTATGGTCTTAGAAAGCCATAATGTGATAGGGATCCTTCCCACGGAAGTAAACCAGTCCCAATGGGATATGAATCTTCTATGGTCTTAGAAAGCCATATGCATCACCAACAACAGATGAACATAGTGCATGAGAAGTATACATTAGTTTGTGAATAATCAGCACTAGCATTTGAAACATGTCTTCCCATTTGAAGACAAAAATGAGCCAGAACAAGAGACCAAATAGGTCCATGCTTATCAATAGTACCAAATAGGTCACAATTATAACCTGAGTGTTGGCAAGAGACACATTGGAGCTTCATGATTGTTGTCATTGATGGCAACAAAGATCATCCCACACATCCACAGGACATGGTGTGCCTATATCGAAAGTCAGATTGAAGAGTGTTGTGGTCCGGTAAGCAAGAACAGAGTATGTGGCAAGGTCTGATAGTCAAGTCTGGATCTCTCAGAGGAAGTATCCTTGGAAAGTACAGACTTGGGGAAGTCAAGAGGAGTATCTTGACTGATAGATTCCAGGAATTGAGCCTTCGGTGATGAAGGAGTAAAGAGATATAAGCATTCAAGTATTGGGGTCCAGTTTGGTAGAATAGACAAAGGAAGAACTGATAGGCAGAGCATCAAAAGTTATTCCGGATGAGATGTTGATGGTGATAAAGATTCCTAAGGTATCATTCATGATTGGCCGACTTGTTAGATAACTTCTATAAGTTTCTTTTTGATCCGCATTACTTGGGAAGCAAGGATTCAGCCAACAGACTAGAGTTTGGGAAATATTGACTATTCCAGATGCTGACTAGAAAGAGGATGAAATCCTTTGTGCGGATATATATATATATATCAAATGAGTTTTGATGAGAAGGTGCATGTGGTGTGTGCATAGTGCGAAGAAAAGTAGAAGTACAGAGTGAAAGCAGTAAGGAAGGTCTAGTATGTGAAAGGACAGCAACACAAAAGAAGAGGAAGGATGAAGTGCAGCAGATCAGTGTATTGAGCCTAATCAGAACTGAACCTTAGCATATATGGATGCTTCTCATCAGTTCAAGGATCTTGTTACTCTTCCTACAACTTGTAGACAGTGAGTCTCTTATAGGCAGTGAGCCTCTTGTGAGCAGTGTGCTTAGGCAGTGTGCCCTAATTGGCAAGTGCCATTTGTATTTCTATTCTTCTAATAGAGAATATAATCTTGGGTTAATCACCCCGTGGTTTTCTCCCTTAACAAGGTTTCCATGTCTAAAATATTGTGTCTTGTGTATTTCCATTTCATGGTTATGTTTGCTTATTTGAATTGATGCTGCATTAATTAATAAGAAAGTTCAGAAAATTGAAATAATTAAGATAACTGATTCACCCCCCCCCTCAGTTATCAACACTAAGGAGTAACAATAACTGTCCTCGGGGTCCACTAACTAGTTTAGTTCCTCCAAATAACTTCAACACTCCTCCTAATCCAAAGGCTAGCAACAACCCAGGAATTCCAAGGGTAAGTCAAAATAACTTTACATCTGCAAATTCAACAAAAGGTATGACTCAACTAGTTGAACCTGATAAAATAGTTGCATATTTATCAAATGAGATGAAGAAGATTAAGGTCAGTTTGTCTTTGTTAGAATTAATTAAGAATCCTGTTATAAAAGAAGCTTTCCTAAAATCCTTAGAAGAACTTGTAGTAAAAGATGAGATTCCTAGTAAAACCCCTATTAAAGATCCAACACCTAGGGATAATCCTTTCAAACCTAAAGATAAAGCTCAAGTACATACTATAGATGCAGCATAGATAGCCTTATACAAAGAGAAGTCTGAGTCACTTCCATTCCTCCTTACTATAAGGATCTTTAGAAAGAACTTACATAATTGTCTAGTAGATTCAGGTGCATCCACCAATGTTGTGACCTTATCCATATGCGATACATTAGGACTCTCTCCTGCCAAGTCACTCAAGAAAGTTGCTCAACTAGATAAATCTAAAGTCAATGTTGTAGGGGAACTGACTCATATCCACATACAGCTGGCATCTGACCCTAGTGTATAGTACTACATAGATATACAAGTAGTAGACATCCCTAATACTTATGGCATGCTTTTGAGTAGGGAATGCTCTAAAACACTCAATGGATATATGGCCACTAATTTCTCTCAATGTGGTTGCCATGGAGAGGCATCTAAGTCGAGATTGAGGAAGAACCTTGGATGAAGCACATGATAACAAAAAATCATTAGAACAATGAGGTTTTATATCTTGAGGTTGAACCAGGAGTATATATGTTGAAACCTCAAGGGGTCAAAATAGAGGAAGTGCTCATGTGCATGTATATACATAAAGATGATATGAAGGACAAAATCATGCCTAGAACAAATATGATAGTAGAGCCTAGCTAGGATTCATCAGATGAAGAGGAAGTTGATTTCTTTCTAGAATTTGAAAAGTATTTATCTAGTGAAGTTCAAAAATACCAATTGTAGGGAATGTCTGTTAAAGATGTACTCATTAAAGGATGGTGTAAATTGCATGAAAGTGCACATTCAGAAAGCACATGTGTATTATGTCTAGACATAATTGAAAAGGTAGAGAGAGTATGCCTAAAAAAATAAACAGTCATCGCCATATGTGGTTGAGAAGTTGGATATGAATGAGCATAAGCAATTGTTTCAGGATATAGCAAGACATGCAAAAAAATTAGAAAGAAAGACTGAAATATCTGAGGATAAAACATATGAGGACAAAGTGTCCATCAAAAGGAAAGATATCTTGGATATTGGGAGTCACAAAAATCAATGTCCAAATATTTCAGCTCCTCAGAGATATCCAGAGGTGACAAATAATGAACTACAGAGAATTAAGTGGATATCTGTAGGAAGTAATACATGTTCAAAAAGAAATAAGGAAGGTCCGGATAAGGATCCTCCAATAGAGAGACCATGGATATTGAGATTCAATGGGTCTAAATCAAAACAAGGTGCTAAAGTAGGATTAGATTTGATAGATCCTTAAGGGAAGCCATACCTTGCAACATATAGACTCCAATTTTGTTGTACAAACAATGTAGCAGAGTACAGAGCATTGATCCATGGTTTGCTCTTTTCTTTGAAGAAAAAGGTAAAGGTGTTCATGTGTTTGGAGACTCAGAATTGGTTGCCAGACAAGTAAAGAAGCAATATGCATGCAATTACCAAAAGTTTTCAAACTATGGACACAGGGTCTGGGACCTAATTGAAGGATTTGATGCCTTTAACATTATGCATGTCCCAAGGAATCAAAATCAATTTGTAGATGCATTGGCTATAGCCGCTAGCACTCTTGAACCATTAACAGTGTTAAGACTCAAGAAATTTTCTGTTGAATTAGTGTCAGTGCCATCAGTGCCTGATATTTCCAAGTCTTTGAGGATGATCATCATATCATTGACTTTATTGCTAACAGAGATATATTTGAATCTCAAGTAATAGATGAGCAGAGTGTGGATAACCATACCAGGGATGATGAAGAGATCATCGAGCTACCTAACAACAAGATTCCTAAGGGGATGGTTGAACTTGAAAGAATGTTCGATCTAGACAAGATCACTCAGTAAAAGGATCTGCCTAAAACAGATGGAGGTGAGTATTAGCCTATCAATATAAGTCAAGGTCCAAATGTCAGAAATGTCCTGATAGGAAAAGTATGCACGCTGGCTAAGTGAGAAGGGATAATTCAGGCTCTGAAAGATTATATACATGTAGTAGCCTAGATGTACAATGAGCTACAAACTTATGATACATCCATAATCACTCATACAATTCCACTAAAACTAGATGCCAAGACATGCAGACAAAAGTAGAGGCTAGTAAATGCCCTGCTAGAGTCAATCATATTTGAAGAAGTTAAGAAGCTCTTAGCAGCTCAGATTATCTTTCTGATGAGACATTCCACATGGGTAGCTAACTTAGTACATGTGAGAAAGAAGAATGGGGATATATGTTTATGTGTGGATTTTAGAAATCTAAACAAAGCCTCAGAAAAGGATAATTACCCTCTCCCTTCATTGGATGAGGTGCTCTAGATGGTTAATAGAGCACAAATGATGTCCTTCCTAGATGGGTTCTCCAGATACAACCAGGTCATGGTCGAAAAATAGATAGGATGAAAACCACATTCACCACTAAGTGGGTGATATTCGCTTACATGCACATGCCTTTTGGTCCGATTAATGCTGGAGCAACATTCTAGTGTGCCATGGATATTGCATTCAGATGTTTAGTTGGTTGATGTGTTGTGATTTATTAGGATGACTTGACAGTGTTCTCAAAATAGAGGGGTGATCATGTTGAGGATCTAAGAAAAGTGCTCCAGAGATGTGAGAAGTATGGCATATCCTTGAATCCCAAGAAGTGTGTTTTTGGTGTCACCACTAGTAAGTTATTAGGACATTTAGTATTGGAAGATGGGATCACCATATATCTAGGTCAGGTAAGTCCCATCATGAAACTCTATCTACCTAACAGTAAGAAAGAACTGAAGTCATACTTTGGGAAAATAAACTTTGTTAGAAAGTTCATAACTGGATTTGTAGAAATAGTGAGGCCCTTGAATATCATGCTAAAGAAAGATACAAGGATTGAATGGACCCCTAAAGCCAAGGTAGCCTTTGAGGACATTAAGAAAACAATAGTTGATGCTCTAATACTCAGTAGCCCTAACTATACCAAAGATTTCTATATATATTCCTTTGCTTCTATTCATACTTGTGCGGCTATGCTAACCCAGAAAAATGAGAGCAAGGAGGAGAAACCAATAGATTTTATAAGTGTTCCATTTAGAGATATTGAATTAAGATATCTGGATGTGGAAAGACAAGATCTTTCCTTGTTAAGAGCCACAAAAAAGTTCAAATGTCACAACTCAATTTTTGAATTCTAAATTTGAAAACTAAACATAAAATGTATATTCATTTAAAATACAAATAATAAACAATTTAACAATGGATTACACTTAAAAAAAATTGAGGATAAGATTTGCAAATCCACTAAAAAGTGGAGGATGCATTATCATTAAAATAAAAGAGTGGAGGATGCATTATCATTAAAATAAAAGAGTGGAGGATGCATTATCATTAAAATAAAAGAGTGGAGGATGCATTATCTTTAAAAAAAGAGAGTGGAGGATGCATTATCATTAAAAAAAAAAGAGAGTGGAGGATGGATTTTTCTATAAAATGCCTAGAATTGTGAGGAAGAGGGACACTGATCTCTTATTTTGGAGTACTAGAGAAATCTGTAAGTTTTCTCCTCTTCCTCATTTGCTCTGTTTCTTTTAAAAATTGATTCTTGAGTATTGTTAATAATTGTGTAGAGTTACGGCAAAGGTTTTAGAATTTAGTTTTACACTTGCCAATTTTCTTGTTTAAGGTTTCTAAGGACTTGTTAGCAAATCCCTTTTTTTTAGCAGTCCTGCAGTCTTGTTTTGAGGCATTCTAACAGTCCTTGTGCCTTGTATGAGTTTCCACATTTGCATCTCTTTCTGCCAGAGCATTTCTTGTATAATATCTAACAAAGGATTTCCAACTATAATCTCTAAGAAAGTTTTCCTTCTATCTTGCGATGGATATTCATACCCCAATTCCTTATTTCTTTTCAACAAATCCATTTTGTGCATATCCTGGAATCATTGTATTCCATAAGATGGCTTCTATTTGAGGTATTCTGTCAAACAGTTTGAATGCATTGTCTATGCTTCCCTGTTTTCCACGCATGTCTGCTAGGTTAGTTTCAATTACAACAGTAACAAAATTCCCCTTCCACTATGCTTTGACAGATGTTTGTGCCCTGTTCCAAAGCTCCCACACTGACACTGGCAGAGAGGACGCTGGCAGAGGTTGTGGAATTTAGAATTATAGCTGACAATTGCCACGCTGGCACTGGCAGAGAGGACGCTGGCAGAGGTTGTGGAATTTAGATTACAGCTAACAATTGCATTTGCTTGATAGTTATTAATGCCTTATCAACAAACTCATTTTGTGCATACCCTGAAATCATTGCAGCCTATGAGACCACATTTATTTGAGGTATTATGTCTAACAATTCATGTGATTTGTCTACGATTCCTCATTTTTTTGCATATATGTCTACCAGAATATTTCCAACTATAAGATTTGTCTAAAATCCCCTTACCATTTTGCTGCTATAGATGCCCATACCCTACATCGAAGCTCCCATTTTGGCACAGACTGGAGTATGTCTTCACTACCCAAGCCAATTTCTCCAACCTTGCATAGATCTCCTCTATCTACAGATGTGATCTACATACACCAAGAGAACACATCCATGCAACCACGCAAGTTTAATTGGCATTTTAAATGATAAATCTTAAGGTGCCCTCATGTCAGCCAGTGATGTGAAGAAGCTTAACCATGCCATATAACAGTCAACTATAGTTATAATACAATAAGAGCTACTCATGTGATTGAAGTTTGTACAACGCCCATTCACTAAGACTGCATGCACCGAGAACACAAGCAAATCTTACAATGTGATACAAATAATAATTAAGTAATTAAAATGTTGTTTGTGGGGGTTGGAGGAGTAAAATGAAACATTTAAGTATAACAAAATAATGAATTGTAAAGTAGTGTATTGTAGATGTGAGGAGTGAAATTCAAAAAATATATATATATAAATAAAAATCACTCTTATAACTATTAAATATAAACTAGGGTTTTATATTGTGGTGAAAATGCAATATTTTAGTGCCCTATGTATATCTTGTTAACATTTTATCTCTAGTACATGTGCGTAATGTAAAAGATTATAGTGAGAATCAAAGGTGATAATTATTTAAGCAATTGTTAATCTTAAATGCTTTATAAAGTACAAATGAAAACTTAGTGTGTTGGAACGATTTTCCCCAATCTTGAAATGTGATCGAAGAACCCCTCCTTTTGACCTATGCAATAGAAGTCAATATTAACCAGTTTGGTTATGATTTGGTAATCTGAACTTATGAAGCTAAGTTAATCTCTTGTTGGACAACTTTCTCATTAGATTACAAGGCTCAATCTGATTACATATAAATACATATATAAGTTTGAGATAATTATGCAAGGAAATGATCAAGAATCCTACTCTTGAAACAAAGATTAATTTAATATGTGACTATACATCATTGTCTTACCTTGGATAAAGATCACTTGATGAACGACAAATTTACTATCATATCACCTTGAAACTAAATGATTATGTATCTTTTCTAATTTTATGTTTGTGATTAACGTAAGTGAATTAGTATCTTCTGAAATTATGTTTACAATTGTTTGAATGTCATTACTTTACTTTTTCTCATGTATTTATGAATGGATCAAAACATCTAGCCTTATTCTTTACATGCAAGCAAAGAAGTTTAATTCTTCTCAGCTATTATATTTTCTTTTCATCTAGATAGGTAAACCTTGTAATTAAACGTCCAAACTCAAACATTCACAGTGTTCGGTATTTACGGTACCTCTGGGTCACATTTACGGGTAATGCCCTCGCATTGAACTAAGTACCTCATGCCTAACATATCTGCAACAATGACATCTGGGCACCGTCCCTCTAAATCGTCAGGGAGTAATAAGGAACATCTCTAAGTTAAATCCGCAGGAAGGGAAAATCTCCTCAGATACTTGACTAAAAAGATTAAGAAAAAGAAAAAGGTGAGACTATCAAAAATTGTTGTAGGACGATCAACGGGAAGACCTCATCAGGGAAATATGCGTGATAGGTAAATTATTCACACTTGAAAACTTAAACACCAAACACTCCCAGGAGGTGTGTTTACAATACTAGTTTCTTAGGAATTCCATCTCTGTATCACTTGAGTGAATGGGCAGTTGGCGAAGAACTGTGTACCAACCACAGTTACATAAAACATAGTGCAAGACAGAACTACATGTTCGCATTCATTGTGTAGATCGCATCCGTAGAGGGCCTTGATCCCGTGGATACAGGGTATGTAGGCAGTCTAGACGGCGAAGGATGCCCCCAGTACTTAGGTCCCTCGAATATAGGGTACTCTTTAATAATCAACATCATAATCTTGATCTTTAGTTTAAAAGTTAACTAGGTAACTAAAGAAACTCTCCTAGTACTTAGAAGAATCCCTGGGGTGGATTACTTGTACCCGACGTTGCCGTAAACTGAGGTGAGTACAAGTTGATGTTATGTGTTCCCTGGTCGACATCCTCAGTACAGTGTCTGGGCAGACTGTGGTTCCTAGGAAGTGACTCATGAACCTATATTGGTTCCGAG
Organism: Cunninghamia lanceolata; assembly: GCA_027924645.1. Taxonomy (NCBI): domain Eukaryota; kingdom Viridiplantae; phylum Streptophyta; class Pinopsida; order Cupressales; family Cupressaceae; genus Cunninghamia; species Cunninghamia lanceolata. The sequence goes on from BSBN01000236.1 coordinate 4,014,095, forward strand.
GGAGTTAGCAGTCTCTGACCAAAGCATAATGATTCATGTCCTCTTTAGCCCATTAGGTTGTTATGTTTATGTATCCTAGATTGGATAGAATATTGGTCCGTTTGACCCACTAGGCCTTTTGGCCACTATTTGTTCTACCCAAATCAGGTAGCGATAAGGTCCGTTTGACCTGGTTCCATATGAACCTATTTGCCTAAAGGATAGAAGAGCCCGGGTTGGCTTAAGAATGTTCCGTTTTGAACATATGGCCCGTTTTGGCTAAAATTAATGTTCTATTTTGAACATATGGCCCATTTTGGCCAAAGTTTTTCTTGAGTACTCAATCAAAGTCTTGATATATCTCATAAGAACTTGTTAATAAAGTAAAATTTTTGAAAATTCAAGTTTGGATCAAGCGGGTCCTTACATGTGGTATCAGAGTGTGGTTCAAACACTCGACCTGGAGGCCTACAAACTCAAAATCGATAATAATTAGTATTCAAGATAAGAATTGTGATAGATTTAATTATAGTCAATTTGCATGTTGTAAACCAAAAATTGTAGCAAGTGGTAAATCACCTCTCTCCTTGTTTCAGAATTAAATGGCGAGAACCCCAAATTTGCGAGATTTGCATGGAGAGGAACCGGTCAACCAAGAACTAGTTGTAAACCAAGAACCAATTGTAAACCAAGAACCAATTATAAACCAAGAACATGTTGAAAACCCACCTGAGAACCCAAATGCTGGTATTGAAGCAATTATTCAGTTGTTGACAGAATAGAAAGAAAAGTTGGAAAACCTTGAGAAAACTGTACAGGACCTGAAGACTAGACAGGGGACTATAGAAAACATTTTGGAACCAGAAAATGAACATCAAGGTGCAGAAGTACACATAGCTCAAACAACTAATGAGCTAGAGGTTCCTAGGGCTTAGCGGGATACTACCACTCTAGATATCTCACAAGACCTCAAAATGATAACTCCTCCTAAGTTTGACGGTAAACATGTGGGGGATGCTGCAGAAGGATGGTTAATCGAAATGGAGAAATATTTTGAACTAAGAAACTACTCAGAGAACATCAAGGCAACCTGGGGAGCCTATCAATTGGAAGGAGAAGCTACTAGTTGGTGGATAAACATAAAAGAACAATATTGTTATTCAAAAGAAAACCTAACTTGGAGGCAGTTTGTGAGCCACTTCCGTGAGAGATGGCTTCCACAAATATTTTATGATGAGAAGATGACTGATTTTCTAAATCTTAGACAAGGAAATCTCACAGTCCAACAATATTGGGATAGATTTGCGAAACTACTGAAATATGTTCCTATCTATCAAAAGGATGAAAGGTCTCAGCCAAGGAAGTTTCTTTTGGGGTTGAATACTAATATTGGGGCAGAAGTGGATATGTTTGCCCCTGACAACATGAATCACATCTTTGAGAAGGCACTCAAACAGGAAAATAAATTACAGGCACTATCGGTGGCAAAGCAAAACTTTCAGGACAAACAATTTGTCTTCAAGAGGAAACTAGACAATAAGGACAACAGAGGAGCTTAGAAGAACAAGAGGAGAGACTGGGGTAGAATAGAATCTACTAGTAATCAGGATCACAGGAACAATTACAATAGTAATGTCAGGAGGAATGATGGGAACGCACCACCCCGAATTTCTACTAGACCCCCTGGTGGATGCTTTATGTGTGGAGGCAATCATTATGCAAGGGATTGTTCAAAAAGGAATGGGTACAATCAGCCACAGCAACCTCGGCAACATCAAATACATGCTGCCATCAGAAATCAACAAACTCGTCATCAAAATGTCCCTATGGAGACAAGAGGTATGCTTTTTGGTAAACCCATAACTATTTTGATAGATACTGGTTCCTCCGAGAATTTTATTTCCCCAGAATTGGTAAGAAAAATGTCTTTGCAAACTAAGAATATGGAATCATCATGGATGGTTTAGTATGGGGACAAGGCTATATGGAAAGTGAACAAGTACATAAGAGGAGCCCTTATTAAGTTTCCTGAATTAGAAACCAAAGCTGACTTATATGTTGCACCCCTAAGAGCCTATGATGTCATAATCAGAATAAGTTGGCTAACGAGTCATAAGGCTAACATAGATTGCTATAACAAAGTGGTGGAGTGTGTAGATGATAAGGGGTGTAGAGTTAGGATCTAAGGAATTTACAAACCTATATCAGTGGGGACCATTTCTGCAATGCAACTAAAGAAGGCAAGACGAAAACAAGGAAATCAGATATTCTTAGTATCTCTAGATGAGAAGGGAGAAGAGAAAGAAGCCCCTACCTTTGAAAATAGTTCGTTCCTTTGGGACTACAAGGATGTGTTTCCTGAAGAGCTACCTGGATTACCTCCTAAAAGGGAATTCAATTTTTCAATCGATATACTTCCTGGAACCGCACCTATATCTAAAGCCCCATATAGGATGAACACCACAGAACTCCAAGAGTTGAAAATACAGTTGCAAGAATTGCTAGAGAAAGGGTTGATAAGGCCTAGTGTATCACCTTGGGGAGCACCAGTCATATTTGTAAAGAAGAAGGATGGGACACTAAGGTTGTGCATTGACTACAGAATGTTGAATAAGGCCATTGTGAAGAACAGATATCACTTGCCTTGTATTGATGATCTATATAATCAAATGAGAGGAGCCTCAGTGTTCTCCAAAATTGATCTTCGCTCAGGTTATCATCAATTAAGGATAAAGGAAGAAGACATCCCAAAGATAGCATTTAGGACTAGGTATGGCCACTATGAATTCACTGTAGTTCCATTTGGGCTAACAAATGCTCTAGCTGCCTTTATGAATCTAATGAATAGTGTGTTCCATGATTTTCTGGATAAGTTTGTGATTGTGTTTCTGGATGACATTTTAATATATTCCAAGGATAAAGAGGAACACTTAGCCCACCTCCAGGCAGTCTTACAAAGGTTGTGGAAGCATAAGTTGTTTGGGAAGTTATCTAAATGCTCCTTCTTTGAAAGGAGGGTTCACTATTTAGGGCATATCATTTCAGCCGAGGGTATAGCAGTAGATCCTGATAAAGTAAAAGCCATCATTGAATGGCCTATCCCTACAAATGTGACCAAAGTAAGAAGTTTTATGGGATTGGCAGGGTACTACAGAAGGTTTGTGAAAGACTTTTCAAGGATAGCCAATCCAATCACATCCTTGCAAAAGAAGACTAAAAAGTTCATTTGGACTAAGCAGTGTGATAAGGCTTTTCAAGTACTGAAGGAAAGGCTAACATCACCTCCAATTCTAAAAGTGCCTGACCCTAATGGTAACTTCACAGTAGTAACAGATGCATCCATAGAAGGACTAGGAGGAGCTCTTTTTCAAGAGGAAGGAGTAGTGTCTTATGAATCACGAAAACTGAAAATCCATGAAGTCAATTATGCCCCCCATGATCTTGAACTTGTAGCCATATTTCATGCTTTGCAAAAATGGAGACATTTCTTGTTGGGAAAACCATTTGAGCTTAAAACAGACCATCAAGGACTAAAATATATCTTCACTCAACCTCATTTGAATGCAAGACAGAGAAGGTGGTTAGAGTTTCTAAGTGAGTATGATTTTGATATTCAATATATCAAGGGGAAAGAAAATAGGGTGGCCGATGCTCTCAGCAGGAGGAGGCATATAATGGCCATAACCAACTTGCACATAGACCTAAAGCAACAAATACTCTCTGAGAAAAAACATAACCCATGGTACACTCAGGTTAAGATATCTCTAGCTAACACCTTTGTGGAACCTAAGTATTTGGACTATGCTTTTGATTATGATGGACTAATGAGGTACCAGGGAAGAATATGTGTTCCTGATAATGCGGAACTAAGGGGTATGATCTTGATAGAGGCACATAAGGCTCCATATTTAGGACATCCAAGAGTGAATAAGATGTATGCAGACCTCAAAAGAATATATTTTTGGCCAGGAATGAAGAAGGATGTGGTAGACACAGTTGCCAGATGCCTAGAATGTCAAAGGGTTAAGGCAGAACATGTGCACCCAGTAGGACTTCTTTATCCACATGATGTACTTTTCTATAAATGGCAAGTCATAAGTATGGATTTTGTCCAAGGGCTACCAATGACATCTCATAGGCACAATTGCATTTTGGTGGTAGTGGATAAACTCACTAAGGTTGCCCACTTCATACCAGGAAACCTAACAGATGATGCACCTGCAGTAGCAAAAAGATTCATAAAGGAAATTTTTAGGTTGCATGGAATTCCTGAGAAATCATCTCTGATAGAGACACAAAGTTCACTTCTAGATTTTGGACCACATTGCAAGCTACCTTAGGAACACAGTTGAATTTCAACACAGCTTATCATCCTGAGACAGATGGACAAACAGAAAGAACCAACCAAATTCTAGAAGACCTCCTTCGTATGTATTGTTTGGATCAACAGACTAAATGGGAGGAATATTTGCCATTAGTTGAGTTCACCTATAACAATTCCTTCCAAGCAGCAATAGGTATGGCACCCTTTGAAGCTCTTTATGGGAGACCTTGTCGAACACCATTAAGTTGGGATAAATTGGAAGATAGGATACTGGTTGGCCCTGAAATGTTGAAAGATATGGACAACCAAGTGCAACTTATTTGATAGAGGTTGAAGGAAGCCTCGGACTGCCTGAAAAGTTATGCAGATAAGAATAGGACACCCAGAAGATTTCAAGTTGGTGAAAAGGTGTTCCTAAGAGTCTGACCTCATAAAAGTTCCATCTCTTTTGGAAGGAAGTCAAAGCTAGCTCCTCGCTATGTCGAGCCTTTTGAAGTACTTGAGGAAATCAATCATGTAGCTTACCGCTTGGCCTTACCTCCGGCACTAAGCCACATTCATGACGTGTTCCATGTATCCTTGTTAAAAAAGTATATACCTGACCCTAAGCATATTCTTAATTGGAATGCCCTGCAGGTGGAAGAACCTAGTACAATAACAATAGAGCCATGCAGAATCATCAAGAGGTGCCAGTTCCAGCTCCACAACAGGATAGTGGACCAATCTAAAGTCCAGTGGGACTAGTACTCACCTGAGAATGCTACATGGGAAGACACTGTGGAAATGCAACAGCTCTATCCGCATTTATTTTGAATAAACTCTAGTTTTTTTTTTATAAACTCGACAAACTTCAAACCTTGCTTAAAGACAATGGTGTTGATATAGATAGTTATGCTCAAATAATACACCTTGTTATCTTTATCTATGTTAAACTATTTTTCAAATATGGACTTTAAAAGTAGATATTCAGATATGGATTTATATGTATATGTTTTGATCTTATTTCTAACATGCATCGGGACGATGCATAAATTTAGGGGAGAAGGATGTCACAACTCAATTTTTGAATTCTAAATTTGAAAACTAAACATAAAATGTATATTCATTTAAAATACAAATAATAAATAATTTAACAATGGATTACACTTAAAAAAAATTGAGGATAAGATTTGCAAATCCACTAAAAAGTGGAGGATGCATTATCATTAAAATAAAAGAGTGGAGGATGCATTATCATTAAAATAAAAGAGTGGAGGATGCATTATCTTTAAAAAAAAGAGAGTGGAGGATGCATTATCATTAAAAAAAAAGAGTGGAGGATGGATTTTTCTATAAAATGCCTAGAATTGTGAGGAAGAGGGACACTAATCTCTGTTTTTGGAGTATTGGAGAAATCTGTAAGTTTTCTCCTCTTCCTCATTTGCTCTATTTCTTTTGAAAATTGATTCTTGATTGTTGTTAATAATTGTGTAGAGTTACGGCAAAGGTTTTAGAATTTAGTTTTACACTTGCCAATTTCCTTGTTTAAGGTTTCTAAGGACTCGTTAGCAAATCCATTTTTTTTTAGCAGTCCTGCAGTCTTGTTTTGAGGCATTCTAACAGTCCTCGTGCCTTGTATGAGTTTCCACATTTGCATCTCTTTTTTGCCAGAGCATTTCTTGTATAATATCTAATAGAGGATTTCCAACTATAATATCTAACAAAGTTTTCCTTCTATCTTGCGATCTATATTCATACCCCAATTCCTTATTTCTTTTCAACAAATCCATTTTGTGCATATCCTGGAATCATTGTATTCCATAAGATGGCTTCTATTTGAGGTATTCTGTCAAATAGTTCGAATGCATTGTCTATGCTTCCCTATTTTCCACGCATGTCTGCTAGGTTAGTTTCAATTACAACAATAACAAAATTCCCCTTCCACTATGCTTTGATGGATGTTTGTGCCCTATTCCAAAGCTCCCACACTGCCACTGGCAGAGAGGATGCTGGCAGAGGTTGTGGAATTTATAATTACAGCTGACAATTGCCACGCTGGCACTGGCAGAGAGGACACTGGCAGAGGTTGTGGAATTTAGATTACAGCTGACAATTGCATTTGCTTGATAGTTATTAATGCCTTATCAACAAAATCATTTTGTACATACCCTGAAATCATTGCAACCTATGAGACCACATTTATTTGAGGTATTCTGTCTAACAGTTCATGTGATTTGTTTACGATTCCTCATTTTTTTGCATATATGTCTACCAAAATATTTCCAACTATAAGATCTGTCTAAAATCCCCTTACCATTTTGCTGCTATAGATGTCCATACCCTGCATCGAAGCTCCCATTTTGGCACAAGCTGGAGTATGTCTTCATTGCCCAAGTCAATTTCTCCAACCTTGCATAGATCTCCTCTATCTATAGATGTGATCTACATACACCAAGAAAACACATCCATGCAACCACACAAGCTTAATTGGCATTTTAAATGATAAATCTTAAGGTGCCCTCATGTCAGCCAGTGATGTGAAGAAACTTAACCATGCCATATAATAGTCAACTATAGTTATAATACAATAAGAGCTACTCATGTGATTGAAGTTTGTACAACACCCAGTCACTAAGACTGCATGCACTGAGAACACAAGCAAATCTTACAATGTGATAAAAATAATAATTAAGTAATTAAAATGTTGTTTGTGGGGGTTGGAGGAGTAAAATGAAACATTTAAGTATAATGAAATAATGAATTGTAAAGTAGTGTATTGTAGATGTGAGGAGTGAAATTCAAAAAATATATATAGATATATAAATAAAAATCACTCTTATAACTATTAAATATAAACTAGGGTTTTATATTGTGGTGAAAATGCAATATTTTAGTGCCCTGGGTATATCTTGTTAAAATTTTATCTCTGGTACATGTGCGTAATGTAAAAGATTATAGTGAGAATCAAAGGTGATAATTATTTAAGCAATTGTTAATCTTAAATGCTTTATAAAGTAAAATGAAAACTTAGTGTGTTGGAACAATTTTCCCCAATCTCGAAATGTGATCGAAGAACCCCTCCTTTTGACCTATGCAATAGAAGTCAATATTAACCAGTTTGGTTATGATTTGGTAATCTGAACTTATGAAGCTCAGTTAATCTCTTGTTGGACAAATTTCTCATTAGATTACAAGCCTTAATCTGAATACATATAAATACATATATAAGTTTGAGATAATTATGCAAGGAAATGATCAAGAATCCTACTCTTGAAACAAAGATTAATTTAATATGCGACTATACATCATTGTCTTACCTTGGATAAAGATCACTTAATGAACGACAAATTTACTATCATATCACCTTGAAACTAAATGATTATGTATCTTTTCTAATTTTATGTTTGTAATTAACGTAAGTGAATTAGTATCTTCTGAAATTATGTTTACAATTGTTTGAATGTCGTTACTTTACTTTTTCTTATGTATTTATGAATGGATCAAAACATCTAGCCGTATTCTTTGCATGCAAGCAAAGAAGTTTAATTCTTCTCAGCTATTATATTTTCTTTCCATCTAGATAGGTAAACCTTGTAATTAAATGTCCAAACTCAAACATTCATAGTGTTCGGTATTTACGGTACCTCTGGGTCACGTTTACGGGTAATACCGTCACGTTGAACCAAGTATCTCGTGCCTAACATAGCTGCAACAATGACGTCTAGGCACCTTCCCTCTAAATTATCGGGGAGTAATAAGGAACATCTCTAAGTTAAATCTGCAGGAAGGAAAATCTCCTCGGATACCTGACTAAAAAGATTAAGAAAAAGAAAAAGGTGAGACTATCAAAAATTGTTGTAGGACGATCAACAGGAAGACCTCATCGGGGAAATATGCGTGATAGGTAAATTATTCACACTTGAAAACTTAAATGCCAAACACTCCCGGGAGGTGTGTTTGTAATACTAGTTTCTTAGGAATTCTGTCTCTGTATCACTTGAGTGAATGGACAGTTGGCAAAGAACTGTGTACCAACCACAGTTACATAAAACATAGTGCAAGATAGAACTACATGTTTGCATTCATCGTGTAGATCGCATTCGTAGAGGGCCTTGATCCTGTGGATACAAGGTATGTAGGCAGTCTGGATGGTGAAGGATGCCCCCAGTACTCAGGTCCCTCAGATATAGGGTACTCTTTAATAATCAACTTCATAATCTCGATCTTTAGTTTAAAGGTTAACTAGGTAACTTAAGAAACTCTCCTAGTACTCAGAAGATTCCCCGAGGTGGATTACTTGTACCCGACGTTGCCGTAAACTGAGGTGAGTACAAGTTGATGTTATGTGTTCCCTGGTCGACATCCTCAGTACAGTGTCTAGGCAGACTGTGATTCCCAGGAAGTGACTCATGAACCTATATTGGTTCTAAGGGAGTCAGAAGTCTCTAGCTAGAGCATAATGATTCCTGTCCTCTTTAGCCCGTTAGGCTATTATGTTTATGTATCCCGGATTGGATAGAATATTGGTCCGTTTGACCCACTAGGCCTTTTGGCCACTATTTGTTCTACTCGAATCAGGTAGCGATAAGGTCCGTTTGACCTGGTTCCGTATGAACCTATTTTCCCAAAGGATAGAAGAGCCCAGGTTGGCTTAAGAATGTTCTATTTTGAACATATGGCCCGTTTTGGCCAAAATTAATGTTCTGTTTTGAACATATGGCTCGTTTTGGCCAAATTTTTTCCTGAGTACTCAATCAAAGTCTTGATATATCTCATAAGAACTTGTTAATAAAGTAAATTTTTGAAAATTCAAGTTTGGATCAAGCAGGTCCTTACATCAAACACTATATTTTAAGGAGCAGGTTAATCGTTGTTGTACCTGATGCAATAGTGAATATTTTACTAATGCAAAGTGAACCAAGTGAAAAAAGAGCCAAATGGATCATTTTTCTACAAGAGTATGACATGGGGATCACTCCCATGAATCTAGTCAAAGGACAAGCTTTGACTCAGATGATTGCAGAGACCGATCCAGATTTGATTAGTCAACAATACACATTGGATTCCAATGAACAAGATGATCGGTACTCCATTATCAGATACATCCTGATCTCAGGAAAGTTTCCAAGAAATATGAACTCTTCACATAGAAGAGAATTGAGAGTAAAATTCTAGAACTACACGATGAAGGGAGGGATCTTATTCAAAAGAAACCATGAAGGGATATATCTCGGATGCCTTGATAGGCAAGAATCTGACAAAGTTTTACAAGAACTACATGATAGGTTTGGAACAACACATGGGTCCTACCTAGCCAAAACACATAAAATCCTCAGGGAAAGATATTATTGGCCTACAATTTTCAAAGACACTACTGAACACACTAAACATTGTCATATGTGCCAAATAGGCACAAATAAAGAGAGATATGATGCACAACCTTTGCATCCAGTGATGGAGATGCGTCCCTTTCCACAATGAAGAATGGACTTCATAGGAGCAATCAACCCATCATCCTCAGCTAGGCACAGGTATGTTCTAACAGTGACTATCTATTGTACCAGATGGACAAAAGCAATCAGCAGCAAGACTTGTACCACTGAAGATGTGATCAGGTTCTTAGAGAGTAACATCATCACAAGGTTTGGAGTTCCATTCTCCCTAGTATGTGATAATGGACCTGCATTTGCTTCATTGAAATTTTCTAATTGGGCATTTGAGTATGGTATAACCTTAAAGTTCTCATCTAACTATTATCCTCAAGGAAATGGATTAGCATAATCCACTAGTAAGAACTTACTGAATATCCTAAAGAAGTTGGTAGACAAAAACCCTAGAGAATGGAACACCCTGTTGAAGTACACATTATGGGTAGATAGGACAAGAGTAAAAGTAGCCTTAGGCAACTCTCCTTACCAGTTAGTGTATGGAGTGGATCCAATCTTACCAGTGAACTTAAAGATCCCCACCCTCTAATTCACACAAGAATACCTTGGCCTAGATGACAAACTAGAATTCAGGCTATTACAACTCATGCATCTAGAAGAAAAGAGAGATAGAGCCATAGACCATTTCTCAAAACATCAAGCTATTGTCAAATTATGGTTTGATAGAAGAACCAAAATTAAAACTTTCAAAATATCAGACCTTGTCTTATCTTGGGACAAATCCCATGAAAGGAAAGGAGACCATAGTAAGTTTGACAAATTATGGACTGGTCCCTTTCATATTTTTGAAATACTAGGTGACACTACCTATAGGCTGGTGAGTTTAACTAGAGAAGATGTTCCATTGCCGGTCAATGGACAGTTTCTCAAACATTATTTCTAGGCCTAAATAGGGAAAATCTGAATCATGTATAATATGTAAATATTTGCTTGTATAGTTATTTTCTTTGTTTTGGTTTGTTGGTTAAAGTCCTTGTTTTAGTTAGGCAATATGGAGCACCTTTTCACTTTAGAAAACAATAAAATTGTTAGAATTCAAGAAAGAATTACAAATTCTCACATATGTTGTAATTTCTATCAACTTAGATACTTTGATCCATTCAATGAAGTCATATTCATTTGTGTTACCCTTTGTTGTTCAACATGAGTACATCTAATAGCCTTGGATCAGTTGACGGTACTAGTTTTTGTGTTAAGTGAAAAATATAAAGGTTTTCCCTTGCTACCATTGCAATTCTTAGCCTAATAAGAAAGTACCTAAACCTTGCAAATGAGCTTACAAGATCATATCACAAGAAAATAGTTGAAAAGAAAAGAGAAAATATTGAAAATCTAAAGAAAAGAAACTCTTTAGGTCATCCAAGTAACTCTATCGGGGCTATGGACGCCTGACTGGCAGTGGGGCTCTACTTGGGATAATTACAAAGATAACCTTGTCGGGGCTATTGATGCCTGACTAGTAGCAAGGTTCTATCCAGCTTGGCATAGAGGGTTAAATCCAATCATGTAGATTAACACTAACTACTATCATTTTCAACCTTTCTCAAGAAGGAAATGAATCAAATGCACACACCTGAGTTCCTTCTCATCATATGGTTTTGCTAATGAAGATGATCTCATCTGAATATGTCAAAATTCTTATGTCTAATAGGATTTGGAATGCTATGTCTTAGTTTGTCCCCCTTTCTTGAATAGGTTGGAATTTAGTGGCTTTCTTTGGTGGCAAGTTGTTGTGTGGTTACACAACATGCCCCATTTTTCCCTAGCAAAACAGGGACCCAACTTTTCTTTTGGCTTGGCTTGTTTTGTTTTCCATGTTGTTTTGGGCGATATGGTAAAAATAGTATAAAAATAGTGTCTAAGTCATGTCTTAGGCATATCTAGATCTGGACTGGTGAGTCAAAATTTCAAAATGTGAATTCTCCCTCACAAAGCATACCAAGGGAAAGAGATTGAAATTCAAAGAAGATTTACCTTTTGAATTGTGTTGAAATTTGTCAAAATAGAGAAGTTATTCAAGGTCAAAGTTTTGGTCAACTGTCATGTGGATATTCACATTTACACTTAAATGTCCTCACATTCACTAATATCAAGACAAATTATCCCAACCAAGAAACTTAGAAAATTGCTAAGTAAAAAGCCATATCCCAATATCCAGATGTGCACCCGTCAAATTTAACTCATTGGGCGACAAGACCATCATACGCATAATAATTTAGTATGGATATTCAATTCTAATATCCTAATTTTCCTTAATATCCATACATTCATGAATGTCCAGACCCTTTTAATATCCTAATGACGTGTCCCTTTTGATTTTTCAAATGGAAATTAGAATATGAGACAATTCACATACAAATTTAACATCCAAATCTTTGAACGTGAATATTTGGATGATGTCATCAGATCTCATTTCAAAGAAACATTAAATAATTATGACCTCATCTAGACATTTTGACACATGATATTTTGCAAAATTTAATGTCTAGGCATTATCTTAATGTCCCGACTTCCCCAAATATCCCAATGATGTCATGTTTCCTCATAATCCAGAACCACTTTAAAAGGTTGACGTCATTAGAAAATTCATACTTAGGGATATTTCACAAACTCTAATATCTGGATATTCCCAAATATCCATGTCCCTATTTCCTACAAACTAAAATTGTGACCTTTAAACCAACCAAATCGTTCCAGGTGGCACATGTTTAAATATTTAGACTGGAGATTTTAATGTTCTGACATTCAAAGATTAAAAGCAAGTGTCTTTGGATTTTAGCATCCCAACATCCACCCTTGGTCAACATTGACCAAAAAGATTAATGATGTCATATCCCTATGGACATTCTGAAAGACAAAAGTATATTATGCTAATGTCCAAATGCATATTCAAATATCCTAATCTTCATTTAATGCTGCGAAAGAGAGTCAATGGCTTTTAAAAATTTCAAATTAGAAACTGCCACTTGTAACAATGTCCCAAACCATAAGTGAGTATCCACAAATAGATGTAATTTAGTATTTATTAAGCCCTAAATTCATGATTTTAACACATAAAAGCTAGATTTAGATCATTTTAAACCTATCAAATCATTCAGAGATAGAATTTATAGAGCTCGGGTGATTTTACAGCAATTCAAAGGTGATCATAACCCTGAACAGAATGGTATATATAAAGAACAACAAATGGTGCATAGTGATTACACAATGAGAAGTGCATATCTAAATACATTTAAATTAGGTTTTAAGCTCAAAAACAAGTATGTGATGAATAAAACCCTATTCCTCTATTTTAATCACATGATTACTATAAAATGGAAGATATAATCTAGCATATAGCGTAAATTCAGTTATATCTATACATGTAATGTTTTATAAGTCCAAAATGTCAGGGTATTTAAAAATAGTTAACTGTTAAACTTGATATATGGAATGTAGTTTAAGATATGCATGTCCACTAACTGTAGGACAAGATGCAGGAGAGGAAAAATAGGAACGAGGTGGAGTTCAAGAACCCTATGTTCCCAACTCTTAGAGCCTCAGGTTTCAGGTATGGAAGCGTAAGGGATACCCATTATAGAAACACAAACATGGATGATTGGACCACCAAGTCAATAAAATGAGATGGACATACCATCCACTAAAAGATCTATAACTCTAGGATGTGGAATGAGGTAGGGTTTCCCTATGCGGCAGAGGCCATTGAGTTGATAGTGGCATGTGCACAAAATTACAACTCTGCAAATAGGAAAGTATAGAAGGATGGTAGAGTATATGTAGACTTCTCCATCCAGGGTATCACAGAGGCGTTCCAGCTAACTGCAGGACCCAACTTATTCAAAATTAACCTTGAGGCCTTGGAAAACCAATATAAGAATAAGACCATAGATTGCTAGAAAATAATGTTCACATACTAGAGGGCAACATACAACAAGGTCAAGGTAGTGGCAAAGCTGCCAAACAACTTGTTTAAATTAGACTTCACTCTAGAGATCCAATACATGATGGTGATGCTTAGCAGAATGACGGGAAAGCCTGATGCTGGTAATTTTAAGCAATGGATGTATGGGCTCATCAAATTGGTTGAAACCTCTGACACACAAATACAATGGGCATCCCTGATTAGTGACATATTGGATGAGGGCATGTGGAAATTTGGAGGCAAGGCATGCATGTTCTACATGTCATCATATGTTTTATATGCATGTACAGCTCAGGCTACATTCTCTAGCTTACAAATAGTAGGCATAGTGGGGAGGAATCCAGGAGATAAGACAATTTGGGACCATTACCCTCAATTGGAGAGGAGGGCATCCATTCAAAATTATAGAAGAGTAAATGACTACTTTGTCATGCACTTGGTCAGGCTAATGGAGGATGAGGAAGCAAAGAGATTGAGAAATGATGCTCAGGAATTGATTATGAAGAATGGAACTTGGTTCATACATTTCCCAATGTTCAACTATATCCAAATGGACGGGTTTAGTGGGCAACCTTTCATATTGCCAAGGTATGCCATAGATAAAATAATTATATTGGAGCTCACCAGGCAGATAATACCCTCTTATTAGGCGTTGGTGAAGAGAAATAAGAAAGGTAATGTCAGGTTTCCTATACTCCTAGGATGGTATGTATGTCCATCCATTGAAGCAGCAAAACACTCAGAAGTAGAACTTTATATGCCTCATTTATAGCAATTCTCCTTGGCTAGATACTATGATCCCTATCATAGGATGGAGAAATTTGTGAGCAAGAAGCTTAGGCATGAAGTGCATCTTGAGGATTACTAGGCAAATTGTCTAGATGATGTGGAAGTCAGGAGAAGGGGTTATTAGAGGTTAACTCTTAATCAAATATAGACTCTAGATTATTTTCATGTCCCTCCTCTAATGACTAAAGAATATGAGGATAAGCAAATATACAAAGAATCAATCTCCCCTCCTGATTGGAGTCATCCTGAGGTCAAATCCATTTATCTCATCATAGCCAAGATCATGTCCATCTTACTAGGAAATGGGTAAATCAAAAGTTGGCTACCCTAAAAGGAAAAGGAGTAGCACTGACTGTTGACAAGAAGAGAAAAAGACAGGAGCTAGGAGAGTCTAAATTTGATGACTTCCTAATTCATAGAAAGAAAATCATGGAGGCCAAGTTGGCCAAACCATATTCCTCAAAGGGAGTTGAAGAATTTACCACTAGTGGTATTACAATAGCCACAAGACTCTCACCTCAAAGAGAAACATCTGTCCCAGCCATCATCATAACCAAAAAGTAGGTGGAAGAGCCTAAGGATACATATGAGGACATAGAGGAAAGTGAGGAAGAGGTACCTATAAGAAAAGGTGAAGACATATTGAAGCTAGCATGCATCCCCAAACAAAAGAGAGGATAGGTACCTATCATGAGGGGATCAACTAGTATGCAGTCAAATGTCCTACTCCAAGAGAATGAAGAGCTCACCAAGATGGAGAAGATGTTTGCTAGGCAACAACCTATAGCAGATAGATCCACAACAACTATAGTCCCAAAGGATGTGGAGATAGCAGCCAAAGAGTTTCAGCATAATGTCCCCATCTGCACCATTGTTATAGTTAAAAGTGAACTCACCAAGGAAGCAAGAGAGGAAGAAAGGAAGAAGGTGATTGATCCATCCTTACCATTGGATAAAACTATTGATCCAACAGATGATGATGTGATAAGGGATGTGACATATAATCCTCTTGAAGACTTGTTGAGGCACACTGTCTTGACACCCCAAGACACACCACAAGTACCTAAGAATGTTAGAGATGAAGAAGAAATTGAAAATCCAAAGATAGTGGCGCAAAATATTGGTATGGATGTGTTAGTAGAGACTGTCACAAGCCCAGTAGTTATTGACTTATCCTATGATGGGGCAGAAGATAAGGATAAGGATGAAACCATGTATAATGTACAGAATGTAGAAGATACAAACACAGACATGGACATCCAGACAAAGCCTCCTAAGAAAAATGTCCAGGAAATTGAAGGAGGACATGTTGAGGCTAGAGAAAAGGAACAACGAATGTTAACATCTGGGCATGGAGGTCCAGAGGTCACATCTGGGCTAGAGGGTCCTAAGAACAAAGAAGAAGCCACATCTATACATGAAGGTCCACAAGATAAAGGTGGCAAAGACCAAGAGATGGAAGAAGTAGAAACAGGTGTTGATCAAAGTATACATCAGGATATTTAAGATCCAGGCCACCAAGAACTCAATTAAGGTAATCCTTAGATCTAAGATGAACAACATGCACAGGATAAGGATGTAGGTAAGGATTAGGATATCCATGTTGATACAGATAAGAAGGGTGAGGATACCTAGATAGAAGTGCATGAAGGGGGTAAAGAGCCAACCAAAGAGATATTTTAGGATCTAGATATGGTATCCCAAGATACCCCAAAGGACCAAGATTAGCAACAAATGAGTATAGAGGATCTTAAAAATAAAGATGCAGATGTGCAAGATGCTCACATTGAGAAGATAGGCTAGCAAGGGCCTATATCCAGTGCACCACATTAGTTGTCACACAAGGTAACTCAACCTCCTACTGTTGATTCTTCTAATTTTGATATGTCTTCATTATTTTCGCTTGAGGGGACGAAGCCCAAGCACAGAGCAAGGGCCACCTCTGTAATAAGGTGCATGATTTGGCTACTGGTAAGAGGATAGATCAATTAGTTGTGCCTATGATTGACAAAGAAAAAGGAGAAATAAGTGCTTTTGAGTTCCAAATAACCACCATAGACCTAGGCCATACTATTGTGGATCAAGATGTCTAGGAGCTAAGAGAAAGTACACATGCAGTGGTGGCCAGGATTACAAAAGTCAAGGCCAAGAATAAAGAGTTGAAAGGGAAAATTGCTCAACTACATGATTTCATAAAAGGATTGGTGGCCCTTACCAATATCCCAACCACACCAGCTACTCCCTTGACTCTAGTCTCACAACAAGAAATAACTGGGCTAGATGCAGTAAAACATCAAGAAAATATGATGAATAAGTGGTTTTCCAAATTCTTGGAGGAAGGGGAATAGGTAATAAAGACCTCATTGTCCAATTGGGATATGCTAAGCCACATGAAGGATAAAGTAGATGCCTTGAAGAAGGAGGTTGGACAAAGATTGATTAAGAGTAGTCAAGACCTGACTACATTGAAGGATATGAGGAAAACTGATGATAACACCCTCATAACTAAGAAGATTTTGTCATCTCAAAATACTTCCATAGATGGATATCTAGTTTGAAGATCTAAGATTTGAAATAGCTATTTTGAAGAGATGTAATACAAGAGCAGCAGATATAAGTGTAAAAGCACATGAGATATTGGCAGAAGAACTAGTTATTTTGGAAAAGCTAGAGGGGGAAATAGAGGGCAAGGCACGGAGGATCAAGACGAAGAGTTTGTAGTTAATGCATTCAAAGACAACTTCAACCTAGCCATGGAGGATCTAGTTCAATATTTATCAAAGGATGTCATCGATAAAGCAATGTACATGAAGTCCAAAATAGATGCTTACAATGAGGAACTAGATAATAGGACAAATAGGTGGATCTCCTCGATAGAACAATTATCTGCACAAGAACATGCTAAGGAAAAGGCCAAGGTACAAAATAGAATAGAGATAGATAAGAACCTCAAAGCATACGAACTCATCCAAGGTATAGGATGTAGGATTACAGAAGGAGGATCAATAGAGGAGGAAAGTGAAGAAGTCGCTAAGTGATGAATATGAAGAGTAAGTTAAAGATGCAAGGAATATTCTTCTTATGCCAGCTATCCTCAACCAATGATTGCCAACTGGAAATCAGGTGCCATTATTTCTGACCCTTGATTATCTTGATGCGATCCTAACCGTTGGATCAATGTAACTAAATCATATCCTTGTTCTCTAAAAGGATATTGGTTGCTATTTTGTAGAGAGATTGAATTGCTGATTTATGAACACTAAGTGTACATTTGTAACTTTGTGATTCATCATTATTCTATATCAAATCATTTGTATATGTGTATTCTTTTGTATACTTAATAAAGATAGGGATTTTGATTACTACTTATCATATATCTTGTGTAATCTGTGAGTGATTTCTAGATGTGTAACTGTGAATTGCTATTCTCAACAGAGGTGCATTCACAAAGTGCATGTTGTCATCTTCTTTTGATTTGAAGATTTGCACCTATCATGTGTAGTCGTGGACTATCTTGACAAAGCATGGTTTGGTTTTCATCTCCTCTTCATGAAAGTGTCAAAGATACATGTGGATCAGTGATTAAACTTAGTTAATTTTAGAATTTAGATGCATTCCATTCTATTTTACTTCATTTTCATAAATATCACATCAAAACTGTAAATCATAGTAAATAACCAGCAAATACAGATAAATGTGTTGACTTCTCATAGATAATTGAATAATTTAGCATATTTGAGAAATAGCATGTCATATAGAAAATATCATGCAAAAATTGATAAATAATGGTGCAGAACAATGCTATATTTACTTACAGGCATAATATTTGAAGGAATCTAAGTGTAGAAGTGAAGAATAAGTAAATTGGAGACATATTCAGAAGAACTAATCAAATTTAGAACAAACTTTAATAAATAGTCTCAAATATTGATGAGTGTAGAAGAATTGTGCAAATTTAAGATAAATTCACATAAATATCTGCATATCCTAGCTAACGATTGTAGGATTTAACACAATTGGGTGAGAATTTACGTAGAATAGGTGGAATAGAGCACGTATTTGCAAATACAAATAGGATTTCTGATGACAAGTGCATAAGGCCCCAAAATGATTAATAGCATTATCACATCAAACCTCTAAGTGACTGTCAGAAGGTCAAGACCTGACCAACGGAGACCTGGGATCATAAATTCACGTTGAATTTATCATATCTTTCAAGAAGATAAAGATCTGTTGTATAAACTTTTATTTGTGTTAATGAGACTAACAATCACATCAATAAGTCAGACCTAAATTATTCCCATGGTGGAAAGGAATGAAGGAAGACCACAACACTCCTTAGCTTGGATCTAAATTCACCCAAGCATGCCACTCCATGCTACTACAATCACCGAAGCAACTCCACAATTAGTGTAAGCACCCAAGGTCAGCCAAACATGTGTTAACACAATGAAATTTTAAGTACATGCTTCCTTTAACCCAAAGACAAATCCTAGACCACATTCAAGGCTTCAACACAATCTAGAGTATTCCATGAGCATCTTGAAACATCCTTAAATCTAACAAATTCCTCCACAACAACTTTCACCTGTTGCACAACATTATCATGTTTATCCAGTATACTTAACTATCTCTGTCATGTACTGTATCTCTAGATATCAACTTTTGGAACATCAAACCATGAACCTCTTCAACAGAAGAAAGATATGAACCTTATAAGCACACTTCCAGAACCATGAGACCTAAAACCACTTTGCGAAGAAATGCGAAGAAAAGACATTTCTCTCAAACAAATCTACAAACCTCTACAAATCACAATCTTCATACTAGTGAACACACCTCCCTCTACACAACAATCTAGCATGCCAAATCCTGAATGTAGCATCTATAAACACTTCTAAACAACATATTCAAACCACATGAATAGATCTTCAATATATAAGAAATGCGGAGCAAAACCAAAACACTACCCTACAACACAGAACATCTTTCCAACACACTATTTCCTTTATTATTCAAATTTTCTCAAAAGCACTTGAAAGCCAAGCACTAAAAGCATATTATCACCAACTTTAGGACTTCCTCATCATCAAAGACAACATCCACTCAACACCAACTACTCATACTCTTGCAACATTTCTTACACATACAGTTGACACCAATGACAACACAAGCTTGTTGACATCAATGACAACACCAATTGCACATACTTGCAACAATCTCCCCCTTTGTCATTGATGGCAACACATAATGTGAAAAACCATAAATACAATAACATCCTCAATACTATGCTTCATACCAACACTTTTTCTTTTTCTTTCTCTCCCCCTCATCTTTCTACTCTTTTCTTAACAACTAACTCTTTCCTTTTTCACATTGATCTCTCTTCCCCTTTGATATCAATGGAAACTCAAACTTGTACTTGCTCACTATTACTTTTCAACATCATTTCATTTATTTCTCTACATACTCCCCCTTAGAAGTAACCAACATTAGAACATACCCCCCCTGACTGCAAAAACCATCATGACCACTACCTACTCCCCCTAAGAGGTAGCCTCCAACATCAATCTAGAAAAAAAAGAATGAATCTTGAAAATCACTAGACTAATGCATCTCCTTATGCATCTAGTTCACAGAAGAAGGGGCAATAATCCCTAACTTCTCCTAGAGATACTCAAATGTATCCTTAGGAAGAGCCTTAGTGAATATATCAACAACCTGATCCTTTGTAGGCACATACTCAAGCTTCACTTCATTTTCCGCAACCTTCTCTCTTGAAAAGTGATACCAGATTGAGATATGGTTTGTCCTTGAGTGCATACCGGATTCTTTGAAATGTTAATAGAACTTGTATTATCACAAAAGATAGGAATAGGTTCATCATATACAACTCTGATATCCTTCAAGGTTTGCCTCATCCACAACACATTTGTGCAGCAAGATGTTGCTTCAATGTATTCTGCCTCTGCAGTAGACAAGGATATTGAATCTTGTTTCTTACTTAACCATGACACCACTCTACCACCAAGAAAGAATGCACCACCACTTGTACTTTTCCTTTCATCTACACAACCAGCCCAATTAGCATATGTATACCATAAGCCATGATCCGAAGTTCTCATTATCCTTTGGATACCATAAGCCATGATCTAGAGTGCTCTTTAAATATTTGAATATCCTCTTCACTGCTGCAACATGTGACTCTAGAACCTTCTTGAAATCTAGCCACAAGACAAATTGCATGCATAATATCCAGTCTAGTAGTAGTTAAATATAGCAATCCTCCAATCATTGATCTATATCTGCTTTGATCAGCCTTAGGAGATTCATCATTCTTGCTCAACTTACAACCAGTTGTCATAGGAGTACATATTGTTTTAGAGTCTTCCATTCCAAACTTTTTGAACATATCTTTGACATACTTTGATTGTGAAATGAAAATACCTTTATCTGTCTGATTGATCTGTAGCCCAAGGAAGAAGTTCATTTCTCCACACATTGACATTTCATCAAACCTTGCATCAAACTTTCCTAGGTTTTCTTCATCCCTTCTGATATAACATTTTCTTCCAAACACTCTAAAGTACTTGGCAGTAGGAATCCTCACATACCATGACTCATAAGGAGTCTTTGTACTATTTGTTCTTGCCTGCACTCTATTTAGTATATAAATAGTAGTATGAGTTGCTTCTCTCTAGTAGACCTCTAGTATATTTGTTTCCTTAATCATTGTTCTTGCAGCTTCTTGAAGAGTCCTATTCTTTCTTTCAACCACTCCATTCTATTGAGGAGTCCTAGGGGCAGATAAGTGCCTCTTTAATCCATGATTCTCACAAAACATGTTAAACTCATTAGAGGTGAACTATCCACCTCTGTCAGGCTTCAAAAATTTGATTCTCATATCCATTTTATTCTCAACCATGACTTTGAATGCTTTGAACTTATCTAGGGATTCTAATTTTTCTTTGAGAAAAGTAACCCATGTCATTCTAGAATAATCATCAATCAGTAGCATGAAATACCTGTCACCTTGAAATCTCCTTACCTTGGTAGAACCACAAAGACTTGCATGCACCAATTCCAATAGTCTGATAGAGATTGATCCTTGACTTTGAAACTATTTCTTGCTTGATTTCCAATTTGACATTCCTTACAAATAATATTGATAGGCTTCATATTTTTCGGCAGATCTCTCACAGTTTGAACTGAACTTATTCTTACCAGGCTATCAAAATTGATGTGACACAATCTCCTATGCCATAGCCAACTCTGGGTCATGAAGCAATAACCATCACCACCTTTGAGCTGATAAACATTTCCATTTGTCCTCTTTCTAGCAACAATCATAGTTTCAGAGTCTTTTCTAATCTCACAACCACAATCCTGAAACACAAGATTGTACCCTTTGCTAGACATTTGTCCAACACTCAAGAGATTACACTTTAAACACTTAACATAAAGAACATCATCAGTATTATGCTTTCCATCAAAGTTGATTAAACCTCTTCCACATATCTTAGCAGATGAATCATCACCAAATCTAACTAGTCCTCCATCATATTTTTCAAGTTTAACAAACTTACTCTTATCACTGGTCATATGATTTGAGCATCCACTATCCATGACCCAGTAGTTCTTTTCATGTCTCGTATGAAAAGAAGATATCAAAGTGCCTTCAATAGTAAGACTTATTTTCAAAGCCCTTTCCTTCACACATTTCCCAGAGTTAGCAGAAAAAATATCATCTTTTAAAGCTATGAACAAACATTCATTATCCTCATCATTTTCATAATCAGATTCATCATCAAATATACTTGCATCTTCTCTAACATAGTATCTTTACTTAGGCACTCTACTTTTGTTCTCCCTATTCTTACTTCTCAAAATTCTTTCCAGACATCTTGAAGCATAATGACCTATCTTGCCACAACTGAAGCATCTGAAAGGCAACTTACCACTATACTTACCAATACCCAATTTCATTTTTCTCACAAAGTTGGCTTCCACATCATCAAAGTCCTCCTAATTTGATTCCACGGTCTTCTCAGATTTAAACCAACCTTGAAGGTAGTCTCAGCCTTTGCACTACTTGTACCAAATTATCTCATTTCAAAAGTAGTTAGGTTACTAAGTAACTGATATTTGGTAAACTGATTCAAAATTTGTAATTCTTCAATAACAGAAACTTTATGGTTATAATCTTTAGGAAGAGTTCTGAGTACCTACAATACCACTTCTTTTTCTTCCACATCTCTACCAAGTCCTTCGATGCCATTGACAACTTCATCCACCTTCTGTAAGTAGCTTGTAATGTTTTCATCTTTAGACATTCGCATGGTCTCAAACATGAGCTTCAAGTTCCTTCATAAATACTCTTTAACTTTTTCTAGATTTCATTAATAGTATTTTTTAGATTCATAAATTTCACCAATTTAGAACTAGTAAGACCACTTAAAAGAGCATACCTTGCTTTACCATTGGTTTCATAGGCATTGATCTCATTTGCAGTACTTGGACCATTTTGTAGTATAGTGTATTCAGTCTCAATAGATTTCCAGATCTCATATCCCAGAGAAATTAGATAACCTTCCATCCTTATTTTCCATAATGCATAATCTATTCCATCAAATAGGGGAACCTCCTTCTTGTGTGCCATCCCAAATCTATCTTAAGTGGTTAAGCTCTCTTCCAAGAAACCTTGCTCTGATACCAATTATTAAATGCACAAGACAACTGAGAGGGGGGGTAAATCAGTTGTAACTTATAATTCAAAAAACCTCAAACATATTTAGATCCACATCAATTTAATTAACCTTTAAATTGTTATGATAATTAAGCATGAAAGAAAATAATAGAAATGAACCAAACCAACAATCAACACAAGAGAACACTAGATTTATGTGGAAAATCGAAGAAGGGAAAAACCACGGTGAGGATTAGCTCACAGTATAAAGTAATATCAACACTGAAAAATAATAGGCTCACTACCAGAAGGCTCACTACCAAAGGGCTCACTTCCAAAATAGAGAAGAATATAGAGAATATTGTTACAAGGAGAAAACTATCTCAATGCAACAGAGAATTCCACCGCAACACCATCAACACTTTTGCATTCACACTAAAGAATTGTAGACACCTTCTGCTCACTGCATCCAATAATATAAGACATGAAATCTTGTACTACACCACACATTCTACCACACTATTATTCACATCACATCCATCATGTGCACACACTTTCACAATCCCTTGATACTTATTTATACCTTCATCAACTTGAAAGCATTCTCCAAGGTCGGCAAAGCATCTTAGTTTCATAAATTCAAATTAGGTCAAACCTAAAACATTCTTGCAGTGGAAAGGAATGAAGGTGGACCACAACACACCTTATCTCAGATCTAAATTCATCCAAGCATGCCACTCCACACTACTACAATCACTAAAGCAACTCCGCAATTAGTGTAAACACCCAAGGTTGGCCAAACCTGTGTTAAGACAATAAACTTTTAAGTACACACTTCCTCAAAACCCAATGATGACTCACTAACCACATGCAAGGCATCAGCACAATCTAGAGTATTACATGACCATCCTAAAACATCTTGAAATCCAACAAATTCCTCTGCAACAACTTTCACCTGTCGCATAGCCTTATCCTATTTATCTAGTATGCTTAACTCTCTCTGTCATGCACTATATCTCTAGAAATCAACTTCTGAAGTATCAATCCATGAACCTCTTCAATAGAAGAAAGATATAAACCTTATAAGCACACTTCTAGAACTACAAGACCTAAAACCACTTTGTGGAGAAATGTGGAGCAAAGACATTTCTCCCAGACACCTCTGCAAACCTCTACGATTCACAGTCTTCATATTGGTGAACACACCTCCCTCTACAAAACAATCTAGCATGCCAAATCCTAAATGTAGCATCTATAAACACCTCTAAACAACATATTTGAACCGCATGAATATTTCTTTAGTATATAAGAAATGTGGAGCAAAACCAGAACACTACCCTGCAACACAGAACATATTTACAACACATTGTTTCCTTTATTATTGAAATTTTCTCAAAAACACTTGGAAGCCAAGCACCAGAAGCATATTATCACCAACTTCAGCACTTCATCATCATTAGAGATAACATCCACTCAAGACCAACTACTCATACTCTTGCAATACTTCTTACACATACAGTTGATGTAGTTGACACCAATGACAACACAATCTTGTTAACATCAATGACAACACCGATTGCACATACTTGCAACAAAGGAAAAGTTTGTTCCAGACAAGATGTAAATCTAGATGTAAATGTTGTAAAGTGATCATTGATATTGGTAGTACATATAATTTAGTTTCAGGGGAGATGGTGACAATACTGAATCTAAAAAGATTGAAACATCGTAATCCCTACAAGATAGCATGGATTCAAAATGAATACAAGGTACTTGTCAGTGAACTATGTTTGGTGAAATTTCATATAGCATCTTATGTTGATGATGTACTGTGTGATATTATGCCAATGGATGTATGTCATATATTATTAGGGAGACCATAGCATTATGATAGAAAGGTAATACATGATGGAAGGAAGAATACTTATACTATAACATCAAATGGGAAGAATATCTTGATACCTTTGGAAGATGAGCCTAAAAGTGAAGTATGCGGGAATGATAGAATCTATTAGGTATATGGAAGGAAATTTTTGGATGGATTGAGACATGAGAATATGTGTTTTGCTTTGATTCCAAAGAAGTGTAGAACCCTAAGTATAGGAAACACCACAAAAAAAGAAGAAGAACCACTACTAGAGGAGATAACTGAATTATTGACAAAGTACCAAGCTATCATATTAGACAATGTGCCTAAAGGATTACCAGCAATCTGGCGTATCATTCATCATATGGACCTTATACCAAGAGCTAGTTTTCCTAACAAAGTGGTACATCAGATGATACTAGCAGAGAAGGGAAAGATGAATAGACAAATACATGAGCTATTGAGGAAAGGATTGATTAGAGAAAGCTTAAGCCCATGTGTGGTACCTATAGTACTAGCACCAAAGAAAGATACAGAATGGAGGATGTGTACAGACTTTAGAGAAAGTGTATATTTCCATTTCCAAGGATGGATGACATCATGGACTATTTGAGTGGATCATTATATTTCACAAAGATAGAATTGAAGAGTGGATACTATCAGATCAGGATCAGAGAAGGAGATGACTAGAAGACTGCATTCAAGACAAATGAGGGATTGTATGAATGATTAGTAATACCTTTTGGATTGATTAATGCACCAAGTACTTTCATGAGGTTGATGAATGAGGTTTTGAAGAAATTATTGGGTAAGTTTGTTATTGTATACTTGGATGATATTATGATTTTCAGTAAGACAAAGAAAGAACATATGTGGCATATTGGACAAGTATTAGAGGTTGAGAGAAGAGAAATTGTTGATAAACATCAAGAAGTGCAGTTTCATGAAGGAAGAATTGGTATATTTGGGAATTGTGATTTCTGCAGAAGGATTGAAGATGGGCCCGAAGAAAGTAAGAGTAATTATTTAATGGCCAATACTTGTGAACATAGGAGAGGTAAGAACATTTCATGGACTAGCAAGTTTCTATCAGAAGTTCATCAAAAATTTCAATATAGTATACACACCAATGACAAAGACAATGAGAGGTGACAGAAAGGATTTTAAGTGGACATTAGGAGAAAATAAGAGTTTTGAAATGTTGAAGCAGAAGGTGACAGAGAAACTAGTATTAGCAGTACCAAATTTTAACAAAGTATTTCGAGTTGATTGTGATGCCAGTGGAAATGCAATAGGAACAGTGTTAAGTCAAGAAGGGAGACCAGTAACATATTTCAATGAGAAGTTTAATAATGCAAAGAGAAGATATTCATTTTATGATCAAGAGTTCTATGTCATAATTCAAGCCTTGAAGAAATGGAGACATTAGTTGTTGCCTAAGGAATTTGTGTTGTACACTAATCTCAAGCTTTACAATATTTGAACAATCAAGGAAAGTTGAATCAGAGACACATGAGATGGGTAGATTTCATGTAAAGTTACACATTTGTATTGAAGCATAGGAGTGGGAAGTCAAACAAAGTTGTAGATGCATTGAGTAGAAGGAATTTGTTGACAGAGACGAGGATAGAAGTCCTAGGATTTAAGGAACTTAAGCATATGTATGAAGAGTATCTTGATTTTGTAGAAGCATGGAAAGCATGTAAGGAACCTGTTGTGATAGATAGAATTAAGTGGTTAGATTATTTCATTCAAGAGGATATGTTGTTCAAACGAAATCATTTATGTATACCTAGGGGTTCAATGAGAGACAATTTGA
Organism: Cunninghamia lanceolata; assembly: GCA_027924645.1. Taxonomy (NCBI): domain Eukaryota; kingdom Viridiplantae; phylum Streptophyta; class Pinopsida; order Cupressales; family Cupressaceae; genus Cunninghamia; species Cunninghamia lanceolata. The sequence continues at coordinate 4,040,907 of BSBN01000236.1, forward strand.
TCAAGGAGAAACATAGTAGTGGATTGGTAGGACATTTTGGGATTGACAAGATAGTAGCATTGGTAGGTAAATGTTACTTTTGGCCTTAGATATATAAGGATGTAAGGAATTTTGTTTAGAGTTGTAGAGTATGTGAAGTTGCAAAAGAAAGTAGTCAGAATACCGATTTGTACAAATCTCTGACAATACCGGAGAGACCTTGGGAAGATATAAGCATGGATTTCATATTAGGTTTGCCAAGAACATAGAGGGGATATGATTCTATATTTGTAGTAGTGGACAAATTTTCAAAAATGGCACATTTCATTCCTTGTAACAAGACAAATGATGTTGTACATGTTGCTGACCTAAAAGAGATGTTGAGATTGCATGGACTACCTAAGAGTATAGTTTCAGACAGGGATACAAGATTCATTGGATATTTTTGGAGGACATTATGTAAGAAGATGAAGACAAACCTAAAGTTCAGTTCAGTATTTCACCCACAGACAAATGAACAAACAGAAGTGGTAGATAGGAGTTTGGGCAACTTGTTGAGATGTTTAGCAGGAGACAAGGTAGGAAACTGGGATCTAATTCTACCACATCAAATTTTGCATAAAATAATTTAGTGAATAGGAGTACAAGGAAGACACCATTTGAGATTGTGACAGGAGTACAACCTAGAGGAGTAGCAGAGCTAAGAGACATCAATATGCAGAATAAGATGAGTGCAGAGGCAGAAAAAATTGTAGGATACATAGAGACACTACATAATCAAGTCAAAAAGAATTTAGAGTAGATGGATAGTAAATATAAGAAGCAAATAGATGAGAAAATGAGACATAAAGAATTTTTAGTTGGAGATGAAGTAATGGTATATCTAAGAAAGGAGATGTTTCCAGTGGGGACATACAACAAGCTGAAGATAAAGAAGTTTGGACTATGTAAGATGGGAGATATTTTGGGCAGATGGGAGATATTTTGGCCCTTCAATGTGAGTAGTCGATTCATCACCTACAACCCTAAATGTAGCAAATATCTAGAAAGGGCAACTAAGATATTTGGGTCTACATTGATGGCATATGAGACAGATTTTCCAGGGCAAAGCTTTTACAACACTTTAAATTTTGAAACCTTGAGTCTTTGTGTCTTCATCATCTCTGAATCCTTTGAAACATCGGCCCCTGCAATGCTACCTTGCCAAATTCATGTATCCTCCCACCTTCAGAATGCCTAAGAATCTCCTTTGAATTCTAATCATAGATGAGTCTGCTTTTAGAATCAACGGCCCTCGCTTTCCCTTTTGACTTTGCATTGAGGCCCAAAGATTCTATCTATGTGACAACTTTCATGACTTCACAAGGAGTCTAGATGATGCTCGAAAAAGGTAAGAGTCTTAGCAAAAATACCACAGTGTCTGATGAAATGCCTTGTCGGCACTTAAGTTCCATCCTCTGCCACATGGATCATTTGCACAAACTTGAGGAGCCTCTCTTGAAATTTCTTGAGAAGGAGCGCCAACAAACCACATGTCCCAAATGAGGCCCTTGGTTTAGTTCCCTCTTCCTTTGCTTTTGAAGACTATGGAAGGCATCAGAGCTGACACATGGCACAATGATCCAAAGATTGGGTCTACCAAAAAAAGAACACAAAAGAAGGGAACTTTGAAGCCCGACGAGCACTTAGCCAATTTTGAAATTATGAACCTGGACACATGGCGAACTGATGCAAATTAGAGGGAAACTTTTCTTTGTTTTGTTTAGAACTTGCACCACGTTGACATGTGGCACACCTTGGAAACTACCCATCATAGCCTTTGAAAAGAAGGAGGAAGAACAAAGGAACAGGCTACGTGTCATCATCTCATAGCCATGCATATAATCTTTCCTGTAAACAAGATTCTTCTATGACACTATGCTACTATTTGATTCTTAATGAACCCACCTCTTCACTTCATCATACAACTGAGTCATCAATCTTATGGCCATAGGCCACGATATACTTTATAGTGTCCTCATTTTGTAGCCTCGTGGTGGGAACATGACATCAGCTTCGACGATCTATTGGCTTGTGATATCCTGCCATGTGGCACCTTCAAGCCCCTAGAAAGACTTAGGACTTAAGAACCTTATAAAGAACATGACTTTGATGGCCAATAAAAGGTAAACATTAGGACTCAGGGTTGGTCACCTCATAACATATAGGACTCAAGGTTATAACTTAAACGATCAGTAACATAGGCTAGACAGTCAATGAAATCTTTCAAAGAACAAAGCGGACTTCAAAGTTGAGTAGGATGGCAAGATGAAAGGGAGAACTCTAAACTCCAAAACTCTAAAAATGCTAAAAACACAAGGAGAACTCAATATTTTTGGGACTTGGTCAATTCTGGGATGTTTTTCCTTACATTTCCAAAATGAAAAACACTTAGAGACTTTATGGATTTGGGCTATTTGGCTGGGAAGCAAAATAGGTCAACATTTTGGTGACTTCTCAGGGTTGTTTTCCTACCTAAACACATGGAAACTACTAGCCTTATCAATCTATTGGGCACAAAGTCAAGTGGCCAGCAACAAGAATAGGGGAGGGCTAATATAAATTAAGCACTACCTCTGGGAACAAAACAAAACAAACCAAGCACGCATTCTCCTAATGAGAATGTAGCAGAGTGCAAGGGCACTTATTGAAAGAAAACTTAAAATAGAAACAAAACTAACCTACTCCTAAACTAACCAACCAGAATTGACCTTAAACAAAGCCACTAACTGGTTCTTGAAAGTAACTTCCCTTTCTCAACAATTTACAATGCTTTAGATTCTTGTAGGTAGTTAACAAGAGGTGGGCAAGGGATGGGCATACAACAAGGTAATGAAATAATTCCCCAGGGACAAAGAAAAACTCACCTATTCACTTGTATTGATTAGAAATGTAACTGCCTGAAAGTGGATAAATGGGTTGATCTAGCCCTATTTGATGATCAACCTCATGCTTTGAAGTAAGCATGATAGGTAGGGACTCTTTTTGATATATCTCCATCTAGGCTAAGTGCCTAATAGGGAACCCCACTGAAATGACATGCAAATCAACAGGGTTGATCTCATGCCTCTGCTCTGATTCTTTCTCATCTTGCTGGTCTGAATGCTCTAGTTCCTGTGAAATAATTTGAGGAATGACTGTCTCCTCAATCTGCTCAAATAGGTCAGAGATTACCTCATATGGAGGCACTGATTTACTATCCAGGTTTGAGAAAAAAACATCAATCTCATCCTAGAAAAGAGCCTCCTCCAAGTCCTCTGTACTCTTCAGTATAGGGCTACACATATGCTCTCCTTCATGGACTAGAACTTCATTGTCATACTAGGCCTCAACCTGTAACAATTTGTCATTATCATCCATGTCCTTATGTTTCTCCAAAACTAATGTTAATATTGGCATTTGCATGCCTTCTTCACATTCAATGTAACCAAGCATTTCCTGAAATAGAGTGGCATCATTGACCTCCTCTAGAGAAACGGGGGCAACCTCTGAAACAATTTCATACCAAAAGCCCTCATCACTTGACTATAACTCCACTGGATTTTTCTCAAGGTGTCTTTGCAACTAGACCTTTTCACCATGCTCCCTTTGCATTTTTCTTTCATTCCTTTTGTTCAAAGAATGGGAAAACTCTTGGAATGAGCCAAAATCTAGAGGACTAAATGAGCTACCTCTGAATCGGTAATAACCCTAATATGTTCAATGCACTACTGCTCTATCAGACTGGGTTTAACTTCATCTTGCGATAGGGCTAAAACTTTTGTTTTAATGGTGCATAAAGGTTCATCATTTGCAAGTGGCTCTTCCCTAGTTGTATATATCTTCCTTCTTAGCTCATCTTTCCAATTAGCTTGAGGTAGACAATAGGTCCACCTTTGAAAATTGAAATAGTATTAGGGAAAGATGCATGAATGTCTTCTTAAATTTCTTGGAGGGGAGAGGATTCATGGAAAAAAAATTCCTGGGAAGTGATAATCTGAGTTCATACATGAATAAGGTCCTGTGGAGGGGAAGAGCTTTTGAAACCTGGGAATTTGTGAAGTCAGGGTTGCTCTGCTATAGGGTGAAAATGTGTAGAAGGGAGGGGTTGCCTAAAGCTAGGAAAAGATGGGACTAATTGGGCTATTTGCCTCATCTATTGTTCTTGAGACGCAACCCTCATAGCAAGGTTTTCTTAAAGAACCATTTCTTGTGCCTCCTGTAGTGGGCCACACTCTATCATTTCTTGAAACTCATCCCACTCCCTCTGCACGTCCATCAATGCCTCCCTCAAATCACCAATGTTTTTGATATTGAGACCATAGTCACACTGAGCTTGACTATACTCTCCTTCTCTTTTCTTATCATCCAAAAGTCTATTAAGCTCTATGATCATGCACATGAGATCTTTGAATGCATCAATATTCACAGGTTCAATATCTTGGAACTGATTAGAAGGGAAACTATGTTGGCTAGGATAAAAAAAGTCTTCTTGGGGTTAATAATAAGCATTATTAGGCTGCCAAGAAGACATAGCAGGGGTGGGTGGGAGGTGAGTATTGTAAGGATAATGATATTCTGATGAAACGGGACAATATGGTGCAAAACTAGATGTATCTTCGGCCTAAAATTGTTGGTATGGAGGCATAAAAATTAGATTATGGCTGGGTGGAGGAGAGTAGCCATAACTCCCATAAAAGCTTGACATTTTGTAGCATCAAAATATCAAATTATTATAGAAAATGTCTGAATAGAGAAAAATAGGTCTACATCTAGAGAAAACTGGATACATACCCAGAAGAGAGTCACCAGGTGATTGAAGATGCTTCTAAAAGCACTTTAAACTAGGAATACCACCAAAATCCTAATCCTTGAAGCTTTTTAGGCACTTGGGGCTATTTCACCAGCAAATTTGATCAGTAGAGTCACCATAGTGTTGGAGAGACTGTCCTAAAAGGCAAGATCCACCAAATAGCACACTAGAACTCTTCAATGTATGATAAGGATCATCAAACTTGGTCCCACCGGGCATGCCAGAAACTGTTGGCACCAAGGTGGGGTTGATTTAAACTAGGTGCTTGCAAAGTGTTTTCATAAGAGAAAATGAACCAAGAACAACACTAGAATCCTTAGTCTAGCTCTCACTCAAAGCAGAGGGTCCCACCGGGCATGCCAGAAACTATTATCAAATAGAAATGTACCCAACTTGGAAAGAGTCTAAGCATTCTAATGACACAATGGGAAGGATATGAAGGCGTGGGACCTTGCAATATGAGATTAGAGCTCCAGAGAAGGTTGGTTCCTCTTTCTAATCTTAATTCTTAGATAAAATAACTAAACCTAGTGCTAATGCTTGCAGGGGAAAAGGGAGAGAGGGATTAAAGCTTAAATTAAAAGGAGGTGATACACCAGGTTTGAATATGGGAACCTTTCCCTCAAAACAACCATGTGTGCATAGACTAAACTTATTGGATTGTTGTGCTCATCGCCCTGATCTCACTCCTAGGTTGCGATCCGTTCAACATTTGGTGCAGGGGGTTAGAATTCCTCTTTTCCCTCATGAAGATGAGCAGTACTGGTGGCTAGATAAGCATGGTTGTTTCTCTGTCAAGTCTGCTTACCATCTGTTGGTTCCTGAGGTGCATAGAAATGAGATCTGGAGGAAAGTTTGGAATCATAAACTTTTACCAAAAATCAATATGTTTTGGTGGGCTGTTGTTCATAACAAAATTCTAACCCATGATAACTTACAGAAGAGGGGTTTTACTCTAGTCAATAGGTGTTGTTTGTGCCTTGAAAAGGAGGAAACTATCTCTCATTTACTTATCCATTGTGATTTTGCCAGAGAAATCTTGAACATAATCTTAAGGAATTTTGGCATTCAGTGGGTTTGTAATTCTGATATTAAGAAAGTCATTACCAGTTGGTGTCCTACCTTTTCTCATCCCTGGCTTATTGAGCTATGGAACCAAACTCTGCCCTATCTTGGTTGGACTTTATGGAAAGAACGTAATCACCAAATTTTTAGGGATACTGCTAGGGACGCCTCTCAGGTTCTTCATTCTCTTGTTAAGACCCTCATGGAAAGTGTCACTAATGCCCACATCAGAATTGCGAAGAAACCTCTTTCTCATGAGGAGGAACAAATTGTGGCTAATTGGAAGATCTTAAATCAAATTCTTGTTCATAATAATTTTAAAATGTTGCAGAGGCTTAACACTAGATGGATTCCCCCGAGGCCTAGTTGGCTCAAACTAAACTTTGATGGGGCTTCTAAGGCGGATGGCAAGGCTAGTGGTGGAGGGATTATAAGGGATGACAAAGGGTGGATGGTTGTTGTCTATGCTGGTCAGTTAGGCTGTCAAAGCAATAATTATGTTGAAGCCACCGCTCTTCTATGGGGGCTAAAGTTGGCTATCTCCCTTGGTATTAGGCATTTGAATAGTCAGGGGGACTCCAAATTGGTTATTGATGCGGTTAATAATGTGTCAACTATTGGTGTTAAGCTGAAAGATATTATTGTGGATATTCAGATTCTTCTGTAGAAGATTCCCATAGTGGATATCTCTCATATTTATAGAGAGGGTAATGGGGTTGCAGATGCCTATGCCAAACGTGGACAACAATTTTTAAATTAGCGTTGTTGGCACCAAGTTAATCACATCCCTTTAAACATAAGGGACCTAATTCAAAAAGAGGTGACGTGTTGCAGATGAGTCAGAATTTTTGGAAAGATAGATCTCTTCATCAGCCTTGTTGGAAGATTCTGACGTGCATCTTGGAGTACGTGATTTTTCATACTTGCTTATTGTCACTTCTGCCTTATTACACCCTCCTGGTAAGATGAGTTGCTTACCTACTAATTATAGAGTCTGCCAAGAAATCATGATCGAGCATGGGAAGAGTAGGCGTCATCTTCATAAGGTAGCTCTCATTAATGATAATGCGTGCAGTTTTATTACCATTATACTTATCCTCGGTCAAGCGGTTAGTGTTACCATGTATACAAACTCTATGAAGCTTTGGGGTTTATGTGCTTTGCTCTGTAAGGCTAACATGGGTGGCGATAGAATCCAAATGGAACCTGTTTCTTGTTGTGAGTTTAAAGACTGGCATTATTGTAAGGAGGGTGGTATCAGTCCTTATTTGGAATGGCTCAATGGGTATGATGAAAACTTGTCTGAACAGTTTGCTAGGTCTTGGCAAAACCAGCATGTCACTGTGGGGGGAATTGGTTTCAAGATTTTTGAAAGTGTTATTGTTATGGCATCTGGTATGTCGACACAGGGGATCAAATTGAGGAGGAAAGCCAAAGTAGTGGACCATTCAAACCAGAAGCTTTTCCTTGGGGACGGTGAAGAACTTGTTCCTTATCAGGGAGGATTTAAATGAGGTAAGCTGCCTGAGCCATGGGATGGGGTGTGTTTTCTCCTTATGAAGTACTTCACTCTGGAGGGGTGCTTCACCAGGTTCTACAGTTATCATCTTCCCCTTCTGAATCACTTTAAATGCAATGCTCATATTAGTTTTCCATTTTATTTATTGTCTTCCCTTGAGCATTCGGTTCTTAGGGTTAGAGCTAAGTTGGCCAAGAAACCTTCCAAGAAACCCATCCTTCTGCATCAGGGTCTCATCCTCTGCCTTTACAATGTCCACCTTGCCCTAGAGCCTTCTAAGCCTATCTAGACTAATAGTGGGGAAATGTCTTCAAACCCTGATGATACTGCTATTTCTGAAGAACCGTGCCCTTCCCCTGTTTCTCCTAAGATGAAAGGGGTTTCTTTTTCTACTACTTACGAGATTCCCATGGTAACCACTACCAACACCTCGATCTCTAAAGTTAGTACAAAGAGCAAGAAGAGGAATATAAAAGATTTCAAAGTAGATACTGTGGGGGCTACCGTGGGGGCCCCTAAAAATCTTTGCAGTACCCCTGTGGGGCAGGGCAGCAAATCTCATCCATCTGCGAAGAATATTAAGGAGGGCTTTTCCTCAGGGATTAGGCGGTCAAGGAGGATTGCTGGAAAACCTGCTCCCAAGGCCAAACTTATTGATTATTCTGAGAGCGCATCTGACAAGTCCACCCAGGGTGATGAGGCTAAGGTTATGGATGTGCAGGAGATTTCTAAGGATGCTGATGGTAAGCATGGGAATAAAGAGGTGGAGGCTATTGGTGGGGATGCTGGTGATTCTGCGGGTAATGCTAGCAAAGTGGGAAAGATGTTCGTGGAGGAAGCCGATGATGAACTGGAGACCGATGCTAGTTATGGGACTGAAATTGCTATTCTGAGGGGCTGTGTTGAGAAGCTGGAATAGACTTTTTCCACTATACTCAGGCATACTATTTTACTTAATATTTTTGTGTTGCAGGATCTTGGGGCTACCGTTGTTGTTGACACTGATGAGAACTCTAAAAAGTTGGATGACTTCATTGAATCCATGGTTAAACAAGGAGAGAATCTTCCTCCTTAGTTCTTGTTTCTTTTATGCTAGTGATACTCTGTTACTTCATATATATTGTCTTTAGTCTGATGTTGTTGTCAATGTTGTTTATGCTGGGTAAGCAGATTATGCTGTAACTGTTTTGAGGCTCTTTTGTGCTGATGCCTCTGGGGTTTCTTTTTATTTTTTTGTAAGGGTTCGACCCCTCATTTTAGCTGCCTTATATTATCAAAAACAATATTCAACAGACCAACATACACAAATCATGAACTGCTTGTAGAGGTAAGAGAAACTAAATGAAATCCAAGAGGAAAGATGCATTCATAGATGGAGATCAAACAAAAAATACACATAGCAAAGAACAATTCATGAGAAGGTAAAAATCTGATGTCTATTCTCAAAGAGGCGTTGTTACAATTGCAAGAGATATGGTTTTTTAGACCAAAATGCCAACCTGAATACATTACATTTCATGCTTTATATAGCATTTGATCCCAATTTGACCTAATTAGGTTACAAAAAATTCACCCCTATGGGCTCTATCAGAAAATATCTCTACCAAAAGGAATATCTATCTACAAGAAATAACTGCAGAAAACATTTGAATCCTGGGCAAATAGGAAATATTTTTCCCCTTAAATGCGAGTAGTCAATTCATCACCTGCTACCCTAAATGTAGCAAATATCTAGAAAGGGTAGTTGAGATATTTGGGTTCGCATTGATGGCATATAAGAGAAAGTTTCCCAAGCAAAGCCTTTACAACACTTTAAATTTTGAAACCTTGAGTCTTTGTGTCTTCATCGGCTCTAAATCGTTTGAAATGTTGGCCCCTAAAATGCTGCCTAGCCAAATTCGTGTATCCTTCCACCTTTGGAATGCTTGAGAGTCTCCTTTGAATTCCAACCATAGATGAGTCTACTTTTAGAATCAACAGTCATCGCTTTCCCTTTTGATTCTACATTGAGGCCCAAAGATTATGTCTATGTGGCAACTTTTGTGACTTCTTGAGGAGTCTAGATGATGCTCGATGAAGGTAAGAGTCTTAGAGAAAATGCCATGATATCTGATGAAATGCCCTACCAGCACTTAAGTTCCATCCCCTTCCAGGTGGAGCATTCATGCAAACTTGAGGAGCCTCTCTTGAAATTTCCTGAGAAGGAGCACCAACACTCCACATGTCCCAGGCGAGACCCTTGGTTTAGTTCCCTTTGCCTTTGCTTTTGAAGACTATGGAAGGCATTAGAGCTGACACGTAGCACAATGACATAGAGATTGGGCCTATCAAAAGAAGAACACGGAAGAAGGGAGCACTTAACACTTAGTCGATTCTAAAATTATGAAATTGAATATGTGGTGGGCCGACGCAAATCAGAAGGAAACTTTTCTTTATTTTGTTTAGAACTTGTACCGCACCGACATGTGGCACATCTTGGAAACTACCTATCGCAACCTTCGAAAAGAAGGAGGAAGAACAAAGGAATAGGTTACGTGTCATCATCTCATAGTTGCGCATAGAATCTTTCCTGCAGACAAGATTCTCCTACAACACTGTGCTACCATTCGATTCTTAACGACCCCACCTCTTCACTTCATCCTTCAACACCTAGTGTGATCTGCTTTATCCAACTGATTCATCGATCTTATGGCCATAGGCCACAATATACTTTACAGTTGTCCTCATTTCATAGCCTCGTGGTGGCAACATGACGTTAGCTTCAGTGGTCTACGAGCTTGTGATATCCTGCCATGTGGAACCTTCGGGCCCCTAGAAAGACTTAGGACTTAATAACCTTATAAAGAACATGACTTTGACTGGCAATAAAAGGTAAACATTAGGACTCGAGGCCGGTCACTTCATGACATGTAGGACTCAAGGTTATAACTTAAACGACCGGTAACCTAGGCTAGACAGTCAACAAAATCTTTCAAAGAACAAAGTAGAGTTCAGAGCCGATTAAGATTGTAAGACGAAAGGGAGAACTCTGAAACTCTGAAAATGCTAAAAACACAAGGAGAGCTCAATATTTCTAGGACTTGGTCAATTTTGGGATGTTTTTCCTTGTATTTCCAAAAGGGAAAACACTTAGAGACTTTATCGATTTTGGTTGTTTGGCTGGGAACAAAAAATAAGTCAACAATTACCACAATAGTAACCAGAGTAGATAAAGAACATCTTGGATAGAAGAGTTGGATGGAGTACCAGAGGCAAGCAGTACAAAGAGTATTTGATTAAGTGGAAAGGAAGACTGGAAGAAGATTCATCATGGATTTCTCAGGCTAAGGTAGACCACCTTGGTTTTCCTCTAGCCCCAATAAAGTGAGGGACTCACTTTTTCAACAACTCCAGGTGTCTAACGAAGGAGCATCCCAAGTTGCAGAGCAATCTTGCATCAACCAAAAATATTTGCATTATTTTATTTTCTTTCATTTCAGTTGTAGTTTAGTAATTTGAAGTTCAGCATTCTACTGCATTTTACCTCATCTTCATATTAGAGCTCATGGAGCATGATTTAGCTTCTGTACCATGTCATCTACATCATACTCAAATTTCAAGAGATTTGGATTTGTCTACAGAATTTTATTGCTATTAGAAGATCATCAGTTTTCACAGAGCAGAGCATTCTGACAGTCAGTTGAGAGGAGAAGGTTGTGGAGCACTTCCATGACTTGCGGACCCAAATGAAACATATCACAAGGAAAATAAGGATTAGATAGACCTTCCTTGAGGTCCGTACCAAGTTTCATTCGTTTGTGGAGCAATACCATATGTTGTAGACTGACCTACATGTTTTCTACATGCTTCATCATTCATTGGAGTTTGTAACCTCTTGTGGTTGATGCAGAGGATTCTATGAGCTTGAAGATGATATATATAGATCTCTTAGATGTATTAGGAAGTCAGTACTTTAGTTAAATAGTTTTAGAAGTTAGATCCTTTCTAGAAGACACTTTAATGCCAAATCTTACATATCTATTGTAACCTAGAAAGTAGGCTTGTGAGCCCTTTGATTGTAGCTTGCATGTTGCCAGCATATAAGCATTGTGATTATCTGATATATTAAGCATTTGAATCTTCCATTTCATTCTATATATGTGTTGTTTCCATTGTGCTTACACTAGCTACATGGTTTGGATAGTCCCTTCTTAGGACCCTCCATCCATGACTACACCAAAATTATTCTCTTCCTCTAAAGGATCTCCATCTTCCTCTTGAGTTACTTTGTTTCTTTCTGGCAAATTTCTTTTCTGCCCTTAAGGCATACTAATGAGCCTCTTCCACTAATATTACTTGAGTCATGTTGAACTCATTTTAGACTGATATATGAGGCCCATTGATGTAACTTACAATATTTTCCTTATCATCTTCTACATGACTTACTTAAATATTGATCTTGTAGAACTCCTCTGTGCAGTCATTGACATTCATCTCTCTATATTTTAAATTTTGTAATTTCTTTAATAAATTCAATGGGTATCCTATTAGTAAAAACTATACCTTTGATTTTGTAGCCATTAGATCCCACAATCAGATCTTCTCTTTTCATCTTCTCTATCTATCTATCTACACAGGATCCCACCATAGGGATGCATGACCCTTTAACTTAGTACTAACAAATTTTACCCTCTTCAAATTTTCTATTGACTCAAAATTAAAATATTTTTCATCTTTGAAATCTAGTCTATGTGCTCATTAGGGCTCATGGTCTTGCTATAACATGGAGTATCCATATTCTATCTATTTAGTATGCTTGGAATAGCTCTCAAGAATGGTTCATTCATGTAGCCTTCCATTCCTCCTTGGCTTGTATGACTTATTCTTCATCTTCACTCACATCTTCAACATTCAAGCCTCTTCTTTATGTTGCTTTTACTGCCTCCAATCTAGCTGTCATTACTCTTAGCATCTCTACCATATCAAATTTCTTTGACCTCTTAGTCTTTCTCTATGATCCATGCCTCCTACTTCATCTCTCTGTAGTTGTAAGATTCCATGCACACCTACAACAAAAATCTAGAGCTTCTCCAAGACAAACTCCTTTAGAAACCTCAACAACTTAGTGAGCTAAACAAATCTAATACCACTTGATGAATTCAAGACCCAAGTGCCTAGTGAAAGGTAGTCAAGGTCTTGCAACCAACCATACAAGTACCAAATTACAAAAATGGAAATGAAACAACACGTCCAAAATATATGGATTTTAGTTGTTCAAATATTTTTTTTTTAATCTCTCAAAAATCATAAGCTTCTAATTATACTGGGTTGTATTCCACCAATAGCTTAGATATCTTAGCTTGTATAGAGACTTCACTATTCACTTTAACTTTCTTAGCCTAGTAGCCTAGTATAGCTTATTTGTAAATCAAAAAAATCAATGAATAAACTTTGTCATTGTCTTTGACAACACTACACTCCACAAAACAATACTTCTCTATGTCTTGCACTTCATCCTTCCCTCCCTTTCTACCTATTAAGGTATTCCTATATAAGTTTTGTGAGTGTAAGTCTCAAGTGGGGGCATGTAGGTAATGGTTGTGGCCCATGTGATAAAAATCCATTAACATGTGATGCTTCTTTTATTGGTTGTAACTATTGCAATCAATGAGTGGTAGCTACATGGCCAAGTTTCAAGAAGGTGTAAGAGTCAAAGGAAGATGTAATTGTGAGTTTTTGAGTCCCTTTATTTAGAAATATTCCCACTAACTACTATGCCACCATGCATATGAATGTGACACTCAACAATCAATATGAGTGTTGCACCCACTTTGTAACTACCAATGGCCAGCCTTAATGCATGTTAAACTTGAGTTGCAATGACTGTAAGAATTGGCTCTAAAGTGAATAAAGGTTGTAACCACTCACTCCCTATTTATTCAACCTTCAACAATTTATTCATCCCCCCACTTAGAATCTACCAAAGTCAATATGTAAGTTGCCACCCTTATTAATTTCATGAATTCTAAATAACTATGGCCAACTTCAAATTGCGCCAAATGGAAGGGGTTTGTTTCAATTTTATTACAAACATACACAAAAACTTCAAGAAGTCAAAATTATGCTACTACATATTTCTTTGGGTGATATAAGATTGCTTGTAGGCCCAGATGCTATTGTATAAAGATTACAGTTACCTGCTTAAGAGACATTTCATTTTTAACCATATGCTCCCTAAATTCTAGAATTTTAACCTTTCCTTGGGAGGTAGGTTTTGCCCCTATATCTAGAGAAGACAATCTTGCCAATACACATGAAGAGGAGACTGTTTAAACATGTGGTTGTTTTTTTGTAAAGTATATCTTTCCACATGCTAAAAATACAGAAGTAAAAATAACTGATTCACATTAACTTTAAAATGAAAGATAAATCTTCTATACAATAATCAAATAATGTTACAATACATCTTACAAATCCACGTGCCATAACCAGGTGTTAGCATAATAAAAAAGTATACAAAGTTACATCTTGAGCACTCATGCCATAAAGTCATCTCAATACAATGATATAGTACAAATGTCATAATTACACAAATAAGATCAATGATACAAATAACCATCCTTAGATGCCATTAACCAACTAGTCTTCTGCAAGCCAAAGGACAAGAACATGGTTCAGTCATTTTTCTGCCAAACCCTGAAGCATACACTTCTATAGAATTCTTCCTACTCGAAGAATACCCAACCCTACATGAAATGCCTAGCAACCTAGAAACAACTGGTGCGAGGGAACACTCGATTCATGCCTGATGCCTATATGAAATCTAACTAGAATGAACATACTCTCACAAATAGGATGTGGTAGAGAAACATAAAAAATACTAGGCATAAAAATTCCATCTATTTCACTGGTACATATAGCTTTGGCCAAAGCATAAAAGCATAACTAGTAGATCTTGAAAAAGAAAATCACCTTCTCTCTTAGTCCACATTTAGCATCCTATCTTAGAAGGTAAGTTCACTCACACACAACGCAAAAATATCTTCTCTCTTTGCAACATAGTAACACCTGCATATTACCTAGAATCATTGTCCAATCTGATGAGGGGGAAAATTATAGAACACACAATAACACAAATTGTACACAGAAAATAAGAATGTTCTTTTATTAATTTAGACAACACATTAGATCGCAAAAACTAAAATCACATCAGAGGACAGATCGTCAACAGGCTGCAACACATTATAGCTTCCCCTATCTCTAGATTTTGGAACCTTCTGCCTTCTGTAACTTCAAGCTAGCTAGAGTTTCTATTTTTTCTACTTTTTCTTGACTCTCTACTTTCTCCCTTTTTTCTTCTACCCAAAAGTGTTCCCATGAATGGTCATAAATAGCCCTCTTTGGTGCCCTACAGCCAAAATTTTGAAATCTATAACTCCCTCCAAAAATAGGTCAACTTTCAGCAGCCATAACTTTTGATCTGAGTGTCTGATTAATGAACCATTTGAACCATTGGAAAGATTGCAGAGTTCTCTATGCGCTAAGAATCTTCTCTACCAATTCCACCCATTTTTGGGGCTGTACGGGGCCTCCAAGTTCCTGAAATCTAACTGAAACTTTTTCAGGGATTTTTTGAGAAATGAGAACTTAAATATCTTTCATCCCACAAATGATCTTTGACTAATTCCTTCACCAAATGTCTTATTTTTCAATTTTGAAGCCTCATATAAATTTTCACTTCCACATGTGTTCAAATGCAAACTTTCCAAAAATAGCAATTGGCTATTTTTAGCAGTTTGGAAAAACTAAAGGTTCTACATCATTATTCAAGTCATTATGGGACCAAAAATATAGATTTTGAAAAGAAGTAAAAACAACATCATCATTTTTTGGGGTGATGCAAGATTGCCCTTACATCACTGGATGCTCCTACATCAGACAACCAGGGTAATTTGAGAAGTGACCTTTTCACATCTCAGGTGTTTGGGGAAAACCCAAACAGTCAACCTCTGCCAATGACAACCAGGAAGAATCTTCAATAGGCCCTCCTTTCCACTTCACCAGATATTCTTCATATTGCCTATTCCAAGTACTTCTTCCCACATGGCTATCCAAGATCTCTTATATCTCCTCCTTTGAAGTAGATGCCAGAATACTCCACTATTCTTCTGTTGGTCCATCCTCTGTTCTACCTTCATCATATTCTTTTAAATCAGCAATGTTGATCCTACTCAGCATCTCTACCTCATATCTATTTCCTAAATCATGTTTCTTCAGGATTCTACATGGCCCAAATTTCTTCATTTTCAATTTATTATATGTCCCAAATGGAAACCTCTCTTTTCTCAAGTGAACCATTACTTCATCTCACACTTGAAATTCTTTATATCTCCTATTCTGATATGGCTTAGTCTTGTATTGAATATTCATCTTATTAATGTCCTTTATCACCTCTTCATGCAAATTCTTCAGGTGTTCTGCAATGTCTTCAGCTTTGGCACTTATTTTTTCTCCCTTGTCCATATTCCTTAACTCTGAAACATTTCTTGGACTATTCCCATATACAATCTGGAATGGTGATTTACCAGTACTCCTATTAACAGAATTGTTGTAAGAAAATTATACCTTCCCTTGGGCTTATCTCCTACTAAGCATCATAGAAGGTTACCCAAACTCCTATTCACCACTTCCATCTATCCATCGGTCTGTGGATGGTATGCAGAACTAAACTTCAAATATGTCTTTAACTTCTTCCATAATGTCCTCCAGAAATAACCAACAAATTTAGTGTATTGATCTAAAACTATGCTCTTAGGTAGACTATGTAGTCTCACCACCTCTCTAAAAAATAATTCTACAATATGAATAGTATCATTAGTCTTCTTACAAGTAATAAAATGAGCCATCTTCGAGAATATGTCCACCACCACAAAAATGGAATCATGTCCTCTCTGTTTCCTTGGTAAACCAAGAACAAAATCCATACTAATATAGTCCCATGGCCTCTTTGGTACAGGTAATGGCTAATATAGCCCTGTATTCTAACTTGTTCCTTTTGTCATCTAACACACTTAGCAACTCTGCACAAATTTCCTCACATCTTGTTACAACTGTGGCCAATAATAATATTCACTAATAATAGCACTGGTCTTATCTCAACCAAAGTGTCTAGCTAATCCCCCACTATGCTTCTCCTTAATCAAGTTATGTCTCATGGAACTCCTCAGAATGCACAATTGGTTTCCTCTAAATAACATGCCATCTTGGATTATGAAATCCAACCATTTTGTTATGTCCAAAGTAATAGGTTCCAAACAAATTTTGTATCCCGCTTAAGGCATTTGCAACTTTGTTTGATCTTCCACTTGTGTTTTAGAATAAAAGTATAAATCTACAAAAACTCAACCCATTTTAAGTGCCTTTGGTTCAACTTCCCTTGACTATTAAGATATTGTAAAGCATGATGATTAGTATATAAAACAAACTCTTTTGGCAACAAATAATGTCTCCATTTCTTCAAAGCCTGAACTATTGCATAAAACTCCTAATCATAAACATAATACTTTTTCTTCACATCATTAAGCTTCTCACTGAAATAGGCAATGGGCTTGCCTTCTTAACTCAAAATAGCTCCTATAGCACTGCCACTAGCATCACAATCCACCTTAAATACCTTATTAAAATATGAAAGTGTCAAAATAGGTTGCTCTATGACTTTCTGCTTCAATGTATCAAAACTCCTAGCTGCTCTTGTAGTCCATTTAAACTCTTTTCTATCTCCTCTCATTGTCTCAGTTAGGGGTGCACAAATGCTACTAAAATTCTTGATAAATTTGTTGAACACACAAGACAACTGAGAGGGTGGGGTGAATCAATTGTATCAAAAATTTAACCAAATTCACAATTACATTCACTTGCATTAACCACTTAGTCTGTTATGAAGATTAAACTTGAAATATAGAAACAATAATTAAACACATCAACACCATGCACACATGAACACAATATGTTTTACGTGGAAAACCCTTAGAAAGGGAAAAACCACAGTGAGTGTTAGCTCACAATATATTGTAGTAATAATACTAAATATCAAAGAGGCTCACTGCCAAGAGGGCTCACTACCCAAAAGAGTGCTCACTGCAAGAAGGGCTCACTGCCAATAGAGTGGCTCATTGCCAGTGGGTGGCTCACTACCGGTGGGTGGCTTAATTCTAGTGGGTGGCTCACTACCAAGGGATGAACTGATATAGTAGAATCTACAGGATGCTTGAGTTCAGTTCCATTGAAGCATAATATATCTCTCATGCTCTGCATTTACAATCACACACCTTATCTTCACATCTTCACACACACACACCTCATTCATGAATTCATTACATATATTTATATAATTCATCAACCTTGGAATGTACATCAAGGTTGGCATTACAATCATCAACCATTGGAATAATCTCCAAGGTCGGCATACATACACAATTTCAAAATATGACTGGACCTAAAAAAACTTGGGAAGGAGATGAATGAAAGAGGAACACTTCATGCCTTAGCTTGGACTCAATTCCATCATCACACACTACCACATGCTTCCTTAAATCAGGAAATTCATCTATAAAGCATGTTGATATCCAAGTCGGCCAAATTGGTGCAATCATCAAAAATGCTTGAACACATGCTTTCAAGATCTTAATTTCAGATTGCAGGTCAAGTACACACATTTAATGTATTTAGGGGACATCCAATAATATCATAGAATCATTTGGAGACTAGAAAATCCAACCACAATAGATCTTAACTCACTTTACTTGAAGATGGATCACAGGCTGCTTTCACTCAAACACTATCAAACTTTGCTAATCAGATACTTTCTTTTCAGAGCACCAAATCATAAATTCTTTGGAATGAAGATATATGAGGACCTTGTAAGCTTAAGTCCAAGACTGCAAGACCAAAGAACAATCTACAGAGGAATGCAAAGCAAAATACTTCCTCCCTGTCACACTACAAACTCTGTCAAGCACAGTCTTCACACTGGTCAATAGAACTTTTTCTGCATAGCGATCTGGACCACCAAATTCTAGATTTAGAATCTTCAAACACATATTTAAAACATATTCAAATCTCATACTCTAGTCTTCAATACAGAGGAAATGTGGAGCAAAACCTTAGACAGTCATCTTGCAAGCCAGAATATTCTGCAATAGGTTGTTTCCACTTGGAGAGGAAATTTTCTCAAAAGTACTTGGAAACTCAATATTACGAACATCCTCTCATCATCTTTAGCACTTATATAAAAAAATACAAAGAAACTAACTCATCTCAATCTAACAACAAAACAAGAGCACAGTTAACACCAATGACAACACAAACATGTTGACATCAATGACAACATCGGTTAGCACATACTTGCAACAATCTCCCCCTTTGTCATTGATGGAAACATATGATATGAAAAAACATCAAGATAAGAATCTTCATTACACACCATCTCCCCATTTCTCTTTACACAATTGAACTCTTTCTCCTAAGTTTTTCACATGATTTATTCTCCCTCTTTGACATTAATGGCAAAGGACATCACATCTCTTCCACTGCACATACTTGCACATTTCTACTCTAATCAAACTAGAATTATTCCTTCACTCCCCCTTACTTCAAAAATCATCTTAGATCACTCCCTGCTCCCCCTGAAGGGTAGCCTCCTAAATCAGTCCACAAGGAAATATTCTTTGACACACATTGGACTAATGCATCTCCTTATGCACCTAGTTCAATGAAGGAGGGGAAATAACCCCTAACTTTTCCTAGAGATACTCAAATGTGTCCTTTGGAAGAGCCTTGGTGAATATATCAGCAACTTGATCCTTTGTACTAAAGCTTTACTACATTCTCTGCAACTTTCTCTCTCAAAAAGTGATACTTAATTGAAATATGTTTTGTCTTTGAATACATCACTGGATTCTTTGAAATGTTTATGGCACTTGTGTTATCACAAAGAATAGGAATTGGCTCCTCATACTCAACTTTGATATCCTTCAAGGTTTGTTTCATCCACAACATTTGAGTGCAGCATGTTACTACAGCAATATATTATGCCTCTGCAGTAGACAAGGAGACCGATTCTTGTTTCTTGTTATGCCAGGATACTACCCTATCTCTAAGGAAGAATTCTCCTCCACTTGTACTTTTCCTTTCATCAACACAACCGACCCAATCTACATATGTATAAGCACTTAGGGAAAAATCATTGTTCTTTGGATACCACAAGCCATGATCTAGAGTGCCTTTCAAGTACCTAAAAATCCTCTTCACTGCCACAACATGTGATTTTCTGGGATCTAATTGAAATCCACCCACAAGACAAACTACATGCATTATATCTAGTCTGGTAGCAGTCAGATAAAGTAGTCCTCTAATCATTGATTTGTACTTGCTCTGATCAGCCTTAGGAGATTCATCATTTTTGCTCAACTTACATCCAGTAATCATTGGAGTGCTCACCATTTTGGAGTCTTCCATTCCAAATTTCTTCAACAATTCTCTAACATACTTTGATTGAGAAATGAAAATACCTTTTTCAGTCTAGTGATTTGCAGACCAAGAAAGAAATTCATCTCACCACACATAGACATTTTAAACTCCTTCTACATCTCATCTGCAAAATTCTTACTCATTCCTTCATTTCCACCAAATATAATATCATCCACATAGACTTCAACAATTAGGATTTGATCTCTACTTGCCTTGATATACAAATTGCTATATGTGGACCCTTTACTAAAACCCTATTGCAGCATATACTTGTCCAGTCTTGCATACCAAGATTTGGGAGCTTGCTTTAATCCATACAAAGCCTTTTTCAACCTGGATAACATATTTGGTTGGTCTGACAATTGGAATCCATCTAGTTGCTCAATGGATACTTTTTCTTCTAATTCACCATTCAGAAAGGTAGATTTCACATCCATCTGATATACCTTGAAATCTTTATGTGCTGCAATAGCCAAAAATAGTATGATTGCTTCCAATCTAGCCACTTGAGAAAAAGTATCCTCGTAGTCTATCCCTTCTACTTGAGAGTAACCTTTACACATAAGTCTTTCCTTGTTCCTCATAAATTATCCAACCTCATTCAATTTGTTCTGAAAAACCCCACTTTTTTCCTATCACATTCTTGTTTGCAGGTCTAGGGACAAGTTCCCAAGTTTTGTTCTTTTCAATCTACATTAATTCTTCTTCCATTTCCTTGACCCAATGTTCATCATTACAAGATTCATTTATTGTCTTAGGTTCCACCTTTGAAATTAAACAGAGATTTACTTGTTCTTCTACAACTCTTCTTCTTGTCAATACACCTTTCTTTTGTCACCAATAATCTGGTCTTTAGAATAATCTCTTTGCACATACTTGGGCATCTTTAGAATTCTTTTAGGAGCATCTTCTTGAATTTCTTCTTCTTTAGGAGCAACTTGTGCTTTAGTTTGAACTTCCTTTTCTTTTCCTTTTTCTACCTTCTTTGTGAGAACAGGTTCATCTGATTCATATCCATCCAATTGAAGATCTTCATCTACCTTCACATTTACACTTTCAATGATCTTTTTCAGTCTTTTGCTATAGCACCAGTAAGCCTTGCTCTTGGTTGAGTAACCGAGGAATATGCCTTCATCACATATAGCATCAAGCTTCTCTAATTCTTCATCTCTTCTGATATAACATTTGCTTCCAAAAACTTTGAAGTATTTGTTTGTAGGAGTCTTACCATACCACAGTTCATAAGGTGTCTTGGTCTCTTTTGCTCAGACCTACACTTTGTTTTGAATATAAATAGCACTGTGTATTGCTTATTTCCAATATACTTCTAGTAGGTCTGCTTCCTTGATCAATGATCTAGTAGCTTCTTGAACAGTTCTATTCTTCCTTTCAACCACTCCATTTTTTTGAGGAGACCGAGGGGCAGACAAATGTCTCTTTATTCCATGTTCTTCACATAAAGCATTGAACTCATTTGAAGTAAATTCACCTCCTCTATCAAACCTTAAGCACTTGATTTTTAAATCCAATTCATTTTCAACCATAACTTTGAAAGTTTTGAACTTATCTAGGGCTTTTGATTTTTCTCTAAGAAAAGTAACCCATGTCATTCTTGAATAATCATCAATAAAAAGCATGAAATACTTGTCACCTTATAGACTTCTGACTCTTGTAGGACCACAAAGGTCTATATGCACCAACTCTAGTAGACTGGAAGAGAATTGTTCATTGCTTTTGAAGGTAGTTTTTGTCATCTTCCCCAATTGACAACCTTTACATGTAATATTGGCAGGCTTCACAATCTTAGGTAGATCTCTTACAATCTGAGTAGTACTTATTTTCACTAGATTATCAAAGTTGATGTGACCCATTCTCCTATGTCATAGCCAACTTTCATTTGTCTTAGCCAACAAACAACAGTTGTCAGTACCTTTCAAGTGATAAACATTACCATGAGTCTTCTTACCAGTAGCAATTATGGTTTCGAGGCTTTTTCTTATCTCACATCCTTTGTCCTTGAACACAAGATTATATCCTTTGTTACACATTTGTCCAACACTTAGAAGGTTATGCTTCAAGCCCTTGACATAAAGAACATCATATGTATTATGCTTGCCATCAAAAGTAATTGATCCTTTTCCACAAATCTTACCAACTGCATCATCACCAAACCTAACAAGTTCTCCATCATACTTTTCAAACTTAACAAACTTATGTTTGTCTCTAGTCAAGTGGTTTGAACATCCACTGTTAATGATCTATTCATCTTTCTTTTAAGCAAGAAATGTAGACAACTCTCTTGAACTTCCATCCTTCACATAGCTAGAAAGGTTAGCATAAATAGGTTCTTCTCTAAGTGCAATAAACAAGAATTCACTACTATTGACATCATCAGAATTAGATTCATCGTTAGTTACACCATCATCATCTCTAACATAGTAACTCTTTCTTACCATCTTTCCTTTACTTTCATTGATTTTCAAAGCTCTGTCAAGACATCTTGAAGCATAGTGACCGATTTTTCCACATTTAAAACATTTGAAGGGTAACTTACCTTTGAACTTTCCTTTGCTACCTCTTTTTATTCTACTTACAAATTTTGCCTCAATTTCTGCAAAATCTTCTTCATCTAATTCCACAACATACTTCTCTGATCTAGTAGCCTTCTCTTCCTTGGCCTTGAAAGTAGTCTCAGTTTTCACAAGAACTTCAAAGGTACCAAATTCTCTTATCTCAAAGGCAGTTATTTTACCAAGCAATTGATCTTTTGAAATTTTGCCTGAATCTAACAATTCTTCAATGGGAGATACCTTGTGACTATAGGACTTTGGAAGAGTTCTGAGTGTTTTATCTACAACATCTTCATCTTCTAACTTTCCACCAAGACCTTATTGCAAGTATGAGGTTAACCAGTGTTGTCATTGATGTCAACATACTCATATTGCATTGGTAAGAAGGATTGGATGAGTTGTGTGCTGAGGTTATTGAGGAAATCAGTCTCAATCAGGAACAGTGAAGAATAGTGATGAGAAGAAGGCAAAAGTACTTAATAGGTTGAGGATCAGAGGTTACAGATTAAAGGGTTTGTAGATATAAGTCTTTAGATGTTCCAGTAAAGATTTTAGAGGTCCGCATGAAGATATGAAGAAGTTGTGATCGATCAAGTAGAACCGGTTCCGAGAGATGCTCCAGAGTGACAGAGTGTTACAAAAAGGTCCGGTGAGATCCGGAAGTGCATTGTCCTATTCTGTGGATTGAAAGGAGTGTTTGGGATGTCCTTGTGATGTGTCATCTTGATTTGTACATAGTTTGGAGGTCTGGAAGTACCTTTTACATTATGACAGTGGCGGTAGACTGTGTTCTTGAAGTTCCAGATGAAGAAGAGAAGAGATTTTGATAAGTAGAGGAAGTGTGGATGTACCTGGTCATTCAGGCAAGCCTGTGAAGGTTCTTGGATCATGTTGAGGTTGTGTTGTTAGTTCGCATTAGTGTTAGAGCCTAGAATTAGAGATATTCTTCCGGATGAAGATGTTCTTGTTCAGACTAGCCGACCGGATTAGTTATTCATCTTGCGAATGTTATTGTGGATGATTGCCAACTTAGATGATTGTTCCTAAGTCGATGCCTTGTATAAATAAAGGTTTGTGAATTCATTTCATAGTGTGTTGTGAAGCGGATGAGTGTGGTGTAGCGAGAAAGTGAAAGGCAGAGCAAGTGTGTCTCGGGCTTAAATGGAACTGATCCAAACATGGCGAAGATGTCAATCTCCAGTTCAAGTTTGTGATTCTTATCACTTTGTAGATAGTGTGTCTCTTTGTAGGTAGTGTACCTCCTTGTGAGCAGTGTGCTCAGGCAGTGAGCCCTGATTGGCATGTGCCTTCCATTTTTCTTATTATTCTAACAGAGAATAATCCTTGGGTTAATCACCTTGTGGTTTTTCCCTTAACTGGGTTTTCCACGTCAAAATCTTGGTGTCTAATGTGTTGATATTTATTTGCTCCGGTGATTATGGTTTATGCTTTATGCTTTCATGAATGGTTAATTGATATGCTGTTAACTAACAAAGAAGAATCAAATGTTTGAAGTGGAAGCAAGTTTTTGCACAACTGATTCACCCCCCCTCTCAGTTGTGTGCCCTAGATCTAACAATTGGTATCAGAGCCAAGTTCCTCTAAAAGAAGCTTAACCACTTGAGGAGATCCAGGATGTCGTCATATAAGAAGGACAGTCCAAAGTTTGATGGAACCAACTTCACTCTTTGGAAAGGCCGCATGAAATGTCACTTGGAGTGTATGGGAAAGGCGTACTTATCCATGGTCACAAAAGCATATAAACCTCCACAAGGTGGTCTGACAACTCTAAATGAAATCACAGATGCTGAAAATAATCTGCGGACCAAAGAAGCTCTTCTAAGCGCTTTGACTGACACAGAACTCTCAAATTTTATTGACCTACCAACTGCTTATGAGATCTGGGTTAAACTGGAACTTCTGCATGAAGGAGATGAGTTTGTTAAGAGTGCAAGGTTGCAAAGTCTCAAAGGGAATTTGAAAGATTGAAGATGAGAGATGATGAAAATATCACTACCTTTATGCCAAGAGTAAATGAGCTGGTGTGTGGGATCAGGAATGCTGGTGGAGTTCTAGATGAAAATGAGATTGTTTGCAAAATTCTCAGATCCCTTCCTACTGCCTACAAAATCAAGGTTGCTGCCATTGATGAATTCAGAGCCCATACAACTGTCACAAGAGAGCAATTGGCTGGCAAATTGGCTACATTTGAAGTGACTGAGTTTGGAGATGATCACCCCAAGACTAAATCTGCATTCAAAGCTAGTGCCTATGTGAAAGGCAAACAGAGATTTGATCTGAGAGATAACTCTTCAAGGAAGCTGTCATGGTATGATCAAGCAAGGAAAGACATGGAAGAGGAAGAAGCAGAAACAGCTCAACTTGAAGCCCACATTGCAAAAAGACTACCAAGAGGATCTGGTAAGTATGAAGGAAAGTTACCTTTCAAATGCTTCAACTACAATAAAATTGGTCATTTTGCTTCAAGATGTCCGGAAAGATCTGCAAGGTCAAATTCTAATAGATAAAGGTTCCAAAAGAATTGTTATTATGTTCATCAAGAAGCTGATAATGAAGGAGTAACAAATGATGAATTAGAGATAGGAGACAAATCCAGAAATGAATGGGTGTTTATTGCCATCAAAGAAGAAGATCCAATATCCATCAATCATAAGGTTGTAGAAAGAGCTCTGGCTGCCCAAGTTGAAAAAAAGGATGATTGGGTTATTGACAGTGGATGCTCTCATCATATGACAGGTGACAAGAAAAAGTTCTTAGATTTGGAAAGGTATGAAGGAGGAATGATAAAGTTTGGTGATAATTCAGCTGGTAGAATCAGAGGAAGAGGAACTATCTCTTTTAATGGAAGAAAAAAAACTGGTAATGTGTTGTATGTTGAAGGTTTGAAGCACAATCTTCTCAGTGTTGGACAGTTGGTGGACAAAGGCTATGATCTCCGATTCAATGATGGAAAATGCAAAATCTTTGAAAGATCTAGAACAGAGATTGCATTCGGTACTCAAACTAAAGGTAATATCTTCCACTTGGTTGGTACTGATAAAAGTTGTCTGCTTGTTCAAATTGATCAGAGCTGGTTATGGCATAGAAGGATGTGTCATGTAAATTTTGATATCATCAGGATAAGCAATATTCAGGCTGTAAGAGATCTTCCAAAATTGGTAAAACCTACAAATGGTTTGTGTAAAGAATGTCAACTAGGTAAACAGAGCAGAGTCTCATTCAAAAGCAAAGATCAGTCCTCTGCCGGATTATTAGAATTAGTTCATATTGATCTATGTGGTCTGACAAGAGTCAAGAGTATGCAAGGTGATAGATACTTCATGTTACTAATTGATGATTATTCCCAGATGATGTGGGTTACCTTTCTGAAAGAGAAATCAGAAGCTTTTGAGAAGTTCAAAATCTTCAAGGCTATGGTAGAGAATCAGATCAGATTGAAACTGAAATGTCTGAAATCTGATAGAGGTGGAGAATTCACATCCGGTGAATTCATAGACTTTTGTGAGAAGCATGGTATAAAGAGACAGTTGTCTGCTCCTAGGACTCCATAGCAGAATGGAGTAGTTGAGAGAAAGAACCGGACCATCCAGGAAGCTACCAGGACAATGATGATGGAAGCAAATGTTCCTCAGATGTTTTGGAGAGAAGCTGTCAGCACTGCAGTCTACACTCTTAATCGAGTTCAAATCAGAAGCAATACCGGTAAGACTCGCTATGAACTTTGGTTTGGCATCACTCCTACTATGAGATATTTTAGAGTATTTAGTAGCAAATGTTACATTAAAAGAGATGAAGATCTAGGAAAGTTTGATGCTAGAAATGATGAAGGAATCTTCTTGGGTTACTCCACTCAAAGTAAAGCATACCAGTGTTACAATAAGAGACTGAGAAAGATGATAGAAAGTACTAATGTAAAATTTGATGAAGGAATTGAGAAGCCCTCAAGATTTTATGAGTATGATGAAGATGATCAAGATGGTGTTCAGGTTCAAGGAGCTCAATCCTCTCTAGAAAATTAGATTCAGACTAATCCAGTAAGTCAGGAAGAAGAGATAGGTCTGAATGAGCCTGATCAAGAAGCAGAAGTACAAGAAACTCCCAAAGTTCCAAGGTATGTAAGACTGAACCACTCTGAAGATCAGATCATAGGTGACAAAAGCAAAGGTGTGCAAACTAGAAGGAATGTTGCTTAAAATCCAGATGAATGTTGTCTGATCTCAAAGATTGAACCTAAGACAATAAATGAGGCCTGCAATGATGAAAATTGGACCAAAGCAATGGAGGAAGAGTTGATGCAAATTGAGAAAAATCACACTTGGGATCTTGTTTCTAGACCTAGTAACAAGAATGTGATTGGAACCAAATGGGTCTTCCGGAACAAACTAAATGAAGATGGTGAAGTAATCAGGAATAAAGCCAGATTAGTCTGCAAAGGCTACTCTTAAATAGAAGGGATTGATTTTGAGGAAACCTTTGCTCTAGTAGCAAGAATTGAAGCAGTCAGACTATTTCTTACATTTTCTGCCTTCAAAGATTTCAAAGTGTATCAGATGGATGTCAAATCTGCTTTCCTAAATGGTGACCTAGAAGAAGAGGTGTACATTGAACAACTGGATGGATTTCAGTTATCAGAGCATGGTGATATGGTCTGCAAATTAAAGAAGGCATTGTATGGTCTAAAGCAAGCTCCAAGAGCATGGTATGAAAGGCTGGATAAACATCTTTTGAAGATTGGTTTCAACAAAGGTACTGCTGATAGTAACCTATATTTCAAAATTGATCATGAAAACATCTTGATTGTTGAAGTATTTGTTCATGATATCATTTTTGGAGGAAGAGACAGTTTGTGTAAAACCTTTGCAAATCAAATGAAAAGTGAGTTTGAAATGTCAATGCTCGGTGAAATGAATTTCTTCTTAGGTCTACAAATTACTCAAACAGAGAAAGGAATCTTTATCTCTCAGACTAAATATGTGAAAGAACTTTTGAAGAAATTTGGAATGGAAGATTCAAAGCCTATGAACACTCCTATGGCTACCGGATGTAAGCTGAGCAAAGATGATAACTCTCCTAAGACAGATCAGACAAAGTATAGATCAATGATTGGTGGATTACTGTATCTCACTCAGACTATACCAGATATAATGCAGGTTGTTGGTCTTGTGGCAAGATTCCATGCTAATCCCAGAGAATCTCATGTCATGGCAATCAAAAGAATTTTTAGGTACTTGAAAGGAACAGTTGAGTATGGCCTATGGTATCCCAGAGATCATGACTTTTCTCTTCATGCATATACAGATGCAGATTGGGTAGGAGATGTGGATGATAGGAAGAGTACAAGTGGAGGAGCATTCTTTTTGGGAAAAAGGTTGGTTTCTTGGCTAAGCAAGAAACAAGAAGCAATATCACTGTCTACAACTGAAGCAAAATACATTGCAGCAACAGGTAGTTGCACTCAAATCTTATGGATGAACTAGATGTTAAGAGACATTAATGTAGAATATGAGGAGCCTATCACAATTTTCTATGATAATTCAAGTGCAATAAATATTTCTAAGAATCCGGTGTTGCATTCTAAGACCAAGCACATATCTATCAAGTTTCACTTTTTGAGAGAGCAAGTGAACAAGGATAAAGTCAGATTGGAGTATGTACCCTCCAAGGATCAGATTACAAATATTTTTACTAAACCTCTTCCCAAGGACTCTTTTGAGTATCTCCGGGAGAAGTTAGGGGTCATGGCCCCTTCGGTGATAAACTAGGATGCACTGATGTGCATCAGTTTGGTGGATATCACAGTCATATCTTGTGATCCGGATTGATGATGGGGAGCTGCTACTAAGGGGGAGCAACTGGTATGATTCTGATGTGTTAGAAGTGCAAGTATGAGCCCTTTGCCATTGATGTCAAAGAGGGAGAGAAGACATGTGAAAACTAAGTGGTTGATGATCAAAGGGAGAGCAATAAAGGAAGAGAAGATATATGAAGAGTTGTTGCTGATAGGGGGAGCTGTGGTAGATAGGAGAAGTTCTTGTCTTGATGGTTTTTCACATCATATGTTGCCATCAATGACAAAGGGGGAGATTGTTGCAAGTATGAGGTTAACCAGTGTTGTCATTGATGTCAACATACTCATATTGCATTGGTAAGAAGGATTGGATGAGTTGTGTGCTGAGGTTATTGAGGAAATCAGTCTCAATCAGGAACAGTGAAGAACAGTGATGAGAAGAAGGCAAAGTGCTCAATAGGTTCAGGATCAGAGGTTGCGGATTAAAGGGTTTGTAGATATAAGTCTTTAGATGTTCCAGTTAAGATTTTAGAGGTCCGCATGAAGATATGAAGAAGTTGAGATTGATCAAGTAGAACCAGTTCCGGGAGATGCTCCGGAGTGACAGAGTGTTACAAAAAGGTCCGGTGAGATCTAGAAGGACATTATCCTATTCTGTTGATTGGAAGGAGTGTTTGGGATGTCCTTGTGATGTGTCATCTTGATTTGTACATAGTTTGGAGGTTTGAAAGTACCTTTTGCATTATGACAGTGACGGTAGACTGTGTTCTTTGAAGTTCCAGATGAAGAAGAGAAGATATTCTGATAAGTAGAGGAAGTGCGGATGTACCTGGTCATTCAGGCAAGCCTGTGAAGGTTATTGGATCATGTTGAGGTTGTGTTGTCGGTCCGCATCAGTGTTAGAGCCTGGAATTAGAGATATTCTTCTGGATGAAGATGTTCTTGTTCAGACTGGCCGACCAGATGAGTTATTCATCTTGCAAATGTTCTTCTGGATAATTGCTGACTTGTGAATGTTATTGTGGATGATTGCCGACTTAGATGATTGTTCCTAAGTTGATGCCTTGTATAAATAAAGGTTTGTGAATTCATTTCGTAGTGTGTTGTGAAGCAGATGAGTGTGGTGTAGCGAGAAAGTGAAAGGCAGAGTAGGTGTGTCTCGGGCTTAAATGGAACTAATCCAAACATGGTGAAGATGTCAATCTCCAGTTCAAGTTTGTGATTCTTATCACTTTGTAGACAGTGTGTCTCTTTGATGGCAGTGTGCCTCCTTGTGAGCAGTGTGCTCGGGCAATGAGCCCTGATTGGCATGTGCCTTCCATTTTTCTTATTCTTCTAACAGAGAATAATCCTTGGGTTAATTACCCTGTGGTTTTTCCCTTAACCGGGTTTTCCACATCAAAATCTTGGTGTCTAATGTGTTGATATTTATCTGCTCTAGTGTTTATGGTTTATGCTTTATGCTTTCATGAATGGTTAATTGATATGCTGTTAACTAACAAAGAAGAATCAAGTGTTTGAAGTGGAAGCAAGTTTTTGCACAACTGATTCACCCCCCTTCTCAGTTGTGTGCCCTAGATCTAACAGACCCTTGATGCTACTGACAACTTCATCAATCTTTTGTATGTAATTTTTTACATTATCATCTTCAGACATTTGCATGGTTTCATATGTGGTCTTTAAATTTTGTGACTTAGCCTTCCTGATAGACGCATCACCTTCATATATATTTTTTAGTTTGTCCCAAATCTCATTAGCAGTTTCCAGATCCACAACTTTTTCCACTTTAGTGTTAGACAGAGCACTTAATAAAGTATTTTTAGCTTTGTGATTAGTCTCATAATCCTTAATCTCTTCATCAAACTTCAGAGCACCTTTAGGTACTTTGTACCTATCTACAACAATCTTCCAAACACTATAACTAATAGAAATAAGATAACTTTGCATTCTTACCTTCTAGTAAGCATAGTTAGATCCATCAAACTGAGGAATGTCCTTCTTGTGTGCCATCCTAGATCTACCTTAAGCTATTAGGCTTTCTTCCAAGGAACCTCGCTCTGATACCAATTGTTGAACACAAATGACAACTAAGAGGGGGGTGAATCAGTTGTATCAAAAATTTAACCAAATTCACAATTACATTCACTGGCATTAACCACTTAAATCTATTATGAAGATAAAACTTGAAATACATAAACAATACTGAAATAAATTACACCATGCACACATGAACACAAGATTTTTTATGTGGAAAACCCTTAGAAAGGAAAAAACCATGGTGAGTATTAGCTCACAATATAATGTAGTAATAATACTGAATATCAAAGAGGCTCACTGCCAAGAGGGCTCACTACCCAAAAGAGTGCTCACTGCAAGAAGGGCTCACTGCCAAAGGATGAACTAATATAGTAGCATCTACAACATGCTTGAGTTTAGTTCTATTGAAGTGCAATATATCTCTCATGCTCTACCTTTACAATCACACACCTTATCTTCACATATTCACACACACACCTCATTCACAACTTCATTACATATATTTATACAATTCATCAACCTTAGAATGTACATCAAGGTCAGAATTACAATCATCAACCATTGGAATAATCTCCAAGGTCGGCATACATACACAATTTCAAAATAGGACTGGACCTAAACAAACTTGTGGAGGAGATGAATGAAAGAGGAACACTTCACACCTTATCTTGGACTCAATTCCATCTTCACACGCTACAAAATGCTTCCTTAAATCAAGAAATTCATCTGTAAAGCATGTTGATATCCAAGTCGGCCAAATTGGTGCAATCATCAAGAACGCTTGAACACACACTTTCAAGATCTCCATTTCATCTTGTGGATCAAGAACATACCTTTAATTCATTTAGGGGACATCCACTAATATCATAGAATAATTTGGAGACTATAAAATCCAACCGCAACAGATCTCAATTCACTTTACTTTAAGATAGATCATAGGCTACTTTCACACAGACACTGTCAAACTCTGCTAATCAGATACTTGTTTTCCTGGTACCAAATCACAAATGATTTGGAATGAAGATATCTATGGACTTTGTAAGCTTAAGTCCAAGAATGCAAGACCAAAGAACAATCTACGGAGGAATGCAGAGCAAAATACTTCCTCCCTGTCACACTACAAACTCTATCAAGCGCAGTCTTCACACTGGTGAATAGAACTTTTTCTACACAGTGATCTAGACCACCAAATTCTATATTTAGCATCTTAAAAAACATCTTTAAAACATATTCAAATCTCATACTCTAGTCTTCAATATAGAAGAAATATGTAGCAAAACCTTAGACAGTTATCCTGCAAGTCAGAATATTCTACAACAGACTGTTTCTACTTGGAGAGGAATTTTTCTCAAAAGCACTTGGAAACACAATATTAGGAACATCCTCTCATCTCTTTAGAACTTATATAAAACAATACAAATCAAATGACTCATCTCAAGCTAACAACAAAACAAGAGCACAGTTGACACCAATGAAAACACAAACATTTTGACATCAATGACAACACCGATTAGCACATACTTGCAACAAATGTTTTTATAAAAACCTACCAAACCATGAAAAGATCATACCTCTATAGAAATCCTTGGGGTAGGCCATTCAATGATAGCCCTCACCTTCTCTAGATCCATTTTAAGACCAGCAGCTGAGACAACAAATCCTAGGTATATCAACTCTTTCTTTGCAAAACTATATTTCTTCATATTAATCAACATCTTCTCCCCCTCAGCTTCTCTAAAACTCTTCTAATATGTATCAAATGCTCTTCCCAAGTCTTAATGAAAATCAAAATTTCATCTAAATAAACAATCAAATTTCTGAAAAACTCTTTCAATACCTCATTCATGAGTTGCATGAAGGTGCTTGATGCATTGGTTAGCCCAAATGGCATGGCTAACCATTCGTACAGGCCCTCCTTAGTCTTAAAGGTTGTCTTACATTCATCTCCTTCTTTGATTTGGATCTAGTGATATCCACTCTTCAGATCAATCTTCATAAAGTACTTAGCTCCACTCAAGCAATCCATAATATCGTCCATCCTTGGCAATGGAAATCTGTACTTGATTATAATTTTGTCGATGGCTCAGGAATCTATACACATTCTCCTCTCTCCATCTTTCTTTAGTGCTAGTACTGCAGGTACCACACATGGACTTAGGCTCTCCCTTATCATTCATTTCCTTAACATCTCATGAACTTGTCTTTTCAGCTCTTCATTTTATGTAGGACTCATTATACGGGATACCTTATTAGAAAAACTGGCTCCAGGTATTAAATCCATTTGGTGACTTATCTTTCTCACCAGTGCTAAACCTTCTAATACATTATTAGAGACAACGTCCTAAAATTCATCCATCATATTTGAGGCTTCTATTGGTACATCTTCACATTTCTCCTAGCTAATCTTAGGAACCAGTACAAAGCAATGACGCTCATTCTTTATACCCTCCAAATATTTCCTACCATCTACCAAGAAGATCATGGAAATACTACGTGTTGCAAGGTGTGCACCCTTGGTCTCCTTGTGTTGTATAGTGTAGTTCTTGGGTTTGTGACAAGGCTTAACCACCTGCCATGGATTCATTAACTCTAGCAGTTGTATCGGGCATTAACAGGTCGTTCTTTTGGTGCAACAGAAACCACCTTTGCAACAATTGGTATCAGAGTATGGGTCACGAGTTTGAACCCCTTTCTTGCACTAGGGGGATTATTGCAAGGTGTGTGCCCTTGGTCTCCTTATGTTGTGCAGTGCAATGCTTAGCTTCGTGATAAGGCTTAACCACCTCCCGTGGATTCATTAACTCTGGCAGTTGTATCGGCCATTAATAGGTCGATCTTTTGGTGCAATGGCAATTGTCTTTGCAACACTACATACCTTTTCTTCCACCTCCTTAAAGGGCTTCAACTTATGATGATCTCCATCCATTGTTAAGGAATAGGTGTTTGCATGGCCATCATGGACAGCGCACCTATTATACTTCCATGGCCTTCCTAATAGAATATGACATGTATCCATCAGTATGATGTCACACAACACCTCATCATGGTAGTCTCCAATCTTGAACTTGACTAAACACTGCTCATTGACCAAAGCTCTATGGTCCTTCTGTAACCATGCAATCCAATATGGATGTGGATGTCTTCTCCTTGTCAACTTCAACTTGTTAACCATCTCCTCTAAAACAAGATTGTTAGTGCTTCCACTATCAATAATAATATCACAACACTTACCTTCACACTTGCACCTTGTGCAGAATAAACTCTTCTTCTGATTTGGTTCTTTCTCCTCATTCAACAAGGTTCTTCTGACAACTAGGGTTTCTCCCCTTTCAACATCTTCAGAATGCTCAAATTGTGCATCTTCATCTACATGTACAACTCTTGGATTACCTTCAGGTCTTCTATTTGTCCTTCCCTAATGTTGTGGAAACTCACATCCTTGATGTCCTTCTCCACACTAGAAATAGGTTCCTTTGAAACCTCCTCTTTCAGGGCCTTGCCTAGGTCAGCCTCTTCCTTTTCCTCTTTATTCACCATTATTTTGGTCATGAGGGTGGTAGGCATTATCTCCTCTTTAATTTTGACTAGTGCCAACTTCTTCACTTTTCTTTTGATCTTCATTTCAGCCTCCATAGGATCTTCCATCAGTCCTTCTGCCTTGACCTCTTCCCATTTTTATTGCTTTCAAATCTTTTATTCAGCTTATCTTCCACCTTCAAAGAAAATTGGTAAGCATCTTCTATGGTGGTCTTTCTGACCAGGCTCAGCTCCTCTTGAATACTTGGCCTCAAGCCATTAATGTAACGGGCTACCTTCTCCTTGTTGGCCTATGCATGGCCTTATAGAACTCTTCGGTATACTCCTTAACAGACTTGTTACCTTACTTCAATCCTTGCAGATTCTTCAACAACTCCAACTCATAGTCCACAGGAATGAACTGCTTCTTTAGTTTATCCACCATCCGATCCCATCTGGTAATCTTTGCTTTTCCTCTTCTATTTCTCTCTAATAGGACCTCCCTCCACCAAATACTGGCATGGCCCTTCAACTTCATTTTTGTAAACTTGACCCGTTCTAGATCCTCCACATCTTCATACTCAAAATATTCCTCTATATCATTTATCTAATCAATAAGCTCTTTTGGATTCAAATCTCCAGAATAGGTAGAAATTTTGATCCTAAGCCTCTTTCTGATCTTCAAAATGGCCCTCAACAACCTAACTTCTGTAGGATCTCCTACACCTTTTTGTTTTTCCTCAGATAGCTCCTCTTCAGTTTCATCTTTGCTTTCTTCTCTTGTTCTTGGCTCAAACCTTCTTCGCAGTTCCTCTTGTAATGCATTGATTTGCCTTTACAGGGCTATAAAATCCTCTTCTGGCAAAGTGTTTCTCCCACCATAGTTTCTTCATGGAGGCATTTTGATCTCTAAATCAAACCCACAATGTCAGGTCCTGGTGCAAATTGCCTCATGATCGACAATCTGTCTACACACTCAAGAACCCTTGCTCTGATACCACTTGATGAGGGGGAAAATTATAGAACACACAATGAAATAGATTGCACATAGAAAATAAGAATGTTCTTTTATTGATTTGGACAACACATTATATCATAGAAACTAAAATCACATCAGAGGATGGATCCTTGATAGGTTGCAACACATTACAACTTCCCCTATCTCTAGATTCTGGAACCTTATGCCTTCTGTAGCTTCAAGACAACTAGGGTTTCTATTTTTCTCATATTTTCTTGACTCTCTACTTTCCTCATTTTTTCCACTACCTAAAAGAGTTCCCACGAATGGTCATAAATAGCCCTTGTTTGCGCCCTCTAGCCAAAATTTTTAAATTTGTACTCCCTCCAAAAATAATTCAACTTCTGGGAGCCATAACTTTTGATCCAGGTGCCTGATTGATGAACCGTTTGAAGCATTGGAAAAATAGTGTAGTGATCTATGCACTAAGAATTTGCTATGCCAATTCTACCCTTTTTTAGGGTTGTACAAGGCCTCTAAGTGCCTCAAATCTGACTTTGAAACTTTTTCAGGGGTTTTTTAGGAAATGAAAACTTTAATATCTTTCAGCCCACAAATGATCTTTGATTGATTCCTTCACCAAAGGTCTTATTTTTCATTTTCAAAGCCTCGTGTAATTTTTTGCTTCCACCCGTGTTCACATGCAAACTTTCCAAAAATAGCAGTTGGTTATTTTTAGCAGTTTGAAAAAACTAAAGGTTCTACTGTTGATATATGTCGGACAACTGAGAGGGGGGGTAAATCAGTTGTCCCAAAAACTTAAACACTTTCTGCAATTGAACATTCATCACTTATCCACAATTATTATGATTTAACAATGAGTGCATGAAATCAAAAACTTAACCACAGATACAACATCAAACACAAGAGACACCGAATTTTATGTGGAAAATCCCAAGGTGGGGGAAAACCATAGAGAGGATTAGGTCTTAATATATATTGCAATCTTGAAATAATGATGTTCAGACTGGTCACTCTATGGACCTAGACATACTGGCTCACTACCATGAAGAACAACTAGGTCTAGTAGGCTCACTGCCTCATCCTAAACCTAGCAAATTACAATAAGGGTTGTTAAACCCTATTAGCGGCTCACTGCCAGGCTCTCTGCCATGATCAACACCTTCTTATGTCTGTGATTGAAGTAAAATAATTACTCTGCTCTGCACTACCTCTATTCTGCTCTTCCTCTTCTTTCCTCTGCCTCTTCTCTACTTCTACTCTGCTCTTCCTCTTCTTTCCTTTGCCTCTTCTCTGCTTCTACTCTGCTCTTCCTCTTCTTTCCTCCGCCTCTTCTCTGATTCTACTCTGCTCTTCCTCTTCTTTCCTCTACCTCTTATCTGCTCTACCTTTTGGACCTTTCTTAATATTTTTTCATTTCCACTCAAGGACACCTTTTCCATGACTCAACTACAAGTATTTATACACTTCATCAGCCTTGGAATGATCATCAAGGTCGGCATCAACCATTGGAACAATCTCCAAGGTCGACATTACAAACATTTACAAAATAGGTCTTAACATATTACAACATTATGCCAAGGAAATGAAATGCAAAACATGCCATGCCTTAGTTAGGACTCAAACACTATCTTCCATGCCACAACACACTTCCACAATCTTCTAGAGATCTCTGTAATCACTGGGATTAACCAAGTCAGCTAAGAGTGGTTACACACTACATTATCTGGGAACAATCTTCAAACACAATCTCAAATCTTTAACGTAGACCAATATCAAGATAAGAACATGATTAGAAGACATCCACAAGCATGTTATAATCATCAAGAGAAACCGCACTAACCTTAACCACTTTATCCATAGGAATCTTCTCACTGGAACACATGAACTTCACTGCCTTCAACTGTCATAAAAGAAAGATCGATTGTGGACCACCAGACCACAAACCATTGCAATTGTAAGCACTTATCATCATCCCAGACTTCCTTCTAGAACCGTAGAGCAAAATACTTTATTACAAAGGAATGCGGAGCATAATACTTTCTTCCTGTCCCAACTGAACTTACATAAAAAGCAAGTTTCACTCTGGTGAACACAACTCACTCAGATCTTCTTGCAGAGGGCTCAAACCTAGAATGTAGCATCCTTAGTCATACCTCTAACTTTCTTCCAATCTACAGATCACAATCTTCAAGCAGAAATAAATGCAGAGTAGTTTACCAAACTGTTCTTTAGCATACAACTCACTATCTGTACTGCACTTCTTTGTAACTCACTTGTTCCTTCCGGAGAGGCTAATTTTCTTAATATCCTCAACATACAAGTCTTCTAAACAAGTAATAGAATAAGATACAGTTGACATCAATGACAACAAAGATATGTTGACATCAATGACAACATCAATTAGGCACATACCTACAACAATCTCCCCCTTTATCATTGATGGCAACATATGATGTGAAAAACTACAACAGCCATCAAGACAAGATTCTCCCCCTCTTTGTTTACACACCTACACTCTTTCTTTCTTCAAAATTCTACCCCTTCATCTTACACATCTATATTCTAAGTTTTTCACATGGAAAAGGGCACATACTTGCACTCTTTTGCTTTGATCTAATCTCTCTTCTGAACTCTCTAACTACTCCCCTTGAGAAGTAGCCCTAAAAAGAATCAATCTAAACCTATGAGCACCTTTGGACTGATGCACTATTGTGCATCTTAGTTTAGAGTAGGAGGGGTGGTAACCCCTAACTTTTCTCTAAGATACTCAAAAGTATCCTTAGGTAGAGGCTTGGTAAAAATGTCTGCAATCTGATCCTTGGTAGAAACATACTCCAACTTGACTTCATTCTCTATCACCTTTTCTCTCAAAAAATGATACCTAATGGATATGTGTTTTGTCCTTGAATGCATCACTGGATTCTTTGATATGTTTATGGCACTTGTGTTGTCACAAAAGATTGCAATGGGATCTTCATACACAATTTTGATGTCCTTCAAAGTATGGTTCATCCATAACACTTGAGTGCAACTGCATGATATTGCAATGTATTTTGCTTTTGCAGTAGACAAGGATATTGAATCACGTTTCTTTCTCAACCAAGATACTAATCTTTTTCTCAAGAAGAATGCACCTCCACTTGTACTTTTTCTATCATCCACATCTCTAGCCCAATCTGCATCAGTATATGCACTGAGAGTAAAGTCACAGTCCTTAGGGTACCACAAACCATAATCTATTGTACCTTTTAAATATCTTAGAATTCTCTTGACTGCCATCACATGTGATTCCTTGGGTTCTGCCTAAAATCTTGCCACAAGACATATTGCATGCATTATGTCAGGTCTGGTTTGAGTCAGACAAAGTAATCCTACAATCATAGATCTATACCTTTTCTGGTCTGCCAAGGGTGAGTTATTATCTTTTCTTAACTTACAACCAGTTATCATAGGTGTGCATACTAGTTTAGAGCCTTCCATACCAAATTTCTTTAACAACTCTTTCACATACTTAGACTGAGAAATGAAGATACCTTTATTTGATTGACTTATTTGCAGACCTTAAAAGAAGTTCATTTATCCAAACATAGACATTTCAAATTCACTTTGCATTTCTCCAGCAAAAACTGAGCACATACCTTCATTGCCTCCAAAAATAATATCATCAACAAAAACTGCAACAATTAGGGTTTATTCATCATTGATCTTGAAGTAGAGATTGTTATTTGTAGTACCTTTACTAAACCCTATCTATATCAGGTACCTATCCAACTATGCATACCATGCCCTGGGAGCTTGTTTTAATCCATAGAAAGCTTTCTTCAATCTGCATACCATGTCACGCTGATCTGATGACTGAAATCCTTCTGGTTGTTCTATATAGACTTCCTCTTCCAACTATCCATTTAAGAAAGAAGACTTCACATCCATTTGATAAACCTTGAAATCTTTGTATGCTATAAAAGCCAAAAACATCCTTATTGCTTCAATCCTTGCCACTAGAGAAAAAGTTTCTTCAAAGTCTATTCCTTCAACTTGAGTGTATCCTTTGCATACAAACCTTGCTTTGTTTCTTACCACTTCACCATTCTCATTCATCTTATTTTTGAAGACCCATTTTGTACCAATTACATTCTTGTTTGTTGGTCTGGGAACAAGATCCCAAGTCTGATTCTTCTCTATCTACATCAATTCCTCTTCCATAGCCTTTATCCAATTCTCATCTTTGCAAGCCTCATCCACAGTTTTAGGTTTAATCTTGGAAATCAAACAAAAAATTACTTGTTCCTCTGCAGCTTTTCTTTTGGTTAAGATCCCTTTGCTCTTATCTCCTATGATTTGATCTTCAGAATGACTGATTCTTACATATCTTGGATTTTTGGTAGTACTTACCGGAACTTGTTCTTCTTCATCTAGGTTGTCTTCATGTTGCACCACTTCTGAAACATATGGATCATCTGACTCATATTCACTTTATTCTAAAGACCTTTCCTTACATTCATCAACTTTAACATTTGCACTTTCAATGATCTTATTCAGCCTCTTATTATAGCACCGGTAGGCCTTGCTCTTGGAGTAACCAAGGAAGATTCCTTCATCACATCTAGCATCAAACTTGCCTAAATATTCATCTCTTTTCATATAACATTTGCTACCAAAAACTTTGAAATATTTCATAGTAGGAACTGTACCATGCCACAATTCATAAGGATTCTTTGAACTATTACCTTTTACTTGAACTCTGTTTAGGATATATACAGTGGTGTGAATTACCTCTCTCCAATATGCTTCCAGAAGATGAGCTTCCTTCACTATGGTTCTAGCAGCTTCTTAAACTGTTCTATTTTTCCTTTCAACAACTCCATTTTGTTGTGGAGTTCTGGGCGCAGATAGTTGTCTCTTTATTCCATGTTCTCAACAAAAGAAATTGAATTCATTTGATGTGAACTCTCCTCCTTTATCAGACCTCAAGCATTTGATTTTCAAATCCATATCATTTTCAACCATTGCCTTAAATGCCTTGAATTTATCTAGAGCTCTAGCTTTCTCTTTCAAAAAGGTGACCCAAGTCATTCTAGAATAATCATCAATGAGCAACATGAAATACATGTCTCCTTACAAACTTCTTACTCTAATAGGTCCACACAAATATGTATGCACTAGCTCAAGTAGTCCTCCAACTGATTGGTCCTTTCTTTTGAAACTTGTTCTTACATGTTTCCCAAATTGACACTCCTTGTAAATAGGATTAGCAGGCTTCACAAGCTTAAGCAAATCTCTAACAACTTGTGTATTATCTTCATAATATTATCAAAATTTATGTGACACAACCTTCTATGCCATAACCAACTCTCATCAGTCTAAGTCAACAAGCAATAGTTATCAGTTCCTTTCAAGTGATAGATATTACCTCTAGTCTTCTTACCAGTTGCAATGACTATTCTGGAGCTTTTCCTAATCTTACATCCATTGTCCTTGAACCTTAAATCATAGCCCTTGTCACACATCTGACCCATACTCAAAAGATTGTGCATTAATCCTTTCACATACAAGACATCTTCAGTATTATGCTTGCCATCAAAAGAAATAGATCCTTTCCCGCAAATCTTACCAGCTGTATCATCTCTAAACCTAACCAGTCCACCATCATATCTTTCCAAACTCACAAACTTACTTTTATCACCAGTCATGTGGTGAGAGAAGCCACTATCAATAACCCATTCATCCTTGTCCTTAATGACCTGAGCAGCCAAAGCACTTTCCACTAGTTTTTCTTCCTTCACACAGTTAGTAGAATTAGTAGACACGGGATCTTCCTTAATAGCAATAAACAAGCATTCATTTATAGAGGAACTAGCATTATCTGGTTCACCATTATCTAATACTCCTTCATCATCATCAAAATCTTCAACATAATAACACTTCTTTTGGGTCCTAGGCCTGTTCTCATATCTTCTTCTATTTCTTTCAATTCTTTCAAGACATCTGGAAGCAAAATGACCTACTTTACCACAGGAAAAACATTTGAAAGGTAATTTGTCTTTATACTTACTAGATCCTCTTTGTAGTTTGTCCATGAAGTTGGCTTCAACTTCATCAAACTCATCATCAGATTCTACCTTGTACTTTTCTGATCTGGAAGTACTTCCAGGGGTACTGGCTTTGAAGGCCGTCTCAACTTTCGATAGAGAATCACCAAACTCTCTCATTTCAAAGGCAGTAAGCTTACCAAGTAGCTGATCCCTGTCAACTATTTTTACTTGAATGAATTCTTCAACTACAGCTACCTTGTGATAGTAGGACTTGCGCAGAGATCTGAGAATTTTCATAGCAACTTCCTTTTCATCGAGAGTTCCACCTATGGCTTTTATCCATGTAACAAGTTCATCAACTCTTTGCATAAAGGCTAATATATTTTCATCATCATTCATCTTCAAACTTTCATATTTCACTTTCAGACTTTGTAACTTGGCTTCCTTCACATAATCATCTCCTTCATACAGATTTTTCAACTTTTTCCATATCTTATTTGTAGTTTCAAGATTCACAACTTTCATCAATATTGAGTCAGTTAATGAGCTTAGAAAAGCATCCTTTTCCTTGATATCTATCTCATATTCTTTGATTTCAACTTCAGTCATCAGACCATTTTGAGGTATGGTGTATTTTGTTTCTGTAGCTTTCCATACTTTGTAACCAAGAGAAAGAAGATGGTTTTTCATCCGAGCCTTCCAAAGAACATAATTCATTCCATCAAAATGTGGCACTTCCTTCTTGTAAGACATTTTGGATCTTCCTCAAGCTGATAAACTTTCTTCAGAGGAACTTGGCTCTGATACCAATTGTTGATATGCGTTGGACAACTGAGAGGAGGGGTGAATCAGTTGTCCCAAAAACTTAAACACTTTCTACAATTAAACATTCATCATTTATCCAAAATTATTATGATTTAACAATGCGTGCATGAAATTAGAAACTTAACCATGGATACAACATCAAACACAAGAGACACTAGATTTTACATGGAAAACCCCAAGGTGGGGAATGTTGAAATTAGGGCAGACAACTGAGAGGGGGGGTGAATCAGTTGTCACAAAACTTTTATCTTTTGCTGCATTTAATCTTCTTTACCACTTATTTACATATTAATGATATAACCTTCAAAGCATGAATCAACAACACATGAGTAGAAACACAATCAACACACATAACACAAGGATTTTTACGTGGAAACCTGGTTAAGGGAAAAACTACGGTGGGGGTTATCCCACAAGATTTATTCTCTATTAAAAGAATAGACAAATGGGAAGGCACTTGCCTTTGGGCGCACTGGCCAGAGCTCACTATTCAAAGGAGGCTCACTGCCTACAAGAGCATTCACAATGTTAACACTAAAAAGTTGAACTAAGAAACAACATCTTCTTCATGCAAGGTTCAGTTCCATTGAAGTGCACAACACCTTTGCTCTACCCCCACTCACTTCCTCGTTACATCCACATCTTTGCTCACCACACCATACTTCCACTATTTCACAATACTTATTTATACATGTCATCAACTTTGGAATGAACATCAAAGTCAGCCAAACAATCATCTATCTAGAACATTCTCCAAGATAGGCATTACAAGAAATTACAACCACAAGACTTGAATTAATATAAAATGCTACATGCGAACCACTCCTCTATCGGCCAAGAATAGCTGGGACTCAAATCTTCCTTGAACAACATGCCATGCTCCATAGAACTTCTCTTAGATCATCTGCAACACACACCAAGCATCCAGTTGGCCAAGACTAGAAAGAACAACAACACTCAAGGAAAATTCTTCAACCAATGCAGACCACCAACATAATAGGCACGCAATCTAGAGACTACCACAAGTACAATGAGATCAACAAGAATAACTGCACCACCTCAAATCACCAAAAACACTTGCATCTTCATCCAGGAACTTAAGAACACTAACTGTTGTGACTGTCACACTAGAAAGATTGCTTGTGGACCTCCAAACCACTAACCACTTGAGTTGAGGATACACACCAACATCCCAAACATAACTCTAGAACCACAGATCATAATATTCCAATGCGGGGCAATCCAAACTAAATTTTTGTCACCCTGTTACCTATGAACAACTGCAAAAATTAGTTCTACTCAGATGGCCATAACTTTACCAATACTTCATGTGAACCTCTCAAATCTTATCTAGAGCAACTTTAGACAGTTCTCTACAAAACCCTTTGGTCCGCAGACTTTGATTTTCATCTCACTAGAGATGCAGAGCAATCTACTTTGTTGAACTACACTGTCTTCATTGTTTCTGACAAAGAGATATGTAACTCACTTGTTTCTTCCAGAGAGGATAATTTTCTCAATATCCTCAACATACAATTCTTCTAAATAGGTAATAGAATAAGATACAGTTGACACCAATGACAACAAGGATATGTTGACATCAATCACAACACCAATTTGGCACATATTTGCAACAATCTCCCCCTTTGCCATTTATGGCAACATATGATGTGAAAAACTATTTCAACCATCAAGACAAGAACTTCTCCCCCTTACAACTGCAACCACTCTCCTCACCGCTCCCCCTTTGACATCAATGGCAAAGGGCACATATTTGTAATCATCTCTCACCCTTTTTGCTTCTTAGACAAGACCAAATTGAACTTAAAACATACTGACTACTCCCCCTAAGTAGCATCCCCTTACCATCAATTTAGATCACAAGATATGACTGTGAGTTCCACTGGACTAATGCACACTAGTTCACCTTAGTTCTGAACAGGAGGAGTAATCACCCCTAGCTTCCCTCTGAGATACTCAAAAGTGTCCTTAGGTAGAGGCTTAGTGAAGATATCCATAATCTGATCCTTTGAAGGAAAAAACTCCAATCTGACTTCATTCTCATTTACCTTCTCTCTCAAGAAGTGAAACTTGATGGATATGTGCTTTGTCTTAGCATGCAACATCAAATTCTTTGAAATGTTTATTGCACTTGAATTATCACAGAAGATTGTAATAGGCTTTTCAAACACAATTCTGATATCCTTCAATATTTGCGTCATCCACAAAACTTGAGTATAATTACTTGCTACTACTATATACTCTGCCTCTATAGTAGATAGAGATATTGCCTCCTGCTTTTTGCTCAACTAAAAAACCAATTTCTTTCCCAAGAAGAATGCACCACCACTAGTACTCTTCCTGTCATCCACATCTCCTACCCAATCAGCATTTGTATATGCATGAAGAGTGAAATCATCACCCATAGATACCATAATCCATAATCAGATGTTCCCTTCAGATATCTAAAAATTATTTTGACTACTGCAACATGAGATTCTCTAGGATCAGCTTGAAATCTAGCAACAAGGCCAACTGCATTCATAATATCAGGTCTCGTATGAGTCAAATAAAGTAGTCCTCCAATCATTGATCTATACCTTTTCTGATCTACCTTAGGGGAATCATCATCTTTACTCAACTTACATCTAGTTATCATAGGAGTACTCACTAGTTTTGAATCCTCCATTCCAAACTTTTTCAACAACTCTTTCACATGCTTAGACTGAGATGTGAAGATGCCCTTATCTGATTGAATAATTTGCAAACCCAAGAAGAAATTTATTTCACCAAACATGGACATCTCAAATTTACTTTGCATCTGATCAGAAATTTTTTTACACATGCTCTCATTTCCACCAAAGATGATATCATCAATAAATACCTCAACAATCAAGATGTGTTCATGATCAATCTTGAAATAAGGATTACTATTAGCAGTGCCTTTGCTAAAACCTAATTTCAGCAGATACTTATCGAATCTTGCATACCAAGCTCTTGGGGCTTGTTTAAGTCCATACAATGCTTTCCTCAACCTACAGATCATATCTCCTTGATCAGACAACTAGAATCCTTCTAGTTGCTCAATGTAGACTTCTTCCAAATCTCCATTTAGCAATGCTGACTTGACATCTATCTAG
The DNA here is from genome assembly GCA_027924645.1 of Cunninghamia lanceolata. NCBI lineage: Eukaryota > Viridiplantae > Streptophyta > Pinopsida > Cupressales > Cupressaceae > Cunninghamia > Cunninghamia lanceolata. Next base: position 4,085,719 of record BSBN01000236.1, read on the forward strand.
TAAACTTTGAAATCTTTGTAAGTAGCAAAGGCAAGAAATAATCTAACTGCTTCGATTCTTGCCACCAAAGCAAAAGTTTCTTCAAAATCAATTCACTCTACCTGAGAATATCCTTTGCACAACAATCTTTCTTTGTTTCTCACAACTTCACCATTTTCATTCAATTTATTTCGGAAGACCCATTTAGTTCTAATTACATTTTTGTTTTCAGGTCTAGGAACAAGATCACAAGTATGATTCTTTTCAATTTGCATTAATTCTTCTTCCATTGCTTTTACCCAACTTTCATCATTACAAGCTTCATTCACTGATTTTGGTTCAATCTTTGAAATTAAACAATACTCCTCTTGTTCTTCAATAATTTTTCTTCTAGTTTGAACACCTTTATTTTTATCTCCTATGATCTGATCTTTAGAATGATTCAACCTTACATACCTGGGAGTTTTGGGATTATCTTGAACTTGTTCCTCAACATTTGTATCGGCTTCTTGAGTCACTGGATTCTCCAGAGCAATCTAAATCTAAGTTTAAGGACTTTCATTTTGATCATATGATTCATATCCAAAAGATTTAGAAGGTCTCTCCTTTCTTTCATCAACCTTGACATTAACACTTTCAACAATCCTTTTCAATCTCTTGTTAAAGCACTAGTATGCCTTGCTTTGGTTAAAATAACCTAGAAATATTCCTTCATCACATCTTGCATCAAACTTGCCTAGATCTCCATCTCTTTTGATATAGCATTTACTACCAAAAACTCTGAAGTATTTCACAGTAGGAGCATTACCAAACCACAATTCATAAGGAGTTTTACCAGTATTACCTTTGATTTGCACCTGGTTAAGAGTGTAGATAGCAGTACTCACAGCCTCTCTCTAATAGACATGTAGAACATTTTCTTCCATCATCATGGTTCTAGTAGCCTCTTGAATAGTCCAGTTCTTCCTCTCCACAACTCCATTCTGCTAAGGAGTCCTAGGAGCAAATAACTATCTTCTTATTCCATGCTTTTCACAAAATGCAATAAACTCATCAAAGTAAAACTCTCCACCTCTGTCAAATCTCAAACACTTTATCTTCACACCAATCTCATTCTCCACCCTAGTCTTGAACACCTTGAATCTGTTAAGAGCCTCTAATTTCTCTCAAGAAAGTAACCCACATCATCTGGAAGTAATCATCAATCAGCAACATAAAGTATATATCTCCTTGCAAACTTCTAACTCTAGAAGGACCACACAAGTTAGTGTGCACAAGTTCCAACAATCCACTTGAAAATTGTTCTTTATTTTTGAATGTAGTTATGCTCTATTTGCCCAATTGACATTCCTTACACATGTTATTAGCAGGTTTCACAAGATTTGGAAGATCTCTCACAGCCTAAGTAGTACTTATCTTAACAATATTATCAAAGTTTACATGACACATTCTCCTATGCCATAACCAACTTTGATCAATCTAAGCAATCAAACAACTTTTACCAGTACCAATTAAATTAAAGATATTACCTCTAGTCTGTGTACCAAATGCAACCAACTTCTACATTTTCCATCCTTGAATCGGAGATCATACCCTTTGTCAACCAACTGTCCAACACTGAGAAGATTATGCTTCAACCCTTCTACATACAAAACATCATTAGTGTTATTCTTACCATCAAGAGAGATGGGTCCTCTGGCATGGATTCTACCAGCTAAATTGTCTCCAAACTTCACAATTCCACCTTTATACCTTTCCATACTTACAAACTTACTCTTATCACCTATCATATGATGAGAACATCCACTATCAATCACCCATTCATCCTTTTCTTCAACCTGAGAAGCCAAGGCACTTTCCACATTCACACAACTAGCAGATTTAGTAGGCACCGGATCTTCTTCTTTGATAGAAATGAACACCCATTCATTTCCATAGGTACTTCCCTTATCAGATTCATCATCTATAACTCCTTCCCCAGTAGCTTCTTGGACATAGTAGCATTTATTCTGAAACCTAGGTCTATTAGGGTTTGGCCTTGAAACCCTCTCTAGACATCTTGAGGCAAAATGACCAATCTTATTGCAAGTAAAACATTTGAAAGGCAACTTTCCTTCATACTTACTGGATCCTCTTGGTAATCTTCTGGCAAAAAGGGCTTCAAGTTCTTCAAGCTCTGATTCATCTTCTTCAAGTTCCTTCCTTGCCTTCTCATATCTGGTAAGTCTTCTTGAAGAGATTTCACCTGGATCAAATCTTTGCTTTCCAGAAACACTGGCCTTAAAAGAAGATTCTAATTTAGGAAGAGAATCACCAAACTCACTCATTTCAAATACTGAAAGCTTGCCAACCAACTGATCCCTTGTAACAGTTGTCATAGTCCTGATCTCCTCAATAGCAACAAATTTTTTCTTGTATGAAGAAGGTAAGGATCTGAGTACCTTGGAAACATTCTTTGATTCTTTCAGTATTCCACCAGCGCTCCTAATACTGCTCACAAGTTCATTCACCTTCTACATATAGGAAGTGATGTTTTCATCTTCACTCATCCTCAAACATTCGTATCTACCCTTCAGGCTCTGTAGCTTAGCACATTTGACATATGTATCACCTTCATACAGAGTTTCCAACTTCTTCCAGATTTCATGAGCAATTTTCAATTCTAAGACATTTGTCATTTCTGTATCAATCAGGGTGCTCAACAATACTTCTTAAGCCTGAATGTTGTTTTCAGCATCTTTGATTTCATCTGGAGTTGAAGGACCATTCTGCAGAGGTTTATACTCATTCTTAGTTATCAATCAATAAGGATCACCCATGCATTGTAAATGACATTCCATGTGATTCTTCTAAAGAGAGTAATTTGTTCCATCAAATCTTAGATTGTCCTTCTTGTATGTCGACATCCTAGATCTCCTCAAGCGATCAAGCTTCTTTTAGAGGAACTAGCTCTGATACCAATAATTGAAATTAGGGCAAACAACTAAGAGGGAGGGTGAATCAGTTGTCACAAAACTTTTATCTTTTAATGCATTTAATCTTCTTTACCACTTATTTATAGATTAATGATATAACCATGAAAGCATGAATCAACAACACATGAGTAGAAACATAATCAATACACATAACACCAAGATTTTTACGTGGAAACCCGGTTAAGGGAAAAACCATGGTGGGGGTTAACCCACAAGATTTATTCTCTTTAAAAAAAAAGAAAAATGGGAAGGAACTTGCCTTTGGGTGCACTACCCAGAGCTCACTACTCAAAGGAGGCTCACTTCCTACAAGAACATTCACAATGTTAACACTGAAAAGTTGAATTGAGAAACATCTTCTTCATGCAAGGTTTAGTTCCATTGAAGTGTACAACACCTCTGCTCTTCCCCCACTCACTTATTCGCTACATCCACATCTTCACTCACCACACTACACTTCCACGACTTCACAATACTTATTTATACATGTCATCAACTTTGGAATGAACATCAAAGTCGGCCAAACAATCATCTATCTGAAACATTCTCCAAGATAGGCATTATAAGAAATTACAACCACAAGACTTGACTTAATAAAAAATGCTACATATGAACCACTCCTCTATTGGCCAAGAATAGATGGGACTCAAATCTTCCTCGAACAACATGCCATGCTCCATAGAACTTCTCTTAGATCATCTACAACACACACCAAGCATCCGATCGGCCAAGATTGGAAAGAATAGCAACACTCAAGGAAAATTCTTCAATCACAAGCTCAATCCTCAATGCAAACCACCAACACAATAGGCACGTGATCCAAAGACAAATACAAGCACAATGAGATCAACAAGAACAACCGCACCACCTCAAATCACCAAAAACACTTGCATCTTCATCCGGGAACTTAAGAACACTAACTATCATGACTGTCACACTAGAAAGATTGCTTGCGGACATCCAAACCACTAACCACTTGAGTTGAGGATACACACCAACATCCCAAACATACCTCTAGAACCACATATCATAATACTCCAATGCAGAGCAATTCGGACTAAATTTCTATCACCCTGTTACCTCTGAACAACTGCAAAACTTGGTTCTACTTAGATGGCCATAACTTCACCAATACTTCATGTAGACCTCTCAAATATTACCTGGATAAACTTTAGATAGTTCTCTACAAAACCCTTTGGTCCATAGACTCTGATCTTCATCTCACTGGAAATGTGGAGCAATCTACTTTGTTGAACTGCATTGTCTTCACTGTTTCTGGCAAAGAGATATGTAACTCACTTGTTTCTTTTGGAGAGGCTAATTTTCTCAATATCCTCAACATACAAGTCTTCTAAATAGGTAATAGAATAAGATACAGTTGACACCAACAACAACAAGGATATGTTGACATCAATGAGAACACCAATTAGGCACATATTTGAAATAGGGAAAAACCACAGAGAGGATTAGCTCTCAATATATATTGCAATCTTGAAATAATGATATTTAGGTTGGTCACTCCGCGGGCCTAAACATATTGGCTCACTACCATGAAGAACAACTAGGTCTTGCAAATTACTATTGTCGATGAGGATTGCACCCTTATGCAAAGCTGTGACACTCTGTAATCCTTCAAAACATGGGGACAAACTTAGGCTGTGGGTGACCTTTAATGAGTTTGAACCTCTAGATTATGGACTGGTTTCCTTAAAATATTCTATTGGAATGTATGATTTTCTATTTTGGAAAAGGGTAAGGAGGACACTATAAGGAAATGAAACTGTAAAATTTGGTGATGCACCTAAAATGGATAGAAAATATGCAATCCGGTTCACAATATAACTCAAAAATTTGACTCACACAATCTAATCTTGGCACAAATATCACAAAAAGTGTTTCTAAGGAAGGCTTGAAAATAGACTTTTAATGAAGGAAAAGGATTTCTCACAACACAAAAAGGATTATTTTCACTAACACAACCTAAGACATGTAATATCACTATGCTTAATACTGCAAGTAAGAGTGAGATAATAATTTTAAAGGTTTTAATGATTAAACACAGTAAAACTTCATCAAATCACTTCATACAATTAGCATCAAATGTAAAGGCAACTATTTGATTTCAAAGAACAAAGGAAATATTGCTAGAGAGACAAAAATGGATCCTGTAACCTGCTGATCTCTATAAAACTGTAAAAATTTGAGCTACAAAACCTTCACCTCTCTCAAAGTGTATAAGAGCAAAAAGGTAAGAACTAGCAAAAGAAAGTTTTGCTTTACAATATATAGCTTTTCTCTCACTAAGAGGCATGCAAAACATGAACTACAGCTAGCTGCCTCTAAAAATAAGTCCTCCAAAGTGATCCATGAGCAAACTAAAAAATCCCCAAAAATAAGGGCTCAAACTGCCACAAATCGAGCAAAAATAGCACCAATTTGGTCCTCTCCATATGCTTAACCAAGAAGTTGACCAAGATCCCTCAAATCACTCCTCAAATCATGCAAAAATCCCCTAGATGGCCTAGTTAACTCAACTTATCAATTTGCATGATTTTGCATTTGCAAAATTGATTTTGAGTAAAAAATAAAGTAATTAAAATAACTACTCTATTATTGGTTACAACTTAACGTTAGGCATGTCCTGATCACTGGGAGATGTCCCCCAAGATTGCAGGCCTCACAGAAGAGAGCCCTAAAGATAAAAGCATAGAAATATATCATGAAAGGAGGAGTCCTTTTTAAGAGAAACTATGAGGGGATATACTTGAGGTGCTTGGAAAAACCAGAAGCAGACAAGGTACTAGCAGAACTGCATGATAAATTTGGGACTGCACATGGATCATCCTTGGCCACCACTCATGCCATCCTCAGGGCATGGTATTATTGGCCCACGATTTTCAAGGACACTGCTGAACACACCAAATGCTGTCATGTGTGTCAAGTTGCTGCAAATAGAGATAAATATGTTGCTCAACCTCTGCAGCTAGTGATGGAGATGCACCCATTTGCTTAATGGGGTATGGACTTCATAGGACCCATCAATCCTCCATCATCCTCAGGCCACAGGTATGTCTTGACTATTACTGACTACTGTACCAGGTGGACTGAAGCTGTCAGTAGTAAAACATGCAATGCTGAGGATGTCATTAAGTTTTTGGAAAGCAACATAGTGACTAGGTATGGAGTTCCATATGCTTTAGTGTGTGATAATGGACCTGCCTTTGCTTCTATAAAACTATCAGGTTGGGCTTTTGACCATCGGGTCATCTTGAAATTCTCCTCCAATTACTATCCCCAAGGGAATGGATTAGCAGAATCCACAAACAAGAACTTGCTTAACATCATAAAGAAGTTGATAAATAAGAACCCAAGGGAATGGGACACTCGGTTGAAATATGCCTTGTGGGTAGATAGAACCAGAAATAAGGCTGCATTAGGAAACTCACCTTTTCACCTAGTATATGGGGTGGATCCCCTCCTCCCTGTTAACCTAAAGATTCCTACACTGCAGTTTGCACAAGAATACCTAGGCATAAATAACAAACAGGAAGTCAGGTTGCTTCAGCTGATGCACCTGGAAGAGAAAAGGAGTCAAGCAATTGACCAATTTGCAAAGCATCAGGCTATTGTCAAATGATGGTTTGACAAGAGAGCCAAAGTCAAAGCCTTTAGGATATCTGATTTAGTCCTGATGTGGGATAAAGCCCATGAGAGGAAAGGAGACCATGGTAAGTTTGACAAATTATGGATAGGTCCCTTCCAAATTTCTGAGATACTAGGAGATAGCACCTACAAGCTCAAGTCCTTAACAGGTGAGGATGTCCCATTGCCAATCAATGGACAGTTCCTCAAGCACTATTTTTAGGCCTGAAGTAGCATCATGACAGTCATGTGTATCATAATGTATATTTGTAGGTTAGTTGTTTGTACAGTCCCCTTGTTTTTGTTTGTTTTGTTTGGTTGCTTTGTTCTCCTCAGCAGGGATCTTTCTTTTGATTTAGAGCATGCAAGAGCAAACTAACAACCACAAAAAATAATAAAAAATTCTGATCATTCAAGTTAATTGTTTGAAATTTATGCATAACTTGTTGTGACTGTCATGAATGTAGAGAGTTGTTTGACTTGTGAAATTTTGTATTCAATAAGAATGGGTTGAGTATTCAAAGAATGTTTCTCACAATGACACACCTAAAATCCTTGGGTTGGTTGAACCTACCACTGTAGATATTAGGTGAAAAATCAAAGGTCACCCTTGCTACCATTACAATTCTCAGCTTAATTTCAGCAAGTGACCACTCCTTGCATCATGATGATGAAATTACAAATGCAACACCTTATGAAGTTATACCAAAAAATATAAAATATAAAGCAATAAAATGGATTTTACTGAAATATTCCACCTCCATAATGGGATGTCAGCATATAAAATATTTCACCTCCATAATGGGATGTTAGCACTAATAAAATATATCCACCTTATATCTCCACCTGCACGCCATCGGGTCAAATCTGCATATCGACCCTCTGTAAGCATTGCGGGTACTCTTTCTTTCCTTCATCTAAAACAAAATCTGAACAACCTCCTTCTAACACATGCAAGTTATCTTTGATAATTAAATGACAGCAAGATGTAATCTTATTTCCCATGCAAATCTCACTTTCATGTATGCAAATAAACATATACAGCAACTTATACATTCCCTTTTTTTTGTTTACAGTAGCATCAAATGTTTCTAACTTTCTCTTCCATTCACAACAAGGTCTAAATCAGCAGTGAATCAGCATTACATACAATATCTGAATGTTTATACTCCAATAACTAACACAGCCATCTCTATGGCAAGTTTCTTAACAATATTTTCAAGAATTTACAAGGCAACTAGGCCACAAGGACCAAGGCTAAAACAGCCACTTCAATACTATATGGGGAACCATTTGAACACCATAATGAGCTTCCAAATAGCTCCACCTCTTCACATAACAACCTGCAACTAAACACAGCAATGAAACAACAAAAAAAAATAGCCATTGAGAAAGGTAAGCTCTCCTCCCTACCGTAGACCCGCAAGTGGGTCACCCCCGAGCTAGGGAGGTAGGAATTTCACACAGGGTCTCATACCACAACCAAATGCAATCACAATAACACGAAATAGAACAAACCCATAGGATTAACATGATACTCAACTCATAAAAATGAGTTTGGTGAGGGTAGGGAATAGACCTCTCAACTTAAAAGGGCTCCCAAAGAAAAGAAAATCTCAACTCCTGGCCTCAAGCCAAAATCCTAGAACACCACAATCCACAAGAATCACAAACCAATTTGCATGGCACTCTTGCCATTCAGGTATCTCCTCCTTAAATGATGATAAGCCCTTGTTACCTTTTGAGTCGCCCTTGTTTATTCAAATATCGGTAATTTTTCTTAAGCAAAAGTCAGTTTACCGTATTGTGTTTTTGGTCATATCTGCGCTTTGTAAATCGACTTTTACTCCTTCAATTTTTACCCGTGTGTCGTCTTTGTATAAAAGGTTTGAACCTTTGGACCCGAAACATTCTCAAAGTTCAAGGTTCAACGGTTCAATATGTCTGAAGTTTCATATAAAGCAAGCTGTCTTACTGTTTGTCTTAAGTGTCTTTATACTTTCGGGTTGAACTTGAACCTTCCGCGCGTACCCTATAAAGAGCTTCAAGGTTCAATGGTTCAACGATTTTAAGGTTCAACACATTGTCTTCCTATGAGTCAGGTCACACAGTTCCCGTGTCTATTAATGTATCGTTCGTTGAACCTCCCACTTGTACTCTGCCGCGGGGTTCAACGGTTCAAGGTTCAATAGTTCACTGTTTATAATTGGCAACCTTTTACCGAAGCCGTGTAACTTTTTGTTGGTCCACATAACCCTTGCGTCGTTGAACCTTCATATTGAACCGCATCTTCATAAGTTCAACGGTTCAAAGTTCAAGTCTCTATTTCGATAAGTCAATCTTTTGCCTGCCTACAAAGTCCAGTTGACATGCTTGAACCATCACATTGAACCATCGCGTTGAACCATGTCCCATAGGTTCAATGGTTCAATAAGTTCGAAGATTTGGCAATTTTGGTCACGTTGGCTCCCGCAGCTTTCTAAGTCAAACTTAGCGGGAGAGTTGGAGGAAATTTTGTCAGAAACCCATCATGAAATAGAAAGCTCTAATTTGGCGGAGACCATGGATAATCATTGTACTTCATGATGGCACATGGACCTTACTTGCTATTAATGAAGAAATCAGAGTTCACGTCTTTTCAAATATTTTTGGCACGTATTGTTCCAAGCAATGATTATTCATTCTGGTAAGCACCATTATTAACCAAGAACAAGCTAATTTTAGCAAGAAAATATACTGTGCATTGCGGAGAAGGATAGCGCTAGAAGTGTAAGGCTCTCATTTTTCAAGTTTTCGTAGTGAATTCAAAAATCCTGAAGGTGAGTCCTGTTTCCCCTATGCTATTCTGAATTCTTATACTGGAAAGAAAAGCCTCCAGAATTTCTATTATTTTCGAAATTTGAAGTGTATTATTATAATCGTCCAAATATGTCTTTGAAATCTACATGTTTAGGAGACGAACATGGCCTTGGTCTCACTTACTCTCACTCAGAATTTGGGGATACTGCTTTAGTTCAATATGACTTAGAGGAATTCATAGGAAGAACTAGAAATCCTGTCCAAACCCCCACCATGAAGAAAATTGTGGACAGTGGTTTAGTTGAAGCCACAGCATTTCCTCAAGCTATATTCTGCCCAGAGTTGGTTCAAGAGTGTATAAACAGATATGATCCCCAACACAGGTGTGTCAGAAAAGCAAACGGGGATGTGTTATTTCACGTTGACAGACAAACCCTCATGTCTGTGATGAAGATACCACCTAAGGAGGCGTATTCTAATCTTGACATTACTTCCTCCAATGGGTATTTCTCAGAAAAGAGACCAACGTACAGAAGTGTAATAGCAAGAAATTGGCTACTAAAATTTCAAAAAGGCGGTTCAAGGCTACCCAGACCCCTTACTAGAGATCATTTAATACAGGAAGCAAGGGATATTGTGGTGTTATTGAACAGATTGAGAGGCAATCAACATGCCTATTACTGGGAAGACTGGATGTACTTTTTTATACAAGTCATCCTTCAGGGTGAACAATACTTGGATTGGGCTGAGATAGTAGCTGACTGTCTGCATCAGAGTTTAAATAATCGTCTTGGTAACAGGGATTTCTTTATGTCTTCTTATCTATTTTACTGTTTAGCATCCACAAGAGATTGGTTTGACCTGCATCATGAGCCTTTAGATGAGAGCAGCAAAATTTATCAATATTACTCACAGTTGCAAAGAAGAAATTGTTACGAAAATTATAAAAGAATTAATGATGTCTTTACTGGAAAAATAACCTATGAACTGGCAGGCAATCCAGGTAAGAGACTGACCAGTGAAGCAATGCAACTGATCAGTATCTACGGCAGCTTTTTCATCTAGTTTTCTGAATTCACTTATATCAGAGTTGGAGGGTTTGATGGTGAACCCCTGAAGTTGCCTAGATATGTATTCAATCGTTTTGTATTGATGGAGGTATGTCGGCAATTGGCACATGTTGATAACAAATTCCCATCAAAAAAGGGTTGTGGTATTGCTTTTCCTATTGAACTTGGGCATTATTCATGCCATTCAAAATCTGATGCCTTAAATCTGGAGGTGAACCTCAAAAGGTTCAATTTTTAATTGTTCACTGCCAGGGTTCAATTCGATAGTAAATGTTTTGTTAAAGATAACCTAGATTCCGGGACAGGGCACTTGCATCTTCCTAAGCTGGAGGATTACTAGGAGGACTGCTCAGATGAGTTCGAAGTGAGGAGAAGGTTATGGTGTAGATTTTCTTTGGGGCAAATAATTACCCTTAATTTAAACATGGACGTTTCTGGAATTTTTGTTGATGATGAACAAGTGGTTGATCCACAATTTGAGAAAATAAAACACTTGCCCATCCCAGAGGTGGACTGGAGCAAGAAAGAAGAGGACAGAATTGAAATTAAAACCCTTCTTGTGATAAGGAGGACTGAAAAATGGTTGAAAGAAAAAAGGCAGGAAGGGCTGCAGAGTAAAACCGTCCAACAATTCTCTTCAGTGGCCGCATCATCACTTCCCATGGTCTCTTCTAATCAACCCCTTGCTATCTGTGGTGCAGGTGCATCCAAGACATCAGCTGAGAAAAGCCTTGCCTCCAAGAGGTCTAGAAGGGTCCTCACAGACATTCTGCCATCCCGTGTTACCATATTGAGGACAAAGGGGAAGAGAAAGAAGCAGACTTCTGAGACAATAATTGTTGACTTAAATTCAGAGGAAGAAGCAGAAGAGCCTATGGGGGACAAAGAGGCAAGCCCAAACAGAACAGAGACAGCTGACACTGGTTCACAGTCAGAGACCTTTCTAGACATCCCTGAGGTGTTGATGATTTCAAATGAACCCTCTTATGGAGAGAAGCCCAGGAAGACAGTCTCGGACCCTGCACCAAAATGGCTAGAAAGCTCTATATCTGACAAAAAGAAGGTGATTCCTTTTGTTCTTCCTCTGGAGGACATGGTAAGTAAATGTCTGGGGAAGACCCCCAAGTCCAAGAGACTTAAAACAATGTCCAGGATAGATGTTGACCCAAGCACTGGTAACTGGATTGCAGAAATAGCCAAGCCAGTGACCGAGGGAGAGGTTCAAGATCCTACAGTGCATGACTTCACTGTGGAGAAGATAGATCTCGGTACTGCCTCCAGAGCTACAGATGTACACCATCTCGAAGCTTCCACTAAAAGAATGGTCAATTGAACGATGAAAGATGAAAAGGACAAAAGAGAGTTAAAACAAGTTCTGCGTGCAATGGCAGAATATATTGAAGCCATTAACAATCCTAACCCACAGCCAATCTCACAAGTCCCCTTGTCTTTCGACCCAAAGTCTCCTATCAATCAAAAAATGTTAGATCAAGTGCATCGAAGCAAAATGGTTTCAAAAACTTTTGACAGTTGGTTAGACAGCATAGAGCAAAAGGGAACTGAATATATTTATGAACTCAAAGGCATATATGATCTGACCACCACTACCATTGAAGATCTTAAAACACAGGTTGCTGTCTAGGCTAAGGATGAAGGTAAGTGGACAAGTGTGATAAATCAAATAGAGGAAGTCCAGAAATATGGACTGGAAAAGTTTTTGGCAGAAAAGAATTTGACTGGAGTGGACGAAGATTTGTTGTACATGAACAAGAAGAATATCGAATGGAGGAACTCCATATCCAGACAAGGGCGCTTTGAACTCTCAAAGCTGATTAAAGAAATAGCAGAATTTACTCAATCACTACAACATGATTTGCAATGTATTGATGTAAAATACTTAAAGGATGACAGAAAGCCTGTGGAGGATGTTGAAGCAGTAGCCCAATCCTTCAGAGACAAAATCCACTTTATTAAAGAAAATGATAATATTCTGATCGAGGATTTCTCCAGGGTTTCCAAAGTCGAATCTCTACTCTATCTCTGCATCGATGCACTCCCTGAGCACAAGGAAAAATTTGGGAGGATGTGAAGGGAAAAGGAGGTCTGGAAATTAAGGATGAAACACATAGGTATACCAAACTTCCCTAAAATTCAGGAGTTCGTGGCTGCCTTTCAGGAGTGGAAAGCCCAGCATACTTCCCAGGCTACTGACAGCAAATCAGGAGATGTTGATTCATCGCCCCAGTCATAACCATGCCAGCTCATTCTTTTTCTGTTCCTCAATTTATGTTATTTCCAGCATCTTTGATCTTTTATAATCAGTTGTTGAAACTAAATCCCGTACGGGTTAGAGTTATGTTAACTCTGGGTTTAATTTGCTCAAGGACTTGGTTAAGATATTCATATATATATGTTTTTCTTTTTAGAGTAGAGGAGACAGAGAGAAGTTAGAAAAAGAGGTGAATTTCAGACATACTGGACTTAACTTTGCATTATATGATGATTGTTTGAGTAAATCTTCATTTGTGAATGAGAAAAGAACAATTGCTGCTTATTTGGATCTGTGCGTCTGAATGTGTGGAATCAGATTTTCTGTGTGAAATCCCCTTTCACTTGGTAATTGCTCTTTATTTGGACAATTTATCATATGTGTTCAGTTCTTTATTGGTTGAACAATTTCCTATGAATGTATTCACATATTCGAAGATATCGAAGCAAAATCTGTATATTCTATCTTGTTGTTGTATAAATTATCGCGTTCATGACATGGCTATGTATGAATGTGAGTCTGCCTTAAGCATTTTTTGGTTAAAAATGCATTTGATTAATTGAATAGGTTAAATTCATTGAAAATCACAAAGGGAGCTGTACCTAAAAATTCAGAGGGGAACTAATTTAAAGGGTTCACCCATTTGTTGTTTAACTCATTTGTTCTTTTAAAGAGGGGTATAGAGTCAGAATAGATTATTTTCAGAAAAAAGACAAATCTGTTAACCAACAGCCCTCAAGGAATAAACACATGTTGTGGGAGAGCCCCCAAGGATTGTTCATCTCCCCTACCCATACAGGTTGAGCATTACCTCCATTGGAGGTGCTCTCACCATAACTCCCAACCCAACATCAAATGCAAAACAACACAATGCAAACAAACTTACAATCAAATTTCAAACATGGAACATCATATAAGCAGAGCAAGAAACAAGTTAAGAGGCCTACCTTCAAGGCCTTGACAATGGAAGTGGAATTGGTGAAGAGATCCAAGCCTTCCCACTTTCTAAATTTTCTCCCACCTTCTCTAACTCCTCAAAGGTAGAAAGGAAAATACAAATTTGCAAAAGTCCCCAAATTGTGAGGAAAAAGACTAGAAGAAAAAGAACCCCAACTCCTCTACAAGAGGAGCTATTATAGGCCATCACTTGGCCTTGAGGGAATGAGAAGGTGACATTTGTCACCATCTTCTCCCTCCTCCATAACCACTTGTAGGAGTGAGAAGGTAAGAGGATGACAAATGTCCTCCTCTCACTCCACCTACATCTCCACCTCACCCACTTGTGCTTCCACACAAGTGGGAGGGGAACAAATGGTGAGTTGGATTCCCACTCACATCTCAAGAAGACAATGGTCTTGAGTGGTGCTCCCACTCACTTGGGAGTTTGGGAGGACTCTTGGAGACCTCCCAAGTCTTCCTTGGGAATGGTTCCCAGAACTTAGGGATGGGAGATGAGTTCTTCCCAAGGCAAGGCCCATCCCTCATCTTCCCTCTTTCCAATTTCGTCACTTTTACTCAACCATGGTTTAGGGTGACCTAAGGTGAGTCAAAACTAGGGTTAGGTGGTCCAAGTTGACCCTAGGCTCATGGTTGACCACGTAGGGTAACTTTTGGGACCCTAGGGTTCATGAAAAGGGTTAGAAATTCACATTTAAATGGCCCAAAAATATAATAAAAAATACCAAGTGGCATAAATCAAACAAAATTTACAACACTAAATATTAATCAAAAATAAGAACAAGGAAGGGTACTAAGGCTAAAAAGGGATAATTAAAATTAAACCAAGCACAATAAATCATCATTCAATTACACACGTGATCCTTATCCCTCTTGGGAACAAATCGGCTTAACAGGGAATAACATGGTGTGAATCCTACCTCCGATTTCCCATGGCTAGGGAACATAAAACCTGCACATCTCGATCAAGTGTCAGTCCTGTCATGAAAAGTCATAGCCGAAGCAACTGAAATTAACTTCACGCAATCGAAATAAACATCAATACATAACTACATATTAAACTGCATTTTCCATCACATGTCAACTAGTTCACATCACATAAATGACTAGAGTCTCATAACAAAATAACATCTAATATAAATCCCATATATCAAACCACAACATATCATCCAATATGATTGAATCAAATCACATGTATCAAATTAGTGGGATAAAACATCAAGTCTGCATAATGAACATAGTCACTAAGGTCTGATAGTGTCATCTACAGAATAGCATAATGATCAAAATATGGGAAGTAAAATAATCGGCCTCACATAGGGTGGGGGGGGGATGGGGTTTGGGGGGGCTGCGGGGGGGGATGTTGTGTGGTTTGTTTTGTTTTTTGTATATTTTTTATTTTTTATTTTTTATTTGTTTTTGTTTTTTTTTGTTATTTTTTTAATTTTAATTTTGATTTTTTTTTTTTTTTTTTTTTTTGTAAATAAAAAGAAAATGCTAAAACATAGAAAAATAAAGGTCTGATGTTTTTTTTTTTTTTTAGTTTTTTTTTACATTTTTGACTTAATTGATTTTTTTTAATTTTATTTTTTTGTAAAAAATATGTGGAAAAAGTAAAAAAAATTTCAAAATTTTTCAAGTAATCTACACTAGAGAAATTATAGGTGATTTCTTACCTCTGAGGCCTTCCAGACTCAACGGTGAGTTTGGTTTGTGCGTAGGATGTCGTTTGTGGAAGTTGATGCTCAAATGTGCTTGGAAACACTTGTATCCTGCAACCAAACTTCTAAGACAAACACTTACAAACAATGTGGATTAGATCATGATGGGCGCCAAAATGTAAATGGGAATATGAGATTGATCAATAAAGATAAATAAACCCAAACATCAATGAAATATGCAAATAACAAGAATAAATAAATGAAGTAAAAACTTACAAACCCTGTTACCCTGCGGCTTCCATTGTTTGCCTATCTTTCTTTGACCTTGATTGTGAAGCCCTCAGAAGCTTTCCTTGCTTGCTTGCTTGTTGAAGATGACAAAGGAAGAATGACGTTGATACTTGTTTGTGTTGAATGTGAGCTTCCAACACATGATAATGGAGGATACTAGAAATAGAGAGAAGAAGAGAAATTTGGGTATAGTTATTGTGCAAGATGAAGTTTTTTTAATTGCTTAGAGAATGGTCTCATTTATAGATTTTCTGAAAAGGGAATGGAGGGTGAGGATCAAAAGATGAGATCAATGGCTCTCATTTTTTGTGAATCTTTAATTCATAATGGATGAATTAAAAATTCTTTTTTTGAGAATAGTGGGTTATGACAATTGAATTTTAAATTTAACTTAGTGGAGGACAAATTGAATTTTTAATTCAATAGTGGAGGACAATTGAATTTTCAATTCAATAGTGGAGGACAATTGAATTTTCAATTCAATAGTGGGGGACAATTGAATTTTCAATTCAATAGTGAAGAATAATGGGGAACAATTGAATTAAGAATTCAATTTTGGATAATAGTGGGGGACAATTGAATTAAGAATTCAATTTTAGATAATAGTGGGGGACAATTGAATTAAGAATTCAATTTTAGATAATAGAGGATATTAGCTATCTAAATATTAAGAATATTTAATTATATGTGCAACATGGTGAGGTGGAAGAGATGAGGTGGAAAGATGAGGTGGATTTTATGAGGTGGATTTAGGATTTGAGACATTAGAAGAATTTAGGGATTTTAATTAAATAAAATGATTTTATTTAATCGTAGGATAATGAACCAATCAAATAAACTTATAATATTTATTTAATTGATAGAAGAAAATATGAATTAAGATAAATATTAGAATATTTACTTAATTCAACCTGAGCCAATTTTAGGTGTCTACAATAATTTTTGAACAATATCCTTTGCGAGAATTTTCAATTGATAGTTCTCTTCTCTGATGTATTGTAATGGGTTTGGTGTTGAAAAACACCTTTTATTTTTACCCAATATAGTCTAGCAACACTTGGATTCACCTGCCCTCTCTTATGGACTAATAGTGCATGTGGCAGAATAGGAATCCAACCCTTTCACTTAACACAAGATCACTTAGACTTTTTCAACTACTTCAGGATCATTTAAAGTTTGAGAGATATATGGTTAGAAAACACTTTAGGCGCACGAACTAATGACTCATTTTCCATGAACGGACATCATACCCCTTAGCATAATAGCGGAACCCAAGGTGAGACTTAAGCAGAACCATGGCTTCTCAAAGAAAGACTTTAGATTATCTACCCAACCAAGAGGCATTTGCAAGTCCGCGTATCTACCATCACATTCTAGAAATAGAGACCCCACGCAAGAGCAAGCGCAGTGAGCAAAAGCAAGAGAAAAAGGAGAACTAATCTAAGCAAAACACCTAACAACTACAGAAAATGAAAGCAGGAAAGAAAACCTACTCTATCAGCAACTAGGATGAGGCATGCCTGCCTGTCAGGCCTGGAAGTAGTGCTTTAGGAATTGGCCATTGACGGGCAATGGGAGCTCCTCATCACTAAGGCTCTTAAGTCGATATGTGTTGTCTCTAAGGATCTCATAGATCTAATATGGGCCCATCCAAAGCTTATCAAACTTACCATGTTCTCCTTTTCTCTCATGGGCTTTATCCCAATATAGGACCAAATCAGAAATACAGAAGGATTTGACTTTGACTCTCTTGTCGAACCATCATTTCACTACACCTTGGTGTTTAGCAAAGTTTTCTACGGCAGTGTCACATTTCTCTTCAATGTGCAGCAACTGGGCTAGTCGGGAGGACAATTGATCATCAGTTTCAAGGTAGTCTTGCATGAATTGTAGTACAGGAATCCTCAAGTGAATAGGAAAGATGGGCTCAACCCCATAAACTAGGTGATAGGTTGACGTGCCCAAGGTAGCTTTGTGTTGGATTCTATCAGCCCATAAGGAAAATTTAAGCTGAGTGTGCCAATCCCTAAGGTTTTTGTGTAACAGTTTCTTAATGATTTCAATCAGATTTTTGTTCATTGATTCAGCTACCCCATTCCCTTGTGGATAATAATTAGATGAGAACTTCAGGGTAAGTCCATAATCAAATGCACAGTTAGAAAAATGCAATGATGAAAAGGCAGGACTGTTATCACAAACTAAAGAAAAAGGACATCCAAACCTGGTGACAATGTGCTTTTCAACAAATTCAATAACTACCTCTGTGGTGCATTGTTTATAAGCTATTGCCTCAGACCATCAGGTGCAGTAGTTAGTAGCGATCAGAATATACATGTGGCCTACAGAGGAGGGTGGATTGATCATACTGATAAAGTCGAGGACCCACTAAGCAAATGGTCGTACCTCCACCACTGGTTGCAAGGGCATGGTGGCGTGTCACTCTCAATGTGCAGTGGTCTGACAGATATGACATGTTCTTACATGTGAGTATGCATCCTTGAACAAGGTAGGCCAATAATATCTAGTACAGAGAATTTGATTAGCAGTTGAGTGCGCTGATCCACGATCTGTCTTGAATTTCTCATGAAAATTGGTCAACACTTGATCTACTTCTAACTTGTCTAAGCATTTCAGATAGATCCCCTCATGATTCTTCTTGTAGAGAACTGATCCTTTTATCATATAACTGTTACTTTTAAGTCTGAGTGCTCTTCTTTGAACTAAATTCAGCTATGGTTAACAACGTTGATTGAGCAGATAAAATATGATATCTCTGTACCATCCATCCTTTGAAATATCCTCTAACAAGTACTACTGAGATACTAAACTTGGCCCTACCTCAGCCATTGTTCTGGTCAGTGCCTGACCTCTTACCAATTTCATGGGCTAAATATCTATATCAAACTCTTGCAAGATAGTGACCCATTTTCCTCTCTGTTCTCCCAATTCACTTTGCATCAACAGTGCTTTAACTACTGCATCTGGGACTATGGGGATTACTTGACTTCTTAGGATGTAGTGACAAAACTTCTTGACTCCCTTGACTAGGGCATAGGTTTGTTTTTCCACATTTGGATATCTTAACTCTACGTCTTTGAATGGAGTACTCATGAATGCGATGGGCCTTTCATCATCAATTGATCTCTTCTGCGTCAACATTGCAGCACAAGTATGCTCGGATGCAAATGAGTAAATCTAAAATGGTAAAGTGTAATCTGGACTTATCAAAATAGGTGCATTGGCTATAGCTTGTTTAATTTCTACAAAGGCAGCCTTAGCCTCTGGAGTACAATCTATTTTAATGTCTTTCTTCAACATGGTATTAAGGGGTTGGACTATCTTAGCAAAACCTATAATGAACTTGCGTAAAAAGTTGATCTTACCGAAATATGACTTGAGTTCCTTTTTACTAGTAGGGGGAGGTATTTTGAGTATTGCTTGGATTCGGTCTGGGTCGATAGATATACCCCACTCAGATATCACATGCCCCAACAACTTCCCTTTAATCAATCCAAAGATACATTTCTTGGGATTGAGTGATATATCATAGTCTCTGCATCGCTGCAACACTTTCCTTAAATCTGCCACATGATCTTCTCACCTCTTTGAGAACACCATGAGGTCGTCCATGTAGATAATAATACACTTTCCAACTAATCCCTTGAAATCAATGTTTATTGCTCGTTGAAAGGTGGCACCAACATTTATTAGACCAAATGGCATTTGACGATATGCATAGATGCCCCATTTGCATGTGAAAGATGTTTTTAATCTATCTTTGTAGTCAACCATTACTTGGTTGTAACCAGAATACCCATCCAAGAAGGACATCATATGGGATCCATTAACAATTTGTAACACTTCATCTAATGATGGCAATGGGTAAATATCTTTCTCAGATACCCGATTCAAATTTTGGAAGTCAACACGCAGTCTGATTTCACCATTTTTCTTTTGGACTGGAACTAGATTCGCTACCCAAGAAGAATGCCTGATAGGGAATATTATTCTTGCTGATAACAGTTTCTGTACTTCTTTGAAAATCAAAGGTTCTAATAGGGCATTCACTGGCCGCTATCTTTGTCTGAATGTCTTTGCTCCTGGCTTCAGTGGGATGGCGTGTGTGATGATTGACGTGTCGTATGTCTTGAGGTCTTCGTAGCTCCATGCTATTACCTCATGGTAATCTCTTAATGCATGCACAATGCCTGTCTTTTCTTCTTCAGTACTAGCCTTCCCAATGAACACATTCTTAATATCTTCTTCTATTCCCAAATTAAATGGATCACAATGCCCTCCAAGAGATTCTCCTTCTTTCCTTTCGGTTCCTAAATTGTCTGAATCAAACAATCTCTCTAGTTCTACCATTCCCCGTGGAATTGTATTTGTTTTCAAATTTAGTACCCCTTCTAAATCCATCTCGGCTAGTTCCATCTCTTCTTCATCTATTCTCTGAGCAGTGAAAACATTAGATGAAGTAAGAAAGTTAATTATGTGTTGGTCACCTTGAAAGACTTGAAATTTTTTTACGTTATCTGGTATAGACAGGGTGGCAACAAATTCAACATAGAATTTCTTCAACCCTACCATGGATGTTGGCTCTATGTACTTGTTGTTTGGGCCAAAGCATCTGCGACATGGTTCTGCCTTCTAGGGATTAGCTGGATATTAAAACTATCAAAGCATTCTATCAAATCCCAGACTCTATTTCGGTACCTGTTTAACCTCTTATCATTACATGAGTATTTCTTCCTCACTTTTTTCACTACTAACTCTAAATCTCCAAACACCTGAAGGATTATTACTTTCTTTTGGAGTGCTAGCAGTAATCCTTACACCAATGCTTCATACTTAGTTATATTGTTTGTGAATAGAAATTGTAGTCTATGTGATGCTAGATATGAGCTTCTAGTAGGACTAATTAGCTCAACACCCGCTCCAGACCCTTGTCTACATATTGATCCATCAAATCTTAGGGTCCATAAGCGAAAATCTTTACTGTTTTCACCCTGTTTTGCCAATTTCTTCTTATCAGGCTGAGGCTAAGGTTCTTCCTTCTTTTCAAAAATTGGTGCCCTTTTTGGGACAATGGGAATTTTTAGTTGTCTCTGCACTTGTTCTACTACCTCTTGACAAAGTTGGGATGTAAACTCATAATGCGATGTATCATGTATGCGACACCAATTGGCTAGTAATAACTCCTCCATCTGAATCTACTTTCCAACGACAGTTTGATCCCTTACAAATTTGGCTACAAAATCATGGAATCCTTTGAATATTCCTGGTTCATCTTCTTCTTCTAAGTCTCCTGAATTTGATTGAACGTAGGCTTCTGTACTTTCTAGTTTTTCTGTAAGTGGAGGATTAGGGAATTTGTGGCAACTTAGCATAAGGATTTCCTCAGTTTGCCCTACATGAGGCAGATAAATGTAGGAGTCAAGGACAACACTGAGAGGGGGGGGTGAATCAGTGTTGTGTGAATTTTCAAATCTTTTTCAAACTTTAACTTGGAGAGCATAAGGAGAGAAAGTAATCATTGAATTGTCAAACACATATGCACATAACTTTGTCAAACACATATGCACATAACTGAGAATGATAAACAAAACTCATGAGTAAAACATACAGCCATAGAGAGATGATTAATATGAATCAAGACACAAGAATTGCACGAGTGGAAAACCCTCCAGGGGTAGAAAAACCACTCCAGAACTGCCTCACTGGCTTATCTGATAAAACATGCCTCACTGGCTACAATATGTATCTAGGAGCACCAACTCCAATACTACATTGATATACCTCACTGGTAAACAAATAGGTCTCACTGGCTAATACAAGGCCTCACTGGCAAACCAAATCACCAACAAATGTAATAAACAAGATCAGAGGGACAATCTGTTTCCATTCAATTCAATATTTAATCTCTGCATAATACAACCTCCATTTGTGATTTCTCCATGTGTATGTCTCCAATCCTGCATCTAATGCTCAAACAATTCATTCCTGCATATTCAATTTCATATTATCTTCTTGCTTAATTCAATCTATATCATTCAAGAGGATGTTATAGAAAAAATCTTCATTCTGTATACAGTTGCACACACTAATTTTTTTAATATACATGTGAAGCCAATAAATATAAGATCCCTATCTGCATTCTGCAAAAACAATTTCATCTTCTCATGACCTTTCATATTCTTCAAATCACAAAACCCTTCAATCTGTTTATCTTCTCTGCATATCTTCAATCTGAAAACAAATTGTTCTCATAAAATAACTTTTTCAATAAAATCTTTAAACTCTTTATCTTCTCCAAAGATAACTATTCATTTTCACCTGCAAAAACATTTTCATCTTCTCCCAAAAAATTCATCTAAAAAAAAATCAAACCCCATTCAAATTCAAATTCTCTTCATATTCTTCTTTCAAAAAAAATTCATCTCTATTTCCCATTGCTCAAAAATCCATCTGCAAAAATAAAATTCTTTTCTTTAAATTTTGTGAAATCTGCCTTCACAAAAAAATCATCTGCATGAAGTCTTCAACCAATTTTATCAATCTGCCAAAAAATCTTCAATGAATTTGATCAACCTGCCCTTTTGAGAAAATAAAATCTCTCTCATATTCATAAAAAAATCATATACAAAAATTACTTTCACCTGTTCATATTCCATCAAAAATATTTCATTTCAATAATAATGCAAAAAAATTTAAAATGGAATATGAAGTCATTCACTTCCTTATTAAGAAAAAATCTCCATAAAAAAATCAACAAAGATTTGCCTTAACATTTCCTTGAAATCTCATTTAAAATACCCTTTTTTTATTATCTCCATTTCCATGATTTTCTCTCCCAAAAAGAAAACTTTCTTAAAAAAAATAAAGGCTCCTCCTTTAGTCTTCAAAGTCACGTGAGAAAGACTAGTAGTAAGCTTTAAAAAGCTTAAATAAAATCTGCCTTAAAAAAAAAATCATATACTCCTTATTTTAAGGCTTTTAAAAACTCTCAACACGCTCCCTTAAAAATCTGCATTAAAAAAATGTTTTTTTTCTTTTAAGAAAATAATTTCCTCAAGTCTTCCATGCCACGGGAGAAAGACTTAAAAATAGGCTTTAAAACTTTTAAAGCTTTTAAAGTTTATGAAAAAACTTTTATAAAATAAACTCCTTAAAGCTTATAAAAAATATTTTAAAAGCCTCATATTCTTAAACAGGAGTATATAAAATAGTTTCTATATTTTTTAAAAAAAACTTTTTGACCTCCATTCAAATATATTCAATGCCCTTCTTTTATATGACTAAAGTCATGGTCTCCAAATATATTTCAATGCTCCCCTTTTAAAAATATGCATCCTTATTACATGCATCAAGCTCCTTATAGTGATATGAAAGTAATCTGTGTCAATATGAACAAATCTGTCATATGAAGCCCAAACACAAAACACAAGGACCACTACTTCTTGATGCCCTGACCAACATCAAAGAATGAATCAAGTAAACTCCTGACAAAGAATGAAGTAAGAACACATTCATGTGAAACCTCTTGTTGAAGCATGAACAACAATGAGAAGACAAACACCATCTCAAATCCTTTTTGACATCAATGACAACCAGTCACCATCAATAAACTCCCAAATCAACTTCGGAAAAGAGGATCACATTGGGCTGGTTATACTTTTTAATCATATGTTTCATCTTGGGTTTTCTTTCAATGCATATCTGGTTTACCAATCGCTTCCATGGCAGCCACATGTGAGAAAAGTCTATTTCCATGTAACCATTCAAAGTTCTAGACTAGTCCCTACTCAAGAGCGTACCATATTGATCCAGGATATCCACCACTTGAATGTCTATATACTGTTGTATCCTTGGATTAGAAGCTAGTTGTATCGATATCCTATTCAACTTGCCTACTACATTCACCTCAGTCTTATCTAGTTGTATCACTTTCCTAGAAGACTTGGCAGGAGTAAGACCCAGCGCTTTACAAACTGATAATGACATTACATTCATAGAAGCACCAGAATCTACTAAATAGTTGTGGAGGTTTCTATTGAATATCCTGAGTGTCAAGAGGAAAGGAGGACTCTCCCTCTTATCTTTGTACAATGTTATCTTTTGCTCAACATTAGTCACATGCACCCGTTCTTTCCCTTTATCAAGGTTATCCTTGGTGACAGTTTCCTTTTGTGCATAGTTAATTTTGATCCCAACACCCATATCTTGAAAGAAAGATGTCCTAACCTCAGGTACTTTAAGTAACTCATAAACAAAAAGCCTAACCTTCATCTTTTTGAGTTCCTCAACAACATACTACCCCATTTTTACTATGTCAGACCATGGAGAGCTTTCAGTAGTGATCCCTTGATATACTGGCTAATGTGCAAATTTTGGGGGCTCAGGATTATTCAAGGCTTTTGGGTCTGGTAGAATCTAATAGTTATTCAGAGGGATGGAGGTTGTAAAAGGACCTTAGGGTTTACTACTTCTCAGGTTGATTGTCATCTTGAAATGGAAATGTATAACTATCAAATTCTAGGGCAGTATCATACCTTTGCGAAGGAACAAGCTCATACCCTATTGGTGGAGTCTCTTGGGTTTTAACATTTTGAATCTCCATCTAGAAGATACTGGATGCGATCTGGAATTCTAGGCAATCTAATTCTGAATGAGCATTTGTGTTATGCAGCTTGCACGAGGTAGACAAGGTTGTTTTTGCTAGCATCACACGGTCAGGAGGTCAGGTATCATTGTTATGATTTTCCAGAGGGGAAGGTACTCCGCCATTGTTGGGTCTTGTGTTCCAAGTCCAGTTTGACCATTGTTGAAAATTCTAATTTTGGTACTATGACTGATTTTGATTTTGAGAATGTTGTTGATTCTGCCCTCTTTGCTGCAGATAGGCATTTTGGTTCTTGAGGTGGGTAACTTCTGCAGTGAGCTTCTTCATCTGCTCAACAATTCCTTGATATCATCTCTATCCCCTTTTGCCTTAGCTACCTCTAAAGATTGTAGGAAAGGCATTTGTGCAGGAGGCATTTCAGCTACTAGGTTGCTTGGATGGATTACTAAAGCTTGTGTTGCAGATGGGTTGGGAATCGGATTCATCACAGGGGTATGGTTGGCTAAGGCTTGATTAATCATAGGTATTTCATTGGGCATGGCTATAGGCGCCATGTGATTCAGTGGACCAGTGGTTGTTTGTCCTAGTTGGGTACTTATGATGACAGCTGTAGAATATGCTTGAGCTAAAGTAGTGGGAATGGGGCCAGCTCTCCTTGCGAACATGGATGTGAGTTTGCCTAGGGTTGCATAGTAAATAGGCAAGGTTGTAACTTCCCCTATAGTGTAGGGATCTCGCAAACGACTTAAAACTTTCTAAAATATGTTGTTGAAGGAACTTATCATCTTGCCTTCACCTTGACAGATTTCCACAAAAGACTGGTAGAAATCAGCTGGGGTGGTGGGCATTCAAAACCTATCCAGAAATGCACTTTTTGAATCTTGCCGTGAGTTTATGGATACTGCAGGGAGGTTAGTAAACCAATAATATGCTCATCCTATAAAGAATAAGGAAACAACTGAAATATCACATCTTTGTATTGTACTTGCAAGATAAACATGTTACTTTCAATGATTTTAATGTGCTCATCTGCAATTCTGTCTGGTTCATTAACCCTGATTTGGAACAGAACTTGTCTAGGTTTTTTGGCATGTCATGATAATCATTGAACCAGAACGGGGATTGATTATTTGCTGCAAAAAAGGCCATGGCTAGTGGTGCAATGATGTTCCTTAGGGTTGATTGAGCTCTTGGTGCCCTTGGTATCCCTTAATCCCTTCTTGTACGCCTAAATTTTGTCAAAGACAGCAGCTCCTCTCTAGCTGAGCTAGACCTAGTATGTCTTTGTCTAGTCCCCAGACTTGCTAATTTTTTAGAGAGGGAAATAGTTCTTGGTGGCCCTCTTTCTAGTGCCAATTCTGTTGATGGGTGTTTTAGCACACAACAACGTAGGTGTGATTGTTGGTTTCACACCTCTCTTGAAAAGTATCCTACCCTAGGTAAGACTACTCCAAGGATAATATAGCTAGGTCTTAGCTTTCTTGGAATTTCTCAGTTGGTATGTTCTAGCTATGCCTACAAGGGATCTTACATGCAATCTACATATTCTTGAGTTGGGACAACAAATACACATAAACCCTTTATGAATTTCAGCTGATAAGACAATGTAAAATGCTCTGAAATTTCTAGTCTAACAATGGTTTTTAAAGAAAATGCAAAAGAGGTTAGGGTTTTAGAGAAATCCTAAGTGACATTCACAATGTATGGGTTACTTTAGGTAGATAGACACTCTAAAATTTAACCAATTTTCTGAGTTACCAAACTGAAAACCAATGTTACAGTACTATAGAAAATTATGCCATCTTCAATGGAAATCGACAGATTTTTAGATTACATTCATTTGTTAAGTACCCAATAAACGGTGCAATTTAACTTGTGAAATGCAATTGAACTTTAGTATAATGATCAGCCCAGACTAACTTTGCACAACTATCTACCATCAACAAATAACTAAAAGTATGGACTTAGAGTATTTATCAGATACTTCAGCAAACCATGAACATTATAAAAGCACAACTAACTAATTATGGGAGAGCAAGAAGCGAACCATGAAAACCAAATAAGAAACACAATACACAAATTCTTAGAAACACTGCAAAAACTTGCTTTGCATTACTTCAAATGGCAAAATGTCAATAATTCGGCATCAAATTCTCTCTTACAAATAGTGGAAATGGTAGCCCTTTATATAGGAAAGCGGCATACCAAGTTTTTCAATGAACGGTGGAGATTAACTCAACACTGACGGTCCAGATTACATCAATAAATGCACAAATAATAGCTCATATCAAATCCTGGATTACATTTTGCCTTTTATGAAAAAGATGAAAAATAGCCCCTAGATATATTGAATTCAGTCAATTTAACTACCCAACTCAATATATTAATAGAAAAGATCATTTTTAAAGCATAAAAGAGACAAAGTAGAGTCACATGCTGTCCCAAATATAGCAATTTACAATTATGACAGGATTACATTCCAGAATATTCAAAAAACATCAAGGTTCTTCGTCCAAGTTGATTTTGTCTTCTTTAGCTAGCTAATTATGGTAGTTGAGCCATGCTTCAAGTGCTGGATTAATCTCCAAGGGATCTAGATTCTTCAGATGGTTGACCCGATATTCAAACATCTCCATCTTGTGACTGAATCTGCTGTATATCTTCTCTATTTCTACCCCAGCCTTGTGGAATGCCTTGAATTTAGCCTTGAGGTCGCTAACCTTATCCAATCTATCCTCCATAGCGAGCTCAGTATTCTCAAAAATGACCTTATATAATTTGCCTTTGCATTTTTCAACATCATAAGGTGCCTAGTCATTATAGGCTTCCTCTAGGCAATCTCTTAGAGAATCATTAATATCATATATGAGTGACCGAAGTTCATCATCCACTGGCTTATAAGCCTCTTTTATGTTTTCAATAGTTTCTTTTCTCAAATTCAACAGTTGATACCACTCGATAGCCTTAGACAACTTGTCTCCAGTTAGAATATTCTCAACTACCAAAGTTTGCGTCGACAAATCTCTAATGCTCTTTATCTGGGGAAACATGTGGGAGTAATATTCATTGAAAGAATCACATTCCTCACGTATATCCTTCAATTTCTCATGAAGCTCAACCAACTTATTGTGTGCTTGGGCAAAAGCATCAATAGTTTCACACCCCTTCTCAAATACTCTGATTAACCAGTTTTTAGTCCCTTGTGACTTGGATCTTACCTCACCAAGTTTTTCCATTTCATCTGTAGACAGGAAAGTAGGCACTATTCTAAGATCTCCTCCTGCATCAACTGGTTAGATCAAGAATTGAAGGCAAGTCTGGAGCTCCTCATTTTTTTATTTCAATTCTTTCTTAGATAGCTCATCTTTATCTAATTGCTCCAAGATGGAGGTGACTGATTCCTTAAGCTCATCAACTCTCTGAGCACAAGTGGTTGGTCCTAGATCAACTATTGAGACAACATAGTCCTCGGCTCTGAGTTGCTCTCTATTTGTATTGGTCGGTGGGACAACTATTTCTGCAATTCTGGATCGTATCTCATCTTTATAAATTCTGGATTGTACTTTTGCTTTCTTCTATTTCTTTGGCCTTTGAGCCTATGACAGGATTATGCTCAAATCTAATTGCATTATTTCCACTTGTGGATTGGTGTACTCCACTCTATTTTGTAACCACTCAGGAGCTGAAGAAGAGGACTTACTTAATTTAGTGGTTTTCTCAGTATCAATTTTGGCAGGCTCTTCAAGTGATCCCTGCTCTTGTTCTGACTCTACCTTTATCCACTTCCTTATCTCCTTCCTCGGCCAAATTTCTTGAGTTTATCATCATACTTTCTTGAGCTAACTTGAAAATGTCTTCTGCTTGGCCTTTTTCCAGAGGACTGTTAGATATATCATTGAATTCAACATTAACTGCTTCGGCCAAAGGTTCACTCAGAATTTCATTACTTGCCTCAACAAATGTGTCTTTGTCTGATTCAGACAATGCTTCTATTTTTGGCTCTTGTAAACCCAACTCTGCACATACCTTGTCAATTCTGGGTAGCAATTGTACGACTAAGGAGGTTGAATCCACACATATTTGGGAGATAGGAAAGGCAGAGGATATAGATAGTGCAGGCAATTTTGTTTGTGTTAAATTAGTCAACATAGCAAATCCCAAAGTTGGTGAGATTAAAGAAGTTGGCAAAATGGTCGAAATGATGATGGGTGAAGAAATAGAGAGTGAGGGTAAAGGAAGAGAAGGTGAAAGAATTGTAGAAATGGGAGGTAGTGCTGTGGTAGTAGATAATTGGGTGGAGGAGATGGAAGGCAAAGGTGTGGTAGTGGTAGAAGAACATGAGGTGGTAGCAATGGATGAAATGGGACTACTAGGAGCATTAGAAGATACTGCCAATGAGCAAGAAATAGTTGAAATAGTAGTGGCAGGTGAAGTAGTAGCAAAGACAACTCTTTAAACAACAGTAGCTAAGGTCATAGGTGTAGCAGATGCAACAGTAGTAGAAGTAATGGAAGTGGAGGCAGCTGTGCTTTCACTTGGGACAGTAGGAGATGGGGAGGCTGGCAAGCTGGTATCCTCTTGAGTATCAACAACATCTTCACTTACCTTCTTCACTTTGACTTTATTAGTTTTGGAGCCTTCTCTAGGACCACTTGGCATATCTCTTTTCTTGGAGGCACTGTTCTAATATCTCCTGCATCAACTGGTTTGATCAAGAATTGATGGCAAGTCTGGAGCTCCTCATTTTGCTGTTTCAATTATTTCTTTGATAGCTCATCTTTATCCAATTGCTCCAAGATGGAGGTGACTGATCCATTAAACTCATCAACTCTCTGAGCACAGGTGGTTGGTCCTAGATCAACTATTGAGACAACATAGTCCTCGGCTCTAAGTTGCTCTCTATTTGTATTGGCCAGTGGGACAACTATTTCTGCAATTCTAGATCCTGTCTCATCTTTATAAATTTTGGATTGTACTTTTGCTTCTTCTATTTCTTTGGCCTTTGAACCTGTGATAGGATTGTGCTCAAATCTAATTACATTATTTCCACTTGTGGCTCGGGGTACGCCACTCTATTTTGTAACCACTTAGGTGTTGATGAAGAGGATTTACTTAATTCAGTGGTTTTCTCACCATCAGTTTTGGTAGGCTCTTCAAGTGATCCCTGCTCTTGTTCTGACTATTTACCTTTATCCACTTCCTTATCTCCTTCCTCAGCCAGATTTCTCAAGTTTATCATCATACTTTCTTGAGCTGACTTGAAAATGTCTTTTGCTTGGCCTTTGTCTAGAGGACTGTTAGATATATCAATGACTTCAACATTAACTGCTTTGGCCAAAGGTTCACTCAAGATTTCATTACTTGCCTCAACAAATGTGTCTTTGTCTGATTCAGGCAATGCTTTTGTTTCTAGCTCTTGTAAACCCAACTCTATACATACCTTGTTAATTCTGGGTAGCAAAGGTATGGCTAAGGAGGTTGAATCCATAGATATCTGGGAGATAGGAAAGGCAGAGGATATAGATAGTGAAAGCAAGTTTGTTTGTGTTAAATTAGCCAACATAGTAGATCCCAAAGTTGGTGAGATGGAAGAAGTTGGCAAAATGGTGGAAATGATGATGGGTGAAGAAATAGATAGTGAGGGTAAAGGAAGAGAAGGTGAAAGAATTCTAGAAATGAGGTAGTGCTATGGTAGTAGATAATAGGGTGGAGGAGATGGAAGGTAAAGGTGTGGTAGTGGTAGAAGAACATGAGGTGACAGCAATGGATGAAATGGGACTACTAGGAGCATCGGAAGATACTGCCAATGAGCAAGAGACAATTGAAATAGTAGTGGCAGGTGAAGTAGAAGCAAGGACAACTCTTTGAACAATAGTAGCTGAGGTTGTAGGTGCAGTAGATGCAACAGCAGTAGAAGTAATGGAAGTGGAGGTAGTAGCAGTGGCTACAAAAGTGGAGGCAACTGTGCTTTCACTTGGGACAGCAGGAGATGGGGAGGCTAGCAAACTGGTATCCTCTTGAGATGCAACAACATATTCACTTACCTTCTTCAGTTTAACCTTCTTAGTTTTGGAGTCTTCTCTAGGACCACTTGGTATATCTCTTTTCTTAGAGGCTCTTGTTCTAGCAAAAGGGGGCTGGTCTTTCTTAGGAGGGTTTACAGAAGATTTCTTAGCTTTCTTAGCCTTTTCTGCCAATGGTGTATGCTCTTCACTATTCAATTTTTGCTTTTGGGAAGGTTTTGCCTCATCTGTTATGTTGATGGGTTCATATTCTTCTCCCCTAAACTCTCTGTCTGATTCTAGTGTAGTATATGTGAGCTACACTCCTTGTCCCTCCATGACATGATATCTGGCCTCTCACCCATGCCTTGCTCAGTCTAACTGGTTCTTTCATTATAATATCCAGCAAACTCTCCTCAGCATTGGCCCAATTTGGCAGAGGGATTGGTTGACGACATTGAGCTTCCCAAGATCCTCTTACCATGACATTCTCATCATCCTCTAACTGATCTGGTATTGCAATGATGTGGAACTTTCTTATGAAAGCTAGAGATAATCTTTAATGATCTTTCTTCATTACCTCATAATCATCCATACAATTGGCCCAAAAGTCTTCAATGTGCATTTTATGAAACAACTTTTTGCTTACAAACTTCTCCATCACTTTATTTGGATCAAAGTGATCCCTTGCATTATAGTAGTGAAGATTGAGAAGCTGAAGTTCCTTATCTAAATGGTTAGCAGATGCCAATGAGGGACATGCATAATTTCCTTTGCCAAACCTGATGGGAAACTGTACATTGGTTCTATGTAAGTGCTTAAGTTTCTCAGCACAAGGGATCAATTGCCTAGATAATTCCAAGAGAATTGTCTTATCATTAGGATATCTAGGAAGTCTGTAGGCTATCCCAGTGAAACCTTGTACTCTTAGATATATGAACTTCTCAAACTAGATATACCACCTCCCATATTTGGTCACTTCATTCATGGCTTTTGTGGAAATCTTCAGGGCTGTCTTAGCTTGTAGCAACCTTTCTATATACATCATGAAAGCATTATTTACCCTTTTGAAATGCATCAAAGATTGAGAGGATGTGAGTTGTGGATAATAATCATATACATTGACCTGGGTCTATTCATCATTTCCAACTTCTCCTATTTTGGACAGCCCAACATAATGATTTCTTCTTGCTAATGCATAGATGACATAGGATGTCCATCTAAAGAATATCTTCTTCTTGAAATTGCTAGGGGCTTTATGAATGTTATCACTAAGAATCTATGACCAGTGGAATTTGGTTCCCTTTAGTATCTCAATAATGATGGCAAACATCCATTCTTCAAAAGTGGAAGCTGTAGGTAATCCTTATATTCTACTTAGAAAAGTTAGCAAATCCCCTATCTCATCATGAAAGTCACTTCTATACAATACTTGAGGGAATTTACTTATGGTGGACCTTCTGCTCTTTGCCTAGTGATCATTCATATGTTTTCTGCATCCATTCACATCCTTGTTGTAAGTTTCCTCTGATCCTTGTTTGTCTGGCATGGTCATTACTGTGTGCCATGGGATGTCAAAAGTTTCAACCAAAGAGGGTGGACTTAAATCAGCCAGGATTCCCCATTGGTGGTTTAGATAGTTCTAGTCATGACATCATATCTGTCTGCACATGTCACTATCAGTTCTGCACATTACACAGATGTGGGGAAGGCAACAACTTGTGCTATACCACTATCCTTTAGTGTTTAGGCCCTGGGAGTTGGATTTGGGCCAAAGGTTGTTAGTCTGAAGTCATCCAGGTCTATGCAACCTAGATTTTTATCTCCTACATCACTCCATCCAGTATGAATCTTGGTCTCTGGGAGGATGCCTTTGAATTCGTACTTCATGATTTGAGCCCGAACAGTTATCTAACCTGTAGGACTAGACCTTATAAGTTTGATACCTTGAGAGATTTTCACTAACTCCTAAGTTTAAGTTATTCATTATCAAGTGGGTTAACAGACCTTCATGTTCTTAAAAGAATGGAAATCTAACATTTATTATCATTGCATCCATTTCATAATCTAACTTTAGGCAATTCAACATCAATGCATACAATAAATACTTCAAAACTACAAAATCCCATTTTAAAACATGTAAAACATCAAAATTCATCATCTGCAGTCATCATTACAACCTATCAAACATTTCTCCTTTTAAAAATTCCTTAAAAATGATCATTTTGCTCAAATTGTGCTAATTTCAAGGTCAACTGACCTGTAAACAGAAAAGTGCTACTTTTGAGGTCTACCGACCTCAGCGGGGAAATTGGGTCCATCCGACTAACTATGTTTTTTAGTGCTTATGTGTTTTGATGTTTTACGTGGGTTTTAAGGTCAACCAACTTGCACGGATTTCTAATGGTGCTGACTTGAGTTAGTCATTCAGTTAGTTGGTTGGAATTTTAGCGCAAGACAATTGAGCAACTTTCACTACATTTGCACAGGATTTGGAGTCAACTGACTGGGTCAATGGTGGCATGTTTCAGCACAAAGTTGGATGAAGCTAATTTTATTGCAAAGTCACTTTCTTTGCTTTCAGTGGGAGTTTTGGTGTCCACCGACTAGCGGAGATTTTCTAGGCATCTAACCAAGTCAGAGATGGGGTCTCTTAGGGCAAAGTTGGCACTAGGTGATTTCAATGCAAAATGAACTCTGAGATTTCTGTGGGGCTTTTGGACCTTGTCGACCTAGTCAGTTAACGCGACAATAGCATGGAGGTCAGGGAATCAAGTTTTTAGCCCTAAATTTTGGCTAAGTCTTGTGATTTGTTCCATTTTTCCTACGATGATCAGCATTACATTTCATGAAAGAGTTCAAACTAGGGTTTGAAACAAATGAAGATTTCCAAATATGAAACCCTAGCTGTATGTTCAAAATCTTTACTGGGAAAGAAAACATGCTTGAATCAAATAGTGAAACCCTAACCGCAAGTAAAGGAAACCCTAAGGCAAGTTGGAATCCTACCTGGTTTGCTGAAGAAGAGGTGTTTGAGGCGCGTAGGTAGGGAGCGGTCGCTGGATCGAATCTGAGGTCAATGCAGGTGAAGAGTGCTTGACAAATCATTGAGAGCTCAAAAACACTTTGTTTGATTGCAAAAAATGAACTCAAATGATGAGAAATCCCCTTTTATTCCTCCCAAATAATCACCATAAATGTGAAACATACATCATGCCAGTCAAGAGGTTAGGCAGATTAGGGTTTTTTGTGACTTTTGATGTCCTCTAACTTAGTCAGTGATTGAACAATGCAACGCAAGTCTAAGACAATATATTTTAGCGCTAAAGTCTGTCGGGAGGAAAACAACGCCAGAGTCGGTGGCAAAGGTTTATAGCGCAGAGGTCAATTGGAGGGCAATTTAGCGCAAAGGTCAGTTGGGACCAGATTTAATAAAAAAGGACTATTCAAAGCCACTGGAAGAAATACAATGACCCTAACTTAGTAGACTTTTGAAATGATCTTCAACATCATCATTCTAATATAGTAAAAGCGCATTTTGACCACTTGACTACTTAGGAGGTGAAAAATTCTTTCAACATTCTAGACCAAATTTCAAAGAGGGAAAACATGTGGGAGTAATATTCATCGAAAGAATCACATTCCTCGTGTAGATCCTTCCATTTCTCATGAAGCTCAACCAACTTCTTGTTTGCTTGGGCAGAAGCATCAATAGTTTCACATCCCTTCTCAAATACTCTGATTAACTAGTTTTCAGTCCCTTGTGACTTGGCTCTTACCTCACCAAGTTTTGCCATTTCATCTGTAGATAGGAAAGTAGGCATTGTTCTAATATCTCCTTCTGCATCAACTAGTTTGATCAAGAATTAAAGGCAAGTTCGGAGCTCCTCATTTTGTTGTTTCAATTCTTTCTTTGATAGCTCTATTACAAGTATGGGCCTAACCGGTGTTGTCATTGATGGCAACATACTCCTTTTGCATTGATTGTAAGGATTAAATGAGCTATGTGCTGAGGATATTGAGAAAATTAGTCCTATCAGAAATAGAGAAGAACAGTGAAGCTCTATGAAGTGGAAATCTCAGCTAAATGTAGATCAGAGAATGCACATCAAAGGGTTTGTAGATATGTGTCTAAAGATGATCTAGTCAAGATTTGAGAGGTCCATGTGAAGATTTGGAGAAGTTATGGCCATATGAGTAAAACTTGTTCTGAGGTGACAGAGTGACACAAATAGGTCCGGTGAGATCTAGAAATGCAATATCTTGTTCTACAAATTTGGTGGAATGTTTAGGAAGCCAATGTGAATTGATAACTCAATTGGTTCATGGTCTGGAGGTCTGCAAGCATTTATTCTAATGTGACAGTGATGACAGACTATGTTCTTGAGGTTCTGGATGAAGATGCAAATGATTTAGTAAGTAGAAGTGGTGTGGATGTTCTTGGTGATTCAGAGAAGCTTGTGGGGGTCTCTAGATTGTGTCCAGTTTGTGTTGGCGGTCTGCATTGAAGATTGAGCTAGTAATTGAAGATTCACTCTTGGGTGATGGTGTTCTTCCTAATCATGGCTGACTAGATGTTTTACACATCTTGTGGATGATCTTGAAGATGTTCTATGAAGCATGGCATGTTCTTGAAAGAAGACCAAAGTCCCATATATGTCTGGCCGACAGTGTGGTGATACGCATGAAATTCTTGTAACAAATCAAGTTGTATTTTTGTAATTGCTCTATAATAGAATATGTTGTGCCGAATTTGATGATCATTCCAAAGTTAATGTCATGTATAAATAAGAATTGTGAAGTCATTTCAAAGTATCCTAGTCAAGATGAGAGAGTGGTAGAGAGGAGAAGAGTGAAAAGTAGAGCAGAAGTGTTGAGCTTAAATGGAACTGTCTCAAGCATGGTGAAGATGCTAATTTCCAGTTCAAGTATGTAATATTTATATTATTATTCTATAGATAGTGTCTCTCCTGTAGGTAGTGGGCCTCTTGTGAGCAGTGTGCTTGGGCATTGAGCCCTAATTGGCAAGTGCCATTTTTGTTCTTCTTATTCTTTTAACAGAGAATACAATCTTGGGTTAGTCACCCTGTGGTTTTGCCCTTAACCACGTTTTCCATGTTAAAATCTTGGTGTCGTATGTGTTAATGTGTTTCTACTCTTGGGTTATTGCATTGTGCTTCCATGATTGAATCATTATTATGTTGTAGAAATATAAGAAGGATTTAAGTGTTTAAAAATTAGAAATATTGGTGACAACTGATTCACCCCCCCTCTCAGTTGTCTGTCCTAAAACCAACAATTGGTATCAGAGCTAAGTTCCTCTAAAAGAACTTAACCACTTGAGGAGATCTAGGATGTGTTCCTACAAGAAGGATAGTCTGAGGTTTGATGGACCAAATTACACTCTTTGGAAAAGTTGCATGGAATGTCACTTGCAATGTATGGGAATGCAATATTGGACCATGACTACAAAGAAGTATGTTCCTCCAAAGAATGGTCTGACAAATGTAGATGAAATCAGAGATGCTAAAGACGCCTTACTAAGTGCCTTATCTAATCTAGAGCTAACAAATGTTATGGATTTAAAAACTGCATTTGAGATTTGGTCAAAGCTAGAACTTCTGCATGAAGGAGACAAATATGTTAAATGTGCCAAGCTACAGAGTCTAAAAGGAAAATTTAAAAACCTGAAGATGACTGAAGATGAGAATATCACTACATTTATACCAAAAGTAAATGAGCTTGTTTGTGGCATTAGGTGTGCTGGTGGAACCTTGGATGAAGATGAGATTGTTGCCAAAGTTCTCAGATCCCTACCTCCTGCTTACAAACACAAGGTTGTTGCTATTGAAGAATTCAGATCTTTATCAAATATCACAAGAGATCAATTGGTTGGAAAATTAGCTACATTTGAATTGGCTAAGTTTGGAGATGCACCCCCCAAGACTGAATCTGCATTCAAAGCTAGTGACTCTATAAAAGGCAAACAAAGGTATGATCCAAGAGAGAACTCCTCAAAGAAAATATCATGGTATGAAAAAGAAAGAAAAGATCTGGAAGAAGATGAGGCAAAAGCTGCTCAACTTGAAGCCCTTATTGCAAAAAGACTACCAAGAGGATCTAGTAAGTATGAAGGAAAATTGCCCTTCAAATGTTTCAACTGCAACAAGATTGGTCATTTTGCCTCAAGGTGTCTGGAAATATTTTCAAGGACAAATCTAAATAGATCAAGATTCCAAAAGAAATCTTACTATGTTCATGAAGATGATGATGAAGAAGGAGTAACAGATGATGAATCAGAGACAGGAAACAAATCCGGAAGTGACTGGGTGTTTATTGCCATCAAGGAAGAAGATCCAATGCCCACTGAATCTGGCAGTCATACAATTGTAGAAAGAGCTCTGGCTGCCCAAGTTGAAGAGAAGGATGAATGGGTCATTGACAGTGGATGCTCCCACCATATGACTGGTGACAAAAATAAGTCCATAGATCTGGAAAGATATGAAGGAGGAGTTGTAAAATTTGGTGATAATTCTATTGGTAGAATTAGAGGTAGAGGAACTATTTCTTTTGATGGAAAGAACAAAACCAGTGATGTACTGTATGTTGAAGGTCTAAAGCACAATCTTCTTAGTGTTGGGTAGTTGGTGGACAAAGGCTATGAGCTCTGATTCAAAAATGGAAAATTTTAGATCTTTGAAAGTTCTGGAATAGAGATTACATCTGGTACTCAAACAAAAGGTAACATCTTTCACTTGGCTGGTAATGGTAAAAGTTGTTTATTTGTTCAAATTGATCAGAGTTGGTTGTGGCATAGGAGAATTTGTCATGTAAATTTTGATAATATCATCAAGATAAGCAACACTCAGGTTGTAAGAGATCTTCCAAGACTGGTGAAACCTACTAACAGTTTGTGCAAAGAATGTCAGTTGGGTAAGCAAAGCAGAGTCACATTCAAAAGTAAGGAACAATCTTCTACTGGACTGTTGGACTTAATACATACTAATCTATGTGGACCGGCAAGAATCAAAAGTTTGCAAGGTGATAGATATTTCATGTTACTAATTGATGACCATTCCCAGATGATGTGGGTGACTTTCCTGAAAGAGAAATCTAAGGCTCTTGAGAAATTTAAAATATTCAAGGCTATGGTAGAGAATGAAACTAGGTTAAACATAAAATGTCTTAGGTCAGATAGAGGTGGAGAATTCACATCCGGAGAGTCCATAGAATTCTATGAGAAACATGGGATAAAAAGATAGTTATCTGCTCCAAGGACTCCACAGCAGAATGGAGTAGTCGAGAGAAAGAACTGGACCATCCAGGAAGCATCTAAACCCATGATGATGGAAGCAAATGTCCCTCAAATCTACTGGAGAGAAGCTATAGGTACTGTTGTCTATACTCTTAATCAAGTACAAATCAGAAGCAATACTGGTGACCCCTTATGAACTCTAGTTTGGCATCACTCCTACTATGAAATATTTCAGAGTCTTTGGTAGTAAATGTTACATTAAAAGAGATGAAGACCTTAGCAAATTTGATGCTAGAAGTGATGAAGGAATATTCTTGGGTTACTCTACTCAAAGCAAAGCATACCGGTGTTATAACAAGAGATTAAGAAAGATTGTAGAAAGTACAAATGTGAAGGTTGATGAAGGCATTGAAATCCCTCAAGGTTTTATGAGTATGAAGCAAATGATCAGAATGATGCTCTAGTCCAAAAAGATCTAGCCCCTTCTATAGTTTAGACTCAGACTAATCCAGAGAATCCTGAAATACAGGAAGAAGAGATAAGCTTGAATGAACCTATCCAAGAAATAGAAGTGCAAGAAATTCCCAAAACTCCCAGGTATGTAAGACTGAATCATTCTGAAGACCAGATCATAGGTGTTCAAACAAGAAGAAAGATTGCTCAAGATTTAGAGAAGTATTGTCTAATTTCAAAGATTGAACGAAAAATAGTAAGTGAAGCATGCAATGATGAAAGCTGGGCCAAAGCAATGGGGGAAGAGTTGATGCAAATTGAGAAAAATCACACTTGGGATCTTGTTCCCAGGCCTAGAAACAAAAATGTGATTTAGACCAAGTGGGTCTTCCAAAATAATCTGAATGAAGATGGTGAAGTAGTCAGAAACAAAGCTAGATTGGTCTGTAAGGGTTATTCTCAAGTAGAAGGAGTTGACTTTGAAGAAACTTTTGTTCCGGTGGCAAGAATTGAAGCAGTTAGATTATTTCTTGCTTTCGCTGCCTTCAAGGATTTCAAAGTATATTAGATGGATGTCAAGTCTACCTTCCTGAATGGTGACTTGGAAGAAGAAGTATACATTGAGCAATCGGATGGATTTCAATTGTCTGATCATGGTGATATGGTCTACAAGTTGAAGAAAGCATTGTATGGACTCAAACAAGCCCCAAGAGATTGGTATGAAAGATTGGATATGTTGGTTTTTCTTCTGAATCAACATTAGGGTTTGCTAGTTCCTATGCACGTGCAGATTCAGCCAACTAATACAGGAGGTTGCGTGAGCTCCTCCCCTTCACTTCTGGTTCTTCCACACCAAGGGGGGTATCCCTATAGCTAAAGATGTAACCTTGACTAGCTCAATGATATGAAGATTTAGCTTGACAGCATCAGGTAGAATACTCTCATGTATGGACCAAGATTTGCATGATAGATCACAAGGTGGGCAACATTCTTGGACATATGTGTCTGGTTGGTATGAGAGTATGCAGGGGTCCTAATCCTACTCCTACAGCTAACAGGTGGAGGTATTGAAATGGGTGGACATAATGTCCTGGATGCAAGACAAGGGGTTTTGGCTCATAACTATTGACCCAGTAGCAGACCGGTGCCTATCCATTGGGCAAGGAGTCAACTAGACATATACAATAGATGGTTTACAACTTTCACTCAAGTTTCAGGGGGTTGGACTGATGCTTGCCTTACAAACATCACCCAAGAATGGGTATCTAACTGCCTCTACTTACAGATATCCCTGCTGACATGCAATCTTCTCCATGCATTGACCTAAAATAGTTTAATCCACTCCTTAAATGGAAGTTAGAGATCAGGCATGTGATACAGAACCCTGTATCCTAGAATCTATGAAACCCTTAGCAACCAGATTCAAAAGAAGGAAAGGCATGCAACAAAGGAGACAGACAGATAAACACATGCAGTAAGCATTTCTCATATAAAATCAACATGAAACTAAACATATGTGCAAAATACATTCATGTTGCAACACATAAACTCCAAAATGGGTTAGAACAACCAGGATCATGCCCTGTTCTTCATTATTTACATAGAAATGCCCTAGGCCTTCAACAACCTGAAAATGAGCAACACAGCCTGCTATATATAGCAGGAAGGTCCTCAGCATTAATTACATGGCAGATCAAAATTTGATAGATACAGTACATTGAGAAAATGGCGCTCATCACATTGAATGCAGCAGGTGGAAGAGGAGACAAGGAAAGGTCTCGAGCCTTGCATCACCGCCCAGGGATTCACATCTTCAGTCGGGTACTAGATCCGTCCATGCCATCGCCCATACCCTGTAACATCTGCCATTAATGCCGCACCAACTCGCGGCCTTGGGAAAAACATCATACTGTCCATCGCAACCGTTTCCCGCCAAGATTCATCATCATGATATTTCAAATTATGCAGGATCAAATTATCCCACATGCACCCCGCGGTGACCTCCTCATATCTTTATATACTGAGTTGTAAGCATATATGATGTCGGTGCTTTTGCTCCCAATGACATCAGCATAAAATCCCATCATCATCCTCCTGCATGATATCCGGATGCACAAAATATCATCCTGACGTCAGCAAACCACCTGCTGAGCTCATCTTGATAATTCATCACCCTAATATGAAATATCACCCCATAGAAAATATCACCCTGCAGGAAAGCATATCTATCTGCATCACCTGATAAAAGATATCACCCTGATGTATGAATATCAGCCTGATGACCAACCTTGCCTTCATGTGAAATATCGCCCGCATGATAATCGCCCTCATCGGCATAACCTGATGCATCGGAGGAAGATCCTCTTGCTTAGCCAATACCAAATGTCTAGCCGATGAAAAACCTGCATGTCCACAAAAATCCTGATGATGTCATCATCATATCTGCATACTATGCACCTCCTCATATCCGAATGACATCATCGTCATATTCGCAACACCAGGGGATCTCCATAAAATGACTGATGTTAAAATATGACCCCCCAGACCTTGATGATGTCACCACCATGTCGGCATCAGGATGATATTCAGAAGATAACCAGATATTTGGAAATATCACCCTGATGCACAAATATCATGTTGCACTGTAGCTTCACTACAAGATCGAGGTGATGTTTGAATATGACTGATATTTAGAAATATCACCCCCTCCTTCGAAATATGATGAAGCCGATAGACAAGCGGATATCACCCTGACGTCAGCATCATCATGATGCTGGAACAAACATAAGGTGATAAAATAACATCGGGATGATCTTAACTAAGATCACCCGATGTTCAAATATGATGACCCCGATGAATATCAGGTCACACTTAGAACCTTGTAGCAACATCATCAGGATAATCTTAACTAAGGTCACTCGATGTTAAAATATCACCCCAGGTGAAATATCAAGATGGTGGAATATGATGACCCTCGCAAGCAACATCAGGGTGATGTCTAGAAATATGATGATGATGACCTCCTTTCCTTAAGAAAATATGATGCTGACACTGAAAAATGCTGAGGAGGCCCAAGGACTTAGAACTTTTGGATTTTTTGGAAAGGTGCCTGCATGGACATTTGCTTGAAAACTTGATTGCTCATGCAGGCACCAATAGTGGCTCTGTCTGGGGACGCATGCCTCTTGCAGGCATGGTGAGAACCACAGATCTCTGGGATGCAGACCAGTCCCCTATCCATTGGGCACAGAGTCAAACTTGCACCATTCTGCATCACCAAACACATTATTTCAAAATAAACATGGTGGCCTAGGGCCACCAAAAAGGAAAAACCATAATTTTCCTTTGTCAAACACCTGATTCTCTATTGATTTCTTCAAATGAAGCCTAAAAGCATTTAACCATCTATAGCACCCTACTTTTCAACTAATTGTGCTGCTGCCCATTTTTCTTTCTTTAACAATTCTACAACTAGCTTCATCAACATACATTATCATCAGTTGTAGAATGTCATCATCATATGAGTCATTGATGTTGCTTGGAAAAATAACAGACTCACATGAAACAAATGAATCCACATCAGAATTTTGCCCTTCCTCAAAAAATAAGAACTCCTCTGTATCAAACATGCAATATTCAGGCACAAGCAACATCTCATAATCAAATTTATCTTGATAAACATTCAGGTATTCATCATCGTCATGCTCAGCAATTTTGTCACTAAGGTCCACCTGAAATGTCTCAAGAGAAGGCAAAAATAACTCAGAGTGTAGCCCTACACTGAAAGCTTCATAGTCACCCCCGCAACTAGCACTATCCCCAACTTACCCTATTTTTTCTCTTCACCAATGCACTGATAATCAAAAGCAAAATTTTCAACCTCTGTATTGTAGAGGTGGTCACAATCCTCAATAAAACACTCATAATTAGCATCCATATATATATCATTCTCTGAAAGGCTCAGACATGCATCTGAATGCTGACAGTCACTAACATACTCACTGTCATTCCTTGAAGCAGCATTTTCTATATTCAGAGTGAAGCTCTGCACATCCACCTCATATAAATAATTAGGAATAGCTTAGCTATGCCCATCACTGCAGGATGCAACTTCATGTATGTCTTTTATTTCATTATTTGAAGAACATTTTGCATCTGCAGGCTCCTCTTCTAGAGGCTGATAATAGTCTTTGTCCTCATCATCACAGGATGTGCCTACATTTTCTATAACATTTTCTTCTGCATCACATCATGGCTGCACACATTGTTCTGAAATATGTTTCCCTCCACAAAATCATCTCTTAGTGAACACACTGGGAAAGGAGAAATATATTCATTTTGATAACTATTTTTACAACTTGCAGCCATGAAACCTACAGGCATTCCATATTTCTCATTTTTTTCAATATCCATAGCAAATTGGAAAGCCTGGTGAAGTGTGACTGGTTCTTTATCTCTCAATAGATAACTCATTTCTTCATCAAATGCAGCCAAATAAATTGTCAAGCACAATGCATTATTGGGTCTCATATACTCAGGGACTTGCTTAAGCAACTTAATAAATCTAAGATTAAAGGCTGGAACCAATTCCTCATCTCCCCTTTGGATATTCATAAACTGTATGATCAATGAGGCCACATCAAATCTTTCACCAAACTATTCTAGGAATGCAACCTCTAAATCTATCCATGAAGAAACTAAACAAACAGGTAGGTCTGAAAACCAAACCCTAGCATCATCTTCTAATGACTGAACAAAGAGTCTCATTACTACATCTTCATCCTCTACCTCATAATCTTCTATTAAATTACAAAATTTTTGCAGATGTTTGTTTGCCAATGCAGAATCTGATCCACTATATTTTGGCAAACATCCTCTAATTTTATTGGAAATAATATTTGGGTAACCATATATCCCTATGAAATCTAGGGCATTATATCTTTCGATAAAAAATGGTCTTCTCTGAGAGCACTACTAGGTTTGCTATTCTAAACTCGTCATTTTGTGAAAAGATGGAATACCTAGAAATATGTTGCAGCATTAGATAGGTTCAATCAATAGAGTCGCCACCTCTCACAGAGAGGACATAATATCAACAAGGCACATGTATTTTTTGGATTCACCACACCAGCAGAGCACCATATGGTTTTTCTTTGGATCTTGCTACAACAACCTCACTGGAAACTAGATTTTCCAGCCTTCAAATCACTTGACTCTCTCTCTCCCCAGCAGAGTCATCATTTTCTATTTCTATTGGTTTTTTCCCTGACTGGATGTTTATTCCCAGATTTTCCTACAAGGTAGCCATCAATGATCAACAGGATCTCTGGGCCAGGGGCCAACAGTGTAGGAGATAGACTCTATTTTTATCTCCTCTTCTTCTTCAGGGTCTGCAAAACCTAGGGGGTATTCTGTATTCAACACCCATGAGAATATGCTTGTGGGTTGGCTTGGGATGTTGATACAAAGCAGATAAATCCTCCTATATGAAGACCAAAACTATGGGATAAGTGCAAAGGGGCTAGCTTTGGGCTTATGTTCAGTTGTGAATCAGAGGATCTTAGTCCTAAACTACTTCTATAGTCCTAATGGGTGGAGGTATTGAAATGGGTGGACATAATGTCTTGGATGCAAGACAAGGGGTTTTGGCTCATAACTACTAACCTAGCAGCAGACCGCTGCCTATCCATTGGGTATGGAGTCAACTAGACATATACAACATATGGTTTGCAACTTTCACTCAAGTTTCAGGGGGTTGAACTGATGCTTGCCTTACAAACATCACCCAAGAATGGGTATCTAACTGCCTCTACTTACAGATATCCCTGCTGACATGCAATCTTCTCCATGCATTGACCTAAAATAGTTTAATCCACTCCTTGAATGGAAGTTAGAGATCAAGCATGTGATACAGAACCCTGTATCCTAGAATCTATGAAACCCTTAGCAACCAGATTCAAAAGAAGGAAAGGCATGCAACAAAGGAGACAGACAGATAAACACATGCAGTAAGCATTTCTCATATAAAATCAACATGAAACTGAACATATGTGCAAAATACATTCATGTTGCAACACATAAACTCCAAAATGGGTTAGAACAACCAGGATCATGCCCTATTCTTCGTTATTTACACAGAAATGCCCCAGGCCTTCAACATCCTGAAAATGAGCAACACAGCCTACTATATACAGTAGGAAGGTCCTCAGCATTAATTACATGGCAGATCAAAATTTGCCAGATACAGTACATTGAGAAAATGGCACTCATCACATTGAATGCAGCAGGTGGAAGAGGAGACAGGGAAAGGTCTCAAGCCTTGCACCGCTGCCTAGGGATTCACATCTTTAGTCGGGTACTAGATCCGTCCACACCATCGCCCATACCCTGTAACATCCGCCATTAATGGTGCACCAACTCGCGGCCTTGGGAAAAACATCATACTGTGCATTGCAACCATTTCCCGCCAAGATTCATCATCATGATATTTCAAATTATGTAGGATCAAATTATCCCACATGCACCCCACGGCAACCTCCTCATATCTTTATATGCTGAGTCGTAAGCATATATGATGTCGGTGCTTTTTCTCCCGACAACATCAGCATAAAACCCCATCATCATCCTCCTACATGATATTTGGATGCACAAAATATCATCCTGATGTCAAAAAACCACCTGCTGAGCTCATCCCGATAATTCATATCACCCTG
This sequence comes from Cunninghamia lanceolata, assembly GCA_027924645.1. NCBI lineage: Eukaryota > Viridiplantae > Streptophyta > Pinopsida > Cupressales > Cupressaceae > Cunninghamia > Cunninghamia lanceolata. The sequence goes on from BSBN01000236.1 coordinate 4,130,408, forward strand.
ATATGAAATATCACCCCATAGAAAATATCACTCTACGGGAAAGCATATCTGTCTGCATCACCTGATAAAAGATATCACCCTAATGTATGAATATCAGCCTGATGACCAACCTTGCCTTCATGTGAAATATCGCCCGCATGATAATCGCTCTCATCAGCATAACCTGATGCATCGGAGGAAGATCCTCCTACTTAGCCGATACCAAATGTCTAGCCGATGAAAAACCTGCATGTCCACAAAAATCCTGATGATGTCATCGTCATATCTACATACTGCGCACCTCCTCATATCCGGATGATGTCATCGTCATATTCACAACATCGGGGGATCTCCATAAAATGACTAATGTTAAAATATGACCCCCCAGACCTTGATGACGTCACCACCATGTCGGCATCAGGATGATATTCGGAAGATAACTGGATATTTGGAAATATCACCCTGATGCACAAATATCATGCTGCACTGTAGCTTCACTACAAGATCGGGGTGATGTTTGAATATGACTGATATTTAGAAATATCACCCCCTCCTTCAGAATATGATGAAGCCAATAGACAAGCGGATATCACCCTGACGTTAGCATCATCATGATGCTGGAACAAACATAAGGTGATAAAATAACATCAGGATGATCTTAACTAAGATCACCTGATGTTCAAATATGATGACCCCGATGAATATCAGGTCACACTTAGAACCTTGCAGCAACATCATCAGGATGATCTTAACTAAGATCACCCGATGTTAAAATATCACCCTGGGTGAAACATCAGGCTGGCAGAATATGATGACCCTCGCAAGCAACATCAGGGTGATGTCTAGAAATATGATGATGATGACCTCCTCTCCTTAAGAAAATATGATGCTGACACTGAAAAATGTTGAGGAGGCCAAAGGACTTAGAACTTTTGGATTTTTTGGGAAGGTGCCTGCATGGACATTTGCTTGAAAACTTGATTGCTCATGCAGGCACCAACAGGATAAACATATTTTGAAGATTGGTTTCAACAAAGGTACTGCTGATAGTAACTTGTACTTCAAGATTGATCATGAAAATATCTTGATTGTTGAAGTATTTGTTGATGATATCATTTTTGGAGGAAGAGATAGTATGTGCAAGACTTTTGCAAATCAAATGAAAAGTGAATTTGAGATGTCTATGTTTGGGGAAATGAATTTCTTCTTGGGTCTGCAAATCACTCAAACAAAGAAAGGAATCTTCATATCACAGTTCAAATATGTGAAAGAATTGTTGAAGAAATTTGGGATGCAAGATTCAAAACCAATGAATACTCCCATGGCAACCAGATGTAAAATAAAAAAAAGGTGATGAATCTCCTAAGGCTGATCAGAAAAAGTACAGGTCAATGATTGGAGGACTACTGTATCTTACTCAGACTAGACCTGACATTATGAATGTTGTTGGTCTTATTGCCAGATTCCAAGCTGATCCTAGAGAATCTCATGTCATGGTAATAAAGAGAATTCTCAGATATCTAAATGGAACAATTAAGTATGGTTTATGGTATCCTAGGGATCATGATTTCTCTCTCCATGCATATACAGATGTGGATTGGGCAGGAGATGCAGATGATCTGAAGAGTACCAGTGGTGGTGCATTCTTTTTGGGGAAAAGATTGGTTCCTTGGTTAAGAAAGAAACAAGAGGAAATATCTCTGTCCACTGTAGAAGCAGAATATATTGCAGCTGCAGGTAGTTGCACTCAAGTTTTGTAGATGAAGCAAATGCTAAGAGACATCAGAGTGGAGTATGAGGAACCTATCACAATCTTCTGTGCTAACTTGTTTTTTAAATAAAAGGGGTAAAAACTTTATTGAAATTTAGAAAAGAACATTACAAAACCTCAAAGGGCCAAGGCCCTGGGAATCCATAAGAAACAACCATACAAAGCAAGAAACAACATCATCCTTCACCAATACCATTCCCATCCTCAGCAAGAATCCTCTCCAAGTCATGTCAGAGCTCATGAGGAACCTGCTCCCACTCATCAATCTTCCAGCCATCTAAATGCTCAGAAGCCCACTTAGCCAAACAATCTTCTGCCCTATTCCACTCCCTTGGAATATGGACAAAAGACACCATCTCCATCAAAGAACTTATCTGCAAAATCTGCTACACCATCATAGCCAACTACCAACTAACATCAAATACCTTCTGTTTATTCAACAAATTAATCAAAACCTGTGAATCAAACTCATAGATAACCTTGCGCCATCCCAAAGCATAAGCCCTCTCCAAAGCGTAGAGGATCGCCAAACCTTCCATAAGGTTGATAGTCTACAATCCTTCATGAATAGAAAAGAAAAAAAACCACCGATCCCAAAAAATCCCTGCCAGCCCCACCAATCCCAGTAGGCCCAAGATTGCCCCTTGAAGAACCATCAGTATTGAGCTTCAGAATGCCATCTGGAGGGGGCAACCAACTCCCCACCCTTTAAACTTTCTTTTTCACCTGCCTTCCTCTCCTGACACAAGCAAAAGCTGGAGACAACCCCTGAATACCCAATCTATCCACCAGCTCAGCATCCTCTTTCTCTAAAGGGAACACCACATCACACTTAGCTTCCACCATCTCCTAAATCATACCCATAATTTTGTGCCAAACTTGTTGAATCAATAGCTTCTCACCTTGAAATATTCTTCGATTCCATTCCAACCAAATCTGCCATAGTATGAAGGAAGGCCCAACATACTACACATCTTGCAAGAAAGAGGCCATAGAAGGAGGTCTACCCAGACTACTCCAAAAATCCACCAGGGAGGAAGCATGAACACAAGGGCTTTTCCAAACTTTCCACCAAAAATGCCAAAGATGCAAAGTCAAGGGACAATGGAAAAACAAGTGAGAGGAGTCCTCCTCTCCACATCCACACAAAATACACATAGAAGGACCCTGAAAACCCCACTTCTGAATATTATCCCATGTCAAGCACCTATTCCAAGCCAAAGTCCAAATAAAGCAGTTACACTTCAGCGAAGAAAGCTTATTCCACACTTTCTTCCACCAGTGAACCTCCACCCCATCCAAACGGTGAGATAACAACACTTGATATCCAGAAGCAACATTATAGACACCCTTAGGATTAGGAGACCAAGAAAGAACATCCCCTTCCTAGAGGGAGCTACAACATCTACGAGAAAGGATACTATGAAGCTCAACACACTCCTCCTCCATACCAACAACAGGCCACTCCTCAAGATTCTTCCATCTTGCCACCACCAACTGCCCATGAGAAGAAAAGGACTTGAAGTCACTCACCCTTGACCATCCTGCCTCACAGAACCTCTGGCACAGAGTCACCAAATTAGGAAACTGAGAAACAATGGGAGGAAAACCATCCCAAGAATCAGACCAAAAATGAGCTTTTGTCCCTCTTTTACAAATCCAAAATAAGCCATCCTTGACCAGAGCAACCCCTTTCTTGAGCGTACTCCAAATCACCAAGCCTTTTCCCACTAGGGGATAACAAGGAATATCAATCTAAGGGATCCCTGAGAAGTATTTCTGTGTTAATATCCTGGCCCAGATCCCATCCTGCTCCACACACCACCACTAATACAATTTAGCAGCCAACGCCATCCCTGACACCTACGATTGCCTCAACCCAAGGCCGCCAAACTACTTTGGGCTACAAACAATGTCCCATCTGACAAGGCTCCATTTAGAGGACAATAAGCTACCAGCCCATAAAAATTGTCTTGCTAAGGAATCCAATTCTCTAACAAAACCCAAAGGGGCCACCTAAATCATACATCTATAAATGGGGAGGGCCTGTACCACAAACTTGAGCAACTAAACACAACCCGCAAAGGACAACCAACGATGGGTCCAATGATTAACTTTCACACAAAATTTATCTAGAATATTCTGCCAAGAATCCCTGGGTAGTCTTCCAACAGAGATGGGAATACTAAGATAGGTCAAAGGGAGAACCCCAGTTTGAAATCTCAAGATATGAGCAATTTACCTCTGAATGGAACTCGAAGTATTGAAGAAAAAGATGGAAGACTTATCTTCATTAATCAATTGGCCCGAAGCAACAAGATAAACATCCAACACCTTGCGCAAATTTGAAGCTTCCCTAATTGTAGCCATACCCATCAAAGTAGTGTCATCTACAAATTGCAAGTGAGACTATGGAGGTAAACCACCTCCCCACCCCCACCCCTGAATGAAACCAAACTCAACATTCCTTCTTATCAAACGTCCCAGACCTTCAACAAGAAGAAGAAACAAGTAAGGAGAGAGGGGGTCACCTTGCCACAAACCTCAAGAGGCACCAAAAAGATCAAAGTGCTCGCCATTTATTAACACAGAGAAGGAGACCGAAGTAACACAACTCATAACCCAATAAATCCACTCATCCCCAAAACCAAAAGCACCAAGAACCTTCCGAAGGAAAAACCATCAAACTCTGTCATAAGCCATAGCCATATCAAGCTTGATGAACACCGCCTTATCTTTGGAACTAGCCATAGAGTGAATGGCTTTAGTTACGATAACAACCCCATCCAAAATCTGCCATCCTGCCACAAAGCCACTCTGTTCCTCAGAGATCAGCACTTTAAGCCACTTTTTCAACCTATCAGCAATCAATTTAGAGATAATTTTATAAATCACATTGTAGAGAGAGATAGGACAAAATTGACTTAACCTGTCCACCCCATCACACTTTGGGATGAGAGCAAGGAAGGTAGAATTCAAAGCCTGTAACATCTGTTTATTCTTATGAGACTCCTGAATAACCACCAACAAGTCCAACTTGATAATCTCCCAGAATTCTTGAAAGAACTCAATTGGGAAACCATCAGGGCCAGGAGCTTTCCCCTCTTCATTTGAAACATAATCCCCTCTAGCTCCTCAATCAAAATATCACTCATAAGATGCTCATTCATCTCCCTAGAAACCAAAGAAGGGATACAAGAAAGGACCTGAGCTTCCTCATTAGAACCCCCCTGCGAGTCCTCCCTGAATAATGAAGCAAAATATTGCATAGCTACACGTGTGATTTCATGAAAAGAAGAAAGAGTTTCACCCCTATCATTCACCAGAATAGAAATAGAATTGCCATGTCTCCTGGATTTCACCGAGTTGAAGAAAAAAGTAGTATTTTTATCCCCTTCCTGAAGCCACTCAATCCGCGCCTTTTGTTTCCAAAAAACTTCCTCTCGTAGCTCACACTCTTCCAATGCTTTCAAAGCCCTAGTCTCTTCCCACAGTAGGTCCTCAGTCACTCCATCCTCCCTGATCAACCTTGTAATACCATCCAACTCAGCCTGGGTAGGCAGTAGTCTTAGCATGGAAAATGTTTCCAAAGCATTGTTGATTCCAACGTTTAAGCTGATACTTGACAAAATGAAGTAACTTAGCAAAAGTATACATTGTTGTTCCATAAGCAGGTCTACCATACCTCCACCACTAAGCAACATAGTCATGGAGAGAGGAGTCATGAAACCACATAAGCTAGAACTTGAAAGAAGGAGATGGAGACACATAAGCTGAAGAAATGGATAGCTTGATAGGCCAATGATCTGAGCCCCTCCAATCCAAAATTTTAGAACTAGAAGACCACAACTCACCAACCCAGTAGCAAGAAACCAAAAAGTGGTCAAGTCGTTCTGCAATACAATTATTCCCAATCCTCTAATTGTTCCAAGTAAACTGGCCATTAATGGGCTTGATATCAATAAGATTTAAAGCTGAGATGTTATCTTGAAGTAGCAACGCATAAGGCTCAAGCCTCGCAATACCACCCTGCTTCTCAGCCAACTCAAAAATAGCATTGAAGTCTCCAACCATAATCCACGGATGGAAAGGAACCATGCTTCGGACAAACCAGATATGGGACCACAAAAGTTGCTTACCCTAAAGTTTAGTTGGCGCATAGATATTGGAGAAGAGAACAGACTCCCCCATCTCAAAACAAGACGCAATCATAGAGATAGAAGACTGAAAGGACAACCACCAAAGAGGGTAGATCTTCTGAGGATTCCATAAACAAGCCACTCCCCCAGCAGACCCTTGAGCACCAATACACTGGCACTCTCCACTCCCCCACAACTTAGGCACTAAACCACACATACACTGCACAAATAACTTAGTCTCCTACAGGAAAAGAACATCAGGAGATTGACTTCTAACCAAATCATGAACAACTTTTTGTCAAGGGCCCCTTACATTCCAGGATAGAACAATCATTTCAAGGGGCCCAAAAAATGAGAATCTAGAGTCTTAACAGACCCTGACTCTACAAAAGTTTCCCCTGTTAATTTAACCTTTTCCAAATCCTTTTTTCTACCAAGCTTGGAAGACTTCTCCCCAGTCCCCTTTTTTGGATCTTTTTGATGAAGACCCAAATGAGAAGAAGAAGACTTATTATTCTTCACCCCCTCAATACCTGCATTCGAAACAAGAGGAGATCCATCCTCACCACCCTTCTTCCCTACTATAATAGGAACTAATTCCACCTGGACTTCCATTTGAACATCTGTGTCCATTTGCAAAGCCCTATTATCCTATAAAACCTGAGTAGCTTCAGAAAGAAGGCCCTCCTGTCCTGTACCCAAAGCACCCTAATCCAGATCCACCAAGTTGGGATTCACTTCCTACTGGCTAAGATCATCTGTTGAAAGAATCTTCATCCTGCCTTTCCTTCAAATTCCTCTTTTGACCTCGATTCTTGTTTCAAGCCTTTACAAGAACGAAACCATCAGTCCCATCCACATCACCAGGAATGGGTTCCTTTCCCTTTTCAACTATAGGGGGATTACGGGGAGGCTGAGAAGGCTGGGAATCCATAGGCCTAGCCTTTGGACATCTCCTCTGCAAATGTCCATATTCATGACAGAGACGACACCAAAAAGGAAGAGTCTCATAGTCCAACTGCTGCACCCAAGAGTAAGGACCCACACACATATCCACTAAATCTGGAAAAGGTTTACTTAAATCAATCTCAACATAGATATGAGCAAAAGTCATCACCTGTTTAACTTGAGTCTGCTGTGAAGCACAAACTGGTTTTCCTAGCATCGAATCCAGCAAGAGTAAAACATCATCCCGCCAACATTCCACAGGAAACCTCGGAAGCCGAACCCACACCGGAACCCAGTTTGGAAGCTCTTCAGCAGGATTAAAGCCTACATGCCAAGGTTTAATAAATAACCCAATCTGATTATGAAAATAGGGGCCTCCTTCAAAGGACTTGTTGTGATCTGCCAAGCAATTGAATGAAACCACGAAATAGTTATTTGCTAAAAGCATAACCTCCATTTCTCCCTCTAGCATCCAAGTCCATTGGGCCCATGATTCAAGAAATTGTAGTGAAACACACATCCCCATAAACTTGTACAGTAATGCATGCTTCGAATAATAGTCAATATCTTCTACAATCATCTCTAGCAGGATAACCAATTTTGGCCTCTCCACACAACATTTAAGACATCCATTGATCTTCGTAATCCATGTACCACCAGACAAACCCAAACCAACCAACCCCAGATCTGGCGAGAACAAGTTATTATTAAAAACCTTCAAAGCATGCGAAGGAGAATTCACACCAACCACTGCTGAGCAAAAATCCATCTTGGGACTAGCCCCTGAAGACTCCCCGATCAGCTTTGAAACTAAACAAGACCCAAGGCGGGCATGTAGGCCCCTGAGAAAAAAAGAACCACCAATAGGGTTTAACTAACCCACCACCCATCACTACCTTCAAACTACAGACCCAAACCAACTAGGCACAAAAACCCCACCCGCAGCCTCCAACCAGGCACAAAACCTCCTCACGCTTAGGGAGAAAGAGACACTGATGCAGATGAAAAAACTTTGCACTAAAAGAAATCACAACTCCAAACCTCCCCAAAATGTATGCACTCCCCACACTTTGCACTGCCAAGAAAAAACCAGAGGATCGGGCTAGGGCACAAATGCCCTAGCTCGACATGCAGAGCAAAAAATTGACATCCTCCAAATCCATAGTAATCGAATATTATGATAAGAAAGATAATAAAATATTATTATTGCAATTCAACCTATAAAAAGGTTTTCAATCTTCTGTGATAACTCAAGTGCAATAAATATATCAAAAAATCTAGTGTTGCATTCAAAGAAAAAACATATATCCATCAAGTTTCACTTTGTGAGAGAGCAAGTGAACAAGAATGAAGTTAGATTGGAGTTTGTGCCCTCAAAGGATCAGATTGCAGACATTTTTACTAAATGTCTACCTAAGGACTCTTTTGAGTATCTTAGGGAGAAGTTAGGGGTTATTACCCCTCCAGTTCTGAATTAAGGTGCACTCATGTGCATTAGTCTAGTGGATCTCACAGTCATATCTTTTGGTCTGGATTGATGATATGAAGCTACTACTCATGCAGAGTAGTCTGTATGATTCCGATTGATGCAAGTATGTAGCCTTTGCCATTGATTTCAAAGGGGGAGAGAAGACATGAGAAAAACAAAAGTGATTGCTGATCAAAGGGGGAGGAGCAAAGAAAGAGAAGACATATGAATGATTGCTGTTGATAAGGGGAGCTATGTCAGCTAGTGAGGAGAAGTTCTTGTATTGATGGTTAAAATAGTTTTTCACATCATATGTTGCCATCAATGACAAAGGGGGAGATTGTTGCAAGTATGGGCCTAACCGGTGTTGTCATTGATGTCAACATACTCCTATTACATTGATGTCAAGGATTGGATGAGCTATGTGCTGAGGATATTGAAAAAATTAGTCCTATCAAAAACAGAGAAGAATAGTGAAGTTCTATGAAGTGAAGATCCCAGGTAAATGAAGATCAGAGAATGCGCATCAAAGGGTTTGTAGATATGTGTCTAAAGATGATCCAGTCAAGATTTGAGAGGTCTGCATGAATATTTGGAGAAGTTATGACCATATGAGTAAAACTAGTTCTGAGGTGACAGAGTGACACAAATAGGTCCGGTGAGATCCAGAAATGCAATATCTTGTTCTTCGGATTTGGTGGAATGTTTAGGAAGCCAATGTGAATTGACAACTCAATTAGTTCGTGGTCTAAAGGTCCGCAATCATTTATTCTAATGTGACAATGATGATAGACTATGTTCTTGAGGTTTCAGATGAAGATACGAATGATTTCAGGAAGAAGAAGTGGTGTGGATATTCTTGGTGATTCAGAGAATCTTGTGGGGTTCTCTAGATTGTGTCCAGTTTGTGTTGGCGGTCTACATTGAAGATTGAGCTAGTAATTGAAGATTCACTCTCGGGTGATGGTGTTCTTCCTAATCATGGCTGACCAGATGTTTTACACATCTTACGGATGATCTTGAAGATGTTTTGTGAAGCATGGCATGTTCCTCAAAGAAGATCGAAGTCCCAGACATGTGTGGCTGACAATGTGGTGATACACATCAAGTTCTTGTAACAAATCAAGTTGTATTTTTGTAATTGCTCTATAATAGAATATGTTGTGCCAACTTTGATGATCATTCCAAAGTTGATGTCATGTATAAATAAGAATTGTGAAGTCATTTCAAAGTATCCTGGTCAAGATGAGAGAGTGGTAGAGAGGAGAAGAGTGAAAAATAGAGCATAAGTGTTGAGCTTTAATGGAACTATCTCAAGCATAGTGAAGATGCTAATTTCTAGTTCAAGTATGTAATATTTATATTATTATTCTATAGACAGTGCATCTCCTATAGGTAGTGGGCCTCTTTTGAGCAGTGTGCTCAGGCAGTGAGCCCTAATTGGCAAGTGCCATTTTTATTCTTATTCTTTTAACAGAGAATACAACCTTGGGTTAGTCACCTCATGGTTTTTCCCTTAACCGGGTTTTCCACGTTAAAATCTTGGTGTCATATGTGTTAATGTGTTTCTGCTCTTGGGTTATTGCATTGTGCTTCCATGATTGACTCATTATAATGCTATAGAAATATAAGAAGGATTTCAGTGTTTAAAAATTAGAAATATTGGTGACAACTGATTCGCCCCCCCTCTCAGTTTTCTGTCCTAAAACCAACAGTCTCATCTTAATCCAATTTCTCCAAGATGGAGGTGATTCATCCCTTAAACTCATCAACTCTCTAAGCACGGGTGGTTGGTCCTAGATCAACTGTTGAGAAAAAATAGTCCTCAGCTCTGACTTGCTCTCTATTTGTATTGGCCGGTGGGACAGCTATTTTTGCAATTCTGGAGCCTGTCTCATCTTTATAAATTCTGGATTGTACTTTTGCTTTCTTCTTTTTCTTTAGCCTTTGAACCTGTGACAGGATTATGCTCAAATCTAATTGCATTATTTCCACTTGTGGCTCGGCGTACGCCACTCTATTTTGTAACCACTCAGGTGCTGAAGAAGAGGACTTAATTAATTTAGTGGTTTTCTCACCATCAGTTTTGGCAAGCTCTTCAAGTGATCCCTTCTCTTGTTCTTACTCTTTACCTTTATCCACTTCCTTATCTCCTTCCTCAGCCAGATTTCTCCAGTTTATCATCATACTTTCTTGAGCTGACTTGAAAATGTCTTCTACTTGGTCTTTTTCTAGAGGACTACCAGATATATCAATGACTTCAACATTAACTACTTTGGCCAGAGGTTCACTCGGGATTTCATTACTTGCCTCAACAAATGTGTCTTTGTCTGATTCAGCCAATGCTTCTATTTCTGGCTCTTGTAAACCCAACTCTGCACATACCTTGTCAATTCTGGGCAGCAAAGGTACAGCTAAGGAGGTTGAATCTGCAGATATCTAGGAGATAGGAAAGGTAGAGGATATAGATAGTGCAGGCAAGTTTGTTTGTGTTAAATTAGCTAACATAGCAAATCCCAAAGTTGGTGAGATGGAAGAAGTTGGCAAAATGGTGGAAATGATGTTGGGTGAATAAATAGATAGTGAGGGTAAAGGAAGAGAAGGTGAAAGAATTGTAGAAATGGGAGGTAGTGCTGTGGTAGTAGATAATTGGGTGGAGGAGATGGAAGGTAATGGTGTGGTAGTGGTAGAAGAACATGAGGTGGCAGCAATGGATGAAATGGGACTACTAGGAGCATTGGAAGATACCTCCAATGAGCAAGAAATAGTTGAAATAGTAGTGGCAGGGACAACTCTTTGAACAATAATAGTTGAGCTCGTAGGTGTAGCGGATGCAACAACAGTAGAAGTAATGGAAGTGGAGGCAGCAGCAGTGGCTATAGAAGTGGAGGCAATTGTGCTTTCACTTGGGACAACAGGAGATGGGGATGCTAGCAAACTGGTATCCTCTTGAGTTGCAACAACATCTTCACTTACCTTCTTCACTTTGACTTTGTTAGTTTTGGAGCCTTCTCCAGGACCACTTGGCATATCTCTTTTCTTGGAGGCTCTTGTTCTAGCAGAAGGGGGCTGGTCTTTCTTAGGAGGCTTTGTAAAAGGTTTCTTGACTTTCTTATCCTTTTCTACCAATGGTGTATGCTCTTCACTATTAGATTTTTGCTTTTGGGAAGGTTCTGTCTCATCTGTTATGTTGATTGGTTCATCTTCTTCTCCCCTGGACTCTCTGTCTGATTCTAGTGCAGTATATGTGAGCTGCACTCCTTGTCCCTCCAAGGTAGGTATCCGGCCTCTCACCCATGCCTTGCTCAGTCTAATTGGTTCTTTCATTATAATATCCAGCGAACTCTCCTCGGCATTGGCCCAATTTGGTGGAGGGATTGGTTGACGGCATTGAGCTTCCCAAGATCCTCTTACCATGGCATTCTCATCATCCTCCAACTAATCTAGTTCTGCAATGATGTGGAACTTTCTTATGAAATCCAAAGATAATCTTGAATGAGCTTTCTTCATTACCTCGTAATCATCTATACAGTTGGCACAAAAGTCCTCAATGTGCATTTTATGAAACAACTTTTTGCTTACAAACTTTTCCATCACTTTATTTGGATCAAAGTGATCCCTTGCATTATAGTAGTGAAGATTGAGAAGCTGAAGTTCCTTATCTAAATGGTCAGCAGATGCCAATGAGGGACATGCATAATTTCCTTTGCCAACACTGATGGGAAACTATACATTGGTTCTATGTAAGTACTTAAGTTTCTCAACACAAGGGATCAATTGTCTAGATAATTCCAAGAGAATTGTCTTATCATCGGGATATCTAAGAAGTCTATAGGCTATCCTAGTGAAACCTTGTACTCTTAGCTAGGTGAACTTTTCAAACTGGATATACCACCTCCCATATCTGGTCACTTCATTCATGGCTTCTATGGAAATCCTCAGGGTTGTGTTACCTTGCAGTAACCTTGCTATATACATCGTGAAATCATCCTTTACCTTTTTGAAATGCATCAAAGATAGAGAGGATGTGAGTTGTGGATAACACTCATATATCTTGACTTGGGTCTGTTCATCATTTCCAACTTCTCCTATTTTGGACAGCCCAACATAATGATTTCTTCTTGCTAATGCATAGACGACATAGGATGTCGATCTAAAGAATCTTTTCTCCTTGAAATTACTAAAGGCTTCATGAATGTTATCACTAAGAATCTGTGACTAGTGGAATTTGGTTCCCTTTAGTATCTCAATAATGATGACAAACATCCATTCTTCAAAAGTGGAGGCTATAGGTAATCCATATATTCTACTTAAAAAAGTTATCAAATCCCCTATCTCATCATGAAAGTCACTTCTATATAATACTTGAGGGAATTTACTCATGGCAAACCTTTTTCTCTTTTCCCAGTGATCATTCATATGTTTTCTACATCCATTCACATCCTTGTTGTAAGTTTCCTCTGATCCTTGTTTATCTGGCATGGTCATTACTGTGTGCCATGGGATGTCAAAAGTTTCAACCAAAGAGGGTGGACTTAAATCAGCCAGGATATCCCCATTGGTGGTTTGGATAGTTCTAGTCATGACATCATATCTATCTGCACATGTCACTATCAGTTCTACACATTGCACAGATGTGGGGAAGGTAGCAGCTTGTGCTATATGATTATCCTTTAGTGTTTTGGCCCTAGGAGTTGGATTTGGGCCAAAGGTTCTCAGTCTAAAGTCATCTAGGTGTATGCGACCTAGATTTGTATCTCCTACATCACTCATCCAGTATGAATCTTGGTCTCTGGGGGGATGCCTTTGAATTCATACTTCATGATTTGAGCCTGGGCACTCATCTAACCTGCAGGACCATACCTTATAAGTTTGATACCTTGAGAGATTTTCACTAACTCCTAAGTTTAAGTTATTCATTATCAAGTGTGTTAACAGACCTTTGTGTTCTTAAAAGAATGGAAATGTGACATTTATTATCATTGCATCCAATTCATAATCTAACTTTAGGCAATTCAACATCAATGCATACAATAAATACTTCAAAACTACAAAATCCCATTTTAAAACATGTAAAACATCAACATTCATCATTTGTAGTCATCATTACATCCTATCAGACATTTCTCCTTTTGAAAATTCCTTAAAAATGATCATTTTGCTCGAATTGCACTGATTTCAGGGTCAATCGACCTGTAAACAGAAAAGTGCTACTTTTGAGGTCTACCAACCTCAGTGGGGAAATCAGGTCCATCCAACTAACTGTGTTTTTCAGTGCTTATGTGTTTCGATGTTTTGAAAATTCCTTAAAAATGATCATTTTGTTTGAATTGCACTGATTTCAGGGTCAATCGACCTGTAAACAGAAAAGTGCTACTTTTTAGGTCTACCAACCTCAGCAGGGAAATCGGGTCCATCCGACTAACTGTATTTTTTAGTGCTTATGTGTTTCGATGTTTTGCGCAAGTTTCAAGGTCAATCAACTTGCACGGATTTCTGAGGGTACCGACTTCAGTTAGTCATTCGGTTAGTTGGTTGGAATTTTAGTGAAAGGCAATCGAGACCACTTTGACTACATTTGTGAGGGATTTGGAGTCAACTGACCGGGTCAATGGTGGCCTATTTCAGCGTGAAGTCAGATGAAGCTACTTTTAGTGCAAAGTCACTTTCTTTGCTTTCAGCAGGAGTTTTGGTGTTCGCCGACTAGCAGAGATTTTCTAGGCATTTGACTAAGAGATGGGGTCTCTTCACGCAAAGTCAGCGCTAGGTGATTTCAATGCAAAATGAACTCTAGGATTTTGTGGGGCTTTTGGACCTTGCCGACCTAGTCAATTAATGCGCCAATAGTGTGGAGGTTGGGGAATCAAGTTTTTAGCACCAAATTTGCTTAGGGCTTTGGAGCGGATTTTCATGGCCATCGACGGACTAGATGAATCAAAGTTTTGCAGGTCGGTCTGACTCCATTTTGGTGCAAAATCCAGTCGTTTAACCAGTTTGGGGATAGGTTCAAAATGTGCTCAAATTTTGGCTAAGTCTTGTGAGTTGTTCCATTTTGCCTACGGTGATCAACATTACATTTCATGAAAGAGTTCAAACTAGGGTTTGAAACAAATGAACATTTTCAAATATGAAACCCTAGCATCTTTGTTGGGAAAGAAAACATGCTTGACTCAAATAGTGAAACCCTAACCGCAAGAAATGGAAACCCTATGGCGAGTTGGAACCCTACTTGGTTTGCTGAAGAAGAGGTGTTTGAGGCGCACAAGTAGTGAACAGTCGCTTGATCAAATCTAAGGTCAATGCAGGCAAAGAATGCTTGACAAATCATCGAGAGCTCCAAAACACTTTGTTCGATTGCAGAAAATAAACTCAAACGATGAGAAATCCCCTTTTATTTCTCCCAAATAATTGCCATAAATGTGAAACGTACATCGTACCGATCAGGAGGTTAGGTAGATTAGGGTTTTGCATGACTTTTGATGTCCTCTGACTTAGTCAGTGATTGAACAATGCAGTGCAAGTCGGAGACAATAGATTTTAGCGCTAAAGTCCATCGAGAGAAAAACAATGCCAGAGTCGGTGGTGAAGGTTTATAGCGCAGAGGTCGGTTGGAGGGAAATTTAGTGCAAAGGTCAGTTGGGACTAGATTTAGCGCAAAAGGACTATTCTAAGCCATTGGAAGAAATACAAAGGCCCCAACTTAGCAGACTTTTGAAATGATCTTCAACATCATCATTCTAATATAGCAAAAGCACATTTTGACCACTTGACTACTTAGGAGGTGAAAAATTCTTTTGACATTCTAGACCAAATTTGAAAGAGGGGGTTCCCTATTTTTGAAATGGGGCGTGTGTGCAAGGCACAACAGGAACCCTGAAAATAGGTATTTTGTGATTTGGTATTTTGCTCCTATCTACAAGAGATTTTTCCATTATCCATCAATTTGTTGTTGTATTTGCATAATTAGGGTTTTAATGGTTAATTGGACATAAGAGAAGAAAAATTAATAATTAAATTCCCTAATCCAAGTTTCCCTACATTTGCAAGTGACCTAGGGTATGATAGTGCTCGTCACTCAACTCTAGATCCTTGAATGTAAGGTGGAAAGGAGGATTTAACCATCTAAACATTAGAACATTAACAAATCCAATTTTCCCCTAAACACTAGCATCCGATCTTGTACCCTTTGAATGAGGTAGGTCCATTCTTGGAGGCTTGAGAGCAGGCCACCTTTTACCCAATTCTTCATCCCATCTTGTGAACTAGACACCTTTGGATCTTCCTTGCCTTGAGTTTACGATCTCATAGATGCCTGCTTCAATATTTTTTTATAATCTCTTCCACTGGTAAATAGGACTCTTGGAAGATTCTGCAGTTCCTTTCTTTCCAAAGCTACCATGCCACCATTGATAGGGCAGCAACCCACACATTTTCCCAAACATAATTCTTCCTTGTAGTTGGCTAGCTAAGGACAAAATTCAAGAAGTTGTCTTGTCTAGGTGTTAGCCAACTCAAGGATTGGAGGAGCCAATCCCAACACTTCGAGGCATATTGGCAATTTAGAAGTAGATGATTCACACTCTCACTATCATTGCAGCACAGAGGGCACATGCTTGGGCCTTGGATGCCGATCGAGGATAACCTATCACCTATGAGAATCCTTTTATGTAGCATAGTCTAGAAGAAGGCCCCAACCTTGGGAAGAGCTCCTATATTCCAACAGAGTTTTGACGGCCAGCCACCCTTTGGCCATATTGCATTTTGAATATCATATCCTAACTTAACTATACACTCACCTGATTTGGACCCTGAACAAATGATTTCATCCTCCACCTCTGAATGCAAGATTTTCCTCAAATCTAACATCTCTCTTAGAAATGTTATGTCCTCTTGTGGGATATCTAGAGTCTCCCATTGGATCCATTCAACCTTTCCAGAGGTCCCAATAGCAAGCCGATTGGTGTAATTTGCTACTAAAGAGCCTTGAGTCTCTCTTACCCTTACCAGCCAATCCTTGTCACCAAAATTTTTTGCAAGCGCCTCATGTCTGTTCCATGAGTCAAATCAAAAGTCTGCTTTACATCCATTACCTATCCTCTAGGTAAGGGGATCGGTAATGATATCTCTATTATTCCAAATGAATTTCCAGATTGTGGAACCTTCATTAGAGTTGGCAAGAGTTAGAATGTGGCTTGGGTCATCATCGTTCAAATACTTTTTGTGAATAATTTTACACCATAGTTTATTAGGGTTACGGTATATGCCCCAGCTGAGCTTTACACCTAAGGCTCGATTCTGAAGCTCCAACTTTTTGATTCTAGTGCCTCGAAGTTCTTTTCTCTAACAAGCCATGTCCCAATTTAAAAGCAGAATTTGCTTCTCATAATTCATTCCTTCCCATAGGAATTTCTTCATAAATTCTTATGTTTCACTAATGGCTTTGTTTGTCAAGACAAGGCATGACATTAGATAAATTGGAACCGCAAATAGAACAAATTTTATCATGAGTATCCGACCTGCAAATGAGAGCCATTTAGATTTCAACACCTCCGCCTTAGATATGCACTTAGAGATTATGTCTTGCCATTGTTCCATTCTACCAGTGCCTTGAAAGAGTTGGACCCCCAAATGCTTGTTCGAGAGAGAAGCAACTTTGAAGCCTAGCAAGTTTGCAATTCTCCTTCAGATTCTAGCCTTGGTATGGAAGAAAAATATTTCTGACTTTTCTTTATTGAAGGCTTGACCTGAGATATTTACATAAGTTTTTAGGGCCTCTTTAATGACTTCAGCTTCCTTAACCATAGCTTTTTTGAATAGCATCATATCATCCACAAACTGGGAATGAGTGACAGGATCTAGGCCTTCAACAACTAAAACTCTTTTCCACAGACCCATCACTCTTTGCCATTTGAAGAACCTTCCCATCGCCTCTGCCATTATCACAAAAAGGAATGACAAAATTGGATCCCCTTGTCGTAATCCGTTCAAAGCATTGAAAAAGCCACACAAGGAACCATTCACTATCACTAAGTAGCAGGGGCTAGATATGCAAAATTAGATCATTTCTAACCAATCCGGAGAAAACCCAAACCTTTCCATCACCGATAGTAGAAAGTCCCATCAGACTCTGTCATATGCTTTTCTCACATCTAATTTAATTATCATACTTAAGAGCTTTTCCTTCGAGATGGTATGTATAGTTTCTGCGGCCATGACGATGCTATCAAAAATCTCTCTTCCCGATGTGAATCCTCTTTGCTCTTCTAAAATTACCTCTTCCAGAATGCACTTCAATCTATTTGCCAAGGCCTTTGAGATAATTTTATAGATTGTATTGCATAGTGTTATTGGTCTGTAATCTGCAAAAGTGGTGCACTCGGTCTTCTTAGGTATTAGAGCTATGGCCGTGTTGTTAAGATCCCTGACAAACTTCTTTTTCTTCCAGAACTCCTCCACTATCTCCAAAATTTTTGGTCCCATGAAGCTCCATTAGTTTTGGAAGAATTTGGTAGGTAGACGATCGGGCCCCGACGCCTTGTCCGGGTGCATTTCAAAAACTGCACAGCGAATCTCTTCTAAAGAGAAAGAGTTGCATAACATTTTATTGTCTTCATTGTCAAGGCACCTCGGGATGTAAGATAGAAAGACGTCATCGATCCTATCCATAGGGCTATTCGCTGCTAGTATTGACTCAAAGAAGTGAATTGCTTCCTTTTCTACCTCTTCTTGCTCGCATACCTTTGAACCGTTCACACAAACAATATTCTCAATGCGATTCCGACCCCTACATGCCTTTGTTGAATTATGGAAGAAATTTGTGTTAACATCTCCTTCCTTTAACCAGGTTTCACGGGCTTTATCCCTCCAGAATAATTCCTCTCTAGCTAGCAACTCTGAATGCTTAGCTTTTAATTCTTTCTCTTTCTGAAACTCTGTCATAGACATCCCAGATCTTATAACTTGATCATTTAGGTTTTTCAACTCCATTTCAACCCATTCTTTTTCCTTGAAAATATTCTCAAAAACTTCTTTGTTCCATAACTTTAACTTACTCTTGATGTAAGGCAATTTCAATTTAAATTGAAAGCTGACAATCCCATTTTGAAAAGGTTCTTCTTCCCACCATCTCTTAAGATCATTAATCAGGTTGGAATGTCTCCACCACATTGATTCAAATTTAGAATAGCTCTTCCTAGGCTTCTCACTCAAACAAAGATCAAGCTTTATTGGGAAGTGGTCAAATGCTAACACAAGGAGAATTCATGAATCAAAGTAGAATTCCTTACTTATCCAACCTTCTCCAACAAAGAATCTATCTAGGTGCTCGACAATATTAGTGAATCCAGCTCTCTGATTAGTCCAGGTGAAGGATCCAACTTTGGGAATGCAATCCACTACTTGCATTGATCTAACAAATTCTTTGAAATCTGTCATAGCTCTGGATTATTTTTTGAGCCCACCGCTTTTCTCCTTTAGATCTAAGATTGTGTTAAAATCTCTGCCCAGAATCAGTCTATTATCTACTACACTAGCTTCCCTCTCCTTGATGTTGTTCGAGTCCTCTATCTTATCATTGGTTTTCATTGGACCATAAACATTTATGATATGGAAGCTAAGATTCCCAAGCTTGCTTGTAACCTTTACCATCATCTAGCTCGTGTGTTCCTCCTTGATTTTGATGTCCACACTGATAGGGGACCACAAAATTCCAAGACCACCAGCCGATCCTGAAGCATCCTTAAAATGACCCAACCACTTCCTACAATATTCTATAAACTTAGATCCTTCCACTTGGCTTAGTTTTGTTTCTTGTAAAAGGATGATATCTATAGATTTCTTATCAAGGTGATGCTTGATCAAGTGTTGCTTGTCAGGGGCATTTAAGCCCATGAAATTCCAAGTGAGGATCTTCATTGTCCTCCAAGGGAGATCTTTGCTCCCTTGGATAACCAAAATTCTTTAACACTCAAGAGGCGTTTTTCAACCGCCTCCTCCTCTCATTTCTGCTTGTACATTTTCCTTCCCTTCCCTTTTTTATCTTTGCGCATGATTTTTTCCGCCATCTGGTTAATGTGGTGGGGATCAATGATATCCAATTCTTCCTCATTTGAGTGACAATCATCAAATAAGTATTCATCCTGATCCAAGTCTTCAAGAGAAGAAACATCCTTACCCTTTCTTGCTTCCAGTTGGTTCACCATTGCAGCGTCATTATCTGCACTTGTTGCATGGGGAAGGTCGACAATCGTCGGCCTTGGGCAACCTTCACTTTTATCATTATGGTCCTTTTGGGAAAACTGAGTGCTTTCAATGTTAGAAATTCCCTTGCCATCTTTTGCAGGAGGGGGGGTAATTCCTTGCACTCACCACCTTTCTTCAAATTTGGATCATTCAGAGAATTTGGAGCCAGAGTTTGTCCATTTGAACGAACTCGAGGGCGTCACACCGTTTTCATTCTCTATGGTTTTTTGCAAGAGGATACCGTATGTTTTCTGCTTCCGCATCTCAAACAATAATGTTTGTCTTCCTCCACATCAACCTGAATGATCCTATGTTGACCATCCATGCATAACTGAATTTCCTTCGGCACCTTATTAATATAAGTAATTTGAAATCTCACATATATGTAAGAATCACCTTCGATAATTTCTGCATTGACATCCATTAGGGTTCCCAGGGTCCTCTCAATTTTTTCTATACTATCATCCATCCAAAATTCCAGGGGAAGATTATATAGCTGGATCTAGATTGGTTTTTCATAGGGCTCCGTTTTGACCAGATCAAAGTTGGGGCACCATTTTTTGCATATAAATTGGCCATTCCTTCATCTTCCAAAGACCACCTTGCAGAATCTTCTCCCAATCCTCAGGGGTTGAGAAGAGGACAATGAAGAAACCTTTTGGCATAAACTTGACTATGGCCGCCTTTTCCCAATTATTCTTTAGCCAATTTTTGATAGACTGTCGATCTTTGCATATAAATTGGCCATTCCTTCATCTTCCAAAGACCACCTTGCAAAATCTTCTCCCAATCCTCAGGGGTTGAGAAGAGGACAATGAAGAAACCTTTTGGCATAAACTTGACTATGGCCGCCTTTTCCAAATTATTCTTTAGCCAATTTCTGATAGACTGTCGATCTTGCTTAGGGCCAATTATGCGACAAATTATCGCCAAGTCCTCCAGCATAATCAAATCCTCCTTGGCTTCTTCCGTGAGATTGATTGTCACTATTCCTCTGTGATCCTCCTTTTGGCATATTTTGCCCTAAGATTCACCTTCTTTCTTCTTGCCTTCGCCGTCAACCTGCTTTGCAAATTTTTGCATTCTCAGGTTGCACACCATTTCTTATGATTGATAGTCCTACATAAAAATTAAATATTAATATATATATATATATCTTCAATTTCTTATCACCATGTGGATGAATGTAATTATTTTGGACTACCTTCATAAATGTCTTCTCTCATTTATTTTAATATTGACTTTTGCACCACAAAGTTTATTTGATTTGATTTTCAGTATGGGGTATATTAACTGTCATTTTTGTATGGTTGATATTGACTCACTATTTATTGTTTGCATAGATTAACGTGAAGGCAACAATAAGAGGTGAAATCTCATAGCCAATCATATTTTTTTTCAAACACTACAAACTATAGTCATAACAAAAATAAAAGAATTTGATTCGTCAACAGTGGAGAGAACAAATGTAAAAGTTTTGCATAATGAATGCATTAGTACCCATTCCAAGGCAAGTACTAATAAGAGGAAGTCGATTGACCTTCTTTAAGTGTCCCATTAGTCAAATGCTCACATAGTTTAAATTCCTAATCTCATATGCTAGAGGAGATTTGTCACTTGTCATTGCCATAAATGTAAATTGACCTGTGATATTTGAGACCATCTTCAAACCTAGTGAATACATGTGTCTTTGATGACTTATCTAATATTCCACTAACCACTATTTGAAATATGTTACTATTAGACTCATTTCGACGTTCAACCTTGCAAATATGGCTCATCGTTCACATTCAAATTTTAGATTTTTACTAGTATTTTTTTAACTAAAAGAGGGGTAAAAATTTATTCAAACAAGAAGAATTACAAAGCAAGGGCTTTATGCAGCCCTCTTAAGCTCCACTAAGTGGTTCAACTTTTGAGATAAATCTAGGGGTAATTGACCCCAATCCACAATGTTCCAATTTTGCATGTGATCAGAGGCCCATTTGGCCAAACAATCTACCACTCTATTCCATTCTCTAGGAATATGATTGAAAGTAACAAAATCCAAAGCACACAGATTAAGAATTTGTTTAACAACCAAAGCTAAATGCCAACTAACATCTTCTACATGTTGCCTATTCAACAAATTCACCACCACCTGGGAATCAGAATCACAAATGATCCTTCTCCACCCAAGATGACAGCCATGCTCTATAGCATATAAAATGGCAAGAGCCTCCATCAAATTGTTAGTATGGAGACCCTTAAAAATAGAAAAGATAAACTGAATAGACCCAAAACTATCCCGTGCAACTCCACCAATATGAGCATGACCAGGGTTTCCCTGAGAAGAACCATCCGTGTTGAGTTTCAAAACTCCTTGAGGAGGAGGAGTCCAATGCCCCTCCCTATTAATCTTCCAAAGAGGGTGTCGACATCTATTTCTCTTGACCCATCCTTGTTGAGGAGGAAGATAAAGACGATTGCAACAAACAACATCTCGAGGATCCACTATTTCTGCCAAGTCACAATTTGCCAAAACAGTTTCTCCCAAATAATGAAGAATTTTCCACCACAAGTGATGGGCCACCAACATCACATCTTGAAAAATCCTATGATTCCTCTCCAACCAAATATTCCAGATAATAAAGGAAGGGCCAAGAGCCCAAGTAACTTGAAGAAAAGAGAATTTAACAGGGGCCTTGCCCCAACGATCAAAAAACTCATGCAAAGAGGAGACATGCCAACAGGCTTGGTTCCACACACCCCACCAAAAATGCCAAATCTCCCTAGAGAAGGAACATTGGAAAAAGAGATGAGAAACACTTTCCTCACTATTATAGCACAATACACACATCGAGGGGCCTTGAAAACCATGCTTACACAAATTATCCCAAGTAAGACATCAATTTTGAACCACCAACCACATGAAGAAGTTGCACTTGGGCCATGAAAAATTGTGCCAAACTTGTTTCCACCAAGGAACCTTAGTGTATCCAAACATCTGCCTAGCAAGTTGCACATAGCCTACTGAAATAGAGTACTTCCCTGACAAATCACTGCCAACCCAAGCCAAAACATCATGCACCATCAAAGTATTGCATTCATGAGAAGCAAGAATCTGAGCTAGCTCTCGCTTATCCTTTTCAGACCTTCCTGGCGGCCATTCAAAAGAGTGCTTCCATCAAAAACTAATAGCCAACCCACAATTCTATGCAATCTTATGTGCTCAACTATGTCCCAGCCTGCAGCAGTAAAAAAATCACAAAGGGACTAGAGGTGAGGATAAGTAGAAAGGATATAAGGGTGACCATCCCAAGAATCTAGCCAAAAAATAGCCTATGACCCCGAATGACAGATCCAAAATAGCCCATTTTTAACCAACTTAGCCCCCATTTTTAAAGTATGCCAGATCATAGAACCCCTTCCCTCCGAAGGAAAGCGAGGAACATCAAAAGTATTAACATATTTAAGATACTTATGGGTGAGAATATGGGCCCATAGCTGATGCTGACTAGTACACCAACACCAATATAACTTAGCTGCAAGAACTTGCCCATTCAAAATAGCAAAATGTAACCCAAGACCTCCCTCTTTCTTTGGTCTGCACATAGTTTCCCACTTCACAAGGCTCCACTTAGCAGTCGACAAGTTACCACTCCAAAGAAATTGTTGTGAGAGAGCATCAAATTTACTAAGGAAATACATATGAGTTGCCTAAACAAAACACCTGTAAATAGGGAGAGCTCGGATAATGGACTTAAGAAGATTCACTCTAGCAGCAGTAGATAACCAATGATGAGTCCAATGAGCGACCTTCCTACATAACTTATCAAGCAAAATCTACCAGGATGACCTAGGTTGTCTACCAAAAACAAGAGGAATACCTAGTAGACAAAGGGAAGAGACCCAATATGAAACCTCAAAATATTCACAATCTACCTTTGGATAGCCTTAGGAGAATTAAAAAATAAAATAGAAGACTTATGCTCATTGACTTTCTGACCTGAAGCAACAAGGTAGGTATCCAAAGCCTACCTAAATGATTTAGCTTCCCAAAGATGAGCCATCCCCATAAGAGAAGTGTCATCCACAAATTAGAGATGAGAAAGCTTTGGCAAACCATTGCCCCACTGCCAACCATGAATCAAGCCTTGAGAAACCTGAAACTTAAGAAATTGGCCTAGTCCCTTAGCCATAATAATAAATAGATAAGGAGAAAGAGGATCCCCTTGGCGGAGGCCCCTGGTAGCTCCAAAAAGCTCAGAAGGTTCTCCATTCACAATAACCAAGAAAAATGAAGAAGTAACATAGCTCATAGTCAAACTCACCCAGTCTGGACCTAAACCAAAGGGTAAAAGAATCTTCTGAGGAAAATGCCACTTAACTCTGTCATAAGCTTTGGCCATGTTCAACCTGATGAACGTAGATTTTTCATTAGAATTTGCCATAGAGTGAATGACTTCAGAAGCCACCACCACCCCATCCAAAATTTGTCTACCAACTACAAATCCCCCTTACTCCTCAGAGATGACAACAGGAATAAAAGTTTTGAGCCTCTCTGTAATTAGTTTAGTAATAATCTTGTACACCACATTACAAAGAGTAATAGGTCTAAAAAATTCAAGCTTATCAGCACCTTCCTTTTTAGGAATGAGAACCAAGAAAGTAGAATTCAAGGCTCAAAGAATTTGTTTACTATGAATAGATTCTCGAACAACCTCCAACAAATCTAGATTAATAATATCCCAAAATTCCTAAAAAAATTCAACTGGGAAACCATCTAGGCCTGCAGCTATACCTTTGTTCATCCCAAACACAACCTCTTCCAATTCAGGCATAGAAATCAGATGAATGAGGGAATCATTCATCTCATTGTTGATCAAAGAGGGAATACAATCAAGAATCAAATTCTCATCTTTAGCTGGAGGTGAATCTTCAACAAATAGAGTGGAGTAAAATTGATGAGCCTCTCTAGACAAAGCTTGCAGAGAAGATATCTGAAGACCCTCAAAGTTAACCAAAGAGGAAATATAACTCCTATTATGACGAGCCTACATAGAATGATGGAAGAAAGAATTATTCATGTCCCCTTCTTGAAGCCACTCAATCCAAGTCTTCTGTTTCCAAAAAATCTCCTCACGAAGCTCCCACTCCTCCACATCTCTCACAGCCTAGGATTCAACTTTTCCAAGAGCATCCGAGAATCTAGAGTCCCGAATTTGGTGGGTAATCACATCAAGGCATGCCTGAGCTTCCCTTTTCTTGTCCTAAAGGTTGTGAAAACATAACCTATTCCATCTCTTAAGGTGATATTTAACATATTGAAGATTCTTAACAAAAGAGTACATAGTTGTACCATAAGCAGGGCCCCCATCTCTCCACCACTGGGCCACGAGATCATGTAGGGAAGAGTCCTGAAGCCATATAAGATGAAATTTAAAAGGAGGATTCTTTGGAACAGTAAAAGAAGCTGAAAACTTAATTGGCCAATGATCAGAACTCCTCCAATCAAGAATCTCAGAACAAGTAACCAAGCTACCCCCCACCCAAAAACTGGAGACAAGAAATCTATCCAATCATTTAGAGATTGCATCATGCCCACTTCATCTATTATTCCAAGTGAAAATCCCATTAGAATGCTTAACATCAACTAAAGCAAGAGAATCCACATTTACCCGAAAAAGATCAGAAGTAGGACCAAGCCTAGGCAAACCCCCTCTTTTCTCCTCCAAACTCAACACAAAATTGAAATCACTAGCTAAGACCCAAGGAAGATAAGGAGCACATGATTGGCCATACCTTATATGAGCCCAAAGCTGAATTTTACCACGAATATCAATCAGAGCATAAACATTAATGACCAAAATATTCTCACCATTTTCCAATGCAGATGCAACCATGGAAATAGAAGAATGGCTAGAAATCCACGAAAGAGGAACAATCTTTTGTGGATCCCAAAAAAGTGCCAAACCTTCAGAATTTCCCTGAGAGCCAATACACTGACACTAACCAAAAAACTAGATACGAGAAGCACACTGAAGAAAATCAACTGAAAGCTTAGTCTCTTGAACACAAAAGATGTCTGGAGAATGAACTGCAATCAAATCATGAATAGATTTTTGACGGGAGGTTCTATTCAACCCTCTTACATTCCAAGAGAGAATAATCATGGAGGAAGTTGGGAAAAGTGAACATCAATGGGTTTAACAAACCTAGATTCCACCAACAAATCCCCAGTAAATTTAATCTTCTGTAGATCCTTCTTACGACTAGCTTTAGAGGAATTCTTAAATGAACCTTTCTTAAGGGGGCATTGATGCACACCCAGAGCCTAAGAAGACCCCCTTCCTTTACCTAAAGTCAAAACCTCCTTAGCCAAATCTGCGAAAATAATATCATCCTGCAAACCTGCAGAGTCACCAGAATTTCCCAAATCAATGCCCTGCAAGGATTGAGAACTTCGAACAGCCCCCTGCTCATGCACCTCAGTCATATCCTTAATCCCAGTTGCTTGCTCCTGCATAATATCTATATCCATAATAGTGGCCCCAAAAGAAACCTCCACAAGAATCCCCTCCTCCATGGCCAACGAATCTAAAAACTCAAAACAGTTGAAACCCTCTTCACTCTGCCTATCCTTATAGGACCATTTTTGACCTCTCCCTTTATCCCGTGACTTAACAAGCATAAAACCATCCTTATTAGGCCCACCATATTTCATAGGAGCCTTACCTTTATCCCCCTTATCCACCATTGGAGTCGAGGAAGGAGGAGAGGAAACCCCAGTAGATTTGTTTACCCTAGGACATTGGCACTAAAGGTGTCCCTACTCATGACAGATCCAACATCAAAAAGGAAGGGACTCATAATCTAATTGTTGAACCTAAGAAACAGAGCCAAGATAGATTTCCAAAGAATCTAGCAACAGGTTACTTAGATCAATCTCAACACAAATACGAGCATAAGAATTAATATCTTTTTATCTAGGGTATGTTGAGAAATGACAGCTGGCTTCCCCAGCAAAGCCACAATCCATTGCAAAATATCCTCCCTCCAAAACTCCAAAGGAAGCCATGGTAGGTAGACCCAGACAGGAATCCTTGAGGGAAATTCTTCTGTAGAATTAAATCCCACATGGCAGGGCTTGATGAACAAGCCTACATGATTCTAAAAGTAGGTCCCTCCCTCAAAAACTCAATTCTGATCTGAGATGCAGGAAAAGTCAACCATGAAATAACCATTCACGGCCAGCAAGAATTCCATATATCCCTCAATTTGCCAGGAATGATGAATCCAAGATTCCAAAGCTGGTAGAGAAATACGAATTCTAAGGAACTTGCAAATTAAAACATGTTGGCTCCAATAAGATATATCCTCCATGACTGATTCAGAAGAAATAACTAGAACATGATAGTCTTGACTCTGTGGCAAACACCCATTAACTTTCTTAAGTCTGGAACCCTCACCCACATAAAAAGAGTTAGACAGTTGTGCATGATTATCCAAAGATAAACCACCATGAGGGGGCGCAACCCCAACAAGAACCAGAGAGTTAGAGCCTCCTTGAGCATCCATACCTGCAATGGAAACCAAAACAAGAAATCCCAAAGCACCACCATGAAAACCCTCACCCAGACCCGCAACAAACCCCAACGAAAGCAACACAGATGTGAAAGAGAGCCAGAAGAAATGACAAAAGCAACGCAGAAGTGAATGAGATCCAAAAGAAAGGAAATGTGGGGAAGGGCAGAGCCCTAGCCCGTGTGCAGAGCCACCAGAAAATTCATCGTAAAACCAACATGTGATGAATGCCATCTCATTGACATGGTTTAGTGCTTTAATTATAATGCGATGGGAGTTTATTTAAATTATATTTCATTAAAATTAAATTTGTATATACAATCTGATGTAAAGACTTTTGTCCTCATTATTGAAGGTATTTTCCATAATCTGATATAAATACTTTTGTACTCATTATTAAAGGTATTTTCTATCACTAGCTTGACAAATTTCTCACTATATGTAAAATTACGATAGTTTTTGGCTATTCATAAAGGATGATGTTCACACTTTTCTTCAATGCTTTATATATTGAATGAAAGGTTTAGAGTACTTGCTTTCAACCAACCATATTCATAATTCTTTTTAAATTTTAAATATTTATTTTATTTTTTTACTTGAAGAGGTTCACCAATTTATGAACTAATGATCTTAAATTTTCTTTTCCTACTATGTTCATTACTAGATTTATTTTAAGTTTTCTTGGAATTGTGAAGTATGAAAAAAATATTATTTACTGGTCATCCAATGAATATAATTAACATTACATGTTCTTCCCTTTTAGAAACATAGTGCATTTATGTTTTATTCATGCATCATTGATTTACATTAATTATTCTTCCCATTAGAAACATTGTGTGTTCATGTTTCATCGATGTACTAATGTTATATAACAATTACTATGCATCAATAAATTCACATTGTCAAAGATAAACTTAATATATTATGACACATTTGTAAAGTGAATTACCTTTTTTAATGAAATGGTCAATCAATAACAAGACCCATAAACCATTGCCAATATTCAATAGTGTCATTCAAAAATTAGCATAGCAAATGCATAATCTTTCATTTATTATTGTTAATTCAAGCATTTTAAGCATCTCTTATTCATTCCTACCCAACCACCAACACATCTTTGTGTAACTTTAGAAATCATTGCATGCCATGAAAGTGCAAACAAATAGTATGAGCTAGAGATTTGAAGGTAGTGAAGAAAGCTTAGAAACATTAAACATATTATGAAGTACCTTCTCACTATTGATGCCCCTAG
The DNA here is from genome assembly GCA_027924645.1 of Cunninghamia lanceolata. Lineage (NCBI taxonomy): Eukaryota > Viridiplantae > Streptophyta > Pinopsida > Cupressales > Cupressaceae > Cunninghamia > Cunninghamia lanceolata. The sequence goes on from BSBN01000236.1 coordinate 4,158,772, forward strand.
ATTTTCCATATATAATGCCCCGAGATTTTTTTTTTAATTTGGAACCCTAATTTTTTTATTTTATAATGCACTTACAGTTTTTATGAATTTGTAATGATATAAAATGCTAAAAAATATTTTGCATGAATATAACTCTTAAGATAATAGTCAATAAATGTTCATATTGGTTAAAATTGCAGCAGCTATTATACCAAATAAAAATCTTAAATAGGCTATCCTCTTAATTTGCTTAATCCCAACAAAATATCATTTCTTGTTTTGAAGGTTGTAATGCCCTTAAAACTATGTCGTATGCAAATCTTCCTCTATAAATATATTTTTGTAAAATAAAAATATATATCAGCAATACCTTCTATTGTTAAACCAACAATAGAGATAACATCCTCAAATTTTAATTTAAGGAGATTGCTTGTTGATTCATAAGCTCTCAAATTAAAGGAATTTCAAATCTAAATTAATTTTATTTATTACTCTATCTGCTTCAACAAATGTCAATATTAAAGAGGGATGAATGTTCTTGAAAAATTAAAATAAAATATGTTAGAAATAAAAGATTTCAAAACAAAATCATAATATTTACCTTTGAAACCTTATGACATAAAAAAACCAACTTAGTAGTATAAATTGTTTGTCTACTTTGACATATCAATCATTTGGAAGAACAGGTAAAAATAGTGAATTCTACTCAAGTTGTTCCATATCTTGTCTATGAAGTCTTTGCAAACAATGAACAACTAAATTCTCCTAATTTTCTTCTAGATACAACACTCAAATTATGATTCTAATGCTTAAACATTTACTCTCCACTTCTATTTATAGTTACTAGTAGTGGTGGAGCATCATCGTCGAGCCCTAGAAGGATTCTCTTGAAACTCAAAGTCCCTCGTGTATATTGACAATTACCTAAATAAATTTAGATAATAACTAATTTTTAGATTTGAATTCATTTAACTAAGATCATTATATGCATAGTTAGTAGAAGTGAGGCAACCTTGATCAAATGTGGTTCATAAAATTTATATGGAAGATAACATGTTTGATTTTTTGCCTATGTACCTTTAAACACCTATTGTACTTATATTTGTGGCTTTGTACCAAGTCCTAGTATGACTTGATCAAGAGTGTTTAAATTGAATATACATCAATATAAAGGCATGATTATATATAAAGGTAGATGTTTATGTATGGCCACAAATACTTATATAGGGACAATTATACCATAAATGTATGTAGTATACTCATATTTATGTAAATAAAATAAAATACTAAATGCCTATATAGAGTTGGATAGATTTCATAAATTTGAGACAATTAATGTAAGAGACATTGGCACATGGACATCAATTTGGAAAATCAAATTAGATATGAAGATAGTTGAAAATCACAAACAAAATCAATGCCTAGTTAATGGAGAAGTGATACCATTATGGAAACTTGCTGAGAGGATTGAAGGAAGGAGCGTATAAGTATATTCTTTGATCTCTAAAATATGTAGGAAAAGGAAGTACAAGGGAGAGGAAGAAAGAGGTAAGGGGTGGAAGGGGAAAAAAAAATTTAGACAAAGTTTGATCAAGTATTTTATGTTGAACTTCTTTTGTTAGCATTTTTTTGTGAAATCTAACTATAATTGCATTTTCCAAAAACTCATTACAAAAGGAAATCAAAAGAAAAAATGGGAAAAAAGGAATTTAGTTTTCTGTGAATGATTTTTTAATGTTTTTTTTTCAAGGGCACACACCCTGTGGACATTGTGACCCTGTGTAATAGGGTGTGACCTCATGTAGCAAGGTTAAACCTTGTACACAAGGCATGCTACTTGTACCTATTTCAACATTTTAAAAATCCAATTCTTTATATGATTTCTACATTATAATTTTTTTATTTAGAAATTATTTTGTAACATCAAAATGGCTTATTATTTGATAAATGAATATAATACATATTTGTTTAGATAGATATATAAATAAATAATTATACACACACAAATATGTGTGTGTGTGTATAATGGAGTTACTCTTGAAAGTTATTGGCACTGTAGTTGAAAAACTCTTGCAAGTCTTGCTAGATCCTTAGCTCTCAATTGATCCTTCTTCACTCTTTCCTCAAGATGGACTTAAGAACTATGATGGGAGTTTGGATGATCACTTTGGTGAGGGTGGCTTGTTGGGCACTAAGGCTCTGAGTCTCCTTGAACAAATATGTGGCCCTCCCTTTAGCCTCAAGGGCATTGCCCTCTTCCATAGCTGGCCTTCTACTATGCTCTAGAGGCAATGTCAATTCTATTGAAAAATCCAATAATGTCACATCTCGATCTATTTAAACTCTTTTATATTTTGAACTATTGAATGTTATAATGTGATTATGTTTCGGGTAGGTAAATTACTTGCGTGTAAAAGTGAAAATGTTATCTTAATGCATAAATAGGAAGTTGTCAAATGATGGATTAAGATGTTTTATATGCTTTCTTCGACTATGGTTTTATGGACTAACCTATTAATAAGAACTTGAGTGCAACTAAATGCATGGATGTGTCAAAGGCAAGAACATGTTTTAGGTAGAGGCATCCTAGCCACTCGACAAGAATTGGCATGATGGGACCTTGATGCATGCACACACACTCACTTAATTCATACTGCATCTAGCATTCTTGATTTGTTTCGTAAAGCATAATCTTGTTTAAACATAGGTTTTGAGATGATGGTGTGATTGACATAAATGGTTAACTAATTATGCATTCTTGTTTACCTAGTTGATCCTTTTTAATTACAAGTTCGCTATGTAAATACCTTATTCTTTCATGATTAAATAAAAATTAATTATAGTACTATTTTAAAAAATTATAATAATAAGAATATTATTAGTTTATTTCTTTATCCAATTGTTAACATACAAGTATATTTCAAATGGATTTAATTATATCTATTGAAGTGTTTTTAATAACAAACATATATATATATATATATATATATATATATATATATATATATTCCTCTCATATTTGACCCAATATTTTAAATTAGACCTAAATAAGTATTCATATCAATAAGTATCTAAAAATATAACTTCATATATATATACATATATATATATGAATGTGAGAGACTTTCAATGATATAATTATACATGCAAATATTGTAACTAATAAATATATATGTATAATATTCTCTCGTAAATAAATATATATTTCTATTAATAAGCATTAAAATAGACTATAAGTCAAAATATAATAAAATTTAGCATGCAATCGGAAGAGAGGAGAGAGTAAACTGGTTGTTAAGAATAGTTTAAGTGAGAAATGGTGAAATGCATGAGAAAGGGAGACTAAGTTCAAAATTAGAACACCAAGTATAGGGGTGCAGGTCTGATAAAGTGGAATGGGAAAAAAAAGAGAAAAATGGAAAGACAACAATAAAGAGTAACAGGAAGATAGAGAAATAGAAAGGGGGCGAGGACGTGAGAAGCAAGGGAGGAGATACACAGAGGAAACTTCTAGAGAACTTATCTTCCCAATAAAGTCACAGGTCAGAGGTATTTCTTAATTTGAGCACAAATATAAAAGGAATCTACTTTTTGCCTGTATACATGGTTTTGTTTATGTGTTATTATTAGTGGTCTATTTTCTCTCTATTTGGCCTTTTGAGGATTTTAAGCAACCTTTCTTATTACTTCAAACTACCTTCTACCTTTGTAAACCTTTCATCAACCAACCTCCACTTAATTCCTTTCAGCGACCTTCTATGACTAATATTCTTTTTGTGCATTTGAATTCTATAGATTTGGCCTGTGTATTTGAAACAACAAGGATCAGATGTTTTAAACGACCTCTTCTTGCCTATTTTAAACATGGCCTCTTCTTGTTGATTGATCTGTTATAGGTATAGATCTATTCTTTTTAATAGAAAGTATCCTTGTTCTTATAAAAATTTAATATCATAATTTTATCGGTCTTCTCTGTAGTTTTAGTGCCAGTATGTTTCACTAAATGATAGGCTTTTTATACTATTTCCCATTGATCTATGTAAGTTTCAAATTGGCATGTGTTGGTTAAGTTCGACGACCTCTGTAATAGTAGTATTCCTTTTAGCCTGATTTATCTATTTTTCAATGACCTTCATGTATTTGATTCAATCTTGTTTGGTCTTCTTATGCCTTGGAATACATTTATTTGTTTTTCTGTTTGGTGATGTGGATTGTGCGGCTTGTTATTACCTTTTTCATTGGCCTTTGGATTTTTGGCCTATATGCTTAGATTATATTGGCCACTTAATATCTTTAGATCGACCATGAAATCATGTTTGTGGCCACTTCTTTAAAATTCCATTGGCGTCTCAAAAATGAATTAGCCCAAATTTTGCTTTTGTTAATTTGACTTGTTAGATTAGCTATCGGTCTTCTATTGTCAACATTCGCCTATTTAGTATGGTCTGAGTTTTAGTTACTGGCTCTTATTTTGTTGTTGGCCTGCTCTATAATGTCCCCTTCTAGGATATTCATGATTTATTTAATTGCGTACAATAAAATCACTAGAAAGGGACATTAGAGATATTAAAGATTAATAAATTAAGATAATATTCAATTTAATTTATAACACAATTCACTATCAACTATGTTCAAGTCTTAATCCTTACTTCCTTTCTAATCCTCAACCTTGGATGGGGAATTACTTGTCTAGGGTGTGCTAAACCTTCTCCAATGTAATTGGGATGGGATTACTCCGCCTCTCCCTAACAACCTTGTCTAGGGTGTGCTAAACCATCTCCAATTCCATTGGAATGGAATTACTCTACCTCTCCCTAACAAAACCACCTACCCTAAAGTTAGAGGCAATATAAATAACTAAGTATTAACTTAACTATGTTCACATCTCAATCTTATTTCCCTTCTAATCCTCAACCATGGATGGAGAATTACTTGTCTAGGGTGCGCTAAACCTTCTCCAATGTAATTGGGACAGGCTTACTCTACCTCTCCCTAACAACCTTGTCTAGGGCACGCTAAACCATCTCCAATCCCATCGAGATGGAATTACTCCGCCTCTCCCTAACAAAACCAACCTACCCTAAGGTTGCATGCAATAGAAGTAAATAGGCAATGAGATGAACATACAATTACTTTATATATATATATATATATATAGATATATATATATAATGAAACTTGCTATATATATACATGTCTAATGATAATCTTTCTATTATTTTTCATTACTTAATATGTGGTATTCATCATCATAAACATAAGGTTAGATACACCATATCAAGTATATAATTCTTGCCTTTGTATCCTTGGAGATTTAGTGTTGACTATAGTTCTATATGCTTCAATATATTTCTCCTTGATATTCCTTTTTATTTCTACTTTCTACTCGTAAATCTGCATTGCATCTTCTTATATATCTGTTTTTAAGTCCAATGATTTCCCATTGCTTATCTCTTATTCTCTCTTGACCTTCATATCCAAATCTAATATTATTTATTGCTTTTAAATCTGCTGGAAGGCCTTTCTTAATGCATCTTATATGTAGATCTCTATATGACAGAAATATATATATTAAACTCTCAAGTCTCCCTCTCTATATGACAGAAATATATATCTTTTTCAGACATATCCCCCCTTGACTACCTCTATCTTGTCTTGTTTTTATACCTAATCAATCTACCTCTTCACCCAAGGGTTATGACTCCTCAGAAGATGTCGGCCAACATTCCTTCGTAGTTATAGTAGATCGCACCTTTACAAGATATGCATCTTCTAACTTATATTTTGTTACCCACTGCCTACTAATAAATCACAGCCTTTACAAGATAATGAATCGATGCTTGAATAATGACTTCTTAAGTCCTAATCTTACATTACATTACTTTATACTCTTTATAAGAGATATTCACTTCCATATAGTATTTCAAAAGTCTTATGTCATAAAGTATAATTTATATATATATATATATATATATATTTATATAATTATTTATATTTATATTATTATTATTATTATTATTATTATTTTGATTCGTAAAGTTAGAGATTTATATTGACTAGGAGCAAAAAATACAAGCAAGTGTCTGTAAGCTATTTTCCTGCAAACCCTTCCAAGAACTGATTTCCTTAGTTAAGACAAAAAGGCCACTCAGGGCCACAGTTAACCCAAAAATTGCCATTATGGCTATCTGCACTGTCAAGGAGTAAAGCTACAGAGAGCTAACCTACTGGAACTAATATCACATAAGTTAAAAGACAAACAAATAGAGGATTCATAGCAAACTGTGATTACAAGAAATCGAGCTCCCTTGCCATGGTTTGGAGCTCACTGACCCACTCCATATCCTCGTTGACCTCCTTCAAGCTCATCAGTTTCTGAAGACATCCAATTGCCTTCACCACTCGCTCCCGGTGCTCGATCAAAGCTAGACCCTTCAAATCCAGAATGAGGGGATAGAATTTCACAACTTCCAGAGGATCCTTCAGAGCAGAGATGTCTTTTAGACGAGGGACTCCTGCCCCTGGGATGACCGCTCCCAATATGAGGTCAAGACCGCCAAGAATTTTAGATTTAAACAACTTTATCATCAACCCCTTCGCCATTCCTTTCGCCACCCCTGCATCCAAGACAGAGGCAAGAAACTGAGAGGAGACATGGGTGTCTACCCAATAGAATTCCCCTGCCAGCAGGAATTCTTTTCCCAGAATGATCTTCACAGATAGAAGTAGAAGACCCTCATGCCTCCATAGGACCCGTTTAAGCCTTTGGTCCGTGATAGCTCCCTTGAAAGCCATCTGACAGATGGAGCTCTCCAACTGAATAGGAGTTGCCATTCCTAAGTTTATCAAACCAGCGATAGAAATTCGAGCAATGTAGCTAGAATTCTGCCTTCACCAAAGACTACACAATCCATTCGAAGAGACTGTCTGAAGCTGTTAAAGGCGGCGAAGATCATCTAGAGGCTTCGCTGTCAGAAACCCTGCGAAGCCATCAATCATTTGACAACTAAAAAAGGGGTAAGAAAGACTATCGGGTAGATTTGGAGCGTGCGAAGGCTCATCAAACAAAGAGTTGGGAGAGGCCGCATATCAAAAAAATTATTAACTGAGACCAAATGAAAAGAATCATATTTGCCAACTTTCTATCCTGTGATTACGACCCATCTATGATCACATGGATTGGGTGCCCACCCTACCACCCAAATTATTATTATTATTATTATTATTTTATATTTATATTTATTATTTAAATATATTTAATCTATATTATTTAATGTAAGTATATTCAATTTATAAAATTTACTATGGATTTTAATGTCATTCATATCTTTAATTTGAATGAATAATGCATAATCAGTTTGATTATAAATTACTAATATAGGGACATGACAACCCTCCCCACTCAAAATTGCTTGTCCTCAAGAAATTACAATGAGTTCTTTCATTAACTTGCACTTTTAACATCTACCTTCTAATGTGTTGAGATGAAATCATGGTTTTGATCCAGAATGATTATTGCTTTAATGAAGAGAAAATGATTGTGATTCTTTGAAAGAGAATTTGTGACCAAAGAATATTTGAAAGGTCTAATGAAAGACAAATATATAGGTAAGCATTTGTTTGATTTTTTGAATAACAACAATATGATACAAGTATCATAAATGAAGATATGGTTTTAGACAATGAAAATATTTTCATTGCTAAAGAAGATTTGAGAGTATTGAGATTCCAAGATTCCAATGAATGATGAAGACATCTTGATCTTTGATTACGAGATTCGGTCTTGTACTTGTCATCTTGTAGTTTTACCTTTTGATATGTTATTGACCTCAAAATTGAGAAGAGTAATTTTCTTGAGGAGTAATTGATTATATGATGTCATGGAGAGAAAACTTATGATCAAAGAAAATTTGGTAAGATTTTATTTGATTTTGAATAGCAATGTGATTGAGGTAATACAAGTGTTATAGATGAATATGTAGTTAAGCAAGTGAATGTGATGCAGGAGCATCTAGTGGTGTAAGGGCAATCTTGCATCACCCCAAAATAGATGTGTTTCAAAATTGTTGATGTTCTTTCCATTTCTTTTCAAAATTTGTGGTTCTGGTTCCATAATTGCTTGAATAATGAGGTAGAATTTTTATTTTTTCCAAACTGCTAAAAATAGTAACCTACTATTTTTAGAAAGTTTACATTTGAGCACAGATTGAAGTGAAAATTTACAGGTAGTTACATAATGGAAGTATAAGACCTTTGGTGAAGGAATCACACAAAGATCATTTGTGAGATGAAAGATATTAAAGTTTCCATTTCCTGAAAAATGCCTGAAAATTATTCAAACTCAGGTTTGAGGCACCAAATGGCCCTGTACGGGCCCAAAAATGGCCAGAACTGGTAGAGCTAGTTCTTAGTGTGTAGAGTACTCTGCAAGCTTTCCAACACATAAAATAGTTCATCAATTAGACACCCAGATCAAAAGTTATGGTTCCCGGAAGTTGACCTATTTTTGGAGAGAGATGCAAATTTCAAAATTATGTTGTTGGCCGCCAAAAAGGCTATTAATAACCATTTTTGGGAACCCTGGGCAATAGTAGAGTTAAGGGGCTAAGTGTGGAGTCAAGAATAGGTGGGGAAAATAGAAACCCTATCTGATTTGGGGTTATAGAAGGCAAGTGATTCTAGAGTCTGGGAATAGGAAGCTGTAATGTGTTGCAGCCTGTGGAGGGTTGATTCCTCTAATTGTATTTGAGCTTCTGTAATGTAATAAGTTGTCCAAATCAATAAAGGAAGTTCTATTTTATGTCTACAATTTCTTTTGTTGTGTGTTTTATGATTTACCCCCTTCATCAAGTGGTATCAGAGCAAGGATTCCTAAGTGTGTAGATAGATCGCCGACTGTGAGGCAGTTTGCACCAGGACCTGAGGTTGTGGGTTTACTGCGGAGACCAAGATGCTTCCACGAAGAAATCGTGTTGGGAGGAATACTTTGACAGAAGAGGGTTTTAGAGCCCTACAAATGCAAATTGATGCATTGCAAGAGGAGCTACGAAGAGGGTTTGAGCTGAGAACAAGAGAAGAAAGTGAAGATGAAGCTGAAGAAGAGCTATCTGAGGAAGAACAAGAAGCTACCGGAGATCTTGCAGAAGTTAGGTTGTTGAGGGCCATTTTGAAGATCGAAAAGAGGCCCAGGATCGAAGTTTCTACATATTCTAGAGATTTGAATCCAGAATAGCTTATTGTTTGGATCAATGACATGGAGGAGTATTTTGAGTATGAAGATGTGGAGGACCCAGATCGGGTTAAGTTTGCAAAAACAAAGTTGAAGGGCCATGCCAATATTTGGTGGAAGGAGGTCCAATTAGAGAGGAATAGAAGAGGAAAAGGAAAGATCACCAGATGGGATTTGATGGTGGAGAAACTAAAGAAGTAGTTCATTCCTATGGACTATGAGATGGAGTTACTGAAGAAGCTGCAAGCACTGAAGCAAGGTAACAAGTCTGTTAAGGAGTATACAGAAGAGTTTTATAAAATTACTATTAGGACAAGCCATGCAGAGCCCAACAAGGAGAAGGTAGCCTGTTACATTAATGGGTTGAGGCCGAGTATTCAAAAGGAGTTGAGCCTGGTCAGAATGACCACCATAGAAGATGCGTACCAGTTTTCCCTGAAGGTGGAAGAGAAGCTGAACAAAAGATTTGATAGAAAGCAAAGGGGAAGAGTTCAAGGTGGAAGGACTGGTGGAAGACTCTATGGAGGCCATAATGAAGATCAAAAGAAAAGTGAAGAAGCAAGCACCAGTTAAAATCAAAGAGGGGATAATACCTACCACCCTCATGACTAGAACAATGGTGAGCAAAGAGGAAGAGGAAGAGGCAGAGTTGGGTAAGGACCTAGAAGAGGAGGTTTCAGAGGAACCTGTTTCCAATGTGGAGAAGAAGGGCATCGAGCATATGAGTGTCTGCAACATCAAGGAAGGACAAATAGAAGACTTGAAGGTAATGCACGAGTTGCACATGTAGATAAAGATGCACATTCTGAGCATTCTGAAGATGCTGAAAGGGGAGAAACCCTAGTTGTCAGAAGAACCTTGTTGAATGAGGAGAAAGAACCCAATCAGAGGAAGAGTTTATTCTGCACAAGGTGCAAATGTGAAGGTAAGTGTTGTGATTTTATTATTGACAGTGGAAGCACTGATAATCTTGTTTCAGAGGAGATGGTTGACAAGTTGAAGTTGACAAGAAGAAAGCATCCAGATCCATATCGGATTGCATGGTTGTAGAAGGACCATAGAGCTTTGGTCAATGAGCAGTGTTTAGTGAAGTTCAAGATTGGTGACTACCATGATGAGGTGCTATGTGATATCATACCCATGGATGCATGTCATATGCTGTTGGGGACACTATGGCAGTATGATAGGAGCACTGTCCATGATGGTCGTGCAAACACATATTCCCTAACAAAGGATGGAGTTCATCATAAGTTGAAGCCCTTGAAGGAGGTGGAAGAAAAGGTATGTAGTACTACCAGAATTTGCCTAGTAGATGGTAGGAAATTTTTGGAAAGTATGAAGCATGAGCGTCATTACTTTGCATTGATTCCTAAGACCAGTCAAGAGAAATGTGAAGATGTACCAGCAAAAGTCTCAGGTATGTTGGAAGAATTTTAGGACATTATCTCTGATAGTCTACCAGAAGGTTTACCACCAGTAAGGAAGATAAGTCATCAAATGGATTTGATACCAGGAGCTAGTTTTCCAAACAAGGCAGCCCATAGAATGACTCTAGCAGAAAGTGAAGAGTTGAAAAATAAGTTCAGGAGTTGTTGAGGAAGGGATTGATAAGAGAAAGCCTAAGTCCATGTGCAGTACCTGCAGTACTCACACCAAAGAAATATAGAGAGTGGAGAATGTGTACAGACTCTCAAGCCATCAATAAGATCATGATCAAGTACAGATTTCCATTGCCCAGAATGGATGACATAATGGACTGTTTGAGTGGAGCCAAGTACTTCACGAAGATTGACCTGAAGAGCGGGTATCACTAGATCCATATCAGAGAAGGAGACGAGTGGAAGACAACCTTCAAAACCAAAGAAGGTTTGTATGAGTGGTTAGTCATGCCATTTGGACTAACCAATGCACCGAGCACATTCATGCGGCTCATGAACAAGGTACTAAAAGAATTTTTGGGAACTTTTGTTATTGTTTATTTGGATGATATTTTGATTTTCAGTAAGACTTGGGATGAGCATCTGAGGCATATGAAAAGAGTTCTAGAGAAGCTGACGGAGGAGAAGTTGCTGATTAATCTAAAGAAATGTAGTTTTGCAAAGGAGTTGGTATACCTAGGATTTGTTGTCTCAAAGGAAGGTCTTAAGATGGACCTAGAAAAAGTAAGGGCTATCATTGAATGGCCTATGCCAAGGAGTGCAACGGAGGTAAGATCTTTTCATGGTTTGGCAAGTTTTTACAGAAAGTTTATCAAGAATTTTAGTAGCATTTGCACACCCCTAACTGAGACAATGAGAGGGGATAGAAAATAGTTTAGATGGACTAAAGGAGTAGACAAGAGCTTTGATACATTGAAGTAGAAAGTCATAGAGCAACCTATTTTGGCACTTCCAGATTTCAATAAGGTATTTCAAGTAGATTGTGATGCTAGTGGTAGTGGTATAGGAGCTATTTTGAGCCAAGAAGGTAAGCCCATTGCCTATTTTAGTGAGAAGCTTAATGATGCCAAGAAACAGTATTCTATTTATGATTAGGAATTTTATGCAATAGTTCAGGCTTTGAAGAAATGGAGACATTATTTGTTACCAAAGGAGTTTGTTTTATATACTGATCATCAGGCTTTGCAGTATTTTAATAGTCAAGGAAAGTTGAACCAAAGGCACTTACAATGGGTTGAGTTTTTTCAGAGCTATACTTTTGTTTTGAAGCACAGGAGTGGGAAGTCCAATAGAGTTGCAGATGCCTTGAGTAGAAGGAAAAATTTGTTGACATAAATGAAGATAGAGGTTGTTGGGTTCAATGAGCTCAAAAGTTTGTACCCTAAAGATCTAGATTTTGCAGAGGCCTGGAAAGCTTTTTTGGAACCTGTTACTTTGGACAGGACAAAATGGATGGATTTCATAATCCAAGATGGCATGTTGTTTAGGGGAAGCTAGTTGTGCATTCCAAGGAGTTCCATGAGAGAGAACCTGATTAAGGAGAAGCATAGTGGAGGATTGGCTGGACACTTTGGTCGAGATAAGACCATTGCTATTATTGATGAAAATTATTATTGGCCACAGTTCCAGCAGGATGTGAGAAAATTTGTATAGAGTTGCAGAGTGTGTCAGATGGCAAAAGGAATGAGTCAGAATATAGGGCTATATCAACCATTACCTGTACTAGAGAAGTCATGGGATGATATCAGTATGGATTTTGTTCTTGGTTTACCAAGGACACAGAGAGGACATGATTCCATTTTTGTGGTGGTGGACAGATTCTCAAAGATGGCACATTTCATTCCTTGCAAGAAGACTAATGATGCTGTTCATATTGCTAAATTATTTTTCAGGGAGGTGGTGAGATTACATGGTCTACCAAAGAGCATAGTTTCAGATCGAGATACCAAGTTTGTTGGTTATTTCTGGAGGACATTGTGGAAGAAGTTGAAAATAGATTTGAAGTTTAGTTCTACACACCATCCACAGACTGATGGATAGACAGAAGTGGTGAATAGGAGTTTGGGTAACCTGCTATGATGCTTAGTAGGAGATAAGCCCAAGGGATGGGATTTGATTTTACCACAGGTAGAATTTGCTTACAACAATTCTATCAATAGGAGTACTGGTAAATCACCATTCTAGATTGTATATAGGAATAGTCCAAGAAATGCTTCAGAGTTAAGGAAGCTGGCAAAGGAGAAAAGACAAGTGCTGAAGTTGAAGACTTTGCAGAACATCTAAAGAATTTGCATGAAGAGGTGAAAAAGCACATTAATAAGATGAATATTCACTATAAGGCTAAGGCAGATTAGAAGAGGAGGTATAAGGAGTTCTAGGTAGGGGATGAAGTCATGGTTCACTTGAGAAAAGAAAGGTTCCCAATTGGAACATACAATAAGTTGAAAATGAAGAAATTTAGACTATGCAGAATCCTAAAGAAGCATGATTCAAGAAATGCATATGAGGTAGAGCTGCCGAGTGGGATTAATATTTCCTTTGTGTTCAACATTGCTGATTTAATAGAATATCATGAGGGTGGCACAGAGGATGGAACAACAGAAGAACAATGGAGTATTCTGGCATCTACTTCAATGGAGGAGATAGAAGAGATCTTGGATAGCCGTGTAGGAAGAAGTACTCGGAACAGACAATATGAAGAATATCTAGTGAAATGGAAAGGAAGACCTATTGAAGATTCTTCTTGGTTGTCTAAGGTAGAGGTTCACCATTTGGGTTTTCCTCACACAAACACCTGAGACGTGACAGGGTCACTTCTCAAATTACCCTGGGTGTCTGATGCAGGAGCAACCAGTGGTGTAAGGGCAATCTTGCATCACCCCAAAAAAGATGTGATTCAAAATTTTTAATGTTCTTTCCATTTTTTTTCAAAATTTGTGGTTCTGGTTCCATAATCGCTTGAATAATGATGTAGAACTTTTAGTTTTTCTAAATTGCTAAAAATAGTAACCTACTATTTTTAGAAAGTTTGCATTTGGGCACGGATTGAAGTGAAAATTTACAGGAAGTTACATAATGGAAATATAAGACCTTTGGCAAATGAATCACACAAAGATCATTTGCAAGCTGAAAGATATTAAAGTTTCCATTTCTTGAAAAATGCCTGAAAATTATTCAAACTCTTGTTTGAGGCACCAAACAGCCCCATACAGGCCTGAAAATGGCCAAAACTGGCAGAGCTAGTTCTTAGCATGTAGAGTACTCTGTGAGATTTCTAACACATAAAACAGTTCGTCAATCGGACACCCGGATCAAAAGTTATGGCTCCCGGAAGTTGACCTATTTTTGGAGGGAGATGCAAATTTCAAAATTAGGTTGTTGGCCGCCAAAAAGGCTATTAATAACCATTTTTGGGAACCCTAGGCAGTAGTAGAGTTAAGGGGGTAAGTGTGGAGTCAAGAATAGGCGGGGAAAACAGAAACCCTAGCTGATTTGGGGTTACAGAAGGTAAGTGATTCTAGAGTCTGGGAATAGGAAGCTGTAATGTGTTGCAACCTGTGGAGGGTTGATTCCTCTGATTGTATTTGAGCTTCTGTAATGTAATAAGTTGTCCAAATCAATAAAGGAAGTTCTATTTTCTATGTGCAATTTCTGTTGTTGTGTGTTTTATGATTTACCCCTTCATTAGAATGTAGGAAGGAAAAAATTCTTTTCGATGTTAAAGAAGAAATTTGAGAGTATTGAGAATCCAAGATTTGAGATTTGAAATGAACAATATTGATGAAAAAATATGAAAGATGAATCTAATGATGTTGTAGAGAAGATAAATTCAAGTAAGACTTTGATTGCTGAGAAAGTTGTAGAATAATCAATGAACGATGATCAGATAACTTAGAGAATGATCTAGAATTTGTGGGTTATGGGCCCACAATATAACTTATCATAAGCTTATGTAACAATTATCATTCACAGGATGACAAAAATACTGCTTTGATACCACTTGTAATGTCCCCTTCTAGGATATTCATGATTTATTTACTTGCGTACAATAAAATCACTAAAAAGGGACATTAGAGATATTAAAGATCAATAAATTAAGATAATATTTAGTTCAATTCATAACATAATTTAGTATCGACTATGTTCAAGTCTTAATCGTTACTTCCTTTCTAATCCTTAACCTTGGATGGGGAATTACTTGTCTAGGGTGCGCTAAACCTTCTCCAATGTAATTGGGATGAGATTACTCTGCCTCTCCCTAACAACCTTGTCTAGGGTGCACTAAACCATCTCCAATCCCATCGGGATGGAATTACTCTACCTCTCCCTAACAAAACAACCTACCCTAAAGTTAGAGGTAATAGAAATAACTAAGTATTAACTTAACTATGCTCACATCTCAATCTTATTTCCCTTCTAATCCTCAACCATGGATGGGGAATTACTTCTCTAGGGCACGCTAAACCTTCTCCAATGTAATTGGGATGGGATTACTCCGCCTCTCCCTAGCAACCTTGTCTAGGGCATGCTAAACCATCTCCAATCCCATCGGAATGGAATTACTCTGCCTCTCCCTAACAAAACCAACCTACCCTAAGATTGCAGGCAATAGAAGTAAATAGGCAATGAGATGAACATACCATTACTTTATATATATATATATCAAGTTTCATAATATATATATATATAGTCTAATGATAATCTTTCCATTATTTTACATTACTTAATATGTGGTATTCATCATCATAAACATAAGGTTAGATACACCATACCAAATATATACTTCTTGCCTTTGTATCCTTGGAGATTTAGTGTTGACTGTAGTTCTATATGCTCCAATATATTTCTTCTTGATATTCCTTTTTATTTCTACTTTCTACTCGTAAATCTACATTACATCTTCCTATATATCTGCTTTTAAGTCCAATGATATTCCCATTGTTTATCTCTTATTCTCTCTTGACCTTCATATCCAAATCTGATATTATTTCTTGCTTTTAAATCTGTTGGAAGGCCTTTCTTAATGCATCTTATATGCAGATCTCTATATGGCAGAAATATATATATTAAACTCTCAAGTCTCCCTCTCTATATGACAGAAATATATATTTTTTTCAGACATATTCCCCCTTGACTGCCTCTATCTTGTCTTCTTTTTATACCTAATCAATCTACCTCTTCACCTATGGGCTATGACTCCTCGGAAGATGTCGGCCAACATTCCTTAATAGTTATAGCAGATCGCACCTTTACAAGATATACAGCTTCTAACTTATATTTTGTTACCCGCTGCCTACTAATAAATCACAACCTTTACAAGATAATGAATCGCTTCTTGAATAATGACTTTTCCCTGAAGTCCTAATCTTATATTACTTTACTTTATACTCTTTATAAGAGATATTCACTGCCATATAGTATTTCAAAAGTTTTATGTCATAAAGTATAATTTATATATATATATATATATATATATTTATATAATTATTTATATTTATATTATTATTATTTTATATTTATATTTATATATATTATATATTATACTTATATTTATATTTATATATTATATATTATATATTATATTATAATTATTATTATTATTTAATAATATTTAAATTGATAATATTTATATTTGTATTTATATTTATTATTTAAATATATTTAATCTATATTATTTAATGTAAGTATATTCGATTTATAATATTTACTATGGATTTTAATGTCATTCATATCTTTAATTTGAATGAACAATGCATAATCGGTTTGATTATAAATTAGTAATATAGGGACATGAAAGCCCTCCCCACTCAAACTTGCTTGTCCTCAAGCAATTACAATGAGTTCTTTCATTACCTTGCAAATTTTTAACGTCTACCTTCCGATGTGCTGAGACGAAATAATGGTTTTGATCTAGAATGAATATTGTTTTAATGAAGAGAAAATGATTGTGATTCTTTGAAAGAGAATTTGTGACCAAAGAATACTTGAAAGGTCTAATGAAAGACAAATGTATAGGTAAGCATTTGTTTGATGTTTTGAATAACAACAATGTGATACAAGTATCATAGATGAAAGATATGGTTTTAGACAATGAAATTGTTTTCATTGCTAAAGAAGATTTGAGATTATTGAGATTCCAAGATTCCAATGATTGATGAAGACATCTTGATCTTTGATTATGAGATTCAGTCTTGTACTTGTCATCTTGTAGTTTTACCTTTTGATATGTTATTGACCTCAAAATTGAGAAGAATCATTTTCTTGAGGAGTAATTGATTATGTGATGTCATGGAGAGAAAATTTATGATCAAAGAAGATTTGGTAAGCTTTTATTTGATTTTGAATATCAATGTGATTGAGGTAATACAAGTGTTATAGATGAATATGTAGTTAAGCAAGTGAATGTAGGAAGGAAAAAATCCTTTTTGATGTTAAAGAAGAAATTTGGGAGTATTGAGAATCCAAGATTTGAGATTTGAAATGAACAATATTGATGAAAAAATCTGAAAGATGAATCTAATGATGTTGTAGAGAAGATAAATTCAAGTAAGACTTTGATTGCTGAGCAAGTTGTAGAATAATCAATGAACGATGATGAGATAACTTAGAGACTGATCCTAGAATTTTTGGGTTATGGGCCCACAATATAACTTAACATAAGCTTATGTAACAACTATCATTCACAGGATGACAAGAAGACTGCTCTAATACCACTTGTAATGTCCCCTTCTAGGATATTCATGATTTATTTACTTGCATACAATAAAATCACTAGAAAGGCCCGACATTAGAGATATTAAAGATCAAAAAATTAAGGTAATATTCAATTCTTGATTCATAACACAATTCAGTATCGACTATGTTCAAGTCTTAATCCTTACTTCCTTTCTAATCCTCAACCTTGGATGGGGAATTACTTGTCTAGGGCTCGCTAAACCTTCTCCAATGTAATTAGGATGAGATTACTCCACCTCTTCCTAACAACCTTGTCTAGGGCACACTAAACCATCTCCAATCCCATCAGGATGGAATTACTCTGCCTCTCCCTAACAAAACTTCCTACCCTAAAGTTAGAGGCAATAGAAATAACTAAGTAAAGTAACTTAACTATGTTCACATCTCAGTCTTATTTCCCTTCTAATCCTCAACCATGGATGGGGAATTACTTGTCTAGTTCACACTAAACCTTCTCCAATGTAATTGGGATGGGATTACTCCACCTCTCCTTAACAACCTTGTCTAGGGCATGCTAAACCATCTCCAATCCCATCGGGATGTAATTACTCTGCCTCTCCCTAACAAAACCAACCTACCCTAAGGTTGTAGGCAATAGAAGTAAATAGGCAATGAGATGAACATACCATTACTTTATATATATATATATATATATATATATATATATATATATATATATATATATATATATATATATATATATATATATATATATATGTATATATATGTATATATATATGTATATATATGTATATATATATGTCTAATGATAATATTTCCATTGTTTTTCATTACTTAATATGTGGTATTCATCATCATAAACATAAGGTTAGATACACCATACCAAGTATATAATTCTTTCCTTTGTATCCTTGGAGATTTAGTGTTAACTGTAGTTTTATATGCTTCAATATATTTCTCCTTGATATTCCTTTTTATTTCTACTTTCTACTTATAAATCTGCATTGCATCTTCCTATATATCTGCTTTTAAGTCCAATGATATTCCCATTGCTTATCTCTTATTCTCTCTTGACCTTCATAGCCAAATCTAATATTATTTCTTGCTTTTAAATCTGCTAGAAGACCTTTCTTAATGCATCTTATATGTAGATCTCTATATGATAGAAATATATATATTAAACTCTCAAGTCTCCCTCTCTATATGACAGAAATACATATCTTTTTTAGACATATCCCCCCTTAACTGCCTCTATCTTGTCTTGTTTTTATACCTAATCAATCTACCTCTTCATCCAAGGGTTATGACTCCTCGGAAGATGTCGGCCAGCATTCCTTCGTAGTTATAGTAGATCACACCTTTACAAGATATACATCTTCTAACTTATATTTTGTTACCCGCTGCCTACTAATAAATCGTAGCCTTTACAAGATAATGAATCGCTACTTGAATAATGACTTTTCCCTTAAGTCCTAATCTTACATTACTTTACTTTATAGTCTTTATAAGACATATTCACTGGCATATAGTATTTCAAAACTCTTATGTCATAATGTATAATTTATATTTATTTATATAATTATTTATATTTATATTATTATTATTTTATATTTATATTTATATATATTATATATTATACTTATATTTATATTTATATATTATATTTAATAGTATATTATATTATAATAATAATTATTATTATAATATTTAAATTGATAATATTTATATTTGTATTTATATTTATTTTTTAAATATATTTAATCTATATTATATAATGTAAGTATATTCGATTTATAATATTTACTATGGATTTTAATGGTATTCATATCTTTAATTTGAATGAATAATGCATAATCGGTTTGATTATAAATTACTAATATAGGGAAATGACATGCTCTCTCAGAGGCCTATTATAGTGTAATGTCCCCATTTTCGAGTTCTCTTGCAGCTCAGTCGGAGTTGACTTTCTGGGTTGTTGACAACATAATCGGAGGAGTATTTTGATGCCACTAGGGTGTTCGGGTGATCCAGTGGAGTTGTATGACACTTTCCAGAGAGATTTCAGACAACTTGTCCGTACTTACTGTAGACACCTAAAATTGACTTGCTCTGCAAACCAATTTCCTGTATCTCTACACCAATTATCCGTTCTATTAATTAAATAAATTTTATTAATTAATTTATCCCTAACCATCTATCATCTATCCTTTGTGATCAATTAATTCATTTAATTTATCACTATACCTTATAACTATATCCTCATTGATTAAATAAATATTCTCAATATTTATTTAGTTAATTTGTCCATCTCCCTAATCTAACAATTTTGTGAGTTTTTTTATTGTTTAAGACGTGTTTTTTGCATATTAGTGCTATCTTCCTGCGTAGTGGCACCATTTTACTCACATTTTAGCGCTATTCTCTATCTATTGTGGCGCTATTTTAACATGACAATCCCACTCATCTTTGGCCTTAAATCTAATCTTCTTTTTTGTTGTTTTCTAGCCTTTGTAGCATTTTAGCTCTCAGTTTTTGCAGGTTTTACACAGAAATAGGGGGAGACTATGTCAATTTTTTCCTAAAATCAGACCCTTGACCATCTCTATGTTGTTTTGGCACTAAACACACCCAGTTCGACGCTATCTTTCTCACTACAAATTGTAAACCAAGGAAAAAACATAGTTTAGCGCTATCTTGCCTCTGCATTGGCGCTATCTTCTATATTGGCGCTATCTTGCCTCTGTATTGGCGCTATCTTGCCTCTATATTGGCACTATCTTGTATATTGGTGCTATCTTGCCTCTGTATTGGTGCTATCTTGTATATTGGCGCTATCCTGTATATTAGCACTATCTTTCCTCTGGATTGGCGCTATTTTCTATATTAGCGCTATCTTTTGTATTAGCGCTATCTTGCCTCTATATTGGTGCTATTTTATGTACTAGCTTAGGGATCTGTGTGGGGTTGGGTCTCTATTTTGCAGGGTATTTCAGATCATCCAAGACCATCATCTTGAAACTACTAAAATCTTTTGCAGGGATTTAGTAGATTACACATTTCATTTTGGTGCACCTAAAAAGATTCCTTGTGTGCCTTAGTGTAGAAAATATTTGATTTTGGTGCTCTAAAATTAATCATTGCTTGCAACAAACAACTTTAGGCACATTTCAATTTGGGTTTAAAAAGAACATTAGAGAAGTGTTTGCCATGTTTGGTGCACTTGCACGTTTGTGTTATCCCATAGGGTAGAATCAAAGTATCCTCTCCCCTTGCCTTCAAAAAGATCTTGGGTGAAGAGAAATGGTTCTATCCTCTTTTTCGTAGGAAGTGAACCTACCCTTGAGACACATCCATTCAAAGAACTCATTGGTGACCCCAAGTGGTGCTTTCATCTGGTCTACTATACAAAAAAGGATAAGGTGAAAGCCAAGTCTGAATCGGTATGAGTACTTACCATTTGATGCTAGCTTGAAAGGCAGTAGTACCTTGTGTATATGAAACCCCTAGTAGAGCTAGTCAAAACCTTAAGTGGTTTATCAAATGCTCGTAAGGTGCCGATCCCTCGGATGTTCCCCCACTACGAACTTTTGTTTTAGTGGCCCAAAATCCCTCTACTTGTTCAACAAGTATTGTCCTTGCTTCACCTTAGGTTGTGCATGCTTGATAACTCTTTCACATTTTTCACAACAAAACTTTTGGCCATTGTACTTTCTTGTTTGATTTATCTCTTGCCAAACCATCAAAAAACACAAATTCCAAACCAAATCCAACAATGTTCAACCTCAAACCACCCATTCAGTGCCATTTCCATTTGTTTTAGCGCCTTCTTCATCCATCTCCAAAAATCAAAATTTCCCATCAAAAACATCAAGTTTATAAGCCCATTTTCAAAAAATTTCCAGTCAGGTACCCCCCCTCACGTCAGGCCAGGTTTTCCTCCCAACACCGCTAAACCATCCCCCCATTTATCAAACCCCATAAGTTGAGCTTATCCAATCCCTTTATTTGAGCTTGATCAAATTCTAATCCACTTCCTCTCTAGTCATAATCTATCTTCATCATCCTAATCATTCTTATCCACTTCATCTTAATCCAATCACCCATCTATCCTTATCATCCTAACCACCTATCTTATCCACATCATCATCCAAATCATTCAATCCAATCTTATCCTAATCACCCTCATCATCCTTAATCCAATTCATCAACATCATTCTAATCCCACCTCATCCAAATCAAATCCAAAATCCAACCAACATCAATCCATAATCTTCCAAACCATATTCCAAATCCAATCCAAAATCAACATCGATCCCAATTAACATCCAAGTCCCCCAACATCACTATTAAACTCCAAATCCAAATCAACCCAATCAAAAATCAAGACCTTAATTGATCATCCAATCAAATCAACCAAATCAATTCTATTACTTAAGTGTCATTAGTCCACCTTAAGTATAGAGAATCATCCAACCTTTGAAGCAAATTGAATCACCCTAAGGTCTTGAAATTTGATCCCCAACAACGCAATCATCCTCTATCATCCCATACCTCCCCAACAACATGGATCCTTATGTAGCAATGCAACAATTACAAAGACTTAGAAAAATCTATGAGAACATGGATCCTAATGCTAAGGAGAAATGCAAAAATGACATTAGAGATATACCCTTAGCACACCTCATCATTGGGGAATCCCAAGCCCCTACCCAACCTTCATCATACCAACTTTCATCCTATATGTCCACACCATCAACCTCATACCAACCTCCATCATATCAATAAACACCCTACATTTCATCCCCATCCACATCATATCAACCTTCATCATACCAACCTACATCTTACATATCCACACCATCAACCTCATACCAACCTCTTGTTAGTTGCCGTTGCACCAAAAGATCGACCTTTTAATGCACAATACAACCACTTGACTTAACAAGCACGGGAGGCGGTTAAGCCCTTGTCACAAACCACCGCAGTTCAGTGCTAAACAAGAAGACCAAGGGTCACACCTTGCAACAATCCCCCCCAGCGCAAGCGTGGGGTTTGAACCCGTGACCTCGGCTCTGATACCAACTGTTAGTTGCCGTTGCACCAAAAGATCGACCTTTTAATGCCTGATACAACCACTTGACTTAACAAGCACGGGAGGTGGTTAAGCCCTTGTCACAAACCACCACAGCATAGCGCTGAACAAGAAGACCAAGGGTCACACCTTACAACACCTCCATCATATCAACAAACACCCTATCTTTTGTCCCTGCTAACATCATACCAATCTTCATCCCCTTACACATCCATACCATCATATATACCCAACCAATCAATACCTCCAACTTATCCATCCCCCAACCTTTGTCATGCTAACTTTGATCAAGGGAACACCAATCTAGCACACCTCATAACCGAAATCCAAAGCTTATATCAACAAGCATTCCCCCACACAAATCCCCCATCCCCTAATCCCCATCCTCCATCACAATATCCCCCAATCTTATCAACCTTAATCCATCATCTTATGTAGCTCCCAATCCACCAACCCCTATCACCCATACACCATCTAATCCACCATCAAATCCTCCAAATCCTAAGCCACGACATCCAAAGAATCCTTGTGGGATTTCCTCCAAAGAACATCAAAAAATGAAAGCAAAGCTATAGAATCCCCCAAATCCTCCACCCCTCCAACACCACCATCTAGTCCAACACCTATCCCTGAATCAATCCAAGAACCATCACAACCCAATCCCATCACCCACCTATTAATTCCCAATCTGAATCCCACATCATCCACCATCATTATCCATCCATTATATTGTTCATCAACCCATACACTCATGAAATATACCATCCATTGGCTATTAGTAAGGAATCAAACACCCTCATGCAATCCAACACCCACCAAATCTCTTGAACAATCCCCTATCATAGTCAAGAACCATCATGTAGCCATGTTCAAGAACCCATAAGTTAAACACCTATCACATCCATCCAAGAACCTACCATCACCATCCAAGTCACTTCCACTTCTATCCAAACACATGAGCTATGTCAAGAATCTAATCCAAAGCATGTTGAAACATCAACCCCTTTTCCTAATCAAGATCTAACCATCCCATCTAATCCCATCCCCGATCCACTCCCATCTATTGATCACCTTATTGATCCCACACCATCTTCTACTACCCCTTTACCATCCATTATTAATCCTTTACCCCCATCTACCAATCCTATCCCAAATCCATCCCCTTATCCACTTAGAAAAAACACCTTCATCTGTGGTGACCCCCTTGTAGGAGGTGAACAACTTCCATCCACCACCTATCCTTCTCCAACAAATAATGGACTCGCTTCTTGTTTCCAAAGCACCAAACATCCCATTGCATGTCGCATGCTCCAACACATGAACTATCAAGGCAAAGGCTTAGGCATTCATGAACAAGGCATCTTGGAGCCCATCCACATCACATTCCATCCATCCTCGCATGGCCTCAGCTATACATCCGAAGGCAAACAAAATAAACATGTTGGTACCACCCACATACCTTCCAAAATCCATTCATCCAACCCCAAACATGGTGCATCTCATCGCACCCCCAAAGCATATGTCTCCATCCCTCCTCCATCATCATATCATTTGTAAAAGCATGTGACCATCCATTTTCCTCCATCAAATTTACCTCCACTACTTCCAACTCCAAATATTCCTATTAAATCCACTTTACCTCCTATCCTACCAACTCCAAACATCCCTATCCACAAATCCTCTTATCCTCCCATTCTCCCAAAAATTCCTATCCTCAAATCCCCTCATTCATTTACCCATAAATCTACTTTTTACCCCTCCACCCATAAACCCCCTAAATTTTCCAATCAAGACCAACAAAAGCACACATCTTTCAAAGATGAAGCTTTCCCCAAATCCATGGGATTCAAAAATTTGAATGCCTTGACTCATAAAGCACAAAAGCCTAAATATGTTATCCCTTCCAAGCAAAATAAAAAATCCAAAAGGCTATCAAAGCCCACACCATCACAAGAAAAAGCAAAAACAAAAATGGTGTGGGCCCCTAAACAAAAATCACCAAACTCTATTGAAGCATACACATCCCAAGCTACCCCACAATCCCAAACATCCTGCTCCCCATCTAAAAATCCCATAATTCCTAAGTCCATTTGGGTACCCAAAACCCCAAATCAACCATCCAAAAATCCCCTATCCCGATCCCCATTACTCCCAACTCCACATCCAAAGTACAAGCTTCCAAATACATCATGGTGTGTGCAACCATTGGTCTTAGTTCCCCTCCACCACTTGATATTCCCACATACCCCCATTTCTCCATCTTTCATCCACTATCCTACATATCTTCCCCATCACATTCCTATGGTCCATGCTATTGCATAATCCACATCATAATCTGCATAATCCACATCATAATCCGCATAATCCACATCATAACCCACTATCCACTGACATCCATGCAAATCGTCATCCATGATGCTATCCAACATGGGACCATTTTCTCCTTTCTATGAAAACAGACGCTAGAGTCCCCATTCCATCAAAAAAGAAAAAAAATCAAAAAATCAAGAAAATAGTAAAGGAAAAAAATATGTCCAAATGGTGAAAACCACTCCTTGTGGCGCCTTGGGCAAGTACCATGATGAAAACCCCTTGTGGGCGTCATGTGTAATCCCTTCTCCATCCATTTTGTACCCTACACTTGGGGGAAAAATCATACACATCCATTACATCCTTTTGCATATCCTATCCATGTATCCTTATCCTATCATATTCCTATCCACCATCCCCTATTTATCCTACCATTTCCCATCCATCCTATCCACTATATCTTCCTCAGGTTAGATCTTAATAAAGACAAGGGAAAAAATATCAAAAAACATGCTTTAGACACCTTTCAACATACTCCCTATTCAAGCATATCCTCCATCCATCTACTACAAAGTCCATCCATTCAAACATGAACCCATCATGCAAAATCCTAAGCATTGGGGCATATGATTCCTTGCAACATAGCCCTTGGAGTAAATCCTTATCCCATCTCTCATCCATCTATCTTGTATCCCTATCTCTATCTTCCAATCCATCTATCATGAATCTCATCTCTATCTCCTTCCACTGATGATCCCTCCATCTACTTATCATGTATCCCTACCTAATCCTTTATCCCCCATCCTACCCCTTAAATCTCCTATCCATTATCCTTTCATCGCTAATCCCCCAACCCAACCCCTCTAGACTTGGTGTTCCCTTTTCATTGGTATCTAGCACTTAAGCTATCCAAGAGAAGTCCAATGCAACCATCTCATAATAAATCATTCCCTTTCAAAAATCACAAAAATCCAAAAAAATCAAAAAGTCCATAAAATCCCAAAAATATCCATCCCAAAATCAACATTGCTCCATCAACATCTCATCATCATTACATCTATCCTCAATCATCCCACATCATCATCACAAATTAGAACTACATATCATCACCACCTACATCTTAATGTGCCTTGATCCTGTGGATACAGGGTATGTAGGCAGTCTGAAATACGAAGGAAGTTTCCAGTACTCAGGTACATAAGATGCACCCATCCAACCCGTTTGGATGGTCCCCATTCACTGAGCTTGTGAAACCCAATAAATGATACACACGCTAAGTATATGCTTGAAGCATGGTCCCTAAAGCAAAAATCATCAATCAACATACCAACTCTAATCCCAGACATGGCCTGACTATCCTTTTGCCCACCTTTTGAAAATTATCCAACCAAATCCAACCGATTCGCATCCTAGGATATATCGTTCCTACAATGGACAAGAATCTGTCATTCTATCATGTATATTGGCAAGAGCACACAATGGCTATTTGTATCTTTTTGTTGGTCTTTTTGATTATTGATTTTTATCTTTTTGTCTCACTCTAGGTCATTTCCAAATCTACCTTGATCTCATTATATTATGGTAAGTGACAAACAACATCTAGAATGGGGCATAGTATTTCTTTTCTATGTTGTGCTTGTGGGTTGGTTTCATTACTCCAAGCTAGTATTCATATCTTGTGGATCATAGGGTCGGTTCTAGCATATTGATCTCCTTGTGCATCTAAGGTTCATCATACCTTTTATGTATTAAGGGCTTATGCTATGAGCCCCCTTCCCTCATCTAGACAAGGTTGTACTATCTTGGGTATGCATGGGATCACCCTCTTATTTGCATGTCTAGTCCATGTAAATGTTGGATAAACATCATCACCCTGGTCTTCTATACCTTGGTGAAAATACCCACTTTGCTATATCAAACCTAGGATTGCTCCAAATCATTTTTTAGCACAATGTTCATCCACCAATCAATCTCCCAACATCATCATTCTTTCATCTCACCCCTTATCCTCCAACCACTTCAACCAATATCTTTCATCCATTTCGAGAGCACACCTGTGTTCTTGCAACCCGCATGTCCTCTCGAGGGGGCATCCCCCTTACCAATCCTCCCTAGACCTTACCCTCTTCTTCTAAGCCAAAATCCTTTTTCTATCCAATCCAATTCTATATTTTAACTTCTTTGAAATAATCTTACTTAGCTGCAACACCATTTCAAAGAGAGGCAAATGTAGACACCTAAAATTGATTTGCTCTGCAAACCAATTTCCCGTATCTCTACACCAATTATCCCTCCTATTAATTATATAAATTTTATTAATTAATTTATCCCTAACCATCTATCATCAATCCTTTGTGATCAATTAATTCATTTAATTTATCACTATACCTTATAACTATATCCTCATTGATTAAATAAATATTCTCAATATTTATTTAGTTAATTTGTCCATCTCCCTAATCCGTGTTAGTTAGATAAATCATGCTTATCTAATTAATCTAGCCTATTAATCAACCTATCCCTATCCTAGTTAATTAAATATCAATTATTTAATTAGCTACCCTAGCCTACCTATCCCCTAGACCTAAATTAATTAAGCTTAACACGTAATTAACCTTGCTTATCCCATCCTCCCACACACCTTTGAATAAAAATAAAGGGTCAAATCTCCCTTACAACTCATTTATCACCCTCTTACACAAGTAAGTGTATATGTGTCCTTCAACCTTCACATCTCCACATAAAAGTGAATTTTTAATTCACACTCCCCCATGAGTTGAATTTTTAATTCACTTGTCATATCCACTCTTCCCAAAAATGAATTTTAATTCATTTTTATCCTCAACACCTTTCCCCATATGAATTTTTAATTCACAAATAATGAGAGCCCTCCAATCCCATTGACTAAACCTCAACCATTGATCTCTCTCATCCACTCCTCTTGTGACACTTGTCACAAGGCTATGACTTCAATCCTAACCCTAACTCTCAATCATTTCTAACCCTTGATCTCAACTTTTGATCCTGACCCTCCATCCTCTTTTCAAAAATCTATAAATAAAACCCTCACTCAAGCCATTTAGAACAACTTCTTCTTGCATCCTTACTATGCCAAAATCTCTCCAAAATCTTCTTATCCCAACATCATAATGCCAAAATCATTCCTCATCACCATCTCAATCTCCATCTAAATCCAAATCTCTCATCCTA
Organism: Cunninghamia lanceolata; assembly: GCA_027924645.1. Classification (NCBI taxonomy): domain Eukaryota; kingdom Viridiplantae; phylum Streptophyta; class Pinopsida; order Cupressales; family Cupressaceae; genus Cunninghamia; species Cunninghamia lanceolata. The sequence goes on from BSBN01000236.1 coordinate 4,186,727, forward strand.
TTGCGTTGAATCTCAAAGAGCAATCCACATTCTACATCCATTTGGGTAAATCTAAGGAGTTTGGGTGCAACTCCTTCCACCCTATCTTGGATTTGTGACTCATCGTGAAAGGTATAATGCTTGTTTATGCATTTGATTAGTGTTTTTAGCTTTCATTTTGAATTCATAGATCACACTTACTATTTATAGTAAGTTCTTGCATGGCGATAATCTTTCTAAGTTTTTCTGGGTTTGTTCTCTTTGGTCCTCAGAGAACATTGCTATTTATAGTAAGTGTCAGTCTGGCACTATTTTGGTGACTTGGCAGTTAGCCGTTGGCTATCTCCAATGTTGCATTGAGCTCAGTGATATCGGATGGTTTGTAGTGATGTCTTTCCAGGTGATTTTAGACTTTGGGCCCGTACTTGCTATTTTTGGCAAATTAGGGTTTCAGTCTGTTACAAGATTTTTCAGTGTAGGAGATGGAGAGTTTTGACAAGACCTTTCCAATGGTCTATATATCACTGAATTCTGAGTTCATTTGGGCCTCTATATTAAAGTCCGTAAATTAATAATATTATTTAATATTAGACTTTGGGTTTTCATGGTGAAGTGATGAAAACATAAAATATTTAAAAGGCACTTAATTTATATTGTGGAGCACTCACTTGGGAAATATTAAAAGTGAAATTAAAATAAATATTTCCCTCCAAAGTGAATGGACCCCTCTTGTGGAATTATAAAAAGAGGTGAATGGGAGTCATTTGGTATGCTTGGATAATGAATTTTACTCTCTTGTTGAGATATTCCCATGCATTGGCTTGGAGCTTGGCTCTAGGGTTTGTTATTGGCTGTGTTGAGACAAAAACCTCTTCATAGTCTTCTTCTTCATGTGTGAGAGACCACATTAGGAAGAGATTCTTGGAAGCTTCATTTAGAGGCTTCATTTGTGCTTTCACCGAAGACATTTTGATGAAGATTTGAGCATGATTCGATCACATTCGGAGGAGTTTTATTGTTGCAGCTGTTAGCAGATTTTGGAGGGTAGATTTATGTATTTTTCCTTGAATTTAATGTTGTTACAGTCTTCATAAGGCAGGCCGTACTCTTGCTATGTTGGTCATACACCATCTAAAGGCCATACACTATCTAGTAGCAGATATTGGGAGGTTATGTGTAGTTTATGCATGTTGATTTGTGGTTGCCATCAGGGTGCAGAGGTTTGATATTCAAAATAGAGATATTAGTGGCTGTTACTTAATAGTTTGGAGCTGATTTGTACTTCAGCCTATCCGTACAACACAAGGGGAGTTGTGGGTATTGAAGGAGTGGATTCTTCTTGATTTGTAGCTGCTCTAACTTGCATTATGGATGCCTAGGGTTTAATATAGAGTTGTCTTTATTTGTAATACAATATCTCTTCTTTCCTAGGAGTTCAAAGCATATTTTTGTGGCTCATATCGCTGGTCCTCTGTCAGCACAAACATGAAGTTGAAGATTTCCATATGGGTATGTCATTGTAATTTATATTATGTCATAATACAAACTGGGTCTTTAATATTTTGTTGTTATCTACTTTAGTTTTTCTAGGTTTTCAATATATGCTCTATATTTCATATTGTCAATGCAAAATCAAAACATGCAAAAACATACAATGAAACCCTAAACCCAAACAATCAGAAAAGCAAAAAAACACATATATCCAAGGGTGTATGTTAAAGTGGTATCAGAGTAGTGTATCCTGCCATCCTGTGCGGTTAAGTTATCAGATTCAGAGTAATGGACAAATTCAGTGAAGAAGAATTACAAAAGAAACTTCACAATGCCAATAAGAAACTTGAACACCTACCTCAGTCAAAAGGTGTTCTACGCAACATTTTGGAGGAAGTAGAATTGTGTCTTTACAAGGTTGAACAGTCACCTTCTGAGTTGATGCAACTCGCTATGACTCCGGCGGTGCATTCTTTGGTTAAGCAAATGCTTATGAGACATCATAGTAAAATGGTTAAGCCTTTAGTCACCAGGTGTCTTAGTGAGATCACAAGGATTACCGCTCCTAAGGCTCCTTACGAAGATGGCATATTGAGGGAGGTTCTACAACTGTTTATTGAGAGCTTTAATGGGTTTGTTTATGACAAAGGCCCTACCTTTGGTAGGAAGGTTAAGATGATAGAAGTATTGACAAGATCTAGATCTTGTTATCTTTTTAATGATTTAGAATGTGATGATCTTATTTTTCAATTGTTTCAAAATTTCATATCATCGATCTGTGAGGATCATGGACAAGTTGTTTTCTCCTACAGGGGAACGATTATGGTCCTAATCATTGATGGATATGTTACTATTCCCCAATCGCTTATATCCATGTTAATGACTATTTTGAGGCAAGAACATGATGCTTCTAGAGCTTCTTATGAGTCAGTTGACAATGTGTTCAAACAATGTGAGGGGAGGTTGAAACCTTTCTTGGATTTTGGGGAAACTAATGCAACTACTAAGGGTGAAGATGTGTCCAACAAAAGTGACAAAACTGCAGCCTTAGATACACATTTAGAGCTTCCCACTAAAGCTAATAACACTAATGCAAATGTTGGGATAGTTGAGAGCATTAATATGCCTTCAGATGATGGGCATATTGAAAACAAATATGATGAAGCCTTCAAATTGGATAATAATGATGACTCTACATGTATTTTCAGTGATGATGATATAGGTGGTGTTCTTGATTTTAAAAACAAATCTGATTTCACATTGCATGTAAGTGATCCTGAGCAGAGACCAAGTGGCATTGCTGATTTAGATTCACAGTTCACTATTGAGGATGATAAGGAAGAGGCACAGGTGATTTAGGACAGCCTTGGAGTCATTGATAACATGTATGAAGGTTCTGATTTTAGCATTCATCATAGCAATACTTTATTTGCTTCACATGAATATGATTGCAAGAACAAATTTGTGGTGATTACTGAGATGGGTGTTGCTATGACTCATGACAATCCACTCATTGAGTTGGATGATGAAGTTGTATCTAGTAGTAGTATTGCACTTGGGAAAAATAACAAGGTATGGGATCCAGGAGAAGACTTAGAACTTGAGTTGGAGTGTGGTATTCAACTTGATTTTGATTCAGGTTCATTGTATGAGAAGTTTGGTTGCTCTCTGGAGAGACCATCAGACAGGAAATGTACAAATTAGAACTTAGAAGATATGAACAAATCAAAAAATTTCCTTGTTGGTGATGGGTCTCAAGATAGCTCTTTGGATAAACATGCATCTACTCTAGAGGAAGCAGTGTGCAATGGTTATGTCCAATCAGCAACTTCTATTATGTCATTGGAGCCATCCTGTGAGGTACATAACAACAGTACCTTTGTTGAGGAAGTGTGCAGAGCTAATGGCACACATGATGATGCTTATCAAATAGTGAGTGATGATGATTCAACCTCTTACCAAAGTGTAGATTACAAATCAAAAAAATTGTGTGGAGATGATTTGTCACAAGGGTCTCATCATTTGGCAGGGCAATTGAAGGTGAATGAAGGCATGATTGCTTTAGCCTTAGAACACTTTGATGTTGTTCAATAGTTGGTGACACACTGTTGTTGGACTCCAAGTATATATGAGCACCTTGATAGTGGACTTCCCCTTGAAGATTTTCAAGCACTTAAAGATGCAGTTGGGATAATGAAGAATAATTACTTACAACTCTTATCAGATAGAAATCATCTTCTCATGCTCGATAGTATCTATTATGATTCTCTAAGGGGAAAGGAAGACGAGGTTGATGAGCTCACCTATGAGATTGAGGTCACCACAGACTCTTTGAAGGAAACTCAAATAACCCTTCAAGAGTTAAAGTTATGGATAGATGAGCTTATCGTGGAGTTGAGCTTGGCATAGTCATCATCACCTACATATACAATTCAGATATCTATGGTAGTATTTTGTGATGAGCATACATCCACTAATTGTGGTAATGAGTATGTCGAGGATGTGGCAACATCCATTTCATTTACTAGTGCAGGTGACAGATGGGATGAGTGCATTGGATGAGATAAGCAAAGAACAATATGTTGCATCAGGTGTTCCTAAGGATACTCCCATTTTAGATGATGTAGAGCAAATTATTGATAGCTCTTGTGGTGAAGCAATGGATTCTCCAGAGAGTTGTGTGACAGATGACTACATTGCTCCGTCTTCTTCACAAGAGGTATGTAGGGTATCATCTAGTTGGGAGATTAGTTCTTGAATATTGATTTGTTTCCCTCTCCTGGAAGAAAATCAGAGAGTACATCCCATGCAGCTGATTTTGATCGACAGCCTATTGAGCCATAGAGATGGAGAGAGCAACTGAAGGTTATTTGAGAGAAGGTTGATTCAACCTTATCTTGTTTTGATTGCACTCATAAGCATGTTGAGTGCCTTCTTTGGACAAAAAATTTTGAGGAGAGATGATATGGGGTCTCGGTTGGTACTCACATTCATGATTTGCAGCTCATCATGAGTGCTTTGGAGGAGATAAAATTAGAATATCTCCAAATGTTTCATAATAGGGAGTATGCTATTGGGTATGCAGAGAGGGTTACCAGAGTATCTACCCAATTAGCCATTTAGGATCAGAGACATGAGCCATATTCTGATTTGAGTGATGAGGAGTGTGTTCCCCATGACTATGATGGTCAACTATTGACACAAACAGATGTTTTTTATCTTGACTGCATAGTGAGAAGTGCTCATCATTTCTCCTTTAGTCCACACATAGATGACTTGATGATGCATAAGTATGGATTGGCTCAGGATTTATACCATCCATTGTGGGATGAAGGGTTGCCATCTACAGAAGATGGAACTAGAGATTGCAGGTGTCTGACTCAGATATATTTAGAGGATTACTTGTAGGGTTAGAGATCAAATTACCATCATTTTGATGTGTACCAGGCAGAGTTTGCAACTCCTTTGTCTAGAACAGTTCCATTGGAGACATGGCTTCAAAGAGGTTGCAGTGTCAGTAGGCATGATGGCATTTTTAGTCTTTACAGCGGTGATGGAGGAAAGTTTTATCATCCCCTCAATTTGGGAGGAGTAGTTATATATCTTCCAGCACCTATGAGGGATAGACATCACATCCATAAGAGATTTGTAGAGGATGAAAGGGGATGTTGTGGTGTAGACATGTCTAGATATTCTTACCTCCTCTTGACCGATGGATGTGAGTTTTGATTGTATTGGTATCTAGGAGGTGACAGGGTTGGCACCGTGGTTCGGATGAGTCCCATTGGGTTGCTCCACCACTCTCGACATGGTGAAGTTGCTATCAGATTAATGCAGTGGAAGTCAAAGGATGTTATACATGGCAGACTTTCATTTTGGGTTTGGGACCCTAGGATCAGTTTTGGTTTCAGTTTGGTTCAGTCTGTTGATTAGAGGTTGTATTAGCATTGCTTGAGGACAATCAATCTTTGGGATGGGCAGACTGTAATGTTCCCATTTTCAAGTTCTCTTGTAGCTCAGTCAGAGTTGACTTTCTAGGTTGGTGACAACATAATCAGAGGAGTATTTCAATGTCACTAGGTTGTTTGGGTGATCTAGTGGAGCTTTATGACACTTCCTGGAGAGATTTCAGACAAATTGTCTATACTTACTTTATAGGAATTGCTTGCATGGAGATAATCTTTCTGGGTTTTTCTAGGTTTGTTCCCTTTGGTCATCGGAAAACACTGCTATTTATAGTAAGTGTCAGTTTGATGCTATTTTGGTGACTTGGTAGTTAGCTATTGGCCATCCCTGATGTTGCATTGAGCTTAGTGATATCAAATGGTTTACAGTGATGTCTTTCTAAGCGAGTTCAAACTTTAGGTCCGTACTTGCTATTTTTGGAAAATTAGGTTTTCAGTCCGTTACAGGATTTTCAGAGTTGGAGATGGAGTGTTTTGATGAGACCTTTTCAATGGTCTATATGTCATTGAATTTTGAGTTCATTTGGGCCTCCATATTAAAGCCTTTAAATTAATAATATTATTTAATATTAGACTTTGGGTTTTGATGGTTACATGATGAAAAAATAAAATATTTAAAAGGCACTTAAGTTATATTATGGAGCACTCACTTTGAGAAACATTAAAAGTGAAATTAAAAGAAATATTTCCCTCCAAAGTGCATGGACCCCTCTTGTGGAATTATAAAAAGAGGTGAATGGGAGTCATTTGGTATGCTTGGATAATGAATTTTACTCTCTTGTTGAGATATTCCCGTGCATTGGCTTGGAGCTTGGCTCTAGGGTTTGTTATTGGCTATGTTGAGATGAAAACCTCTTCATAGTCCTCTTCTTTGTGTGTGAGAGACCACATCAGGAAGATATTCTTGGAGGCTTCAGTTGTGCTTTTGCTAGAGACATTTTGATGAAGATTTGTGCATGATTCGATCATATTCAGAGTTTTATTGTTGCAGATGTTAGCAAATTTTGGAGGGCAGATTTATGTATTTTTCCTTGAATTTAATGTTGTTATAATCTTCATAAGGAAGTTTGTACTCTTGCTATGTTGGCCATACACCATCTAGAGGCCGTACACTCTCTAGTAGCAAATATTGGGAGGTTATGTGGAGTTTATGCATTGATTTGTGGTCACCATCAGGGTGCAGAGGTTTGTTGTTCAAAACAGAGATATTACTGGCTGTTATTTAATAGTTTGGAGCTGATTTGTACTTGAGCTTGGTCGTACAAAACAAGGAGAGTTGTGGGTATTGAAGGAGTGGATTCTTCTTGATTTGCAGCTATTCTAACTTGCATTGTGGATGCCTAGGGTTTAATATTGAGTTGTCTTTGTTTGTAAAACAATATCTCTTCTTTCCTAGGAGTTCAGAGCATATTTATGTGCCTCATATTGCTAGTCCTCCATCAGCAAAAACATGAAGTTCAAGATTTCCACTTGGGTATGTCATTGTAATTCATATTATGTCATAATACAAACTGGGTCTTCAATATTTTGTTGTTATTTGCTTTAGTTTTTTTGGGTTTTCAATATATGCTCTATATTTCATATTGTCAATGTAAAATCAAAACATGCAAAAACATGCAATGAAACCCTAAACCCAAACAATCCGAAAAGCAAAAACAACATGGTACAAAACAAACTTATATCCGGGGGTGTATGTTACATATAGTTTATTATTGAGTTAAGGTTAGAATCTTGACTCGATATAGGTAGTTGGTTAGTAATGGTAAAGATAAATATGTAGATAAGTTATATACCTTATATACATACATATAAATTATATATATTACTTATAAATACACTCTTCTGCCTATACATTAATAATTTTACATGCGTATATAGATTTATGTAAGTCTTCAAATGATGTTTATCTTTTACTTCTATTCTTGATGTAATCCATAATGTTTGGTTCGAAGAACATACGTGGAGCTGGTAATAGTAAACAAATTAGACTAGTGCTTAAACCTTCTTGATGAAAAGCGTAACATGTATACCTCATTCTGTATTCATTCTTGATAGGGAAAAAGTAGATTTTAATTTCTGCAAGAAAGTGACTGTGATGTAGGAGCATCTAGTGGTGTAAGGGCAATCTTGCATCACCCAAAAAAATGATGATTCAAAAATGATGATGTTGTTTTCATTTCTTTTCAAAATATGCATTTCTAGTCCCATAACCACTTGAATAATGATGTCGAACCTTTAGTTTTTTCAAACTGCTAAAAATAACCAAATGCTATTTGTGGAAAGTTTGCATTTGAACACGTGTGGAAGCAAAAATTTACACGAGGCTTTGAAAATGAAAAATAAGACCTTTGGTGAAGGAATCAATCAAAGATCATTTGTTGGATGAAAGATATTAAAGTTTCCATTTCTTGAAAAACCCCTGAAAAAGTTTCAAAGTCAGATTTGAGGCACTTAGAGGCCCTGTACAACCCTGAAAATGGGTAGAATTGGCATAGCAAATTCTTAGTGCATAGAGCACTCCATGAGCTTGCCAATGCTTCAAATGGTTCATCAATTATACACCCGGATCAAACGTTATGGCTTTTGGAAGTTGACCTATTTTTGGAGGGAGTACAAATTTCAAAATTTTGGTTAGAGGGTGCAAAAAAGGGTTATTTATAACCATTCGTGGGAACTCTTTTGGGTAGTGGAAAAAATGAGGAAAGTAGAGAGTCAAAAAAAGATGAGAAAAATAGAAACCCTAAATGGCTTGAAGCTACAGAAGGCAGAAGGTTCCAGAATCTAGAGATAGTGGAAGCTATAATGTGTTGCAACCTGTTGAGGATCCGTCCTCTGATGTGATTTTAGTTAGAGAAGAACCTATTTCTGCTAACCTTGCTAGCTATGTGAAGGATGGAAGTTTAGGAGAGTTGTCTGCATTTCATGCTAAAAAGAAAGATGTATAGATCATTGACAGTGGATGTTCAAACCACATGATTGGAGACAAAAGTAAGTTTGTTAAGTTTGAAAAGTATGATGGAGAACTTGTTAGGTTTGGTGATGATGCAATTGGTAAGATTTGTGGAAAAGGATCAATTACTTTTGATGGCAAGCATAATACATATGATGGTCTTTATGTCAAGTTCTTGAAGCATAACCTTCTAAGTGTTGGACAAATGTGTGACAAAGGATATAATCTTGTGTTCAAGGACAAAGAATGTGAGATAAGAAAAAGCTCCGGAACCATAATTGTTGCTGGTAAGAAGACTCATGGTAACGTTTATCACTTGAAATGTACTGACAACTGTTGTTTGTTGGCTAAGACAGATGAAATTTGGTTATGGCATAGGAGAATGGGTCACATCAACTTTGATAATCTAGTGAAAATAAGTACTATTGAGATTGTAAGAGATCTACCTAAGATTGTGAAGCCTGTTAATATTACATGTAAAGGTTGTCAATTGGGGAAGATGACAAAGACTACCTTCAAAAGCAAAGAACAATTCTCTTCTAGTCTGTTGGAGTTGGTGCATACAAACCTTTATGGTCCTACAAGAATCAGAAGTCTATAAGGTGACATGTATTTCATGCTTCTTATTGATGATTATTCAAGAATGACATGGGTTACTTTTCTTAGAGAAAAATTAGAAGCCCCAGATAAGTTCAAAACTTTCAAAGTTATGGTTGAAAATGAATTTGATTTAAAAATCAAGTGCCTAAGGTCTAATAAAGGAGGTGAATTTACTTCAAATGAGCTCAATGCTTTCTGTGAAGAACATGGAATAAAGAGACATTTGTCTACCTCTGAACTCCTCAACAAAATGGAGTGGTTGAAAGGAAGAATAGAACTGTTCAAGAAGCTGTTAGATCATTGATCAAGGAAGCAGACCTACCATAAGTATATTGGAAATAAGAAATACACACTGCTATTTATATTCAGAACAAAGTGCAGGTCAGAGCAAAAGAGACCAAGACAACTTATGAAGTATGGTATGGTAAGACTCCTACAAACAAATACTTCAAAGTTTTTGGAATTTAGCCTAGCCATACAACACAAGGGGAGTTGTGGGTATTGAAGGAGTGGATTCTTCTTGATTTGCAACTACTCTAACTTGCATTGTGGACACCTAGGGTTTAATATTGAGTTGTCTTTGTTTGTAAAACAATATATCTTCTTTCATAGGACTTCATAGCATATTTCTGTGGCTCATACTGCTAGTCCTTTGTTAGCACAAACACAAAGTTGAAGATTTCCATCTGGGTATCTCATTGTAATTCATATTATGTCATAATACAAATTGGGTCTTCAATATTTTGTTGTTATCTTCTTTAGTTTTTCTAGGTTTTTAATATATGCTCTATATTTCATATTGTCAATGCAAAATCAAAACATGCAAAAACATGCAATGAAACCCTAAACCCAAACAATACAAAAATAAAAAAAACTTGGTACTGAACAAACATATATACGGGGGTGTATGTTACATATAGTATACTCAATGTAGGTAGTTGGTCAGTAATGGTAAAGAGAAATTTGTTGATAAGTTATATGCCTCATATACATACACATAAATTATATATATTACTTATATATACACTCTTCTGCCTATACATAAATAATTTTACATGTGTATATAGATTTATGTAAGTCTTCAAATGATGGTTATCTTTTACTTCTATTCTTGATGTAATCCATAATGTTTGGTTCGAAGAACATACATGGAGATGGTAATGGTAAACAAATCAGACTAGTGCTTAGACCTTCTTGATGAAAAGCGTAACATGTATACCTCATTTTGTATTCATTCTTGATAGGGAAAAAGTAGATTTTAATTTCTGCAAGAAAGTGACTGTGATGTAGGAGCATCTAGTGGTGTAAGGGCAATCTTACATCACCCAAAACAATGATGATTCAAAAATGATGACGTTGTTTTCATTTCTTTTCAAAATCTATATTTCTAGTCCTATAATCGCTTGAATAATGATGTAGATGTTGCAAGTATGTGCCTAATCGGTGTTATCATTGATGTCAACATATCCTTGTTGTCATTGGTGTCACTATATCTTATTCTATTACTTATTTAGAAGACTTGTATGTTGAGGATATTGAGAAAATTAGCCTCTCTGGAAGGAACAAGTGAGTTATACAGAAGTACAGTACAGACAGTGAGTTGTATGCTAAAGAATAGTCTGATAAACTACTTCACATTTATTTCTTTTTGAAGATCGTGGTTTGGGGATTGGAAGGAAGTTAGAGGTATGACTAAGGATGCTACATTCTAGGTTTGAGCCCTCCACATGAAGATCTGAGTGAGTTTTGTTCACTAGAGTGGAACCTGCTTTTTCTATAAGTTCAGTTGGGACAGGAAGAAAGTATTCTACTCCACATTCCTCTACAATAAACTATTTTACTCTACGGTTCTAGAAGGAAGTCTAGAATGATGATAAGTGCCTACAGTTGCAATGGTTCATGGTTTGGTGGTCCGCAAGCCATTTTATTTTATGACAATTGAAGACAGTGAAGTTCACGTGTCCCAGTGAGAAGATTCCTATGGATAAAGTGGTTAAGGTTCGTGCGGTTGCTCTTGATGATTATAACATGCTTGTGGATGTCTCCTAATCATGTTCCTATCTTGATATTGGTCCGCGTTAAAGATTTGAGATTGTGTTTGAAGATTGTTCCCAGATAATGTAGCGTGTAACCAGTCTTAGATGACTTGGTTAATCCCAATGATTGCGGAGATCTCTGGAAGATTATGGAAGCGTGTTGTGGTGTGGAAGATCATGTTTGAGTCCCAACTAAGGCATGGTGTGATCCATATTTCATTTCCTTTGCATAATGTTGTAATAGGTCAAGACCTATTTTGTAAATGTTTGTAATGCCGACCTTCAAGATTGTTCCAATGGTTGATGCCGACCTTGATGATCATTCCAAGGTTGATGAAGTGTATAAATACTTGTAGTTGAGTTGTGGAAAAGATGTCCTTGAGTAGAAATGAAAAGATATTAAGAAAGGTCCAAAAGGCAAAGAAGAGAAGAGGCAGAGGAAAGAAGAGGAAGAACAGAGTAGAAGCAGAGAAGAGGCAGAGGAAAGAAGAGGAAGAGTAGAGTAGAAGCAGAGAAGAGGCAAAGGAAAGAAGAGGAAGAGAAGAATAGAGGTAGAGCAGAGTAGAGTAATTATTGTACTTCAATCACAGACATAAGAAGGTGTTGATCATGGCATTGATTGAAAAATAAATATACATACATCAAGTGCATAAGATAGATCAATTGATTATGTTTAAAAGAGGTATTCAAATGTGTCCCACACAAGCCATGGGAGTAACTAGACTAAGTAATGCACACATGCAAGCTATACATCTGATGATAAAAGAAATAAGGAACACATGATAAAATTAAACATCCATCATTGCCTAAGCAAGAAAGTTGTTTTGTTGATGATGATCTTCAGTCTTTGAAAGTTGTTTTGTTGATGTTGATTTTTAGTCTTCATCTTCAACTCCTATCATCAGTTGAACCTAAAAAAAATTGGGGAGAGTTCCATAAGAGCTCCAGATGTTTAAAGTTATCATATGCTTTTATCAAGCAGATATATCAACTTGTCACATCATGCATTTCATATGGAAGATCAAATCAGATATATGCTACAAGTCAGATATCATAAAGAAGATCAATCAATACCATTAGGTATATTTTTCATGCTAACTTGTTTGTTCACTATGCAGGTATAGGAAAAGTAATGTTGTTGATTTGAAGACAAATAAACATGTGGAGAAAATGTGGCTCCCAAAGGGGTTGAGCCCAGCATGTTTCCTTTTTATTCATTTTGAAAAGAAATATCAGTAAAAGACAGGATGTAGCATTCAAAGTACATCATGCATCATTAATCAACTTACAAAGAAAGTATGTCATCATGACATTTATTACTCTTGATTAAAACAAATCAAATAAGTTCAGAATGCCTGAGTCAATGTGATCAAAATTCCAAATGATATGCAAGAAACAAGGTACTGTTCTACTTTCTTTATCATTTATGATATGTGATTTTTCATAACAGTCTTATGCAATCAATGGATACACAAAGAATAGTATTGAAATAACAATCAAGGGTAGAAAGACACATAGGCCAATCAAGTCTCAATTGCATATCAAATAGAATGATTAGGTACATAAACTTTCATTGTTCATGCATATGATGTTGCAGTTGAAGGCAAATGACAAAGTTGAACTGATACATGTCATTTTATTTATCAGTCATATAAGTGTTTCCATTATTACCTGATGAGAAAGAATTTATAGAATAATGCTTACATGAGATAGATTTATGCACATGAGTTACAGGATACAAACATCAAAGGTATTATTTGATTATAATCAAAGGACAGTAAGTAAAATGATCAGATACAGGTGTTCATAAGGATCAGGTACAACTGAAACAAGTGATATAGTCCATGCTTCTAGAAAGACAGAACCAAACCAATATCATAAAGAGCATCTAACAATAGTCATTAGTGATAATTGAAGAAGAAATGACTAATGAATAGATACATTGATACCAAGCATATGTCATGTGATCAAATTAAACTGATACAAGAAGTGAAACAATAGAAGATTCAGGATATACTATATGCTACATTAATACTGATGAAGGAGATATAAGTTATCATTATTTTTTATTGATATAGTTTTGATAGTCATATGCTATAGATAAGGATCAAAAGGCCAAACTAAATGAGCAAGAACAACATGATGAACACCATCTTTTAGCTACCATCTAATGCAAAGTGAAGGACCAGAAGAATAAAATATCATGCTTAGAAAATATTCATGAATGAAGATTGTTTCAATATCCTTTTGCAGAAAAGAGTAGCATATGTTATTACTCAGAATGTCCAGAGATAGCTAGAGAGAAAATTACAGAATTATAGGGTTAAAATATCAAGGATGAAAAAATTGAAACAAACAGTGAAAAGAATCAATACAATGTATGTTTTTGCCATGGCCGCAACATGAAAGTAAGGTTTTGTGTCTAAATGAAGATACCCAAATCATATAAATTGAAAACCCTCACTTTTCTCGAAACCTTAAGTCTTTATTTTGTACAGTGAAGGAAAAAACTGCAAAGAAGCATTTTTATAACCTGGTCGTAATAGAAAAAGTGGTTTTCCTTGATATCCATATGGATTTTCATAAAACCCTAACATAATTTTTGCCATTACAAGAAAGGTGGTTCTATAGAATATCTTTTATAAAGGCCATGCATAGAGAAAAGCAGATATTATGAATTCTATAGTCAAAACCCTTGTTGTGAGTATGAAACCCTTCATTATCTTCTACAGAACAATCAAAGTAATCTCAGAACATGTATTTCCTAGTATGGCTGTATGTATATAATGCATTTATGTGCATTTTTGAAGAAACCCTCATGACAAAATCTGAAGATTTCAAGTTTCAAGACAAGAAAAATAGTACGTATGCTACAGAAAATGATAATGGCCACGACCATACAGAAAGAGAGGAGTGTTAACAATGCCCAGATGATAAAAATTGAAACCCCTATTATGCAAAGATTTCAAGTATCTACAACAAATAGAGGAAGAGGAGTTACCTTCAAAGTTGCAGAGAAGAAGAATGTAATGGTGTCGACCTCCTGTAGGTCTTTCTTTTCTTTTTCTTAGATTTCCTCATGTTTTGCAAGAAATTTTCAATAAAGAGAGCAAGAATATTGTCAAGAAAATAATACAGAAGGAAGATACAGAGATGTCCGCAACCATTAATGCTAAAGAAACCAGAGAATAATGAAGTAAATGACAGTCAAATACAAAAATGACATGCTCACCATCATCTGCAACCTCTTTTATGCCAAAAATGATAAAGAAATCATAAAGTTTGACACAGAAATGCAAGGAAGAAGCCGAAGAGACCAAGGAAACCCTAGCTAATGCAAAGGAGTTGCAGAGCGGCGGCCAACGACAAAGAAATGAAAATGACTTCATGTTTAGGGTTTACTCACCCCTTTTCTTCGAATCTTCTTTTCCTTCATTGAAATTTTGACTATTGTAAACATATTATTACCATATCCAAATGTCGACCGGGGTCAACAACATCAATGATATATTTTCCTAGCATCATTATAAGAGGTTGCCGACACAGAATATAGACCTTGCATATTGTTTGAAATCAAATGGTGGTCGGTGGTCATAATGGTGAGTATTATACTTTGCAAAAATTCAAACAACACTTATTACCTTGTGGTCGACATTGTATTTTCGAAGATGTTTCTTATCATCATGTGTTTATTGATAAGACAAGATTCCCTTCATAATACATGTATCATGCAGGATGACCGAATTTGGTCAAGCTGGGTTTTCCTTATTTCTTGCAAAGTCAAAGTCAAAGAGTAATCAAATGAAGACAAAGACAAAGGAGATTGCAAGGGGCAGATAAAGTGACAGAGATATTCTTGTTTTTTGCAAGAAGGAGGTATAAAGAGAATAAGGTATTTTGACATGGTGAATACATATGGCAGAGTAACAAGGAGACTTAGGGCTTTTATTTTGCATGATATATATGTGTGGCAGTGAGATAATTTTTGCATGGTAAATGGAGTGCTAATGCAGAGTTAAATGTTTTTTTTTTATACAAATATGGAGTGATAAGGGTATATTTTTCCCTTAAGGCATATTGGCATGCAATTAGATATATTTTCTCACAAGGAGCTATAAGGAGATTGTATTTTTCTCTAAGTCTTATTTTTGCTCAAATCATGCAAATTAGGCAAGTGTATTTGGAGAGATAAGGAGATCTATTTTTCTTTTATCATGCACGATTTTACATACAAAGCAATTGTAAATAAATAATAAAGTGATATTCTTCAAATTACTTTATTATTTTTCATAATTTGTAAAATCAAATAAGTACAAGTTGTAACCAATAATAGAGTAATTATTTTAATTACTTTATTATTTACTCACAATCAATTTTGCAAATGCAAAATCATGCAAATTGATAAGTTGAGTTAACTAGGCCATCTAGGGGATTTTTGCATGATTTAAGGAGTGATTTGAGGGATCTTGGTCAACTTCTTGGTTAGGCATATGGAGAGGACCAAATTGGATCTAGTTTTGCTCGATTTGTGGCAGTTTAAGCCCTTATTTTTAGAGATTTTTTTAGTTTGCTCGTTGATCACTTTGGAGGACTTATTTTTAGAGATAGCTAGCTGCAGTTTATTATTTGCATGCCTATTAGTGAGAGTAAAGCTATATATTGTAAAGAAAAACTTATTTTTTCTAGTTCTTGCCTTTTTGCTCTTATACACTTTGAGAGAGGAGAAGGTTTTGTAGCTCAAAGTTTTAAAGTTTTATAGAGATCAGCAGGTTACAGGTTCCATTTTTATCTCTCTTGCAATATTTCCTTTGTTCTTTGAAATCAAATAGTTGCCTTTCCATTTGATGCTAATTGTATGAAGTGATTTGATGAAGTTTTACTGTGTTTAATCATTAAAACCTTTAAAATTATTGTCTCACTCTTACTTGTAGTACTAAGCATAGTGATATTACATGTCTTAGGTTGTGTTAGTGAAGATAATCCTTTTTGCGTTGTGAGAAATCATTTTCCTTCATTAAAAGTCTATTTTCAAGCCTTCCTTAGAAACACTTTTTGTGATATTTGTGCAAAGATTGGATTGTGTGAGTCAGATTTCTAAGTTATATTGTGAACTGAATTACATATTTTCTATCCATTTCAGGCGCATCACCAAATTTTATAGTTTCATTTCTTTATAGTGTCCTTTTTACCCTTTTCTAAAATAGAAAATCATACATTCCAATAGAATATTTTAAGGGAACCAACCCATAATCTGGAGGTTCAAACTCATTATAGGTCACCCACATCTTAAGTTTGTCCCCATGTTTCGAAGGATTGCAGAGTGTCACAGCTTTGCATAAGGGTACAATCCTCATCGACAACAGTTTTTGGCACACCCAGTGGGACATTTGAACTGATTTTTAGTTCAATAGAACTTATTTTTTCTGCTTTTATGGTATGAACAACAAAATTTTCAGCCTTTTAGAGGTTCACTTTCAAATACCTAGAGACTCTAATACTTTGGTTTTATAGATCAGATCTTGCAGCTTATGAAAAAATATCAAACAAGGTCAAATAGAGATTATGAGAAGAAGCACATCTAGTTATCTCCACCAAAGAAGAGAATAAAAGCATATAAAGTAATCAAATTAGTAGATTCAATAGTTGCTTCAGATCTACCAAGTACACATCCAGAGTTTGCATGTCACTAGAATCCATTATTTGCATGTTCATCATCATATTTTCATAGTTCTCCACCAGCAAGCCCAAGAGAGCAGATTCATGTTTTCCAAGAGGAACTTCTTCTTTTAGATCTTGTAGAGGAATAACCTGTGTTACAAGAAATACCTCAAGTAGTTTCAGTCCAAGTACCAACTCAAATACCATCTACTCCAATGTCTCTAATCAGAGGAGGAGGAGGTGGAGGGCCTATTCCACTTGGTATTTGTTTTTTTTTTCATAAATCCACCACCACCTTGAAATCAACCTTTTGTTACATTTAATGGAGGCAGCCCTCTGAATCTAAATCAGCATGATGACATATCGATGGTGATGCAGGAGCATCCAATGGTGTAAGGGCAATCTTGCATCACCCAAAAAGAAGTTAATTCAAAATCATTGTAGTTATTTTCATTTCTTTCCATAATTAGTGTTTCTGGTTCCATAATATCTAAAATAATGATGTAGGACTTTCAATTTTTTTAAAACTGCTAAAAATAGCAACCTGCCATTTTAGGAAAGTTTGCTTTTGGGCACGAATTGAAGCGAAAACTTACAGAAAGTTACATAACAGAAATATAAGACCTTTGGCGAAGGAATCAAGAAAAGATTATTTGTGAGCTGAAAGATATTAAAGTTTTTGTTTTCTGAAAAGCCTCTGAAAAATTTTTGAAACGAGATATGAGGCACTAAAACATCCCATAACATCATAAAAAGTTGATGGAAATCCATTTATGAATTTTTGGTGTGATAGCTCGCATCGTGAGTTTTCTGGCGCTTAAAACAGTTCGTCAATCGGACACCCAGATCAAAAGTTATGCTTCCCGGAAGTTGACCTACTTTTGGAGGGAATTGCAAATTTCAAAATTTAGCTGGAGGCCGCGAAAAAGTGCTATTATGACTATTTTGGGAACCTTGGGCAGTAGTAGAGTTAAGGGGGAAAGTGTAGAGTCAAGAATAGGTGGGAAAACATAAGCCCTAGCTGATTTGGGGTTACAGAAGGTAGAAGATTCCAGAACTTGGTGAGGTGTAGCTGTAGTGTGTTGCAGCCTGTGGAGGATTGATTCCTCAGATTGTAATTGAGCTTCATTAATGTAATGAGTTGTCCAGATCAATAAAGAAATATTCTATTTTTTATGTTCTATTTCTATTGTTGTGTGTTTTATGATTTACCCCCTTTACCAGATGGCTACATTGAAGAGTTTACCAAGTTTCACAGAAGAAGATGGGACTACACCCATTGAGCATATAAGAGATGCGGCTTCTTTGTGTTTTGTTCATCACATTACCGAGGAGAACATAGTAATCAGGTTATTGGAAGCATCACTAAAAGGTAAGGCTTTTCAATGGTTTAGAGGCTTAAGAGTTAATTCAATTAGATCTTGGGATGATTTAGGTTCTTCTTTGAATAGGCAATTTCAGGATAAATCTGATCATTTATCATTAGTTGAACAAATGACCACTATTAAGAGAGCTCCACAAGAGCAAATGTCAGGTTTTAATTTCAGATTTAAGAAAACATGGAATAGAATTCGTGAAATAGTGAAACCCTCACCAAAACATGTTTTTTTGTATTATTTGAGGGCACTAAATTCTGATATTGTTGTTATGATACAATCTATGGGTGGGGTAACTTTACTAGCTGCTTTTGATATTGTAATAAGAGTAGAAAATAGTTTAATACAGGCTGGTAAAATAGCACGTAGGCCACCAATGCCAATTTTTCCAGATATACAACATTTAATTCTAATTTTAGCCCCACATATTTCACCAATACCATCTTTTGGCTATCAAACAAATGCACCCATTCATTCTAAGTTTCATGAGTTGAAAGAAAATTAGATAAGTATAGCAAAAATATTGTAGATTGTAAGCAATGATTTAGTAAGTCTGAAGATTCAAGAAAACTAGAATAACAGGTCTTATCAAGTAGCCCCATACCAAGCAAATAGACTTGGTTATCAGGCAGATTATTAGGGTCAAAGAAGAAATTACAACAATAGGCCAAATCAACAATATAATCCAAATGTTGTTAGTACATCAAAAGAAATAGTGCCTATACAGAATAACATGGTTCAGGATTATGCATGGTGTTACCCATGTAATTAGCCTCATAACCAAGTCACTTTCTCGAATGGGATAGTATGTGAAGCTTTAATGGTACAGAATAACTATGCTGCTGCTGAAAATTTAGCAAGTGATGTGAATAACCACCTGGATATTTTGACTTAGTATGTTAATCCTGATGTAGCTTTAATGAATTGGTAGTATAATGAATTTTGTGGTGTAAATCAGTTACCAAGTCAAAAGTAGTCTTTTACTAATATTGTAGCAAACACAAGATAAAAAAAAGAGTTGTTGACTTGCAACAACAAGCTGGAACTGCAAATTAGCAAGCTGATACTAGTAAACAACAAGCTGGAAATGTACAATAGCAAGCTGATAAAGGTAAACGTATAGTTTCTACAAGTCACAAGGGCAGAATCAAGCTTCTACATCTAGTGATCTGTATATCTTGTCAAGAGGGCAGTCAACTGCAGAAAAAAGACAGCCAGAGGCAAATAAACAACCAGCTAGAGACCAACCAGAGGTGGCTGTCCCAAAAGTACAACAAAAGGTTAGTGGTCCTGTTTTTAATATTTTGGATCATATGAAAAAGGTAATAGTAAGCATATCTATTTTAGATGCTTTACATATTCCAGGACAAAAAAATTTATTACAAGATGCATTATCTCAGTTGTCTTTGTCAAATGAAATATAAAAATCACATCAACCTCAAGTTATGTTTACAAATGAGGTAGAAAAAAGAGTAGAACAGCCTAAACTAGTAGGCAAACCTCCACCATTCTATGTCACTCTAATTGTAGGTGACTATTTAGTACATAATTGCATGATAGACTCAAGAGCCAGTAGCTCAGTTATGCCAAAACAACTAGCTAATAAGTTAGGCCTGAAATATGAACCTATTGTTAGGGATGTTGTACAAGGATAGAACTAAGGTCAATACAGTTGGAATGTTCAAAAATTTAGGCCTTACTTTGCATGCCTGTCCAAACTTTGTTATACATTAGGATATCTATGTCATTGATCTGCCACCTACCTTTGCTATTTTCTTATCCAGAGATTTTACAGCAAGGTTAGGAGGTTATTTGTCTTCTGATTGGACGCATTTGTTCTTCAAAACTAGATATGGAACTAAGGTTACAATCAAATCTGAGCCATTAACCAAATATCACCTTGAACCTTATACACCCAGTTCAATAAATGCCAACCTTTCCATTTTTTATCAAGAAGATCTAATTCCTATTCAAGACCTAAGTATACCATTAGAGGGAATTCCTGATCTAGTTTTAGACCAATGGGAAATAGAGAATCATGACACAGATCCATTTGAGCAAATGGATGAGATAGGCCTTGGTGTGTATATGATCCAGGAGAAAAATGTAGTCATTCCAAATCTGATTAAAGGAGAAAAACAACAAGCTATTGAAGCTGAAAATGATGTTTGTGAACTTTATTTTGATGGTTCTAGAAGCAAGATTGGTGCTAGAGGAGGGGTTGTTTTAGTTTCTCCCATAGGTGAGAAATACTATTCATCTTTCAGGTTTGCTTTCAGCTATTCTAATAACACAACTGAACATGAATCTTTAGTTCATGGACTAGAACGGGCAAGAAAAAGAAAAATCAAATGTTTAAAGGTCTTTGGAGACAGTGAATTAGTTGTTAAACAAGTTAGAAACCTTGCTGCTACAAAAAATGACTTGCTGAAATTATATAAGCATAGAGTCTGGGATATGATAGAAGAATTTGATGCATTTAATCTAATATCTATACCTAGAACTAATAATAAGCAAGCTGACAAGCTAGCTGTTATAGGAGCTAAATATGATATTCCTACAGAAATGAAGAATATTCATTGTCCTTTATATGTCAAGGTTGTTGTAAGACCATCAGTCCTAGATAATAATATCAGTTGACAAGTGTTTGACAATGATGAACAGATTGTGAATTTCTTAATGGAAGAGGCTGAATTTTCTACAGGTAATCAGCATAAATTTATGCAGCAATATGATGATCAAATACTTCAGTTAAGATCAAATAAGCTACATAAGGGCTTAGTGACCTTAGAATCAATCTTTAATACTGATGATCAGGTAAGAAGAGACAAGGCCAGCTTGTCAGTGAAACAAGAACACTACGAGCCGATTAAAATCTTTAAGGGGAAACCAGTCAAGCTTGGAAAGATATGTACAAAGGAAGAACAACAAGCATTCATCCAGCTTTGTCAGGAGTTTAGTGATATATTTGCATGGGAATATGAAGATCTGAAAGGTTTCAACCCATAGTTGGCTCAACATACAATAGAGCTTGAACCCAAGGCAAAACTTGTCAGACAGAAGCAAAGGCCACTAAATCCTAAGCTGGAAGTGCTTATGAAGACTGAATTCAATAAACTCATTGAAGGTAATATCATTTTTCCTATCAAACATACTTCATGGGTTTCTAACTTTGTTCCTGTCAGAAAAAAGAATGGAGAAATCAAATTATGTGTTGATTTCCATGATTTAAATAGAGCATCTTTAAAGGATCATTATCCTTTACAATCTATGGAATAGATATTGGAGGTGATTTTTGGGTCAGAAAGATTCTCTTTGTTGGATGGTTATTCAGGTTATAACCAAATTCTTGTAAAGGAGGAAGATCGATACAAGAGAAATTTTACCACAAAATGGGGCACACTAGCATACAGAAAGATGTCATTTAGCTTATCAAATGCAGGTGCAACATTTCAGAGAGAAATAGACATGGCATTTCAAGGTCTGATTAATAAATTTGTGCTTGTATACTTAGATGATGTGACTATTTTTTCTAAAAAAGATGAAGATTATTTTCATCATTTAAGACTAATTTTTGAAAGATGTAGAGAATTTGGGGTATCACTTAACCCAAAGAAGAGTATCTTTTCTATTCATGAAGGTAAACTGTTAGGACACATAGTGTCTAAAGATGGAATATCAATTGATCCTAAAAGGATCACTGCAATAGTGGCATTACCTCTTCTTGCACACAAGAAAGGCTTACAGAGCTTTCTAGGAAGAATTAACTTTGTAAGAAGATTTATTTCTAACATAGTAGCACTTCTACAACCTCTGACAGCAATGCTGAAGAAGAATATTCCTTTCAACTAGACCAAAGAAAGAAAGAAGAGCTTTGAAGAGATAAAGGAGGCACTTGTTGCTGCTCCAACTTTGATAACTCTAAATTTTGATAAGGACTTCATTTTATATGCATTTGGTAGTGTGGATACTATATCAGCTATGCTTTGTTAGTAGAATGATGAAGGAATGGAACAACCTGTGGCATTTTTTAGCCAAGTTCTGCATGACTATGAGGTAAGATATTCTTTTGTTGAAAAGCATGTATTGGATGTTATCAGGAGCCTAAAGAAGTTTAAACATTTGCTTTTAAATAATAGAATTCAATTAATGGTTGGCCATCCTACAGTGAAAGAATTCTTGCTTAGTAAGGATTTAAGTGATAAGAGAGTAGGGTGGATAACAAAGGTTATGGAGTATGACATCCAAATTAAAGTCACCAAGCTGGTCCAAGGCAAAGGATTTTGTGAACAACTTGCAGAAAATGGAAATTATAGCAAGGAACTTAAAGGAGAACCTAAGACAGTGCTACAGAATGGTGAAGCACCTGCTGTCCCAAAATCCCCTACAAGTTGGGTGCATGATATGATCCATTATCTACACACTAGTGATTGTCCTCAAGGTGTGGACAGATCTAAAAGAAGATATTACAAATTGTAGGCAATTCCCTATGCTATAATTGATGGGATTCTGTACAAGAGAGATTTTAACAATGTTTTATTGAGGTGTGTATAGCCAGATTAGACCCAAAAGATTCCAGAGGAATTTCATGATGGACCTTCTGGAGGTCATTTTGCAGCTAGAACAATAGCTTTGAAAATTATGAGAGCTGGTTACTATTGGCCTGACATGTTCAAGGATGCTCATGAATGGGTAAAAAAATGTTTAAAGTGTTTAGTTTTTGTAGGCAAACAAAGACTTGCAACCATGCCCTTACATCCAATTCAAGTGGAGCAACCATTTGGCAAGTGGGGATTGGACTTCATTGGTCCTATTAATCCACCTTCAAGCCAAGGACACAAGTGGATTTTGACTACTATTGATTATTTCACTAAATGGATTGAAGCAGTTGCTTTGAAGGATGCTAATGAAAAATCAGTCTTGAATTTTTATCAAGATCTAGTGCCAGGTTTGGAACTCCTGACTCTATTATTTCAGATAATACTTTAGCATTTATTTGATTAAGAGTATCTGATTGGTCCATCAAAAATAACATATTTATAAATACTTCATCAAATTATTACCCTCAAGGTAATGGACAGGTTGAATCAACTAACAAAAATCTAATTAAAATCATAAAGAAAATAGTTGATGAAAATCAGAGGTCTTGGCATGATAAGTTAAAATTAGCATTATGGGCTGATATGATTACACCTAAAACATCAATAGGTAATTCACCCTATGTGCTTACATATGGAAAAGAGGCCAAGTTACCAATAACAGTGGAGTTGCCAACTCTTAGCTACATAAAAGAACTAGAGTTACTTGAAGAACCAATGGAGATCAAGCTTGCACATCTGATTAAACTTGAAGAAACTAGAAAAGAGGCCTTGAAAACATTAGAAATACACCAAGCCCAAATGAAGAGGACATTTGATAAAAGAGCAGTCCCAAGAGTTTATAAAGAAGGTGATCTAGTTTTCAAGTGGAATGAGTTGAAGAACAGACTAGGTCAGCATACAAAGTTTGATGCAATGTGGGATGGACCATACATGATAACAAGATGCAAGCAACACAATGCATTCCAACTTGCTAAGTTAGATGGTGATGTGTTGCCAATCCTAGTTAATGGGATTCACATCAAGTTATGCTATTAGAGAGGCAACCTTATGCTACAAATAAGTGCTTTTGCACATTTAGTTCAGTTATTTTTTTGTTTTCCAAGAAGTGCTTTTGCACATGTTTCTGGCTTTGTTTTAAGCAAGTCAGTTTAGTTTCAATTTTTAGTTTTGTTGTTGTTTTCGAGTTTCAGTCAGTTTTGAGTTGCAGAATTTTTTTCAAAGTTTAGGACAAAAAGGACTTTATGCCCAATGGAGTTGCAAAGGCTATTGGTCCTAAGTTGTTTAGCAGGCAAACACCCCTGAGAGGTCACTAGAAATGTTACTAAATTTTTGTTCACACTAAATTTAGTTAGACCTAAGTGCAATTGTTCAAAAGGAATAAAAGAAAACATTGAAGTTATGCATTTAATGAATAGTTGATGTCTCGACAGAGCAGAGATGGAATTCAGTTGATAGGATAACCCATCAGTCCAATCAGAACTAATGAATCATCATGACAAGAGAATAAAGTTGTCAAGGTATCAATCATTCAAGAAACACAGTGGAGCTAACATAGTGTTATCTTTGAGGAGTTATAAGTCAAAATCATTATTTAGTTAATCAAATTTGAAAGAAAGAAGGAAAGATATTTATTTGAACTGTTATTTCATGTCATATTTAGAACATATAATTCAGCATTTGTTACTCTATCCTATGCATTGATTGAAAAAGAAATATACATACATCAAGTGCATAAGATAGATTAATTGATTATGTTTAAAAGAGGTATTCACATGTGTCCCACACAAGCCATGGGAGTAACTAGACTGAGCAATGCAGACATGCAAGCTATACATCTAATGATTAAAGAAATAAGGAACACATGATAAAATTAAACATCCATCATTGCCTGATAAAGAAGTTTGTTTTATTGATGATGATCTTCAGTCTTTGAAAGTTGTTTTGTTGATGTTGATCTTCAGTCTTCAGCTTCAGCTCCTATCATTAGTTGAACCTACAAAAAATTGGGGAAAGTTTCGTAAGAGCTCCAGATGTTTAAAGTTATCACATGCTTTTATCAAGCAGATATATCAACTTGTCACATCATGCATTTCATATGGAAGATCAAATCAGACGTGCTACAAGTTAGATATCATAAAGAAGATCAATCAATACCATTAGGTATATTTTGCATGCTAACTTGTTTGTTCACTGTGCAGGTATAGGAAAAGTAATGTTGCTGATTTGAAGACAAATAAACATGTGGAGAAAATGTGGCTCCCAAAGGGGTTGAGCCCAACATGTTTCCTTTTTATTCATTTTGATAAGGAATATCAGTAAAAGATAGGATGCATCATTCAAAGTACATCATGCATCATTAATCAACTTACAGAGAAAGTATGTCATCATGACATTTATTACAGTTGATTAAAACAAATCAGATAAGTTCAGAATGCCTGAGTCAATGTGATCAAAATTCTAAATGATATGCAAGAAACAATGTATTGTTCTACTTTCTTTATCATTTATGATGTGTGATTTTTCATAACAGTCTTATGCCATCAATGGATACACAAAGAACAATACTGAAAGAACAATCAAGGGTAGAAAGAAACATAGGCCAATCAAGTAGAATGATTAGGTATAGAAAATTTCATTGTTCATGCATATGATGTTGTAGTTGAAGGCAAATAACAAAGTCAAACTGATACATGTCATTTTATTTATCAGTCATATAAGTATTTCCATTATTACCTGATGAGAAAGAATTTACAGAATAATGCTTACAAGAGACAGATTTGTGCACATGAGTTACATGATACAAACATCAAAGGTATTTTCTGATTATAATCAAAGGACAGTAAGTAAAATGATCAGATACAGGTGTTCATAAGGATCAGGTACAACTAAAAAAAGTGATATAGTCCATGCTTCTAGAAAGACAAAACCAAACAAATATCATAAAGAGCATCTAACAACAGTCATTAGTGATAATTGAAGAAGATACATCAAGAAGAGATCAAATGACTGATAAATAGATACAATGATACCGAGCATATGTCATGTGATCAAATTAAACTGATACAAGAAGTGAAACAGTAGAAGATTCATGATATACTATATGCTACATTAATACTACTAAAGAAGATACAAGTTATCATTATTTCTGATGGATACAGTTTTGACAATCATATGCCATAATGAATGACAGGAAGTGATCAGTGATAGGTTTAGTATGCTACAGACAAGGATCAAAAGGCCAAACTAAATGAGGAAGAACAACATGATGAACACCATCTTTTAGCTACCAACTAATGCAAAGTGAAGGACCAGAAGAATAAAATATCATGCTCAGAAAATATTCATGAATGAAGATTGTTTCAATATCCTTTTGTAGAAAAGAGTAGCATATGTTATTACTCAAAATGTCCAAAGAAAGCTAGAGAGAAAATTATAGAATTATAGGGTTGAAATCTCAAGAATGAAAATATTGAAACCCTAACAAGTATTTCATACAAACAGTGAAAAGAATCAATACAATGTATGTTTTTGCCATGGCCGCGACATGAAAGTAAGGTTTTGTGTCTAAATGAAGATACTCAGATCATATAAATTGAAAACCCTCACTTTTTATGAAACCTTAAGTCTTTATCTTGCACGGTGAAGGAAAAAACTTCAGAGAAGCATTTTTATAACTTGGCCATAACAGAAAAAGTGGTTTTCCTTGATACCCATATGGATTTTCATAAAACCCTAACACAGTTTTTGCCATTACAAGAAAGGTGGTTCTACAAAATATCTTTTATCATGGTTGTGCATTGAGAAAAGAAGGTATTATGCATTCTACAGTCAAAACCCTTGTTGTGGGTATGAAACCCTTCATTATCTTCTATAGAACAATCAAAGTAAGCTCAGAACATGTATTTCCTGGTATGGCCGTATGTATATAATTCATTTATGTGCATTTTTGAAGAAATCCTCATGACAAAATATGAAGACTTCAAGTTTCATGACAAGAAAACTAGTAAGTATGCTATAGAAAATGATAATGGCCATGACCATACAGAAAGAGAGGAGTGTTAACAATGCCCAGATGATAAAAATTGAAACCCCTATTTCTTTTGAAATATGCAAAGATTTCAAGTATCTACAACAAGCAGAGGAAGAGGAGTTACCTTCAAAGTTGTAGAGAAGAAGAATGTAATGGCGGCGACCTCCTGTAGGTCTTTCTTTTCTTTTTCTTAGATTTCCTCACGTTTGACAAGAAATGATCAACAGAGAGAGCAAAATATTGTCAAGAAAAGAATACAGAAGGAAGATACAGAGATGGTTGTGGCCATTAATGCTAAAGAAACTAGAGAATAATGAAGTAAATGACAGTCAAATACAAAAATGCCATGCTCACCAGTTAATACCTGCTCCTACTCCAAATATTGCCTTTCCTATACTGCCTGGCATGTATCCAACATATCCTGCATCATATCCTGCACAGTATCCTAATGGAGTAGTGATACCCCTAGCAGTCATGCCTGCACCCTTACAAATACCTCCACTAAGTATTATGCCACCTCCTAATGGGAATGGCCAACTGCTACAATATCCTGTACAAACTCAGACACCTCAGGGTATAGATCCTAATAACAATAACACTGGATCCTCATTCTTCAAGCCTCAAACTAAAAATGTAGTGGCTAAAGCTCAGGAGGAGAAGGAAGAGATCAAGGAAATCTCTGCTCAGCTAAGAAAACTCACAACAGAAGTGACTCATTTGAGAAACCAAAATTTCTATTCCCAGTCCAATCAGAATAGGAATTATGCCCATGATAGGCCAAATTATCCTAACAGAGGATATAACAACAATAATTTCAACAATGGTGGTGGAAACAACAATCTTCCTAGACAGCCTAGAGTGTGGAACACTAGGCCGAATAATGGTTCCTTGCCATCACCCCTGGATAATCAGCCTCCTGGCGAATCTAAACAGACCACCAGAGTAAACCTTGCTGAGGCAGCACTTGCAAACTGGTGCAGGATTCATAATACCAATGCTCATGTAGAGTTAGATTGCCCCCAATTCAGGGTTGCAGCCAGCATTTTCCAAGCTGAAGTATCCAGTACTTCAGCAAACCCACCTTATGTAGAGGGAAATGAGATTGTCCCCTGTGAGTATGATACTGCCTTAGTGATGGAAAGCTTCATGCATCATCCCTATCAGCATGCAACCTCATCACACCAAGATTACACCTCAACATGTGAGGAATCAGCCATGGCTCTTGAATCCAACTACATTTTCCCATTTGAAGATGAGAATGAGCCATCAGTGGAACATGAGGAAGTCAATGCTTATCAACAGCAACCTCAAGGTAGACATAACTACAACCTAAGGAATAACTCAAATTGGTCTGCTAGCCCTTTGACCACCTCGTTGCCTCCAAACAACTTCAATACTCTACCTGATCCCCAGGCAAATAATAACCCTAGATTTCCCAAAGTCAGTGTGCATCATTTGACACCACAGAATGCAACACCAAAAGCCACAAATCCACCTCCAGGACCTGACAAATTGGTTTCTTACCTAACTGATGAGATGAAGAAGGTTAAGATCAGCCTGCCATTGTCAGAACTGCTTAGGACCCCTGCTATCAAAAGTACTTTTGTGAAATCTTTAGACAGTCCTACCCAAAAGGAAGACAGCCAAACCCCAGGCCAGTTTGGGAATAAAGATCATGCTGCCAGGGATGCTAATACGAAATTAAAAACCCCGGCCACTGTCCAAGCTGCAGAGACCTCCCACATGACCTTATACAAAGATAAAAGTGAGTCACCTCCCTTCCTCCTACCGTAAGGATGTTCGGTAAGAACTTGCACAACTGTCTAGTGGACTCAGGAGCATCCAGCAACGTGATGCCCTTATCCATATGCAATGCCTTGGGGTTACATCCTGCCAAATCATTGAAGAAAGTAACCTAGCTGGACAAAATAGAAGTAAATGTGGTAGGGGAACTGACCCACATCTATATGCAACTAGCCTCGGATCCCAGAATCCAGCATTATATTGATATCCAGGTAGTCAATATACCTGATGCATATGGAATGTTGCTCAGTAGGGATTGGTCAAAGCTCAATCGATATATGTCTACTGACTTCAGTCACATGTGGTTGCCCTGGAGGGGAATACCTAACCAGATCAGGATCAAAGCTGAACCTTGCATGAAACACATGATTACCGAATATAACAATACCAACGAAGTCATGTATGTGAATGTGGAACCTAGAGTTTACTATATCAAACCTCTGACTACTAAGGTAGAAGAGATCCTGATGCTTGACATACATGATCATGATGATAACCCTCGGGATGATGATGCATATCTAGAACCTAGTTGTAATCTTGGAAACGAGATAGAGATAGATCACTTCAAGAACTTTGAGATGCATCTGCTTAAAGGGGTGAAATGCTGCCAATTGTTAAATGTACCTATTCATGATATTTTAATTAGTGGATGGTGCAGGTTGCATAATGAGGCTCATTCTGAAAAGACATGTGAGGCCTGCCTAGACATGTTGGAGCTGGAACAGGCATACCATGAGGCGTCCTCATCATCATCTACGATAAGTGCTGCATGTAATGGTAATGATGCTGATCCTTGTTTGTCTTCTACAGGAGCGAGGGGAAGCACACATCATGGTGAGGATCATGTTAAGGTAACAGAAGGGATACTAGTTGGCAACGAGAGTAATGCTAAGAACAAGGAGAAAATCACCCCTGGGAGTGATTGTTTGATGAAGTCAGATTATGAGTTGTCTGACGAAGATAGGGGCAGCAGTCTGTCCAAATTCGAAGAGTTCCTGTCAAAAGAAATGCAAAAGGTGATGCAGCAGCAAAGACCTCCTCAGGATGTTGTGGTTGGAGGATGGTGCAGGTTACATGAGGCACCTCATTCAGAAGCATCTTATTCATTGTGCTTACACATTTTAAGAAGATTGACATTGCTTAGTCCAGGGGATGTTCCTCCTGATGATAAAAGACAAGAAGAAATATCAGCTTCCCATGAGGCCGATGAAGTGGTGCCTAAGAAAACAGAGATACCAAAGTTGAAGTGGACATCCAGTGGTGCAACTGCCAAAGCCAAAAGGAAGAAAGAAGCCCTAGACAAGCCTTTAGATAAAGACAAGCCATGGATCCTCAGTTTTGATGGATCCAAGTCAAAGCAAGGAGCTAGAGTAGGAGTGGACCTCATCAATCCATCAGGAAAATCCTACCTAGCAGCATACAGGTTACAGTTCCCATGTACAAATAATGTAGCAAAGTATGAAGCTTTAATTCATGGGATGATGTTTGCACTTAGCAAGAAGGTGAGAATTCTGCATGTCTATGGAGACTCAGAATTAGTTGTCAGGCAGATAAGAGGTATATACTCCTGCAAGTACAAAAGGCTGTCTAACTATAGGCACAGGGTGTGGAACTTGATAGAAGGTTTTGATGCCTTCAATATCACCCATGTGCCCAGGGAGCAAAACCATAGAGCAGATGCTTTGGCCAAGGCTACCAGTGCTTTGGAACCTCTGTTCATATCAGGTCTCAAAAGGTTCTCAGTTGAATTAATAACAGTGCCTTCGGTACCTGATAATGTAACCAATCTTCAAGTATTTGATGATGATCAGCATATATTGGATTTTATTTCCAATAGAGATGTTTTTGGGGCACAGATCATAGATGAAGTTAACATGGAAGATCATGTCTCGGAAGAAGGAGAAATCCTGGAGTTTCCTGGCAACAAGATCCCTAAGGGGATGATAGAGCTAGAGAGGGCATTTGACCTAGACAACAGGCTAAAACAGAAGGACCTCCCAAAAGCCGATGAGGGGCGGTACTCTCCAGTTGACATTGGGCAAGCTGGTAAAGAAAGAAATGTCCTGGTTGGAAAGGTCTGCACAGATGAAGAGTTTAAAGGGATAACCCAGGTTCTCCAGGACTACATCCATGTCATTGCCTGGACATACGATGAGCTGAAGACTTATGACACTTCTGTCATCACCCATACTATTCCTTTGAAGCCAGATGCCAAGCCTTTTAGGTAGAAACAAAGACCTGTCAATGTCCTGCTGGAGCCCATCATCTTTGAAGAAGTTAAAAGACTGCTTGATGCTAGGATCATATTTCCTGTGAGACACTCCACGTGGGTGGCGAACCTGGTACCCGTGAGGAGGAAGAATGGTGACATCAGGCTGTGCGTGGATTTCAGGAATTTAAATAGAGCTTCTGAAAAGGATAACTATCCTTTGCCTTCCCTGGATGAAGTCCTGTAGGTTGTGAATGGAGCCAAGATGATGTCCTTCTTGGATGGCTTCCCTGGTTACAATTAGGTGATAGTGGACAGAATTGATAGATTGAAAACTGCATTCACCACTAAATGGGGGATCTTCGCCTACAGATGCATGCCATTTGGGCTGATAAATGTTGGAACCACCTTCCAGTGGGCAATGGACATAGCCTTTAGAGGCTTAATCGGTAAGTGCATAGTGATCTACATGGATGACCTGACTGTGTTTTCCAAAGATAGAAAAAATCATGTAGAGGACCTAAGAAAGGTGCTGAAGAAGTGCGAGCAGTACGGGATATCCTTAAATCCCAAGAAGTGCATATTTGGGATGACCACCAGGAAGTTGCTGGGTCATCTGATAACTGAGAATGGGATCATCATTGATCTTGACAGAGTAGAGTCCATCATGAAAATGCAACTGCTTGGAAGCAAGACAGAGCTCAAATCTTACTTTGGTAAGATTAATTTTGTTAGGAAGTTCATCACCGGCTTTGCAGAGATAGTTAGGCCCCTGAATGCCATGCTCAAAAGGGACGCCAAGATTGAGTGGACACCTGAAGCTAGAGTAGCTTTTGAAGACATTAAAAAATCTATTTCAAATGCTCCAGTCATGATCAGTCCAGATTACACCAGGGACTTCTACATCTAGTCATTTGCCTCAGAACATAACTCTGTAGCAGTGCTAACTCAGAGAAATGAAGAAAAGAAAGAGAAGCCTATAGCCTTCATGAGCTGCCCTTTCATAGATGCAGAGCTTAGGTACATGGATGTTGAAAGACAAGCACTTGCTCTGGTTCGAGCAGTCAATAAGTTCAGGCACTACATCCTAAGGAGTAAGGTGATTGATGTGGTACCTGATGCAGCAGTGAAGACGCTGCTAATGCAAAGTGAGTCAGGTGAGAAGAGGGCCAAATGGATCACCATCCTCCAGGAATATGACATGGATATCACACCCATGAGGTTGGTAAGAGGACAAGCTTTGAGTCAAATGATATCAGAGATAGACCCTAACATCCTGAGCCAGCAGTATGTTGTAGATGCAAAAGATGATGGAACATGGTATTCGCTGACTGACCTTTATAGCTTCGTAAAAAGCTTGTGTCAAAGTTGTTATTGCTGGATGAGCCCTCCTAATGAACATGGAGGTCAAAGGATCCAAAGCTGAATAATAGATACTTCTAGTAGCTTCATCTACTACTACATAAGGAACTACTAGCTTAGACAGCATCTTTTGGAATCTGGCATTAAAATTAGCAATAGGCTCATTCTCAAATCTTTTGATTGTAGCAAATAAGTGGTAATTCATTGATGGATCAATAGGAACTTTAAACCTATCAAGAAAAGCCTTCTCTAGGACATCCCAGGAATTGACTGAACCTTGGCCCAAACTAATGTACCAATTGTAGGCCTCTTCTCCTAAGGAAAAGGGAAACAACCTGCAGACCACATCTTCATACTCAATTCTAGCCCTACAACAGGCTTCTTTGAAGGTTCTGACATGTTCATCAGCATCTTGATATGGGTGGTATCTAGGACAAATTTTATCTGGATTTTTGGGTAGAGCATGATATGCAGTGAAGATAAGAGGTGACTCTGCTGTGTGACTGGCTGAGGTTGAACCTGAGGTGTGACAGAAAGCCCTGGCAAAGATATGTGTAGGCCAATAGGAGTTGCAGTGAGTATTACATTTCTGTCATTATTCCTTGCAAAAAAAAAATATACATATGTAAGGGCCCAAATAAAGTTTAGTGAATGCAAAGAATGAGAGGGAATATTTAAGTAGTCATTTTCCATTGTAGCATTGACTGTTACGTTACTAGTTGTTGAAAAAAAAAAGAGAACTAATGCAGGTTCATAGGAAGATGTAGTTTTGTTTAAATGTTGATTTAAAAAAATATATATATATAATATACTCTGTATATTATTTGAAGGATATTTAATTTATTGTTGTCTTAGAAAAGAAATTTATTAGCTGTTTTGAAAGAGAAAAGAAGTTGTTAAGAATTTATATGAAATTATAGTCTCCTAGTTTAGGGTTGTATAATAATGACTATGTTTGTTAGAAAGGAAATTTTAATGCTATAGCTTATAGTTGGTTTCAGATTTGACATGTACATAGTAAAGAAAGAAATGATAGAAGAAAAGTTTTCTTTCATAGTTCTGTTGTTTAAATTGTAGGATATGAATGTACATTTTTATATAAACATTTACAACAAGTGCATGCTAATATACCTTATTATCTGCAATATTGTGAAGAAAAAAAAAATGTACCTATTTATAGAAATATTGTGACCTTGCATTTTAATGGAAATTGTATATATTCCATTCTTTTTAGATAAGCATATATATATATATATATATAATGTTATCTTAAACTAAATGTAGCAAAAATAAATAAACAATACTAAGTTAGTAAATTACAAGCAGGTTTTATTTTTTTTAATAAAAAATAAAATATAAAAAATAAAAACAAAGAAAAAATAATAATAAATAAATAAAATATTAGTGGGGGACTGTGGGCAGTGCCCACAGCCCTGAGCCTTAACAACAATGGGGTGTGGGGGAGGCGGAGCCTCCACCCATACCCGCGGGTGTGGGTGGGGGCTCCGCCTCCCCCACACCCCACACACATTCTACACACTGTACACAACCCCCACTGCCTGCGCCGATACCTTGCGGGCTACTCCCCGCCGATACTCTCCCCACCACGGCTGTGAACCCTCCGTCATCCGTACCCCTCCACTGGACAGTGTCCCAACCACCGTGCCTCCCCAGCAACCAGTCCATGCCACCAGCTACACCGTCCGCTCCATCAACTGCCGCTGCCCTAAACACAGCTCCCACGGCCACGTCCCCTACGCGCCTCCATGACAGCGCCGCTGCTATTCCACCTCCACCGGTGGCTCTTCCTTGAAACCCCTATGCGGCATAAAACGCCATGGTTAAGTCTACCAGTAACTTACATAAAATTTTACGTGTAGGCTATAAACAAAAAAAAATAGTAGGTTAGAATGACTCAAACCACCATACAAACCTCCGTGGACATTTCCAATGGCTTCTCAAAAAACAAACCCTAACCCTGCAAGAATGAGGAAAAACAAACTACAAAACAAACAAGTGATAATAAGATTAGGGCAATAGAAAATAGAAAACAAGTAATAGGATTAGGGTTTTCTTATTAGGAGGTATTTGATTTTTTTTATTTCTTCAAAAGATAATTTCTTTTGTGAGGAGTTTATTGGGAAAGTTTTAGTAATTCCTTTATTTAAGAAACCCATTTCCTTCTAAGTGTTGTTTATTGGGAAAGTTTGAGTTTTCCTAATGAGATTATTGTTTTTCTCCTCCTTGGGTAGAAATTTATACGACTTTTAACTATTGCCGATTTAAACATTAAATTTACTGGAAGAGTATATTAGACTCTCCTACCTCACCTTACTTATCTTCCGAGCGAGACATCAAACATTATGACAAAATTGAGTTAAAGGACGAACTCAACTTTTTCGGTAGGAAATTAAAAGACGTTTGACAAATTTAAATTAATTTTATTACTTTACCCTTAACATTGGTTTTGTCTTAGGCTAATTTTTCATTTAATCATGTTATTTGTGCTTATTTGTTTTTATTTAATTATTTTAAATTGATTTATTTAGTTTCCTTTCTCTTATTTGGTTTATTAAAGATTTATTTTTGCGTCAATGATAACGCGTTATGCTGCCGAAATTTTCACTAGACTTTTAGGGTTTAATTTTGCGTTGTGTTATTTAATTATAATCCACCATCCCAATTTAATCACGTATCATTCTGGTCATCATAATTAATCACTTGTCGTCCCCAAGTTTGATTAGGGTTCATTGCAGGCAATTTCATTATCGCCTAGGAAACTTAGGGTTTAGGTTATTTTAGTCTAACCCTAGAAGTGACACACTTCGTGTCGCACACCCCTAGACGGCCTACATCTCATCGAATATGTTGTCATGTTTACACCTTAGGCATATTGCCATCGAGCGTGCGAGCGCATGCGAGGTGGTCCTTAGGGTTAGGGAGAAAAGTTTTTTCATGGTTCGTGTCATGACCACATGGCAAATGTGGGCATGACACGCATTTTTTGTGTGTCGTTACCGCATGGGAGATGCCGGCATGACATTTGGTATCAGAGCCAAGTTTTTAAAACACTGGGCCTGTATTAGGCACATTACCTTTTCCGCAACCTTGACTTACTTGTGGTTACCTCATTTTGTAGGATGCCTCCCAGACGAGTTCGGCGAGCGCAGACCCGCCGCACTCCACCCACAGAGGTACGCACTGATTCATCAGCTCTAGGACCAGGTCAACCAAATCCATAGGTACAGCCACTCCTACAGCCACATCCAGTTCCTTAGGTACCGCAGGCACCACCGGCCCCACCAGATATGGGACCACAAATTTTATAGGCCTTACAAGCAATTTTAGATAGGCTCCCACCGGCAGTAGTAGAGCCACGTGTAGAGCCCCGTGTAGAGCCGTGAGAGGCACCACGTGCGGAACCTTACGTCGAACTACCAGATACAGAGGAGGTTGATTCGGCCAACAGGGCCCGTAGCAGGAGCCCCACACATCATGCTAGGCAGGATGAGACAGTGCGTGTAGAGCACTTTGGTCACAGGCCTTATGAGTATCATGCAGATGAGCCTATCAGGGGGCACAGAGATAAAGGAGATCCCATTAGGGACATATTGAGGTTGAACCCTCCTACATTCAGCGGGACCACAGAGGGAGCTGAGGCAGAGGCCTGGCTTATCAGTTTAGACAAATGCTTCACATTGCGTCCTTACTAGGGCAACACAAAGGCCCGTGTGGCAGTTCACTTGTTGCGAGATGTGGCAGCTACCTGGTGGTGCACTGAGGAGTGCAAGCGCCACCTTTCTTTAGACACTCTCTCATGGGAGACCTTCATTAAGCGCTTTAATGCGCACTATTTATCAGACCACTATAGGCAGCGTCGTCTAAATGAGTTCCATGACCTTCAGTAGAAGGGACTTTCAGTGGCTCAGTATGAGGCTAGGTTTACAGAGCTATCTAGATATGCGAAGTATCTCCATGACGAGAAACTCCTGGTGCATAAGTTTATCAGAGGGCTTAGTCATAGTATAGCAGGGCCTGTGCGGATGGTAGACCCCCAAACTTTGAGTGATGTTGCCGAGAAGGTATACATCACCGAGGAGATTTAGGGACGAGGGAAGAGTTCTTGCCCTCAGTTTCAGGATCAGGGACAATAGCAGCATCAACAGAGTTTCTGTAGACCATCGCAGATACCTCACAGAGGAGGATTCAGTTCAGCGTCATTACCTCCTAGGCCCTCACAGCAGCAGTAGAGAGTTAGGACACAGCAGAGGTCACAGGTGGGACATAATAGAGGTTGGCAGCAGCAGGGCCCACGCAGAGATCAGAGACAGCAGGGACCACCTGCAGGACCCGCGAGGTCGCAGCAGTCTTATAGGGGCTCGCAGGGGTCTACTGGCAGATCAGGATAGCAGCAGTCAGGTAGGAATCAGACTGTATAGGTGCAGGTTAGGGGCCCTTGTTATGTTTGTGGTGGAGCGGGACACCTAGCTAGAGAGTGTCCACAAGGTTTTGCAACAGGGGACAGCCTCGTGCAGGAGGATCCGAGCAGACAGTGGGTGATGTGGGTAGATCCCACCGTATGTTTGCAGCGGTAGATAACCACCAGGCAGATTTTTAGGCGTCAGTGATTTAGACGTCAGGTATGATTGGGGGTAACCCCATTTCTATTCTCTTTGACTCTAGTGCTACTGATTCATTTATATCTCCATCGTTAGTGAAGCATTGCAGGCTGGTGGCCTCTAGGTAGGGTGATAGGTGGGTAGTTGAGTTGGCTTCAGGAGCCAAACTGACAGTAGATGCCTTAGTCCATGACTGTGAGATTGCTTTGGGACCCTTCACTATAGTATGCGACCTTAGAGTCATGACATTAGGATCCTATGATGTGGTGTTGGGTATGGATTGGCTTGCGGCTCATCGAGCCAAGCTAGATTGTCGCCGAAAGGTGATCAGCTGTTTAGATGATCACGGCACATCAGTTGAGATTGTGGGCATGCAGAAGCCCACTGCAGTGCATATGATATCCACTCAGCAGCTTAAGCACTGCATGCAGAAGGGATGCTAGATGTTCGCCATCACAGTGAGCGACAGATCAGATGATGAGCTAGAGGTATCCTTAGATGATCATCCCATCCTTAGAGAGTTTGCCGATGTATTCCCAGCAGAGTTACCGGGGATGCCTCCCCGACGTGAGGTAGACTTTCACATAGACTTAGTGCTGAGTGTCGAGCCAGTGTCTCGTGCACCCTACAGGATGACCACACATGAGCTCACTGAGCTCAAACTATAGTTGGAGGAATTGCTCGAGAAGGGGCACATCCGACCGAGCGTTTCACCTTGGGGTGCTCCTGTCATCTTCATGAAGAAGAAGGATGGGTCTCTTCATTTGTGTATGGACTACAGGTAGTTGAATAAGGTGACGGTGAAGAACCACTATCCTCTGCCCAGGATTGATGATCTTTTCGACCAGATATAGGGAGTCAGGGTGTTCTCTAAGATAGACCTAAAGTCTGGATATCATCAGTTACGCATCGCAGAGGCAGATATCCATAAGACCGCCTTCCGGACTTGTTATGGGCACTATGAGTTCACAATGGTTCCCTTCGGCTTGACAAACACCCCTACAGTGTTCATGAGTCTCAAGAACAGGGTGTTCCGTACCTATCTAGATCGGTT
This sequence comes from Cunninghamia lanceolata, assembly GCA_027924645.1. Taxonomy (NCBI): domain Eukaryota; kingdom Viridiplantae; phylum Streptophyta; class Pinopsida; order Cupressales; family Cupressaceae; genus Cunninghamia; species Cunninghamia lanceolata. The sequence goes on from BSBN01000236.1 coordinate 4,224,460, forward strand.
CGTGATCATTTTCCTCGATGACATTTTGATCTACTCATGGACTGAGGAGGAGCATGAGGAGCACCTTCGTCAAGTTCTACAGTGTTTACGAGAGCAGAAGCTTTATGGGAATTTGGTGAAGTGTGCGTTTTTCAAGACAGAGGTTCAGTATCTGGGGCATATCCTTTCCGGCGATGGAATCTCAGTACATCCATCGAAGATCAGGGCTATCAGGGATTGGCTAGCTCCCACTAGTGTGACAGAGGTCAGGAGCTTTATGGGGTTAGCTGGTTATTAATTTCGCTTTCTTGAGCATTTTTCTCGAATTGCGCACCCCATCACTTCCCTCCAGCAGAAAGGGAAGAGCTTTCTTTGGATTGAGCAGTGTGAGAGGGCCTTCGGGGTCCTCAAGGAGCATCTTACCAACGCTCCTATTTTAGCAGTTCCTAATCTTGTAGTAGATTTCATGGTTTGCATGGATGCATCACTTGAGGGATTGGGAGCTGTACTTATGCAGGGTGGTAGAGTGATCGTGTATGAGTCGCGAAAGCTCAAGACTCATGAGTTGAACTACCCAACGCATGACTTGGAGTTAGTAGCAATGGTTCATGCTCTAGTCTGTTCGAGACATTTCTTGTTGGGCCATCGCTTTGAGCTCCATTCTGATCATCACAGCCTCCAGTATATCTTTTCACAGCCGAATCTGAACACCCGTCAGTGGCATTGGATGGAGTTCCTCTGCGAGTATGACTTTGATGTCCACTACATCAAAGGGAAGGAGAACGTGGTTGCTGATGCATTGAGTCAAAGACGCCACGAGCTCTTAACCTTGACTCTGAGTGTGGACTTGAGGGATCGCATTATTCAGCATTTGCCAGAGGATGAGTGGTATCTAGAGGTGCAGCAGGAGATTAGTTCACAGAGGGCCTTGGTGGGCAAGTTTGCAGGGTATACACTTGACATATATGGTTTACTTCGTCATCGACAGCACATCTATGTACCCCGCGCAAGTGACCTGCATACTGTAGTGCCATCAGAGGCTCATAGAGCACCATATGCGGCACATCTGAGGGTGAAGAAGATGCATACCAATCTTCGACAGCTGTACTATTGGGCAGGTATGAGACGAGATATAGCAGAGTTTGTTGCTCGATGCCTTGAGTGCCAGAGGGTCAAGGCTGAGCATCAGCATCCAGCAGGTCTCCTATACCCAGATGATATACCTGAGTGGAAATGGGACACCATTTCCATGGATTTTATTGTTGGTCTTCCTATGTCTTCGTGTTTCCATGATGCCATCATGGTGACAGTTGACAAGTTGACCAAGGTAGCTCATTTTTCTCCTATACACATGATGTATAATGCGCCAGCTGTGGCGAAGGTATTCTTGGATGATATTGTGAGACTACATGGGGTACCCTGTCGCATCATCTCAGACAGAGATCCAGTGTTCACTTCAGCATTCTGGAGAGCCTTACAGCAGGCATTGGGCACATAGCTCAATTTTAGCTCCGCTTATCATCCCGAGACAGATGGACAGACAGAGCGGGTGAATCAGGTATTGGAGGACATGCTTCGGATGTATGTTATGGACCATCAGTCTAGATGGGAGGAGTATCTTTATCTAGTTGAGTTTGCCTACAATAATGGGCATCACAGCTTGTTAGGTATGCCTCCCTTTCAGGCTTTATACGACAGACCATGCACGACACCATTGAGTTGGGATCAGATTGAGGACAGAGTCACCATTGGTCCAGAGCTAGTTCAGGATATGGAGCAGCAAGTCATAGTGATTAGACAGACGTTGCAGGAGGCACAGGATAGGCAGAAGAAGTATGCCGATGCTAAGAGGATAGATCGGAGCTTCTCAGTGGGAGACAGGGTATTGCTTAGAGTGCGGCCACAAAAGAGTCCAATCCGTTATGGAAAGGGCTCTAAGCTCGCACCACGGTTCGTAGGACCCTTTGAGATTTTGGAGCGGATAGGACCAGTTGCCTATCGTCTAGCATTGCCACCTAGCCTGTCACGTATCCATGATGTTTTTCATGTTTCTATTTTGAGATGATATATAGCTGATGTATCTCACGTACTGGACTGGAGTACTTTACAGGTAGAGGCAAATGGGTAGTTGGTGCTGGACTCAATTCGCATATTGGCTCATCATACGTTGGGCCTTCGAGGTCGAGAGCTGGACCAGGTTAGGGTCCAGTGGGATCGATATGATGAGGTCACAGTGACTTGGGAGGATGCAACTAGTTTGAGGGCACTCTATCCTCACCTTTTTCATGACTTCCAGGAGGAAGTTCAGTCTTAGGGGGGAGGATGTGAGGCCGATTATTTTACTTCCCATATTTTGATCATTATGCTATTCTATAGATGACACTATCAGACCTTAGTGACTATGTTCATTATGCAGACTTGATGTTTTATCCCACTAATTTGATACATGTGATTTGATTCGATCATATTGGATGATATGTTGTGGTTTGATATATGGAATTTATATTAGATGTTATTTTGTTATGAGATTCTAGTCATTTATGTGATGTGAACTAGTTGACATGTGATGGAAAACACAGTTTAATATGTAGTTATGTATTGATGTTTATTTCGATTGCGTGAAGTTAATTTCAGTTGCTTCGGCTATGACTTTTCATGACATGACTGACACTTGATCGAGATGTGCAGGTTTTACGTTCCCTAGCCACGGGAAATCGGAGGTAGGATTCACACCATGTTATTCCCTGTTAAGCCGATCCATTCCCAAGAGGGATAAGGATCACGTGTGTAATTGAATGATGATTTATTGTGCTTGGTTTAATTTTAATTATCCTTTTTTAGCCTTAGTACCCTTCCTTGTTCTTATTTTTTATTAATATTTAGTGTTGTAAATTTTATTTGATTTATGCCACTTGGTATTTTTTATTATATTTTTGGGCCATTTAAATGTGAATTTCTAACCCTTTTCATGAACCCTAGGGTCCCAAAAGTTACCCTAGGTGGTCAACCATGAGCCTAGGGTCAACTTGGACCACCTAACCCTAGTTTTGACTCACCTTAGGTCACCCTAAACCATGGTTGAGTAAAAGTGACGAAATTGGAAAGAGGGAAGATGAGGGATGGGCCTTGCCTTGGGAAGAACTCATCTCCCATCCCTAAGTTTTGGGAACCATTCCCAAGGAAGACTTGGGAGGTCTCCAAGAGTCCTCCCAAACTCCCAAGTGAGTGGGAGCACCACTCAAGACCATTGTCTTCTTGAGATGTGAGTGGGAATCCAACTCACCATTTGTTCCCCTCCCACTTGTGTGGAAGCACAAGTGGGTGAGGTGGAAATGTAGGTGGAGTGAGAGGAGGACATTTGTCATCCTCTTACCTTCTCACTCTTATAAGTGGTTTTGGAGGAGGGAGGAGATGGTGACAAATGTCACCTTCTCATTCCCTCAAGGCCAAGTGATAGCCTATAATAGCTCCTCTTGTAGAGGAGTGGGGGTTCTTTTTCTTCTAGTCTTTTTCCTCACAATTTGGAGACTTCTTGCAAATTTGTATTTTCCTTTCTACCTTTGAGGAGTTAGAGAAGGTGGGAGCAAATTCAGAAAGTGGGAAGGCTTGGGAAGGCTTGGAGCTCTTCACCAATTCCACTTCCATTGTCAAGGCCTTGAAGGTAGGCCTCTTAACTTGTTTCTTGCTTTGCCTATATGATGTTCCATGTTTGAAATTTGATTGTAAGTTTGTTTGCATTGTGTTGTTTTGCATTTGATGTTGGGTTGGGAGCTATGGTGAGAGCACCTCCAATGGAGGTAATGCTCAACCTGTATGGGTAGGGGAGATGAACAATCCTTGGGGGCTCTCCCACAACATGTGTTTATGCCTTGAGGGCTTATCATCATTTGAGGAGGAGATACCTGAATGGCAAGAGTGACATGCAAATTGGTTTGCGATTCTTGTGGATTGTGGTGTTCTAAGATTTTGGCTTGAGGCCAGGAGTTGAGATTTTCTTTTCTTTGGGAGCCCTTTTAAGTTGAGAGGTCTATTCCCTACCCTCACCAAACTCATTTTTATGAGTTGAGTATCATGTTAATCCTATGGGTTTGTTCTGTTTCATGTTATTGTGATTGCATTTGGTTGTGGTATGAGACCTTGTGTGAAATCCCTACCTCCCTAGCTCGAGGGTGACCCACTTGCAGGTCTACGGTAGGGAGGAGAGCTTTCCTTTCTCAGTGGCTATTTTTTTTTGTTGTTTCATTGCTGTGTTTAGTTGCAGGTTGTTATGTGAAGAGGTGGAGCTGTTTGGAAGCTCATTATGGTGTTCAAATGGTTCCCCATGTAGTATTGAAGTGGTTGTTTTAGCCTTGGTCCTTGTGGCCTAGTTGCCTTGTAAATTCTTGAAAATATTGTTAAGAAACTTGCCATAGAGATGGCTGTGTTAGTTATTGGAGTATAAACATTTAGATATTGTATGTAATGCTGATTCACTGCTGATTTAAACCTTGTTGTGAATGGAAGAGAAAGTTAGAAACATTTGATGCTACTGTAAACAAAAAAAAGGGAATGTATAAGTTGATGTATATGTTTATTTGCATACATGAAAGTGAGATTTGCATGGGAAATAAGATTACATCTTGCTGTCATTTAATTATCAAAGATAACTTGCATGTGTTAGAAGGAGGGTGTCCAGATTTTGTTTTAGATGAAGGAAAGAAAGAGAATGAGTATTACATTTCTGTCATTATTCCTTGCAAAAAAAAAATATACATATGTAAGGGCCCAAATAAAGTTTAGTGAATGCAAAGAATGAGAGGGAATATTTAAGTAGTCATTTTCCATTGTAGCTTTGACTGTTACGTTACTAGTTGTTGAAAAAAAAAAGAGAACTAATGCAGGTTCATAGGAAGATGTAGTTTTGTTTAAATGTTGATTTAAAAAAAAATAATAATAATAATATACTCTGTATATTATTTGAAGGATATTTAATTTATTGTTGTCTTAGAAAAGAAATTTATTAGCTATTTTGAAAGAGAAAAGAAGCTGTTAAGAATTTATATGAAATTATAGTCTCCTAGTTTAGGGTTGTATAATAATGACTATGTTTGTTAGAAAGGAAATTTTAATGCTATAGCTTATAGTTGGTTTCAGATTTGACATGTACATAGTAAAGAAAGAAATGATAGAAGAAAAATTTTCTTTCACAGTTCTATTGTTTAAATTGTAGGATATGAATGTACATTTTTATATAAACATTTACAACAAGTGCATGCTAATATACCTTATTATCTGCAATATTGTGAAGAAAAAAAAATGTACCTATTTATAGAAATATTGTGACCTTGCATTTTAATGGAAATTGTATATATTCCATTCTTTTTAGATAAGCAAATATATATATATATATATATATATATATATATATATATATATATATATAATGTTATCTAAAACTAAATGTAGCAAAAATAAATAAACAATACTAAGTAAATTACAAGCAGGTTTTATTTTTTTTAATAAAAAAATTAAAAAAATAAAAAATAAAGAAAAAATAATAATAAATAAAAAAAATATTAGTGGGGGACTGTGGGCAGCGCCCACAGCCCCCGAGCCTTAACAACAATGGGGTGTGGGGGAGGCGGAGCCTCCACCCACACCTGTGGGTGTGGGTGGGGGCTCCGCCTCCCCCACACCCCACACACATTCTACACACTACACACAACCCCTGCTACCTATGCCGATACCCTGCGGGGTACTCCCTGCTAATACTCTCCCCACCATGGTTGTGAACCCTCTGTCATCCATGCCCCTCTGCTGGGCAGTGTCCCAACCACCATGCCTCCTCAGTGACCAGTCCACGCCACCAGCCACGCCATCCACTCCCTCAGCTGCTGCTGCCCTAAACACAGCTCCCACGGCCACGTCCCCTGCGCGCCTCCATGACAGCGCCGCCGCTACTCCACCTCTGCCAGTGGCTCTTCCTTGAAACCCCTCTGCGGCATAAAACGCCATGGTTAAGTCTACCAGTAACTTACATAAAATTTTACGTGTAGGCTATGAACAAAAAATAATAATAGGTTAGAATGACTCAAACCACCATACAAACCTCCATGGGCATTTCCAATGGCTTCTCAAAAAACAAACCCTAACCCTGCAAGAATGAGGAAAAACAAACTACAAAACAAACAAGTGATAATAAGATTAGGGCAATAGAAAATAGAAAACAAGTAATAGGATTAGGGTTTTCTTATTAGGAGGTATTTGATTTTTTTTATTTCTTCAAAAGATAATTTCTTTTGTGAGGAGTTTATTGGGAAAGTTTTAGTAATTCCTTTATTTAAGAAACCCATTTCCTTCTAAGTGTTGTTTATTGGGAAAGTTTGAGTTTTCCTAATGAGATTATTGTTTTTCTCCTCCTTGGGCGGAAATTTATATGACTTTTAACTATTGCCGATTTAAATGTTAAATTTACTGGAAGAGTAAATTAGACTCTCCTACCTCACCTTACTTATCTTCCAAGCGAGACATCAAACATAATGACAAAATTGAGTTAAAGGATGAACTCAGCTTTTTCGGTAGGAAATTAAAAGACGTTTGACAAATTTAAATTAATTTTATTACTTTACCCTTAACGTTGGTTTTGTCTTAGGCTAATTTTTCATTTAATCGTGTTATTTGTGCTTATTTGTTTTTATTTAATTATTTTAAATTGATTTATTTAGTTTCCTTTCTCTTATTTGGTTTATTAAAGATTTATTTTTGCGTCAATGATAACGCATTATGCTGCCGAAATTTTCACTAGACTTTTAGGGTTTAATTTTGCGTTGTGTTATTTAATTATAATCCACCATCCCAATTTAATCACGTATCATTCTGGTCATCATAATTAATCACTTGTCGTCCCCTAGTTTGATTAGGGTTCGTTGCGAGCAATTTCATTATCACCTAGGAAACTTAGGGTTCAGGTTATTTTAGTCTAACCCTAGAAGCGACACACTTCGTGTCACACAACCCTAGACGGCCTGCATCTCATCGAATATGTTGTCATGTTTACGCCTTAGGCGTATTACCATCGAGCGTGTGAGCGCGTGCTAGGTGGTCCTTAGGGTTAGGGAGAAAAAAATTTCGTGGTTCATGTCATAACCACATGGCAAATGTGGGCATGACACGCATTTTTTGTGTGTCGTTACTGCATGGGAGATGCCGGCATGACACCCTGCGTGGTCCTCCCCGCAACCCCTCCTCCCCCCGAACCCCACCCCTCCCCCGTCCCCTGCAACCCCCCCGACCCCCTCCCTGCTTCCATCTCCCCTCCCTTTGGCCTCCCTGTGCGCCGCCCGACCTCCCCCACAAATCCGCCCCCTGCCCCCCTTCCACTCCGCCCTCCAACCCTTCCTCTAGCCGCCTTGTGACCCCCGCGCCACCGTTGCCCTCTGCCTGCGCTCCGCCTCGCCAGCCACCACCACCCTCTGCCCACTGCGCGATCCGCCCCGCCAGCCACCACCGCCCTCTGCCCACTATAGCCTCTACCCACCAACCACCACTTCAACCGCCGCCCCTCCTCCCGGCCTCCCCTCCACCACCGCCACCACCCACCACCACCTCCACCCACCAGCCACCACCACCCACCATTAAAAAAATAATAATAAATCAAAATTAAAAACAAATCAACATAAAAATTAAAAAATTTTTAAAAAAATCAAACTAAAATATATATATATATATATATATATATATATAAAATCAAATACAAAAAAAAAAAACAAAGGGGGGGAGTTAATTTTTTTTCCCACGTAGCAAAATAGGCTTTTTTTTCTCTTGGACATAACTATTTGTAGGAGTATCGAATTTTCACAAATTTACAGTCATTGGAAAGATGATTCGACAAATTTCACAATGGTATAGGTATTTCCAGCTCACTGGGTCAATATCAACAGGTATAATCAGTCAAAGTTGACTTTACCTTGACAACTTCAACCGGCCATAACTTAGACATCTTTCATCGAATTTTCCTGCAATTTTCTTTGAAACGTCATAGAATTTCATTCTGATTTTCATATCTATTTGTGCTCTCAACAATCATATTTTCATGAAAATTTTTAGATTATATGTTTTGCACCTAATCCTTTGACTTACAAAATTCTTGATTCAACTTTTGTTTTGGTGGACTACAGGTGGATATCAGGAGACTCCTAATCATTTTTCCTAATCATGTTTGGTGCAAAAACATCTACTGAAACCCATCATTTTTCCTAAATGTTGAACAAGATCGATTTAGGCATTATTATACACCTGACATAAGATTCTCATCTAGTTCTAATTAGGAAGGAGTAACCCATTGTTCATACAATTTGCATCTAACTCTAATTAGGAAAGCACAAATGCATACATGCCAATATCACGTAGTCCACAACTAGGAAGAAAGTAATTGAACCATTGCTATATCTGCATCTTGCTATCTTCTTTAGTTAGATCATTGCTATCTTATAAACGGGAATGAACATTGCTATCTGTTTAAACACTTCAAAGTTAACAACTCAAGCTATCATGGATTAAAATTGAACTCATCATTACTATCTGGGTTAAAACTGAACCACTACTATCTCGATCGACCAACACTTCAAAGTTAACAACTCGTGCTATCGTGGATAAAATTGAACTCATCATTGCTATCTTGGTTAAAATTGGACCACTGCTATCTTGCTACTCACTTCAAAGTTCTATGCTTGCCCAAGTAAATAGCTCATCTAGTTTTTTTTTTCATTTTAACTAGAGGGAAAGAACCACTGTATACTGTGTTTTTGGGAATAATACTAGGACTATGCTCTCCCTTATCTTGGGTGACCAAAATGCCAGAAGTATCATTTTCCCATGTGTTTTTCCTTTAGAGGGGCCTGCTCTTAGATGCCGTTTATCCAAGTAGGAACGACCCTAAGTGGTAACAGGCTAGACGCCAAGCCCTTCCAAGCCACTATAAATAAATTGTGTTTGGAGTGAAAGCTTCAAACAACGAGTGAAGTTGTGTTACACCGACAGCCAACCTCTCCCAAAACCCTCCAAGGCGTAACCCTTGCAGGCTGGGAGACTCCATAACGGAGAGTAGTGTTGCTGCATGTGTAACTACTCGAATGGTTGCCCGCATTAAAAACCCCTTGTTCTAATGGCCAAAAACCCTTGTAATCCATTTCTAGCCTAGGATCTTTGTGCTTGCTTTTGTTCCTGTTAGTCCAAAATAGAGTCAGAAAAACCACAAAAATAATAAAAAAACTATAAAATATTCTTTGTGTTTGCTGTGTTTTCTTGCTGTTAATTCATAAAATCAGATCAAGAAGACCTTTTTTTCAGCCAAAAATACCACAAACAACAGAAAAATTCTAAAAATTTGGAAAAAAACAAAACGCCAGAGTTTCGCATTCATAGATCAGATTCAACCTTGTAGTCAGTCCTCGTCCGTTTCCCCCAAATACCTCTCTTTCGTCAGTCATCCCATTCACCTTCTATCAAAACCTGTCTTGTCCCAAAGTTAGTTTATTCCATATCAGTTCGACATAGGTCCCTTTTTCATACCCTTTGTGAATTTACGTAAGCCTAGTAGGTCACAGAACCTTGCTAGTAGTCTTGTTGCATGACTAGTCCCTACACAGTAAGACAGGTATCGAGTACCCTTACTAGTGGCTACCGTCTTGTGTCAACCATCTTGCTTGAAGTCATTGAACAAAAAAATCCTTTGTCCAAGTCCCTTCCTAGATATCCTATTCACCACAGTCTCAATCGACACCTTGCCAAAATTTCTAGTCCCAGTCCACTTCATCTCGCGTCACCTTGCATGGTTCTTACTAGATCTCAGTATAAAAAGCAACTTGAAATGGTCGGCTCATCCAACCACATCGTCACCCCTCATGATAGTGACGAAGAATTTTCTCACGAAGATTACCAAAAACACATCCAAAGTAGGAAATTCCAACGCATGTTAGAAAAGGTGCTCCATGAGGACCCTCATAAGTATTTCTATTACCTCGCTAATCTTGGAATTAAACTCCCCGTAGATTTTGATGTACGTACAATCCAAGAAAATGCGGAAAATGCTCTTGAAAAAGGAAAGAAAACCCTAGACTCAAACACAGAGGATAGAGAAAAGAAAACCATGGAAGACATGAGGAAACAACTTGATTGCCTCAAACAAGAAATGTCAGATCTCAAGACGGGTACGAACATAAAAACTTACTCCTTGGAGGATATCGCACCATACCCCTTTGACAAAAGTCTAAACATGGCACCCTTTCCCTTCCGATTCGTAGTTCCTAAATTAGATAAGTACAAAGGGAAAGGGGACCCTAGAGATCATATTAGGGAATTCAACGTAGCATGCATAGAAGTAGCTCACGATGAGACCTACTTAATGAGACTTTTTCCTAGATCTTTGGGTAGTCAAGCTATGGAGTGGTTTTCACACCTCCCACCAGGCATCAAATCTTTTGATGAGCTTGTCAACAAATTTGTCACACATTTCTCTTACAATATTGAGCACGAGGTATCTATGCTAGATTTATACAACACCAAACAAAAGAGTGGTGAATCATTCACCACTTTCCTACAACGATGGAGACAACTAGCAAGTAAGTGCTCCTATGATATGCCTGAGAAACAGCTAATGGAGATGTTTGTCCATAACCTCAATAATGATCTTAGCTATCAAATACTAATACAATACCCTACATCATTCTCCAAAGTCATTGAAATGGGATTGTTCATCGAAAAAGCTATGATCGCCAAGGGGCAAATCAAGTTATATAAGGACACACCTACCTCCAATTACTCAATAGATAAATCAATGTTTTGGACCAAAAATAAGAGTGTGGTCAATGATGGGGTAGTAGATGCCAAGGCAGTAGCTCCCAAGCAACAACCTATATTCACTCTTAAAGGAGAAACAAACAATGGTACGCTCAATAAACCACCCTCTTGGGAGCCCAGACCTTGGTTCAGTTCAAATCCAAGGAGAAAATTCACACCATTGGGTGAGTCACAAGAGTCTGCACTAAGGAAGTTGTTGGCTAACAATGAAATCTCTCTACCGCCAACAAGTGATTACGAGCCTATAGTCAAACCTCCCTACTGGAAGGACACAAACTATTGTGAATATCATCGAGGCAGGGGACATACAACCAACAACTGCATCCGCCTCAAAAATGTCATACAAGATGTGCTAGATCAGAACCAGGGAGGAACCCAACAGCATACCTCCAATGAAACTCATGTTGCCTACAGGGATCCACTTCTGAATCATAACAGACCATACAACAACACCAACCACAATGGAAATAACAATAATGACAACAATCGCAACAGACCAAATCAGAACAATGAGACTAGTAATGCTAACTATGCAAGTGTGCCATTTGATTATACCATAAACTGCATTTCTGAGCACGTCCCCCAAGTCAATGTCATCTAGCCCAACCAACAATCAGGACTTAACAGAACTGGTTGTAGTATAATTACCCGCAGTGGTAAAGTCACGCTCAATACTGCCCCTCCCAGGTCATCCCCTTCTCCATCCAACTTCCGTCATTACAATGTCATCGACCAATTACAAAAAACCCCGGCTCACATTTCTATCTTGGAGTTACTGCGTCTATCTCCTTCTCATAAGGAGATCCTTGAGAAAGCCTTAGTGGAAACTACTGTCCCCACTAACTTGGCCCAAGAGAAATTCCAGACCATGGTAGGTAATCTGACTTCCTCCAACACCATATCATTTACTGAGCACGATGACCTCTCTGTATCTCAACCCCATAACACCCCTCTCCATATCGTCACCTTCATCCACAAACATCACATCAAGAGGGTTCTCATTGATGGAGGTGCCAGTCTAAATATTTGCACATTAAAGCTGGTCCTTGCATTGGGGTTCTCCGAATAGGCAGTTGATCCAAGGAGAAAAATCACCATCAAAGCATATGATGAGGAAGAAAGAACCACAAAGGGAATAGTAGTCCTACCCATTCAAGTGGGACCAGTGATAAAAGACATTGTCTGCCAAGTCCTTGATCAGGAGTTCACTTATAATATCTTACTAGGGAGACCATGGATTCATGCCATGAAGGTTGTCCCCTCAACCTATCATCAATGCATAAAGTTCCTACACAATGACAAGCAAATCACAATTCAAGGCGACCCTGACCCCTATCAGCATTGCAACTCTTTCCTTGCAAAACCTAAATGCATCATCCTGAATAATAGAGCATATATATCCCCTATCCCACAGCACGACCATACCGCTGAAGCCTCCTCCTCAAGACCCAAAGAGCATAAAGTTACCATAAAAGAAACTGGAGTGGGAGAGTACTCAATTGAGCATAGTCTCAATCTTGCCAAATTGCCTTTATCTCCTAGATCTTTTGGCCGACCCAAGCATTTTCCAAAGCCATCTGCTCCTCCTGTAGCTCCCGCAACTCCCTTTGTAAAATGGGGGACCTTATCCGATGAAACAAAGGAGAGAGACATCTTGCAATGGCTCTATACTAAAGAAGAAAACACACCCCAATATCTACCTAGACTCCCAACATAACTCTATGGGCGAGGTGAGACTATTCTGCACAGAATGGGGTATGAAGGACAAGGCCCCATTGGCCTTAGAAAAGAAGGAATCATTGAACCTATACAACCTTCTTCATCCTCAGCGGCTAGAAACACAAGTGGCCTAGGATACAAAGGCAAGGGTAAAGCCAAGGAAAATGCCTGTCTTGTAGAAATGATCCAAACACTCCAAGAAGATAGCGATACAGATTCAAATGAGTATGAGTGGGATGAGCTAATAGAACATTCCTATGACAACAAGGAGGTCGACACCATTAAAACTTTTAGCGCCTACCATGAGGAACAAACGCTTTCGAACAGACCACTAGAGTCTGATTCGCCCATCCCTAAGATCATGGCTTTCGAGGAAAGTTTAAATTCCATTGCAATAAACAACTTGGAAGAAAGTACCATCCTGACCACAATCCCCACCAATGCTCCCAACATTTCCATTCATACCATCAATGAATTAGGTCTATCATCCGACTCCTTCCCCCTCGTGCACCCTGAGCTTATTGACTGGGATATGCGAGGAACTCCTCAACTAGATATGTTCCAAAACGACGACGCTTATATTGATTATATGGAACTTAGGGACCACTTACCCAGGGGAGATCATAGAGCTTGTTTTTCTATTGAACTGAATACCGTGGCTTACTTCGGGGAGGGTGCCAAGCCTTCCAGTCGCAAAAATATCAAGGTCAAAACTAGATCTGACAGAGAAAACCACTCTGCGGCAGTGTCAAATCCCAAAATAGTAAAAAGAAAAGATGCATCTGAAGGTGAAAACCCAATTGTGGCACCTAATGATGGAAGGCTTGACACTCTCCCTGATGACATGCATCAAGAGAAGTCTCAGATTGTTGTGGAACCTACAGAGCCAATCAACATTGGTACAGAGGAATAGCCTAAGATCATTCATTTTGCTAAATCTCTTACTCCACCAGAAAAGACCAGGTTTGTACCGTTCTTCAAGGAAAAGAGGGGCAGCTTCGCTTGGTCATATGCAGACATGCTAGGTCTAGACCCAAACTTGATTCTACACCATCTTCCATTAGACCCAGGAGTAAAACTAGTGAAACAAAAGCTTAGAAAGATGCATCCACACATAGCACTATTGGTCAAAGAAGAACTCAAGAAATTACTAGATGTAGGGTTCATCAGAGCTATAGACTACCCGGAGTGGATATCCAACATTGTGCCAGTGTCCAAACCAGATGGCCGAGTCTGACTATGCAATGATTTTAGAGACCTAAACAAAGCTTGTCGCAAGGATGATTTTCCATTGCCAAACATCGATATCATAGTCGACCTAACTGCAGGACATACTATGCTATCTCTCATGGATGGATTCTCAGGGTATAATCAAATCAAAATAGCACCAGAGGACCAACACAAGACAGCTTTTACTTGCCCATGGGTTACCTTTTGCTGGAACGTCATGCCATTTGGGTTGAAAAATGCAGGTGCCACATATCAAAGAGCTATGACCACTATATTTCATGACATGATGCTGTAATAATGGAGGACTATGTCAATGATATCCTAGCAAAATCTCTCACAAGGGATTGACACCTGGATGTACTAGAAAAAGTCTTTCAAAGATTGGACCAATTCCAAGTCAAGCTAAACCCAAAGAAATGTGTGTTTGGGGTAACTTCAGGCAAACTGCTAGGCTTCATCGTGTTGGCAAATGGAATAGAGGTGGACCCTACCAAGGTCAAAGCTATAATGGACATGCCACCACCCAAGACTCTAACTCAATTGAGATCACTACAAGGCAAGCTGCAGGCAATCCATAGATTCATATCTCAGCTAGCAGATAAGTGCCAACCATTCAACCATCTCCTGCACAAGCATATTCCATTTAGGTGGGATGAGCAGTGTGAAGAAGCATTCAACAAGCTAAAAGAATACCTTATGAATCCACCCATTCTTATGCCTCCGATCCAAGGGAAACCGTTAATTCTCTACATATCTGCTACACCTACTGCTCTGGGGGCACTTCTAGCACAGCATGATTATGAGAACAAAGAAAGAGCCGTCTACTACATCAGTCGAACCTTGGTGGGCTATGAGTTACAATACTCACAAGTAGAAAGATCATGTCTCGTGGTAGTTTTTGCTTCACAAAAACTCTGACATTACATGCTTGCACATCTAGTTAAACTCATTACCAAAATAGACCCACTGAAGTATCTCCTGAGCAAAGCAGCTCTCACAGGTCGCCTAGCAAAATGGATAATGCTTCTCAGTGAATACAACATCGAATATGTAGACAGAAAAAGCCATCAAGGGACAAATCATAGCTGATCAACTAGCAGAGGCACCATTGCAAGACACCACACCAATGCAGTTTGAGTTCCCAGATGAATCCCTATTCAATGTGTCAACATCTTCCTAGAAACTATACTTCGATGGATCTTACACACACCATGGATCAGGGGCAAGCATCCTGTTCATAACTCCTTAAGGTGACACAATCCCGAAGTCTTAGCGGTTGTTATTTCCATGCACAAACAACATAGTGGAATATGAAGCCTTAGTAATTGGTCTCAAAATGGCAAATGAATAGAAAATCCAAGAACTGCATGTCTACGGTGATTCTCAGCTTATAATCAACCAGGTCAACGATGAGTACCAAACCAAAGATGAAAAGCTCATCCCGTACAAAAGGATGGTCAATGACTTCAAAGCACACTTTGGTACCATCTCCTTCGAGCAAATACCTAGGATTGAGAATAAAGTAGCAGATACAATGGCCACCATTGCCTCCCTTCTAGAAATACCTGAAAATGAGTCACGGTATGACTTCTTAGTGGAAACTATCCGACAACCAGCTTATGATCTTCCTGAGAACCATTCCATATGCCTTCTCATTGGATCTAATTCACCTTGGTACGGTAAGACCTACGCTTACCTCAAGGACAACATTCTCCCACCTAACCTCTCTTCTAACCAGAGACAAACTTTCATACGATAAACCTCTCGCTACACCATCATAGCCGATACCCTATACCGACGTGGTCTCGATGGTACTTTGCTCCATTGTTTAGAACAAGAAGAATCCATAATTGCCTTGCAGGATGTACACGAGGGGATCTACAGAACACACTCTAGCGGTCCTTCCTTAGCCAAGAAACTCATGCGTTTGGGTTATTACTGGCCGAACATGGAAATGGATTCATATCAGTTTGTCAAAAAGTGCAGGCAATGCCAAATACATGGGAACCTAATACATGCACCAGCTCAAGAATTGAGACTTTTAACGACACCTTGGCCCTTTTGCCAATGGGGACTTGACCTTGTGGGAAAGATCCATCTGCCCTCATCCAATGGCCATAAATTCATCATAACTGCCACGGAGTATTTTACAAATTGGATTGAATTCGTTCCCCTCACCACCATCACAGGTAAGCAAATCTCTTCATTCATCCTAAATTACCTCATCTGCAGATACGGAATTCCTTCATCCATTATCATGGATAACAGAAGACCATTCAAAAACCAGGATGTCCAAGAACTCTGTGAACGATTCAAGATCCAAGACCGCTTCTCTACACCATACTGCCCCCAAGGCAACGGTCAAGCTGAAGCATCCAACAAGACCATCTTGAAACTCCTCAAGAAGATTGTCAACGATGCTGGCCGTGATTGGCATATCCAACTCAATCCCACTCTGTGGGCCTACAGAACCAGTATACGCACTCCCACAGGTGCTACACCATATGCCCTTGTCTATGGCTCAGAAGCTATCCTCCCCATTGAGGTCGAACTACCATCTCTTAGGGTGTCGTTGAAAGGTCTCATATCAGATGAAGAATACAGAGTCTCCAGGTTGCAAGAACTAGAGCTGCTAGAAGAAAGGCGACAGAAAACCTTTGACCATCTCAAAGCATATCAACAGATGATGTCAAGAAGCTATAACCACAAAGTTTGCCCAAGAATCTTTAAGATTGGGGATCTTGTCCTCAGAGAAAATCCTTACAATCAACAAGACAGAGAAAAGAAAGGCAAGTTTGAACCTAACTGGCTTGGGCCCTATGTGATTGTAGCTGCTTACGGATCGGGGGCATATCAGTTGGTAACATCCGAGGGTGAGCTATTCAATGATCCAATCAATAGCATGCAACTTCGCCGATTTTATACCTAGGAGAACCCCAATGTAAGGGAGGCACAAAATACAAAAAAAATAAAAAAATCAAAAAAAAGTACAAAAAAATATATCAAAAAATCAGAAAAGAACAAAAAAATTGTCCTATGGTGAAAACCTGGCAAACAGGCACCTTAGATAGGTATCATGATGAAAACCTGGCAAGCAGGCGTCATGTATACTTTCTAGCTTCTGTGCCAATAAAAGCAAGTGGTGAAAACCTGGTAAATAGGCATTACTTGTGATAAACTGCCTTCTCCATCTTCGGGAAACCAATCACCTTGAATCCATTCTTCCTTGTGTCCCATTCGACCCATATCTGTCCCATAATAAAATCCTAACAGTTACCTATCGTGGCTTGATACTCTATCTCTTTGTTGGCCTTGTCAACCAAAGTTTTGTCTCATACCGCATCTATTGCGCATGCCTAAGCATAGTGTCTCTCGTTGGTTTTCCATGGTCCAAGTCCATGAACTACATTGCCTCTGCGTCGTCACGTAGGCAAGGCCATATTCCTATGCGCCCTCAAGGCTCACACGGTCCCATCCGTCCCATTTCTTCTCATCTTTCTTGTTGTCTTTCTTCTAGTCCATCCATGGTCCATTAGGGTTTACCCCAAACTACGTTGCCTCTGCGTCGTCACGTAGGCAAGGCCATTTAACAATGAGCCCCCGAGGCACTAGGTCAGTCCCTTAGGGTCCATCTCACCACTAAGGATTGTGCAATCTTCTCACCAAATAAACAAGAGCAGCAAAGCAAGCTACCAAAAAAACAAAAATCTTGATGCAAAACATCAACCTATCCAAGACAAAATAAGATTACCATATCAAAACACTCAAGCTAATTCTATCTCAAATTATGGCAAGAAACAAACACATATAAATGCAAGAATGTTTTGTGTTGGTTAGATTAACTTACAATCTTGATTTATGTTATCATGCCTTTCTATGCTACTTGAGGATGCCAAAAGCTAGAGATGCTATGATGGGGGCATGATTATTTTCTTTGTCTGCTGCTTGTGGATCAAACTTTAGTAATGTGATGACTTTTGTCTAACGACATGATCGACAAAAGATCATCGAGGACTCTGAGGTCTAAACATGAAAAGGGGCAATCCTTGTCTGTTGAAAAATGCAAGAAATACTTAGGTCATCTAGATTCAATTTTGACTAGATGCTTGTATTGACTTGCTAAATCAAAAATCCATGTAAGTAATACTCAGGTCATCTCGGTTTAATTATACCTAGATGCTTGTATTTTCTTACAACATAATAAAAGCCCAATGATGAAAGTGCTTCAAAATACTTGCTATATTAAGGTGACAAATATCCATATCTATATCCATACCGTATCCAATCACATCTCATATCCATACTGTATCCAATCACATTTCCATATCTATACCATATCCAATTGCGTCTCATATCCATATCCATATCCATACCGTATCCAATTGCAAGTCTATCCTTAATCCACGTCAATCAAGTCAAGTCAATCTTGTCAAATGATCCAATCACAATCAGTGGTCTTGATCCTTGTCTGGTCATAAACCAACTCAATCGATCAATCAATAAATTGTCTTAGATAGGATGTTGCATTGTCAAAACTAGACCAACACACGCGTCTTACATGACATGCTTCATTTCTTGAAACCAGACACTCTCCTTCGTGTTGCTCTAGGGATCCATCATTCCCCGCCATGACAACACTATCATATCAAATGT
Source organism: Cunninghamia lanceolata (assembly GCA_027924645.1). Lineage (NCBI taxonomy): Eukaryota > Viridiplantae > Streptophyta > Pinopsida > Cupressales > Cupressaceae > Cunninghamia > Cunninghamia lanceolata. The sequence continues at coordinate 4,242,877 of BSBN01000236.1, forward strand.
CTTAGACAGGATGTTATATTGTCGAAACCAGACACGGAGTCTTATACGACATATCTCATTCCTAAAACCAGACATCATCGATCTATATCGTTGGTTTACCGCTCGGTAGGGGCAATACCTTGGTTGTTCCTGTATTATTTGTGCATACTTGCTTAATTGCTTGTGTGTGTTATCATTTTTATCTTGCATTCCATATCATTCATCCCTTTCTTCTGCATTCAACCATTTCATCTTCTGTCAACATATCTCATCGTGAGATTGTCCGTTTCACGCCTTCCGCCTTCTCCCCGTCCAATCTCCCGAGGGGGCATCCTATCATCATAACCTGTACCAAGGGCAAACTGGGGCATGTATCATTATCAAACTTCTTATTCTTTGAAACAACGTGATAAAACACATTGCTTCAAAGAGGGGCAAAATGTAGACACCTAAAATTGGCTTAGGTTGAATTAAGTAAATATTCTAATATTTATCTTAATTCATACTTTCTTCTATCAATTAAATAAATATTATAAGTTTATTTGATTGGTTCATTATCCTACAATTAAATAAAATTATTTTATTTAATTAAAATCCCTAAATTCTTCTAATGTCTCAAATCCTAAATCCACCTCATAAAATCCACTTCATCAATCCACCTCATCTTTCCACCTCATCTCGTCCACCTCACCATGTTGCACATATAATTAAATATTCTTAATATTTAATTAGCTAATATCCTCTATTATCCAAAATTAAATTCTTAATTCAATTGTCCCCCACTATTATCCAAAATTGAATTCTTAATTCAATTGTTCCCCATTATTCTCCACTCATTGAATTGAAAATTCAATTTGTCTTCCACTAAGTTGAATTGAAAATTCAATTGTCCTCCATTATTGAATTGAAAATTTAATTTGTCCTCCATTAAGTTGAATTTAAAATTCAATTGTCATAACCCACTCTTCTCAAAAAAAGCATTTTTAATTCATCCATTATGAATTAAAGATTCACAAAAAATGAGAGCCATTGATCTCATCTTTTGATCCTCACCCTCCATTCCCTTTTCAGAAAATCTATAAATGAGACCATTCTCTAAGCAATTGAAAAAACTTCATCTTGCACAATAACTATACCCAAATTTCTCTTCTTCTCTCTATTTCTAGTATCCTCCATTATCATGTGTTGGAAGCTCACATTCAACACAAATAGGTATCAAAGCCATTCTTCCTTTGTCATCTTCAACAAGCAAGCAAGCAACGAAAGCTTCTGAGGGCTTCACAATCAAAGTCAAAGAAAGATAGGCAAACAATGGAAGCTGCAGGGTAACAGGTTTTGTAAGTTTGTACTTCATTTATTTATTCTTGTTATTTGCATATTTCATTGATGTTTGGGTTTATTTATCTTTATTGATCAATCTCATATTCCCATTTACAATTATTATCATCAATTATCATTGCATCAAAAATACTACGAGAAAATATGTTATTTACTTCCCTCAAAGCTCATCATATCTCAACATTTGACCATTTCTTGGTGGTAGAATGATTCTAACTTTGTATCTTGCCACAAAGGATCTTGGATGAACTTAGTTGCCAAAGGATGGGAATGAATGCAATTGCACATACTCAGGTTTTCAAGATGTGGATGGTTGCAGTAGTTAGTGGTCTTGGATTCTTTCATAAGGTATCATGCTTTCTCGTTTAACAATGGGAAACACAGAGATTCTAGGTTCGAACTGAAAGTTTATCATCAAAATGCTCGAGAGCATTTCCCAGCAGAGTCGCCATTTGTTGTACCTCGCACACATGCCCCATTTCAAAAATAGGGACCCCCCTCTTTCAAATTTGGTCTAGAATGTGAAAGCATTTTTCACCTCCTAAGTAGTCAAGTGGTCAAAATGCACTTTTGCTATATTAGAATGATGATGTTGAAGATCATTTCAAAATTCTAGTAAACCAGGGCCTTTGTATTTCTTCCAATGGCTCTAAATAGTCCTTTTGTGCAAAATCTGGTCCCAACCAACCTTTGCACTGAATTGCCCTCCAACTGACCTCTGCGCTATAAACCTTCGACACCAAATCTGGCGTTGTTTTCCTCCCAACAGACTTTAGTGCTAAAATCTTTTGTCTCTGACTTGCGCTGCATTGTTCAATCACCGACTAAGTCGGAGGACATCAAAAGTCACGCAAAACCCTAATCTGCCTAACCTCCTGACTGGCATGATGTATGTTTCACATTTATGGCAATTATTTGGGAGGAATAAAAGCGAATTTCTTGTCGTTTGAGTTCATTTTCTGCAATCGAACAAAGTGTTTTGGAGTTCTCTATGATTTGTCAAGCATTCTTTGCCTCCATTGACCTCAGATTCAATCCAACGACTGCTCCCTGCCTGCGTGCCTCAAACACCTCTTCTTCAGCAAACCAGGTAGGGTTTCAACTCACCTTAGGGTTTCCTTTTCTTGCAATTAGGGTTTCACTATTTGATTCAAGCATGTTTTCTTTCCTAGTAAAGATTTTGAACATACAGCTAGGGTTTCATATTTGGAAATGTTCATTTGTTTCAAACCCTAGTTTGAACTCTTTCGTGAAATGTAATGTTGATCACCGTAGGCAAAATGGAACAACTCACAAGACTTAGCCAAAATTTGAGTACATTTTGAACTTATCCCCAAACTGGTTAAAGGACTGGATTTTTTACCAAAATTGAGTCCTACTGACCTACAAAACTTTAATCCATCTAGTCGGTCAGCAGCCGTGAAAATCCACGCTGAAGCCCTAAGCAAATTTGATGCTAAAAATTTGATTCCCTGACCTCCACACTATTGTCGCGTTAACTAACTAGGACAACAAGGTCCAAAAGCCCCAAAAAATCTCAGAGTTCATTTTGCATTGAAATCACCTAGCACCGACTTTGTGCTAAGAGACCCCGTCTCCGACTTGGTCAGATGCCTAGAAAATCTCCGCTAGTCGGCGGACACCAAAACTCCCACTGAAAGCAAAGAAAGTGACTTTGCGCTAAAATTAGCTTCATCCGACTTCACACTAAAACATGCCCCATTGACCCAGTCGATTAACTCCAAATCCCGTGGAAATAAAGTGAAAGTTGTCTCAATTGTCTTGTGCTAAAATTTCAACCGACTAACTGAATGACTAACTCAAGTCGGTACCCTTGAAAATCCACGCAAGTTGGTTGACTTTAAAACCCGCACAAAACATCGAAACACATAAGCACTGAAAAACATAGTTAGTAGGATGGACCTGATTTCTCCACTGAGGTTGGTAGACCTCAAAAGTAGAACTTTTCTATTTACAGGTCGGTTGACCTTGAAATTAGCGCAATTCGAGCAAAATGATCATTTTTTCGGAATTTTCAAAAGGAGAAATGTCTGATATGATGTAATGATGACTGCAAATAATGAATGTTGATGTTTTACATGTTTTAAAATGGGATTTTATAGTTTTGAAGTATTTATTGTATGCATTGATGTTGAATTACCTAAAGTTAGATTATGAAATGGATGCAATGATAATAAATGTCAGATTTCCATTCTTTTAAGAACACAAAGGTATTTTAACCCACTTGATAATGAATAAATTAAACTTAGGAGTTAGTGAAAATCTCTCAAGGTATCAAGCTTATAAGGTCTAGCCCTATAGGTTAGATGAGTGCCCGGGCTCAAATCATGAAGTACGAATTCAAAGGCATCCCCCCAAAGACCAAGATTCATACCGGATGGAGTGATGTAGGAGATACAGATCTAGGTTGCATAGACCTAGATGACTTCAAACTAAGAACCTTTGGCCCAAATCCAACTCCGAAGGCCAAAACACTAAAGGATAGTGGTATATCATAAGTTGTTGCCTTCCCCAATGTGCAAAACTGATAGTGACATGTGCAGAAAGATATGATGTCATGACTAGAACTATCCAAACCACCAATGGGGATATACTGGTTGATTTAAGTCCACCCTATTTGGCTGAAACTTTTGACATCCCATGGCACACAGTAATGTCCATGCCAGACAAACAAGGATTAGAGGAAACTTACAACAAGGATGTGAATGGATGTAGAAAACATATGAATAATAACTAGGCAAAGAGCAGAAGGTCTACCATAAGTAAATTCCCTCAAGTATTTTACAGAAGTGACATTCATGATGAGATAGGGGGTTTAATAACTTTTCTAAGTAGAATATATGGATTACCTACAACCTCCACTTTTGAAGAATGGATGTTTGTCATCATTATTGAGATACTGAAGGGAACCAAATTCCACTGGTCACATATTCTTAGTGATAACATTCATGAAGCCTTTAGCAATTTCAAGGAGAAAAGATTCTTTAGATCAACATCATATGTCATCTATGCATTAGCAAGAAGAAATCATTATGTTGGACTGTCCAAAATAGAAGTTGGAAATGATGAACAGACCCAGGTCAATGTATATGATTATTATCCACAACTCACATCCTCTCAATCTTTGATGCACTTCAAAAGGGTAAATAATGCTTTCACGATGTATATAGAAAGGTTGCTGCAAGCTAAGACAACCCTGAAGATTTCCACAAAAGCCATGAATGAAGTGACCAAATATGGGAGGTGGTATATCCAGTTTGAGAAGTTCACATATCTAAGAGTACAAGGTTTCACTGGGATAGCCTACAGACTTCCTAGATATCCTAATGATAAGACAATTCTCTTGGAATTATCTAGGCAATTGATCCCTTCTGCTAAGAAACTTAAGCACTTACATAGAACCAATGTACAGTTTCCCATAAGATTTGGTAAAGGAAATTATGCATGTCCCTCATTCGTATCTACTGAGAATTTAGATAAGGAACTTCAGCTTCTCAATCTTCACTACTATAATGCAAGGGATCACTTTGATCCAAATAAAGTGATGGAGAATTTTGTAAGCAAAAAGTTGTTTCATAAAATGCACATTGAGGACTTTTGGGCCAACTGTATGGATGATTACGAGGTAATGAAGAAAGCTCATTCAAGATTATCTCTGGCTTTCATAAGCAAGTTCCACATCATTGTAGTACTAGATCAGTTGGAGGATGATGGGAATGTCATCATAAGAGGATCTTGGGAAGCTTAATGCAGTCAACCAATCCCTCTGCCAAATTGGGTCAATGTTGAGGAGAGTTCGTTGGATATTATAATGAAAGAACCAATTGGACTAAGCAAGGCATGGGTGAGAGGCCAAATAGATGCCTTGGAGGGACAAGGAGTGCAGCTCACATATACTACACTAGAATCAGACAGAGAGTCCGGGGGAGAAGAAGATGAACCAATCAACATAATAGACGAGGCAGAACCTTCCCAAAAGTAGAAATCTGATAGTGAAGAGCATACACCATTGGCAAAAAAGGCTAAGAAAGTCAAGAAACCTTCTACAAACCCTCCTAAGAAAGACCAGCCCCCTTCTGCTAGAACAAGAGCTTCCAAGAAAAGAGATATACCAAGTGGTCCTGGAGAAGGCTCCAAAACTAAGAAAGTCAAACTGAAGAAGGTAAGTGAATATGTTGTTGCAACTCAAGAGGATACTAGTTTGCCAGCCTCCCCATCTCCTGTTGTCCCAAGTGAAAGCACAGTTGCCTCCACTTTTGTAGCCACTACTGCTGCCTCCACTTCCATTACTTCTATTATTGCTGCATCTACTACACCTACGACCTCAGCTACTATTGTTCAAAGAGCTGTCCTTGCTGCTACTTCACCTGCCACTACTATTTCAATTGTTTCTTGCTCATTGGCAGTATCTTCTGATGCTCCTAGTAGTCCCATTTCATCCATTACTGCCACCTCATGTTCTTCTACCACTACCACACCTTTACCTTCCATCTCCTCCACCCAATTATCTACTACCACAGCACTACTTCCCATTTCTACAATTCTTTCACCTTCTCTTCCTTTACCCTCACTATCTATTTCTTCACCCATCATCATTTCCACCATTTTGTCAACTTCTTCCATCTCACCAACTTTGGGATATGTTATGTTGGCTAATTTAACACAAACAAACTTACCTACACTATCTATATCCTCTACCTTTCCTATCTCCCAGATATCTGCAGATTCAACCTCCTTAGCCATACCTTTGCTGCCCAGAATTGACAAGGTATGTGCAAAGTTGGGTTTACAAGAGCCAGAAACAGAAGCATTGCCTGAATCAAACAAAGACACATTTGTTGAGGCAAGTAATGAAATCTTGAGTGAACCTCTAGCTGAAGTAGTTAATGTTGAAGTCATTGATATATCTGACAGTCCTCTGGAAAAAGGCCAAGCAAAAGACTTTTTCAAGTCAGCTCAAGAAAGTATGATGATAAACTTGAGAAATCTAGCCGAGGAAGGAGATAAGGAAGTGGATAAAGGTAAATAGTCAGAACAAGAGTAGGGATCACTTGAAGAGCCTGCCAAAACTGATGGTGAGAAAACCAATGAATTAAGTAAGTCCTCTTCATCAGCACCTGAGTGGTTACAAAATAGAGTGGTGTACCCCGAGCCACAAGTGGAAATAATGCAATTAGATTTGAGCACAATCATGTCACAGGTTCAAAGGCCAAAGAAATAGAAGAAGCAAAAGTACAATCCAGAATTTATAAAGATGAGACAGGATCCAGAATTGCAGAAATAACTGTCCCACAGGCCAATACAAATAGAGAGCAAGTCAAAGCTGAGGACTATGTTGTCTCAACAGTTGATCTAGGACCAACCACCCATGCTTAGAGATTTGATGAGTTTAAGGGATCAATCACCTCTATCTTGGAGCAATTGGATAAAGATGAGCTATCAAAGAAAGAATTGAAATAGAAAAATGAGGAGCTCCGGACTTGCCTTCAATTCTTGATCAAACCAGTTGATTGAGGAGGATATATTAGAACAGTGCCTACTTTCCTGTCTATAGATGAAATGGAAAAACTTGGTGAGGTAAGAGCCAAGTCACAAGGGACTGAAAACTAGTTAATCAGAGTATTTGAGAAGGGATGTGAAACTATTGATTCTTCTGCCCAAGCACACAAGAAGTTGTTTAAGCTTCATGAGAAATGGAAGGATCTACGTGAGGAATGTGATTCTTTCAATGAATATTACTCCCACATGTTTTCTCGAATAAAGAGCATTCGAGATTTGTCAGCACATACTTTGTAGTTGAGAATATTCTAACTAAAGACAAGTTGTCTAAGGCTATCGAGTGGTATCAATAGCTGAATTTGAGAAAAGAAACTTTTGAAAACATAAAAGAGGCTTATAAGCCAGCGGATGAGGAACTTCGATCACTCATATATGATATTAATGATTCTCTAAGAGATTGCCTAGAGGAAGCCTATAATGACTACACGCCTTATGATGTTGAAAAATGCAAAGGCAAATCACATGAGGTCATTTTTTAGAATACTGAGCTGACTATGGAGGATAGATTGGATAAGGTTAGCGACCTCAGGGCTGAATTCAAGGCATTCCACAAGGCTGGGGCAGAAGTAGAGAAGATATATAGTAGATTCAGTCGGGAGCTGGAGATGTTTGAATATCAGGTCAGCCATCTAAAGAATCCTGATCCCTTGGAGATCAATCCAGCACTTGAAGCATGGCTCAACTACCGTAATAAGCTACCTGAAGAAGACAAAGTCAACTTGGATGAAGAACCTTGATGTTTTTTGAATATTCTGGAATGTAATCCCATCATAATTTTAAATTTCTATATTTGGGACAGCATGTGACTCTATTTTGTCTCTTTTATGCTTAAAAATGATCTTTTCTATTAATATATTGAGTTGGGTAGTCAAATTGACTGAATTCAATGTATCTAGGGGTTGTTTTTCATCTTTTTCATAAAAGGCAAAATGTAATCCAGGATTTGATATGAGCTGTTATTTGTGTATTTATTGATGTAATCTGGACCGTCGATGTTGATTTAATCTCCACCGTTCATTGAAAAACTCGGTATGCTGCTTTTCTATATAAATGGCTGCCATTTCCATTATTTGTAAGAGAGAATTTGATGCCGAATTGTTGACATTCTTCCATTTGAAGTAATGCAAAGCAAGTTTCTGCAGTGTTTCTGAGAATTTGTATATTGTGTTTCTTATTTGGTTTTCATGGTTCACTTCTTGCTCTCTCGCAATTAGTTAGTTCTGCTTTTATAATGTTCATGGTTTGTTGAAGTATCTAATAAATACTCTAAGTCCATACTTTTAGTTATTTGCTGATGGTAGATAGTTGTGCAAAGTTAGTTTGGACTGATCATTATACTAAAGTTCAATTTCATTTCACAAGTTAAATTGCGTCATTTATTGCGTACTTAACAAATGAATGTAATTTGAAAATCTGTTGATTTCCATTGAAGATAGCATCATTTTCTGCAGTGTTGTAACATCAATTTTCAGTTTGGTAACTCAGAAAATTGGTTAAATATCATAGTGTTTGTCTACTTAAAGTAACCCATACATTGTGAATGTCACTTACAATTTCTCTAAAACCCTAACCTCTTTTGCATTTTCTTTGAAAACCATTGTTAGATTAGAAATTTCAGCAGCATTTTACATTGTCTTATCAGCTAAAATTCATGAAGGGTTTATGTGTATTTGTTGTCCCAACTCAAGAATCTATAGATTGCATGTAAGACCCCTTGTAGGCATAGCTAGAACATACCAACTGAGAAATTCCCAACAAGCTAAGACCTAGCTGTATTATCCTTAGAGTTGTCTTACCTAGGGTAGGATACTTTTCAAAAGAGGTGTGAAACCAGCAATCACACTTGCGTTGCTGTGTACTAAAACACCCATCAACAATTCTAAAGCGGAATAGTCAGGGAGACTGGAGTGGGTGGCCAAGTCCAAGGCACCTACTTTTTCACAGAATCTGGACCTCCTTCCGACACTGATCAGCCCTGTAACTTCTATTTTCTGAGGTCTTTCTGCGGAGGACACTAGAGTGAGCACCCAAATCTTGGAAGTGCTCCTTTGTCTGACTTTTCTGCAAATCCTGAATCCTTGATGCCTGCCAATTCTTCCTGTAACTTCACTTTTCCCAAATGCGACAGCTGTAACCTGCAATCACAAGACTTGGTTTGGGGGTTGTGGTGTTTAGAGGCTTACCTCAGTCAATCCCTGGAGGACACTTAAGTCTCCGAACACCGTTGTCAGATAAAGAGTGTGTGCCCTTGTGAGGCAAAGGCAAAATCCAAAGGAATCAATGATGAAAACATAATATTATGTCACCTAGTAGTGAAGCTCTCATGGGAGGAAGATGTTCTTCATGCCATGAGGAAATTGATGCTCAAATCTGCAAATATCAACACACAAAACATACAAGTCTGCTCTTGCAACACAATAGAAGGCTTGAATCACCTTGAGAACACTTGAACATCACAATTGCCATCTAAATGAAATCTAGTTTACAAATGAATGCCTAAGCATGCTTATATATGCAACTACAAGCACTCACACCAAGATTTTAAAAATCAAAACTTACCATGTCGGCAAAAGGACCTAGGGCTGCCCCAAAATAGTAACAGGCACGCAAAACACGGAGAAGACAGTTACAGTCATACAGAACACAGAGAAGATAGTCAATACATAGAAGACACATTAATGCATGGAAGACAAAAATGACATCTTTTATTTTCTTTTTCTCATATATATGAAATGCAAATGCAAGTACTGGAAAGTAAACAAACCTCCCATAATACAGGATGCACTACCTTAGGGCGCAAGTCTCTATATATATGGGACAACACACACACAAGACATGCAAAACCTCCCAAAATGCAGGAAGCACTAGTCGAAGGTGCTGGTCTCTGCATATGGGGAAACAAACACACCATACAAAACAAGCACGTCAAAACACACACACTTGAAGACACTGAGAAAACATGGAAAACAAGTGATGGAGTGTACCTATTTCTAGGTCCAACACCATTTCAGGCACATTACAGGCACACACCGATGATCAGGCTTCACCACAACAATCACCGAAGACACACTTAAGGGTTGAGTTAGTCACAGAACCGCTCCCCGCCTCCGCAGAGGACTTTTGAAAAATGCAACCCCACCCATGTCACGGAGACGCCTTACAGTGAAAAGGAAGCATGGTATACCACCCCACCTGCATCACGAAGATGCCTTACAGTGAAAAGGAGGTATGAACTCAAAAGTATACAACCCCACCCGCATCACAGAGATGCCTTACAGTGGAAAGGAGGTATACGCAGTAGATAGATTGATTGATTGCAAACAAACTCAGGATGCAGGAAGTACTCATCATACTAGCCTACACCTGAGGACAAGCACATTGCTAACATCTACAACAAATAGCTTACCTTATATGCCCCCACCTTAAGGTGGTTGATATCATGCATTGATGTCAAGTACGTTAAGGTAGGAAGAAAACACACAAGGGAACACTGACTTTCGCAAAGACCATGCCCCCCGGAGGTGACATGTACTTACGATCACCAAATGTTCCCACAAACACATCCCTGCAAGAAACATGTTAGTGTCTACAAGATCATGATAAACAACAACATCAATGCATATGATTAACCACACAAAGATCCAAGGTTATACAATAAATTCAGAGTTCGAGGATAACCGTGGGGCTATATCACGAAGCTCTCCAAATCGAGCACTGCCAAGGCTAGATTCAAAGGCAAACAAAGATGCATAGAGCAGTAGTATTGTTAAGGTTAGTAAATGTGATAGAAACATCATCAAATTCACTATGTGGAAAGCACGAGTGCTTCCACTAGCCAAGCTTCAGATAAAATATACAACCCCATCGTCATATTAGGAACTAAGTCCATTTTTTGATTACTCTCGAAAGGGTCACTAGGTCCGCATCAATATAAATGTTTGTCGTCATCCGCCCGCTAGGTGGAAACACTAGAGGAAGGGAAATAATAAATAAGAGAGGAGAAACAAGTGTCTTAGAGACAGTCATGTAGGAGGGTGCCCCCAGGTCACCAACCACAACGCTATGTCCATAAGACACAACACACAACAATGAAATCAGAGAGAGGCAATTTAGAAGAATGATGATACAAAATAGAAGGTCACAACAGAGGTGGTCTCCTAGTATCCCGAACCTTACGGGAGAATCTGAGGTCATTCCAAGAGGCCTAAACAACATATAACACATCACGGGGGAAGCACATCACGATAGAGATACAGGGTTAGAGATACTTACCTGTAGGGCCCCTGTCGGGCTAGAGATTGTCTTTAAGCAAATCATCGTCGTCGTCTTCCCACTTCCTAACATTGGAGGACAGTGGGACATACTATATCATAGCCCAATTCATGTCTTTCTCATCATGTTGTTTATTGTTAAGATCACGTTTGTTTGGTTGAATGTTAGGATCAATGTTTTCTTGTTGAGAGGCAAGGTAAGCCCATCGTCTTCTCTTCCTCCCTTTTCCAAGTTTGTGTTGTTGTACTTTACGACTTAGTTTTTGTAACATAGGGCTTTGCTTTGTTATGGATTTTTGTGTTGTAGAGGAGGAAGCACCAAGATCAAAGGTCCTTTGTCTAGGTGGAATGCTTTCTTGTTGAAGCGTACTATCGTACTTATTCTCTATCCTCTTAGTGATGTCCAAATGACTTGAATATCAAACAAAGGAGGGACATTAAAGGTCTTCTCTTCCTTAGTGAAATCCAAGGTGTGTGAGCGATCCACTAAAGGAAGAAGGTTGGTGGGATAATCCACAGAGGTAGGAATTTGATTATTGTTAAATGAATGCTTATTTTCTACCCATGGAATGTTCTTTGTTAAAGGGATCTCTTTATTCACAAATGCTTCATCTTGGCCAAGGAGAGCGGTGGAATTATTAAAGCTATCCCTAGTCTTCTCATTTGAGTATTCAGTTATAGAGGAAGTAGGATAACTTATGGGATCATCATCAGCCTTTTCCTTGCTACTTATGGAGAAGAATTCAACTAAGCTTTCTAATATCGTAGGATGTTCACTCATGAGGGTTAAAAATTAGTCAAAATCAAGGTTTTTCAGAGATGCATGCAAAGATACCATTGAAAAATGACATGAAGGTGCCATTTCAATGTAAGATCAAATTTTGAAAAGCCTTTTCAACTTTATGCAAAATTCAAGTGCAAAACTATATGCAAAAATGATCTTAAAATGCTTGATTTTTGGTACTTTTTCAATGCAAATGAATGAAACAAAGGGTGTCGTAAGGATTTTTATCAAGGGTAGAAAATTATATGTCTGATATCAGTCCAAAACAGCAAAAGTATCCTTCTCAACACACTCTTGATGCGATTTTAAGTTAATGCCAAGTCAAAATATAGTGAAAATATGTCAAAATAGGCACCTTTTTCACCAAAACTCAATGCAAAAGAGCATAACAAAGGGTGTTGTGAGCAAAATGATGATGGACAGCAAATAATATCAGTAATAATAGCCACTTGATGCAAAAATATCCAACACAACACGCTTTTAGTGCCACTTAAGGTAAAACCCTAGTGAAAATATAGAAAAAATAGGCTATTTTTCACAGTTTTTCAACTCCAAGACCTAGCAAGAGGGGTGTTGTAAGGAATTTTAGGAGGTACAACAAAGAATATTGTAGACAGCAAATTAGTTTAAGTAAATAAATGATGTAATTAGTTGTTGGTACTAACCAACGGGTCGGGTAGTTTGGAGTCAGTATCAACAATTGGCATCACAACCAACCTTGGCCATGAGTATTTAAAGCGTCAATGCATTGTAGTCAGGACATGTGTGTACTTTGATGATAGTTGATGCATGGAAATATTGGAGTTATGATACATGTTGTTGTCATGAACATGGTAATGTTTTCTGTGAATCAATGAATGAATACAATGGTCCATTCCGATTAATTTTGTTCTGTTCATGTAATGCACTATACTACTAATTCATTATTTTTGTTTACTTCAAATTTTGTAAAAGACACCATATTGCAGTAAACATTTGGCATCGTTGCCTATTCGAAAACGGGTCGAGGGTGACAATTCAATGACAAGTTGAGTCATCGGAGACCATCGGATGACAACTTGGCTATCAATGACAAGTTAAGTCATCAGAGACCATTAGATAAGTGGCATCATCAGAGACGAACAAACCGTCGGGTGTAACCAAGGTCGAGAAAAACATGATGAAGATGGCAGCATAATGGGGCAACCGATCCACACCGACGAGGAATTACAAAATAGAAGGCAAGTAGAAGAAATAGCACAAGAAATTCAAGAAGAACGTGAGGGAAGCAACAAAGAAGAGAATGAACCAAGAAGCCAAGAAGATGATTTAACACAGGAATTGGTAAAACTATGGTTATTGTGAGTCAGGCAGTACGTGAAATGAATCCATCCGCAGGGAGGTTCCAGAGGAGGTTATTGGAGAAAACCTATGTGTCAATAGTGAAGTGGACAACCTTCTGAACTGCATTCCTCGACTCCTGGCAAGGAATCTGATAACCTTCCAAGACCTTCGAGAAGAAAGAGAGGGAATTGCGACGACAACAAGTACTCAGGAGATATGTGGAGCGTATGAAACAAGAGGAGGAAGAATACAACACCAATCACCATCGTGCATCGTACAACAAACAGGGGTAAGCATAATTAATGCCCATACAACTTAATAAGGACAAGAATAAAATACCATTTGGGCAAGAAACACCGAAAGAAATATTGAGATCACTAAGACTAAGAGAACAAGAAGAATGCAGAAAAAAATTAAAATAGATTATTGAAAAAGAAAATGAACGACATGAAATAAATCAAGATACTGGCAAGATCTACAGTGAAGGGGTTGATGAACAGAACTTTAGAACACCAATAACAGATAGAGAAAAAGAAAATGGGAAGAAACTGACAGAAGAACTAGAGGATAGCATACATCGTATTGTGGCATTGTCCATTTCAGATGAAAGGACAAGGATTAGAGGACCTGAGCCCAAGACCCCTGTGCAGAGGGAGAACCAGAGAGAACTAGAGGTGACTCGAAGTGTAGAGGACGCCGAGAACAGATGTGGGAAGGAACCGTATGTGGCTGACAGTGTTAGGACACCAGAATGACATGGTAGAACCAGTCCAATCGGGTCAAAGACACAGAGAGGGTACCCCAGGAAAAAGATGGTGAGTCCACCGGCAAGTGAAAGGTAGAAGTTGCCGAAGTTCATGGGGAACGGGTCAGAGGATCCTGTCCGGCACTGTAAAACTTGTGAAACCATATGGGTGGCAAATGGACAAGAAGACAAAGACTACTGGGTAAAAGCATTCCCAGCAACGTTAAGAGGTATAGCTATTGACTGGTATACAGATCTGGAGGCAGCACAGAAGGCCTCATGGGATGGATTGAGGAAAGCCTTCGAGAATGAGTTTAAGCTTCTAAGAGATGATAATGAGATTGTAGCGGAAATCTACAACACAAGACAAGGGAAAAATAAAAATGTAAGAACATATAATAGGAGGCTCAAAGAATTGCTCAAAAAATTGAAAACCCAGCCAGCCGATGGACTGAAAAAGAGATGGTTCATCAAAGGGTTACTTTCGTCGTTAAGGAAAAAGATGAAAGTTGTACCACTGTCATCGTACGTTGAAGAGTACAATCGGGTGATGGATATAGAAAGTGAGAACAAAACATCTTCCCGGAGTAAGAGAAGGACCGAGGACGATGAAATTATGGGTGATGACAGTAGTGATGGCGAGTCAAAAACCATCCAGGCACTAAGGAGAGATATGATTTGCATGATGAAAGAACGGGAGGCTGATAAAGAAATAACTAAAGAAGGCCAAGAATTATGGTGCATCGATTGCAACAGGGAATGTCACGTAAAAACAAATTGTCCAAAGAAGTTATTTTGTGATATCTGCTAGGTAATGGGACATTCAATCAAGGAATGCCCATTTAATCTAAAAGCAAGAAGTACTCAGGTGCTTTTTACACAAGGAGAATCGTCAACTCCACCGACAACACCCCCGAAGCCTCAGAATAGTCTGAATGCATCCCTTGGAGGTTACCAGAATAACAAAAGAAGTAACAATAATAGCCCCAGAAATAGATTGCAGTACGAAAGCAAGGGGCGACCCATGATAGAGTGCTGACAATGCAATGAATAGGGACACTTTGCAAGGGAATGTCTGAACAATAATCAGAACAAAATAAATGCATTATGCAAGTGGTGTGGGCCTGGGGATCACGAAGAAAAAGATTGCCTGAAGCAGAAAGGGGTGAACCTCATCAGTTTCAAAGAAAATGATGAAGAGATCCTTGCGGTCACCCAAGCACAATGGAAAAAAGTAAAGTATCCAGACCACAGAACCGAGAAGGAGAGACTTCAGGAGGCTAGAAAAAAAGTAGAGATGGTAATGGAAATGGAGGGGAAGAATAGAAAAATAACTACCGTGCGACTAGATTCAGACAAGAATATTGTGAATCAGGTGTTACAGACCACTGTATCGGTCAAAATCATGGATCTTCTATAGAGCATGCCACAACTGAGGATGGCAATCTCGAAGGTGATGGAAGGGAACCCAAATGAGCAAACAAAGGATGAAGATGTCATAGTAGAGCCACCGCTGGAAGGAAAGCAAGTCATCAACTCGAGACTGTTGGCAGTTAACAATGGCAAGAATCTAGCCGTCATACACATGTCAATCAGTGGATGCTACCTAATGAACACAATAATCGATGGTGGATCAAGAGTGAATGTGTTGACAGAAGATACATGGAAGTGCTTGGGAAAAACTACGTTATGGCCACAAAATTTCCAATTAGTGGGAGCAAACTAGCACGGAATTAAAGCGCTGGGAGTGTTAATGGCTCAAAAAGTGAAGATTGGCACTCAACCCTTCCTGTTAAACTTTGTAGTCATAACAGCACAAAATGAGTCGTACGATGCATTACTTGGTCGAGGGTGGCTGATAGCCGCCAAGGCCAACCACAACTGGAAAAAGAACACATTGTCAATAGAGAACAAAGGTAAGAAGATTGTCATAGATCTGAGAACATAGGCTGTAAGTGAAGAATTAGCATCAGATTCTGATTCAGACAGAGGAGAGTCAGTTGGCAGAGGACCAATGGAACCTAATGAGGAAGGAGTATTAAAACTGCAAGAATGTTCTGAGGACGAAACTAATTCAATTAGTGGGCTCTTCCACTGGCAGATGGAGGACTATGAGTTCTTCAAGCTGGAATGTAACATGATCTCGATAAAGGAAATCGGCAAGAACTCTCGGGTGAATGCGGACATAGAAGGTGATGGAAAAGAACAAAAAGAAGACAAATTGGAAGGAAATGATGACCAACACATCTTCCCGACTGCCTTTGGGGAATACACAGAAGGAATAGCTGAGATAGATAGTACACCTGCTCACAACTTTGGAACTAAGGGAAAGATCAAGTACGAGGAACCATCCATGAAGAAGCTAATCTGGGTGAAGATAGTAACCCTCGAGTAATACTAGTAGGGGATTATTGGAATCCCATCCTCAAAGAAGTGGCATTCAGGATCTTCATGGAGTATAAGGAGGTGTTTTCTTGGACATACAAGGACTTAAAAGGAATCCCTCCATAACTATGTGTTCATAGGATCCCACTAATACTAGGAGCACATCCTGTGAGAAAACGGCCATACAAAATGAATAGGAATTATGCAGCCAAAGTCCAGGAGGAGATAGAGAAGATGTTGGAGGCTGGAATCAAATTCAAGGTAGAAACTAGCGAATGGGTCTCCCCCATCATCATATCACTCAAAAAATCAGGTGGGCAGATTAGAATATGTGTAGATTTCAGATGCTTGAATGCAGTTACTATCAAGGAACCATTTCCCATTCTGTTTACAGACTCAATTCTGGAAGAAGTAGCTGGCCACGAAATGTATTCATTCATGGATGGATTCTCGGGGTATAACCAAATTAGTATTGCTGAGGAGGATAAACTAAAGACAACATTTGTGGTCGAGGATGGTGTCTATGCATACAATCAAATGTCATTCGGTCTCTGTAATGCACCGACAACCTTTCAAGAATCATTTTGTATATTTTTGATAAAATGTCAATTAGAAATTTTAAGGCATTTTTGGATGATTGGTCAATCTATAGCGATCAGCAAACACATATGAAGGCACTTGTTGAATGTATGGAGCATTGCAGAGCCACACGGTTGGCACTGAATCCGAAGAAGTGTCGATTCATGGTGCCACAAGGGAAGTTGTTGGGTCACATTGTATGCAAAGCAGGACTAAAAGTAGATCCAGATAAGATCCAGGTGATCATGGAGATGGAAGCCCCGAGTGACATCATAGGAATAAAATCATTCCTTGGTCACGTCAGATATTACAGATGATTCATAAAGAATTTTGCCCAGATCTCTTGCCCACTTGATATGTTGACAAGAAAGGGAGTCCAAGTCATATGGTCTAATGAACACCAGAAGGCATTCGAGGAGTTAAAGACCAAATTGATAAGTGCACCCATACTGGCCTACCCAAACTGAGATAAAGAGTTCCATGTACACGTCAATGCCTCAAATTTTGCAATCGAGGCCACATTAGCACAGGTGGGACCCCATGGGCTAGACCACCCGGTGTATTTCGCCAGCAGATTACTTTCAAAGGTAGAAATAAGTTATAGCACAACCGAGAGGGAGGCTCTCAGAATGGTGTATTCAGTGCAAAAATTTTGGCACTACCTGCTAGCAACACCATTTGCATTCTATGTCGACCATCAAGCACTCATGTACTTGGTGAATAAACTGATCATTTAGGAGAGAATCAGTAGATGGCTACTCCTCTTACAGGAATTTACTTTCATGATCATAGTATGACTGGGAAGAGTCATATAGTAGCAGATCAGTTGTCATGCATTAGGTTGGGGGAACTGGCTGAAGGAGTAAATAAAGACTTCCCTGATGCTCATCTCTTCCAGATTGCAACACTGCCATCATGGTACGAGAAGATCGGTGAATACTTGTCGATGTCAACATTCCCTCGGGGAATGCCTTCAAATGAGAGGAGAAGGATTGCACTAAAAAGCAAGACATTCCAGCTCATAAATGGGTTTCTCTATAAGAAATAAAGGGTGTACTAGAAGAAGCACATGAAGGATTGGCAGGAGGGCACATGGGTCTGGATGCCACAGCCAGAAAAAAATTGCTAGTCGGACTATGGTGGCCAACATTATATGCAGATGCAAAAGAATGGGTATTGGAGTGTGACACATGCCAGAGAGTAGCGAAACCATTGAGGAGGGACTACATGCCCCTGTGGCCAACCCAGCCTCAAGAACTCTTCGAGAGGTGGGAACTAGATTTTGTGGGACCATTGAAGGCCAGCCACCTACAT
The DNA here is from genome assembly GCA_027924645.1 of Cunninghamia lanceolata. Classification (NCBI taxonomy): domain Eukaryota; kingdom Viridiplantae; phylum Streptophyta; class Pinopsida; order Cupressales; family Cupressaceae; genus Cunninghamia; species Cunninghamia lanceolata. The sequence goes on from BSBN01000236.1 coordinate 4,261,175, forward strand.
TGGTGTCGGTACATAGTGGTAGCCACTGAGTATTTGACAAAATGGGTAGAGGCAAGAGCACTGGAGGATAACACTGCCTTAAGCACTACAAGATTCATCTATGAACAAATAGTAACAAGGTACAGCATACCCATATAGCTGACGAGTGATCGTGGGGGTCACTTCGTCAACCACGTGATCTGACTGATGACAATGGAGTTTAAGATCTTTCATACACTATCGAGTCCATACTACCCAAGAGCGAATGGGCAAGCAGAATCAACAAATAAAGTGTTAATTTCGGTGATCCACAAGTCATGTGGGATAGAAGGGGCAGACTAGGAAGAAAGACTACCAACTGTACTATGGGCTTATCGAATGACGTACAAGGTAACCATGGGACACACACCATTCCAACTCATGTATGGCCAAGAAGTAGTGGTACCAGCAGAATACCTAGTCCCAAGCCTAAGAATAGCAGTAGAAAATAGGCTGGGGGACACAAAGAGTTTGCAAGAACGACTACTCCAGTTGAACAAACTTGATGAAAAATGGATCATGGATTAATGGTCCATAGAAGTGATGCAGAAGAGGAGGAAATTTTGGCATGACAAACACATCCAGCGAATGAACTTCTGACCGGGACAGTTGGTCCTGAAGTATAATGATCATAACGAGATCAAACCCGGTAAGTTCAAGGTTCGTTGGTTAGGACCATTCAGGGTATGGGAAATATTGGACAATGGGGCTATAAGACTTGATAACCTTGACGGAACCCCAATCAATGACACAGTCAATAGGTCAAAGCAGAAAAAATATAAGCAGAAAAGGGAAGAGAAAGTAGAAATCAACATGTTGGGATACACAGTGATGGAAGACACAACAAAGGGGACTGATGGAATATGCTTTCTGAGTGCACCATTTGAACCTATAACCGGGTTCTTTGGACTAAGAATAATGCAAACCGGCATTTGAGAAGGAATGGTCGATAGCGACATCATTGAAAATGGCGATGACACCCAAAATGAGGAAGAACAAGCATGGACCCGGTGGATAGTAGAATGCAACAAGGTAAGAGATAAATTTGAATTCTTATTACTAAGAGAAATAAAAACTCCAGTGAGAAGGTACGTAGCAGAGAGCATGTTCATAATTGAAAGGTCACCTTATGACGATGAGATTCTGCAACTAAGAATGAAGAACCAAGGAACCTCACCTATGCAAATTCTGAAGAGCCAGATTTGGAAAGCAAAGTTCAGGACCAAGACTATGAAGATGAACAGTGATGGAAGAACATTCCAATGGGCCTAGGAACCGATCGGGTGGAACCTGAGGATGATACAAGATGAAAATACAGTAGTTGATCAGATATGGGAGCTTGAAGAAGTTGATCAATGCTGCTCCAATGATTACCTCCGACAGAAAGGGTATGTACAATGTATATTTCTCCACATGACAGAAATTGAGGTCGTGGAAGACAAAGAGACCAAGGCAATCAGTCAAGGATGATGCAGCAGCCCCATGAAGGTAAGGAAAAATTAGATTAGGAAAAAAAAATAGGTCGTATGACGTATGGCTAAGTCGTATGTCATATGACCCCACTTACCCCACCCGTGTAAAATAAAACCTGCTCCCTTTACAAATGAAAAAAATAGAAACTTGCAAAGATAGAAATCAGTCTAGCCGTATGGAAGGAGGGAGTCTTCAGATCATATAGTTCACAGAGGCCGCCGTATGAAGTCAAAAAGGTCGTACCAAATCGTCCAGACACAGGCGTAAGTCCGTTGAGGTAACGAATTGGGATTTTTTGGCATTGTATATTTACCAGTGTTCAAGCTGCTGAAGATAAAATGGACAAAGGGAAAAAGATTGCATCCTACAGGCCAAAGATTGGATCAGAGGAGAAGAAAAAACCAAGTGCTGATATGGGAGCAAAAGCCATCACCTGGGAAAGCCTGATAGGAAATGAGTGCAAGCAATGGTGGAAAAATGCACCTGAAAATAGTGTGTTGAAGATAGCATTAAAACACGCCCAGGTCGACAAAGCAATACTGATGCCCTACTTCAATGCCAGGGAGTTCGAGCCCTACTTGAAGGCCATGGTCGACAACTTTTGCCAGCACTCCAACAGGTCCATTGTTGAGTATCGAGGCCATACAATCATAGTATCATTCTAGCCACAAGATTTCACCAGAGTGATGGGAGTTCCAGCCATCAGCACGAGCGTGGTGAAACCAGGCCGAATGACACAGCAGCACAAAGAGACCCCAATCCAGAGGGTATGTCCAAGTGACCTCACAGACAAAGAAAAAGATACTATCTGGAATTCAAGTAATCAGGGTTTGAGAAAAAATTTATTAGCAAATAAAGAATGGAAATGTATCGTGGATGTAATGAAATGCAGACTGACGGGTTCGAGTAGGGCATCGGACATCGCCCTGTGGATGGTCGACTATATGATTGGACTGAGTGTTGGTACGGTTTACAATTGGGCAAGGTATTTGATGGAGAGGATCAAGGAATTTTTATCTCAGCGACACAAGGTATTTTACATGACATAACACGTCATTTCCCTCTTTCTCGATGCTGTCCATACCCAGGTTCTAGCCAACAAATGGGGTGGACTGCAACCAATATCACAGATAGAGCCGGGGTGGCCTACAGCCTTCTACTGGAAAGGCCTCGATATAGTCCACGGGGAAGAGCCATCATGATGGCCAAAGAGGAAAAGAAAGCAAACGGAAACATCCACAGAAAGTGAAGAAGAGGAAGAAGAAGAAGAAGAGGAAGAGGAAGAGGAAGAAGAGGAAGACAAGGGGCAATCACCAATAGTAGAAAGTGATTCATCCATAGATGAAATACCTACATGAAGAATGACACAGAGTGTGGTGAGAGAGGCCACCATGAAGGATGCTGAGGAGAGGGAAAATACAGCAGCAGCAAAAGTGGGACAGCTCATGGAGATAGAGAAAACAACAAAAAAAGGGGGGCAACCTAAAGGAGTTTTTGTACTTCCAAAACTCAAATCAGGATCATTCACATTACCGGCACCTCACATAGTACAGAGGCACAGGGCACAACCACACTCCTAGTCAGGATAAGATTGTCAGCAGGAGCCACACCATCACTAGCTACACCTTTGGTGACAACCAGTACAATTAGCCCGACCTCACCAGTGGAGCCCTCCACAATAGGGGGATTGGTCACATCTCAGGTAGAGCTACCATCAGCATCGGTAGGAGGTCCCCAGGACAAAATAGATAGTTGGTTAAGTAACATTGGCCTAACAATAGACATGCCTGAAGTACCCTTATTGAGCCCACTACACATGGTGACAGAGGGTCAGGAGGAGGGAAACACACCAAGGGGGATAGAGAGTGTAGAGCAGCTTAGTGTTAGTGGCCAGATCACTCAGTAGAGCATTTTACCATAGCCAGTACCGGCTACATAGTAGGCAGGGGGACCCTCACAGGAGTCTCCCATGGACATTACGAGCTCCCCAGTGACCACTCCAGTGGCCACTCCACCAGAGGAGGAGGAGGGATTTCCAAAGGGGTTGACCCTCACACTTTCTAGACCTGACCCCTCAGACCCAATAGGTACCATTCAGAGGTACATGGAGGACTTAGAGAACGTGGCAGATTACATGGGGGAGATAGCTGAGATCTCCAAACAACTTAGATTGGGACGATCACAGGTAGTGGCCCAAGAGCCAAGGAGAATCAGGAACTTTGTGCAGCTAGGCTGTGAGGAGGAGTTTGCTCGGCATTTCACAGTGAGAGGATGGCCAAAGGTAGACACTAGAGACATGCATGACCGATGGAGAGGGTCACGGCCAGTGGTAGGGGGAAGAGACGTAGAGATCATAGAGTCCCTGTTTACCATAGAGAAGGCATATAGGCAAGTATTCTATGAGATGAAGAAAAAGGATGTGATGTTGGAGAAAAAGGAGAAGGAGAGTGAGGTAGCCCTACAGATGAAGAAGAAAGAATTGGCTGAGCATATTCAAAGATCTCACTAACAGTTAGCACAACAGACAAAGGCCACTGAAGCAGAGAACGCTAGAGCATCGGGAATAGAGGCCAAGTTGATGGAGATGGAGGCCAAGATGAAGGACATGGGAGTACAGCTTGAGGCAAAGGAGGCAGAAGTGGTGAAGGCCAAAGCACAAGTAATGGAAGCAAGTCATATGGTGAAGGCCGCAAGAGAACGGGAGCTAGTGGCCCAACACCAGCTACAACAAAGGACCGAGGAAGCAAGGAGACTGCAAGCACAACAGTGATCAGCCACCCCAACCTCGTCAGTACACACAGGGAGGTCTTCCCAACCTCCCCACTCTCAGTAGGATGTTTGTGAGTTTTGTCATAATTTTGTCATTTTGATGTGAATGTCGTCTGGAAAACTACCAATTTTGAGGGGGGGACAGATTTAGATAGCAAATTAGTTTAAGTAAATAAATGATGTAATTAGTTGTCGGTACCAACCAACAGGTCGGGTAGTTTGGAGTCGGTATCAACGGTTGGCATCACAAGCAACCTTGGCCATGAGTATTTAAAGCATCAATGCATTGTAGTCGGGACATGTGTGTACTTTGATGATAGTTGATGCATGGAGATATTGGAGTTATGATACATGTTGTCATGAACATGGTAATGTTTTCTATGAATCAATGAATGAATACAATGGTCCATTCCGATTAATTATGTTCTGTTCATGTAATGCACTATACTACTACTTCATTATATCTATTGCTTCATATTCTGTAAAACACACCATATTGCAGTAAACAAATATCAATAATATCAGTCACCTCAATCCATAAAATTGGTCACAACACGCTTGGAGTGCAAACTAAGTCAAACCCTAGGGCCAAAATAGCCAAAATGTGTGGTTTTTTGCAAAATTTTCACTACAAGAGCCCGATAAAAGGGTGTTGTGAAGCTTTTTATGAGGGAGAGAAAATGATTACCCTGATAACAGAAAAATAATGCCAAAATATCTTTCACAACACACCTATGGTGCAAGTTTACAAAGTCGATAAGGCCAATTTTAGTGAAAATTGTTGTTTTTGAAGCCCTAGGTTTGAGATCTTGGGATAAAATTCTATGTGAATGCTTTGAAGTCTAATTTATGATGAAATTGGCTTATTCTCAGATCTGAAAATGATTCTCAAGCCTTAACATGCAAAATGCCCATGCAAATTTAATGAAAATGCATCAAAATTGCTAGTTTTTGTTAAAATTTTCTATGTAAAATGCAAATATTTTAAATCTAAATGCAAATTCACACTAAAATACAAGACTACATCCAAATGCAAATTTGAATGAGCATCTAAAATCAGTACAAAAAATTGATAAAACATTTTTGCCTACTAACCCTAGATTTTGGAATTACTAAGTTATATAAAATTATCAAAATTTCCACAAAACCCTAGCAATTAAATGATAAAAATGCAATGCAAATTTCTGAATTTTTGGACTTTTCTGTATTTTATATCAGATATGATGCAAAAATCATGAATTAGGAAAATTTAGGAAGAATTGATGCAATTTTAAGCCAAACAATGCAATTTTTTTGTATTTTCCCAATTTTTCATTTTTTAAAATTTTTCTCAATGAAATGAAATGAATGACCAAATGAATAAATGAAATCAATCCAAATATGAAGACACACACTCAGGAAGTTTGCAATTTAAGTCCAAAAACACGGGTTCACCAAAATGTTTAGGGAAAAATTAGATTTGTTAATGTTCTAATGTTTAGATGTTTAAATCCTCCTTTCCACCTTACATTCAAGGATCTAGGGTCGAGTGACGAGCACTATCATACCCCAGGTCACTTGTAGATGTAGGGAAACTTGGATTAGGGAATTTAATTAGTAATTTTTCTTCTCTTATGTCTAATTAACCATTAAAACCCTAATTATGCACATACAACAACAAATTAACGAATAACGGAAAAAGCTCTTGAAGATAGGAGCAAAATACCAAATCATAGAATACATATTTTTGGGGTTCCAAAGAGGAACAATCGGAGACACTAGAGCGAGCACCCAAGTCCAAGGTACCTACTTTTTCGCAGAATTTGGACCTCCTTTCGACACTTATCAAACCTATAACTTTTGTTTTTGGAGATCTGTCTGCGGAGGACACTAGAGTGAGTGCTCAAGTCTTGGAAGTGCTCCTTTGTCTGACTTTTCTTCAGATCCTGAATCCTTGATGCTGGCCAATCCTTCCTGCAACTTCACTTTCCCAAATCTGACACCTATAACCTGCAATCACAAGACTTGGTTTGAGGGTTGTGGTGTTTAGAGGCTTGCCTCAGTCAAGCCCCAGAGGACACTTAAGTCTCTGAACACCATTGTCAGATAAAGAGTGTGTGCCCTTGTGAGGCAGAGGCAAAAACCAAAGGAATCAATGATGAAAACACAATATTATGTCACCTTGTAGTGAAGCTCTCATGGGAGGAAGATGCTCTTCATAACATGAGGAAATTGATGCTCAAATCTGCAAATATCAACACACAAAACACACAAGTCTGCTCTTGCAACACAATAGAAGCCTTGAATCACCTTGAGAACACTTGAACATCACAATTCTCATCTAATTGAAATCTAGTTTACAAATGAATGCCTAAGCATGCTTATATATGCAACTACAAGCACTCCCACCAAGATTTTAAAAATCAAAACTTACCGTGTCGACAAAAGGACCTAATAACGGACATAAACTGACACCCAGAAATTAGGGCTGCCTCAAAATAGGGCAGGACTAGGGTGCGGGTGCCCAAGTTCTCCCCCTATTTTGGGTAGGGTACAGCTCAAGGGGTCCACCTAGGTCCAATTTGCCATGGAACCTAGGTCTCATTCCATCGGGATGCAAAAATATGAACTAAAATGTCATAAATGCATACTAAAGACCTGGGAGCTAAACCTTATGAGGGAAAAGCCCCCAAGGGGACATTTTTTGATGTTACAGCTAGATGGGTACCCCCCTCTAAGAACTGCCACAAGCTCAATTTTGATGGTGCCTCCAAGGGCAACCCGGGATAGTCTGGAATCGGTTGCATTATTAGGAATTGTGTGAGCGAATGTATATGGGCAATGGCTAAAAATGTTGGTACGACTACAAACAATGAGGTAGAAATGGAAGCTTTGGCCAGTGGCTTGTCACTTTGTATTGAGAAAGGTATTGACACAGTGGATATTTAGGGGGACTCAATGATTTACATCAATGCAGTGAGTAAGAATTATGTTCAAAATTGGAAACTACAAAACTGGTTGGCCAAAATTAGTAGCTTCCTAGAAGGCCTGAAAGATTATACTATCAAACACATTTACCGAGAGGCTAACTCCGTGGCATACTTCCTTGTTGATCTCGGGGTGTCGTCTAAGCTGTCATTCGACGAGGTACTCTTTGCAGCTAACTCTATCCCAAACACTCTTCGGGAAATTCTAATTAAGGACGAGGAAAGTACTAGCAGGACTCCCAGTAGGTCTGAACTCGAATAATGGTACCAAGATGCTCAATCACATGGAGTGGTAAAAATCTCATCCTTTGACAGCGAACCTGCCATCCTTGGCGTCGCCTCAGTGGTGATGACTAGATACTATAGTCTTGTGGTGGCGATATCCCCTGCATTCATTCTCCATGCTTGGGGATTAGCTAGATTTGCCAAATCTAAAATTGGAAGCCTGCACAAGCTTCGCAGATCATGAGCCTTTATATCCCTCTCCAATAATAGACAGAAAGCATTCAATCCAATGGCTACTCATTTCGGAGTCCAATGCAGGTGCAGGGTGACTGAGTCAAGCGATGAACAAATTGCATTCCTCTTCAACAAAGCATCTGACAAAGAGAAGGAGGTGGTAAAAAAGGTCGTGGGAGCAGATTTCTGGGCTGGTGGGCATACTCACGACGGCCTTGTGATATAACGCTTCTTCCAGAACTATGTTCAAGTGGTGGGTGCTAGGTTGTGGGGTGTTCGCTCCGCTGGCAGGTTCATCCATTCCAAGCTCTTTGATGTGGTTATAAAGGCAATGGATAACATAGCTACTAAGCCTGAGCATGGACTAGCATTTGGAATCCTCAGCCTGAATGAGGAAGGAAAGAAAGTGAAGTTGCATAAGGCTTGAAGCTTGTTCAAGAAAGGTGTGGAAAAGGAATACAACATTGAGGAGTTCATGGTCTTTCTTAAGGCCAATGCTAGGATCATTGAGCAAAATGTAGTAGCTAGGCTAGTTGACATTGTTGAAGGCATAGGGTATCTCTACTACTGAATGTTATGCCTTAGCCTACTATATGTAATTTTGTTGTTTTTCAATATAGGGAGCTACCCCCATATTTAGTAGCACTTACCCATAAAAAAACATAAAAAAAAAGAAATTGAAGATATGAAAAATCAATTGAAATCAAAAAAATCTTCAAATGTCAAATAATATTAATTGAAAAGGCTAACATTTGGGCCCCAAGAATAGGGATTTGACATTTATATTGAAATATTGGACAATTTGTGGTACATTTGTCTTTGTCAGCACTGCATTAGACGTTCACTTTCCACAATTTTTTATTGTCTTTATGGGTAATCACCGGATTCTTCATGAGACTACCGTAGGAAAGCATGTTACCCATGCTATGTTCTTGGATCTAGAACCAACTGTCATCGATGAATTTTGAACCGGGACTTATCAGATTAAAAGATACAGCAACAATTTTGCAGTGAGACTTGGCAAAGGAGGTTTCGGTTCAGTTTTCAAAGTTGAGGTTCCTAATGGATGTATGGTGGCCACCAGAACATATCCATAGATGAACAAGCTCTTCGAATGCTTCATTGCATTCGCATCCAATTCTTCTAGGCTCCTCCTCCTAGTAAATATATGTCGTATTTCTATTTATAGTTACGAATATTAGAATTACACTTACAAGAAAAACTCTAGGCAATTCTTCAATTTTTCGTGGACTTTGGGCAGACAACATTACAAATGTAGACCCCAATATCCAGACGTTTTTCCCTTCACGCCTAGGCCGGTAAGATGAAATGCTAACACTTCCTCAAATTTTTTTGTGTTTAATAAACTAACAATATGAAATCTTATTTTTTCTTTGACATTGTGGATCTTTATCACTGCTACTCATTGATTTACTCGATCAGTGCCAATTTCGGGTCAGTTATAATGGATATAATGTATTTTTTTTATCATCAGTGCTTCATCTACCTCAATACTATACACGCATGAACCTTCTTCAATACATCTAACTAGAGTTTCAAAAGGCACATATAAATTTCAATGATGCAGAGGAGATATGGAAGTCCAATTTTTCCAACCATTTGCCTTATAAAAATTTTAGATCAAGGGTTGTGTACTCCTTTGCAAGTATATAACGTGCAAAAAAATCCACCTATCCGAATCATTTAATTTGAAGACATTGCTTTAATCTTTGTTATAGGTTAGAGTATTTTAGCTTTAAAATTGTTGAATTTCAAGTGCTAGCAAGGAAGGCTTTGATCTTGTGTAAAGGCAGAAATCAAATATTGTTGAGTTTGATCGTGTGAAAAGGCAGATAATATCTTTGCCAGCAAGATAAGGTTTAAACTTTATTTAGGCTCATCAAAACTATGGAGACTTAAGGTCCACATACATCAAAGAAAAAATAAGGACGAAACATGTCTAAAAGAGAAAAGAGTCATTTCTTGTGTGCCAATATTTGAGGTTTCTAGAGATCATAGGAATAGGACACGCGTTCGTAGGTAGGTCACAACGCTACTATTATAGACGTGTAATGAAGCTACAAAATTTTGTATGATTTTTAATTGAGCTATGGAGCTCAACAGTTTGCTAGGGTTTCTTAATACCATGGGTTTACTTCTAATATCATTCTTGATTCCGACATGCTGCACTTTAAGTATTGACATTTGCATATTTCTCCATATTTTTTCTCTTATGTATCTGGACTTTAAGTCTCGACATTTGCATATTTGGTTGTAGCTAATCTTCTTTGGAGTACTAGTTTATGCATGGGATGATGTTTGAACAAATACGATCTGAGAAACTGGCTGACTTTGAAACTACAAGTGGATTTCCTTTTTTATTTATCTTTTCTACACTAATAAACATGCCCATGTGTGCAGATATAGACTCATGCAAAAAAAACATGCTAACAAAGAATTTGCAGGGCTATAACTTAGATGAAATAGAAGATGACACTTCCTCCTATTTTTTTCATTACGAAGGTATAAGGTAAAGGTGTTGCTTTAGCTCTCACTCTAGCTATGTTCGCAACATGGCGTATGAGGCGTATGAGATTGCCCTTGTACGAACATGGAAAACTTTTGACTTTACATTATCTATAATAGTAAAATTTTGTATTCATCTCACATAAAAACTACTCCTTTCATGCTATGTATTCTTCCAGTCCTATGCATCTTTTTCTACATCCTCCTTTTGTGAATCTCACTCTTATTTTCAAGACATACAAGAAAATGAATGGTTTTGGACGGTGAAAAACCAAGAAACTAGGAAGCAAATTGGCAAAACAATAGGAGGTTATTAGATAAAAAAAATAAAAAAGATTGAACATTTTACCTTCTTTAAATTTCATCAATGAACTTGATGTGATTTGTCTCAACACATACATTGTTTATTGTCTCTTTCTTTAACATTTACAAAGGCAATAGTTATGTCTACAAGTCACATACTGATTAGTCATCAAGGATTTGGGTTTGTTCTTGTTGGGTGTAATAAAGTAAAGCAATCCTTAAATGAATCATTTCATGGTTCATATTTATATAGCAATTATATGCATATGGTGTTGTCAAAATCACGAAAATTAGCATGAGATGAGTCTTCATACTTTTGTACTTTGTTTTCTATGTTTTCTTCTAAATAATTTCTATTAATCTCACATGAACATTGAATTATCATGAATCATTCAAAACAAAAGGCCATGGATGTCAATGATCACTCACAATTGCAATTGTTTGCTTATGTTTTTTTATCTCAACTAACAATCTTGTCAAAGATCTTGCTAACTCCCTCTTCCAAAGTTTTCTTGCTTGTAGATAAAATATGGAGAACAAAGTGAATAGGCGCCTCTCTTTCCCAATCATGCCTTGGGAGCCCCAAATGAAGGGAAGGATTAAAATTGTTGACCTCAACCAGATCTTTGATATAGACTGTACAATGGCTCAATTTGCTATTCGGAACATATGTGGACATATGCTGCTGGAAGGAATGGAGGATAGAATCCTTTATTGGTCTGATATTGTCTTCACACTCCTATCGAATATCATGGACTTAATTCAAGATAGGCACTATGTCCATGCAATAGCTTCGGGAGTAGTTTTTTATTATCTTTACAATATGGAACAGTGGAACGCAACACTCCATGGATACGACTTGTTGAAAGGAGAAGCAATGGTAGTTGGGCTTTTTCCTTTGCATACACTAAAAACCTCACCAGCGGCAAAATGTGTTTTCAAGGCTATGCAAAGGGGATTAATCTGTGGATGCATGGTGGCCTCGATCTAGCTCTACAAGGTCATGGTTTCTTCTTCACCAAGGAAATGAGAGCAAGATGCAGGGATGTCTTCATATCCATTCGCTTTTTAAGAATGCATGCAACCAATTGGGCCCCCCACCTCCCCAGAGCAATTACCAACCGCAAGGAATCTACCAGTCAAGGAATGCAGGAGGAGCCAGAAATATCAATTGTGCCACTCACGGTAGCACCGGAAGGAGCTCAATCAGCAACATGAAGGTATTGGTCAGGTTCCTAAAAAATGTTTCCTGTTTCAATATGTTTTAAATCTATACAGTCACTACCCATCGACCAGGTTCCAATCGAGTATTTGCATGTACTTTTGGCATTAATAGCCACTTTGTACTTAATTTCATGATCCACCATAGGTGAGCAAACTCTACTACTCTTTAAGTTTTATATCGATATAATGGTTTCAAATTATTATGTCAAATCAATGACTTGTATAACTATGAGTTTGCTATTATGCACTAGTATCTATTTATTGAATTTGTCAGAGAAGTTTTTTGAGCATGTAATGTGAGCATGTAGTCTATAATAGTATGGTTATGCTATTTGTATTATATTCCTACTACTCTTCTGAACGGTATTCATGTCTTGTACTATTGCATTTTTTCAATATAAAAAAACAAAACAATGTCTTAGGTTTGTAAATTGTATTCTATTACAATTCCTCAATCTTATACATTCATATCTCACAATCTTACTATAATACAAACACAAACACAATCAAAAGGCAAGTACTAGCCACTATGTGGCACTTATTACTAATGAGTAGGTGAGTAATTTATTTTCAATAAACATCGATGAGAAGTGGTTGACAAAGGCATATAATGGCATGTAAAGGCGTAGTTGGATATTATACATTCATATTTTGTGATGGATTGATTGAGCAAATTGATTCATTTGTCTGCTAATTTGTTGAATGAGAGACCACACGTCATTCATGTCACCCTTGATTGATCAAGCACCACACGTCATTTTGAAAAGCAAAATCGAGGGACTCCTCTCTCCCGTTGACTGCAACGTCTAAGAGAAATCCATCATTTATGCCTATGTGCTCTTCAAACAAGGTACCTTCCTTGAAAAGGGACCAAATGTACAATCAACCATCCTTCTATTAGACGTGCTAGGGACATTCCAATATTTATTAAGGGAGAGGGACCAGTTGCCGCCCACGCCCCAATAACCGCTATGTTTTTGTTCACTTGACCCCCCAATTAAAATTTTAAAAAGAACCAATACATGTAAAATACCAACCTAATAAACTAACACAAATGCACCAATACATGTTCACAACATTTGTACATGTTCACAAATGCACCAATACATTTGTAAATTAACCAATGAAATTAAGACAAGTGTACAAATGTGATGGCGAGTGGTTACTGGCACATTGGTGCGGATGTATGGTGCGACATATTGAAATGACTATTTTTTGACCCATGTGCACATAACGCGTCCTACAGGGAAATGTATAAGTGCCCAGAAGCTGAAAGAATAGCTTTAAGCTCTTCAGTCACATACGGAAAAACCAAAAAAAAAATCTTCGAAATTCGATATGTCTAGCTATGTGCTTGACGTGCGCGAAGTTAGGGTGGGTGGCTACTGGCCCCTCTCCCTTATTACTTTTTCTTGAATAACGTGTATTTTCTGCAAAAAAATATTCTACCATTCATTGGATTGAAAGCAATGGTGGAAAGACAATATGGGAACTTCGTAAAATTTGTTAGATCTTGTCACTGGGGAGAATATGTCAGCAATACTAATGAGGCATTATGGTTCAAAAATGACATCATATGTTAGTGCAGTGTGGCTTGCTCTCCTAAAACAATAGGTTCAAAAGAAAGAAATGTCGGTTAAAATTTTGCGTTGCACACTATAAGCCAAAAGCATGAACAATATGTTTTTGGCTAAGGATATGAGTTGTGCCAATTATGTATTGAGCAGTGTTCCTTTCATCTCTATCTAAGATGCCACTCCATTTTAAAAATGGAGGAAACCAATTGTCACACTTAAAAGGTCTTATGAAGCGTGGCATGAACTCATATTCTGAATGAATAGAGAAAGAAAAATAATCCAAAAATCATAAGTGCATCATAGTGGGTTATTCTGAGGAATCAAACAATGACAAAGTGTAAAATCTGTTGAATCAAAAATTCATAATACCAAAAGATGTGGTCTTTGAAGAGGCACAAAAATGCAAATGTGAAGATGAAACTTTTTCACTGTAAATTTCATATGATTCGAACTATTTTGATGGAAAGGATGGAGCACGTAAGATCAATAGCAAGGTTTCATATGTGGTCAATATGCAAAAGTTTGTTTCAAAAGATGAAGGTGAGATTGTTTCAACCAAGTATGCATCAAAATGTATAGTAGCTACAAATAAACTGTATATTAGAGATGTTCATGCTGAGGAGATTTCAACACTAGTCAATATTTAAAAAGACACTCAAATTTCACAAGAAATAAATCCATCGGAAGTTATTTCCCATGACTAATCTCAAGTTAGGGGCAGATTAATCTTCTAAGATGGGTTGCTTGTATGCTTGAGGAAGCCAAATATAACAGGGAGATGAAACTCCAACTAGAGGAACCAAAGCTAACAAAAAATGGCCAATTATGCAAGTGTTACGACAGTAGTGAACACATGATCCTCAACCCAAAAAGGAAGCTAAAGGAAAAGAAGAATTGGAACGAAACTACAATGAAGAGTTCTAATTATTGGTAAAACTTGTCTCTTCCCCAACTTAGAAGAACATTATCAAGTGCAAATAGACCTACCTCAAAATTATCCTCTGATGTGATGGGTTTGTCAGGGGATATAAGATGAACATAGCTAAGGGACTCTAACAAAGGAGGAGATTGATAATTGGGAGACATTTTTTTCATTTCTGAGATTCACGCACCTTTTTTTGAAGTTTTTGAGACATGCACTTGCTGCCAAGATAATAGTCAATCCACATTGTCCTTGCTTTAGCAACAAAATTTTGATGGGAATGTGCCTTCCTAAACGGCAATTTGAAAAAATAAATATGCACAGAGAATCCACAAGGACTGTGTAGCATGACATGAAAACTATGTTTTCTGTGGGCTTCAGAGTACTCTGTATGTGTTGAAGCAAGGGCCTAATGCAAGGTTTGAGATGATTGACAAATTTATTGTTATTGGCTTCAAGAAACATGAGTTATATCCTCGTAGGCATGTTAAATATGTTGATATTCATGTTGTGGCACTTTAAACAGATGATTTGATCATCACTAGAGAGAATTTCCTTGACACATTATCTCAAATATAAATTGTTGGAGATGACAGCTTTCGATTTATTGCACTATTCCTTGTGGATTCATGTTTTGCAGTCATTTAAGGCATTTTTTTCTCAACCAAAATATACACTAAATCTACTGAAAAAGCTCAACTTGGACCATTGTAAGCCCGGTTCTACCTCTTACAAGTCTTGAATTAAGCTGACAACACAATGTAGCTCACCAACAATTTATGTTACCTTGGGTAGACAACTTGGCAGTAGCCTTCCTTGATTCATACGAGATCTAAGTTATCCTTCATAGTTGCATGGTGTGCAAATCCATGCAGGAACCTACAGCTACTAAGAGGATATTGAGAAACATTGAGCACTACTCATCTATGTATTATGTATTCACGAAACCTGAGGGTCGTTAAGTATATGTATAGATGCAAATTGGGCTTGGACATGTGGACAAGATGTGGTCTGCTTCCATAAATATATTTCATTTCAGATCTAGACCTATCACTGGGGGTATGCAAAAACCATAAGGCACTTGCTACATTCACCACTTATGAAGAATATAGAAGAACAATGATTGCAACACACGATACTACATGCTTACAGGAGTTTTTGGAGCTTAGATTCTCACGACCTACCAACTATTATTTAAAATGATATCAAGAAGCCATTGTCGTTGCTGAGATTCCTATTGAAACGACAAATCAAACATATTCAGGTCCATATACAATTCATAGGAGTAAAACTCAGGTGGGCTCATGCAGCTGAGATTTGTCCAAAGCAAGTCACAAATTGTGAACATCTTCACGAAGCCATTGGTAGAGGCAGAGTTCGTTTAGTTGCAATACTTTCCTAGGGTTTTTGAAGTTGTCAAGATTTTGGACCTTTGATTCTCACATGGCCTACCAGCTATTATATAAAATGATAGTGAAGGAGCCATTGTCGTTGCTGAGATTTCTATTGAAAGATAGCAAATCAAACACATTGGAGTCCACATACAGTTCATCAGATTTACACTCAAGATGAGCTCATGTCACTGAGATTTGTGCAAAGTGAGCTATTAATTGGGACATCTTATAAAGCCATTGGTTGAGGCAAAGTTCATTTAGTTGCAAGACTTTCACGGTCTTTTTGAAGTGTCATTAGATAGGGCATAGAAGAAAATATCTGTCTGGAGAATATCTCAGCAAACCGTAAGAGAAAGATGTTTTCAGTAATCCAGAAAACTGTAGAAAAGCTTTTTAAAAACAAGAAATAATTGATGTTTTTAATATTTAAAGTCATCCTAATTACATGGAGAGTGGCATAGAGAGAGTAAAAGGAGAGGTACACCATTAATTTTGAAATCATTGTTTATAGTGCACATTGGATAGTGTGTTATTACATAGTTCCATCTCAAAGTTTGAACATTATTTAATAAATTTTAAATTTTGTTTTTAATGTTTAAATATTAAAATTACTAGCATATTTATATTTTTAAAAATATATCTAAAGTACCCTGGAGATATCAAATATAAAATTTAACCATTACTTTTCACTTATCTTTTATAATAAAATATATTGTTTTAAGAAAAAATCTGAAATTAGTATAATAGAAATAATGTAATAGAATTTAAAATAATAAATAAATAAAACAATTTATAGAAATTTAATTTCTTAAATTTTTTTGTATGGGGATTCGGCGTAATAAATAATTTTTTTTAAATATAAAATTTAAATTTAAAAATTTAAAATAATATGTTACAATTTTTAAAAATGTTAATATATTATCTCAGTCCACCTATGTGTGGTAAATTGATTAAAAAATAGGCGCCTCTAGAAGGATATCTCTGGGTGTATTTTAGATATATTTTTTAAATATAGATATGCTAGTTTTATTTTATTTTCTACATAATAACCTATGTGTGGTAAATTGATTAAAAAATAGGCGCCTCTAGAAGGATATCTCTGGGTGTATTTAGATATATTTTTTAAATATAGATATGCTAGTTTTATTTTATTTTCTACATAATAAAATTTAATTTATTTCTTTTTCAATGGCTCATGTTTTATAAAAATAGAGTGTCCTAAATAATATTTTATAACATTATATTTTATTAGGTTTCATTTTATTACATATAAAATAATATTATTTTAGGGGTTAAAATTTAGGGTTTAAAATTACTTGTAATATTAATTTTATTTTATAAATTTATGACTTTATAAATTTAGTTCTAGAAAAATCTTGGTTAAAAGTGACGATGAATTCTAAACCCCATAAATTTACAATAAATAATGTTTGATTATTATTTGTATATATGTTTTTGATTACGATAAGCGGCAAGAACAAGGGTGCCGAACCCTATTACAAGACAAAGAAAATGGTAACACAGAGGGCCGCCACAAAACAACAACCAGACAACCAACAGCCCAAAAAAGGCAAACCGAACAGTGCACTGAAAGCACACTGATAGCAGAAAAAACTAGACAAGGGATCAAACATCAGCAAAGCCCAAACAAGCTAATCTGACACCTTTAGCTCTAGGGCGCAATTCCCCAACAGACTTGGGGAGCCCTTTCTTTCTACGGTGAACCACCATCCAAGAGACCTTTGAGTCCAAATCCAAAGAGCAAGGCGAGGGGGGAGGATCCTCACGAGTAGTATCAGCCATGGGAGGCGCCAACGAAGCCGACCCTAGAGAAGGCACGACTGGAGAATTGGTTGGGGAAGAGGCAGAAGGAGTGTGACAAGCAGCCACTAAGTGACAAGCAGCCACTGAGTGAGGAACAGCCAAATCCAAAATAGGTAATACCGAAGGGGTAATAGCAGTAGGAACAGAAGTGCATCAGACTAGAGAAGCCGGAGCCGAGATGGGATCCGAAAGAGGAGCAACCACCGGAACCACATCCTCCTGGGAGGAATCAACACCACAAGACGAACCAACCTCCTGGGAGGAATCAACACCACAAGACGAACCAACCTCCTGGGAAGCATCGATAGTCAGGTGATCATCCAGAGCATCCTTCCACCAAGTCGCAACAGATCTGTGGCGAGATAAAAGACAGCCAATAGCCAAGTGACCAACAGCAAAACAACGACGACATCTGAAGGGGATACCCTCGTAGTCCAGCAGCGACTTCCAAGGCCTATCTCCTACCATCAAAACGTCTCCAAAAAGAGGTTTGGAGGTGTCAATATATACCAAAATTTGGGCAACCATGGAGTGACCCATGAAATAAGTAGTAGAGTCAACTTTCAGAAAACGGCCAATGGCATTGCCAATGCCCTCATAGCAAGAATCCTCCCAAAATTGAAGGGGAAGGTTTGGGAGACACCCAAATCGGCTTAATATTGAGTTGCTCAGTAAAAGGATTGAAATTAAGCATCCAGGGTTTAATGGACAGGGAATGATCTCCCCACATCTAGACCCTACCATCTAGCACTAGATCTCTTTGCTCAAAAGAAGCAAAAGTCACTCTAAAAAAACTACGAGCACTAGGAAAAAGATCAATCTTCTCAGAAATTAGTGGCCTCCAAGACTCCAAAACCCACCTGTGTAGGTCAAGCAGAGAGGGCCACAGTCCATTGAACCTGCATATTGCACCTGTATTGCGATAAAATTCTTCATTTTCAGAAATCTCAGGGCCACACACCACCACTAGAGAAGAGTGGGCACAAGGGAGAGGTCGGGCTCCCTTCCTCTCCCCATCTAATGGCATTGCCAATGCCCTCATAGCAAGAATCCTCCCAAAATTGAAGGGGAAGGTTTGGGAGACACACCCAAATCGGCTTAATATTGAGTTGCTCAGTAAAAGGATTGAAATTAAGCATTCAGGGTTTAATGGACAGGGAATGATCTCCCCACATCTAGACCCTACCATCTAGCACTAGATCGCTTTGCTCAAAAGAAGCAAAAGTCACTCTGAAAAAACTACGAGCACTAGGAAAAAGATTAATCTTCTCAGAAATCAGCGGCCTCCAAGACTCCAAAACCCACCTGTGTAGGTCAGGTAGAGAGGGCCATAGTCCATTGAACCTGCATATTGCACCTGTATTGCGGTAAAATTCTTCGTTTTCAGAAATCTCAGGACCACACACCACCACTGGGGAAGAGCGGGCACAAGGGAGAGGTCGGGCTCCCTTCCTCTCCCCATCTGAAGCATGCAGTGCATTCGATCTAGCCACCGCAGCAAAAGAACGAGAGACAGTGGGCTGACCATGAGCAAACGCAAGCCCTCCTGCAGACAGCACACTGTGCATTCCAACATTCGTCTAAATCTTCGAGACCCCAACCCCAGTGGGAGCCGACTCCTCCACACCCACAGCGTTTGTAGCAGATAACGTATCCTTCCCGGGAGACCCAAGGCGAGCACCATGATCGCCAGTCGAGATCGGTCAAGCACCAACGATCAGCTTCCTGCTCACTGCCATTTCAAAAAAATCTATTATGTGTGTATATGTTTTGAGTGAATTCTAAACCTAATAAACTATAGTGCCATAAATTTATGGTAAATAATATTTATATATGTTTTGATTAATGTTAATATAAAATTTTTTGTTTTCCACTTTTTTCAAAGTTAGTTCTCTTAGATATATTTTTTAAAGCATCTCAAAGCAAATAATATAGGGTTTAATATAGTGCCCTAAAATAATATTTTATAAATTAGGGTTTTATCTTTTAAGATTTTCATCACTATATGTATATATGTTTTGATTAATGCAAAACTACAAACTTTGGATTAGTTGTTTACATATATTTTTAAAATAATAAAGTCTTAATCTATATTAAAAATAAAAGGATTAGTTAATAAAACCCTAGGTTACATAAAACAATTTAATGAAACGTACAGATTTATTTTTTTAAATATTTTACCAATGAATTTAAATTTTTAATATTCTAGCAATATGAAATGATTTATGCATACACGATTAACACCATTATTCTAGCAAATCATAAAATTCATACATGTGATTTTCGTTGATTCTTGATTTTGCTACTTCTTGTTTTTATTTTTTGCTTCTGACTATGAAATTCATACCTGTGATTTTCATTGTTTGTTGATTTTTTGGTTTTTTCAGAGACTTCCAAACATTTATGTTTTACATATGTTTTAATTATTAATGTTGCATTTGTTGGATTTTTTTTTTTTTATGTTTTAAAGTTGTTTTTCTTATATATGTTTTAATTATTAATGTTGCATTTGTGGGCTATTATTTTTTTTAATGTTTTTAAAGTTGTTTTTCTTAACACGCTTACTGCCATTTCACCCCTTGTTGCCACTGTAGTTACACCTCTGTTGCCACTGTAGTTACCCCTCTCGGCTTAATTAAAAAATTTAAAATAATATATTATTAAATGAATTGGAAAACATAATGATAAAAGTTCAAAAATAAAAATAAACTAATGTATTATTATATTAGTTAACTATAATTATAAACCAAAATATAAAAAATTAATTTAAGCTAAACAAAAGGAAAAATGAATGCAAGGAATAAATTTCATTTAAAACAAAATGAAGAACAATCTCAAAGATATTCGAGGAAGCTACTTGCTTCGAGGAAACGGCAACCCTTGACTGCCTTCATCGTGGGAGGTATTTTTAGCCCAAGTGAATGTCATCTTCTTCGAGGCCTGCACCAGAGCTCAAACTCATGCCCTATTTCTAGGTGATATTCCAATCATATGAAAGTTTTGTGCTATCTTTTCCAGCTGCAGATTTTGTAGAGGTTTTTACACCAAACATTTGTGACTTCTTGCTCTACCTTATGATATTCTAGATATAAGCCACGCTACCATGATACCCATCTTCTGCCATTAAAATAATGTATACTTGGTTTCCCTTTTGCAAAGATGGGAGAAAAAACAATATACATAATTGTGAGGTTTGAAATGATAAGATCCTTCTCAAGTAATAACATTTTTAGCTCCATCCATTTTCAATTTATTTTTTGATTTGATTCTTACGTTATTTTTATGTAGGCCATATGGAACATCCCAAAATAGTTTGGACTTTGGAAAACCTGTTCCAAGTTTTCAACCTCCTTTATTTCTTCTAGATAAAAGTTGTGTTTAGTTGATTTTAAGACACTGATTATTTTGATTAGAGGCACAGCAAAGTGTCCTTGGTCATACATCCATTTAAATGTATAGGTTTCATGAATTGCAGACATGGGATTTTGGGAAGCTCTCTATAACCATTGTCATATAAGGGTATTACAACAGATGGAGATACCTCAAATTCGATTGAATATTACCATTACTGAACCAAAGCTCAAAAGGAGACAAGTTCAAAACTCGGACTTCGTCTACAAAGTAAAAATCTTGTTTCAGAGAATTAAATTATCATAGATAACAAATCATTGATATCGTCTCACAGAAATGCTCAAGTATATATGGAATTAGTAGCTATTGTTTGACAAAAAATTAGACAGGTAAATATGTGACAAGAAAAATATCCTTGCAAATATATATTACCAACAATTTTATCCAACTAAGAAAGTTCCCTGGAGAGCTTTAAAAATGTCAAACTGAATTTTGTTGCACATCAGGTCTTTGAAGCACAATTTTGGAGAACCAGAGTCAAAATCTTGTTCTCCATCGCTCCCTCTCAGAATGGAAAAGTGAAGATATTACAAAATGGTATATGAAAAATAGAATAAAGTTACATATGATACGAAAGAAGAAACAAAGTTTGTTGGCCCTCCAATATCAATAGAGATGTTCATTGCATAGAAAAATGATATGTTCATAATACAAACATACAGTATTCAGATCACATAGCCCAAAATTTGAACACCAAAAAAGAGGGAAAAAAAAGAATAAATGCAAAACTTCTTTCTAAATCAAGAGTAACAATAAACACCTTCCAATATTTTCATTAGCCGATAGACAAATTTCTTAAATAAGTGCATGTTTCACCGCTAAAATGACACAAAAAGATGATTCTTCAGTCGAGATGCAAGCAAAAGCAGATGTATCACAAATATATCGTATAATACAATTTTTAGTCTTGTTCTGCATTTTCTCAAAAGTCATGCATGCAAATTGTAAAATTCCATATTTCAGCAGTGTGGTTGCTGTCTGTCAGTCACTGCATGCACTTCAGGTCAAAAAGCTTACAACTCACATATTATGGGGTTCTGGCCCCATCCAACTCACCGTATATACATTTAAGGACTTCAGCAACTGTGCTTCTTTCGGATTTGCATAAGCCAAAGGGAAATACAGATGTAAAAAGAGAATGAAATTTCCATTGGATCCTAAGGAGGCATGCATCATGATGGATATCATTCAATCATTGAATCTGGCATAGTAACACCATCCATGGAATCATCAATACCAATCATTGGCTCTGGCTCTACATGACACCATTTGTACCCAGCCACATTGAGAGAACTAAAATAATCCCCTGTAATAATATTGATGAAGAGAATAATGTGCAGCAGCATTCTATCTGCGTCGAATATAGCCTGAACTTTGAAGATGGTGCCTCTGACGTGCACTTCCTGACCTCCCAGAACCATCCCATCCTCCCTGGCCACCATATCCTTTATTTGCTGCACCTAAACCTACTGGAGGCCAATTAACTGGCTGTGCTGCAGCACCAGATGAATCCTCTTCCTCCCGTTCATTGTATTCTAGAACCAGTCTTTTGATGTCCTGTTTCTCTTCAAGCTGAGCTGCTTCCTTCTGCTTTGTGCTTTGCACAAGAGAGCAATCACGTGGAATATACAATTGCTTGATTTGCTGCTTATTACCCTTTTTCACAAGAACTCTAAATGAAACATTACTTCCACCACTCTCTTCATCTAAAACCTCATCTCCACTTTCTACCTCATTTGCCCGGTTGTGATCTCTAGATCCTTCGCCGAGATTCATAGGAATTGCCATGTTCAGTGTAGTACGTGCCCGTATTTCTAGTTTGCGGGAATCTAAACTCTCCTGCATAACTGCCCTCAGCTCACGCTCAAAATCTGCTTCCTCTTCCGGATCAACCTCCATCAGTTTCTTCTGTCTTACTTGCACATTTTCTTCTTCTTCAGAACCAACATGTTCCCCACCATCAGCTTCCTCATTTTCATCGTCAAGTTCATCATCATGATCAGCAGACTTGTCTTCATCTGATTCCTCCTCATCTTCATGACCATCAGGTTCCAAGCTACTACTTTCTGTTTCAATTCCACTCTCTCCATCATCAATCCCCATGCCATTCTCCTCTGTTCTATTCATCACCATTTGACCATTGACCGCAATAAGTGTAGAATTTGAAATTGTCTTTCCTCCTTCAGTATCAGAATGTCTTTCACCCCCTATCTTTTCAGGAGCTACATTCCATTCCTGCTCTTCTAACTCAGTTATAACGGTATCTGCTTCCTCCAAGGATGAATATCTAATCATTTTTGGTCGTAACTCGGCAAAAAGATCCTGAAAAGAAGAGTGTATATTGGTTTCAACTAGAACTGCATGTCCAAGTCGATGGAGGCTTAAAATTCAGAAAAAAACTGACAAATTTCAAAAGTTCAAAGGTACTGTAAAAAAGTTACCTCTGACAAAAAAAATTCACAAGAAATCACAAGTTTAAAAGGTATCGCTTGCATTAAAAAAAGTATCTAGACTAAAAGCAATGCCAAGAGAAAAGCTTAGTAATTTGATATTTCTATTTGCCTACAAAAAGGTGTGTTAACATTTTGAATGTATTAGCATTTGATCTGCCCAAAGCAGCTTCAATTGTTAGTCTTATCACTGAAGTCGTGTGGAATAATAGACTTACAATTTGGCCAAACAAAACACAGTAAGTATCACAAGGAAAGGAAACCAAAATGAGCAAAACTAGCTGAAGAATGTAAACAACTGTTAACGTGAACATTCCAAGATGTAGTTGAACATCAAAATAACAAATTACAGAAAGAACAGATATTTGCCTAGCCAGTATTAGTGAAAGAATGATATACTAATTACTGACCTGGAGATCAAACTCAACATCCAAAGGTATGCCCCCTTTGCTGAGAATATATCTTTGAAAATATACCAGAAATTTGTCGAGCCTTCTTTTAGAAGAACCTTTGTCAAAAAATTGGCCACATGTCTGCAGTGCAGTTATGACCATCCGAATGCGAAAACAATCCTCTGATGGATCAAGTACATCTTGCTGAACCCATAAAAGTACACCAACACCAAGTGTTTCATCAAATGATTAAACGTCGCATGTATGTGGCAACATAAAATCAAACAGGAACAGCAAAGAGAAACATAATATCATCCAAAACCAAAGATCTTGTCACAAGGCATGCAGAATTCATTTGCAATAATTGGAAGTGTACAGTTTTATAGTCAAATTATTGACAAATTTTAAAAGGGCTCTTAAGCTCTATCACGAATATCTAGCATGTACAAAATATATAAAACACCCCCAAGGCAAAATGGACTCCTAAATATAAAAAGGAAGACAGAAATTCATATCATAGTTAATTTCTATATGGACAAACTTACAAACCATACAAGGTGATAACTGTAGTTCTGAAGTTTATGTTCCACAGCTATAACAACAATTTATAAGTTAAGCTCTTGAGCACTTACTGTGCTCAAACTTTGAACAAAGACTACAAAGATGAAACTGCATGAGATAGGTGATGATGTGGACTCAAGGATACGGAAGATTTCAGGAAATGCCGGACTAAATTGAGGAGAGATTTTACCCTAATGTATACAGGTCCAATCTTGTCCTGACAGGAACAGAAAAACCTCTATGTATTCACCCGTCTTTGTCAGATATAAGTTTCAAAGAGTGCTTATGTTTCGCATTTAATTCCAGGATTTTGTTACCTTGATCTTTTAATTTATTTTTTAATATTAGAATTTCATGTTCAAGTTTGCCTTCTTTTGAGCATCATTCTAACAAGATTCTGTAATGTCCCCTTCTAGACACATGGTTAGTCCATCATGGGGTTCCCGTGGGCTAGCAGTTTGGTTAGGGAACTGTGGTTAGTTGGCTCTGGAGGTCCTTGTTAGTGAGGGAGTTATGGTTCGCATTCAGTAGATCCAGTTGGCACCCTCGTGGTTGGTTCAGTGGGCTCTTGGTCGTTACTATTTTTAGTAAGTTTGGGTACTGTGTCGGTTTGAGATTTTCAGAGTTGGATCAAATGTGTTTCGTCGAGACCTTTCCGGCGAGCTAAAAGATCAGTGATTTCCGACACCGTCTTCATACTTATTTTAAAGTCCGAAGATTTATTAATTTATATTAATATGGACTTTATTATATTTTGCGGGAAAAGTGAATTAATGGAAAATAAAGTCTTTTTACAAGTTGTGACCTTGGGCGCCCATCCCTAGGCAAGTAAAAAGTGTTTTTAAATGATAAAACTCCCTCTTGAATTCCAACACCATCTTGGAGGGGGATATAAGGTGTATTTGGAGCTCATTTTCATTCATGCTATGTTTGTAATATTTCTTGTGAAGAGCTCTGCTAAGGTTTCTGGAGTTGTGTATTGGAATGAGGCTTTTGGAGACGAAAACCTCCAACAGTGACGGTATCCCACAGATGTGAAAGACCACCCAACGGTGCCATGGAAGGTGGGTGCATTCAACATTCACAGGTGTGTTTCATTGGATTCCGGTGTTGAGGATTGAGAGGGTTTTGAGAGTTTTCATTGCATATTTCAGTCTATTCCTCACATACAGCCATAGAGAACTATTTATCAGCATTTGAGAGTGGGCTGTGATAATATTTGGGACGGCATTCACTTCAGCTGTTGGCCGTACCCTCTAGGCAGCCGTACCACCTTGGAGTGGGAGTTTGGAGGCGTTGAAGACAAGTTGCTGCCTCATAACCTAGTCGCCTAGTCTCCTATTGCAGTTGCAGCCTCATAATAGAGGCAGATCAGAGGATTCAAGACAGTTTGCTGTTGTTTTATGCTTCCAGCCAGGCCGTACCTGCACCAGCCTGGACGTGGGTCTTTTAGGGACCAACTATCTGTAAATTCAAATCGAACTTATAATCTCTGACTTGGATATTTTCTAAAAGTTGGATATTTATATAGCAAACTTAACTTATTACTTTCTTTTGTATTTCAGATGCAATTTCCACTTCTCATACACTTCCGATTTTTGTGTCGATCCATGGTATTGCAGGGCAAAGACATTGATATAAATATGTGAGTGACGGTAGGAGTCACATCTGTGATAGACGTGACTCCTCAAGGAGTCACGCCTATCACAGGTGTGACTTTGTCACCATTTGTATTGTAATCGGTTTCACCGATTTTAACAGTTACTAATCACCATTTAGAATGCAGAAGATGTTATGCTTTGGTAATATATCATTTGATCATGCTATATTGATATTTATCTTAACATACCTTATATATTAAGTATGAATATATAAGTAATATTTAATATTACTTATATATTCATATTTATTATTATGTTATCTGATCAAAGCTACAAACAACTCAACACTCCCTCTTAGCTCGGGAAGATAACAATATCACAATAATCTCTGTGAATATCAATTATCTGATCTATAATGAATTACTCAAAGTAATTTAATATCACATAACTCATGATATATAGTATCACCTATCTCGTGATACGTAGCATCACCTACCTCGTGATACTAAAGGATATACTATACTTGAGAACATTACATTCTCCTTATATATATCCCAGTTATGGTATGTGCACTGACATTAAGTCACATAATGTCTACAATAACTTAATCATGATAACTCCATGATTCATACCAATATCAAGTCACATGATATCAGTCTAATGAACATTATAAGATCGTCACCTTATAATGTTAGGTACAAGTGTAGATTATCCAAAAAATCGTCACCTTTTGGAAATAAACACAGAATGGGTAGGCCCATAATGTCATAGAGTCACACATATGACACAAGATGTTTACACATTAAACATCTTTAATATATTAGTACAAATCAATTAGAATTTTACATTTCAATCATACCAAGATTTTTCCTGAAGTATTCAACTTTCACCTTGAGGAGTGGTTTAGTAAGAATATCTGCAGTTTGATCTCCTGTACTGATATACTCCAACTGAATCACATTCCTTTCCACCATATCACGCACATAGTGATGAGGAATCTCAATATGTTTAGATCTATCATGGAATACTGGATTCACGGATAGCTTAATACAGCTTTGATTGTTGCAGTGGATGATAGTTGGTTTCAGAGGTTTACCAAATAATCCCACAAGCAGTTTTCTAAGCCATACTGCCTCTCTAGCAGCCATAGAAGCTGCAATATATTCAGCTTCTGTAGAACTCTGAGCAACTGAAAACTGTTTTCTGCTGATCCACGATATCATTGCTGACCCTAAACTGAAACAACATCCGAAGGTGCTCTTTCGGTCAGTTACACTTCTAGCCCAATCTGAATCTGTGAATCCATGTAGATCTAAGTCAACCTTTTCATATTTTAAGCCATAATTTAGAGTACCTTGAAGGTATCTCATTATATGTTTCACAGCCACAAAATGTATCTCTTTGGGCTCACACATAAACTGACTTAAGACATTTACAGCATAACAGATATCAGGTCTGGTATTGACCAAATACATCAAGGATCCAATTATCTGTCTGTACAGAATGGGATCTACCAACGGAGAATCTGCTACTGCTTCCTTCAATTTATGAAGATTTGTTTCCATGGGGGAAGACATAGGTCTACATTCCATCATACCAAACCTTTTTAATATATCAATTGTGTACTTCCCTTGGTTTAGAATAATACAGTCTGATTTCTGCCATACTTCCAGTCCAAGGAAGTAGTGTAATAGACCTAAGTCCTTCATGTCAAATTCTGAAGCTAGATCTTTCTTACACTGATCAATAAGGTGATTTTCTCCTGTAATCAATTGATCATCAACATATAATATCAATATTAACATATCACCTTTGCTTTGTTTGAAGTAGAGATTTGGATCTGCATCATTCTTTGAGAAGCCTAATCTCAAGAGATAACTGTCAATTCTTTCATACCAGGGTCTGGGAGCCTATTTAAGTCCATATAGAGCTTTCTTTAATTTACATACATGGGATCCTGCATTGTGAATCTCAAATCCTTCGGGTTGCTCTAAGTAAACCTCTTCGTCAATGGTTCCATTTAAGAAAGCAGTTTTTACATCCATTTGATGGACTTTCCACCCTTTGGCTGCTGCAATAGCTAGAACTGCCCTGACTGATGTATATCGAGCAACTGGAGCAAAGGTTTTGTCATAATCAATTCCTTCCTTTTGTGAAAATCCTCTGGCTACAAATCTTGCTTTGTATTTCCCTATACTGCCATCTGTAGCATGTTTGATTTTAAATAGTCATTTTGAAGAAACAACAGATTTCCCTTTTGGTCTAGGTACTATATCCCACACATCATTCTTCAGGATGGATTGATACTCCTCTGTCATGGCATCCTTCCATACTTGGTGCTTAAGAGCTTCTATAGCACTAGAAGGTTTTGATTTAATGAATTCACTCATTAAAGCTACATAACTAGAGAATCTCTTAGGTCTTGTGCTTTCCCTAAAAGTCCCTGATGGAGCGGCATAATTTTTAGCTTCTTCCATTGTTTTGGTGGCCCAGAGTGGTCTTTTCTTGGGATTTTCTAGTGATGTGATTTGTTCATGGTTTACCCCTTCCTCAGGATACTCCCTCTGAAACTCAGGTGTAGGATCCTCTTCTATGCTTGAGTTGGAAGTTTGAATTTCTAACTCAATATCATTTCTGGCTCTTTTGAAAGCTATTTCTTCCTCAAAAATCACATCTCTGCTTAGTTCAATCTGTCTTTGACCAGGTATATATATTCTATAAGCTTTTGATGTTTCACTATAGCCTACAAAGATGCCTTTTCTCCCAGAAGGTTCTAGCTTAGTTCTTTTCTCTTTGGGCACATGAATGTAAACAGGACAACCAAATATCCTTAAATGACTAATGTTTGGTTTGGTGCCAGTGAAGGCTTCTTCAGGAGTTTTGTCATCAATATGAGAGTGAGGACATCTATTCTGTATATAGACAGCAGTACTAGATGCTTCTGCCCAAAGTGAAGTGTCTATGTTCTGATCAAGTAACATAGCCCTAGCAGCTTCTACAATGGTTCTATTTTTTCTTTCTGCAACTCCATTTTGTTGAGGATTATAAGGTACAGTGAACTCCCTCTTAATCCCAGTGTTTTTACAAAAGTCTTTAAAAATGTCTGAAGTGTATTCATTCCCATTATCTGTTCTTATGGTTTTGATTTTTCTCCCGAAAGAGTTTTCAGTAATGGATTTGAATTCCTTAAATCTTTTAAGGATTTCCTGTGATTCTTTACATTTAAGAAAATAGATCCATGTCTTTCTGGAGAAGTCATCAATGAAGATTACATAGTATAGAAATCCACCTAAGGAGGGTACAAACATGGGTCCACATAAATCTGAGTGGACTAGTTCTAATACTTTATTTGTTTTGCTAGAACTATTTTGAAAGGACCCCTTTGTATTTTTCCCTAAGGCACACCCCTTGCATACCCCTAAATTACATTGTTTGAGTTTGGGTAACCCTGTAACTAGTCTTTCCATGGAAGATAGGGCACGGAAATTTAGGTGTCCTAGTCTTCTATGCCATATTTCATTAAAGTCTGCAATTTCATGAATTAGGGCTTGATTTGGTTCCGTACATAACTCGTACAAGTACCCTTGTCTATGACCTATGGTTTTGGCTTTCTTAATAGTAGAATTCTTTGGCCATGCCGATACTTTGCTATCCATAAAGGTCACCCTATATCCATTATCTTCAAGTGCAGATATGGAGACTAGGTTTCTTTTGATGCCTGGGACAAACAATACTCCAGTAAGTTGGATGGAGATGCCAGTCTTTAATTTGAGGGTGCATGTGCCAACACCCTTGACTGGATGTACAGAGTTATCTCCAATTGTTACTTCTTCGTCAGTCTCTTCTACCATGGTGTCTAGTAGTTCCCTGAGCCCTGTGATGTGTCTTGATGAACCCCTATCTATAACCCAGGTGTTGGATTTATTTGATACTTGGTTTGAAAGTGCAGAGTAGGATACATATTTCTCAGATTCATGCTCCTTTATTTTGGCATAAGATGCTTGTTGTTTGGTTCTGTCAGGATCTGATTGCATAGTGTCCATATTGGTCACATCTGAAACATTGGATGCAAGAAATGTCTTTCTTGAATGAACCTTTCCCGTGATAATTTTTCCTCTTCTTGAAGTGTTTCTTCTTCTCTTTCTTTTGAGAGTTTGTATTGAGAACATGAAGGTCTTCATCTATATTTTTTTTGTTTTGACCCTTTCTTTGTCTGTCTAGTTTCTTCTTGAAGACAGTCTGATCTTAGGCGGTCAAATTTTGGAAATTTGGACCTTGCACTAATGCCTTGAACAAATGTCTCCCAAGAATTTGGGAGACCATCTAGAGCAATAAGTGTTAGTTCCTTGCTTTCAATTTGGTACCCAAGTGTTGATAGTTGATCCCTTAGTGCAGATATTCTCATAAAGTATGCATTGATAGATTCTCCTTTGTTCATACTTATATGATTTATTTCTCTCTTTAGGGCTAAGGTTCTGCTGGAGTTATTAATTTCATAATTGCCTTCAAGTGACTTAAACATATGATATGCAGTCTCATGTTTTGTCAGAATCGGCACGATATGATCTCTAACTCCATCAACTATGATTTTCATGGCTTTGTCATTTCCTTCAATCCATGTTGTTTTATCAGGATCATTCTCTGGTTCCGTTTTGTTTTCTCTCACAAATGAATCAACTTTATTTTCTTTTAGTATCATCATAATTCTGAATTTCCATGATGAGAAGTTATTTCCTCCTTCCAATCTGTCTTCGAATCGGATTGTTGTTGTCATTTGAGAAATGAGATGTATTAAATCTGAATTTCTCAAGTTCGATTTTCTGCCTGGATTCTGCTTAACTTGGCTCTGATACCATGTAAATTCAAATCGAACTTATAATCTCTGACTTGGATATTTTCTGAAAGTTGGATATTTATATAGCAGACTTAACTTATTGCTTTCTTTTGTATTTCAGATGCAATTTCCACTTCTCATACACTTCCGATTTTTGTATCGATCCATGGTATTGCAAGGCAAAGACATTGATATAAATATGTGAGTGACGGTAGTGTTGTGACCAAATCACACATCACCCCATTGGACTGGGGACCCCCTCTCAGTTTGAAATCCAATACCTTGCATGAAGTTTGATGATGTCTTAGAGTTATTGCACAATGCAGTAGGTGGTGTTTGAGTCTCATTGAAGCCTATCTTTTGCACCTTGAAGTGATTTGAATGCCTAAGGAACGATGTAAAGCTAGTTTTCAACATCATAACATGACAAATTTGAGGTCTTTAGTGAAGGCGCCCATTATCTGTCAGGGGATCATTGGCCTTTAATGAAGTTAATTGCTCAGATGATCTGGAGTGCCCTAAGTCAGGAAGATAACGCCTTAAAGACAAAAGCGCCCTATGTAACCAATTTTAGCGCCCTGGGAAGGATAACGAGGAGTGGGCGCCTTGTTTGGGGCTGTAAACTTAATCTGGCGCCTTGAGTTGACTTTGGCACCTTACTTGACTGAATGTTTGGATGCCTTGCGGTCTTTTGAGCGCCTTGGTGTATTAGCGCCTTAAGGGACCACAATTGGCGCGCAAAGGTGAGAGAGCGCCTTGAGGATAGAACAGGTTTGAAATCTTAGTGATTAGGCACCTAAAAGGGTAGGCATGAACCAGGTTAATGAGAGGTGTTGAAGTGTAGGCACCCATTGCTATTGAAGTTGGCTCATTTTTGTGCCTAAACTGTCATTAAAGTTCTCAGAGCATACAAGTGGTAGCAAGTCAAAATGGATTGGTGATGAGAATTCTGAGATTTGGTGCCTAGGATCAAATGGACTCATTGAGCGCCTTTGTTGGAACTAGACTTCATCTCCACCTAGTTTGGCGCCTTAAGGTCATAGTGTTGGACTACTTCATTTTGTGTCTAGAGGAATGATGAGGAAAAATTCCTTAGGTTGGCGCCTTGTTCAATTGATTGAGATCCTAGAAGTAAACCTCAAGAGAGCGCCTTGGGAGTAGTTAGAAGTTTGCACTACTAGTTTTAGCGCCCTGGGAAGAAGAGAGCGCCTTGTGGATAAGATTGGAATCACACCAAGAGAGCGCCCTGAGTGAAATGTTAGATGGAGCGCCCTAACTCTAAAATTGCCCACTTGAGCGCCTTGGAGGTAGTAAGAATGTTTAAGCGCCTTGGAGTGAGTTTGAGCGCCTTTGGAGGAGGGTAAGTAGAATGTAGCACCTAGGTATTAGCGCCTTGAAGTATTTTGAGCGCCTTTAGGTGAGAAGGATTTGAATGTTCATCATCCTGCATTCGGTGGAGATCAGTGAGCGCCTAGAAGGAGAAGGCTAACTTGAGTCACAAAATAGAAAATTCAAAGCAATTCTATCCTAAGTGCCCTTGCACTTAGCTCCTCCATCTCAAGTTGGTCAATAATGGCGCCCAACTTATTCAATTTGCTTAAGTGATCAACAATTGGCGCCTAGTTGAAAGGACCTTCTGGAGGTGGAGAATGGCATTTTAGGGTTGTAAAGTGCATCTAGGCACCCACTTGTGTCCTAATTTTCTCTCTTTGGTGCCTTGATGTAGAACAGAGGAATGGAACAACAACTGGCGCCTAAAAGCATGAGAGAAATGGTTTGAATTGCCTATTTCGGCGCTTTTGAGAGGAGATTGAAGACGCGTCTCAAGATTGCCTTGAAAGGAGATAATATGAGGTTGATGTTGGTAAGTTTGGGCGCCCTCAGTTATATACACACTTTGGCGCCTAAGTGAGACGTGATCCTTGGGAGAGAGTTTAGGCGCCTTTGATAGAGAGCAATGATCTAAAGGAGCGCCTTGGGGTGAGTGAATGCCTAGAAAGATTAGTTGGTGCCTTTAGTGGAGGAGTCTTCATATGCTTTGAAGTTAACATAAGCGCCTTGAAGAGTAAAGGCCTTGGAATGAGTGCTTGGGTCAAGGGTTAAAACAATGAGATTGGGCGCTCATCTTAGGCAATCATACTCTTGATGCACAGTGAGTATAAGAATAGATGATGAAGCTTAATTCATGGATCAGAGTAGCAATCTCTCTTGAATTGAATGTGAAAAGACTTGAAGTTGAAGGGTGGATGTATTGTCTTTGCTTGATGACGTATTGAAAATGAAGTAGTGCCTCAAGATGATCTAAGGGTGTGGTCACACCTTCTTTGAATGACTTCTTGAAGAGACTTGAACATGATGCCACTGATCCCTTGAGATGACTTTTTGGCTTCACCAACACTCTTTCCTTTAATGGTGCAAGATGATAATGATGATAAGGTGTTATAAGTTTAGCGCCTTTAGGGAAGTGAAGTTAATAAGAGAATGCATTGATTCTAGCGCCCTTCATGGGAGACACCTTAATATGCGCCTTAAAGAGAAAGAATGCTCTCAGTTGATAATGATCTTTGGAGAATAGATGATGATAAAGTGTTAGGTATGTTAAGATAAGAACATGAGATGAAAGCATGACATATGGGCGCCCAAAAGTACTTGCGCTTCCACCTTGAGCGCCCTTGACATAAACTGTCATTTTGAGCGCCTTTCATACAAAGGTTTTGAATTTTTTGAAAATTGCAAAAAATAAAAATGGGCCGACCTCACCCAACCACCAACATTAAATAAAGATAAAAATCCCTATAAAACATGAGCGCTCCCTTCACAAAGTATAAAGTGGAGCGAATTTTCACAAGAGGAGGCAGCGAATTTCCTTAAGGGGGCAGCAATTTTTGTTTAGGAGGTAGCGAATTTTTCAAGAAGAATAAGAGCATCATCTGCATTTGACTGATTTTGCATTATTACTCCAGATTTCTGCCATTTCCTACTAATTTTTACTATTTTTTCCAGAAATCTGCACTGTTTCAAAGACAAAATTTGATACAAGGTACGTTTTGATCAGCTCTATTTCATAAAATTACCTTTTATTTGTTTAAATTTGCAGATTTATATCCAGAAATCAGGTTCTTTATTCATGAGACCTCTCGTAGATTGAGTAAAACTTGAAATTGAATAGGTGAAGTGTCCTTTAAAAGTTGATGAAGTGATCTAACATGATATCATTAATATAGAAGGCTTGTAAAATCTATTATTCCAACCTACTTATTCGAGTCTAGTCTTGTAGGTAAATGGGAATGACGGCTAAGGAGAGACAAGTCCTTATCAAGGTGGATGCTAAGTCCAACATACCAGAGTCCAAGCTAGAAACACAGTGGAAGGACGTCGGAGACACCAACATGGGACACGTCAACCTAGAGGAGGTGAAGGACTTCTTGCTCGCCATCACAAGGAACGAGGACATCAAGGCTATCGCAAAGAGCGGGATTGTACAAGCAGCTTGCTTTCCCCCTGCTTTGCCAAGCACTGAGTTAGTGTTGGAATGTGTTCAGCACTATGATAAAGAGAAAAGACAGATTGTGGCCAAGGATGGAACTGTTCTCGCCTATCTGCAAAGGGAAGCCATTCAGGAGATCTTCAACATACCATAAGGAAAAGGAGTATTCATATGCCCTACAACTGCTCAGATGACTTTCGAAGGTAACTCCAAGGTCTACATGCAAGAAATCAGGAAGAAGTGGATGACTGATTCATCGATGAAGATATACAACTCTGAAGATCCCAAGTATCACAAGGCTGACTTCAAGCAAGAGATAAGTTACCTGATCATGTTTTTGAATCGAGTAACAGGTAGGCCTCAATCCTCTACTTTTGAAGGATGGATGTATACTTACTTTGATCATATGTTTACAAAGAACAAGATGGTTGACTGGGCTGGCCTTATAAGCCACTGCCTAGATGAACAGTTTGAGAACTTTGATGAAACGAAGTCTTTCTTCATGACTTCATACCTTGTTTATATCCTAGCAAGAAATGTAGTCTATAAAGGATTAACAGCTAAGGGGCAAGTAGGTACAAAGCCTGGACAGATTCTCTCACATCAATGTTATCCTTAACTCCATTTGAAGAACATTAATCACTACATGAGGTTCAATGATGCTTTCGCCATGTTCATAGTGAGGAAGTTGAGAGGTGAACCGCTTAGGAGACTAACAGGTGCTGCTAGGAACTTCATCAAGCAATATGGAAGGTATTATATCCAGTATGACAAATTCACCTATATCAGGATTCAAGGTTTTACATCTTTTCCATATAGACTGCCTAGATATCCTTCAAACAGGATGGTGTTGCTAGAGGTTTCAAGACAGCTGTTAGAGTTTCATAAGATGCAGAAAGCGAGAAAGAAAGCAGGCGTTCAGTTTCCTCTTCAACTGGGAAGATATTACTCTTGTCCATCACTTCAGGCGGCCGAACATTCAGAAGTTAAGCTTCAGGCTTACCACCTACATCCACATGATTCAAGGAGAGAAAATTTTGATCCACATGGAGCCATCAAGCAGTCATATTCTTCTTATAGGCATAAAGAACAACTGGAAGATCACTGGGCCAATGTTATAGATGATGATGATATCAGAATGCAAAAATGTTCAAGGTTGAGGTGGGATCTAGTAAGAGCTACGAAGGTGCTAAGGATTCCTAATCAATTAGAAGGTGAAAGAGCTCTTCTTGGTGATGAATACAATAAGATCCGGAATCTGCCTTATGAAGTCAACTGGGTTGATAGAGAAAAGGTTGACGATGAAGGATTGATAAGGCCTATCATTGCTATCACTGAAGAGCAGATAAATAAACAAGTACAAGCCTTGCTTGATGAAGGAAAGAGACTCACCTATACTAAAATGGGGGAAATAGATCAGCAAGAACAACACAATGCACCTAGTAAAGATTCATGAAGCAGAGGAAGTGAAAGAGATTCAGGACAAGGAAAGAAAAGAAAACAGCTTGAAATTGCCCAAGGAGAATCCAGTAAAAAGAAGAAAAGGATAAGTATTGAAACTGCTTCTTCTAGACAGCCAGGTGATACTTCATTAAATCAAGATATAATGGTACCTGCTGAGAATGTAGTTCTAGGAGCTCCAATTGAAGAAGTACCTTCTAGTCCACATGACACTGAGATCATTGATGAAACTAATACCGAAGATAAGGATGAGGCTGAAGAAGAATCATTGCCTGCACAAGGAAGGCAGTTACAACAGCAGCAAAATCTTTCATCACTGCCGGAGTGGCTACAGGAAAGAATCAGAGAGAATTATGAAGTTGAGAAGTGTCCTCTTCCAGTTGATGAGTTACTTCTAGATATGTCAAAAGAGAAACCGAAGAAGGCAAATATTCTTTCAAAGATCACTAAAGATGAAACAGGAGTAAGGAAGGTGCATGTAGCAGTTCCAAGGCTTGAGAAAAATATAGAAGATGTAACACCTGATGATTATGACATCAATACAATCAATCTAGGTCCTTTAACTAGAATGCAAGTAGAAGAAGAGCTTCAGGATTCAATTGATAATGCTCGAGCTATTATAAGACAAGAGACAGAAGGAAGAATCAAAGCTGAGCAGAGATGTCAAGCCTTGGAGCGGTACATTCAACATTTAGTTCATCCTATTCATCAAAAGAAAAGAGTTGCTACACCTCCATCTCTCCTTCCTCCAGAAACAGTTGAACACCTAGAAGAGTTGAAGTCTTCATCTCATAGAATGAGGGACTGGATGAAAAGATCAAAGGAGGCTACATTTAGACATCTGGAAGATATCATGCAAGTATGTGATAAGATTACTGATCTTAAGGAAAGGGTACTTGCATTCATAATAGTTTGTGTTGAATTCAAAGACATCAAAGACCATTACTTGCCACATTTGAAGAGTTTGATGGAAACATCAGTTGATGAGTTGGTACATGCTGAAGTGATTGAAGAAGGTAAAACATATAACTTTTCTTCCTGGTATTATGGCTTTCGCATCAAAGGACAATTGTTGGATAAGATAGAAACAGATATGTCAAGAGTTAGAAGTGTACTTCAGAGGATTCAAGATGGAATACATGCCTCTTTGATGAAAATCTGTAATCCATTTGGGGAGATGACTCTTGATAACATGAAAGAACAACTTCAAACCTTCTATTTTCAAGAAAATGATGTTACAGATGAAAGACTTGATAGTATTTTTTCACTTGTTGTCCACCTTGGTGACAACAAAGCAAGGATAACAGATTGGGAAAAGACACTTGGTCTTTATTCAGATGATGTACTTGAAGCTGAAGGAACCATTCAGAATGCGCCAAGTGTACCTTTGGAGGAGGTCAAGCAAATAGTGTCCAGGTTCATTGAATGCCAAGCTTCTAGTGATGGATATTCACATGGGGATTCCTCATAAGCTAATGACATGTCATTCTTATCTTCTTGGGAGGCGTGCCTTTGTTCCTTTCTTCATAGCTTCCTTCATTTAATAAAGATAACCTCCTTCATTTAATAAAGTTAGTCTCTTTCATTTAATAAAGAAGAGTTTGTTACAACTACTTGTGATGTGGCTTGATCTGGTCCGCTGGCTTGGCCGATCGATCTTGACCCTTCATTCATTTTTGAGGTCTATAAAAGGGCTCTTGTTGCTCTCATTTGTATGGTTGAGAACTCTGAAATTGTTGCAAAAGGCTCTCTGAAATAATATAAGATTCATTGCTTTGGTGACTCTATATATGTTTCAAAGTGTTGCATGGTTTGGATTTTCAAGCGGATATTAAGTTAGATTAAGTTTTCTTTAAGTTTATGTTAGTTGATGGAAGGTTTCTTTATTGTTTCATGGTGAAATCTATAAGTTCATACCATTTGCAGTTTGTGGCTTGCAAATTGCAGTGCATGGTTAGTCTGAACAATATTCGAACTTCAATTTGATCTTTATGTTTGTTGAATCCCTCATGAGCATAATTGATTTAAACATCTTGTAAACCCTAGAAAATTGCATCAATCTTGTGTAGTTGTCTATCTTGGCGAAGCGAGATCTGGTTTGGTTTCACCTGAGCAGTGATCATCCTTACATCTAGGATTAGATTAGTATCACTAAACCTTGCATCTTTTGTCTTTTTTTTTTCATTCGGTTAGAATTAGAATCGAGAACATTAATTGCCAAATCATACGCCATAAGTTGTAGTACTTAGATTCTCCAGTGTTCGCCTTCATAATCATTGAATCAAACAGCTTATTTGAACAATTGCGTAAGTCCCTTTGTGTTTACCAGTAAAATCATACTTAGTCACTGAGTTGTCTCTTACAAAATCATCAGAAAGGAACCTTAGAGTCATCTTGTTTGATCACTTCGTTCAGCATTCGAGAGGCTTTGCTCAAGAGGGAGTCAGATACTTTGTATTTCACTCTAATTGTTGACTTGTCCAAAAACAATCATCAACAGGTAGGAGTCACATCTGTGATAGACGTGACTCCTCAAGGAGTCACACCTATCATAGGTGTGACTTTGTCACCGTTTGTACTGTAATCAGTTTCACCGATTTTAACAGTTACTAATCACCGTTTAGAATGCAGAAGATGTTTATGCTTTGGTAATATATCATTCGATCATGCTAGATTGATATTTATCTTAACATACCTTATATATTAAGTATGAATATATAAGTAATATTTAATATTACTTATATATTCATATTTATTATTATGTTATCTGATCGAAGCTACAAACAACTCAACACTATCTTTCATTACAGCCTCTTATTTGGCCATAGGGAGGCGTTGGAGGCTTATACCCTTGTTGATATCTATTGTATGAACATTCATTATCATTCGTGGAGGATTTACGGCATTTCTAGCTATACCCATTGCTGGTCCATTTCCGGCGAACATACCAAGTTGCATATTTTCATATGGGTATGTGATAGTAATTGTTTCTTGGCTATTTTACTATCTGGGTTGTCTGTCGTTTCTTCAGATTCATTGTATATTTTCTGGGTTTCTATTATATGCAATATATTGTGTGCTCCGGCACTACATCTGCAGGAAAACATAAAACCCCCTTCTGCATCTTCTGTCTATCTGAAAGAACACAAAAATAATAATAAAAATCACATAATAAAGATTCAAAATAAACCAACAGGTACGGCACATTACAGATTCTCTCTAGTTGATTCCATGATATTTTAGATTAAATTTTAAAATGAATGCTACACCATCAAACGCGGACCTCGTCTTTTAAATAAAAAATATTTAAGTTGGAAAAGGTACTTTTTGTTTCAATAATTTCCACCAAGCTTCACCATCTTTTCCCTTACAAGCATGTCAAGGGGTCAACCATATCAGAGAAGATCATTTCAATAGAGTCAACTTCTAACCAAAAAAATTGACAGTGTATTTATTAGAGGATTTATATCAATTTCACTGTTGTTTTCAACTTTTAACTGCCCTTATTATTTAGTTACTTAAAAAATATTTTTTTATAAAACATTTTTTTAATTTATATTTAATTTTTGAAGTTCTCTAACTTTTACTATTTTAATATGTAATTAATTAAAATAACTAAATTATTATTTAAGAAGAGTCACCTTCCTAATAAATGGTTATATCTCTTGACTTAAACCCCTTACAAGTTATTAATGAATAATATATAAACACTCACCTTCCTTTTCATTTTCTAGTTTTCCTTTTCTTTCCTTGTCAAAAAGCCTTTTTTGTCCACTGGCTTGGGCAAATAATTCTTTTTCTAATGGGCTCTAATTTGGCCACACGCCAAAAGAATACTTTTTCTGGTCACCACCAACAAATTAAATAGAACCACAGGCCCAATCAACAAGGGCAAAAAGAGTGCTAATTAGCTCTGATACCACATGTAGTATACCCACTAGGTTCACCTAGTAAATATAGAATATATTTACATATTGAAATATAAAATAAAATGTATAGTCCAATAGGTTCAAATGAATGAATGTGTGATAAGTTACTTATATGTGTGGATCAAGGGGCACGTTTGCTAGTACATGTCACATCAAGGTGATAGGTTGCATCTCTTGGTAGTGGCTTAATCAGGTATATAACATACTCTGGTACTTCTTTACTAAGTACTGGCCAAATACATCCTGAACCTTGCAAGAACAACCCAAGCCATTACTCCACTAATCAATAAGAAGCCAAAACCACTCAAAATCCCATCCTTAACATACCCACTACTCAAATGATCAAGATTAATGTTGCACTGGTCAAGGCTATTAAAGGTTTAGATAGCAGAGTTGGATTACTTGCCAACAAATTTAGTGATCTCAGTACCTTCATTCCAGTAGGCTGCATATTCAAACTCACCAATTTGGCTACTCAGTACAAGGAATGGATTGAAAAACTCACTCAGAACAACAAATACCAACAGCACTTGTTGTTCACCCTGTAGAAAATCTTGCTTTATGATCCTATCAGAAAGCTTACTTATGAAGCCATCCACAAGAGTGTGCTTTCTCATAAGAGGACCAAATGAAAATCCTCTTATTTGGCTAGTTGCAGCAGTGATGATGCACAATTTACTAAACGGATTTCAAATCTGAAGCTTCATTTACCACTATTGCAATGCTCCTGCTGCTGGCACTTGAAGGCCCAATGATCACAGCCCCTTTGGAGCTCGTGCCACTTCAGGAGATCAAAATCATGTATAATTGAACAGTGAAAAGTTTAATAGTTTTTTTTCCCACTACTTCAATATTTTCACAAAGCAATAGAGTTTCAGCTGATATGGTAAGCATGGCCTCTGATGTAAAGCTTTGTAGTCTCTTCTTTAGCTCAACCCCTCAATAGTGGGCTGGTTCTAGTTGCAACAGCATTTTGTATATCTTATTCTTAATTACTTACAAACTATGTTACAAGGTTCATGTTCGTGTTTGAGTTTGACAAGGATAAAATTCAGATTAAGTTCAGCAACAATAAAGTTTGAAAAAAAAAGCACATGATTATATTCACCTAATATAAAATTTTATTAAAAAAAAAGTAAAACAATAAAATAAAATTATATTATATTAAATTTTAATTTAATATAATATAATTTTATTTTAAAATATTAAAATAAAAATAAGTTTAAAATTTAATTTAAGTATTTGAAATATGTTAAAACTTTATATATTAATTATTAAATAGATTAATAATTAAAACTAGAAGTCTAGATTAATTTTTATATATTGAAAAACATTAAATTTTAATACATTAAATGTTAATATAATAATATATAAAAATGTTTACTATTAAAATAAATATATTAAATTTTATAAAAAGACAATAAATAAAAAATAAAACCTAAACAATCAGAGAAGATGGTAGAAGACTCAAAAGAGAACAACAGAGAAGAATGCAAAGGAAATGCACGGCCTACTTCCGTCTCTCACAACTGCCTATTGCGTAGCAGTTGCTACCCATGGAAATCAATTACATCCCAATGTGGAAGAAAAGATTGTTGATCTAGTTGATCTACGAATAGAGTCTCAGCTGGGCCAGTAATTCCTGATATATCGATCTGTGATCTCAAAACCAGTGTAAACAAAAGAGCGAGTCCGTTTTGAATCCTTCCGAATAATGGCAAGGTTGATGCCCTACTCTTCTATAATGAGGGCACAGGCACAGGAACTATTCCAGCACTCTCTACAAACAACAGACCTGACTCCCCACCCCCTCTATTGCATAGTCATGACTCGTCTGACGTCTCCAACAGTTGCCTCCCACAGCTCAATATACAGCTGCCTTCAATGCTCTGCAACAAGTCTTTTCCTAGGCCGCCACCATAATGTGAACAAATAGTCTAACTCTGCAACTCGCACGACAAAGAATCCGAAAAACCCTAATAAAAATGCTTTTTAAAAATATGTTTTGATTAAAAAAAAGCCCCAGCCATTTTTTCTGTATGAATTTTAGGGCAAATTCTAACAATTTTTTTCAAGTATTTTTAGAGTTACCAAATGGCAAATATCGAACTTCAAGGATGAAATTCGGTAAACCCTATTACATAGTTTACAAATGTCCTGCTCCTTAATTGTCTCTTTCTGAGTCCCAAGCTTCTCTACCAGCCCCTGGTTTTGTCTCGCACAGGTGGTTTTATATATATATATAACCTTCTATCAGAAAAAATAGATGAGACCAGGCAAGGATAGAATTGGAATCCAAAAGCACTAATGGCAGGGCAAGAGAATATATCATCGAAGTAAGCACACGAGAGAAATTCCTTTTAAGGTATTATCTTCCACTTGTGACTTTTAGCATTTTTCTATATAAATATCTTGGCACAGGATGTATGTCACAGGAACAGATATTTGTAATGTTTCTAAACCAAACATGAACATCTTTAGTGTGCAAATATTTCAAGCAAATGAACTTCAACTTGACTACAAAGAAATACTTGTAACCATCATCTAGCTGCTTCTGTTCATTTAATTCCAATACATGCAATGATCATCATGTTCAATCAAAAATGCAACACATAGATACATTAACGATTCATTAGATTTAATATAAATGAAATTTATGACCACTTCACATGTTGAAATTGATTCCCAGAAGTAAATTCAGATGGTCATAATCGTGTTCCGCCAGATAACAGAGAATCCACATCATGACACACTGAACCTTAAGGTTGATCTTGTAATAGGAGGGAGTTGTCAAGAAGCAGTTCACCTATTATCTAGGGGAAAACCCAAACAACGCACTTGCAACTTCACAATTTTAATGAAACTGATACTCGCTATCCTGTAATAGCAATGATTGCATATGCAAATACCATCCAGAAAACTACGCAAAAAATCAGTAACATACTGAAAAGAGAAATTACTTGCAGTCCAGAGTAGCTCAGAGATGATGATAAACAGAATACTTATGATATATGACTAGACTGACCACCCTTTTTTCCTGCTTTCTTGCCCGGTTCATGTCATACATCTAAATTGTCATTCCCATGATGAACAAAGGTTTCAAGATGGTATCATCATTCATAAATACCGATAAATTAATTATCAGCAAGAGCGGATAGGAAGCAAATAGTGAGAGTCTTATATTTAGATGGTTTATGCATGATTTTAGAGGGGAAATTTAACTGTGCTGCAAGCAGTACCATTCTAATAACTTCATTTGTGAACTGTTTTATGGCGAAACACTTTCAGAGATTAAAGCATACCAATGAAATATCTATCCAGACATCTGAAAAGCGAGGTTCAAACTGAACAAGAGGAATGCTTATGCCCCTACCTCTGCAGTACTATGTCCAAAGAAAAGGACCAAATAAAGTGTATCAAAGATCACAGATGAATCAATAAGACGATAATTGTATAGCTCTCCCAAAAAGCGCATATGTGCTATGCGCCGCTGCTGCATTCCATAATCATTCAACTCCAGTCCAAGCCTGATCTCCTCTAGAACCTGCAATAGTAAACCAGTTAACATCCTGAGGTCAACATGAAACGTGTTTTTACAATCTTTAAGCACAGTCTAAACCAGTAATTGTCTTTTGCACATTTTAACTGGAATTACAAGCTATGTTCCTTTAAGATTATCCTTCCCATTATCAATGGTGGATCACAGTATCTACAATAGAATTATATAGCATAAGACTGGTGATCCATAGCATAGAGGCCAAACTATTTTGTCCAAAACATCTTATTACTAGAGTGCCACCTAAATCAGAAATTTATTAGGATCACAAAGCAATGAGAAAAATAGAATAACATCAAGACACAACAAAAAGGCTAACAGCAGTAAAAGGAAGACTAGATTTTTTTTTAAAAAGCTTTTGCAGGTATCTCAAAATAGAAGTCAGCAGCAAAATGAGGACAAGATAAATAAAAAACTTTTGCAGGCATCTCACATTTCATAATAGATTCATTAAAGTAAGAAATACCATATAAACTATGGGAGGGAAGCCAACCCAAATTATATAAGTAATTTAGGCCCAGCTTGAAAACAGGTATTGATAAGCATGCAAAATTGCCAAATGGCAAAATATTTTACCTAAGGAATGGTAAATAACATCATACGGTTAGTATATAGGAAAATGTCCACTTTTGGGTTTAAGTTTAATAAGCCAAGTACATCTTGAATTGATATTTATCAAATTCTTCCACAGGTAGTTGTGCTTAAATTTTGCTGTCAAATC
This sequence comes from Cunninghamia lanceolata, assembly GCA_027924645.1. NCBI lineage: Eukaryota > Viridiplantae > Streptophyta > Pinopsida > Cupressales > Cupressaceae > Cunninghamia > Cunninghamia lanceolata. Next base: position 4,305,033 of record BSBN01000236.1, read on the forward strand.
AGTTACTTCCAATTTAACGGGGACTAAAATCAGTGTTTCTCCAAGTTTCCAGAACGGGTGGGGCTATATATATATATATATATATATATATATATATATATATATATATATATATATATATATAATTGTGTTAATATATTAATATAAATAATAAATTAATAATATTATAAATTTAAATTTGTGCAACTTTAGGGAATGCCAAGGAATGACATTCACTAAAGTTGCACAAATCTCCAAACGTTTAAGGTGCAGATTCAATCCAGAGAGCATGGATTGCATTGGTGAAGTTCAATTTAACGATGAAGGCATTGGTGAAGTGCCTCGTCAATCGGTAAAGCACATAAAGCATCATTACTCAACCAATTTCTTGGTCGAGGGAAATCCTCAGATGGCATGGCACGGCATCACTATTGGACCGATCCTTGGAGCTTGCAATGCATGTAGACTATTCCATACAATATATTTTGAGAAAATATTAATTCAAAATGCCCTTGAACAACATTCCTCCCGTTGCATGCCCTAATGATTGTAAATCTGCTAAAATCGCTTCTTTGATTGTTGATTTTAATTTTTTTTGGGAGATCACGGGGAACGGTTAGGTGTCCCCAAGACATCTATATGTTCCCAAATAGATGGGCATCCCCCTAGGTGGATTTGTCAATGCCTAAAAATTGAGGGTTTTCGTCCTCACCTCTGGGAAAGAAACTCAAGAGGCTTTTCCTCCTCCTAGATCACAAATTGTTGCAAAGGGTTTTCGTCCTTGGATGCCCTAGATTGAACAAACTGCTCAAATCTGAAAATTGGATGCAAAAAGGATAACTTGAATGATGGTGAAATCAAGATAGCTGTTAAAATAATATTTAGTTATATTTAATGGTCAATATTGTATTCTATTAGATAGTTTCTAATTATGTTTTAGTTTAGAGTGTTTCTATTTCTTTTTCTTTATTAGTTGTAGTTTCCTTTATGGAACTCCTGTATTCTTTATAGAAACATCTCTTTGTAACTCTATTTGAGAGCATTGCTCTTTTGTAAATAATATATCATTCTGATTTATTTCATTACAGGTGCCTCCTTGATATAACTTCTCGAATTGGCCCCTTGAGTCCTAAATTACCCTCCAAGTATTTAAAAATACTTTATAATTTTATTTTATTTTATTTTATTTTTATTTTAAGTATTTAAAAATACTTTTTTTTATCAGTTAATTTTGACCATTTTTGCGGGTCACTCCCATAATAAATTTGGAACCAAAAAAAAAAAAAGAATCAAAGCTACTCCATTGGAGGGCCATCAATCAAAAACTCTCATTATGAGAGAATTCTATTAATTATGTTATGTTACATATAAGAGTCTCCTATTCATTCTATTGCCATTAACACTATATATATATACTATGTTGCATAACAGTATGAACAACATTAGATTATTTGTCACCCAGACTCTCCTGAGCTGGTTCGTCCTCCATCTCTCTCGGCTCTGTCTCCATGCCCAAGTTGAATTTTGTGTGCCAATCCACTCATTGGTTGTCTACCACCCTTGCAAGCATTTTTAGGAAATCCACCCCCCATCGGGCTTTGTCCCTCCACTCGGCAACATTCTTCCCAACAGCTTCAACGATGAATGGCACTCAAGGGCCATTTTATGGCAAAAGCATAGCTCGCCAATCCCCTCGATTTGGCCTAAAGCCGAGGCCCGACACTACATTTTCCAGAACCTCTTCCAGCCCGGGCCTTCATTGTGACTTAATGGTAGTCCTTGCCATAGGAGCAAAAAACTTTTGGGGAAAAAATCGGATTATAAAAAAATTAGAAAATAATATATCTTAATATTAATATATATAATATTAAAAATATTAATATTAGTATTACTATATATAATATTATAATATATTCAATATTAATATTAATATAATATATATAATATATATTCAGTCTATTCATAATATATATAAAATATTCATAATATATATATTAATATTAACATAGATAATATATTAATATAAAATATAGATTAATGATATAAATATTATAATAGAATAACAAATACAAATAATATATTATATATTAATAATATTAATATTATAATATAAAACTATTAATAATATTTATAATATATAATTATATTTATAATAAATATTAATAATATAATATATAATATTATATATATATAGATTAATGACATTATATTATAATATTATAAATATTATATAAATATCATAATTTAGAATAATAAATACTAATAATATATCATATATTTAATATTAATAATATTATATTTAGTATTAATAATAGCCTCATAATATATCATATTTAATATTAATAATATTATATTTAATATTAATAATAGCCAATACGGTTTTATATGTAAGCATTATAGTGCTCTGAAAATTGTCTCACGCCATAAAAAAATTCACACCAGAAAATTTTCTAAACTCGTCAGTTGCATTACTTTTTTAGCAGGGGAAACGAAATATTGAAAACCCGACGCTCGGAAACCCTAGGGAAATGAAAAAATCCCAGTAGATTAAACGTATATGTAATTAATGCAGGAAACCCTTATATAAATCGCAATTTTTAAATCGGCAAACTGGGCGATCAGTGATTTTTTGGCGATTTCTACTTCTATGGTCCTTGCAACTGCTCTGACCACAACTTTCTCTTCCCCCAAGTCCAACATTACTCTCACCAACAAGAATGAGATGTCACAATTGAATCTGTAATGGTGGCAAGTCACCATGAAAACATCACCCAACGCCAATTTGATGGCATGGAGCACAAAGGGGGAGGTGGAAGTAAACACCTTTCTAAGCCTTCAATCCGAAATTTCCCTTATGAAAGCCACCTGTTGTTTCACCGCCCTAAGCCTCGCTATGGATTCCATTGATATTGCAAAAACAATAGCAAGAAATATGCTTGGAGCTTCAACAAAAACAATGAAAAGTCAGGAGATGAAAGATAGCCAAATGCCATCTGGTGCATTTATTTCTCTCCCTCCCATTAGACATCTTACACGGGCTGGAGTCCTTCCAACATTGAATCATAATTGCTTTGCTGCGTGCAAGAATGATCATTCAGCAAGGCCCAAGTCGAGTTATTATCCTTCACCTTAAGCCGAAGCTCTTCGAAGTAGTCCATGTGCATATTGATTGCCAAGTTGGCGAGAGCATCGGCATCCTTATTTGCTTCTCTACATGTATGATTTATGCTATAGTCGCCCAACTTTGTTAATGCCTCCCATACTAGTAGGAATATATTATGAATTCTCCAACTAGGGGTATTATGCTTCCTTAGTGCATTGATAATGACTTGAGAGTCCCTTTCAATCTGAATGTTCTCCAAGCCAAGTTTGATGCATGTTTGAAGGCCCAGAAGTAGTGCTTGTGCATCAGCTTCATTGTTCAAACCCACCTGTAATTTTTTTGCAGAAGTTGCAATCGTATCTCCTCTATGGTCCCGGATGATGCTCCCTACTCCTGAGACTCCAAAGTTACCCCTAGAGGCCCCATCAAAATTCAATTTGACCCACCCAGGTGTTGAAGGGAACCATCTAGCTTCTGTTCTTGAATTTGGAACTCGCTGTAAGCTCTGCTTCCCATAAACGGGAGTATTTAAAAATATTTTATTTTAATACTAGTGTTTAAAAAACAACTCTTATTTTAATTATAATAATATTATTAAGTTGCCCTTCAAATTAAAAATTATTGGGCCCAACTTAAATAATATTATTAATTATTTCAATCCCAAAAAGGGGACATAATAGTCCGCCCTTCCTAGAATTGCTTGCCCACAAGCAATTGCAAACCTAGATGATGAATCATGCTTGAATGTCCATAGAGTTTGGGTCCTACACCTGTCAAATGAAACAACTTTTGTCAAAAAGCACCTAACATACTTGGATGCTCAAATATCATCATGCCAACACTATGAATCATGTTATGCAAATCATGCACTGTAATAACCTCAAACAATTTGACCTCAATGAGATGTGCATGACTCCCAACAACATAAGTACAAACCTCTAGGATTATACTTCCCCACCTTTGACTTGGATCAAGCAATGTTAGCAACCAACTCACAACATGCTCTTCTTTGACATGATGATGAATTATGCTTTATTCTACCTGTTGGAGGATATCTTCAAGCTCCCACAAGACCAAAGGTTGTCCTATGAATTTGCCACCACATTTTTGCTACACCACTCTGATCTCAAAATGAGCATGATGATGATTCTCTTGAGTTCCAATGGATTCTACCACTATATTGTAGGCTGAAACCCTCGTGAATTTGGACCAATCAGCTCGCAAACAAGTTGGAACGAAGTTGCAACAGCCAAAATTCATTCCAAACCTCACCCAAAACAGCAGTGCAGTAGTTGGAACAATTATTTTCTACAGCTCCAATGGCTGGAAACCTTCACAAACAGCGTGATATATGAAAAATTTCCAAAATCTGCAAACTAGTAGCTGAATATGACTGATAACAGCAGTTCAAAATCAAAAACCCTAAAAATCAGTAGTATAAAAATGGTACAACAGCTGCAATACTAAAAATCCCTTGCAAAAATTGGCAAAAAGAAGCTGGAAATAACCATACAATGACTGAAAATATTCCAACAGCAACATCAAACTGAAAATCACCCAATCTTATGACTGAATAGACATGTATGGCTGCAAATGGAGTATGAAGGCTGGAAATGATGAGGGCAGCAGCCTCAAAGCTGAGATTTGTGACGTCAATGGTCCTTGTCATGTTTTCTTTGCAAAATATTTGCAATATGCCATCACTCATCCTCTCCATCATGCCCTTTTTGTATTCTTTTGCAAACATATCTAAGTGTGAAACCTCTTCACCAAGCTTATGAACATCCTTTTGATGCCCCTCAATGGTGCCAATTACTCCCTCACTGGGCATGATGTCTCCAACATATATTTTTCCTATCTCTTAATGAAATTCTCTATTCAATTGCCAAACATCAAACACCATACTATGTTGATCCAAAATAAATCGAATATCATCACAAAAAAGCATCTCACCTATGGATGAAGTTGTGGTTGTTATCAATTGATGTTCCATCCTTGTGGCCATGACGACTCTTGGAGCTCCATCCTTAATACCATGAAGCACTTCCTCCCCTTGCAATTTGAATTTCAAACTCCATAGTTTGATAGTTTAAGGTGAATTCCGCAAGAGAATAAAGCCACTGTACACCCAAAACCATGTTAGTCTCACCCAATCCAACAACATAGAAATCATCACTCATCTTATGTTCTCCCAATGTGATGTCAAGCTGATGTATCTTTTTAGTGCAAGGAATAGTGAAGTCTACAACTATGACATTGAATCCTTTGAAATCTTTTGTGTCTAATCCTCTCCTGGATACCAAGTCCTCATCTATAAAGCTATGGGTGGCTCCACTATCAATCAATACTATAATCCTTTGCCCATGCAAAACCCCACAAACTCTAAATAGATGATACTTAGGTGCACCTAAAAGTGAAGCAAGGGCACCTCCTGAATCTCTCCCTCTTCAACCTCTAGTTTTGGCTCCTTTTTTTTCTCTCTTCATCCAGGAGTACCTCTATGTAATGTACATGTCCACGACCAAGGCATCAATGACCCAATCCCCATGGATCCCTACAAATAAAGCACGCTTTATTCCTCCTAAGCTCATTCTTTGTGGCTTCTTCTTTTATGATAATCTTTGGCATGTTTTAAGGAGGGAAATCCTTCTGTAATGGCTTCTTTTGCAGTGCTAGAGGTGGTACCTTCTTAGACATCAAACACTCCAAAGTTAGGGCTTTCCTAATCGCATCTAATAATGATGGTGGATCAAAGGCCTTAACTAAAACCTTGAGAGGCCCGGTTAGACCCTCCCCAAATAGCACAATGAGCCTCTTCTCAATCACATCGGGTACTGTTGTGACCTAATCACACATTGCCCCATTGCAAATGGGGACCCCCCTTTTTTTTTAGCTCTAATGCTTTGCATGAAGTTTTGGTAACGTCTTAGGTTGGTTGCATGATGAAGTCAATGGTTGTTTGAGTTCTTTGTCTAGTTCTATTCAAGAGTCATTTGCTTTCCTTCTGAGACCAATCCTGATGTATGTTTGAGATCCTGAAAAATGACTAAGTCTGGTATCCTGATATCCTGAAAATCCTGAAAAATTGACTAAGTCTGAAATCTGGTGGATCCTCCAAATTCTAGATTCTACATGTCAAATCTGGTGGATTCAAGACCTATCTCAAACACCCTGAAAGGTATATTGAAAAATATTTAAAGTAAATATATTTTTCAATAGACCTTATCCTGAGAAAGTTGAAAAAATGACTAAGTACTCCAGAGCGCAAAATCTTGATCCAGTGCGCCAAGACATGAGGAGGGTGCAAAATCTTGATGAAATGCGCCACTTTCAACCAGAGATCAAAATGTGGATCCAATGCACCTCAACCAATGTGCCACTCCCATATGAGGTTGGATTTGAGTTTTCAAGAGCCCTTTCATGCGAACAACCAAACATTGATCTAATGCGCCAACTTGAGGGAGTCAAACTGCAAGTTTCATGAGTTCATTTCTAGAGGATTCAAGATCCTCAACCAATGCCCCTTATCTGTTGCGCCCATTTCAAGAAGATTTCAAGTTCCCTAAGCAATGCGCCATATACATAAAGGAGAAATGAAGGTTTCAATGAATGTCAAGAGGATTCAATATGCCCAACTCTTGCGCCTAAACCAATGCGACCACTTTGGGGTAAAGATAAATGCAAGTTTTATACAAGTTTTAAGGCCTTTTAAGAAGCATTCAACAAGTGGATCTCTTGCGCCCCCACCATTGCGCCAATTTTGAGAAGGGAAAGCAAAGTCTTGAATGTCATTTCCAGAGGATTCAAAATCCTTATCTATTGCGCCCTATCCCATGCGCCAATTTGCATGAATTCTAATGAAGTTTAGACAAGAACAAAGAGATCCAAACCCCCATCTAAAGCGCTTGATCCAATGCACCACCTTAGTGAATGTTAAAGGGAGATTGAAATTGCCATCTGCTGCGCCAAGAGTGAGAAGATTCAAAATGTCTATCTGCTGCGCCAAACCTTTAAAGACAAGTTTCAAGAAAAGACTAAAATTCTGATCTAATGCGCCATGGAGAAGAGAGGTTTGTCTTGAAGTTGCAAGATTAAGAAGCAATCAAAACATGCAACTAATGCAACCCATCCATTGCGCCATCTTTAAAAGGGGTTTAAGTTCAAGTTTTGGCACATTTCAAGAAGATCCAACATGCTGATCTGCTGCGCCTCAACCAAATGTGCCCTCATCTAGGAATCAGCAATAAGTTTTAAGATGCAAATTTAAGAGAAGTCCAAGATCCTTATCCAATGCACTTGAAGGAAGTGGTATAGATTGCAAATTTTAGACAAATTTCAAGAAGATTCAAAATGCTTATCTGCTGCGCCTAGATCAAGAAGGCTGATGTAGTTTACATAAGATGAAACTTCAAACAAAGATCAAGTTCCTCATCCATTGCGCCTGATCTGATGCACCTTGGGTGGAATGTTTATCAAGTGCATCCTTCAAGTAAAAGACAAAGTGGTAAGCCTAGGCGCCATTTCAAGATGATAGGAGTTTCAAGTTTCAAGTGATTGATCAACCAGAAATTAAAATCCTCAACCAGTGCGCCACAATTAGAGGAGGATGATTGCAAGAGCATCTATGCAAAGATCAAGTTCCTCATCCATTGCGCCACATGTGATGCGCCATCATCAAGGGAAGGGTAACTATATTTTGAAGTGAAGTTTCAATGAAGAGACCAAATTCTTATCTATTGCGCCAAGAAGGAGGAGTTCAAGAGTTTAAAGGAAGATTCAAAACCTCCATCCAATGCGCTACTTTCAATGTGATGCTTGGTTTGAATGTTATGATTGCTTTCATGTTTTGATCTTCTCTAAAGCTTAAGCAAATGATTCTTATGTGTTATGAAATTATGTTATAAAGTCAAAGGATTGATTTTATTTCTTTGTTTGTTTTGCAGGAACAAGGAGCTTGGATTAAGTTAAGAAGTCATCCTAGGAGCTAAGTGACTAGAGTCATCTTTAAGCTAGGAATGAAGTCAAGAGGAAGTCGCTGCGAAGAGACACCATGTAGCTGTTCTCAGAGGTCACTTCAAGATCATCATGCAAGTATTCTTTATCAATGTCATCTACAGAAGACATTTCATCCAGCTAGCTTCAAGACTCTTCAATCTTCAAGTCTCCAAGAGTCTCCTACTTCATGTTATCAATGGAACATCATCATCTACTCTATATCAGAAAGGAAGCATCATCATCATCTACTACATTACTCTTCAAGAAGAAGATGCATCCAAAGAAGATCATCATATATCCTACAAGAAGAGAAAGAATCATAGTGTTAGTCAAATGAAGCAACATGTACTCATCCAGTTTACAAGAAGATGAACAAGGCAAGATCAACACATTCCCAGACATACAAGTGTTCAAGTTAAAGCAATCACATTGAAGACATCACAAGATGATGCAGTTTGGGAATAAGCTAAGGTGGCATCTACGTGGCAGATACTCATCATCAAACCAATCATATTTCGCCACATCTACAATAAGCAAGAAGACAAAAAGGACGCTTATGTGGAAGATGCTCCAAAAAATTCCATATTATCATTATCTTCTTGGAAATTGTGCCTTCATGCCTCTCTCATGTACTAAAAATAGCAATTTGTTGTAACTACCTGCCTTGTTTGCACAATCTAGTCCATTGGCTTTGCCAATCAATACAAGCCATTCATTGTAATCTTGGACCTCTATATAAAGGCCTTGTTGCCTCATTTGTAAAATACAGAAGATAGATTAGATATAGATCATTAGATAATAATTTGTAGGAGTAGAGTAGAATAGAAGAGACTCGAGAAATTTTTTAAAAGGACTTGAAGTTGTTGTAAATATTTTTCAAGATTAATACAAAGACATTGGAGCTTATTTGGTGTTCAAGTGTTGTCTTGTGAAATGACATGGTTTCTTGTACTTTGATGAAGTGGAGAGATGTTTCAAGTAGATTAGGAGTAGATTAGAAGCTCTTTGTTGTAATGCATGTATGTATTGGATATTTGATCAACTCCTAGCTCATGCTTTTAACATTCATCATCGGTGAAACGTTGTGTAAAGCTAGTCTGAGCCTTATCATTTGCTTAAGTTCGATTATGGATATTTGTTTGAGCTGCGCCATCCGATGGGTGCTTATATGAGCCTTCATGATTTGAAAACCATTTGTTTACCTTAGGAGATTGCACCAACTCCATGTAGTTGTAGGCATCCTTGGCGAAGTGGAGTTAGGTTTATCAAGGAGTTTGTCTATTCACGCATCATCATTTACTTCATTGACCTTAGATTAGCCTTTCTGAACCCTTATCTTTTGCTTTTCTTTGTTATTGATACATCATCCACACTAAAAGGAGAAATAAGCTAAGGAAGTATGAAGAAGTCTAACGTAAGTCCATTTGTGATTATCAGCAAGATCACATGTAATTACTAAGTTTATCCACCATAAGTTATAAGAAAGAAAGGAACCTTGGAGTTACTTCATCGGATCACACAATTTAGCCTTTGAAGAGCTTTATTCAAGAGAGAGTTGGATACTCAATATTTTACTCTATTGTTGACTTGTTTAAAACAATCATCAACAAGTACCATCACCAATAACCTCCAAAATTCCACCACATGTTGCTCCATTGTCCCCTCTTTCCTCAATTGTGTTAGCTCCCTGAAATGAACCTCTAGATTCTTTGTCAAACCTCTCTATCAACCTTTGACTAAATTCTTCTAAGGTAGTGATGGAGCTATGCCCTTGTGTAACCATGCCATGATACCACCAATCATGGGCCACACCCTCCAAATTCAAGGTAGCAAACTTGGCTTCTTCCTCCTCATAAATAGGGTTCAATGAAAAATATGTATCCAACTTCTGCAAACATGCCCTAGCTGAACACTTGTTTGATCCATCATATGTAGGTATGGTGATCTTACCCAATCGATGTTGTATATGTTTTCGGGCCTGCTCATGATAATATCTCCTTCCTCTTCTATGCCCATTCCTTGTTTTCATCTAATAGTACTCAATGAAAGACATATCACTACGGATTGTTGGATTTAAGGCATTGTACTCTACATGATACCTTGCCATTTCATCTTTTGGGTGAAGTAGTAAATGTTGCTCCTCAAATGGGTCCTCCTCTTCTCTTCGCAAAAATGTAGCCCGAAAAGTCTTCGGAGGAGGGTTGATTGAAACCCTATCATTGGTTGAATTGCTCCCTTCTACCATATTCTGATTTGGTCTAGAGGCATTCCATTGATGCTTAATTTCCCTCAATATCCGAGCTATTTTTGCCATAGACTCTCTCATGGAGTACTGAAACTCTCTAGCCAACTCCCTATTTTCATGGCTAATGATATCCTAAAGGTTTGCTTCTTCAACTCGGTAACTCATGATTCTTTCTTTCCTTTTCTGTTTTCTCTTCACTGATATCTGATTTCTCTATCACTCCCTTGCATGAAATTATATCTGCATCCAAAATTAACCCACAAGCTAGCAAGATTTCTTGCTCTGATACCATTGTAAAATCCCCAATTATTTGTTTTTTGCGATTTGCTCTTTTTTTTTTGTATTTTTTGAGTATTTCAACTAAAAATAAATATAAACACGAACACACATGGCTACTGCTGACAACGATAAACTAAAAATATCAACTGGTTACAATGGAAATGAATGGATTTGAGCAACAATGGAATAATCTCATATTATTTAGATTTTTAGTCCCTTGTTGTATACTGACAATACTAGACAATGGGATATGTGAACAACACTTATTTCTCATATAATTATGGACTGTCAACTACAAAATGCAACTTACGTTAACTGTAACAATAGATCCCCAGTATGGTTGATTGGCTTGATTAGACAGGCTATTCAATATAGACCCTTGAAGATGATATAGAACCCTTATTGCTAGCTACAGCAACTCTGAAATTCTTCTGCAACCTAGACAATATGAAAGGCCTGTAGTTAGGTGTAGGGTGTGGCAACCCTATTGGTAACATCTATGATCAGCAAATGCAGAAATGAGCCTGGTAAAGATCTGTACAAATGCTGCAAGAGGAATTATGAAGTTTGGTGACCAAGGAAGTAACCCAACAACAGTCCAAAGTGTTGCAAATCCTTACCAAATGATGGTGTGACACAATAGAAGCCTGAAAGCAACAGATCGCTCGTCAAAGAACGATAATGAATGTTGTATGCAGCATTAGGGTGATGCCAAATGCTGTACAATGCTCTAAACAAACCCTCAAATCATGCAAAATGGTCTCCTAACTGTTGGCACCCCTCAATAGTGATGAAATATGCAGATCCCCACTCCCCTAAACAATTTAAATCCGCCCTTAAATAAGTAAGGAGGTCTTATTTGAGTGCTGATCTAAGATCACAGCAATTAATGGTGATAAATTGAGGCCAATAACCTCTGGAAACAGCAATGAAACCACGACACGAAACCCAAAATGACTGAAGTATACCGGCACTCCAAAATTAGATGAGAAATCAGCAATAATAAATGTGGGATGTTTGAAAATTGCAATGATGAATCCTCCTGACGATATCCAACTATTTGCTTGCAAATCTTGATCGCCTTAACTCTATAAATTCGCACAAAACGCTGAATTAGCACACCATGCAAACCCTAGGTGGATTTGCCAATGCCGGAAAATTGAGGGTTTTCGTTCTCACCTCTAGAAAAGAGACCCAAAAGGGTTTTCGTCCTTGGATGCCCTAAATTGAACAAACTGCTCAAATCTGAAAATTGGATGCAAAAAGGATAACTTGAAAATGAAGATAGGAGCCTCCTTGATATACCTTCTCAAATTGGGCCCTTGGGTCTTAAATTTCCCTCCAAGTATTTAATTTTAATTTTTATTTTATTTTTATTTTCAGTATTTAAAAATATTTTATTTTAATACTAGTGTTTAAAAAACACATTTTATTCCAATTATAATAATATTATTAAGTTGCCCTCCAAATAGAAATTATCAGACCCAACTTAAGTAATATTATTAATTATTTTAATCCAGAAAAGGGGGCATAACAAAGACAATAGAACATCTCCCAATAAGAAGGAACACCTTGTTCCAAAGCATCAAACTAGGTGGGTTCTTAGTGTCAAAATCAAAAGAAACCCTAGGGTTCTTACCAATTAGAGATTCCAAAAAAACCCAATAGGGGAAGACAAAGGGATCAGCGGCACGACCAGAATAGGATAAGTTTTTCATGTTGAGAATAGTTTGTTACTTGCAATAATCGCCACTAAAGTGGAAAGAATTAATGGCATTCTTGCATTCCTAGAACATAAGGCCAACTTCTAAGTTCAACACCGAGCGCTCTTGCTCCATCATATAAGGGAAAAAGTTTAAAAAACCACATTTTAAGGATCATTTGAATCCCAAATCATTGCCAACAATGTCCACTAAAGGCTTCCCCTTTCTCCTCATAGCTGTCATAGGATTGACAATCATAGAAAAATGTTCATGCATTTGGGATTGTCCACTGCGAAGTTGATTAGCCTAGGAACTCACACATATGTCAATGTGTGAAGTCACTCGCCCCTTCCCCTGCTTTTGCTCTCCATAATTTTTATATGAATAAATAATTGAAAGTTTGTATATTTTTGTAATTGTCAAATATAGTTATAGTTGTATCAAGGTTTCTTGAAAATTCATCACAAATGTATACAATACCACATTCGTTTCCATGCAACTCTAGTGAAAATAGTTTGAAAGCAAATGAGCAAGTGAAAGTAAGCTCAAAATGGGTGTGTGTTTTAAAATGTTTGTGCCTTTTTATGATGTGTGTTTTTTTAGTATGTATTTTTTACTAACTAGTAGCTCTATAGACTCACTAAGTCCATGCTTGGGAATCATGATTTTGTGTAGACTCGTGAATCCTAAACCTATACTTGCAAGACTTACAAATCTACTCCACAGAATCACCAATGGCATCTCAGACTTGTACTTGTGAGACTAGTCTTTACACTATACGAGGATATTCTAAAGCCATTTAATGAAGTGGAAATTAAAACTATTTTGTTCCAATTGTAAAAGGATAAACCTCTTGGACCAAATGGCTTTCAAGGTCTTTTTCAAACTTTAGGTGAGTTGATGGGTAAAGAAATCATTGGAGTGGTGAATGAATCAAAGAGGTATAGGAAAGTGTTGAAAGATTCCAAATGTACATTTTGGGTTCCTATTTTGAAGAAACCTATTCCCTTTGCTTATTTTAGACCAATCTTTCTATACAATACTATTGACAAAATTATATCCAAAGCAATGGTATAGACTCAGACATCCTTTTAGAAATTATCTCAGTGGACCCATAGAGGTTTTGTAAACGGTAAACAAATTCTTGATAGCATCATTATAACTTGTGAGATGATGCGCTCTCTCAAATCTAAAAATCAAAATAGTATCATTCATGATTGTCAAGTTTGATATCATGAAAGTTTATGAAGAGGTCAACTAGCTTTTCTTGGGAAAAATCATTATCTCTTGGCTTCTTGCCTAGCTCAATGGAATGGGTGATGTACTCTATCAAAGGGATCTTCTTTAAGAATTTTCAAGACCTACAACAAGAAGATTTGCTTTTCCAAATCTATTTATTATTATGGCAAAGGCTCTGGGCAAACTTGTTATAAAAAATTTTACCCAATAAAATAAGGATTATTATTCCTTTGCATTTGTAAATGAGATAAAAGAGCTATTAAACATAACGATGGTAATTTGATTAATAAATCAAATAGTGTGATTATAATATTTTGAAAGGGATATTTAAAAGTTGATCAACTCCCTTGGAAAATCAGAATGACAGAGTGCAAAATCTTGTCAATACCTATGGAGAAAGGGATGAAGCTTTCAACCAAAACTGACTCTCAGACAATTAACGAGTCAGCCTAAAGGCAACTAGTGGGGAACCTAATATATCATACAACCACTAGACTTGATTTGAGCTATGCCATGAGTTTCATTTCCAGATTCATGTTAGCACCAAACGATAGAACATTGGAATGCACCAAAGAGGGCGTTGAGATATGTGAAAGCGACACTTGACTTTGGCATTCTGTATAGTAGAAGCAAAGATCCTAAGCTATGTGGGTTTACAAATTCAAATTGAGTAGGTTCTGTGGATGATAGAAAATCTACTTCTGGATATGATTTCAGCCTTGGCACGGGTGTAGTCACATGGACCAACAAGAAGCAATATCCAATAGCTCTTTCGTCAACTAAAGAAGAATACCAAGGAGTAGTAAAAGCAGTGTGTGAGGTAGTTTGACTCAGAAGGATGCTTTCAAACATGATACTTCAAACTAAGCCTTCACCCCTGTTCTATGACAATCAAGGGGTGCTCAAACTTGTCATCAATCCAATCTTCCACGAGCATACCAAACATGTGGAACTCCATTGTCACTTCATCAAACAACTTGTAGAAGATGGATCTATTATGCTATAGTATTATCCAACAAAGGACCAAACTGCAGACATTCTTACCAAGTCTTTGGTTCCTGACAAATTTGTAAAATTTCGGGATAAGCTTGGTGTAGTTAGTAGATTGACCATTAAGGGAGGGTGTTAATGTAATTATTATATTATAATGGTCAATTAGCTTTTAGTCGCAGGCTTTAAGAATGTTGTTCCGACTTTAAGATATATTTTTAATTTTCTTTCTTTATTATGTTCTTTTTATCCCACGTTCATAAAGTGGCTTGTCACCCTTCATTGTAAACCTATGTAAGAAAGCTCTCGCTTCTTATTTTATTAATGAATATCTTGGTAATTTTTATGTGCTCAATTTTCGTAATAGTTCAAAGTACTTTTAATGTGAAGGATAACTGGTGCACACCATGATAAACAGCAGAACATGTTGGCTTCAAAAGTCTATAATCACAACCAAACACCATAATGTAGGCATTAACAATGTCTTTCGGTGAAAAATCAACTCCTAAAATGCATTACAGCTTCAAATTGCACATACAAAAATGCACATAAATTGCTTAACAACTCCCAGTAATGCTTGATATACTAACGTTAAGGATCTCTAAGATGAGAAAACAAAGAACCAACTATTAATTAAATATAAAATGGCAATATGTATAAAGATTTCAAATGACAATATTTTTTGAGTTGGAGAAGTGCACACCTCATCTACAACAGCAACAGCAAACGCTTCTTGATAACGACTTAGGCCCGCAGTAAGAGATGCAATAAGGTGTACTTGAATATATTTTCCCTTGTAAACCTTCATAAAACACTTTAAAACATATGCTTCACATTCACTCCAAGGTAGTTTACGAAGTTGACGACAGACATGCTCTATGGATTGTTTATCCAAGTCTGAAAAAAGTAGTTTCCGAACATACTGCACCAAATAAAAGGCATCTTTTATGTTATTTTACCACTAGAGCACAACCAGAAAACAAAGAAGATAAACTGTCATGATAAAATCACATGTTTTTATTTTTAAAGATCAAATCCCACAAATATCAGCCCATACCTGATGCAACGGAGGTCTAACTTTAGAAATTCTTGCAGATCTTTCAGGTGGTTTACAAAGATAGTAAGCATTCTCAACCAACGTACTGTGATGGGCATCGAGATTTTTCACATTTTTGAGACGCATCATTATTTCCAGCATGTTTGCCATTCGTAAAGTTGTTTCTGGTGAACGGTACAAGAAACGGCCACATGTTTCAAGCAAGTTGCAAGAAACATCTATGTTATGATGTGTGAAGTCATCCAAACAGGCCTGAAAATTACACAAAGTTAAAGTTTTCAATTTTCATTTGATTATACGATAGCAGGCATCCAAGAAATAAAACTCAAGAACAGCTTCCAGAATTAGATGAAGTTAAAATACAGTTTCAAGAGATCATGAAATAAATATGTAAAGAACATCTGTCTAGCAAGGCTTTCATTTTAATTGATATACAATAAGGGAACATATAACAAATCAAATTGCATGAGAGAATATCCAGATATTAATCATATCACAGGAAAGACAAACATCATCTTCCATTATCTTAAGTTAGCTGTTCAACATGATATAAGACAGCCAACAGAAACTATGAAGCTGATCTCTCATGGGCTCTAACTCATGTAGCTAGTGATCATCACTGGAGATCCTATATATAATTGGGATAAGGTAGTGTTGTGTCCAAATCACACATCACCCCATTAGAAATAGGGACCCCCTTTTTTTAGAGCTCTGTGCTTTCAATGAGATTTTGATGATATCCTGGGTCATCTTCCTCTGCCGATCCGGTAATGATTTCCTCTTCTATGATCTTTGGTTCATGATTAGGAGGCAGATGAACTTGCAGTGATGAAGAATTTTGGTCAAATCCATCCAGATAATGAACGTTGAGATCAATCCTGAAGTATGTTTGAGACCCTAAAAAGACTAAGTCTGGAGCCTGAAACCCTGAAATCCTGAAAAATTGACTAAGTCTGAAATCTGGTGAATCCTCCAAATTCTATATTTTGCATGTTAAATCCGGTGGATTCGAGACCTATCTCAAACATCCTGAAAGGTATATTGAAAAATATTTAAAATATAAGAAATTCAATATACTTAAATATATACCTTTACCTCACGAACCCTGAAAAACGCCTAAGTTTCCAGAGGATTCAAAAAGCTGATCCAATGCGACGGCATATTAAGGTGGCGCAAAATCTTAGCGCAAAATCTTCATAAATCACGCCACTTTCAAGAGGATTTCAAGTTGATGATCCCTTGCGCTTGAACAAATGCGCCCAAGGATAGGGGATAGAAGAGGATTCCGAACCCTCCAACCAATGCGCTCCATCCTAGAGGATTTCGAAACCTCCAACCGAAGTGCCAAACATAAGGAAGAACATAAGGTTTTTTGAAGATTTCGAAACTTCCAAACTAAAGCGCCATTTTGGAAAGATAAAGAGAGACGAAAAGTTGAAATTTCAGAGGATTTCAAACCTTTAACCAATGCGAAATTTCAGAGGATTTCAAACCCTTCATCCAATGCGACCAAAGGTAAAGGAGGGATTTTGGTTGGGATTGTTACACAATGCGAATTTTAGAGGATCTCAAACCCTTGGTCCAATGCGCCAGAGAAGGAGGTGATTCTTTTCAAATTTTAAGGCAAAATCAAGAGGATTTTCAAATCTTTATCCAATGCGAATTCCTAGAGGATCTTCTATACCCTATCTAATGCGCCAAACACAAGGAAGAAATCGAAGGTGTAAACCAATGCGAAAATCTTAGACCTCCAACCACTGCGATCACTTCAAAATCCAAGGTCAAGTCTTAGAGTCAATTTTAGAGGAAATCAAAGCTCTCATCCAAAGTGCCTAGAGGAAGAGGATTCGAAAGGTGTGAACTAGTGCGACTACTTCAAGAAGAAACTAAAATCAAGTCTTAAAGTGAAAAAGCTGGAGGAAACTCAATTGTTAAACCAAAGCGCTTAAGGAAGGGAGATCTCCAAAACATGATCTAATGCGCCAGCTCTGAGGATGAAAAGGAGTTGAATCAAAACAAGTTTCAAGGGGATTTTGAAACCCTTATCTAATGCGAAATTCTAGAGGAAATCAAATTGTTAGTCTAACACGCCGTTTTAAGGTAATTGGAAGAGAGATTTGAAGGTGCTAGTCCTAGAAGATTGTAAATACCTCATCCAACCCGCCACATGTGAAAGAAAATCTAGAGGATTCTAAACACTTCATCCAAAGCACCACTCTAGGGGAATTCAACAACCTTGAACCAATGTGCTCAACACCTTTCCAGAGGATTTGAAATCTTGAAGCAATGCGCCAGGATGGAGAGGTAGCTTCTAAGTGTTAGAATGCAAATTTTAGAATGTTTCCAGAGGATATCACAACCCTCAACCAAAGCGACCAAGTTAGAAGTGATTCAAGACTAATTTGCAAGAATATAATATACATTTTCAGGAAGATCTTGAAGTCCCCATCCAGTGCGCTTAGAAGGAGGAGAAGGATTCAGGTTTGTAAGAAAAGATCAAGAAGAAATCAAACCTCTCATCCACTGCACCACATATGGGAAGGCTTTGATACACTTTGAAGGAGATTTTAAAAATCTTATCTAATGCGCTTGGAGGATGATTTAACTCAAGTTTGAAGTGATTTCTAGAGGATTCCAAACCCCTCAATCGATGCGCTAGCTCTTACAAGATTTGCAAGTTGATTCAAGGCACTTAAATCAATGAGAAACCTGAATTATCAACTAGTGCGCCAGTTTTATAAAGCAGGGTTTTGTTTAAGTAAAATATCTTTTGATCAAGAGTTAAAATCTACATTCAATGCACTTAAGGTTGGAAAGGTTAGAAATTGATTTATAATGATTATTTTGTGTTGTAAGATTAAGGATTGATATTATTTCTTCCTTTGTGTTACAGGAGCTAAGGAGTCGTTAGAGAAGCGAAAGTCTGGAACCACCTTCATGCTAGAAGGGAAGACAAGAAAACATCCATCCAAAGGACATCATCTTCATCAAGACTTTCCGAAGGCATCCACTCTACTTCAAAGAAGAACCTCATGTAGCTGCTCCAAAGGATCTTCATATCATTAAGCATTCTAGAGACTTCTATAAAACTTCAAGTACTCATCCAGTATTCAAGTCTCTTTCAACATCTGATGGAGATGTTATCATCAAATACCTACACTCTAAAGGAGATTACTTCAAGATCATCTTCATGGAAGCATGTCATCAACTACATCATGATCATCAAGGATCATCGTTCAAGATCACTTCATCAACTTCTACTTTAAGGCATCTATCCATTCAAGCTTTAAGTTCTCTGAGGAATATCTCGCAAGTACATTTCATCCTTGATGGAATCAAATCAAAAGTCTAAGGCATTTATCATCTAAGCTTCAAGACTATTCAACCTTCAAGTCCAAGAGAGACTCCTACTCTGATTCATGAAGCAAGCTTCATCATCTACTCTTACATGAAGTATACATCATCATCATCTACTCTATTACTTACTCTTCAAGAGGTACTACAAAGAAGATCATCATATATCTTACCTACAAGAAGAAGAAAAATCATGAAGTTAGACAAATGAGCTACAAGTATCATACATCCAATTGCAAGAAGATGTACAAGGCGAGATCTACAAGATGTATTCCTAAACATACAAGTTCAAGCAATCACATTGAATACATCACACAAAGATGATACAATTTTCAAAGTATGCTGAGTTGGCATCTATGTGGCGAGTACACATCATTCAATTTTGATTAGCCGCATTATTTAATGCATTCAATGTATCATTTAATAAAAAAGCCAAAGAGATTCTTATGTGGAAGATGTTTTTTAAATGCTTTCGCCTTACCTTATCACATTGGAAATTGTGCCTTCATTGCCTCTCTCTTTTGTACTAAAAATAGAAAGTTGTTGTAACTACCTGTGAGGTGGCATGATCTGAGCCCTTGGCTATCAAATTGATCTAAGCCATTCATTGTAATCTGGAGCACTATATAAAGGCTTTGTTGCCTCATTTGTAATTCATTAGAAAATAGATTGTAGAAAAGTAGGAATAGAATAAGAGACTCTTGAAATTCTCTGAGAGGACTTGAAGTTGTATATATTTCTCAAGATTAATGCAAAAGACATTGGAGCTACTTGTTTGGTGTTTAAGTGTTATCTTGTG
Organism: Cunninghamia lanceolata; assembly: GCA_027924645.1. Taxonomy (NCBI): domain Eukaryota; kingdom Viridiplantae; phylum Streptophyta; class Pinopsida; order Cupressales; family Cupressaceae; genus Cunninghamia; species Cunninghamia lanceolata. Next base: position 4,324,776 of record BSBN01000236.1, read on the forward strand.
GAGTAACATGATTTCTTGTATCTTGAATTGAATGGAGAGATGTTTCAAATTAGAAATAAAGTAAATTAGAAGTTCTTTGATGTAATGCATGTATGTGTTGGATATTTGATCAACTCCTAGCTCATACTTTTAACATTCATCGCTGATGAAGTGTTGTGTAAAGCTAGTCTGAGCCTTATAATTTGCTTAAGTTCGATTATGGATGCTTGTTTGAGCTGCGCCATCCGATGGGTGCTCATATGAACCTTCATGATTTGAAAACCATTTGCGTAACCTTAGGAGATTGCACCAACTTCATGTAGTTGTAGGCACCCTTGGCGAAGTGGAGTTAGGTTTAATTCAGGAGTTCGTCTGTTCAATACATCATCATTACCTCATTGACCTTAGATTAGTTCTCTAAACCCTCACCCTTTTCTATTTCTTTGTTATTGAGACCTTGTATACATATCATCCACACTGAAGGAGAGATAAGCTGAATGAAAGAAGAAAAATCTAATGTAAGTCCCTTTGTGTTTAACAGCAAAAATCATACTTAGTCACTGAGCTGTCTCTTACAAAATCATAAGAAAGGAACCTTGGAGTCATCTTGTTTGATCACTTTGTTCAGCATTCGAGAGGCTTTGCTCAAGAGGGAGTCAGATACTTTGTATTTCACTCTAATTGTTGACTTGTCTAAAAACAATCATCAACAAGTAGCTACTAGACAATCATCATCAAAAAAAGCTTTAAGAGGATCTATCATCAACATAAGATTCAATGTTATCCACCCGTAGCAAAATCTCAAAATAATGTTTATTTCATCTACATGGTAAGTAATTAATTAAATACTCCTCACTCAATAATGTTGAAAGTACTTGCGAATTTGTAAACAATGGTAGGTACTTTGTGAGTTTGTCAACTATGGTTTCATCATTGGAGATGAAATGGTATGGTGTTATCAGGATGAAGACTTTTTAGACAAGTGGCAAGAGAGAAAAAACGAAATATATATTGATTGAAAATACAGTCATCTCCAAGTACACTTGTACCGTGCTTTTATAATAATTGCATTCCCCTCCCAATCCCTATTCTCCAAGTGATTAAGGCTAAGTTACCGATCCTGATATTGATTCGAATTCGGATTCAGATTCAGATTTGCGGGTTCGATTCGTGGATTCAGTCAAAAAAAATGGTGTGGATTCGTTAATACAAAAACATATAAAAATCAGAAATATATACATATTTGCAGCAGTAATTAAGTTCAGAATACCACATAGCATCATGATCATTTAATGTCAATTAGTCAAACTCAAATGTCCAATTATAACACCCACCATCTTTTACTTGCTTCACCATATTAACATGTCTCCAAAGAGGTGAATTTGGGTCTGTTTTGAAACGGGGTTTGCCCATGGAGGATGAACTGGTTGCCATTGTAATCCTTGTGGCAACAAATTCAATAAACAACACATTTGAAAATTGAAACAAATAAAAACAAACAAAATTATATAGAATCGAATTGAGTTTAAAGAATTTAAGCATATGCCATTTAAATTATTGTACCCACTGAAATTTGACTAAGTCTGAAAAATTATAAGATCCTTCAAAACCTAGAGTTTGCATTATAACTCCTAGAGATCCGAAACCATTTTCAAACATGCTGAAACTATATACATGAAATATAACTTAAAGTATAAGTATTTCATGTATACCTCCACTAGGAAACGTTAAACAAAACAAAAATGCAAGGTAAAAAAAGGCTTGGATTCACTCGGGTTCATCCAGGACGAATCCGAAGGCTAAAAAAGGTTTCCTGGACACTCCCGTTGGCGAATCGAATCCGGATCCAGCTCCAAAACAAATCGGACCAAGATCCGAGCGCCCAGGACAAGGATCCAATAACATAGGATTAAGGTTTAATATTTATTTATTTGTCATGATGATTAATAAATATCAATATAATTAACCTTTGCTTCTATTGACATTTATTTCATTACTTTAAAATGTTAAGTTGCTTATTTTTAAGCAATTTACATTCTTTAAAGTTACATATCCATTGTATAATTGTTTTTTCATATATATATCCAAGTGTCCGTCTCCAATTTTCTATGAAAATGGCATATTGGTACCCATCATCATCTCTTGTAATAGTACAATTCCCCTTCTCTTGGTAAATGAATATATTCAAGCTTCAACCAACATCTCTTTGAACTGCAAATCTTCACATACACAAGCATCTATCCAACCAGATCTAATTGCAATATCTCCTAAAAAGTTTAAGGGTTTATGTGAAAAAAATTTCACTTTTTCATTTTTTTGGAGTGGTAAGAATTTGCCTTATTTAAATTTCATGGAGTGGTAAACTTGAACATGATCCCTAACATGTCAAGGGCCATCTAGTCATCCCTTGGGAGACCACAAAAGCATCCAATATATATATCCAAGTATCCGTTTCCAATTTTATATGAAAATGGCATACTGGTAACCATCCTCATCACCTGTAACAATACTATTTGTCCATGTCCCTATTTATAATCAAATCTATTTATGAATTGATCATTTTTTATTATTCGTTCAAATTAAAGATATGAATGAAACTAAGAATCTATTACTCACTAATAAGGGATTACTATATATTATTCATTAGTAAAAATATTATTAATAAAGATATTATCAATATATCAATAAAAATATTAGTAAAGATATTATATTAATAAAGATATATTATATATACTAATAAAGATATTAGCAATGCCTAAGCAGCGATCAGAAAAGACAACGATTAGTAATAAGAAGAAGGCAGCAAGTATATGTTTACCGCAGTATGGTGTGTTTCACAGAATATGAAGTAAACAGAAATAAGAAGTAGTATAGTGCATAATATGACCATAACAAGAGTACTCGGAATGGAATACTGTATTTATCATTGATTCACAGAACATTACAATGTCGTGACAGCACATAAACATTCATTGTGATTCCAATGTCTGCATAATAACTATTGCAAAATCACCGATATCCGACTACAATGCATTGATGACTTAAATACTCACGACCAAGGGTGGTTGTGATGCCAACCATTGGTACCGACTCCAAACTACCCGACCCGTCGGTTGATGCCGACAACTAATTACATCATTTGTTTATTTAACTATTTTGCTGTCTACATCTATCCCCCCCGCAAAATTAGTCGTCTTCCAGACGACATTCACAACAAAATGACAAAATTATGACAAACTTAACCATCCTACTGAGAGTGTGGAGGTTGGGAAGACGTCCCTGGGTGTACTGATGAGGTTGGGGTGGCTGATCGTTGTTGCGCTTGCAGCTTCCTTGCTTCCTCGGTCCTTTGCCGCAGCTGGTGTTGGGCTACTAGCTCCCGCTCCCTTGCTTCCTTCACCATGTGACCGGCTTCCATGACCTGTGCTTTAGCCTTCATTACTTCAGCCTCCTTTGCCTCAAGCTGTACTCCCATATCTTTCATCTTAGCCTCCATCTCCCTCAACTTGGCTTCTAAGCCTGATGCCCTGGCCTTTTCTGTTTCTGTGGCTTCTGTCTGCTGTGCTAACTGTTGGTGGGACCTCTGAATGTGCTCCGTCAATTCTTTCTTCTTTGTCTGTAGGGCTGCCTCACTCTCCTTCTCCTTCTTCTCCCACATCACCTTTTTTTTCTTTAGTTCATAGAATATTTGCTTGTATGCCTTCTCTATGGTGAATAGGGACTCTATGACTTCTGTGTCCCTTCCTCCTATCACTGGCCGTGACCCTCTCCATCGGTCATGCATCTCCTGAGTGTCGATCTCTGGCCAACCTCTCGCTGTGAATTGGCAAGCAAACTCCTCCTCACAGCCTTGTTGAACAAAGTTCCTTATTCTCTTGGCCTCTTGAGCCACTACCTGTGATCGTCCCAATCTCAACTGTTTGGAGATATCAGCTATCTCCCCCATATAATCTGCCATATTCTCCAAGTCCTCCATGTACCTCTGAATGGTACCTATTGGGTCGGAGGGGTCAGGTCTAGAAAGTGTGAGGGTCAATCCCTCTGGAAATCCCTCCTCCTCTGGTGAAGTGGTCACTGGGGTGATCGTCGGGGAGCTCATGATGCCCATGGAAGGCCCCCCTACCCCCTATGTAGCCGGTACTGGCTGTGGTAGACTGCCCTGCTGAGTGATCTGGCCAGTAACGCTGAGCTGCTCTAGGCTCTCTGTCCCCCTTGGTGTGCTACCTTCTTCTAGACCTTCCGTCCCGAAGCGAAGTGGGCTCAGCAAAGGTACCTCAGGCATGTCTACTGTTAGGCCAATATCACTCAACCAATTATCTATTTTGTCCTGACCTCCTGCTGCTGGTACCTCAACCTGTGGTGTGGCTATTCCCTCTACTGTGGAGGGTTCCACTGGTGAAGTCGTCACCAAAGGTGCTGCTGATGGTATGACTCTTGCTGGCAACCTTAGCCTGACTGGCAGTGTGGCTGTGCCTTGTGCTTGTATCTCGGTACTCTGTGCTGGTACTGGTAGTGTGAATGCTGCTGATTTGAGTTTTGGAAGTACCAAAACTCCTTTTGGTTGCCCCCTTTTTTCTGCTGTGTTTTCCTCAGTATCCCTTATGGCTGCCTCCCTCACCACACTCCGTGTCATTCTTGGTGCCGGTACTTCATCCATAGATGAGTCGCTTTCTACCACTGGTGACTGTCCCCTACCTTCCTCTTCTTCTTCCTCCTCTTCTTCTTCTTCTTCTTCTTCTTCACTTTCTGAGGATGTTTCCTGTTGCTTCCTTTTCCTTTTTTGCCGTCGTGAAGGTTCTTCTCCGTGAGCTGTGTCGAGTCCCTTCCAGTAGAAGACTGTCGGCCATCCCGGCTCTATTTGTGCTGTCGGTTGTAACCCCCCCATTTGTCTGCTGGCACCTGGGTATGGATAGCATCGAGAAAGAGGGCAATGACTTGTTGAGTCATATAGAATACCTTATGCCGCTGGGATAAAAATTCCCTCACCCTCTCTGTCAAATACCTCGCCCAGTTGTAGACCTTGCCAACACGCAATCCGATCATATAGTCGACCATCCATAGGGTGATGTCCGATGCCCTACTGGAACCCGTCAGTCTGCACTTCATGACATCCATGATGCACTTCAATTCCTCATTTGCCAATAAATTTTTCCTCAATCCCCGATTACCTGAATTCCATATTGTGTCTTTCTCCTTGTCTGAGAGGTCACTCCGGCATACCCTCTGAATGAGGGTTTCTTTGTGGTGCTGGGTCATCCGGCCCGGTTTTACCACACTCTGGCCAACGGCTGGAACCCCCATTACTCTGGCAAAATCCTGTGGCCAGAATGATACAGTCACTGAATGGCCCTGATACTCGATAATGGACCTGCTGGAGTGCTCGCAGAAATTGTCCACCATAGCTTTTAAATACTGTTCGAACTCCCTGGCATTAAAGTAGGGCATCATTATGGTTTTGTCGACTTGGGCATGTTTCAATGCTACCTTCAGCACATTGTCTTCCGGTGCATTCTTCCACCATTGTTTGCACTCGTTTCCTGTCAGGCTTTCCCAGGCGATGGCCTTCATTCCAGCATCCGTACTTTGTTTTTTCCTCTCCTCCGATGCAATCTTGGGTCTGTAGGCTGCAATCTTTTTGCCCTTGTCCATTATCCAATTTTTCTCACAATTCCGATGCTGAGTGTTTGAGTGCCAAGTGCCGATACCAACCCGATGCTGAGCCGAATATGAAGGTGCAAAAACAATACAGAAAATCACAAAAAATCACCTATTTTTAGTCCATTCCAGCAGCAACCAGCAATTCAGAATTTTCTAGAGGCAGCCGCACACTCTAGAACCATCAAATTATAATTGGGAGTTGAGTGTTTTTGAAGAGGGGCGGGGGTGGCAGGCCGTACAATGTACGGAGTACTGTCTGGCCGTACGTCGTACGGACTAGCCGTACATCGTACGGAATTTTTTTTTTTTAATTTAAAAAAAAAAATTCAATTTTTTTTTTTGCTAGGCCGTACGTCGTACGGATTTTTTAAATTTTTTTTTAAATAATTTTTTTTTTAACACTGTTTTTTCTTTACCTCTTCGCTGCTGTGTGGTTCTGACAACGGCCTCCTCGACTTTGTCTTCGTCTTCTATGACCTTGATTTCCGTCATGTGGCGGAATATACACTGAATATACCCTTTCTGTCGAAGGCAATCGTTGGAGCAGCATTGTTCGACTTCTTCCAGTTCCCATATTCGATCCACCAGTGTATTTTTGTCTTGTATCAGCCTCCAGTTCCATCCCATCGGTTCCTGGGTCCACTGGAATGTTCTTCCGTCGCTGTTCATTCTTGCACTTTTAGTCCTAAACTTTGCTTTCCAAATTCGACTTCTTGGAATCTGGACATATGGAGTTCCCTGGTTCTTCAACCTTAGTTGTAGGACCTCATTCTCATAGGGTGATCTTTCAACTATGAACATGGCCTCTGCTACATACCTTTCCACTGGAGTTTTTATTTCTTTTGGTAATAAGAATTCGAACTTATCCCTTACCTTATTGCATTCGGCTATCCACCGGTTCCACGCCTCTTCCTCTTCATTCTGATTGTTATCATTGCCATTTTCGATGATGTCGCTGTCGATTATCCCTTCTCGAATGCCAGTTTGCATCGTTCTTGGTCCAAAAAACCCAGTTACAAGTTCGTATGGTGCACTCCGGAAACATACTCCATTGGTCCCCTCTGTTGTTTCTTCCAACATTGCGTATCCCAACATATTGATTTCTATTGTTTCTTCCCTTTTTTGCTTATATTTCTTCAGTTTTGCTCCGTTCACTGTGTCCCTGACTTGGGTTCCGTCAATGTTGTCCAACCTTATAGCCCCATTGTCCAGTATTTCCTGTACCCTGAACGGTCCCAACCAACGAACTTTGAACTTACCCGGTTTAATTTCGTTACGGCCGTTATATTTGAGGACTAACTGCCCTGGCCGGAATTCCATTCTCCGTAGGTGTTTGTCGTGCCAATACTTCCGGCGTTTCTGCATAATTTCCGTCGACCATTGAGCCAAAATTCTTTTCTCGTCCAGTTTATTCAACTGGAATAGTCTTTCTTCTAGGCTTTCCGTATCTCCTAGTCTGTTTTCCACTGCAATCCTCAGACTTGGAACCAGGTATTCTGCTGGTACTACCGCTTCTTGCCCATACATCAACTGGAAGGGAGTGTGTCCAGTCGTTACCTTATAAGTGGTTCGGTAAGCCCATAACACTGCCGGTAGCCTCTCTTCCCAGTCCGACCCTTCGATACCGCATGACTTGTGGATTACTGAAACGAGCACCTTGTTTGTTGACTCTGCCTGCCCGTTTGCCCTTGGATAGTACGGACTTGATAGGGTGTGCAGGATTTTGAACTCTGTAGTCATCAGTCGGATGACGTGGTTGACGAAATGTCCCCCGCGGTCACTCGTCAATTGGATTGGGATCCCATACCTCGTCACGATGTGCTCGTATATAAACCTTGCCGTACTTAATGCAGTGTTATCTTCTAGTGCCTTCGCTTCTGCCCACTTCGTCAAATATTCCGTAGCCACTATTATGTACCGACATCGGTGTAGTTGGCTGACCTTTAGTGGTCCTACAAAATCCAACCCCCATCTTTCGAAAAGCTCTTGAGGTTGTGATGGCCATAGTGGCATATAATCCCTCTTTAGCGGTTTCCCTACCCTCTGACAAGTGTCACATTGGTTTACCCATTCTCGAGCATCTGTGTGTAATGTCGGCCACCATAGGCCGGCGAGTAGGACTTTTCGTGCTGTGGCGTCGGGACCCATATGTCCCCCTGCGAGTCCCTCATGTGCTTCCGCCAATACACCCCTTATCTCTTCTTCCATCACACATCTTCGGAGAATTTGATCGGGCCCCATTTTGTAGAGCAGCCCGTTTATCAGTTGAAATGTCTTACTCTTGAGTGCTATCTTCCGTCGTTCACTTGTAGACATTTCTGACGGAAACGTTGAAGTGGACAAGTATCCACCAATTTTCTCGTACCATGGTGGCAGGGCGGCTATTTGGAATAGGTGGGCATCCGGGAAGTCTTCATTGACCCCATCTCCTGGTTCTCCTGATTTGATCCTTGATAGCTGGTCGGCAATTACATGGCTTTTTCCTGGTCGCACAATAATGGTGAAAGTAAATTCTTGCAATAGTAACAACCATCTACTGATTCTGCCTTGGATAATCGGTTTGTTGACCAGGTACATTAGTGCTTGATGATCTACATAAAAAGTGAATGGTGTTGCCAAGAGATAATGCCTGAATTTCTGTACGGAGTAGACCATTCCCAAAGCCTCCCTTTCCGTAGTACTGTAATTCCGTTCCGCTTTGGAGAGCAACCGACTGGCAAAGTACACTGGATGATCCAATCCATGAGATCCGACCTGTGCAAGAGTGGCACCAATTGCAAAGTTTGATGCGTCCACGTGCACGTGGAATTCCTTGTCCCAGTTTGGATAGGCTAGGATAGGTGCACTGATGAGCCTTGTCTTTAGTTCTTCAAACGCTTTCTGTTGTTCCTCCAACCAGACAAATTGCACCCCTTTCCTTGTCAACATGTCCAATGGTTGCGATATCTGAGCAAAATTTTTGATAAATCTCCAGTAGTACCCGACATGGCCGAGAAAAGACTTTACTCCGGTGATATCTCCTGGAGCCTCCATTTCTACAATCACCCGGATCTTGTCCGGGTCTGCTTTTAGTCTGGCTTGGCATACAATATGGCCAAGAAGTTTCCCTTGTGACACCATGAACCGGCACTTTTTCGGGTTTAAGGCCAACCGTGCGGCCCTGCAACGCTCCATGCACTCGATGAGGGCTTTGAGGTGTGTCTGCTGGTCGCTATAAATTGACCAGTCATCGAGGAATGCCTTGAAGTTTCCCACCGACATTTTGTCAAATATGTGTAGGATAATCCTCTGAAAGGTGGCTGGTGCATTGCACAGACCGAACGGCATCCGGTTATATGCATATACCCCGTTTTCAATCACGAATGTTGTCTTCAATTTGTCTTCCTCGGCGATGCTGATCTGGTTATACCCTGAAAATCTGTCCATAAAGGAATATATTTCGTGACCGGCCACTTCTTCCAAAATGGAGTCTGTGAATGGGATGGGGAAGGGGTCTTTGATTGTTACTGCATTCAGACATCTAAAATCCACGCAAATCCTGATTTGTCCCCCTTCCTTCTTAAGTGATATTACAATCGGTGACACCCACTCGCTTGTTTCTACCTCAAAGATTATCCCTGCCTCAAGCATTTTTTCAATTTCCTCCTGCACTTTTGCTGCGTAGTTCTTATTCATGCGATATGGCCTTTTCCGTACTGGGCGTGCTCCTGGTATGAGTGGAATTCTGTGGACGCACAGTTCTGGTGGTATCCCCTTCAGGTCCTTGTAGGTCCAGGCAAACACATCTTTGTACTCTAGAAAGATTCTGAACGCTGCTGCCTTGAGTACTGGATTCCAGTCGTCGCCGGCCAGAATTATCTTTGGGTTGCTTTCCTCGCCAAGATTAATTCTCTTCGTTACTGGCTCTTCGTACATAATCTTCTTTTCCGGTTCAAACTGATGTGCCGGCGTACTGTCTACTTCTGCATTCCCTTCCTTATACTCCCCGTACGCCGCTGGGAACATGTGGGTCACTTCCTCCCCCTTATCACTTGTCTGTTCCAATGTTTCACCGTCGTCTTCCTGTTCGTTCGTCATTCCCGAGCTTTCACCGATTTCTTTTATTGAAATCATGTTGCATTGTGGCGAAAAAAACTCGTAGTCCTCCATCTGCCAATGGAATAGCCCACTGAATGAATTTGTTTCGCCTTCTGAACATTCCTGTAATTTCAGCACCCCTTCATCATCGGGCTCCATCGGCCCTCTCCCACCTTCTGTCGAGTCCCCTCCATCTGAGTCAGAATCTGAGGCCAACTCTTCACTGACAGTTTGCGTCCTTAAGTCAATGACAAACTTCTTATGCCTATTTTCTATGGACAGAGTGTTTTTCTTCCAGTTGTGGTTGGCCTTGGCGGCTATTAGCCACCTCGGCCGAGTAATGCATCGTATGATGCATTCTGTGCTATTATGACTACAAAATTTAACAAAAATTGCTGGGTACCGATTCTTACTTTTTGAGCCATTAGCACTCCCAGCGCCTTGATCCCGTGCTGGTCAGCGCCCACTAACTGGAAGTTTTGTGGCCATAGAGTAGGCTTCCCGAGGCTTTTCCAGGTGTCTTCCGGTAACACGTTTACTCCAGATCCCCCGTCGACTATTGTATTTGTCAAATTTCTCCCAAGTATTTCCATCTGCACTACGGCCGGTTTCTTCCCGTGTCAACCGCCAGCAACCTCGGGTCGAGTACTTGTTCTCCCGTTGGCTGTGGTTCCACTATAACATCTTCTGTTGTGTGGGCTTCGTCTGCGTGTGAGTTACCTTCTATTATTTTAGATAGTGCTATTTTTAACTGAGGTAAGCTCTGGAGGAGGTCCGCCAATTTGATTGGTATGGTAGTTTGTAATACTTGACTTGCTATGTTCTTATCTGATTCTGATCGTAGGGTTGAAGTTACCTTATTGTCTGAGTTCCTCCGTTCAGTTTTCGTGGCAACTTCCACTTCCTTTCGTGCCTCACGGAGTCTTTCTTTTTCCGTACGGGGATCTGGATAAGTAGCCTTTTTCAACTGCGCTCGGGTGATAGCAAGGATTTCTTCATTATTTCCCTTGAGATTGATAAGGTTTACCCCCTTCTGCTTCGGACAGTCTTTTTCTTCGTGATCACCAGGCCCACACCACTTGCACAATGCATTTATTGTGCTTTGATTGTTGTTGGGGCATTCTCGTAAGTGTCCCCACTCGTTGCACTGCCGACACTGTATCATCGGTCGCCCTTTGCTGTCGTACTGCAGTCTGTTTCTGGGGCTATTATTGTTAAACCTTCTGTTATTCCTGTATCCTCCGGGGGATGCATTCGGACTATTTTGAGGTTTCGGCGGTGTGGTCAGCGGAGTTGATGATTCTCCCTGAGTGAACAACACTTGGGTGCTTCTTGCTTTCAAGTTAAATGGACATTCCTTGATTGAATGTCCCATTACCTGACAGATGTCACAAAATAATTTTCTCGGGCAGTTTGCCTTTATGTGACCCTCCCCATTGCACTCTGTGCACCATAACTCGCGACCTTCTCTAGTTGTCTCTTTATCTGTTTTCATTTCCTTCATCATGCGGACCATGTCCCTTCTCAATGCCTGAATGGTTTTCGACTCGTTTTCACTGCTATCGTTCCCCGTACTGTCATCATCTTCAGTTCTTCTCTTACTTCGGGATGATGTTTTGCTTTCACTTTCTATGTCCATCGCTCGATTGTACGCCTCCGCGTACGACGATGGGGGTACCACTTTCATCTTTTTTCTCAATGACGAGACTAGCCCTTCAATGAACCATCTTTTCTTCAGTCCATCGGCTGGCTGCGTTTCCAATTTCCCGAGTAATTCTTTGAGCCTTCTATTATATGCCCTTACATTCTCGTTCTTTCCTTGTTTGGTATTGTAGATTTCTGCTACAATCTCATTGTTGTCTCTCAGAAGTTTAAATTCGTTCTCGAAGGCTTTTCTCAGTTCGTCCCATGAGGTTTTCTGTGCTGCCCCTAGGTCTATATACCAGTCAATGGCAATGCCTCTTAGCGTCGCTGGAAATGCTTTTACCCAATAGTCTTCATCCTCTTGTCCGTTTGCCACCCATATGGTTTCACACGTTTTACAGTGTCGGACAGGATCCTCTGACCCGTTCCCCATGAACTTCAGCAGCTTCTGCCTTTCACTTGCCGGTGGGGTCACCATTTTCTTCCCGAGGTACCCTCTCTATGTCTATGACCCAACTGGACTGGTTCTACCGTGTCGTTCCGGTGTCTTCCCGACACTGCCGGCCACGTACGGTTCCTTCCCACTTCCGGTTTCGGCGTCCTCTACACTTTGAGTTACCTCTGGCTCTCCTTGGTTTTCCCTCTGTGCAGGGGTCTCAGGTTCAAGTCTTCTATTCCTCAGCCTTTCGTCAGAAATGGACAATGCCACAATCTGACGTATACTATCCTCTAGTTCTTCTGTTAAATTATTTTCTTTTCCTCTATTTGTTATTGGTGTTCTAAAATTATGTTCATCACCCCCTTGATCTACCTCTTCATGTCGTTCATTTTCTTTTTCACAAATCTGTTTCAATCGTTTTCTACGTTCTTCTTGTTCCTTTAGTCTTAATGATCTTCTTACTATTTCTTCTGGTGTTGCTTGCCCCACTGGTAATTTATTCTTATCCTTATTAAGTTGTATGGGCATTAATTATGCTTACCCTTTCTTAGTTGTACGGTGTGCGACGGCGATCACCGTCACGTTCCTCCTCCTCTTGTTTCAGGCGTTCTTCATATCTTCTGAGAATTTGTTGTCGTCGCACTTCCCTCTCTCTCTCTTCTCGAATATCTTGGAAGGCTATCAAGTTCCTTGCCAGAAGTCGAGGGATGCGGTCCAAAAGATTATCCACTTCGCTATTGACACACAGGTTCTCTGAAATAACCTCCTGTGGAACCTCTCTGCGGATAGACTCGTCTCTTACGTATTGTCCTACTGATAATAACCACAGTTTGACCAATTCCTGAGTTACTTCATCTTCTCGACTTCTGGGTTCATTCTCTTCTCGATCGCTTCCCTCGCGCTCTTCCTGAATTTCCTGTATTATCTCTTCTACGTGCTTTCTGTCTTGTACTTCCTCGTCAGTGTCAATTGGTTGCCCCATTACGCTGCCATTTCCTTGATGCTAAATACACCTGACGGCTTGTTCGGACGATGTCACTTGTCTGATGGCATCGGACGTCTCAACTTGTCATCACCTTGTCACCTGATGGCATCGGACGACTCCACTTGTCATCGACTTGTCACCCTCGACCCGTTTTCGAACTGGCAACGGCGCCAAATGTTTACCGCAGTATGGTGTGTTTCACAGAATATGAAGTAAACAGAAATAAGAAGTAGTATAGTGCATCATATGACCATAACAAGAGTACTCGGAATGGAATACTGTATTTATCATTGATTCACAGAACATTACAATGTCGTGACAGCACATAAACATTCATTGTGATTCCAATGTCTGCATAATAACTATTGCAAAATCACCGATATCCGACTACAATGCATTGATGACTTAAATACTCACGACCAAGGGTGGTTGTGATGCCAACCGTTGGTACCGACTCCAAACTACCCGACCCGTCGGTTGATGCCGACAACTAATTACATCATTTGTTTATTTAACTATTTTGCTGTCTACAGTATATATTGAAAGATCAGAGATTACTCTTTATGGCAGCGATCATAAGCAGCAATTGATACAAGGACGAACTCACAAAGTCTTGTTTATGAATTATTAATGATAAGGAGCTGTCAAAAAGGTTACACATAAAGACAAGTTCTTAAGAACAGCGATTAAGAGGAGGCACGAATTGTCTTTGAAAGCAGCGATTCATATCCATAAGGTGCATTGCTAAGTAGTGTGTCTCTTCAATGTGAAAAGGTATGAAGAAGGTATAAAGAGTAAGATGAGTTGGGAGTTCAAAAGGAAGCAAGAATAATATATGTAATTCTGAGTTGGAAAAAGATATTTCTGAGTTTAAATATAATTCTGATATATATATATATATATGAAAAGGTATGAAGAAGGTATAAAGAGTAAGATGAGTTGGGAGTTCGAAAGGAAGCAAGAATAATATATATAATTCTGAGTTGGAAGAAGATATTTCTGAGTTTAAATATAATTCTGATATATATATATATATTCTGAACCTGAAAATAGATATATTTCTGATCTATATATATGCAATCATTGATAACAGCAGAGAATTATTTATTGCAGCCATTCTATCAGGCTATAACTCTATCATCCTCTCATTCTATTAATCTATTATTTCCATCATTCTATTATTCTATTATTATATCATTCTTTCATTCTATTCTTCTATCATTATATCATTTTATTCTATCATTCTATTATTCTATTATTCCATTATTATATCATTCTTTTATTCTACCCTTCTACTCTTTTATAATCCTATCATTCCATCATTCTATTATAACTATAAATTCCGATTTATAAAATAACTATGCTTATATACATATATAATATATATCCATGATATACAAGGGATTAGTATATTCATGACCCGGTCTTTAATCTTTCTCTATTGCCCCTCATGAGGATTGGTTGGGTTGTTAGGGAAAGGCGGTATTAAAACGTGGCCCCGGGTAGGTGAGAGGTGAGCCCCAAAGTGGTATGGACGGGTGTTCCTGAAGCTATCAGGCCAAGTGGTGGTATTGACGGCTGTTCATGAAGCCCTTGGGCCTACTCCCCAACATGGTATTGACAGTAGTTCATGAAGAATTGGGCCAAGTGGTGATATTGGCGGGTGTTCATGAAACCCCTGGGCCTACTTGTGAAGGGAATAGTTTTCTAGCTCCCTAACATAATTATTCCCCATCACGTAGGGTTGATGATTAGGTTAGAGGTAAGGATTGGGGTTTAATATAGTAATCATCGAGTATATTATGAATATTAATTAGTCCCTAGTTCTAATGATCTGATTTAGGGTATAATAAGTATGTAGAAGTATGTTTATACTCCAAGTAGGAGACATTACAAATAGTGCTATGAACTGGTTTTTATTTAATTTATTGATCTTTAATATTTCTAATGTCCCCTTTCTAGTGATCTAATTGTGTACAAATAAAGAAAACAAGAATATCCTAAAAGGGGACATTACACTATTCCCCATCTCTTAGTAACTATGAATAGAGGTAATGAATAAATTCAAGCTTCAGTTAACATCTCTTTCACTTGCAAATCTTCACATCCACAAGCATCTATCCAACCAAATCTAATAGCAATATCTCCTACAATGTTTAAGGGCTTAAAGAGAAAAAATTTGCCCTTTTCATTTTTGGAGTGGTAAAAAATTTCCCTTAATTTCATGGAGTGGTAAATTTAAAGACATTCCCCAACATTTCAAGGGGCATCTAGCCATCCCTTGGGACACCACAAACGCATCCACAACCTTCCCCCACAAAAGCCCCCACCTTGAGACATACATCCCTTGCAAAGAAACCGTCATGTTTCCAACATTTTGAGGACATCCAATGTGTGGGCACATTTTGGACACATAATGATAGGTCTTCTTAGTAATGATGATAACCCCAAGGTGTAAATAGTTAAAGGTGCCCATATATATTTCCACAAACCAAATAAGAAAGAAAGATATATTAATGTCCATAAATGACCAAGGAAATGTCAATGGGATTGGAACAAATAACTATTACAATAGTTAAGTACCAAGGCAAAAAGGGCCCTACACCCAAAGCTAACAAAATAAAGCAAAGAAAAGCAAGAAAACAATGAAATGCACAAGTGGGGATAAACCTAACACAGCTAATGCAAAACAAGTACAAGTACAAAGAGTTGTTCTAGGGGAGGAACACTCAATGAGGTGGGAGCCAATGAAGACCAAAGATGGCAAACATGGATGGAAGCAAATACCATCAAAAGGGTTGGTTGGATAGTCCTAGGAGGTAATTGATTCCCCATAGAACCTCTCCTAACACTCAAGGCCATAGGATCGTTGGTGGCAAAGAAGAAATCAATAATGTGAACTTACCTCGAAGTCCTACACTGTGAGTGAAGAGTGCTATAGGGGCCTCGATGTCAATCGGAGTTAGAACCATGAGCCTTAGAACGAGTGTTGAGTGTCAAGGAGACCTAGTAGTAGTAGATTGTAATAGGCACCCTAGTTTTTTCGAAAATATGTTAGCTGAAATCTAAAGCATAGGCAGTCTTCGAGACACTTTCTGATCACCCAGATCCCGTGGAAGGCAAGATGAGAGCATACAATGTCCAAATCACACAGCTATTTGAATGTATGCAAGGTAGCAAGCCGAACCGAACACACACAAGGCAGAGTAGCCGACCTATCTACCACTTATTCAATGGGACCAGTGTGTATAAACCCTGGTAGAATGTCTAAGCTTGTTTGAGACCAAAATGGTCGATAAGCTTGTTCAATGCCAAAATGGGTGTTAATGCAAATTGCTATAATTACTAGCGGTAAAACCATCCAATTTACAAAATGAAATGCAAGCAAAGAACAACACCGGCGGTACTACCTTCCAAAGTTTACAAACACATGAACAATATTACTTCTAATCATCATCAAAGTTGATCATATAAATCTGATATAAAATTAAGGCTGCTGTTACAACTAAATCAGATCAATATATGCTCCAAAAATAACAAATTGCATAGGGGAAATCATGTACCCATGCTCTATAGGTGAAGGCTGATGTTGTGAACAATGTAGAGGCTGTCCTAACTGCTGGTGATGGTTTGAAATGAAGTTAAACTCACTGTTTCACTACTATTACAATCTGAACCCACTGTTGCAACTCTGAGAATGCATAACCAGCAACTCATAAATCATTCACTAAGCCCCATTCAGAGAGTTCTCCACCTCCACAACCCTGCAAACCTCCTCCTAACTCCTAGGTGTCACCCCTTATGGCATTTGAGACTGCCAAAAAGGAGCTTGGCATCACTCATCCTCACGTCCCTTCCTAGCACTTGTATGGCCAGCACTAGGTGTACGTCCTGTTGGAATCTGCCTTCCCTTCTTGATAACTTTCCAAAACCAGTCTCAACCAAGGCGTCTAGGTCCCATGTAAATTATCATTGCATTTCCCAGCCATTTCATTGAGAGATATTCTCACTGCAAACATTTGGTATGACAGCCTGTAGGAGAATGGTACGGCCCAGCAGAGGTAAAATTCCTTCAACCACTAACACAAACCATCATTAAATCACACCAAAAATATTCTGAAATCAACTCTAATCCAATCAACTTTAAAACACATCAAAATTATTCAAACCAAATTCACTACAAATGGACTCCATTGAAGCTCCTTGTGATTTCTGGTATAAAATCACCAGATATTCCAGCTAGGGTTGGTCTTCCACAACCGAAACCAGAAGAAGAATGAGAGATGCAACCTCACAAGACCAAGCATGGAAGCTCTTCACAGAAATTTCAATCAGAAAATGCATAAACTCCAATGAGCGTTCAAAATTCTATTTTATATCTTCCCATGCATGCCAAAGATACATATAATATATTGCATTCTGGGCTTCATGAGTATTTATTTCCCACTAAAGTGGGGCGCTCACTTTAAGAAATAAAATAATATTTTTCACCAAACGCTCACCAAGCAATAAAAGCCACTTTTAAAATAACTTAAGTTGCTAATTTTAAAATATAAAATTAAAACCAAGGACAACTCAATTTAATTATTTTAAAAGTCATTTCCCTTAAAATGACCTAGTTAGCCTTCAGGAAATTCATGGAAACAAGGCTAACTATGATTAAGTTAATTATCGACGGAAAGGGGACATTACAATCCTCCCTCCCCAAAGTTGCTTGTCCTCAAGCAACTGCAACTCAGGATGCTGCAAAATCTGCTCGCTCTCCCACGTAGCATCCTCCAAAGGTAGGCTCTTCCATTTGATCAGATACTCACTAATAGTCCTCTTCCTGACTGTTCATTCTCTAAATTCCAAGACTCTTTCCGGAATCAACAAAAGATTGCCCTCCTCATCCAATGGGAGCAATTATGAAGAAGCTACCACATTGTGCCCAAGAGCCTTCTTGAGGCGTGACACATGAAAAACATTGTGAACCTTGTTCACAGGAAGTTCTAGCTCATAAGCCACTTCACCAACCCTCCTCTTGACCTTGAAAGGTCCATAAAAATGTGGCTTCAACTTTTCTGCCCCACTCTTCTTGAGATTGGACTGATGGTAAGGTTGCAACCTCAAATAAACCATGGCTCCCACCTCAAAGGTGCACTCAACACGGTGTTGATCTGCATAAAATTGTTGTTGGTTTTGGGCATGCAGGAGGTTGTCTTTCAAAGCCTTCATTATATCTTGACTTTGTTGTAGCAAGTCTTTGGCCTGGGGCACTCTGCACTCATCAAAAATTAAATCAACGAAACTAGGTGCATTATAACCATAGAGAGCCATGAATCGAGACATTTTAATAGACATGTGATAGGAAGAGTTATAACAATACTCCCCCAAATGAAGCCAACGAACCCAAGCCATTTGTTGTCTTGAAACATAGTTTCACAGATATCCCTCCACCCACTTATTCACAATCTTTGTCTGCCCATCAGTTTGTGGATGATAACTAGTGCTTGGAGTGAGCTGCGTCCCACTCAAACGGAACAATTCCAGCCAAAACAAGCTGAGGAACTTGTTGTCCCTATCACTTATTGTCCCTATCACTTACTATGTTCCATGGTAACCCATACAATTTGAACACTTCCTTGAAAAACAACTCAGCCACTTGGGCTGATCTAAAATATGAACTAGTTGCAAAAAAATGAGCAAACTTTGTTAATCTATCCACTACAACATAAATACAGTCTCTACCATGTACCATGGGCAACCCGGTGATGAAAGCCATTGAGATGCTTTCCCATTTCTGACCGGGAATGGGCAAAGGTTGCAGTAGACCACTAGGGTATGTGTGTTCATTTTTGTTCGGTTGGCACACAGAACACTCCCTTACATGATTCATGACATCATTTTTCAGCCCCTTCCATGAGAATCTCTCACGAATCTGCTTATAGGTCTTATAGAAACCTTGGTGACCAGCCAAAGGTTCATCATGAAATGTCCTTAAAATCTTCTCCTTAACGCTTGAATTTGCCACTAAAAATATCCTTGTAAAAAATCAACCCATTGATTACCTTGTACTTATCCTCATGGGTGGCACCATCAATGATACTTGAAGTGAAAGGATCTTTAGCATATTCTACAAGGATTTGATCCTTCCAATTTGTTGTAATCTCAACAATGGAGGTGAGATATAGTCTCCTAGAAAGTGCATCAGCAACAATGTTCTTCTTTCCCTTCATGTAGACAATGTGAAAATCATAAGCTTGAAGCTTACTCACCCAACGTTGTTGCCTCTCACTAAGATCCTTCTAGTTGAGGAAATACTTAAGACTATTATGATTAGTTTTTACAATGAATTTACTTCCCACCAAGTATTGACGAAATTTGATCAATGCATGCATGATTGCAAGCATTTTTTTGTCATAGATTGAGTAACTCTTCTCACCACCACGCAGCTTCCTACTCTCAAAGGCAATTGGGTGTTTTTGCTACATGAGAACAACACCAATGCCTTCTCCCGAAGCATCACACTCAAGCTCAAAAGGCTTGATGAAGTCTAAAAGTGCTAACATGGGACAGTTACTCATGATCACCTTGAATTCTGCGAAAGATTTATGCATTGAATCTGACCAAGAGAATGCTCCCTTCTTAGTAAAATCAGTAAGGGGAGCTACTAATTGTGAAAATCCCTTCATAAAGCATCTATAAAAACTGCATAACCCAAAGAAGCCCTTCAAATGTGTAAGGTTTTTTTGGTGGTGGTCACTCAAGGATAGCACAAATCTTCTCTTGATCCACTCTAACCCCATCTACACTGATCACATGACCAAGATACAAGATCTCAGTCATTCCAAACTCGCACTTAGACTCCTTGGCAAACAGAGATTTTGCCTCAAGAATCCCTAACACTTCATCCAAATGGTGCAAGTGTTCTTCCCCAGTCTTACTGTAAATAAGAATGTCATCAAAAACGCCAATAGGAATTTACAAAGTTGCTCACTGAAAATATGATTCATACATGATTGAAAAGTGGCAAAAGCATTGGTTAGGCCAAAGAGCATAACCAGAAATTCAAAATGCCCAAAGTGGCATCTAAAAGCAGTTTTTTCTACATCCATCTCACGCATACGAATCTAATGATACCCAGATCTTAAATCTATTTTAGAGAAATAGACTGCTCCATGTAGATCATTAATGAGCTCATCTATCATTGGTATTGGATACCCATTTTTTATAGTTCTCTTGTTGAGCTCATGATAATCTATGCATAAACGCATCCTTCTTCACTAACACAACTGAAGATGCAAAAGGACTCTGTCTAGGCCAAATGAACCCCCTGTCAAGTAACTCTTTGATGGCCTTCTTGGTCTCATCCTTCAAGTGTTTCAAGTGTCTGTAGGGAGTGGTTATCACTGGTTTGGCTCCCTCCTCCATCTCAATCACATGCTCAATCCGCCTATCAAGACGCCTTCCTGGTGGCAACCCACTGAAGATAAAGTTTGAACATCAAGATGATGTGATCTCTTTCCCTCATGAATAGAAGTGGGCATGACAACACACTCTGCAACCCACTCAACTTGGCCTTGCCTCAAAATACGTTCCATCCTTTTTGCCATGACAACTCTAGGACCACCATTAGACATTCCGCGCAGGACAACCTTCTTCCCTTCTGATTCAAACTTGAGCTCCATGGTTTGGAAATTCAAATAGATCTCTCCCAAGGATTTCAGTCATTGAATTCCGAGTACCGCATTGATGTCACCAATGCTCACAAAAATAGAGTTCGTCCTTGACCTCATAATTTCCCAACTGGATGCAAAGTTGAGAGATCTTTCATGTACAAGTGAGGGTAAAGCCATCAGCAACCATGACCTTGAACCCATAAAACTCCTCCATCTTCAACCCACGCTTTACCGCAAGACCATCTATGAAAATATGTGTGGCACCCATGTCAATAAGAGCAACCATACGCTGCCCTCCAAGAACTCCATGAACTCTAAAGGGCTTGTTCTTTTGAGTGTTGGACAATTGTGCAAGTATTCAACTGTCCTCCTTCACCTCTTCAAAGTACTCAACGTTTTCACAATCTTCAAATTCGGCTTGTTGTTCTGATTTTTCTGATTTAGAATCACCATCTGAAAACACCTCCAAATGGCGTACTTGTCCCTTCTCAAAGCACTTATGACCTAGAGCCCAAGGCTCTTTGCACATGAAGCATAACTTCTTTCTTTTGAGCTCATTTCTGATGTCTTCACTCATTTTCTGCATAGGTTGCTTCTGCTGATTTGGAAATTTTAAGAATGGTTTTTTATCATTATTGAAGGGAAATGGTTTTGCTGCAATCTTGGGCCTTGGAGCTGAAAACTCCATGTTCCGAACTCCTTTGGTGGCCTCTTGCAAAGTTTGTGAGCCAAGTGCCTTGACCCAACCTCTTATTGGCTCTGAAAGACCTTCTACAAACAGGAAGAGGAGTCTCTTCTCGGATATATCAGGAACCATAACACTAAGTCTTTGAAACTCAGTGATATAGGCATCAATGGTGCTATTTTGTTTCAACTAAGCTAAATCTTTGAAGTTTTGTCCTGGATCTTGTTTGTCAAGTCGCTCGATGAGTCTATTGGTAAACTCATCGTAGGTGGTGATAAGACTGTGACCTTGTGTCACCAATCCGTGGTACCACCATTCGTGGGTTGCTCCATCTAAGTGCAAGGTAGCGAAGTTTAGAGGGTCCTCTTCCGGCATAGGCTTTAATGCAAGGTAGTTATCAAGCTTCTGCACCCAGGCTCTCGCTGTGCACTTTCCATTTCCATCAAAGTGGACCAGGGAAACTTTGCTCAAGGCCTGTTGATAATCCCTTTGAACTCCGTAGCCTCTGGTGTCTTGCCTTCCTCCGTTTCTCTTCTTTTGGTTCATGAATTGATCGAAGGTCAAGATTCGTCGGACTTGATCCGAAAGTGTGCTATACTCATTATAGCAAGTCATAACTTCGTCAACGAATGCAGCTTGCTCATTTTGCACAAGAGGTGCCTCCTCCCTTCTAGTGAAAACTGGTTGAAGGACACTAGCAACCAATCCTACCAATGTTCTGGCCACTCCTCCGTTGTTACTCCGGGAGCCATTGCTCCGGGAGCAACTAGCATCAGTATTCGGTCTCTACATGTTGTTCAAGTTCTGATCCATCTTGTTTATAAGTTTTGTCATCATGTCAAACATCATGTTAAATTGCCTTCCAATTCTATCACTTGGACTATTCGGTGGACAAGCATCCTTGTCCCTTTTTGCCATGTTTGGAGTTTCTTTCACAGAACCCTCTGAACCCAATGCTGATTTCGATTTTATCTCCTCTCTCTACTGATATCTCTTTTCTTTGTCACTTGTTTGTTGCATGCAGGGTTAGCAAATCACACAAGCTGATAGGAGACTAGCTCTGATACCACTGTAATAGGCACCCTAGTTTTTTCGAAAATATGTTAGCTAAAATCTAAAGCACAGGCAGTCTTCGGGACACTTTCTGATCACCCATATCCCGTGGAGGGCAAGGTGAGAAAATACAATGTTTGAATCACAGCTATCTGAATGTATGCAAGGGGGAAAGTCGACTCCAAATTGGTTGTAGCATGCACCGTCTCATTCTTCCCCGATACAATAGCATTTTGGAGTTTCAGAATACATTGTAATAAATCCACTACTTTAATTGGTATGGTAGTTTGACGTACATGCCTTGCAATATTTTTCTCGAAGTGTAATTGATTTGTTACCGTACTTGAGTTTGCATGTGAGTGGCGTCGTTCGTTATCCACAGCCCACTCCACTCCAACTCTTGCTTCACGAAATCTTTCTTGTTTTGTACGTGGGTCCAGGTACACATCCTTCTTTGCTTGGGCTCGAGTAACAACGAATACTTTATTTTGCCTTTCCACATCAATTAGGTTGATGCTGGCTTTTTGCTTCGAACATCCAGTGTCTTCATGGTCTCCAAGTCCACGCCATTTGCACAATAATTGCACTTTGCCCTTCTTGTTTTGGCAGTCTCTCGCGAAGTGTCCCCATTCATTACACTATTGGCACTGTATGATCGAACGTCCTTTAGGGTTGTACTATATTGGACTTCGACCTCAGCCTCTTTGATTTCAATAACCGCCTGGAGATGAGTTATGTGGCTTTGATGGAGTGGATTGCTCTCCCTGTGTGAAGAGTACTTGTGTACTCTTGGTCTTCAAGCTATACAGGCACTCTTTTATCGAATGACCCATAACTTGACAAATCTTACAAAATAATTTTCTGGAACAATTACCTTTGATGTGACCTTCACTTTTGCACTCAGTACACCAGAGTTCAATGGATTCTTTGTTAGTTTCTTTCTCTGCCTTCAATTCTTTCATCATCCGAAGCATGTCCCTCCAGAGCACTTATATTGTTCCTGATTCACTGTCGCTACTGTCATCCGAACTACCATCTTCCTCTATTTTCTTTTGCTACAGGAGGACATTTTGTCTTCACTTTCTATGTCCATTGCCCGATTGTAGGCTACTATGTACTAAGGGGGTGATACTACCTTCATTTTTTTTCTTAATGACGGAATTAGACCTTCGATGAACCACCTTTTCTTGAGACCATCAGCAGGTTCTTTTTCTAATTTTACAACTAGTTCTTTAAGTCTACTTATAAGCTCGTATGTTCTCATGCTTACCTTGCCTGATATTGTAAATTTCGTCTACTATTTCATTATCATCTTGCAGCAACTTAAACTCTTGTTCAATGGCGCCTTTAAACTCTCCCATATGTTTCGGGAGGCTTAGTCAAGTTCGGTATACCAGTCAATTGCTACACCTTGCAAGGTGGTTGGAAAAGACCATAGCCAAATTGCTTTATCATCTTGCCCATTTGTTGTCTAGATTGTCTCGCAAGTCTTACAGTGCCTGACAGAATCCTCCGATCCATTGCCTATAAACTTGGGCAACTTCTGCTTTTCTCCACTGAGGCTTACCATGGTTTTGTTCTGATGCAAACCTAGCACCTCGAACCTGCTTGCTGAGGAGTTTTGATTCAAGCGTTCCAATGCTTCTCTTGCACTCTTGGCCACATGAGAATACTGTACTCTTCCTACAACTTCAGCATTTTGCACACTTGTTTCACCTTCAAATTTTCTTTTATACACGCTTGGCTCGACTTCTCCTTCGATTGAAAACCCTTCAATGCCTCAAAGGTTGCTCTTGCATGCTTCTATGAAGGAATCTGACTCCGACTTCCAACTTCCCTCGTCCAGAGAAGGTTGTCTTGACTTTTCAACTTGGTTCATCTGGCAATGGAAGGTGCCTGGCGATTTCCTCCCACTCTGCGCTCATGTGATTATTTGTAGCAGAAATGTGTTTCACCCCCCGACTACGACTCCTACTCTCGCTCCGACTCCGACTTCTACTTCGAGATGGACTTCGTCTTCGGACTTCGGCGATCTCTCTTATTCTTCTTCTACGTTCTCTTTGTTCTACCAGCCCAAGAGATCGCTTGATCTCTTGATCCTGGCCACGTGATCTCTTCCCGTCTTTATTGGGGTCTAAGGGCATGAATCTCTTCTATTGGACCCAATTTCTTTTAAGGCAACGGCACCAATGTTTACTCACCTATCTGATAAATGAATACTTGCAATAATGAACATAATTAACAATGCATACCAGATAGAGGAGTAAAAGTATATCTTAATTCGTACATGAAAGTATTACAGAAGTAGACCAAAGATGGTCGGCCAAAGATCAGAATCGATCCGACTAGATCATATTGCTTTCCTTGACAATACAAAGCCTATTTAAAAGACCTGACAGTTGCCAAGAGGAACACAACCGTCAACTAACTGACTTCGACTAACTCTTATAACTACCCGAGAGTCGACAAACAATTAATACATAGTCAGATAACCCATGTTATCAAATATAACAAGCGACATTGTACACCAACTACAGTAGATAGCATGGATGAGCAATGTCTAAATGTTCTGCCCCCCCCCCCCCTTTAGTGTGTTAATCAACAATACCAAAAGCATGCTTAATGCCACCAACATTTGTGACAAGTTGAAAGAAAGAAGTAATAAATCTAGTAGCTCTTGGGCCCCCATGTAGGGTCCATTGCTTGAAATTGGTGACCACACAAAGAAAAAGGCAAATAAAAAAATGGCTAGGCATCTCTAAATAGGAAAGTAGAAAGAAGTGACTAGAGAACCACTAGAGTCTATACAAATAATGGTACCTCCCATAGATTTCATAGCAAGCAAAGCACTGGAAAATAAAATGTTCCTTCGTCTTCACCTCCAAGAGAGAACAAAAGTGGCAGACCCTTTCACTTTGTAGAGTACGGCAATCAATTTCAACTCACAGCTGGTGGAAGCATACTCTCAATTGGCAAAGCAGAATCCTCAAATACCTTACAGATTAACTATTGCAAACTACCTACATCTATTGTAGATAGGCAACATTAATCAAAATCATAAGCACAATATAAGTATTTACTTATGTCTAAACTACAAATTCTCCTGGAATAGCTTAAGCGAGCAGAAAACTCTTATCACAATTATTTGCATATCTATGCTTCAAAAGAAGCAAAGTTGTGAGGCGTATCAACATTACGACTAGACACTGATCCAGGAAGACAATTTTCAACATGCAAGAAATGACTTCTTTAACATTAGTATAATTTCAATGTTTCTCTAAGTTCTCGAGATGGAGGGAAACGCAGGGACAAGTTTCTAGGGACAACAAAAAAAATTCAAAATTTTGGAGACAATGGAGAGATGGCTATATATATATATATATATATTTATATTTAAAATTATTGTATATAAATGTTTTATCACTAATTTATGATACTTATCACAAATGTGTAAATTATTATAAATGTGTTAAAGTTCTGATCTTTCATTTGGAAAAGTCTTGTAGATAAGGTTGCAAATTGTGCCACCCCCCACTCCCCTATTACATGTACCAACATACCAAGTATAGATATAGGTACGATATATTCCAAATACCATGCTCGCCTATACCCAAAATTAGGGAAAATTTGAGCTATGTTGGATACATCTAGATTCGACATTTTGAAAAAATTGCGGCTTGTGCAAGTAAACTCTAACCAAAAAAGAGAAAAAACTTTGCAATGTGTTTTCCTCATTCTTTCCCATGTCTTTTTCATTCAACCTTTTCCCACCATGCTGCCCACCTAAGTTTTTTGTTCAATGTTCTTCATTCTACATCTTTAAAATGTTGGGTTATTTAACGCAACAGTGTACATGCACTCTAAACTCTATCTTATGCCTGCCAAGGTCTCTGCATTGAATATGCACCTTTCACATTTGAAAATTATAGGCGGAGGAAGGAGCAAAGAGTGTTTTTGTTCTTCAATGAGTCAACATAGGTGTCTACCATCCACGTACCTACTCTACTTTCATTAATCAATAAAGCAATAAAAGAGAAGAAAATAACGGCCAAATGAAAACAAGTCTACTCCCTGACAGGTCAAAAATGAATCGCCTTCCTGTTGGAACATGTCCAGCGTCTCCCCTCGGGATTCATGACATGGTTTAACAGCCTCCCGCTGGTCCTTAACTAGGATGGTAGCAATTTCCTGAACAGGTGCGCCTTTTGGGAAAAACGGCCAGCTCAACATCCAAAACGTGGTATGAGAGCGAGGTCGCGAGTTTGAATCCCCTCGAGTAACACTAAGGTGGAGATTGTTGGAACGTGTCCAACGTCTCCCCTTGGGATTCGTGACATGGTTTAACAGCCTCCTACTGGTTCTTAACTAGGATGGTAGCGGTTTCCTGAATAGGTGCACCTTTTGGGAGAAACGGCCAGCTCAACATCCAATACTTCCAACTCCCATTGATGATGTCCTTATTACTATACATCATCCCTGCAAACATTTTAGAAACATTTCTCTATCTTGGGGGCTGCTTTTGCAATTTGCAGTGCCAAAGTTATTTCCAAACATTAAAGGTGCAGATTCAATGCAGAGAGCTCAACATGCATTCCATAGAGCTCAATGTGCACGTATACCCTCGCATTAAATATTTCTGACATGAAATTTAGGACATTTTGTGTTGTTATTTTTGTTTTTCCATTTTGTAAAACTTTTTTTTATTATTGATGTTTTTCATTTTATATAATTATTAATTTTTAAGTTTGCTATTATTTATTATTAATATTTCAATTTTAATATATTTTTAAATTATACTTAGTTTATTTCATTTTAATTTTTTTGTTAGATTTAAATGTGAAATTATTTAACTATTTGTTTTTTGAATTAAAACAATAAATATAAATTGTTAAGAGTTAATTCTATATATATAACACAATACATACATACATACATACATATATATATATATGTGTGTGTGTGTGTGTGTATTCAGCCGTATTAGGGGGTCTTGAAAAATATTCAGATCCGTATCGGATATTGTATATGTGTCCATGCAGCCTTGCTTGTAGATCCTCCCTACAGAGTTGCTTGTTGTTTGTTTTGGTGATTGTGTTTTCAATGCTAGAGGAAAGGATACCTTATAAATTTTACTTGAATATTGTTTCAAGTTGGTTTGGCTTCAGATTTTAGCCTGGTAACAATGCTCAAGATTGAACTAGGCCTTGACAATCTCCTACTGCTGGATATTTCAAATGAAATTGGCATTTTGTTTCAAGTGATACATGTTCATGATTAAGTTTTGAGTGTGATCGACAATTTGTCTACAATATCATATTGAAATTTCAAATAAGTTTTTTTTCAAAACACTTTGAGTATTGCATGTGGTCAACTATCTTAAAAGTGTAAATACATATGAAAATGAATTCCATATGTGAATATTTGCAGAGCTTTATGAACTCAATATGCAAGTGCAACCAAGATCTTACATGGAAAAGAGATGATTTACTATTTGGCCACAGGGGCTAGGATGGCTTGGCACTCCACAAATGGGGGTCGTTTCCAAGAGACATTTCCTTGCAAAGGGAGCATTCTTTGGATGTCCCCATTTTTTAAAAATTTTGGCACGGCAGGGAAACATCCTATCCCCATCCCCGTCTCCACTTGGGGAAACGCCTGGAAAACAAGGGGGATGCGTCCCCAAGGTTCACTGTATGATTTTAATTAGAGTGAACAACTCCAAAGATACCATCATGCCTCAAATCTAAAATCTTATCTATCATACATACTTGATATCAAAGACCTTGATGCTTTATTCTACTCTCAACAATTGAGTTTACAATTTCTGTAGCTAGATTATGTACCACTGGTGCATGGTTGTTTGACTGTTTGAGAAAGCCATAAAACTCAGCTCTCTCAGTTTCAAGACACTCCCAGAGTCTAAGTATGATACTCAACCAACCAAATTACAGAGAAAAAAGTACTCGCAGATAAAACCATGCAATAAATGAGGAAATTCCATTCAGCATCTCTGTGTGTTTCTTCCAGACCACACAACTTTCTGACTAGATCGCATGTCTCTTTGCCACAGCCTGATGTACATTTATTTTAGTGCGCATGAAGTCGTTGAGGAAATTCTCCATGACACGTGTTTTATTATAATTTATGATCTATATTAAGACTTAGTACAAAAATAAGATGTGATCATTTTTCATTATTTAACATATTAGTTTAAATGACTGTCCCATAAGCCTCCTTTGAATAACATATCTAGCTTGCAACCTTACAATCTCCAACAACTACGTTACCGAATTGGCCTAAAAAAAATTGGTCGTTTCCGGGTACGAGTCGTACCAGAATCGGAGTCGGCGTGGAATCGGCGACAGATTCGCTGACGGGATTTCACGCCATTTGAACGGGATTTCACGCCATGAATTTCATGAGATGAACAGCTCAAACCGTCTCTCTTCCATCCCAATACCCGTTGACATGTCGGCGAATAGCAGAATCCATTCTTCCTACCAATTTCTTAAGCGAATCGGGAGCAAAGAAGCTCATCAACGTGGCGCGCATACACTGGTGCTCTTCTCCGTTCTTGTCCAGCAATGAATATTGAAATAAATCTGCAACTATTGAGCGTGGAATCTGTAGTGCATACACCTGAGCGGGATGGAAAAACAAAAAACAAAAACCTAAAAACATTATAAATAATGAAGTATAACCATCCGGAGAACTCAAACCCCTTTTATAACATTTGAGTTAATATTATTAAAAAAATTATTAAGTTTATTGTTTATTAATTTATCGATATATGCTAGTTGATATATATATTGTTTATTGAATTAATAATTAATAATTTTATAGTTTATATTATATAATAGTTTTAAATTTTAATTTCTAATGTATATAAATAAAATTAATAAATAATAAATATTAAACGTGTAACTATATTTTAATTTTTAATCAGAAATTTATACTAATAAATTAATATTTAATAATCATAATATTATTATATCAGTATCTTAATAATATTTTAATTTATTTGTATATTTTTTAATTTATATATATATATAATTTTTTTATATGTTTTTGTATAGACGTACCCAAAACGTACCCAACCCCCCCAAAAAAATTTGCCGTACCGGCATACCGGATTCACGTACCCGTACCCGTCCTGATTCCGATTCGGTAACTTAATCCAACTGCTGTTGTAACAGTTAAGAACTTAAGGCTTATTGAATATACTGCAACATCGTGTGTTAGATGACCAAAATTTTTAAAAAATAAAAAAGCTCAAATCATCCTATCAAAGAGAAAAACAATTCAGGCCAACACAAGGTACTCTTACTAACATAAAGAAATTCCTACATTCTACCAAATCCCCTTTTTTTGGTGTGGGGCAGAGGTTGAGTATTAGGAAAACCAAAAAAAGGGATGCTTAAAAGATTCCCCAAAATCATAGGAATGAGGGATAGTAGGCATCTCCATCAAACACAGAAGAAACCTGATTTATCCACAAGTCAGCAAAAAAGTTTTAAACTCTACCATCCACCCTACCTTTACCATGACAATTCAGTTCCTTTTATAGTTCAGACAACCACATACTTTGAATGTTTACTAGTAAGCAGTAAATCACAGTTGTGGCCACACTTACTGTCTTGGCGAAATGACCAACAGTTTTCAAGGAAACTGTACTTTAACAAAGAGTACTTACATAAAGGAAGCCATGAATACTCACCTTCACAGCTAAATATCTGACTGTATTTTCTAAATAGAGTCTTGGTTAAAAGACCAACAGTCTTTATGGAAACTGTATGTTAGCAAAGTGTACTTCTATACAGAAAATTGTGACCACTAACCTTCAAACAGCTAAATACAAGACTTGCTGCAGCAACTTTGAACTTTGCCAGCTCCCCAATGAACCTTATGTTTCTAATCTTTGTTTCAATATTCATTTGATCCTGCACAAGCATACAAGTAGAATAAACTCAGAAATATGCTAATAAAGAAGAGGTTTTCAGAGCAACATAAGAGACTAAATATGCTGCAACCTGATATCTTTAAGAACCCATTAATGATACCAAGTATTAGTCCACAATAGCATAGCTTCTCTTCATCCCTTTAATTAAATGCAAGATATAGTCAAATACCATAAAGCACCTCTGTGAAAAACAAACAAAAAAAGACTACTGATAGAATTTATACAAAAAGGTGATGTTTTATGCACAGTGGTATAATGCATATATTAAATAATAATACAATATGGTACCAGCCAAGCATACTAAGACCTGTAATGAAAATGGAAGTACCTTCTTATTTATTAAGAAGTTAAACTCTTCTTCCAGCAGCTGCAAAAGCATTGAAGCTACATCTTTCATGCATGTTGACAATGTTGCCACCATTCTTGAATAGTATGGCAACAACTCTAATGATGTCCGAGGGACATTGAACAATGCTCGGACAAGTTTTTTCCGATTACTTTTTGAATTGAGATAACAAAAGTCTACCTGCATAAAAATCAAAAAATAAATAA
The DNA here is from genome assembly GCA_027924645.1 of Cunninghamia lanceolata. Classification (NCBI taxonomy): domain Eukaryota; kingdom Viridiplantae; phylum Streptophyta; class Pinopsida; order Cupressales; family Cupressaceae; genus Cunninghamia; species Cunninghamia lanceolata. The sequence goes on from BSBN01000236.1 coordinate 4,355,469, forward strand.
ATAATTCTTCGATTTTCATGTAGGGTAATTTGTATAATGCTTCACAAAACTCTTTTCAGCATTATCTAATGAAAAGCATGTCCCTTACCGTCAACTGGTCAATAAGATCACGACTGACACAACCTGGAAGTCGTTGCAACAGGGTATCTAAATTTGGACCATCAAGACTCTTGACTTTATCCTTTTCATTTTCTTTCTCTCCTTTCTTATCAGTGTCTCTCTCCTTCCACTTGTCCTTTTCCATCTCTTTGCCCTTTTCCTTATCTTCTTTTTCTCTGGACTTATCATCAGCTGTCCCCTCTCCTCTTGAGATTTCACTGTCTTGAATCACATCTGTAGTTTCTGGAACAGACAAATGACCTTGCTCTGATTCAAATAGTATTTCCTGCATATCAGAGTAGATTGTAAAACAAGTGCAAAAACAAAATTACAGCATTGGTTGCAATTATCAAGGTTCCTCATGCACATTCAACTTTTACATACACATGGACTTCAGGTTCTTTATGTTGTAGCATTAAAAGGAATTTTTTTTTAACCGAAGGAAAAACACTTTGAAATGTACAAAAAGGCCAAAATAGCAACAAGCTGATTTATAAATGCCAAGAGAGAACAAAAAGCTCTTTGTCGAACAATCTAAACATGAGAAGAGAAAAGATTTAGGAGGAGGATGCTGAAATAACCACCAAGGTAAATCAGACTGTATTCAAAAAGGAAGGAATAGGTAGCACTCTTTCTAAGCAACTGTCCAATCAGTTATCATCAGTCAGCGAGGTGGTAATCAAAACCAAAAGGCACTACAAAGGAAGGAAGAACCCTCTGACTGTCCAATTTTGCCAAAGTCAAATGAGAACAAGATTCAGCACATTAGTAGCTACATCAAAATAGCAGACCAATAAGGAATGCAGAAATCCTGAATTAGCAACACCTTGAAATCATGCTAGTATGCAAAGGTAAAGGGTATATATCAAATTTCAATCCATGGGAATATAATACATCTCCAACCACTTGTGCTACAAGGTACACTACACTCTGTTGTATACAGTATTTTACCCAATTTCAATGCTTTATCATGTCTCCTGGCATTTAAACGTGATGATCCAATATGAAAGCCCCTGTACAGTTATCATTCAAAATCGTCTCATTTGATACCAAAGGAATCTCTGTGACCCCTAGATGCTATTGCAGTTTCAGTACTGGCAATCTAGAATTCCATAGTTCTTGGACAAGAAAACATCATAGAAGATTCTAGAAAGGAGAAGGAATGCTTTGCTAACAAAGAGCCCACCAGGGATAAATTCTTTCTGTGCAAAGGTCCGACACCATAAGGGGTGAGTCCGGGTTTGAGTCCCAAGTGAAGTTGGTGGAATGGATAACCTCAGTACGTGGCACTAAGCCAAAGTAGGTCAATGATTCATGCACCTGATGCCTACAGGCTGCAAAAAGCATTGGGATGTTTATCCTCCCAACCAAAAAAAGGAAAAGGAGAGAAACAATCTGCTTGATGAACCTTTATAAAAGCAGATTTTGCTCAGACTAACAAAGATTTAAACAACATACATCGCTCAGACATTATGGAATTTGGGGATATGGTAATAACACCCCGATGCTGTAAAACATAATTTACAGCTACACTAAGATTTCAGAAATATATAAGTGCCCTCGGGTCCTTTCTCTAATTTCCCACATCATAAATCATAACATATCACAAAGTTCCGACTGTTTCCCCAAACAATAACACAAGACAAAACCTGGGAATTAAGTCCAGCACTACCTGTGCGGAAGACAACCCAAACTCTGTGAATAGAAAACAGAACATTGCCAGCCACTAAAGCCAAGTGTGCAAGAGAGAATGGAACTGGAACACTTCTGGGGAATATTGCTATTTGATATTGGACCAGAGATGGAGTAAGGTAAGTAATCCTGAAACAGAACACTTATGATGCAAATGTCAAACAACTTGCCTGAAGGAGAAGATTATATTATCAAATGTAGGTGATTGCACACAAGGACCATAAAGGCATTCTTTATGCATTGTTATATGAAGTTACATGCGTTACAGTATCATTCATGTAATCCAGCTAAAATCTAGGAATTAACACTTTACTCCTCTGACTACAGCAAGTATGTGTTGTTAAAGCTCCTACCAAGTCTAGCTTCCAAATAAAATAAAATGAAATCGTACATTTCAAGAGAAAGAAAATTGTATGCACAATCCAGTTGTCAGATCTCCTACATACCCATCATGCCCATAGACAATACAGATCCAAATAACGGTATGACAGTGAGATATTATAGAAACTGTGCCATATCTGGACTATTAAGTTGATATGGTCAAGATCCAACCATAATCATTTTGCATTATAAAAAAGAAAAAGAAAAAAAAATGAAGAAATAAATGTAACCTAACACTAACTAAACCCATCCCACTACTAGTGTAATGTCCCCTTCTTACCAGTTCGACAGCTGGAGCAGTTAGCCTATTCCAGGGTTCCCGTAGGCTAATGGAGGGTGGTTAGGGAACCTCTAAAGACACATTTTCTAGGACTTACTATTTATAGTAAGTCAGGCAAGGGGTCACCAGTGGAGTTTTTTCGACATTTCCATATTTATCATTGCCGGTTGGAGTATCTAACACATATCACATGGGTTTCGAGATGACCGAGGAATAATATTTTAATTGTCGATATATAAGTTAAATTAAACATTTAACTTATAATAGTTTAAAGGGTATAAGTTACTTTATGTTATAAAAGTGACTTATCAAGTGGGAGACATAAGTTGTTTTAAAAAGATAAAGTGCTAAGTTGTATGGGGCGCCCATCTCATGGAGGAATAAGGGGATCGAAATATTATTAATTATTAAAATATTATGTTCCCTTCTTGGGCGTTGGGAAATGAGGGAGACGAAAGGAAAAAAGAGAATTCATTTTGACATTCATTCACTCACGCAACTTTGTCGTGCAAGCTTCGAAGCTTTAGCTTTGAGCAAGAACAAGGGTTTTGCAAGGACGGAAACCTCTATAGAACACACTCTCTTCGTGCTTGGAAGATAGCATCAGGAGGGTTGCTGGGAGTTCCATTCAGAGACTTTGCATTGTGCTTATTGGATGATTTTTGAGAAGTTATTACACAGGTTTTGTTGCAGATTTGTGAATAGCGAATATCAAATGTCTTAGTTGCAGGTTAAAGGGGATTTTGGAGTGTTTGTGGGACTGTTTCTGCACTTCATGCTGGCCGTACTCCTTTAGATGGGCCGTACCATGTTGCATTGATTTTGAAAGTTAGAGATTTTGCCGATTTGTCGATAATGGGCAAAATAGAGCGAAAATTCTAAGGGAAAAAAGGAACAAGGGTTAACCATTTTTTGACTAAGGCAAAAACATAAAAACCAAACTTTGAACAAGGATAACTTTTTCATTTCAAGGAATTTCGAGATGGTTTAAAAGGCAAAGTTGCTCAGAATTCAATTCTCTATCCAATGGTTACCTTGGCTAAAGAATTTGCACATGATTTTTGGATTTTTTGGGGGCAAAATGGGCACAATGGGAATAGAATTTTGCAGGTGCCAACACTAGCTCTGGTTGGGAACGTGTGACAAGCAGTGTCATAGCAAGGATTCAGATCTCTGGGTAGACCAAAAGGCACAAAACACAACAAAAACACACAAGGGAAACAACACACACAAACGTATTTACAACCACAACATATATACAAGGCAAAATACAGTCATAAACGTTAGAGCATAGAATACTATTGATTGTATTCAAAATTCAAGGGAAGCACTTATGAAAAGTAAAGCTTCAGATGTTGTCCATGAATGGGCAGCTCCAGAAATTCTCCCTCCATATTTCTGATGTAGTATGTATCTTGTCCAGCTTTTTCATCAATCTGTTAAGGGCTCAGCGACAAAGGCTCAAACTTGCCATGCTTACCCTTGTCTTCTACTCTTGCATTCCACAGGAGAACCAAGTCACCAATCTGAAAGCTCCCCTTTACTGTTTTCTTATTGAACAAGTATTCAGCCTTTTGCTGCTGTTGTTGGTTTTTATCATGTGTCAACCTTCTGGCCTCATCCAACTCAGCCAACTCATGCATTCTCAGAGTTAAAGCATCATCCCCATCCTCACCAATTTGCTATAGCAACTGATATACAGGCAATTCCAATGACATTGGCATTTTTGCCTCACTCCATATACCAACTCAAATGGGCTTCTTCCAATGGATTTCCTGAATGTTACCCTGTCAGCCCATAGAGCATATTTCAGTTTCTCATCCCATCTTTTCTTATTTTGAACAAACGTCCTCTTTTTAATCTTCATTGGACTCGGCTTGTCCATTACTCTGGGGATGATATGGTGATGAATGAATCAGCTTAACTCCATAGTTGGAACACATATCAGCAATATCCTGAGATCTAAAGGACATGGAATTGTCTGCAACAATTCTTGATGGCACTCCAAATCTGGTTATTATATTGCACATAAGAAAATCAATTACGACCTTGGATGTGGCATTGCGAGTGGGGATAGCCTCAACCCACTTGGTGAAATAATCAGTGGCCACAAGGATCCACTTAAATCCATTTTTGAATTTCTCCTAAATTTCTCCTATGAAGTCAATGCCCCATTGTTGAAATGGCGCTTCAACTACAACTGGCATAAGAGGTAATGCTCCAACGAATTTCATGTTGCTAGAAAAACGTTGGCAAGCATCACATTTTCTGACTTGCTTGGCAACATCTTTGAAAAGACTTGGCCACCAAAAGCCTGCTCTGATGATTTTGTGTTGTGGTTTTGGCATGGAAGTGCCCACCACATATTCCTTGATAATATTCATCAACAACAACTTCTGCTTGTTGGTTCAGACACTTTAACAACAGCCCTTCATGGTTTCTCCACATTAGTACTCCTTGAATTAAGAAATACCTCTGAGACTGAAGTTTAAGGGTCCTCTGCTGTGTGACACTCATGCCTGGAGGACAACACATGTTAACAAGGTAAATGACAATATCTTTATACTACGGATTGTCATCCAATGAACAATGAATTCCTTGATAATATTCATCAACAACAACTTCTGCTTGTTGGTTCAGACACTTTAACAACAGCCCTTCACGGTTTCTCCACATTAGTACTCCTTGAATTAAGAAATACCTCCGAGACTGAAGTTTAAGGGTCCTCTGCTGTGTGACACTCATGCCTGGAGGACAACGCATGTTAACAAGGTAAATGACAATATCTTTATACTACGGATTGTCAACCAATGAACAATGAGGAGCTACATCATCTTCCTCAATTTCATTTACCTCTGCTGCTTCAAGATTTGAATTCGCCATCAGCTTGGCTAAGCCTCGGCCTCTTACCAATTTGGTGACTTGTATGTCCATATCATAATCTTGGATTTTGTTAATCCATCTGCACCTTTTACCTGAAGCCTCCTGTTGCATGAATATATCTTCACTGTTGTGTGTGGAACATATGCAATAATCTTGGCCCCTGTGAAATAGGGTCTGAATTTTTTTGTAGCCTTGACCAATGCATAGGCGTGCTTCTCCATAATGGAGTAATTTAACTCAACAACCTATAAAGATTTACTAAAAAATCCTATGGGCTGCTCATATCCATCTTCATTCTTTTGTAGTAACATAGCAGCGACAGTGTAAAATGAAGCAAAGGAAAACAGCTGGAAAGGCTTGGAATAGTCTAGACTTACTAGCACTAGCACATTTTTCAGAGCCCCCTTTATATCAAGAAAAGCTTCAGCTAATTCCTTGTCGCACATGATGGATTCTCCCTTCTTAAGCATCTTGTAGATGGCTTTTGTCTTCTCAGCAAAGTTAGGGATGAATCTCCTTACAAAATTAATTTGACCAAGGAAGGACTGAATACCTTTGATTGTTTTAGGCTAGGGGATAAGGTCAATGGCCTTAACTCTGTCTAGATCAATTCTAACCCCCTCCTTTGACACAATATGTCCCAACAACTTTTCTTCTTCAACTCCAAATTGACATTTTTGGGGATTTAAAGAGATCCCATACTCCAAACACCTCTAAAAAATCAATTGCAAATGTTTGCTAGATCATTTCTATCCTTTGAAAATGCAGTTAGATCATCCTGGTAAACAGCCATGATCTCATCAATGAGGCCGGCAAAAGGCCGCATCCATTGCTCTTTGAAATGTAGATCCTGCATTTTTTAAACCAAATGGCATTCTCAAATATACATACGTACCCCAAGAAGTGGTGAATGTTGTTTTGTGTTGTTCAGACTCCTTGACCAGCACCTGGTTATACCCTGAAAATCCATCCATCATTGACATTAGTTCTAAACCAACCACCCTCTACAATAAATGATCCATGCTTGGCAGAGGATAATTATCCTTGAGGGACTTAATGTTCAGATTTCTAAAGTCAACATAGTCTAATCTCCCCATTTTTCTTTTTGACTGGGACAAGATTAGACACCCACTCAGAGTGCCTAAATTGCTTGATGATACCTCCCTCTTTCATTTTTAATAACTCCCGTTGAATCTTGGGAGCTATGGTGGGATTTATAGGCCTTTGTTTCTGCCTAAATGGTTTTGCATCAGGTTGAAGGGGGATAGTATGCTGAGACAGATCCTCCCTATAAGCTTTCAAATCATCATACGACCATGCAAAACACTTTCTGAATCTGCTCAGTAAAGCAATCATCATTTGCTTGTCATAAGGTTTTAGTTTCTTGCCTATGTAAACCATCTTTGGTGCTTCCTTAGGTCCAAGGTTAACACCCTCTAGACTATCTTCTTGAACTGGTTTACCATTGCTTTTTGCAGCGATCAGCGCTATCAAACATCCTCTCCAATGCTACCAATCCCTTGGGAAAGGTATTGGTCCTCAACTGTACCACTTCGCTGCCAAACAACGTTTCTTTGCCATTTTCCATTTCAACCATTGGCTGCCAGTCAATTTCTTGACTTTCAAATTCATCCATACAATTTAAAAAACTGAAAATCTAACTGCTATCATTAAATACTTGCCAACTGTATTTATTGTCTGGAACGGTTGGCCTTGTAAGTACTTCAACAGCTTGATGATCACGGAGAAAATCTGACTGGTGATTATATCTGGACACAGCTACAACCAAGGCATCCGCCTCTTCATTTTTCGTTCTGTCTATCCACTCAATACCAATGGCGTCAAACAACTCTATGGTATCCCATAGAGCATTTCTGTATCCTCTTAACCTTTTGTCCTTGGCAGCAAAAGTGTTTCTTATCTACTGGACAATTAGCTCTGAATCTCCAAATATCCTCAAACATTGAATGCCATGTTTATGAGCCACATTCAGACCCAGCAGCAGTGCTTCATATTCTGCCACATTATTTGTGCATTGAAAATCCAATCTGAAGGCATACATGACCGCTTACCTTCTAGGGATGTTAAAATAATCCCAGCACCAGAACCATCTTTTGAAAATGAACCATCAAAGTGCAACATCCACAAATCAGACGTATCATGAATAGCAGCAACAAGGTCAGAAGGTAAAACCTTCACATCAGGATCATCATTAGTGCAATATTCCATAAAATGATCAATTTCAGTATCAAAGAAATTCACATGATCCTCCTTTGTTTTATATATGTCTTCAATGTGTTGGTCTTCTACCTTCTTCTCCCTGTGTAATTTTACTTCCACACCCTGGACAGGAATGGTAGCATACGACAGGTCCATCTGAATACTACCACCCATGGAGGCAGCCCACTTCCTAGATAACCACATGCCCCACTTGGCTGGGCAGTCCACAATAATTATGTCCATGAGGAAAGACTTGTCTGGGTAGGCAGCGAGTTTGACCTCAACATCCTTGACCAAGCCAATGACGTTGACTTCCCTAGAATCCATGGCAAAGAATTTGCCAAAAGATTTAGACACTTTCAACCCCAACTCATTCATGATTTCCAGTGGCATGACATTGCTAGATGCCCCATAATCGAGCATACAGTTGTGTAACAATGTCATGTCCCTGTTTTCGGCTTGATCGTCAAGTGAAGAATGGATTAGCCTATTCCTCATTCCAGGAGGCTAATTCTAAATGATGAGGGATGAATTGGTTTTTGACTAACTTAACCTAATTGTTTTGCAGGAACAAAGTCAGAAACTTGAAATTTGGCTAAGTCTGGAAGACCAATAAGCATGAAGTTGACTCTTGGAGTCTAGGCGCCAATCTCACATCAGATTTCCTAAATGGGCGCCTAAGGATTTGGAGTCCTCTATCAGGATTTGAATGTGCAAAATGATAACCCTATCATCCTTAAAGCTTTTCAGCACACTGAATCAAGGTTTTTTTTGAAGTTTAGAAATTGCCTAAGTGAAGTTAGGCGCACTTTATCTCTCCACCTGCCTCAAGTGGCGCCTAATATAGAAGCATCATGTTAGGAAGCACATCAAACAAGGCGCTCTAGCAAGAAAAGTTGTTTGCCCTTCAAGATGAAGTTGTCTTAGTGAATTAAGTCAAAATGAAAGCCTATTCACTCTAGGCGCAAATCTCAAGTTGAACAATCCTGAATGGGTGCCTAGAGCAACAAGGCGCTAAATCATGGTTCCAGGACCTTGAACTGGTGCCCAAGCTTGAAGGAGGAGTTTCAAGAATCAAGAGTGTTTTGAATTGCTAAGGATCTGGTCTGCAGACTCTATGGCGCCATTTTGATGCCTCATGACTCCAAACTTGCGTCAAGGAGGCAAGGCGTTACTCCATGATTTGCCTAACCCAAGTATGCGCCTAAGGCACTAGTTCATGTCTGAACAACCCTTAAAGGGCGCCTAAGTGAGATTGTGAATTAAAAAGGGGTAACTGCATCATAATTGATTCAAGGGATCATCCTTTCAGTAGAAATCATCATCTTTGTCAAAGAATAGTGTTAAGAGTTTGAGGCGCATAATTCTTCGTTCCCAACCTCACAATTGTGCCTTCCCTTGGAAAGCTCATATGGCGCCTAGATGAAGTTGAAGACCCAGGCAAGATGATTGATACTCTGAATAAGGGCGCTAGACTAAAAGAGCATTCAAAGGTTTGATTACAAGCGTCTGAAAGTTTGAATAATATAGGACATCCTCATAAAGATGCTAGGCACAAATACAAATTGAAACTACCTCAAAAGTGCGCCTAAGATGGGAGCAAGTCCTCAAGACCAGTCTAGATACAAGGCGCTCCATCAAGGGGGCAAGATCAATCCAATTGAAGTCAAGTTGCTTTCAATTTACCTTGAAAAGATGATCAGTTGGAACCTAGGCGCAAATTCCTAGCCAAACTGATGGTAAGTGCGCCAAGTTGAGAAAGAAGCATCTTCAAAGGAGGGAAGTGTTGGGCACTCATTTCATAGGAGTTAATCTAACTCTTGGAAACTCCAGTTTGTGGTCTAAACTTGTGGAAATATGTCAGACTATCCCTTGGCGCCAAATCTACTACAAATCCTTCCAATGTGCGCCTAAATGGGAAGGTAGCTTCCAATCACTTCAATTAGTCAAGGCGCTTGGTGAGTTAAGTGTCTCACTTCACCACAAAGTCTTCAAATGTAAACCACCACATGCATGAAGATGAATCCAACACAAGGCGCTAGTCTCCTCCTGCACTGACTCAGAAGTGCGCCTCAAGCAGATTGACTTGGCGTGGAGCTGGTAGACTTCCCTGGAATGAGAAGACAACACAAGGAAACGTTTCCTAGTTACATCATCTCTTGTTGACACTTAGTCACAATCACCAGTTCAAAACTACCAAGATGTGCGCCTAGAACCCATAAGGTGCCATTTCATGAGCAAATCCACTTCAAGTGGCGCCTAGAAGAAGATAAGGTAGTTACAACTACCTGAAGTCTCATTGGTCAGAAGGGTAGCATTGGGATCCGTGTTAGAGTCTTTGGATGAGTTGTCGAGAGGAATATTCTCCTAAATATGCTCCTTGGAAAATGTGCCTTCATTTCCTTTGGAAGGCCTATAAAAGGAGGAGCTCTTTCATTCATTTGATATCTAATCTTTTGGCAAATTCTCTCTGAAAAGCTTTCTGCTTGTAATCTTGAGGCCTGCGAGTTTCAAGTGTCGGGGTGATGCTCCCTCAACTGACAAGGTGATGCTCCCTTGTTGCATTGTGAGGTGTTAACATCCAGTTGACATCATTGAGTTCAATAGAGTTGATCAATTGTGAAATCATTGTAAACATCAAGGTTTCAAAGCCTTTCTTGTGATCAAGTTGAATAAGAACTATATATTCATGCCTTTGAAAGCATTATCATTGTAATGAGACATTTGTAATAAGTTGAATCGAGTAATGATATAAGTACCCAGCTTCAAATTGATTCATACAAGTTATTATCTTTGATGTATGTCATTTGATGAGTTAAGTGTAAGTAAATTTATCTAAGTAAGGAAAAAATTTAGTTACAACTAGTTGGGTATCTTACAAACAGCCATCCATTTATAATCAAAGTGGTGTAGAAGGGGGTCAACTCCCATCTTGCTATTAACCATGGAAGACCCTAAATAAACCTCTAATGTTTCCTCATGACCTACACCCTCATCATTACTGCTGGGAACAACAATAGGTTGTTTTTGTGCCTCAACAACAGTAATAACAGACTCCACCCTATCTCTATGTTCAGGGATTCTTAGCAGTTCCACTATTGGCGTAGAAATTCTAATTTGGCTAAAAACTTGAGCCATGTCAATAGGGAGATAATTGGGCAAGGGAGTGTCACATGAAACAATTACATCATTTGCAGAAGGAATGTCAGGTATTACTTGGTTTGATGAAATATCCTTACCTTCTTCCTTTGTTTTCTCCTTTTCTAGTCCTTTTGGTGTCCAACGCTGATCCCGCTTACTGTTTCCCTTTGGATAATGGACCCCTAGAATGGGTGTAGTATCTACAAGCTGCACAGTTGGCATTGGATTCTTTTGAACATACTTCTACTTTGTTGCTACAGGTTGCACTGGAAGCTTCTTCCCAGGGATTTTTTTCTTTGGAGCGTTGCTACTCTTCTTCTACTCTACGTTCCCTTTACCTTTGTCTCTTTGCTCATCAAATTTTTGCCGTTTCAATTCCTTGGCAGGGACGTTTTGAACAGGGACAATTTTGTTCATCAACTAATAGCCTCCTTGGACTTGCAAGATGGCTGCATCAGTTAATGCTTTCGTATCCTCTTTCGAGGGCTTGGACTGCTGATATTTTTTCTGCATAAGGTCCCTTAGATGCCCAAAATCGTGGGCTGGCAATTGATATTTTTTCGGACCTTCATCATAATCATATTCAAAAATATGATCATCCTCCTCATTGTTATCACAATCAGCATCCTGATCCATATGTTCATACTCATCTGCATCAAACTGATTTATCTCTTCATAGTACTCAGTTGCACCTTCCTCGTTTGGGAATTCTTCTTCTTTGCTCAATGAATGAGCCACCACACAATTTGATGGATCATGGGGAAGAAAACAAGCTTGGCACCATAAGGATTCATCTTAGAAATTAACTTGATCCTTTCTCAAAGGATCAGGGGTATCCCTTTCAGGCTATTTGAAACTCACATGCCTAGGAGCAGCCTGTCTATCATTCTGTTGTCGTCTCTTACACCAATCAGTATTATAAGGCCTGTTATGAAGCCTCTATCCTTCATTAAAATGTGTTGCAGCACCCTGAGGTGGCAACCCTTTATCATTTCTAGCAATCTTATAACTTAGATCCTTCACTACCCCCATAAGTTTGTCCAACTTATGATCAGTACTGAGGGGTTTGTTGAAAACAACCTTGTCAAGTTGGGACAACTTCACATCGGCACTTTTAATATGCTTGCCTAAAGCTCTCATATTACTCTCAATATTGATAGTTGTAGCATATGCTTCCATTAATGTTTGTGGACTCTTGTCCCTCAAACAATAACCAAGCTTTGAATCAAATGCACCACAATATAAAACTAAACACATTGATTCATTAGGTCTCATGTGAGGAGGTACCTTTCTCATAGTCATGATGAAGCGGCTGTTGAAATCAGCTACTGTCTCATTGATGGCCTTTTTGATGGCTGTGAGCTCATGGATGGCAAATTTGGGATCAATCCTATCCCCATACTACAGTTTGAAAACTCTCATGAACTCCTCCCAAGAATCAATGCTATTGTCAAGGAGAGCCTTGTACCATTCTTTTGCACTTTCTTCCAATGAGTGCACGAACAACTTCATCATCACATCTTCATCTTGAATCTCATACTCATCAGTGACACTAATAAAATGTCTAAGGCGTTCCTCACCAGTGACAGCGTTGTTGCCCTGAAATCTTGGAATCTTCCATCTAATCTCAGTTGGAATGGGATTAGGAAAATCAAGAATACCAATGAAATCAAGTTGCTTGTATCTTTCAGCTCCCAACGGCTGCCTCTGTGCAATAAACCTATGTGCTTGTCTTCGCTGAGCATGCCCAAGGTGCTGAATGTTGCCATGCTGCTGGTTTGCTTGATTCAGTGGTAGTTGGATATTGATATTGTGAATAGGGATTTGATTTACACCCTGCTGTCCCATTTGTTGTTTCAGTCTCTGGTTATCATGCTGCTGATATTGTTGTTGATGTGCACGTTGTTGCTGTGCATTTTGATTTACCTGGGCCTGCTGAGCAATTTGAGCTTGTTGTTGTTCCAATAAGGCTTGAACCTCTCTTTGTCTGTTTCTAATGTGATCGAACAAGTCCAACTCATCTTGGATCCTTCTTTCTCTTTCTTCATCATTACCAGGGTGTTGCTGTTGATCATCCACATTAGGGATAGTGTCATGCTGACTTCCAACTGACCTTGCGGGAGAATCAAGACGCCTGGCATCCTGATACATCTCATTATCACTAGGCATCCCAAACATTCTCAAATGCGGATCATGCATTCTATCTCCACTTCCTTTACCAATAGCATTCTCATTGCTTCTAACATCATAGTCACTTCTATTATGTCTTTTGTTTCTTCTGAGGTTATCAACAGAGTCCTCAGAAGTATAGTTGTATTGACTTATGAGGTCGACAAATATATTGTCTTGGGCATTTCTTGTAGATACCACATTGGATCTTCTTTCCCTATACCTACTATTTCCAGCATTACTAGAGGATTCCTCACATCCAGGCTGCTCCAGGTTTCTTCCTCTATTCATTTTGAAACTTCTTTCACATTGAAATTAATTCTGGGTTAACAAAACAGAGTCACCACTCCCCTGCTCGGAAGAAAATTTGAACAAAGTTGTATTTCAATATCAGCAACCAAAACTAAAACAATTCACTGTTACCAAGGATTTTGAATTTGAACAAAATAACTGCTCCCCAGCAACGGCGCCAAAATGTTGGTTCCCAAAATTACAGCAACATGAAACTCTAAAACCTTCCTAAAACACCCAGGCCAGGGATTGTCTTCAGGGTGAAAGGAAGAGGTTTATCAACAAGTTTTGGGCGAATTTGGCCAACTATAGGAGTGGGTAAACTCCTCTACTCTTCGAGCTCAGCTTAAACTCTGAAGGGATATTCCAAGGGGTATTATACCTAAATAGGTATTAAAATCAAACCAAATGAACAACTAAAAATATTAACCAAACCCAGATTGCTCTCTTAGCCCCAAATCTGTCACTGAACTAAGAAAAGTTGGTTGTTGTATGACCCCTATATAGCTAATAAGTGCAATCCTACACAATAAGGCTGCATAGATATTACTTATGCTTCTAAAGATAAGATGTATTGTTTTTGTTTTGAAGATGGGTGATCTAAGGCTACTCAGACTGGTGCCTATCCATTGGGCTGTAGAGTCTAATGTGAAATAGAGGAAAACAGTCACATGGAAGTGTATAACTACCTACTTGATGAATCAAATGCAAAGAAATCAATACCAGATTACTGAAAAATACTTAACAATCTCACACTATACCATATTCTTCCCTACTGAAATGACCATTCATAAAGCTTGGGAATGGATTAAGAACTGTCACATTCATCAAATCAGAGCTCACAATCATACCACTAAATGTGGCAAAAGCAAACTGTAACTGCGATTATAGTTTACTAGGAAAAACACCTACAACATTGGAGAAAAACAATAATCTGATACAAAGATTTGTGAATTATATTACATACACTTCATGATTGATTCATGTATAAACAAAGCCTGCAAAATATCCTTTCTTAATCTACCTCCTAGAGCTCACAACCCTGCTGAGCAATTGTCAAAATGACCAACCACTAGTACAAATCAAAACCCAGCACATATAGCAATTCAATTCAAACTGAGTGCACCAATTCCCAGCACAGCACTCAATCAATGAGTACACACCATGCTGCAATAAACTCCAATCCCCAACCTGTCAGAAGATTTGCATGTTGGGGTTGAGACCCATGCTTGGCCGCCTCTGCAAACAATCAAAAAAAAGATTGCTTGCACTCCAATTGTACTTTGAGCAATAAAGAGGGAAGGTTCTAATCCTTGCTTGCCACCTGCAACATTGACTTCTCTAATCCGTCCTCTGTGCATTGAAGAATTTTACTGTGCCACCCATCTGCACAGTACTGTTCTGCAGGCTCATTAAATTCTGCGTACAAATCAGTTTGTGTATCCCTGCAATCATGGCATGAATTCAGGGAATTAAGCATTTCAAGCATTGACAGCATTCCCAGTGTGTCGTCCTCACTTTCTGTTTCGCGCCATCTGACCACTGACTGCAACTTTTTGCATTTTCCTTCCTATCGGCCAATCTTCATCATTCTTTGTATTTGCTAGTTCGCCATCATTCGCCGCATTCTTCTCTTTATGTTTCAGTCGACAAACTTCACTTTTGCCGAACCACCTCATCAGTCGGCGCATCTCCTCTTTTAGTCTTCTTTATGCCCTATTGGCAAATCTTTTTTTTTTCTAACTCTGGAAGAAAGTCACCCTTTGGTCGCCTATCAGCGAATCCCTCATTTGCCGAACTTTCTTGTTATCGACAAACCATGCTTTTACCGAACCACCTTACTCTGGCCCCTTATTCGCCTTATCGACGATTTCAACTTTTCTCGAACTTTGACCACATTTGCCTCATATCTGCCTTTATTGGCAAATCTACCTTTTGCCGAACTTTCATTTTCTCTCCTTATCAATCCTATCGGCAAACTTACAATTTGCTGAACCTGAGTTGTTTTGCCTTCTTTACCTTTGTCGGCAAAAGTGAATTTTGCCAAACTTTACTTACTTCGTCCTTCTTTCCTTAAATATATTTGTCTTATCGACAAAATTGAAAAATCATGAACTTTAGCCTTATTTGCCTTATCGGCAAATTTGTTTTTTTCCAAACCTTCCTGACTTTTCCCTTTTTGTCGACAAAATGAACCATTTTAGAATTTTTTCCTTTACTCTTTATTTGCCCTTGTCGGCAAAATTGCTTTTCCTTGAACTTGGCTTCTTCACTCTATTTTTGCCTTTGGAAAGCAAAAAGACTCTTTTCTGGACCTTTGCTTCTGGCCATCCTCATCGCCTTATTGGCGAAATAAGAAAACCCTGAACTTTTGAAAAGTTTGGTTTTCGCCCGATTTGTCGATAACACCATGCCTTATCTTTTTTCCTTATATCAGCAAATTGGCCACTTTTAGAACCAAGGGCTTTGGACGCCATTTTCTTCATTATTGGCAAAAAAGCCTTTTGTCGAACTCTTTGTGCCTTAGGAAAATACTGCCTTTATTTGTCTTGTTGGCAAAAAGGACCCACGCCGAACTTGTCATCTTTCTTCTTCTCTATCGGCGAAATTACATTTTACCGAACCTAACTTTTTTCTCCTTAGTCGGCAAAAACTCGTTTTCTCAAACCAAGCACTTTGCCTTTATGTTTCTTGTTTATTGACAAATTAGTCGTTTGCCAAACCTACTTTACTTTCCTCTTGACCATGTCTTTTATCACTTTATCGGCGAACTGCAAAAAATACGAACTCGTGGAAAGTTCGGTTTTTGGCCGACTTCCCGACAAAGCAACACTTTCTTCATTATGCCTTAGTCAATTTTGCCTTATCGGCAAAATGAAACATTCTCGAACTTTTCTCTTCCTTGTATATTTGCCTTATCAACAAAAATCAAACCTTTTTAGAACTTGGCTTATGCTTCTTTGGTGGGCAAAAGGAAACTTTTTCGAACCATGGCAACCTTGCTCTATATTTCCCTTATCGATGAAATTTACTTTTCTTGAACTTCCCCTTTTAACTCTTCCTTATCGGCAAAAAGAGACTTTGTCGAACTTTCCTTTGATTCCTCTCTTACCCGTCTTTGTCGGCAATCTTGCTCCATTTCGAACCTTCGGCTTTCTTTTACTCCACTTGCCTTGTCGGCAAAAAGTCCATCAGGTGAACTTCAAATCGGCGAACTTGAAGAAGTTAGAACCTAAGCAACCTTGTCGATAGACTTCATCTTTTTGCTCTTTGCCGAACTATTTACCTCCTTGTTGCTTTTATCGGCGATTCATCAGGTTTTGCCGATAGAAGACTTTCCTTTACCTTTATCTCTTTGCCGCAAGCTTGCCTTCTCCTGCTCCTTATCGCCTTGTCAGCAAATCAACCTCTCCACGAACTTCGGAAAAGCCGACCGCTGCCTTCATCTTTCCCTTCGCCACTTCTTTCTTCCTTTGCTGTCGGGGAAAGTTAGCATCGGCGAACTCCTCGTCAACAAAACCAAAGGTTTGCGAACCAAGAGGTTCGCCGACCAAGACCCATTTCATTTGCCTCCCTCGGCCTTTGATGCTTTTCCCTTCTGTTGGCGAAGTAAGACGTCGGCGAACTTGTTGGTTCACAAACCAACAATTTCGCCCACCAAGACACTTACTTTGATTTCTTTGTTTTATTCCCCCTTTGCTGATACACATGCCCTCCTTCAACTTTGATTGGTAAATACAAATATCGGGGAATCAGCAAAAAACGAAACTTGCGAACAAGTTTGAAAGTTAAAGATTTTGCCGATTTGTCGATAATGGGCAAAATAGAGCGAAAATTCTATGGGAAAAATGGAACAAGGGTTAACCATTTTTTTACTAAGTCAAAAACATAACAACCAAACTTTAAACAAGGATAACTTTTTCATTTCAAGGAATTTCAAGATGGTTCAAAAGGCAAAGTTGCTCAGAATTCAATTCTCTATCCAATGGTGACCTTCGCTAAGGAACTTGCACATGATTTTTGGATTTTTTGGGGGCAAAATGGGAATAAAATTTTGCAGGTGCCAAGACGCTCTCTGGTGTCAATAATGGCCTCAGGAACAAGAATCAACTTCCCCTCCTTATCCAAAGGGGGTTAACTCAATGGAAGGTATCACATTGTCCCAACGCCTTCTTGAGGCGAGACACGTGGAAAACATTACGTACTCTGCTTCTCGCCGATAAGTCTAACTCATAAGCCACCTCTCCTATTCTTTTGGACACCCTGAAAGGTCCATAATACCGTGGCTTAAGCTTTTCTGCACAACTCTTTTTGAGAGTGGATTGTCTATAATGTTGCAGCATTAAGTAAACCATGTCACCCACCTCAAAAGAACACTCAACCTTGTGCTGATCTGCATACTGTTTTTGTTGGTTCTATGCCTTCTAGATGTTCTCCTTCAAGGACTTCATGATGTTTGGCTTTCTTGTAGTAAGTCCTTGGCCTTAGGCACTCTACTGTCCCCGAATAACATATCCAAGAATTTAGGAGCCTCATACCCGTAGAGAGCCGTAAAAGGTGACATCTGAATAGACATGTGGTAAGTAGTGTTGTAACAGTACTCCCCCAAGTGTAACCACTTAACCCATGCCTTCTGCTTCCCTACAATGTAATTGCGGAGGTATCCTTCCACCCACTTGTTAACAATCTATGTTTGCCCATCCGTCTGTGGGTGATAACTAGTGCTAGGAGTGAGTTCAATTCCACTCAATCTAAAGAGCTCCTACCAGAAGTGACTCATGAACTTACTGTCTGTCACTAACTATTCTCCTTGGCAGTCCATGTAACCTAAATACCTCTCTGAAGAACAAATCTGCAATCTATGCTGCTGTAAATGTGGCTGAAATCGCAAAAAAAATGGGCGAATTTTGTTAACCTGTCAACCACACATAGATACAGTCCCTTCCTTGGGCCTTGGGACAACCCGTAATAAAGTCCATAGAAGTACATTCCCATTTCTGATTAGGAATGGGTAGGGGCTGTAGTAGACCAACTGGAAAAGAATGCTCCTGTTTATTCTGCTAGCAAGTGGCGCACTCTCTAACATATTCCAACACCTCTATTTTCAGCCCTTTCCATGTAAACCTCTCCCGGATCTGTTTGTATGTTTTGAAGTATCCCAGGAGACCAGTTGTAGGAACATCATGGAAAGCCCTCAGAACCTTCTTCATCACCGATCCTAGTACTAGAAGAATCCTCCCTTTGTAAATGATAAGATCATTTACAACTGTGTACCTGTTGTCCTGAATAGTACCATCAATTATACCTGTGGCCCACTTGTCCTTTGCATACTCTGTAGATATCCACTCTCTCCAATCAGTTGTAATCTCTCCCACAGAACACAAGTGTGGTCTCCGTGAAAGTGCATCAGCAACAATGTTTCTCTTCCCTTTGACATAAACTATGTCAAAGTCGTAGGCTTGCAACTTGCTAACCCACTTCTGGTGTTTGTCATTGAGGTCACACTAGTTGAGGAAATGTCTAAGGCTGTTGTGATCCATTTTCACCACAAATTTGCCTTCCACTAAGTACTGTCTAAATTTTGTCAATGCATGCATTATGGCTAGCATTTCCTTGTCATAGATGTTGTAACCTCTCTCTGCACCCCTCAGTTTTCTACTCTCAAAAGCAATTGGATGCTTATCCTACATCAACACCGCTCATATGCCTTCCCCTGAGGCATCACACTCAAGCTCGAAGGGCTTGGTGAAATCTGGTATGGCCAACACCGGGCAAGAACTAAATATCTGCTTGAACCTATCAAAACATTGTTGTGCCTCGTCAATCCAAACAAAAGCCCCCTTCTTCATCAAATCTGTTAATGGAGCTGCACTCTGTGAAAATCCTTTGACGAATCGGCGGTAAAACCCACATAGACCAAAGAGTCCCTTGAGCTGTGAGAGATTCCTAAGTGGAGGCCAATCAATAATAGCTCGGATCTTATCTGGATCCACTCTGACTCCCTCAGAACTGATGATGTGACCCATATAAAGTAGCTCAGTCATGCCAAATTCACATTTTGACTCTTCGGCATATAGTGACTCTCTCTCCAAGATAATCAATACCTCCTCAATGTGTTGGAGGTGCTCCCAAGTCCTGCTAAAAATCAAGATGTCATCGAAAAATACGAGGACAAACTTCCTCAACTACTCTCTAAATACCCTGTTCATACATGACTGAAAGGTGGTTGGAGCATTGGTTAAACCGAAAGGCATAACCAAAAACTCGAAGTGCCCATAATGGCAACGAAAAGCTGTCTTCTCCACATCCTCCTCTCTAACCCGAATCTAATGATAACCAGATCTCAAATCAATCTTGGAGAAGTAACATGCTCCATGTAGCTCATCAATGAGCTCATCTATACGTGGGATGGGGTACCTGTTCTTAATAGTTTTCTTGGTTAGGGCCCTATAATCGATACACATCCTCAGTGTCCCATCCTTCTTCTTGACTAATACAACTGCAGAGACAAAAGGGCTCTTACTAGGTCTAATGTGCCCCATCTCGAGAAGCTCTTTGATCGTCTTCTCTATCTTGTCCTTCAACCTCTTTGGATGTCTATAGGGAGTGATAATAACCGTCTTGGCTCCCTCCTCCAACTCAATCACATGCTCTATGCCTCTATCAAGAGGCCTCCCTGGTGGTATACTACTGAATACCTTGTTGTGCTTGGTTATCAGTTTTTGAATGTCTGGGTGGTAGCTCTGTTTTGGCTGCTCAGTAGCTATAGGCATAATGACACACTCGGCTGCCCACTCAACGTAATCATGTCTGAGTAACCTCTCCATCCTCCTAAGAGATACCACTCGAAGTCCACCATTTGACATCCCCCTAAGCACATGTTTCTTTCCATCTACCTCGAACTCCATCTCCATGGTTCATAAGTTGAGGTAGAACTCTTCAATTGCATGAAGCCACTTCATGCCAAGGACCACGTCCATGTCTCCCATGCTCACCACATAATATTCAGCCTGGAACTCATAGTCACTTAACTTAATAGTTAAGTTTGGGATTCACCTTTTGCAAGTAATGTAATATCCCACCCCCTTATGGTTTTATGTGGTTTAGTTGAACCTGGTGCGTTTTGGTGTATTTTGCATTGGACATAACACATGCATGTACATATATTTTCGATAATAACAGGAATAGAAATACCCAGTTGCTTATTTTCAATAGAAATGCAATGTATGACTAATAGAAGCAATACCCGTGTAAAGAAATGCAAAGAAGATTGAACAATGATCATACCCATTTGCTGTCCAAAGAATACATGGCTGGAAATGAACTGTTACGGCAGTTTTAAAGTACAGATCCCTTCCAAGACCTTACAAACTCAGACTTTTGACAACAGCAAAATAGAAACAGCATTCACAAAGAGGGGCGCCTTTGTTTGAGGTCTGAAAACAGTCCCAAAACTATGCCTTGATGTCAATATGCAGACCCACGTCCCACAAACCCTGGTACGGCCTCCAACAGCAATAAAAATCTGTTTATTCAACACTAAATACACCATTTATCTCCTCCAATCTGATTTGAATCTGTTGTTGGGTTAACCACGACCAAGATGGCAAGAAGAAACAATGGAAAGCTCTCAAAAAGCAGTCACAAAACCCTCAACGAGGTACAGCCTGTTGGCTGAGATGGTACAGCCAAACTAGGGAGCTGAAACCATCATAAATGATCACCAAAACCCAATCTACAACTTGCAAAATGTTCTCAAATAGTTCCCTGATATTAGCAAGCCAAAAACTTTGAAGTATGTTGATGAAAACCTCTCCGCGACAAGCCTGCAATAAGCCACTGAAGTACAAGTGTGATCTGTGGAATAAGACCACTCCGAAACAATAAGACCACTCCGAAACACCCTAGAGATGTCTCTCAACCCCGCAGGTGCTCAAACCGATGAAGGATTTCGTCTTCAAAAGTTGCTGGTTCAAACCCTTGGCACAGCCAAAGAACAAAGCACATACATGAGAAAATATGCAATGGTAATGAGAAAAAGACTTCACTTTTTCCTTATATCTCCCCTTTTCTGCCAAACACCACTTTTGGAGTAATTTTTAATCTTTTAAAGTTTCTCTTCCCAAGCCTTGGGCGCCCACACAAAACAATGACTTCATTCACTTAAATATTCATTAAGTTCTCAAAATATAATAAAGTCGCTTTATTAAAAGACACATTAAGTGATATATTTAATTTAACTTAAGTGTATCGATTAATAAATATTATTTCAAACGGTCCTTTCAGGTGAGTTCCGTAGTACCGCTGAGCTGGCCAATGGAACAAGGACTAATGTCAAGACCGTCGCACCGACTCACTTCGAGTCCCGTGAGCCCCTACTAAAAATAGTATGTTTGGCCAAATGGCCTAAACTCGCTCCAGAAAGTGCCAGATGATGCATCCCACCAAAAGAAGTCCAACTCATCACTGCATGTAAGCTGACTGAGCCTTGAAGAACCAATTCTCCGTGGGTCCCCTAACCACCCTTGCTAGTCTACGGGAACCCGAGTAGTAGATTAACCTGATGTAATGTGTTAGCCTAGGAAGGGGACATTACAAGTAATAACAAATCCATCAGCTACCCTGACCTTGAATCCCTCAAACTCCTCCGTCTTGAGTCCTCTCCTTGCCACAAGACCCTCATCGATCAAATTGTGTGTAGCCCCTGTGTCAAGAAGCGCAGTCACTCTCTGTCCTTCCAAGACTCCCCGAATCTTGAAAGAACCCTCTTTCTAAATAGCTGAAAGGTGGGTTGTGGGTCTCTCATCATCCTGCTCACCCTGCGACTCTTCTGCTGCACTATCCACTTCACTATCATCCGAATCAATGTGTTGATCTGATTTTTCTGAAGCGGTCTCCTCAGCTGAAAGATATTCAATCTGTTTACTTGCCCCTTCATAGGGCACTTATGGTTGTGGTCCCATGGACCCTTACATTTCAAGCACAGTTTCTTCCTCCTATACTCATTTAGTCATCCTCAAGTATAATGGCTGGTTTCTTATACTAGTTTGTGTCTCGATGATGGTATTTTTTGTCCTTCTTGGGAGGAAATGATTTTGAGACAAATTTACTCTTCGAAACAGCAAACTTCATACTCCGTGCTTTCTTAATGGTTTCCTGCAGTGTAGGTGGATCAAAGGCCTTAACCCACCCTCTAAGTGGAGCTCCATTAGTCCTTCACTGAATAGGACTAGAAGTCTCCTCTCTGAAATACTAGGAACCATGACCAAGAGTCTCTGAAACTCCGTGATGTAAGACTCAAGTGATCCGTACTGTTTCAGTTGTGCAAGTTCCCTAAATTGCAGCTCTACATCCTTATTGTCAAACCTCTCTATAAGCCTGTTTGTAAATTCATCATATGTGGTGATCAAGTTATGGCCCAAGGTGACCAAACCGTGGTACCACCACTCATGGGCTGCTCTGTCAAGGTGTATGGTGGCAAAGTTAAATGCTTCATCTTCCGGCATAGGCTTAAGAGTCAAGTGGTTATCTAACTTTTGCACCCACACTCTAGCTGTCATTTTGCCATTCCCATCAAAATGCTCCAAAGAAACCATGCTCAAGGCATGCTGATAATCCTTGTTAGTACGCAGTGCCCTGTGATCTGTCCTACCTCCCATACTTGCTCTTTGCCTCTTCTGATTCATATTCTATTCCAATGACATCTCCCTAATCTCAGGTGGTAGAGTCATGTATTCTACATGATGCAACCTGTCCTACTTTGCCATAGGTATCTGTGCCTCATGCTCCTGGATAACAAGTGCCTCCTCTCTGCGTGGAAAGGTAGGTTGTAGAGGCCTAGGAACCGATCATGGGGTTGTCCTAGTGCTGCGACCACTACCCTGTCCAACATGTCGATGATTATTAGCATTAGAAGCGCTTGCCTCGCCCTCATCTGCTGCATGTGGTTGTGGTGTCGGATTACCCTGATTCATTTTGGCTAACAGCTGGGACATCATATCCAACATAATATCAAATTTCCTCTATGTTTTGGAGTTTGGGCTCTCCGATTGTTCTGCTCTTTTGTTTCTGTCCGCCATATGTCCTGTAATGCTATCACTATCACTAGATGAATTTCTATGCATACCCAAAATAGCTGATATAGTTTCTCCTTCTGGAACCTGTGGTGGTTGCCACTGATGGGTATCTTTGGTGTAGACTTGTTTCCAAACACTCATGAACAATGTTCAACACAGATTGGCAACATACACCATCTCTGATACCACTATAATAACCCACCCCGTTATAGTTTTCTGTGGTTTAATCGAAACCTGGTGTGTTTTGGTGTTTTTGCATATGACATAGAACTTACATGCATGTATATCTTAGATAATAACATAAAATAACAACACCCAGATGCTTATTTATGTGGGAAATGCATAATACACCAATTATAAACAATACCCATATGAAGGAAAGAGTATAACATCAAAAGACCTGCATACCCATTTGCTGATATAGAAACACAAGTCTAGAAATGACTGTTACAGCAGCTGAAAGGCATCAAATCCCTTTGATATGCATTAAACTTTGTTTTCAGTTCATTGATATACAAAACAGCAACATCCACATGGTTGACGCCTCAAGAAACGACAGCAAAATGCATGAAAACTCAAGTCGATGGGTCCTTGAAAGGCTCACGTCCCCCTGTAGGGTTGGTACGGCCACTGTCAACAGCTTACAATGTCTTTGAACAATTAATATGTCATTTTTCTGCTCCCAAATGGTCTGAAACTGATGCAGATCTTTCCACGCCCAAGTAGGAAGGAAAACAAATGAAAATACCTTCAAAATCAATCACCAAACTCCCTCAGAATGGTACGGCCTGCTGCTGGAAGGTATGGCCAGGCTGGGAGCTCAAAACCCCACAAGAAGTCTCCAAAAACCTCTGTTAAACTCAGCAAATAATCTTCAATATCAGTCCACTATTATCATGCAAAGAAATGGATGATTCTCAATGTCAAAACCCTCCGCAACAAGCTCTCAAACTGAAAATTGCAACTCAAATGTGACCCCTGAAATAAGATCACTACAAACACCCTAGAGATGTATTCCAACCCTGCAGGTGCTCAACACAGTGAAGGATTTCATCTCCACCAGTTGCTGGTTCAAACCCTTGGCACAGCCAAATACAAAGCTCATTTCAAAGAAAATATGCAATGGTAAGGAGGCCAAATGAACTTCACTTTTTCTTTTATCTCTCCCTTACTTCCAATGCCACTTTTGGGAAGTCACATTTTAATATTATTTTCTCCTTTATGATATGGGCACCCACCTCAAATAAAGCAAGACTTTATTAATAATAATATACTTTAAGTCCCATGATTTAATAAAGTCACTTTAATAAAAGATACACTAAGTTAAATATTTAATTTAACTTAGATATATCGATAAATCAAACAGTCTCTAAAGATGAGTTTCGTAGCACCACCAAGTTGCCCAATCGAAAAGGAATGAAGTCCAAAACCGTTACACCAACTTGTACCAAGTCCCGTGACCCCCTGCTAAAAATAGAAAGTTTGGCCAAATGGCCCAAATTCACTCCAGAAAGTGCCAGAAGTGACATCCTACCAAAAGAAGTCCAAGTCATCCCTCTTGACTGAGCCTCAAAGAACCAAATCACTGTGGGTTCCCTAACCACCCCTTGTTAGCCTACGGGAACCCAAATAGTAGACTAACCTCATGAGTTGTGCTACTTAGGAAGGGGACATTACAAATACCTTCTTCATACTTCTTGCCTCTTTTCTTTTTGCTGCCCCATATAACATGGTGTCATCAGTGAATTGTTGATGTGTCAACGGGTCTACATTCCTAGTTATTTTCAGGCCTTCTCACTCCCCAGTACCAACAACCCAATGAATATATACCTCCCCATAGCATCCACCAATATGATGAAGAGGAGGGGCGATAAAGGGTCCCCTTGGCGCAGTCCTCTAGAAACCTCAAAAAATCCTTGAGGGCTACCATTAATTAAAATTGAAAATCTAGGGCTAACAACAAATTTAAAAATCCAATCCAACCAATCTTTATTAAACCCAAAAGCCTCCATTACCTTAAAAAGAAATCTCCAATCCACCCTATCATAGGCTCTTTTAACATCCAGCTTTACCATCATTCCACTGTTCCGTGAGCTCAATAGGGAGTGGATTGTTTCCTGTGCTATTATTGTTCCATCTAGAATTGATCTTCCTGGGATAAACCCGCTCTGCTCTTCTTCAATGATTTCTGTCAAAAAAAGTTTGAATCTATTTGTTACTGCCTTAGCACAAATTTTATAAACCGTGTTGCAAACAAATATGGGTCTATAGTCTTCAAAAGACATCACTTGCTCCTTCTTGGTGATAAGCGCTATGTATGTATTATTCAAATCTCTAAGCAATCTCCTCTTCCTCCTAGATTCTTTTGTTGCCTCCCACACTTCTTTCCCCAATATGTGCCAGCACTTATGAAAGAAATTTGCTAGAAAACCATCCAGTCCCAATGCCTTGTCTGGGTGCAATTGCATTACTGCCACCTTCACCTCTTCCTCCGTGAATGGCTTGATTAACAAAGTGATATGCTCTTCTTTGACCATCTTTGGAATGCAATCCAAGATCTTCTTTTGATTTATCGCATCAGATCCCTCTAGATTATTCAATAAATTTTCAAAATACTTGGCCCCTTCTGCTTTGATTACCTTTTCATCTTCACATGTACTACCATCCTCCAAGTTTCAGTTTTGTGATTCAGTTCCATTGTCTCCCAACTCTAGTTGAATTATGAAACAATTTTGTGTTCCGATCGCCCTCCTTCAACCATATCTATCTTGATTTTTATCGCCAAAAAATCTCCTCCATTGCAAGACTTTTGCATGTCTATTCATTAATTCATTTTCTACACAAAACATTTCCTGATTCATTCCCTTCTCAAAAACCTCCTCATTGATGGAATTCAATTTTAACTCTATTTCTTCTTTTTCTTTGAAAATATTTCCAAAATGTTGTTTATTCCAAATCTTCAATTTCTCCTTTATCCTCTTCAGTTTTGGGAAAAGAGAGAACATTTTCGTTCCTGTTTGTCTCTCCTCCTTCCACCGAGATTCAATATTTGACAGAAATTCAGGGTCTTTCATCCACATATTTTCGAATTTGAACGGACATCTCTCTGGCAGTCTGTCGTCCATTATTTGAAGTTGTATTGGATAGCGATCTGACCCCGACACTGGAGTGAGAAAGCACTTACAAACCTTTCCAAAACTCCCCAATCTCCATTCCACAGGAATCTATCTAGTCTTTCTACTATGTTGCTAAAACCCAATCTTCGGTTAGTCCAAGTAAAATTACCATTCTCTAATGGCATATCCATTAGATGGTAACTGACTTTCTTTTTGCACCCCTCCCATTTTGTCTCCTGCCCTCAGGATTGCATGGAAGTCCCCACCCAAGAAACAAAAGGAACCCAATAAACCAAGAATTATTTGGTCCAATTCACTCCAAATTCTTTTTTTGAGAGGAGCAGAATTAGGGCCATAGATATTTACCAAAACAAACTGTAAATTCGAACTGCAGATACTCACCTTACAGACCTGTTGGACGTTTTCACACATCACCCCATTGCAAATGGGGACCCACCTTTTTTTTGCTTTCGGTCGTCGTGGGGTGTTAGGCCAAGCTTCGAGTCGTTGAGTCTTGGGTAGTATCAGGTAGTCGATCAAGTCTCCTCTACGTACTGGGAAGTGAGTCTCTCCAGAAACGAATCAAGTGAGTCAATCAATATGCAAATGAGGAATCACTGAAGGGTCAATTTAATGAACAAAATCATTGAGAACACTAAAGTCAATCCCTGAGACTAGGAGTGATGAAATTTCGTCAAAATTGAAAAACAGAGCAAATTGCAAAAAAATGGCTAAGTAAAATTTTATCGCAATTTCCATGCCATAGTGGAAATTGCGCCAAAAAGCGCAATTTCCAGGCACAGGTGGAAATTGCGCCATTTCTCCTAAAGGGCTTTAAAACATGAAATTTCATAATTTGTTTGCTAGGGATTGTTGATAGTTGGAAAATTTTGGCGTTTCATGTTCAATTTTGATTGACATTTCATGTGAAAAACTGGAAAAATTGGTTAAGTAAAATTTTCGCGCAATTTCCATGCCATAGTGGAAATTGCGACAAAAAGGGCAATTTCCAGGCACCAATGGAAATTGTGCCATTTCTCTTGGAGGTTGTCAAACGATAAAAAATTGCACATTTTTCCTGATAAGATTGATAGATTGTTGAAAGCTAGCATTTCATGTTTAAATTTTGATTGACATTTCATGTGAAAAACTGGGGAAAATCATCATTATCATGAAAAAGCGCAATTTCTAAGGGATAGTGGAAATTGCGCCTAGGAAAAACTTGGCACTCAATTGTTGCAAATTTGAAAATTCTCCAAAACCTTAGCAAAAACACGAAGAAATCATTTAGAAATTCTCTAAGGAACATGAAAATCTTTGAAGAAATCTTGTGAAAAAGTCTAAAAAATCATTGAGAAACCCTTAGGAAAAACGCCATCGTGAAGTGAAATAGCGCAGATTTTGATAACAGGTGGAAATTGCGCCACTTTTGGACCTCACAAAAGTTCAAGAGAAATGGAAATTCCTAAGTATCCTTTTGAAAATCATTAAGGAAAACATCAAAGTTTTGTGAAGAAATCATAAGAAAAATCAATGTAAAAATGAACAACATCATGGAGTTAGCGCAATTTCAAGTGACATGAGGAAATTGCTATTACACAGGTAATTGGTAAATTATTGGATGATATTAACAATGAGCGAATGCTCAATATATAGGTTACAAGATGTACAATAATAGGCACGTTTCTATATTTAGAAACTGCCAAAGATCGACACACGATCCAAGAAATTATTACAAGACCGTTAGACTTACACGGTACTGACCATTAACTAAAAATAGATGATTCTAGAGGAATATCTTAATACCCTCCCTTAATGGTCAATCTATTTACAACACCAAGAGACCCCCTGAATTTTACAAACTTGTCAGGACTTAAGGACTTGGTGAGAATATCTGTTCTCTGATCCTCAGTTGGAACATACAGCAACTGAACTATGCGGTCTTCAACTAGCGATCAGATGAAGTGACAATGTGTCTCGACGTTCTTGGTTCTCTCATGGAAGACCGGATTCTTGGCAATCTTGAGAACTCCCTAATTGTCGCAGAATAGGGGAGTCGGTCCTGCTTGAGATAGTTGCATATCTGCAAGCATCCGGCGAAGCCAAACTGCCTCACATGCTGCCTTCACTGCACCACGATATTCAGCTTCTGTTGAGGAGAGTGCCACAGCGTGCTGTTTCTTACTAGTCCATGTGACGGCACCGGATCCCAAACTGAACATATAACCAGAAGTTGATTTTCTGTCATCAACTAAACCTGCCCAATCTGAATCTGTGAAGCCTCGAAGGCTGGGATCGGAATTCCTTGTGTAAAGGAGACCAAAGTCAGATGTACCCTTCACATACCGTAACACATGCTTAGCTGCTACCCAATGAGCAGCCTTGGGAGCTATCAAGAATCTGGAGATGTAGCTGACTGCAAAACTGATGTCTGGTCGGACGTAGCTGACAACTTGAGTCCCTTTTCCATAGGGGGTGGAGGCTGGTTTGCAGTCCTGCATTCGGAACTTATCCAGAAGACTGCGAGCATACTTCGACTGAGAGATGAAAATGCTATTCTGAGTTTGCCAAACCTCAACACCTAAACAATAGTGAGAAAGTCCCAAATCTGTCATATCAAAGGTGGTGCACAGGTGCTGTTTGATCTTATCGATCAGGTGTGCCGAGCTGCCAGTAATAAGCAAGTCATCCACATAGACAACAACTAACAGGATATCACTGCTAGTGTGTTTGATATACAGATTTGAGTCAGATGGACTCCTCGTAAAGCCATGTTCTGTGAGGTACTTGTCAATTTTGATGTACCATGCTCTGGGAGCCTGCTTCAGGCCATAAAGTGCTTTGACCAGCCTACAGACTTTATGTTCTTGACCGGCAATCTTGAAACCAGGAGGCTGCGTCATGTAGATTTCTTCCTACAACTCACTATTGAGGAATGCACTCTTCACATCCATCTGATGGACTTTCCATCCAAACTGGGCTGCTAAGGCAAGGACAAGCCGTATGGTGCTCATCTTGGCTGTACGAGCAAAGGTCTCCTCGTAGTCGATGCCTTCTTTCTGGGAGAAACCCCGAGCAACAAGCCTTGCTTTGTACTTGTCCAGGGTGCCGTCAGCCTTGTACTTAACTTTATACACCCATTTGCAACTAATGGGTTTCTTCCCTAGAGGAAGATCAGAGAGGACCCAAGTGTGATTCTTCTGAAGACTTTGGTATTCTGATTCCATCGCCGTATCCCACTCAGGAATGCCTTTAGCCTCTGAATAAGTCTGAGGTTCAAAGACACTATGCAAGTTGGCCATGAGAGCAAAATTCACTGTAGGCTGCTTTTTGCTCTTATTCCGAGAAGATCTACCCTCAACAAGTTCATCATCATGAAGATCGGCAATCGTCTGTGACCACCATTTTGGTCGACGGGTAGAGGGGCCAACATCAAGGTCACCATCAAGTTCAACAGGAGGTTCTGGATCTGGAACATGTGCATCAGGAGGAGGTTCTGCATTATCCTCAGAAATTTCAGGCTGAGACTCATCGGAATCTGAGGCGGAGGAATAATCAGCATCCCTCCCATCAGGTGGACCTAATGGAAGACGAACACCCAGGTCAGAAGCCTTCAAAGGCTGATCCTCGGACTGCTGCACAGAAGAGGGAGAGAAGAAAGGTCCTCGCTCTTCATCAAAAACCACATCACGACTGAAGATGAGACGATCTGTCTCAATGTCAATTAGCCTGTAGGCTTTGTGGTTATCATTGTATCCTGTGAACATGAATTTCTGACTCTTGGAATCCAATTTGGAGCGCTTGGCATCTGGAATCCAAACATAAGCAAGAGAGCCAAAAACCTTCAAATGACTGACCCGCGGCTTGCGACCAATCCAGGCTTCTTCAGGAGTTTTATCCTTAACTGCATAGGTCGGAGACCGGTTAAGAAGATAAACTGCAGTGAAAACTGCTTCTGCCCAAAATTTCTTAGGAACACATCTGTGCTCCATCATGGAACGTGCTAACTCAGTTATAGTGCGGTTGCGCCGCTCTACAACACTGTTCTGTTGTGGAGTGTAAGGTGTGGTCAATTGGCGTTTGATGCAGTAAAAAGTATTTACATCCAGTAACAGAAGGAGTATTCATAGGTCCACAAATATCAGCATGGACAAGTTGAAGTACCTTGGATGCACGCCAGGAGTCACCAGTCGGAAAAGGAGTGCGGTTTTGTTTGCCAACTTGACAAGATCCGCACACACCGAAGTTCTGAGCCTGAATCTCAGGGAGCCCATCTACCAGGTGCTGTCGGGAGAGCTGAGACAGATAATGCACATTTAGGTGCCCATTCCGCTGATGCCAAAGACTGGTAACCGAAGAGTGTCGAGCTGCTAGGGCTGATTCAGGAGGACCATCCGAATCCACAAGTCGATAAAGACCATGGTCCTTAATGCCAACAGCGACAATGCATTTGGTCTCCCGGTCGATGATCGAGCACCAGTGAGCGCTGAACACCACATCAAGGTGTGGAGAATGTTTCATGATCTGGCTGACTGAAAGCAAGTTAAGTTCCATACCAGGAACATAATATACGTTGAGGAATATGATTTTCCTCCCACCAGACTGAAGCTGAACAGTGCCCTTCCTGGCAATTGTGTACACTTCTCCACCACCGAAGACCACTGAATCACTGAAAGGGGAGAGTTCTATAAACCAGTCACGACAATGAGTGAAGTGACGCGAAGCACCTAAATCAATGTACCAAGCAGAGGATTTTGCATGGTCTGCAGGGGTTTTAGCCATGAAGGCGTAAAACGCAGACTCCTGCTCAGTGTGCTCCGCACTGTTGGCCTTCTGCTGAGACCTTCCCTGCTTCTTTTGCTCAGAAGCCAGACGTGCCCGACAGTCTTTCTTCAGATGTCCAAATTTGTGGCAATAGTTACACTGCACATTTTTCTTCTTGCCATTGTCAGAGGATGGCACTGAACCCTTCTGCTGATTCTGCTGTGGAGGCTGACTTTTGCCTTTATTCTGAGCCTGAAACTTCGTTGCAAAAGCCTGCTCGGAAGAGGACGAAGAATCACTACTACCAAACTGTTGTTTCCAGCGATCCTTCTGCAAGAGGAGAGTACAGAGTTCTGGAAACTTCAAATCAACATTAGCTGATGTAATGTTGAGAGTCTCAATGAAATGTTCATAGGACTTAGGTAGACTTTTCAAAGTGATCACAACCAGGTCTTCTTCCTCCATTTTTCGACCAATAGCCTCCAGCTGATCTCTAATCTCCTGGATTTTGTTCAGGTGCGTTTGTAAAGAGGTCTTCTCATCCAGCATGATGGAAAACAGTATATTTTTCAGGAAGAACGCACGGCTCTTGTCGGAGGTTTCATGCAGACCCTTCAGATGGTCCCAAATCTCCTTGGCTGTTTTTCCAGTCGGAATCTGTGGTAGCTGATCATCAGTGACTGAAAGCTTAATGAGCATGACAGCTTCACGGTTCTGTTCATCAAACTTGTCCTGGTCTTTTCCGGCTGTTGCAGGACGAGTAGCAATACCCAAAATCATCTGATCGAGGCAGCGATATTCAAAGATTGTCATCATTCGCTGCTTCCAAGTATTATAATTTTTGCCATTAAATCGCTGACTACCTTCCAACATGATGTTGTTCAAACTCGCCATCTTGCACGCTTTACGAGGCACGAAAAACAAGGTACGAAGAAGAGGCAGAAATGCACAGAACCCAAAGCACCGATTCCAATGCACGGTAGGCTGAGGCAGTTGATAGGCACATACTTCGAGACAAATCCGTCAGCACAATTTTCAAGGCACGAAGTTCAAGGCACCCAGAAAAAAACTGACAGGTACCCAGAAATGGTCTCGGAAAACCCACCAAGAATCTGTGGTCAGAAAAAAAATTCGACGAAAAAGGAGGGTCAAAACCCTAGCCGAAAAATCCAGATGCCCTAGGCGGCCATGGCAGCCATGAAAAACACCAGAAATCCGCGGCCTTTTAAGAGCTCACCACAGATTCTGTGAGAGTCGAATGTCTTCAAGTCATTAATAACACATGCACATCACAGAGATCACCTATCGCACGGGCGTGAGCCTCGTTTAGGAGCTGACTTCAGAATCCATGAGTTCGAGCGCGTGTTCAGGAAGAGGAGATCGCGCGGGCTGCAGAGCACTGGCACCCAACAAAGATGAAATCCCGCGGGCAAAAACGGCGAAAAAAACGCGACCTCCACTGGCTCGAAATCGTGGGCAGACAAAACGTCAGGCGTCTGCAAGAGGAACCGCGACTTTTAGACAGGGTTCGACCCACTGAAAAACCTTCAGGAGACAACAAAAAGTCACACACGCAAACTTAGTGGAATGAAATCGCGGCACAAGGAAGGGTGAAAATGTTTAAACAAAGCCCACGAATTTGTAGAAGACAAATCACGATCTTCAACAAGTAAATCGCGGCCTGTCGCAGGAGAACCCTTGAAAACAAAGGGTCCACAACCCTGTAGGGAGTCTGAAGAAAAATTTCGAAATTTCGTGCCAAAAACAGGAGCCAAAAAACAAGAAATTCGGATTTCGAAAAACAAACTCAATAATTTCGAAAGAAATTAATTTTCAAAAGTGAACTTAGCTCTGATACCATATTACATAGGTAATTGGTAAATTATTGGATGATATTAACAATGAGCGAATGCTCAATATATAGGTTACAAGATGTACAATAATAGGCATGTTTCTGTATTTAGAAACTGCCAAGGATCGACACACGATCCAAGAAATTATTACAAGACCGTTACACTTACACGGTACTGACCATTAACTAAAAATAGATGATTCTAGAGGAATATCTTAATAATTGCGCCAAATTGGGATTTCAATTTTAGCTCATAAAAAATCAAAATTCAACTTGAAAACATTGAAATAGTCCTTGAAATGCATTTGAAAATCATTAAAAAAATCCATCAAAAAGTCATCAAAATTCCTGAAAATTCATATGAAAGAGAAGAAAGTCGTTTGAAAAGGGATATTGCGCCACCCTCATACTTGCCTTGTTCAATAAAAATCGTGGGAATGTTATGAAATTTCAACAATAGCTTTCAATTTTTCCACATGCATAAAGGTGAAAGAACTTGACATGATGCTCCCATTATCAAATACTATGACTTGTGAATTTTCATCTTGCAGGTGTGTGAGAATCCGGAGGCGAGCTATGCATCCAAAGAAGAGGAGCATCCAGAGGATCGAGACATCATCGAGTTCACCATCATCCTACTTCCAGAGGAGAACTTCATCGTCGGAGTGAGAGATGTCATCATCCATCTTGTAAGTTTTACCATCCGAGCATCCAGAAGATCATTTCCATGTTCAAGTTCAAGAGCCTTCCATTTCATGCACCAGAAGAAGATCAAGAGCAAACATCATAAGGTCTACTCCAGGGATTCACGCCCAAGTCATCTCCTCTACTTCAACAATCCAGAGTAAGAATCCTACACGAGCACCACAAGAAAAGTTAGTCGAATGAGCAAGATTATCAAGAAATCCAAAATTACACTAAGGAACGAAAAAACGACAAGGAGTGAAGAACAAGGACAAGTTCCCAAATTCCACGTTTGAGGAGAAATAGTTCCAGAGAAGTGAAAATTCAAGTTCGAAGACTCATCCAAGAAAGAAGATGCAATTTGGGAATAACATCAAGAAATTGGAAAAATATTGAAAATCAAGCAAATTTGCTCAAGAAATGCTCATAAAAGCAAGAAAGTTCACGCTGGATCGAATCAGTTCATTTTCACCCGATAGGCACCAGAGGATTTTAAGGTCTACACCAGGAGCATCCAAAGATTTGGTTGAGTTGGGGTTTACAACCAAGTCCAAAAGAGGCAAGAAAGCGGGTTCATCAAACCAAGGATCTCCAAGCGGAGGATAGTTCCAAACACCTCCACCACAAAACCCATCCATAGGAATTGTTCAGCCAAGCGCTACGCAAGCAATCTCTCAAACAATTCCAACAGGAGTCACCCAAGCAACTCCACTTCAGCAAGGAGCTACACAAGCAGTACAAGTTCAGCAACCTAACATTCCAATGGCGGCCTGGCCCCTGGCAAATGTTTCTCCTCTTGGAACTTTCACAAATTACAATGATATGCCCAAGAATCCTGAACACTTCTGCTCTAAATTCCACATCAATGATGTGAATCGAACAGCGGAGGAGCACATCAAGATTTTTGAGGACACTCTATCAAACAGGAGAATTGAACATGAAGATGTAGCCTGCAAGCTGTTTCCATATACACTTGAAGGAGATGCTACCTTTTGGTATGTCAACTTACCTGCCGGATCTATCACTAGTTGGCAACAGATGAAAGATGCTTTCTTAGAAAACTTCAAAATTCCTATTACCCCAGCAGAGCTTTATAAGCAATTTATTGAAGTAAGAAGACAGGACCATGAGCCTATCGCTACTTTCAACCACAGGTTCCACAAGGCTTATTCAAGACTGCAAAGTCCATATAATATCAATGATGCAATGGCAAAGGAGATTTATTATGCAGCTTTGGATCGGCTCACTTCCATGTTTGTGAAGAGAGCAAGAGCTCCGCCTACCACTTTAATAGAAGCTTATGCTGAAGCCGTCAAAGTGAATACTGATTTGGGGATGGACACTCATGGACCTCTCAATCACATAGGGTATTCGGCGATGCAGAATCAAATTCAAGGGATCAACCAAGCATTGGCCCATCATATGCCAGTCATGAATACGGTTCCTGCTCCTACTAATCAATTGGTATTGCATCCTGGGGCGCCTATTTCACAAGCTTTGCCTGTAAAACCGGTATATCTGCAAGGGTCATCATCATCTTCTACAAAGACTCAAGAAGAGAAGGATGAAATGAAAGAGTTGATAGATCAAGTGAAAAAGTTATCCACCGAAGTTAGGCATCTGAGAAATCAAAACAACCATCTGCAGCATACGCAAAGGAATTACCAGGGAAATCAAAGTGGTTATCAAGGAAATTTGGGGAATCAAGGGTACAATCAAGGATATAATCAAGGATTCCGAGCAAACCAGGGATATCAGAGGCAAAACAGGACCTGGAATACATCTCCCAATAATGGCAATGTTCCTTCTCTATTAGAGAACAAACCAAGTTCTGATGCAAAACCATCTGACAAGGTGTTCCTAGCGGAAGCAACTCTATCAACATGGTGTAGATTGCATAACACTAATCAACATTCTGAGATGCAATGTCCTGAGTTTAAGATTGTTGCCAACATTTTCCAGAAAGAAATGCAGAGTACGCAAGCACAGGAAACGTCACCGCCAACCACAGGATATGAACTTGTCCCTACAACTCAATATGATCAGGCACTGATGATTGAAGATTTTGTATTTCCCCCAATGATGGAGTACGATTTGAGCAGTTATAATGGGGAGTTTCCGCCAGCTTCAGCAAATGGACCAATAGAAGACTTTACTGATTGTCATCCGTTCGAAGGCGAGTATCAAACTGAGGGAACAAGTGAAGTACAAGCTTTCCAGCATTCGACAGGAAATATGACATCAAGAGTATATTAGAGAAATCCACAAACGTAGAATCCTCTTACCACCTCAACGCCTCCAAACAATTTTAATACACCACCGGATCCAAACGCAAGTAACAATCCAAGCTATCCAAGGGATTCACCTGACTATAGGCAGAGGGATGTTCCACAAAGAACAATTCTACAATACAGCGTTCTGCAGCAGAAAGAGACACAGAGGGCTAGTTCTTCTTCAAGTTCAGATGCCAAAGATGATCTCAAGAGACTAGGACAGTGTGTTGTTGAAGAGCTTAAGAAGGTAAAGATTAGTTTGCCGTTGATGGAATTAATGAAGGTTCAAAAGGTGAGAGACACCTTTCTGGGAAGTCTAGGTGACAACAAAATCAGAAGTAGCAATCAAAACACACCAGAGGCTTCGACTTCAACTGCTCCACCCATATCAAGTCAACCTCGTGTTAACATGACACAGAACACCAATCTAGCACAATCAGAACCATCTCAATCACAAGAATAGTCGAACACAGTGTATGGAGCACAAAATGTCCCTGAGCCAACGAAGCAGGTGCAAGAGAAAGCCTCTAAGAAGAAGGAAGAATCAGCAGTTACTACTAGCACAGCAAAAGGTCAAGATGCCAAGGTGCAGCCACATACATTAAAAGAATCAAGCTTCATAGCTCCGAATAAGAAGTCAATGGTGTTTCATCAAGGAAGAGATGAGCTGGCACCAGTCCTATCGATAAGACTTTTTGGAAGACTATTGCATAATTGTTTGATAGATTCAGGAGCTTCGAGCAATGTCATGCCACTTGCCATATGTAAGAAGTTAGGCGTAGTCCCAACTCAGACCACCAAGAAGGTTACGCAGTTAAACAAAACAGAAGTTCCAGTCATTGGGGAATTACACAATATTCACATGCAACTGGCAGCTGACCCCAGGATTCAGCATTATATTGATATATCAGTTGTAGACATTCCAGAAAGTTATGGGATGCTATTAAGTAGGGATTGGTTGCGCAAACTCAACAGATATGTATCGACAGATTTTTCGCACATGTGGTTATCATGGAAAGGATTGCCAAATCAGATCAGAATCGTGCCAAATCAGATCAGAATCGACAGTACTCCTCGACTGAAGCTCGCTATCACGGAATATGGTGAGGACAATGAAGTTTTGTTTGTAGAATCCGATCTTGGCATATATAAACCTAAGGTTCAAGAGATATTGATGCTGCAAAGTTCAACTGAGGTGTTAATAGAGAGTAATCGCGAGATTCCTTCAGATGAAGAGAGTGAAGGTATGTTCGAAAATTTCAGGAACTTTGTGTTAAGAAATGTCCAGCAAAGTTTAGAGCTTGGAGGATATGCCAAAATTCAGGATTTGTTGCTACCGAATTGGTGCCGAGTACATAATGCCTTCCATTCGGAATTCACATGTGAAATGTGCAAAGTAGCCCTTGAGCAGGTCAAGAAAAGAATTCCAGAGGCATTGAAACCAGAAGCAGAACAAGAAAAGCTAGAAATAAAAGAGCTTTCCACCAGTGAGTCTTCCACAGAAGATGATAGTTCCACTTTAGGAGAAGAAGACATACAGGAAATAGTTTCAGGGAAATGTCAAGAGAAGAGTGAAGAAAAGAAAAGTGAAGATAGAGAAGGTCAAAGTTCGGAGCAAAAAACAGACCAGGTATGGACGCTGAGATTTGATGGGTCTAAATCCAAACAGGCATCTGGAGCTGACTTCGAATTAATCAGTCCAGTTGGAGAGACGTACTTATCAACATTAAGATTGCAATTTCCATGTACAAATAATGTTGCAGAATATGAAGCTCTAGTACATGGATTACTCTTAGCTATCAAGAAAGCTAAAATCTTGCATGTTTTTGGAGACTCAGAAGTTGTCATTAAGCAAGTTAGAAAGCAATATGTCTGCCATGATAAGCGTTTAAAGAGGTATAGAAACAGTGTATGGGATCTCATAGAGGACTTTGATGCTTTCAACATCAAATCCATATATAGGTCAAAAAATCAAGTTGCAAACGCATTGGCTCAAGCGGCAGGCTCTTTGGCACCCTTATCAATGGAGGTGTTAAAGAAGTTTACTGTTGAAATGACATCGGTTCCTTCAGTCCCAGATAATGTCACGAATTTTCAAGTATTTGAGGATGACAAGCATATACTGGACTTTTTAACAAACTCCGGGATATTTCCAGCATAGATTATTGATGAAGAAGAGATTGACGAGGCAGAGATTGATCCTGATGGGATAATGAATTTGAAGAATAATAGAATCCCAAGTGGAATGATAGAGCTTGAGTGACTTTTCGACACTAACAGGTTAAATACTCTTCAATCTTGGAAAGGAGGAAGTAAGTGTGACATAGTGAACCTAGGAACAGAAGAAAATGTGAAGAATGTTTTCATTGGCAAGGTATGTACACTAGATGAAAGAGAGAACATCATTAAACTCATGAAGGAGTTTCAAGATATTGCATGGAATTATGAAGATCTCAAAACATATGATACTTCCATCATCACTCACACAGTTCCTCGCAATCCCAGAAGCAAGCCTTTTCGGCAAAGGCAGAGCCCTGTCAATCCTCTGTTGGAACCACTTATCTACGAAGAAGTTAAGAAGCTTCTACGAGCTCAGATTATTTTTCCAATAAGGCACTCCACGTAGGTCACCAATTTAGTACCTGTTCGCAAAAAGAATGGTGAGATCAGGTTATGTGTTGATTTTTGAAATCTCAATAGAGCCTCAGAGAAGGATAATTACCCATTGCCTTCGCTTGATGAAGTCCTTCAAATCATTAATGGATCGCAAATGATGTCTTTTCTAGATGGATATTCAGGCTACAACCAGGTCATGGTTGAGGAAGAAGACCGGTTGAAAACAACTTTCACTACCAAATGGGGAATTCTCGCATACAGGAGGATGCCATTTGGATTGATCAATGCCAGAGCTACATTCCAGAGGGCCATGGACATCGCATTCAAGGACATAGTCGGAAAGTGCATTGTGATTTATATGGATGACTTAACAGTGTTTTCAAGGATAAGGGAAGACCGTGTGATGCATCTAAGGAAAGTGTTTGAAAGCTGTAGACAATATGGTATTTCTCTTAATCCGAAGAAATGCATTTTCAGAGTTACCGAAGGCAAATTGTTAGGGCATGTAATCTCAGCAGAGGGGATTTCAATTGATCCTGACAGAGTGGAAGCAATACAGAAGATAAGTATGCCAGCCAGTAAAAAGGAGTTAAAATCTTTCTTTGGAAAGATCAATTTTGTCAGAAAGTTCATCACTGGATTCACAGAAATAGTGAAACCACTCAATGAGATGTTGAAGAAAGACGCAAAGATGGACTGGACTCCACAATCAATGAAATCATTTGAGGAGATCAAGAAGGCTATTGCTACGGCTCCGGTTCTTATCAGTCCAGACTACACGAAACCATTCTATTTATACTCGTTTGCATCAGATCACACATGTGCAGGCATCCTGACGCATAGGACAGAAGAAAGGGAAGAACATCCCATTGCTTTCATGAGTGCTCCATTCAAAGAGGCAGAACTAAGATACCCATACGTTGAAAAGCACGCTTATGCTCTGGTAAGAGCCATCAAAAAATTTAGACATTACATTCTTAGAAGCAAGGTGTATGCTATAGTGCCAAATGCCGCGATAAAAACCTTGTTAATGCAAAATGAGCTAGGAGAACGAAGAGGCAAGTGGGTCGCCATCATACAAGAATACGACATAGAGATTCAGCCCATGAAGTTAGTTCGAGGTCAGGCACTTACAGAAACAATAGCAATTGAAGGGCCGGGTTGGTTAATCAAGCATATGTGCTAGAAGAAGTATCGCCTGATGAGTGATATGACGACATTGTTTACTATCTGCTCACTCAAAGGTGTCTGCCATACATGAACCCATCACAGAGAAGAGCGTTGAAATACAGGAGTCGAAGATTTATGCTACAAGGAGCAGTTCTGTTTCGACAGAATCATGAAGGGGTTTACCTAAGGTGTGTTGGTAAGCAGGAGGCAGGACAGATAATGGAACAGTTTCACAATAAATTTGGTACTTGTCATGGTGGTGGACTGGCAACGGCTCACCAGATCCTGAGGGCAGGGTATTACTGGCCCACTTTGTTTAATGATGCCCATCAAAATGTCAAAACTTGCCACACATGCCAGGTAGCCGCTTCGAGAGAAAGGAATCCTGCGATGCCACTGCAACCCGTTTTTGAAGTAAGGCCTTTTGCTCAATGGGGTCTCGATTTTATAGGTATGATTAATCCACCTTCCTCAGCGCAACACAGGTATATTCTAACTGCTACTGATTATTGCACTAGATGGTCAGAAGCTTATGCATTAAAACTGTGCACTTCAGATGTCATAAAATTTCTTGAAGAGAATATCATCACCAGGTTTGGATGCCCACATGCATTGGTTTGTTATAATGGGTCTGCTTTCACTTCAATTAAGTTTTCTAACTGGGCTTTTGAATATGGGATTACATTGAAATTTTCTTCCAATTATTATCCGCAAGGGAATGGCCTAGCTGAATCAACAAATAAGAACTTACTAAATGCAATCAAGCGATTATTGGATAAGAACCCAAGGGATTGGCATACCCAGCTAAAGTTTGCCCTTTGGGCAAACAGAACCAGAGTGAAATCCTCCCTAAGTACTTCTCCATATCACTTAGTCTATGGCCAAGACCCAATCATTCCTATACAACTGAGAATCCCAACACTTCAATTTATGCAAGACTATATGGATCAGGATGAAAGAGTTCAGATTAGGCTTTCACAACTATTACACCTAGAAGAAAAGCGAGACACAGCTTTGGACAAATTCATGAAACACCAGGGTGTAGTGAAGCGTTGGTTTGATCGTCGAGCAACAGTGAAGTCCTTCAAGATTTCAGATCTAGTCTTGTATTGGGATAAAGCCCATGAACGAAGAAGAGATCACAATAAGTTTGATTACCTCTGGAAAGGTCCATACCAAATTGCAGAAGTCTTGGGACGGAACACTTTCAAGTTGAAAACCTTGACTGGAGAAAACATACCATTGTCCGTCAATGGGCAATACCTGAAACATTATTTCCAAACCTGAGTTCCTTGCGGGATGTACTTGTACATAGTTAGAATAGGTTTCCTTTCTGTTGTTTTCTGTTTTCTTAGATTAGATTTGCTTGCCTTGATGTCATTTGACTCAAGCTTTTCCTATTTGCTTTAGTTTAGTTTGCTTTAGTTTAATTGCTTTTAGTTAGTTGCCTCTAGGGATCCTGATTTGCAAGGGAGTGATGAATCATGCGCACACATTTGGTATGGTTTCACTAAGTTATGTTAGTTCATTTTTTAAACATTCATTCATGAAATTCTTAGAGTTGGAGGATTATTTTCTTTCAGTTTGTTAGCAAGTTAGACTTTGGACTTGACTTGGAAATTAATCATCTATTGTGTCTTGACACTGTTATCTTCTGATCATAATGTTTTAAAATGCGAATCTAAATTTTATGAATTCTTTTGTATTCCTTTGAGAAACTTGGGTCATGACTGATGGATTTCTCGTGGATTCCATCATTAGGATCAGATAACATGACTGCTTGCTCTTGGGAGATGAGTCGATTGTTCGGTATTGCTTGAAGTATTTGAGGTTTGATATCTTACATATTTTAATGATCCTGAAGTTGCTAGGAAAGTCTTTATGAGCCTAGATTAAGTACAAATCTCAAGGTAATTCATGGTTTCCGCTCCATTCCATAATAAACATTTTACATACTTCCATCCATTTCGCTCCGCTTATCACCTTCCACCTCATTTGAAAGCAATAAAGTTTCCATCCATCTGTTCCATCCAATAATGAATTCAAGTCTGATGTCTGAATCATTTGAATAGTCCTATTGTTCGTTGCATACTCCAAAAAGGATAAATTGAAATCCTTATGAATCATTTGGAGTATTTCCATGTCAATATCCTTTTCAAATAACCTTAGCCACTATGTATAAGTTAAGGTCATGATGTTGGTACTTCCATCCATCCAACATGAATACATTATTCACCTCTTTCGTATGTATCCCCTTTCACCTTCATTGCTATGCTGATTCCAAAAGCATACGGCCACACACTTTCCGCCATCCATCTTACCTCCATTTCCCAACTCCTATCACTATATTTCCTTATCCATTTACCCATTTCCTAATCATGATCAATGAATGTAAGTGTCGTCTAAATGAGAAGCTTGCAATTCCTTCGCCCATTCCCCATTGTTTCACAAAATAAATATTTGGATGCCTTCGCCCATGAAACAAAGAAAATTCCTGAAAATCTTAAGATCTTTATGCCTTAGCACAAATGCCAGAAATCAAAGCATGCTCAAAAGGCTATTTCATTTCATACTTCCAAATACAAAAGGCAAAGCTCTGAGTACTTAAGTTCAAGAAGCCGAATCCAAAGAGGCTTCCGCATCCAGTAAGTCCATTTCCATCCATCCCGTTTCATTTCCATTATATTCCATCTATGTTATTCCATCCCGCGAAATAAAATCAAAAGAAAATTCTAAGTCCGCATGGGTATGAAGTCACCACTTCACCTGTTCACTAATCACCGTTCTCGTCCCTTCATTTATTTCCCTTCCACTTGCAAGCTTCGAAGTTGGATCGATATGAATAAACGTTGATCGTGATTCCATTCCGTTCACTCTACTATGCCATCCGTTCCATTACATTTCCCGCCATTCAGCATATCCCATCATTCATCTGGTTTATGTCTGAATACCCTTTCATTTACCTGCTTTATATAATCCACATTATAATCCACTGTTTCCATTCACCTTATCATGTTGCCATTTCTTGCCAACATCAATATACATACTGACTTGACATGGTTTTGTGTTAATCATCGAGTTATCTGCAGAATCAGACTCTAGAATTCTTTCTACTCATTACCACGGTGAAAACCTGGCAAACAGGGGCCGTGTGTAATGATCATCCTATAATTTTTATTTTTTTTTAAAAAGTACAGAAAAAAATTTCGTCCACTGGTGAAAACCACCTTTGGTGGCACCTTGGATAAGTACCATGATGAAAATCTAGCAAACAAGCGTCATGGTAGAGACACCCTGTCTCATTTCATTCCTTTCCGTTTCATTCCATTACCTATCATTTTTCCATATCACCCTATTCCGCCATTACTCCGTTCATTGCCACTGCAT
Source organism: Cunninghamia lanceolata (assembly GCA_027924645.1). Lineage (NCBI taxonomy): Eukaryota > Viridiplantae > Streptophyta > Pinopsida > Cupressales > Cupressaceae > Cunninghamia > Cunninghamia lanceolata. The sequence continues at coordinate 4,398,563 of BSBN01000236.1, forward strand.
ACCATCATTGTCCATTTCCTCCATATGTATATATGTGTCCGTCCATCTGCTTTCATGAATTTACCTAGCTTGAGACAGATGAGCTTAGATGATCCTGGCTTCTAAGGGATGGGAACGAACGCAAGTGTTCGCACTTGAATCCTCAAATATGGATAGTCGTGCTGGCAAATGGTTTTGATTCTTTGATCAGCTAGTTGTGTTTGTTTGATCTGGTGTGTGGGTGTACATGGAAATTTTGAAACTTGACTTTTGTTTATCTTTGGAACATTTAAGAAGCTGTTTTAATTGAAATCTATCTTTAATAACATATCAAGAGGTGTAGTGTCTTGATCCAATTTATGATTCTTTTCCTTTTAAGTTCATCTTTTGACTGGTTAATAGGTTGGAGAAAATGATTCGAAGGTTCTGAGTTGGGATTGAATCCTTATTTCTGAAATGTTCATGAATATTTCTCTAGTGGAGTCGCCAGATGTTGTGACCAAATCACACATCACCCCATTGCAAATGGGGACCCCCTTTAGTTTCTCGCCTTAGGTTAGGATGTTTTTTTTTTTTTCAGAGCTCTGCCTCAACCCTGTTTTGAGCTAAGAAGGAGATGGTATCAACTTTTGTCATGGTTATCACTTGCAATTAGGCTCCACCATTATGATATCACTTTGATTGAATCAGGGCATGACTGCAATAAGGCAGAATTGGACTTTTCTTGAGCAATAAGGATGATTGTTTTGAAAGCTATTGTGTTTAAAATCATGAAGCGTGGAGGCATTGTTATATGAAAAGTGGCTAAGTATTCAGCCGGAATCCAAAACCTTCATCCAGTGCGCCACTAGTTCAAGATATCTAATGCAAGTCTTATGACATTTTTCAACCAAGGACCAAAATGTTCATCCAATGCGCCACTAGTGGAGGATGGTTTAACTCAAGTTTTAAGGCAATTTTCAGGCAAAGGATGAAATGATCAACCAATGCGCTAAGATAAGGAGGTGTGTTTGTGCAATTCTTTTGACATCATTCAAACGAAGAACTAAATGATCAACCAATGCGCTCTTATTGGACATTTTTAAACCGGAGTCCAAAATCCTCATCCAATGCACCATCATTGAGGGTGGTTTAACTTAAGTTTTTGGACCTTCTTTCGACCGGAGGATAAAGTTCTGATCTGGTGCGCCAAGATGGAGAGGTTGGTTTTGATTGTTAAAGTGCAAATTCTGAGATTTTAAGAGGAGGATGAAATCACCATCTGGTGCGCCACTATTGAAGCATGGTTTAGTTCAAACTTTTTGGTGATCATTCAACTGGAGTTCAAATTCTTCATCTAATGCGCCCTTGTCAAGAAGAAGGAATGATGATTTTTAGAACACATTTCAAGGAAAGATCAAAACAATGATCCAATGCGCCAGCTTTGAGTGAGGTTAAGTTCAGATTTTCCAAAAGGCTATCAAACGGAGATCAAAATTGTTAACCAATGTGCCATTATTGGTGAGGTTTGATTCAAGCCAAATCAAGAGATTTAAGCGAAGGACAAAATTCTTATCCAATGCGCCTCAAAGAGTATCCAACTAGAGGGTAAAAAAAAATCATCTAATGCGCCAATTTCAAGTGAAGGTCAGATTTGTGATCTAGTGCACCAAGACATGAAGAAATGGCATCTCAATTTTCATGAAGACATTGAAGAGAGGATCAAAATTTGGATCTAATGCGCTGCCTTGGAGTCAAGTGTTTGAGATATGAAAAGTGGCTAACTTTCAAACGGAGGATGAAATGTGGATATAATGCGCTGCCTTGGAATATGATGACTCAAGTTTTAGGATGCAAATTTTAAGATAAGTCCAAAATTCTTATCCAATGCACCAAGAAGGAGGAGTTAGTTTTGTTAAAAATTCAAGAGAATTTCAAGAGAGGATCAAAACATGGATCCCATGCGCCAATATTTAAGTGGTTGGATTGGAGTTTTAACCGGAGACCTAAAACATGAACCAATGCGCCCTCATCAAAAGGTGAAAATAGTGGTTTAAATTGAAATTTCAAACGGAGATCAAAATCCTTAACCCATGCGCTTGATCCAAGGCGCCCTTATTTTAAAGGCATTCGAATAGGGATTCAAGATCATGATCAAATGAGCCTAAGTTGAAGTAGTTTGGTTGCAATTTTAAAGAAATCTTTCAACGGGAGAGTGAAATCCTCATCCATTGCGCCTCATCCCATGCGCCATCTACAAGGAAACAAAGTTAAGCTTTTGAGAGCATTCAAGAGGAAAGCAAGAATCTCATCTAGTGCGCCCTCCACAAATGATAAGTTTTTTTTTTTAAGTTTCCAGCAAGACATCTAAAATCTCATCTAATGCGCCCAAGTGAATGCTTCATTTAAAGACTTAGATTTAAACCAAGCCCAATTGACATTGAATTTCGCACCACATTTGGGATAAAAATTAATAAATTAAATGTTTTTATTGCCTTAAACAGGTCGGCCAAGGAGGAAAATTCCAGATTTCATGTAATTTGTATATAAATGTTGCTATTGAATTTCATTTTATCATTCATCCAGCAGCAAATGCGCCTCAAGGAGCAGAAATAGAGTGAGTTTGTAGCAAGGGACAGTTTGATTTTTGTCAAATCGAATCTGATTTTGAATAAGTATTGAGAGGTTTTCATCAAAGGCAGTCCATTTGTAAGTCTGATTTGAAGGTAATATTCTGATTTTGTTTTCATTTTCAGCAGACTTGTTGGTTTAAAAGGAGGAAGATGGTAAACTATAATGCTAAAAGTCATTAGTTTCCTTATAGGATTCCATTTTTAGATCCTTGAAAAATCAGATTTCAATAGATGTGGAAGGCTGAAACGATTTGTTTGATCATTTGTATTCAAAGTTACTTATTCATGTCTATGTTTGTAGGATCATGGCAATGACATTTAAGGAAAGACAAACAAGGATTCGCATGGATGCCAAAGGGAGAGTTCCGGAGACCAAGCTTGTTTCACGATGGACAAATGTTGGTGACACGGACATGGGCAACAGCAGTTTGGATGACATCAAGAGTGTACTTCAAGAGCCTACAGGGAGTAATTTTGCAAGAGTCATCGCGAAGAGTGGAGTCATTGAAGCTGCTTGCTTTCCACCAGTTCTACCATGTCAAGAGTTGATTATAGAATGTGTTAAAAAATATGACAAGAACAATAGACAGATAGTGGCTAAGGATGGAACAAGGTTAGCTTACTTACAAAGGGAAGCAATTGAAGATACATTCAACATCCCAACTAAGGACAAGATGATTGACATCTCTTTACGCCAATGTCAACGAGAGTATGATGCTGATTCTAAGAAGAGATTGCAAGAGATGAAGGAGTGGATGATGAATCCATCAATGAAGATCAATACTAACAATCCTCCACAGTTTCATAAATCAGATTTTCATCCGAAGATCGAATACTTGATCATGTTCCTTAACGGGGTAACAGGTATGCCTCAATCAGCAACATTTCAGCCATGGATGTATTCCTTCATCAAATTAGTTCTCAAAGGCAAGATGATTGATTGGGTTGGACTCATTAGTCAAAGTCTGCATGAGCAACTCACTAATTTCTCAAATACTAAATCATTCCACATGAGCTCTTACATAGTATATCTTCTAGCAAGGAATGAAGTTTATCCAGGTTTGACTAAGAAAGGAGAGGTTGGAATTGAATCGGATAAGTACTTGTCACATCAATGTTACCCTCAATTGCATCTCAAGAACATCAATCACTATATGAGATTCAACGATGCATTTGCCATGTTCACACTGAAAAGGTTGCGAGAACTCCACAAGAGATTGTCAAATGCGGCAAGGGAATTCATTGGGACATATGGACATTGGTATACACAGCATGAGAGATATACATACATAAGGATCCAAGATTGCACATCCTATCCATACAGGTTACCGAGATATCCAACTAATAGGATGGTGTTACTGGAGGTTTCAAGGCAACTCCTAGAACTCATCAGGATGCAGAAATTAAAGAAGGGAGGAATCCAGTTTCCACTAGTCCTAGGACAAGGCCTTGAGTGTCCATCATTGGCAGCACCTGAGTATTCCGAAACAAAGCTTCAAGCATATCATCTGCAAACTCATGGTGTTAGAAGGCTTAATTTTGATCCCTTTAAAGTTTGTTGGAAATACAATCGAGAATATAAACATGTCATGCAACTAGAGGATCACTGGGCAAATGCAAAAGATGAAGATGATCTTAGTGTCCATTCAAGTGCTCGAGACTCTCATGGGAATTGGTAAAAGCATCAAAGATACTCCGGATTCCAGATCAATTCATAGAAGATGACACTCTACTTATAGATGAGTTGGAGAAAATTAAAGATTTGCCATATACAGTTGATTGGTCAAAGAGAGACATATCTGAAGAAGAATTTGTCATGTCCCCATAATAATATAATTATATATATATATATATTGATATTTTATAAATATCATATATTAAATATCATTATATAAATATAATATATATAATACGATATATTATTATATTATTAAATATAAAATTATAATAATGATATTATTATATAATAATATATCTATGAATAATATTATAATATATATATAAATATATATAATATAATAATAAAACAAATATATAATATTATATTATAAACATAAATATTGAAATATATATCAATGTGTTAATAATCCGAATATTATAGAAGGATTAATGAAGAGCCACAACCCTTAGCAAAGCATCTCAATCAAATCGATGGAATACATATATAATAACAGAGGGCATCAGCTATGAGGGGAGGGACACAAAAATCAAGGAATCAATCAATGGATTCATACACATTACATCTCAGTTTGAGATCATGGATATGAAGATACTATGAAGATCATTCGCAGGAGCATTGTGGAGCGTCAGATCAGAGATCGTTGTGGAAGCCAAACATTGGCAGATCTTGTATCTGCATCAACTTCAGAGTGATCGATGATATTAATATATATATATATATATATATATATATATTTAGGGTGGCATCAATGCGATATCCTAGTTAGAGGTTGAAGTGCCGAATCTGGCACGACATTCATCATGGAGGTCGGAGATTAGCATTGTAAGGGACGACGATCTATGGTTGGTGACATAGCATCATATTGGGAGGTCGTTTTGCATTGCTGGGACTGCGCTAGCATTGGAGGGGGTTAACGAGAGGAGATTAGCTTCAATGCTACTGTGGGAGACAGTGATCTATCATTCGGCTATCTTAAGTCAACGACGGGTATAAGGGTAAATTGGTACTAACAGGGGATACCAACATCAGCGGTGATCAAGTTTGAGTCCTCAGCATATACAGTGACCTCTTGTGTCAGCAAATTCATTAACGAAGGCCATCAATCAATCAAGAGGTCGTCTATACTTGGCAGCCAGCGATTGAAGATCATACATTGCTAACATCATCTTATGATACCGAATCTGGTACAGCTTGTGTTAGCGACAGGATTGCATTGCAATTTGACAAGCGGTCATTGAACTTGCATTTTATGTTGGTAATCCGAATGTTGTACGCTGCCACTATCTATTGCCATAGATATGCAATTCATAATCATAAATTATGTGTCGAAGACATTGGTAATATGTAATAGATTAGATCAATCATTGCATAATTCAAAAATACATAAAAATATCATAGCATACCGAGAACGACACATGATAGAATTGATTGAGCCAATCTTAGCTATGACAAAAGCATGTGCAAATCAATTGCTACAAGAAATGAATGATGAAGGGCAGATTCTTACATACAAGAAGTTGGATGAACAAGAACCAGAACATCCTAGTACACATGATGTGGGCTCACATAGTGGACTTGAGCATAATGTGAATGATAGGAGTGATAATCAAGCTAAGAAAAGAAAAAGACCGAGTCATTCGCAAGGAGAGTCAAGTCAAAGAGAGAAGAAGAAGAACAGTCAAACTACTTCATCCAGCTTACAAGAAGGTACTTCAAATACTAACGTTCCGATACAGGAAGTTGAAGAAGTAGAAGAGAATATAGCGGCTCCATCCGAAGTTCACTCAAGCCCGACAGTTGAGATAGAAGATAATGATGCTGGTGATCAAGAAATAGAAGGACAAGGAGAACCTAATGAAGATGTAGTACCTATACAGTATAAGCAAGTACAGAGGCAACAGGATGTTTCTTCATTTCTAACTTGGTTGAGAGAAAGAATTAAAGAGAGCACAGTCATAGAAGCATATCAACCTGCTCCAGTAGAAGAGTTGCTCATGAATGCACAAAAGGGTGATCAAAAGAAGAAAGCAACTACCTTCTCAAAAATCACTCAAGATACTTCTGGAAATAGGAAAGTACATGTAACTGTTTCTAGAGTTGAGAAGAGTTTGGAAGAGATGGCACCTGAAGATTATAATATGACTACTATTGATATGGGGCCAATTACAGGAGAGCAAGTAGAAGAACTTCAAGAATCAATCAATAATGCTAGGGTGATGTTGAGACAGGAAAGAGAAGCTAAGCAAAAGATAGAGCAAGACTTCAATACCCTAAGGCAATACATTCAACAAGTCATGCAACCCATCCGACAAAAGGAAGCAGTTTCAGTACTTTCATCTATTCTTCCACAAGAAACAGTAGCACAAGTTGAGGATATGAGAGCATCATCTCATCTAGTGGAGGCTTGGATAGAAAAGACAAAGGAGAAAACATATGTCTATCTTGAGGAAATCACACAAGTTTATGATAGAATCATTAGCCTCAAGGATAGAGTTCAATCAATATTGAAGATATGAGCTGAGTTCAAGCCCATCAAGGAACAGTACATGCCACACCTTAAGAACTTGATGGAAGCCTCAGTAGAAGATCTGGTTCGAGACAAGGTAATTGATCAAGGTACTTCATATGACTTCACTACTTGGTACTTCTCCTTGCATAACAAGGGACAGCTACTTGAGAAGATTGAAGTGGATATGTCTAGGGTAAGAAGTGTTCTTCTAAGGACACAAAACCATGTACATACTTCATTGACAACAATATGCAATCCATACGGAGAAATCACTATTGAGAACATGAAACAGCAAATCAAAGCATTCTACTTTCAGAAGGATAGTGTTGATGAAGAACAGCTTGATAGCATATTCACACTTGCCTTCAATCTTGGAGCGAACAAGTCTTGGATGTCTGACTGGGAGAAGACACTTGGCATCTATGAGTCAAAAGTGACGATTGCAGAAGGATCCATTAATGCTGCGACAAGTGTACCTATGGGAGATGTTGCTCAAGTGGTGTCCAGATTCATTGAACTTCACAGTAGTACTAGGGGCGCCTCACATGAAGATTCTTCATAAGATATGATGTGTCATCCTTATATTCTTGGGAAACATGCCTTTGTTCCCTCTTTCATATGCTAAAAATAGAAAGTTGTTGCAACCACCTTTGATGTGGCATGATCTCAGCCATTGAATCCAAATTGATCTTGCCCATTCATTGTATTTTGAGGTCTATATAAACCTCATTCCTCCTCATTTTGTAGAGTTTTTAAGCAAATTAGAGCTGTTCCTAAGACATTGCTGAGATTAATACAAGTTCATTATTGAGCTATTCATGGTGATATTGTGTTCTCTTTGCAAGTTGCATGGTTACTAAGTACTCACTCGCATTAGATGTTTTAACTTAGTTTATTTCTTTCAAAGTTTGTTAGTTTTAGTTCGTGGAAGTCATTGTCTTTCAATTTATTTGTGAAATCTTTATATGTTCATACCTTTTATGTTTTGTCGCTGGCACGTTATAGTGTAAGGTTAGACTAAACTCATCTACAAGCCTCACTTCGGTTGCCCATAAAGCAATTTGAAAACCTTTAGCTTATCCTTAGAAGATTGCATCACCTTTGTGGAGTAGTTGTCTCATGGCGAAGCAAAGCGTGCTTGAGATTTCATGAATTGATGATGATAGCTTACACCTACATTAGATATTCTCTCTAAACCCACATCTTTTGCACTTTTTTGAAAAACATTGTTAGAAGTAGGATCAAGAGCTGTATTGTCATATCATAAGTTTATCATAGCATGTAGCCTTGAAGCAATTGTTATCACCTGTGCGAGTGTAAACGGTATTTTCCTGCCATTGAACAGTGAGTGTAAGTCCCTTTGTTGAAACAGCAAATCACATCTTTGCCAAACAAGCTATCCCAAATCAAGAATTGAAGATAAGGAACCTTGGAGTCTACTCATTTGATCACTAAGTTAAGCATTTGGGTGATTTTGTTCAAGAGAGGATAAAATACGCAAGTATTTTATGCTGCGTTGTCTGTGCAAGGAAAACACATCAACAAGACTTTGGAGAGTTGTTGTAGGACAGAATTGTTGGAGAGTAGAATAGCAAGTAGAGTAGGAGTAGAGTAGAGGAAGCTCTTCGAAAGTTGTTTGAGAGAACTCATGAAATTGTTGTAATCACTTCCAAGATTAATACGGTTCTCATTGAAGCTTGGTGGCAATTGTGTTGTTTTGGAACGTTGCATGGTTTCTTATTTCTCAAAGATTATTGAGATGTGTTTCCAAATAGAAGTAGAATAATATGAGAAAGTTCATTGATATAGTGAATGTGTGTGAAGATATTTGATGAATTCCTAGGTTCATACTTTTGATGGTTTGTCGCTGGCAAATCGTTGTGCAAAGTTAGCCTGAACCTCAACTTATTGCAATAGTTCGATTGTCGATGCTTGTTCAAGTTGCGCCAGCTGAGGGTACTTGAATGTGTGTTTGCAATATGAAAATCCTTAGTCATCCTTGGGAGATTGCACTTGTTCTACATAGTTGTTGAATTCATCATGGCAAAGTGGAGCTTGTTATGAAGGAATTTGTCTATCTTGGCATCGTTCATTGTCTCATTGTCCTTAGGAGTAGCATAGATTCTCTCTCAACCCTTATCTTTTTTCTTTATTTGTAATCGTGGTTATAACTCTCGCAATATCATCCAATTGTGGAATTAGGAGGTTTCCATCCATGAAAAGGAGTAATAAGTCGAGTGAATGAAGAAATAAATCCAGCGTAAGTCCCTTTGTGTTAACAGCATATCACATCAAACTACTGAGTCTATCCATTGCAAATCACGAATAATGAACCTTGGAGTTGTCTCACTGGATCACATAGTTTAGCCTTTGAGAGACTTTGTTCAAGAGAGGATAGAATACTTAGTATTTTATTCTGCATGTTGCCTTGTGCATAAAAAACACATCAACAAGACCATCCAGTGCCTTGCTCCCGCCAACAATTCCACAGATGCTGAATTCTTTCTACACAATGTTGCAATACCTCCAAATGCACCTTCGGCCTCACTAAAGAAATTGTTCCACCCTTTCAGCCTACTTTTGAAAAAATCAATATCCTTACCATTTAATTTAGTTTCCTATAATAAGATGATGCTTTCCACCATGCTTGGTAAATTTTCTTTACTTCCTTCTTCTCCCAGACTCAATGCTCCAAACCCTTGAAGTGCCACCTGATGTTCTCCTCCTAGTGGAGCATTTCTCTTATCAATTATCTCTTCTTCACCCTTTTTCTTATCAGATAGTACAAAGAGTTCCAAAGCCAATTCAAAATTGTTGTATTTGTCAACATCCGCAATCTCCACTCTTCCTTGCACAAATTGGGAGTTATCCTCTTCTTCCAACCAATTCTCTATCTCCTTTGTCCTTCTTACTTCCTCTACGCCCTTAACTTTCTTGGCTGAAAGCTTTTGTTCATCTTCTATGCTCCCCCTCAAATTTTCCAGATTCTTCCGCACTTCTTCATTCTCTCCTACTTTTTGAAGGAGATTTGCTTCCTTGGATCCAACATTCTCCCCTTCATTGGTAATTTCCTTGGACTTTAGGTCTTTCCTTTCTACCGACGGGCCCTCTAGTTCTATCTTTTGAATCCATAACCCATTTTCTGAAATGATGTTTAGGGATTCTGGGAGTTGCTCTAATATATTTATATTTACACATATTCATGCATATGTGCATGTCTCTCCTTTCTCCGTTAGTTCATCTAAATCCAAAAAAGACCCTAAACAGTTCCCAATTTCTTTTAGGATTTCCATTGTCCAATATTCCAAAGGTAGATTATACAGTCTTATCCACCTTGGGATTTTTGTAACTGTATGATTAGTTGGATCAAAATTTCGTTCCCACTCTTTAATATAGAGTCCCACTCCATCCGTTATCCAAGCGCTCTTGCTAAAGATGTCTTCTTTTATCTCCTTACTCTCGCAAATGGCAAGGTAAAAAAAACCCTTTCGATAAATTCCTCAAAATTACCGATCCTCCCCAATTTGTTAAACACCAAGATTTAATCCTATCCCAAGCCGGCCAAAGGTCTGCCCATTTTTAAAAAAAGTCTCTCTCTTAGATCCTTTATTGATTCTTCTAGGATCTTGTTTTTGACATTCAAAGTTTTCCCTTCAACCCTAGAATTTATTGGAATTCGATTCACCCCTGTCACATATTTAGGGATGCTTGCTTCATTGTCCCCAACTTTCTTTGTCTCTACTTTGTTGCCCTTCTCCCGCCATTTCTAGGTTCTTGACGATTCAGCTCCCTTTGGTATCGTGACAAAGCCCTTCCCTTTGTCGTCCATATCTTTGTTATTTGTCTAAAACATCCTTCTCCATCGGTCCCTTCCTTCGAAAAAATTGTGCTCCCCTCCATACCCTCCACAGTTCTGTTCCAACCCTCTTCTTCTGTAGTTTCGTTGATTCACTAGATTAATCCATGGAGCCAAGTGCCTTTGCGCCTTCTCTCATCCTCTCGGGTTGTGAAACATTGCGAACTCTTTTTTAAGAGTCAATTATTATTATAATTATCATGATAGTATTATATAGTTGCTCGTAAGCTTAATATCATATTAGTTGATCAAATTATTTAATATTGTTTTATAATGTGATCTTATTGCAAATCCCTTATTAGCAATATTGTGCTTATGATATTATCATATTTCCTATTTTATTCCCTGCATAATTGTAACTGCTGCTGGGAATGGGTGAGTAGAACCATTATAGCGCACACCCTATAGTGGTAAGGCTAAAAATAGCCAATAGGAGTGGGAGAATTAAAAGAAAAAAATTAGTGGTGTTTTAATGACTGGTGCAGGAGCACATTCTCTGTAGTGCAGGATCATCTTTTCTTTTGTTGTCTCATAAGGCTCTTAAGCCATTTCATTTTGTAATAAGGGTCAATTTGGTCCCATGAATGTAATTGTGCAAGGCACACATGTAGTTTTGCTTGTATGACGGGTAAACCAACGGCTAACTGATTTGAAAATCAGTTTGCACGGTTGGAGGGGATAACTGCTGTCTCTACATCTTCTTTAGAGGCAGGTTGTATGTCACACGGAGCAGAGAGAGAAGTGTGTATTACAACAAGTTCTTTTTTTTGATAACTGAATGAAGAGAGTTCTGGGTATGATCTGTGTTGATTTCCTTGGTTGTTCTTAGTGATTTGATATCTTTATCCTGATTTTGTAAATAGAACCCTAACCGGATGCTATCCGTCAATCCATAGTGACTCTGTAGTGTGCAGACGGTGTAAAACCCACGGTTCCACAGTGGCTGGTTCGTAACCTAGGAGTAGGGTTTTGATTCATACATGGAGGCCCTTTCCTCTGTCCACTGAAGCCCTGTATAGTAACAGTGGGATGGGGGAAAGACTTCTCACGTTTGTTGTTGTTGAATTCTTACCCAGGAAGCCAGCGAACTCAGTCAAGTTCGACTAGACATCGTCATGTGGCTAGTCGGGAAATCGGAGTGAAATTGGATAGTTTTGATGTGGGATCAGGTTGCTACAAGTGATCGAGGGTTTGATAAATGAAACGGCCTAATTCCGTTGTTCTGTCGAAGGGAATTCTGGTTCGGCGCCTCAGAACAGTTGGAGATCCATCGGCGTGAAAGGCCCTCCGTCTTGCCGAAGATTGGTATAGTGCCGGAGGCACATACCATCATTGTTCGCATCGGGGAGAGAAACGACATCGGGCTAAGGAAAATATACTTAGCCGACGGTATAAAGTTTCACCGATCGGTGAGACATCCTCGGAGTATTGCCGATAAAGAGTATCGGCGTGAGGAACCTTGTCGGGGGAAGCCGTGACTTAGCCGACGGTATAAAGTTTCACCGATCGGTGAGACATCCTCGGAGTATTGCCGATAAAGAGTATCGGCGTGAGGAACCTTGTCGGGGGAAGCCGAAGAAGTCACGGCGACCGTGAGAGTCCCGCCGATAAAAGTTCATCGGAAGGAGTTCGAGAAGTCTCAGCGACAAAGGACTCGTCGGAGTGAGATGAACCATCGGGACCACGAACCGAAGTCTTACCGAAGCAGGAGGTCTGGCCGATGTGCCTGACGATATCGGCGAGAGACAAGGTGTCGGTGTAGGTGAAAGAAGCTTCACCGAAGGAGGAAGTCTGGCCGACAAAGATTGGTCATCGGCGTGACGGAGTATATCGGCATAAGAAATTTCTCGTGGTCCGATAGAATGAGGTGTTGCCGATAGGCAACGAACCACTAAGGAGATATCGGTGAGAACTTGGCCATCGGGATAAAAGAATAAGGTTCGGCCGATAGTTCATGTCTTTCCGATAGCGAAGACATCCTTGACTTCGGCGAAACACTGGAGGACCTCTTGCCGATAGGGAAGATATAGTCAAATCTTCATCCGCTTCTGCTGGGCACTCTGCATCAATGACTCTATTCCCCTTCTTCTCGACACAGCCTGGAGCAAAAAGAAAAAAAAAGAAAGTAGCATTCGCTTGCAGACTGTTAACTCATAAAAATACCAGTAATAAGATTAGCATAGCTTCAAGGAGGCCATGCACCAGAGTTCATACTCAGGGCGTGAGGGGGGAGAATAGTGATAACAAAGTTGGCGCAAAAGGGAGAGCCAGCGGTTGGGAGGGAGTGAGGCATTACCTCAGAAGTAAATTATGTGCTCTGTTAATTGCCTTATGATACGATACATCAATATGCTATTGTGTTGCAAGTAAAGGTTTAGGTGACAAAATATAGAAGCCATTTTGTGTGGTTCCTGTTGATGGTTGTTTTTCAACAAGTCAACAATAGAGTGAAATACTGAGTATTTGACCCTCTCTTGAGCAAAGCCTCTCGGATGCTAAACCAAGTGATCAAACGAGATAACTCCAAGGTTCCTTCTTCTAATAATGTTTTCGGTAAGAGACAGCTCAATGATTTAAGTATGATTCTGCTGTTAAACACAAAGGGACTTACGCAGACTCTTCTCCTTTCATTCGACTTATTCCTCCTTTGATATGGATGATGTATATACAAGGCTTCTATGATAAAGAAAATGAAAAAGGGGGTAAGGGTTTAGAAGGCTAATCTAAGGACAATGAGATAATGAAACATGGAAAGATAGACAAATTCCTCATGAAACCAGACTTCGCTTCGCCAAGAGAACCAACAACTACACGAAGCCGGTGCAATCTTCTAAGGAAACTCAAGGATTTTCATGTTGTAAATCTCCATCCAAACACCCACAGCTGGCGCAATTTGAACAAGCATTCACAACCGAACTAAAGAAAATGAAGGTTCAGTCTAACTTTGCAAAGTGGATTGCCTTCGACAATACACGAAAAGTATGAACCAGAAGAATTCATCAAATATCTTTACGCATATTCATTACATCAATGCACTTCTAATCTATTTCTAAGCTATTTGAAACATCTCTTGATTCCATCAAGATTCAGGAAACCATGATACTCCACAAGATAATACTTAACACCAAACAAGTAGCTCCAATGTCTTTGCATTAACTTTGGGGAATATTTACAACAATTTCCAGCCCTCTCAGAGAATTTTGAGAGTCTCTTCTATTCTACTCTGAAAATCTACTCTCTACTACTACTAATGATCTCCTTCTAATCTATATCTCTAATCTCTAATTCTAATGTCTAATGAGTTACAAATGAGGCAACAAGGCCTTTATATAGTGTCCAGAATACAATGAAGGGCTAAGATTAATTCAATAGCCAAGGGTCTAGATCGTGCCACCTCAGAGGTAGTTACAACAACTTGCTATTTTTAGCAAAAAAGAGAGAGGCAATGAAAGCACGTTTTCCAATGTGATAAGGTAAGGTGAAAGCATTTAAAATATTCCTCCACATAGGAATCCCTTTGACTTCTGTCATTAAATGATACATTGCATGCATTAAATAATGTGGCTAATCAAAATTAAATGATGTGTACTTGCCACATAAGTGCCAACTCAGCATACTTTGAAAATTGTATCAACTTGTAATGATGTATTCAATGTGATTGTTTGAACTTGTATATTTAGGAATACATCTTGTGGATCTTGCCTTGTTCATTCTTCTTGTTGACTGGATGTATGATAGTTGTCGCCTCACTTGACTAACTTTGTGATTCTTCTTCTTGTCAATAGATTGATGTGAATCTTCTTCGATGTATCTTCATGTAGACTAGAGAGTAGATGATGACACTTGATTTCTTCATGAAGAGTAGGAGACTCTCTTGGACTTGGAAATTTGAAGAGTCTTGAAGTTTGATGGATGAATGCCTTTGGAAGTTTCAATGAAGTGTTCCAACTCGATGATGTAGAGGATTTGAGGTATAATCCTTTAGAGTAGTGTTCCCTCCGCAAGGTGAAAGTGATTCAAACACTTGCTCTTGATGATCATGATATAGTTGATGAAATGATTCCTTGAAGATGATCTTGAAGCTCGAAGGAACTTGACGTGGGATCTTTCATGATGTCATTGATGAAGAGGACTTGAGATATATCTTGCTGTGACGTCTTGGAGCAGCTACCTCTTGAAGTGATGTAGATTTCTTAGAATGATGCTTCCTGGAAGATGATAACACTTTCCTTATGGTGGAGCAGCTACTTGATGTCTTCTCTTGAAGGTTGAAGAACTTGAAGTAGAATTGATACCTTAGGAAGCCTTGACGAAGATGATGTCCTTCGGGTGGATGTCTTCTAGACAATCTCAACTTGATGCCACTTGATGAAGAATTCCAACACAGGGATGATGAAGGATACCCTTGAAACAGCTACATGATGCCTTGCTCTTTCTCTTTCCTTGCTTGTCAAAGGTTCTTATCACTTGATCTTTAGATGATTCCTCCTTTTTGCTGCAACACAAGTAAAGGAACAGCATCAATCCCCTTGATAAACATGATAATATTTGATTTATAACATACAAGAATGCATTTCCAAGCCAAGCGTATTAGATAACGAATTCTTGATCTTCATTGAAATTCTTAAAATTTGCATTCTAAACCACTACTTTTAATCCTCTAGAAGTCGCATTGGATCAAGGATTGAAATTCTCTTCTAAGATTTTCGCATTAGATGAAGTTTTTAATTCCTCTTCACATTTCGCCTTGGATTTGGTCTTGATAATCCTCAAGTCTTGCCCTTAGAGATAGGTGCATTAGATCAAGTTTGTTGATTCCTCTTCATATCCTTTGGAGTTGTATTTGAGTTTCTCTTCATATTTCGCATTGGTTGAAGCCTAGTGAAGTCTTCCTTCTTTGAAATGTCATGATCTTCCTTAGAATCCTCTTGTCTTGTTGCACCGGATCAAGGATAGAGAATCTTCAAGGATTTCGCATTGGTTCAAGACATAGGATTCCTC
Organism: Cunninghamia lanceolata; assembly: GCA_027924645.1. Taxonomy (NCBI): domain Eukaryota; kingdom Viridiplantae; phylum Streptophyta; class Pinopsida; order Cupressales; family Cupressaceae; genus Cunninghamia; species Cunninghamia lanceolata. The sequence continues at coordinate 4,414,201 of BSBN01000236.1, forward strand.
TCAAACATTTCGCATTGGTTGAAGGTCTAAAATCCTCTAAATTTCACATTAGTTTGAACTCGTTTTCATTTGCTCAAGGAATGGCGCATTAGATGGAGGGTAGAGAGTCTTGTAATTGTGGCGCACTAGATCATGTTTCAAGACCCCTTAAAGGAGTGGCGCATTGGATAGAGGATTAAAATCCTCTAGACTTGGTCGCATTAGATGAAGGATCGGAACCTCCGGACTTTGGCGCATCACTTAGGTAATTTAAATTCTTCTTATAGATAGCACATTGGTTGGGTTTGTAGAAGTCTTCAAACCTTATTCTTTCCTCACACATGGCGCATTAAATAGGTCATTTGGTTCCTTCCAAAATAAACTTCAGCCTTCCTCCTTTATGTTGACGCACTGGATCACTAGTTGGAGATCTTTAAGGAATGAAATTTCGTTGTCTCCATGTAGGTAGCGCACTAGATGAAGGTGTAGAATCCTTAGATGCCTAGCGCACTAGATCACTATTTAGATTTCCTCTTGTGGAGCTTAGATGAAACTTCGAAATCCTCTGACTCAAATCTCATTACTACCTTATGATGAGCATTAGATAAGGCCTTGAAGATCCTCAAGTTTTCGCCTTGGAGCTAGGCGCATTAGATCAAGAATTGAAATCCTCTAGATTTCATCTTGGAGACTTGACTGGATTGGCGCATTAGATCAAGGATTGAGATCCTCTGAGATCTAGCGCATTAGATAGGCTTATTAGATCCTGTGGAATCCTCACTTTACCTTAGCGTTGCTTATTGAATGATCTTGTCATAGGCGCATTGGATGACCTTGTTGGAAACCTCTAAACTTACCTTGAAGACCAAACCTTAGATATCTCAATCTCCTCATGATATGGCGCATTGGATAGCCTTGGAAAATTCGCTAGAGTGTTGGCGCCTTGGATAAAGTTTTTAAATCCTCTGGATTGTGCTTTAGTTAGGGTCCTTGAAAACTTCACCTTTAAGATCACTTGGGCGCATTACTTCATGTTTTAGAATCCTCTGAACTTATCTCTCAAGAAGTCGCATTACTTCATGTTTTAAAATCCTCTAGACTTCATAATGGTGAAGGGATTAACACTTGTGTCGAATGTTTAGATGAAAGCGCATTAGATTAAAGGAAAAGATCCTTAGGCTTTGGCGCATTACTTCGCATTTTGAAATCCTCTTAAAACTCTAGACATTTCTTAAGTCAAAACTTCAAACCTTCCTTTCTCTTCTTGGTGGCGCATCACTTGGAGGATAAAAATCCTCTAATTTTGATCATCAAAATTTGCTCCAAGATTTGCTCTAAGACTTGCCTTTTCATTTTCGCACTAGTTCTAGATATTGAAATCTTCATTTTCTCCTCCGAAATGACACTTTTGGTTTGGGCGCAATAGATCGAGTTTTGAAATCCTCTGATATTTTCGCATTGAACCAAGGTTTTGATGGGCGCACTAGATGGAGTTTTTAAATCCTCTGGCTCAAGTGTGTTCTCCTTCGTGATTTTGCGCCCAGATTTGCGCCATCTAAGTGTCCAGTCGCATTAGATCAGGATTTTGAATCCTCTGACTTCGTCAAGCATTTTCAGGATCGCGCGAGTAAAGGTATATTGAAAAATATATTTAAGTATAAGAAACTTATACTTTAAATATTTTTCAATATACCTTTCAGGATGTTTGAGATAGGTCCCGAATCCACCTGATTTAAGATGCAAAATATAGAATTTGGAGGATTCACCAGATTTCAGACTTAGCCATTTTTCAGGATTTTCAGGATTTCAGGCTCCAGGCTTAGTCTTTTCAGGGTCTCAAACATTCTGAAGGATTGGCTTCAAAACTCAATATCTAGATAGGATTTGATCATTATTGCCATTATTGCAAGTTCATCTACCCTTAATCGTGAACCAAAGATCATAGGCAAGGAAATTGTTACCATATCGGCAGAGGAAAATGAGTCAAATCATCTTTAAAATCTCGTTGAAAACTCATTGAAAACTCACTGAAAGCTCAGAGCTCAAAAAAAAGGGGGTCCCTATTCCTAATGGGGCGATGTGTGATTTGGTCACAACAGTTCCCAATGACAGCAAGGAATGCTATGCCATTCATTGCATCTCTTTGATATGACTACCTATGTACTTGTAGGAAATGCCAAATGCATAATATCCTACTACACTTGTTCTAAAGGTGGGAATCTGAAATATTGTTACACTGTTGCCCCACACACCAAAGTACTAAACTCTTTTGCAGTTAATCACTGAATTAGCATTCCTCTTAAATTGCATAAGTTCTTGAATCAGCATGTGTATTGAGTAAATGAATAGTTTGAAATATGACATACACAACTAACACAGTAAATTGAAGAGTTCAATCCTATTATCAGAATATCACTAGCATTCAGAGGAGGAATTATACCTGCTGTTGTTCAGGAGTCTTATGTGATTGCTCATTAGTCTTAGGTTCTGCTTCTCCAAGTAACACTGCAGGGACAAAGGCCCTAAAAAAGGCACCACATGAGTTCCACTTGCCCCCATAGAGATGTTAAGACAAGAAATCAACATCATTATGATGTGTGTACCATTTTGCATCACTGTACATAGATCACCTAACGTTCACACAAAAAATGTAAGATAAAACTAAAGAGACAAAACAATTATGATACCTAAGATCTGGTAAGCTTTCATAGAAGGCCTTAGTATCTTCATCGTCCCAAACAGGTTCAGGATAGGAAGCATCCTTTGTAGTTGCAACTGAAGATCCATCTTCACCAGTGGTAACCCTAGTAGTGTGGCCATCCTCTGGCATCACAGGAGGCGTCATGTCCAGTGCTTCGGCCAAACTGCAAAAACATAACGAAAACACCTGAGAATATAATTGTTGAAAACCTAACACTAAAACAAGTTAATGAAAGAAAGTTAGTCATACAATTAATATAACAGACATTTGAGATTTTGGCAACAATGTGATTCATAAAAAGATCATCACATGAAAAAATTTCCCTGAAATTCATGATTAAGATCGATTTTCTAGACCAGGTTAGCCTCTATTTACTAGAGCATATAGATGTACTGACTACAAAAGTATTATTCCAGGATCTAGGATTATAAACAAACCAAAATAATAAAGCTTGTTAGCAATGAAAACATATGGTCATCTTTTTCTATCTCCTTTTAAAAACATAAAATATAAACAAATACTACTATATTAATTATGGTAATTTTTTTTTAAATTCTTAACCCATTTTAAAAGGCACAAAAAAGGGTTTTGGCCTGAGGCAGTGGTAAAAGTGCTGCTCCAATACTAGTGAGGTCCCTGATTCAACCTCCATGAGTGCCACATTTGTGCACAGATTGTGGGAGAAATGGAGCAAGCACTAAGAAGCAGAGCAAGCTAGCAGTGGAACTGGAAGGAATTTCAATTGTAATAAATAATACTAGCTTCCATTTATTAAAAAGGGAAGCATTGGGGTTGGTGTTTACCTGGGTCTCACCCCACCCATTTAAAAGAGTGACGAAAAGTAAAAAGAATATTTTTGTTGTGATAATTAGTTTTATTATTTTTATATTTACAATTTTAAAATCTGGCCTCCGGGTTTCCCATAGTAAGTTTTTTATATTTATTCATTGTAAACACAAAAATAACATTAGAAAAAGAGTAAAGAATTATATTCAAGATAATAAACCTTATAAATATTTACTAATAATAACATGATAAGATGTTATAAAATTATGGATTCACTCAAAATAAGCAAGGAAAGCCTACAGTGATTTGGAAGAAACTGCCTTTCAGATGGAAGAAACTGAAGTTTAATGAGGGAGCTAAAGGTGATCAAAGTTTGTGTGAGCTGGAGGCATATTAGGGACGATAAGATTCAACCATTACCCATGTATGCCTTGGGAATGCATTTTGATACAAATAATTGAATGAAGGCTAGGGCCCTATTTGAAGGCTTAAAATAGCAAAGACACAAAATTGGAAAAAACTTCGGATTGAAGGTGACTCCAAACCAACCATTGCTAATCTAAATTCCTAAGTTGCCGGTTCTGGTACGGGAACAGGGTTCTGGTACGCTGGTATGGCGATTTTTTTTCTTTGATTTGGGTACAGTTGGGTACGGCTGTACCATATATATATATATATATATATATATATATATATATATACAAAAAAATATACATAATTGAAAATACATTTGATATATCAATTATATATTAATATAATATAATACATATTATATAATATAATACATATTATATTATATTATATACTATATAAATTTATAAGTTCTTAAAAGAAAATTTATAAATAAAAAATCCCGAAGGAGCACTCGGGAGCACCCAGGGCACAGCCCTGCCGCCCCGGGTTCCCTGTGGGTGTGCTACGAGAGGAAACACTTTCCACATCAACTGGACAAGATAGATTGCCTATTCCATGTCAGCTGAAAAAAAGACACGGGTGCCAACATCTACTAGGCAAATGAGCTACCTGATCCACAGAGGCAGATGGTTGGAGGTTTGTTGTCTTCTGGCCACCCATTTAGATAGCTTGTGGGAGGATGAGCATCTCTCAAGTGAATCCAAGTGTAATAGGTTATAATGACATGTAAAGGCTTGTTTGCAAAGTTGTTGTAAAGCAACAAGTGTCACTCATCTAAGAAGGCTTTGATTTGTAACCTTTTCTATAAAAGGATATTGTATTTGCATTTGCCAGAGGGGGAAAAAAGAGAGGAAACAGTATGAGGAAAAGCTCTGTGTAAGGTGTTCTCTTATTGGAAAATAACAGTAAATTATTCTGAATCAAATGTGTACTCTGTAATACTTTTCTTGAAATGAAATATATGAGAGAAAGCTTTCTTGTTCACATTATCTCCAATTGAGTTTCTCTTGTTTCTTTTAATAAAATAGCTAAGTATTTTTTTTTTTTGCATACATTTGCTATGTCAAGCATTTGTCATTGTTAATTGTTGCTCAAGGATCAACATAAAGCTTTTAGTGATAATTCCAGGAAACTTGGGATATAAAATGGATAATTAAGTAGAGTGTTGAATGGGAAAGTCGCACACATAGGTTCTATTGTTGTAAAGCAACAATAAGAGAAAGAACCATTAAGAAGTGTTGTTATTACATAATCACTTATACATACCCAGATGACTCTGTGAATCCCTTAAGGCACCAATCTTTGAGTCATGAGTTCCCCTTTTCCACTCACATTGAACTTCGAAACCCAAATACTCAAGATAACTTAATCTTATAAGTTATTAACTTATTACCTTCATTCATACCAGAATATAAGAGATATAAGGAATGCATTGATAAATGTCTATCATCTCACAAATCCTTATCACACTGTATGAATCTTTTATCTGCTAACATACTGTCTGTAATTGCCTTGTTTATTTTAAGTCAGTGTGTCATATAGGGAAACCCACCTTGGTTTTGCAAAAGCCTAAAGTGTAGGGGAGAAATAGGTTTGTATCTCCCATTCGTTGGCCAACCCTTCGGCAATTTTGAACATAGAATTTTGCAACTTCTTGGATATTGTAGTCTATCGGTTGGAGAACCAACAAGCACCACGCACATAGGTACAAATATACATAGTACATGAGCTCATAATGTATTTTGGGATGCACGATGCATGAGTATATATTTGGACTTGTAGTTAGCTATCAATATGCACATACCATTCTTGTACTATGCATGAATAGCTAAGGTAGTGCTAGGGGACAAGTGCCTATATATACCCCATAATAGTAATGCATTTGGGATTGGAATGTAGTTCCATATTGATCATTATACAAAATGCTTGTATCTGTCAATCTATGTATGAGTTAATACTAGGATTTGCTTGCAAGTTGTAGTGTGCAAGTTGAAGCAAAGGTCGAAGGACTTGGCATGCTTCGAGTGAAACTATGTGAGATGTCAATATGCATGAAATCATAAAGTGTTTAGCCTTTGGTCATTGCACGAATAAAGAAAATGGCTACCATTTTGGTTCCATTACCGAGACCCTCTCAGACCAATGGTGTTGTGCTTGAACCATGATTTGGCAAGTTGCACTCCTTGATATCCATCATTGGTGGACAAGTAAGATTGAGGAAGTTGGGTAGGGAGATTCTTGTAGACATGAAGATTAGATAGTGGTGTGAGAAAGAACTTGTTGATCCTCTACACAAAGAATTCTGGGCAGAATTACCAAAAAATATTTTTGATTTGGCTCACATGGATTAAACAGAGGACCAAGTACCATAGTACAATTGAGTGGATGCCAAAGAATATCGTATGTTTGCTGAAGCTAGATTCAGTGTGAATGCATGTTGTAGCTACTTTTGCAAAGGGAGCTACTAATAGTTATATATAACAATTTGCAATATCTACATAGCTCAATTGACAAGGCTTTGTAGGAAACTCTCACTCCAATCAGATGCCATTTGCTAAAACAGTTAGCTTTGTGGATCAACTTGTTGCTGATTGAAAAGTGCATCGAAACCCTCAATATGGAGTAGTCACCTCCCACGCAATTGGATGTGTGAAGGCAGTAGTTCGAGTGCAGAATGGATGGAGTGTAAAAAGAAGGAATCAGCAAAGAGAAGCTGCTCTCATGACCTTGCAAGAAGAGTGATCCAGAAGGGCACAACACATGCAAATAGGGCGGTGCAGAAAAGGATGTGTTGATACAGAAGATCATGAGAATGTGCAAGAGGTTGGTGTCAAGGATGCACAAAGGCAAGAGCGAGTAAAGCAAGTCACAAAAGGGCAATTTGAACAAACACTAGTTCTGCTCCAATGGCCAAACACTATAGTATATGCACACTCAAATGAGGAAGAGCCGGCCATGGACACACCACCACCATCTGATGCTGGCCGGGATCAAGACCCCAATGAAGGGCTATTGATCCAAGCAGCTCACCAAAAGAAAATGAGAGATTTCTAAAACAAAATAAGTGTTGTTCGGAAGAACAAAAGATATATTTAGATTATAAGTGAATGACAATGAACTTCAACAATACTGATGCATACAGCGAAACAGCTATTAACTTTTAGAATTTGAATACTGACTGCACATACTACTCTTCTATGCATGACTCACTCGATGGACAGAACTTCATTGTTGACAAACAAAAGTAACCAGAATACACCTGTACGGAATTGACATGAGCAGACTTAAAATCTGCCAACAAGGGGATTTAACATATGAGACTCGTCCAGCAACTGATCTCACTGAACAATACCAAAACCAGTGCTACAAACACTGAGACCACTTTCAACTTCTTACACACCAATAATCACTTAATACTGCTGAGACTACTACATTTCTAAACTGTTAAGATTTTTACTACAGACCCAACTGAAACTCACATTACTCTTTTGTTTTTGGCATCTATTTGGAATCGCAATTCACTAATTAATAATTCACCACAGGCCGTCAGTAGATACAAATATAGGGAGTCGCTGCATCAAGTCGCCTAAATGAAGAAATAACATGTCAAAAGTAATTGCTCCATAAGCCGCCAAGGATCAAATTGCCTTTTTGAAGCTACCTCCAATATTAGTCGACGCCATCAAAAGACTAAAGGCCGCCCACACCACTTCACCAATATATTAAGTCACCAGAAATAATGATTCCCTCAGCCACTCACCATTCACCATAATCCAACATGGCAGCCCAGCTGAAGAAGGCGTTACATCTGCCAAGCCAAATTTGGACAAATCGATGGTAAAGGGAGACGCAAACCTAAATGAAAAGAATCTGCCGCTGCCAGGGAAAGAGTAACCGCCTATAGCCAATAACTTCCACAATTTCAAGTTTAAAAAGGGTCCATTGTGCCAATAGGATGAGAGGAATCTTCATGCAGATCCCACAGTTATATATATATATATATATATATATATATATATATATATATATATATATATATAAAATGTTTGTAGCAACAAGGATAATCACCTAAACAGGATACTGGTGGGTCCCTCCAACAGGAATACAATTCTAATATTTGTCACCTACAGGTTAGCTGGATGCTCCTGCATTACCATCCAACACAAATTTCTTATCTCAGACATATTTTAGTGACAATTATGAAGCAGTAGCATTTGCAGGACATAGGTTGAGACAGCAAACAGAAGATGTATAGGTTATAGTCTATGTTACAGGGTGCGCCCTCCCCCCATGCCGGATCCGGGTGCGGTCCGCACCGGGTTTGTGGTGCGATTCGGTGCGCCTGTGGGTCCGAACAGGGTCCGGTCACAAGAGCCCGGGTGCGTCCCGGATGAACCCGGGGCCCAAAAAGCGCACCCGTGGCGCACCCAGGTGTTAAAACGCCCAAAACGAAATTTTTTTTAATTTTTTAAACATTTAAGTCACTTTTATAATTTTTATTTCATCTAAAATGCAAAAGTAACCCTAAAAACACATTACAAACACAAACACAAAGCCATTTCAACTGATTTGTTTGCAAAACACAAAAACTCTCCATTATGGCTGAACTCAAATATTTGTTTGTGATTGAAGAAAGAAGCTTGAAGATTGAATCTTGAAGGTTGGAAATCTATTGCACCGCCATTCCTACTCATTTGCAATGGTTTAGAGGCTGCCAAGAAGATCAAACGAGGCGATTTTTGCAAAGAGGTAGGTTTTCTTTTCTTTTTTTTTTTGCATTTTTGAACAACAAACAAATTCTTTTCAACTTTTTTTTTTTTTAATCTTAGTTTATATGAATCATGAATGTATCACCATGCTTTTGTTTTTGTTTTGATTCTTGAATGTTTTCATTGTTTTGTTTACAAAACTTATTGCCACACCCACAAGAATCACAATGGCAGCTAGTTCTAGCTCTATATCCCAATCAAAATTCAAAATCGATACACTCACCTCTTTGGAGGCATGTTGAAATGATACAACAACAGCCAGGTGGTGGGGGTTACCTTTGGAAATGCAAACGCTGTGATGTGCAATATAATAGTTCATATAGTCGGGTAAAAGCCCATTTGTGTAACATCTCTGGGATGGGGATCAAAGCTTGCCCAGGAAAGAATAAAAAACCTATACCACAAGAGCAAGTGATGGCATATATCATGGAGCAACAAGCAGCAGATGAAGCAGCAGGTCGTAAATCATTAGCAAACTTGTCAAGGAAAAGCAGTAGAAATCAAGGAATGGAGCCTCCATATATTCCCATTGTTGTGGTAGAGAGCCACCCATTTTTGGTCACTCCTCAAGAACAACCCACAAGCACTACAAACAAGAGACCTGTTGTGACCAAATCACACATCACCCCATTGGACTGGGGACCCCCTCCAACTTTGAAATCCAACGCCTTGCATGAAGTTTTGACAATGTCTTAGAGCTATTGCACGATGAAGTAAGTGGTGTTTGAGTCTTATAACCCTTGGGTCACCTGATCCTGATAGGCGCCTAGAGGAGAATGCACTTAAACTGCATCAAAAGAAGGATTCCTTGAGTTTGAAGTTTTAGCGCCTTGGGAAGGAGGATTGCCTTGTGGATGAGATTGAAATCACTCCAAGAGAGCGCCTTGAGGAAAATGGTAGATAGAGCGCCCTAAGTTTGAAAGTTTTCAAATTGGCACCTTGTAGAGGAGTATGTGCGCCTTGGAGGAAGTGATTTAGTATGTGCGCCTTGGAGGGAGATTCTACATCATGAATTCAAGTGCTACTTCATAGTCAGAGTTTCATGGATAGGGCAAAAGAAAGGCACAAGATTATGAAAATTGATGTTAGAAGTCATTGAAAGTATAAGGAAATGAGCCATGCCTACTTAAAGCACCTCCATGTGGTGTCTAGAAGACAATGAGATTGAAAATGCAGTTTTGAAGGCCTCAGTTTAGTTTTCAAGAGAGAATTCTTCTACTTAGCGCCTTAACCTAACATGTGTAACTCATTGAGCCAAAATGAGCGCCTTGATCAATTTTGAAGGTTTGAGGACTAAGACACAAGCTGAATATCCTTGGGCGCCCTTGCTTTACAAATCATTTAGTCATCATTATATGCGCCTAGGTGAATGTTTTAGCGCCTTAGCGAAGATGGAGCACCTCAAATGATTGATATTTGAATGCTTGAGCGCTTTAGAGTGGAAGATATGAGGACTTGAAGCGCCTAAGGAAGATGTTGATCTTGCAACAATTCCAGAGTTGGGCGCCTTGGTGTTAGGAGAAGTCTGAACTAGTGAGTCTTGTGCCTTGGAGAGGGTTTGAACGCCTAAGGATTCAAGGAGACTTTAGTTTGTGCCCATTCTTTGTGGCTTATCTCTATGTTAGCGCCTTGTAAAGGAGACTTCAAATTGCGCCTTCCCTTGCTTAGAGCTAGTGTTTAAGCGCCTTAAGGGATTATAAGACAAGCATTGTATTGAGCGCCTATAAGACAAGCATGGAAGGAAATCTCATTCTGGCGTCCTCTGCCTTCAAATTCATCATGGGCGCAAACCACCACAAACTAGAGCCTTTCTTTCTATCTTCTAAATTGCGCCTAGGTGAATGTTTGAGCGCCTAAGTGTAGTCCCTTGAAACAATTTGTAGCGCCTTAATGGATCATGAGCTTTAGAGAGCGCCTTGATTTTAGTGCCTTAATGTGGATACAGAGAAGTGGAGAAGCCTAGGCGCTCTTTTAATACCAAAACGACAATATCATGGGTGCCTAAACAATGAAACCAAGTTTGAAATTATATGCTTTGGCGCCTTGAGATAGAGAAGTTTCCTAAGAGTTCAAGCATGAAGGCATCAAGTTATCAAGTCTTTTTGGCTAGTTGTGCGCCTAGGTGAATGCGATAGAGCGCCTTAATGAATGGTTTAAGTGCCCTGAGTGTTGGAGGATCATCGGGCGGTCCCTAGTGGTAGTTCAGATAGAAAGACCTTAGGCGCCAACTTGACAAAGGTGCTCTTTCACCTCTACGAAGACATATTTGAGCGCCTAAGAGAGATGTGATCCTTGGGATGGAGATTGGGCGCCTAGGGATTCAAAAGGACTACAACTAGCGCCTACTCTTGGGAAGGTAAGCATTAAACCTAAGGGACTTCTCCCAATTGCAATGAAGGTCATAATCATCACATGGAGTTAGAAGTTATCAAAAGGACCACCTAGAGAAGGAAGGAGACAAGTGGAGGTAAGTTGATGCATCTAGTTGCGCCTTGACATTAAGGATGACAAGTGTTGATTAGGAAGTAAACTACTCTAATATGGGCGTCCAAATGCACTTAAAACTCCACTTTGAGCGCCCTCCATATGGATACCTACTCATTTTGGCGCTAAATAATTTTAAATTTTGAAGAAATTTCAAACATTAAATGCCTTTTAGGCCGACTTCCCTCTAGCCGACCTACATTTAATATGTGCAACTAGATCATTATATAAGGGCGCTCCCTTGCCATTTCCACATAATTCATATTGAAATTAAGAGGAGCAGCGAATTTTGGAAAGGGGGCAGCGAATTCTGTATAAGGGCAACAACTTTCTTTAAGAAAGGAGCGAATTTTCCTAAGGGGAGGAGTTGATTTTAGGCAGACCTGCATTTTTAAGAGGACTGATCTGACATTTTTTTGAGTTTTGCCATTATTATCTACTGATTTTTATCATAAAATCCAGAATTCTGCCTCTTCTAGGACAGAAACTTGACACAAGGTATGTTTTAATCAGCTTTACTTCATAGAAAATTGCCTTTTTTGATTTTGCAGATTTATCATTAGTTTATCATCTAAAATCAGGTTTGTGAAGTCAATTTTATCGTTTCAAAGTGATTTATTCAAGTCTTGCTTGTAGGTAATTGGGAATGACTGCTAAGGAGAGACAAGTCTTGATCAAGATGGATGCCAAGTCCACCGTACCTGAGTCCAAGCTTGAAACGCAGTGGAAGAACGTGGGAGACACCAACATGGGACACGTCAACCTGGAGGAGGTGAAAGACTTCTTGCTCACCATCACAAGGAACGAAGACATTAAAGCCATAACAAAGAGCGGGATTGTTCAAGCAGCTTGCTTTCCACCTGCCTTGCCAAGCACTGAGCTACTATTGGAGTGTGTTCAGCACTATGATAAAGAGAAAAGACAGATTATAGCGAAGGATGGAACTGTTCTCGCCTATCTTCAGAGAGAGGCCATTCAGGAGATCTTCAACATACCAAAAGGGAAGGGAGTCTTCATATGCCCTACAACTGCTCAAATGACTTTCGAAGGCAACTCCAAGATCTACATGCAAGAAGTCAGGAAGAAATGGATGACTGATTCATCGATGAAGATATACAACTCTGAGGATCCAAGGTATCGCAAGGCTGACTTCAAGCAAGAGATAAGTTACCTGATCATGTTCCTGAATCGAGGAACAGGTAGGCCTCAATCATCTACTCTCGAAGGATGAATGTATACTTACTTTGATCATATGTTTACAAAGAACAAGATGGTTGACTGGGCTGGCCTCATAAGCCATTTGCCTAGATGAGCAGTTTGAGAATTTTGATGAAACGAAGTCTTTCTTGATGACTTCATACCTTGTTTATATCCTGGCAAGAAATGTAGTCTACAAAGGATTAACAGCTAAAGGACAAGTAGGTACAAAGCCTGGACAGATTCTTTCACATCAGTGTTACCCTCAACTCCATTTGAAGAACATTAATCACTATAAAAGGTTCAATGATGCTTTCGCTATGTTCATAGTGAGAAAGTTGAGAGGTGAACCGCATAGAAGATTAACAGGCGCTGCTAGGAACTTCATCAAGCAATATGGAAGGTACTATATCCAGTATGACAAATTCACATATATCAGGATTCAAGGTTTTACATCTTTTCCATATAGATTGCCTAGATATCCTTCAAACAAGACAATTGTTAGAGTTTCATAAGATGCAGAAAGCAAGAAAGAAAGCAGAAGTTCAGTTTCCTCTCCAGCTTGGTAGATATTATTCTTGTCCATCACTTCAGGCAGCTGAGCATTCAGAAGTTGAACTTCAGGCGTATCATCTGCATCCGCATGATTCAAGGAGAGAAAACTTTGATCCACATGGAGCCATTAAGCAGTCGTATTCTTCTTACAAGCATAAAGAACAACTGGAAGATCACTGGGCTGATGTTATAGATGATGATGATATCAGAATGCAAAAATGTTCAAGGTTGAGGTGGGATTTAGTAAGAGCTACGAAGGTACTAAGGATTCCTGATCAATTAGAAAGTGAAAGAGCTCTTCTGGGTGATGAATACAACAAGATCCGGAATTTGCCATATGATGTCAACTAGGCCGATAGAGAAAAGGTTGATGATGAAGGGTTGATAAGGCCTATCATTGCTATCACTGAAGAACAAATCAAGGAGCAAGTACAAGCTTTACTTGATGAGGGAAAGAAACTCACCTATACTAAAATAGGAGAAATTGATCGCCAAGATCAACACAATGCACCTAGCAAAGATTCACAAAGCAGAGAGAATGAAAGAGATTCAGGACAGGGAAAGAAAAGAAAACAACTTGAAACCACCCAAGGAGAATCCAGTAAGAAGAAGAAAAGGATAAGTATTGAAACTGCTTCTTCTAGACAGCCAGGTGATACTCTACTGAATCAAAACATAGTGATACCTGCTGAGAATGTGGTTCCGGAAGATCCAATTGAAGAAGTACCTTCGAGTCCACATGACACTGAAATCATTGATGAAGTTAATACCGAAGATAAGGATGAGGCTGAAGAAGAGTCGTTGCCTGTACAAAGAAGACAATTACAACAGCAACAAGACCTTTCATCATTGCCAGAGTGGCTACAGGAAAGAATCAGAGAGAATTATGAAGTTGAGAAGTATCCTCCTCTTCCGGTTGATGAGTTTCTTCTAGACATGTCAAAAGAAAAACCAAAGAAGAAGGCTAATATCCTTTCAAAAATCACTAAAGATGAAACAGGTGTAAGGAAAGTTCATGTAGCAGTTCCAAGGCTTGAGAAGAATGTAGAAGATGTAACACCTGATAATTACGACATTAATACAATCAATCTGGGTCCGTTAACTGGAATGCAAGTAGAAGAAGAGCTTCAGGATTCAATTGATAATGCTCGAGCTATTATAAGACAAGAGACAGAAGGTAGAATCAAAGCTGAGCAGAGGTGTCAAGCCTTAGAGCAATACATTCAGCACTTAGTTCATCATATTCATCAACAGGAAAGAGTTGCTACGCCTCCATCTCTTCTTCCTCCAAAAACAGTTGAACACTTAGAAGAGTTGAAGTCTTCATCTCATAGAATGAGGGATTGGATGAAAAGATCAAAGGAGGCTACATCTAAACATCTGGAAGATATCATGCAAGTATGTGATAAGATTACTGACCTAAAGGAAAGGGTACTTGCATTAATGACAGTTTGTGTTGAATTCAAAGACATCAAAGAGCATTACTTGTCGCACTTGAAGGGCTTAATGGAAACATCAGTTGATGAGTTGATACATGCTGAAGTGATTGAAGAGGGTAAGACATATAACTTCTCTTCCTGGTATTATGGCTTTCGCATCAAAGGACAGTTGCTGGATAAGATAGAAATGGATATGTCAAGAGTAAGAAGTGTACTGCAAAGGATTCAAGATGGAATACATGCCTCTTTGATGAAGATCTGTAATCCATTTGGGGAGATGACTCTTGATAACCTGAAAGAACAAGTTCAAGCCTTCTATTTTCAAGAAGATGATGTTACTGATGAAAGGCTTGATAGTATTTTTTCACATGCTGTCCACCTTGGCGACAACAAAGCAAGGATAATTGATTGGGAAAAGACACTTGGCCTCTATTCAGAAGATGTACTTGAAGCTGCAGGAACCATTCAGAATGCGCCAAGTGTACCTTTGGATGATGTCAAGTAGATAGTGTCCAGGTTCATTGAATGCCAAGCTTCTAGTGATGGATATTCACATGAAGATTCTTCATAGGCTCATATCATTCTTATCTTCTTGGGAGGCGTGCTTTTGTTCCTTTCTTCATAGCCTTTTTCATTTAATAAAGATAACCTCCTTCATTTAATAAAGTTAGCCTCTTTCATTTAATAAAAAGAGTTTGTTACAACTACTTGTGATGTGGCTTGATCTGGTCCGCTAGCTTGGCCGATCGATCTTGACCCTTCATTCATTTTGAGGTCTATAAAAGGGCTCTTGTTGCTCTCATTTGTAAGGTTAAAAACTCTGGAATTGTTGCAAAAGGCTCTCTGAAATAATAAAAGACTCATTGTTTCGGTGATTCTATATGTGTTTCTAAGTGTTGCATGGTTTGGATTTTCAAGCGCATATTAAGATAAATTAAGTTTTCTTTAAGTTTATGTTAGTTGATGGAAGGTTTCTTTATTGTTTTGTGGTGAAATCTCTATAAGTTCACACCATTTGTAGTTTGTGGCTTGCAAATTGCAATGCATGGTTAGTCTGAACAAAACTGAATTTCAATTTGATCTTTATGTTTGTTGAATCTGTCATGAGCATAAGTGATTTAAACATCTTGTAAAACCCTAGAAGATTGCACCAATCTTGTGTAGTTGTCTGTCTTGGCGAAACAAGATCTGGTTTGATTTCACCTGAGCAGTAATTTTCCTTACATCTAGGATTAGATTAGTGTTTCTAAACCTTCATCTTTTGCTTTTTTTTTTTATCCATTCAGTTAGAATTAGAATCAAGAACATCATTGCCAAATCGTACGTCATAAGTTGTAGTTCTTAGATCCTCCAGTGTTTGCCTTCTTAATCATTGAATTAACAGCTTGTTTGAACAATTGCGTAAGTCCCTTTGTGTTTACCAGTAAAATCATACTTAGTCACTGAGCTATCTCTTACAAAATCATCAGAAAGGAACCTTGGAGTCATCTTGTTTGATCACTTCGTTCAGCATTCGAGAGACTTTGCTCAAGAGGGAGTCAGATACTTTGTATTTCACTCTAATTGTTGACTTGTCCAAAAACAATCATCAACAAGACCAAAGGGACCTTTGGAAACATCATTTCAAAATGAGGCTCGAGATATTGCTGACCAACATATAGCCAAATGCATTTATGCAAATGGTTTGTCATTCAATGTTGTTTGCTCACCATATTGGAAAGAGATAGTGAGAAAAATTAATGAGGCTCCAAAAGGGTATAAGGGCCCAGGTTATGAGAAGGTGCGTGGCACCTTATTGGAAAATGAGGTCAAGAGTATAGAAGATGCATTGAGGCCCATAAGGGATTCATGGAGTGAGACAGGGGTGTTGATTGTCTCTGATGGATGGAAAGATGTAAAAAATCGGCCTTTGATCAATGTCATTAAAGTGGGCAATGTTTTTGAGAGCTGTGGATTGTGAGGGGCAGGTGAAGGATGGAGAATTTATTGCTAAGATCCTCATTGCAGCCATTGAGGATGTGGGACCTCGTAATGTTGTTCAAGTGATAACGGACAATGCAAAAAATTGTAGAGTTGTTGGGTTGTTGGTTGAGGAACGATATTCACATATCTTTTGGACACCTTGTGCTGTCCACTCTCTCAATTTAATGCTACAAAAGATTGGGAAAAAAATTGATTGGATTAGAGAGTTGTACGCAGATGTCAAGGAGATACAAATGTTACATCACCAACCACCACGTCCTAAAGCATATTTAAATCATTTTCTACATTGGAGTTGTTGAAGGTAAGTGAAGCAATATATTTTTAAATTTTTCATAGTGCTTTAATTTCACATATTCTAATTCTTCTTAAAGTTTGTTTTTAATTTTTTAAATATTTAAATTTTAATTATTGTAATTTTAATTTTTGATATTTCAATAGGTTGTCGAGACCCGTTTTGCCTCAAACACAATTGCCTTGAGACGACTTGTGAAGGTTAAACAAGCTCTTACCAGCATGGTAACAAGCACTAATTGGTCCATATGGAGGCAAAGAAACACTGAGAGGGCAGCAAATGTTAAGGGGATGATCCTAAATGACTATTGGTGGGATCATGTGCAGTATCTCCTTAGTTTCACCGAGCCCATTTTGAGCATGATTCGTTATACTAACATGGACAAGCCTTGCATGGGGGAGATATATGATGGCATTGATTCAATGATAGAGAAGATAAAGACCATCATAAATGAGAAGGAGAAAGATTCTCAAGAAATCCTCTTCAACCAAGTGCATGAAATTATTGAGGCTAGATGGAACACAATGACAACCCCGCTACATCTTCTTGCATTTGCATTGACTCCAAAATATTACAGCAGTGAGATTCTTTCGGTGCCAAATAGGATTCCCCCGTGGAGAGATTTAGAAGTGTCTAAAGGGTACAAGGCAACATTTCATAGACTCTTCCCTGATCCAAATTTGCATGATATGGTCACGAATGAGTACACAGAGTTTGTACACTCCAATGGTCAAAGCATTGAGGCTCTTCGTGATAAATTCAAGAAAGATGCTCACAATTGGTGGTACTTTCATGGCCAACAATTCCGGTGCCTACAACCTCTTGCAATCAAAGTTTTATCACAAGTTTACTAAATTTCTATGTTTTTATGATTTATCTTAAAGACTTTTAAAAATTTAAACTTTGAAGTTTCATAATTCATTTATAAATTTTATAACTTGTAAGTTTTAACTTTTTAAGTTTTTATTTTTAACTCATTCTCTCTACTTTGTCTTCATAGGTTGCTAGTTCCTCTACATCTAAGAGGAATTGGAGCACATACTCTTTTATCCACTCAATAAAGCGCAACCAATTGCACTCCAAAAAGGCGGAGAATTTAGTGTATGTGCAATCCAACTTGCGCCTCCTTTCGCACAAACAGGAAGACTATAAGGAAGGGGAATCAAAGTTGTGGGATGTGGAGCCAGAGCAAATTGACATGGATGCTTCTACTTCCCAATCCCAACATGTTGCACTTGAGGGATCAGAGAGCGAGCACACTTTTTCAGCGAGTGGCAGTGGTGTTGGTTGTGGTTCTCCAAATGATCCTGCTAATGTCCAAGATGATGATGATGATGTGGAGGATTTAACAAATCCATATGATTGATGACATTTGTCATTTGACATTGAAACAATGAAAATTGATTGTTGAACTTGATATTATTATTTTGAATCTTGTTATTGAACTTGAAGTTCGAGTTTTATGTTTTAAAATATTCAAGTTGATGGTGGTTTTGTTGATTATTATTACACAGGTAAATGGCAGAATGTTGGATGATATTCACATAGAGCAAAGGCTCTTAAATAGGTTACAAGTAATTACAAAGAAAGCAAGTTTCTATATTTAGAAACTGCCAAAGATTGCCAGAGATCGACACACGATCTTGTCATAATTACATACCGTTACAAGAAACTGACCATTAACTAAAAATAGGAGATTCTGAGTAACAACAAATAAAAGAATATCTTAATACCCTCCCTTAATGGTCAACCTATTCACTACACCAAGAGACCCCCTGAATTTTACAAACTTGTCAGGACTAAGGGACTTGGTGAGAATATCAGCTGTCTGATCCTCAGTCGGAACATACAGCAACTGAACTGATCCGTCTTCAACCAACGATCTGATGAAGTGACAATGCATCTCTACATGCTTGGTTCTTTCATGGAAGACCGGATTCTTGGCAAGTTTGAGAACTCCCTGATTGTCACAAAACAGGGGAGTCGGACCTGCTTGAGATAGTCGCATATCTGCAAGCATCCGGCGAAGCCAAACTGCCTCACAAGCTGCCTTCACTGCACCTCAATACTCAGCTTCTGTGGAGGAGAGTGCTACAGCCTGCTGCTTCTTACTGGTCCATGTGACGACACTGGATCCCAAACTGAACACATACCCAGAAGTTGATTTTTTGTCATCAACTGAACCTGCCCAATCTGAATCTGTGAAGCCTCTAAGGTTGGGATCAGAATTCCTTGTGTAAAGAATTCCAAAGTCAAAAGTGCCTTTCACGTACCGCAACACATGCTTAGCCGCTACCCAATGAACAGCCTTAGGAGCTATCAAAAATCGTGAAATGTAGCTGACTGCAAAACTGATGTCTGGCCTAGTAGCAGTCAGGTAGATAAGACTGCCTACTAGCTGTGTAAACAGAGACTCATCAACCACTGGTGAGTCACTTAGCGGACAGCTTAAGTCCTTTTTCCATCGAGGTGGAGGCTGGTTTGCAATCTTGCATTCGGAACTTATCCAAAAGACTGCGAGCATACTTCGACTGAGAGATGAAGATGCTGTTCTGAGTTTGCCAAACCTCAACACCTAGACAATAGTGTGGAAGTCCCAAATCTGTCATATCAAAGGATTTGCACAGGTCTTGTTTGATCTTATCGATCAGGTGTGCCGAGCTACCAGTAATGAGCAAGTCATCCACATAGACAACGAGCAACAAAATATCATTACCAGTATGTTTGATGTACAAATTTGGGTCAGATGGACTCCGCTTAAAGCAATGATCTGTGAGGTACTTGTCGATTTTGATGTACCATGCTCTTGGAGCCTGCTTCAAGCCATAAAGTGCTTTGACCAGTCTACAGACTTTCTGTTCTTGTCCGGCAACCTTGAAACCAGGAGGCTGCGTCATATAGACTTCTTCCTGCAACTCACCGTTGAGAAAGGCACTTTTGACGTCCATTTGATGGACTTTCCCTCCAAACTGGGCTGCTAAGGCAAGGACGAGCCGTATGGTACTCATCTTGGCTATAGGAGCAAAAGTCTCCTCATAGTCGATGCCTTCTTTCTATGAGAAACCCGAGCAACAAGCCGTGCTTTGTACTTGTCCAGGGTTTCGTCAACCTTGTACTTAACTTTATACACCCATTTGCAGCTAATGGGTTTCTTCCCTAGAGGAAGATCTGAAAGGACCCAGGTGTGGTTCTTCTGAAGACTCTGGAGTTCTGATTCCATCGCCATATCTCACTCTGGAATACCTTTAGCCTCTGAATGAGTCTGAGGCTCATAGACACTGTGCAGGTTGGTCATGAGAGCAAAGTTTACTGTATGTTGTTGTTTGCTCTTATTCTGGGAGGATCTTCCCTCAACAAGTTCATCATCATGAAGATCGGCAATCGTCTGAGACCACCATTTGGGGCGACAGGTAGATGGGCCAACGTCAGGTTCAGCAGGAGGTTCTGGAACAGGTGCAACATGTAGAACAGGTGCAACATGTAGAAAAGGTGCATCAAGAGGACACTCAGGATCATCCTCAGGGATGTCAAACTGAGAATCTGAAGAATCTGAAGAATTATCAGCATCCCTCCCATAAGGTGGACCTAATGGAAGACAGACACCCAAGTCAGGAGCCTTCAAAGGCTGATCTTCAGATTGCTGCACAGAAGAGGGAGAGAAGGGTCCCCACTCTTCATCAAAAACCACATCACGACTGAAGATGAGATTGTTTGTCTCAATGTCAATGAGCCGATAGGCCTTGTGGTTATCACTGTATCCTGTGAACATTAATTTTTGACTCTTGGAGTCCAATTTAGAGCGCTTGGCATCGGGAATCCAAACATAGGCAAGAGAGCCAAAAAATTTCAGATGACTGACCCGCGGCTTGCGGCCAGTCCAGACTTCTTCTGGAGTTTTATCCTTAACTGCATAGGTCGGAGACCGGTTAAAGAGGTAAACTGCAGTGAAAACTGCTTCTGCCCAAAATTTCTTAGGAACACATCTGTGCTCCATCATGGAATGGGCTAACTCAGTTATAGTGCGGTTGCGCCGCTCTACAACACTGTTCTGTTGAGGAGTGTAGGGTGTGGTCAATTGGCGTTTGATGCCATGTGTATCACAGAAGTTGGAGAACGTATTTGAACAAAATTCCCCCCCATTATCTGACCTAAGAGTTACAATGGAACAACCAGACTCTTTTTCGACTAGGGCCTTAAACTTCTAAAAAACTAAAAACACATCTGATTTCTGTCTAAGAAAGTAAACCCACATTTTCCTACTGAAATCATCAACAAATAGTAAAAAATATTTGCATCCAGTAACTGAAAGAGTATTCATAGGTCCACAAACATCAACATGAACGAACTGAAGTACCTTGAATGCGCGCCAAGAGTCGCCAATCGGGAATGGCGTACGGTGTTGTTTCCCAGCTTGACACGATCCGCAAAACCGAAGTTCTGAGCCTGAATCTCAAGGAGCCCATCTACTAGGTGCTGTCGGGAGAGCTGAGACAAGTAGTGCACATTTAGGTGCCCATATCGCTGATGCCAGAGTAGGTAACTGAAGAGGGTCGAGCTGCTAGGGCTGATTCAGGAGGACCATCCGAATCCACAAGTCGATAAAGACCATGGTTGTAATGTCCCCTTTTTAGCATGATCCTGTTTTATGATGGTTTAGCCTATCACTGGCCCTCGTAGGCTAACTCAGATGGTTATAGGGTCCCTTTTGGCAGAGATCAATGTGTTTTCTCCATCAGAGCTCAGTATGGGTTTAGGTTTGGCCTTCGTTGGACTCAGTTCTACACACTTACTATTTATAGTAAGTCATCTTTCCTGAGTTTCTATTTATAGCAGGGTATCTGGTCATGTGGTGATTTCAGTGTTGTTCCCCAGTTTCCGCTGGTGATAAGGTTGTTTAGAGGTCTCTGGTCCTGTATTGGAGGCTCTTGCTATTTTTAGCCAACAGAGGTTGATAGAGATGGACCCCTGCTATTTTTGGTAAGTTGGTTGGATGCATAGAGGGTACCATGGTGAAACCCCAGGTTCAAACGAAATTGGAAAATGATGTTTAATTAAGGAGATATAATTATTTTAAGTGGCATTAATGATATTGTATTTATTAATGATATATTATAAAGTTATCATTTAACTTTATAATTCAATGTTGAGTTTGGAGCCACTTAAATGATTAAAAGGTATATTATAAAGTTATGATTTAACTTTATAAGTGGGGCCATTTTGAGTCAATGAGTCATTAATGAATTTATGGAAAAAGTACACCCATTTATGAGACTTATAATAAAGTTTTTATAAAAAACCTAAAGTGGATTTGAAAGTGGAATTAAAAGTTATTAAGGAGATTGAGGGTATATAAAGACTCAAAAGGCAAATGAAAATTGATTATTCAATCATTTGATACTTATGCTTTTTGGTGTGATGGCTGTGAGGAGAAGAAGTGCTAGGGTTTCTGCACTATTTGGTCATTGAGAACGAAAACTCTCTTTGATTTTTGCATTCTGAGGTGGTGAAAGATCCATTGAAGAACTGCTTATTTGTGGGCTTCATTCAGAGGTCCAATTTGTGCAAATTGGAGAAGAAATACAAAGAATACAAAAGGGTTTGATGAATATCTACTTGCAGGTTATAAAGACATTGAAGATGCATTGTTGAATACATTTATTGTTGGCTGCTACAGTACGCTACAGTGCTGCTACAGTATTTGCCATTGTTGTAAGAAAAAACTAAAGGGGTTGTTTGGTGGTTTTGGGAGGTCATTTGCCAAGGTTTCCTATCTCAGTTGGGCATGGATATTCTGCAGACCTTCTACTGAGTTTACAGCAGTGTTTGTGAGCTTTCACGATCATATTTATTGCTGCCTTTCACTTACAGGCCATACAACAGCTTTTCCAGACTATACAGAGCTGCCATTATTCTATTTCTCCATCCTTGCATAGGCAATACAAGCTGGAATTACTCTGGTGCACTCAGAAATGCATCTTCTTGAGGTTAGAACATGATATGCATATCACTGTAGTTCGCTAATTAGAAGAGTAGACTGTAACATTCATTTTCTGATTATTACAGTCAATATATGTGTGTCAAATGTTTGACAAATTGTCTCTATACAAACCAATGAATGCATGAGTATTTTAGTTTGGTAATTGAATATATATGTTGTCTGATTTTATATGTATTGTCAAATTGAGCTAAATTTGGAATAAAGATTGTCCCATTCGGGGTGGGACATTACAATGGTCCTCAATACCAACAGCTACAGTGCATTTGGTCTCCCGGTCGATGATTGAGCACTTGTGAGCGCTGAACACCACATCAAGTTGTGGAGAGTGTTTCATGATCTGGCTGACTGAAAGCAAGTTAAGTTCCATACCAGGAACATAATATATGTTGAGGAATATGATTTTCCTCCCACCAGACTGAAGCTGAACAGTGCCCTTATCGGCAACTGTGTACACTTCTCCACCACCGAAGACCACTGAATCACTGAAAGGGGAGAGTTTTGTAAACCAGTCACGACAATGAGTGAAGTGACGCGAAGCACCTGAATCAACGTACCAGGTAGAGGATTTTGCATGGTCTGCAGGTCTTTTAGCCATGAAGGCGTAAAACGTGGACTCCTTCTGCTCAGTGTGCTCCGCACTGTTGACCTTCTGCTGAGACCCTCCCTGCTTCTTCTGTTCAGAAGCGATACGTGCACGACAATCTTTCTTGATGTGTCCAAACTTGTGATAGTAGTTACACTGAATGTTCTTCTTACCGCTGTCCTAAGATGGCGCTGGCTGATTTTGCCATGGAGACTGACTTTTGCCTTTATTCTGAGCCTGAAACTTGGCTGCAAAAGCCTGCTCTGAAGAGGACGAAGAAGCACTACTACCAAACTGTTGTTTCCAGCGATCCTGCTGCAAGAGGATAGTACAGAGTTCTAGAAACTTCAGATCAACATTAGCTGATGTAATGTTGAGAGTCTCAATGAAATGTTCATAGGACTTAGGTAGACTTTTCAAAGTGATCACAACCAGGTCTTCTTCCTCCATTTTTCGACCAATAGCCTCCAGCTGATCTCTGATCTCCTGGATCTTGTTCAGGTGCGTCTGCAAAGATGTCTTCTCATCCATCATGATAGAAAACAGTATATTTTTCAGGAAGAACGCACGGCTCTTGTCGGAGGTTTCATGCAAACCCTTCAGATGGTCCCAAATCTCCTTTGCTGTCTTTCCAGCCGGAATCTGAGGTAGCTGATCATCTGTGACTGACAGCTTAATGAGCATGACTGCTTCACGAGTTTGTTCATCAAACTTATCCTAGTCTTTACCCGCCGTTGCTGGACGAGTAGTAGTGCCTAGAATGATCGGAGTGAGGCAGCGATATTCAAAGATGGTCATCATTTGCTGCTTCCAGGTATTATAATTTTTGCCATTAAATCGTTAACTGTCTTCCAACATGATGTTGGTCAAACTCGCCATCTTGCACGCTTTTCGAGGCACGAAAACAAAACGAGGTACTAAGAAAAGGCGGAATACACGAAACCTGAAGCACAAATTCCAATGCACAGGATGCTGAGGCAGTTTATAGGCAGAGACTTCGAGACAAATCGGCACAAATTTCAAGGCACGGATTTTGAGGCACCCAGAAAAATCCGACAGGTACCCAGAAAGTGTCTCGAAAAACCCACCAAGAATCTATGACCAGAATAATTTTTCGACTTCAAACAGAGGGTTGATTTGCAAAACCCTAGTCGGCTACAAGAGAAAAACTGAAAATAGGCTGAAATGATAAAGTCGCTGACGTTGAATGAGGAAAAGACCATGCAATCAAATTGCAAAAGAAAATGAAGGCTCCAAACAGAATCGCGACTTGCAGGGATCACGACTGGAGGATTTAGCCAGTGCAAAAGACCGCTGATTTCCTTCAAACGCCGATGAAAGATCTTCAAAGCACGCGGCCCTAAAACAAAACCAAGCAACACAAATGCGACCAGATGCTTTCGCGTTTGAACCCTTGGCAAAAAAATGCCAAATCGCGACCACAGGAACAGAAACATGGAGCTTAAATTCGCAGTCGCGCGACCTCCAGGAACAGAAAAAAAAAGACGACGCAATTTGTGAGGGTTGAAAGGCTACGAATTGCTGCCCTAAATCGTGACTTCTGAAGCACAGAAAAGCACGAAAATCCGCGATTGAAAAAAACTTTAACGGTGCCAAACACAGAACGCGAGTTCAAAAAAAAAACAGGAATCACGTTTTGAAGACCAACAACCTCAGAGAAAAAAAAACGCGATTTTGTGCAGAGGAAATGCAATCTCTTGAGAACACGACCTCTACAAACAGGATCCACTACCTTCAGGAACAGGAGGAAGGATAAACACGACCTCAGAAGGATTCGAGGACAGAGGACAAGGAAAAAAATGAAAAAATTTCATAAACAGATTTTCCTTCAACTTGGCTCTGATACCATATTACACAGGTAAATGGCAGAATGCTGGATGATACTCACATAGAGCAAAGGCTCTTAAATAGGTTACAAGTAATTACAAAGAAAGCAAGTTTCTAAATTTAGAAACTGCCAAAGATTGCCAGAGATCGACACACGATCTTGTCATAATTACATACCGTTACAAGAAACTGACCATTAACTAAAAATAGGAGATTCTGAGTAACAACAAATAAAAGAATATCTTAATAATTATATGATGCTATGTGGTGTTCTACACTTTATTCTTGCTTTTCTACACTTAATTCTTGCTTCTACACTTAATTTTTTTGCATATACATATATTTATATATATAAATAAAAAAACGAACCCAACCCCCAAAAAAAAAATTTGGCCGAACCCGCGAACCTGAACCCAAACCGGCAACTTAGGTTATAGTAAATCCAATATACCAACGGTTAGTTGATCACACATTCAATAATGTAATATTTGAGTTTAGAGATTTTGCAAGATTTTCTAGCACGCACCAAGGCTAGTTGATTGTGCAAATAGATTAAGAGATTCAGAGGAATATATACATTATGTCCCACAATACAATTGTGCTAGTCAAACCAATATCACACCACTAGTTAAGACATTTATAGGGGAAGAAGATGCTTCTAGGCACTGGAAGGCTTGTGAGATAGCATGGCGCCAAGAATGTTGCAAATGATGCACACAAGATCCAACTATTCGCAGCTACCTTAGGAGGATGCAAATAGGACTGGTACACAAAGTACAATCCTGATGGTTCAAAGGGAGATTTAAATGATGTCAAGTAGAAGTTTCTAGATGAATTTGAATATCCAAAGTTGGAGCATGCTAACATAGCCGCACTTAAAGAGATAAAGCAACATCCAGCAGAGACAATATGAAAGTACAATTAGAGATTTAAAGAGTTGGTTGTAAAGATTTCACAAACTATAGACATAGCTTTGCAAAGAGAGTGGTTCATTGGAGGGCTAGTTGTGCATATACATGAGTAGTAGAGCACACCTTTACAACACAAAAAGAGGCACTAAAAGTTGCACTGTGATTAGAAGTTGTTGGAGAACCATAGGGATATGTGCCAATAGCACAATTGGAAGAGAAAATGGGCTAGATGGTTGCACGCATGGAGTCATTGGCAATAGCTGTAATATCCTCCACAGGATATCGCTTAATAAAGAAAGCAAGTAAGAGAAGTGAATAAGGATAAATTAAATTAAAGATTTAAACATAACATTGAAGAAAGTGAAAAGGAAAATAAGACATTAGTTGTATGGGCCGACCCATAGCCTTTGGCGCCCAAAACAAGAAATTTAAATTTATTTTGAAGTGGCCGACTCCATAAAAAGGCCGACCTTAATAGAGCCGACCTCATCATATATGGCCGACCTCCCTCATATAAAGCGCAAGAGAGCAGTATTAATATCTGCATGTAGTGCGATTTCCATATAGAATATACACATGTGATTTGTGAAGAGAGTTATCTGCATTTAAGAGCAGTGATTTAATATTATGTGCAGCTATTTTGTTAGTGAAGGGGTGCGATTTGTTTTATGAAGAAGTGCAATTGAGAAGGGTCATATCTATTCACCAAAGACATAACCTTTGCAAAGATATAAGAAGCCAAAGATAGGGATGTTTGAAGACATCGATCAAGGATCATTGTTTGGAATATAAAAGAAGCAGAATTAAATATAAAGGCAGAAAAGGAATATATCAGCAGTGATATATTTATAACTGTGAAAAGCAGAGACATTATTTATAACAGCAGAGGTACATATATCAATCATACCAATTCCCAAGCAATCCAACTGAAATGAGGGGAGGTCAGTAAGCAGGAAATGATGGCCCTTTCGGGGTTCACAAGATGGTGAAGTGCCGATAGGCCCCTTCATCAAGTACGCCACCCTGAGTTAATTGCTCATGGGTCGAGAGGCTTATGAGTGCTCCCAGGCTTGTTGAATAGCGGACTTCATGCATCTTATCAAGCATGCCACCCCGAGGTGTGCCACTCATGGGCAGGGAGGCAATTAAGTGCTCATGGGCTTGATCAAGGTATCTTATCAAGCACGCCACCCCAAGGTGTGACACTCGTGGGGTGGGAGGCGACTAAGTGCTCCTGGGCTTGATCAAGGAGGACGGCCAGCCTCCAAGGTGAACTGCGAGATGTTAGGTGAACTAACCCCTTTCATGCTCTCAACGATATTGTTACTTACTAACACTCCGGGAAGATTCAATATGTGATTGGCTTGGGGAATTGTGTTATGGATTGAACTAAATATTGATTCTGCTATGATGATTTGTTCTCATTATTTATGTTATGAAGTATTGATCTCATTATTAATTATGCTATGATAGATGACCTTAATATGAATGATAGGTGAATTTAATATGAATAATGCTACGAACTAAATATTATCTAATTTATTGATCTTTAATATTTCTAATGTTCTTTTCTAGTGATTATTATTGTATGTAGGTAAAGAAACCGGGAAATTTTAAAAAAGGGACATTACAATAGCAACAATTTCTAGGCATAGATTGTTGTGTGCAAGAGTGCCAAAGTGAGGGACACACGACAATTCATTGTGTAATGGTGAGAGCTCAAAATGTCAATATTGCTCAATTTCCTTAATTACACATTCCAAAGTGCACAATATGTCATGAGCATCATGATATTTCACACTATTACAAAAGTTAATGGGAGTCAATTAATTATTGGTGTGAGATTTCTAATAGTCCAACTCATGACACCAATAATTGCAAGGTTGTTCACGCCTTGCGTGATGCTCAAGACAAGCAAGGGTTGAATACAAGCAAGCAAGCTCAAAACCCATAGCAACAATATACGCCACAACAGTAGTATACACCCCAATAGTAGTATGCACCCTAATGACAAGGAAGCAAAGGTGAAAGACTAGGCCGAGGTGGAGGTTGAGGTAGCAATTGAGGCCAAGGATTTTCTTGTTACAAGTGCGGTAAAGCAAGCCATACGACACGCAAGTGAGCAAAGTTCCCAACATGTGGCTATGATGCAAATCACAAGACAAAAGATTACCCATCTTTGTTACAATCGTTTGAGCTGCAAAAGAAAGCAACACAAATGATTCACATCAAGAAGTTACCAGATGATTCACTTGTGCAACCAAATAAGATTGTATACATAGTTACGCATGTGATGCGCATGCACAAACAAAAGAATTGATCAGGTTGTTAGAAGGTACACACGCAAACAAAAACCTCCCTCATGGCAAATTTGTGCAAATAAAGGACCAGGCAAAGACTATCAACCCTACAAAAAAGCACAAGTTGTTTCGAAATGTTGTGCATATGTTCAAAGAAGCCAAGGAGGAGGTTGTAGCTAATTGCATGATAGAGAAAGATGATACGAATATTGGATATGTTATCTTGCACCAAGGTGGGGTTTTACCTTGCTTGAAACAACTTTTAGAAAGACTTGCAACATCTAACAAGGGAGAGACAAAGATCCATCAGATCCCAAATCCCAAATAGATGTTGTGCACAAACAAACCAAGGTATGACACAGAGTTATTGCTAGCAATTGAAATGAATGGTTATTTGTTGCACAATGTAATCACTAATACAGGGTTAGAGGTTAATGTGCTTGCTCGCGATGCATGGGTGGCTATGGGCCAACCCGCATTAAACCCCTCACCACATATTCTTTATATGGCAAATAATACAAGAGAACAACCTCTGAGTATAATAAAGGATGTCAAGTTTAGCATATAAGATGTCACCTCTGAAATCAATTTTTAGGCGATCTATATGGCAAAGGCAAATAGAAATTCAGCTTTGTTGGGTCAATATTTTGTTTTCAGGCAAGTACAGACGTGTTTTAAGCACCACACAATGAGCTTCAAGAATAGTGACAAGCATGTGATGGTACCATTTGATCAGTCTCTAAGGTCAGCATATGTGGAATCGATCCACATTGAAGAGAGAGATATAGAGGAGATCTACAGAATCACTGCCAACAATCAACACAGCATTGAACCATTACAGGACAGGATTCTCAACTGGAAGAGTACATTCAAGGTCAATTTAGACATTCAAATGGAAAGATGGGTGGTTAGAGATAATGAAGTTTGTACCCATATGAAATTTTTCATCATGTGTCAAGTTTCAAGCCAAACCTTGGCCTTTTCATTAAAAGCACGAGTCATGTTCAAAGCTTGGTTTTGTTTGTCTATGTGTTTTGTGACTTTTCTTAAATATATATTTACAAACTCAATGATCAATGTTTGCAAAAGCTTCTCATGTCGAAGAGCGGAAAGAAATCAATGAACATGAAATTTTATAGTTACTCGGGCATTGTGGAAATTTGCAGATCATATATATTGGTGTGC
Organism: Cunninghamia lanceolata; assembly: GCA_027924645.1. Classification (NCBI taxonomy): domain Eukaryota; kingdom Viridiplantae; phylum Streptophyta; class Pinopsida; order Cupressales; family Cupressaceae; genus Cunninghamia; species Cunninghamia lanceolata. The sequence goes on from BSBN01000236.1 coordinate 4,443,625, forward strand.
CAATTTGAAGATAGTGGGTTTACAGGTCTGATGAATTGGCAGCTGCATACATGGGCACGATCAGCAATACCAAGACATGACCGTCAAAGATCAACACCTCATTGTTATTATCAGGTGCACATCATATAAAGGCTCCTATTACTTATAAAAAAATAATAAAATTGTTCATTCAGTTATGAAGATGCACACCTGTGAATGGAAACTATGATAAATGACAAATTAGTCTAGATTGCACTATGAGGGGCGCACCTTATAAGGCGAAATGAGGTTGAGTTTGCAAAATCTGTGCTTACACTATGAGGGACATGCCTGAAAACAGAAACAAGTTTGACTTTACAAAATCCACGATTTTCATTGTGAGGTATGCCCTTCTGTGAGGCAAACCAAGTTCTATACACAAAATCCACATTCCCATTATGAGGGGCGCATCTATATAAAAGAAGACAGAGTCTGAATTTTCAAATGACAAATTTACACTATTAAGTGTGCATCTTATAAGGCAAAATGAGCTCCACATTTCAAACTGATTTTCATTGTGAGCTGCGCACCGAATAAGGAAGAATGAGGTTGACTTTTCAAAGGATTGATTCCCTTAATGAGGGAGGCACATGTACAAGGAAGAATGAGTTTTAATTTTTAAAAGACAGAATTGCATTATCAAACGCGCACTTGATATAGGCCAACAATCTATTAATAGGTATGCCCTATGATTCGAGGCCGACCAGTATTTGTTCTAACACATACGACCTATTAATAGAAGTGCCTCTTTGCAAAGACAAGCCTTTCAAACAATACATGCACTGTGTATAGAAAAGTGTCAAACAGTCAAAGATGAAGCAAGTTATATTTAGCAGATGAAAGTGCCAAAGAAAGAGTGAACTTTGTATTAAATGAGCATCCCTTTGAAAGTCATCTTTTTCAGCAGAACAGCAGCAACTCTCAAAGCAGCGAACAACAGTATTTGATAGTCATTTTAGCACAATGCAATCAGCAGAACGCCATCAACAGAAAACACCTAGCAGAACAGGATTGGAAGTCTTCAGCAAAGCAGTTATTTTAGTAAACTTAGAACAGTGAAATTCTGCCATAACAGTCATATCAGCAGCAGCAATTTTTACCATCAGCAGTGAGCAGATTTTCAGATCAGCTAGAATTTTTATCATCAAAACTTAGATTTCTTAAGCTTGCCTAGTGTTTGAAGCTATTCACCATCAAACATTCTACCATTGTTCCATTCTTCTGGGCTGCTTGATTTTTGATTATGACAAGTTCATCTTTGCTAACCATCTTCAGATTATCTAGAGTTTAGTTTTAATCTTAGAACAGTGATTTTGAATCTCGACAATGAAAGAATTTCAGTGTAAAGATTCAATCCAGGCACGTGAGGAAACAGCAGGAAATGGCTACCCAATCAAAAAAACCACAAAATTCTTTGGTTTCAAAAGATTTCAGATTCCAAAAAAATTCCTGTCTGCTAAAATTATGAAGAAAATATCATAATTACCCTTTCAAGATGCAGAAGAGATCCTCATTTGGACTGTCATGTCCTGATATTAAGACATTGTTTAAATTAAAGATTTAATCATACTAAGTCGAAGAAGTCGCTTTGATAAACATATTATTAATATAATATATTTATTTTATTCCATATAGATAAAATATAATATTATCGATTTTTAATATTATTATGATTATAATAATATACTATTAAAATATAATAATATATAAAATATAAATATAAATAATTTAAATATTATTATGATTATTCAAATATGATATTATAAATATAGATTGTCATATTGAATAAATATAAAATATAGATATTAATAATATAAAATAAATATAAATATTAATTATAATTATAATAATATAATAATGACAATTATAAAGTGACTTCATAATTAAAGCAGCGATTAGTATGAAAGAAGAGAAAAATCATAATACCCAACGATTATGTAGAAACAGCGGCAAGGGTTTATGAAAGGTCAACTAATAAGAATGAGGTGATCAAATATAGAAGTATATGTTTTGAAAGGCAAATGAAGCGCTTATGAATAATAAGAGTTAACAAGGCCAAACAAACATTATAAAAACATAGATTATTTAGTATTGGCAAGGATTATTGTTTGCTTCAAAGAGGAAGCGATTTATGAAGGGGTGCATCCCTTGCTACATATAAAAGGAGATATAGGTTTCGGGAAATAAGAGGATATTCATAGCAGTCATAATCTGAAAGATATACAAGGAATCATATCTGAATATATGTATTTCTAAGTATATATGAATGATATAATTCTGAGTATGAAGAAAGAAGATTTATATATATTTCATAGCAACAAATAAAAATCTTCCTCACTATATTGGAACATAGCAAGAGGACGATCGAGATTCAAGACTCAAGTGAGATTCCTCACTCAGTCCTAGCATCTAGTTCCCTCTATTCAACATAATACTATTTCATATGCTTTGTCTTTCTCATTTAAAATGCATAACCCTATCCCTGACATGATTTAATTCATTCCGCTGTGAGGGAATTGGGCCTGGGAAATAAGGGAACTGTGTCATAGCAATTGTAACTTTCATTAGGATAATAACTGTAGATCATTAGGGTCTATCTGGGTACTAATTTCCATCTGCAGGTGTATATAAATGATGGCTATTATATTGTACAGTAGTTTGTATCAGAACTGAACCATAAAATTAGAAAACTGTAAGAAGGATGACTGCGAATAAATATAACTTCTCTGATGATTGTTTTTGTCCTGTCATATCTACATTTCTGTTAGCATAATGAAAGCAGAATGAAGATAGATAAAGGAATACTGCATATTTGAAATTTGCTAGAAACTGTTTGCACTCTGATATATCGTATGTTGCATCATATACTACTATATGATTCATTTCGTAATGATAAAGGCAAATTGTATATTTTGGAATTGTGTGGAAACTGCATATACTTTGTTTGTGATTCAGCCAGGAGGGGTGAATGCATAAGCCTTAGTAGATTGCCTAAAAACCCCACCCAGGGTCCACCCCACAGGCCCACCGAGTGTTGGGCATTCTGCCCCACAGGCCCGAGGCAAGGGTTGGGTCAAGGAGGGGTGGGGGTCCTGTTGATGATTGTTTTTAGACAAGTCAACAATAGAGTAAAACACTAGAGTATCCCACTCTCTTGAATAAAGCTCTTCAAACGCTAAACTATGTGATCCAGTGAAGTAACTCCAAGGTTCCTTATTTATGATTCATGATGGGTTAACTCAGTGATTACATGTGTTCTTGCTGATAATCACAAAGGGACTTACATTAGACTTCTTCTTCATTCATTCAACTTATTTCTCCTTTCAGTGTGGATGAAGTATTCACGATGTATCAATGATAAAAAAGAAAAAGGTAATGTTTAGAAACTAATCTAAGGTCAATGAAGTAATGATGATGCACGAATAGACAAACTCCTAAATTAACTTAACTCCACTTCGCTAAGGATGCCTACAACTACATGGAGTTGGTGCAATCTCCTAAGGTAAACAAATGGTTTTCAAATCATGAAGACTTATATAAGCACCCATCGGATGGCGCAGCTCAAACAAGCATCCACAATCGAACTTATGCAAATGATAGGGCTCAGACTAGCTTTACACAACACTTCACCGGCGATGAATGTTAAAAGCATGAGCTAGGAGTTGATCAAATATCCAGCACAACATACATAACATCAAAGAGCTTCTAATCTACTTCTAATCTAATTTGAAACATCTCTCCACTTCATCAAGATACAAGAAACCATGTTATTCCACAAGACAACACTTAACACCAAATGGATTCCAATGTCTTTGCATTAATCTTGAGAAATATTTACAACTTCAAGTACTCTCAGAGAATTTCGAGAGTCTCTTCTATTCTACTCCTACAAACTAATAATCTAATGATCTATATATTTACAAATGAGGCAACAAGGCCTTTATATAGAAGTCCAAAGTTACAATGAATGTCTTGGATCAATCCAGATAGCCAAGGGCTCAGATCATGCCACCTCAATAGGTAGTTACAACAACTTGCTATTTTTAGTACATGAGAGAGGCAATGAAGGCACGTTTTCCAAGAAGATAGGATAAGATGGAATCTTTGGAGTATCTTCAACATGGATGTCCCTTTGGCTTCCTTATTGCCGAATGATGTGGCAAACTATGATTGGCTTTGATGATGATGTACATGCCACGTAGGTGCCACCTTAGCTTATTCCCAAATTGTATCATCTTATGTGATGTCTTCGATGTGATTGCTCTAAACTTGTATGTTTGGGAATGCTTGGTTGATCTTGCCTTGCTCATCTTCTTGTAAACTAGATGAATACATGTTGCTTCGTTTGACTAACACTGTGATTCTTTCTTCTTCTTGTAGGTAGGTTGATGTTTTTTGGATGTATCTTCTTGAAGAGTGAGTAGTAGGAGATGATGATGATGTATACTTGAACTTGATGTAGAGTAGACGATCTCTCATTGAATTTTTTCACAATAAGGGCGTTGTGGTTGAGGTTTTTAGATCCTCATCAAATGACATTTAAATCTTCACTTTATCTTCCTCAAAATGGCGGAATGGTTAAGGCGCATTGGTTCAATATTTTGCTCTTCGGTTGAAAGTGGCGCAGTGAACCAAAATTTTGCGCCCCTCTTCATGTCTTGTTGCACTAGATCAAGATTCTGCGTTCTTCTTCAGTACTTAGCCATTTTTCAGGGTCTCTCAGGGCAAGGTCTATTGAAAAATATATTTCTTATATTTTAAATATTTTTCAATATACCTTTCAGGATGTTTGAGATAGGTCTCGAATCCACCGGATTTAACATGCAAAATCTAGAATTTGGAGGATCCACCAGATTTCAGACTTAGTCAATTTTTTCAGGATTTTTAGGATATCAGGATACCAGACTTAGTCATTTTCAGGATCTCAAACATACATCAAGATTGATCTCAGTGTTCATTATTTGGATGAAATTTGATCAAGACTCTTCATCACTGCAAGTTCATGTTCCAGATGAGACCTCCAGTTATAAAGCAAAACCTACTAGGAGAGAGACTTATTGTTGGATTGGCAGAGGAAACGAACCTAAGACATCATCCAAAACTAAATGCAAAGCATCAGAGCTCAAAAAAAGGGGGTCCCCATTTGCAATGGGGCGATGTGTGATTTGGTCACAACAGGTCCCACATTGGATTATGCCCCATAGGCCCGAGACAAGGGATTGGGCACTAGGATATGCCCCGTAGGCCCGAGTCAAGGGATTGGGCAATAGGACTGTGGTAGGCCTTAGGCTACCAAGGATTTATGACTTCTCCTTCCCAGCATGCTAAGTGACTCTTCTTTCTTATGTGTTTTCATTTGTAAGTTGATTATGTTGAATTGCTGGGTAATAGATATTAGAACTGACATATGGCAATATGGATTTGTATATATATATATATATATATGATGTTGCAAGTACTATTCCAAGAGAATACAAAAAGAAGAAACCCTAGACCTCATCCACAAGCAAGTTTTAGGGCAGACCAGGTAAGGGACATTACAGTGGTATCAGAGCATCTTTCTTGCCACCACGTGGGAAATAATGCAAACCTACCACCGAAGAGGCTCTAGGACTAACTCCCAAGAAAACAACCTTATGGATAACCCATTAAGAGATGAACTTAGGACCTTCATGGAGAATAGTGATAAAAAACCCCAAGCCTTATTGGAACAAAGTGAAAAAACTAACTGAGCTTTACTTCAAGCCCTCCAAAACCTAAACAGCATCAATACAAAGGAAGCAATCTCTAACCACTCTGAGAACAACCATCCCACACCCCTACAAGACACAAATTCTAGGCCCACCCGACCCAATTTCTTGCCCAATGAGGAACCTATTAAGGAAAGCAATAATAATAGGCATCCCGTAGAGGATGTTGATGAGATAGCTACAGCCTATTGTAGGCTAGAACCAGAATTGAGGGAACTTGTGCCTTTCAAAGACTACTGTAAAGCCAAACAAAGAGCCTCCCTAGAGGAGAGGGAAGGAACCCAATCGATAAAGAACTTGAGGACAAGGTAAGTAAAATAACCTTCCCTAACTTTGATGGAGAGAGCAAGACCACAGCCCGATCATGGGTTCAAAAATTAGATACCTATCTATCCTTAAGCCCAACAACCGAAGCAAAAGCCATTAAGTTTGTCCTTTTACACCTAACTGGAATGGCCCATGATTGGTGGCATCATGGTCTCATCACTCAAGACCATCAACAAGTCACCACCTACGATGACTTTACTCAAAGGTTGATAAAAAGATTTGATCAAAAGCACCCAGAATGGTACTTTAGGGAATTGACATAATTTAAGGTAGCAAGGCACTATAGAAAATTACGCCACCGAGTTTCAAAAGTTAGCAATCATGGTCCCTAAAATTTCCCAGGAAAGACTCACATATTTATTCATAGAGGGCCTAAGAGGGTCGGTCAGAAGTATGGTAAGTGCACTAGAACCTACCCACTTCGATGAAGCTATTCAAAAAGCAATGAAATATGAGGATAGTTGGTCAAGAGACCAATCCGAGAAGTTCTCCTCATTCTCTAAACCCCCTCGGAGAGAAGAAGGAGATAGAAGGGAAGAAGTAACTAGAACTTGCCAATGGTGCAAGGGAAAAAGGGACAAGGATCACTGGTGTAAAAATATGGAAGAGCTAAAGAGGAAAGGATTATGTTTTAGATGCCAACAACCATGGGGGCAAGGTCACAAATGTAGTGGCAAAGCCCACCAACTTGAAGCACATCCAAATGATGAGTATCCCAACAAGAGGGCCAGAATCGAAGAGCAAAATCCAGCAATGTTAGCATAATGAAATGCTATTATCTTATCATAACAAGTTTCAATAACAAATGAATAGGTACCAAAATCATACAAATCAATGCTAATAAGTTTAATCCAGTTATGTTCCATATTCTTCATATGGATACCAAATGTCTTCATTCAAAGCTAAATACTACAAATCAGTCACATTTTTGTTGATTTGATATAAGATTTCACGACAAGCCAGTCCATCAAAGTACAAAGATTATGCCATATCACATAAGGCAAAGCTAAGTGCCAACCATAAAGAACCAAAGTTATAACAAATCCCAGGATCAATTATCGGTCATCCAAAACCAAAATTGCTTGAGGATAAGCAATCTTGGGCGGGAAGGACTGTCATGTCCCGATATTAAGACATTGTTTAAAGTAAAGATTTAAACATCATACTAAGTCGAAGAAGTCGCTTTGATAAACATATTATTAATATAATATATTTATTTTATTCCATATAGATAAAATATAATATTATCGATTTTTAATATTATTATGATTATAATAATATATTATTAAAATATAAATATTAATAATTTAAATATTATTATGATTATTCAAATATAATATTATAAATATAGATTGTCATATTGAATAAATATAAAATATAGATATTAATACAGTGAATCACATCTATCGGGAGGGCAATACAGACGCAGATAAATTAGCTAACCTAGGAGCCGATGGGCAAGAAATCGAAGAAATTGATGTATGTGTGAGAGAAATACACGGAAGGTGAAAAAAAGCGATTTCATAATAGGAAATCAAGTATAAAGTATAGTGTCACTAAGCTTCTACCTGTTAATTACTATGGGTGTCTTGCTGAATAAAACTACCTCTATAAAGTATAGTCACCAAAGATTTGAGAGTAGCTAAATAAATACATATGTTAGTAACTTCTCAATATGAATATCTAATGTTTAGTACTTTTTATGCAATATAAGATGAATATGAATAAGGTGAATATGAAATAATTCAGAATTATTTATAACCGTGTGGTGAGCAGAGTTGGTGTAGTAGATTCTTATCTTGCAGGAACAAAAAAGTGTGTATTCATATGAATATAAACTGAAGATGATGTTATAACAGCAATAATCAGTCTATGATGAAAATGAATATGTAAAAAGTGGTAATGGTTTTGATTGCAATATGGCTACTAACACAAATGTCAATACTTGTAGCATCATAGTATAGTTAACTCTTTACTTGGACTGGCACATTGAATTAATATAGACAGAATCATAAAAATTTAGCTAGAAGAATAGAGGTGGTGGGATGCTATCCTTTTTTTTGCAGGTTTACAGGGAAAGTATAACAGCTCATAAAAGCAGATACAAACACCAGAAGGCTTGAAACCACATTAATGCGAGGGCAAGACATAAAAGGCAATGGCAAGAGAAAGCAATGGCACGACCACACAAAAGGATAGCTGAAAGAAAAACAAGATACATTATTTACAAAAGATAAGGAATTAGAATACGAAACATTGATAAGAATTTATGTATTGTAAAAGATGGGTATGCCCATCAGCTCGATTTATAAGAGCGATGTAATCAAAGTATAATAAAAGCCATGTTCTGAATCATGGACGTATGCCTCCATTAACTTGTATTAGAAAGGGAATGCCCTTCTCATCTCCATCAAAGGGAGTTTGTAAACCTATGCTTGTAGGAATTCTATACTTGTTAATATTTTCTAGACTCATGTCCCGGGCCAGACTGGAGGTCTTCTTCCCCGTTCTTTCCTACCAGTGCCCGCACGAACGGAGGAAAAAATGTAAATTTATTGAAAATTAATATAATAAAATCAAGGCCTCGGCCGTTTACTGATCAAAAAAAATATATATATATATAATATAAATATAAATATTAATTATAATTATAATAATATAATAATGACAATTATAAAGTGACTTCATAATTAAAGCAGCGATTAGTGTGAAAGAAGAGATAAATCATAATACCCAACGATTATGTAGAAACAGCGGCAAGGGTTTATGAAAGGGCAGCTAATAAGAATGAGGCGATCAACTATAGAAGTATATGTTTTGAAAGGCAAATGAAGAGCTTATGAATAATAAGAGTTAACAAGGCCAAACGAACATTATAAAAACAAAGATTATTTAGTATTGGCAAGGATTATTATTTGCTTCAAAGTGGAAGCAATTTATGAAGGGGTGCATCCCTTGCTACATATAAAAGGACATATAGGTTTTGGGAAAATAAGAGGATATTCATAGCAGTCATAATCTGAAAGATATACAAGGAATCATATCTGAATATATGTATTTCTAAGTATATATGAATGATATACTTCTGAGTATGAAGAAAGAAGATTTATATATATTTCATAACAACAAATAAAAATCTTCCTCACTATATTGGAACATAGCAAGAGGACGATCGAGATTCAAGACTCAGGTGAGATTCCTCACTCAGTCCTAGCATCTAGTTCCCTCTATTCAACATAATATTATTTCATATGCTTTGTCTTTCTCATTTAAAATGCATAACCCTATCCTGACATGATTTAATTCATTCCGCTGTGAGGGAATCGGGCCTGGGAAATAAGGGAACTGTGTCATCGCATTTTTGACTTTCATTAGGATAATAACTGTAGATCATTAGGGTCTATCTGGGTACTAATTTCCATCTGCAGGTGTATATAAATGATGGCTATTATATTGTACAGTAGTTTGTATCAGAACTGAACCATAAAACTAGAAAACTGTAAGAAGGATGACTGCGAATAAATATAACTTCTCTGATGATTGTTTTTGTCCTGTTATATCTACATTTCTGTTAGCATAATGAAAGCAGAATGAAGATAGATAAAGGAATACTGCATATTTGAAATTTGCTAGAAACTGTTTGCACTCTGATATATCGTATGCTGCATCATATACTACTGTATGATTCATTTCGTAATGATAAAGGCAAATTGTATATTTTGGAATTGTGTGGAAACTGCATATATTTTGTTTGTGATTCAGCCAGGAGGGGTGAATGCATAAGCGTTAGTAGATTGCCTAAAAACCCCACCCAGGTTCCACCCCACAGGCCCACCGAGGGTTGGGCATTCTGCCCCACAGGCCCGAGCCAAGGGTTGGGTCAAGGAGGGGTGGGGATCCCACATTGGATTATGCCCCATAGGCCCGAGACAAGGGATTGGGCAATAGGATATGCCCCGTAGGCCCGAGTCAAAGGATTGAGCAATAGGACTGTGGTAGGCCTTAGGCTACTAAGGATTTATGACGTCTCCTTCCTGGCATGCTGAGTGACTCTTCTTTCTTATGTGTTTTCATTTGTAAGTTGATTATGTTGAATTGCTGGGTAATAGATATTAGAACTGACATATGGCAATATGGATTTGTATATATATATATATATATATATATATATATATATATATGATGTTGCAGGTACTATTCCAAGAGAGTACAAAATGAAGAAACCCTAGACCTCATCCACAAGCAAGTTTTAGGGCAGACCAGGTAAGGGACAGTACAGACTCATTTTTGCCTCTTGTTGGGAAGTCTTTGTGACTGATGCCCCATAAATGAGCATGGCTCCTACTCTTTGGTTTGAGTTCCTATAGGAATTAACTTTCAGTGTGTAAGATGTACAGTTTACCTTATATTTACGTCTGAGCAAGATCAGGAATTCCGTGTCTATGGAGTTTATTGTAACTCAATATTTATTTTCTGATTGAAGAGGATTGAGTTCTCATGGGGTAGAAGATTAAGCAGAAGCTCACAGTAAATCAATAAAAATGGATCTGTGTATTCATTTCGACTGATAAACTACAGTGGTATTGGGAATCACTCTTAATGATAATGTATTGAGACAGAAATATTATAATGGTAAAATACTAAAATGTATTGATGTCACATAAATAATGGTAAAATACTAAAATGTATTGATGTCACATAAATATTGTATACTTATATGGACCAAAAGCTATAATATATGGATAATATATGGACATTCACATATATTGACCGTGTAATATGTTAGCTGCCTGCCCTCCCACAACTGACTCATAACTCTTAACTCACTAACATGACTTCATTAAACCCATCATTATGGACTGAATTAACTCAATGTTAAATTATTTTTATATTACAGACAAAGTTATAATTCCTAGTACTTAAGCTGATGGAACCTGAATGTCTTTGTTTCTGAAGCTACTTGATGATTGATGAAGACAAACTTGTCTGGGAAGACAACTTATAAGGAAAATTTACAACTGCTAGTATGACTGCACAAAGTTTGTACTTATATGAGGCACACAAGCATGGGTGTTCCAGTTTTTGCAAAGTAAAGGATCAATTAATGTTTCAATAATGAATAGTGATCCATGAAAATCTCAAGGGGTAATATTTTCCATCTCCATGTAGAAGTAGGAACGTTCTCATTGTGGAAAAATAGACTTTTACACACAAGATAAAATAATTTCACTAAAAATAATCTCACTAGACATTGATTTTCTGAAAAGCCTTTGGCAATTATATGTCATATATTTACTAGAAAATCAATCTCTATTGGCCTTTTGTAGTTGTAGCTTGTAGCCTTTGGGCATTTTGTTCTAATTTTCATATAATATATATGCATATTGACAATGAAAGCAATGAAATTTTATTAATTTGTGTGTTGATTCTCATGTGAAATGTCAATTCAGCTCCAATGTTTTGTAATAAGGTTCTGTATGCCTCATCAATGTTATCATATGAATATTGGAAATTTCCCATATTTTTAAATTTTCCCTATTTTTTAATAGCCGTTCCCTAGCACCCTTTAAAATATGGCCTACCAAAAATTCCATCTCGGAAATGCATCCCCCAATCCCCTGCCATCCCCAGCCCAGAAACTTGGTGTAGCATAGCTTGGAATCCATGTGGACTTCTCCTTTCTCAGAATTCTGTTTTAGAAATTGATTTCAAGTATATACCTTAAAAATTTGACAGTACAATTCCTCTCCTACATCTCTTCCTTATCTTCCCTAAATTGTAACACACCCACAGCTCGAATACCATGAGATAGACAAACAATGACAGTAGAGAAGCTCAAAAAATGAAAGATAGAGGTTTGATGTGGTGTTCTTCATTCAAAACAAAATGAAATTGATGAATATATAAAGTGACAAAGATGACCAACCAATTGTCAACTAACTTTTTAATTACATGATTAATTGTTGCACCCTCCCTTATTACTGACTTTTATGAAGCAAAATCTTTTGTTTTCATACTGTGCATTTATTTCCCAAATCAATGTACTTTTATAATATAAGCACTTGATTCACATTTTATTATATATAATATTCTGATAAGCTTCCAATCTTTCAGAGTATATAATAAACAATGTGATGAAGGCAGCTAGAAACACGGAAAGAAAATAAAGAGCATTACATTTTTTTAGGACAAAATATGAAACTAAATTGAGTCCAGCACAAAGCAAAACTTACGATGAAACACTCCGGAACAAGAGTTCATAGGATTTTCTCAGTTTTTCATATGCAATTGCATTTTCTTCACTTAGCTCTCCCTTTGCATTCAACATTTTTGCATTCTCTTGTTCCATCTGTCGAAGGGACTGCAAAAATATGGAACTCTCAAGCTCAATAAATCAATACCTTTCCACAACAGGATCTACAGCATCAATCAAAACAATTCCATGCTCACATGAACAACCATATACCAATACAAAACAAATTTAGATAGTCACAAAGCCATAGAAAAGAGCATTAGAATTGCTCCCTTGGGATTATGTTTATTGAAATAGACAATAATGTGTTAATTAAGAATTAGTTGTAATGCAGCATTAGAAGTGATGAACTTGCAAACAGCCTTAAGCAAAATAAATTTGAATTTTGGCAAAGCCTTTAAGTTTAACTAGAGCTTAACATTGTTGTCTCGCACTAAAGCCTTTTCTGTTAGAAATTCAAACATAGAATAGATTGGCCAATGGCAAAAGTGGCATTTTAATGCATGTAATTGGCTAGCCATCATGACATGAAAATTCTACTCAAAACAATCAAAGATAATACCCATTTACTTTCTTCCAAACCAAGAATCCTAAAGTAACGGGACTCCAGACTCATACAGAATGCTCTGATTGAAGAAGTTCCACAGATGCATCATAGAATGACTGAAATGTCTTCTTGAGAAACTTCCTTTGTTCCACGGTAACGTTCAACTCCTTATAAATCTGTCATATTTATCCAAAAAAGGTAACACTAAATCAAAAATGTGAAGGCAATGACATATTAAGGAATCAAAATAATAGGACAAGATAGATAGTGCAAAATGAAGTTTATGTTATTGTTTATATTTATTTTTTTATTTGGTATGGCCCCTGTTGGACTTGCATTCCTATTTACATTGTTTCAAGGTCAGCTAGGTAGTTGTTGTACTCCAGAAAAAGAAGGTGGCGGATTTCTTTTCAAGGGTAATTTTACTGTCCACTACTTGAAGGCTTACTTAGCCAGCTGTCAGTTAGTTAAATTAGTAGTATGAAATGTAACTGCAATAGGCTTCCTGATTATGAAAAACCATATTCAAAATTTCAGCACCAGGCTGTTCTTGATTTTGAGTATGGTGCATGTTTCCCTATTATGGGCAGAAGTGTTCTATAGAACCTTCATTTTATAGGTCAAAATAAAAATTTCACAGATGTTGCTTTGTAAATCCTATCAGTCCAGAATGGCAGCTATAGCTATTAACAATCAGATGAACATTTGCAAACAACAGTGAAATGCAAGAATAAAAATGTCCAACATGTTTATAAGTTAAATGGAAATTATTAAATGAAATCAGTTTAGCTGTCAACTAATTAATAGAAACTAGCAGTATGGTGAAACATGCTATAATATTTTGATAGAAGTGTTCCAATATTGAGTTAATCTGGCAATCCTCATATCATTTGTTTCTCATCCAGATCATGGAATGTGATCCGAAATGTTGATACAAAAGTTGGGAATAAAGTTTTTTTTCCAGAAGCTCTTCAACTTAATTTCATGGTCTGTGAAAACTTGATGTTCATTAATTAACATTACTAGGAATTGACATTCACAAAATTTTCAACTACTATCACAGTAACTAGGTTCAGAACTCCAAAGTTAACAAAGTACATTAGAAACCCATTCAGAAAACTATATAATACAAAACATAACAAGTAAATAAAATTTAAATACACAAAACAGATCACCATCCTAAATAAAACTACTCAAAAAAAAATAGATGCATGAGTCCAATACAATTAGAGATTGTCTTTGAAAAATAATAATATGCAATCTATTTTCATAGAAATAAGAAAATTAAATGAATAGTTAGCAGACTCATAGATTAGAATTGTGAGAACTCACAAGCTGAAACAGGCTAGTGAATCACTTGACATGAAACTCACGAGTTTCAGGCAAGTACTTGCCAAGTAACTCGTCCTAAAACTCATGAGATTCAGTAAGTTTGTAATTGGTAACCCCTCATTTTTCGCATTTTCTCCTTCATTTTCATGCTTTTGACACTTTGACAAGATTCCATTGATTTTCAGATGCTTTCAACTGATTCCAAGTGATTATGGACTGATTCAGTGAATTTATTGACCACATTTAAAAGGTATGTAATTTTTTGTTCTTATTTTTTGAGTTTAGTTTTTGTTTTTTCCTTTCATTCTTCTTAAATTCTAGCATATCTAGGGTCTTATCATTTCATTTTTTATTTTTTTCTTATATTTCCTTTATTTAAGAGCTAGGGTTTACAATGTTTTAAAAATATTCCCCTTTTTGCTAGGGTTTCAATTTTCTGATAGAGATATAGCATAAGCAAGTAACCAAAGTAGTGGTGAGGCTGGCGACCCCACTTAGAGATATTACTAGAGAGTCAGGTATGATGGTGTGCAATTATTGTGGATTGAGAACGAGAGGAGGCATCAACTGCCACATTTGTTCAAGATTCTAGTCTATAATTTAGTGGAGCTTGCAATTACACAAGATTAAGGCTCTCCTTGCTTTGTATGAGGAAAAGAAAATAGAAAAGAAGAAGAGAACTAAGGCAATGACAGTTGTGATGAATTCTCCTCCAATGTCAGAGACTGATGCAATGGCCTCTTGCCTTGGCACACAAATGTGGGGCTGTTTCACTGCAAATAGTTATATCTGGGTGTTTTCACAATCACAAAGGTTCTTTGTTCCTCGTAATACTCTTGCTGAGCAACCTTCGCTTGAGGTACTACATGTAACCAAGAAAACCATCATGACAACAAGGTTGGCATGTGCCAATTTTTTGGTACTATAACTGTAACATATCATTCAATGTTGTGAGAAGCCCCTCTATGGTGTCCCTAGTCAATGCATTGACTATAGCTAGAAAAGGGTTCAAGGCATCAAGCCCATATGATTTGAGTGACCCCTTGTTGGACATTGTGAGATACCCTGAAGTCATAGTGAGAGAACAAAAGAGGTTTTGGTGCGACAAAAGACTGCACTATTTTGTCTAATGGGAGGATGCATGGCAAGAACCACACATTAATTAACTTCCTAGTGCCTTCAAGTGGACAG
Organism: Cunninghamia lanceolata; assembly: GCA_027924645.1. Taxonomy (NCBI): domain Eukaryota; kingdom Viridiplantae; phylum Streptophyta; class Pinopsida; order Cupressales; family Cupressaceae; genus Cunninghamia; species Cunninghamia lanceolata. Next base: position 4,459,043 of record BSBN01000236.1, read on the forward strand.
TTGATGTTTCTAAAGTCCATTTATACCTCCAATGAAGTCAAAATTCTAGGACTCTATGTAATACGTAGGATGTGGTGGTAAGTACGATGGGTGTGGAGAATATCAGACAATGCTGCAGCATATGTGGCAACAGGGAGACTAATCAAGGAGAGGCACCCTACTATTTTTTGGAGCCCTTGTGCCACTCACTGCATTGATCTTCTCCTTGAAGATGTAGGCAAGCATGGATGGGTCAAAACCATGGTGGTAGAGGTAAGGAACATTACAAAATACATCTACAACCACCCTTGGGTGCTTAATCTAATGAGAGAACACACCGAGGGAAGTAGCTTATGCAATTGAGAGCCACATGGATTGCCACTAATTTCATCATATTGCAAATTTGCAACTCCACTAACCTCTCTTAAGTAGATGTTTGTCAGCTCTAGGTGGGTGGACTCTTCATACTTGAGGAAGAGCAAAGGGAAAAGGGTCGTGAACTTTGTCTTCGATGATCTATTTGCCAAGAACATGGATGAGCTCTTCAAGGTAACTTTAAACTTAACTCCTAGTAGAGGAGCTTTGCCAAGCTCGTATTCAAGTTGTGGATACCAGGAAAAAGAGATAGTGGGTTGTTATCCAATATTATAGAGCCATCCTTCGTGACTCTCCCTCTCCTACGTGGTCATGCTCAAGGTTGTCAGCATGACGATGACCTCGGATCTCTATGGGTGTCAACTGCATTTCCATTGCTTGTTGGAACAGCAATGGTACTATATAGCCTTCTCTAGGTACTGTCCAGGATGTTATTACATGCCGAGATCTCATCTTCCTCACAAAGACCCACAAGAGCCCCAAATGAGCCCTCCCTACAATCATGGGTTACTCCTAGATCTCGGCTTATCAACATGAGACCCCTATACCAAGTGATGTCTATGGTTCTAGTGGAGTGGCTTGCCTCACTCATGATAGCCTCAAGTCCAAAACTTTGATGGTAGCTTTTGATGTCCACTCTAGATACATGTAGTTGTATGTTCAAAGGGGTTCATCCTATACTCAGGATGACTTCATTGTTGCGTGTTACTTACTCTCACCTCTTCTTCATTTGTCAAACACATCAATGGGGACATGTACCTTGACCTCTATCTAAAGATCTCCAAGTACTCCATTGTTGCCAATATCATTCTTTTTTTCAACTTTAATGCCCGTATGTGTACTCATCAAACACCTCTTCATGATATTGTACAGGATGAGTTATGCCTTCATGAGATGGATCCTACAGAGTTTGGTTTATAAAGTATCTGTTGATGGTAATACTATAATCACAGACTATGGGAGGCACTCCCTTCGATTGGGGGAATCTTAGAACCTCCACGTTCTCAACGTGCTCCCTTGCTTCCCGACTCTAATAGGTTCACCTAATTTCCCCATGGAGGTGGTGTGAGAATTGTGGACTATGTTCTCACTAGCAGATTCCCATTCCCTGCATCTATGATTTGAAATTTCCTTATTTTCCTGCAACTCCCACTTTTTGACCATGTTGGCTTGACATTCACCTTGTTGACTTTCACCCTTTTCACCCACCCCACAAAACATGTGTAGTCCAATAGCAAGGCTCAAGATCAAAAACTTTAAATGTTGCACTTGGAACACAATCTACCAAAGTTGACAGCCATCTTGAACAAGAATTTAGACAAGGCAAAGACAAATATGCCACCTGTAGTGAAGAATTCACTACGAGTATATGACATGACCCAATTTCAGATTCTAGCAAAGAAGATTGTAGATGTGAGTTTTACTAAGTTTTTTCTTTTCCTTTATTTCTATCTTTTTTTCTATTTTCTTTCATTAAAGACATAGTGTAAACTATAGGGATAATATAACTCTTTCTAGGTCACTAAGCCATTGGTTCTCTCCCTCTTATGGTTGATAGAGAAATCCCCACAATGGACAATATGAAGGCACAGACCAAGTCATGTTGCATATAAAGCCTTTCTATGGCCAAGTGTAGGTTAAGTCCATTTGGAAAATCATCAACCAACAGTAGATAAAACAACTTCATTGTCATGTCCCCATTTTCAGATTAAAATAATTATTAATATTATCTAAGTTGGGCCCAATAATTTCTAATTTTAAGGGCAACTTAATAATATTATTATAATTAAAATAAAAGGTGTTTTTAAACACTAGTACTAAAATAAAAATATTTTGAAATACTTGTAGGAAAATTTGGGACCCAAGGGCCCAATTTGAAAAGGGTATATCAATAAGGTGCCAATCTTCATTTCAGCATCGGATATCTTGGCATTTTCACTGTGAGTTCAAATTTTCAATATTGCATTCAAGGATGAAACCCCTTGGCTGCAATTCTGCGAACTAGGAGGACGAAAACCCTCTTGGCTCGTCTAATTCGAGAGGTCTGAAGTCAAGATTTGCAAGCAAATTCAGGCAGACTATCATTGCCATTCGTAGTTACCATCTTCTATCATTATCACAGGGATATCCTTTGGAAGGCGTTGTACACTGCCCGATTAACATCACCGTGTTCATCCAGATCTTAGTCGCTGGGAGGAATTGTACGACAAGCTGCTCAACCAATCACCCCACCACCTTGTCATACAGCGAGTGGCCACTGCCTGGATCAGAATTTACTACTACTCAGAGTTGTAGTCTATTGCGATCACCTAGGAGCTAATTCACATCAACTGCCACGGTTAGCACCCTCACAGGAATAGCATTGCATTATGAATTTCATCAAGGGGCGACTGTAACAAGAGTCTACACCGCTGTAATGTGATTGGGCATTTTAAAGGAACTTCTGCACAGTTATCATATTCTTCTGGAACGGCACTTCCGTGGTTATCTTTCCTGGGTCAGAAACTTGCGGATTTCTCAGCACGTATATACATATATTCCAAGGACATCTTTTGAGTTTCAGCGTTTTCTGCCGCTGCACATTAATACCAGCCACAACCTCTATTTGAACCGTAAATCTCCATCACTTTATCGCTGATTACCACGGGGTCAAGAGTCTCTTAATTCAAGGTTGGAGTTATTATTCTATCAGCAGGGAGACAGATGTTACCAGGCATTTTGCCCAGTCTGCCACAGCACTTACACCAATTCACCGTTTTGGATCAGTCTAAGACAGTGCTTGTATTCTTTCGATTTGCAAGTCAAAGATATATAAATGTATTGCTTCCAGGAAATGCTGTGATACTGTACATTGACTCAGTTGATGAATGATATGATTTAATTTCCAATTTCTGATGTGGAATGTAATTCCGAATTGCCTGCAGGAGTCAAACTTTCAGTATATTCAATTAGTGAATAAGATTTGAATAAGATCTGCAGAGAGCTGTAACTAGCACATTCCCAGATTGTTAAAATTGCAAATCAGTGGTTTAATCTTAACTGTGTTAGCAGAGTATTTATCTTTGTCTCAGTTGGAAACACCTCAATAAATACAAAATAAAAACCAGGGACATTACATTAATATGCCACTTTATGCTTGTGCAAGCTTTCTGACCTCAACCTTTTAGGTCCTTGGGAGCTTCAAGGCCAACAAACAGGTTAAGAACAGTCTCTACACAAGCATAAAGCCCATGGAGCAAAGTCTACGATTCAAGGCAAAGATTATGCAAAATTGAAATTTACAAAAGAGCACTAAGAAATCCTTTTTCTCAAGATATTTACAAGCCAACTAGGTCAAATGTCAACACCAGGTAAAATTTCATATAAATGTAAATTCAATTCTTTAAAATTTTGATTTTAATATTTTCCCTTTTTTATTACTGAATATTATTTTTTTGTATTTTAATATTGAACTCAAAAGACTTAAATGTTTTAATAGTTATCATTACGAATGCACGGCAAGAAAATTTCAATGCCAAGGCATCAAACCTTCTTAGGATTGCCATTAAAATGTTGATCCAACTATGTAGCACCTTAGATTGTGAGTGCGAATTGAGTTTGTTATAGCACACACTCCAAAAAGCAAAATAGGTCGCCAACACAAAGGTTGAATCACTTTATATTTGTGCATTACAACCTGTGCCTTCACCAAAAGAAGATTATAGAGCTGATTAAGAATTATCCCCCATCAAGCTAAAGAGGCATGGCTTACAATCAAAGAGGATCCAAGGATGACAAACCCATGTTCACAAAGAACCATGCTTGTAGTGCTAGGGAAGGAGTGAGCTCATACAGCTAGAGACAAACAAGCTATGGAAGATGATCCTATTGCTACCTCTTCTGCAAATAGAATGGCTGCAGTTACTTGCTAGATATACATAAAGCATTGCAATGTCCAATATTGTGCATCTGGTGTTGGGAGGAGTGGCATACCCACAGGCACCTTTCAACCTTAGTTTACTCCATAGTTACCAGATTCAGACTCGGCAAGCTGATTTTTGGCTCAGACTTGAACTCGGCACAAAACTGGGCAAAAACTCGGCACAGACTCAACACTCCTATAAAAGCGTGATATAAAAATATTTCACCAAAAAGCAAGAATTTTTTAAAATTTTGGCCTAGACTTAGCCAGACTTGATGAGTCTCTGAAATGGGTCTGCAGGTCTTGTTTAGGGCTGCTCAACCTGGGACTCACAAGGAATTGCCGAGCAATCAGCAAGTCTGCTAACTATGGTTTAGTCTTTTATGATCTTTTATTTTATTAATGCCATCACCCTGGACTTCTAAATCTATTCTTGTGTACAAGAAAACATTCTTAAAAATATAGATGCAACTCTTCTTTCACACCAGTTTTCAAGTTCCACTTTCAACTTTCAATATTGCATTATTTACTTCTTGGTGTAAACATGTGTATGGGATACGTAATTGATTAGTTCTGTGTATATAATTGCAGTTGATTTAATATAAAATGCATATTAACCTCTTTTTCTCTAAAATTCGTTATTTTTATGATTTTTGAAATTTGCCAAGTTTTGGCTGAGTTTTTTTTGCTGAGTAAAGATCCAAGTCAAAAATCAGCTTGCCTGAGTCCAAGTCTCATAACTATGCAATAAACATAAATTACACTGCTAAAAACTCCAATTATCCATCCTTTCACACACAAACAAACCTGAACAAATCAATAAAAAATCCCATTGCAAGAGTAATACTAAAAATATCTATCACCTTGCACTTGTGATGAACTAGTAAGGTTTCAATTTAATTTTACTAATCAAGGAAAATCACACAATACATTAAATCAAATTACTTTTATTGATCAGAAATGCAACAATAAGGGCACACAAACATGTCAACAACTGTATTTTGTCCAGCATTGAACTAAATAAAAAATTGAAGACATCTTCAATTGAAAAGCATCAACATCTACAAGAATACCTCATCATGTAAATCTTGGCCTGAAAGAGGGAGCCCTAGAAAGGCCCTCCCTTGACGAACGAAACTAACAAGCAATGATAGATGCATTTGAGTAGTGTCCCTATCCTTAAAATGCTCTGTGCTGGTAAGGTCTTTTATGATATTTATGAAAAAACTAAAATCCTCTATAACTCCAACAAAATAGAGCTCCATAAGAAGCTTTAGTGTGCTTCGCTTCTTCATTGCTCGTAAGCTCCGGTCTACATCAGCATCTTCGATAGCTTTACCAGGAAAGAAGACTTTTAATAGCCCTTGAATCAAAGTGGGTGAAAAATCCTTGTACCTCTGATGGAGTAATGAACAGACCTACAAAATAAAGTGCCATAAATGAGTTATGAAACCGAAGACTAACAAATTGTTAACTCATGTCCTGGAGATTAAGACATTTCAATGCTTCATGCTCCTAACTAAAAAGAAGGATGGAAAGGTAACACTTCTGCAATTATAAAATAAACAAACAGCCACCTATAAAATACCAATGAAGAAAGTGACAACAATCAAAGGACCAATTTAATGATCATGACCAACAACAAGTATCTGTACAATCTCTATAATGATAAGGCTACACTACACATGAAACAAGCCTACACTACTCCAAATGCTGAAATTAAATATTGCTAGAAGTGTTACCTCCTTAGAAAGTTAGGTGAGATAAAATGAGTTTCAGAAAAACAGAACAATTCATGGTTTAAAAAAAAATACTTTAGGAGCTTTTGTTTAAGAATCCATTTGTTCATTAGAAGGTATTGCTCACAAAAACGAACCTTAGCTTACAAATTGGCATTGCAATCTATTTTAAGCAGGTCATCTCACTTCAAATATGACTCTTGAAGAGCATTTATCATAATATAGGATCCATTGTACAAAAAACATATGATATTCCTCGAAAAATAAAGCATATTGTATTTTTCTTTAGTTCTTTAATTGTAGGATAGGATTGCAATCTATTTTAAGCAGGTCATCTCACTTCAAATATGACTCTTGAAGAGCATTTATCAAAATATATGATCCATTGTACAAAAAACATATGATATTCCTAGAAAAATAAAGCATATTGTATTTTTCTTTATTTCTTTAATTGTAGGATAGGATTGCAATCTATTTTTAAAAAAATCTAGAAGTAGGGATTATATTAAAATATTTTGAATAAGCACACATCAACAACCTCTGAACTGTTAAAAATACAGACGCAGTAAACATTCCCAAACCATAGAAAGAAAGAACTTAGAAAACTACTAAGAACCAATCAGTAGACAAACTTATCTACCACCAAATCTAGTGACTCAAAGAGAAATTAAAAAACTAGACTACCCCATTCATGGGGCCGTTGGCGCTCAATCCAACTCTTCCTTAAGGAAAACCACTAAATGGTCTCCTCCAAGCTAAACATCAATGACGTTTCACGAGGTAATCCAGGGGCCTCGGGAGCCAGTTCTATGATAAGGGACCCTTCAAAGTTTCTTGTCTGAGGTGCCTCAAGGAGATTAACGATGCAACCAATAACAAGGCTGGGGCATTCACTTTGGTTAAAGGTCTTCAGGTGGTGGTGCAGTGTAGAATCTCCTTCCTGCAAATTGTAGGAGACTCTGTGGTAATATTCAATGCTATTCATAATCATGGATCTATTGACTGAAAATTGGAGGATATTCTTCAAGAAGCTTGGCCTATTTTTGGACTCTTTGGATTCCTTTTCCTTTCATCATTGCTATAGAGAAGCAAATGGGGTCATTGAATTTTTAGCAAATTATGGAATCAATTCAACCTATGTTGCCGAATCGGCCCTCTAACCCTACCAATTCCGGGTATGGTACGTCCTGGAATCAGGTACTGGCCAAAAACGCCATGGAATCGATTAGGGTTCATATTGGTAAATAACAGGCCTCTCCCATCTCTGAGGTAACGGCTGTACTAGAGATGGAGTCGATTGTAGATACCTGTGTAGGAGGGTTTGCAGCGGATCAATCATCTGCTATTCGGGGAGCCTCTAGTTTTACCTCCGCTCCAATATGAAAAGTGTTCATAAATTTCAATATCTCCAGGTCTGATTCATTTCCTCCATCATAGCTGGTCACCGCACTTATGTTCATAAATTTCGCTCTAAATATGAAAAGTGTTCCACCTCCGCTCCAGATCTGATTTATTTTCGGGCGTGATTTTTTTTAATGGCGTGAGAAAATTCAGAACACTACAATGCTCACATATAAATGCCTATCAGCTAATTAAAATTTAATATAGTTTAGTTTTAATATTTAGTATTTAGTTTTGTATTTTAAAATTTAAAAACTATAGTATTAATTTTAATTATTATTTTATAAATAATATTTTAAAGTATATTAAAATAAAGCATATTAAAATTTAATAATTTAATAGTATTTAATATTTATTAATTTAAAACAATCAAAGAAAAAGAGTGAGAGGCTCCGGAATATGCCGAATTCTATGAAGGCTTCAGGAAGGGCTTCTTCTGGCAGTGCAGTTTCAAAGGCCTTTGTGGCTCCCCATGGCGGATCGAATGGATCAACCTCGCTGCCGTTTTCTTCTGAAAATCCATACCTTCCTGATTTCGATGGAGGCATTGTTGGTCAAATCAGTTTTGGGTCTCTTGTGGCGGAGCAATTGCAGGTCGCTCCTCTAGCCGAGCCTTTTGAGAGGACCTGCTCCCTGATTGCCAGTAAAAAAGTTCCCGCCAAGTCTTCTCAAGTCCATGCGGGGGGCGTCCAATGCCATGTTTCAAGGATGCAGGATTCTCCTCTAAGTCTCCAGGTTCGAACCCTTGTTTGGCTAGGGTTTCGGAGTTTTGATGCTTAGGAAACTCTATGCCGAGTGATTCAATACCTCTCCATCCTGCCACTGGGTCTCAGGATATGACAGGCTCTAAGCAGGGGGATAGTATGTCATTTAGGGACATGCTTGTTGGTTCAAGCCAAGGAAAAAAATTTAAATCTGGGGCCTGGGATGCTCGACCATTGAAGGACAACTCGGTCTCCAAGGGGTACGGGAACTCCACAAGCTGTCCAAAAACCCTCATCAAAAAGGCATCTTCCTCCCCTGTTCTGGTATTTTCGGAGAAACTAAAAAAGGAGGTCCACGCTGGCGAACAGTATTTTGCATCCAACGATTTGATTGGCCAATTCAATCGTCTATGGCCAAAGTTACCAGATCTATATGACTGGATCTCAAGGGCTTGGCAACCCTCGCTCAAAGGTAATGTAGAAATTTACCCTTGTGCTCAGGGATTTTTTATTGCAGTGTTTGATTGTGTCCAAGACAGGGATGCAATTCTACAAGAGAAATGGTGTTGGGGGCAAAGCATGCTCCTCTAACCGTGGTTTCCAAATTTCAGTCCCACAACTGCAATTTTCTCTATAAAACCTGTTTGGATTCGTCTTCCAAATCTACCCTACAATTCTGGTTTGCAGATTGCTTTCAAGCTATTGGTGACACTTTGGGAAAATTCTTAGCAGTGGATTCAGACACAACTAATTTTACCCACACAACCTTTGCCCGCATCTTGGTAGATTTGGATGTCTCATGAGACCTTCCCGCAGACATTACATTCAAGATTGTCGACCGCAACTGGACACAACTGCTAGACTATGAAGGTATACCCTTCCGCTGCAGGAAGTGTTTTGAGACTGGGCATATGGCGAATTCCTGCTCTAGAATCATCAAAAATTCGGTTCAGCAGTCTTGGTGGGATAAGGCTCTTCCTCATCATTATTCAATCACAGCCCCGTCAAAAGAGGAGAAAGCTGAGCCCTTGCAGAAGCCTAAGCCCTCCCCAAAAGTCGGGATAGAGATAGCTAAGACACATCAAACTTCGGAGCCTTCTTCTGAAGTGGGTGTGGCATAGATGCACGCTTCCAATCAGATAAGGAAAATTCAAACCCCTCTACAGGCGACCTTCAACTGGGTGTGGGGAGTTCTTCAGGTCGGGATGGTAAGAGTACTCCACAGGTTGAAAGTGTGGACACCTTTAAAATGCAACAGAAAGTGGATGGGGAGGGTTGGCAGGAAGTGCAAAATAAGAAAAAGAAATTTCTCAAGCCAGATTAAGTTGCAATTGTGTTCTCACACCAAATTAGGTGCTCATATTAGAGCATAGAATTAGATGTTTTTGTGCCTCTGATGCATTTTTGCACAGTGGCCATGGATTTTGTATGCTGGCCATGGCTGGCCATTTTTCTACTCTTTGGATTTAATCAATAAAAAATTTTACTACGGATCAAAAATATATATATATATATATATATTAATTTAAAAACCTATAAGATATAGTATTATTAATATAAAATTATAAATTTAAAAACTTATAACATAGAGTATTTTTTAATTTAAATTTTAAATTTATATACTAAAGTGCAAATTTAAATTAAAATTTAAAATATTTAATATTAAACTATTTTTTTATAATAAATATTAAACATGTAACTATATTTTAATTTTTAATCAGAAATTTATATTAATAAATTAAAATTTAATAATCATAATATTATTATATTTTAATTTATTTGTATATTTTTTAATATTATTATATATATTTTAATTTTTTATATGTTTTTGTATAGACGTACCCAACCCCCCAAAAAAATTTGTCGTACCGCCATACCGGATTCACATACTCGTACCCGTGCCCAATTCCAATTCGGTAACTTAGAATTCAACTGAAGATTTAATAATTAATAACAATATGAATAGATGGAATGGCTTAGAGGCCGTGTGGGACCCCACGAACCACACAGCTTCTATCTGTTTATATTTCCTTCCTTTGATTATCATGGCCTATCAATAGGGCATCATTCTTTCCATTAATTGTCTTTCCCACACTTGGCACATGCAAAGGGATTGTGGAGACAGCTAAGATGGACTTCATGTTTTTTTAAAATGGGGTTTCTGTTTGAAGTTTGTATCTTCTCTGCATGTTTTATCTGTCATTGTCCATGGAGCCAAAATTTCATCTCTACACAGAGAACCGAGAGGTGTCATTTAGGGGGCCAATCTCCGACCTGTGTTTGAATAAGATTTTCATGCCGCAGTCTGGCTCAATGGAGATGGCAGTAAAGAAGTTAACTGGGTTTGCTTTTCTTGAGACAGAAACTAGGATCAGGGATAATTCTGATACTTCTTCTACGTTTGTCTCAAACCTCCTTGATTTCGTCAAAGACGAGGATCTGGTGAAAGCATTGACCATTCATTATGTGAAAGAAGAATTCAGCAGTGGCCTTGAGAAGCCCTTGAAGTAACTTAAGCTTTTTCTAGAAATCCATTGCCAATGGCTAGCTACAAAATTCAAGGGTTGGTTTCTATGGATTTGTTCAGAGAACCAGAGGCCAGGTTTCATGTCCTGCTTTGTTGTTAGAAGATGCTGGTGCCAGTGGTTCAGGAGATTCCTCTGGAGGTGATAGCCAAGGTGGAATAGGTTCCTTGCAACGTAGGGATAAGCTTTCATTAGGTTCTCGTCTAGATTTTCAAGCTGGATTCTTTGGTTATGGTTCATAGTTAATCTTAGTCTCATTTTGTACAGTATGGAGACTGTTTAGTATGGAGGACCCTTTAGTATTATTGGGGAATGTCAATAATTAATACTATGGTGAGCTTGGCCTGTTAATGGCAAATCTTTTTGTAAAAATTTTTATTATTAATATAATGGGAAAGGGCCCAATCTCTCAATTTACATATCAAAAAAACTCTAGACTAATTACTTAATCACTACAAATAGACCACTAAATGTAGGTGGTATTGAACACAAATACTGCCTTCTACAAAACTTCAGTTGGAAAAAAGGGTAGAACATAAAAAAAATATAGCAGCAACTAGATAATGACCACCACATAGAAGCTTGGAACTTCTTTCTTCACATCATTTGCTGAAAGATTACCTAGAAGGGCTTGCTGCCCAAGCATCCAAGCTAGTACCAGCTGCTGCCCCTCCACTCAATGCATTTGGACTAGACCAGTTGAATAGAGGATTTGCCTGAGGGCAGTGAATAGGAGGAGCCTTGTTAGCAGATGGGTCTCCATTAATTTCAATCATGTGTCAAAAGTGCCTAGTGTTGGAGAGAAGGCAAGTCGAATTACCAATGGAGCTTCTACTCCATTTTCAGACATGCTAGATCTCCAAAAGCAATCTTTTTATCATAGATGCAAATATCTTTCTCCGGAATTCTCAGCAAACAAAAGATAAAGAAAGAAAGAAAGAAATTATATTAATGTCCACAGTTGACCAAAGTAGGTCAATGGGACTCAAGATAAGTAGTATACAATAGAGAGTTCTAGGAAGAGAAACCTAATAAAGTCCCACCAAGGGGAAGAACAAAAATAAAAGATACAGAAACAATAGGGGACCACCAAACCAAGTGGCCCAAATAGCTAAGAAAGAAGAACAAGAACCCTGAAGAGCAAAGAGCAGCTACGGCAGACTGAAGAAGATCCAGTATCACTATTAAGACTAGAAATGGTGAAGTTGCTAGTGCCATCATCAATCACTGTGAAGGGACTGATACAAGATCTAATAATGCTCATATGGGAGTGTCGAGAGCCAGGAGAGATACTCCCACTAGAATCACACCTAACATCCAAGGAGTAACCCCTGTAGGAGTGAAAAAGCTAGTAATATGCATCTGTCCCTATGACTGGAGAGGTGGCCAAAGAGGAGTAGATCTATGTCGATGAGAGGAAGTTGGGCCACACCTTTGGTAAGAAACAGGACCAAGATGCTAAGGGGGAACATGTTGAGGCCAAAGTTGTGAGAGAGGTCGTCTCACAGGTCTATCTACGTCTATATGAGAAGTAGCAATATCCAAAGGTTGTTCAAGGTTACCAATCTCCTAAATGTGTTGGAAGGAGGTGATCAACCTAGGGGCTCTAGAATCCCAAGAAACCTCATGTAAGGATTTGTACTGAAGGGTGATGGCCTCCCGAAGATAAAGAGCCAAACACTGCTGATTTGAATACTTAAAGAAAGTAGAGAGATTGTTGCCTGAGTCCTAATAGATGCAGTAATATCTCCCACAAATCTCATGATAATGGGGCATTTGAAGATGAATGTTCTTCGGTCTCAACCTCCTAGAGGGTACAAAGATGGCAGATCTAGTCAAGGCCAAGAATATGGTGATCTGTCTCAACTCGTAGTTGATGGGAACACACTCTCATTTGGCCAAGAGGAAACCTCAAGCCAGGGGACCAATGACGTTGGAGATAGTGAGGGTGGCAAAGAATACCATCTTCGACCTGTAAGAAATGTTAAGCTTTAAAAGCAAGCTTGGAGCTGAGAGGCACAAGATGGGAGGTCCAAGTGACCTGGACATATTGCTTGTAAATACCCCTTCTAGCAACTCTAGTGATGGTCTCCTCCGAGGGAAGGAGCTAAGGAGGAGCATCAGTGGAATACATGAAAGGAGGTAGTCTGTCAATAGAGATGCCAATAAAAGGGAGCGAGCTAGTCTCCAAATATCAACAATGATGGCGCCAAACTAGACCTTGTGAGGCAATCTTCTTAGATAAGCGAATAGCCAAATACAAATATCTATCACAACTAGAAGCAGAGTCACCCATGGATCTGAGTCTGTGTATGTAAAAAGTAAGTCAGAAGATAGTCTCTACTTGGATAATGCTCTGAGGAACAATACGCTTGCACCTAATAAGATGTTGTAGCATGAGAGTCTAACCCTCTTAATATAGGCCCAATCAATGACTCCCAGGCTAGGTCCCCAAATCTCTAATTCGTTCAAAACTGTGGGCTTGATGATGGTATCAAAAAAGACATCTTTGAAGGGATGTCCTAGAAGCGGATCTGAATACACTAACGTTCCAAGAGAGTGAGAGAGAGAGAGGCATATCCCTTACAAAGATGTGAATGTGAGGCAAGCTTCATGTTGAAGGAGGGACTAGAGAAACGGACTCCCATGTATGTGTAAGCAGATGTGATCTCCAAGGCTGCTCCCTTATAAAAGAATTGAATCTGGAAAGAAGTCGTTTAGAGGTATTAAAGATCATGACCTTAGTTTTGCTAAGGTTGACCACAAGTTGGCAGAGATCACAAAAGAAGCAAAGGCATCAAGTTGCCATTGTAAACCATCAACAAAGTGAGAGAGGATAGCAACATCATCAGCAAAAAGTAGAATGGCAATAACCACCTCATATAAAGTGCAACCATCGCCCGGGTGAGTGCTTCAAAAGAAATTATTCCAACTTATCAATGTAGATGCTAAAGAGGGTTGGAGAGAGAGGACACCCTTGTTTGACCCCAATGGTGCTCATGACAAAGCCAGAGAAATCGTGGGAAGTAAGAAATTGCCCAATAATTGTCTAATAAATATTAATGTAATATCTAATGGTCAATCTAGTTTCTTTTAGTTAGTTTCTAAATCTAGTTTTAGTTTATCTTTTCTGCTTTTTCCAGCTGTAGTTTCCCCTGTGAAACTCCCGCTTCTCTTTTAGAAACTTCTGTATCCTCTTTAAATAGAGTTGTGCTCTACATTATAATCATCTAATCTCATTCTGTAATACATCATTTTGTTTTTTAATCATGTAACATGGTATCAGAGCCTAGGCAAGCGGGCGCCTTCTGTTTTTCGTACATCGTACGGATGGCGTATCATCTCTGTTACTTGGCTCTTTGTGAATCCGTACTCCAGTCTAGTTGAGTTTGACATCGACGTCAAGTTCCTGGAGGTTGCATGTTGTTTTTTCTGTGGGTTTTTTCTCCTGTTCGCGTCTTGTTGTTGTGGGTGTGATTCCTTTCTTTGGGTTGCGATTAACTTGCTTCTAGTTGCCTCTGGTCGTGACTTCTTTTTTTTAGTTGCGGGTTCTGTATTGTGCCCGTCGGCACGTATACATCTATGGTCGCCGTCCTTTGCCTCTTTGGTGTTCATGGGCACTACCCTCAAAATCTAGTAATGGTGGGTTTGGAGTTCCCTAAAAGGCATTTTCTACCAAGTCGCAATCTCTGAAAACCCCTGTCGTGGCTTCTTTTTAACTGTTTGAATACTTCCTTCTAGCAACCAGAGTCGTGTTTGCTTGGCGGGATTCCATTCTCCTACTATCACGATTTGTTTTTTGGTAGCTGATGTGTGAAGTCGCGGTTTTCTGCATTGGCAACCTATGTAAACTTCTTTCGTGCCTCTTTCAACCCACGATTTCTCTTTTCCTCGTCGCAGGTTTCCTCTTTGGCAAACTTTGACGCCGGCAATCTGGGTATACTCGCGTTTTCTGGTTTCTGCGAAAACGTTGGCTGCCATTGACCATTTCATTGGTCGCGTTTTTGGACGGCATCTGTTTAGGGTGATTTCTGCAATAGTCGGCAACTTTCTTCTATTGTTTTATTGCGACTTAGGCTTCTTTGTTGGCTCCACAATCTTCTTCTTATTTGACTTCGGCAGAATTCTTCAGCGACTTCTATTTTTTGTATGCAACGGTTCTTTGGAAGGGGATTCTTGTTCAGTGCATAATCCTCAGCCCTAAGTCTATTTTTTGTTGGCGACCGCTTGTCTCTAAGGGATTGCAATTCTGTTTTGGACTTTGGTCTCTACCTTGGCAGTGTTTACTTTTCCGTCATCCTTAGGATGTGTGTCGTCCGTACTCGAGTCATGCAGAAATTTTTTCCATTGTCTCAAAATCCGTCTTCGGATTTTCTAAGACCAAATTTTCCGTAATCTCGAGATCCATGTTTTGAAATCCGTGTTCGTGTTTATCTCGAGATCTGTGCCTCAATATCTGTGTTTCAATCTTATTCCATGTTTTCGAAACCTGTGCTTCATAACCCGTGCAAGGGTTCTGCTCAGCATTTGTGCCGTCTATCTGCTTCAGTATTTGTGCCATCAGTTTGTAATTTGTTTTCTCGTGCCTCAAAAAACGTGAAAAATGGCATCATGGTCCAAAAGGCAGTCAGAGGTTCAACGGCAGCAAACTTTTTAATCATTGGTGTTTTCTACAGGATCTCGTCAGAGTTGGGTTCCTGTTCCGTAGCCCTTTGCATGGGGTTCTGTTTTCCTAATCGACGGCTTCCTTGTTCAACCACTTGTGCCTAGTCGCTTCTTTTTAGAGTTTTTGGTCTACATTTGTGTTTGACAGGCGACCATTCTATCTTTTCGGACTCCTTAGGATTTGTGCCCTAAAATCCGTGCTCGGGTTTTTCTGTTTCGGGTTCTGTGCCCTCCATCTACCTTTGTTCATGGTCAAGCGACCTGAAGATCTTGTCATTTAGGGGGCATCTTGGTATAGTTAGTACATTGACCATTACGGGGGGGTATTAATGTAATATCTAATGGTCAATCTAGTTTCTTTTAGTTAGTTTCTAAATCTAGTTTTAGTTTATCTTTTCTGCTTTTTCCAGTTGTAGTTTCCCCTGTGAAACTCCCACTTCTCTTTTAGAAACTTCTGTGTCCTCTTTAAATAGACTTGTGCTCTACATTGTAATCATCTAATCTCATTATGTAATACATCATTTTGTTTTTTAATCATGTAACAATAAAGCCTCCAAGCAGTGGTAATGAGAGAATCAAAAATGGCAATATCACACTTCCGCTAGAAAAGCAGGTGTCTCGGGACTGAGTCAAAGGCCTTCTCAATAATAGCCCGAAGTGTGAAGATGTGGTCAGTGGTTTCATAATCTACCCTGAAACCAACCTACCCACGACCACAAAGATTACCTTTCTCCAAGAACTCAGAAAACTACATATCCAACAAGGTCGAATAAAGTTCGGCAAAAGTATGCCCTCATGAGTCCTGTAGTTGCCAAGATCAGAGAGACCTCCAAACTTATTAATAAGATGAATAATATGCTAAGACCATGATTGAGGAAAACCTAAACAAATAACCTCATTAAATAGTTTTATCAAAGGTGAGGCAAGGGAATCAACACCATATTTGATAAAGTCAGCTTGGAGGCCTTCATTGTCAATTGCCCAACTGGTACATAACTTCCGAATAGCCCTCCTGACATTACCTGTGGTGAAAATGGTGGAAGTAGGCAATGAAATGGGGACCAAGATAGTAGGTTAATTGAGCACATCATAAAGAGAGCTAGCATAAGAAACCCACGTTGTGGGGCTAATGTCAAAGGCTATACTTGAAGGGTTCCTGGCAAGAAGAGTGCGCCAAAAGTTTTTTGGAGAGTTGTGAAGATCAACAAGGAGGGCAAGTCACCGAGAAGCAAGAAACTCCTACTTCTTGTGACAGAGATGACAATAATAGTCCCTATGTAATGTCCCTTTTTGGATTATTCCTGATTTCTATGCTTGCAACAAGACCTGTTACTCAAATTGAACGTTAGAGACATTAAAGATTACTAAATCATGATAATATTCAATACAATTCATCAAATCACAATTAGTACTCAAATCAATATATTCAACAATGTAGATTAATACATCATATAGCATAAACAATATTCAGTTCAATACATCGTAACATAATCCTTCCAGCTTATCACAGTGAATTCTTTAGGAACTCTTGCAAGTAGCAATATTGAAAGGGGTTAGTCCACCTAACAATATTGTCAAAAGCATGAAAGGGGTCAGTCCACCTAACAATATTGTCGAGAGCATGAAAGGGGTCAGTCCACCTAACAACTCCTAGTCCACCTTGGAGGCTAGTTGTCCTTCTTGATCAAGCCCCACAAGTATGAAAGGGGTGTAACAGCTCCTAATGCACCTCTCGCCCTAGCTTGATAAAAGCATGAGAAGGGTCAGTCCACCGCTCATCTCTCGTGAACTTGGAAGGGTCATCCTTCCTACTTGCAAACATCTCCCTGAATTCAAAAGGGATTGCTCAGGTATTTGTTAGATGGTTGATACAATGTACCTCTTGATGGATTAAAAGTTCAGTTCAAGGATTGCAATATATCCTTCTTTGTTGTTAACACTTGTTGTATAGCAGATTAATATATTACTGCTGATATATTTCCTTTTGATGGATTCTTATATTTCTTTTCTCCAATGAAGATTGCTTGCCTCCTTATTTTATATCTCTTATTGGAAAGAGTCACAACCTTTCATAGGTGGCTGCCTTTATAGAAGGGTCACAACTCTTAATATACATCTGCTATAATATTTACTTGGAATATTTCATATTCTTTATATAATTCTACTTCCTTGGATGGATTGACAGGTCTATGATCCATGGCTGCAATACATTCCTCTTGTCAATGTCAATTATTTATTCTACTGTAATATATATTTATCTCTTGCTGATGTCTATTATTTGTACTGCTGTGATATATTTATTTATGTCCTGCTGCAGCTATATTCCTTGCATATTTATCTCTACCAACGACATTTCTTTCTGATCACTTTATGACTTCAAATGTCTTTGGATTCTTGATTTATATCCTTCTTAGTGAGAAGTCACACCTTTTTACACACAACCAATGCCTTTTTACAACCACCGCTGCCCTTTGGTTAACATTAGTTAATGTTTCTTTTTTTTTTTTGTCTTCTAGTGCCTTTTGTCTCCTAGTGCATTTTGCTGGCCCTTGTCTTATTTGGCTAGCGATGGATTTTATTTTATTTAAAACTCTTTCCTAACAAGTCGAGGGCATGACAGTCCGCCCTTCCCAAGATTGCTTGTCCTCAAGCAATTTCGAACTAGGACGCTCCTAATCAGAATCCCAAATCAACCGCCTTGAAGAATTGTTGTTAGTATACTTGTCTCGATCCAATCGTCGACATAGTCCTTTAATATCATAAGGATGATAATATCCTCTAAAGTATGAGGATAATGTATTGTCCAATATTCCTTTGTTTCATGTAC
Organism: Cunninghamia lanceolata; assembly: GCA_027924645.1. Classification (NCBI taxonomy): domain Eukaryota; kingdom Viridiplantae; phylum Streptophyta; class Pinopsida; order Cupressales; family Cupressaceae; genus Cunninghamia; species Cunninghamia lanceolata. Next base: position 4,477,159 of record BSBN01000236.1, read on the forward strand.
TTGTATTTCCCATTATCTCTCAACAACAAAGCCAAGAGTTGGTGACTGGTAAGATCTTTGCACATGGATACCCCTTTGAGTCCAAGCAAGAAAGTGAGCTTTCTATATATTAAGATGGCAATTAGAAGCACGACACACATCTATGACCTCAAATGTAATGTTCTCTTCTGGAATTATTTTATATCTTTTGGTTTTCTATCCAGATAGTCCCAAAGAGCTTCTAGGAAGATTCCAAGAGTCTTCTCTCCTTTCTTTGGGCAACTCGAGATCCCTAGGGTGGTCCTTTCTTATTTTTCTTTCATCCTCGATCCTGGGATGAGATATATTCGGTCTTTGTATAGGCTGAGCTACTCCACTACCTTGTACTTGTTGTCTTGTAGTTTGCCTTCTAATATGTCATTAGCCCAAGGTTGAGAAGGATAGAAGAAGTCATGTTCAAATCCAATGAGGATAAAGAAGAAGACAGGATGAATGTTATTTTGAACATGCCCTAAGAAAGCGAAGGAGTAAATGATTGTGATTCCATGGAAAGAGAATTTGTGACCAATGAATACTTGAAAGGACTAATGAAAGATGAATGTATTGGTAAGCATTTGTTTGACGTTTTGAATAACAACAGTGTGATTAAGATAATGCAAGTGTCATCGATAAAGATGTTGTAATGTCCCCCATTTAGCCCAATTGATCAATGGATGGAGATTAGCCTATTATTAGACTCCCGTAGGCTAATGGTGGTGTTTAGGGGGTCAACTTGGAGGCTTACTATTTTTAGTAAGTCAGGATAGAGCACCTTGCTATTTATAGCAGGGCAGAGGCAGATGGTCATTGCACGAGATTATGGTTCAAAACACCCAGAGCATTATTCGATTAAATATAAGTTAAATTAAAAATTTAACTTATATTATTTTATAAGGGTTAAAAGTGACTTTAAGTTATAATGTAATTTCACTTTATAAAAGTAAGTTATAACTTAAAGTGTTTTGCCTAGGAGATGGGCGCCCATGGAGATGAGCGGGCATAAGGTGTTAAAACATAAAATAAAATTATATTTTAATCCCTCTTGGGCGTTGGAAAGAGAGGAGAATAAAAGAGAAAAAAGAAGCTCGTTTGCATATGCTTGGATATTGATTTTACTTTCATGTTTTGGATATTCCCGTGGTTTGATATTGGTTGTGTTGAGACGAAAACCTCTTCATAGTCCTCTTCTTTGTGTGTGAGAGACCACATCAGAAAGAGATTCTTGGAGGCTTCATCCAGAGGCTTCGGTTGTGCATTCGCCGTGTTGTGACCAAATCACACATCACCCCACCGGACTAGGGACCCCCTCTTCTTGAGCTCAGATGCTTTGCATTGACTTATGTTGTCTCATTTCCAAGCTGTCAGGGTCCTGAATGTTAATGATGCGGAGGATTTTCTTGTCAGGAAAGACTCATCATGAGTAAAGGTGTACTAAGTCATCATGTGAAGAATGCCTAGGAGATATCTCTTAATGACTGAAGTTTAGGCACCTTTTCGGCTGAAGAAGGCCATGAGCTTGGAGCGCTCAAAAGATGAAGTTGAAGCACCTTGAGGTAACATCCAGTTACTGACACATTTTGCGCCCTGATTGAGGAGTCCAGTGAAATGAGCCCTTGCCAGAAAAATATTGGGGCACCTTGAATGCTTTGATCAATCTTGCGCCTAATCCTGGAGTTGTAATGCGCCTTGGAGAGTTGCAAAGACCTAAGCTAGCGCCCAAAGTCAGAAGACTTAAAACCGTGAAAATTTGCAAATAGATCATCTCCAAATTGTGGTGCTTTGAAGTGACTTAGCGCCTTCATGTAAAGTTGGTAGAATGCGCCATTAGGAAGTTGATCCTTGAGACAGGATTGAGCACCTTGGAGTTGAGGTTGGTCCATTTCAGAGTAAATAAGCGCCTAGAAGCATAGGCCATCGTCAGGAAAGGTTTGGTTGAGTTGAATTTGCGCCTAAGAGTAGAAGCGCCTTACTAATGGAATGAGAGCACCCTGATGATTAAAGTCTCCAGAGATGAATGCCTTAACCAATCTAGCGCCTTCAAGAGGATGGCATTTAAGGAGTATTCTTGGCATGTTGAAGCGACTTGGGCGCCTTGATGAGGAAAGGTTTTGAGGAAGTTGCGCCTTCAAGTCAAAGTGCGCCTTGCTTGGAAAATGATCTCCATTCCTAGCGCCTTGATACCCATCTTTGGTGGCTTATCTCCGTTTTAGCGCCTTGGAGTAGGTCCTCCAGTGAGCACCCTGTGCAATATGTGTTGGACCGCCTAGGTGATTTGGAGTTATTAGTTGATAGAGATTTTGTGCCTTGAGTTTTCACCATGTAACTAAGGAAGTAGGCTTTGGTTTCCACCATTCTTACCGCCTTGATGGGAGAGGTCTTGATGAGGAAAGGTTTTGAGGAAATAAATGAATGCCTTGAGTGCTTTAGACATGTTTTAGTGCCTTCCCTTGAGATATAGTGCCTTAGAAGGAACAAGTGATTTTGCCTTGAAGTCTATGTGTGCCTTAACCAAGAATGATGATTGAAGTCACCATCTCATGTATGTGCGCCTAGGTCTTTAAGAAGGAGTGAATGAGCGCCTTTGGAGTCAGAATTGGCCTTTAGAAGTCAGATTGCGCCTAGTGAGGATAAGTGGAATTGGGCGCCCTGTGGTGAGGTGAGTAAGGTTGAACGCCCAAAGGAAGGAGATTGATGATTGAAGCCTCCATTTTTAAGTGCCTTAGGGAGTTTGAAGGTGAGTCAATAGAGCTCTTTGAGGTGGCAGAGAGCATGAATAGCGCCTAAGGGGATTTGAAGTCCATTTTGGCGCCCTGAGTCTCTTTTGATACTTTGAAGAAGGATAATGAAGTATAAAGTTTAAATGCTTAGTGAGTCTAGAAGAGTCTAGCGCCTTGAATGGTTGAGTTAAAAGTTGAAGCGCCTTGAGCAAAGTTGGAGCGCCCAAGCTAAGTTTGTGCGCCTTGAGGTAAAAGAGATAAGTTCTGGGGCCTAGGGGAAAGACATGTGTTAGCGCCCTATTCCAGGAGTAGATCTGCGCCTTGAATGGAAGGAGGTCCTTGAGCGCCTTGATGAAGTCAAGAGTTAGGATCAATGCGCCTAGGAAGTTATAGAAGGTTTGAGTGTTTATGAACAAGCTTAAGGACCTTGGATGATATTAGGTTAATTTTGAGCACCTTAAGTCATGAGGAAGAGTTGCATTGGACAACTTTGTGCGCCTTGAATAGGTGAGTCCCCGGGAGTGATTTTGGGCGCCTACTATCTAGCGCCTTTAGGAGAAATGCACCTAGGATCATGCCCTGAGTAGTATTGGCGCCTTGGAGAATTTGCAGGCCTACAAGAATGAAATGTTGGAAACTTGAAGTTAGAATGATTGCCTTGAGGTTGAAGTAAAACCTTCCATGAACGCCTAGAAATAAGACATATTCTCAGTCAAATGCGCCTTTGCTAGAAGTATAAGTCACCTTGAATAGTAATGAGTTTTAGCACCTTGGTGTGATGATGGGCGCTTTGGAGTGTATTTTCATGTTAGAGTCTTGAGGTAAAAGAGAAGTTATGCGCCTTGGAGGCTAAGTCGTAGGAGAAATCACTCAGGCTTTGAAGTTGTGAGCTCATAGCACTATGAAATGAAAGATTTAGCGCCTTTAGTAAGTAAAACCCCAAAGGGTGGCGCCTTTGATAGACAGCTTGCAAAGAGTGTTTTGAGCGCCTAGTCTTGAGGTAGAGGTTTTGGCGCCTTGATGGCCATGTGAGAAATGACTTGAGCACCTTCACTAGGGCTCTTTGAAGTGGCAAAGAGCAGGAGTAGCGCCTAAGCAAAGGTAAGTGGCTCATGCACCTTGAATGCCTTGTGTCAATCAAAATCAAACTTCAAACCTCTTTTTGCGCCCTTGAAGTATAAGAGGTTCTAGCACCTTGAGTCTAAGACTTCTAAATGTGCCTAGGTCAAAGTGCGCCTTTGGAGTAAGATAAGCCAGTGTGCGCCTAAGAGTTTTTAGCGCCCTCAATCAAATTGCATCTTATGCGCCTTGGAGAGTTTAAGGTGAAAGTTTGAGTTGAAAGTTTTAAAGAGAAGTGGGCTCCACTGTGAAGTGAAGTTATGCTAGCAAGTTCAAGATGTGATATGCGCCTTAAGGTGAAGTCAAGTTATAACAAATGACTTCTGGCGCCTAGATCCCGTTGAAGAGAATGAACTATCAAGTTGCATCCTTAAGAGAAGGAGCGTTGGTGAGGTTAAAGAGTCGTCGAGACCAAGTACCCAAGTAGTCTTCAAATTGTAGGAGGAAACATCAATGACATCATATCAAGTGGACTCCATACAAGCTTCAAGTTAGGTTCTTCCAACCTTAGAAGATCATCGTGCAAGATCACTTCATCAACTTCTACATCAAGCAAAGACACTTCATCTATGCAACTTCAAGTCTAAGAGAGTCATCAATAAAGCATCATCAGTTACTCTACTTCAAGTCTTCATCATCTACTCCCATTCAAGAATGAGGTCATCATCATATCAATTTACCTGCAAGATCATGTTAGGCACAATTCATATAGGTGACTTTCTCATTTGGCGCCCATCCATGCTTAGACTTCCTCATTTGGCGCCCAAAGATGTTGTTTTAAATTTTAAATTTGCCAATAATAAGGTTAGGCCGACTTCACTTACCTAGCCGTCCATATTAAATGAGGGGTAAGTTGCCTATTTAAAGAGAGCGCTCTCCTTTCACTTCATTCTATCATAAAGGGGCAGCGAATTGTCATAAAGGAGCAGCAAATTTGTACCAAGAGCAGCGATTTTGTTGAATGGATCAGCTAGTTTAGTAAAGGGAGAGTGAAGTGTTTCAAGAACATACCAATTTGAAGAAAGAGCAGAATTTTCAGAGCAGACCTGCTTTTAGAAGACTGCTCCTACATTTTTATTCCTGATTTTTTGACATTTGTTAACTGATTTGCATCATTTAATCCGGAAAATTACATTTTCTAAGGCAGAAAATTGAACACGAGGTATGTATGATCACTTCTACTTTATAAATTACCTTGTATTTGTTTAATTTTGCAAATTTATATTCAGAAATCAGATAATGCTTCAATGAAAAATGACTTAGAATATGTTGCTCTTCATTCATAAAACCTCTTTGTACTTGAAAATTGATTAGGACATGATAACATGATAATAGTGATGTAGAAGACTCATAAAATCCATTATTTCAATCTACTTATTCGAGTCCAGTCTTGCAGATAGATGGGAATGATGGCCAAGGAGAGGCAAGTCCTTATCAAGATGGATGCCAAGTCCAACATACCGGAGTCCAAGCTAGAAACGCAGTGGAAGGATGTCGGCGACACCAACATGGGACACGTTAACCTGGAGGAGGTGAAAGACTTCTTGCTTGCGATCACCAGAAACGAAGATATCAAAGCCATCGTAAAGAGCGGGATTGTACAAGCAGCTTGCTTTCCACCTGCCTTGCCAAGCGCCGAGCTAGTGTTAGAGTGTGTTCAGCACTATGACAAAGAGAAAAGACAGATTATAGCCAAGGATGGAACTGTTCTCGCCTACCTGCAGAGGGAAGCTATTCAAGAGACCTTCAATATCCCGAAAGCAAAAAGAGTCTTCATATGCCCTACAACTGCTCAGATGACGTTCGAAGGCAACTCAAAGGTCTACATGCAAGAAATCAGGAAGAAGTGGATGAATGATTCCTCGATGAAAATATACAACTCAGAAGACCCCAAGTATCATAAGGCTGACTTCAAGCAAGAGATAAGTTACTTAATCATGTTTTTGAATCGAGTAACAGGTAGGCCACAGTCATCTACTTTCGAAGGATGGATGTATACTTATTTTGATCATATGTTTACAAAGAACAAGATGATTGACTGGGCTGGCCTTATAAGCCACTGTCTGGATGAACAGTTTGAAAACTTTGATGAAACGAAGTCTTTCTTCATGTCTTCATACCTTGTGTATATCTTGGCAAGAAATGTAGTCTATAAAGGGCTAACAGCTAAAGGGCAAGTAGGTACAAAGCCGGGACAGATTCTCTCGCATCAGTGTTATCCTCAGCTCCACCTGAAAAACATCAATCACTACAAGAGGTTCAATGATGCCTTCACCATGTTTATAGTGAGGAGGTTAAGAGGTGAACTGCATCGGAGACTAACAAGTGCTGCCAGGAACTTCATCAAGCAGTATGGAAGGTATTACATCCAGCATGATAAGTTCACTTATATCAGGATTCAAGGATTTACATCATTCCCATATAGACTGCCTAGATATCCTTCAAATGGGATGGTGTTGCTAGAGGTTTCCAGACAACTGTTAGAATTTCATAAAATGCAGAAAGCAAGGAAGAAGGCAGGAGTTCAGTTTCCTCTTCAACTGGGTAGATACTATTCTTGTCCATCATTACAGGCAGCTGAGCATTCAGAAGTTGAGCTTCAGGCTTATCATCTGCATCCACATGATTCGAGGAGAGAAAACTTTGATCCACATGGGCCTATCAAGCAGTCTTACTCTTCTTACAAGCATAAAGAACAACTGGAGGATCACTGGGCTAATGCTATAGATGATGATGACATCAGGATGCAAAAGTGTTCAAGATTGAAATGGGACCTGATAAGAGCTACAAAGGTATTGAGAATTCTTGATCAGTTAGAAGGTGATAGAGCTCTTCTTGGTGATGAATATGATAAAATCCGCAATTTGCCTTATGAAGTCAACTGGGCAGATAGAGAAAAGGTTGATGATGAAGGATTGATAAGGCTTGTTATTGCTATCACTGAAGAGCAAATAGACAAACAAGTACAAGCTTTGCTTGATGAAGGTAAGAAACTCACCTATACTAAGATGGAAGAAGTGGATCAACAAGAACAACATAAAGCACCTAGTAAAGATTCACGAAGTAGAGGAAGTGAGAAAGATTCAGGACAGGGAAAGAAAAGAAAACAGCTTGAGATTGTTTAAGGAGAATCCAGTAGAAAGAAGAAAAGGATAAGTATTGAAACTGCTTCTTCTAGACAGCCAGGTGACATCACACTGAATCCAGACATAGTAGTACCTGCTGAGAATGTAGTTCCAGACGCTCCAATGGAAGAGGTGCCTTCTAGCCCACATGATACTGAGATCATCGATGAAGCAGATACGGAAGATAAGGATGAGGCTGAAGAGGAATCATTGCTTGCACAAGGAAGAAATATACAACATCAGCAAGATCTTTCATCATTGCCAGAATGGTTACAGGAAAGAATCAGAGAGAATTGTGAACTTGAGAACTGTCCTCCCCTTCCAGTTGATGAGTTACTCTTAGATATGTCGAAGGAGAAACCGAAGAAGAAGGCAAATATCCTTTCCAAGATCATTAAAGATGAAACAGGTGTAAGGAAGGTACATGTAGCAGTTCCTAGGCTTGAAAAGAATATAGAGGACGTAACACCTAATGATTATGACATCAATACAATCAATCTGGGTCCTTTGACTGGAATGCAAGTTGAAGAAGAGCTTCAGGATTCAATTGATAATGCTCGAGCTATCATAAGATAAAAGACAGAAGGCAGAATCAAGGCTGAGCAAAGATGTCGTGGCTTAGAGCAGTACATTCAACATTTAGTGCATCCTATTCATCAGCAGGAAAGAGTAACTACACCTCCATCTCTCCTTCCTCCTGAAACAGTTGAACATCTAGAAGAGTTAAAGTCTTCATCTCACAGAATGAAGGATTGGATGAAAAGATCAAAGGAGACTACATTCAGACATCTGAAAGATATTATGCAAGTAAATGATAAGATTACTAGGCTTAAGGAGAGGGTACTTGCACTTATGACATCTTGTGTTGAATTCAAAGACCTCAAGGATCAATACCTGTCACACTTGAAAAGTCTGATGGAAACATCAGTTGATGAGTTGTTACATGCTGAAGTGATTGAAGAAAGTAGAACATACAACTTTTCTTCCTGGTATTATAGCCTTCGCATCAAAGGACAGTTGTTGGATAAGATAGAAATAGATATGTCAAGAATTAGAAGTATGCTTCAAAGGATTCAGGATGGAATACATGCCTCTTTAATGAAGATCTGTAATCCATTTGGGGGAATGACTCTTGAGAATCTGAAAGAACAAGTTCAAGTTTTCTATTTTCAGGAAAATGATGTTACAGATGAGAGACTTGATAGTATATTTTCACTTGCTGTCCACCTTGGCGACAACAAAGCAAGAATAACCGATTGGGAAAGGACACTTGGCCTTTATTCAATTGATGTACTTGAAGCTGAAGGAACCATTCAGTATGCGCCAAGTGTACCTGTGGAGGAAGTCAAGCAAGTAGTGTCCAAGTTCATTGAATGCCAAGCTTCTAGTGATGGATATTCACATGGGGATTCTTCATAAGATAATGATATATCATTCTTATCTTCTTGCGAGGCGTGCCTTTGTTCTTTTCTTCATAGCCTCCCTCATTTAATATAGATAACCTCCTTCATTTAATAAAGTTGGCCTCTTTCATTTAATAAAGAGGAATCTGTTACAACTACTTGTGATGTGGCTTGATCTGGTCCGCTGGCTTCGCCGATCGATCTTGACCCTTCATTCATTTTGAGGTCTATAAAAGGGCTCTTGTTGCTCTCATTTGTACGGTTGAAATTTCTGAAATTGTTGCAAGAGCTCTCTGAGATAATAAAAGATTCATTGCTTTGGTGATTCTATTTGCGTTTCTGAGTGTTGCATGGTTTAGATTTTCAAGCGAATATTAAGTTATAAGTTTTCTTTAAGTTCATGTTAGTTAAAGGAAGGTTTCTTTATTGCTTTGTGGTGAAATCTATAAGTTCATACCATTTGTAGTTTGTGGCTTGCAAATTGCAGTGCATGGTTAGTCTGAACGAAATTGGACATCAATTTGATCTTTATGTTTGTTGAAATTTTCATGAGCATAAGTGATTTAAACATCTTGTATACCCTAGAAGATTGCACCTATCTTGTGTAGTTGTCCATCTTGGCGAAGCAGGATCTGGTTTGATTTCACCTTGAGCAGTAATCATCCTTGCATCTAGGATTAGATTAGTGTTTCTAAACTTTACATCTTTTGCCCCTTTTTTTTTAATCCATTGAGTTAGAATTGGAACTAAGAACATCAATTGCTAAATCGTACGCCATCATCTGTAGTACTTAGACTCTCCAGTATTCGCTTCCGTAATCATTGAAACAACAGCTTATTTGAACAATTGCGTAAGTCCCTTTGTGTTTAACAGCAAAATTATACTCAGTCACTGAGTTGTCTCTTACCAAAATCATCAGAAAGGAACCTTGGAGTCATCTTGTTTGATCACCTAGTTCAGCATTCAAGAGGCTTTGCTCAAGAGGGAGTCAGATACTTTGTATTTCACTCTAATTGTTGACTTGTCCAAAAACAAACATCAACACGCCGGAGTCATTTTGAGGAAGATTCGAGCTTGAAATGAATATATTTGGAGTTTTTGACTGCAACTAAGAACAGAAATAAAGAGTACAGTTTTAAGTAATTTTGATTGGATAAATTGCTGATACAACCTCACCAAGGCAGGCTGTACTATTGTACCTGTTGGTCGTACCATGCTAGCTGGCCGTACTGCATATTATAGGAGGTTTGTGGAGGCCTGAGACAGTTTTCTTCATCAAATGCTGGTCGTCCACCCTTGATAATCATCTGTAGGCTATTACAGCATAAAAAGGAGGAATTTGCAATTGTTTTGGACTGGTATATTGCTGCAGCTGGGCTGTACATGCGTTAGGAGGACTTGGGGTTTGCTGATATTGGTTTTACTTCCCTTTGGTGACATCTATCCATTGTATCTTAGGCGTTTGGGACTGATTCTACTGCTGCAACCCTGTATTGGCACAGAACTTCCTTTGTACACATTTCCTGGTGATTTCCTATGATATTGTAAGCTGGTGCATTTTCAGCAATAAAGCAAAGTTGAAGATTTCCATATGGGTATGTCTCTGTAATTAATTTTAGCACATTATATGATCTGGGTCTTTGTCCATTTATGCAAATACATTGTATATTTTCTGGGTTTTCAATATATGCTTTATATTTCATATTATCAATGCAAAATCAAAACATGCAATGAAACCCTAAACCCAAACGGTCAGAAAACAAAAAAAAACTTGGCACAAAAAGAACATATCCGAGGGTGTATGTTACAATGGTATCAGAGCAGTGTATCTTGCCATCCTGTGTGGTTAGATCAAACATGCAGAGGGATTTGTGAGACATGCTTCTTATACCGTCTTTGACTCACCATTACAATTTGAGAAGAAACAGGTCACAGCCAGAAATACAAGTTCCGCAGATAGAACAAGAAGCAGTACATGTGATAGATCTTTTTTAAGGTGAAGTTGAGGTCCCGGCTGAAAATATGGGTGACAGGGAGATTGAGGAACCTAGCATGCGAGAGATTCTGAACTCGTTGGCTAGGGGACAGCTAGCTATAGAGAGGACATTGCAGGAATCACAGGCTCAATTGACTCATGTCCTTCCCCAGTTGATACCTCGCGATGATAGAAACAACAAGGACAACAATAACGGGAGAAACAAAAACAATTTTGGGGACAGGAACAGGATGTACAATGAAGGTGACAGGCACATGGGTGACAGACACATAGGTGATAGACACAACGGGGATAGGAATAATGGAAATAGAAACAATGGTGATAGGCACAGGGATAGAGATGATGAGGGAGAAGCATCGGTCACTCACAAGAGAGCTTCTCAGTTGACAGCAAGTGATAGGCCTGGCATACCCACATTTGCACCCAGGAACAATGTTCCTGAGCAGGAGGCTACATAGCTTGAGTTCCAGGATGAGATTCTGAGAGATTGGTGGGCATCTAGTGAGGAGTTTAGAGCTGAGATGACATTTGGGGAGTACTCAGACCTCAGGATGAAACACAGGTCCCGCAGGGGAAATAGACAGAATCAGGAACTCCAGAATAAGGTTAGTAAGATGACTTTACCATATTTTGATGGGTTTGGTAAAACAACTACTAGAGCATGAGTTCAAAAGTTGGATAGTTATTTGCAGATTAGCCCTATGCCAGAAACAGATGCTATAACTTACGCAGCTTTACACTTAGAGGGCAACGCACATAAGTGGTGGAGCAATGGTAAGGTTACATTGGGACACGATCAGATTACTTCATATGTAGAGTTTACTGCTAGACTGATCGACAGATTTGATAAGGATCCTGAACTGCAGTTTAAGGAGTTGGCACAACTTAGACAGGTTGGATCAGTGGACTCATACATTTCAGAGTTTCAGGACCTATCTGTTATGGTCCCAAATATCTCAAACCGCAGGGTGATCATATTGTTTATAGATGAACTATTAGATCCCTTACGTGGTTGGGTTAAGGGATTAGACCCGTTGACACTTCAGGAGACCATGAAAAAGGCCCGGGATATGGAGTCCTCTGTATGGAGGAATAAATTTCAAACCAAGAGTTTTTACAGGAAGGATAAAGAGAAAGATAGAAAACCATTCCAGAAGGACACTAGCTAGCAGAAAGAGAACAAACAGGCTAAATGATGATTAGCTGAATGAGTATAGGAGGAAAAAACTTTGCTTCCATTGTAAGGAACCATGGGACCCCACACACAGATGTGCCAATAAGGCGAAAGCAAAGTTAATTGAATATTATTCAGTAGAGGAGTCACAGTTGGAGGCATCAGATCAGTCTTCAGATAGAGAGGACAGTGGAGATGAGAATGCCTCATAGCACAGTCGTGATAGTGATGGGAGACTGGCACAACTTTCTAGTTTCTAAAAAGTTGGGTCGTTCAGAGTAAGAGGAGTCCTTGGAGGTCAGCGCATCATCACCCTGATAGATACTGGAGCTACACACAATTTTATTGATGAGGGGTTGGTGGCTAGACGTGGACTGAAGGTGGAAGAGTTTGAAGGCTTCAAGGTAATGGTAGCTGATAGCTTCAAACTCACTTGCACCAGAAAGATTTATGGGCTGACTATATAGATGGGAACTACGAGCTTAAGGATGATTTTTATGTAGTGGGCATTGGAGACACAGATGTAGTTTTGGGGATGCATTGGATGATGCAACTTGGAGAGTTCACTATGAACCTGAATAGGATGGAAATGAAGTTCGAATCCAATGGGAAGAAAATAGTTCTCAGGGGATTATCAGATGGTGGACCACTAGTTGTCTCTCTTAAGAGGATGGAGAGAATACTGCGACATAACCAGGTTGAGTGGGCAGTAGAATGTCTTATCATGCCAGAGTCTCCACAGTAGCCGAAGAGTGCTTATCATCCAGATATACAAAAGCTATTGACCAAGCACAGTAAGGTGTTTGGTAGTATACCTCCAGGAGTACCACCAGATAGAGGTATAAAGCACGTCATCGAGCTCGAGGATGGGACTAAGCCCATTATAATCACACCCTATCGACATCCTAAAAGGCTCAAGGATGAGATAGAGAAAACAATTAAGGAGTTGTTAGAGATGGGACACATCCGACCCAGCAAGAGTCCCTTTGCTTCTGCAGTTGTATTGGTCAAAAAGAAAGATGGGACTATTAGGATGTGTATTGATTACAGAGCCTTAAACAAAAAGACAATAAAGAACAGGTATCCTATTCCTAGGATTGATGAGTTGATAGATGAGTTGCATGGTGCTTGTTATTTTTCGAAGATTGATTTGAGGTCAGGATACCATCAAATTTGAATGAGGGAGGACATAGAGAAAACAGCCTTCAGATGTCACTACGGCCACTTCGAGTTCTTGGTGATGCCGTTTGGATTAACTAATGCCCCTGCTACCTTCCAGAGTTGCATGAATCAGATTTTCAAACAGCAGCTTAGGAAGTTTGTGTTAATTTTCTTTGATGATATATTGGTTTTCAGCAGGAGTTGGGATGAGCACATGAAACATTTGGAGGAGGTACTGAGCATTTTGGAGAGTGAGTCCCTCTATGCCAAAGAGTCCAAATGTGACTTTGGCATGACTGAGCTTCTTTATCTGGGTCACATCATTAGTGCCGATGGTGTTAGAGTGGATCCAGAGAAGATTAAGGCAATAGTTGATTGGCCACCACCAACAAACCTCACACAGCTTAAGGGCTTCTTCGGGTTATGTGGTTTCTACAGGAGGTTTGTGAAGGGCTTCTCACAGACAGCTGCACCGTTGACAGACTTAACTAAGAAGGGAGCCTTTGTGTGGACCAATTCAGCTCAACAGTGCTTTGATCACTTCAAGCACTTGATGTCTACCTGCCTTGTATTGATGATCCCCGATTTCTCTAAGCCATTTGAGCTAGAGTGTGATGCTTCAGGAGAGGGGATAGGGGCAGTGTTAATGCAAGAGAAACACCCTATTGCATTTGAGAGTAGGAAGCTGAGGAGTGTAGAGAAGAGTTACTCAATATATGACCGAGAAATGTTGGCCATCATGCATGCATTGGCCAAGTTCAAGCCATATCTGGTTGGAGGGAAGTTCATAATTAAAACAGATCACAACAGCATCAAGTACTTCATGAACCAGAAAGACTTGAACGACAAACAACAAAAGTGGGTAAGTAGACTCTAGGCTTATGACCTTGACATTGCGTATGTCAAGGGTAAAAGAAATATAGTTGAAGATGCTTTATCAAGGAGACCCCACTTATGTTCATTTGGAGAGATATCTACAGATTGGAAAGAGATGATTACAGCAAAGTACGCTAAGGACTCTTGAGCAACAAGAGTAATTGAGGGCACTATCAAGGATGACAGGTATTCTATGGTGAGTGATTTGATTATGTACAAAGACATAATATTTTTGGTGTCTAATTCTCAGTTCAAGTATAAGATTATAAGGACTTTCCATGATATACCAATGGCTGGCCACCACGGATTCTTCAAAACTTACAGGCAGATTCGAGAGAGATTTACATGGAAAGGACTTAAGGCGGAAGTCCTTAAGTATGTTCGTGAATGTCCTATTTGCCAACAAAACAAGCATGAGCATACTTATCCTTCAGGTTTGTTACAGCCATTGCCTATTCCCAATCAAAAGTGGGAATATATGTCCATGGACTTCATCACAGGGTTGCCGAAGGTTCAGGGGAAGGACTGCATCTATGTGGTAGTCGATAGACTTACCAAATTTGCACACTTCTTCGCCATATCAGCAACTTATACAGTTGTTCAGGTGGCTAATTTATTTTTCAAGAAGATATTCAGACTTCACGGGATACCCAGAGGAATAGTAAGTGACAAGGACAACAAATTCCTGAGTTTATTTTGGCGGGAGTTATTCAGATTGTGTGGTACTGAATTAACTCCCAATACTAGTTACCACCCACAGACTGATGGTCAAACAGAAATAGTTAATAAATGGGTGGAAGGGTATCTTCGTAATTATGTATCGGGGCAGCAGAAAGCTTAGATCAAATGGTTGCACCTGGGGGAGTACTGCTATAACACAACATGTCATATGTCAATCAGGATGACTCCATTCAGGGCACTGTATGGTTATGATGCCCCATGCTTCACAGATCTCTTACTTGGTGACAGTCGAGTGCCGAAGGCAAAAGATCTATTGCAGGAGAGCCATGATATAGTAAAAGAGCTCAAGGAGAGCATGTAGCAGGCACAAAATCAGTAGAAGCTCTATGTTGATCAGCACTGAGTGGAGAGGAGTTTTGAGGTTGGAGACATGGTGTATTTGAGGCTCCAACCCTACAGGCAGTCCACTCTAAAAAAAAAGTGGAGCAAAGAAATTAAAACCCAAGTTCTATGGTCCGTTTAGAGTTGCCAAAAGAGTGGGAGAAGTGGCCTATGAGCTTGAGTTGCCAGCCGACAGTCGAGTGCATAATGTATTCCATGTTTCCAGACTTAAGAAAGCACTTGGTCACAATGTGATTCCTTCAGCCGAGCTTCCACCGTTGAATGAGGGGAAGCTGATTTTGGTTACAGAGGCTATCCTGGATACACAGGAGAGGAATCTGAGGAGACTGATCATCAAGGAGTACCTGATGAAGTGGAAGAACCTACCAGTTGAAGATACAACATGGGAGAGCGAGCAGATACTTCAGCATCCTGAGCTGAGATTGCTTGAGGACAAGCAATCTTGGGGAGGGCGGACTGTAATGTCCCCCATTTAGCCCAGTTGATCAGTGGATGGAGATTAGCCTATTATCAGACTCTCGTAGGCTAATGGTGGTGTTTAGGGGGTCAACTTGGAGGCTTACTATTTTTAGTAAGTTGGGACAGAGGATCTTTCTATTTATAGCAGGGCAGAGGCAAATGGTCATTGCATGAGATTATGGTTTAAAACACCCAGAGCATTATTCGATTAAATATAAGTTAAATTAAAGATTTAACTTATATTATTTTATAAGGGTTAAAAGTGACTTTAAGTTATAATGTAATTTCACTTTATAAAAGTAAGTTATAACTAGAAGTGTTTTGCCTAGGAGATGGGCGCCCATGGAGATGAGGGGGCATAAGGTGTTAAAACATAAAATAAAATTATATTTTAATCCCTCTTGGGCATTGGAGAAGAGAGGAGAATAAAAGTGAAAAAATAAGCTCATTTGCATATGCTTGGTTATTGATTTTACTCTCATGTTTTGGATATTCCCGTGCATTGGCTTTGGAGCTTGGCTCTAGGGTTTGATATTGGCTGTGTTGAGACGAAAACCTCTTCATAGTCCTCTTCTTCGTGTTTGAGAGACCACATCATGAAGAGATTCTTGGAGGCTTCATCCAGAGGTTTCAGTTGTGCATTCGCCGGAGTAATTTTGAGGAAAATTCGGGCTTGAAATGAATATATTTGGAGTTTTTGACTGCAGCTAAGAACAGAAATAAGGAGTACAGTTTTAAGTAATTTTGATTGGATTTATTGCTGATACAACCTCACCAAGGCAGGCCGTACTACTGTACCTGCTGGCCGTACTGCATATTATAGGAGTTTTGTGGAGGTCTGAGACAGTTTTCTTCATCAAATGCTGGTCGTCCACCCTTGATAATCATCTGCAGGCTATTACAGCATAAAAAGGAGGAATTTGCAATTGTTTTGGACTGGTATATTGTTGCAGCTGGGCCGTACATGCCTTAAAAGGACTTGGGGTTTGCTGATATTGGTTTTACTTCCCTTTGGTGACATCTATCCATTGTATCTTAGGCGTTTGGGACTAATTCTACTGCTGCAACCCTATATTGACACAGAACTTCCTTTGTACGCATTTCCTGGTGATTTCCTATGCTATTGTAAGCTGGTGCAATTTCGGCAATAAAGCAATGTTGAAGATTTCCATATGGGTATGTCTCTGTAATTAGTTTTAGCACATTATATGATCTGGGTCTTTGTCCGTTTATGCAAATACATTGTATATTTTCTAGGTTTTCAATATATGCTTTATATTTCATATTATCAATGCAAAATCAAAACATGCAAAAACATGCAATGAAACCCTAAACCCAAACAATCAGAAAACAAAAAAAAAACTTGGCACAGAAAGAACATATCCGAGGGTGTATGTTACAAATGTAGTTAAGTGAGTGAATGCAAAAAGGAAGGAAGAAAACATTTTTAATGCTAAAGAAGAAATTGAGAGCATTTAGAATCCAAGATTGGAGATTGTAAAATACTCCAAGACGAAGCAATATTGATAGAAAATCTGAATGATGAAGAGGACTTGAAGAAAGACTGGAAAGATAAATCCAGTGATGTTGTAAAGAAAGTAAATTCGAATCTTAAGTAAGACGTTGATTATTGAACAAGTTGTAGAAGTGTAGAATAATCAGTGAAGATGATAAGACAGTGTGGAGACATCTATGACAGATAAGATCATTAGAAGAGAAAAATGATCTATGTTATTGAAGAGAGAGTATGTGAGACATTAAGGATAAATAAGTTAGCAAGTGTATTTAGAATTGAAGGAAATGTAGTTGATGAAGGATGCAATCAAGAATCCGAATTTGATTTCGGTAATTGAATCCACACCGTTTGTGTTGTTATAGATCTGCCCCTAAAAGTGTTGCCAATGTACTATTTGCAATATCATCTTCTTCATACTTCCCTTTCTCTTTCTGAAGCTCGTTGAACTCTTTGGCTTAATTGCATTAACTAACTTTGATCCCCAAGTTGGCAAGATCAAAGCTCCAATACCACTTGTAATGTCCCTTTTTGGATTATTCCTGATTTCTATGCCTGTAACAAGACTAGTTACTCAAATTGAACGTTAGAGACATTAAAGATTACTAAATCATGATAATATTCAATACAATTCAACATATCACAATTAGTATTCAAATCAATATATTCAACAATGTAGATTAATACATCATAGCATAAACAATATTCAATTCAATACATCATAACATAATCCTTCAAGCTAATCACATAGTGAATTCTTTAGGAACTCTTGCAAGTAGCAATATTGAAAGGGGTCAGTCCACCTAACAATATTGCCGAGAGCATGAAAGGGGTCAGCCTACCTAACAACTCCTAGTCCACCTTGAACACTGGTCTTCCTCCTTGATCAAGCCCCACGAGTATGAAAGGGGTCAATCCACCTAACAACTCTGGTTGACCCAAGAGCGTGATATTGTCAAGAGCATGAAAGGGGTCAGTCCACCTAACAGCTCCTAATGCACCTCTTGGCCAAACTTGATAAGAGCATGAGAAGGGTCAGTCCACCGCTCATCTCTCGTGAACTTGGAAGGGCCATCCTTCCTACTTGCAAACATCTCCCTGAATTCATCAATATTTATAACAGCAGATTGGAATCCATCAAGAGGTACACTGTATCAACCATCTAACAAATTCCTAAGCAATCCCTTTTGAATTCAGGGAGATGTTTGCAAGTAGGAAGGATGGCCCTTCCAAGTTCACGAGAGATGAGCAGTGGACTGACCCTTCTCATGCTCTTATCAAGTTAGGCCAAGAGGTGCATTAGGAGCTGTTAGGTGGACTGGCCCCTTTCATGCTCTCGACAATATCATGCTCTTGGTCCGACCAGAGTTGTTAGGTGGACTAACCCCTTTCATACTCGTGGGGCTTGATCAAGGAGGACGACCAGCCTCCAAGGTGAACTGGGAGCTATTAGGTGGACTAACCCCTTTCATGCTCTCGGCAATATTGTTAGGTGGACTAACCCCATTCAATATTGCCACTTGCAAGAGTTCCTAAGGAATTCACTATGTGATTGGCTTGAGGAATGGTGTTATGATGGATTGAACTAAATATTGATTATGCTATGATGATTTGATCTCATTATTTATGTTATGAAGTATTGATCTCATTATTAATTATGCTATGATAGATGAATTTAATATGAATGATGCTATGAACTGAATATTATCTTAATTTATTGATCTTTAATATTTCTAATGTCCTTTTCTAGTAGTTATTATTGTATGCAGGTAAAGAAATCAAGAATATCCTAAAAAGTGACATTACACCCTACGGATGGAGGGCATGAGGGGAGTCATGAGATAACAAAACTGGAGCTTTTGATGGAGAGATTTTCAATTTCTCAGGATAAAATCAGGAAAAAACCAAGAAAATATTAGGAACCCAAAAAATGCTAGAAAAAAAATTTTAAAAAAATTAAAAAAAAATTAAAGGAGCAATAACTAATGTTTTTTATAATTAAAGCCCTCCAAATTGCTTAGAGAGTGAGAGTGAAAGTAAAGGAGAGTGTACACCATGAACATTGAACTATGAATTCTTCCATTATTAAATTAAAAAAATACAATTTATAGTACTAAATAGATTTTTAAAAACCTACAATACAATGTGATATATCAGGTGATTGTTAAGAGGAATTAGGGACACTATGAGGTGTTGCATAGAGTATATATAGATGGACTCTTGCAACAAATTGGACAAGAGTTCGAAGAATTTCCATTGTGCTCTAAATCACTCACTATAAATTTATCTTAACCAATAGTATCAAGTTATTAACATTAGGGCACAACATAATAATAGGTCTCATTCTAAAATAGTATATAAAGAAATTAAAATTGTAAATTTAAAGAAGAATGTTAAATTTAAAATGTAAATAATTTATACAATTCAACAAAAAAAAAATGTTAATTATTCAAATTACTTAAATTTTAATTATTCTAATTATAGAAAAAAATTATTTAGATTATTTGTATTAGATTTTATCATCGTGCATTATTGTGTCTCTACGATTCTGACCTCATACCTTGTGTGACCTGCCCATTAACTTTAATTTCCTTTTTTGTGCATCCCTACCTTTTTCCTTTTTTTTTATTTTCAATACATGTAGCATTCTGACCAGTAGTTGATTTTTTTTTTCTACAATAGAATTAGCACATTTATTATGGCCAGAGCTTATAGATCACAAAGATGATAATTCCATCAAAAAAAAATGTCACATCATATGAAAAAATCTTAACGCAAATCAGATTTAACATGATGAACAGCAACTCTTATGTGAAGATATGCTTGCAATTATTTTCATAAAGAGAGGAATTTAAAATTGAACCTAACAATCAAAGTCCACTTAGGGCAATCACAGCCATAGTAGCTGAAAACTATCTATTAAATGGACAAGACCAGATGAGCTTCTCTACCAAGTTTTTTTTGGCTGTAAAGATGGGAAGCTCACAAGTTTATTTAGAGTCCTGAACATCCATGGGAGGTCAGTCGGTTTAATTTTATTTTTATTATTGTGATAGTAAAGACTATTAACATGGAGTAACTTGCAGCTGAAGATAGTCTGTTCAAGAGTAAATCAGAATGGAATCCTCAAATGTATGCTGAAAACCACACCCAAACAACCCTAAAAACAGAGATTTTTGGCAGGAAAAAACAGAGCTGAATGGTGAAAAATTGCCGAGGGTTTTATACATTTATACATTTTTTCCCACTTGAAATGGGCTTTTTTTTTAATTGATAGTTTTCATTAGACTGGAAATGCGCTAAAAAATAGTTTGTTTGTTTTTTTTTAGCACTTTGCAATTAGCTAAAATATTTCCATTTGTTTTTATACTATTGTATTCTCTTTCAGAACCAAGATGAGATACCTGCATGACCATGATCAGAATGAATATGACATTATAGAGCAAATGGACAGTAAAAGAGGAGGGGAAAGAGTTGACAGGACTCAAACTGAAGGGAGTAATTTATTTTTTAATTACCCTTCCAAGATGTAGGCCCAATATGTCGAGGGCCATTCAACAAGAGAACTCTTTGCAGTCATTTGAAATAACTTTTGACACGAACAAGGTGCATAATTCAAGGAGGGTTCAGCATTAGGAATGTAACATTTAGAACCTTGAATAGAACATCATCCTTACAAGAGTTAAACCTATATATCTGATAGAGGGGTTGGACTTCATAATAAGTTCACACTTGAGGCGAGGGCCAAATAATTAGATTGTATGATGGGGAGATCTCCACACCCTCTGTTAGTGGCCTTTCTTCTACGACTTCTAGGCATGTTTCTATCACTCCTGCAGTTCCAACTCCTACATGGGAAAAGAAATGCCACTGGTTCAGATTCAAACCTGGTTACATATTTTTTTAACATGTAGGCACGAGAAAGGCAGACAATGTCACTGGCAAATTCTTCTTTAACAATTGTATTCCATTTCATGTTGCTCAATCTCTTTATTTCACATAGATTGTCAAGGCATGCAAAGCAAGTCCATCTTAGCACAACCAAATTGAGAACTACCATCTTGGAAAAAAAATTATTTAAAAGTTAATTTGTTGATGTTGAAGATGAATGTCACATAGGTGACACATGGGCGCTCTATCAACATGGATGGGTTAATAGACATTAGACAATGCCCACTCATTAATGCTATAGTTGTATTTAAGGAAGGCTTCCTATAAGATAAGCCAATCCTAGGAAGAGAAAGTTGTCACTCCAAAAAAGTTTTAAGCCTTTCGGTAATAAGTTGGCATTCCTAAGAAAGATATCGTTAGAAATAGTCAAAATAAACAATAAATAGCTAATTATAGAATCTTGATCAACAGTTAAATAATATCATGTGTACGTTGTAGTAATGCAGGAGATGATAAGCAGTGAATCTGAGTCCAAAGTAAGAAAAGAGATAAGGCCGAATATCAATCACCTGCACAGCTGCATTGATGTCTGAACTCCTGAGTTTTGCATCACATATGGCTGTTACTGCTTCACTCACAAATTTGCTCAAGTTCACTGATCTAAGATCTTCCAAAAGTCCTTCTCGCTGCTCTTCATTTATCTGTTTTAGTTTTTTTATGACTGCTGTATTACGCTTGATGCTAGAATCAAGCGTCCTTAGAAATCCTGAATCTGCAATATATAACAAGAATATTTCTTTGAGACAACTGAGAAATAATAATAATGCCCTTGATAGAATCTACTATCAACCATAAATAGCTTCAGCAATAAATCAAAGCAGGCACGCATTCTTTCTAGATGAAAGAGTGCACAGTTAACTAAAATTTATCACCTTCATAAATATACATCACATTGACAGCCAGCAGTTTTTAAAATTGAAAACAAGAAGAAAAATATATAAAATAAGCAGCACAATGCTACAAGAATCAGGAAATTTCATTTCCTGAATCCGTTCAGAAAACAATCTCCTGCTTGAGATGATTTCTGAAATCATCAAAATCGTTCCAAAATAATTATTTTTCAGACCCTGATGATTCACTGAGATATATGTCCTACTATAAGCAATCTGATCTTATATCATCAGGCAAATATCAATCATAATAGTTTTTCTAAATTATAATTTCAGTTTTCATTTCAAATATCTCTACCTCCTGTACCTGACTCAAAAAATGCCATAGATTGTTTATAAATCTGTCTCAAAAACACTGAAATAGTCTTTGAAAGGCAGGGCAAGGTGGTCTACACGCTCCCTACAGTATATCAGGCCTTAGAATTAATATAATTAGCCTGCCTATAGGGGATCGATTCCTTCACCCTAAGAGACCTGCACCTGACTGTTATTCTGCAATAATCACACCCATATGACAAGCAAATGGTGACAATATGCTTAAAAAAGGAGGTTCACCTCAACATACATGTTTATACATAAAATTAATCCGAAAGACTTATCCAAATGGAGCCTGGGATGGCCTAGATCATTAATTATCCAATCATGCT
The DNA here is from genome assembly GCA_027924645.1 of Cunninghamia lanceolata. NCBI lineage: Eukaryota > Viridiplantae > Streptophyta > Pinopsida > Cupressales > Cupressaceae > Cunninghamia > Cunninghamia lanceolata. Next base: position 4,499,291 of record BSBN01000236.1, read on the forward strand.
CAAACACGGAAAATAACATCATGCTTAGCTGTCTTCTAACACCCTTCATATCACATATTTTCACATGTACAGGGATTCTGTACGGTTGTGGCATAATGTTATAATAAGCCATTCCATACGCCATTTGAGACAAATAACAGTTAAATGCCTGACTGCGATTTCTATAGTTGTCACATCACTCATTCCATGGAAAACGCACCACCAAGTCCTCTTTAATGAACAAATATTTTTTCTGAGCAGCCTCCTCTAGTGGCTCATTTGATCATTCAATCAATATTCTTTTCCTTTTCTATTTCTCATAACTCTTACTGGCATGTTGGATTTTTGCACCACCTCCTCAAAATCAACATAGCCGGGTATAAACTGATCAAATCTTGACAGTGCTTATTAAAATGCTAAAGCTTAGTGACAAATGGGATGAGCTTGAGTGGTAAATAATCAGGCCTTTCATGGTTAAGACCTGTGTTCAAATTCCCAGGAGACATGTTACATTTTAATTGTACAAATTCTTAGATGTGTAAATGTTGAATGTTCAACAAGTAAACTACTGCATCCAATTCTGGGTGTGGTGTACGCCAACGGACAAGGCCAAGCACAAGTCCTAGGTGAATTTGATGCAAAGAGATACCCTAGTCATGGCACCTAAGCCAAAGGACAACCACAAAAGAAATTTACAAGAAAAAAAATTAAAAAGACTAAAACTTACATGAAATACAATGCACAACATCCAACAAGTAGTCTATCATAATTTATAATCAACTTTATTCAATTCTTACAAAGCATAGGTGACAACTTTATAATCAGCCTTATTCAGTTCTTATAGATACATAGGCGATAACTTCATGATCTTTCTCATATTTTGGCTCTTGATTTTCTTTCCATATTTTACTTGCAATTCTTAGCCCATTCTATGCTCTATATAACATCTTGTATTTCTGCCCTATTGTAAATGTAGGCATTCTAAGATATATATTTCCAGACCCTCTAATGATTCAAACAATTAATTGACCAACTATTATCCCCCAAAGAATTGAAAAAGTGGCGCCCCAAATTGTTCAGAAACAACCTCCTGTGTGAGATAAATTCTTCAAGTAACAAAAGCATTCTATAGCCAATCATTTTCCATCAAATCACAAACCATCTAATCATTTTCATCCACTACCATTTTGGCTGCCATTTGTGATAACTCCACTTCCTTATAAACAGTGATAAATCTGTCTCACGAAAGATAAAACAGTCTTCCTAAGGTAGGGTAAGGTGGTCTAGATGGCCCAATTGAATTGCTGACCTCGGAATGCAGACTATTGAACTATATGGGGTCGATTTTTGTGCCGTAGGAGACCAGTTCTTGCAATGTTATTCTGCAATTATTGCACTTACATAATAAGTAAGTGGGGATGATGTGCTTATGTAAGCATGTTCCTTTATACATATATTTGTGCATTAAACTAATCCAATAAACCTATCCGAAGGTATCTTGTAAACATAAAATGGGTGTACATGTTCTTTTAACAGCATTTAGAGATGAAATCAGATTGCAGACACATACTGAACAGCTATGAAGGCACATAGAGAGTTTAAATGAACTGGAATAAAAAGTGATGATTAATTCAGAATTGTCCACATAAATACACTCCCAAGGGCCATCACCAATAACAACTTTTCGCTAAAGCCTCTTGTTGACACTTGGTGGTTGATAGTATTGATACCACTAACATAATTAGGATCTCCATCAACAACTTCATTAATGTCTTTGCATCAATGAGCTACGGTTACTGTAGTGCCCCTCATCTCGTCGTCTATCAGATTGGTGTTTGCTTAGACTTTATGATAGTGTCTTAGACTGTAGATGATGGATCTCTTGTTATCTTGTTACTTCATTATGAACCTGATTGTTATGATAGCAGATGTTGATGTAAGAATAGGTTATTTATGCTTTAGAATTTGATGAATAAACTAGATGTTATAGATGTTTGATGTTAATTGCGATATCGGATTGTAAGAGGATTGAATGTTTTATGTTGTTGATTAATATCAGATACCTTGTTCAACGTAGATAATCGTTTATTCATAAACGTGAATGGAACAGTGTTGCATTACTCGCTCTCGAGTACCCTACACCACTGCGATTTCCATTCACTATAGGACTGTATGTGGATATATATCTTGAATGCTTAACCGTGCGTTGTTGCAGGAATGCAGGTACTAGGCATCGACTCCACCTGATTACAGGTCTGAGCGTGCCTTTGCCAATGGATTAGTTGTTTGGAGTTAACGTGAGGTCCCATGTCAGTATGGTCAGGTTGTCAATTTATCCTTTTGGTTATTGTCTGTCGTTCGATCATGTCTTGCGGACAAGTAATCTTGCACCTTGGAGTCTAACTAGGTTAGAAAGTGTCTAAGTGTGTAAGGTGTCATTGTGCTTTTATTAGAATCATATTACGGAAAGTATAATGTTGATGATTAAATGTATTGATAAAAGATAATACTGAGTCGATAGTTGTTAATTATTGTTGTAAATAAATTATTATTTTATTAGTAGTATAGTTGTTAAATAAAGATTGTAAGAGGTTTTGTATTATTTAATATAATATTATTTGCAATAAATATTTAAATAAATTAAATAGTTGTAAGTTACTTTGTAATTAGTGATTTGCAACTAAATTAATAAAATAAATTAATATATAGTTGTACTATCATAGATTGTTGTAATATTATAACTTTATTAAATGCTTTATGCTTGGTCGGCTATAAAATAATTAAATGTTGCCGGATTGTGTGTTAGTATTTAAAAAAGGAATAACCTCTTGAGTGTAGGAAATTAAATGAAAGTCTTTCTCGAGGAGGGAGAAGCACGGGATCGCGTGCCGAGTTCCTTGGACGATGGAAGGGACTGTGTTATAAAAGAGAAGGCTTGTAGAGGCAAAGGGGACAGCATTGCAGGTAGGAGAGTAGGAAGAAGACAAGGAAGAAGCTTGGAACTGCAGCAGTTGAAATAAATTGTTGATTCGACATCGCAGCCAGGTTCCTCTAAATGTTTAATCTCTTTCCTCTGAATTTTTTTCTGAATCTGTACTTGTTGGTGATGATTGCTTCTTTTATTCCAAATAGATTTCTTTTGGTTGAATGACCTTCTTCCCAGTCCATCTTCTGGATCATTCTGTCGCTTTTGTGTTCATTCCTTGTCAAAGGACGATTTCATAGTGGATTGTTAGATCTTTTTCTTAAAGCCTTGCAGAAAGCTAATGCAATGACAGAGTTCTCCATTTAACAAGTTTCCATTTGCACATTTAATAGTGTATTCTTCTGCAATGATCGCCCTCGCTCAGCAGTTAACATGTACATTGAGCAACAGATTTATGTTACGCCTCAGATCTTCCCATTTTGGTGGTAGAAAAATGTTGTTTTAGTCGCACTATTGGATAATACTTTCTGTTTGCATTCTCTTAGGATTGTCTAAAGTCTTTTTTTCAAAACATTCGCTGTGTTTCACCTAATCCCATAAAATGACATTCTTTTAAATAAAAACACAAGCACAGTTTGTTGAAACAAAGGAGTGTTACTTTTTCATCAGTGTGGGAAGCTTCCTAACATTGCATGACAAAGAAGAAACGAATTACACAACATCTAATACCATTAAACGCAGACTTAAACCACATATATATGTGACTTTTCGATATGAACTCGTTAACTGTTCGTCTAATGAAAACGAGGTGACTGGGCAGTACCGAGTCAATGCAGATGACAAGATGGAAATAGTACCCATGCATTTCAATCAACACAAATCCTGCCACCAATGAAATGGAAAGCCCTAACATGGAATTGAATGCTCTGCATGAAGAAAATGATGAAGGGGACTGTTCACGTACTCCACTGGTGTAAACATTGATTTATGTTTTGCAGAAGCTGTTCTGGACCCTATAATTCGGGAAAGTACCTAGGAAATGGAGAGCGAATATACAGGAATGATAATAGGAATTTCCATAGGTGTGATCGTTGGAGTGTTGTTAGCTGTTTTCTCCCTGCTCTTTATTAGGTTTCGGAGGAAACATGCCCAAGTCCATCGTAGCAGTAGTGATCAACGAGGCGTGACCATTCCCATTCGTGTCAATGGTGTTGATTCAAGTATAATAATGTCAGATTCCACTGTTGGTCATGAGTCACCTCCAGCAGCTAGACACAGTGGTCTTTCCTTGTGGTGGGAAGGACACACCAAGAACATGGTAGCATCAGCTTCTGGGATTCTAAGATATCCATACAAGAGTTATTTGCTGGGATTATTTGGCATAGAAGACATGTCCACAAGTGTGAGTAATGTAGATTCCAGTGTGATTGACCTGAGCAGTGACGACGAGGATTCACTTCAGGAGAAAACTCCAACAGAAATACCTTTGCAATCCGTAGCTTTGTTAAATGTTTATCACGGGAACTTTCACAGGAGAGGGAGGACGCAGTATCATTGCTATTCGAGCTGTCTAAATCCCCATCTTTGTGTGAAAAGATTGGCTGTGTAAATGGAGCAATTCTCATATTAGTTGGAATGACAACCAGCAAATCTGAAAAGGTTGTGGCTGTTGAAAAGGCAGGGAAAACACTTGAAAATTTAGAACAATGTGACAAAAATGTTTGTCAAATGGCTGAAAATGGTCGCTTGCAACCCCTTATAACACGTCTTGTTGAAGTCTTGACGGATCCTGGTGGCATCCCTTCAAATTGGAGACCAATGATAGATGAAGAGGATGTAGAGGCGCACACGATGACCATGTCTGCAGCTCTACCACCTGGGTCAAATGTGGTGAATTATCCACAGCCACTGGTTAGTAGCACAGCCCAAGTTCCTGGTTTGCGTTATTGCAACAAGTGTGAAAATTACAAGCCACCTCGGTGCCATCATTGTCGTGTGTGAAGATGTGGAAATAATGCGGGAAATGGGAGTGGAGATGTACAGGTTCTCCATGGCTTGGTCTCGTATTTTTCCTAGGTCAGAAAAGGAATTACATCAAACCTGTTAGAGATATAATCAATTAATTTTAATCTTTGTTAGTCTGGTAAACTTGTCTATCTGCAGAGGGTAGTGGAAAGATTAATACTCTTGGAGTCAAATACTACAATAATCTGATCAATGAGCTTCTCAGCAAAGGCAGTCATCTTTCCATTTCCTCTTCCTTTCAAGCTGATAAAGAATTCCTTAATTCAGTGGTGGATCTCACAGCAGTGCCTGATTTAGATACAAAAGAGAAGCATGCATCTGATGCACTTCACTAAGAAGAAGTCACATTTTGGAGGCAGAAACAGAGTTTTCTTATTTATTTTCCATGCAGTGAGATTTATCGTTTCAATTCTAGTCTGCAGAAACCCGTCATTGTTAATCTAGTAGTTGTGCTTTCTTGTATGCATTTCATTTGATTGGCTTAGCTTAACCCTAAGGAATGTTATTATTACTATTATTATTATTATTATTATTATTATTATTATTTCAAAAGTATAGTTGATTGTTAAAAGTCAAATAAAATTGGGAATTTAAAATAATGTTGTCATTCTGTATTTGATTAGAAGGAAATCGTTCTGATTATATATTATGGTTGATATAATTTAATTTAGATTGACATTGGTTTTAATTTGGTTTCTTCATTTTGTTAAGATAATGGATTAGATATATGATTATTGTATTGGAAATTTGATTAAAGGTATTGGATAAATAGTTAGTGTGAATTGATATTGTTTGAAATGGTCAAAGTGTAAGTTGTCAAGGGTTCATTTCCAGAGGCTAAGGTTGTTGTGTTTCGGCTTCGTGTAATGTGTTGATAAGTGCCCTAAGTTATTGAAGTCATGTCGCCTTTTGTTATGTATAAGGAATTTGGTTGGTATTGTGAAAGAATGTAAATATTCTGAATGCATCGTGATGAGTAGAAAGGCTCTTCATGAATGTTGTGATTTATTTATTTATTTGTTTGGGATGTTGTGTTGGATTAGACAATGGGGAGACGTCGGTATTCATGAAAAAGTATTTTTCTTATGAGATACTTCATTGGAAGCCATGAAAAATGTATTAAGAGTATGTCCTTGTAATTGAGATGATATGCAAGAAGGTAAATGCCTTGCATTATTACATGTATATGTTCATATCAGAATAATGGTTATGCAAGATGGTTAATGCCTTGCATGGTTTATGTATCATCGTCGTCATGATGACGTTTGCTATGTTTGTTGAGTAGGGTCTTCTAGATGCAGGTAGGGGAGTGGCTTTCAATGTGGGGCTGGCGCCCAAAGTGGCAGTCAGGATAACCCGTTGGAAGTAGATTAATCAAGTGATAACCTAAATAATGAATTAGGGGGTTGGGTAGTTAAACACACTAAACAAGATAAGTGGATGCCTCACTCATGGCTCAAGTGCTTGTTTAGGCTTGAGATGAGATGAGATGAGAAGGCCTGGAATGGCAAGATCAACTACCTTGTCCTCATGAAAGGTATGTTGATTCCGCATGAGCGTTGTATGGGGGCCGGGAGTCGGGAGAGGCTACCAGGACAACCCTAGATAGGGGGCCGGGGCCTAGGAAGGCTTACCAGGACAACCCATGACAAGCCATGTGATGACACTCCTCCCTACTGCAGCCTAGCATTCCCTAGTTGTACTCTCCCCATTTGTCTTGTGTTGCCTCTAGAAGTTCAGATAAGTTGTGTTGTATTGTTATTACCATGTGTTGTATTGGCATTTGGTCGTCCTTTGTTCGTGTTAGTTCTGTCTACCTGACTGTTATTGTTTGGGACCTCATGTTAACTCCTAGCTCGGGGGGTGGACCTTAGGGTTCCACATGGTCGGGTGGAAGAGCTATTTTATCCATTGGTTATCCTTTGTCGAAGTTCATGTGCAGAAAAGGATGTATTCCAGTTTTCAGACAATTGTACGTGTACCAGTTGATGAAGATGTATGTGTATTATTTTGTACCAAATTTGTGTAACAGATCAATCATAATGTATGTGATTCTGATGTAGTCTGAAAATGGCAATGTAATGATGTATTTATATGAAAGCATTTCAGTGAATAAGTTATTTAATTGTGCTTTGGATTCAGATTAGTTACTGATGAATGTTAAATTATGTTAGTTGGTTTGTAAAGTAATGCAGCCTTGTATCCTTAGAGAATATGTCGTAGTTAGTTATGCTAACAGTATTTGCTATCTTAATCATTTTTTAAAAAAAAAAATGTCCCTGTTTCATGTAGCATAAATGCGTATTTCTTTGAGGGTACAAGGCGGGCGTTACAGTTACCTACCACAAGAGCTTTGAGCATACATTACATTAATTGATTTCTATAAATGGTCTCCATTTCCGAAATTTAACCAAACACACAAGCTATAAACCATAGCAGACAGACTCGTAAAGTCTCGGCAAGTATTCATTAGTTATATTCTAAGTTACCGATCCTAATACTGATTCGGATTCGGATTCGTGGATTTGGTCCAAAAAAAAAATTGCTGTGGGTTCGTTTTGGATTCGTTAATACAAAAACATATAAAAATCAGAAATATATACATATTTGCAGCAGTGATTAAGTTCAGAATACCACATAGCATCATGATCATTTAATTATAATAAACAAAACCTCCATAAAACATTGAAACAATAAAAATTAAAAATACTACAATGTCAATTAGTCAAACTCGAATGTCATGATATATATTAAAATTAAAAATAATAATGTCAAGTGTCAACAATCAACCATCACTGATTATGCATCAGTGTCATATGGGTCTTCAAAAAAAGCATCATCATCATCCATATTAGATGACATATGTAGTGGTATATTAGAAGAACCACAAATAATTGGGCTGTATCCGATATGTCTGGATATGTTGAGAAGGAGAGGATCACAACTTATTACTTAAGGTTGCTCTGTTGAGCATAGTGCAATCAAAGGTTGGTAAAGTGTACGTGAGACTAGATGAGAAGATTAAGCAGCTACAGAATATCATTGCTTGTAATCAGTATCTGTAACAATTTGTCTCTGAACTTCAACATTTGTTGGTTCCAGCATAGCATCTCCACAGACTGTGAGCAGGTATTAATATTCAGTAATGAGAGTGCCCCTTTTGCTGCCCCTATTCCTTTCTCTGTGACAGTCGCCATAACTAACACTCATTCCAGTTTTGAACACTTATCAAGAGCAATGTCCCTTAGTCTTAGAGTGAGATAAATGTAGGCAGACACCTATACATTTTGTGAAAAAGAAAGTAAGACATTATACTTTGTGGAAATGATCAAGTATGAAGTGATGCACATAGGCTTAATTCTATTTTGAACTGTGATTGGCAGAGTTGCTGGATACTTCCCCTCTTGTATCTCAATACATGTATCCACTAATTGGATATTAGATACAAATAGGATACTCTTGGATACGGCATGGATAGCGCATCCAAATGTATCCATAATACATATACAAGCCTATAATTGAGCTGTATCCGATATGTCTGGAGGCAAAAAAAACAAGTGTTGACAGTCAAAGAGCGCGGATTCGTCTAGATTCGGCCCGGGTTCTGCTTGGATTCAGCCCGGATTCGACCAGGTTCGCGTGGGACGAATCCGCGGGTGGAATGCGGGATCCCGGACGAACTGGATAGGGGATCGGATCAGGATCAGGATCCGAACCGAATCCAATCGGGATCCAGGGGTTGGGGTGAAGGATCCGGTAACATAGGTTATATTTAACATTTTGTTAACTTGCCTTCCAAGATGAAAATAGATTTGCCCAAGTTTCAGCAGCATCTAAGTTTATCTAGTAGACTACAATAGATCTTCTCGCAAGTTTCATGTTAATGTAAACTCTTATCATTTACAATATTTTGTAAATGCTCTGCACTACGTTTATTCTCCAATAAATTAATATTAGTCATTTCATTAAGTTTACCCACAACTACCACTATTTGATCATTACAATGGTTTGTAAAGACCAGCCTCACTGCAATGCTTTTTATCATCTAATGCTAGTAGTTGCGGCAACATTCCTATCAGAGGATTTCTTTCTTTTGAATTTATTCCGTGTAATCATAAGCATTTATATACTATATTATATATTGCTTCATAAATCTCCAATTAACATGATTTTTATCTATTCTACCCAGTTTACCTCTTCCCACATGAGTTGCCAAAGAATTTTGTAGTATCCCTCCTGTCTTCTAAGATATTTTTATGCAAGTGATGACTGATTTTTTTTTTATATTTATGCTATGTTGGGTATAACAATGTAGTACAGCAGAAAGAGCTATTGCAATGTATATATTTTTCACACTAACTGAATATTTCAAAGGAAATGCACTGCTGAAATTTCCAGATTTCTATATCTTCAAAAATACTCAGTATTTTGTCAAAATATTAAGAACCCAGTTGAGACGAATATCCTCTAATATCTAAATCACAAATACCCAGAAAATTGTATGGCCAAAATATGAAGCAATATCACATACCCATTTGCTGAAATGTGAAATACATGGCTGGAAACAGCAGAACAGCAGTGTGCAAATGAAATACAACTCCTTGAAGCACATGCAACTCAGATTTGTTACTTCAAATTAGCATATACTCCGAATACATAAGAAACACTCACAATGAAGACCAAATAATGCAACAAATATTTGAGCGACCTGATATTCTCCTCTTAAATGCTCTGTATAAACCCTTATTCTGATCTGCAATTGATTATTCTTCATTAATCTTCAAACCCTTGATGATATCTTTCACCTTTAAGCACAAATAGAACTCCAGAATGAAGCTCTCCTCAAGCAATGATTCAGTTGGTCTCTCACAGCCTCAAAATTGCAAAAACACTGAAGCGTTTTCGCTCTTCAATGGCTAATATACTGAAACCCTTGTCTTCTCGAGAAAACCACAAAAGCAAATTCAAATGATCATTCAATAATGAGTTTGATTTGCTTTTTGAAACCTTTTATATCCTCAAACTCCTTAATAACATTTAAATCCTTTTTCAAATCCACTTTTAGGGTTTTAATAAAACTTTATAATATAAACTCATAATGGCATGCTTTTCAATGAGGCATTAATTACTCACTAACTTAAAATGGCCCCACCCTTTATAAAGTTACATTATAACTTTATAATATACCTTTTATAATTAAATATCATTTAGGCCACTTTAAAAATTAATAACTCCTTAAATACTTATGATTTTCCAATTCCGTCTGAACAAGGAGATTCACCATGATACCCTCTGTAAATCCAACCGCCTTACCAAAAATAGCAGGGGTCCCTCTCTACAACCACAAATTTACTATAAATAGTAAATCCCTCGTTATTTGACCAAACCAATTGAGTAAGGGATCGATACTGCAATCAAGACTTGTCCAGGTGCCCTGCTATATATAGAAACACTGACTCCCCTGAAATGGTGACTTACTATAAATAGTAAGTGTGTATAACTGAGTCTAGGAACATCAAACGAAGGCCAAACCTGAACAATACCCTGCTTTGGAGAAGAATAGCGCCACCAAAAAGACCAAGTAACTGCCACACAGGACCCTCTAACCAAGAGTATTAGCCTACGAGGGTCAATAGGATAGGCTAATCCACCAAACTCTGATGCTCACGAAAATGGGGACATTACAAATTTTTCATGAAATTCCAATAAAAGTTTCAGTTATATCTAGAATAACTAATGCGCCAACATATATCTCTATATAGACATGCACAAACATATATACAAGTATAAAGGCACACACATGCCTATATATCCAGCTACACATACATTGGCATGCATGTGCCTAATTCCTTTTAGAAATGACGATAATTCCCCATAACCAGTTACCATTTAAAATATAATCTTAATGGTATAATTGATAATTACCAATTTTATCTAGGTTCTGCACCGGACATCAACCCCCTATTGCCTTTGTTTCTTATAATATTAGCAATGTCCCCAAGGCACCCCCTAAAAGAGGGGTACCTTGGTTTTGACTATGCAGGGAGTGTGCCCTAGCATCCCATGACAGCCAAGGGGCATTTTGACATCCCTCAACCATACCAAGGAGATCAGGGTGTACACCATGTCGTCCATTGAAAAAAACAGCCAAAAAAGCAAAAAGAAACATTCTATCCCTCCAACACAAAAAATCTTTTAGAACCCATGTCCATTGCTCTATTGCAATCACCAAAAGAGAAGAAGAACCAAAGAGAATAAGACAAAAAGAAGAAAATAGAAGAAGAGGAAGTGGACGGTCTTCTTGCAAATCTAGGTATGTCTGTTACTCATTGACTGATTTTCTTTTCCTTCGCAAAAAATGCCGAACTCAAAACTTGTGCTTTTTTTTTCTTCTTTTTGTTTTAAATTTCAAAGTTGGCTTTTTATTCAATCTGATTTTTCAACACATTGATCCATTGGAAAATGATTTTTCTTATCATCCATTGGTTCAATGTATTAATATTCAAAAAAAAAAAAATGTTTAAATTTGATGCTATGTTCCATGGAGTCTCAAGACGGGGGGATGGGTCACAAGGAATTTGGGGACGGCAGGGGGACGGCGGCAAGATGGCAGTGGGTGGGCAGCGGGATTGAGAGGCAATGCCCCTTGCGGGGGGGGTCCAATGGTAGTGCCCCCAATCCATTCCCTGTCACAAGACAAGGCGGGGTCAAGAGGCATAGCCCCCATACCAAATCCTAGATTAAGGCCTTCGAAACCACACAAACCTTCATGGTGCATGTCATTTTAACTAATTTATCACTATGTTTTCTATAACACCAAGTCCATACCATTTTTAACCAAATCTTCATTCTTCAGAAAACTAACAGTGAAGCTAAACAATCTAACCAGTCTAAATGATGAGGGCTACGTAGTTTTTCAGTGTTCCACGAAGGCTTGGCACTTTCTCTCCCTCTTGCTTTGCTCTCACTCTTCCTAATGCTCACACTCAACCGATGAAGACTTGGATAATGCTCTCTCTTGTTATTGCTCTCACTTTTCCTATCCTAATACTCTCGTTCTTGCAGCCTTTCGCACTTTTTTGTGACTGCTGGTAACTAGCACAAACATCAAAAAAATCCTTTTTTAAATGCTCTTTTGAGTTGAATGACGTGAGGAATGCCTGTGTTTCCAGTGTGATCCCTAAAACATAGGGACATCCCAAAAAGTTAAAACATCCCCTCTTTAAGGGAGACGTCCCCTGACAGGTGGTGGTGGCGATGAGATGGTGACGAGACGTTTCCCTAAAGTCCCTGCATCTCGAGGATGTTCCCATCCCGAAAGTGGCTGGATTTTCAAGTGGGGACGCATCCTCATGGAACACTGATTTTAAGTGATAGATTTTTTGCAATTGGGCTTCAAAAATATAGATGCGAAGTGTTCAATATGTTGTTTTAGTTTTGGCACTCACCATAAGTATTGTTTTCTAATATTTTTGCAAATAAACTTTTAAAAATGCACTTAAAATGGGTTGACATGTTGTTGTTTTTAAGAACATCTTGCTATTTTTTTGGTTTATATTTGCTGTTTTGTTTTTGTAGTGTCAACAAGAGTTTCCATGATAAGGATTACAAGGTGATGAAAGAAATAGGTAGTATAAATGAGTAGGATGGAGGAGACAGAGGAGAGACAATACAGATTGAAAGATCAGTTGCAAGTGTTATTGCTTAGAATTTGATTGCCCTTTTAAATTGCTGGCCCAAAGGACCAAGCAACCATTTTACCAAAAAAAAAACCTTTGCAATCGCACACACCAAGCAAATAATTTAGGGGGGAAACAGCTTTGTAAGTGCAATATTTTCTCTCTAATTGGCATGGAATCATTACCAAGGTCAATGTCTTCATATCGTTGGCAAAAGGGTTGGGGTTCATGAGGAGCTCGCACTTGATCAAAGGTCCAAATTTATCAAATTGTTTTAAGGAGATTTCTCCACTCCATCTACACTAATCCCCTCCTCTAGAAATTTCACAAAGGTTTCAAGTTCACTATTCCTACAGTTGCATCTTTTGAGGTGAGTGGAGTGGAGCCTAAGGGGAAATGTGAAATGTCCCGTACTTGTTAGGTGTGCCCATTCAGAACACTTAGTCTGGAAACAAACAAACACTTCAGGCACCAGGCTCAATGGGGTTTTCGTCCCAATTGGCCAAAAATTGCGAACAGCAGTTTTTAAGATACATTCATAATTCATAGATCGGTCATCGGATGCCTTCAAGACAAGAATTCATCGTTCCTTTATACCTGTTCATCTTGGGAGAGATAATGCAAGTCGGAGCTAGAGTTTAAATGCAAGAATTCACAGAGAACTTTGCCAAAAAAATCTAAGCAAACTTTTTGTTTGAAAACAATAAGAGCTATTATATTTGAAATAAGAAAAAAGCGAGTACAACAGCAGTTCCCAGAAAGAGATCAATGCTGCCAAACCGGCACATCCCAACCTTTACTGTACACGCTTGTGATTTCAATCTAATTATACTACAAGGGAGATTAACCATTCAATGTTCAATATCTATTCCAATATAAACGTACAAAGAAAATGAAAGCTTTTCTATTTGTGGGTATTAATCTATTTTTTCAAAAGGAATTGTAGTTTTCTCATACGCCTAGGAAGGATATAAAGGTGCATCTAACATTTTGGACTAGCAAAAGATATATGCTATGGATTTGATTGGATATCCAGAGTACAACACACTAAATTGCAGACACATATTGTGTTATAAAAGCAATGACGCACATTCAAAGGAATGAACACGGCAAACAATTGTGAGACTGCAATGCAAATAAAGCTTTATTATACTAAAAGAAATTTTCAAAATGCTAGAAATCTCTGTGAAAAGATGTGATGCTAAAGCATTTTGTCTTTTTTCAGGTGAAGCATCTTATTATATACGATCAAGTATATCAAGAAATCATCTCGTATGCATGGATGAGGAGAAATTAGACTGGTCAATATGGGCAAATGAAGTTTGCAGTTATACCAAAATTTGGGTCCAAATATTACTTTTTCCATTTCTAGGCCTTTCCAGAGCTATTTTAGGGTCAAACTTCCTTGAACAGTGTCAGCACCCTTTCATCATGTTTTAGTATTTTACACATTGTAAGCTTCCTGACACGTTTTGAATAGTCATTTCAAGCTACAGTCATACAGTTATGCCCCTGGCAAGGCGACCTACTAGTTTATTTAGTATCTTTCCAGTGTTTTGTTCCCTAATACCACCTAGATCAACACCTCTGAAGTACAAATATGAGACACCAAGAATGTTGGGAATCATTAACAAGAATGACTGCATAATAAAACAGGACTTCCAAACATGTGGCTTCAACATTCTCAAAAATTACAATCATCTCATCACAGCCAAAGGGAAGTAACAGTGACACTAGTAATTAGAACTAAGTCAAATAAAAGACATAATAAGAAAAGCAGAAAGCCGTTTTTTTTAACTTACAGAAAAAAGTGTTCTTCCCTTGTTGAGAAATCATAAAGAGATACCAAGTGACTGCCTTGAAGTGCTTACCTGGCCTTTCTGGAGTCAAATTAGCACGACGCAGTGCACACTTTGCTTCAACTAACCTTTTTAACTCCTCAAGATGAGCAGGGGATTCCTGTAATAAAATAATTAATAAATGAAGACATAAGAATGTTGCATAGTGTTTATGTTAATAATGCAATTCCAAGTAGCAATTAAGCTGATATACACAAATGCATTTTAAACAGTGTTTCCATTGCAACATTGGAAAAATTTTAAAATGGTTTTTGGTCTCAGGTTTTATTATCTAGGGAAGCATAAGTAGCTGCCACTATAGTCAGAAAGCAGCAATAATGAAATGCAAAGTAATATTTGCATGCCACATACCTTGGCATAATCATTTGGAATACAATAAACCCTACCACCTTGATTAGCATGGGTGGTTAATTAAAAAATATGCATTGCAACATGAAGGTCTAACAGATAAGTGTGACCCTTAATGAAAAGCAAAAAGAACATAGATTGAATTACAGAGTTCCTCTGGGATCCACTGAGTAGTTTGATTAGATTTGGATGTATCAGGTCTGAACACATCATCAAGGATTGTGAAATCTGGAAAGACAATTTTTTTCCATATACTTTATAAGCAGGCTAAGTACCAAATAAATATAAATGTGGAAAATAAGAGAAATATAAGAAAATTATAGAGCACATCAAAATATCATTAATATGTGGAAGGGCCCAACAAAAGCCTAAACTAAGCATAAGAGATTACCCATGCCAATTGAAAGGACTTTATATCTAGGCGGCTATGAAAAAGTGAAATGAGTTGTAAGAGTTAGACGCCTCAGCTTAAAAGCTTATAGGGATCCCCAAATTTAAAAAGTGACTGTTTAGGTGGGATTTTTCCTTTTTAGTTATGCCAAATCTCTGTGTTGAAGCTTATTTCACAATTTCCACATTTTCACATCACCTACTTTAAAATTTAAGGTTTCTAAAACCCTACGAGAGTAGTCCAAATAATGGCAACCTTTGGGGATTATAAGTGTACTATTTCAATTTAAATACTGCATGTAATTCAGAGGGGACGGCAGGGCAGGGTCGGACAACTTGGGAGAGGGGATAATTACAAATTACATTGGAGGAAATTGCTCACTGAGCAAAGAGCACACAAGGCATAAATATGTTGTTGTTATATAAAGAAATCTGAGGAGATACCATAACCAGAAATGAAGTTCATCATAAGTCATGTATAATGTCACAGGGTTCGCCGAATTTTGTCCTTTAAGTTCGAAATCCGGAAACTTATACAAATCGATAAAATTCGCTTCGAATTCGTCCCGGAAAAACGTGAAGGCATTTTTGTTAGGGCTTTTAACTGCGAGTCGGCATTAATCTGAACGCAAGTAGGAGAAAAAAACGCGAAGTCGTTTTTGTTTTGTTAAGGGATTTACCTGCGCGCAAGTCGGCATTAATCTGAACGGTGGTAATCTAAGAAGAACTACATATCTAGTCAGGGCCGATGGTGGTAATCGTTGGCGCAAGCTAAAATCGTTCAGGGTTCCAGACTGATGGTGTTAATCGTTGGTACGTTGAGGGCCGATCACTTGGCGCGTTACTTCAGAAGTTAGAAATTCCGATGGAGAAATCGGCCTTGGCGACTGCTTCATTTCATTGACCTTCGAATAGTTAAAATGTTAAAAAGAAACAAAGGTTAACCGTAGTTAGTTTTCTAGATTTTTTTTAATTAATTTATTTAATTTTTTTATTTATTTTGTTTTTTAATAAAATTTAATAGATTCGTTTTAAACATTAATAATAATAGACATTTTAATACATTTTAAATATTAAGTATTATTTTATTTATATTGAATTTTTATTTAAAAACTTAACATCTAATATTATTATAAATTTCATATTAATATAATGTTATTTAAACGAATTTAATTACGAATTTTTTTTCAAGTTGCTGAATTTAATTTAGATTTTGTCTTCGTTGAATTCAAACCTTGTGACATAGTATTCAAGTATTCCTTCACCACCTAATATATGTCTTAAGCTTATAAGAACATCTTTGTTCTCGCTTTCTTGTGACCATCTTTGGTGTTCCATTATAAATCTTTAACGAGAAATCACAATAATCAATACATGATTAAGCTCCAGTTTAGGAACATCGTGGCACCAAAAAACTAATCTCAGAAGATTATTATTGTGTATACCATTTCTAATTCGATTTACATTAATTAACGGTTTGTTCACAATGCATTAAATTGGTCGGGTTCTAACATTTTGGATCTCTCTACTAGACCCATCATCAAGTAAAGGGTCCCATTGCATGGTTTGATTAGGTTCCAATGTTTTGGATCTCTCTACTAGACCCAGGTCCTCAAGATGGGTCTAGTAGATAAAACCATAATCAGAAAGTGACATAATTCAAGTTAGGTATGATATTGGCATAAAAAATTTAACCGGTATGATTCCCCCTACACTTCTTTTAACAATCTCTTCCCAGTAAATGTATCACAATTGTCCACGTCCAAAGCATGCGTTCTATCACTAAATTTTGCAAAGCCAAGTGTTTACCTTACTAATTTAACATGCCCTACTAATTTACCAAGGGTTTTAAGACAATTTTGTGTAGAACACTAACCTAAGAATTATTCTAACTCAAAAAACAAAGAGCAATTCCTCACAGCTCAAAAAGCAAAGGAACCTTTAAAGATAAACACAACTATGCACTACTAACTGCCAAAAGATATTTTTAAAACATTGAAAATCTAAGTATTAATAATTGGGGATTTTGGAATTTACAAAACATTAAAAAAAGGTTATATGTCACTTGACCTTGAGATTAATGTGGTACATGGGCTTCTTCACTTCCTCCATGGCCAATGTGTCGGATAGAGGTTCAAAAGGCAAAGGAACCTTTAAAGATAAACACAAACTATGTGTTACTCATTGCCAAAAGATTTTTTAAAAACGTTGAAAATCTAAGTATTAATAATTAGGGATTTTGGAATTTACAAAATAATAAAAAAAGGGTAATATGTCACTTGACCTTGCGATTAATGTGGTACATGGGCTTCTTCTTTTCCTCCATGGCCAATGTGTCAGATAGAGGGTTTTCTGGACGAGAAAAAAGATATAAAGCTAACTTAGATGTTGGCTTTCAATTTGACTAAATCAGAGTCTATTAAAATCTTGGACTACTTTTTGTAGAATTCTATGTTAGTCCACAATGCCAACCTACACAACTTTAAGGAAATAAACTGCTATACATATAGTGTATGCGTTATATATATGAAAAAACTTGAAGTTTTTTTTAAATGAGTGTTTGCAATGAGTGCACTATGTTATATATATATATGAGACAAAACTTGAAATTTTTTCAATGGTCATGCCAATAGGTATTTGCAAAAGTGTTACAAGACTCACTAGGACTCGACGAGTCCTGAGGTGAGCAAGTCAAAACGAGTCTAGGGACTCATGACTTGGGTACGTGGCTAGTCTAGTCGGACTTGCCGAGTCTACCAGACTCTACTGAACCGACGATTATGCTAGGAAGACTTGACAAAGTCAATAAAAATTAGAGAAAAAAAAAGAATAAAAATAGAAAACAGTTAAATGTAAAAGCATGAAAGTCAAGTGTTTTTAAAAGGGTTTGGAGGACTTTTTGACGTAGAAGAAACCAAGCTCCTCTGCCTCAACGCAGAAAGAACAAGCTCCTCTGCCTCTAAACCCCACTCACACAGTTTACCCACAAACAGAAATTTATTGCTAATAGAATAAGATTGCAACAAACAAAAGAAAAATCTTTTTTATTCATTCATTCTCAAATACATTAAGACTTTCAAAACAATAAAATAGGGCCTTCCAGTTGGCCTCTCACCTCAAGCATTTGCATAATATCTTCTCCTTTCCACAAACTTCCCTTACATATACACAGTCCCAAGTCGCCAACCCTTATCTCAGACTGAGATTTCTCTTCCTCTCTTTGTTCCTTACCGACGATTGGCTCTCCCCCTAGCCATGCCCTTTTCTTTCTCTTTTCTTCGACTCCTCAATCCCTCTCCAAATCAATATTCTCTACTTTGTTCATGCCTTGGAGTCCCTTTTCACATTCCTCATTAATCTCTCTGCACACACACTATTTCCACAAAAATGCTTTCCTTGTCACGGCAGTACAATGTGTATTCCATTCGTCTCACATTACTAGGAAGAACAACCGCTTCCACTTCCGTCTTGAAACAAGCAATTATCAACGAGCTTAACCGTCTCCCACCAACGAAGTGAACTAACCTTCCCGCCACCAAAGTATCGAAGAGACATTCAAAAGTCACCGCTCCACTTTTTTGCTATCATCGTGTCAAGGGGACTCCAAAACCTCCCACCTTGAAATGACAAGGTTCTCACCGATGTAACCAAGTGGTCCCTTCCATTGTACACTCGGCATCCAAGATCAAGTATATCTCTCTATCAAGAGGATGACATAACAACTTCCATCGAAACAAGAGAGTATCACCGATGAAGCCTTAAACCACCACCGTGGTCCCCACCGCCTACTTGACATACCCAAATCGGACCATCGAGGAGACAAAAACTATGTCCCAACAAAAAGAACATGTCTCACCGAAGGCACCATTGTATTGACTAACACCATCGATTCTTCGAAGAGACTAAGGTCTAAGTCCTGCCAAAGTTACAAAGTCCCACCAATAAGAGTTCCTAACCTTCCACCGGCATGTCAAGGGGACAGGACTCAAAGTCCCGGTGATATCATAATGCCACCCCGATATAGTCTCATCAGAATATTGAGGGGACACTAAGAAGACACTTGCCAACATAAGGTTGTCCCATCGATGCCAATTCACCTTACCGCCAATGTAACACCAAACATACTTAGCCAATGGGATACCAAAGAGAGTGATAACTCTGTCCCACCAAAACAAGACTGTCACTCCAATGAAGGAGTTAACACCAATCCGTAGAGAGCTTATCAGATTGTTGAGGAGACTTGACACTCTGTCCTGCCGACATGAACCTATCAGCTCGATGCCTTCTAAGCCAACAAGTTTGAGAGCATAAGCATAAAACAATATTGTAATATATTCTCATTGAATGTCTATGCCATGTCTACTAACAAGAGAAGCTGACCAAAACTAAAACCAAACCAAAATGAAAATGAAATGTTTTTGCGGGATGCGAGATTGCCCATTCGCTCGAGATGCTCCAACATTAGACACCCCAGGTAGAAAGTTTGTGAGCATGGGCTCACAAAATTTGGAGTTGAGTAGTAAACTACCCTTTGAGACTGTAAACAATCTACAGTGAACTTCGTTAATCATGTGAGATGTAATCAATATTTCTTCCTTCTTCATTTCCAACATCTTGCTAGAATAAGTATCACTTCCTTCCAACACTCTTCATCATCTTTCTTTCCTTTCGTGGATATACACCCACCATGCTCCTGCCTCCTTTGTCTACAAATATTCATCTCTTTTGTGGGATCAATCCTACCTCTATCCTTCCACTTCCACCAAACAATCACCTCATTCCTCTTACCATTCATGGGTTTCACCCACCACATACTGACCACCTCCACCAAACATCACTAGTAGCATCCTCCGTGGTCTCCACATGCAAATATACATTTGCATACAAATCTGAAACTACATTCTTTCTTCTACATACCCATAGCTCATCACATGCATTAAAAATTTCCTTTTCACAAAATTTTGAAAAGCTAAAACATACCTCCGCATACCCTGCTACTACAATAACCTTTAACATCACATTTATTGTTGTCCCTTCACTTTCCTTCAAGTGTTCATGGTTGAACAACTTTCCAACCTTCTCTATGACATTCTTTTCTTTATGTTCCTCATCGAACACTGGATCCTTATTATTCATCACATATTCTGCATTATCTGCAACATCTTCAACTTCAACTGTTGTAACCAATTTATCTTCACCATCTACTGCAATCTTCTTATCCTTCATCTATATGCCTTCAAAGAGACATATTTCAGCTACTTCTTCATCTTTTCCTTCTCTATCCTCTAACACGAGGATCTGTCTTTGACATTCTTCTATAATCTCTTCAACCTCTTCTTGATCCTTTTGCACAAGGATCTCCTTATCTTCCATGCCTTCAATGTGACATGTTGCCACTACTTTCTCTTCTCCTCTTTCTTCGTCCTCTTGTATCAGGATATCTCCTTCACTCTCTACTGCTTCTTTAAATAGAATATATATCTTCCGCATCTCCTCTTCCAATAGGAGATTATCTTCTTCATCTTCCTCGTCAAATCTAGGACTCTTTAGGTCCATTTTCTGAACTTCATCTTCTAACATCTTCACGTCCTCCAAAGGACTCACTAGTGCTACTACTATAAACCTGGTAATCTCATTCCTTCACCACTTAATATATGTCTTAAGCTTATAAGAACATCTTTTTTCTCACTTTCTTGTGACCATCTTTAGTGTTCCATTATAAATCTTTAACAAGAAATCACAATAATCAATACTTGATTAAGCTCCAGTTTAGGAACATCATGGCACCAAAGAACCAATCTCATACTGTGTATACCATTTCTAATTTGATTTATGTTAATTAGTGGTTTGTTCACAATGCATTAAATTGGTTAGGTTCTAACATTTTGGATCTCTGTATTGGACCCATCATCAAGCAAAGGGTCACATTGCATGGTTTGATTAGGTTCCAATGATTTGGATCTCTCTACTAGACCTAGGTCCTCATGACGGGTCTAGTAGACAAAACCATAATAAAAAAGTGGCATAATTCAATTTAGGTATGATATTGGCATAAAAAAATTAACTGATGGGATACATCCACACACTTCTTTTAACAATCTGTTCCCCAATAAATGCATCATAATTGCTCACATCCAAGGCATGCGTTATTTCACTAAATTTTACAAAGCCCAGTGTTTACCTTACTAATTTAACATGACTTGCTAATTTACCAAGGGTTTTAAGACAACTTTTTGTAGAACACTGACCTAAGAATTATGCTAACTCAAAAAACAAAGAGCAATTCCTCACAGTTCAAAAAGTAAAGGAACCTTTAAAGATAAACACAAACTATGTGCTACTTACTACCAAAAGGTTTTTTTAAAACGTTGAAAATCTAAGTATTAATAATTGGGGATTTTGGAATTTACAAAACATTAAAAAAAGGGTTATATGTCACTTGACCTTGAGATTAATGTGCTACATGGGCTTCTTCACTTCCTCCATGGCCAATGTGTCAGATAGAGGTTCAAAAAGCAAGGAACCTTTAAAGATAAACACAAACTATGTGCTACTCATTGCCAAAAGATTTTTTTAAAACGTTGAAAATCTAAGTATTAATAATTAGGGATTTTGGAATTTACAAAATATTTTAATAAGGGTTATATGTCACTTGACCTTGCGATTAATGTGGTACATGGGCTTCTTCTCTTCCTCCATGGCCAATGTGTCAAATAGAGGGTTTTCTGGAGGAGAAAAAAGATACAAAGCTAACTTAGATGTAGGCTTTCAATTTGACTAAATCAAGATCTCTTAAAATCTTGGACTACTTTTTGTAGAATTCTATGTCGGTCCACAATGCCAACCTACACAACTTAAAAGAAATAGAGTGTTATACATATAGTGTATGTGATATATATATGACAAAACTTGAAGTTTTTTTTCAATGAGTGTTTGCAATGAGTGCACTATGTTATATATATATAACTAACAAAACTTGAAATTTTTTCAATGGTCATGCCAATAGGTATTTGCAATAGTGTTACAAGACTCACTAGGACTCGATGATTCCTGAGGTGAGTTGGTCAAAACGAGTCCAGGGACTCGTGACCTGGGTATAGGGCTAGTCTAGTCGGACTTGCCGAGTCTACCAGACTCTGTTGAACCAACGAGTATGCTAGGAAGACTTGACAAAGTCAATAAAAATTAGAGAAAACAAAAGAATAAAAATAGAAAATAGTTAAATGTAAAGGCATGAAAGTCAAGTGTTTTTTAAAGGGTTTGGAAGACTTTTCAAGGCTATTTAAAAGCAATAAAGTTATGAAAATTACATGTGTCATGAAGGTTTGTGTGGCCTCGAAGGCTTTAATTTGGTTTTGTTGGCACTGCCCCCAAACCCCCCCGTGTCACATCTCAAACCTTTGATTTATTTTGTAATTCAAACTATTGGATATTACGTGTGATTGTTTTATTGGTGGGTTAATTACATGTGTATAACAGGTAATTGTCATGGTTATTTTATGCATTCATAAAATAACCATGACAATTACCTGTTATTCTTTGAGATGACTTAAGGAATGAGAGCCTAAGATGTACATTATATATTCTTTTATAGTGCTAACACCTGGTTATGGCACGTGGATTTGTAAGATGAAATGACATTATTGTTGATATATAGAAGATCTAATTTTTTATTTGAGTTAATGTAAACAAGTGGATTATTTACTTCAGTAATTATTGTTATGGAATGTGTACTTTACATTTGGTATCCACTTACAATTACACTTTCCCGGAATCCTTCATGACATGAAGGATCCCCGACCCTGCACGAAACGCCTAGCAACCTGGAAACAACTAGTAGGAGGGAACACCCGATGCAACATGATGTCTAAATGCATATCTAACTAGAATGCAATATCTTGCAGTTAGGATGTGGCAAAGAAACATATTAATAAAGTTTTGCTAGATAATCTTTTCATCTATTTCAATGAAAATGGCTTGGCCCAAGCACTTATACAAATAACGGTCAAATCCTGAAAAGATGAAAAGCCTTCTCTGCATCCTAGCCCAAAAGTAACCCAATTACATATGTAGCAAGAAAATAATCTAACCCAAATATATCACAATATGTAGTATTTAAAAATACATTGATAAAGTTACTTTTCAACATGAATTTAAGTGATTGTAATCCTCTATCGAGCACTATAAATGATACAAATGTTTGACGAAGAGGTTCATAAAGGAATTTAGGTATACATATACACACACATATTTATAGACCTAATATATATATATGAATCTTTTCCTTTAAAAGATGTTGGGATAAGGTGCCATTAACCTTGTAAATCCCAACATTGTATTATTCCATGTATTATTTGTAATTTGTAATTACCTATAAGGAGATGTACAAGTTTCACCGACAGTGGTAAAAATTATTTACTGTCAACGATAATTACGGAGTTACTGCACCGGTAAGTTCCAGAGTTACTGACAGTAGTTACAGGATGTCATTTACTATGGTAATTGCTAATTGGACAAAGTGGGGTGCACATGTGGAGAAATCAACTATTTTTAGTGTTATGACACACGTCATAGATGTTGTAAGAAGGTGTAAGAGATTCTATGACAATTGTAAGTTATCATAAGAATCTATGATATTTATGACAGCATATGATGCGTCATGTTGTAAGTGGCTATTTTTGGCTCCTAGGCATTCAAGCTTGCATGGGCATCTTTTGCCAAGTGTAGGATGCATGCATGATAGCTTTTATGACCCCGTAAGAACCTATTTTTGTCTATGGACGCCCAAGGGTGTATTGTTGACTCTTGACAAGTGTTATGAGCTTGTAAGAAGTCATTGAATGCTGCAGGGGTGAAGATTCCAAGGTGGACACACATCTTGAGGTTGTGTAAATTCTATAAAGCCATGGCATAGTAGATGAGATGCATAATAGGTTTACAAGTACTTAGGGGCTATCGGAATGTTGTCGAATTCAAGACTGAAGGAGAGATTGGTGGTGTTGTTGTATTGTAAATCATTTTTAGATTAATACAAACATTGGGCCTCTTTCCTGTGCGGAGTTTTTTACCCAAAAGGGTTTTCTCCATGTTAAACATTCTGTTATGTGTTTAGATTTCTGATTTTGCATTTCTATGAAGCATAGTTTCTTTTCATGTTACAATCTCCATCAATAATACACACTGAAAAGATTGCAGAAATTTATTTGAATCAGATTTCCATTGAAGTAGTGTTGCTTTCATTTCTAACAAAGACATGTATCTAATTTAGTCATTATCCACATGCATGTGTAATATTTATTGAATACAACTTATGACATTGATTCCATATTTTAAGATAGGATATAAATAGACACTCCACATGGATTTGTTTATTGATTATAGAATTTAAAACACCAGAACTACCTCTTGTCATTATAGGTGAATATGCTCAATCAAACTTATTTACATTCATATAGATACATAAATATAGAATCTAACACAGACGTATCTTAAAAGTAAAAGCCTACACGCAACTAATAAAAGGCCAACCAGAAAAACACACAGGTCGTTGTCTAGATGACATAGGCCGACACATTTTGAATACAGAGGATGCTTTAATGAAAACAAAGTCTAAAAGATTAAAACAGAGGTGAGTAAACTATAATTGGAGATCATTTCCATACAAGAATCAGATTGATGAAGTAAAACAATGATAGGTTGCCCCAACATCAGAAGAAGAAGAATGATTTGGAACAACAAAGGTTGTAATATAAGGTTGTTTCAAAGTCAAAGATGCCAAACAAGTAAGGAAGGTGACTTACAAATAGCAACAGTCAAGGATGATTCTAATATGAGTTGAGGCCAACAGTATGTTAATACTGGCTTGATTAAAACAGAAACAGGTTGGCATACCTAAGCATGAGGTTTCTTTAAAGCAATAGAGATCGATTTCAAGGCACAAAGTCCATTCCCAAATATAAGGAGGTGGAATAGATATTAACAGAGACCAAAGAACTAATCACATAGGTCATTTTAATATTCAGGGTAGTTCAAATGGAAACCAACAAATAGACGTTTAAGAGAGAGACCAAATATCGCCAAATAAGGGCCAATGAAAATAGTCTCGGGCCGATAGATCTGTTAGAATGGTCAATTGTACACAGAAAAAGGCTGACAAGAAACAACTACATCAAACTATTGTATATCACAAATAGGCTGATGCATATCACATTATACTAAAGAAAAACACATTTTAAAAGGTTGATAAACAAGTTTATAAGGCTGAAAGAAAAGGAAAGGAGAGGTCAATAGCTAAATCAACAGAAATAAGAGAATACAAGGCCAATCTTAATAGTCGAGGCTATTTACATACAATACAGGCTACTCAAACAAAACAATAGAGGTCAATCTTGTGCATTTTTGGGTTGGGTAGAATGATACAAAGCCAAAATAGAGACATACAAAAGGTTGGTTCAAATGTTTATTCAAACCAATCTGAAAATAAGCACATGCCACTTTTATAAAAGGCCGAACAATTTTGATAGAGAAAGTCCAAAATAGTAAAGAAAAGGTCGGAATAACATTATTATTGGGCCTATTTTTATCCTTATACTGACAAAGATTTCTAAAATAAACTATATGTGCTCATAAGAAGAATACATGTAACCATTTTAAAAGAATATATTCCTGCTCTGCTTTGCTCAAAAGATGTGTTGCTACTCCTCACGCCTTCTTCCTCCTTGGCTCTGTGTGTTGTGTTTTCTTTCTTTCTTTTCTCTCCAATGCTTTTGTGTGTCCCCTTTTTATTCATTCTCCTTGTTTTTATATATTCACGCCTCTAAAAATGGTGTGACATCTTTAGAACTTAGAGTCTTCACTTTATGTTGACTCCACTTTTTAGTGTATGGGTGCATGGTGCTTCTATCTTATTTGCATGCTTCTAAGCTTTTAATTAATACATACTAATATATATATAGGTACACATATACCTAATATATATATACCTACTTGCAAAACTAAAAAATATATACATTTATTTTATTATACCACTATATCTATATACACACATATATTTATTTCTACATATTTAATTCACTATATGTGTGTATATATTTATATATATATATATATATATATATACTAATTCTATTTTTGAAAATTAGGTCAAATTTTAATCCCACAAGTAATACGAACACACCAAATGTACATGACAGCTATTTCGATTGAAGGAATATATACAAAAACAAGATTGTCTAATTAATTCATATTACCATCAATTATCACCAAAAACAAAGGTTAAGAACTCAGTCAAAACTACACAATCACACAACGTTGTGTAACAATCAATCAAGGATGTAAATCAATATGATGCAGTATGAACTACGTGTGTGTGTGTGTGCAAGCATTGGGGTTTCATCTTTCCAATTCCTTCCGGCGGCTAGGGCGCGTCTACATCAGCCATGTTCCTATCTTCGACATTTTTCCTGCACCCAAACGCACTCAATTTCTCATCAATAGGTTAGTCCCAATAATCATAGCCAAAGCAAAAACATATATCCATAGTCATAAACATTTCAATCCATCATAATAACTATGCTCAAATTTATGCATTCTTAACAATCATGACAATTTACCTGGTATGCATGTGTAATTTACCCAACAGTGAAACAATCAAAGTAATAACCAATAGTTCAAATTATAATTGAATAAAAAAGGTCGAAATCTGACATCCTTCCCCACTAGGAAGAAACATCGTCCCGATGTCTTATTACACAAAATTGAAATAATAATGTATCTCACTACTACTATCAATGTATGAATAAAATATCATCAAAACAAATAACAATATCTCAACTATGCAAAAATAAAAGAAACACTGCTAAATCCTCAAATGAGGAAAAGATTTGTCTATCTCCTCAGCATCTTCCCATGCGGCACTATCCATAGAATAGTGGTCCCACTAGACCTTATACTACACAATATCCCTATTACACAACTTAACGTTGCGCCTCTCCAAAATTTGAGTGGGCTCAACCAGCACCACTATTGGATCTTGTACCTATAAAGCATGCCAATCAAGTATATGTGAAGCATCAAGATGATAAGGCTTAAGTATTTAGACACATGAAAAACATTATGGATTCAGGCAAGAGCAGGCAATAGAGAAATTCTATAAGCAACATGATTAATCACTTCCAACACATCAAATGGTCCTACTAATCTAGGAGCGAGTTTGGATGATTTGCCAATGATATTAAAATCTTTTGAGGCTTCACCCTCAAGAAGACTTTTTCCCCTACTAAAAATTGTCTAAGTGTCCTATTCCTATTTGCATAACTCTTGTCAGTCTTAAGCTTGCTTCAACTTCTCTTTGATTAACCTCATCTGATCATCCATTTCCCTATGCATATCTCTAGTCCAATCACAATCATGTCTTCTACCTTGTCCCAATTGATGGGTGTTCGACACTTTCGCCCATAAAGAGCTTCAAAAGGTGCCATCCCCAAAGATGCATAGTATGAATTATTGTAAGCTAACTCCACCAATGGAAGATACTCCTCCCATTTATACTATTGATGCATACAATACATCCTAAGGAGGTCTTCAACTACTTGGTTAACTCTTTTTGTCTGACCATCCGTCTGTGGATGATACGCCGAATTGAAATTTAATTTAGTTCCCAATGGTGCATTCAACATTGTCCAAAACTTAGAAGTCATGCGAGTGTCTTGATTTGAAATGATTATCTTTGGCACTCCATGCAATCGAAAGATTTCTTAGACAAACTTCTTAGCTAATATCAACAAACCATCCTTAAGATTCCTTGGGATGAAATGCGCTACCTTAGTCAATTTGTCGACAACTACCAAGATGACATCATGTTGATTCTTGGATATTAACAACTCCTAAATGAACTCCATACTAATTACTTGCCACTTGTGTTTTGGTACACTATGCAGGTGTTAGTACTCATTTATGTTTAGGGTTTTAAGCTTGAGCATTTGCAGGTTTTTTCATTCAAACCCTAAAATTTCTGAGTCTTGGGGCCTTGCATTGTCTTTTCTATTTTGGTGGTGACCTTCTGTGGCGAGTTCCTGGTTACAAAGTTTCATCCTCATGCTTTAGTGTTCATAGGTTGACCGGCCTTCGTGCAATGTTTCACCAGTTTTTCCCATCGGGTTCAAGAAAAATGTTAGGTGTTTGCATATACAAGTGTAAATGTATGTTGGCGGGTTTGAAAATCTCAATCGGATTCCCTGAGAATATTCTGCAGTTGTATGCATTTCCTAATGCATATCAGGTTCAAAAGGATGCATGTACATTGGGGGAATCTTCCGCAAGATTCCAGGAATATGTTGTTGTTGTATATCGGGTTCGCTTGTATGTGTTTTGTTTTACATCCTAATATACATCGACTGCATGCATTTGAAAGATACAAGGAAAAATATACAAAGGTGGAATATTCCTTGAAGATTCCTTGTTTGTATGTGAGAAGGTTTGTATGTTTGACATACAAAGGTGCCAGTATACTTTTGCTACAGTGCAGCGGGGAGATGCATGTGGTGGGGCCCACGGACAAACAAAGGATGAATGTATGTCCGATATACAATCAAATGTGCAAGCAAAATATACAAGAGGAAGGGATACATGCTGGACTTCAAGGGTTTTTTGAACCCAATGGATAAGAGGCAGAGGTTTGTTGTATGTATATCGCATTTGTATAATGCGATATACAAGGAAACATACAATGAAGAAATATGCATTCCAGACCCGAAGGAGAATTCAGATGCACCGGATAAAAATTTGAGATCCGCCTTGTATGTATGAGGCATTTGTATATTCAATTATACATTAGGATATGCAAGCAAGAGGACATACAACCCGGACGCGATGGAGAAATAAAATGCAACAAATAATAACTTGAGGTCCGTGGGTTGTAGAAAGTGCTTTGTATATGCCGATATACAAGCCGATGTGCAATGAAAAGGATACAAGCCAGATTTCAAAACGTGGTACATTCTGTTGCATAATGATTTGAAGTCCACGACTTGTATATATATGTGTTGTATGTCGTGGATATACAAAAAGGGAGAGATACATGCCTGACCTAATTGAAAATTCCTATTTGTTCTATAATAGTTTGGGGTCCACTTTGTATCATGAACAGTTGTATGTATATGCATTTTGCATAGACAAGGGATTTTGAAAGGAAAAAAGCAAGCGATTGTATATGCATTTGAACATGCATATACAAGGGCGAAATGGCAAAATGAAGTGGAGAAAAGTCTGCAATAGGAACATGGAGTGCCTACGTGGCACGTAATCATTGGCTTTTGGCTTTTTTGCGATTTTTGGCGCTGATAATCTCAGCGATGGGATCAGGATCAATGGCCAGGTTTTAAACTTGTGAAGTTGGTCTTCCTTGCTTCCTCAGACATGTTTTGAGCGGGAAAACTCCGTGGGCGCTCTACTGCGAATTCCAAGTGAGGCCGCGGTAGGTTTGGGCATTGATGGTGAATTCACAACTGTATGGGCCGATGATTGAACGGCCAACTACCAAGTTTATGACAAAGATCTATGAGCGGTGGCTCTGATCCTGAGCCCACCTGCCCTTGCCTCTGTTTCCCTTGGTTGCCTTCAATATTTTGGGCGCTATTTTTTGTTGATCTGCCATGTAATAAATTTGTTGGATGTACAGTTTGGCTATATGAGGGGCAAACTGTGTCATTCAGTGTGGGTGGAAAACTGGACAAGTTTAGAACAAATTGAAAAAACTACTCAGGTCCGGCTTGTATCCTTTTCAATGCACATCGGCTTGTATATCGGCATATACAAGCGCCTTATACAACCCTCGGACCTCAAATTACCATTCGCTGTATTTGACTCCTCCTTCGCATCCGGGTTGTATATCTTTGTTTTGTATATCAGGTTGTATGCTACGTATACAAACCCAATATACATGCTGTGGACCCCAAACTTGTATGAAGCATCTTGGAATTCTATTCAGGTCCAGAATGTATCTTTTCACTTGTATGTTTTTAATGTATATCGGCACACATACAACTGCCATTTTATACAATTGGTGGGCCCGACCCATTTTCTCTCTCCTTTGCACATTTCATTGCACATCGCATATACAAATGCAATGTACAAGCCGAACTTCGCCACAATTAAAAAGCACATTTGAAGTATTTTGGAACCCGGCTTGTACATTTGTGA
The DNA here is from genome assembly GCA_027924645.1 of Cunninghamia lanceolata. NCBI lineage: Eukaryota > Viridiplantae > Streptophyta > Pinopsida > Cupressales > Cupressaceae > Cunninghamia > Cunninghamia lanceolata. The sequence continues at coordinate 4,529,695 of BSBN01000236.1, forward strand.
ATGCATATCTCCTTTGTATATCAACCATATACAAACTCACTTGTACATACCTACGGGCCCCCACCAATTGTATCTTTGCTGCTTTGTATACTTTCTTGCATGTGACCTTTGTATCTAATCATTGTATGTCTAAACATACAAACCAAATATACAAGCAGCCCAATATACAAATAGGGAATCTTCAATGTATATTCTGCCTTTGTACATTTTCCTTTTGAGCACGATATGCATTTGGAAATGCATACAACTGCAGAATATTCTCGAGAATATACGAAAGATTCCCCCTTGTATATGCAAACTCGATATGCATTAAAAATGCATATAATTCCCTTTTTCATGATTTTTTGGAAGCCAATTGAAATTTCACAAGCCCGCCAACATACATGACCATTTTGAACATACAAAACTTAGCATTTTCAAGAAGTACGATAGGAAAAGGCGGCGAATCAATGCGTGGGGGCAGGTCAACCTAGCCTAAGGCACCAAGGGCTTAAAGGGACAAGAACAGATACCTGCAACCTAATTTCAGAACCCTAAACATAGGTGATCACCACCAGTGGCTCCGACCGGGGACGTGCAGACACAAGACTGCAGCGAGAACCAAACTACTCTGGGGCAGACCAGACAAAACCCAAAACTCAAAACATGACCGACTATACAAGGCATATACAAAATATTCACATCTAGTTTACAATGTGCAGAAAAGTTACCCATTTATGAGAAGTAGGGTTTCAGGAACTGTCCATGCACAGGCAATTCCAGTAGTTCACCAGTTAGGGCCTGGAGAAAATAGGAATCTTCTCCATGAGTGTCGTTGATTTGGTACAAGCCTACCCATAAGGGTTAAAATTTACCGTGCTTGCCCTTATCCTTGTTCCTTGCATTCCACACAAGGACCAAATCACCTATTTGAAACTTTCTTTCTGTAGCCCTTTTATCAAACAAATATTTTACCTTTTGTTGTCTCTTGATATTTGTTTCCTGTGCCTCCCTTCTCACTTCATCCAGTGCAACCAGCTGATTTATTCTTCTAGTCATTGAGTTCAATCTCCTCCTCATTTTATTGTACGAATTTATAGACTAGTAGGAGGTTGTTCACAAGCAATTTAGCTGCTGTACCATACACTAGTTCAAATGGCGACCTTCCAGTTGCTTTCTTCACAATTATTCTGTCAGCCCATAAAGCCATTTTCATCTTTGAATCCCAAGCCCTTTTGTTTTTACCTACCATCCTTTTGACAATCTTCATGAGGCTTTTACTGCTTGACTCTGCTTGACCATTTCCATGTGGATGATACGGTGATGCATGTAACAAATTTATTCCATAACTGCTACAAAAATCAATAAATTCACCAGAACCGAAGCACATTGCATTATCTGTGACCAATTTGGCTGGAACTCCAAATCTAATAATAATATTTTCTAGAATAAAATCCATAACCACTTTGCTTGTAGCCTTTTTAGTTGGAATGGCTTCAATCCATTTAGTGAAGTAATCGGTAGCAACCAAAATCCAACTGTGTCCTCCACTTGATTTTTCTAATATTTCCCCTATACAATCAATTCCCCATTGCTGAAATGGAGCTTCTACAGTTATAGTGCTAAGGGGTAATGCACCTTCATATTTTAGCTTTCCTGAAAACCTCTGGCAAGGATCACATTTTCTTATCATTTTTTGTGCATTTGAGAAGAGAGTTTGCCACCAGTAGCCAGCTCTAAGAATTTTGTGGGCTGTTGTATAGGCAACATAGTGTCCACCACACACTCCATTGTGCATGTCACCTAGAATATCCTTTGCCTGATTCTCATTCACACACCTGAGCAGCACACCGTCGGGACTTTTCCAATACAACTCTCCTTGAACAATGATGTATTTAATAGCATGTAGCTTCAAGGTTCTCATCTGATTGTCACTGAGATGGGAAGGACAATTCAAATTCTGTAAATAATGTACTATGTCTTTATACCACTCAGATTCTGACATATTTATAACTTCATTATGCACTACATTCATTTGGCATGCCTCTAGATTTGACTGTGTCATTAGTCTTGCTAAACTTTGTCCTCTTACCAATTTTGTGATCTATATTTCAATGTTGAACTCCTGCAATATGTTTATCCATCTGCATCTCCTCCCAGTTACTTCCTGCTGAGTAAATATATCTTTGACTGTTGCATGAGGCACATATGCAATTATCCAAAAGCCTACCAAATATGGCCTGAAACTTTTGACTGCTCTAACCAGTGCATATGCTTGCTTCTCCATGATGTCATACTTCAACTCAACAGCCTGCAGTGACCTGCTAAAGAAAGCTATAGGTTGTTCAAAACCTTCTGCATTTTTCTGCAATAAACATGCAACAATAGTATGGAAAGAAGCAAATGAGAACAATTAAAATGGCTTAGAAAAATCAGGAAACTTTAGCACAGGAGCCATCTTAATAGCCTCTTTTATGTTCTGAAACAATTTAGTTGTTTCATCTTCCCATTTGACAATTGCACCTTTCTTCAACATCTTAGAGATGTCTTTTATAGTCTCTGCAAAGTTAGGCACAAATCTTCTAACAAAATTAATTTGTCCAAAGAAGGATTGGACACCTTTCACTAGTCTAAGGATCTAAATTTTGTCAATTGCAGCCACCCTTTCAGGATCAATTTTGACTCCATCCTTGGAAACAATATGTCCAAGCAATTTTCCTTCCACTACCCCAAAAGCACATTTCTTTCGGTTGAGTGAGATGCCATATTCTAATGCTCTAACAAAAATCTGTTCTAAGTGCATATAGTGCTCCTCCTCCTTTTTTGAATAAGCTGTCAAATCATCCTGATATATAGCCAGGATTGAGTCAATTAATCCTGCAAAAGCAACATCCATAGCCCTTTGAAATGTGGCACCTGCATTTGTCAGTCCAAATGGCATCCTTACATACACATAGGTTCCCCATGGAGTAGTGAAAGTAGTCTTGAATTGTTCTGATTCTTTTACTTTCACTTGATTGTACCCTGAAAATCCATCCATCATGGATAAAAGTTCACAGCTAGTAACCTTCTGCAACATGGCTTCCATGTTTGGCAATGGATAATTGTCTTTCAAAGAAGACACATTTAGATTTCTAAAATCTACACAAAGTTTTATGTCACCATTCTTTTTTTCTGACTGGGACAAGGTTAGACACCAAAGTTGAGTGTCTAATAGGCATGATTATTCCAGCCTCCCTAAGCTTCATAAGTTATTCTTGCATTTTTGGAGCTAAGGTTGGGTTGATAGGTCTTTGTTTTTGTCTAAATGGTTTAGCTCTAGGCTTCAAAGGGATTTCATGCTAAAATAAATCCTCTCTATAAGCTTTCAGGTCCTCATACGACCAGGCAAAGACATGCTTATACTTTCTCAGTGATGCAATCAGCATAGTTTTGATATGTAGCTTGACTTGCTTGCCAATGTAAACTCTCTTGGGGGCATGAGATGTCCCCAAGTTATCTCCTCCAGATCATTCTTGTTTGTTGGAGATGCCTTTGTAACAAATTGGTCTCTATTGTCAAAAGCTCGCTCTAAAGCAACTAGCCCTCTAGGGATTTTATTTGTCCTAAGTTGAATTACCTCCTTCCCTAAGAGAGTTTCTTTTCCATCTACAACCTCTACAATGTTCTGAAAATCTATTTCCTGGTTCTCATACTCATCAATGCAATGTAGAAATCTCAGTAAATCCTTGTCATCATCAAACACTTGCCAGCTGCATACATTATCTGGCACTGCAGGTCTAAGTTTGACCTCAACATTTGTAACATCTGTAAGAGTCACATCATCTGGCCTTACGACTACATTAGCTAGAAAATCTGCCCTGACATTTTTTGATCTCTCTATCCAGTTTATTGAGAAGGCATCAAACAATTCAATAATATCCCAAGTAGCATGTTTATACTGTTTTAACCTCTTATTCTTTAATGCATACTTATCTCTAACCTAGGAAACAACTAACTCTGAATCCCCAAATACTTTGAGCATCTTGATTCCATGCTTCAAAGCTACATTCAATCCTAATAACAGAGCCTCATACTCTGCAATATTATTTGTACAGGCAAACTTCAGCAAGAATAAAAATTTTAGAAGCTCACCAGTTAGAGACAGAAATACAATTCCAGCACCAGAGCCTTCCTTTGAACAAGCTCCATCAAAGTACATGGTCCAGAGACCCTGTTGGTCAAGCTCTTGAATGCACACATCTCTCCCCTCACTTTCCTTAACATCTGAGACAACCCTAAAATTTTCACAGTCAGTGTCCACAAAACATATATGCTCCTCTGGCTCTTGGTCCTCAACTGTTTCTGATGATCTTTCTTCTCTGATCAGTTTGACATCTTTACCATTCATTGGGATCATAGCGTATGACATATCTAATTGCATACTCCCACCAATCAATGATGTCCATATCTTTTTGACAACAACATGCCATACTGTGGCTTGATATCAACAACTGTTATGTTCATTTTGTAGGCCTTTTTAGGATATGCTGCCAGTCTGAAATCTACATCTTTCATAATTCCAATGACAGGTACTTCCCTAGCATCCATTGCATAACATTTCCCACATGCCTTATCTATCTTTAACCTAGCTTGCTGCATGATAGCCAAAGGCATGATGTTTGTTGATGCTCCTGAGTCAAGCATGCAATTCTTAATCACTTTTCCATTTATGACAAGGGAGACGTAAAATGGTTCAACCTGTGAAGGACATTTTGTCATGGTCACCCCCAGATATACTTCAAGAATATCAGCTTCATCAATTGACAGGGCTTATTTCTTACCTTGAGGTTCATCATTTTGCTTGGCCCAACAAGGTACTCCTGAAATCAGGGACAATATTTTATTTCTGAACTCTTCAACTTTCATCAACTCCATTAATGGAACAAAAACCTTTACCTAGGACAAGACTTGAGTTATGTCGAATGGAGCATAATTTTGTATAACAGTTGTAGCCTAATCCACAGTTTTATTTTTATCTTGGCATGATCCAGCTTTAATTTTTGTGGCTCTCTGACTGTCATTCTTAATCTAAAAATTTCTGTTTTTTGGTCCTTGAGAATCATGACCTATTTTTTGCTTAGAATTTTGCTTATTATTGTTCCACTATTTCTTTTGTGGTTCAGTCCCCATATGACTATGCACTGGCTGGTTCACAAAAGTATTCTCTGGTTGGTGTGAGTTGCTTACCTGGGCTTTACCCCTGAGATTATAGTTGCTTTTGACTTGAGCCACTACTGCAGCTGTGAGGGCTCTAATTTCTTCATCTGATGGGCTCCTCAAATTATTCAAAAAATTATGTGAATCCTGAGCATAGGCATAGTTATCATCATCATCTTCATCATAAGGAAACTGCTGGCAAACCTGAACCTCATTGTTCATGCTTGAACCAGCATCATGGGGAGGATATTCTCTATTTGTAGACAACATATTGACATTGTCATCTTCCATGCAATGCGGCTCATTGCACTCATCACAGGCCACGACATTGTTATATAGAGACTGGGCAATCATACATTGTGATTGTGACTGAGGCATCTGGCATATTATACACCATGGGGTGTCATTAGCGATATTTATAGCCTTCTTTAAAGGATCAGGAGTCTCCTTTACATTTTGAGTCCTTTGACTTGTGTTGCTGTTTGGGAGAATAGGTTTACTATTATGCCAATTAGTATTATATGGCATATCATGTAATGATGGTCTTCTTTCTTGCCTTTGGTAAACCTGTCTGTCAAGACCAACCCCCTTTTCATTTTTAGCCATTCTATAACTGAGGTCTTTGACAATAGTTGTCAACTTGTCTAATTTATCCTCAGAAGTGGATGCATTGCCTTAAACACCTTGAGATTTATTATTTGGATTTTGCAGAATTTTTACATCATATCTTCTGTTTGTCTTACCAGATGCTTTTCTGTTATTTTCAATATTAGTTGCAATTTTGAAGGCATCTCTGAGGCTGTGAGGACCCTTGTCTCTTAACCCATAAGCAGTTTTGGCATCAAAAGCATTTATGTACAACACTATGCACATAGGTTCATTAGGCCTCAGCTGATGTGGTAGTTTGTTCAATACCTTCATGAATCTAGCATTGAAATCAGCAACCTGTTCATTTGATCCTTTGGTAATGCCAGTGAATTCATTAATAAAGAAACTAGGATCAGTTTTGTCACCATATTGTTCTTTGAATATTCTTCTAAAGTCATCCCATGATGAAACACTTATGTCAGGTAGACCTTTGTACCATTCTCTGGCCTCATCAACTAAGGATTGCATAAATAATTTCATGAAAGCATCCTCATGCTCAACCTCAAAGTTGTCCATGATATTCTGAAAATCTTTTAAGTGGTCTTCTCCTAACACAGTATTATTTCCTGAAAACTTAGGCACTTGAGCCTCACGTGCTTGTCAATAGGATTAGGGTAGCCAGGAATGCCATCAAAAACAAGCTGCCTGAATCTATCTAGCTGCATAGGCTGCCTAACAAACTGATTTACATTGGCATTTCTATTTGCATTGTGATTTCTTACATTATTGAAAGGTGCTCTAGCAAATTTTGCATTCTGTCTATGATCATTATGCTGATCCTGTATTTCATTTCTTTGTTGATTTCTCAGCACATTTGTATTTTCAAGGGTAGGAATCAAATCATTCTGAGCAACCCTCAGAGCTTGCACTTTCTGTCTCATGTCATCTCTGATTTTTACTGCCCGCAGATATTCTAATTCTTCTCTTAAGCTCTTAATCTCTTCAGCTAATTCCTCCTCTCTGGGCATGGAAGAAGATGGTTTCATTATATTCCGATCATCATTATCATCTCTTGGGGATTCAACTTCTTCAAATCTATCAGGGGAATCATGGAAAGGGTATTCCTGAAACACCTCCGATCTCATTCTTAATCCACTACCCTGCTGTCTTTCATATACATTCTGGATTTCAGCCTCAGTATTTGAAAAATAAGGTATTGTCCGCTCTGAAGATCTAGGATTGTCCTAAATATTATCATTACTTCTGGGAGAACCCTCGCGACTGGCTTGAGCAGTCCCTTTTTTCCTATACATCATTTTTCTGGGTAATTATTCAGACAGAGAATTACGCAAGGATCTTCTCCCTTGCATACAAATTTTTACTTTACCAGTTGGGAGATTTGTTCGGAGTCGCCACCTATAACTAGGAATTATTTACTTTTAAAATTAGGGTTCTTTAACAAAGTAGTCCCCAGTGGAGTCGCCAAAATCTGTTGGTTATTTTCCCAGCTGGATACTCTGCTTAATACAACAAGAAAGTGTACTCGGCAAATTAATTACATGGCACATCAAAAATTCTGCAAGATACCGTGCACTACAAAATGGCACCCAAAAAAAATGAAGGCAACAGGCAGAAGGAAAGGCGAGGAGGAGCTGGACTCGAGCCCCGTGCCGCCACTTGGGGACATTCCTCATAAAACTGATAGTTGGATCGTCACTCAATCCATTGCACCTCTGCATTCTGCCATTAATGATTCAGCTACCCACGGGATGCAACAACTAACACATCTGAAGTTTTTCCGCTCAAAAATTGACCGCAGACACAAGGAAAATCCATCGCTGAAAGTTCAAAACCTGACCGTTGATCTGTATTCCATCACTGAGATCAAACGGCCCAAAAACTAGCAGAAAAGCCAAGAACCAATGATCACGTGCCACGTAGGCACTCCATGCTCCTATCGCTGACTTTTTGCCCTCTCCATTTTGCCATTTCGCCCTTGTATATGCAAGAATGAATGCATATACAATCGCCACTATTCGCTCTTCAAAATCCCTTGTATATGCAAAATGCATATACATACAACAGCTTATTATACAAGGTGGACCCCATGCTAGTTTAGAACAAATTGAAAAAACTACTTGGGTCTGGCTTGTATCCTTTTCAATGCACATCGGCTTGTATATTGACATATACAAGCGCCTTATACAACCCACAGACCTCAAATTACCATTCATTGTATTTGACTCCTTCTTCGCGTCCAGGTTGTATATCAGGTTGTATGCTGCGTATACAAACCCAATATACATGTTGTGGACCCCAAACTTGTATGAAGCATCTTGGAATTCTATTCGAGTTTGGAATGTATCTTTTCACTTGTATGTTTTTAATGTATATCGGCACACATACAACTGCCATTTTATACAATTGGTGGGCCCGACCCATTTTCTCTCTCCTTTGCACATTTCATTACACATCGCATATACAAATGTAATGTACAAGCTGGACTTCGCCACAATTAAAAAGCACATTTGAAATATTTTGGAACCCAGCTTGTACATTTGCGAATGCATATCTCCTTTGTATATCAACCATATACAAACTCACTTGTACATACCTGCGGGCCCCACCAATTGTATATTTGCTGCTTTGTATACTTTCTTGCATGTGACCTTTGTATCTAATCATTGTATGTTTGAACATACAAACCAAATATACAAGTAGCCCAATATACAAATAGGGAATATTCCTAGAATCTTCAATGTACATTCCACCTTCATACATTTTCCTTTTGAGCCCGATATGCATTTGAAAATGCATACAACTGCAGAATATTCTCAGGAATCTATGAAAGATTCCCCCTTGTATATGCAAACTCGATATGCATTAAAAATGCATATAATTCCCTTTTTCACAATTTTTTGGAAGCCGATTGAAATTTCACAAACCCGCCAACATACATGACCATTTTGAACATACAAAACTTAGCATTTTCAAGAAGTGCGATAGGAAAAGGCGGTGAAACAATGCATGGGGGTAGGTCAACCTAGCCTAAGGCACCAAGGGCTTGAAGGGACAAGAACAGATACATGCAACCTAATTTCAGAACCCTAAACATAGGTGATCACCACCAATATCAACATCCCAGCTAGCTTGTAGATTCATTTCGAAGATGTTAAATAGGGAATACCCCCTTGGTTCTGCAGAGCCTAAAGAAGAAGAGGAGATATTTATAGAGTCTATCTCCTATACTATTGGCCCCTAGCCTAGGAATCCTGTTGATCAATGATGACTATTTTGTAGGGATTTCTGGGAACAAGCATCCAGTCTGGGAAAAATAACCAACAGATTTTGGCGACTCTACTGGGGAGTTTATTGTAAGAACTCTGATAAAACTGATTCCTACTTGTAGGTGGTGACTCTGAGTAATCTCCCAACCGGTCAAAGTGAAATTTATATGTAGGGGAGAAGATCCCAGCGTAACCCTTTGCTTGAAGAATTACCCATAAAAATGATGTATAGGAAAAAGGGGGCTGTTCAGGCCAGTCAAGAGGGTTCTCCCAGCCCAGAAACCATGGTAATAATCAAAATAATCCAGGATCTTCAGAGAGGACAGGGCCTTAATTTTCAAACACAGAAGCTGAAATCCAAAATGTATATGAGAAACAACGGGGTGGTGCTTTGAGAATGAGGTCAGAAGTGTTTCAAGAACGCCCTTTCTTAGATCCCAGTGACAGATTTGAAGAGGTTGAATCTCCAAGGGATGATGATAATGATGACCAGAATGGAATGAGACCATCCTCTTCTATGCCTAAAGATGAACAGTTAGCTGAAGAAATCAAAAGCTTAAGAGCAGAGTTAGAATATTTGTAGGCAGTGAAGATTAGAGATGACATGAGACAGAAAGTGCAAGCTCTGAGAGTTGCTCAGAATGATTCGATTCCTACCCTTGAAAATACAAATGTGCTAAGGAACCAGCGCAGAAATGAAGTTCAGGATTAGCATTATGATCAAAATTAGAATGCAAATAATGCTAGAATACCATTAAATAATGTAAGGAATCAGAATGTCAATAGAAATGTAAATGCAAATCAGTTTGATAGGCAACTTATGCAGCTGGACAGATTCAGACAGTTTGTTTTTGATGGCATCCCTGGTTACCCAAATCCTATTGACAAACATGTAAGGCTGCAAGTGCCTAAGTTTTTAGGAAATAATACTGTGTCGGGAGAAGACCACTTAAAAGCTTTTCAGAATATCATGGACAACTTTGAGGTTGAGCATGAGGATGTTTTTATGAAGTTATTTATGCAATCCTTAGTTGATGAGGCCAGAGAATGGTATAAGGGTCTGCTTGACAGAAGTGTTTCATCATGGGAGGACTTTAGGAGAATATTCAAAGAATAATATGGTGACAAAACGGATCCTAGTTTCTTTGTTAATGAATTCACTGGAATTACCAAAGGATCAAATGAACATGTTGCTGGTTTCAATGCTAGATTCACAAAGGTATTGAACAAATTACCACATCACCTGAGGCCTAATGAACCAATGTGCATAGTGTTGTACATAAATACTTTTGATGCCAAAATTGCTTATGGATTAAGAGATAAGGGTCCTCACAGCCTTAGAGATGCTTTTGAAATTGTAACTAATATTGAAAATAACAGAAAAGCATCTGGTAAGACAAACATGAGTGATGATGTAAAAATTCTACAAAATCCAAGTACTAAATCTCATAGTGTTCAGGGCAATGCATCTACTTCTGAGGATAAATTAGACAAATTGACAACTATTGTCAAGGACCTGAGCTATAGAATGGCTAAAAAGGGAGTTGGTCCTGACAGACAAGCTTACCAAAGGCAAGAAAGAAGACTGTCATTACATGATATGCCATATAATACTAATTGGCATAATGGTAAACCTATTCTCCCAAACAGCAACACAAGTTAAAGGACTCAAAATGTTAAGGAAACTCCTGATCCTTTGAAGAAGGCTATAAATATTATTAATAACACCCCATGGTGCATCATATGTCAAATGCCTCACTCACAGTCACAATGCCTGATTGCTCAGTCTTTATACAACAATGTTGTTGCCTGTGATGAATGCAATGAGCTGCATTGCATGGAAGATGATAATGTAAATATGCTGTCTACAAACAGGGAGTATCCCTTTCATGATGCTGATGCAAGTGCAAATGATGAGATTCAGGCCTATCAGCAGTTTTCCTATGATGAAGATGAGGAAGATAGTTATGCCTATGCTCAGGATTCACACAATTTTCTGAATAACTTAAGGAGGCCTTCCGATGAAGAAATTAGAGCCTTCACAGCTGCAACAGTTGCTCAAGTCAAAAGCAATTACAACCTAAGAGGTAAAGCTCAGGCAAGTAACTCACACCAACCTGAGAATACTTTTGCAGGCTAGCCAGTGCATAGTCATACGGGGACTGAACCACAAAAGAAGCAATGGAGCAATAATAGGCAAAATTTTAAGCAAAAAATAGGTCATGATCCCCAAGGACCAGAAAATAGAATTCCCCAAGTTGAGAATTAAAAAAAAAAATTAGATCAAAGATGATAGTCAGAGAGCCACAAAAATTAAAGCTGGATCATGCCAAGATAAAAATAAAACTGTGGATCAGGCTACAACTGTTATACAAAATTATGCCCTATTTGACATAACTCAGGTCTTGTCTTAGATGAAAGTCTCTGTTCCATTAATGGAATTGATGAAAGTTGAAGAGTTCAGAAATAAAACATTGTCCCTGATTTCAGGAGTACCCTGTCAAGCTAATCAGAACATTGAGACTCAGGGTAGGAAACAAGCTATGTGTATGGATGAGGATGAAATTCCTGAGGTATATCTTGGGATGACCATGACAAAATGCCTTTCACAGGTTGAACCATTTTATGTCTCCCTTGTCATAAATGGAAAAGTGATTAAGAATTGTATGCTTGAATCAGGAGCATCAACGAATATCATGCCTTTGGCCATCATGAAGCAAGCTGGGTTAAAGATAGATAAGGCATGTGGGAAATGCTATGCCATGGATGCTAGGGAAGTACCTGTCATTGAGATTATGAAAGATGTAGATTTCAGATTGGCAGCATATCCAGAAAAGACTTACAAAATGAACATAACAGTTGTTGATATCAAGCCACCATATGGCATGTTGTTGTCAAGAAGATGGGCAACATTGATTGGTGGGAGTATGCAATTAGATTTGTCATATGCTATGATCCCAATGAATGGCAAGGATGTCAAACTGATCAAAGAAGAAAGATTATCAAAAACAGTTGAGGATCAAGAATCAAAGGAGCATATATGTTTTGTGGACACTGACTGTGATAATTTTAGAGTTGTCTCAGATGTTAAAGAAAGTGAGGGGAGAGATGTGTGCATTTAAGAGCTTGACCAACAGGGTCTCTGGACCATGTACTTTGATGGAGCTTGTTCAAAGGAAGGCTCTAGTGCTAGAATTGTATTTCTGTCTCCAATTGGTAAGCTTCTAAAATTTTCATTCTTGTTGAAGTTTGCCTATACAAACAATATTGCAGAGTATGAGGCTCTGTTATTAGGATTGAATGTAGCTTTGAAGCATGGAATCAAGATGCTCAAAGTATTTGGGGATTCAGAGTTAGTTGTTTCCCAGGTTAGAGATAAGTATGCATCAAAGAATAAGAGGTTAAAACAGTATAAACATGCTACTTGGGATACTATTGAATTGTTTGATGCCTTCTCAATAAACTGGATAGAGAGATCAAAAAATGTCAGGGCAGATTTTCTAGCTAATGTAGCCGTAAGGCCAGATGATGTTACTCTTACAGATGTTACAAATGTTGAGGTTAAACTTAGACCTGCAGTGTCAGATAATATATGCAGCTGGCAAGTGTTTGATGATGATAAGGATTTACTAAGATTTCTACATTGCATTGATGAATATGAGAAACAAAAAAAGAATTTTTAGAACTTTGTAGAAGTTGTAGATGGGAGAGAAACTCTCTTAGGGAAGGGGGTAATTCAACTCAAGACAAATAAAATCCCCAGAGGGTTAATTGCTTTAGAAAGAGCTTTTGACAGCAGGGACCAATTTATTACAAAGACATCTCCCACAAACAAGAATGATTTGGAGGAGATAAACTTGGGGACACCTCATGCTCCCAAAAAGGTATACATTGGCAAACAACTCAAACCACATGTCAGAACTATGCTGATTGCACCACTGAAAAAATATAAGCATGTCTTTGCCTGGTCATATGAGGACCTGAAAGCTTATAGAGAGGATTTATTTCAGCATGAAATCCCTTTGAAGCCTGGAGCTAAACCATTTAGACAAAAACAAAGACCTATCAACCCAAATTTAGCTCCTAAAATGCAAGAAGAACTTATGAAGCTTAGGGAGGTTGGAATAATTATTCCTATCAGACACTCAACTTGGGTGTCTAACCTTGTCCCAGTCAGAAAAAAGAATGGTGACATAAGACTTTGTGTGGATTTTAGAAATCTAAATGTGTCTTCTTTGAAAGACAATTATCCACTGCCAAACATGGAAGCCATGTTACAGAAGGTGACTGGTTGTGAACTTTTATCCATGATGGATGGATTTTCAGGGTACAATCAAGTGAAAGTAAAAGAATCAGAACAATTCAAGACTGCTTTCACTACTCCATGGGGAACCTATGTGTATGTAAGGATGCTATTCAGATTGACAAATGCGGGTGCCACATTTTAGAGGGCTATGGATGTTGCTTTTGCAGGATTAATTGATTCAATCTTGGCTATGTATCAGAATGATTTGACAGCTTATTCAAAAAAGGAGGAGCAACATTGCATGCACCTAGAACAAATATTTATTAGAGCATTAGAGTATGACATTTTGCTCAACCCAAAGAAATGTGCTTCTGGGGTGGTAGAAGGAAAATTGCTTGGACACATTGTTTCCAAGGATGGAGTCAGGATTGATCCTGAAAGGGTGGCTGCAATTAATAAGATCCAGATCCCTAGAACAGTGAAAGGTGAGTCCTTCTTTGGACAAATTAACTTTGTTAGAAGATTTGTTCCTAACTTTGCAGAGACCACCAAAGATATCTCTAAGATGCTGAAGAAGGGTGCAACTGTCAAATGGGAAGATGAAGCAACCAAATCATTTCAAAACATCAAAGAGGTAATAAAGATGGCTCTTGTATTGAAATCTCCTAATTTTTCTAAGCCCTTTCAGTTGTTCTCATTTGCTTCTTTCCACACTATTGTTGCATGCTTATTACAGAAAAATGTAGAAGGTTTTGAACAACCTATAGCTTTCTTTAGAAGGTCATTGCAGGTTGCTGAGTTGAAGTATGACATCATGGAGAAGCAGGCTTATGCACTGGTTAGAGCAGTTAAAAGCTTCAGGCCATATTTGGTAGGTTCTCGGATAGATGCATCTGTGCCTCATGCAACAGTCAAAGATATATTTGCTCAATAGGAGGTAACTGGAAGGAGATGCAGATGGATAAATAAATTGCAAGAACTTAACATTGAAATACAGATCACAAAACTGGTAAGAGGACAAGGTTTAGCAAAACTGATGACACAGTCAAACCTTGAGGCATGCCAAGTGAATGTAGCGTATAATGAGGTTATAAATGTGACAGATTCTGAGTGGTACAAGGACATTGTATATTATTTGCAAAATCTAAACTGTCCTACCCACCTTAGTGATAATCAGATAAGGACCTTGAAACTACATGCTATTAAATACATCATTGTTCAAGGAGAGCTGTATTGGAAAAATCCTGATGGTGTATTACTCAGATGTGTGAATGAAAATCAGGCTAGGAATATCCTAAGCGACATGCATAATGGAGTGTGTGGTGGACACTATGCTGCCCAGACAACAGCCCACAAAATTCTCAGAGCTGGCTATTGGTGGCCAACTCTCTTCTCAGACGCACACAAAATGGTAAGAAAATGTGAGTCTTGCCAAAGGTTCTCAGGAAAGCTAAGATATCAAGGTGCATTACCCCTTAGGACTATAATTATAGAAGCTCCATTTCAACAATGGGGAATTGATTTTATAGGGGAAATCTCAGAAAAATCAAGTTGAGGTCACAGTTGGATTCTGGTTGCCACTGATTACTTCACTAAATGAATTGAGGCCATTTCAGCTAAAAAAGCTACAAGCAAAGTGGTGATGGATTTTATTCTAGAGAACATTATTATCAGATTTGGAGTTCCATCCAAATTGGTCGCAGATAATGCTATGTGTTTTAGGTCTAGTGAGTTTATTGATTTTTGCATCAATTATGGAATTGATTTGTCTCATACATCACCATATCATCCACAAGGGAATGGTCAGGCAGATTCAAGCAACAAAAGTCTCATGAAAATCATCAAAAGGACGATAGATAAAAATAAGAGGTCTTGGGATTCAAAGCTAAAGTTGTCATTATGGGTTGACAGGGTGACAGTAAAAAGAGCAACTGGAAGGTCACCTTATGAATTAGTATATGGTGCAACAGCTAGATTGCCTGTGAACAACCTCCTGCCAATTTATAAATTCATCCAAGGGAACGATGAGGAGATTGGAGACCCAATGACTGAAAGGATAAATCAGCTGGTTGCACTAGATGAAATAAGAAGGGAAGCACAGAACACAAACATCAAGACACAACAAAAGGTGAAATATCTATTTGATAGAAGGGCTACAGAGAGAAGGTTTCAGATAGGTGATTTGGTCCTTATATGGAAAGCAAAGAGCCAGGATAAGGGCAAACACGGTAAATTTGGATCCTTATGGACTGGCCCATACCAAATTAGCACTGTTCATGGAGATGATTCTTATTTTCTCCAGGCCCTCAATGGTGAACTACTAGATTTGCCTGTGTACGGTAAATTCCTTAAAGCTTTTTTCTCATAAATGAGTACCTTGTGTGCACACTGTAAACTAGGCGTAAATATTTTGTACATGCCTTGTATAGTCGGTTGTGTTTTGAGTTTTGGGTTTTGTTTGGTCTGCCCTGGAGTAGTCTAGTCCTCGCAATTGGAACCTGTGTTAGTACTCATTTATGTTTAGGGTTTTAAGCTTGAGCATTTGCAGGTTTTTTCATTCAAACCCTGAAATTTCTGAGTCTTGGGGCCTTGCATTGTCTTTTCTATTTTGGTGGTGACCTTTTGTGGCGGGTTTCCGGTTACAAAGTTTCATCCTCATGCTTTAGTGTTCATAGGTTGATCGGCCTCCATGCAATGTTTCACTAGTTTTTCCCATCGGGTTCAAGAAAAATGTTAGGTGTTTGCATATGTAAGTGTAAATGTATGTTGGCAGGTTTGAAAATCTCAATTGGATTCCCCAGGAATATTCTGTAGTTGTATGCATTTCCTAATGCATATCGGGTTCAAAAGGATGCATGTACATTGGGGGAATCTTCCGTAAGATTCTAGGAATATGCCGCTGTTGTATATCGAGTTCACTTGTATGTGTTTTGTTGTACATCCTAATATACATCGGTTGCATGCATTTGAAAGATATAAGGAAAAATATACAAGGGTGGAATATTCCTTGAAGATTCCCTGTTTGTATGTGAGAAGGTTTGTATGTTTGACATACAAAGGTGCCAGTATACTTTTGCTACAGTGCAGCGGGGAGATGCATGTGGTGGGGCCCGCAGAAAAACAAAGGATGAATATATGTCTGATATACAATCAAATGTGCAAGCAAAATATACAAGAGGAAGGGATACATGCCGGACTTTAAGGGTTTTTCGAACCCAATAGATAAGGGGCAGAGGTCCGTTGTATGTATATCGCATTTGTATAATGTGATATACAAGGAAACATACAATGAAGAAATATGCATTCCGGACCCGAAGGAGAAGTCAGATGTGGCAGATAAAAATTTGAGATCCACCTTGTATGTATGAGGCATTTGTATATTCAATTATACATTAAGATATGCAAGTAAGAGGACATACAACCCGGACGCGATGGAGGAATAAAATGCAACAAATAATAACTTGAGGTCCATGGGTCGTATAAAGTGCTTTGTATATGCCAATATACAAGCCGATGTGCAATGAAAAGGATACAAGCTAGATTTCAAAAGGTGGTACATTCTGTTGCATAATGATTTGAAGTCCACGACTTGTATGTGTATGTGTGTTGTATGTCGCAGATATACAAAAAGGGAGAGATACATGCTGGACCCAATTGAAAAATCCTATTTGTTCTATAACAGTTAGGGGTCCACTTTGTATTATGAACAGTTGTATGTATATGCATTTTGCATATACAAGGGATTTTGAAAGGAAAAAAGCAAGCGATTGTATATGCATTTGAACATGCATATACAAGGGTGAAATGGCAAAATGAAGTGGCGAAATGTCAGCGATAGGAACATGGAGTGCCTACGTGGCACGTAATCATTGGCTCTTGGCCTTTTTGCAGTTTTTGGCTGTGATAATCTCAGCGATGGGATCAGGATCAACGGCCAGGTTTTAAAGTTGCGGAGTTGGTCTTCCTTGCTTCCTCAGACATGTTTTGAGCGGGAAAACTCCGTGGGCGCTCTGCTACGAATTCCAAGTGAGGCCGCAATAGGTTTGGGCATTGATGGTGAATTCACAACTGTATGGGTTGATGATTGAATGGCCAACTACCAGGTTTATGACGAAGATCTATGAGCGACAGCTCTGATCCTGAGCCCACCTGCCCTCGCCTTTGTTTCCCTCGGTTGCCTTCAATATTTTGGGTGCCATTTTTTGGTGCGGTGTACCTGGCGTAATTTTTGATCTGCCATGTAATAAATTTGCTGGATGTACAGTTTGGCTATATGAGGGGCAAACTGTGTCATTCAGTGTGGGTGGAAAACTGGACAACTTTTTGGTGCTGTAATCGAATACAATCTTATTGGTGGCTCTATTATGGGTATTTTGTGAGTTTATGAGTTGTATGTTGAATGTCTTATATACAGAATTTATCAATTTCATGTCGATTTAAATGAGTAATGCTTTATAGCATGTATTTTGTTATTTATCTCCAAATTGAATTTGTTCTTCTTCTGAATCTGAATATCTAAGGGGTATTAGTGATTCTAGGATATAGGTTTCCTATGTTGAATGCTTAGTCTTTTACTTCTGCTCAAGGAGTAGATTAAATGTTCTGGGTTAAGTATTAAGAAGAATACATTGCAGTATGGATGTTTGTAAGTAGAAATAATTAAATACTTTATATTGGGTATTGTCTATAAGGTAGACATTCCATAACCTCCTTGAAATCTGATTGTTGTTTCAAGTCTGTGATAAACATTCACATATATATATCTATTGACTCTGAGCCCTGGATAGGCACCAATCTGGTCTTGTATTTTGGTTGTTACCCAAAGTCTCTATTTTGCATCCAAACGTAAAATCAAACTTAAACTTCATATACAAACCTTTAGGATATTAGAAGTAGTTTAGGACCAAAATCCTCTGTCTACAACTAAACATAGGCCCAAAGCTAGCCCCTTTGCACTTATATTACAGTTTTGGTCTACATAAAGAGAGGATTTATCTGCTTTATATCAACATCCCAACTAGCTTGTAGATTCATTTAGAAGATGTTGAATAGGGAATACCCCCCTTGGTTCTGCAGGGCCTAAAGAAGAAGAGGAGATATTTAGAGTCTATCTCCTATACTGTTGGCCCCTAGCCTAGGAATCCTGTCGATCAATGATGGCTATTTTGTAGGGATTTCTGGGAACAAGCATGCAGTCTAGGAAAAATAACCAACAATAGGTACAAAAGCCCTGCTAGATGCACATGCTCGAGCTTGACTCACTGGCATTCCAAGCATCGAGCAACAAATTCTGTTATATCTTTCTTAAGTCTTGGCCAAAAATACAAAGGTCTCAATCCTTCCACCATCTTAGTCACTCTAGGGTGTGCTGAATACGGTGCATTATGGATCTCCTCAAGAACTAACTTTCTAAAATCCCCTGGGTCTGGAATATACGTCCTATCTTGATATTGTAAAATTCCATCCAACTCAATTGCATATCCATCAAATCAATGATCTTAGGGGTCTTCTTCTAAAGCTTGCTCAAATTCTGGATTACTTGTCATCTCAAATTTGATCTTGTAGTAACCATTGCTACTAAATGTTTTCTTTTGCTAAGAGCATTTGTCACTCTGTTCTCTTTTCCTTTAATATATTCAATCCCAAAATCGTACTTGCTAAGAAACTCTAACCACCTTCTCTAACGTGCATTAAGATTAGGTTGAGTAAAAATATTCTTGAGTCCTAAGTGACATGTCTTCAGCTCAAACGACTTTCCCAAGAGATAATGCCTCCACATCTGAAGTGCAAGAACTATGGCTACTAACTCTAAGTCATGAGGCACATAGTATAGATCATATTGCTTCAACTTCATAGACTCATAGGCGACCACTTGTCCATTCTACATTAACAGTCCTCCTACACCTTCTCCTGATGCATCAGTTATCACCATGAAATGTCCATTAGGATCAGGTATAGTCAAAATAGGAGTTGTAGTGAGCTTTTCCTTCAACACTTAGAAATCTTGCTCACACATTTTTGTCCATTCAAACCTTTTCCCTTTCTTCTGAAGTGAGTTGATCGATGCTCCTATTGTAGAGAATCCTTCCACAAACTTTCTGTAATACCCTGCAAGTCCCACGAAACTTTGGACTTCTATTAAATTCTGAGGTGTAGGCCATTCCATTATTGCCTTGATCTTCTCTGGATCTACTGCAATCCCTTTTGCTAAAGTTACATGACCTAGATAGTTCACCTTGTCTTGATAGAATGTACACTTGGATAGCTTACCAATGAATTTTTGCTCTTTTAAGTGTTGTAATATTATCTTTAAATGCTTTTCATGCTCCTTAACTGATTTAGATTAAATCAAGATATCATCAAGAAAGATTAGCACAAATTCATCCAAGCAATCACTGAATACATTGTTCATTAAATTCATGAAAGCTATGGGAGCATTAGTTAACCCTAATGGCACCACTATGAATTCTTAGTGACCATAACAAATCTTGAAAGCTATCTTCGAGATATCCTCATCCTTAATCCACAACTAGTGATAGCCGGATCTAAGGTCTATTTTGGAGAACATAGTAGCTCCATTTGATCAAAAAGCTCATCTATTCTTAGAAGTGGATACTTGTTCTTTATACTTGCCTTATTAAGCATTCTATAGTCTATACATAAACACAAAGTCCCATCCTTCTTCTTCACAAAGATCGGTGCGCCCCACGATGACACGTTAGGTCTTATGAACCCTTGGTTCAACAACTCTTGCAATTATCACCGGCCCAGGTTCGACACTGTGCAGTACTAGCATAACAAACTCAAGACTCGTCCATGAGAACCGAGCTGAGTATGAAACTTGGACTACGCCTATCCCAATACATAGAATTGCATACAACAAAAAAACTAAGTAAAACTAAATTCTACAACAATGCTAAAAAGACAACTTAGAATATGGGATAAGGATCTCAACCATCCATTAATTAGCCAATGTAAAGCATTACAATGAACTCATAATTATGGCACAAGAAACCTACTCATCCTACCCTAGGGTCAGATTCAGTTGACAATGACCCAGGTGGACTTACACTACATTGTGTCCTCAAGAGAACTCGGTGCACTCCATGGCATCCTGGACTTAGACCACAACTCCAAGAAAACTCTTACTTCGTTGCAACTTGAGATTCTAAGTTGGACCTCTAAGAACAACTCACATAGAAAATGCAGGGCTCTAGAAATCAACTAAGAAGATCTCACCCAAAAAATGTTTTTCCACAAGGCATGAGACTGGCTCATATAGGCCCAAAACCATTTTAGAGTCCATGTGCACCACGTGTATAGCTCGGATCGCATGCCATGCGTTAGAGGTTCTTCACTTGGAACTTGTTACTTAGACTGGGTCATTCCAGAAATTGCGCTAAAAAATATGAGTTGCACATGGGCCTATTCGGCCCAAGGCAATCAAATCCCTAAAATCCCAGATTATTGTTCCTGCTCGAGAAACTGAGTTGCTGACTCTTTGGCTTCCAACAACCTCACTTTGTTCCCTTTTTCAAATCAACCAAGCATTCTTGCCTTAGCTTCTTTTTATCCCCTTTGGATATTCGGATTCAAACAACATTCTCACGGACCTAGTTTTCATCCAAGGCGTGCAGAACTTGGACATGGACTCGGATAGAGTGTCTACTTAGACAAAGTGCCTACTTGGAAAAAGTGTCTGACTTGGCCTCGTTCTAGACCCGGACCTAGCTTACTAACTAGGCCAAGTCAAGCTTAACACCCCACCCCTTACATTCTCCCCCACTTTACCTATGGCATCGCCCTCAGCATCGGCGCCCCGCCTTTGTTGGGAATTAAGGTGTCTCAACCTTGGTAATTCCTTGTATTATTTCATTACATTTATTTATTTATTGGCTATTGCATAATTTGGATGCAAATCCTATGTTGTCATATTGTGGGAGTTGGCATGGTGATGTGTCATCCTACATGGCATATGACCACATGTAAATTTGTCCTCACATGAGGAGATAGACATCCCATTTAGTGGTAGGAATATTTTTCCATGTCTCGGCATCTTGGAATGTGTGTAAGGGAATATTGACCGAAACGGTCATGACAGATTCCTATGACAAAGTTATGACATGTAAGAGTCGAAAATAGAAGATCCTATGATAGGTATGGACATGTGTTGAGAAGCATGTTTGAAAAAGGCATCTTTGGGTGTCCCAAGGTGGACTATGACATGTTGTAAGAGAGTATGCTATTTATAGCCTGTGTATGACAAATTCTCTTACAGCTGTAAGTTATGACAACTATGACATATTCTATGATGGTTGTAAGAGCCATAAGAGCATCTGTCATAGCCCATTTTGGAAATAGGCGACCTCCTTGGGATGGGGTGACATGACAAGTGTCAGGAACATCCTACAGTGTTGGACAAGTGTCCATAGGCATGGGTTTTGAGCCATGAGGCCATGTTGGACGCCCATCTCAATGTGGAGCCATTTTTGCCTTGTATTTGCTTTATAAATAGGTGCTTTGGAGAGGTGATGCATTATGTGATTGACAAGTACTGTTATGCTACCAGATCATCTCTAGATACGAGTGTCAAA
The DNA here is from genome assembly GCA_027924645.1 of Cunninghamia lanceolata. Lineage (NCBI taxonomy): Eukaryota > Viridiplantae > Streptophyta > Pinopsida > Cupressales > Cupressaceae > Cunninghamia > Cunninghamia lanceolata. The sequence goes on from BSBN01000236.1 coordinate 4,551,588, forward strand.
GAGTCCTGCAAGAGTATTGACTCTGTGGCTGTATTGTAACCTTCATTGTTTACGGAATACATTTGAGCTGTGTTCTGGAGTGTGGGGTTTTTTCACCCGATAAGGGTTTTCCCTATGTATATCTTGTGTCTCTCTTCTTTTGTCTTACATTCTTGTGTATGTGTTTGTTGCAATATCTCTATTAGTGGGTTAACATAATCTGTAATTGTAAAGAAAAAATTGAATTTGCATTCTCCTCCCCTCATTAGATTAGTGTAGGAAGCGATTTCTGCACACCTAGCTTCCTTTCAGTTGGTATCAGAGCCTGGCCAATTTTGGTTCTAGCTGCTAGGTAGGGGTTTTTTGAGCTAATCTTAGGTTGAGTGGGAGTTTATGTAGAGTATTATGTATTTTGTTGCAGGTAGGAGATGGCAACCACATCCGGAAGATTAGAGGTGGAGAAATTTAATGGCACTAATTTTGAGTTGTGGAAACTTAAGATGGAAGACCTACTTGTTGATCGTGACCTATGGGAAACTATATCCGGTGTAAAACCTACATCAATGTCACAAGTTGATTGGGACCTCAAAGATCATAAGGCTAAGGGTCTCATAAGACTTTGTCTAGCAGACTATGTCACATTGAATGTCCATGAGGAGAAGAGCACGAAAGACGTTTGGAAGAAGCTGGGTGATGTTTATTAGGCCAAGTCCTTGGTGAACAAGATTTTTTCTGAAAAAGAAGTTGTTCACTTTGAAGATGGACGATGGAGGATCTGTTGCAGACCATATGAATGCTTTCAACATGATAGTTGCACAGTTGACATATGTGGGTGTGAAAATGGAGGAGGAGGATCGATGTATGACCCTGCTTTATTCTTTGCCAGATTCATGGGATCATCTTGTCATGGCTATCGAAAGCACCACTACCACCTTCAAGATGGAAGATGTGGTGTCTTCACTGTTATCTAAAGAAATGTGGAGAAAGTCTTATGAGGCAGCCAAAGAGGCTCTTGTGGTTCGTGGAAGACCCAAAGAGAAAAGGAAGAAAAAGGACAAGAAAGGTGATAAGGACAGATCTAAATCTTGTGGGAGATCCAAATCTCCTAGAAAGTCCAAGGCTCTCTGTTGAAACTATGGGAAAACTAGGCATTTTTGAAAGGAATGCAAAGAGGAGAAGAAAAAGAAGAAGAAGAATGCTCCTGATTTAGATTCTGACAAGTCACAAGATGATGGTGATGCCTTCATTGCATCCCTAGCCACCCATGCATCTGATGATGTGTGGTTGATTGATTCTGGTGCATCATTCCACATGACCTCGCATCGAGACTAGTTTACGAAGTATGAAGAGTTCAATGGTGGAAGGGTGTACCTAGGTGACGATTCTCATCTAAAGATTGTTGGTTGTGGAAGAGTCTTAATCCAATTCCCTGATGGACGAGTGAAGGGGATCACTGGGGTTATGCACATCCCAGGGCTTGCACGGAACCTGCTTTCTGTAAGTATGTTGAATGATTTAGGTGTGCAAGTTGTCTTTTCAAAGGATGGATGCAAGATGACTAGAGGATCTATGGTGCTTGTGAAGGGTACTTAAAAAGGTACTCTGTTTCAGCTGGAGGCATGCACTTCACAGTGCAATAGTTTTTCTAACTCAAAGAAGAGAGTTGCAGTCACTTCATCTCCACCATCTGAACAAGCAGTGAAGAAATCTGTTGTAACACTTTCTGATGGTAGTGCACATGCTTTGGAAGTTAAATTTCCTGCTGAAAAGACTATGTTATGGCATTTGAGATATGGCCACATTGGTGAGAAGGGTCTTAGAACCTTGAAAAATAAAAACCTCGTTGAGGGGTTAAATGATTGTAATCTCGAGTTTGACTTTTGTGAACATTGTGTATATGGAAAGCAAAACCATGTTCAATTTTACTCTAGTTCTCACAAGTCTTCTGGTGTATTGGATCTTATTCATTCTGATGTGTTTGGTCCTGTTAATGTTCCTTCAATTTCCAAATCTGTATATTTTGTATCTTTCATAGATGATTACAATAGAAGGACATGGGTTTATTTTATCAGAAGCAAGACTGAAGTCTTTAGTCGGTTTAAGGAGTTTAAAGCCTTTGCTAAAAATCAAACTAGTAAAAAGATTAAATGTTTGAGAATTGATAACGGTGGTGAGTTTTGTTCAGCAGAGTTCGATAAGTTATGTAAAGAGCAAGGGATTGAAAGACATAAGACAACTACATACACCCCGTAGAAAAATGGAGTTATAGAGAGGATGAACAGGACATTGATGGAGAAGGCTAGGAGTATTCTTAGTGGAGCAATCTTCGAACAAAAGTTTTGGGCTGAAGCTATTGCCACTGCTTGTTATCTGGTAAACAGATCTCCAACATCAGCTCTTGTTGGTAAGACACCTATGGAGGTGTGGTCTAGTAAGAAGCCTTCAGTTAGACATCTTCATGTTTTTGGTTGTGAGGCATATGCACATGTGCCTAGGGAGAAACTGTCTAAGTTGGAGAACAAGGCTGTTAAATGTATTTTCATTGGCTATGGTGTCGGTGTGAAAGGATACAAGCTTTGGGATCCTGTGGCTGAAAAAGTATTGTATAGCAGAAGTGTTATCTTCAGAGAGATAACACCTTCTTTTGTTGTTCTACAGCCAGAATAGATAGAAAAGAAAGAGGATGTGGTTCAGTTTCCTTCTACCCCTGAGAAGACTGAACAGACAGACCCTGTGAAACCTGATGATGAGGAGAGCTCTAGCAGCTCTGAAAGCTCAGAAGAAGAAGCAGAACCTCAACCTTAGCCATTGAGGAGGTCTACACAAATGAGAAAGCAACCTAATAGGGTTGGTTATTCATTACTTGATTTTAGTTGTGCTTTACTTTACTTACTAACATTGATGAGCCTAGAACTATGAAAGAGGCTATGGGCATGAAAGATGCAGTGTCCTGGAAGGAGGCCATGGAAGATGAGATGGATTCTTTGGAAAAGAATAAAACATGGGACTTGGTGCCTTTGCTTGATGGATGGAAACCTGTTGGATACAAATAGGTGTTCAAGAAGAAATTCGGTGCAGATGGCAGTGTTGAAAAGTACAAGGCTAGATTGGTTGCAAAGGGGTACTCACAAGTGGAGGGAATTGATTATGGTGAAATTTTCTCTTCCGTTGCAAAGTTGACATCCATTTGATTCCTATTATCTCTTGCAGCTACTTATGACTTAGAGGTAGAATAGATGGATGTGAAGACAACTTTCCTTCATGGTGATTTGGAGGAAGAGATTTACATGTCACAGCCAGAGCATTACATAGAGAAAGGCAAAATTTTTTTGGTTTGCAAGTTAAAGAAGTCTTTGTATGGTTTGAAGCAGTCTCCTAGGATGTGGTACTTGAAGTTTGATGCCTTTGTGTTGTTAATTGGATATCTAAGATTGAAATCAGATCATTGTGTGTATTACAAATTTGACAATGATCGCAATCTCATTATTGCATTGTATGTTGACGATATGTTGTTGATTGGGAATGGTAAGAATATGATTTTTGATTTGAAGTCTCAGTTGTCAGCACAGTTTGAGATGAAAAATATTGGGGCAGCAAGGTATATTCTGGGAATGGAATTCAGAAGAGACAGAGCTAACATAAAACTTTGGTTAAGCTAGAGTACGTATGTGAAGACCGTGTTGGATAGGTTCAGCATGGTAGATTGTAGACCATTGTGTGTTCCTGTTTCATTAGGGACAAAGTTGTCTGTTAACGATTGTCCAAAATCTCCTAGTGAGTTGGAGGACATGAGAAGAGTACCTTATGCTAGTGTTGTTGGCAGTTTGATGTATGCTATGGTTTGCACAAGACCAGACATTGCCCAAGTAGTGGGAGTCCTTAGTTGATTTATGGCTAATCCTGGACGGGTACATTGGGATGCAGTTAAGCGAGTGTTTAGATATTTGAGGGGTACTTTCGAGTATTCCATATGCTATCATGGTAATGTTATAGGACCTCCGCATTGAGTTTGTATTCGTGGATTCTGATTGGGCAAGTGACATTGACAGCAGGAGATCCACCAGTGCCTATGTGTTCACTATGTTTGGTGGTGCAATTAGTTGGATGAGTAAGCAACAACCTATGGTTGCTTTGTCCACGATAGAAGCTGAGTACATGGCAGGAACTCATGCTTGCAAGGAAGCCATTTGGCTTAAGAGATTGTGTTAAGATATTGGTGTTGATGCAGGACATATTACGATTTGTTGTGACAGTCACAGTGTGATTTGCCTTGCGAAGAATCCAACTTTCCACGTTAGAACAAAGCATATTGATGTACAATTTCACTTCGTGCGAGACATGGTAGAGGATGGGAAGGTAAATTTGGAGAAGGTAGATACTTTGAAGAATCTTACAGATGCATTAACGAAGCCAATGGGCACAAAGAAATTTAGATGTTGTTCGGAGTCTATGGGCCTCTCGGCCTATAGAAGTTAAATCCTGTTATTCATATTGGCTCTTACAAGGTGTTTGACAAGTGGGAGAATGTTGGGAATTAAGATGTCTCAACCTTGGTAATTCTTGTATTATTTCATTGCATTTATTTATTTATTGCCTATTGTATAATTTGGATGCAAATCCTATGTTGTCATATTGTGGGAGTTGGCACAGTGATGTGTCATCCTACATGGCATATGACCACATGTAAATTTGTCCTCACATGAGGAGATAGGTGCCCCACTTAGTGGTAGGAATATTTTTCCACGTGTCGGTATCTTGGAATGTGTGTAAGGGAATATTGACTGAAACGGTCATGACAGATTCCTATGACAAAGTTATGGCATGTAAGAGTCAGAAATAGCAGATCCTATGACAGGTATGGACATGTGTCGAGAAGCATGTTTGAAAAAGGCATCTTTGGGTGCCCCAAGATGGACTATGACATGTTGTAAGAGAATATGCTATTTATAGCTTGTGTATGACATATTCTCTTACAGTTGTAAGTTATGACAGCTATGACAGATTCTATGACGGTTGTAAGAGTGGTAAGAGCATCTGTCATAGCCCATTTTGGAAATAGGTGACCTCCTTGGGATGGGGTGACCTGAAAAGTGTCAGTGACATCTTACAGTGTTGGACAAGTGTCCATAGGCGTGGGTTTTGGGCCATGAGGCCATGTTGGATGCCCATCTCAATGTGGAGCCATTTTTGCCTTGTATTTGCTTTATAAACAGGTCCTTTGGAGAGGTAATGCATTATGTGATTGATAGGTACTATTATGCTACCGAATCATCTCCAGATACGAGTGTTGAAGACTCTTGCAAGAGCATTGGCTCTATGACTGTATTGTAACCTTCATTGTTTACAGAATACATTTGAGCTGTGTTTTGGAGTGTGGGTTTTTTTCACCTGATAAGGGTTTTCCCCACGTATATCTTGTGTCTCTCTTCTTTTGTCTTACATTCTTGTGTATGTGTTTGTTGCAATATCTCTATTAGTGGGTTAACATAATATGTAATTGTAAAGATAAAATTAAATTTGCACTCTCCTCCCCTCATTAGATTAGTGTAGGAAGCGATTTTTGCACACCTATCTTCCTTTTAGCCTTGCTGGCGTGGGAGTGACTTCAAGGACTTAATGTTGCAAATTTGGGTTCCTCTATAGGAACTCTAAGACCTTCTCTTCATATCACCATAAAGCCTCGACTCGCTCCTAGATCGCCTCATCCTTGGGTTGGCCCTATCAAACAACCAAAAACTCTTGCCTCTTGAATTCCCCAAAAAATGTAGTTCACGGCATCCTCTACCCTGCAAGGTGACTTGCATGTGACAAAGGTGGCATACTTGGAAAAATGGTCTACAATGACCATGATGCTAGACAATTCACTCACTTGAGGGAGCTATGTGATAAAGTCCATGCTTATGGAGGCCCATGGATGAACTGGCACAAGAAGAGGTTGAAGCAGCCCGCTTGGCAACTTGGTGTCTACCTTGTCCGATTAGTAAATGAGGCAAATTCAGACATACTCATTGACATCTTCCCTAAGTTTGGGCCAATACACGCCCCTTTCTAGCAGGGCCAATGTCTTCTTCTACCCTGGGTGCCCTGCCTGAGCAAATTCATGACACTCATGCAACATTTCCTTTCTCAAGTCCTTCCATTTTAGGACATAGATCCTCTCTTGTGTAAAGAAGAGGAGTCTGTCTCTCAACGTGAAACTCCTAGTCCTGCCCACTTGCACCTGCCTTACCAACTGGTAAGATTGGGAATCGATTTCCAATCCTTCCGTTATTTTGTCCAAGATGTCCTCTGATAACCAAATCTGAGTGACCCCTGTCTCAGCCAAGTGCTCTTGTAGAGCAGCTAACTGAGCTTTCCTGCTCAAAGCGTCGGTGACCACATTCACCTTCCCTAGATTGTGCACCAATTCTAAGTCAAACTCTACAAGGAACTCAACCTAGCGAGCCTGTTTTGGAGTCGACTTGGCCTCAATTTTGATATAAGTACTCGAGATGTTGTCCATATTCACCGTGAAGGGGACACTAAGTAAGTAATGCCTCCAGGTTCTCAGGCAATGAATGATGCCTATCATTTCCTTTTCATGTGTGGGGTACCTTCTTTCTCTATCATTAAGATTTCTACTCTCATAAGCCACTGGATGGTCCTCTTGCATCTACGCAACCCCAACTGCATAATCGGATGCATCCATATGGACCTAAAAAAACTTTTCAAAATTGGGCAAGGATACGAGAGGCTCTACCACTAGCTTCTGCTTCAACTACTCAAATGCCTCTTGATGTTTTTCCTTCCAACTCCATGCCCTATCCTTCTTTAGCAGGTCTGTCAATGGGGCAGTAATCTTAGAGTATCCTACCACAAAATTATAGTAGTAATTGGCCAATCCCAGAAACTGGCACACCTCATGAACTGAGATCAGCGCCTCCCAGTCTTCAATAACTCTAAGCTTCTCGTGGTCAGGTTTCAACTTACCATGTCCAACGATATGCCTGAGGAACTACATCTCTATCTGGGCAAAAGCACATTTCTCCTTCTTGAAATAGAGTTGGTGTTCACAAAGCAGCTCAAAAACTTGAGCCAAGTGTGCCTTGTGCTCTTCCAAGGACTTGCTGAATATAAGTCTATCATCCAAATATACTACCACACACTTGTCCAACATGGGGTAGAACACATCATTCATTAAGGTGCAAAATGTTGTTGGGGCATTGCAAAGCCCAAACAACATGACAAGAAACTCAAATGAACCATACCTGGTACAGATAGTAGTCTTCTCATCATCCCCAATAGCTATGCAGACTTGATAATATCCCTACTTCAAATACAATTTTGTGAAGTACCTTGCCTCTATGAGTCGGTCGAAGCAATCTGCAATCAAGAGCAGCAAGGTCCCATCCTTCTTTCTCTAAAAGAGAACTGAAGTAGCATAGGGCGACCTGGATGGTTGCAAGTACATCTGGTGTGTTAGTACTACTTGTAGGATTAAAATTTGACCTTATTTTCAAAAATAAAATTAGTATACATATACACACACATATAGTGAATTAAATAAGTAGAAATAAATATGTGTGTATATAGATATAGCGGTATAATAAAATAGATTGTATATTTTTTTTAGTTTTGCAGGTTTATACATACATACATGAGTGTATGTGTGTGTGTATATAAAATAAAATTTATAATAGGCATATGTGTACCTATATATATATTTATATATAAATATGTATTAATTAAAAGCTTAGAAGCATGCAAATAAGGCAAAAGCGCCATGCGCCCATACACTAAAAATTGGAGTCAACATAAAGTGAAGATTGTTCTAAAGATTTCACACCATTTTTAGAGGTGTGAATATATAAATACAAGGAGAATGCATAAAAAGGGGACACATGAAAGCATTGGAGAGAAAAAAAAAGAAAGAAAACACAACACACAAAGCCAAGGAGGAAGAGGATGTGAGGAGCAACAACTCATCTTTTGAGCAGAGCAGAGCAGGAATACATTCTTCTAAAACAGTTATAGGTATTCTTCTTATGAGCACATATAGTTTATTTTAGAAATCTATGCTAGTATAAGGATAAAAATGAGCCCAATAATATTGTTATTCCAGCCTTTTCTTTACTATTTTGGACCTGCTCTATCAAAATTGTTCGACCTTTTATAAAAGTGGCCTATGCTTATTTTCAGATCGGTCTGAATAAGCATTTGAATTGACCTTTTGTATGTCTCTATTTTGTCTTTGTATCATTCTATCCAACCTAGAAATGCACAAGATTAGCCTCTGATGCTTTGTTTGAGTAACCTATATTGTATGTAAATGGCCTCAATTGTTAAGATCGGCCTTGTATTCCCTTATTTCTGTTGATTTAGTTATTGACCTCTCCTTTCCTTTTCTTTTGACCTTATAAACTTGTTTATCAACCTTCATTGTGGTGGATGGTCATATATTTAATGCCAAAAATGGTTAGGAACTGTGTTCTTTTCTTCGTGTGGTCTATTTTTATTTTTATCTTAGTTATATTTAATCAGCCCCTATTGTTTCAAATGAGCCAATATATGAAATCGGCCTGTTATTGTTTAAAATCAGCCTTACTAATGATTGTCAGCCTATTTATCTATTTTTGACGGCCTTGTAAGCCTCTTGTCGCCCTGTATGCTTAAGCAACCTTTTAAACTTAGATATAATGAATATGTGTAAGTAAGGATTTCAGATTTCTAGAGTCTTTGCCTTATTTTTTCGACCTCATTAGAGATTGAATCAACCCTAATGGTGAGAGCAAAATTTAGAGTCAATTAGTTTTTACTTATAATTGTTGTTTGTTTAAAATGTGTATTCCTATTAGTCAAAATGGTGTTTACACCTGAAATTACTTGAGGTGGATTTATAAAACTAAGTCTTATTTGAGATAATGATGAACATGAATATTATAATAACCACACACACACACACACACACACACACACACACACATATATGCTTAACTATATATAAAGACTAATCTATATTTTGTTTTGTTTATTATTGGCATCTTCATTGTAAGGTTGGGAATAAACAAACACGGGGAAGCTTTTTAACATTAATTGATAAGTATAATTACTATAATTCTGAAAGGAAGTAACTATGAGTGTATTTGATTGCCTTTGAGATTGTTGGTGGTTGATACATTAGGGCTAGTTTATTTTTCTTGCTTTATATATGTGATTGGGTTACTTTCGGCCTAGGATGCCGAATGTGGGTACACAAAGAAGGCTTTTCCTCTTTTTAGGATTTGACCATTACTTATATAAGTACTTAGGCCAAGCCATGTTCATTGAAATAGATGAAAATATTGTCTAGAAAAACTTTATTAATATATTTCTCTGCCACATCCTGATTGTGAGATATTGCACATTCTAGTTAGCTTTGCATTTAGACATCAAGTTGCATTGGGTGTTCCCCTCCTACCAGTTGTTTCTAGGTTGCTAGGCATTTTGTGCAGGATCAGGTATCCTTCGTGTCATGAAGGATTCTGGGGAAGTGTAATTGGTCCGTGGTTGGGCAAAAACGTGCTTGGGCCATGTTCCCAACTCTCGGCTTATAGGTGACCATGTGGGTTAGTGGCGGCCAATGACAGTGATTCAATTTGTTATTCATTACTTGTATTGTACTTGATTATTGTACCTTATTATTCTTTAGATGACTTAAGGCATGAGAGCCTAAGATGTACATTGTATATTCTTTTATCTAGTGCTAACACCTAGTTATGGCACGTGGATTTGTAAGATGAAATGACATTATTGTTGATATATAGAAGATCTAACTTTTTATTTGAGTTAATGTAAATAAGTGGATTATTTACTGTAGTAATTATCGCTATGGAATACGTACTTTATATTTGGTATCCTAAGTTGTATGAGCTAAAAGCACAATTGCAGGAGTTGTTGAACCAAGGGTTCATAAGACCTAGCGTGTTGTCGTGGGATGCATCGATCATCTTTGTGAAGAAGAAGGATGGGACTTTGCGTTTATGTATTGATTATAGAATGCTTAATAAAACAACTATAAAGAACAAGTATCCACTTCCGAGAATAGATGAGCTCTTTGATCAAATGAAGGGAACTGTTGTGTTCTCCAAAATAAATTTGGTCTTGGTGGCACTACCCCCAAACCCCCCCATCAAGTTACCACTAGGGGTAAGGGGCTTAACCCCTTGACCCTGCTAGGGACACTGCCCCCAAATCCCCACACTAGTTTTAAAAAGTAAAAAATAAAAATCATTTTGAGCTATGTTAGAAGGAAAAGCAACATGTTTTTTATTCTTTTGACATTTTTCCAATTAAATCCCAAGTAATTGAATTACATTTATACTTTTGGTTTGCTAAGTCAATCCCTATCATAAGAAATGATCCTATCGTTGTAGTTGCATTTGTAGATTTGTTTGAGATACAAACACATGACTCCACATAGAGCTAGCAATGTTGGGTTGAGCGATAAAAGCTCCTTCCTACCATAGTTCATGACTCCATATTGTGATTTTTGTTTTTAATGCCATGGATATCATAATCCATGAGTTTTGTACACCTAAAACACCTGATAATATTTATATATCTAACAATGTTGTTTCCTTTAATAGCTAAAATTTGCTTTTATACTCATGTGATCGATGTATACTTGTGTATGTGATCAAAGTATCTTCTATTTGATTAGTTTATTGTGTCTTTAAAGATTATTTATTAAAGGGTGCATGAAACAAATTTTAAATTCTTAAAAATCTCTATATTTCATGTTTTTTTTCAATTTGTCAAGTCTGAGTCAAAAATCATCTTGTTGAGTTTAAGTCCTATCACACTTATCTACAATGAGCACACTGATAGATATATGCAATGAGCGTACTATGTATATAAACATAAAATTTGAAAATAATGCAAGCTTTTCTAAAATTTGGGAATGGGAAACAGGGTACAAAGTGTAGTTAGGAAGGGGTTCGAGCATATTGTTGTTTGAAATTTCTAGCAATAAGATGTCATGATCGTGTTTAGGGGATCTTCCTCCCTATTCGTAAGGGATAAATATGCATTGCATGCAAGCATACTTGGTAGCTAAAGGCTGGGGAAATGCACAAATACACCAAGTAATGGACCCAAGATATTGCAATGAACATGAGACCTTTTTTAACATAGAGGCAAGGGCAATAACTATGTAAATAAGGCAACCTATAAGCTCACCCCAAATCAAAACTCATAGGGAAAAAATTAAAGGTCCCATCTAAACAGCAATAATAGTATATAATGCTCTTTGAATCTTCCCACACGTTTTTCATCTGGTGTAGAAAGCTTGTCTACCTCTGCTTCACGATGATTGTTTCCTCAATGTGTCAACAATTAAAGTAGCCTATAAGCTCACACCAAATCAAAACTCACAAGGAAATAATTAAAGGTCCTTATTAAACAGCAATAATAGTATATAATGCTCTTCAAATATTCCCACGCATTTTTCATCTGGTGTAGAAAGCTTGTCTACCTATGCTCCACGACGATTGTTTCCTCAATGTGTACTTATGACCCAACCCAAAGATGAAATTATTCTTAATATTACTTTGTTTTCTCCTTCACATCCAAATTTAAATCCCATCTTGTGTTCCTTGACCTGAGGCAACCACTAAAATATAGGTAACCAAGGCCTTCACATTCATTAAGTATGTTTCAAGTCCAAACCCAAGTTACTTATTAGAATCCAATCAAGTGGGGCTTTCACATCTGCCAACATGAACTCAGATTGGGCTCAAGGTTTTTATATTATCTTGTTCACTCAAACTCTTGCATCCAAAATTTCATCTCATGTCACATTCATGGACCCAAGAATGCAAATATGTCGCATGTGATTAATCTAATTCTCACATCTATAAGTTAAAAATTGAAGTCCAAAGTTCATTGTGTCTTGTGTCATCATGAAATGGGCATGCTAATTGGTACTTATAAGTAGTGTAATTCATAATTAACCTAAAAATGACAAAGAAATATAAACATTTTGTTTATGTGGTAATGGAAGCCACCATACATTGTGGGGGGTGGATCACATTGTTGATTGAATTGTCTAGTAATTTGAGGTTGGAATTGCTTATAGACAATACTTATCCTTCCTCCTAAAGGAGACATATGCATTATGTTGCATGAAATCATATCACTAGTAACTAGAGTTTGGGGAGACATGTAAATCAGATAAACATCATAACTACAAGATCACTATGAATGTCAAACCCTGACAATTGAAGTCTCTAATGTCAATCAATGTTCTTAAGTATAAGACCTTGGGATTTATGGATTGTCAAAGCCCACACCATTTTGAATAAGAGTTGGTTGTGACCACCACAACTAACCAAAAAAATCAACACAAGTTGTGGATCATGCAGATCCCAATGTGGACCCATGTAGCCTTCAAATATGATAACAACAAAGACTAGAAGATTTGGTGGTTTTCTATCACTTTTATATACAATAGCAACAAATTTCCCTATTGCTCCATCGACAAGACCTGCATCGACCCATAAATTTGAAGTGAGCATAACTTGTTGGCCAATGCACAAGAGCATCATGCAAGGTAAATGCTCATCCTCAAGATTCTAAGAGGATCTCCCCCTCATTTATTTTACATTACACTGTGTAACCAACACCCGCAAAGACTTTAGTTGCTAGCAAATGTTTATTATGTAGTTTTAACCAAGTCATTTGTTGGAAACAAATATATAGACTAGAATGCATCCTACTCATCATTGTTGAGGAAAGGATTAGAGTGTGACTTAATTGAACTTTAAGTCAAAAATTTTGAATAGACAAATTAGAAATAAATAAACATGTTTAATTTGAAATAAACATTTATTTTTAAGGAATATTCTTATTATAATTATCCATAAAATGAAAACTAATCACATTAGTGCTATGGTCACCATACAAAGATTACAAAATAATTAATATTAAGTTCATTGAATTAAAAAAAATGTGTAAAAAAAACACTCCTTAAATTATTCTGCCCATTGCTCTCATCCCTACAATGTAAAAATAGAAAGGAAGCATGTCCTTAAAGGATATGAACCACTGCCCTCCATCCATTAAGAAACATTAACCAAGTTTTCATCATACTATATTATATGTTCAACTCAATATTAGTCAATCCTCCTCGTATATACAACCAAATAAAGATTAAAGGATACAACAAATCTAATTGTGAATTTTTGGGTAAAGTTTTCAATTTATCACAATGATCTATTATTAGTATTTTAAAGAAAAGAAAAAATATTGTTTTGAAAAAGATAGGGGCACACTCAAATAAAAAAAGATTGTTTTGGAAATTCAGAGATTATTAGTTGTTGCATTCCAAACTTGTGCTTCAAAATCTCTATCATAGTTATGAGGTTTGAAAAATAAATTTTGGTTGGGAGGCCAGAAGATTTTGGAAGTAAAATATAATTGGCTATATCAACCTGAGTGTATTTGACCGTGATTTATATTAGATTTAATGGTTTTGTTTTGCTTCTAAAAATCAATGAAAAATCTATATATTTTGTGCTCTACATTTTTTATAAATAAATTTGTTGAAAATCTGCAATTATAAAAGCTAGTGGGTTGTAGATAGAAAATCATGTCAACAATATTTCATGCAACATTAAACATTTGAGATATAGAATATTCATAGATCCCATCAGCAATAGATGCTTTAATATGCAAGTTCAAATCATTATCCACAATAAATTTGTTCTTGACAAAAATTAAAAGAAAGAAATCTAATTGAAGTGCCTCTAGCAGTCACAATTGGCTTGGTGTAACTTAAGATATTAGAATGCAAAGTCTATGGGTTGAAGAATATTGAATATTGGTTGCTACTGAATCAATTTGTAACCAAATGTTGATCAAATTATGTATCACCTTGGTCTCAATTGAATTAACTTCTATCTGTCTCATAAGAAATATTTCAGGCATGGGCTGCATATTGAGCTGAAATCTCAACAACTTTAGGGTTTACTCATGGTTTTCATCAGGGTCATCTTATCCCAATGGCTCCAACATTGGTCTGGGCAATCAATTTGTTTATATTTTTCACATAAATGTCATCACTCATCAATCACCTCAAAAACAATTTTTCTTGTAGCAAAATTTATGAGTTTGAGTAGGTAAACATAAACAAAATCTAACAAAAACTATAGACGCTTAAAAATGTCCTAAGCCTGTGAGCAATATTTTCACACTAATTATTCCATAATGTCGCATTCTTCTATTAATTAAATAATTTTGAATTATTTAATTAATTCACGTTTCCTATTTTCTAATCTATAATTAAATAAATTCTTATTTATTTAATTATTCATCTCTATTTTCTCTCTTGTCTTCTATAATTAAATAATTATTTTTAATTATTTAATTAGTCATTATCAATTTCCTCTAAACATTAATATTTAATTAATTCCTCCATCATCTAATTTAAATAAATAAAATATTTATTTAAATTTGCCCTCACCTTCATTCTCATCACAACACATGTCCCTCTCTCATAATTTAAGTAATTTTTTATTTGAATTATGTACCATACTACAACTTTCATTAAATGCTTTGTCACACTACCAACTAATTTAAATAATTTTGTTATTTAAATTAGGTCACCTCTATTCTTTTCCGCACTTGTCATACCACTGCCTTTTATTAAATGAAAGGGCCTTTTCTTAAATGATCTTTTAATCTCAACCGTCCACATCACTTAATTCAACTTTCAATCCTCACCCTTCATTCAAATCCAAGCCTTCTATAAAAGCAAGCTTTCACCTTCATTTCAAGGCTAACCACAATCATAATCTTCAAGATTTTGCTATCATTCACATTGAGCTTATCATATCTCTTGCATGTTGCAAATCTGAGAGCAATTAGAGCAAAATTGAGAAGAGCAATGGAGGAGAATCAACTTTGGCATAGGAATTTAGATAGTGTTTCTTTTATCATTTGATTTCTATATTCATTTTGTTCTTCATTGTTGGATTAGGGCTTTGTAACTTGAATTTAGATAGTTTTGTGGTTGCTATTGATGGTTCATGCTTATACCTGGATTTTCCATGATCTACAAAACAATCGATCATATTTCCTATTTGGAAAGTGCAAAAAAGATTCAAATAGGAAAAAGTAATATTTTCCAATAGGAGAAAGTCATATTTTCCAGTTACTCATGATGGTTGCCACTAACTTGTGCTCAAAATGGTGTGGGATTTAATAATCCATAAATCCCAAGGCCTTACACTTAAAAGAGCATCAATGGGCATTAGAGACATTAATTGTCAAAGTTTGACATTCACAGTGATATTGTAGATATGACATTTAGTGGATTTATGTGTCTCCTCAAGCTTCAACTACCAGAGATATGCTTGCATGCAAGATAGTGCATATATCTCCTTCAGGAGGAAGGAGGATGATCATCTACAAGCAATGTCAACATCAAATTACCAGACAATTCAATCAACAATGTAAACTAGCCTCGACAATATGTATTGTGTACAATGGCTTCCATTACCACATAAAAAAATATTTATATTTCTTTGTAATTTTAATGTTAATTATTAATTACCCTATCTACAAATAATATTGACATATAGAAGCTTAAATATATAGTACCTATTGGATTTTTTTGTGTTTATAGGCTTCAAATTAGAGAAGACGCTACAAAGAGAATGTGTCGAATCATCATCCTTATTTGTATCATTTTTATGTGTATTTCTATATTTTTTTCATGTTGATTGTTTGCTTACTTTGACATGCATCTTCATAGTGGTCCAAATGAAAGTCAAAATGGGGAAAAATGTAAGGATGAAAAGTCCACACCTTGCACTTTTTCCCATTTGCTTTGGGCTCTCTTTGATAGGGTAGTCCCTAACACAATGTCTATTATACAAGTGGCATGTTTTTGTACAAATTTTGGTAATTAACCTTGACCTAAGTTGATCCTATCTACAAACATCCCCAAGGACCAATCCTAGGTTCAAATCCACAAGTGTAGAAATGAACAATTTAAATCTAGACCTAAGTCAACTCCCTTCCTACTAGTCACTACTTGTTGACTTGAGAATGCAATGTGTTAATTTGCATTCTAGGGAATTGTATTAACTCAGATAAACCCTAATTCACTTTTAGGAATCTATTGAATACATATGAGAACAATCATCTAAAATCTAGGAGAGTATTACAATTTACATCAACTTATACCAACATCTACATTTAGAAATAGACTAAGGCATATTGTACAATTGCTTGTATCTTTGATCTTTGTTCCAATACTATTAAATCATATCTAGGGGTTTAACATAAGGAGAATATCCTCATGTACTAAACTCCAAAAGGTGGTTCATTAACACCATCTATTTTGTAAACACGTGTACCAAAAAGTGAGGCAAACATATTATAGGCTAAAAAAAGGTGCACAAATCATTTCCGCAAACAAGGATTGAATCTATAAATAGAGATTGAATTTGCGGGTTCAAAGATCATTTCTACTCTTGTGGAAATGATTCCAAGCAAGGCACAATGATTTTATTAGAATGACAAGTGTTGTCCAATAGAGAATTGAGCATGGAAAATAAAATCAATCATAGAGTGACTCTATCACAAAATGTACTCATTAAACCCTAGAGAAAAATACCCTGATCTTCTTCATTGATTTTAATACTTATATATAATCATATTTATGTAGCATAATTAAATCTCAACTCATAATATTATGATGATTTATTTATTTTGGTTAATTAATTAATTTACCCTAGGATATTTGTATATAAAGCATTTATTTTGCTTGCCATTATACATCATTGATGGTGTCGCTAATATTATTTTTTCTATCATTTGTATCTTTTTTATCGTTGAATACAACTTAGGGAGCCATAACCCATTAAAAATATTATGAAAATAATAAAACTATTGCTCATATATTGAGGGCTAAAATATTATTAACTGTATATAGTCTGTACATATATATCATCGTTCACCTATTGTCTTCTTACAATAGGCCATATCTATATCAAACTATTATAATATATAAAAAAATCTATCTACCAGCTTACTCGATGTCCATCTCCACTTCAAGTTGCAACCCTTCTTCCCCTACCTGCCCACTTGCCACTTCCGGACCTCCCGCCTCTAGCAACAGTCCATCATCGACATTGTCCATGCCTACCAGAGACTTAAGGAAGGCCACCCCTACTCGTGCTTCCTGCTTTTTGATGGAATTGTCCACTCCCTTGGTTGGGATAACAAAGGGTATCTGTAGACACCCAAAATTAACATAGATCTACACTTAATATTTCTTTGCATTTTTCATCACACTTGCATATTTCTTCCAATTTCCCTTATTTAATTAAATAATTAAATAATATTAATTATTTAATTAAGTCTAACTCTTCCTCTAAATTTAATTATTTCTCCTTCCTCTAAAAATAATTAAATAATATTAATTATTTAATTAATCTAACTATTTTTTTTAAAGATAATGCGCCTGGTAAACTTTTTAACGTGACCGACGACGCTGGTGCGACACGCCCTCCGGCTCCATGTGAATGCTTTTGCCCGGAGCAATGAACTAGTGAGGCCACAACACAGGGGACCTCATCCCCTAGCAAGAACACTTCAAACCTGTGAGCTCATTGGCCCAACGAAGGCGTAAAGCCTATGAGCTCGTTGGCCCAACAGGGGTTTGAACTTTGGTGGTTGCCACTACAACTGAGTGACTTAACCACCGAACCACACCCTTATCAGTAATTAGTCTAACTATTATTCCAAACAAATAATTAAATTAAATTTAATTATCTATTCCTCTCTCCTAATAATTAAATAAATTATATTTAATTATTCTCTCGATCTTTCCTCATGATTAAATAATATAAAAATTATTTAATTATCTAACATCTTCTCAAATTAAATAAATAAATCAAATTTATTTAATTTCTCTCATGTTGCTTCTTAAAATAAATAATAAAATATTATTTATTTCCTCACATGTTTGGATGATAAATAATAATTATTATTATTTAAAATTCCTAATTTTGTGGCTTTTTGTCTCAACTCAATCTCCACCTCCAAAATTGACTTTGAGTTAACAAACCAATTCCTTGATTTTCAAAAGCTAACTCCTTGTAAATTCCATGATTTTTGGATTTAACTCCTTAGTTAACTCATGCAATCCCATGATTTTTGGACTTAACTTCTTGATTATCTCATGGCTTGTTGTCTCATCAATTCTCAACCGTTGATCATAATTCAAGTCCCTTTTGTTCTCAGCCCTCCATTCTTTTCAAGGAAAAGTATATAAACACACCTCCTCTAAGCCATTTTGAATCACTTTTCATTTGTAGCCTTACACTGTCATTTTGATTCTCGAATTCTCAATCATCAAAGCACTCTATCAATCATTGAAGCACTCTGTCAAGCATTCAAGCTATCTCATTATGCATATCTAAGAGCAATTGTATCACGAAGATCACGATATATAAACAATAGAGCTATTTGGTTTGATTTTTGATTCATTTACATTCATAGTTAAATTATCTTTCTCTATTGCGTAGCATAGATCTATAGGTTTCTTTGTATTCCTTTGTTTCGATTCATTACAAGTTAATCTACATTTCTCATGTTCATAGTATCCATGGCCATTATAAGTGAGGAGAATATCTGGTAATACTCCTTTCTTTGGATGAATTCCAATATCTAGAATAGCCAAATCAATCACTTCCTTCAATCCTCCCCTCCATTCTGCCTTCACCAAAGCTCAAGATAAAGCCCCGACTGAATCTTTAGACTCACCAAGCTCAAACAAGACCCCCACGAACATCATTGCTATCTCTGTATTCACCTGATGCTTCTGGTCTAAGAACATGAAATACTCTCCTAAGGCTGTGTAATGAAACAACTTGCACAATATCTGAATATAATAGTAAATATGCTGAAAATACTTGATAATAATATGCCACTTCGAGGGGGCAACCTCCTAATCCACTTCGAGGGGGATACCTCCAATAGTCTCCAATGAGAACACAATACACAATATGATGATCTAATAAGACTCACTACCCCTATATATACCTATTTATGCCTAGGATATCACCCAGGCCGACTTAGATAGCCCTATAGAAGCCTTAGGCCGACCTAAACAACTAAATAACAATATAATAATGATAATATGACTTAATTAAGGGTTAAGATAGCCACAAGCCGACTATTCATAACCATATACACTATAGAAGTAAGGGCATAACATGCCCCCCACCTTTACAAAAGCGTTGTCCTCAACGCTGATCAATTCTGGTAGTTTCTTCATATAATCTTCATCATCCCATGTGGCAACTTCAACTAGAAGATATGTCCTTGATGTCCTCAGCTTGTTCATGTGTGTCTGGAAAATTAACTTCAGCTCCAAGATGTGTCTTCCCTTTGCATCTAGCTCTTGATGGTGATGAATGTGTTCTTCCTTTACTTGAACCTTTTGATGTGCCATAGAGGAAGAGGTGAGGAATAGTACATGGTACCCTTGCATTGGTTGAATAGCTTGATCAGGAACTTCTTCTTCTTTCACTTCTTCTTCATCATCTTTTTCTTTTTCTTTTGTTTCTTCTTCTTCTTCTTCTTCTTCTTCTTCTTCTTTTGTCTCTTCTTCTGCTTCTTCATCATCATCATCATCATCATCATCATCATCATCATCATCTTCTTCTTCTTCTTCCGCTTCTTCTGTTTCTTCTTCCGCTGCTTCTGCCGCTTCTTCCGCTTCTTCTGCTTCTTCTTTCGCTTCTTCCGCTGCGTCTTCCGCTTCTTCTTCTACTTCTTTTGCTTCTTTTGCTTCTTCCACTTCTTCTGCTTCTTCCACTTCTTCTTCCACTTCTTCCTCTTCTTTCGCTTCTTCCTCTTCTTCCGCTTCTTCTTCCGCTTCTTCCGCTGCTTCTTCCGCTTCTTCTTCCGCTTCTTCTACTTCTTCCGCTTCTTCTTCCACTTCTTCCTCTTCTTTCGCTTCTTCTTCCACTTCTTCTTCTTCTTCTTCCTCTGGTTCTTCTTCTTCTTCTTCTTCTTCTTCAGGTTCTTCTTTTTCTTCTTCTTCTGGTTCTTCTTCTTTTTCTTCTTCTTCTGGTTCTTCTTCTTCTTTGTCTACTGCTACTGCTTCTTCTTCTTCTTCTTTGTTGCTTGAGACCTCCTTTCTTGGTTCCTTCATTAAGGCACTTAAAATGCTTCGCATATATGATATATCTTCTTTGAGGTCACACATAGCCCTCTTGTACTTACTTATTTCCTCATCCTTATCAGAGGGTTTCCCCAGTGTGACAGCATTCTTTTTGCTTCTTGTCGCAAGGCTCGTCATGATGGAAACCAATATTTTTGAAATAAATCACACAAATGAAATGTAAATTCTCCAAAATTTTTACTGTAACTTACTAAGGCCAAGATACCACTTACCCAGAAAAAAATCCAAAAAATTAGCAAATTTGCTGCCTTGAGAGTGAATTTGTTGGAAACCCTAATTTTGCAATAACTTGCTTATTTTTGCTTCAATTCCTCTGAAATCTGGACTGTATCTTCTTTAATATTGTCTTCAAAAACCCTTTAAAAATCTTTAAAAAATTCGCTAAAATCTGAAAGTTATGCTCTTCCCAAAATCGCCTCCAATGTTGAGAAAAAATCTTGCCTCTACGGTGCCAAGATCATGCTCTGATACCACTTGTAATGAAACAACTTGCACAATAAGGAATATAATAGTAAATATGCTGCAAATACTTGATAATAATATGCCACTTCGAGGGGGCAACCTCCTAATCCACTTCGAGGGGGATACCTCCAATATTCTTCAATGAGAACACAATACTGAATATGATGATCTAATAAGACTCACTACCCCTATATATACCTATTTATGCCTAGGATATCACCCAGGCCGACTTAGATAGCCCTATAGAAGCCTTAGGCCGACCTAAACAACTAAATAACAATATAATAATGATAATATGACTTAATTAAGGGTTAAGATAGCCACAAGCCGACTATTCATAACCATATACACTATAGAAGTAAGGGCATAACAGGCTGCCTCAATAGCCTGGAGACCAACTGGGGAGGCCATCTTAAACACCTTCTTTAACCTACTGTTTGATATCGACCCCCTGAAAGCCATTTGCCTCTTACCCTCAGATAAAGGTACTATCAAGTCCATCCTACAAACTGAAAGAAACAAATGATTAGAAATTACGTTAGCATCTTCAACCACAAGCATCCTCTTATCTTGACTTCCAACGCAACCTCACATGCCTGAAATTAATAGCACCATTATTTCTCCAGCCATCTCTCACAAGACAGAGTACCTTTCCTTACGATATCCAACCCATTTATGGTCCACTGGTCAGGATGGACATGATAGACTTCTCCCCACATCCTCTCAACAACTCACTCTCCTAACAGCTCTAGCTGTAATCAAATCCACATGTGTCTTAAAATATTTAATTTGAGATTTCTCCTTCAACATTTTGACTATCACCCTTAGGACCCACTCCAACCTCATTCATCCTTAAGTCTTCTTTTTGAAGATCATTTAAATTAGGAACTACCTTTCCCACTTCATCCACGAAATGACACACTAGGATTTCTGCCTCCATATCAAAGGCATGATTAGCTAGCCTATTTGCGATCCTGTTGGCCTCCCTAAAAGTATGTTTAATATTGAAGTCCCTAAACTTCTCCAAAAGTTCAAGCCCCCTGACCATAGAATTATTAAGCTTCCAGTTCGGGGTTTGCTTATTGATGATTGCATTTATAATAATCTGAGAATCCCATGCTACATGTATTTTCCTCACACCTAAAGGAAGGGCCAGATGTAGACCCATAATGAAAGCTTGCATCTCCACTTCATTGTTGGTATGCATCCCAATCTTTTTAGCCACTGCCCCAAGAAATCTCTCATCCTTATCCCTGATAACACATCCTATGGAGGACTCTCTAGGGTTTCCCCTGGAAGCTCCATTAAAAGTTAGTTTCACCCAATCTCCTTACGGGGCTTGCCATCTTGCTCTAACCCTGTTCTCCTTCGGATTATCTTGATAGGCCCCTTGAACATGGTCAACATGTAGACCTAGCCAACTATCTCTTATAATTCCATCCCAAGCCAAGAAAGACCTACCTCTACAGTTTTGATTTCTTATCACATTGTTTGCCACTTCCACTATTGCCCCTTCTATCTTCTTCTAAAGCATCTCCTTTTTCATTGACTTCGATCTCAAAAAATGTGTTTGATCCTCTCCTTCCACACCTCCCAAATAAGAATAGGACTTATGGTCCAAAAGCATGAGAAAAATGCTTTCTTGTACAAAATCAGCCATGCATTAAAGGTCCCCAAAGTATTTTGTAGAAGCGCACCCTTCCACCTCAAATTGTTCATCAACCTATACCAGCAAAACTCTATATACTTACAACTCCTCAATAGATGAACAACATTCTCATCTTCTTCTCATAAACAACATCTAAGGGGGCTAGCAAAACCAAACTTTCTCAACCTTTCTCCCATAAGGATCTTATTTTGTAATGCATCCCAAGCAAAGGCTCCTACTTTGAGAAGACACTCTTTACCCCACAAAAGGTGGGTTGGCCAATCTTCTTTATCCTTGTCCTCTTCCTCCACTATATATCCAAATTTCACACTATATTTCCCTGACTTGGATCCACACTAGATAACCTTATCTTCTTCTTCTGAGGTAACAACCTTCCTACCTGCAAGACACTATTTCAACAACTCCTACTCTTGTGGAGAAGCCTGATCCTCCATCTCCACTCCTTGAAGCCCGCCTGCTCATGCAAAAAGACATAATCTCTGACCTTAACCCCCCAATTCTACTCTAAAACAATCCTTTCTTGCTCAAATCTCTCAATCTCCTTCAATGCACCATGCTCATTCCAAGAGTCTTCCCAAAACAGGGCCTTCCTCCCATTCCTTACCTCCCATGAAATATGTTTGACAATGAGACTCCTACATTCTACTAAAAAATTCCATATAGCTGACCCTGCTGAGGGGTTATCCATGGTTAGAATTCGAGTAGGATTTAGGGAGTCCAAATATTTATTCTAGAGAATCCTCGCCCACTTTGACTCCGGATGCTCATACATGTTCCATATAGTTTAACCCCTAACACCTTGTTAAAAGAAGACCATTTGCGAAGTCTGACCCCCTGGATTGTTTAGGGCAACATATTTTATCCCAAGCCACTAAGAGATACTTCCTACCTTCCGTAGATCCACTCTAGAAGATGTTCTTCATACATTTATTCAAGTTTTCCTCTACCTTTCTAGGCATCTTTAGACATTGCATTTGAGAATATTAGAATGGCCGAAATTACTGATTTGAGCATGAGGATCCTTCCGGCTGAAGAAAGCCACTTACCTTTCCATGAATCCATTTTCAATTTGCAACTGGAAAGTATGTGATCCTAAAGTTTGGTCTTTATGGCCCCTTGAAATAATGGAGTCCCCAAATATCTCCCAAGGAGATTTTTGATCTTCAACCCCAGGCTGCGGGCAATTTCCCTTTGCTTCCTTAATTATGTGTTGAAAAAATAAATCTCTTATTTGTTCCAATTTACATGCTGAACATAAGACTTACAATATATGGCTAAGGTTTCCTTGATTACGTTGGTCTCTCTTCTACTTGCTACTCCGGATAACAATGTATCATCAGTGAACTGCTGATGAGTGACTGCTTCTACATTGCTTGCTACTTTTATGCCCTTCCATCTCCCAATTCTAGCTTCCTCCTTAATATACCTGCCCAATGCCTCAACCATGATAATGAAGAGTGAAGGTGGCAATGGATCACCTTGCCTTATCCCATTAGTTGACTCAAAGAAACCTCTGGGGTTACCATTAACTAAAATTGAGAATCTCGAGGAAATAATACAACTTCTGATCCATAAGTCCATTCTTGACGCAATCCAAACCTCTCCAAAACTACCACCAAAAATTCTTTGTTAACCTGATCATACGATTTTCTAATGTCCAACTTAACTAACATCCTTTCCAATCGACTCCTCTTTGCAGTGTGAATGGCTTCATGTGCTATGATGATGCCATCTGAGATCATCCTTCCTGAAGTAAAACCACTTTGTTCTTTTGAGATAATGAGCGGGAGCAACTTCTTAATCCTATTTGCCATTGTCTTGGAAATGATTTTATAAATTGCATTACATAATGAAATTGGCTTATAATCATCCATTGATTCAACTACATTCCTTTTGGGGATTAAGGTAATAAAGGTATTGTTTAGGACTTTCGACATGGTAGCATTCTTCCTTGCTTCTTCTGCTGCCAAAAACAAGTCAGACCCAAGGATGCTCTGAAATTCTTGATAAAAGAAAGCAGGAAATCCATCAGGCCTTGGTGCTTTGTCTGGAGAAAGCTGGAAAGCCACCCTCCTTATTTCTTCATATGTGAAAGGCATATTCAACTCTGTATTCCTATCCTGATCTATTAAGCATGGGATCCTTCTTAGCACTACTTCTCTCGCCTCCATGACCATGTGATCCTCCTTATTCAACAAGTCCTTGAAAAGGTCAACTGCTATTTCATTGATCTGATCTGAATTATGAACCAACCGACCTTCTTTGTTCTTAATAGCCGAGATCCTATTCACACTCCTCTTAAACTTAGTAGCATTATGAAAATATTTGGTGTTACTATCCCCTCCTTAAGCCAACACTCCCTCGACTTTTGCCTCTAGAAAATTTCTTCCGTAGCTTGAATCTCATCATATTTTAACTTTAAGTCTTTTTCCTTGACAAAGTTCTCCTATTCCATACCCTGTCTAAGGACTTTCTCATTTAGTCCCGAGAGTTCTACTTCCAAGATGGCTTTCTTTGCAAAAATATTCTTGAACTGAGTCTTGTTCCATTCCTTTAGCTGATTCTTCACAAAGCCAAACTTCTTCCAGAATTTGAAAAGTCTCGACCCCATTACCTTGGGGCTTGTGTCCACCACTTCTTCATATTCTCCTCCAGTTCAAGGTCTCTTAGCCACATATTCTAAAATTTAAAAGAGCGTCCTTGTGGCCTTTCATCCTTGGAAAGTTTAAGCTGCACTAGAAAATGGTTTGACTTGGGTAGTGGAAGATTGAAAGATTCCAAGATGGCCATTGATGTATCCCAGTTTCCCCCAATAAGGAAACAAACAAGTCTCTCTGCTATGTTAACATTTTTACCAAGATCATGGCACAAGACACATTTTTGTAGTTGCAAGAAATGTTTGGCATGTTGAAGGTGGATATTAAGAGGGGACAAGCATAATGTCCTCTCCAGTTTCCCTTGTTTATGGATTCCTTCTAATCAAACTTTAGAGAGCAATGTTAGTAGAAAACTCTAGAAACTATAAAGTTTCTATAAAATATAAGACTCTAAAAACTAAGATTGTCTAGAAATTTTAAGAAATTAACAATGTTCCAGATTTTAGATTGATTTAAATCTTATAGACTAAAAACTATAAATTTGTGACTGTTTATTAGACAAAACATTGAGTATAATATATTAAATTATACACAATGCAAGCTAGACTATTTCATGTTGTTATGTAATACTCTATTAATTTTATTTCCAAATAAGCTCTATATTTTATGCCTTGTTTTGTTGTTCGACTGTCCTACTGTTCTGTTTTACTACCCTGCTGCCCTATTTTGGGCCACCGGTCCACCCATCCTTACTCCATTACAATGGACACCTCTCCATGTACAACAATCATCTCCCTCCCAAAGAATTTAGCTTTCTGGACTCATCTATACCGTCTCTTGAACTCAAAAGAGCTTTTAATTCGTGGGAGGACATTCTTGGAGACAATGAGATTAAAAAGCTTAAAAAGAATACTGAGTAAAGGACTAATACAGAATAAAGGACTTTCGGCTTGCTTTTATAAAAGAAAAGGAAAATGTCTAGAAATTCTTAAGCTGCGATTTACTTAACTGAGAAAAGCAGGACACAACATTAGACTTTGAGCAGGAAAACATAAATAATTGATCATTGATTTTAAGATGCCTCAACAAGACAGTTGCCTGACAGCTATGCAATGAATTATGCACGTTATATCACTATACCTAAAGATTTCAGATTTTTGAAAGATTAGACCAGAAAGTGAGTGCGGTCTTATATGGCCTACAATGGAGAATTGTTATGGAATTCACTAAAGTTGCTTAAATTCCCAGACGTGTAAGGTGCAGATTCATTCCAGAGAGCTTGGAGTGCATGTACAAAAGAACTGACAGGAAATTTGAGCCTCTTTAGGATAATAGAATCAGCACGGTGTCCACCCTTAATTGACGAAAGAAGAAGCCAACATAACCATTGAGTAGAAAAATAGAACAATTGAAGCTCCAGATGATCCGCCTGTATTTCCACTCACATGAGAAAAGTAGATGGAATAAGGGAATCAGGGCAGGCCAATCATAAAGTAGATGGTATATGGAATAAAGGCCAGCCATCATAAAGTAGATGGAATAAGTGGTGTATCTCATGGTGTAAATTTATACACATTTTATATCAATTATCTGAGTTATTTTAGTACATAGATGTATTTTAAATTATCAATTATTTGAGTTATTTTAAGTATATTAAATTAGATTATTAGATTCCCCTGTAAGAATTTACTAGTATAATAGGGACATATCATTATAAAGTGGATGAAAAAATTGGTGTATCTCATGGTGTAAATTTATTCACAACATCCTATACAAATTATTTGAGCTACTTTAAATATAGGAAAATTTCAAATTAGACACACATATTGATTGTGCAAAATATTACAAGTAATACAATAAAAGCATGCCATCATAAAGTGGATGAAATAAGTGATGTATCCCATACTATAAATTTATTCACAACATCCTATACCAATTACTTGAGCTACTTTAAGCATAAGAAAATTCCAAATTAGACTAGCATATTGATTGTGTAAAACATTACAAGTAATATAATGAGGGCATGTCATCATAAAGATGATGAAATAAGTGGTGTATCCCATGGTGTAAATTTATTCACAACATCATTTACCAATTATTCAAGCTACTTTAAGCATATTGTATGTTTGTTCTTAATGATGAATAAGGATTTATTATATTACTTAATAAAAGATATGATGTACACCATTTTCACAAAAAAAAGGTGGATGGAACGGAATCACATCCCGATGGTTTTCAAATGTAGATTAAATCCAAATAGAGTAAGAAACTTAAGCAACAAGAGCAATAAATCCAACAAGTGGCGGATCATGATCTTCAAGATTGTTGCATCCAACTAGCAAGTCTTGAGCATCAATGGGGGGTTACAGGCCTTGTTTGCAACATCTTCGTTAAGTTGCACTTGGTGAGCATCATTTGGGAGTGGGGTGTACGGGTTATCTAATGCAGGAGCATCCAATGGTGTAAGGGCAATCTTGCATCACCCAAAATAATGATGATTTTGTTTTCTATTCTTTTCAAATTTTGTATTTTCGGATACACAATTGCTTAAATGATGATGTAGAACCTTCAGTTTTTCCAACTCGATAAAATAGCCAACGAAGTTTGCATTTGAGAACGTATGGAAGTGAAAATTTACTCAAATCTTCGGAATTAAAAAATATGACCTTAGGTGAATGAATTGGCCAAAGATCACTTGTGGGTTGGAAGATATTAAATTTTTTATTTCTTAAAAAACCCCTAAAAACGTTTCAAAGTCATATATGAGGCATTTAGAGGCCCCGTACGACCCCAAAAATAGGTAGAATCGACAGAGCAAATTTTAAGCATATAGAGCACTTCACAAGATTTCCAACGCATCAAACGATTTGTCAATCAAACACCCAAATCAAAAGTTATGGCTCCCAAAAGTTGACCTATTTTTGGAGGGAGATACAAATTTCAAAATTTTGGTTGGAAGATGCCAAAAAGGGCTATTTATGACCACTTTTGGGAATCCTTTGGGTTAGTAGAGAAAAGAAGAAAAGTGGAGAGTCAGGATAAGGAGGGAAAACATAAACCCTAGCAAATTTGAAGCTACAGAAGGTAGAAGGTTCCAGAATCTAGAGAAAGGAAGTTGTAATGTGTTGCAGCCTGTTGAGGATTCATCCTCTGATTTGATTTAAGTTTCTGTAATGTAATGTGTTGTCCAATCTAATAAAATAATATTCCTATTTTCTGTGTGTAATCTGTGTTATTGTGTGTTTTGGCATTGTCCCCTCATCAAGTGGTATTAGAGCAAGGGTTCCTGAGTGTGTAGACAAATCACCGACTGTGAGGCAGTTTGCACCAGGACCTGAGGTTGTGGGTTTGCTATAGAAATGGTTTTCTATAAAAATCAATTGAGGTTGTTGGTTTTATGTAGAACTCAAAAATATGCCTCCATGAAGAAACTGTGGTGGTGTTGGGAGAAATGCTTTGACAAAAGAGGGTTTTAGAGCTTTGCAAAGACAAATCAATGCATTGCAAGAGGAGCTATGAAGAGGGTTTGAGCCAAGAATAAGAGAAGAAAGTGAAGATGAAGCTGAAGAAGAAGAGCTATTTGAGGAAGAACAAGAGGATGTAGGAGAGAACAAGAGGTTGTTGAGGGCCATTTTGAAGATTGAAAAGAGGCCTAGGGTTGAAGTTTCTACCTATTCTAGGGATCTAAATCCAAAAGAGCTTATTGATTGGATAAATGATATGGAGGAATATTTTGAGTATGAAGATGTGGAGGATCCAAACTGGGTCAAGTTTCGAAAAATGAAGTTGAAGGGCCATGCCAATATTTGGTGGAAGGAGGTCCAGTTAGAGAGAAATAGAAGATAAAAATGAAAGATTACTAGATGGGATCAAATGGCGGACAAACTAAAGAAGCAACTCATTCCTGTGGACTATGAGCTAGAGTTGTTGAAGAAGCTGCAAGGATTGAAGCAAGGTAAAAAGTCTGTTAAGGAGTATACAAAAGAGTTTTATAAGATTATTATCAGAATAGGCCATGCAGAGGCCAACAAGGAGAAGGTAGCCCGTTACATTAATGGGTTAAGGCCAAGTATTCAAGAAGAGCTAAGCATGGTCAAAATGACCACCATAGAAGATGTGTACCAGTTTACCCTGTAGGTAGAAGATAAGCTGAAAAAAATATTTGAAAGCAAGTAAAGAGGAAGAGGTCATGGCAGAAGGACTGATGGAAGATCCTATGAAGGTTGAAATAAAGATAAAAAAAAAAGTGAAGAAGCAGGCACTGGTCGAAATCAGAAAGGAGATATTGCCTACCACCTTTGTGATCAAAATAATGGTGAGGAAAGAGGAAGATGAAGTCCCGGGCAAGGACTTGGAAGAGGAGGTTTTAGAGGAACCTGTTTCCAATCTGGAGAAGGACATCAAGCCTACGAGTGTTCCCAACATCAAGGAAGGACAAATAGAAGACCTAAATGTAATGCACGAGTTGCACATGTAGATGAAGATGCGCAGTCTAGGCATTCTGAAGATTTTGAAAGGGGAGAAACCCTAGTTGTCAGAAGAACCTTGTTAAATGAGGAGAAAGAACTAGATCAGAGGAAGAGTTTATTCTACACAAGGTGCAAGTGTGAAGGTAAGTATTGTAATATTATTATTGACAGTGAAGCAATGATAATCTTATCTCAAAGGAGATGGTTAACAAGTTGAAGTTGACAAGGAAAAGATATCCACATCCATATCAGATTGCATGGTTGTAGAAGGACCATAGAGCTTTGGCCAATGAGCAGTGTTTAATCAAGTTTAAGATTGGAGACTACAATGATGAGGTGTTGTGTGACATCATACCGATGGATGCATGTCATATGTTATTGAGAAGGCCATGGCAGTATGATAGGTGCATTGTCCATGATGGCCACGCAAACACCTATTCCATGACAAAGGGTGGAGTTTGTCATAAGTTGAGCCCTTGAAGGAGGTGGAAGAAAAGGTATGCAGTACTGCTAGAATTTACTTGGTAGATGGCAGGAAGTTTTTGGAAGGTATGAAGCACGAGCGTCATTATTTTGCATTGATTCCTAAGATTAGCTAGGAGAAATGTGAAGATGTACCTACAAAAGTCTTCGATCTATTGGAAGAATTTTAGGACATTGTCTTTGAAAATGTACCAGAAGTTTTACCACCAGGGAGGAAGATAAGTCACCAAATGGATTTGATACCAAGAGCCAGTTTGCTAAATAAGGCAACTCATAGAATGAATCCTGTAGAGAACGAAGAGCTAAATAGACAAGTTCATGATCTGTTAAGGAAATGAATGATAAAGGAGAGCCTAAGTCCATGTGCGGTACCTACAGTACTAGTGCCAAAGAAAGATGGAGAGTGGAGAATGTGTATAGATTCTTGAGCCATCAACAAGATCACGATCAAGTACAGATTTCCATTGCCCAGAATATATGACATAATGGATTGTTTGAGTGGAGCCAAGTACTTTACGAAGATTGATCTGAAGAGTGGATATCATCATATCTGAATAAGAGAAGGAGATGAATATAAGACAACCTTCAAGACTAAGGAGGGCCTGTATGAATGGTTAGTCATGCCATTTGGGCTAAACAATGCACTGAGCACATTCATGCGGCTTATGAACGAGGTACTAAAAGAGGTTTTGGGATAAATTTGTCATTGTTTATCTAGATGATATTTTGATTTTCACTAAGACTTTTGAGGAGCACTTGATGCATGTTAGAAAAGTTTTTGAGAAGTTGAGGGAAGAAAAGTTGTTGATTACTCTGAAGAAATGTAGTTTCGTGAAGAAGGAGTTGGTGTACCTGGGATTTGTTATCTCATATGAGGGTCTTAAAATAGATCTAGAGAAGGTGAGGGCTATCATTGAATGGCCTACCCCAAGGACTGTTATAGAGCTACGATATTTTCATGCTTTGGTAAGTTTTTATAGAAAATTTATTAGGAAATTTAGTAGCATTTGTGCACCCCTAACTAAGACAATGAGAGGGGATAGAAAAGAGTTTAAATGGACTACAGGAGCAGCCAAGTGTTTTGATATATTGAAGTAGAAATTCATAGAGAAACCTATTTTAGCACTTCCAAATTTCAATAAGGTATTTTAGGTAGATTGCGATGCTAGTGGCAGTGCTATAGGAGCTGTTTTAAGTCAAGAAGGTAAGCCCATTGCCTATTTCAGTGAGAAGATTAATGATGCGAAGAAAAAATATTCTATTTATGATCAAGAGTTTTATGCTATAGTTCAAACTTTGAAGAAATGAAGACATTATTTATTGTCAAAATATTTTATTTTATATACCAATCATCAGGCTTTGCAGTATCTTAATAGTCAAGGAAAGTTAAATCAGAGGCACTTAAAATGGGTTGAGTTTTTAAAGAGTTATATTTTTGTTTTGAAGCACAGGAATGGAAGATCAAACAGAGTTGCAGATGCCTTAAGCAGGATACAAAATTTGTTGACATAGATGAAGATAAAGGTTTTTGGGTTCAATGAACTCAAGGATTTGTACCCTAAGGATCTAGATTTTGCAGAGGCTTGGAAAGCTTGTTTGGAACCTATTACTTTAGGTAAGACAAGGTTGTTGGATTTCATGATCCAAGATGTAATGCTATTTAAAGAAAGCCAATTGTGTATTCTGAGGAGTTCCATGAGAGAGAATCTGATCAAGAAGAAGCATAGTGGAGGATTAGTAGGACATGTTGAGATAAGACCATTTTTCTTGTTAGTGAGAATTACTACTAGCCATAGTTGCACCAGGATGTGAATAAATTTGTGCAAAGCTACAGAATATGTCAGGTGGCCAAAGGGGTAAGTTAGAGTACAGGGTTGTATCAATCATTACCTATACCAGAGAGACCATGGGAAGACACCAGCATGGATTTTGTTCTTGGTTTGCCGAGAATGCAAAGAGGACATGACTCCATATTTGTGGTGGTTGACAGGTTTTTAAAGAGGACACACTTCATTCCATGCCATAAGACTAGTGATGTTGTTCATGTTGCAAAATTATTTTTAAGAGAGGTGGTAAGACTACACGGTCTACCAAAAAGCATAGTTTCAGATCGAGATACCAAGTTTGTTGGGTATTTCTGGAGGACTTTATATGGAAGAAATTGAAGACTGATTTGAAGTTTAGTTCTGCATATCATCTGTAGATTTATGGACAGACATAGGTGGTGAATAGGAGTTTAGGCAACTTGCCAAGATGCTTGGTAGGAGATAAACCCAAGGGATAGGATTTGATGTTACCATAGGTGGAGTTCGCATACAATAATTCCATCAACAGAAGTACTAGTAAATCTCCATACCAGATTGTATATGGTAGTAGTCCAAGAAATGCTTCTGAGTTGAGGAAGATGGATAGAGGAGAGAAAAGCATTGTTGAGGCCGAAGACTTTGCAGAGCACCTAAAGAAATTGCATGAGGAGGTAAGAAAGCATATCAATAAGATGAATTCATAGTACAAGGCTAAGACAGATCAAAAGAGAAGATTTAAGGAGTTCAAGGTTGGAGATGAAGTTATGGTTCACCTAAGGAAGGGAAGGTATCCTATGGGATCATACAATAAGTTGAAGATGAAGAAATTTGGACAATGCAAGATCTTGAAGAAGCATGATTCAATAAATACATATGAAGTAGATCTACTGAGTGGAATCAACATTTCCCCTATGTTCAACATTGCTGATTTAATAGAGTATCATGAAGGTGACATAGAGGATGGACCAACAGAAGAATAATGGAATATCTCAACATCTAATTCAAAGGAGGAGATAGAAGAAATTTTGGATAGCCATGTGGGAAGCAGTACTTGGAACAGGCAATATGAAGAATATCTAGTGAAGTGAAAAGGAAGGCCCGTCGAAGATTCTTCCTGGTTGTCTAAGGTAGAGGTTGACCATTTGGGTTTTCCTCAAACACCTAAGATGTGACAAGGTCACTTCTTAAATTACCCTAGGTGTCTCATGCAGGAGCATCCAATGGTGTAAGAGCAATCGTGCATCGCCCAGAAAAAATTATGATTTTGTTTTCTGTTCTTTTCAAAATTTGTATTTTTGGATACACAATTGCTTGAATAATGATGTAGAACCTTCAGTTTTTCCAACCTGCTAAAAATAGCCAACAAAGTTTGCATTTGAGCATGTATGGAAGAAAAAATTTACTCAAAACTGTGGAATTGAAAATATGACCTTTGGTACAAAGGAATTGGCCAAATATCACATGTGGGTTGAAAGATATTAAAGTTTCTGTTTCTTTAGAAACCCCTGAAAAAGTTTCAAAGTCAGATATGAGGTCTTTAGAGGCCCCGTACGACCCTAAAAATGGGCAGAATTAGTAGAGCAAAGTCTTAGCGCATAGAGCACTTCATAAGATTTCTAATGCATCAAATAGTTTGTCAATCAAACACCCAAATCAAAAATTATGGCTCCCAGAAGTTGACCTATTTGTGGAGGGAGTTACAAATTTTGAAATTTTCATTGGAAGGCACCAAAAGGAACTATTTATGACCATTTTTTGGGAATCCTTTGGGGTAGTAGAGAAAAGGGGAAAAGTGGAGAGTCAGGGAAAGGAGAGAAAACAAAAACCCTAGTAGATTTGAAGCTACAAAAGGCAGAAGGTTCCAGAATCTAAAGAAAGGAAGCTGTAATGTGTTGCAACCTGTTGAGGATTCATCCTCTGATTTGATTCCAATTTCTATATGTAATGTGTTTTCCAATCCAATAAAAGAACATTCATATTTTCTGTGTGTAATATATGTTATTGTGTGTTCTAGGATTGACCCCCTCATCATTATCATTTCTAATAGGAGAAATAACCAATGCCAATCTAGGAGATTTATCATTTTACCTACTAGCATCACCCCAACCATGGGGTTTTGAAGTAGCAAAGGGTTGACAAGAGTGTTTTGGCCATCCCTAAGATCTTTTTTGTGGTAGAGTAGAACCATGAGAGCCGTGAGAATTTTATAAGAATTATGGCTATGTCCATACCAATACCATTGAGAAGGGGAGGTTAACGTGACCCAAGCAATAGTGTAAGGAGTATTACCCCATTGATATAGAAACACCTAGAAATCAACAACCTCTAGTGCAAACTTACTAGATTGCACTTGGATATACAAAAGAACATTCAAATGAGCATTAGCTTAGCATACATAAAGAAGTGAATATCAACATAAGCTCTAGAAAAAATAGTTAATCCATGTCTTCCCAAATGCTAAACAAGATTTCCACTTTGAAAGCATGCCATATCTAGGTGAATCTAGTAGGAAGTTTGGGCAAATCCCTTAAAAGAATCATATTCCAAGCAAAAGGATCATGTATGAAAGGCCTAAGGAAGTCATGGATCCAATTCCAAGCAAACTAGGCTCTTGTGAGAAACAAGGAAAGATACTTGAGATTTTCCTAGTGTCCACAAAAAGGATAATGAGGATTGAAAATTCCCAAATGGATCAGTTTATATCTAATGGGAAGATCTTAGTAGAGAGTACACCAAGCTAAGGGAGCAAGTTTTAGTTCATGAATGGTTGTCAAAACAATTTAGAATCTACTTTTCCATGAACTAGTTGAGGACTGTACGACCCATTTGTTATTAAGTTTCTACACCATATATAGATGTGAGGAGAGCCATGAATATCCTTTGTGAGGTTTATAGTAATGAAATGGGGTCTTAGGAAACCATTTCAATCTTTCCACGAATAATTATTGCATCTAACCCCAATTTTGTGAAGCATTTCTACAAGAATAGAATCAACAATAGTTTAGTTGGATTCAAATCCTTGATTGGATAGTTTGAATTTAATTTTAGCCTCAAACCAAGAAAATAAACTTCTAGTGGTCTTTAAAAAAGATCTAGTAAAGTCTTAATGTCCTTATGAAAAAATAAAGGTTTTGAAGAATTGGTAACCTCAACCTCTAAAACGATCACACTAAATCTTAGTGCTCACTATTGGAATATTTAAGTGAGTAGTTATTATAGGATGGATAGAAGGGAAGAAATAAATAAAATATGTGGTATATAAAATGATGAAAAAGATAAGAATATGATAAAATACATTAGTAAAAATTTGGGGTTTTCCATAGAGACCTTAGAGATGTTTAGAAAAAACAATCCCAATGATGAAGAAGAAAATAAATCAAGTGCTAATAATGATAATCTATTAACTAAAAAAGCATTACCAAAAGAGACACTATGAGGGGATGAACTCTCTATACAAAGAATCACAACCCATACCCACATAATTCAAGAAAAGTTTCTAAAGAGGATATAAGTAGTGAATCATTTCTTAGGCTAGATGAAGCAAGAGTAAGAAGTGACTATATATATGATTTTGAAGAGGTACTTGGAAGAGAATGTTTTGAGATTTAGTTTCGTAGAGATAAAAGTAGTAGAGACATGATCATAAAGTAGTAAAATAGCTAGATCAAGTAAAGGAAGCTTAAGGAAAAGAAGAAAAGAGAACCAACAATAGGGAATAAACCAAGAGGAAGGACAAGCCCCAAACTACTTAAAGATAAATCAAAAACACCTTTATATCTTATAGGTATGGTTTCCAATAGGACTAAACTCCTTATTTTTGGAAAAGATACTAAGTATGGAAAAAACAAAAAAGAAATGAAAAAATGAGTGTTATTAGTTGTCAAACTAAATGAAAGACTAGTAAAAAATGTATTACTATATTTAGGTGTTGATATTAATATTATGCCAAAAAAACTTTTTGAGGCATTTAGAGAGTTAGAACTCCATGAAACACCTTATCATATAACTCTTGTGGATGGAAGCCCCAAATGTGCTATAGAAACATGGAGAGATGTAGAAGTGGATTTTGTAGTTATTGACATACAACAAGGATCTCTTTGCATATTTAATCTTATATTGGATATAGAATGGTTTGTAGATAATAATAGAATATTTGATGTTAACAAATAAGAACTGAAAATAAAAGGAAATGAAAGAGAAATACATATGTCATTTAATGAAGCAATGAAAGGAGTATATATAAAAGTACATATTGTAGATGAAGATGAGGAGGAGGTTGAAAGAAACAAATGGCTATAGATGATAAAGAGAATTTCAAAACAAGAATTGGATAGGGAACCCACACTGAAATGTGAAATAATTGTAGAAGGGGGTGAATCCTCAATTAAAATAGATGATGCGATAGAGGCTGAGAGTGGAACAAGCTGGAAAAAGAATAAGAAAGATATTGAAAGTAAAAAAAAGATTTTATGATCATAAAAATATGATTTTATGTCCTAATAACCTAGACCCCTTTCCACTTCACATGATTTAATAAATATTAATTTATTAAATCTTTATTTTTCCACTCAACCACTCAAAATGAATAAAATAATTATAAAATTCCCTTCAATCTCCACCATACATTTCATAACCATCTCCCAAAATAAAAAAATATAGTAGAATAATACCTTTAATCCTCCACCATCCATCTCCCAACTACCCAACCAACTTAATCTCCATCATTAATCTCTCAACCAATCCTAACTGTCAATTGTTCAATTCGAAAATCTATAAATGGACCCTTATGTGAGCCATTTTTATAGAATCAACCACAATGCAACGTCATGTTGTCAATACAAGCAACCACATTCCAACATTCCAACAACGTTTTGAGCACAAGTATCTTCGTGGTAAAATAGGAGTCAAAATTGGGTAATAATTTGTGATTTTTATTAATTGATTTCAATTTCTTCACTCTAACTGAGGTGTAGGTAGATATGAAATGAGGTTTTAATGTTAATGTTTTAATCTTGTTTTGGTTTCATATTTGTTGTAAACATTCTAGCACACCCGGTGGGACCTTGTCCCTCTTTATCCTTTATTTTTGTAGGTTTTGATAACTCAATATTGTAGGTTTTTAGTCATTTTTAGAAAAATTTGGGGGGTGCACTTTCAAAGGAAGTCTTATAGCATAAAATGGACCTCATGGTTGCATCCAAAAGCCCAAGAAATGAAAATTAATCTATAATACTTGGTATTTCAGTGAGAAAATTTTATAATTTTTTTTGTGGTTTCTAGGGTTTCCCCTCGTTGTTGGATCATATGCTCATGTATGTAATCCATATTGAATGGAATTTGTACCATGTAGAATCCATACCATACAAACTATGTCATTTGTCCCCTCAGCTCCGTCTATTGTGTAAACTTTTTTTCCATTGGGTATTTCTTTTGTTTGTAGTTTAAAAATTTTAATCACCCTCTTATCCATTGGTCTATTAGGTTGTTTCTCTTTTGCACTCAAGTCATGCTTTTTTCCTAGGTAAAATGCCTTTGTCTATTGGTAAAATGCCTTTGTCTATTGGTAAAATGCCTTTGTCTACCATATTGAATGCACTGTATACTAAGGTATTGTCTTTGTCTATAGGTTAAAGGCCTCAACCATTGGTTCGTCCCCTTAATTGTTCTAGAACTACCCACCACTAAATGGTTTTTTCTAACCATCCATCTAACTATCTACGAGCCACAATCATTAGCCTTAATTGTAGCCTTAACATTAACTATCATTTTAAGCATTAGCCACTAACCACTAACATTAACCAGTAACTCTCACTTTAGCATTTATCACTAACATTAGCATTTAGTGCTAACCATAGCATTTATTTAACCATTAACATAATTTATCCTAATTATGCGGCCCAACTCTAACCCCCTGTGTGCAAACTGCCTACTCATGTGGCCACTCAGACCTGACTGCTAGCAGTTTAGCTTTACTACCAAACTAGGACCCCCCATTTAAGGCCTTAAAGAACATTTTTTAAAATAGCATAAAATTTTGCTCATATATCAAATTTGTGTGTTTTTGTTGGTGTTAGAAAGAAGATTTAGAGCACTTCGCTAAGGTGAAGGTGGTTTTTATAGATTCAATGCAGATTTTTAGGTATAATTGTTCAAACGTGCTCTTTCTTTTTAAACTTCAAGTGCACATAACTTTTGCATATGAAAGCCAAATCCAATGATTTTTTTAATTTCATAGAAAATCATGAAGAATAGTGTGGTGAGATTTATTTTTCTATGTGATGATATTTGCTTCTAAATTTTGTAGGGGTTTAAATTTCATTTCTAACAAATCTTTCTACCAACAAATTACTTATAAAAGGCTCCTATTTTTTAAACTAGTAATGCATTTGTTGTAGAATGTTTGTTGAAGATTATCTTTTAATGGGAATGAATATTGTCTGCCATGTTTGTAAGAACTTATAAGTGTGTATGCTCTTCCCTCACACCAAAAGGTGATCTTGGGAAATAGAAATGTTTTCTATCTTTTTTCTTTGTTGTGTTAATTCCAAGAAATCAAGTTGTGTATGCTCTTCCTTTGTGCCACAAAGCAATCTTAGGAATCAAGAGATTTGATTTTCTTTTCCTTTAGCAGGCCTTCCTAAGGATTTCATCACCTTAGGGGATGACCTGAGCCCTCATGTTCTGATGAGGTATAGAAATTCAGGAGAGAATTAAAAGACTCTCCCACTGGGTGACACTTGTCACTTTTGGCTAAGCTTGCAAGAAATTTATACCTTACAAATTGGAGGAGGGGAGTGGTTTACCCTCTCAAAAAATGACATTATACATATATACCTCATTTCATATAATTTGGCCTCATGTACCTTGCATATAAAGAGTACATCTTCTAGAAGCTTGTTTGGCCTAGATAAGACCTTTTGGCCATCTTTTTTCATAGTGCACTAGTTAGCAGTTAGTTTTGGGAAGTTATGCACCCATACTTCTGATTTTGTATAGATAGAGCTCACTATGGGGAATGGTAAGGTGTGTATAGGTGGTACAAGACCTTGCATTCCCTATCTATCTACAACTTGGTAGATAGTATATTAGTAAGCCCATGAAGATTAATACACCTAATGGAATATAATAGGTTGTTAATGTTCTTGACATGTCTTCATGTGACAAACCATTAAACATCCTTTATGTTCCCTCTTGAAAATAATCATTGAACAATCTTTTGTCTAAAATTTAAACATTTTAAAACCTCAAACATCTCATGTCAAAAAATTCAAATGTGAAAGAGCCATAATCCAAATCCTCATGCAAATAAATGAAAGTATTTTGAATCCATATAAGTAAACCATAATCGCATGCCCTGGGGCCCCTGTCTTATGTAGAATCCAACATCATAACCCGTACGAAATTCAAATTTTCATCCCAAATCTTGATAAAACCATCTCCCAAGTCATATATATCAAAACCAAGTTCATCCTTGTTCAATCCAATGACTCAAATCATAACTCCAAATCCTAATCCAAATCCCCAATCAAAATCTAACTCATCAAATCCAATCCAATCCATCACCTCAAATCAAAATCATTCAATCTTAATCCTAATCAATCTTAGTCCATCCATTCTAATTCAATCAATATCCAACCAACACCTAGCTATCACCAATCCAATTAGTTTCACAAATAAAACTTCATCCTTTAACTCCAATTCATCATTCGATCTCTCAAAGACTATAAATCTTATCAAACCTCATTTAATCATCATTATAAATCCTAATCCATTTAAATCCTCATCCCAAATCTTCATCTATCCATCAATCATCATCCTAAACCTTAGTCCATTCAATCATTAACACCAACACAATCAACCAATAAAACATCACATTCTATCCCTTTCCAATCAAAGGCAAATCATCAAACAAAGTCTTTTACCTTTATCCAATCAAATCACCCCATCAAGAAATCTATCATACAAATAAAACATGGTCTTTCACCTTAATCAAATAAAATCCTTGAAGATATTGTACCTTAATCCCAAATTACAAATCAATCATCATTCAAAGATCTTTGCACCTAATTTGATCCCAATAAAGTCAAGTTCCAATCAAATCAACATCCAACAAGGTAGACTATATCTTTGTCCCAAATCTCAATCAAATCTCATCCAATCCAACTCAACAAACATCCAATCAAGAATTAAGTGCCATGAACCCTTGATCTTGATCCATTCTATCATCAAGATACCTAAGGTCTTAGACCCAATCTCTCAAATCCAAAATCTTTTGACATCAAAACAAGGCTTAAGGTACAAATCATCAAATTCTTAAACATCAAAACATCCTAAATCCCATCATCTCAAAATTAAATTATAATTTAATCCATCACCCAAAATCATCACATCTTTTCAAATACAAATCAAACATCATGCATCCATTATGTTTTGATGAGTCTCCTCATCATAAGAAAAATTAAGACCCCTTTGATTATGATGATAATAATCACAATGAAAATAGTCTTGATGATGAAACTCATGATGAGATAATTTCATGCAATCTTGCCACAAACTTTCATTGCTCACCTATGAACATGCAAGAGATTTTCACCTATCATGCCAATCCTAAATGCATATCTATGGCTCATCCTTATGGTACCTTTGACAAGGGAAGCACCACTCTAGACCAAGTTCAGGTCGTAGTCAATCCATATCTCCAATCCATTCTCATGTGAGAACCTTGTAACCTCCATATCCTATGCAATCCCTTCATCCTCAAAACCTTTACAATCCAACTCACCCCATCACTCCTACCATCAATCATATCAACTATACCATCCACAGTCTAATTCTACCCCATCCAAGCAACACATGAAGGATTTTATCCAAGGACTCTTAGCAAAGGATAGCTATCTACCTAGAGAGCATAAATTCATTGAGCCCACATCTAGCAAGCTTATTTGAGGGTCACCTAGTACCTTCCAAAATCAAACACCATCACACAATCTAATGGCTATCAAAGCTATCAAATAGTCTCCTAATGTACCATCCTTGTCCAAAATTAAACATTGTCATGCAAATCAATGCCCACTAAGCCTATCAAATAACCTCTTATCCCAAGCTCAAGTCAAAACCCATTATGTAACTATGTTGTTGACCATCCAAAGTATATAATGGTTATCCAAGAATCACCTATCCTATTATCTGAACTATTAGAGAAATGTTAAGAAAAAAATCTAAAGCATGATCAAATATTGACCCAACCAAATCAAGATCAAAGAATCCTAACTCATCCTATCTATGATCAAGATAAAACTATCCAGTCTACACCTATCCACGATCAAGATCCTATCTATGATCAAGAGAACCTAGTTGATCCCCTCATCCAACTTGATGCTATCCATGATCAAGAAATCCAAATTATCATATCCATCATTCACTCAGTCTTATCCAATATCCAATTAGTCCTATCCATCATCCAACAACACTCATTTCCCATGATGAGACACTTGGTCCCCATGAACACATAGACAATGAAGTAAATGACATTGATTATATCATACATATCAATGAGCAAGTTATCATTGAGCAATGATCAAGACATGACAAGTGTACATAATAAGAAAGTACAATCATCTTATCAACTAGGATCTACCACCTTCGTCAAGTCAAACTTTCTCATAGATGGTATGGTAGAAAGTTCTAATAGTTCTTGGCAACACACCAATGGGATAACATCATGCTTTGAAAATAATAAGTATCCTATCACAAACAAGATATGTAAAAGCATGAACTATCAAGGAAAAGGATTGGGCCTTCATGATAAATGCATCATAGAGCCTATCCCAATCTACATTAGTCATGTTCAATGTATTGGCTACAAGTCTTCTAAAAATAATCTAATGGTGTTAGTGATACTTCAACGATCACTGAGGACATTTCATCCAATGAAAGCATTGAGATAGGGACCATTCATATCCCCTACGATAACCTTGCTACCAACAATTATTCCACCTCTACCATCCCTACCATCAAACTTTATCTTTCACATCTTCATCCCATTGATTGGGACCAACAAAATTGTGAACCATATAAAGAAAAATATCAAAAGAAAATGAATCCAAAAATCATGGAAGACATATAAAATAAATTTTGGTCCCAATGAAAAATGGATCAATCAAATCAAATGAAGGAAAACATCCAAATCAAGTGACCACTCAAAATGTGGAACCACCTTGAAAGAAGCACCTTTCATATAATAGGTGTCCACCGCCTTCTAGATTGTATAATAATGTTGGTCCTAAATATCCAAATCCAACAATCAGTCAAAACATAGAGCCAACTTGAAAGAAACAACTTGCATATAATACATGTCCACCTCCTTCCAAATTATATAAGAGTTTTTGTCCTCATCACCATCCTATTCCAAAATCCAAACTTACTAATCAACCATTCTAAGTATGGTGAATAAAAAATCCTCCATCCCAATCTAAATCACCATTCTATCCACCTAAATCCTACAAACCTATATGTTGGTTCATTCCCTTAACTGTCCCAGAACCACCCACCACTAAATGATATTTTCTAATAGTCTTTCTAACAGTCTACTAGCCACAATCATTAGCCTTAGTTGTAACCTTAAAATGAACTACCATCTTAACCATTAGCTAGCAACTACTAACATTAACCACTACCTGTCACTTTATTATTTATCACTAACATTAGCATCTAATGCTAGCCTTAGCATTTTATTTAACCATTAACATTTTCATGACCGCATAGCCTAGTACTAACCCCCTACATGTAAACTGCACCAGCTCAAGTGACCACTTAGGCCTGACCACTAGGGGTTTAGCTTGATTTCTAGAATAGACTCACCATTGAAGGTGTTAAAGAGAAATTATTTTCAGAATAACATTTTTATTGTATATTATATTTTTGTGTTTTTGTAGGCATCAAAAAGCATATTCAAACAATTCATTGTGGTGATGGTGGGTTTTGCAAACTCACCCTAAACTTTTAGGTATAATTGTTCAAACTTGATCTTTCTTTTTAAACTTTAAATGCACATAACTTTTGTATATGAAAGCCAAATTAGATGAATTTTTTAAAAAATCGTGTAGAAAATAATGAAGAACAATGTGGTGACATTTATTTTTTTGTGTGATGAAATTTTCTTCTAATTTTTGTAGGGGATTAAGTTCCATTTCTAATGCATCTTCCTTGCAACAAACCACTTGTCAAAGACTCCTAATAATTTAACTACTAACATATTTGTTGTAGAACATTTATGAAAGACTATATTTTAAGCACTAGTTTAGTCACACAATTCTTATACTCTTTAATGGGATTGAACATTGTTTGTCGTGTTTGTAAGACTTTTTTCTCTTGCCACACACCAAAAGGTGATCTTGGAAATTAGAAACACTTTCTATATAATTTATTTGTTGTGTTAATCCCAAGAAATCAAGTTGTGTATGATCTTCCTTCGCACTGCAAGAAAATCTTAGGAATCAAAAGTACTTGATTTTCTTTCCCTTTAGTAAGAACTCCTAAGGATTTCATCACCTTAGGGGATGACCTAAACCCTCGTGTTCCAACAAGGTATACAAATTTGGAAGAGAGTTGAAAGACTCTCCAATTAGGGAACACTTGTTGCTTTTGGCTAAGCTTGCAAGAAATTTATACCTTCCAAACTAAATGAGGAGAGTGGGTTACCTTCTTGAACAATTCCATTAGAAATGCCCCTCATTTAGTGGACTTTGGCCTCATGTACCTTGTGTATAAATAGGACATCCCCTAGAAGCTTGTTTAGCCTAAATAAGACCTTTTAGACATTTTTTATGGTGCATTGATAAACGGTTAGTCTGGGAAGTTACTCACACCATACTTTTGAGTTTGTAGAGATAGAGATCATAGTGGGGAGGTCCTTAGCCTCTATAGTAAGGAGTGTATAGGTGGTAAATGACCTTGCATTCCATAGATATTCACAACTTGGTAGATAGTATATTGGTGAGCCCATGAAGATTGATACACTCACTTGAATAGAATAGACTGTTAATGTGCTTGATGTTTCTTCATGTATTAAAGTAGTAAACATCTTATATGATAGCACGCTTCCATATGCATGCACACATACTTGATGCAATCTATGATTGAATACCTGGTCTTTTCATACTAAATGAACTTCTACAGACCTCCTGTCACAATAGTGATAGGAACCAAGACAGTGATAATAAAGATTATAAATCATAAGGCAGAATGTAAACAATCCTGATTATGCGACAAGGACTTGCAATGAACACTCACCATTCTATCTACAAGGCGACAAGAACAAAAATACAATATTGTAGTAACAGGGCATTAGAAGATATCAAATATATTGTAGCTCAATAACTTAGACCCTTAACTCCTTTTAATATTATGAAGAATCAGATTACAAATATCATCTACCCATACAT
Organism: Cunninghamia lanceolata; assembly: GCA_027924645.1. NCBI lineage: Eukaryota > Viridiplantae > Streptophyta > Pinopsida > Cupressales > Cupressaceae > Cunninghamia > Cunninghamia lanceolata. Next base: position 4,595,713 of record BSBN01000236.1, read on the forward strand.
TATCCAGATGGACTGGGCTACAAAAGATAAACAGTTAATTTATGCATTTGAACTTCCTGCCTCCTATACATGTTTCTACATTTCTCTTGGTCATCAATACTCCGTCTTCGGCATATACTCATGACCTACTTGCTCTTCGCTTGCTCTTGTTCACGCCATGGACTTACGGTCTTTTCTTCATTCTGCAATCTCCTTCTTTTCAGCTACTCTCCTCATTATCATATTGGCCTGTTCCAAGTCGGCCTGCTTATCTCTTTCGGCCTCCACCATGATTGGCTTCTTTTGTATTCCTTGCGGCCTCACCTCCTACTGATTTGTGACCTCTTCCTTCTTTTATATTCAACCCTCTCTATCTTTCTATTCAGCCTTTCTCATTCTCATTCGTGGCCTCTTCCTTGATTAGATTCACGGCCTTCTTAGACTCATGACCTTCCCTCTCTGCTCATCACCCTTGACTCTCCACTGACTATCTCCCATCGACTTCCACTCCTTTTTTATATTCCTTCTGTTGAATCTTCTTATGCTTTCTTCCTACTTGGTTGTTATAATAGAATTCAAACCGTTGTCCATCCCAATTGCTTTGGCTCTCTACCTTTTCCCAGATTATTCCATCTTTGCCATGTAATTGTCACAAAAAACTACACAGGCCTACCAAAACTATTTTATTCCTTTTGCCATTTGCCTCTCCCATTGTAACTGAAGCCTTGGTATCTGCTTGCTGAAAGTTTTCCAGAAGAATCTGCAACAAACTATAGTAACCATTCTACAATAACTTCCTCAACCCATTTGGTCTCTACAAGCCAATAATTAACTAATAATGTTTCCTATTGCCGTGGCGATAGGAACCTCCTAACGCTAGAACCCTAACATCCAACTCTACACATCGAACCCAAAATTTAACGACTAACACAAAATTTGAAAATTAAGAAGATGCCCCTGCATTAGACTCCCCAGGGAACAAGGATCATGTGCTCCTGCACATGTGGTCCTTCTTTAAACTATTTAATCTTTTCTTTCGCCTCTTCCACAATCATTCTGGTACCCCTAGAATACTCATTCACCATTGTTTTTCACTGTTATGCTTTACTTGCATAAGATCATATTCAACGTTTGCCATTTTAATACATTCAAATTTACTCACTCCACATCTCTGCATAACAACCCCTATTTCAGCTGCACTCTTCATTACATTTACACTTCCTACCTCCTTACTTAACACATTTTCTAGCCAATTATTATCACTAGCCAACTGCTGTAACATTGGACCATTCTCAGCTTCTTTATGTACACCCCAACACATTACCTCTTTTGCTAAATCTGCCTCTTTCTCAGCAACAATCCATTGGTTTGCTTCTTTCCTCATGTCTACAATGCTTTCTTCACACTTTTGCTTATCCTCTTCCTCTTTGCATAATGCTGTTCCAACATTACCTTCCTTATTAGCTACCGTTGCCATTTCCAGATTTGCATTCTCAGATGCTACTACTATCCTCTTTTGTTGTGCATGACTTTCATTCAACTTCTCCTTGTATCTACACTTATATTTGTTCGTTCTACACTCTCCAATTTGCCTTTTCTTACCTTCTTGCTTATTCTGGTATTTTCTCTTCCACATTTCCTTCTCATATTTATAAATTTCATTCAAAATAATCTTCACCATCAAAAGTAGTTTGCTCACTTATCACCTTTATCAACTTTTCCTTATCTTCCCCTTCAACAAAATCAACAAAAATTTCAAAAGTATCATTGATTAATTCCGCTTGCTTACCTTCCTTTGTGACCTTTAGGCATTTGACTCTCAGATGTGTTCCATCCTCTTCATTGGATTCACCTTTTCCTTTCCCATTTTTTGTTGGGTTCATCTTGGTCCGTTGCTCATTGACCCCTTCTTCATCTCTTGTATCTTCCTTTTCATCCTTTATCAGGATTTCTTGTGCATGGGGTTGGTTCTCTTCTTCATGCCTCCAACTTTTTAGCATTGTCTTCTCTTCAACACAACTATTTGCTGATGCTTGCTTTACCACCCACATTTTATTATTGGACTATTGTTCCTTCATAGCTGCACTTGCGCTTATCAATCCTTACTCTATTTTCAGCCTCCAATCATCTTCCCTAAGCCTCCTTGATGGCTAACTTATCCTCAAATTTGGCTGCTTCTTATTCATTTGTGCAACTCTCATTCTTTGCACTTGCTTATTAGCATAAACATAATCAAAAGAATCTATTTCTTTACATTTTAATTGCTACCCTTCACCAATCTTTTCCTTTCTCCAACATGGGACTATGTACTCATGATCCTTCACTTTCTCTTTCTTTTTATTAAGTTCATTCACATTCTTGCTTCTATACACAAAATCAAAAACAACATTTTTACCTTCATTCTTATGGGCAATAACTTGCTGCCTCAACTTGCATCCAACTCTAGTTTCTCAGCTTTTCAAATTGTCTTCTCCATCAGCATCTTGCTTTGCTTCTGTCATCTCTTCTAAGGCATCAAGAAATTCAGGAGTTGCCCTCTCATCTCCATCACCAAACTAGAACTTTTCAGCATTAGACTCTTCATTCTCAGGTACTCTACATTGTACCACTGCTGCAAATTCTTCTATAGCATCTTGAAATTCAAAAATACCTTCAACCTATATATTATTCTTTGAAATCAATATCACACTATTTTCTTTTGCAAATTTAAGTTCTTGGTGTTTTACCTCCTCCTGATGTCCTACTGCAAATTGGTCATGCATACTAACTGCTGCAATTTGTCTTCTACTTCTTTCATCTTCATCTTCTTCTAAGGGTGCTTGGCTAGACCTTTCTCTTGTACATTCCAAGGTCTCCTTCTTGACCTTCCTTGTGAAGTTCTTCATACCTGCATACAAATATGCAAACACAATATTAATACACAAAATAAGAGACCACAATGTCTTAATTAATGCCCTCTTCATGGACATTCTTCTCTCCTCATCTTTTTTTGCTTCAAGTGCTCTTTTCTGCACTTTCTTCTCTTCCTCACTTTCTTTCTCATCTTCCCTTATGTTCTCTTCAATGAGAACTTCATTCACCATTCCTGGTGCATGTTGCTCATCCAACAAAATCTTGTAGTCCCAACCTTCATGGGTACTCAAGGATTTCATCTTTTGCCTTTTCCTTTTCTCCAAAATCATTTTCACAGGCCACTTTGATTTATTTTCCATTGGCCATACCCAAAAGTATTCTTGGCTCTCTTCCTCCAACCTTTTCTGCCTAGTAACTATGTATTCTTTTAAATCTCTTTTCAACTCTGCCAGCTCTCTTTCAAAATCCATATTTTGCTTCTTCATCTTCTCTAGGCTAAGTGGCCTCACTTCGACAATCTACTTAGCACTTAGAATCTTCTGTGCTCTGATACCAATTTGATAGCACGCTTCCATATGAATGTACACATACCTGATGCAATCTATGATTAAATACCTAGTCTTTTCATACTAAACAAACTTCTACAGACCTCCTGTCACAATAGTGACAGGAACCAAGACAGTGATAATAAAGATTATAAATCGTAAGGCAAATTATAAACAATCCTGATTATGTGACAAGGACTTGCAATGAACACTCACCATTTTGTCTACAAGGTGACAGGAACAAAAATACAATATTGTAGTAACAGGGCATTAGAAGATATCAAATATATTGTAGCTCAATAACTCAGACCCTTAACTCCTTTTTATATTATGAGGAATCAGATTACAAATATCATTGACCCATACATTATCCAGATGGATTGGGCTACAAAAGATAAACAATTAATTTCTGCATTTGAATTTCCTGCCTCCTATACATGTTTTTGCATTTCTCTTGGTCATCAATACTTTATCTTTGGCCTTTACTCATGACCTGCCTTCTCTTCTCTCATTCTTGTTCACGCCGTGGACTTACGGCCTTTTCTTCATTTTGCAATCTCCTCCTTTTCGGCTACTCTCCTCATTATCATCTCGGCTTGTTCCAAGTCATCCTTCTTATCTCTTTTGGCCTCCACCATGATCGACTTCTTTTGTATTCCTTGTGGCCTCACCTCCTATTGATTCACGACCTCTTCCTTCTTTTATATTTGACCCTCTCTATCTTTCTATTTGGCCTTTCTCATTCTCATTCGCAGCCTCTTCCTTGTTCAGATTTGCGGCCTTCTTAGACTCACAACCTTTCCTCTCTGTTCACCACCCTCGACTCTCCACTGAATGTCTCCCATCGACTTCCACTCCTCCTTTTTTATATTCCTTCTGTTGAATCTTCTTATGCATTCTTCCTACTTGGTTGTTATAATATAATTTGAACCGTCGTCCATCCCAACTGCTTTGGCTCTCTGTCTTTTCCTAGATTATTCCATCTTCGCCATGTAATTGTCGCAACAAACTACCCAGGCCTGCCAAAACTATTTTATTCCTTCTTCCATTTGCCTTTCCTGTTGTAACTGAAGCCTTGGTATCTGCCTACTGAAAGCTTTCTAGAAGGATCCACAACAAACTATAGTAACTATTCTACAATAACTTCCTCAACCCATTCGGTCTCTACAAGCCAATAATTAACTAATAATGTTTCCTGTCATTGTGGCGACATGAACCTCCTTACGCTAGAACCTTGACATCCAACTCTACACATCGAACCCAAAATTTAACGGATAACACAAAATTTGAAAATTAAGAAGATGCCTCTGCAGCATTATACGAACTAGTAAATATTGCTAGTTCAGTCTATAATAGGGAGGAATATGTATTGTAAATCAAAGGAAAGGGCTTTTATTGTACATTTGTATGTAATGGTATGTCCCCATGGCATTATATAATGATTCATGGACAAGCAAGTCATAGCTGTGTGTTTTCCTCTTGTCACATTTCTTGGCATGAGTATAATGGAGATTTGATGTACCATTTGGTCTTTTACTCATCTCACATGGGTTGTTGTAGTTATGTACTTGGTTATTAAGTACGTCCATTGTATGCAATGTTATCTAAGATTTGTATGCAAATACATATTTGTTTTCTATTGACGTTTTGCAAATGTAACTCCTATCTTGCGTTCTGTGACTTTGTTTCCTAATGGAGTAGGCATCAGTATAGTTTGGTAAAGGGCCATCACTCTTTGAAATTTCTCCTTTGTTATGGGTAGTTGTAGGAGAAGTAGTTTAGGGTTTACATGCTATTTGTGATTCTGTGTAATAACGAAGAATAAATATGAAGTGATATTAAACAATTTAAATATTGTGTGAATCATGCTTTTGATTAAGATAGGCAACAAACAAGGGTACTGATCTCTTTACAAAACAACCCATAGGGTAAGCAAAATATGCCCCAAACCGACCAGGAACAATGCACTAACAACACACAAATAGACCAAAAAAGTTGCAGCTAAGTTGCCAGTGGGGGTAACACACCCACAACCCAAAGGGTCAACCTTCACAACACAAGTTCTTGAGCAGGCAATCCTAACACCCTTGACCCAAGGGGGAGAGACAGACACATGTTTCAGGAGGCCTTTCTTCTTTCTATGTACAATAGTCCATGACATCTCATTTTCCAAATCTAAACCAGGAGAGGGAGGAGGGGAAACCCTGTTAGTTATTCCAACATGGGATAACACACCAAAAGAGACATGCCTAATTAGGGAATCCAATTGTTGAGAAGTAGCCACACAAACCAGTGGAGACACACCAGTGACACCTGCAAAAATAGGGGTGGGAACTGAAGGAAGATGAACAACCATAGTGGGATGAGGAAACACCACATCATTAGGGACCATCAGATTAGGAACCACCACATCAATAGGGACCATCGAATCAGGAAGCACCACATCATTAGGGACTATCCCAACATCATTAGTAAGAGGCTTAGAAGCCTTTGAATCAAGAACATCCTCATCCGCATCCACAGGTGAAGCATTCTTCCTCCAAGAGGAAAAACGTGGAAACTTTAAGTGAGGGCACACAGAAGGAAGATGTCCCATAGTAAAGCACCGTTGACACTGAAAGGGAATACCTTCATAATCCAGAATCTAACTCCATGAACTATCAACAACTTGCAAAACAATCTCCATTAGGAGAGGCTTAGAATGATCCAATTCCATGAGAACATGAGCATAAGTGGTATGTGAGAACAAAGTAGTCGCTTGATCCACCATAATAAAAGTACCCAAAGAATCACCAATACCAACATAACAATAGCACCAAAAATGTAGAGTAAGATTTAGGAGGTGAATCCAAACAGGTATTCTTTTGAAGAACTCAATCAAAGGGTTAAAAGATGGAACTCAAGGCTTGAGAAGGAGGGCATGTTGGCCCCAGAACCAAGAATGACTATCAAAACAACATTCTGATCATAAATTGAATCGAAAACATCCACAAAGAAATCCTTTGCACAAGGATAAATTTCTATTTTCCCTTCCGTAATAGGGTGCCAACACTTTGAGATCCAAAGGTTTAAATCTCCAAGATGAGGCCACAATCGGTGAAATCTTTAGATCAAACGCTACTTAGAATAATAATTCACATTTTTTAATACCCGATCCCCTAAGAACACTACAGGGGGAGGTAGATCAAACTAAAAAACTAATCTCCCAGATATAGGATTATTAGTAGCATTAGCATTCTCCTCACTCTGTTGAGGAGAACTAGTGTCAACAACATTTGCATAAGAGCTAGATCTAGGGCTAGGAGACTTAGGGGAAGGCAATCTGCCACATTTATCACCAAGCACACCAACATTCACACCTCAAGACGCCACGCCTTGCTGCAACACGAGAGGCGCATTTTCCATGATCTCTGCCACAGACCCCAATGGTGAAGGAATACTAGGGGACAAATCCACTAAAATTTTGCCCTCTCTAGAACCAGAAACCCTACCCTATCCAACAAGCGGAAAAACCTCTTTTGAATTCGGGGAAGGGAGCAGGAGGGAGCGGGAGGCATCCATACTATTAGACAATTGTGTGTGAATCATGTTATATATGTCTGCATCTTGTCATTATGTAAAGAATGTCAAATGAATCCATCTTATGGGATGTAAATGCTGTCATCTATGGGTGCATGTACAAGTTGTGTAATCAACTATATTGAGGTATATGGGTGGCTAGTTGTTCTTGGTTTAGTGACAATATTTGGAGCCAAGTCAATGAGTTGGTATTTTAGTCACCAAATTTTTAGTTCAGATCTAGTTTATCAAACCTCTAGGAATACCCTCCTGAGTTTAAGTTGAGATCAAAGAGCAGGAGAGAAAACCCACTCTCATAGAGTTGGCCCTTAAACATCCTCAATCTATGGATGAGCCCCTTTCTCACCTTTATGATGACACCCCTGGCCTAGAAGGAGGAGAAATGCTCTAGGATTTTGGACCAACATTTTTGGGAACCAAAAGGTGTGACAAGGGTTTGGTGGTTGAGATGTATAATTATTCTCAAACCAATTTTTTTTGCAAGATGACATATTTGTTATAGCTTATCTAGGTTTTTTATGTTGAGGTTTTAATATGTATGGGATGCTAATAAAAATGGTTGAATCAGATGTAAGTGTGATTATTTCCTTTGGTTGATAAGGTAGAAATTATAAGGAGATATAAAAATGTAAGAAATAAAATAGGTACATAGGATACTTGGTGCAAATAGGGAGATATTTTAATTAGACTAGTGTATGTAAAGGGGGTATCAAAAACATAAATTTGAGAGGTAAAAATGAAATTAGGGATATTTATTAGTACCCTACGAATGCGTGTTCTATTCCATTGATTTATTAAGTGAATCCATTGGAGGGAACCTCCATAAAATTTGGGTCAATAGATCAACTACTAAATGTGTATAATTTACATTTTTCAAGATGCCAAAATGTAGAAATTCACCAATTGATTAGTTAAATACTAATAAAAAATTCCTTGATGATGCAATGATAGGCATTTAATGGTGAATGTATAGGAGCAAGTGTAAACAAGTATTAGATGGGGTGATCACACAATAATGTGTCCCACTTGTGGGACATTCCAATTTTTGCTTGAAATCACATATTTTTTAGAAAAATATTGATTTAAGCCTAGAGGGGTTCCATCTAAGGGGATTTGATCAAAGGGGGTTAGATCAAACCCATTTAGATCAAATACCCTTAGATAAAAGCCCCCTAGGCTTAAATCAAACCCTTGACAGAGTCTCCTCCGCATCTATTGAAAACTGATGACAAAAAAATTGCTTCATCTTTTGGGGGGTCAAATTAAGTCATTTAGAAACTCCATTTTGTAAGTATGTATCCCTTAGTATTACCTTTCTAAAAACTATACCATGTAGCATGCTTTTTTAATACTATATTTAAAAAATGTAGGTCTATTATGAAAAATACTTACCTCTATTCAAGACACTAGGAAAAATTACAGACATTGTTAGAAAAATCTCAAAAAATACACTACACTCAATATAGATGTCCTTGTTTCAATGAAAAAAAAATAAAATTTTGATAGATATGCTAAGAGAAATGCATTACGGAATAATATAGATCTAAAATTTTTGTTAGTACTAATTCAAAAATTAATAATAAATAAAATATTAAATAAAAATTACCCAAAAGTATCCATGCACTAGTTAGTGGAGTTAATGGTCTAATTCCAATAAATCATGAAACAAATTTATTTGTAGTGAAAGTTATGCATTATGGAATAATGTCACTCAATAAAAGATAATAGAAAAATAAATTTTGATTAAAAAATAAAAATAAATAATTGATAGAAATAATTCTTGTAAAAACATATATATCTTGAATCTACATAGAAAATTTCACAACTCATTAGTTTACATCATTCTTAAATTCTTGACCATTTGTTTCCTATAATTGACATAAATTGAAAAATGCTAGAAAATACTGATTTTGAGTTCGAAAAATGCTGTAAAATTTTGCAACTCATTAGTTTACATCACCCGAGTTGACCAAGCACCCTAATTGCCCATGTTGCACAAGTCGAGCCCCACACTAACCCTGAGCCTGACTTAGGCTAAAACCCTTTTCACCTGTGATGCTTCACAACATTGATCCATGAACATTTTCCCAAATGACAGCTTTCTTTGGGTCACCCAGGTTGGCCACATACCCCAAGTTGTGTTAGGATAGATGGGGTGACCAGGCTAGGATGGAACATATAGGGAAGATGGGATGGGATGGATAGGGTGGACAGGATGAGACGGATAGGGTGGACAGGATGGGACAAATAAGATGGATGGAACAAGACATCACCTAAGAACCAAATACTTGTAAATGATATTTTAAAATATAAAATACTTGGGCTATGGGGACAGGACAGGACGGTCGGGACCAAATGACTGAGATACCTAAGAAAGATGGGATAGATGGGACGAATGGGACAGGATCCAGCTTAGGCCAAAAAGTTAGACACACTATTATGTTATCACCTTGAGGTAAAATTTGTAGAAATATACATAAATGAGGATAGATGAATGATTAGGGAATGATCCCAACTTTGCACAAGAATGTATGATTTATTAGTATGTGATTGTACTATGAAATTCCATCAAAAAGGGCCTAAAACTAAATAGGAACTAGCATGAGTATGAAAATTTCACAATTACATTTTGCCTCCAATTTTAAGTGTGTGAATTCTAAAATGAACATATATTTTTAAGTATATGAGAACTTACAACCATCAATAAAAAGTAAATGTTCAAACTTTAAGAGTAATGGGGTGGGTAAGTGCAAGAAGATGAGTTCACTTTTTGGCCAAAAAGTGGAAGTGTTTTCCCTGTTTTTCAAATTTTGTCGTACTTGGAGTGAAAATTTGAAGCACTTGCACATAACATATTAAGATGATGTAAAAATAAGAAATGTAGGATTTTGTTTCTAGTTTTCAAATATGTAATTTTTTCTAATACCTAGATGATGCAAGTTGGGTTTTTATTAGATGTACAAAAAGTAGCTTTTTAAATGTCCCCTATTTTTTGCAAAAGCATGCATGTGTACGGCCAACATAATTTGACCTAAATTAATGTATTTTTCTAATTCCTTTTGTGGAAAGATTCTTAGGATGTTGAATTTCGGTTAAGATAATTTTTTTGTAATTTTTTGATAAATATTTTTTTATTAATTTTTTAATGAGACTAATTAGTGTTTTTTAAAACCCCCGGTGTACGACCAACATAATTTGAGATAAACTAATCAATTCAGTAATTTTTTTTTCATCATGTAGAGAATGATGTCTAGTTTGGTCAGACATAATTTTTTTTTAAGAAACTTCCAAAATCAAAAGTTATTAAAAAAATAGTAAGCTATGTTATTTCAATTTTATGAGTTAGTTTGTTTAGAAAATAATTAATAAATAGAAAATTATGTTCAATAGTAAAAAAAATTACATATTTAAAAACTAGACTTTCAGATCTATAATAGGTTTTAATTTTGTTAAAATATTCTGAAAAAAAAGTCGTCAGCCACAGTGGTGAAACTAGTTTTTTCTCCCATTGTTTTCATGGCTTCTTAGTTGCAGGTTGGTTGCAGGTCCAAGGCTTAGGCTCGAGTTTCCAAGCCTTTACCAATCCTAAAACCAAGGCAAATTGGCAGGTGTCACATTTGAAAAAATAAGAAACGGTTACCTGATTGTAAACGGGTACCCGCTCATAACGGATGCCTGTTACAAATGGGTACCCGTTTCTTTTTTAGAATGGTCACCCATTTTAAAATGGGCACCTGTTTTTATTTTAGAATGGGTACCCATTTCATAACGGGTGCTCGTTTTTGCTTCGGGTGCCTAATCATAAATGGGTACCCATTTCATAACGGGCACCTGTTTAAGCTCGGACGGCCGTTCCAAGTGGCATTTTTCACCCACGAAAAACTTCTGCGAAATGTATACTCAATTTCTTGCTTTCACCCGAGTCTATGTATAAAGTAATGGACACAACTTGATCTCTTGGTGTGTTCTTCCTCCTTGGCATGTGTGCTCCATTGAAAGGTACAAAACCAAGAAAATATGTGTAATGAGTAGCTTAGATTATGCAAATAAAAATAGTCACATCTATAAGTTGGTTAACTATCTACAAAAATGAGAGAGTAGAGTTAGAAAAAATGTCTTTATAGAAAGTGGTATGGTAATACTTCACCCAATGCAACTATACTAGGATGATATCGCATATGAAGCACTATCATGTCATGCTATCAAGATCCCTTTGGGAATGATGATGAATCTTTGTATATGCACTTGTAATTGTTTGTAAATTCAACATAAGTGTTAGTGATAAAATATGACCCTTTCAATTGGTTGCATCTAGATTGGATATAAGGAATTGGAGGAGAGAGAAAATTAGCAAATGTAAGTTAAATTTAATATAAGAATGTAACCACACGGGTCATAGAAATGAATAATTGTCATAAATGCATTGTGTGAGAGAAAATGAGACATCTCAAATATTAAGTGTGGAAAAGAACATGTACTATAGATAAGTAATACATGTCATAGATGTATTATTTGATACAAAATGAGACATCTGTTATTATAAGCATCAAAAACATATGGACTAGAGATAATCATCAAGGAATAAAAGTTTTCCACTAGCATGTACAAATGGTGAGCTAGTCCTAAAGGTGAGATCAAATCATCTAAGTACATATATCATTAGGAAGGAATATACCCCCAATGTGGCTCTAGGCACATGGAAAGACAGTCAAGCACACAATGGTATAGGTAAGACATAAGGTCCCTAATGTAAAAGGATAAGTCTAGAAGCATGATAAGGACATGAAATTAAAAAATATAGATTGGGGGAGGCATGATTCCCCAATATAGAAGGATAAATTTAAGAGTATGGTATAGCTATGAAAAATTACATAATATAGTATGAGGTAAGAAATGAGCATAAGACCATATGATTGAACTAGACACAAGATAAAGTCTCATAAGTATCAAGATAATATAGGCATTGTAAACATGTGGTAAAGTATGTGAGGAACACAAGTATGTGATAAGCATCATAAGCCATTGACCATGCAATCACAAATTAATAAGAATGAGAAGCATATGAAAATAACAACCAAACATAATGATAAATGAGATAATGTAGAAAATAATACAGAAATGATCAACCAAAGTGGTAAACATGAGAAAACACAAGAGTAAGAAAAAGTAGATGTAAACATACATAGAAGAAAACATGTCAAGTAAGAAGGAAGGAAAATCCTCCCCAAGTGGGGGAAGGAAAAATTCATGTAAGCGATATAGAAGATGAGATGAGCATGTGAAGAGAAAAAACAAGGTTCTTTGAAAAAGGCCAAAGGAAAAAAGGCAAAGGACAAACTAGAAATATAGTTATATAGATATAGTCTATGGAGATACTCATGAATCATGTAACAAATCTAGGAGGTTCATCATCATCATCATCATCATCATCATCCCAAAATATATCACATAATATTCTTCATTGGTTCTTGCATTTTATTTGTCATGATTCGATTCTTGTATCACATGTGTCTCTTGATATTTTTTACAAACACATTAGTAATTTAATGCACATTAAGTGGTTTCTTTTTTATTTTATCTATAACCTCAACATGATAATTCAAATATAAGCTCTCTAGATGTATAATTCAAATATAGACCATATCCACATACTGGACCATTCTCTAAATGATAATCTAGTTGAGTTATGGCATATGCAGAAGAAAATAAATAGAACATGACAATTCAAAAATAAAAGGATAAAGAACAAAATAGAGAATGCATTATTTTGTGCTATTTGTTTTGTACATGGCATGCCCTTGAGGGAGGTGCATGGTTGTTTATTTCCTACCTATTCACTACTAAATGACTTCTTAGACTATGTTATAGAGAAGTGTTTATATACTTTATAAAGAATTTGCATTTGAGATCAAAAGCTATTGGGAAGTTGAACCATCTCCTTGAGAAGAGTAATAATTTCTTTCATTAGTTTCTCATCCCCCAATAATTGTGAAGTGTAACTAATCATTATTGTACCCTTGATGAGTGGGTAGGTGACTTGGTACATTGTGACCAACATGGGTTCCAAATTGGTAGTCATGCTAATAGTTTTCTCTATTTGTAGAATCACATTTTGGATGATGCGGTAAGTTTGTTGATGAACTAGATGTTATGATTTCTTTGTGTGATCCCATAGTAGTCTATCCCACTTGTTAGGATGAAACACAAAATTAAGTTTTGGAAGAAAAAAATCATTGAATACTTTTGATTGAAGGTCCTTATTCAAAGCTAAAATGCCTACCACGTGTAAAAAAGCTTCGAAGTAAGGTGAGGTGGTTTAAATGAAATCCATTTTTTCAATTTTTAAATCTTTCATATTAAGAAAACCTTATATAAAGGGACTTTGAATGAAGGTACCTTCATCATTCAAAGTTCCTTATGTTGTCCTCCTTTTGCACACCTGGGTTTTGGAAGAAATTTCTATTTTGAAGTAAGTGTTCGACTATTAAATAGAGTCACCATGACATGAGATTTTGTAGGATCATAATTATTATTATACTATTTTATATTTTCTAGTAAACATAGTTTTTAATAAAAAATAAAAGTTTTTTTTGATTTACATGGAAAAAAAATTAAATAGATTTTTTTTTAGAAAATATGTGTGCACTCTACATTAATGTCCTTGTTATATCTGTATATTCATATATATGTATTATAGCATAATCTCACTTTAAATTATAATTAATATAAATTAAAAAATTAATAATAAATAAAATATACAATAAATAGCCGTTAAGGGCGTGGTTAGGTGGTTAAGTAGCTTGGTTATAGTGGTTGCCTGCCACCAAGGTTCAAATCTCAAAGTGTTTATACTTGGAAATAGGATTTAGTGATTAAAAAAACAATAAATAAAAAAATTATGTATACACTAGATATTTAAAGAAAACCATCTTATTTCAATAAGAAAGAGAATATATAAAATAAGGACTTATACCTAATATCACTCATTTATTTAAAACAAGAGAATATTGTCCTAAGCTTTTAAAGAACTGCTTTTATCCTATTGTCTTGTTCATATACCTAATATCACTCATTTATTTAAAACAAGAGAATATTGTCCTAAGATTTTAAAGAACTGCTTTTATCCTATTGTCTTGTTTTCCATTTACTTTTGATTTCTTGTGGAAAAACATCTCTATCATCAAACAACTTCCATCCTATCACGTTGCTCACGTACACTTAGATATTCGATTCCTTCCCTTTATTAAAGCGCAGCCCTCATCTTTACTTTCATTTAATTAAAGTATATGGATTAAACAACCACTGAGAAGAATCGTCACGTCGAAATTCCTGACAAGAAATTTTGATTCTTTTTAGGCAATTCAAGAAGGAAATACTCTTGTCATAGTACAACACAACTTATTCCTTTATTTCAATTTATTTTCTTCTTGTGCTGATTAGATATTGGACACACAACTTACTCCTTTGCCTCGGAAAACTCTACAAAAACGACAGCTCCACCACAAAATACCATTCAATTATCATCTTGCAAGTAGTAGTTTTAAGTCTGGAAATTAATGGAGTTCAAGAAGCTTCCTGTTAGCCAACGAGCGCCAGAAGGGTTTCGATTGGCAACGTTTAGCGAAGTAACCAGGAACTTCTCCATGCTCAGGAAACAGCATATCCTTAATGGCTCCGAAACTTTGCGTCTTTTGGATAGCGTTTTCCGTAATCGTAAAGAAATTCACTTTGATGAAGATAATTTGCCAAGGATGGAGATGCTGGTCATTGGACAATCTCCTACGGGAATATCAAGAAATTCCAGTAAGTAATCATTCGTTTCAGTTTCTTTTTAGTGTTTTCCAAATAGATTGGAGAAAGATTATGACTGTCTCTCAAGAAATTCCAGTAAGTAATCATTCATTTCGGTTTCTTTGAAGTGTTTTCCAAATAAATTGGAGAAAGATCATCACAGTCTCTCACACATGCAGGTTTACTGAGAAAGAAGCTATACTCTGGAGTCGTTCTGAGTGATGAGAGAAAAAACATTGCGCTGAGTTTGTCTTGCTTGTTTCAAGATATAGAGGCCGTCTATTGGTTACTGCGTGAGAGTGAAATTAAGTCCGAGTTAAAGGAGTATTTCGAGAAAAAGATCGAAAATGAGGTAAAGAAATATTTTCCGGAATTCTTGAAAATCTTGAAAATTTTGTTTCGTGGTGCCCCCCAGATAGGAGAGGATGAAGTGACCGAGTCATTAGATTATCCTTTGAAAGTTAATGAAGTAGTACCGGATAATGCCCTAGCGATTGCGGAAATTGTGCTAGATGAATGCCGGAAAGCAAGTTTGAACGTACAGGCTATAGTTGATTCACAAATTCTGAGAGTGGCAAAGATGACAGATGACATAAATCATGCAGAGGTGAAGTGCATCGGGATATTGACAAAGCTGCTATCAGAATGTGCCGATCCATTGAAACATGAAGATGAGTTTCTTCGGCCAAACTTTGGAAAGCTTTTAAGGGAGGCGACTAGTAGAGGCTACGCCAATCTAACAGACGCTCTGTTGGGATTGCAGGATACTGAATATGAGTTAGAAGAAGATGAAGTGGATACATTTGGAGAAAACTTGTTGCATTATGCAGCCAGAGGAGAGTATGGGTGCAAGATAGCGGATTTCTTGCGCAAAAGATGTGAAAATTTAATTGATCGGAGGAACGAGAAAGGACTAACTCCTCTGCATGTAGCTGCGATGTATGACAACAGAGACCTGCTAATGTCGGTGAAAGCTTTTCTGCCTTCCGCTCTTCAAGAAGCTCTGAAAGCAACTGATTACGCCGGACGGACTCCACTACATTTGGCAGCTTGTGAACGAGATGAAGAAACTGTCCAAGTGTTTCTCGATTGTGGATCAGATCCTTTCCAACGAGACATTGGTGGAAATACGGCACTACACCACGCTGTGAGAAACAGAAACGGCAAAGACATGGCAAAGAAGATAGTGGAGGCGCTATTGAATCATTTCAAATGCAACAAAGAAAAGGCTCTTCTCCTATGGATTTCGGCAGCAGGTATCGGCACCGCTGACCAAGCAAAAGACTTAGATCCAGATCTTAAAAAGTTTCTGGAAGAACAGAAATCTGAAAAATTGAGGGATGTAAATGTTTTGGAAGAAGCAGCAATGTCAGGAAACTTAAGATTGACATAGGAGCTTCTCAACCGAGGTGGCGACATTTCAACTATTGAGAACAAATCTGCTCACCAGATGGGTATGTAGAATTCACTCTTGGAAAAAATTTGTTTCCACATTTATTACACTTATTTGTTCTTTTTTTTTTCCTAGTGTTTATGAGAATTTATGTGGTTTGCAGTAACCAAGGCAATTAAAAAGTTTTCACAGCTGGCAGCTGACCAGCACACATTAGTGGACACTCTAGGTAATGTATATATAATTTCTTGTCATCGCTATTCTGGTGTAGAAATATTTTTCTTTCAAAATTAACTGTAAGGAAAATGCAAATGGGAGCAGGACGAAATGTGCTTGTGGAGTGCATATCCGCACATTTTCTGAATCCATATATTAAATCTCCTATCACAGTAAGCATTTCAGGTGGAAGCGGCACCGGAAAGAGTAGTCTCATGTATCAGGTACTTCATTTGAAGAATTATCATCTTAAAGTTTGAAGAATTATCATCTTAGAGTTGAATATCGGTGTAAACTTTTCCCTCTCTTTAAATTGTGTGCTTCCAGATAGAAGCCTATCTATTGATTACAGCGGCTCAACTAGCCTTCCCATATTTGTGGAACAACGAGAATTTTAAAGGAGCGAAAAAGATATCCCTCAGTAGTAAAGGCGTACAGATGTGCCAAAAAATTGAGAAAGGAGTTTACAATTTGCTAGAAAACGGGAACTACGGCGACTTTAAAGATGTGGTTGAGCACTTGTCTCCACATAAAAAGCCAGTAAGTGCATGTCCTTAAGTGCATGTCCTTTGAAAGAGTAAGTAAATTATATCTGAATGTTTCAGGATTTAACTGTGTGAAAGTTTTTTTCTTTCAATGTTTTGGATCACATTCCGTGATCCATCATCAGAAAGTAGAGAGCAAGAGAAGTGATCCATCATCAAGAAGTAGAGAGCAAGAGAAGAAAAATAGAAATGATGATGGAAAAAAAACTTTCACACAGTTAAATCCAATATAATATCTTGGAATGTGGAAATCTAATGTCTATTAGTAAGTAAATTATCAAATAAAGACTGTTGGTATTATATTTTTATTAATTCTTAAATTAATTATAAGAATAATATTTGAGTATTGGCAGACAATGTCACTTGTGTATTTGTTGAGGGAATATCTACCAAAATGCAAAGCCGTTTACAAGTCTTTGGCATGCATGGACTTCGCTCAACTGGTGAGATCACTTAATAAATCAGATCTGCATGTTCCTTTAAAGTTTATATATA
Organism: Cunninghamia lanceolata; assembly: GCA_027924645.1. Classification (NCBI taxonomy): domain Eukaryota; kingdom Viridiplantae; phylum Streptophyta; class Pinopsida; order Cupressales; family Cupressaceae; genus Cunninghamia; species Cunninghamia lanceolata. The sequence goes on from BSBN01000236.1 coordinate 4,613,109, forward strand.
TAATAAATATCTTGCCGACAGTCGAATATTTAAGCTCTAAATCTTTGCGATGTTTGAGGTTGTAGATGGAAGAAGATGAAAAAAAATCAGTTCATGAGATGGAAGGCAAATCACTGGGAGCAATTCCGAGGATTTTAGCTGTGAATTTCAATGCTGCCAACTATCGCGGAAGAAAAGAAGCTTGGGCGGGTCTGGCAATTGAGATAACACAAGAAATTGAGGGGTCTATGACTTGGGCCCAGTTATGCAGTACTCGTTGGAGAAATATCTGGACCAGAAATGGCCAGAATTTCTACTTACTCTTCATATTCCCAGGTGTTCTTTTGGCTTTTGTGGGAGCCTGGATTGGGTGGGCAGCATGGAAGCTGATAGACAGCGCAGGCCCCTCAGAATTGAAAGACTTAAAATATGGATCTGTAACTGCAACTGTGATAGCAATTGTGTGGTCTATATTAAGCAAAATAGTTTCAGTTTTCCAACCTATAAGCACACAAATGAGTGGATATTTCAGCTTACCTGATCATTCAGAACAGCTGGGTTATCAGCAAAGGGTAATTTCGGACATCAAGTTTCTGACAGCTGAAATTGGGAAAAAACCCTGCTTCATTTTTTCTCTAATTGCTGGTGAAATGTGTAAAAACTGGTGGGGTTTGTGGAACGAGAACGTTGAAGGCACTTGTATTCCTCGATATGGCTCAGCTCCCGAGGGTAAGCTGCGGATAATAGCTTTTGTCGATGATCTCGACCAATGCGAAGAAACAGTGATATTACCGGTATGGTTTTTCCATCCAGACTCATTATTAGCCGCCTTCTTAATATTAAAGCACGGTTATTATCATCCATTTTAATAGTAATTTTGACGAATAAAATTAGGACAAATATTTACCACTTTTTATTGTGAATGAGGTGTAAAATTATTATTGACTGTTTGACCATTGAAATGGATGATATTTAAATAGAGTGGTTGCTCACTCATAATTATTCGACCTTTTCAGATGTTATGGGCTATAAATCTGGTATTCAAAGTGTGTGAAATCAACGTTATTTTAACAATGGACAAAGCAACTATTGAAACAGCATATTGAAAGTCCTCATTGGTTCAAGACAACGATTTTGCAGACAAGTTCATAAGTAAAATTGTCCAACTGCCAGTGAACATACCAGATCCAACAGATGAGGAATGGGTAGACTTTCTAGATACGGGGATGCTACGCGAGACAAAATCCAGGAGAACTTCAACAAATGAAGAGCATCGACAGACACCTGGTCCTGTCGAGGAGCCACCATCCAATGAACAATCCGAGATAGAGGAAGGTACAAAAATCCATTATATATAATTGGGAAAATCACATTTATTTAATTTTGAATTTTATTGCATAGCACACAATTAGAGGAATGAATTCGTTCCTTCGTGTTGAAAAGTTTTCCAATTTTAATGATAAACTTAAAACTCCAGAATCATATAATATTGCAGCACAAATTAATTACAAAGAAATTAGAGATACTCAACAGAATAATAAACTAACAGAATAAGTGATCAAAGAACAACACCAGATTTACCTGTTAAAACTCCAGCGGTATGTCAGAGAAACATCCATGAGGCAAAGTATCGGTATTCTTATTGTTCAGGGAAAACATACAATTTCATTGCTTTTCAAAAGGCTATAAAGATATATAATATCTTTAACATAACTGCCACCATCAATTTTAGAAGAAAATAGATTTTCCTTCCTTAAGAAAAAACTAGATTTAAAACAAAAAATAAGATTTTAAATCTTTCTTTGAAAGATAAGATTATGCTTTCTTTTCACACTTTCTTTGTTTTATCTTGTTGTCACAAATCCAGCACTTGGTAGTGAAGGTTAATAGTACTGTGCTCAAACTATCAATAATCTTTTTCTATTTGTCTATCGACATTAGGAGAACTGGAGAAAATACTTGGACCCCAAGATATTGAGAGCGGCAAAAGTCCAATAAAATGGGAAGGCTGGTGTATTACGTTTATGTACGACTGGCTAATGCCACGGCATAGAGTTAACAATATGTTTTATCTGAGTGAATATACAAATGGCTGCCCATGTACAGTAAGCATTGAAATCACTCTACTTAAATATCATCCATTTTAATGGTCAAATAGTCACTGAATACTAATGAAAACATGGCAAATAATGTACAGGGATCGCATCTCGCTTTCTGTCTTTCATACATGGCATTCTCCACTTTCTGAGTTTTTTTGTTTGCAACATCAGAGATGAAATTGACGGACATCAGTCTGATCCTAAAGATGATTCGGAATTCTTCGTGGATTCTAGGAGGATTTTGTTTGAGCGTGTACAACAGGTTAGAGAGTCGTGGATGCTGAGTTACACTGATGAAGAAGCAGAAGCTTTTCATCAATTGAAAAGTTATGCTACAGGCGTCGAGAAGGTTCCCAGAGAATGGAAATGCTATATCACCTACCATAACTTTGCAAAGAATAATGTCTCTAGAATGGCAAAAGGAAAAAAATTCCCTGTCGGCTGGGAAGTAGAATTCGTGGTCTGGACTTTTGTTTGTTCACAATGGAAACACGAAATGAACCTTTTAATAAAGGTTAGTATATATTCCTGTCATTGGTTTCGTGTATAAATTATGCTGTAGACTCTAGTTACGAGGATGACTCATTTTCTCAGGATTGGTACAAGTATGCTTATGCGAAAGATAGCAATGTACAACCAATACTTAAATCTTCACTGAAGAAAATTGTCGCGGACTACATCGCACAACGCAAGTTGGGAGAGCAAACTGGATGCCAAGCGAAATTCAGTGGGGAAGACCAAGCAGGTAGGCAGGTAATCATTGTTTCCAACTGTATACAATCGTCATCTGTTGGAAGCGAGGAGAAAGAGCTTGAGCGTTGGGAAAACTTGCGTGAATGCTTGGAAAACTTGCATGATGTGTCCCTGGATGGTATCCGTTGTTTCCAACACTTCAGATACCATTGTGATGCCCGGAATCTCGTACCAAAACATTATAAGACCAAAAGAAAATCTCTGGCAGCTCCCCGTAAGAGTTGAGACCGGCTCGAAGCTCTGGAGTGATAAAACATAATTCATCCTACTGTGTGTGCTAAATGCTTTAATGAATTGTGAAGATAAAAATTTCTATTTGTTTGTATTCTAATATTAATGTTTTATTATTACAAGAAAGGGAATTCCATCTCACACTAGAAATAACTTATTACTGCCTATTACTTCCTATTACTTGCAGAAAGATAAAATCTATATAACTAACACTAGATATAACTTATTTCTTCCTATTACTTCCAGTCAAATCCAGAAGCATAAAATCTATATTCTATATGTACTGTGGAAATCTAATGTAATTTCTTATTATTGGAAGAATATTATAAGAATAACATTTTCTTAAGTTTGGATTATTTTGTGTATTGTTCAATATAATTTAATTTTTGATATTTTGAACAAGAGTCAGAAAATAAATAAAATGATTTTAAAAGAAGTTATTTAAGATAGATAAAAGTAAATAAAAACTATTAGTTATATTACTTTTGAAAAGAAAAATAAATAATCATCTTCTATTTTTTTTTAAAATAAATATTTGAAGATAGTTAGTAAATATAGTTTAAATAAGTATTTGAGTTAATTGATGTTAATACTTAGATGATAGAGATATTGTCTCTAAAAGTTAATAATGGAAGACCACAACTATTATTTAGAATTTCACATTGGATGTCATTTTGGGATTTAAACTTGCTTTCCACAATGAGAACTCACTAAATCAACCACTTGACCTCAATTCTTTATATTAATCATTTTTACTTAAATCTAAGGTAAATAATAAATATGATAAAAATTTAAAATCATCCTAGATTAAATGTTGTTTTGCTAATGTAAAATAAATAAATAAATGTTTTACAAAAGGGATACACCAATAAATGATACTTAGTTGGAAACTACGATAGATGCCAAATGTTGATTCATCAATAATGTAGGAATATCAATGGTGCCCAAATGAAAGCTCTAGAATCATTGAATGGCCTATTTGTCACTCTAGATCACTTGCACAACTATGGATTTGATCTTGCAAGTGTAGAGTTGATCTTATTTGTGCCTACAGATCAAATCTCTACTAAATTTTATATTTATAGCTTCAACTTGCCTTGATGTTCTCTATTTGTCTTGGCTAAAAAACTTGTCTGTGGTTCTTGTTGGTTCTATATGGTAGGGATAATTACTCCCTTATGTCAAAATATATAAGATTATCGAGTCAATGACTACATAAAATACTGAGGACAACACTCCCAAATATGTAAAATATCCTAGATGCTAGTCAAATGTCGATTTCCTAATAAATTATTCTAATAATTAATGATATGATGGAAGAGCATTTTGCATGTAAGAGCAATCTTACATCACCCAATTTTTTTTTTTGTTTGTATTTTGCAAGGACCTTGAAGCTTCATAGTCATCATATTGTTACTCTTAAGGTCAATTCATATTGCAATGTTTCATTCTTGCTACAATCATTAATTTTCAACACGTTAGTTAATCAGTATCTAGATAGTCTTTCTACCATGCAATATCACATTTTAAGAACACAGATTCTAAATTGATATTAGAGATTAATATTGACATATTCTATCATGTCACATTATCATTAACTAGTTTTATATTGGCTAATGGGATGTGACTTATCAAATTTCTTAAAGAATCCCTAATCAAGCTATGTGCCACATATTTAAATCTCACACTAACATTTGAAGATATTCATACTTGCCTATTGGTCCTAAGGAGGCTCATGATTAGACCAATATTGACTTCTAATATTTACATCATGCTATATTCACCTAATGTTGAAAGGAAGCTAAGGTGCAAAAATGCTTTGTACACTAATCTATGAGAGGAGATGTACACAAAAATATAATCTAAAATATTTCATGAAAGAATACTAACAAAACAACATACAACCATAACATGATGATATATGTGGGGGAAATCCTTTTGAAAAAATATACACTCCAAAGAATGAACTATTTGTATTACAATAAAAACATAGTTACATAAAACTTTAGGGACATGCCCTTATAGGAGTATCACTAACATCAAGTTCAAGAATAATTTTGGTAGCATAATGACACCCTGGAATACACTATGCATACTCCACCCCAAGCATCAAATAAATGGATGAAGCACAAATGGGAAATCATTCAATGGTTTTGGAAAACTATGTACCGACATGCAAGAGATATGGCATCCAAAATCTCATGGCATAAATTCCAATGCCATAGTCTAAGATAGGTTTTTAACCAAGTTTAGAAGATTCTCTTATACAAGGTCACAATTTGTTATAACTTGTTGTAGTTGACCACCTAACTTAGGTGTCCCATTTTACCTCCATTATCCATTAAAATATGCTTTGTGACATACATAATAGACTATCATAATGCTATTCTAGATTATGTTCTAACCCTCCTCTTACATGCTCTTATACATCATAGAATTTGTCATAAATAACTCCCCACATCTTGCAATGTCATTAGAAGCTCTTACACATTATAATGATATTAAATTTGCTTACAATTTTTTAGACACATATCATGATAGTGTTGGAAACAAGGCAGATAACTGAGAAGGGGGGGGGGGGTGAATCAATTATCTTAAATTTCTTAACTTTCTTTTCTTCTTTAACAATAGTGCAGTATCAAAACATATATGCATAAATGAACATGAAAGTAGAAATGAAATCAACACATATAACACAAGGATTTTTACGTGGAAAACCCTGTTAAGGGAAAAACCATGGGGTGACTAACCCAAGATTATATTCTATGTTAAAAGAACAAGAAGTACAAAATGGCACTTGCCAATTAGGGCTCACTACCCGAGCACATTGCTCATAAGAGGCTCACTGCCTACAAGACTCACTATCTACAAGGTATATAGAAAGTAACTAGGTATTTGAATTGATCAGGGGCATCCACATATGTTGAGGTTCAGTTCCGGTTAGGCTCAATATACTAATCTACTGCACTTCATTCTTCCTCTGCTTAGTGTTGCTGTTCTGTCACATACCCGATTTGTATTGCTGCTTCTACACTACTCTCTGCTTTTCTTCGCACACTTTTTCACACCACACACACCTTCACATTGAAATCCATCTAGTATATATATCTGCACCAAGGATTTCAACATCTTTCTAGTCGGCATTTGGAATACTCAAGATTTTCCCAAACTCTGGTTTGTCGGCTGAATCCTTGCTTACTAAGTGATGTGTATCAAAGAGATAGTTATAGAAGTCATGAATCATGTCGGCCAACCATGAATGATTTCTCAAGAAGCTTGATCACCATCAATTCCTTATCTGAATTAAGGTCTGATGCTCTGCTAGTTAGTTCTTGCTTGGTCTGCTCTGCCTGTCAGGGACCCATTACTTAGGTGCTCATATCTTTTCACTCTTTCATCATCAGAGGCTCAATCTTTGGAATGTGGCTATCATGGTACTCCTCTTGACTTCCCCAAGTCTACACTTTTCTAAGATACATCCTCTGAGAGATCCAAACTTGATTGTCAGACCTTGCTGCATGCTCTGTTCTTGTTCACAGGACCAAAACACTCTTCAATATGACTTTTGGTAAAGACCTATTATGTGCTGCAGATGTGTGGGATAAACTTTGTTGCCATTAATGACAACAATAATGAAGCCACACAATGTCTCTTGCCAACAATCTCCCCCTTTGGCATTGATGGCAACACTTAGTGAAAAATGACTAAGTGTCACACCACACTCCCCCTTGGCTGATGCTCTGTTCTTATGTACACTTTTTCGGAGCTCCCCCTTAGCTAGATTCCACATTTTTCACTGCTCCTCACTCCCCCTTTGATATCAATGGCAAAGGGTGAAATTCGCACACCAAGATTTGCAAAAATCAACCTATACATAGCCGCATAAGTACATATACATGTCATACTTACATATACTTGAGTATATCCGCAAAAGTTGTTTTCAACTGGACAAATTCTGTTGCCCAATTCTGCTTCATCCTGTCCAAAATTGAGATGTGACCACTTAGCAAAAATGCAAAAGCTTCTGCCCTCTTCAAGTCTGCTGGATCACTGCTTTGGGCTGTGGTCTAGGCATCAGTTAGGGCCTCATGCATTGCCTCTAACTTAGGGATAATTATCCCTCTTAGTTCACTTGGCCTGCTTATTCTATTCTTCTTCTCCTTTTCAAGCTTCTTTATTTCATTTATAGTGGCAATAGTCTGACACTCTTGATTCATTATGGAAGAGGTGAGAGGATCAAAATTTTGAGATAAACTTGATAGTTTTCTCTCTTGTTCTTCCAGCTTCTTAGCAACGTCTGCTGTCACAGTGGACCAAGATAGACAAAATTTTTATAAATCTCTGCCATCTTTAAGAGCATTTTCTAAGCTCTTTATCCCAATATCCAAATTCCTCCTATCATTTGTTATAAGTCCGTACACCTCAGAGAATCTCTTTCCCAAAAATTCTTTCCAGACCTTTTCTTTTGCTGCCTTTTCTAAGGAATCAAACTGAGTATTGACAGAGTTTATTAGAGATTTAAGATTACCGGATGGAAAGGCCGAAGGATCCTTTTGAAAGGATGACATGATCTTCTCCAACATTCCAGAAGCAATCTGTATCAGCTCACAATCTTCCATGTGAGACTTTAGAAGTTTTTCTTTTGCCTTTACTTGGGAAAAGGATGCTATCTTCATTATCCGAACCAGGGAGAGGGAATCAAAATTGAATGGTACTTGGAACAGTTTCTGTTCATCAATCTCCATTATTTCCTTGGTCAAGAAATTTTTCACTGCTTCTGCAATGTCTCTTGCTAGAGACTGCTTCCCTCTTGCAGCCTCAGAGGTGTCAATAGATATCTTTTCTATTTGTTCTTCTTCTCTTCCCTTTTTCTCCTCTTCTTGACTTGCTTTCTCCTCTTTTCTTGCTTCTCCTTCAGTTCTGGAGTCTTTTGGGGGATCCGGAAGAGAGATGTTTACTTCTTCATGGACTTCCTCTTCTAGAACAGAGGAATCCAAGTCCTTAGTCTTCTCCTCACCTATCTCCTTTGATTCTTCTGCAATATTCTCAGTAGAATCTTCCTTTGATGCACTTGATCCTTTGACATCCATGGCAAAAGGTTCATCACTTATGTCTTCTATAATAGGAAGATTGAATCTTTTATGCATTCCGGAGGATGTCTTCAGTCTCTTTTGCCACCTAATCAGTTTCTCCAAGCATAAGCTTGTTCATTCTAGCTTTGCTCTGGAACTCATCCTTGCAATCCTTGAAGATCATGTTCATTTGTTTTGGAGTGATGGAAGGATAGAGCTGAATAGATATATGTTCCCGGATCTCTAGTTCCTTTGCCTTAGCATTGTTCTTTCTTATTTCAAGTTCTTTCTCTAGGATTTTGGGAATTAGAGATATGATTTCAATGAATGCTTTATTATAGATGTTTAGATACCTGACTGTAGCATCTTACAAGATCTTCTGGTCAGCTTCACTACATTCATCATAGAATTCTATCATTGGTTGCAGATTTCCATCCACAGTGACTGCCTTGATGACATCATCAATGGAGAGAGTAGGCCTTTCAACAAATTCTTCTGCCTTTTCTTCTGTATGTTTACCGGCAGAGGATTCCATGGATGTTTTCTTTTTCTTCTTCATTTTCTTAACCTCCTCATCAGTCTCTATCTCTTCATCATCCTTTTGACTTATGTATGACCTTGTGGCCTTTGTCTTTGTTCTCTTTTCTCCTTTTTCGGATGTCTTTGTTTCCAGTTTTGAGGCTTTTGGGCTCTTAGTAGTGGTAGGTACAGAGCTCTTTGAGGATCTAGTCTGGGAGGGGGCTTGCACCAGAGCACTTTCTTTTTCTGCTTCTTGCCTTTCTTTCTCTGCCCTTTTTACCTTCTCTCTGTTGGCATCAATTACCTCCTTTGATATCCCATATCTCTTGGCAACTTCTACTTCCCTTCTCACTTTTCTCTTGATCTCAGGCTGTCTCAGTTCAACATGAACTTTTACACTCAACTCTTGGAAGGTTCCAAACCTTTCTGCCTCAGGGTCCTTTGGTTGACTTAGCAGGTGTTGAACATGTAGCTCCAGAATTTTCTCATCTACCTCATAGCCCATTCGCATAATCCAGACTGTTCTGGGTTCCACTGCCTCCATTAGGCATTGATCAGTGTCTACCATGAAGCACACTGTATCCTTGTATTTTTCAACTAGAGATTGGGGGATTCTCTCTCTGGCCTGCATCATACCTTAGAAATTTTTGAAGTAACCCCAGAGTGCTGTACTTTGTGCCTTGGCATCACCAAGCCCATACATATAATCTCTGATTTGTATGGCAACCGGTCTGTCATTCTACCATACCCAACCACTGAATCCGGGTAGCTCATTCATATAGTAAAAGAATAGACATAGTATCAAGCCACTGTACTTAAATGAATTCTTCTTATCCTTCTTTATTTTCTACAAATTCTCTAACAGTTGGTTCAGGAGAAGGTCACAAAGATCATAATCAGCATTTTCCCTTAGCATTTGATAGGCAGTGTATATTGCTATTCTAGATACATAATTCTCCCTATTGGAGTGATATATTTTATAACCAATTATCATAGAAACAAATTTGATATCTGGATCTATGATATCCTCAATTGTCATTGCTCTTTTATCAAATTTTGATCTGGTAGCCTCACTTATAGTTTAGTTTTTGACTGATTTGAGAGCAGGCAACCCACCAGATGAGTGCAATCCGGTTACTGCCCTAATGGCATCTTTTGTGATCTTAAATGGCCTCATCAACCACATGAAGTTGTCATGCATTCTGCTCAGAACATACCAGACCCATTCATCTTCTGCAAAATAGGGGAAATGGATGCAAGGTCCAAAATGCTTATCCCGAATGGCCTTGTATTGGGGTTTAAGTTCAAATGTTTCATCTATTAATTCCTTGTGATAGATATCCATCAGCTTGGATTCCCCAAATTCCTTAATGTTGGCGTGAATATATTCCCTAACATCTTCTACGTGCAGAACCCCATGTGGAATGCTAGAGAATGCGCTTAGAGGATCAACTTCTAGGGATTTGTAAGGATGTTTCTTGAACTTAGGGCGCGGCCTATTAGTGATATTAACAACATTCAGAGTAGCCATCTTTCAAAAGATTTAGAGAGAGATATCCAAGAGCAGAAATACCTTTTTACGCTTCTAGGGTTCACCATAAGAGCCGAAAAGATCGCTGGTTGAATCAAGTTCTGCGGTTGATCCTTGAGAGGGTTGATGCAATCTAGTTGCAGAGCTTTTTCTTTCTTCTCGAATGCAGATGTACAAATGATGAACAAAAGAACCCTTATATTTCTATGCAAACCCTAATTCTGTATTGCAATAAATGCATAACTTAAGTCATTCTAGTTGCCTTGTTCTTCTTGTTCTGAGAGAAATCTTTCCAGATCACTGAGATGCACTTAGAATAATAAATTACAATGTATCTCCCTTCCTTGAATCATCCTATTTATCCACAAATAAAGGTGTTTCAATTTTGAATCATACCGGATCTAACTATGAAAATCTTGCTTTTACCAGATGACTGTTAAACCAGATAAATCTTGGATGATTAACCTCTTCAAAACTCCTTGCAGATCTTTTATATTTTTACCAAGGGTTATTTAGATATCTCTTTGAGAAATCTTTAATCCATAACACTCCATGTGCCAATTTTAGGCACCAATTGACTGGTTGGGGAAATTATTTTCTTTTGTGACTCCCCCTGAGCTAGTGCTCATCTATTTAGTTACCGGAAGAAATATCAGCACCAAATTCTGGTGTGGATCCATCCCCAACATTTTCTGTACTTCTCTTCACCCAAATCTTGTTCATTTCCCTTTGAATTTCATCCCCATTCACTTTTCCTTTTCCTTTGTCTTGATTTTGGTTATGATGCACTGAACCCTTTTTGTCTTGATTCTTACTTCTGCAGAATTTGGCAATATGACTAGATCTATTGCAATTGTAGCTAACAACATTTCTTTGCATATTTGACTGGTATCCTCTTGATCTGCATTGATTAGCTATATGTCCCATTCTATTGCATGTAAAGCATCTACCATTGAATGAATTGTTTATTTGCATATTTCTACATTCATGAGATTTGTGACCATACCTTTTGCAGTTAAAACACTGTCTGGAGAAGGATGAATTAGCTTGATTCATTCTTCTTCTGCACTGATTTGCTTTATGACCAAAGTTATTGCAATTGTAGCAGTATCCATTGAAGGATGGATATCTTTAAGCATTTGGTTGCCTTACCAGAGGTCTTCTAGGTCTATTCCTCGGATTTCTTGATCTAGAGTTCTTTTGATCGAATCCGGAGCTTTCACCTTTCTCACACCCCAAGCCATGCTTGTCATCTACCCTCTTTTGGCTTTCAAGAAGAAGAACTTCAAGTTGAGCAGAGCTTATCTTGAATTTCTCTTTGTATTCATTTGCAGTTTGAAGATCCTTTTTAAGAGTATCTATCTGATTCTCAAGTTGTTCTTCATTATCTCTAGCTTCTTCAAGATCAAATTCCAGATGCCTAATTATTCTGTCCATTTTGTGGTAGTCTTCTGACTTCTCCTTGAGAGATTGTTTTAGATTATCTTCAATTTTTTATTTCTCTTCAATTTCTTGGGTGATTTTCATAACCCCTGATTCCATTTCATGTCTTACCATAATGACCTCTTTTGATAGCTTCTCACATAACTTGTTTTTCTCATTCAGATCTTCATTAGTATCATTGGCTTCACTTTGACTTGCTAATTGTTGAAGTAGTTCCTTTCTTTCTTTACTGAGATATTTAGTTTTTCTTTGAGTTTATTTATGAAATCATCAGCTTGTTTGAGTCTTTCCCTTAGGTTATTGATTTTAGAGTGAGATTGCTCAAGATCATCTAGGGCAGACTGAAGTTGTTCCCTCATACCATACATATCCATTGAGATTCCCAGATCTTCTTCAAGCTATTAGGCTCTGTCTAGAGGAACTTAGCTCTGATACCAATTGTTGGAAACAAGGTAGATAACTGAGAGGGGGGGTGAATCAGTTATCTTAAATTTCTTAACTTTCTTTTCTTCTTTAACAATAGTGCAGTATCAAAACATATAAGCATAAATGAACATGAAAGCAGAAATGAAATCAACACATATAACACAAGGATTTTTATGTGGAAAACCTTGTTAAGGGAAGAACCACGGGGTGACTAACCCAAGATTGTATTCTCTGTTAAAAGAATAAGAAGTATAAAATGGCACTTGCCAATTAGGGCTCACTACCTGAGCACTCTGCTCACAAGAGGCTCACTGCCTACAAGAGACTCACTGTCTACAAGGTATATAGAAAGTAACCAGGTATTTGAACTAATCAGGGGCATCCACATATGCTGAGGTTCAGTTCTGGTTAGGCTCAATATACTGATCTGCTGCACTTCATTCTTCCTCTGTTCAGTGCTACTGTTCTGTCACATACCGAATTTGTATTGCTTCTTCCACACTGCTCTCTAATTTTCTTTGCACAATTTTTCACACCACACACACCTTCACATCGAAATCCATCTGGTATATATATGCACACCAAGGATTTCAACATCTTTCTAGTCAGCATCTGGAATACTCAAGATTTTCCCAAACTCTAGTCTGTCGGCTGAATCCTTGCTTACGAAGTGATGCATATCAATGAGATAGTTATAGAAGTCATCAATCATGTTAGCCAACCATGAATGATCACTCAAGAAGCTTGATCACCATCAATTCCTCATCTAAATTAAGGTCTAATGCTTTGCCGGTTAGTTCTTGCTCAGTCTACTCTACCTGTCAGGAACCCATTACTTAAGTGCTCATATCTTTTCACTCTTTCATCACTGGAGGCTCAATCTCTGGAATGTGGCTGTCATAGTACTCCTCTTGACTTCCCCAAGTCTGCACTTTTTTGAGATACATCCTCTGAGAGAACTGGACCTAATTGTCAAACCTTGCTGCATGCTCTATTCTTGTTCACCAGACCAAAACACTCTTTAATTTGACTTTCAGTAAAGACCTATTATGTGCTGCGGATGTGTGGGATAAACTTTGTTGCCATCAATGATAACAATAATGAAGCCACACAATGTCTCTTGCCAATAGATAGATGGCATATGGTCATTAATGCCACCTCATAGTAGGATGTGCTCTTTTCCATATGAGGAAAAAATAATAAATAATAAATACAAAAAATTAGGATGCAAGGTTGAGACATATTTCCAATCATTATCCCATTTTTTAAATACCTTGCAAGAGTAAAAGTGGAGCACCATTGTACTATCATTTAAATACTAGGGGCTAAGAAGCCCATAGTCTCACAAGTTCTCCACTTGAAAGTTTCTTTGTGCTCACTATCTTTATCAATGTAGCTACAAAAGCCTATAGTCCCACAACTCCACTTGAACTACTTTGTACTCACTAGCTTTATCAACGAAGCTACAACATTATTCAAGGTGTCAACTTTATTCAGCATCACTCTCCTATCCTCTACCATGTCTCAAAAAAATAGTTCTTGACATCTATATAATTCATCTATATGTCTAAAAGGTCATGTTCTTTGCTAAAAAATGGCACTCTAACTATCATATTGGGTCCTAATAGTTCTTTGACTCAACCCACATATGAACATAGTATCAAAATCCAAACAAATTTCTTACAAGCATGACTAGCTACCATGTACTTTTCCTCTATCATAGATAAGGCAATCATAGCATGTTTCCTTCTCATCCAACTCACTACACCACTAAATAGGCTAAACACGTAGCCACTAGTAGATGTTCTAGTATCAACATCTTCTACCTAGTCTAAGTTCACATATCCTTGAATATCCACTGAGTGTTGCAAGTAACCTCTAGGAACTCTATATGTTGGTTGTAGGTCACCTCAATATCCTCTACAAGTTAGTTGTAAGTTGAATGTAGGTCCTATTATAGTGAATAATTTCTCTATTTGTTGCATATGTTGTCATTGATGTCAAAGGAGTAGTGATTAGAGGTGTTGTGATGTGGAAGGCATATTGTTGCATAAGTTGTCAAAGGAGAGATGATCAGAAGAGTTGTGATGATGAAAGATATGAGCATGCTGTTGGATCAGTATCATCTATACACAGTCGAACCTTATCTTCCAAAGTTCATAAATAGGTGAAGGTTGTTGAAAAGTGTTTTGATTGATATCATACATTGATAATTGTTGCATTAATATTGTCTCTTGATGAAAAGTATTTCACTGGATATGAAGGAAAATGTCTAAGTTATTAAACTATCAAAGGCACAGGGAATTGTATTGCAGAAGCTCAGGAGATTGTACCACATATTTTCACAGATAAAGATATGTCTTCGTGGCTTGGAGGTTATCCAGCAATAGCTATGAGGTATGCATGATCCAAGTTTCAAATCATAAGAGTTACTATAAGGACATCCAAAGTCAGTAGACTAAAAATAGGGCTATCACAGTGTAAGGTGATTAGGTAGGAAACTCAAAGTTGCCGCATTTCACCGCATTTGCATGAATGACTTGGTAGTTTGGAGATTAGGTAAAGAAAAGGTACAAGAATTACATACTCAAGTCTCAAAGGATACAAAATACTGTAAGTGTGCTTTTCAATGTTCTATATCAAGATAGTGGTGTTACAGTGTTGTTGTAGTCTCAAGGGTATAGAAGAATGCTTCACATTTCTCTACACTTGAAGATATAGCCCGATGGTTTGAACCATATTTAAATAATGGTGTCTTACATAACATATCCAAATTTTAGAATGTAAAAAGTATCGTAAGTATGTTTATAAATGTTCCAAGGTAAGACTATGAGACAGACAAGTGTAAGGATAACATGTTTCAATGCTGATCACTTGCGCCAACAAAAAGATGCTTCAAGAACCAGAAAGAAAAGTTTATGAGGAAGATGGTTAGGACTTATAGTTATTATTGTGTGAACCACTTACAATTGTTATCTCACTTCTCTATACCATATAGGGTCTAGAGCTAAGGCATGAGAGGATGTGTTGCTATGGAGCCGACATGGTGTGTTTGAGTGATTATGTCGTGTGTTTGGAAGTATGCGCCAACATAGAAATGTGTGCAAAGGAAAATTGGGTCCATTAAACCTCTTGGTATGAACCACATTATTAGATTTCACTCCTACATTAGCGCAAATGATTAGGGAGCCGACGGGCAAGGCCGGTTACATGTTGCATTTAGGATGACAAAGTTGTTGTTTAGAAGGCTTGTGGAGGATATATATGAAGGATCAAAGATTGTTTCAAAGTGTGAGAGTATGTGCAAAAAAGTTGAATTATCCAGAAATTGAGAAGTAACTTTGGAGGCTATGATGATAGAGCGGAGGTGTTGAGGTTATCTGAGTAAGTTAATATCAAAGAGTTAAAGGAGATGATGCTGTGGAGGTGATTGAACCATTAGAATCAGTCAAGTGTTTTGGTACAGAGGTTGGTGCCTCATCTTGTAAGTGTTGTAGCACTTTAGGGAGTTGGTGCTTCCTTTTGGTTAGAGCCCATAAAACTTTGTATTAGGGAGTTGGTGCTTCCTTTGGGTTGGTGCCCATAAAGCATTGCACAGGGAGTTGGTTCTTCCTTTGAGTTGGTGATCATAAACTATTGTAACAGGGGATTGGTGTCTCCTTTGGGTTGGTGCCCATGAAATTCATTGTAAACTTCATTTTTATTTGTGAGGTTGGATTTGGACAATAGATCTAAGCAAGCGGCTCACTGTGGTTTTTCCCATCTTGGGTTTCTACGTAAATCTAGTGTTATGTGTGTATATTCTCATTTGCTTCGTGTGGTTTGAATGTTTTCAGTGGATTGCATCTAAAGGAATAATAAATTGAATAGATATTGATTCACCCCCCTCTCAGTATATATGTGTGTTTAACACTATTCACTATAGCTTAACTGTACTTAGGTTGATGAGGTTAGACAACATCTTGTCTAATTGAATGTGCAACCTTGTAGAGTTTAGAGGTTACCTAGTTGTTTGGTAAACCTCATGTACATACCTTTTAAGGTTGGAAGACTTTCCATCTCACGTCAAAATGCACTTTGTAGTCATCCAACACTTGTCACACAAGGTTGTTGGTTTGCACATTCCAAGTGATCCAAAGATTGACACCTATAGGACACTTGTCTTCATGCATGTGCCACATCATTGGGCACTTGTCAATCCACATGCAAGGTGGATTTCCTCTTCCATGCCTATATAATGAGGCATTCTCATGTAGATTTGTAAGTGAGATTAATATATGTTTATGCTCAAATTAGGTTCATCATTATCATTGATTTCTTATCTCTATTTGTCGATTTCCATATTGTGAGAGTGAATATCATATGTTTCAGAGAATCCTTGGCTATCCCAACAGGTCCTCTATGGGTTGTTTGTAGGTCCTCTACAAGTACAATGAACACAATTGTAGGCATGCTCCAAGTGACCTATGGAATTATTACAAGTTCATTGCAAGTCACTTATAAGGCTTTTACAAGATTTTCCTAAGGTATCACCTTGATATAAAATAGAATACTTTATAGTCCCTTGCAAGTATTTGAAGACCCTCTTCACTACCACAAAATTAAACAAGACTCCCACTATTTGTGCAATGTTTGGTTTGGTACAAACTATATCATACATCAAACTACCAATTGCACTAGCATAGGACACTAAACTCATCTCCTCCATCTTTGTAGGTGTCGAAGGAGAATTCTCTTGACTGAAATATTAGCTCCCATAGAAAGTGTAATATTAACTTGTTTACTAGTTTATTGCTCAACTAATCATTAGGTATCTTCATTCAACAACCCTTACTATAGTTTTCCACCAATATATTTTGATAATTACTTAGGGGATGCTTATTATATTGAAATATGTAGCTATATGGAATTAGTTTTTAAAATATTTTAATTAATTGTCAACTATCAATGGTTCATTAATTATAGTTATTACCATGGGATTTGTGGCTCCCAAGTATAGGCACACTACAACTTGATTTAAGTTTATATCTCAATGGCTTTGTGGTGCATTGTTTATATTTATGATACATGAAATCGTGAGAAAAATGTATCTATTTATACATTAAAACACACATCCCAATTTAATATAATTTTTTCCTTGCACATGTAAGCCACTTAATGAAAACTATCTTACTAACACATGTAGACCTTATCTTAGATACATGGTACTAAATTAAGAGAAAGGGTAACCCAAAAGTCTATAAAATGTTAGTAATTTAATAGGACCCACAAAAAATAGGTGGTAAGTGAAATGATATCTTAAATTAAAAATAGAAAGACTGCCAAAATTCTAGGATAACACACTAGAGGTGTTCACAACTTCAAAAATTAAAGTTTACCAAAATGCATTGGAATAAAAACACCCTCTCTCCATATATATATGGGTCTAATTAAGAATAATCATAAAATACAATAAAAATTACATAATTATGAGCAAAAATGAGAAGTAATTAAATATATGAGAGGTCAAAATGTGCTAATCTCTTTGTAGTGTTGTTAACTTAAAGGTGTGATTAGCTTGATGATTAGATTCAAAATCCTAAGTTATTGGATTTCTAGTAGAAATATTATCATAGATATATTTCTACTCTCTTTATTGCACATAGATGGACTCTTGTACAATTATATCTACCTAATTGTGATTCTATCCTCTATTATTCTTAATTTTCAAAAATTGCAAGCCTACAAAATTATCTACTTTTGAGACTTGGTTATGTTGAAAGAACCTTGGTGAGTTTGTTGTAAAAGGAATGAAGTATGAAATTTCCTTAACTCTAAGTTAGACATCTTTGTTAATTTTACAAGATCTAAGATATGAAAGACATGGTAATGTGAAATGCCTAGGTGAATTATTTGTTTTAATATGATTTTGATGCAAATTTCTATATGGTACTGTTGTTTTTTAATTTGATAATCTATAAAATGATCTCAGAATGATCCTTGGATGGTTTCTAGTGTTCCAAATCCTCTCCTTTTTTTATGACATCCTAAGCACAAAATTTGAATATTTTGGTGCACAAGCTAATGAGCGATAGTCTAATTTGGCATAAAAGTTAAGTTGATATAAATGGAAATAATGTTTAAATTTGGGGGACGAGATAGTAGGCATAGTTTAGTTTAGGGGATAGTATCACACCTATAATCAAATCTAGGATGAGGAAATGAGTATGAATTAGGATGGGTCATGATCATTGTGGTTAAAAGGTTAAATGTTGATGGATTTTTCTAGATTTTATCAATTTGTCCATAAAATTAAATATATTAAGTACCATGATAACATATATTATAATAATACCCAAAGTAAATTTAAGGTGATTATAGAAAAGGGTGAAATAATATTTTATTTCCTCTACAACACCAAAGGCACATTTTGTCTTCAACAATACCTAAAGTAATAAAAAATATGAAGTGTGTATACCTCATCTATAACTTTATTCACTTATCCACTACTCCATGCGTTAGAGTCATTAGTTTTCTATTAGTCTCTATACAATGAACATTAATAAAAACTAAAGAATAATGTAAATGAGAATAGATTTTTCGTAAGATTAATTTAGGATATTCCAATGAGATGTGCAAATACATAAGCAACAATTAACCTAGACTAATTAATTGAGATCTAAGAGCATGTGTATTTTGAAATAGTAAATGCTAAAGTAAGAAAAGTAAATATAACAATTGTTGCAAGTATGGGCCTAACCGGTGTTGTCATTGATGTCAACATACTCCTATTGCATTGATGATAAGGATTGGATGAGCTATATGCTAAGGATATTGAGAAAATTAGTCCTATCAGGAACAGAGAAGAATAGTGAAGACAGTGAGGTAAAGATCCCAGCTAAGATGAAGATAAGAGGATGCTCATCAAAGGGTTTGTAGATATGTATCTTAAGATGATCCAGTAAAGATTTTAGAGATCCGCATGAAGATCTAAAGAAGTTATGGCCACTTAAGTAAAACCGGTTTTGGTAGATGTTCAGAGGTGACAGAGTAATACAGATAGGTCCGGTGAGATTTGGAAATGCACTATCTTGTTCTGTGGATTTGGTGGAGTGTTTAGGAAGTCAATGTGAAGTGTCAACTCAATTGGTTAGTGGTTTAGAGGTACGCAAGCATCTATTCCAATATGACAGTGATGACAGACTATGTTCTTGAGGTTCCAGATGAAGGAGAGAATGATTTCAGTAAGTAGAAGTAGTGTGGATGTTTCTGGTGATTCAGGAAAACTTGTAGAAGTCTTTGGATTGTTTCAAGTTCATGTTGGTGGTCCACATTGAAGATTGAGCTAGTAATTGAAGAATTACTTCCAGATGATGATGTTCTTCCTGAGTCTGGCTGATCGGATGAGTTACACTTCCTGCGGATGATCTTGAAGATGCTCTATGAAGAATGGTGTGTTCCCAAAGAAGGATTGAAGTCTCAGATCTGTGTGGCTGACAACAAGTTGATCCGCATGAAGTCCTTTTGTAATGAGTCATGTTGTATTTATATTGCTCTGTAATGTATGCCGACTTGGATGATTATCCCTAAGTCGATGTCTTGTATAAATAAAGAGTTGTAAGGTCATTTCAATCGTATCTTGTGGAGATGAGAGTGTGGTAGAGAGGAGCAGAGTGAAAGGTAGAGTAGAAGTATTGAGCCTAAATGGAACTGACTCAAGTATGGTGAAGATGCTATTCTTCAGTTCAAGTATGTGATACTTATTATTCTATAGACAGTGTGTCTCTTGTAGGCAGTGAGCCTCTTGTGAGCAGTGTGCTTGAGTAGTGAGCCCTAATTGGCATGTGCCATTTTGTTCTTTCTATTCTTCTAATAGAGAATACAATCTTGGGTTAGTCACCCCGTGGTTTTTCCCTTAACCAGGTTTTCCACGTCAAAATCTTGGTGTCATATGTGTTAATATGTTTCTTCTCTTGATTTTTTGCATTAAGTTTCTATGATTGATTTATTATTGTTACCTTTTGAGTCGCCCCTTATTTATTTATTCATTGGTAATATTTCCTGAGCCAAGAGCCAGTTTACCATGTTATATTTTTGGTCATGCCTTTGTTTCGTAAATCAGCTCTTGGTCCTTCAATTTGTATCCGTTTGTTGTCTTTGTAGACAAGGTTACTTAAGGTTTGAACCTTTGAACCTGAACCATTCTCAAAGTTCAAAGTTCAAAGTTCAATGGTTCAATATGTCTAAGTGTCTCATAAAGCAAGCTGTCGTTTTGTTTGTCTTATGCGCCTTTGAACTTTCGGGTTGAACTTGAACCTTCCTCTCGTACTCTATTGCGGGGTTCAAGGTTCAATGGTTCAACGGTCTTAAGGTTCAACACTTTGTCTTCTTATAAGTCAGGTCACGCAATTACCTTGTGTAATTATTATATCGTTGAACCTTCCGCTTGTACTATGCAGCGGGGTTCAAGGTTCAAGAGTTCACTGTTTCATAATTGGAAACCTTTTACCAAAGCCATGTAACTTTTGTTGGTCTGCATAACCCTTGCATCTTTGAACCTTCGTATTGAACCATGTCTTTTCAAGTTCAATGGTTCATGAGTTAAGTTCCTATTTCAGTAAGTCACTCCTTTGCTTATCTATATGGTCCAATTGGCATGTTTGAACCACCATATTGAACCAACGCATTAAACCACGTCCTAAAGGTTCAATGGTTCAATAGTTCAAAGGTTTGGTGATTTTGGTCCCATTTGTTCCCACGGCTTTCTAAGTTAAATTTAGCGGCAAAGTTGGAGGAAATTATGTCAGAAACTCATTATGAGACCAAGAGCTCTAATTTAGCGGAGACTATGGATAATCATTATACTTCATGATGGCGCGTGAATACTACTTGCTATTAATGAAGAAATCAAAGTTCACGTCTTTTCAAATATTTTTGGCACGTTTTGTTCCGAGCGATAATTATTCATTCTGGTTAGTGCCATTATTAACCAAGAACAAGCCAAGTTTAGTAAGTTAACATACTGTGCAACGCGGAGGAGGATAGCACCGGAAGTGTAAGGCTCTTTTTATTCAAGTTTTCACAGTCAATTCAGATATCTTGAAGGTGAGTTCTGTTTCCCATATGCTATTCCTAGTTCTTATGCTGGAAAGAAGAATCTCTGGAATTTCTGTTATTTTCAAAATTCCAAGTGTTTTATTGTAATTCTCCAACTATGTCTTTGAAATCTACATGTTTGGGGGATGAACATGGTCCTGGCCTTACTTATTCTCACTTGAAATTTGGAGATACTGCATTGGTTCAATATGATTTAGAGGAATTTAAAGAAAGAGCGAGAAACCCTGTTCAAACCCCTACAATGAAGAAAATTGTAGATAGCGGCTTAATTGAAGCCGCAGCCTTTCCTCAGGCTGTATTGTGCCTAGAATTGGTTCAAGAGTGTATGAATAGGTACGATCCCCAGGACAGATGTGTCAGAAATACAAACGGGGATGTGTTATTTTATGTCAATAGACAAACCCTCATGTCTGTGATGAAGATACCGCCTAAGGAGGCGTATTCCAGCCTTGACATTACTGCCTCCAATGGGTATTTCTCAGAGAAAAGACCAACTTACAAAAGTGTAATAGCGAGGAACTGGCTGCTAAAATTTCAGAAGGGCGGTTCAAGGTTGCCCAGGCCACTTACCAGAGATCATTTGATAAAAGAAGTAAGGGATATTGTAGTATTGTTACACAGACTGAGAGGCAATCAGCATGCCTATTATTGGGAAGATTGGATGTACTTTTTCATACAAGTCATCCTTCAAGGAGAACAATATTTGGATTGGGCCGAAATAGTGGCTGACTGTCTACATCAGAGTTTGAGCAATTGTCTGGGCAACAGAGATTTCTATATGTCTTCGTACCTGTTCTATTGTCTAGCATCTACAAGAGATTGGTTTGACCTACCCCATGCACCCATAGCTGAAAATAGTAAAATTTATGAATATTATTCACAGTTGCAGAGAAAGAATTGCTATGAAAATTGCAAAAGGGTTAATGATGTCTTCACTGGGAAAATGACTTATGAATTGGCAGGGAACCCAAGTAAGAGAATGTCCAGTGAAGCAATGCAACTGATCAGTATCTATGGTAGCTTCTTCATCCAATTTTCTGAGTTCACTTATATCAGAGTTGGAGGATTTGATGGTGAACCTGTGAAGTTGCCTAGATATGTGTTTGATCGTTTTGTACTGATGGAGGTATGTAGGCAACTGGCACGTGTTGATAAGAAATTTCCATCAAAAAGGGGTTGTGGTATTTCTTTTCCTGTTGAACTTGGGAATTATTCATGCCATTCAAAATCTGATGCCTTGAATTTGGAGGTGAACCTCAAAAGGTTCAATTTTCAATCCTTCACTGCCAAGTCTCAATTTGACAGTAAAAGATTTGTCAGAGAGAACCTAGATTCTGGAACAGGGCATTCACACCTTCCTAAACTGGAGGATTACTGGGAAGACTGTCCAGATGAATTTGAGGTCAGAAGAAGGCTGTGGTGTAGGTTGTCTTTGGGGCAAATAATTACACTCAATTTAAACATGGATGTTTCTGGAATTTCTGATGATGGAGAACAGGTGGTTGATCCATAGTTTGAAAAAGTAAAACACTTACCTATTCCAGAGGTGGACTGGAGCAAAAAGGAAGAAGACAGAATTGAAGTTAAAACTCTTCCAGTAATAAGAAGAACTAAGAAATGGCTGAGAGAAAAGAGACAGGGAGAACTTTAGGATAAAAATGTCCAACAAATCTCTTCAATGGTTGGATCACCACTTCCCATAGAGTCTTCTAATCAACCTCTTGCTATCTGTGGTGTAGGTGCTTCAAAGCCATCAACTGAGAGAAGCCCTGTCACTAAGAGATCCAGAAGAGTCCTCACAGATATTCTGCCATCTCGTGTTACCAGGTTGAGGACTAAAGGAAAAAGAAAGAAATAGGCTTCTGAAACAATAGTTGTTGATTTGAATTCAGAAGAAGATTCAGAAGGACCTATGGGTGACAAAGAGCTAAGCCCAAATAGAACAGAGGATGTTGACACCGGGTTACAGTCAGAGGCCGTTCTGGAGACCCTTGAAATATTAATGATTTCAAATAAATCCTCTGATGAAGTGAACCCCAAGAAGACAACCTCAGCCCCTGCACCAAAATGGCTAGAAAGTTCTATGTCTGATAAGAAAAAAGTGATTCCTTTTGTTGTCCCCTTGGAGGACATGGTAAGCAAATGTCTGGGGAAAACCCCCAAGTCCAAGAGACTCAAGACGACATCCAGAATAAATAATGATCCAAGCACTGGTAACTGGAGTGCTAAAATTGCTAGGCCAGTGACAGAGGAAGAGGTGCAGGACCCAACAGTGCATGATTTCACTCTGGAGAAAGTGGATCTCGGTACTGCCTCCAGAGCTGCAGATGTCCACCACCTCGAAGCTTCTACTAAGAGGATGGTCAGTCAAACATGGAAAGATGAAAAGGACAAGAAGCAGTTGAAACAAACTCTGCATTCAATGGTAGAGTACATTGAGGCCATTAACAACCCTAACCCGCAGCCGATCTCACAGCTTCCCCTGTCTTTTGACCTGAAATCACCTGTCAACCAAAAGATGTTAGATCAGGTTCATAGAAGCAAAATGGTGGCAAAAACATTTAACAGTTGGTTGGATAACATTGAGCAGAAAGGAACTGAATACATCCGTGAGCTCAAGGGTATATATGACCTGACTATTGCCACCGTTAAAGATTTCAAAGCACAGGTCGTTGTTTGGGCGAAAGATGAGGGCAAGTGGACGAATGTAATAAACCAGATGGATGAAGTTCAAAAATATGGGTTGGCAAAGTTTTTGACAGAGAAAATCCTGACTGGTTTGGACGAGGATTTGTTATATGTGAACAAAAAGAATATTGAATGGAGGAACTCCATATCCCGGCAAGGTCGTTTTGAACTCTCAAAGTTAATTAAGGAAATAACAGACTTCACTCAATCGTTGCAAAATGACTTGCAATGTATTGATATTAAATACATTAAAGATGATGGAAAACCAGTGGAAGACGTCGATGCAGTGGTCCAATCTTTCAAAAATAAAATCAAATTCATCAGAGAAAATGACAATGTTTTAATTGAGGACTTCTCCAGAATTTCTAAAGTTGAATCACTACTTTACCTCTGCATCGACGCACTTCCGGAACACAAAGAAAAATTTGGTAAAATGCGAAGGGAAAAGGAGGTTTGGAAGTCAAGAATGAAGCATATCGATATTCCTAACTTCTCGAAGATTCAGGAATTCGTTGCTGCTTTTCAGGAATGGAAGACCCAACGTGCTTCCCAGGCCACCGATAACAAATCCAGAGATACAAACCCGTCATCCCAGTCATGACCTCATTGGCTCGTTTTCTCTATTTCAGTTGCTTTATCATGTTATTTTTAGCATCTTGATCTTTTAATTCAGTTGTTAAAAAAAAACTAAATCCCATATGGGTCAGAGTTATGTTAACTTTGGGTTTAATTTACTCAAGGACATGATTAAGGCATTTATATTTATAGGTTTTTGAAATCTTAGAGAGAGACAGAAGTTTAAAAAAAAAAAAAGAAGGAAATCTTTGGCTAAACTGTTCATAATTTTACATTATGTGATGATTGTCTGAGTAATTTTCATCTGTGAATGAGAAGAAGAAACATTTACTGCTTATTTGGATCTATGCGTCTGAATGTGTGGAATTAGATTTTCTGCGTGAAATCTCCTTTCATCTGGTAATTGTTCTTTATTTGGACAACTTGTCATATGTGTTTTATTATTTATTGGTTCAGCAAGCTCGTGTGAATGTATTCATATATTTGAATGTACCAAAAATAGGATCTGTGCACCCTATTATTCATTGTTACTGTATAAATCTATCGCATTCATAACATGGTTACGTATGAATGTTAGTCTGCCTTAAGCATTTTCTGGTTAAAAGTGCATGTGGATAGTTGAATAGATTAAATTCGTTGAAAATCTTAAAGGGAGCTATACCTAAATTTAGAGGGGAACTAATTTAAAAGGTTCACCCATTTGTTACTTAACTCATTTGTTCTTCAAAGGAAGGGTATAGAGTCAGAATAAATTATTTTCAGAATAAGGACAAATCTGTTAACCAACAATTATCATGCTACTAAATTAAGGAAAGGAATTAAGTGATTAAATTGTAAGAAAGTTTTAGACAAATGATTCACCCCCCTCTCAGTTGTCTGCCCTAAATCTAACAATTGGTATCAGAGCTAAGTTCTTCTAAAAGAGCTTAACCACTTGAGGAGATCCAAGATGTCATCCTACAAGAAGGATAGTCTGAGGTTTGATGGAACCAATTTCACTCTTTGGAAAAGTCACATGGAATGTCACTTGCAATGTATGGGAATGCAATATTGGATTATGGTTTCAAAGAAGTATACTCCTCCTCAGAATGGTCTGAAAACTGTAGATGAAATCAGAGATGCTTAAAACAATCCGCGGACTAAAGAAGCTCTTCTAAGTGCCTTGTCTGATTCAGAGCTAACAAATGTTGTTAACCTACAAACTGCTTTTGAGATTTGGGAAAAACTGGAACTTCTGCATGAAGGAGACAACTATGTTAAATGTACCAAGCTATAAAGCCTGAAAGGAAAATTCAAAAATCTAAAGATGAGAGAAGATGAAAATATCACTATATTTATGCCAAGAGTAAATGAGTTTGTTTGTGGTATTAGATGTGCTGGTGGAGTCTTGGATGAAGATGAGATTGTTGGCAAAGTTCTCAGATCCCTTCTTGATTCTTACAAGTACAAGGTTGCTGCTATTGAAGAATTCAAATCTATTTTAGGTATTACAAGAGATCAATTGGCTGGTAAATTGGCTATATTTGAATTGATTGAGTTTAGAGATGCCCCCCAAGATTGAATCTGCATCCAAATCTAGTGCCTCTGTTAAAGGAAAACAAAAGTTTGATCTGGGAGAGAACTCTTCAAAGAAACTATCATGGTATGAGAAAGCAAGAAAAGACCTGGAAGAAGATGAAGCAGAAGCTACTCAACTTGAAGCCCTTATTGCAAAAAGACTAAGAAGAGGATCTAGTAAGTATGAAGGGAAATTGCCTTTTAAATGTTTTAACTGCAATAAGATTGGTCATTTTGCTTCAACGTGTTCAAAAATATTTTCAAGGCCAAATCCCAATAGATCAAGGTTCCAAAAGAATTGTTACTATGTTCATGAAGATTATGATAATGAAGGAGTAACAGATGATGAATCAGAGTCAGAAAATAAATCTGGAAGTGATTGAGTGTTTATTGCCATCAAGGAAGAAGACCTAATGCCCTTTGAATCTGTTAATCATAAGATTGTAGAAAGAGCTTTGGCTGCCTAAGTTGAAGAAAATGATGATTGGGTCATTGACAGTGGATGCTCTCACCATATGACAGGTGACAAAAATAAGTTCATAGATTTGGAAAGGTATGAAGGAGGAGTGGTAAAATTTGGTGATAATTCTACTAGCAGAATCAAAGGTAGAGGAACTATTTCTTTTGATGGAAAGAATAAAACTAGTAATGTACTGTATGTTGAAGGCCTGAAGTACAATCTTCTTAGTGTTGGACAGTTGGTGGACAAAGGCTATGATCTCTGATTCAAGAATGGAAAATGCAAGATCTTTGAAAGTTCTGGAACAGAGATTGCATCCGGTACTCAAACAAAAGGTAATATCTTCCATTTGGTTGGTACTGGTAAAAATTATCTATTTGTTCAAATTGATCAAAGTTGGTTATGGCATAGGAGAATGTGTCATGTGAATTTTGATAATATCATCAAGATAAGCAGCACTTAGGTTGTAAGAGATCTTCCAAGACTTGTGAAACCTACTAATAGCTTGTGCAAAGAATGTCAGTTGGGTAAGCAGAGCAGAGTCACATTCAAAAGTAAGGAATAGTCTTCTACTAGATTGTTGGACTTAGTTCATACTAACTTATGTGGTCCGACAAGAATCAGAAGTGTGCAAGGTGATAGATACTTCATGCTATTAATTGATGACTACTCTCGGATGATGTGGGTAACCTTTCTAAAGGAGAAATCAGAAGCTCTTGAGAAATTCAAAATATTCAAGGCTATGGTAGAGAATGAAACTGGATTAAAATTTAAATGTCTGAGGTCTGATAGAGGTGGAGAATTTACATCCAGTGAGTTCATAGAATTCTGTGAGAAACGTGGAATAAAGAGACAATTGTTTGCTCCTAGGACTTCACAGCAGAATGGAGTAGTGGAGAGAAAGAAATGGACCATCCAGGAAGCATCTAGAACCATGATGATGGAAGTAAATGTTCCTTAGATCTATTGGAGAGAAGCTGTAAGCATTGCAGTCTATACTCTCAATTGAGTACAAGTCAGAAGCAATACCGATAAGACTCCTTATGAACTTTGGTTTGGCATCAATCCCATAGTGAGATATTTTAGAGTATTTGGTAGCAAATGTTACATTAAGAGGGATGAAGATTTAGGCAAATTTGATGCTAGAAGTGATGAAGAAATTTTCTTGGGTTATTCTACTCAAAGCAAAGCATATCAGTGTTATAACAAGAGATTGAGGAAGATTATAGAAAGTACAAATGTGAAGGTTGATGAAGGGATTGAAAAACCCTCAAGGTTTTATGAATGTGATGAAGATGATCAGAATGATGTTTTGATCCAAGGAGTCCAAACCCCTTCTGAGATTTAGATCCAGACTGATCCGGTAAATCAAGAAGAAGAGATAAGTTTGAATGAACCTATTCAAGAATCAGGAGTGCAAGAAATTTCCAAAGTTCCCAAGTATGTAAGACTGAATCACTCCGAAGTTCAGATCATAGGTGATAGAAACTAAGGTGAAGAAACAAGAAGAAGGATTGCTCGAGATTTAGAAGAGTATTGTCTGATTTCAAAGATTGAACCTAAGACAATGAATGAAGCTTGCAATGATGAAAACTAGACTAAAGCAATGGAGGAAGAGCTGATGCAAATTGAGAAAAATCACACTTGGGATCTTGTTCCCAGACCTAAAAATAAGAATGTGATGGGAACCAAATGGGTCTTCCAGAATAAACTGAATGAAGACGGTGAAGTAATAAGAAACAAAGCCAGATTGGTCTGCAAGGGTTACTCCCAAGTAGGAGTTGATTTTGAAGAAACTTTTGCTTCTGTGGCAAGAATTGAAGTAGTCTAATTATTTCTTTCTTTTACTGCCTTCAAGGATTTCAAAGTATACCAGATGGATGTCAAATCTACCTTCCTGAATGGTGACTTGGAAGAAGAAGTATATATTAAGACACTGGATGGATTTCAATTGTCTGATCATGGTGATATGGTCTGCAAGTTGAAGAAAGCTCTGTATGGACTGAAGCAAGCCCCAAGAGCTTGGTATGAAAGATTGGATAAGCATCTATTGAAGATTGGTTTCAACAAAGGTACTGCTGATAGTAATTTGTACTTCAAAATTGATCATGAAAATATCTTGATTGTTGAAGTGTTTGTTGATGATATCATCTTTGGAGGAAGAGACAGTATGTGCAAGACTTTTGCAAATCAAATGAAAAGTGAATTTGAGATGTCCATGTTTGCGGAAATAAATTTCTTCTTGGGTCTACAAATCACTCAAACAAAGAAAGGAATCTTCATTTCTCAGACCAAATATGTGAAAGAATTGTTGAAGAAATTTGGGATGGAAGACTCAAAGCCAATGAGTACTCCCATGGCAACCAGATGTAAGTTGAGCAAAGATGATGATTCTCCCAAGGCTGATCAGAAAAAGTAGAGGTCAATGATTGGAGGATTGTTGTATCTCACTCAAACTAGACTTGACATTATGAATGTTGTTGGTCTTGTTGCTAGATTCCAAGCTGATCCTAGAGAATCTCATGTCATGGCAATCAAGAGGATTTTTAGATATCTACAAGGGATAGTTGAGTATGGTCTATGGTATCCTAGAGATCATGATTTCTCTCTTCATGCATATATAGATGCAGATTAGGCAGGAGATGTGGATGACCGGAAAAGTACTAGTGGCAGAGCATTCTTTTTGGGGAAGAGATTGGTTTCTTGGCTGAGCAAGAAACAAGAGGCAATATCTCTATCCACTATAGAAGCAGAATATATTGCAGCAGCAGGTAGTTGCACTCAAGTTTTGTGGATGAATCAAATGCTAAGAGACATCAGAGTGGAGTATGAGGAGCCTATCACAATCTTCTGTGATAATTCAAGTTCAATAAATATATCTAAGAATCTGGTGTTGCATTCAAAGACTAAACATATATCCATCAAGTTTCACTTTTTGAGAGAGCAAGTGAACAAGAATGAAGTCAGGTTAGAGTTTGTACCTTCCAAGGATTAGATTGCAGATATTTTTACTATACCTCTTCCTAAGGACTCTTTTGAGTATCTCAGGGAGAATTTAGGGGTTATTACCCCTCCAGTTCTAAATTAAGGTGCACTGATGTGCATCAGTCCGGTGGATCTCATAGTCATATCTTGTGGTCTAGATTGATGTTTGGGAAGTTGCCACTCAGGGGGAGCAGCTGGTATGATTCTGAATTGGTGTAAGTATGTGCCCTTTGCCATTGATGTCAAAGGGGGAGAGAAGACATGTGAAAAACAAGTGGTTGCTGATCAAAGGGGGAGTAGTAAAGGAAGAGAAGACATGTGAATGGTTGTTGTTGATAGGGGGAGTTGTATCAGTGAGAAAAAGTTCTTGTCATGATGGTCAAAATAGTTTTTCACATCATATGTTGCCATCAATGACAAAGGGGGAGATTGTTGCAAGTATGGGCCTAACCGGTGTTGTCATTGATGTCAACATACTCCTGTTGCATTGATGATAAGGATTGGATGAGCTGTATGCTGAGGCTATTGAGAAAATTAGTCCTATCAGGAACAGAGAAGAATAAAGAAGACAATGAGGTAAAGATCCTAGCTAAGATGAAGATCAGAGGATGCACATCAAAGGGTTTGTAGATATGTGTCTTAAGATGATCCAGTAAATATTTTAGATATCCGCATGAAGATCTAAAGAAGTTATGGCCACTTAAGTAAAACTGGTTCTGACAGATGTTCAGAGGTGACAGAGTAATACAGATAGGTTTGGCAAGATTTGAAAATGCAATATCTTGTTCTACAGATTTGGTGGAGTGTTTAGGAAGTCAATGTGAAGTGTCAACTTTATTAGTTAGTGGTCTGGAGGTCTGCAAGCATCTATTCCAATATGATAGTGATGACAAACTATGTTCTTGAGGTTCCAGATGAAGGAGAGAATGATTTTAGTAAGCAGAAGTAGTGTGGATGTTTCTGGTGATTCAAGAAAGCTTGTGGAAGTCTTTGGATTATTTCAAGTTCATGTTGGTGGTCTGCATTGAAGATTGAGCTAGTAATTGAAGAATTACTTCCAGATAATGATGTTCTTCCTAAGTCTGGCCAACCAGATGAGTTACACTTCCTGCGGATGATCTTGAAGATGCTCTATGAAGAATGGTGTGTTCCCAAAGAAGGATTGAAGTCTTAGATTTGTGTGGCCGACAACAGGTTGATCCGCGTGAAGTCCTTTTGTAATGAGTCATGTTGTATTTATATTTACTTTGTCATGTATGCTAACTTGGATGATTATCCCTAAGTCGATGTCTTGTATAAATAAAGAGTTGTAAGGTCATTTCAATCGTATCTTGTGGAGATGAGAGTGTGGTAGAGAGGAGTAGAGTGCAAGGTAGAGTAGAAGTATTGAGCCTAAATGGAACTGACTCAAGCATGGTGAAGATGCTATTCTTCAGTTCAAGTATGTGATACCTATTATTCTGTAGAGAGTGTGTCTCTTGTAGGCAGTGAGCCTCTTGTGAGCAGTGTGCTCAGGTAGTGAGCCCTAATTGGCATGTGCCATTTTGTTCTTTCTATTCTTCTAACAGAGAATACAATCTTCGGTTAGTCACCCTATGGTTTTTCCCTTAACTGGGCTTTCTGCGTCAAAATCTTGGTGTCATATGTGTTAATATATTTCTACTCTTGATTTGTTGCATTAAGTTTCTATGATTGATTTATTATCGTGCTACTAAATGAAGGAAAGGAATTAAGTGATTAAATTGTAAGAAAGTTTTAGACAACTGATTCACCCTCCCATCTCAGTTGTCTGCCCTAAATATAACAACAATAAAATGATACTTAACTCTATAAGCTAATTGAAGAATAAATTATCCTTTTGAAGGTTTTAAAATCTATAACACCTAAAGATCATAAATAGAATATTGGTAGTATTTAGTTTTCCTCAAGATTAAAAATAATATTTTCATTGTGGTGGATTGAGTCCATAGATCAAGATTAGATCTATGATTTTGTAAGTGTCCTACACCTATGACATAATATGGTAACTTGTATAGTCCTACTTCTTGAGTCACCTAATTTACCTCTATTTTTTCTATCTTTTCTCATATCTAGGATTGACACTATGTAAAAATACCTTAGAAGGATATTCATTGTATCACAAGGAGACATGTCAACCTAGATTAACCCCCATAAATGTGTGTAAAAGATCAAAGACATCAAATCTTAGTCATGCAAATGCTACTGGGATGAATTTGCATGTCTATATTCATTTTAGGGCACCAAAATGAAGTGTTTCCTTAAATGCAAATGATATGTAAATAATAACTGAAAGATGAGGAGATAAAAAACAAATTTGTGATTGAATGCCTTTAAAAATAAGGACATGGAAATAAGTCATGTGAAATTATGTTAAATTAACCCTAGTTAAGAAAGAAATGGGTAGTCTAGTTGTCCAAATTTTGAATTTAAATTCTAAGATTATAGGGATTTTAAGTCTATGACTATGAACCAGGTGAGTATAGGATTATGATGGGCCAAACAATACCCCTAAGTGGCAATGAAAATGCTAAAATAGACTTAGGTTTAACTTCATGTCAAAAATTGAATTAGTTATCAACACAATCTAAAAATAAGGTAGCAATAAGAGTTGTAGGAATTTGAATGTAGTTTATGAGCTACTACTTTTTTTTTGAAGATTTTAAAATTAGTTTGGTGAAAATTGTATATTTTAGCAATGTACTACTAAATTTTTTAGAAAAACATAGAAAATAGGTGTCATTCCAGCCAACCTAAGAATAAGAGAAAGAAAATATTTTTCCTCCAAGATTTGGATTGAGTAAAGGACACATGAGTGGATGTGAGACATATTTTTTAAAGTATTTTAATAAATAAATAAGTGACTTTTTAAAAATATTAAAAAATAAATTTTTCAGCCAACCTAACCTAGTTAGAAAAATATGAAATTCATAACTTTTTTTAACCTATAGCTAATAAAGCCTAGAATGTGACACATCTTTTGGATTTAAAAATAGATAAATAGTTTGAAAGATATGAATGTTTTTCAATATGTATATTTATTAGGAAATTAGACATAGCACATGTAGAAAATTAATAATAATTACCTATTAAAATTATAATAAGGCATATACTATATTTTTAGAAACTTGAAAGTTTCCTCTGCAATTTTTTTTATTAAATTTATTTACAAAAAAGTCGATCAACTTCAAGGACGAAGTCATACAATATTACAGGACAACACCGAATAGGTAGTTTTGCAAGTTTCTTTGGCAAGTTTTAGGACTCCCACTTGCCTAAATATAATGTAACCCCAAGGCATTTAGGAGGTAATCCATATTTGAGATAGAAATATTAAAAAAATTCACATCCAACTCTAAATATAAGTCTAAAATTTAGCACATTTTCATCCAACAATTTTTTTCTCTATTGCCACTATTTGGCACATCACGATCTCACACTCACCTAGCTCAAACCTGTGTCCACAAAAATGACTCGACATAGAAAATCATATTAAGGTGGCTAAAATATTTATAGGTGTATGTCTATGGATGATGAGGCATCATTGAATCTCAATTTAATACAAAAATACCTTATGTCAACTTGGGTGGATTCCAAAGACTATATGTAATAGGGGTAAACTAGAAATCTTATATAGGAGCTTTCTTACTTCTTTAAAGTAAAACTACACACACTTAACTAAAATAGATACATTCAAGGAAAAAATTAAAACTAGACTATTATTTAATTCAAATAACCAACTGTACAACTAAGATATGGAAAGGAATGCTTACGCTTGCAAGAAGAAACTATTTTGAAAGAAACTACCTTAACGAATTAAATGCTTATGTTGAGTGAAAACTAAAATTATTATATTAGGGATTTTATAATTTTTGTGATTTTTTAGGTCTTTGATAACAACATAGAAAATATTTTTTATAGAAGACAATTTAACAACACTAAATGACCTATAGGTTAACAAAACACAAATAAAAGATAAATAACAATTTAACACACATGCTTGGATTTAGAAACAATTAAATAACTTATGTATAGAACCAACTTGTTCTTCTTCTCTTGGATAAGTGGTCATCTCCTCTAGAGAGTAGAAATGTTCTTCAACTATCACATTTAAATTCTCATGGACTCATAGAAAATATGAAGAGTTACATGCATGCTCATTAAGTTAAAAAAAAATTAATGAGACTAGAAATGCCTCATCGAAATTCATCAATAATCTCTGTTCTCTCTCAAAAATTAGCATCAAAAGTGGATTTAAATGTAATTTTAAGAACTGATAACCTATTTAAAATAGAATATAGGATATATATTAGTTTATTTATTAGAAGTCTATTGCAATCTAATTGCTGACATTTTCTAATACTTCCCGAAAAATAAAAAGGACTATGTTTTTAAAATGATATAGATTCAACTTTAAATTGTTCTAGCCTTATTTTATCCAACTTTTGAGTATTCTAAATTATTGTAAAATCAATTTTGGAGCCAACTCTAGAGCATTCTAGCTTCATTTCATCCAACTCTAAGATGTCCTAGCTTCATGATTTGTATCACTTGACAAATTTAACATTCTCTTAACCTTTTCTTCTAAAAGGTTGAAAATGAATTGTAATTGTATTTAAAAATAACAAAAATAATAAAAGTAGAAAATAAATAAATATATCCAACCTTTTCTCTTAAAAATGTCATGGATGAGTTGTCATTTTGTAATGAGAGAATAAAGGATGTTGTTCCTTTAGCATAGTAGTAGAGAGAATAAAGGAAGATGTTTCCTTTAACATTGGAGTAGGAGAGAATAAAGGAAGTTGTTCCTTTATCATAGGAATGTGAAAGACAACTGTAAACCTATTTTAGTGAGATGCTTTCCACTAATTTATGGGGTTAGATTAAGATCTTCAATGTATAAATAAGCCTCCCAACTCTAAAGAAAAGATTTTTTTAGCAAGTTTTAGAATATGAAAGCTATAGTATTTTTAGAAGAAAATTTGTAATGTTTTGTTGAAGAAAATAAAAATATGGAGCATTGAGCACAAAGTTGGATGAATGATCTTGGTCCAATTATAAGGGAGGAGCAGACTTTTTTTTTTCCCAAAAGAGGACAACATTTGGTATTTATTTATTTGTTTGTATTATTTTAGTTTTATGTGTAATTTTTGTTTTCAACATTTCTATTTATTTTAAGTGTGCTAAATTAGATTTGTAGTTTAGTAACTATTTACTTTTGTTTTTAGATTTTTTTATAGGTAAATTATAGTCAAGGGGATTGCTCCCATTCATAAAACAAAAATAAAATGGTGCATCTGACCCATAAACAAGGGTGCATAACATTAAACAAAGGGGTCTTGTGAAATGAGAGGATCTCATTGAGAAAATCTCCACATCTCAAACACCCTAAGTTATGTTGAAGCATTAACACCCATCTTGAAGTGAGACCGCAAGTGCATTTGGTTGTTTGCCGTCACACTTTTAGAGATTCCCTTGTTCCTTTTATGCACTACATGCCATTCTTTGACACCTCCACCTTCGTTTGGATCCTTAGGGAGATGGGAAGGCTAAGTTAAAATCAAAGTTGAGGCGCTTTCATCCTCGGAGGATTGGAAACCATTAATAGTATTGACTTCCTTTACACCTCTGGAAGCTAAAGTGGCCTTTTCTAGATTTACTGAAGCCTTAACATCATTTTTTTGGATTTTTAATTCACGGAAACATGTTTTAATTTTGTAGCTTTAATTTATGCAAGTGTGTTTCAATTCTGCATGTGTGATTTCATTTCTAACAAATATGTAAATTTAATTTTAGTCATTAGATTAATTTAATTTTGTTGCTTTCATTGAAAAAATTATTTGCCAAACAATCTCTAGGTTCCTAATGGAGACAACCTTTGGACACTAGCCCATATTAATATATTAAATAGAGAGGATTACAATGACCCTCATTATTTTTAGCATCGTTGTAAGGGACATGGAATTATTAGGAACGTTATTCTCATCTATCTTTTTTAGATTTAATTTCTTTCTCTCTGTAAAAGCATAAAATAATAAATTATTTGGTGACAAAAATAATTTTTTTTTTATAGGGAGTAGTATATTAATTTTTAATTCTGTGTGCAATAGTTTAGCTTTTATTTTTCTGTAATTTTAATTTAGCATAAGCATTTCAATTCATAGATTAGTTTCAATTTAGCATAAGCATTTTAATTCATAGATTAATTTTAACTCTAGTAAATTTTAATGAAAATTTTGTCTATAATTTTGAAAGAAATTATTTCATGACACCAAGTAATTCTTTTTTTATGCCATAGAGAGAAGACATAATCCATATTATATTAGATAATTTTGATATGAAGATTATAGGAAAATAGTTCTTTATGTGTTTTTCTTTCTATGTCAAAAAATTCTTTAAAAACTTGTATTAACAGGCATGGGCAATCTGAAAGAGTTTTTTATAGCAAACACTGCCCCATCCAAAAAAAAAAATTAAAACTTCATTGTTGTTAGATTTTACTATGTAAATAACAACCCAAAATCTAGAAAGCTAAAAGCAAGCACATAAAGAAGACCACAATGAATGATACAAAAGAGATGATATAAGAATAATACTGAATCAATTGCTCACAATAATATAAAATACAATATAGGTAGTAAGTTCATATCGACTCAAGGAGAGGGTGGAGGTGGCAAACCCAGCTAATATGGAGAGGTTACCAAGAGGCCTAAATATAGCAAGATCATCTTCCCAAGATAGAAAATGCACCTCCCTTGTAGGATGGAAACACCTCAACACACACTCACTTAAATAAACTTGCTTTATTTTAAATCTAAGAAAACTTAAAAATATGTGTAAGAAAAAACTTAGGAAAAGGGAAAATCCTACACTAACACCCCCCTTAAGCATAGCTTAAGTGGGTGAAAATATAGGTCCTGACAAATGAAATCTGATGAGGTACCTATGTACAAAGATTTCCTCCCAAAAATCTGAGCGAGCTCTCCCCTATTTTTATGAAAACTAATAAAAAATAATTTTTTTAAAATTTTTTATAGAATTGAGTCTAAAATCTAAAAATATAATTTGTTTCAAATTTTGACAAACTTGTAAAAAAATAACACTAGAAATACTAGACATAGGTTTTTTTGCAAAAAAAGAACACATTAGCAAAATAAATTCAAGATGGAAACCTTAATGTCATTAGATTTTTGAAAAAATACATGGTTAGAAAGTTAAAAAAAAATTGAAGTCATCCTGGTGTTTTTTGTATTGACATTGAAAAATGTATAAACAGGATGGAGAGCATGCTTGGGATTTGGTTGATTTTCTAAGTTTTGTTGAAAACATGTCCTTGGCATCCAAAAGGTATGTCCAACCCTTTGGGTTGGATGCCCAAGGAAAATCTAACCTTAGGGTTGGAATTTCCCAAAGTAGTCAAAAGCACACTATAACTTGAGCACACTATAACGCGCTCGCATTTTAGAGCAATTAAAATGCTTTTGGATGATAAGTGTAGCAAATCCTCCAACTTCTTTCATTCTCATGTCTAGGTTAGGTTAGGGCCATATACATGAAATAAACATATACTCTAAGTTATATTTCATGTATATAGTTTCAAGATGTTTGAGAATGGTTTTGGATCTCTAGGAGTTATAACATAGATTCTACATTTTGGAGGATCTTATAATTTTTTAGATAGTCAAATTTTAGTGATCAACAAGCTCTTATCATCTTGAAGTTATCTAAGGGTAGTTGTAACTATTCAAAAGCATCATCAAGCCTATCCTTAGAAATAAGAGGACCTATTATTATGCAAGAGACTTGGCAAGGAATCTAAGCAAAATACTAAGTCAAGTTCAAGAAAGTGGCAGTCCTCTAAGCATTTTTTTAGGAGATTTTCAATCTTGAAGACTAGGTCACCTTCTTTAGAGAAAATCATGGAGAGAAATAAGCCATGATTGTTGCTACTATGCCCAAAGAGAGTGCCTAGTCATGAAGAGGTTAAGTGCTGCATTCAAGAGGCATTCAGGAGGCTTTGCCCCCTCTACTCCCACAAGGGATGTTACCCCTTGACCCCATGAGGGAGAACTACCCCCTTGACCCAGGCCATAAGAAGCACTACCCCTTAAACTCATTGATCATTGCCACCCCTTGCTATCTCTCTCCCTCCCCATCCATCTCTTTCTATCTCTCTCACCATCTCTTTATATATCTCTCTCTATCTGCCCCACTTTCTATATTTCTTTCTCTAACTCTATAGATCTCCATCTCTCCCTCCATCTCTTTCTATCTCTCCCCCTCTCTCCCTCTCCCTCTCCCTCTCCCTCTCTATGTATCCCTCTATCTCTTTATATCTCTTCCCCCTCTCTCCCTCTCCCTCTCCCTCTCTCTATGTCTCCCTCTATCTATCTCTCTATCTCACCCTCTCTCTATCTCTCTCTATTTTCCCCCTCTCCCCCTACCTCTTTCTATGTCTCCCTCCATCTATATGTCTCTTTCTCCCTCTCCCATACCTAATGGATCAAACTAGACTTTCCTTAGTGTTAATGCATCTCTTAGAGATCCTTTTCTATGATCCCTTCCATTTCCATTCATCATCCCCTAGCTGACTAAACCCCTCTCATGATGCTAGAACTTGGAGGATCCTTCCATAAATCATAAAAAAATATTACTTCTCCACTATAATCCTTTCTTATTGAATTCTTTACCACTACAAAAATATTTATTCTATGTGTTCGGCTTCCCTTATAGTTTCTACTAGGGTCCCAGTAATGGAACCAAATGTTGGCAAGGACTAGGTGCAGATTGAAGATCTGGGCTTTAGTCCATTGAATGTTATATTTATACACTAGTTTGATTGGTAAGAGAAGGTTTTAAAGGACTCATGTGTTAGGTTACAAAAAGATGTAGTAGGATAGGAGAATAAAAGTTAATTGAACAAACATAATTCAATACACAACATCATTCACACTTCATCAATTACTCAATATCTCATCAAGTAGCAAGTATTAGTCCTAAATATTCAAGACATAAAAATCTCTGAGACAAAGTTTGATTACAATTATTACATTTCATATTAAATATTTTCCATATCTATTCCTTTCATCTATTGTCTACTATCTTATCTCTTTGTTTTCTTACTTTTGTACCCTATCCTCTACTTATATTTGAAAAAATCATAGGGAAATGTGTCCCTCATCTTTTTGGTGCCTTTTGGATGTGCTACATGTTGTCTCCTAGTGATGCATCTCACTTGCAATGTGTTTAGCTTGTTTTGATCTCCATAGTTGGCTATGTCATACCAATGCTTGGTCTTAGTGGGTAATTGAACCACATCTTTCTTCTTATCCTATTTTGGTTGCAAAGCTATAAGAGAAGACTCAAT
Source organism: Cunninghamia lanceolata (assembly GCA_027924645.1). Taxonomy (NCBI): domain Eukaryota; kingdom Viridiplantae; phylum Streptophyta; class Pinopsida; order Cupressales; family Cupressaceae; genus Cunninghamia; species Cunninghamia lanceolata. The sequence goes on from BSBN01000236.1 coordinate 4,651,909, forward strand.
CTATCTGGAAATAACATTTCTACTATATGAAACTCTCTCATCAACAAAAGATTAAATCTTGTAACCTTTCACTCCAACACTGTAGCTAATGAAGATACACTTAACTACCTTGTTCTCCAATTTTAAACACTTCTCCCTAGGCACATGCACATATGCCTCACAAAAAAAAACATGAAGGTATTGCACAAGGAATTTTTGTCTAACCAAGCCTCTATAGGAGTCTTATCCATAAGAGTTGATGTAGGAGACTTGTTAATCACCTATAACAATAACAACTACTTCTACCCAAAAAAATGTTCCAAGCCATCTCCACTAAGCGTATTCATATCCCTATCCATTAGTGTCATGTTCATTCCATCTACAACTCTATTGCATTGGGGGGTCTATGGAGTTTCCTTATGTCTCTCTATCCCATGCTCCTTATAGAATCTATCAAAATTTTCTAAACAAAACTCATCGCAATTGTTAGTTTTCAAAATCTTAATCTTCATACTAGTCTAATTTTCCACAAGAGCCTTAAACTCTCTAAAATGACTAAATACTTCATATTTACTTCTAAGGAAATAAAATCATGTCTTTCTAGAGTGGTAACATATAAAAGATACATAATACAAATATTTTGGAATCGAAGGAACATTTACAAGATCAAAAAAATCAAAACAAATTATATCCAACACCCCACAAGATTTGGAACTCAAGTAAAATTAAACATGGTTTTCTTTAACATATATGTAATTTTCACAAAATCAAACTGAAGAGCATGACCATCTAAACCCTCTAAAAAAGTTTTATTTTTCATTGTCCTTAGACCCTTCTCACCTATGTGGTCGATTCTTTGGTTGCATAAAATAATTTTCTTTGTAGGTAGCTTGGTCTTTGAAGCCAAAGTGCCCTTAGGTACCCAACAAGCAAGACCATCAAAATTAGATGTAACACTCCTCTTTACTATTGGTTTTGATGACAAAGGTGTACATTTTGTAAATCTCTTCACTATAAGAATAGAAGAACTAGAGTATATTTAACTATGCATGAATCCAAGTGAAATAGAGTGCCCACATGAACACCCTTACACCCTTAGTGAGAATCATAGCTCCTCACACCATTCTATACCCTCCATTATAAAAATAAACTACACATTCACATCATTAAGCTTGCTAACTAAAAGTAGGTTTCATGCCAAACTAGGGATATGTAGTACACCATTGATTCCCTTCACACATCCATCAAGGAAGCAGATCAAGACTCTTCCTTGGCCAAAAATATTCAAGTGAGAGTCATCTCTAAGATACACATTCCTACCATCAGATTCTTCATACTTTAAAAACCCACCTCAATGTAGGGTCTTGTAGAAGAAGACTTAGAGTCTATCAAGCACACACCTTTTGGTGCATGTATTGCCAAGGCCATGATAACAACATCACCATCATCTTAAGACTTTTCAAATTCATCATCTAAATCATTTTTCTTTTTCTTTTTCTCCTCCTTGTATTCTTTATTGAAATGCCTATGCTTGTCATAGAAGCAACATTTAGCCTTGGTCTTTCTAGTAGATTTAGATTTGCCACATGATTTGGATCTAGACTTGTCTCTTTCCTTGTCATTCTTCTTTCCTTACTCTTTGGGTCTCCCATGAATAGGTAGTTCCTCCTTGGTTGATTCAAAAGTCTTTCTTCACATATCCTTCAAAATTAATGATGCAACTACCTCATCCATTTTGAGTTTAGAGGTTGTACTCTTAATTTCCATCACCAAGTGATTTGATATGTCTGGAAAAGAACATAAAAAATTCATGTAGCAACCCTTCTCCTCCATCTTAACTCCAAATAAGTGCAATTGGGTAAAAATCATGTTGAAAGTATTTAGGTACTTACCCATAGAACCACCATCCTCCATCTTGGGGGTATAATACAACTTCTTTCTCAGGAAAAGTTTATTTACAATGGATTTAGATCAATAAATCTTACCCAAATTCTTCTAAAGGGTTGTAGTGGTGGCTTCATCATGTATATTCAATAATACAAAGTCTTCCGAATAGGGCCTAATGAGACCCTTTGCTCTTCAATTCATTTTGTTCTAGTCTTTTTGTGATGTAGTAGAAAGTTTAGATCTAAATACTATATCCCATTGATCTCTATGCATAAGAATATCCTCCATTTTAAGATTTCAAAGCTCAAAGTTTGTGCCCAAGAATTTTCCTCCATTTCTAGCCTTGATGTGGTTTCCATTTCTCCTACAACAAGATCTCCTTCTATGTAAGCTCTTACTCAATCCAACATTACTACAAAAAGCATGTCCCTAACACCTAGAATCTAAGGTGTTTAGTCATTCATACCAAATGAAAGGAAGTATAGGTGCAAAATATGCTTTCTACACTAATTTATGACAGAATGCATGTGTAAAAAATAAACTAATCATATAGTTACAAGGAAATAAACACAAAAGTCATATACCATAGTATAGTGATTTATGCGAGAAAAATCTCACACTCCAAAGAAAATCAATGTATTATTAGTTAATAAGTGGTTACAATATACTTGCATAGTCTAAGCCTTTATATAAGTATCACTAACAAGATATTTGGAGCAATTTTGGTATCATAATAGTATCTACAAAACTTACTATCTAACCTCCATCTCAAGAAACCAATAAATAAGAGAAGTAATACATGAAATCATCAAATAATAATTAGGAAACCATGAGCTAGTACCACCTAAGAAAGGTGCCTAAATCTCTAGGTAAAAATTAAACACTCAAATCCCAAGATGGGTCCATATGCTAAAAATAGTAAATTCCTTCCACTAGGACCATAAGCTCATCATAACCCACTCAAAAACATGGGTGCTCCATTTTGGCTCCATTATCTCCATCCGAAGATTCCTTATGATGTGTCATAACACACATCATAAGTTGGCCAACAAGTGTAACTCCCTCTTACAACTCTCTTATGCATCATAGATGGTCTTACATTTCTAATGTGGTAGGCCCAACTTTTGGAGGCCATAGGTTTTGATCTTAGAAGTTGATAGAGCCCATTTTTTAAAATTGTGGAGCTCAAAGAGATCCATGCCTTCATAATCAAGGAACTGATTATGACGCATTTAAAAAAAACTCAAGGCCAAAAATGACCTATATAGCCCAAAAAATGAGTTTTTCATCTCTATATCCTGAAAATTGTATTTATTTTATTCTTAGCGTTAGGATGCAAGGTTGAGACATCTTTCCTAACATTCTTTCTAGGGGGTTCCCCTCATATAAGGTTTTATCCTTTCTAGTTCCTTAAGGGACACATTTGTACATGGGTACCTAAGATTGCTACACATTTGTCTAGACCCATCCATCTATCTTATCTACCTACCTAAGCTATATTTATGGGAAGTTGTTGGTGCTTTATTTTATTTTTACATTTAGTTAATTATTTTGTCACATATTATGCATCTAAGATATGATAATCTTGCTTAGGTAGGTGTCTACTTAGGTAGGTTATCCTTGCACCATGCCACTTGTACTTTCCTAGTTTGTTAGAGATGTTGTACACACATGTGACTATATCTCCTTTATCCCATATTGGTTGTACATTTGTATCTCTTGGTGGTTTATCTTATATATACCCACTTATATCTCTTATTTAAATAATCTAATCCAGAAATCATTTTATATTTGCATCCTTTGATAACAATAGAATTATTCTCCCATTTTGGGTCACTTTAGTGCTTCTATTGAAGCTTCTTGACCTTGGGTGACTAATTCCATAGTTAAATCTTGCACTTAGTAACAGATTTTAGGAGTTTATTATATAGTGAGTATGGTTGCTGATGGTCTAACAATTATTCATTATTATTTTTTAATTGGCCCATTTGAAGACCTCTAGGAACACCCTCCTAAGTTTGATAGAGCCTCAAGTGAAGGGGAGTTACTCACTTTTATCAATTGGCCCATTGTTGTCCATTCTTTGTTGATGCTTGTGTTAGCTCTATGTTTAGGTTGACAAGTGTTTCTAGTCTTGAGTATGGAGTCTTCCCTCTAGTATTTGTGGAGACACAATTTTGAGAACCAACAAGTTATAAGTCCTCAATTTCTTCGGTTGAATTTACAAATTCAAATTGAGGCATTGATGTTGATGAGAGAAAAACTATAGGTGTTTATGTATTTAATTTTGGTTCAAGCCCTATTCCATGGGGGAACAAAAATCAAACAACTTCATTGTCTTATTGTGAGGCAGAGTATAGAGCAACAAAGAAAGTAGGAGAATAGGTTGTTTGGATTCAAAATATCTTATGGGAGCTTGGGCTTGCACAACCATTTGCTATTATTGTATTTTGTGATAATCAAAGTGCCACGCACAAGTTACTAACAATCCAACTTAGAAATTGATGTCTATTACATTTGAGATCTTGTTCAAGCTCATATTATCAATTTGTAATATTGCCTGAGTAATGAATAAGCAATTGACATTTTTACCAAGATCATGACATAAGCCAAATTCTTGTAGCTGCGAGCGATGCTTGGGATGATGGAGGTGAATATTAAGGGAGCACAAGCATAATGCTTTCTTCTTTTTCTCTTGTTTTTGGATTCCTTCTAGTTAATCTTAAGAGGAGAATGTTAGTAGAAAACTCCAAAAATTATAAAGTCTCTAGAAAATAGAAGGCTCTAGAAACTAAGATTGTCTAGAAGTCTCAACAAATTTGGAATGTTCTAAATTTTAGATTGTTCTAAATCTTATAGACTAAAAACTAAAATTTTGTGATTGTTTGTTCATTGGACAAAGCATTGAGTATAAAGCATTACATTATACACAACACAAGCTAGATTAATTCAAATTGCTATGTAACATTCTATTAATTTTATTTCAACCATATGCTATATTTTTAATGCTTTGTTTTGAGTGCCCTGCTACTCAAGTGATTAGCCAACCACTTTATGCTCCCTTTCAAGTGCGAATGCTTCGACAGAGACATATTTAGACATGTTAAGTTTGTTAAGGACCTCAAGCCTTTAGCCGTTAGACTCCTCCAACTACAATAATTACCGCTCAAATTCAAATGCTTGAAATGCTTCAATTGAGGCATGAACTCATTTTGCCTTCAATGTAAAATCCGTGGAGATCATTCTACCCATCTTTACTCCATTAAAATGGACACTTGTCCGTCTACCTCCCATGAGTCTAGCTTTCCAATAGAGTCGTCGATACTGTCCCTTCTACTAAAAAGAGCTTTTAATTCGTGGGAGGAGGGAGACAATGAGATAAAAAGCTTAAAAACTAGTAAAAGCACCAAAGGTGCTATCAAATGGCTGATAGGCATAAATATTTATAGGCCTATCACTAAATAATATACATTTATATTTTTATTTGCCTATACTAAAGCTATTTGTTCATTATAAATCTTTATTAAGTGCTTTGTAGTAGGCAAAAAACTTCTATAAAGAGATAATCCATAAAAAATGTTTGAAGCTAAATCCAAAAATCACTAAAAAGTTTATTAATCCTAATTCTAATTTTAATAAAGAATTCAATTATTTTTTTCCAAATAAAATTAATGGAATAGTGTATTAAATGAATAAGAATTAATTTTAATAGAGAATTCAATTATTTTTTTACAAATAAAGTTAATGGAGTAGGGTATTAAATGAATAAGAACATGAACTAAATCATGGAAAAACTATCAAAGAATTAAATCATGAACAAACCATTAGAGAACTATGACCTCTCATTTATCCAAGAAGAAGTGGTATATCTATTGGAGCCCCAAAGTCATCCCCTATATACATTATAAACAATCAAAACATTAAGTGGACCACATTACCTAAATAATGTAGGATCATAGAAAATCCATGTCAAATTAAATAATAGAGCATATAGTTCCAAGGATTATCAAATGTGAGTACTGTGATAAGTGAAACTAGAATGAAGATAATGACTAATCTAATGCATAAACACGATTATACCTCCATTATGACCTCACGAATCCATGCGGGAAGGAGATGTGCCATGCAGCTCCTCAAGATTTCTCCTGTGATTAGAGTGCAAAATGACTAATGTGGATTGCTGAATGCCTACAACACAATGTAAATGGGATGACAAGTGGCTTGATGCCTGATTGGGATGGAGGTTGGGAATGTTGGAGTGATTTTGACAGAGGTTTGGTAGGATGAGGAGATTGGAGAGTGGTTTTGACAGAGGTTTGATGCATGAAAAGGCCTTATCAAATGGCTTAGAGAGGGGTCCTATTTATAGGATTTTAGAGATGAGGATGGAGGGTCAGGATTCATTTGATCAGATCAAGGGCTAGGAATAAAAGTGAATCTTTTATTCCTAGGGATTGAATTGGTAGGATGAGGAGATTGGAGAGTGGTTTTGACAGAGGTTTGATGCATGAAAAGGCCTTATCAAATGGCTTAGAGAGGGGTCCTATTTATAGGATTTTAGAGATGAGGATGGAGGGTCAGGATTCATCTGATCAGATCAAGGGCTAGGAATAAAAGCGAATCTTTTATTCCTAGGGATTGAATTAAAAATTCCCATTTTGGGAAGAGTGGAGGTGAGTGGGAGACAACTGAATATTAAATTCAGTGATTGGAGATGAGTGGGAGACAACTGAATATTAAATTCAGTGATTGGAGATGAGTGGGAGACATCTGAATATTAAATTTAGTTGAGTGGATGAGTGGGGGACAAGGTTAATTAAGTGTTTTCTTAATTAACTTAGCATGATTAACCTAATTAACATGGATTAGGGAAATGGATAAATCAATTAAATGAATATTAGGAATATTCATTCAATTAATAGGATAGGGTTGTAAGGTTAAATGAATCAATTAGGGTGAATTAATTGATCATAAGGGATATGCAGATTGGGGGAGTAGATTAGTGCAGAGGAACAGAAAATTAGCTTGCAGAGCAGTCCAATTTTAGGTGTCTACATTTGCCCCTCTTTGAGATGGTGTTGCGGCTAAGCAACATCATTTCAAAGAAGTTAGAACATAGAGATGGATTGGATAGAAAAAAAATTTTGGTTTGGAAGAATAGGAAGGTTTGGGAATAATTGGCAAGGGTGATGCCCCCTCGAGAGGATAGGCGGGTTGTGAGAACACGGTTGTGCTCTCGAAATGGATGGGATAGATTGGTTGAACTGGTCAGAGATAAGTGGTGGGATGAAAGGATGATGATTTTGGGAGATGATTGGTGGATGATCATTGTGCTGAAAGTGAATTTGAGCAATCCTAGGTTTGATATAGCAAAGTGGATATGTTCACCAAGGTATAGAAGACCAAGGTGATGATTTTATCCAATATTTGCATGGACGAGACACGCAGACAAAGGGGTGATCTCATGCATGCCCAAGATAGTACAACCTTGTCAAGACGAGGGAAGGGGACTCATAGCATAAGCTCTTAGTACAAAAAAGGTATGATGAACCTTAGATGCATAAGGAGATCAATATGCTAGAACCGACCATATGATCAATCAAGATATGAATACTAGCTTGGAGTAATGAAACCAACCCTACAAGCACAGCATACAAAAGCAAGACTATGCCCCATTCTAGATGTTTTTGCCACATACCATGATATAGTGAGATCAAGGTAGCTTTGATGTGATCTTCGAATAGGACAAAAGATAAAAATCAAAAACAAAAAGACCAATGAAAAGATACAAATAGCCTTTCTGTGCTCTTGCCAAGAGACGTTGATGATAGAATGATAGATTTTTGTCCATTGTTGGAAAGATATATCCTAGGACACAGATCCGTAGGTGTTGATTAGAGAACTATGGGAAGAAGGGCAAAGGAACAGTCTGGCCATGTGCAGGATTATGGTTGGTATGTTGATTGATGATTTTTGTGTTGGGGAACCTGGTTGGCGTGTATACATAGCTTGTGTGTCTGTTATGAGAACCAGAAAGCTCAGTAAACGGGGTACCATCCAACGAGGTGCATGGGTGCATCTTAGATACCTGAGTACTGGAAACATTCTTCGTATTCCAGACTGCCTGCATACCCTGTGTCCATGGGATCAAGGTATTTTTAAGATGCGAGCGAAATGAATATGTAGTTCTGGCAAGACTTGATGATGTGGGAATGGTTTGTGATGGGCTTGATGTGTTGAAGATTGATGGGTGTTTGATGATGAGATATGTTGTTTTTGGATTTTCAGTATTTTGTATTATTTTTGGAGTTTTTGATTTTTGCGATGTTTTTAGATTTTTTGATTTTGCAATTTTTTTTTTGGATTTTTTGGATTTTGCGATTTTTTTGGATTTTTTGATTTTGTATGTACATAGGGAGCTTACAAGGGTCCTTGCTGCGTGGGTTGTCCTTGAGATGGAATAGGATGGGTCAGGCGATAGGACTTGATGTTTCAGAATTCCAAGCCATGGGATGTGTGAAATATGGAGTGGGGTGATGAGATGAGGACTTATTAGACGGTAGAACCGGCCACTACACATGGCACCTGAAACAAGTTTTCACCATGGTACGTATCCAAGGCGTCACCAAAGTGATTTTCACCATTGGAAGTTTTTATTGCACTCTGATTTTTTCTTGATTTTCTGATTTTTTTGGTGTTTTTGATTTTTTTTTTGATTTTTTGACTTGGGGTATATGATAGGTTATGCATAGAACTTCTTGAGATGCATGATATTCATTGGCTCATCGAGAGGCTGCCCCTCGGATGTTGCAAGCTGATAGGCTTCTGACCCATAATCGACCGTGACAACATAGGGTCCTAGCCAATTGGGTTCAACTTTCCTTGCTTCGGACGCTCTTGTAGGTTCTTTTGATTTTCCATTAGGACAAGGTCACCTACCTCAAATTTTCTGGTTCTGATCTTTTTGTTGTAGCTTCTTCTGAGGCGGTTTTGATATGCCTATAAGTGATTTAAGGCATGCAAGCGTTTCTCATCCAGTAGCTCTAGTTGATGCAACCATGCGACGCGGTAGTCCTCATCAGAGATAATGTTTTGCAATGATACTCGGAGAGATGGGAGCTCGACCTCTATAGGTAAAATGGCTTCAAATCCGAATACTAGTGAGAATGGGGTGGCTCCTGTAGGAGTGCGGATGCTTGTGCGGTATGCCCATAGGGCGGGGTTGAGTTGGAGGTGCCAGTTGCGGCCAGCTTCATTGACTGTCTTCTTGAGAATGCGGAGGATGGTTTTGTTAGACGCCTCTGCTTGACCATTTCCTTGGGGGTAATATGGTGTGGAGAAACAGTGTTTGATGTTGAATTTTTTGCACAAAGTGCGAACTTCTTGGTTTTTGAAGGGTTTTCCATTGTCAGTGATGATGGAATGGGGAATACCATATCGGCAGATGATATAGTGGAGGATGAATTTGGAGATTTGGATACCTGTGGTGAAGGTGAGTGGTATTGCTTCCACCCACTTGGTGAAGTATTCGGTGGCGGTGATTATGAACTTATCGTCGTTGGAGGATGGAGGATGTATTTTCCCTACAAGGTCGAGTCCCCACTGTGAGAAAGGCCACGGTGTTGTGAGCGGTTACAGCTCCTGTGCTGGTGCGTGGATGAGATCGCCATGCTGTTGACATAGGAGGCATGTCTTGGTAAACCTGTGGGCGTCGCGGTCCATGGTTGGCCAGTAGTATCCGGTTCGAAGGAGCTTTTTAGAGAGGGTAGGCCCACTAGAATGCGCCCCACAAATACTTGCGTGTACCTCTTCTAAGGCTGCTTCAGCTTCCCTAGAGTCTAAACATCGTAGAAGTGTGCCGTCAAGACTCCTTTTATATAGTGTATCGCCAACAAGAATGAAACGGGAGGCTCGACGGATGAATGATTTGCGCTGGGAATTGGATAGTTTAGGGGGAAGGATGTTGTCATACAGGTAAAGGTATGTTTCTTGGTACCATGGGGACAAAGGGCCAACGACTTCGCACTCTAATTCTAATTGAGGAACATCGTATGCAGGGATGGGTAGCTCTTCTATAAGGAATTCATATTTCCTGCTATCCTTTTTCATATCGACCAGGGATCCTATGGTAGCCATGGCATCTGCTGCTTTGTTATTGAGCCTTGGGATTTGCTCAAATTGGATGTCATCAAAGTAGTCTTTGAAATCATCAACCATCCTCTTATAGGGCAGGAGTTTGTCATCTTTGGTTTTGTATTCATTAGTGACTTGCCTGATGACCAATTGGGAGTTGCCGTACACCAGTAGCTTTTCAATTTTCCATTGGATGGCCATGCGGAGACCTGTGATGAGAGCCTCATATTCTGCTACATTGTTAGTGCATGGAAATGTGATTTTGAATGATTTAGGGATCGTGTCACCTTGAGGGGTAACAAACAGGACGCCTGCCCCCGAGCCTCTGTGAGTGTAGGATCCATCAAAATACATCTTCCATGTGTCTGTGGCCGGCGTGATTGTTAGGATAGCCTCATCTGGAAAGTCTGCAATAGTAGGATGTTCTGCAGGGATAGGTGCTTCAGCCAGCTGATCCGCTATGACCTATCCTTTAATGGCCTTTCTCTCTGTGTATTCAATGTCGAACTCAGATAGAATCATAACCCATTTTGCCATTCTTCCAGTGAGAGCCGCTTTGCTTAGCAAATACTTTAGGGGGTCGATCTTGGCAATGAGCTTGGTCTTGTGATTGAGCATGTAGTGTCTCAACTTTTGGGTTGTGAAGACAAGGGCTAAACATGCTCATTCAATTTGTGTATAATTGAGCTCATACAAGATCAAGGTGCGGCTAATATAGTAGATGGCTCTTTCCTTCCCTTGTTCATCAAGCTGTGCTAGCAAGGCCCCGATAGTTGTCTTTGTTACGGAGATATAAAGCAGGAGGGGTTCGCCTTGCCAGGGTGGAGTTAACACAAGAGGATTAGCCAGGTATTCTTTTAATTGATCAAAGGCACCTTGACATTGAGTCTTCCAGACGAAAGCTATGTCTTTTTGAAGCAGATGCTGGAATGGTTGGCACTTATCAGCAAGTTGGGTAATGAATCGTCGGATAGACTAGAGTTTCCCTTGTAGGCTTCTCAGCTATTTCAGTGTGTTTGGAGGAGGCATTTCAGTTATGGCCTTGACCTTTGCGGGATCAACTTTGATTCCTCTTCTTGAGACTATGTATCCCAGGAGTTTGCCTGAGGTGACGTCGAAGATGCACTTCTTTGGATTCAAACGGACATTATATTGGTCTAACCAATCAAAGATTTTGGCCAATACATCCAAATGTTCTTCTCTTGTCTTTGATTTGCCCAGTAAGTCATCGACGTAGTCCTCCATGAAATGGTGGAAGAGGTCGTGGAAGATGACGGTCATTGCTCTTTGATAGGTAGCTCCTGCATTCTTTAGGCCGAATGGCATTACTACCGAGCAGTAGGTCCCCCATGGGCATATAAAGGATGTCTTATGCTGATTTTCTTCAGCAATTTTTATTTGGTTGTACCCTGAAAAGCCATCCATGAGAGATAGCATCTCGTGTCCTGTGGTGAGATCCACTATCATGTCAATGTTGGGTAGTGGGAAGTCATCTTTCAGGTAGGCCTTGTTGAGGTCTCTGAAGTCAGTACAACAACAGATTCTGCCATCTAGTTTAGCAACTGGTACTAGATTTGAAACCCATTCGGGGTAATCAATAGGGCGCATGAACCAACATCCAGTAACTTTTTTAGCTCTGCTTTGACAAGAAGGGCCACCTAAGGATTCATCTTTCAGAGTTTCTGTTTGACTGGTTTGGCATCGGGACGTATTGCAAGATGATGAACAACCAAGGCGGGATCTAGCCCTGGCATGTTTGCATAGGTCCATGCGAAATTATGATTTCTTCGTGTAAAAAATGCCAAGAAGTTTTCTTGTTCGAACATGCTGAGGGATTCTGCTCTGTATGTAATTTTTGGTTCTTGTTCTCTCCCCAGGTTCATTTCCTGAGCCGGTTCTACCAAGATGGGTGATCTGTCTGGATATACCTTGTCTATCTCAGGGAGGCCCATGCTTCCATCTCCAGGTGCCTCGTGGAGGTTTTCACCAGGAGATACGTCTTGTATTTTTACTATTTTGGGATCTGATACTGCCGCGGAACAGTTTTCACCATTAGATCCATTTTTTCTGTTTGTATTTTTGTGACTAGAAGCAGGGGTTGTCTCCCTGAAATAGGCATTTGGATGGAGTTCCATTATGTACCCTGCTCGATGATCTCCCAAAGGGAAGTGGTCTCTTACCCCCATCATTTCGGTGATGGCCTCGTCATTAAGTGCGATGTCGAAGATAGGAGGTCCCCGTTGGTCCCAATCAATGAGGTTAGGGTAAGCTAGTGGCAAGTCAGTGGAAGATGAAGCAAGGGTGGTGACAGAGTAGATGGTACAAATGGATGAGTCGAAGAAGTCAGAAAAATGGCTAAAGGAGTTTTAAAGGCCTGTTTCATTAACATTGTTGACATCTAAGGGGGGCGTAGCAGCCGTGAATAAAATACATTCACCGGAAGGGAGGATGCATTGTGGTTGACCATACCCTAATCCTTGAGTATAGGGATTTTTTGTTGCTTGTAATGGTTCTACAATTCCCAGTTCATGAAGGCCTATACTGCCTTGTCCTTTGTAGCCCATGCTCTTGACAATTTTAAAACCTTTGCCGTAGATTTCTGTGGGGATTGTGGGGGCATCTTGTTCAGGCTCATCATCTTTGTAAAGCCAAGATGAAATATCTTCAAGAACATCCTGATCCAGGAGATGCTTCTTCTCAAAGGTGGGCAAGGGTTTGCACTTTATGATGACTGTATTAGCTGTCTCTGTTGTTGGGAGGCTGAATGTCTTAGGATTGGGTAATGTGCCCACACAAAAAGTGCCATGTAGGTCATATTCCCCACATCCCATGTCAGATAGCTTGATCTGGACCTCGGGTGGTGGGGTTGCTTGGGATGAAGTGGAAGCGATGCTTGTGGGGTCGATATATAAGTTGGATGTTGTTGGTTTGGCTTTGGTGGTGGGTTTATTATATGGGCAGAATGTTTGGTTGTGGCCTTCTAGAAAACTAAAATATTGGAAGGGGTGAGGGTCGGCATAAATTGTGACTTCTGTGCCATTGTGAGGGAATTTGATGCATTGATGGAAGGTGGAGGGGATGGCTTGCATGGCGTGGATCCATGGTCAGCTGAGAAGGATGTTATAGGGGAGGTCAAGATCCAGAACTTGACATTTTGTTTCAAGGATCTTTGGTCCCACTTGTATGCGAAGTTTGATAGTACCTTCAGAGAGCCGTTTAGTATCATCGTAGCCTTTGATCATAATACACTCACTGGTGTCGACAACCACATCTAAGTACCCCAAGTGTTTTAACAGTTTTAGAGTGCATATGTTGAGGCTGGAACCACCATCTATTAAGACTCTTTTAATAGTGTGCTTGTGGATGCGGACTTCGATGTGCAAGGCATCGTTATGTACGTGATCAGAGGCGGGTAGGTCCTTTTCAGAGAAGGTGAGATGATGGGGTGAGGTGATGTGACCTACCATGGCTTGGAATTCTATTACATTCAAGTTGGTGGGGACTTGTGTTTGCAAGAGTGCTTTGTCGAGGATGTCCTTATGAAGGGGAGATGTACGAAGCAACTCGAGGATGGAGATTTGTGCGGGTGTCTTGCCTAGGTGTTCTAGGAGGCTATACTGGTGGGTAGGTGATGGACGTGCGGTTGGACGAGGTGGTAAGGGGGTTGACGTGGATGCAGGTGTTTGTTCAGTGGGAGGGGCTGTGCAGATGGATACACTGCCACGACAAGTTGTAATAGTACAATTGGGTGCTTTTGCCCAAATGGTAACTGTGTTGACATGATGTGATGATGCTTTTATATGTCCTACGATAGAGTCCTAGTGCGCGAGTGGTGGGGTGATATTGTATGCTTGGTTGGATGAGGAGGCTTTGTTATGATTAGGAAGGGGATCCTTGTAAGCTCCTAGGTTAGCATTTGGTGATGGTTGGGCACCATGATCGAGGCTGACTAGGTTTTGTTTGATAAGGTCTTGGATACAATGTTTCAGTTGCATGCAGTCAGTTGTTTTATGTCCTGCAACGCGGTGGTAGTCGTAGTAGTCATTCTCATTGTACCACGCGGCTTTTAGTTCATTATCTTGACGTGGGTGAACGGGTGGGAGTGTGACGACTCCTTGTTTGAGACATCTATCGAGGATGTCCTCGATGGGTTCTGCTAATGGTGTGAATGTTCAACGAGGTTTACGTGGTTTATTAGGCCCTCTCTAGTTATTTACATTTGTTGCATATGAATGCACAGGTGTTTGGTTTTGGATATGTTGGACGGCCTTCACATTCGTGACGCCGTCGTCTAGATTGTTCTTGTTCTTCCCCCAATAGCGTGATTTATCATTGGATTGCGTGTTGGTATTGGGGGTGTTGTGATTGGATTTGTAGTTGTTGTTGTCGTATAGTTTGATGGAGCCCTTGGCAATGAGGGCTCGTTCGATAGTAGTGCCTTTGTCGATAACCTCTTCAAAGGTGGATGTGCAAAGAATTTGTAATTGAAACCCTAATTCTTGATTGAGATTGGCCACGAACATGGTGACAAGTTGTTTCTCAGGAATGGGCCATGGAAGTTTGCTTGTCAAGCCTCTCCACCGTTGTAAGAAGGAAGTGAAAGCTTCTCCGTTCTTTTGTTTGGTGTTGCAGAGGTCTGTCATAGATACCTCGTGTTCAAAGTTATAAGAGAAGTGGTTTACAAACTTCTCTGCAAGTTCAGGGAATGTTCAAAGTCCCAGTGGAAGATGGGCAAACCATTCAGCGGCTTGGCCGCCGAGGCTTCTTGGGAAGAGTCTCATAAGATATGTGTCGTTGTTAGAGACTTCTAGGCAAGCGATGTAGAACTCCCTAAGGTGGTCCCTAGGGTCTCCCTTTCCCTTGTATTTGTCAAATTTAGGTGTCTCAAAGTTCTTGGGGAAAGGGGGCATGTACAAGGTGCGATCGAAAGGGTAGGGGCAAATATCCTCAAAAGAATAATATTTGCATTTGCCCCTAGTTTGTAGGTCCGCTACCTATTGGATTAAGCTTTGTACAACAGTGTTGATATCTTGTGGTTGTTGTGGTTGTTGTATGTATGCCTGTTGGTTAGTGAGGTATTGGAGGTGGGGTGGGATTTGATGTTGGTATTGGGGTGGGGTTTGATATTGTGTAGATGATGTTATGAGGTTATGTGGATATGTGACAGTGGATGGGTTGATGTTGGATTGGTGGGTGTGGGATGGATTGGATGTATTATACTGTGAGAACAACTGTCGTAGATAGGCAATGGTGTTGGGATTGGGTGGAGGCACACTTGTGGATGTATTTGCTTGCATGATGTTGCCTTGTATGCCCACGGTCATTTGTGGCATGGAAGGGTTTACTGTTGTTGTAGTAGTGGATGTGGTGACAGGTTGTGAAGTGGTGGGGTTGGGGATATTGGTAGTGATGGTGGAGGTCGTGTTGGTGGTAGATATGATAGGGGTGGACGTTTGAGAGATAGTGGGTTGGGTGTTGGATGTGGATGCTTGTTTATTTGATAAGTTAGGGGTGGTTGTAGAAGTGGATGGTTGTGCTGATGTCGTGATGGGGGGTAGTTGAGCACCGATTTTGAGAAGATAATCTAGAAACTATTTGGATTTGATCGTAGGACTTTGTCAAGCATGTCCATGTTATCGGTGTCTTGCGTGAAGCTTAAGACATCTAGGTCATCTTGGGAAGGAATGGGGACATTTTATGTTAGCGGTGGTGGGGGGGTGATGGTTGTGTTTGTCGTAAGTAACTAAAGGGATTTTCATTAGGACCATATGGGGGGATGAAGGAATATGTAGGTGGATTTGGATTAATGGGTCTGTTGTAGCTATCGGTGCTAGGCATACCAAATTGCCCCTGTTCTACCATTTCTTGATTCTTTTTGCTTTGTGATCTTGTGATGGGCATGCACGTATATGGGGTTGATGTCTAGATGTAGGATGAGATGGGGGTGGAGACCTTAGAGAATTTGATTTGATTATGTTGGACCCAAAGATGGATGGGGTAATGGGGTGAGGTAGAAGAGGTGATGCGGTGGATGTATTGCTAGAGTTATTAATCGAAAGGTGATGTGGATGGCTGATATCAAATTTGCATAGATGTTGGACCAAATTTGACACTTGGTTTGGAGGAGATTTGATTTGATGCTTGATTTTTTCTGATGTGTGATATGGATGATGCTGGTAGTCAACAAAATTGAGCTTAGAATAGGACCTAGATTTGTGATTTGCACAGAAGGGATGTCTTTCTTTGTTTGGGGTTGACAAATGACCTTACACAAAGAGGGAGAATGATTTCACCTAGAAGGTAGACTATTGACTTTCCAAGCAAGATATGATGTGAGTAGAAGAAAATCTAGGTCAATTTTTTTAGCTCAAGAGGATGACAAATTTTTGATGATGTTTTGATTTGGGAGGTTTGGGGATTTTTGGGATGATTTTCTTATGACAAGGATTTTGGTTTTGGTCCAATAGGTATGCAAAGATCACTGAAGACAAGTGGATAGGAAGTGAAATGGGTTTGATATGGCGAAGGGGGTCCAAAATGGTGGTGATCAATCCTCTAAGGTCAAAAGAGAAGGTGGGGTTTTAGGAAAAATTTCGGAAGAGAATGGATGGATTGGTGTCAGATTGAGGATAAATTTGGATTTGCTTTGATGGGATTTTGATCAAATTGTTTTCAATGTCGCTTGGCAGGTTGTTTGTGTACAATAAAAGCACATTTAACACACAAATAAGCACATGAATGCACAACAACTAAGATTGTTTTGTGAAATGACGTATGATTTTGTTTGAACAAGCACTTTTTCACAACCTAAGGTGAGAATGTGACAATATTTGTTGAATCCCCTAGCTACGCCTATTCAAAGCGGGTAGCTCTAGGATCTTGGTAGCACTAGCTCCTCCTTACAATTGCACACACTTCTCACACATACCAAGATCCAGGTTTCTTATAAGGCTTGTCCCTCACCAAACCTTTAGATTGTCCCTGCTACCTCGGCTAAGAACCGCATGAATCAGGGCCGCTTCAAGGGTTTTGCCCTCTGTGTCAACAAATAGAAGGATTTTGGCTTGCTAAAATAAAGGTTCATAGTAAGGGCATCTGTTCAGGTGGTTATACATGCGGCAGCACTACTCTCCGTTATGGAGTCTCCCAGCCTCCAAGGGTTACGCCTTAGAGGGTTTTGGGGGAGGTTAGCTGTCGGTATAACGCAACAACACCTGTCGCTTGAGACTTTCATCCCAAACGCCTTATTTTATATAGCGACTTGGAAGAGCTTGGCTTTAGCTTGATGCCGCTTGGGTCGTTCCCACCTTTTGAAGCAGGGTGGCAGGTCCTCTAAGGATTACAAAAGTAACACAATCATAAAAATACTTTTGATCCCCAAGTTCACCCAAAGGTGCAAGGGGAGGGCATACGTATTCTAAATGATTGTATCACACTAAGCATGGTGCATTTTAGATCTTTTGGATTTAAATGGGGTGTGGTTTTTGCAAGTTTTGTGATGAGCTTTTTGATTTCCAAGGTCACCAAAATGGTGCGAGGGAAGAGCATATGCTCTATCATGCTACAAACAAAAAGAGCACAAGACACTTCAAACAATTGAGATGATTTTCTTGGTTATATGCGTGAGAGATGTAATTTGTTGTTCGTTTTAACCAAGATGCTATATGCAAATTTGTGGTTCATTTTAAAGCCCAAAATTGAAGTGTTTGATTTGTTTGTTGGCACACCAAAGGGTAAATTTTAGAGCACCAAAACTTAAAGTGTTTGACACACACACACACACACACAAAGACATTTGCTTGATTTGTCTTGTTCGATTTTATAATACCAAATGGAAGTGTTGTCTAACTAAGATGCCAAAAGAAAAGGTTTATTTTAAGTCTCCCATGAAATGATGTTGCATAAGCAAAACTAAAAGAACCCTACAAAAATTTTGTTAGTATCTTGCAAAATGATGATGAAAGAAGGTATGTGAAAGCACCACTGCGGGTAGAACAACCCGACTTACAGAAAAATGACGTTAATTAAACTTACGATGCTAACTCTAAGACTGTAAATGTGACAAGTTAAAATATAGCAAGTAGACTGTCCAGTCCCAAATGATCACTTGCAAGTCACAAAACTGAAAACCAAAGCAAATAGACTTCCAAGACGATTGTAATGTGAAAATTGATAATCTGAGAAAATTTTATGAAGAAATAACTGATACAGGAAATCAGATTGCATGAACAAATTCTACATGAAATTCTATGTGATTTCAATTTTTTTTTTTGCGAAAATTCAATCAAAAATGCAAAAGATATGACGATTTGAAGTTTGCAAGCTTGTTTGACTGTGACGGATGAAATAGGTGGGAAAAAGGTACCATCACCTGATGAAAACCTCACAACTGCGAAGTGTCCAGAGCTCTTTCTGATGAGTCCTTGTTTGCACGATTTCGCCTCCGTATGCGAAAGTTGTGTTAGTTTGAAAAAAATAGCGTATTATGGCATGTAGAAGGCATAAGAGGTTGGCTTGACTGTCTGCTGTTGACCATTGGCAGTTTGTTAAAGGTGGTCACATGGGTCTCTGTGTCTAGTGGTTAAGGTTAAAGTTGGTGGTTTAGATTAGGGCCCCTGGTCATTGATATGACCAGGGGCTAGATCCACCCAAAAAAAAAAAAAAAAAAAAGTAATTATGGAAAGGGGTCGATTTTAGGGTTTTTTTTTGTGTTTGTTTTGTTTTAGGGTTGAGGGCGGGTGGTGTAGATGCAGAGTAGACGGAGGTATAAGGGAGTTGGGGGTTTGGGCGCAGGAGATGGCCAAGGGCGGCGGAAGTGACAGGAGGGAGGTGGGGACTCGGGCGGCGTCATGGGGAGGAGCTACGGGGAGATGGTGGCTCGCAGAGAGGGCTTAGGGGAGGGTGCAGGCAGGGACGAGGGGAGAGGGAGGCAGGGTTTAGTTGCTGGTTGGAGCCGAAGGGAGTGGTGTTGGAGGTGGCTGCGGTAGGATCAGCAGGGAGGAGTTGGTAGGTGCGGAGAGTGGGTGGCGCAGGAGGTAGTGGGGGGCCGTCGGCAGGAGGATGAGGCTCGGGGAGGTGGTTTGGTGTTTGGCCGAGTAGTGAGAGAGTGGGTGCAGGGGGCAACGGGTGCAAGTCACCGCCATTGGCGGTGACGGGAGGTATAAGGAGTGACAGATGGCAGTGGAAGCAGGGAGGTGGCGGGAGTTTCTAGTGGCGACCAGGTGGTGGATGGTGGCAACAGGAGTTATAAGGCAGCGACAGGTAGGGTTGAGTGCGGAGTGGTGAGTTTGCAGGTGGCGACCGACGGCGGTTTGGACAACGACTAGAAGGAGGAAGCGATGGATGGGTGGTGCTGCAACAAAACCTTGCAAACCCTACAAAAGACCTTGAAACCTACAAAACAAAACCTGCATGAAAGATGTTTAACTGCGACAGAAACCAGAGAATGAACACCCTAGGGGTCATAGGATCCGTACGGTACGGCTTGTGGCCCCTAAAAAATTTTTCAAAAATTTTTCAAAAAATATATCAAACTTTATAGTCAAAATTCATGGAATCGACATCCTGAGCGCAAAAATGAGGTCAGTTTTTGCCTAGGACGCAACCTGCAACAGTTCACCCACAAAACTTGCAAAACTTGCCACAAAGAGGATTAGAAAATGAAGATTCTAACAATAAAACCTTCACAAAATGATGAGTAAATTCGCGACCGGGCGTGCCAATGTGATAAGTGAAACCAGAATGAAGATAATGACTAATCTAATGCATAAACATGATTATACCTCCATTATGACCTCACGAATCCATGCAGGAAGGAGATGCACCATGTAGCTCCTCAAGATTTCTCCTGTGATTAGAGTGCAAAATGACTAATGTGGATTGCTCAATGCCTACAACACAATGTAAATGGGATGACAAGTGGCTTGATGCCTGATTTGGATGGAGGTTGGGAATGTTGGAGTGATTTTGACAGAGGTTTGGTAGGATGAGGAGATTGGAGAGTGGTTTTGACAGAGGTTTGATGCATGAAAAGGCCTTATCAAATGGCTTAGAGAGGGGTCCTATTTATAGGATTTTGGAGATGAGGGTGGAGGGTCAGGATTCATCTGATCAGATCAAGGGCTATGAATAAAAGTGAATCTTTTATTCCTAGGGATTGAATTAAAAATTCTCATTTTGGGAAGAGTGGAGGTGAGTGGGAGACAACTGAATATTAAATTTAGTGATTGGATATGAGTGGGAGACAACTGAATATTAAATTTAGTGATTGGAGATGAGTGGGAGACATCTGAATATTAAATTCAGTTGAGTGGATGAGTGGGGGACAAGGTTAATTAAGTGTTTTCTTAATTAACTTAAGCATGATTAACCTAATTAACATGGATTAGGGAAATGGATAAATCAATTAAATGAATATTAGGGATATTCATTCAATTAATAGGATAGGGTTGTAAGGTTAAATGAATCAATTAGGGTGAATTAATTGATCATAAGGGATATGCAGATTGGGGGAGTAGATTAGTGCAGAGGAATAGAAAATTGACTTGCAGAGCAGTCCAATTTTAGGTGTCTACAAGTACCCTTTAATTCATAATTGTTGTTGAATTTGACATGTTTTAGTTTTCTAATGTATTGATAAGACATACCCAACAAAATGCCACATAATTAACATTTATCACATGTAATTTTTCCCACAAACTTGGGCCGTAAAGAAAATAAAAAGAAGCAAGTCCAATCCCACACTTCATTGCCCAAAAAAATTAACAAAAAATAAAATTATATTATGTCAAGAGTGTTAAAAATCATGTAGATGAAAGTAAACATACATAATTAATGTAAAGCACTCACATAATATCCATTATTAACCAAAGTCAATAAATAAAACTAAAAATACATCAAAGTGAAAGAGAAGGCCTTTGATTATACTTAAGTTATT
Organism: Cunninghamia lanceolata; assembly: GCA_027924645.1. NCBI lineage: Eukaryota > Viridiplantae > Streptophyta > Pinopsida > Cupressales > Cupressaceae > Cunninghamia > Cunninghamia lanceolata. The sequence continues at coordinate 4,672,844 of BSBN01000236.1, forward strand.
TTTTTTTTACTTTGGCATATTTAGAACTAAATTTAGAACAATAATCACTAACCTTGATAAATCCTTTAATCAAACTAACATTATCTTAACCTCTTTCTAAGATAAGGAAATCATGGAGTAATAATAATAATATTACTAAGTTAACTAAGATCATAAGCTTAAATCAATACATTTACTTTCCATACTAAATTAACTAAGATCATAAACTTAAATCAATACATTTACTTTCCATCCTATTTATATACTCAAATTACATATTAATCTACATATGAACATAACTTAATTAATAAGCATTTACCGAACTATTGCTAATTGTTATCAACCATATTATTAAGTTTACATCCATTACAAATAAAGGCTATATTCTTTCTATAAGTATAAGCAAAATCATTATAAGATAAGTTCTCATTCATATACACAAAATAATTCACTCTTTCTAAAAAAAATGAATAAATTCCTTTTTAATAATCAAGGTAAATTCATATTTGTAACTAAGTATTATTTCTATAAATAGAATCATTCTATACATAAAAGATTATTTATTTATTTATTTACATGACTAATTAATATTTTGAGATAAAATTCTTACCAAATAAATTACTAAAAAAGAAAGAGATAAAATTCTTACTAAATAAATTACTTAAGAAGAAAGAGATAAAATTCTTACTAAATAATCTAGTTAGAAGAAAGATATGGTTATAAGGAAAGGGAGCTTTAGTTTCTAATTAAAAGAGATTCTAAGAGAATCCTTAAGTTTTCACTTCTAATTAGAATGTTTAAAAAGAATAAAATCAATGATTATTAATGTTTTAAGGAGAAAAACTATTCTCACAATTTATGTTTGCAATCAAGTTTTAAAATTAAAAGAAAAAAAGAATTAGGCAAAGGTAAAGCAAACAGATTTACAAAAGTAAGGAGGCTTAATAAGGATTACACAGTAGCTTATCAATCACATAAGCAAAGTCTAATTATGGCTCAAGATAATTCAATGGAGAATAAATTGCAATAGTGGCAGTGAGGTAAAATATTCTTAAGCCTTACTACAAAGTGATCTACAGAAGTAATACAAAAACATTATATGTGAGATTGACAATGAATGTGTGCTTAATATTTTAAGCAGACATCATTTTTTTTTTGTAATCAAGGTCTAGAAGATCAAGATAGCTCATACAGTAATTGAATAATTAGTTTACTCATTCAATTTGAAGCTAAATTCTTTTGGCTTGACAGTGAGCGAGAACAATCCTTAACAGGCGTATATGTAAGAGGAATCCACTCAACATTCAAAGCAGGTAAATGCGGTAAACCTATATGGACTGTTTAATGTCAAACGATTGCTTCCAGAAGATCAAAATAGCTATGCTAGAGGAATCAATATTTGTTTCTATAATTCCTTTATTATTAACAGTAAGTCTCTACTCATCCTATTGATGAGCATGCTTATTTTCTTGGGCTGACAAATAGTGAGCAAGGATGATAATAAGGAAACTTTGGGGAAATCTTTACATAATGTAAATCATCAAGATCACATACCAAGGCAGTTCAAACCTCAAACAAAGGAGGAATAAGAGTAACACATACAAGGCACATGAACTGTTTGATAGAATGCCTCAAAGGGATGTCATCTCATGGAATGCAATGATCGCAGGATAAGCGCAAAATGGATTTGTTGTTCAGGATTTGATAATAGCATTGCAGATGAGCATCTTTAAAGGGTATCTAATGCTTCAAAACAAAAACTTATATATATATATAACTGCCTAGATGACTTTAGATTCGGAGAAAGGCTTTTGAACTAGAATTTCAAAAAGTTTATGTTATGATCCCCACCGTTACTCTTTTAAAGGTTAATACCTATCAGGAAAAAGACTCTCCAAATCATCATCCTATTGGATTTAGCACAATGCAAAGTGAACAAGAGCATTTAACTGTGTTTGCAAAGCATAGGGGAATGTAGAATACCACCTCATCAGCAAATAGGAGAATAGCAAATACAAGTGAATGTTTGGTATTTTGGGATGACCAACTCATTGGTGCAGTAGCACAATTTATTAAAGAAAAATATACTAATAAACTACCTAAGAAAATCATAGACACCAATTAATAAATGAATATTGCAAAAAGGATATTAGAGCTCAAATTATAAATCAATTCTTGATACAGTAGTACTATCAGATGATGACATCATAATGTCAATAAAGCATTAGAAGAAAATGTGATCACTTGAAACTAAAAGCAACCTGCATACTTGAAGCAAAACTAGAAAACAAACTGTCGAATACTTTGCCCATTATACTTACCATCTTCCAATCCAACATGTAATACAATGCTCAAAAGCATTCTTCATAATCATAAACAAGTAAATATCTCTGTGAAAAGCAATACAAGTAATCATGAAGCCCAGTGGAAAACTTTGTCAATCCTAAGGAAAGTAATTAAGTTTGGATACATTGAATTTCTAACTTGGGCTTGATATATGCCATGAAAAAATTCTTATTGGTTTCCAACTTTCCACTACAATCTCCAAAAATGCTATTCACAAGTACCCAGTTTTAAAACATATTACCAAGTTGCCCAAGCCATAATGATAGATTATCCCAAGCTCTCAAACAACTACCCAACAGATAAAACCCCTCACCAGCATCAGAAAGACAGTCCAATCGTCTTCTGGCCAGTTTTTAAACTATGATTAGATTCAATTAAATTCAGTTTTGTTTCACATCAGTTTACCAGTTTTCTATGGTAGACTGGCCAATATATCCCAACTCCAGCACCCACATAACAAATCTATAAACATTTCCCAATACCCAAAAAACTAGAAACACCCACAATTTCAAATCAAACCCATCTCCAAGACCACTTATCTAAATTCCTCCTCTAAAGTATCACTACAGCTCTCACCCTCCACAGTACTATGAAACCCCATAAGCTAATATCCTACCCACAAGCTAAAATCAGGAAAAAATAAAATGAAAGAACAATTCAACAACATTGAAAGAACGACGCACTCACATTGAAAATAAGGTTCTTATTGGTAGCTTCAAATGTAAGACCACCTCTGAAATATATGCACCAGACAAGCACAATGACACTGACTGCCAAGCCCAATAGGTGAACCACCCATGTTAGAGGCTTTGCAGAAATACCCAAACGTGCGGAATCCATACCCTACCATGGACACCCTCTAAATCGTGCCTCCAACGAGTTGCAGATATTCAAACCTTTTTGTTCACCAATCTCAGAGCTTCCTGTTTCGAAATGAACTGTGTGCTTGTAAGTCAGAGTTCTTTAGTTAGAAATTAGAATTATCCTTGTTTAAATGGGCCTCCACCGAGCTGCTGCCACTCGATCTACAATTCCACTTGAATTACAATACCTTAAGAGTACCCCACTTAAGTCATAGTTTTCCTCGGTTTACCCTTAAAAATCAACACTGACCAAGAATCCTGCCCTGGTCGAGAACCCTTCCCCAATTGTTGAATCCGTCGCATTGAGTGCGAACCCACATCGACCACAGGTTGAAGGCCATCCAATCCATTATTGCTCATATTGTTGCAGTGGGATCCGCACTTTGCATTAAGCTCATCATCTTCATCCGATTCATCTTCTGATATGCAATTAATGGGGATCTAGACATCACAGGAAATGCCCTGGGCTTCATATAAAAAATGGTGTGGCGTGACGCTTCACATAATATTGTAGTAGCTGTTTAAATTTATTTCGTCACAACCAAATATGTTTTTTTTAATTTTTTTGTCACAACCAAATATTTTTTTTTAATTTATTTGTCACAACCAAATATTTTTTGGACGATAAATTTATTTTTATTTTTGGATGACTAAAAGATGGGACTACCAAATTTTTAGCAGTTACAAGATGTGTGCACATATAGAATGGCCTATCGACCAAAAAATACAGAATAAAAAACTTTTGGATTTCTTTTATCCTGGAAAATGCCAAAAGATTCTTATGCTCTGATTTACCTAACAGATTAGGTGGAAAAGTCAGTTATGTTAGCACTGCGCTCTCCCATAACTGAGAAAAGCAGGACATAATATTAGACTTTGAGCAGAAAAACAGAAATAATTGAAGATCGATTTTAGGATGCCTCAACATGGCAAATTGACTAACAGCTATGCAATGAATCGTGCACGATACTCGTATGGCCGACTATATAATTTTTGTCATAAAATAGACATGAGGAAGACTGTATACGAAAGGTTGACATATATACAGTCAACAAATCTTTTTCCTTTAATCATAGCTTCTCTTAACATTTTTTAAGGGTAATATATAAAGGCAAGTCTCTTTTCCTTTAACCATGGCTTGTCTTAGCATTTGAGGGGGCAATAGCAAAAAAGTTGCACGCTGTCTCGCAATGAGAACATAATGAATCAGAGAATCGTATTTGCGTGCATCTTACGCTCCGCTATCACATCGCTAAGAATTGTCAAAAGATGTCAGAGACTGATGGAAGAAAATTCCAAATTAGACTACTTTAACAGATTGACCGTAACACTTTACAAGTGACGTAATAAGAGTGGGCCATTATAAAATAGATGAAATAAGTGGTAGATTGATAGATCCAATGGAAAGATCCTAGTAGATAATACACCGACCTAAGTGAGCAAGCTTCAATTCATAAATGGTTGTCCGAACAATTTAGAATCTACTTTACCATGAGTTAGTTGAGAACTATAAGGTCCATCTATCATTTTTAGCTATGAAATTAGGTATTAGGTAGTCATTTCCAATCTTTCCACAAAAAATTATTACACATAACATCAATTTTTTTAAGCATTTTTATAGGATGGAAGCAATAATTATCTAAACGAATTTAAAATCTTAATTAGAGATTTTGAATTTCATCTTTTCCTTAATCCAAGACAACATTATTGTTGATCTTTGTAAAATATTTAGGAGAGTCTTAATGCCTTTATGAAAAATTTTAGGGCATGAACCCAACTAACTTTACTAAGAGGTTTGTCCTAAAGTGTGATCATAAGGGACCACCAAATAGATTGTGTATACACTTAAAAATGACATGACTCTACTTAAATAAATATTTTAAATATTTATTTCACCTTCATAATCCTCTATCAATAAATAAATATATTTATTTATTTGATTCACTTCCTCCCATTCAATTAAATAACATTTATTTAATTAATTAATTCATCTACATCAACTTTATTCTTCTAAGTAATTAAATAATTTTAATTATTTAATTAAATCTTTTATTCTTCTAAATTTAAATAAAATGCATATTTTATTTAAATAAAATCTAAAATCTCTGAAAAATAAAATATATTTAAATATTTTATTTATTCCTCCAAATTATCTACAAATAATCTATTTATTTAATTATGCTTTCTTATCTTCTAAAAATCTTCAATATCTTCTAAAAATAAATTCCTCTTGTCATACAAAAGTAAAAGTTGAGTTAAAGCAACTTTAAAGCAACTTTGCTCTTAAATTAGAAAAATATATTCTAATTTAAGAAAATAAAAACTCATCCTCATCAAGAAAGCAGTTAACTCAACAAAGCTTCTTTTTGAATGACACATGTTCTTCTTCTATTTGCACACGTTCTCTCGAATATTCTCCTCCGTTGATCTTCTTATTTCTTCTCAATCGTTGATCTTCTCTTACACAACTCTATAAATACAACCCTCTTCTCCTTCATTTGATATCCATCATTGGAGTAAACTTATGCTACAGGAAATATAGCATGCCATTGGTACCCCCATTGCATATCACTTCATCAATCATCCATTCACATTGTGTTGAAGCTCATCTTCAACACAAACAAATATCCTAGCCACTTCTCCTTGTCATCTTGAGGAATCGAAGCGAGGAAGCAAGCTTCTTGAGGGCCATTTTTATCTCCAAAAGATCAAGAAAGAAAAGGTGAACAATGGAAGTGGAAAGGTAAAGGTTGTAAGTATCTCTCTTTGTTGTTTTAAATCTCCTTTTACCTTCATATTTCATTGATGTTTAGGTTTTTAATATTCAATTGATTATCCCATTTTTACCCTTACATTTCTGGCGCCCACCGTGGGGCTCTTGCTCCTAATCTAATCAAAATATGAGTTTCTTAGTGACAGGTTCCATACAAGTGTCATACAGGCTTCTGACAGGTTCATCTGGAACATTCTCTGATTCAGTGCATTTACCTCATGTTACGGTGCTTACAAACTTACGGTGCATACAACCTCTGAGTCAGCGCTTTCACCTCCTATTTCAGTGCATTCAGAGTTACAGCGCATACATCCCCTGTTACGACACTTTTACTCCTATTCCAGCACCTATAAACATCTAGCGCATATACCTTCTAAAACGATGCTTTCATACCTTCTTACGACTCATTTGTTAAATTAACGCATTTGTATCTTATTCCTGTGCTTTTGACACCTGTCATAGCGCATCTATACAACGACACATACAGACTCTCTTTCTGCGCATTCAGACTGTATGGCGGTGCATCTGATCTGTCATTGTGGTTTTTTAGAATTCTTCTAATTTTCCTGATTTAGGCTAACGTTTGTCTTGCAGGATTAGAGGCTGGAATAGATCATTTAGCTGCATTGATTAATTCACTTAGATTAATTAAGTGAAAAAGTAAAAAAAATGCATGCATGCAAATCTCATGTAGTCTTTAACTAGGAGGATAGTAACTGAACCACTGCTATCTTTGCATTGTTGCTTTCTTTCCTAGTTTAGAATATTGCTATCTCACAAACGGGAATGAACATTACTATCTTTTAAACACTTCAAAGTTAACAAAGGCGTGAGTGCACAAGTAGATAGCCCATTCAATTTTTTTTCCTTTTAACTGGGTTTGGATTAATCACTGTCCTCTGTGACTTTTAAATGACAATAGGCTTATGTTCTCCCCTTTACTGAGTGACTAGAATGTCAGACTTGTTATTCCATTTATATAACCTTTAGAGGGGCCTACCCTTGGATGCCCGCCTGTCTAAGTGGGAATGACCCTGAGTGGAAATAAGCTAAAGCTAAGCCCTACCGATCCACTTTAAATAAACTGTGCTTGAAATGAAAGCTTCCTGCAATGAGTGCTGCTTTGTTACATCGACGGCCAACCTCCCCCAAAACCCTCCAAGGAGTAACCCTTGGAGGCTGGGAGACTCCATAACAGAGAGTAGTGCCGCCGCACGTGTAACCACTTGAACGGTTGCCTTGACTACTTAGCCACTTGTTTAGTATACCAAAAACCCCTATTTGTTGACACAAAGGGCGGAGCCTTTGAAACAACCTCGATTCATGTGATTTTTAGTAGAGGTTGTAGGGACAATCCTATGGTTCAGTGGGGGTACGAGCCTAAGGAAACCCAGATCTGGTATGTGTGAGAAGTGAGTGCCGTGGAGGGGAGCCAGTGCTACCAGATCCTGGAGCTACACACTTTAAATATGCACAGCTAGAGGATTCAACAAATGTTGTCCTATCCAGCCTAGGTTGCACTTGTTTTTGAGTCAAAAAGTCCAAAATACAAAAAAATAACAAAAGATAAAAATCATGAAAACTTCTATGTGTTTGCTATGTCTTTGCCATAATTGAAAATCAAAATTCTCAAAAAAGACCAAGTTTTCAAACCAAAAATAGATTTTTTTTGAAAAACATTCCAAAAACTCTAAAAAAACCAACTCAAAAACTAGAACGGTGCTTTTGATTCATCCCACAGTGCATTTGCTAAGACTTGAGGTGCATTTGATACTTGTTGCAACGCATTTAAAACATTACCAGATTGGCGCATTTGATCCAACTTGTGGCGCTTTTGAACTCTGTTGTAGTGCATTTACTGCTGCGCATCCAATCCAGAGAGCAAATCCGTACCTTCCAAGAGAAAAACTGTCAAACTTTCAAAAGCTCATTTCAAACCTATCTCAGTTGATCCAAAATCTGATTAGAATTGTGCAAATCAACTATTTCCCTCTTTTTCTGCACCATAGCTGCTTTTCACACACTACATCCAAAATCCCACATAATTCTTCCAAAAATCCAACAAGGTTAGAATCAAGCTATTCTTGATCGCATCAAACCTCAAACAAACCTAGTGAGTCTCCACTATCAAGGATCACTTATCCTTTTCTCTCAGAACTCCACTAGTGGCTTGTGCAAGACTAGTCCAAAACAAGTAAACATATTTCTATCATCCTTACTTCGACTACCATTTTGTTCACCCAACTTGTTTGACACTAATTGATCTAAGGAGAACCTTGCTAAAATCTTGTCACATTCTAGCACTTTTGTTCAAAACTTCCAAACTCACTTCATCCCACCACTAGTCACCTTGCATGGTCTTAATGAGGTTGCAAAAACAAAAATAGATTGAAATGGCTGAGAAAACTATTCCAAACTCTCACGAAAGTGATGAGGAAATCTCTATGGAAGAGGTCCTCTAAACATAGAAAGACAAAAGATTTCAACGCATAATCGATAAGGTACTTGCCCAAGACCCTACCAAATTCTTTCTACACCTAGCACATCTAAGAGTCAAGCTCCCTAAATATTTTGATGTAGAGGCTCTAAAAGAACCTGGAGAAGAAAGAAACCTTGAGGGAAGCACACATGAGGAAGTACCCACAGATAAAAGCAAAGAAACCATTGACTCTATAGATGCCTTAAGCTTAATGACCCAACAAATCCAAGCTTTACAACAACAATTCATGGACATGCAAATAGGAGCATCAACTAGCATTACTCCCTAGAGGATATTTCACCATATCCTTTTGATAAGACCTTGATCATGTTACCTTTCCCCTCTAAATTTGAGGTGCCAAAATTTGATAAATATTAAGGAAAGGGTGATCCAAGGGACCACATTAGAGAATTTAACACTGCTTGTCTTGAGGTCACACACAATGATACTTACCTTATGCGATTGTTTCCACGAAGCTTAGGAGGACAAGCCATGGAGTGGTTTTCTAGACTACCACTCGGCATTAGAACATTCAACGAACTTGTGGACAAATTTGTTACGCACTTTTCCTATAATATTGAGCATGAAACCTCAATCTTAGATCTTTGTAACACCAAGCAAAAAGGTGGAGAATCTTTCACCGCCTTCCTACAAAGATGGAGACAGTTGGCAAGTAAGTGCCCACACCAAATGCTTGAAAAACAAATGCTGGAAATGTTTGTCCATAACTTACAAACTAACCTAAGCTATCAGATACAAATCCAATGTCCTACTTCCTTTAGTAAGGTCATTGAGATGGGTCTAATCATCAAAAAAGCTTTAATCGCCAAGGGTCAAATAAAGCTTTATAAGGACACTCCTAGTACCAATACCAACATAGATAAACCAAGATTCTGGACAAAGAACAAAAACATTGTGAATGATGGGGTGGTAGATGCCAAGAATGTAGCACCTAAACAACCAATCTTCAACTTATCAACTCCTCAAAATAACCCCCCACAAAACAAACCTAGAAACACTGAATCACGGTTTAAAAATTTTCAACCTAGGAGAAAATTCACACCTTTGGGAGAATCATTGGAAACTGCCCTATGGAAGCTGGTCACAAGTAAGATCATAACGCTTCCAAATGCACAGGAATATGAACCAAAAGTCAAACCTCCTTGGTGGAATGACAATGACTTTTGTGAGTTCCACCGAAACAAGGGGCACAAAACCAACGACTACATTGCACTCAAACACACTATCCAAGACTTGATCAAACAAAACAAAGTGTCACTTGATGGACATACCTCTAATAGTGATCATCAGGCATTCAAGGATCCTCTTCCCAACTATGAGCAGGGAGGACCTTCCAACCAAAACAACAGTGGATGTAACAACACAAATTACACAAACATCGGCTTTAACTATGTTGTTGACCATATCTCGGAAAGTGATTCACGCATCAATGTTATCACTATAAACAAAGATCTGGATTGCAATGTTACCACCTGTAGTAGTAGAGTCACTCTTAGAGGAGCCTCCACCCCTCCAGCTAATCAGACAATATCTTGGATCAACTACATAAAACACCTGCACATATCTCCATTCTGGAACTTCTGCGTCTATCCCTATCTCATAGGGCCATACTTGACAAAGCTTTAGCGAAAGCCTCCTCCCCAATGAACCTTGCCAAAGAACAGTTCCAAACCATGGTAGGTCACTTTACTTCACCTCACTCCCTATCATTCACTGAAAAGGATGATATGTCAATCACCCAATGTCATAACGCCTCTCTTCATATCGAAGCCTTCATCCACAAACACAAGATAAAAAGGGTCCTAATCGATGGAGGAGCTAGTTTGAACATTTGCACCTTGAAGCTAATCCTTACATTGGGGTTTTCAGAGAAGACTATAGATCCGAAAAAGAAAATCACTATCAAAGCCTACGATGAGGAGGAGAGAACTTCCAAGGGAATTGTTACTTTACCAATCAGAGTGGGACCTATAGTAAAAGATGTGGCTTGCCAAGTCCTCGATATGGAGCTAGCGTATAACATTCTTCTTGGGAGACCATGGATACATGCTCTGAAAGCAGTGCCGTCAACATACCATCAGTGTATTAAATTCCCCTATTAAGGTCAAGAGATCACCTTCCAAGGTGACCCCAATCCATTTCAGTATTGCAACTCTATTCAATGTAAACTTAAAGTTGTGATCCCTAATAATCATGCCTTTGCTTCATCCTCATCTCATGTTGACCCAGCTACACTTGCTTCCTCTTCAAAGGCATCCCAAACCAACCTCAAACTCAAGGATAAAGGCTTGGGTGAGTACACAATCTCCCAATCCCTCTATTTAGCACAACTCCCCCTATCTCCAAGATCATATGGAAGACCTACTATGAACAAATCAAAAGCAGATAAAACTACCAAAGGTCCATTTGTCAAATGGGGAAGCCTCGAAGATGAGAGTGATGAGAAAGATATCCTACAATGGTTATATAAGGATGAAGGCAGTTCATCAACACAACAAGACCATCACACTATACAAATTGAACAATATGGTCAAGGTTTCCAAATGCTACAAAGAATGGGGTATGAAGGACACGCTCCACTCGGTTCAAGAAAAGATGGTATCACTAAACCCATACAAGCTCATACCTTGACAGCCCAAGACACTACAGGGCTAGGATACACTGGCGCATCAAGAACCAACAGAGAAAATGAGAATAAAGGAAAACAACCAGAAACATCCACTAGTAATCTGGTTGAACAAATTCAGCAACTGCAATTGGGGAGTGAAACTGATTCAAATAAATATGAGTGGGATAGTCTCTCGGAGCTATCTTGTGACGAAAAAGATATCGATGTTGTCCAAGAGTATGACCCAACCCATGCAAATGAGAGACAAAGTCCAAGGGCTAGACCGCTAGAGTTCGTCCCGCATAATAATGATAGTGAAATTCATGAGGAAAGAATGACACCCCCTTGACGGATCCGCTAATAGAGAGTACCATCGCAGACTTTGTCCATGCTTTTAACAACTCTATCCTAAATATCAACACCATCAAACCGGATCAACCCAATGACCCCTTACCTTTGGTACACCCCAAACTCATAGATTGGGATTTACAAGGTACTACCCCTGAGCTCGATACCCTTGAGAACGATGAAGCCATCATAGACTATCTTCAGCTTAGAGATCATATACCCGCAGGGGACCACAGAGCTGGCTATGCTATAGAACTCAATGAGAAGGCCTATTTTGGTGAGAGTGCCAAGCCTTTCAGTCTCAAAAATGTCAAAATGAAAGAAAGATCTAATGGTGAAAACCATTCTGCGATAGCGTTAGATCATGAAAAAAGTAAAAATATAGACGTATCCAATGGTGAAAACCTCCCTGAGGCACTGAAGGATGGAAGGCTTGACCCTCTACCCAATCTTACACATCATGAGAGATCTTCAATATTGATAGAACCAGCAGAGCTAATCAATGTTAGCACAGGTGATAATCCTAGAATGATCCACATGGCATAGTCTTTAATAGAACAAGAAAAGCCAGCATTTATTGACTTCTTCAAGAGAAAACAAATCAACTTTGCATGGACATATGCAGACATGCCAGGGCTAGATCCAAATCTCATAATGCATCACTTATCTTTAGCTCCAGGAGCTAAGTCGATAAAGCAAAAACTTAGAAAGATGCACCCGCATGTGGCCCTCATGGTGAAAGAAGAACTGAAGAAAATGTTAGATGTCAGATTCATCAGACCGATAGACTATCCTGATTGGGTTTCAAACATAGTACCAGTTGCCAAACTAGATGGCAGAGTCTGAAAATGTAATGACTTTTGGGACTTGAACAAAGCTTATTTGAAAGATGATTTCCCCCTGCCAAACATTGACATGATTGTAGATCTCACAACAGGACACACCATGCTGTCACTAATTGATGGTTTTTCCGGATATAACCAGATAAAAATTGTACCTGAAGACCAGCACAAGATTGCATTCACATGTCCTTGGGACACCTATTGTTGGTGTGTCATGCCATTCAATTTGAAAAATGCTGGCAAAACATATCAGAGAGCTATGACCACAATCTTCCACGACATGATACAAACTATAATGGAAGACTATGTTGATGACATTCTGGCAAAATCACTCACGAGAGGACACTTGATAGTGCTGGACAAAATCTTCAATAGACTGGAAAAGTTTAATGTGTGCCTCAATCCAAAAAAGTGCGTGTTTGGAGTTACCTCAGGTAAGCTACTGGGATATATAGTGTCCGCAAATGGAATCGAAGTTGACCCAACTAAAGTAAAGGCCATCATGGAAATGCCGCCTCCTAAAAATCTCACTCAGCTAAGGTCTCTACAGGGAAAACTACAATCTATTAGAAGGTTCATTTCTCAATTGGCAGACAAGTGCCACCCATTTTCCCACCTTCTACATAAGAATGTCCCTTTCAAGTGGAATGATTCATGTGAACAGGCATTTTAGAAGTTAAAAGAATATCTCATGAAACCACCTGTATTGATGCCACTGATTCAGGGCAAACCTTTACTGCTGTATATCTTAGTTACACCAACAGCTCTAGGAGCTCTCCTTGCACAACAAAATTATGATAGGAAAGAACAAGCTATATACTATATCAGTTGAACACTTGTTGGATATGAACTACAATACACACCAATCAAAAGAGCATGTCTAGCTGTAGTCTTTGCCTCACAAAAGTGGAGACATTACATGTTGTCACATTCAGTCAAACTGGTAGCAAAAATTGATCCACTCAAGTACCTACTCAAAAAAGTAGCCCTAATAGGTAGATTGTCCAAATGGGTCATGCTTCTCAGCGAATTTGACATTGAATATGTGGACAAGAAAGCAATAAAAGGCCAAGTACTTACCGACCAATTGGCAGATGCACCTCTAATAGATGATAGCCCTTTGAGCTTTGAATTTCTAGACGAATCTATCTTCCACGTAACCACAACGACCTGGAAAATGTACTTCGATGGCTCATACACTCAGCATGGATTAGGGGTAGGTATTTTGTTGATCACCCCTAATGGTGACACCATTCCAAAATCATACAGATTACTGTTTCCCTGCACTAACAACGTGGCAGAGTATGAAGCCCTAGTCATTGGCATCAAGCTAGCAGTTGAATGGAATATCCATGAACTTCAGGTGTATGGTGACTCACAGCTGGTCATAAATCAAGTAAATGATAACTACCAAATGAAAGATGAGAAATTAATCCCTTACAAAAGTATGGTAGATGACTTCAAAGAGTACTTCGTCAAGATCTCTTTTGAGCAGATACCAAGGATTGAGAACAAAGCTGCATATGCCATGGCAACGATTGCATCTCTCCTTGATATTCTAGATAATCAATCATGTTACGAGTTCTTGGTAGAGCCAGTGTCCTGTCCTGCATATGACACCCCTGAATCCCATATCATTTGCCACATTGTTGGAACTGATTCCCCCCTCTATGGAAACATATTTGCCTATCTTAAAGAGAATACCCTCCCACCTGATCTCTCCAGTAACCAAAAATAAACCTTTATCTGTCAGGCATCTCAGTATGCCATTGTCTCTAATAACCTATATCATAGAGGTCTCGATGGTACGCTCCTTAGATGTCTTGATAGTGAGGAATATCAAACTGCCCTGAGTGAAGTGCACGATGGTATATGCAGGACCCATTCTAGTGGCCCTACCCTAGCCAAAAAACTCATACGCATGGGATACTACTGGCCAACTATGTAACAAGATTCCTATCATTTTGTAAAGAAGTGCAAAAAGTGCCAAATCCACGGGAACTTGATACATGCACTAGCACAAGAACTACAACCATTAACGACGCCTTGGCCTTTTTGTCAGTGGGGACTCGACTTAGTGGGCAAGATTCACCCTTCCTCATCTAGCAGCCATAAATTCATAATCACTGCCACTGAGTATTTTACAAAGTGGATTGAAGCCGTGCCCCTAGCCAATGTCATAGGCAAGTAGATTGCATCGTTTATCTTGAACTATATCATTTGTCATTATGGTGTCTGTAGATTAGATAATGCAATAAGGCAAAGAGACTAAATCAAATGCAAGTAAACACAAGATTATACCTTACAAAACACAACCTAATCACATCAAGGGAAGGAGGAGCCTTTGCACCCAAAAGAAGCTCCCAAGACCAAGATTGTCCCTAGACTTTGGATTGAAATGTGAAGTGCTCTTCAATTGTGCAACTCACTAGCTATTCAAAGGTGATTTTGGCATGGTAACATTGCATGGAATTGGATGATGAAAATGACTTGTGAGAGGTTGTATTTATAGACTTTTTGAGAGGCTTTTGATCCAAGGGTGGAGATTAAATGGAGAGATCAATGGTGGAGGATGAAAGTGATGTGGAGGGCCTAGATTTGATCTTGGAAGATGGAGGGTTAGGAATAAAAGTAAATCTTTTATTCATTTTTGGGAAAGGGGTGAATAAATGAGGTTGGGTGAGATGGATTATTTGTGAATTAAAAATTCACATGGGGAAGGGTAAAATGAATTAAAAATTCATTTGGGGAAGAGAGTTATGACATGTGTAAGAGGAGTAAATGTGATGTGTGATTTATTTGAATTTTAAATTTGGGGAATGTGGAGAGAAGTGCTAATGAGGGTTTGACTTACTTAATTAGGGTGATTATCCTAATTAATGTGACTGGAATAAATTAGTAGAGGGATTAGAGGGGGGATAAGATTAATTAATTAGTGATTTAATTTATTAATCCTAAGGCTAGGATGAGATAGGCTAGAGTAGGCAATTAAATAATAGCTATTTAATTGTCTAGGGTAGGGATAGGCTAATTAGTAGGCTGGATTAATTAGTTAACATGGTTTTAACTAATTAATTAGATTTAGGGAAAATGGTGGAATTGATTTAATAAATTTTGCATATTTATTAAATCAATTGGCTAAGGTTTGGACTACTGAATTAATAAAATTAATTCAATTTTGGGGATAAAATGGTGTGGATTTAGAAAGTGAAAGGGGTGATTAATTAAATAAAAATTTAATTAATTGGTTGGAAAGGGAATTGGTAAGTTTAGGGATGTCGAGAGTCAGTTTGGTGGTCGAGACATTTTTAGGTGTCTACATTTGCCCCTCTTTGACGTGGCGTCAGGACTTAGGAGGGAAGTGGCGTCAGGTCGAAGAAAAATATGCCCCAGCTGCCGGGAAGGAATGAGATGGTTAGGGGATGCCCCCTCGAGAGGTTAGCGGGAATATGAAAATTTTGCAGGTAAGCTCTCGAAAGGATGTGATAGAAGTGACAGTGGGAGAGGTGATGGAAAAAGAAGATGGTGGGAGGAAAAACGGAGGAAAAAGGCTGAGATCTGCATCCTGGAGGGAAAAGAAAGGGATGGAGGGATGACATGGCCCACTATATTAGGAAAAGTGGGCCTAAAGAGTGCCACATTGGCACACTTTGACCTTCTAGAAGAAAAGACAAAGGAGAGATGGCTGAGCGCAACCCACAGTTCCCGTGGCTTCATCACATCTCAGAGCGATTCCGAGAGGTCGGGCGGTCACCCGAGGCTGGACCCCAGGTAGGGCCTAACCTGAACTTTGTGATTTTTTATTTTACGCACATGTTTTTAGGTTTTGGGATATGGGTTAGGAGCGCGTGACGCCATAGACAAGGCGGATTAGCGCAATCCTGCGGATTAGCGCTATCCGCCAGGGTAGGGTAAGGTGATTTTGTCGCCATTTGGTAGAAATATTGGCGCCATCGTCTAGATTGGCGCCAAAAGCTAGAAAGAAAAACATATGGCCTTTTGGCGCCATATTATGGTTATATCGTCGCTATCGTCTGAAATAGCGCCATATTGGGGAATAGCGCTATCGTGAGTTTTAGCGCTAAAAGTTGAATTGATGCGAAAATGGAGTGCTGTGCCATCGTCTGGATTGGCGCGATATAGGGCGTGTAGTAGCGCCAATGTTTGCATTGGCGCGATACAGGGAGCGCAGTGGCGCCATTGTCTGTATTGGCGCGATAGGTAGGGGAAAGTAGCGCTATTTTTAAAATAACACTTAGGGACTGTCTGTGTGGGGCCACATGATTTGGGCCTGTGAGACATTAAGAAGAAAAAGGTGTGGGGGGAAAATAATTTAGTATCTAACGAAGAAGTGGTGGCTGCAGGATACAGAGCGGTTTATACTGCAGTCGCGGGAGCGACGAGTGCGATCCATGGTGGCACTCTTCGATGAGGAGTGGCGGCCTCGACTGGCAAGGCTAGGGCTTTGGACGGTGGCAGCGATGCCAGTGCTGCGAGCTCATAGAGCTCTGATGACGGCCGTAGTGGAGTGATACCACAGCGAGACTGCCAGCTTTCTGCTGTCGACAGGCGAGATGACCATCACACTTGAGGATGTTTATCGCATCCTCAAGCTGCTGATCTTTGGTCGACGCGTGAGGTATGACATGAGGAGGGGGCAGGCTGCATTGACCAGAGTGTTTGGAGTAGAGCACGTGGTGTTTTCGGCAGATGGTAGGGAGATGGACTATGACAGGACACTGGCGGCGGGTGTAGATCCCTTTACCTTATTTCTATGTGTGTTGATTGGAGGTGTGGTGCTGCCAGATAGGCGAGGCAAAGGTTTTCCTGTGGGCTGGGGCGGGATGATAGAGGGGATGGTGAGTCATGGTATCGTCTACGCATGGGGGCCAGTGATCCTAGCATAGCTGCTACATGAGATGCACACGGTCGCTTATCTTCATGACAGGGCCTTATCTGCTGGGGTTACGCTATTACATGTATGGCTTTGGGAGCACATCCCTATGACTCGGCCGACCTGCGGTTATTATCGGCGGCCGTTTGAGGCGTTTGTGTTCTTGTATCGGGATGCAGTGTATACCTATACTGGACAGGTCTGCCACTGGTGGAGGATACTGGATGACGTGATTAGCGTGGTCTATCGTCCATATATTGATTGTGAGGAGTGGCCTGATGATGTGACCCATCTCCCATACACATTTCAGCAGAGATTTCTTATGGGTCGTGGAGACCATACCATAGAGATGTACCTACCTTCGTGGGTTATGCGTCAGTTTGGACGGGTACAGGATATGCCTCAGCAGATGGCGATATATGCGCAGACGCCACGAGATACAGCTCATTGGCCCGCACCATTACAGCCATAGGTTGTGCTGAATGATTAGGCAGCACTTCAGCCAGTTTAGTGGGATTCGAGGAGCACAGTGATGGATGCAGGTATTACACCTGCTTATGAGGCATGGTGGCAGACGCATCGGCCCACTCGACTGACAGATCTGACGGGGGAGATATCAGAGGATGAGGGAGAGGGAGATGATGAGGTCATTATGGAGGACTACATTGTGGAGGTGATGGATGATGGGTCAGAGAGGGTGATCGCTAGAGATGGTCAGCTTGTGGATGAGGTGGCAGCAGTGGCAGCGGGACAGGGATCAGTGGGGCAGGGGGCTCCAGCACAGCAGGCCCAGGCTAGGGGCAGACGGCAGGGTAGAGCACTGCGACAGCGCGGTGGACAGCTGAGGATAGAGCAGGGTGATCTATCCCCATCACGGGTGGAGCAGCTGCGAGTCGATAGTCATGATGCCGGGGTAGGGAGTTTAGTGGTAGGGATGGAGGCAGAGGTTGAAAGGCTGACGCCTCAGCGATGGTCACGGGAGGAGATGGAGGAGGTAGAGACACTACGTGCTTAGGTGGCTAGTTTAGAGGAGGTGTTTGGGCGTCAAGAGGCCAAGTTGGGATAGCTGCGGGGAGTAGATGGGCAAATGGCAGTGCTAGAGGCTCAGCTGGCTCAGGCTTGGGAGGACATGGAGGATTTGCGGCTAGAGCGGGATGCAGCGTTCGTGAGAGCTCATCAGGCAGAGACTGCGTTGAGCAGTGCACAGGCTGTGGGTGGGGGCCTTGCCCCGATTTTGGCAGGGATGCAGACTTAGCTGGCTCAGGCTCAGACACATGCGCATCAGATGCAGGGGCAGTTGAGCCAGGCATAGGGACAGGTAGCTCAGGTACAGGGACAGGTAGCTCAGGTATGGGGAGAGCTAGCAGAGGCCAGAGCATGGATGGAGTATTATCAGGGGTTATACTATGCAGCCGTACCTGCAGTGCAGCGAGCACCGAGTTACAACCAGGTCAGTAGATCGGGGGCATCGAGATCACATCGATCGAGATCTATTCAGTCAGTTCAGCAGACGATGCCCCCTCCCACATATGTGCCCCAACAGGATCCTCAGGTACCAGTAGCACCACAGCCACAACCGCCGCCAGGATCACAGGCTCGACCAGGGTCATCATCTCCTACCCCCTCAGAGAGAGGATCCTCGATGTGATAGTTATACCATGATAGCCCTTAGAGGCATTGTATCAGGACACTTTATTTTTTGATGATGTGAGCGATGTACATTTTTTTGCGGTGATTATATATGATGCGATACTTCTGATGGTTTATGATGTTCTATTGTGATGATGCTTGTATGATGGATGTAGATGTTATATTTTATATGTTGTGGATGTATGATGTTTTTGTGATATATGCATGGTGTTGTGATTTTATGGACTATATGATGTAACTAAATATGCGGATTAACAAACATTTATTATGGATGAAAATGTATGGGATTATGTATATGCTACTAGATGATATGTTGTTTCAATGATGATGATGTTAGAATGCAACTAATTGTTTATTTATATGTATGGAATGCAATGTGATGATGCTATATTTTAATTTTATGGTGCACCTGTGTGATAAATGAGTGTGATATGATGTTAATGATATGCAGCTAAAATGAATCTTTTCGTGTTTTATGCAAACTTAGATGGATTAAGAATGAACCTAAAATGAGATGCAAATGGATTAAAATGAATCTACAATGAGATGCAAATGGATTAAAATGAATCTACAATGAGATGCAAATGGATTAAAATGAACCTAACATGTAATGCAAATGGATTAAAATGAACCTAACATGTGATGCAAATGGATTAAAATGAACCTAACATGTGATGCAAATGGATTAACATGAACCTAAAAGGATATGTAACTTAAATGGATAAAAAATGAACCTAAAATGATATGCAAATTAGTGGTGACATGTAGTTAAATGATATGTGCTAAATGCAGTATCGGTGATAGGTGGTATGCAAACTAGGTGATAGGTGAGGTAGCCTAGTCCTGATACACATGATGTTCCTTGTGTTGACCCTGAATGGTGAGACTGTGGGAGAACGTGTTAGGTGTTGGGGATGATAGGGGTGAGAGCGTCTAGGGGATGGCGGTGGGGGGATTGGAGGATGGTTAGGTCATAAGATACCACGTCATTGAGGGGGGGGAGTTTGGTTTGGTTCAAGATGTGTTAAGTGGAGATAGGTTGGGTTGATGGGGTTAGTGCGAGAGTTAGATTGGTGGGGGGGGTTGAAAAGTGTCGATCAAATCTAGGCCGATATGGGATAGGTGACTGAGTGATTAGGATGATGATGTTGAGCTAGTATCAGTAGTTGCACAAAATTAATTGAGAGCATTTCTTAGTTTAATGTAGCAATGTAGGATACAGCTCACGAAGGTATGAAATGACCTAGGTGATGATGTATATCCGACGATTGCATGGACTAGACCCACAAACAATAGGTTGGTTTCATGCATGCCCAAGGTAGTATAATCTTGTCTAGTAGAGGAAGGGGACTCATAGCAGTGAGTGTGAATAATGCATATAAGGTGTTGATACCTGTATATGCAAAATAGAACACATCATGCTAGAACCGACCTGGACTTAAAGATATGAATACTATTCTTGGAGTAATGAAACCAACCCACAAGCACAGCATACCAAAACAATGACTATGTCTATTCCAAGGGCTATCCGCTATGTACCATGATATAATGAGATCAAGGTAGTTTTGGAGATTACTTGGAGCGAGACAAAAAAGGTAAAAATCAATAAGCAAAAAGACCAACAAAAGATACAAATAGCCTTTGTGTGCTCTTGCCAAGAGACGTGATGATAGAATGATAGATTATTGTCCATTGTAGGAAAGACATATCCTAGGACGCAGATCTGTTTTGATTGGAGAGTTTGTGGAAGATGTGCAAAAGAACATTCGGGCCAAATGGAAGATTATAGTTGGTTTATTGCTTGATGATTTTTGCGCGAGGGACTATGTTTCAAAGGTATGTGTAGCATGCGTATCGTTTCGTAGATCGAGAAAGCTCAGTGAATGGGAACCATCCCAATGGGTGGGATGGGTGCATCTTAGATACCTGAGTACTGGAAACATCCTTCGTATTCCAGACTGCCTACATACCCTGTGTCCACGGGATCAAGGTACTTTTTAAGATGCAGGTGAAATGATTATGTAGTTCTGGCAAGACTTGATGATATGGGAATGGTTTGGGATGGAATGTGACGAGGGTTGATGTGTGTTTAGATGATCATGATGGGATGCGAGATTGATACATGGGGTGATTGTTTTTGTATTTTCTATTTTTATGATGTTTTTGGATTTTTCGGATTTTATGATGTAGTGCAGAATGGGCGAACAAACTTGATGTTTCTAAATTTCAAGCCATGGGACGTGTGGGTATGGAGTGTTATGATGGAAAGAGGACTTATTAGATGGTAGAACCGGCCACTACGCATGGCGCCTGAAACAGGTTTTCACCATGGTACTTATCCAAGGCGTCACCGAGGTGATTTTCACCATTGGAAGTTTTTATTGCACTCTGATTTTTCTTGATTTTTTGATTTTTTTTGGTGTTTTTGTTTTTTGTATCTTTTTTTGATTTTTTGATTTGTGGTATCAGATGGGTTATGCATAGAATCGCTTGAGATGCAAGATGTTCATTGGCTCATCTAGAAGCTGCCCCTCGGGTGTTGCAAGCTGATAAGCTCCTGACCCATAGTCGGCGGTGACGACATAAGGTCCTAGCCAATTAGGTTCGAATTTTCCTTGCTTCGGACACTCCTGCAGGTTCTTTTGATTTTCCATTAGGACCAGGTCACCTACCTCAAACTTTCTGGTCTTGATCTTTTTGTTGTAGCTTCTTCTGAGGCGGTTTTGGTATGCCTGTAAGTGATTTAATGCATTCAGGCATTTCTCATCCAATAGTTCAAGTTGATGCAGCCTTGCGACGTGATAGTCTTCATCAGAGATAATATTTTGCAATGATACTCGGAGGGATGGGAGCTCGACCTCTATAGGTAAAATGGCTTCTGATCCGAATACTAGTGAGTATGGAGTGGCTCCAGTAGGAGTGCGGATGCTGGTGTGGTAAGCCCATAGGGCGGGGTTGAGTTGGAGGTGCTAGTCGTGGCCAGCTTCATTGACTATCTTTTTTAAGATGCGGAGGATGGTTTTATTAGAAGCCTCTGCTTGACCGTTTCCTTGGGGGTAATATGGTGTGGAGAATCGGTGTTTGATGTTGAACTTTTCGCACAAAGTGCGAACTTCTTGGTTTTTGAATGGCTTCCCATTATCAGTGACAATGGAATGGGGGATACCGTAGTAGTAGATGATGTAGTGGAGAATGAACTTGGAGATTTGGATGCCTGTGGTGAAGGTGAGTGGTATTGCTTCCACCCACTTTGTGAAGTATTCGGTAGCGGTTATTATGAATTTATGGCCGTTGGAAGATGGAGGATGGATTTTCCCTATGAGGTCGAGTCCCCACTGTGAGAAAGGCCATGGTGTTGTGATTGGTTGCAGTTCTTGTGCTGGGGCGTGGATGAGATCGCCATGCTGTTGACATGGGAGGCATTTTCTGATAAATTGATGTGCATCTTTGTCCATGGTGGGCCAATAATAGCCAGTCCTCAGGATCTTCTTAGAAAGAGCTGGTCCACTCGAATGTGCCCCACAAATACCTGCGTGTACCTCTTCCAAAGCTACCTCAGCTTCCCTAGAGTCTAAACATCGTAGAAGCATACCATCAAGACTCCTTTTGTAGAGGGTGTCACCTACAAGGATGAAACGGGAGGCTCGGCGGATGAAGGATTTTTTCTGTGATGGAGATAGGTTGTTGGGGAGGATGTTATCGTGAAGGTAGAGGTAAGTTTCCTGATACCAGGGGGATAAGGGACTAATGATTTCGCACACTAGTTCAGATTGGGGAACGTCATATGCTGGGATAGGGAGTTCTTCGATCAGAAATTCGCATTTCTTGCTGCCTTGCTTCATGTCAACCAAAGATCCGATGGTGGCCATGGCATCTGCCGCTTTGTTGTTTAACCTTGGGATCTGCTCAAAGTGGATGTCACCGAAATAATCTTTAAAGTCATTGACCATCTTCTTATAGGGAAGAAGCTTATCGTCCTTAGTTTTATATTCATTATTGAATTGCCTGATGACTAGTTGAGAGTCGCCATACATAGTTAGTTTGTCTATTTTCCATTGGATGGCCATTTGGAGACTTGTGATGAGGGCCTCATATTCTGCTACATTATTGGTGCATGGAAATGTGATTTTGAATGACTTAGGGATCGTGTCACCTTGAGGGGTAACAAACAGGACGCCTGCCCCCGAGCCTCTGTGAGTGTAGGATCCATCAAAATACATCTTCCATGTATCTGCGGCTGGTGTGATTGTCAAGATGGCCTCGTCTGGAAATTCTACTATTGTAGGATGTTCTGCTTGAATAGGTGCCTCAGCCAGCTGATCTGCTATGACTTGTCCTTTGATTGCCTTTCTCTCTGTGTATTCTATGTCAAATTCAGTGAGAATCATGACCCATTTTTCCATTCTTCTAGTGAGAGCTGCTCTGTTTAGCAAATATTTGAGTGGGTCGATCTTAGCAATGAGCTTAGTCTTGTGATTGAGCATATAATGTC
This sequence comes from Cunninghamia lanceolata, assembly GCA_027924645.1. NCBI lineage: Eukaryota > Viridiplantae > Streptophyta > Pinopsida > Cupressales > Cupressaceae > Cunninghamia > Cunninghamia lanceolata. The sequence goes on from BSBN01000236.1 coordinate 4,696,139, forward strand.
TTAACTTTTGTGATGTGAAAACCAAGGCAAGACATGCTCGTTCAATCTATGTGTAGTTAAGCTCATAGGAAATTAAGGTGCGACTGATGTAGTATATGTCTCTTTCCTTCCCTTGCTCATCATGTTGTGCTAACAAAGCCCCAATTGTTGTGTCGGTCGCATAAATATACAAGAGGAGGGGCTCTCCTTGTCTTGGTGGAGATAGACTAGGGGGATTAGCCAGATATGCTTTTAGTTGGTCAAAGGCCTCCTGACACTGAGTAGTCCAGGTGAAAGCCGTATCTTTCCTGAGGAGATGCTGGAATGGTTGGCTTTTGTCAGCAAGTTGAGCGATGAATCAGTGGATAGACTGTAGTTTACCCTGTAGGCTTCTCAGTTGTTTCAAGGTTTTAGGAGGTGGCATTTCAGTAATAGCTTTGACTTTTGCCAGGTCCACCTCGATTCCTCATCTGGAGACTATGTATCCCAACAATTTGCCTGAAGTGATGCCAAAGACACACTTTTTTGGATTTAGACGAACATTATATTGCTCTAGCCTGTCAAAGATCTTGGCTAGCACGTCTAAGTGTTCTTCTCTGGTTTTGGATTTGCCAAGTAAGTCATCAACGTAGTCCTCCATGATGTGGTGAAAGAGGTCATGGAAGATGACAGTCATTGCTCGTTGATAAGTAGCTCCTGCATTCTTTAGGCCGAATGGCATTACTACCCAACAGTATGTCCCCCATGGGCATATAAAAGATGTCTTGTGCTGATCTTCTTCGGCAATTTTGATTTGATTGTATCCTGAAAAGCCATCCATGAGGGATAGCATCTCATGCCCTGCGGTAAGATCCACGATCATGTCAATGTTGGGAAGCGGGAAGTCATCTTTTGGGCAGGCTTTGTTGAGGTCTCTGAAGTCAGTGCAAAAATGGATTCTGCCATCTGGTTTAGCAATGGGTACTAGATTCGAAACCCATTTAGGATAATCGATCGGACGTATGAACCCGACATCTAGTAACTTTTTGAGCTCTGCTTTGACAAGAAGGGCCACCTGAGGGTTCATCTTTCAGAGCTTCTGTTTGACTGGTTTGGCATCAGGACGCACTGCAAGATGATGTACAACTAAGGTAGGATCTAGCCCTGGCATGTTTGCGTAGGTCCATGCAAAGTTGCGATTTCTGCGCGTAAAGAATGCCAAGAAGTCTTCCTGTTCAAACTGGCTGAGGGATTCTGCTCGATAAGTGATTTTCAGCTCTTCCTCTGTCCCTAGATTCATTTCCTGCGCTGGTTCAACCAAGATGGGTAATATGTTAGGATATACTTTATCTATTTCGGGGAGGCCCATGCTTCCATCCCCTGGTGCCTCATGGAGGTTTTCACTAGGAGATACGTCCTTTATTTTTACTTTTTTAGGATCTGATACTGCCGTGGAACAGTTTTCACCATCAGATCCATTTTTTGTTTCTGTATTTTTGCGACTAGAAGCAGGGGTTGTCTCCCCAAAATAGGCAACCGGATTGAGTTCCATGATGTATCCAGCCCTGTGATCTCCCAAGGGGAAGTTGTCTCTTACTCCCATCATTTCAGCAATGGCTTCGTCATTAGGTGCGATATCAAAAATAGGAGGTCCTTGTTGGTCCCAGTTGATGAGGTCAGGGTATACCAATGGTAGGTCATTAGATGATGAGGCGAGAGTAGTGACGGAGTAGATGGTGCAAATGGAGGAGGTGAAGAACTCGGCAAAGTCGCTAAAGGAGTCTTGTAGGTCTGTTTCGTTAATATTGTCGACATCTAGAGAAACTGGAGCAAACTCGGCTAAGATACATTCACCGGTATTAAGGATACGTTGTGGTTGACCATACCCTAATCCTTGAGTATAGGGGTTCCTTGTTGCTTGCAGTGGTTCCACAATGCCCTATTCATGAAGGCCAATGCCACCTTGTCCTTTGTAACCCATGCTTTTGACTATTTCAGATCCTTTGCCGTAACTGTTTGCTGGGATGGTGGGGATGTCTTGTTCTGTTTCCTCGTCCTTGTAAAGCCAGGATGAAATATCTTCAAGTATGTCTTGATCCAGAAGGTGTTTCTTCTCAAAGATGGGAGAGGGTTTGCATTAGATGATAACGGTGTCAGCTGCCTCTGTGTTCGGAGTGCCAAATGTCTTAGGAGTGGGTAATAATCCCATGCAAAAGGTGCCGTGAAGGTTGTACTCCCCACAGCCTTGGTCGCTAATCTTGATCTTGACCTCAGGAGGTGAAGGTGTTTGCGATGAAGTGGTGGCGATGTTGGTGGGGTCCATGTATGAAGTGGAAGCTGTTGGAGTGATTTGGGTGGTGGCTTTATTGTATGGACAGAAGGTTTGGTTGTGTCCTTCCAGAAAGCTATAGTATTGGAAGGGACGGGGATCGGCATAAATAGTGACTTCGGTGCCGTTGTGAGGGAATTTGAGACATTGATGGAAAGTGGAGGGGACGGCTTGCATGGCATGGATCCATGGGCGGCTGAGAAGAATGTTATAGGGAAGGTCAAGATCAAGAACCTGACATTTGGTTTCAAGGATTTTCTGTCCCACTTGAATAGGGAGCTTTATGGTACCCTCGGATAGCCTCTCGGTGTCATCATATCCTTTGATTGTTATGCACTCGCTATCATCTACAACCACATCTGAGTACCCCAAGTGTTTTAGCAATTTTAGAGTGCATATATTTAGGCCGAAACCACCATCTATTAGAACCCTTTTAATGGTGTGTTTGTGAATGCGGACCTCAATATGTAGTGCATCATTATGTAGGTGTTCAGAAGCAGGGAGATCTTTTTCAGAAAACGTGATATGGTGTGTGTAGCAATGTGGCCGACCATGGCTTGAAATTGACTGACATCCAAGTTTGCGGGGACTTGTGTTTCCAAAAGGGCCTTGTCGAGAATGTCCTTATGGCGGGGTGATGTGCGAAGCAGCTCAAGGATGGAGATTTGCGCAGGTGTCTTTCCTAGATGGTCTAGGAGGTTGTATCGAGTGGTGGGTGATGGACGGGCGTTTGGATGAGGGGGAAGGGGATCAGATGTGGATGGGGGTGTTGGTTCAGTGGGAGGGGCAGTGCGGATTGAGACACGGCCTCGACGGGTAGTGACGGCGCAATCAGGTGCTTGTGCCCGAATGGTGATTGTGTTGACAGAGTGGGATGAGGATTCGATGCGGCCGACAATGGAGTCATAGTGTGTGGGTGGTGGAGTGACATTGTACGCTTGATTAGATGATGAAGCTTTGTTATGGTTGGGCAAGGGATCCTTGTAAGCTCCAAGATTGGCGTTTGGTGATGGCTGTGTACTGTGCTCAAGGTTGACAAGATTTTGATCTATTAGGTCTTGGATACAATGTTTTAATTGCATGCAATCCGCTGTTTTATGACCTGCCACACGGTGGTATTCGCAATAATCATTTTCATTATACCATGCTGCCTTGAGGTCATTGTCTTGGCGTGGTCTGACAGGCGGGAGTGTGATTTCTCCTTGCTTGAGGCATCTATCGAGGATGTCCTCAATAGGTTCTGCTAACGGCGTGAAATTTTGGCGAGGTTTGCGGGGTTTATTTGGTCCTCTTTGGTTATTGGTGTTTGCTGCATACGTGTGTGCCGGTGTGTGATTTTGGATGTGTTGGACGGCCTTTACATCGGTGACACCATCGTTTAGATTATTCTTGTTCTTCCCCCAATAACGTGATTTATCATTAGATTGCGTGTTGGTATTGTTGTTGGTATTGGGGGTGTTATGATTGGGTTTGTGGTTGTTGTTATTGTTGTTGTTGTTGGATTTGGGATCGTAAAGTTTGATGGAACCCTTGGCAATGAGGGCTCGTTCAACAGTAGTGCCTTTGTCAATGACCTCTTCAAAGGTAGATGCACAAAGAATCTATAAGTGAAAACCTAATTCCTAATTGAGATTGGCCACGAACATGGTGACAAGTTGTTTTTCAGGAATAGGCCATGAAAGCTTGCTTGCTAGGCCCCTCCACCTTTGTAGGAACGAAGTGAAAGCTTCGCCGTTCTTTTGTTTGGTGTTACAAAGGTCAGTCATAGACATCTCATGTTCAAAGTTGTAGGAGAAGTGGTTGACAAACTTCTCCGCGAGCTCGGGAAATGTTCGAATTCCAGGTGGAAGATGGGCAAATTATTCAGGGGCTTGGCCGCCAAGACTTCTTGGGAAGAGTCTCATAAGATATGTGTCGTTGTGAGAGACTTCGAGGCAAGCAATGTAGAATTCTCTAAGGTGGTCCCTAGGGTCTCCCTTTCCCTTGTATTTGTCAAATTTTGGCATTTCAAAGTTTTTAGGGAAAGGGGGCATGTATAAGGTGCGATCAAATGGGTAGGGGCAAATATCCTCGAAGGAATAGTATTTGCATTTGCCCCCAGTTTGTAGGTCATCCACCTTTTGAATTAAGCCTTGTAGGATGGTGTTGAGATCCTGTGGTTGTTGCAGTTGGAATGTGTAGGGTTTTTGGTTAGTGAGACATGGGAGATGAGGCGGGATTTGATATTGGGGATTGGTTTGGTTGAGATGTTGGTATTGCGGGTTGGGGTTTGGATTGATTGGTGGCTGTTGTTGTTGGTGGGCGTATAGTTGTTGGAGGACATGTGGTGGTATTTGGGGATTGGGATTATGTTGACCTGTGAGACTGACGTTGGGTATGTGGACGTTGGATGGGTTAGATGTGTTGTGGGATTGTTGGTGCGCGTAGAGTTGTTGGAGAATATGTGGGGGTATTTGGGGATTGGGATTATGTTGACTTATGGGATTGACATTGGGTACGTGTATGTTGGATTGGTTAGATGCATTGTGAGTTTGTTGTGAGAATAGTTGTTGTAGGTATGCAAGGGTGTGAGGGTTTGGTGGGGGCACACTTGTGGAGGTACTTGCTTGTGTGATGTTGCCTTGTATGCCCGTTGTGTTTGAAGCGGAAGGGTTGACGGTAGTCATGGTAGTGGAGGTGATGACAAGTTGGGAGATGTTAGCAGTGGATGTGGAAATTGTAGGTGTGGTAGCGGTTGAGGTTGTGGAAGTGGTAGATACGTTAGGTGTTGACGTTTGAGAGATGGTAGGTTGGGTATGTGATGTAGATGCTTGGGTATTTGATGGGGTAGGGACAACTGTAGAAGTGGATGGTTGTGATGATGTTGTGATGGGGGGAAGTTGAGCACCAAGCTTGAGAAGATGGTCAAGATATCTCTTTGGATCCGATCTTAGGACTTTATCGAGTAGGTCCATATTATTGGCATCTTGCATGAAGGTCAAGACATCTAGGTCATCTTGGGATATGGTGGGGACATTCTGTGGTGGTGGTGGGGGTGGTGTTCGTGCTTGTGGTAAGAAGTGAAAAGGGTCGTTGGCGCCAAATGGGGGGATGAAGGAATATGTAGGTGGATTGTATGTTTGATAAATGGGTATGTTGTTACTGTCGGTGTTAGGCATGCCAAAGGGCCATCGTTCCGCCATTTCTTGATTTCTTTTGTGTTGTGATCTTGTGGTGGGCATACGCGTATGGATTTGATTTCTAGATGTGGGATGAGGTGGAGACCTTAGAGAATCGAATTGATTGTGTTGGACCCAAAGATGGATGTGGTCGTGAGATGGAGTAGAAGGGTATGATGAAGATCGATATGTTTTCCAAAGGTTTTATCCTAAGGGTGATATGAATGGGTGATATTGATATTTTTGCACAAACTTTGGACCAAAGATGGATGATAAGAAAGGGATTTGATGTTTTTGATTTTTTGATTGATTTAGGATGGTGAGGATGATGTTGTTGATGTTTCTCGAATTGAGCTTTTGGATAAGATCTAGATTTTGATTTGGCACACAAAGGATGATGATTTTCTTTGTTTGGGGTAGACTAATGACCTTACACAAAGAGAGGTGATTTGTTTTTCTTGAAATTTAGACTAATGACTTTTCAAGGAAAATGTGATGTTAATGATAAGATCTAGATCTAACTTTGGCTCAAAAGGGTGACAAGGTTTGATTGGTGATTTGGTTTTGATTTGGATGTGGATTTTTGAAATGATTTTATATTGGTCCAAGGAGATATGCAAAAGGACTGAAAGGGGATGGATAGATATATATTTGTGCTGATAATGGGGTCCAACAATGGTGGTGATTAATTCTCTAAGGTCAAGAAGGTGTAATTTTGGGAAATTTTTTGAAGAAAAATGGCTGGACTGTTGGCGGATTTCTGTGAGATGGATATGGATTATGGCAGAACAGAAGGTGTAGATTACAACAAAATGGGTCTTTGCTTCAGGCAAGTCAATCTCAAAATAGCGCCAATCCACAGGTAAAAAGGCGCTACAATCAGACAGATATGGCGCTGAAACAGGTTACACAGATTTCTGATGGCAAAATTTTGGGATTTTTGAAGGCAAAATTTTGGATTTGTCTGTTTGGGATGTGACTAATTGATTTGTTCTGTCTCAGGCACGTCAATCTCAAAATAGTGCCAATCCACGGGTGAAAAGGCGCTACAATAAGACAGATATGGCGCTGAAACAGAGTTTGACAGATCTCTGATGGCAAACTTTTGGATTTCTGATGGTAGAATTTTGGATTTGTCTGTTGGGGATGTGACTAACTGATTGGTTCTATCTTAGGCAGGTCAATCTCAAAATAGCGCCAATCCACAGGTGAAAAGGCACTACAATAAGACAGATATGGCGCTAAAATAGGTTTGACAGATTTCTGATTTGTTTTGTCTCTTGGCAAGTTGTTTGTGAAAAAATCAAAGCACTTTAACACACATTTGAACACAAAACAAGCAATGATTTTTGTTTGTGAAATGACATGATTTTGTTTAGAACAAGTACACTTTTACAACCTAAGGCAAGATTGTGACAATATTTGTTGAATCCCCTAGCTGCGCCTATTCAAAGCGGGTAGCTCCAAGATCTTGGTAGCACCAGCTCCTCCTTACAATTACACACACTTCTCACGCATACCAAGATCTGGGTTTCTTATAAGGCTTGACCCTCTCCAAACCTTTAGATTGTCCCTGCTACCTCGGCTAAGAATCGCATGAATCGGGGCCGCTTCAAGGGTTTTGCTCTCTGCGTCAACAAATAGAAGGATTTTGTCTTACTACAACAATGGCTCTTAGTAAGGGCATTCGTTCAGGTGGTTATACGTGTGGCAGTGCTACTCTCCATTATGGAGTCTCCCAGCCTCCAAGGGTTGCGCCTTGGAGGGTTTATGGGGAGGTTGGCTATCGGTATAACAAAACAACACCTGTCGCTTGAGACTTTCGTCCCAAACGCCTTATTTTATATAGCGGCTTGGAAGAGCTTGGCTTTAGCTTGATGCCGCTTGGGTCGTTCCCACCTTTCGAAGCGGGGTGGCAGGCCCTCTAAAGGTTACAAAAGTAATACAATCATGAAAACACTTTTGATCCCCAAGTTCATTCAAAGATGCGAGGGGAGAGCATACGTGTTCCCTATGATTATATCACACTCAACATGGTTCAATTTTAGATCTTTGGATTTAGATGGGGGGTGATTAATGCAAAGTGTTGTGAGAAGTTTTTGATTCCTAAGATCACCAAAAGGTGCGAGGGAAGAGCATACACTTTCTCACTCTACTTGACACAATCACGAAGACACATCACACAAGTATTAGATTGTCTTGATTAAATGCATGTAAATGCAAGTTTGTTGTTCTTTTTATCCAATGAAGTATGCAATTTGTTGTTCTTTTTATAGCCCAAATTGAAGTGTTTTGATTGTTTGTTTGTTGGCACACAAAGTATATTTTAGAACACCAAAAATAAATGTTATGATCACACACTTCAATCAAGAAGTTGTTTGGGTTAATTTTAAAACAACAAATTGAAATGTTTGTTCAAGACATAACAAAGCAAACAAGGGTTCATTTTAACTTCCGAATTGAAATGTTTGCTAACTAATTAACAAACCATCCTGCAAAAAGATTTTGTTAGTATCCGCAGTACCTGCAACCAACAGAAAGGCAAAATAGCGCTAAACAGACATATACAGGCGCCACTGCGAGCAGAACAACCTGACTTATGTAAAATGGCACTAAACTAATTTATAGCGATAATTAAACCTAATATAGTGCTAATTAAATTAATGGCGTTGATACAGATGATAGCGCTAATATATCCTATGTTACGCGCTAAAACAGAGGATAGTGATAATCTGAAGTAGTGAAGGCGCCACTGCGCGGTGTTTTTGAATCCAGGGGAAGACACGGATGGCGCTAATCTGAAGGATGGCGCCAAAATGGGGGTTTGATGCTACTTTGTCTTTTCTTTCAAAAATTTGCCATAACCTCCCCCTGTAATTCCTTGTTTTCCTGCAAAACAGAGAACAAAAAACACAGAAAACAACAGGAAAAGTAATAAACACACGTGAGTATGGTTAGCATATAAAATAAAATCACGCAGAAATAGCACTAAAAAAGAAATAGCACTGAAATATGGCAGTGATGGCGCCACTGCGACAGTCGAATAGCGCTGATCCTGCAAAAGGCCGAATACTAACACAACAACTCACAAACAAGGATTAGATTGGACCTTGTGGGTCCCACCGGGCATGCCAATGTAGATTAGATAATGCAATAAGGCAAAGAGACTAAATCAAATGCAAGTAAACACAAGATTATACCTTACAAAACACAACCTAATCCCATCAAGGGAAGGAGGAGCCTTTGCACCCAAAAGAAGCTCCCAAGACCAAGATTGTCCCTAGACTTTGGATTGAAATGTGAAGTGCTCTTTAATTGTGCAACTCACTAGCTATTCAAAGGTGATTTTGGCATGGTAACATTGCATGGAATTGGATGATGAAAATGACTTGTGAGAGGTTGTATTTATAGACTTTTTGAGAGGCTTTTGATCCAAGGGTGGAGATTAAATGGAGAGATCAATGGTGGAGGATGAAAGTGATGTGGAGGGCCTAGATTTGATCTTGGAAGATGGAGGGTTAGGAATAAAAGTAAATCTTTTATTCATTTTTGGGAAAGGGGTGAATAAATGAGGTTGGGTGAGATGGATTATTTGTGAATTAAAAATTCACATGGGGAAGGGTAAAATGAATTAAAAATTCATTTGGGGAAGAGAGTTATGACATGTGTAAGAGGAGTAAATGTGATGTGTGATTTATTTGAATTTTAAATTTGGGGAATGTGGAGAGAAGTGCTAATGAGGGTTTGACTTACTTAATTAGGGTGATTATCCTAATTAATGTGGCTGGAATAAATTAGTAGAGGGATTAGAGGGGGGATAAGATTAATTAATTAGTGATTTAATTTATTAATCCTAAGGCTAGGATGAGATAGGCTAGAGTAGGCAATTAAATAATAGCTATTTAATTGTCTAGGGTAGGGATAGGCTAATTAGTAGGCTAGATTAATTAGTTAACATGGTTTTAACTAATTAATTAGATTTAGGGAAAATGGGGGAATTGATTTAATAAATTTTGCATATTTATTAAATCAATTGGCTAAGGTTTGGACTATTGAATTAATAAAATTAATTCAATTTTGGGGATAAAATGGTATGGATTTAGAAAGTGAAAGGGGTGATTAATTAAATAAAAATTTAATTAATTGGTTGGAAAGGGAATTGGTAAGTTTAGGGATGTCGGGAGTCAGTTTGGTGGTCGAGACATTTTTAGGTGTCTACAGTGTCCTTTTGTCCATTATCACGGATAATGGATGACCTTTCAAAAATCAAGATGTCAGGGAACTATGCGATAAATTCCATATCCAGCACTACTTTTCAACCCCCTATTACCCCCAAGGCAATGGCCAGGAGGAGGCTTCAAATAAAACCATCTTGAAAATCTTAAAAAAGACTGTCAATGATGCCGGTCGTGATTGACATGTCCAACTAAATCCCGCGCTGTGGGCCTACCGCACAAGCATCCGCACACCCACAGGTGCAACACCATACTCCTTGGTCTACACATCTAAAGCTATCTTGCCCATTGAAGTCGAGATCCCATCCTTATGAGTTTCATTAAAAGGCCTCATATCTGATGAAGAGTACAGAGTGTCCAGACTTCAAGAGTTAGAATTGCTTGAAGAGAGAAGGCAATAGGCCTTTAACCACCTAAAAGCTTATCAACAACAGATGTTCCAAAGCTATAATCACAGGGTAAAACCCTAAGTATTCCAAGTGGGTAATCTTGTCCTCAGAGAAAATCCTAGAAATCAGTAAGGCTGAGAAAAGAAAAGCAAGTTCAAACCTAACTGGTTGGGTCCCTATGTCATCATTGCAACCTATGGGTTAGGTGCATATCAACTAGCTACATCTGAAGGTGAACTATTTGATGATCCTATCAACAGCATGCACCTTCGCAAGTTCTATACTTGAATACCCCAATGCATGGGAGTCCTGAAAAAATCTAAAAAAATTGAAAAAGTGATAAAAACAAACAAAAAAAACAAAAAAAATAGAAAAATAACAAAAAAATCATCCTCTGGTGAAAACCTGGCAAACAGGCACCTAGGATAGGTACCATGATGAAAACATAGCAAACAGGTGTCATGTGTACTTTTAGCTTCTGTGGAAATAAAAACAAGTGGTGAAAACCTGGTAAACAGGTGCTATCTGTGAAAAACCACTTCCTCCATCTGTTGTGACTTCATATCTCTTGTGTTCATCATATCATTCATCTTGAACTAGTCCTTTGAACTGTTGTCGAACTACATCGCCTCTAAACTATCATGTAGGCAAGGCCATTCTCAATGCGTCCACGAGGCTCTGCTCCATTGTCCCATCCATCATGTGTCTAGTCCTTCTATCTATTTGAGTCCGTACCATTTCTGTATCTTTGCCATCACTTAGGTCTTAGGTCCATCAGGTTCACCCTGAACTATGTTGCCTCTACGTCGTCATGTAGGCAAGGCCATTTAGCAATGAGCCCTCGAGGCACTAGGTCAGTCCTTAGGGTCCGTCTCTCCATGTCTGTTTGTCATATCACCCATAATAAGTCGATCCTTTGTCTAAACTGGGGCCAACTCCTCGACCTGGTTATGGATTTGGATTCTTGAGTGCCACAAGTTCTAAGAAGATACCAATAAAGGATTGTGATACCTTTCACTAGACAAGAACGCGCAACAAAGCAAGTTACCCAAAACAAAAATTTTGGCACAAAACATCAACCTGTCTAAAGCAGAGCACCATACCGAAACACTCAAACTGATTCTATATCAATTATGCAAAAAGACACATCTAATGCAAGAATGCTTTTGTGAACATGTTAACTTAACAAAGTCTTGGATTTTTGTCATTATGTCTTCCTATGCTACTCAAGGATGCCAAAAGCTAGAGATGCTATGATGGGGGCATAATCTTTTTCTTTGTTTGTTGTTTGTGGATTAAACTTTAGTAATATGATGACTTTTGTCTAATGACATGATCAGCAAAAGATCATTGAGGACTCCAGAGGTTTAAACATGAAAAGGGGCAATCCTTGTCTATTGAAATGCAAGAAGTACTCAGGTCATCTAGATTCAAGTTTGACTAGATGCTTGTATCAACTTGCTATATCAAATCCATGTAAGGAGTACTCAGGTCATCTTGGTCTAATTATACCTAGATGCTTGTATTTCCTTACAACATTTCAAAAAGAGAAAAATACCAAAAAGTGCCCAATGATGAAAGCAAAATATTTGCAATATCAAGATGACAATCTGCATCCATTCCACATCCCATATCCATATCAACCATGCAATAAGAAAATCCTACAATATATGAAATGAAAGCCTGTATTTCTTCATTTCTTCTCTCTTCTACATATCTATATCATCTCTGTGTCGATTGAGTTCATTTGGACATATCAAAAACATAGCATAGATAACATATCATATCACATGAGATAGTCATTCACATGATTAAATCATTTACATACATAATTAGTGCATTAGGTCATCCACATACATGTGCATCCGCATATCATATCAAAAAATTCAAAAACATAGACAAAATACTCAGAAAGATGCACCCGCATGTGGCCCTCATGGTGAAAGAAGAACTGAAGAAACTGTTAGATGTCAGATTCATCAGACCGATAGACTATCCTGATTGGGTTTCAAACATAGTACCAGTTGCCAAACTAGATGGCAGACTCTGAATATGTAATGACTTTCAGGACCTGAACAAAGCTTATCTGAAAGATGATTTCCCCCTGCCAAACATTGACATGATTGTAGATCTCACAGCAGGACACACCATGCTGTCACTAATGGATGGTTTTTCTAGATATAACCAGATAAAAATTGTACCTGAAGACCAGCACAAGATTGCATTCACATGTCCTTGGGACACCTATTGTTGGTGTGTCATGCCATTCAGTTTGAAAAATGCTGGCAAAACATATCAGAGAGCTATGACCACAATCTTCCATGACATGATGCAAACTATAATGGAAGACTATGTTGATGACATTCTGGCAAAATCACTCACAAGAGAAGGACACCTGATAGTACTGGACAAAATCTTCAATAGATTGGAAAAGTTCAATTTTCACCTCAATCCAAAAAAGTGCGTGTTTGGAGTTACCTCAGGTAAGCTACTGTGATACATAGTGTCCGCAAATGGAATCGAAGTTGACCCAACTAAAGTAAAGGCCATCATGGAAATGCTGCCTCCTAAAAATCTCACTCAGCTAAGGTCTCTACAACGAAAACTACAATCTATCAGAAGGTTCATTTCTCAATTGGCAGACAAGTGCCACCTATTTTCCCACCTTCTACATAAGAATGTCCCTTTCAAGTGGAATGATTCATGTGAACAGGCATTTTAGAAGTTAAAAGAATATCTCATGAAACCACTTGTATTGATGCCACTAATTTAGGGCAAACCTTTACTGCTATATATCTTAGTTACACCAACAGCTCTAGGAGCTCTCCTTGCACAACAAAATTATGACAGGAAAGAACAAGCTATATACTATATGAGTTGAACACTTGTTGGATATGAACTACAATACACACCAATCGAAAGAGCATGTCTAGCTGTGGTCTTTGCCTCACAAAAGTGGAGACATTACATGTTGTCACATTCAGTCAAACTGGTAGCAAAAATTGATCCACTCAAGTACCTACTCAACAAAGCAGCCCTAATAGGTAGATTGTCCAAATGGGTCATGCTTCTCAGCGAATTTGACATTGAATATGTGGACAAGAAAGCAATAAAAGGCCAAGTACTTACCGACCAATTGGCAGATGCACCTCTAACAGATGATAGCCCTTTGAGCTTTGAATTTCCAGACAAATCTATCTTCCACGTAACCACAACGACCTGGAAAATGTACTTCGATGGCTCATACACTCAGCATGGATTAGGGGTAGGTATTTTGTTGATCACCCCTAATGGTGACACCATTCCAAAATCATACAAATTACTGTTTCCTTGCACTAACAACGTGGCAGAGTATGAAGCCCTAGTCATTGGCATCAAGCTAGCAGTTGAATGGAATATCCATTAACTTCAGGTGTATGGTGACTCACAGCTGGTCATAAATCAAGTAAATGATAACTACCAAATGAAAGATGAGAAATTAATCCCTTACAAAAGTATGGTAGATGACTTCAAAGAATACTTTGTCAAGATTTCTTTTGAGCAGATACCAAGGATTGAGAACAAAGTTGCAGACGCCATGGCAAAGATTGAATCTCTCCTTGATATTGCAGATAATCAATCACGTTATGAGTTCTTGGTAGAGCCAGTGTCCTGTCCTGCATATGACACCCCTGAATCCCATATCGTTTGCCACATTGTTGGAACTGATTCCCCCCTCTATGGAAAAATATTTTCCTATCTTAAAGAGAATACCCTCCCACCTGATCTCTCCAGTAACCAAAAATGAACCTTTATCTGTCAGGCATCTCAATATGCCATTGTCGCTAATACCCTATATCGCAGAGGTCTGGATGGTACTCTCCTTAGATGTCTTGATAGTGAGGAATATCAAACTGCCCTGAGCGAAGTGCACGATGGTATATGCAGGACCCACTCTAGTGGCCCTACCCTAGCCAAAAAACTCATACGCATGGGATACTACTGGCCAACTATGTAACAAGATTCCTATCATTTTGTAAAGAAGTGCAAAAAGTGCCAAATCCACAGGAACTTGATACATGCACTAGCATAGAAACTACAACCATTAACGACGCCTTGGCCTTTTTGTCAGTGGGGACTCGACTTAGTGGGCAAGATTCACCCTTCTTCATCTAGCAGCCATAAATTCATAATCACTGCCACTGTGTATTTTACAAAGTGGATTGAAGCCGTGCCCCTAGCCAATGTCACAGGCAAGTAGATTGCATCATTTATCTTGAACTATATCATTTGTCATTATGGTGTCCCTTCATCCATTATCACAGATAATGGATGACCTTTCAAAAATCAAGATGTCAGGGAACTATGCGACAAAATCCATATCCAGCACCGCTTTTCAACCCCCTATTACCCCCAAGGCAATGGCCAGGTGGAGGATTCAAATAAAACCATCTTGAAAATCCTAAAAAAGACTGTTAATGATGCCGGTCGTGATTGGCATGTCCAACTAAATCCCGCGCTGTGGGCCTACCGCACAAGCATCCACACACCCACAGGTGCAACACCATACTCCCTGGTCTACACATCTGAAGCTATCTTTCCCATTGAAGTCGAGATCCCATCCTTATGAGTTTCATTAAAAAGCCTCATATCTAATGAAGAGTATAGAGTGTCCAGACTTCAAGAGTTAGAATTGCTTGAAGAGAGAAGGCAATAGGCCTTTAACCACCTAAAAGCTTATCAACAACAGATGTTTCGAAGCTATAATCACAGGGTAAAACCCTAAGTATTCCAAGTGGGTGATCTTGTCCTCAGAGAAAATCTTAGAAATCAGCAAGACTGAGAAAAGAAAAGCAAGTTCGAACCTAACTGGTTGGGTCCCTATGTCATCATTGCAACCTATGGGTTAGGTGCATATCAACTAGCTACATCTGAAGGTGAACTGTTTGATGATCCTATCAACAGCATGCACCTTCGCAAGTTCTATACTTGAATACCCAAATGCAAGGGAGTCCTGAAAAAATCTAAAAAAATTGAAAAAGTGATAAAAACAAACAAAAAAAATAAAAAAAATAGAAAAATAACCAAAAAATCATCCTCTGGTGAAAACCTGGCAAACAGGCACCTAGGATAGGTACCATGATGAAAACATAGCAAACAGGTGTCATGTGTACTTTTAGCTTCTGTGCAAATAAAAACAAGTGGTGAAAACCCGGTAAACATGTGCTATCTTTGAAAAACCACTTCCTCCATTTGTTGTGACTTCATATCTCTTGTGTTCATCATATCATTCATCTTGAACTAGTCCTTTGAACTGTTGTCGAACTACATCGCCTCTAAGCTATCACGTAGGCAAGGCCATTCTCAATGTGCTCGTGAGGCTCCGCTCCATTGTCCCATCCATCCTGTGTCTAGTCCTTCTATCTATTTGAGTCCATACCATTTCTGTATCTTTGCCATCACCTAGGTCTTAGGTCCATTAGGTTCACCCCGAACTATGTTGCCTCTACGTCGTCATGTAGGCAAGGCCATTTAGCAATGAGCCCTCAAGGCACTAGGTCAGTCCTTAGGGTCCGTCTCTCCATGTCTGTTTGTCATATCACCCATAATAAGTCGATCCTTTGTCTAAACTGGGGGCAACTCCTCGACCTGGTTATGGATTTGGATTCTTGAGTGCCACAAGTTATAAGAAGATACCAATAAAGGATTGTGATACCTTTCACTAGACAAGCACGCGCAACAAAGCAAGTTACCCAAAACAAAAATTTTGGCACAAAACATCAACCTGTCTAAAGCAGAGCACCATACCGAAACACTCAAACTGATTCTATATCAATTATGCAAAAAGACACATCTAATGCAAGAATGCTTTTGTGAATAGGTTAACTTAACAAAGTCTTAGATTTTTGTCATTATGTCTTCCTATGCTACTCAAGGATGCCAAAAGCTAGAGATGCTATGATGGGGGCATAATCTTTTTCTTTATCTATTGTTTGTGGATTAAACTTTAGTAATATGATGACTTTTGTCTAATGACATGATTAGCAAAAGATCATTGAGGAATCCAGAGGTTTAAACATGAAAAGGGGCAATCCTTGTCTGTTGAAATGCAAGAAGTACTCAGGTCATCTAGATTCAAGTTTGACTAGATGCTTGTATCAACTTGCATTATCAAATCCATGTAAGGAATACTTAGGTCATCTCGGTCTAATTATACCTAGATGCTTGTATTTCCTTACAACATTTCAAAAAGAGAAAAATACCAAAAAGTGCCCAATGATGAAAGTAAAATACTCGCAATATCAAGATGACAATCTGCATCCATTCCACATCCCATATCCATATCAACCATGCAATAAGAAAATCCTACTGTATATCAAATGAAAGCCTGTATTTCTTCATTTCTTCTCTCTTCTACATATCTATATCATCTCTGTGTCGATTGAGTTCATTTGTACATATCAAAAACATAGCATAGATAACATATCATATCACATGAGATAGTCATTCACATGATTAAATCATTTACATACATAATTAGTGCATTAGGTCATCCACATACTTGTGCATCCGCATATCATATCAAAAAATTCAAAAACATAGGCAAAATACATATAGAGCTGCATAATCATATCAGTAACATTCACATTTTGCATCCATCTAGTATGCATCGCATATACAAAACATCATAAGTTAGTGTGCATCCATAACATATAAACATAGAACATACGCATGTAGAAACATCAATGACTGCATCATCTTATAACCGTCAAACTATGTCTAAATGTACAGCATATCAAAATATATGTCCAAATCTCTCAGAATCATATCATAAAATGTATACAAGGTACAAAAAGATAGTGATACATGTCTCGGGGCAAAAATAATACATATACAGGCTATCTTAGCCATAAAAAATGTGTACATCAAATCAAAAAATGGTACAAATGTCCAGGTCTAGCTAACCCTACTACCGTGGAGCATTGCTCCCTGCGCTGCCCTCTCCTCTGTCTCCCTCTGATTGTTGTGGACCCCTCACTGATCCTATAGATCGAGACCCACCTGCCCTCTGAGATGCCACATATTGGCTCCTGAAGCTAGGTGCACGCTGATCCATTGACACTGCCCCATGGTATAAACCTTTGTAATACTGAGCCTGAGCCTGCGCTCTAGCAAGCTCACTCTGAACCTGGGCCAACTGTGTCTGTGCCTGCTGCACCTATGAAACTAAAAAGCTAGAAGTACCATCTATACCCATAGCTTCCACAGCTGCATCTCTCTCTGCTCTCATCACCTGCACGCTAGCCAAGACCGTGTCTCTCTCTATGGATACCTCTGATAGCTGTCCTACATCTGCATATCTCTGAGACTCTGCTGCTCTCAGATGAGCCCTCAGCTGCCTAATCTAACCCTATAATGTCGCAATAGCTTGTTGCTATAAGTTAGACTACGGAGCCTGCTATGATGGCACTTGCCCCTATACCTGCTGCCATGCCACCTGCTGTGGTGGCAACATCTTCCTCTGCTATGTTGGAACCTGTGCCTGCAGCCACAATTACCTATTGACCTAAAGGTCCCTCCCAAGACCTCCTCCTCTGTCTAGGTCTACCACCTCCTCCTCCATCTCCTCCATCATCTCCCTGACCTCCTCTCCCCCTCCTCCATCCTCCTCTCCTACCAGCTCCACCCTCATCATCTGAATCCTCCTTGTCTATACGAGGAGCTAACTCTCCAGGCCCTGAGTATCTAGGGAATGGATGTGCCGTGAACCACTTGTAATCTGGTGTCATGCCTGCATCCACTATGTCCCTCCTCATGGACTAAGCTACATGAGGAATCTGCTAAAAGTCTATCAACGCCTCCTCGTATGATGCCATGGGACCCCACCTATATCTCTCTGCATGGGTCTTGGCAAAACGAGCATGCCCCTATGGCCTGCCCTATACTCTACCAAACTGTCTCTGCACTCGACTCACAATCTGCCTCTTTAATATATATCTCATCCTACCAATGAGACATCGAGTCTCGAAGCAATACAAAAGCTCATCCGCCTCATCATCCCAAACCTCGCAGTATAGGTATGGGCACCAGATAACCTGATCTACATTATCAAATGCATGTCTCCAATACTCAAGCTTCCCCAGCTTGTGCTAGGAAATCACACTTGCATAGCCATAACTGTAGGGCTCACCCCTCTGCTTGTGAAAAAGACATATAGGCCATGTGATAGCTATGTGCTCCCACAACCAAAACTGCAAGAGAGACACGCCTGCTGACAAATTGGCTCCTTTATGATACACCACCTAGTGCATATCTCTGTATAAGTGTGCAAGCACACACACACCCCATGCATACCGGGTCCCATTAGTAATCATACTCTCTAACACCCTCCCCCAGCCAATCGAAAACCCATGTGACCTCCTATCGGGGCATACTACGCCACCGATTAGTCCCGCCACTATCCTCTGGAAGTAGTCATAGCAGTCATGAATATCCTACCATGAAATCATCTGCTTAGCCAACTCCAGGTCAATCTAGAATCACGCTGTGACTCATACTTGACCAACTCTCCCTGAATCAGGAGGTGCAGAATCTGGTACACGTCCTCAAGAGTGATTGCTATCTCCCCTGTCAGAAGATGGAACATCCCATCCTCACTGTGGAATTGCTC
This sequence comes from Cunninghamia lanceolata, assembly GCA_027924645.1. NCBI lineage: Eukaryota > Viridiplantae > Streptophyta > Pinopsida > Cupressales > Cupressaceae > Cunninghamia > Cunninghamia lanceolata. The sequence goes on from BSBN01000236.1 coordinate 4,714,858, forward strand.
CACTGCTGTAGTCAACATAGCACGGTTCGCGAGAACCTTAGGCATGACGCAAACATAATGCAAACCCATCACACCAAGAGCCTCGCGGTCAATCTCTGTCAACATGTACCACTACAATAACGGCAAAGGGAACTGCTCCTGTGACATAAGGGTATCCCGGATATCCTCCTGCAACCAAGCAAAGCATAACGTTAAAGAAATCCATATCCAAACAAACCTACTCTAAGCAATCAAACTATCCTATGATTGACTTAACATATCAAATTAATCAAAATAGCATATCATCTCTTGACTAGATTCTCGACAATCTCAGAGATTGCTTATCAATTGATGCATCGATCAAGGTGCCAATTGGGTTAATTTCATTAAGTCAACTAATTTTCCTAGTGCAAATGCGCCGATCCAGGTGGCAAATGCACCGATCCATATCATATGTGCCGCTTCACCGTGAATGTGCCGCCCTTTGATGTGTATGTGCCATTCTAGCACATGCACCACTTCTTATGTCACATGCGCCGTTCCACAATGGATGCGCCAATTCACAGCCTATATGCACCAAACTAGTATATGCAGCATAAGATCTTTCATATGCACAACTTAACATCATATGCGCCATTTCAGAGTGTAAGTGTGCCAAACGGCAGTTCGACGCATCTATCCTAGTTTTTTTCTATAAGCATTTATTTCCCTAATAAACGACTTTTAGTGAGTTTTGACGAACTACATACCTGTGGTCCTGCCTCAGTTGGCTGATCGAACCATTAGAATCGCTCAAACCGGTGCTCCTCGCACAAAATATCCATCTCTCTGTCAACTGCTCTAGCTGCCATACTCTCCTCAGCTCTCAAAGACTAATCAACTAAGGACAAGTGTGCAAATGAATAGAACTTGTGGACCCAGCTCCTATATATAGCAAGTGAACAATAGCTGACTGTGTGACAACTATGACTACTTCCCATATCTATTTCTCTGAGCCATGTCCTATTTTTCTCCATCCTAACCCAGTTCTTCCACCTTCTTCTTCATAAGATTGTCCGTCTCACGCTTTCTGCCGTCTTCCCGTCTAATCTCCCGAGGGGGCATCCTATCGTTAAACTTGTACCAGGAACAAAACTAGGGCATGTACCATTGTCAAAAATTCTTATTCTTGAAACAACGTGATAAAACACATTGCATCAAAGAGGGGCAAAATGTATACATCTAAAAATGACATGACTCTACTTAAATAAATATTTTAAATATTTATTTCACCTTCATAGTCCTCTATCAATAAATAAATAAATTTATTTATTTATTTGATTCACTTCCTCCCATTCAGTTAAATAAATTACATTTATTTAATTAATTAATTTTAATTATTTAATTAAATCTTTTATTCTTCCAAATTTAAATAAAATGCAAATTTTATTTAAATAAAATCTAAAATCTCTAAAAAATAATATGTATTTAAATATTTTATTTATTCCTCCAAATTATCTACAAATAATTAAATAAATCTATTTATTTAATTATGCTTTCTTATCTTCTAAAAATCTTCAATATCTTCCAAAAATAAATTCCTCTTGTCATATAAAGCAAAAGCTGAAGTAAAGCAACTTTAAAGCAACTTTGCTCTTAAATTAGAAAAATATATTCTAATTTAAGAAAATAAAAACTCATCCTCATCAAGAAAGAAGTTAACTCAACAAAGCTTCTTTTTGAATGACACATGTCCTTCTATTCACGCACATTCTCTCAAACATTCTCCTCTGTTGGTCTTCTTATTTCTTCTCAACCATTGATCTTCTCTCACACAACTCTATAAATACAACCCTCTTCTTCTTTATTTGATATCCATCATTTGAGTAAACTTATGTTGTAGGAAATATAGTGCGCCATTGGCACCCCCATTGCATCACTTCATCAATCATCCATTCACATTGTGTTGAAGCTCATCTTCAACACAAATATCCTAGCCACTTTTGCTTGTCATCTTGAGGAATCAAAGCGAGGAAGCAAGCTTCCTGAGGGCCATTTTCATCTCCAAAAGATCAAGAAAGTAAAGGCAAACAATGGAAGTCAAAATGTAAAGGTTGTAAGTATCTCTCTTTGTTGTTTTAAATCTCCTTTTACCTTCATATTTCATTGATGTTTGGGTTTTTAATATTCAATTGATTATCCCAATTTTACGCTTACAGATTGATGATTGATACATAATCCATTACAAAAACTATTCCCTTTCAATATATGCCATGGCTTGATAGTTTTCCAAGCCTTCCATATTGATGTAGAGGTAAATTGGATGGGAAAGGATAGACAAACTAGACAAGGTTCTACTTCACCTACAAGCCCCAAAATGAAGATCTTTATGCAAAAGTGGGAACAACAGAAAGAAATTCTAGTATCATCATGGAAATATTGGTTTGGGATGTCAGGGGACCCATTTCATCCATTGGCCAAGGTAGATTGGACTTCGGGTTGGTACTTCCTTCACAAACCCTCCAAAATGGTTTGTAGCCCTTCAAAATGACAACAGTCCAAATAAATTTTGACTCAGACCTCCAAACCCATATATTAGATAATCAGTAGATAGCCATTATGGCCCTCTATCACATATCCCAAACTTGGCATAGGTTGTTTTAGACGGAATATCTCAACCAATAACCCCTGTTAGTGGCCTAGAGCCCCAATTAGGCCAAAATTACAAAGAGACTGCCAAAGAATGCAATCCCAAAACTTAACCAAGGGTTTGGAAACTTAGAATGCATATTAAAACAAAGGATTTTGTGGGTTTTAGACTTCTACCTTCTGCTGTTCCAAGAATTACCTGTTAGGTTCCTTCAAATGGCTTAATACATGGTCTTATTAAGCCTTAACAAATCTTGCACAAATCAATCCTTCCACTCCTAAAATCAATCAAAGCACTCAAAATACATATTAATACATCCATCCCACTAGTCTTATGGCCTTGAAAGATAGTGGGATGGTTAATGCCTCATCGTTGGGAGCAAACCCTTATTTGGGTTTTTATGGGACTGTTTTTAAAGAAAACCTTATAACTTTCTACCACAGGAGTTTCAAAGTACCAAACTAGATTCAAATGAAAGATAACTCCATTATATAACTTATAAAACCATGAAAAAGTGGAAACAACCTTGTAACTTTGTACAGTACGGACTGTAGCAGCAAAAAAACTCAGAAAATGCAGATTTTCAACAACCTATTTTTTGGAAAACACTCATAACGTCCTCTAGACAGTGTGTGGAGACCTCTAACTAGACTCAAATGAAAGATAAGACACAGGTATTTCCAAAAATTCCAACCTCACCTTCTAATTCATCTATATGCAAAATTTATGAATGTTATAGCAGCAAAAATGTAGAAAATTCTGGAAATCACAGTGTTTGTTTGTATTTCTTGATCACCAACTCCAACTACTGCCTTACCTCGACCCTTGGGAAGCATTTTAAGCATGTTATTATAGTTCTAACTATCCCGAACTACTTTTCAAGAGGGTGACCATTGGTTTTTTTATAGTTTTTCCCTTTGTAAGGCCTACAACATGAAATATATGACTGTCCCTATATGCCTTAATAAAGGCTTACAAACATGACTACCTCCTACAACATGAGGATAGATATTTGGACATAGTCCTTATTCCTTATTACAATCATGAATGGTCTTCTAGGACCTTATTGAACCAACAAAGCAAAAATGAACAAGTCATGAAGTTGAATGCCTCATGGAGGTAACCTTGTGTTAGGTGCTCCTGCACCATACACCCACCCTAGAAAAGAACTCATGCCACATGAGTTGATTCTTTATCTTGCTCCACCTTTATCCTTTGCTACCTCATGTCTTCCCCATGATCTCTAGGCTGCAACTTGCTTCCATGGAATCAAAAACTCATGCCTAGAATTGTAGGCTCTACTTACACCTTGCCATGAGTGAATGCTTGCAACCAAACCTATACTTTGCTTGCCATTCTTCCTTACTGTCATCTCTGCTTGAACACCTGCATTCAAAACCTTGGTTGATGCTTCTTGTAATGCTTCTATGGTAGAATATGATTGTCTTTCAACTCTTGTTGGTTCTAGAGGACAAACAATGGTCCCTACTATGATAGCATCTTCTTCTTTCCAACCACCTTGTGGCTGCTTGTAGACCTACTCTTTGACCTTCTTCTAATCCATCTCAGACATCACCATCTGATCTCCATCATTCAAAATTGAAATCACCTTCAAAATTGGATCTTTGGCAACCCCACTCCTTGAGGTATCCTCAACTTTCCTTGTCTCTTCTTCATTGATTTTCACAAACTCTTTCTTACCCACTAAAATGACCTTGGCTGCCTTCTTTGCTTTAGCATCCTCCTGTAATGGTGTCATCAAAAAAGTCCTCCCATCATTCTTGATGGTGTATGTGTTAGCATATCCATCATATAATGCTTGCCTATCAAATTGCCATGGCCTACTTAGAAATAGGTGACAACATTCCATGGGCAAAATGTCACATAAAACCCTATCCTTATATTTTCTAATTTCAAAATCAACATATGCTTGTTCATCTACTAAAAGTGATTGACTATCACTTACCCAAGATTCTTTGTAAGGAGTTTGATGAGGAATCCTTTCTATGTTCAATTTAGCCACCATTTCCCTAGACACCATATTATCTGTTGAACCATAATCTATTACTACCTTGCATACTTTACCTTTGCTTTTGCAATTGGTCCAGAAAAGTGCTCTCCTTTGTATCATCTCCTTGGATGTCTTCAAGAGTGTTCTCCTTAGCATCAATTCTTCTCCATCTTGAATTGGGGCTGCATTCTGAATTGGAGAGTTAACACTTTCATCTACCTCCTCTTCTTGCACATATTGAACCCTCTTTTCATTCCTCCTTTCACTATCATCAGATGTAGAACTTTGTTTCATTAGACACTTGTATGCTGTATGACCAATCTCATTACAATGATAACATCTCCCAGTGAAAACATTAGAACCTCTACCTCCACCTCTTGTGCCTCTAAATCCCCCTCTAAAATTAGAAACTTGGCCCTTACCACTGCTTGTGTCTCCTTGGTCTTTTTGGGACTAATTTCTGTCTTCAAAACTGTCGTTACCTCTAAAATTTCTGCCACCTCTTCCTCTACTTTGCTACTCACCTTTCCTCTTCAACTTCTCTTCAGCCCTTAATGCTACTTGAAAAAATTTCTCCATGGTTTCAGGGGTTAATAAACTAATCTCATCTTGGATATTGAACCTCAAACCATTTAGATGCCTTGCCACTTCAGGTTTTTCATCCTCCATGTACCCACAACGAAGAGTGTATTTGTGAAACTCCTCGGTGTAAGTAGCCACATCCAAATCTCTTTGCTTGAAATTTTGCATCTTCTTGTAGATCTGCACCTCATAGTCTGATGGAAGGAATTGGGACTTGATCCTCTCCAACATTCTGCTCCATGAAGAGATCATACTCTTCCCATTCTTTACCCTCTCACCTTGGGTGTAATTCCACCATGTAAGGGCAACACCTTTGAGTTTAGTTTTTGCAAACTTAACCCTCTTGTTTTCAAGAACTTCTTTGTATTCAAAGTAGTTGTTTAGATCCTCAATCCACTCCATGACTTCATCAGCATTCATCTTCCCACTGAACATAGGAATCTCCATCCGAGCCTCCGAAGAATCCTTGCTAATTGCCTTGATGGCTTCAAGGAAATGCCTTTGGTCAGTTGGTACCTCTACCTCTTCTTGATCTTCTTCTTCTTCCTCTTTCTCTTCCTCTTCATTTGAACCTTCATCTATCCTCTTCCCTATCCTCAATGCCTTCAACTCTGCTTGGAGTGCTTCCTTGACTCCACTTTTGATCTTCTCTTCCATCTCCTTAAACTTCTTGACCACTTCGGTGGTCATCCCCTTTGGAGGCATATTGCTAGCCTCTCCTTCACTCTCCTCTGCTGACATATACTAGGCCTTATACCACCAACAACAAAACCTTTTATGGCTTTGATACCACTATGATGTAGAGGCAAATTGGATGGGAAAGGATAGACAAACTAGACAAGGTTCTACTTCACCTACAAGCCCAAAAATGAAGATCTTTATGCAAAAGTGGGAATAGTAGAAAGAAACTCTAGTATCATCATGGAAATGTTGGTTTGGGATGTTAGGGGACCCATTCCATCCATTAGCCAAAGTAGATTGGACTTCAGGTTGGTACTTCCTTCACAAACCCTCCAAAATGGCTTGTAGCCCTTCAAAATGACAACAGTCCAAATAAATTTTGACTCAGACCTCCAAACCTAGATCTTAGAAAATCAGTAGATACCCATTATGGCCCTCTATCACATATCCCAAACTTGGCATAGTTTGTTTTGGACGGAATATCTCAACCAATAACCCCTGTCAGTGGCCTAAAGCCCCAATTAGGCCAAAATTACAAAGAGACTACCAAAGAATGCAAGCCTAAAACTTAACCAAGGGTTTGGACACTTAGAATGCATGCTAAAAAAAGGATTTTATGGGTTTTAGACTTCTACCTTCTACTGTTCCAAGAATTACCTCTTAGGTTCCTTCAAATGGCTTAATACAAGGTCTTATTAAGCCTTTCTTAACAAATCTTGCACAAATCAATCCTTCCACTACTGAAATCAATCAAAACACTCAAAATAAAAATTAATACATCCATCCCACTGGTCTTATGGCCTTTAAAGATAGTGGGATGGTCAATGCCTCATCATTGGGAGCAAACCCTTATCTAGGTTTTTATGGGACTGTTTTTAAAGAAAGCCTTATAACTTTCTGCCACAAGAGTTTCAAAGCACCAAAATAGATTCAAATAAAAGATAGATCTATTATATAACTTATAAAATCATGAAAAAGTGGAAACAACCTTGTACCTTTGTACAGTACGAACTGTAGCAGCAAAAAAAACTCAGAAAATGCAGATTTTCAGCAACCCATTTTTGGGAAAACACTCATAACTTCATCTAGATAGTGTGTGGAGACCTATAACTATACTCAAATGAAAGGTAAGATATAGGTCTTTCCAAAGAGTCCAACCTCACCTTCTAATTCATTTATATACGAAAGTTATGAATGTTATAGCAGCAAAAATGCAGAAAATTCTGGAAATCACAGTGTTTGTTTGTATTTCTTGATCACTAACTCCAACTACTGCCTTGCCTCGACCCTTGGGAGGAATTTTAAGCATGTTATTACAGTTCCAACTGTCCCCAACTACTTTTCAAGAGTTGGTTTTTTTATAGTTTTTCCCTTTGCAAGGCTTACAACATGAAATATATGACTGTCCCTATATCCCTTAATAAAGGCTTACAAACATGACTACCTCCTACAACATGAGGATAGATATTTGGACATAGTCCTTATTCCTTATTACAATAATGAATGGTCTTCTAGGACCTTATTGAACTGACAAAGCAAAAATGAACAAGTCATGAAGTTGAATGCCTCATGGAGGCCACCTTGTGTTAGGTGCTCCTGCACCACATATGCTTTTCATCACAAACATGCCCTAGATTTGAACAAGCTCCTTCATAATCAAAGTATATTGAAAGATGAGATTTATCTAGGCTTTAGGACCAAAAGGAATATAGGAAGATATACATTGTTGAAAGACTTTTCAAAATTCATTCCCCTCTAAGGTTATAATAACCCACTTAGCACACAAAGATAATCCTCGATGTCAAATTTTAGTAATGCCAAGACAACCAAAATCATGAGGGAGATGATAGAACACTTAGGAAGAATCGTGAAAACCTTTTCCCTAATTAGATGACACCAATAAAAAATCTCTTAAAAGATTCTCAAGATTTTGAGATGAGCCTTTCAAGTGCATCTAACAAGTAGAATAATAAACATGTGTAGTTGCTAAAAAATTAGAACAAACTTGAAATCTTCCTATAAGATAAAGAGGTTTAGTAATTTAATAAATCAGTTTCTTCTCAACACAGGGAATGCCAACATTCCATAGGGAAGAGGGATAAGATTGAAAAGTAAAATGAATGCCAACAAATTTGAAAACTCTCCACGATCAATCCATTTCCAACCAAAATGATTGATTCAATTAGGTTGGGGTAGGAAGGATTGTTTATAACACTAGGTTTTCTACCATTGAATTCATGAACTAGAGGCTAAGCAAAATGTATCCAAGTATTGAAGAGCTTGTTTGGTTCGATTCTCTTATTATAAGAGAGTGATAAATGAATCATTTGCAAAATGACCATTAATAACATGTTGGAGGAATTGGAAAGATTAATAGCTTTAACCAAGTTCTAAGAAATAACATGACCCAAAAGATAGCCAAACCCTTTAACAACTAGCACATAGAATGTAGGGGTAAAAGGACATCCCTATTGTGTGGAACAAAATATCCTAAATGAGAAGTTGTGACCTTTGATAGTAATGCAAGTAGAAGCATCAACAAAGATAATTTTAACAAGGCAAAGGAAATGGGGAATAAAACCTAATACGAGTAGCATATAAATTAGAAATGATCATTCACTGTGGTCATATACTATTAAAAAATTAATTTTCATAAAAATGGCTTATTGTTGGTGTAGACACCAGAAACTGACTTGCCCTCACAAGCCACTTTCCCACATCCTCACGTCACTAATTTACCCCTTACCAATTAATTAAATAAAATTAATTTATCTTAAACCACTTATCCCTAACCATTCATCTTATTCATCCCTTGTAATGAATTAATTCAATTAATTTGTTACTATACCTTAGAACATCATCCTCCAATTGATTAAATAAATATCCTAATATTTATTTGATTAATTTCCCTCATCCCCTAATCTAGAATTTTTTTCCCCTTGGTGAATGCTTTTGACCAGAGCTATGAACTGATGAGGCCACAACACAGGGACCTCATCCCCAAGCATGAACACTTTGGGATTTAAACCTTGGTTGCCACCACTACAACTAAGCAACTTGACCACCCAACCATGCCCTTAATGATTCATCCCCTAATCTAGATTAATTAAATAAAACATACTTATTTAATTAATCCCCCTAGCCTATGACCTAAACCTAGCCTAATTGAATAAATAACAATTATTTAATTAGCTACCCTAACCTACCTAAACCCTAGACCCAAATTAATTAAGTAAACCATTGATTAATTAATTTTAACCTCTAATTAGCCTCCTCACTAATTTTCAACAACCATACTAATTAAGTTAAACACTTAATTAATATGGTCAAATCATCATTAACCCTTATCCCCACACACTTTGAATAAAAAGTAATTTTTATTTGAAGGGGTCACATGACCCTTCCACCTCACCTTTCCTTTTCCATGTAAGAGCTTTTTTTAATGCAAAGAGCTCACACATGTGTTTTCCAAAAAGACATGTGTCACATGTCCTCACACTCCCCAATAAACCTTAATTTTTTATTCACACCATCCCCCACAAAAATGAATTTTTAATTCATTGATAAGTCCTAATCATCCTCACACTCTCCTATGCAAATGAATTTTTTATTCATTTCTCATCCTTCCCAATGTGAATTTAAAATTCACAAATAATGGGAGCCATCCATTATTGTTGATCACATCTCCACCATTGATCTCAACTTTGAATCTCCATCATTGGATTCGAATCCCTCCAAAAATGCATATAAATACAACCCTCCTCTAAGCCATTTTCATCTCATCATTTTGGCATCACCACTATGCCAAAATCTCCCTAGCCATCTCTCAAGGCATCCTTACCAAGCCAAAATCTCCCTAGTCATCTCTCAAAGCATCCTTACCATGCCAAAATTCCTATAGCCTAATCTCTCTCTCATCTCATATCCATATCCAAATCTCTATCCAATCAATATCCAAAATATCATCTCAATCCTTAGTCAAATTGCTCATTTAATCCATATTGTGTTGGAAAGTAAAAGAAAATCCACATACACACTCCATCATCTTTGGGTAAAGCAAGGATTTACTTGGGTGTATCTCTCCTCCACCTTATCAAGGAGTGAAGAGGACTCTATTTTTTTTCTTTCATGTTTTTGTGTCGTTCAATTCTTTTCATCTTCATCTGACACACCTTGTGGGTCCCCTAGTCCTGAACTAACCTTTTTTGTGAGTATTTTTGGGGGATTTTAACATTGTAGGTCAGATTAGCGCACTCTATTCTTGTATTCATGCCTTCTATTCACAATTTGGCATAAATAGATTCTATTTAAGTGCCATCAGTCTCCAAATTAGCACCATCTATCCCCAGATTAGTGCCTCTACATCTTGTTGTAGCTTCATGTAGCTTTTGGTACTTCCTGTAGCACCTTTGGTACTCCCTGTAGCACCTTTGTACTTAATGTAGTGCCTTTGGTACTTCCTTTAGTGCCTTTAGTACTTCCTGTATCATATTTGGTACTTCTTGTAGCACCTCCATTTTTTTTGTTAGCGCCTTATGCTATTGTTGTAGCACATCCTGTCTGTCTATCAACACTTTTTGCCTTTGTTTTAGTACCTTTTTTCTGACAGATTTTGTAAGTCTATGCAGGGGTCTAACATATTCTTGTAGGTACTAAATTTTTTTTTCCAAGATTGATTTATCAAACTACTAACTTCTTTGGTGCAGATTCACTTGTCAAAGTGTGTTTTTATCACTAGTTATAGTTGCACTAAAGTTAGAGTAGTGGGAAATTTATCTTGTTTGCTTTGTCTTGTTTTCTTGTAGACATATGCTCTCCCCTCACACCTTAGGGTGATCTTGGGGATCAAAAGTCTACTTGCAAGCTTTCTTTACTTTTAAGTGTATCCCAAAGGGGTTGCCTTTTTTGCTTATGCTCTCCCCTCTCACCTAGTGTGATCTTGGGTGATTAAAAGCAAGGGGCAATTTCTTCTTAGGAGGCTTGCTTGGGGATTTCATCACCCTAAGGGATGACCTCAACCACGTGTATCAGCGGGGTATATCAAATGGGGGAGAAGGAAACTTGTACCCCAATCTAGTTGCATTGTCATTGGGATAGCCTTGGGGCCCTGAGTGATTCTAGACACAAGGTGAAGTGGTGCTTTCTTAGCCATTTGGTGCCACATCCCTTCAATGGACTAGTGTCCACAGTTTGGGCCTCATGTACCTTGTGTATATCGAGGACTCCTTAGCAAGCTTGTTCAATCCTAGATTAAGACCTTTCAACCATTTTCTAGTGTGGTGCAAGGGACGTGAACCACCCATGAAGTTACCATCATACATCCTTGATGTCAAAATAGAAGTCTTCTTTGGGTAGGGCTTGAAAGCCTCCAAGGAATGGGGTATTGGGTGCAACACCCTTATCCCTTTTTATCTATGCTTGGTGAAGTGTTCTTAGTTAGGTAAGAACACAGATATGTATTCAATCATGTGGGCCCACACTAGGAATCACTCCCACTTGAACAATCTAGGAATGTTCATGTGAATGGTGTGTCTTCCATGTCGAAACTTGTATAAGAAAAAAACCCAATTTCACCCATTGATGTCAAGCCAGTGTGGCTTCTTCCTTGTTTAATTTCTTTACAAGAAGCTTTGAAGCTAAAAAATCAAAATTTATATCAAAACCATCCATTTTACAAGCCCATTTATCAAATCCCATCATTTGAGCTTAATCCCATATTTTCATCCTAAACACTTTCTAATCCAATATCCATTATCTTCCCAATCCATATCCTAATCCATTTATCCAATCTTAATCATCTTGTAATCCTCTTAATCCAATCCCCTTATCTTCCTAATCATTCATCTAATTATCCAATTTCATCCTAATCACTATTCTAGTCATCCAAATCATTCTCTTAATTTGTCATCATTAGATTCTAATCCCAATCAAATTGCTAAGTCAGGGAAAGGTCTTAATCCTTACCACCTATCCTATTCATTTCCCAATCATCTGACTTATCCAAATCATATCTCACCCATCATATCCTATTCATCCCAATCATCCTAGTCATCCATTCTATCTACTTATCATCCTTAATCCAATTCATCATAATCATCCTAATCCTATTCCCTTATCCACTTGATCATATTTCATCCAATCCTAATCTAATCCATTTATGTACCTCATCCAACATCAATCACCCATCATCCATTCCAATCACACATTCCAACCACCCCCAATCCTTAATCAACAAACCATTCTTTGCAAATCAAACTTCGGTTAAGGACTTAGTCTCCTTTATACTCTGGATCAATCTTTCATCCATAGTTCCAATCACAATCATCCACATTATTATTGAAAATCCCTTACCCTTAAAGGATCCTTGCCTTAATCCATAATCATCCATTTCCAATCCATCCAATCAAAAAATCAAGACCCTAGTTGATCATCATCAACCCTTATCCAAACTTTCTTGAGATTAGTAGTCTATCTTAAGTAAGTCTTCCAATCAAAACTCATCAATGTCCAATCCAATCAACTCTATTGCTTAAGATCATTAGTTTAAGTACAGAGAATTATCCAATCCTTCAAATCAAATCATTCTAAGGTCTTGAGATTTGATTCCCAACCTACATCACACTCATCCATTATCCTCCATCATCTCATATCCTTCCAACAACATGGATCCTTATGTAGCAATGCAACAATTACAAATACTTAGAAATATCTATGAGAACATGGATCCTAATGCTAAGGAAAAATGTAAAAATGTCATTGGTGATATCCCCTTAGCACACCTCATCATTGGATATTTTCAAACTCCTACTTCATCCTCATCAACATCCTACATATCTTCCCCATCAACCTCATATCAACCTTCATCCACACCTTCATCCTATATTTCATCCCCATCAACATAATAGTAACCCTCATCTACACCTTCATCCTATGTTTCATCCCCATCAACATCATATCAACCTTCATCCTATATGTCATCCCCATCAACTTGATATCAATCTTCATCCCCTTATGTATCCACACCATCATATCTATCCAACCAATCAATACCTCCAAGCTATCTATCCCACAACCATTAGTATACCACCTTTTATCAAGCGAACATCAACCTGGAACACAAGCACCTTATGATTGAAATAGAAATCTTACATGCACAACAATGGCCCTATGTGAATCCCCCGTCTTCCAATCCATCAATCTCTCCAATCTCTCTATCACAATATCCCTCCAATCTTATTAACCTTGATCCATTATCCTACGTACATCACAATCCATCAACCCATATTACCCATCCACCATCGAATCCACCATCAAATCTTCCAAGTTATAATCCATCAACCAAAGAATCCTTGAGGGAATTTCTTGAAAGAACATTAGAAAAAAATAAAAAAAGAAAAGCTATGGAATCCCCTGAATCCCCTACCTCTCCAACACCATCATGCAATCCCATCACCCACCTACCCGATTCTAATCCTAGTCCTAGACAACATCCACCATCATTATCCATCCACTATATTATCCTACCAAAACTCTTGAACAATCTCCTACCATAAGTCAAGAACCTATCACATCCATCCAAGTCACTTCCACTTCTATCCAAACACACAAGCCATGTCAAGTGTCAAATCCAAAGCATTTTGAAACATCAACCTCCAATCCTAATCAAGATCTAAGCATCCCATCTAATCCCATCCCTAATCCCCTCCCATCTAGTGATCAACTTATCCACACCAACTCTATCACTCGTACCACAACATCCCCAATTGATCATGTACCACCATCTACCAATCTCATTACAAATCCATCCTCTTATCTACTTGGAAAAAACACCTTCATCCATGGTGGCTCCCTTGTAGGAGGCAAACAACTTCCTGTTGCAAGTATGGGCCTAACCAGTGTTGTCATTGATGTCAACATACTCTTGTTGCATTAATGATAAGGATTGGATGAGCTGTGTGCTGAGGATATTGAGAAAATTAGTCTCAATCAGGAACAATGAAGATTAGTGATGACAGTAAGGTAAAAGTCCAAGATAGGATGAGGTTCAGAGGATACAGTTTAAAGGGTTTGTAGATATGTGTCTTAAGGTGGTCCAGCAGAGATTTCAGAGGTCTGCATGGAGAAATAAAGAAGTTGTGGCTGTTCAAGTAAAACTGGTTCTGGCAGATGTTCAGTGGTGACAGAGTAATACAGATAGGTCCGGTGAGATCTAGAAATACATTATCCTATTCTGTGGATTTGAGGGAGTGTTGAGGAAGTCTTTTTGAAGTATCAACTTGATTGGTTCATGCTTTGAAGGTCTGCAAACATCTATTCCTTTGTGACAGTAATGATAGACTGTGTTCTTGAGGTTCCGGATGAAGGGGAGAAGGATTTCAGTAAGCAGGTGAAGTGTGGATGTTCTTGGTGAGTCAGGAAGCTTGTGGAGGTCTTTGGATCATGTCCAGTTCATGTTGGTGGTTTGCATTGAAGTTGGAGATCGTAATTGAGGAATAACTTCCGGATGATGGTGTTCTTCCCGACATTGGCTGATCGGATGAGTTACACATCCTGCAGATGTTCTTGTTGATGTTTGCCGACTTAGATGATCATTCCTAAGTTGATGTCTTGTATAAATAAGGGATTGCAAAGTCATTTCAAAAGTTTCCTTGTGGAGATGAGTGTGGGGTAGCAAGGAGGAGAGTGAAAGGTAGACCAGAAGTATTGGGCTTAAATGGAATTGATTCAAGCATGGTAAAGATTCTATTTTCCAGTTCAAGTAGGTGATACTTATTTCTTTGTAGATAGTGTGTCTCTTATAGGCAATGAGCCTCTTGTGAGTAGTGTGCTTAGGCAGTGAGCCTTAATTGGCATGTGCCATTTTGTTCTTTCTATTCTTCTAACAAAGAATACAATCTTGGGTTAATCACCCCATGGTTTTTCCCTTAACCGGGTTTTCCACGTCAAAATCTTGGTGTCTCATGTGTTAATGTGTTTCTGCTCTTGATTTGTTGCATTATGTTTCCATGATTGATTTACTATTATGCTGCTAAATAACAATGTGGAGTTAAGTGTTTTAATTGGAAGAAAGTTTTGTACAACTGATTCACCCCCCCTCTCAGTTGTCTGCCCTAAATCTAACACTTCCATCCACCACACATATTTTTACAACAAATAATGGACTCAAATCTTGTTTCTAAAGCACCAAACATCACAATCACATGTCACATACTCCAAAGTATGAACTATCAAGGCAAAGGTTTAGGGCTTCATGAACAAGGTATTTTGGAACCCATCTATACCACATTCCATCCATCCTTGCATGGCCTTGGCTATATGTTGTGTATTTTTGTAGACCATTTTAGTTTTCCTTCACTTGTCAAAATTGTTAGTTAGATCAAAAGTGTTAGAGAGATATAACAAGTTCATTTTTCAAGAGTCAATATAAAGTGGTGAAGAATGAAGAGACCAATACACCAAATGCCACCTTCAATAATCAAGAAACTTGTAGCACATCTAAATTGAGGCACAAGTTAACAAGAAGAAGCATATTGGTATCAACAATGGCATTCTTCTCTAGGAAAGATTCACAGCTATCTACAAAGGGTGGAATGGCCTTTATAATGGTGGCATTGTGAGGCATTTCAATCAGCCATAAGTTTCATACATTGGGGTCATCAAATGAAAAACATCAATTGAATATAATAAAAGATCGGCTCTAAAGGCGCTCAAATCAAATATAAGGCAATGCAATCTACTATGGCACTTAAGCCATTCAACACTTGGGCATAGCTTGAGTACAAGCACGCTGGCTTCTAAGATTCGGAAGGAAACCATTAAAGAAAGGATCAACCAAATCAACAAGGAGGATCGACCTTTGAAGATACATCAGTGTTTGAGGCACTTAGATAAATGATGAATGGTGTCGTTCATATATAAGACACAACCAAACATAAGAACATTGCCGATACATTCAAGAGGCAAGTAAAAGAGAAAGGCATCAATTAGTGAATGAGGCAGCCTCTATCCAATGCAAAGTTACATAAATATATAGAGGCACACATCAAATAATGAGGCCATGACCAGATCTAATATAGCTTCAAGTTTTATTGAATCATTTCACAGGAATTACCAGTGACGACATCAGCAATATCTACTGGTTCATCTCATTTGACACTATACATAGACTATAATGTAGGCCATCCATAGATGGCATTATCTAGCAAAAGAAGTCATCGTCAAATATGAAAAGGAGTGGTCTTTAAGCAATCATTAGGAGGATCGACTGCATAGAGATTGGAGGACGTTTCCAAGCGTCAATGATCAAGCAAGATCATTGTGTGGTGCAACCCATATAAAGAAAGCCTTAAAGCAAACATCCATTTTATCAGGAAGATCACAACATTATCAAATCAGAGGCATACAAACAAGGTGTGCTCATTAATATGATCAGCCTAAAGTATTTAGAGACAATCATCATGTGAGTAATGCTGGGTTGGCTTCTGTAGAATAAAAGGAAGGCTCGAATTGCTATATTTGACTTGCATCTTAAGAACATCAAGCCGCCATAAATTGGTCACCATCTAACAAGTGGAAGGTGTGAACACAACATATAAGGTGTGATCAATGCAAGATTTTATAAGGAGCGGCCATTCCAAAAGTAAGGCTGTTGATTCTAAGGTATTTAGAGGCACCACTTCCATCCTAATCATAGCCATAGATTTAGTTCTATGTTAAAGGAAGGTGCCATTATGAATGGCAAAGTTTCAGAGCTAATCATAAGGAACCGTTGCCCTACGAAAGATAAAGGTGTAGTCACATTCATGGTGCTGCCAACATGAAGTTGCAGATCACAAATATGATAATCGCTCCACCTTCTAAAGTTTAGTTTATGCAAAAATGGAATCACGATGCATTGGAGATCATTGGAGTATCAAGATAATAAGGAGTGTGCATTCAAAATCATCAGCATATAGTAATGAACAACCATTCAATGAAGGAGCAGTGCAACACAAACTTTAGGGTTTATGATGCAGCAAATTTGTAACCGTTGGATATAGTTAGAGATTAATGGTTTACACTAAGAGGAAAAGATTGCATTGGAGATAACCATGTGTCTAGAGAAGAATTAAAGAGAGCAGCTAAAGAAATTGTGGAGAGAAGCACGTGGGGGCAGCACTGTAGAGTAAGCAAAAGGAGAAACCGGAAGAGACCACATGGAGCAGCCTGAAGAGAGGAAAATGAATGTTTTGATTCATTTAATAAATGCATCAAAAAGTCATGAGGAGTTATTTTATTCTTTTATATAGGGTATATAGATACATGTGGGCCCTTCCTTTAATAAGTTAAATACTTATTAAATATAAAAGTTTCTCATATTCTAAAGCTACGGGAGAGGTAAGTTTTAAATAGAATATTTTATAAAGCCTCTCATTTTTTGAATAGTGGGTCCCTCTACTTATAAAATGAAGCTTTATGAAACAACATACTAAGTAACTCTTCCACAGGAAGGTAAAAGAGACTTTTATCTCATGCGGGAAATAAAATGATGTAGCCCTAATTTTCTCCCGAGCCACTTTCATTTTTTATGGTCAAGCAATGGAGCCAGAGGCATTTTCAGCCATGAAGAGAAACAACTACAGAAGACCCAGTTTAGTTATAGATACAATTATTGTGCTTGATTTTATGCTAGATTTCATGGAGATAGTTACAGATTTCTGAGAGGTCATTGAGATATTTTGTTGAGGTTTTTCAAGCTATAAATGCAAATTTGAGACAGAGTTAAGGAGTTCTACACAAATCAGGAGTTCTAGAGTCCCAGTAGTTCTACAGATCAGATTTTAAAGTAGCAGACGAAGATTTTTCTTCTTGCCTTAGTAATTCTTTCTTTTATGAGAATGTAACAGTTATTTTTGTGTAGCAAATCTTTAGCCTCTGTAACCTGTTATTGTTTAAATAATGAGGATATTGTTCTATGCATATTTGGGTATTTCTCTGTCTTGTTTCTTTAAGTTTTCTATTTCTTTGCCTTTATCATATCCATTTATCAAATTGGTAATTGACCATGCATTTATTCTCTTTAATTTCTAGTTAAATCACATGAAGTTTGACATTGTGCAATCGAGTTAAGTTTTAAATCTGGTGTGTTGCCTTAGATCTAGGCATTTATTTCTACAAAATCTCATTTTCCTTCAAAACCTTTTCTCAAACCCCACTGAAAGAATAGAAAAGGTAGCTTCCTTAAAACCTGGAGGTTAATCTAAGAAGCATTCTCACATTTTAGAGTTTCCCATGTTGCTTCTAGATTAAGTCCACAGATTTATGCATCAATAGTTTTTGGCACGCCCAGTGGGACTAGATTCAAAGACTTAGGTCTTTGTTTTTAGTGAATCTTTGCCCTGCATTTTATGGTTTTGATAGAAATATCACAGAAATATCTACTCATAGGAGCATGAATAATCCATCTTGCGACTCTATTGGTGAATCTGTCTCAGATCTTTGCACCTTCAAATCATGGCAGCCCGTGGTATCTATGTGCATCTAAATATTCAAAGAGATCTACCATTTGTGACTTGGGATTCAAGTCCTCTTGTTCTTCAGCAGTAGGGTCAAGTTCCTAACACAGCATGGAAGGCACTTCCTCACTCTCTTGGAGATGGCTCAGTTTGTCCTATTGATCACATTCAAGATGCAGCCATTCAATGTTCCATTCGTAATGTCACAACTGAGAATCACACTCTCCTGTTGTTTGCATCTTCCCTCAAAGGAAAGGCAAAAGAATGGTACAAAAGCTTGCATCCTGGTTCAATCACCAAATGGGATCAACTTGTTGGACTCATCTACAATCATTTTAGAGACAGGATGGATGTCAGTACCCTTACCTAGAATCTCATCACCATCAGGAGGCATCCTATGGAGCCCATTCATGATTTCAATTCAAGATTTGACAAAGTATGGAAAAATTTCTCTATTGACTTGAGGCCTCCTCTAGCCTTTGCATTCTTGTATTATTTAAAGGCTTTAGACCCTGAGATCTCTGTCATGATACAATACCTAGGAGGTGATACTCTTCCTTAGTCATATGATCTTACCATTAAGGCTAAAGGTAACCTCATATTGGTTGGTAAATTTTCTCCTCTGCCCTTAAAACAACTGATACCTCATGCAAATAACTTGTCTCAGCCTTTTTCTTGTAGTCAAATGTATACCTATTATGATCCACCCACCCTCCCTGTTGATTTGCCGAATCATGAGGAGATGAATGCTGTGAAAGAACTGATAAAAACCCTCTCCCATGAGATCAATGAGCTAAAAGTTCAAGCCATGTTTTATGATGATCCAAATGTCATGCCTCAAGATCTTTATGAACAGCCATACTAGTGTGGTCTTATTACAAAAACAATCCTTCCTCATACCAAAGCATTGCCCCACTATCTTGTAAATTATCTTTTACAAGCCTCCATAGCTGCAAATCAGCCCATAGAAGCCATAGATCAGATGCTTTGTGATGCAGAGTGGGTAGCGGATTGGTGGACACAGTCTATCACCGAAAATGTTGAACCTGTACCCCGAATGAACCCTTGCTGAACTCGTCAGCCTCGTTGAACCCACTAACTCGTTGAACCATTGAACTGTTGAACTGGTTCAATGGGTGGTTCAACGATCACTAACTATATATATATATCATCTTCATCGCTCCGTGGAAACCTTGAACCCAACACCCGGCAGAACCATTGAACCTTGAACCGGTTCAAAGGTTCATCAAACAGGTTACCTCACCAAACTTAAACATGTCGATGACTTAGATCTCACTTCCTTTGAGCCGATGGACCTTAAACTTTTAGAACTTGGTTCAATCAAAGGATTTCGGCCTGACTTTACTTATCAGCAGAACCTGATATTCTTTGATTGACAATATCCTTCACGCTGACACGAATCTCAGCCTTTTTCAAACTATCAAACCATTGAACCATTAACAATGGCTCAATCATAGGAAACTCAACACTTCAAATTCTGCCGAACAAATAGACTTCTACGAATTCTTAGCCTAGCACATGAAGATGCTAGGATTCATATCAACTTAGCATGCTGCGAAACTCGGTCCCACAAAAACAAAATGCACAGAAACAAAATAGAAAACCTAAGCTAATATATACAGCCATTCCACCGATTACAAAGAAATCAACTGGTGGAATGGATCAAAGAACCCATCGCGGCTGCAAACCAAAAAAATTGACTACACAAGGAAATCGAACACCAGGAAACAACAAAAACATGATCTCTCTTTTATTACTTCCAGGAATTAAATACAGAGATCTAATTACACAGTTTTAGAGCTTCTCTATTTCCTATAGAATTTCAAGCTGTCTTAATCAATATCTTAATCTATATCTTCCATCGATATGAGTTGAGCTATTTAACTACTTACCAACAGTAGTACTGACTGAGTTCCCAGCGGCTGGGAGACAATTCTAGGCAGCTGGGAGACACAACTAACTAACAAACTCATAACTAACTAATAGCCTATCTTTACAGATCGATAGGTGTCCGAACAACAGACACAACTAAAAAATAGCAAGTTTTGGTCAAACAGACCTTATGACATTAAATGCATTGGAATGCATAAAACCTATTAAGACTTTAGGCTTCTCCCTTAACTAATTAACTTGATGAAGGGGTGCCCCTGCACCATATTCCCCAAGAGAAGAAATCTCAAGTCCACTTGAGATGAGAGTGTGTAATGCTGCTCCATGGTTTTTGATCTATTCCTCAGTCATCTAAACTGCCTCTGAATCAGGTTTTCCTTGCCAAGATACCAAGTATTCCATATACTCTTTGTTCCTTGTCTTTTTGATTACTCTTGAGTCCAAAATCTTTTGGAACTGGGGTGGCTCATGTTTAGGAATGTCATTAGCTGTGGTAACCTGGATGGGTTCGTGTTCTACATCTGGATTAGCTCTGTACGGAGTTAGATCACATACATTGAAAATAGGTGATAATCCTAGATCAGAAGGAAGTTGGATTTCATAAGCATTCTGCCCACATTTCTTCAAAATCTGACATGGACCAATCTTCCTCTACATTAGTTTGGTATGTTTTCCTTTGGGAAGTTGTTCCTTCTTCAAATTAACCCACACCAAATTTCCAACATCAAATTGTACATCTCTCTTTTTCTTGTCAGCATATTCTTTATACTTTAAAGTAGTTTGCTAGAGTTGGTTCTTGACTTGATCATGCACCTCTTTGATTGCTGCTACAAAAGCTTCTTCATTGGCAATAATGGATTCTCCTACAGGTATATCTCTTAACTCTAGAATACCTCTGGGATGGATACCATAAACTATCTGAAAAGGTGATTTTCCTGTACTTCTATTAATGGTATCATTATAAGAAAATTTTGGCTGTGAGAGGATGTTATCCCACTTTTCTCCATGTTGTTTTGTCAAACATCTAAGCAGATTTCCCAATGACTAATTGACTACTTCAGTCTATCCATCTGTTTGAGGGTGATAAGCTAATGAGAAAGACAAATTGGTTCCAAGCTTCTTCCAAAGAGTCCTCCAAAAATGGCCAATAAATTTCACATCTCTATCTAAGACTATGCTCAATGGCAATCCATGTATCCTTACTATTTCCTTAAAAAAATAGATCAACAACATATGAAGCATCACAAGTGATTTTACATGGCAAGAAATGTGCCATTTTACTAAATCTATCTACTACAACAAAAACACTATCATACCCCTTCCTTGTCCTAGGCAAACCCAATACAAAGTCCCTGCTTATGCTCTCCCATGGCCTAGAAGGAATGGGTAGTGGTTGATACAAACCTGCATTAGTTGATCTCCCTTTTACTTTCTGATATATCACACATGCCTCCACAAATCTCCCCACATCTAACTGCAATTTGGGCCAATAGTAATGCCTTTTCACAAGATCAAGAGTCTTATCTAGACCAAAATGTCCTGCCATGGCCCCACAATGCTTCTCCCTAATGATATTTAGCCTCATAGAACACCTTGGAATACACAACTATACACCTTTGAACAACAATCCATCCTAGATCAGAAATTCAAAAAATTCAGGATGATATTTATCTTCGAAAGAAGTACATACTTGATAGATTTCTCCAAAGTCTTCATCAACATCATATAGAGTCTTCATGGAATCAATGCCAACACTTTCCAATTGAATCTGATTTATAGTTAGAGCTCTCCTACTCAAAGCATCTGCTACCTTATTCTTGACTCCTTTCTTGTGCTTGAGTGTGAAAGTAAAAGCTTGCAAAGTTTCTACCCATTTCATATGCCTATGATTCAGCTTCTCTTGACTGTTTATGAAACTAAGAGCCTGATTATCTGTGAATACTATGAATTCCCTTGGCATCAAGTAGTGCCTCCACTTCTTGAGTGACTGGACTAGATTATACATCTCCAAATCATATGATGAATACCTCTTCTTGGCATCATATAACTTCTCATTGAAAAATGCAATAGGCCTACGTTCTTGACTAAGTACTGCTCCAATTGCCATGTGACTGGCATCACACTCTACCTGAAAATTTTTGTTGAAATCTGGAAGTGTAAGGACTGGCTGCTGTGCCTCCTTCTTCTTCAATGTTTCAAATGAATCATCTGCTTCATTGGTCCAAGTGAATCTACACTTCTGTCCTCCTTTTATGGTGTCAAGCATGGGTGCATAGACGTGACTAAACCCTCTTATAAACTTCCTATAGAAAGTTTCTAACCCATGGAAACTTCTGACATCATTCATAGTTCTCAGAGTTGGCCAAGACAATATGGCACTTACCTTCTCCTTATCCATTTTCAGTTTACCCTGTGAAATGACAAAACCCAAATAGGTGATCTCTTCCTGCATAAACAAACACTTTTCTAAGTTGATCATTAGCTACTCATCATGTAACCTTTTGAGGACCAAGTCTATATGTTTGAGATGCTCTTCCCTTGTATTACTGAAAATCAAAATGTCATCTAGATATACTATGACAAATTTGCCTATAAATTCTCTCAAGACCTCATTCATCAGTCTCATAAAAGTACTAGGAGCATTGGACAATCCAAAAGGCATAACCTTCCACTCATACAATCCCTTATTTGTTTTAAATGCTGTTTTCCACTCATCTCCTGGCCTAATCCTAATCTGATGATAACCACACTTCAAATCTATTTTTGTTAAATACTTAGCACCTCCCAAACAATCAAGTAAATCTTCTATCCTAGGTATTGGAAATCTATACCTGATTGTCATCTTGTTAATAGCCCTAGAATCAATACAAAGTCTTCAAGTGCCTTCTTTCTTTGGTGCTAGTACAGCTGGTACTGCACATGGACTTAATCTTTTACCAATCAGACCTGTATCCAACAATTCTTCAATCTGTCTTGCTACTTCTACATTCTGCTCTGGAGTAAGCTTGTATGATGCCTTGTTTGGAAGTGTAGATCTTGGTATCAGATCTATGCAATGGTTGATATCCCTTATAGGTGGTAGGGACCTTGGCATTCCATCAGAGATGATGCCTTTGTTTTTATCCAACAACTCTTAGACAGCAGGATCTATGAACCTCTATCACTTTTCTCCCTTGATTTCTTGCTGCTGTTCTTTATTTACTTTTAGGCATGGAATTAGGGCATATGCAACTGTACCCTCTTCTACTATTTCTTTCATTAACTATTTACCTTCTACCAGCATTACCTTGGTTTCTTTCCCCTTTGACTCTACCTCCTTCTCCATCAATGTAGTAACTCTATCACCTTACCATCCTTGGTGATTGAATATGTATTTCTAACTCCATCATGTTGTGCTCCTAAGTCATATTGCCATGGTCTTCCAAATAGGAGATGGCAAGCGTCCATCTGAGCTATATCAAACAATAATTTGTCCTTATATGTTCCAATTTGAAACTCTACCCAAGCCTGCTCTTCTACAACTGTTTGCTGACCTTGAGTGAGCCATGAGATCTTGTACGGGCAAGGATGTGGCAGCCTCCTAATCTTAAGCTTTTCTACCATTTCAACAGACAAAATTTTCAGTCGATCTAGAGTCAATCAGAACTCTACATACCTTTCCTCCTACCTTGCAAGTAGTTTTGAAAAGAGACTTTCTTTGTGGGGGTTCTCTGTCAGGTACCTTCATGGTGGTCATTTCCCTTCTAATCATCAAAGATTCTCCCATCTCAGGATATCCATAACTAATGGGAGCTCTTACACTTTGACCAGTGTTTGAGCTTGTCAAACTTTGATAGTTAGATTCTTGTATCAGATTTGTTCTTCTTTCTCCCATTGAACTTGATGCTTTTTCTGGACATCTGCTGGCTATATGACCTTCCTGATTACAATTGTAACATCTGATAGATCCTCTACCTTAGGATCATCCTCTGAATGGCGGTCTTCTGCCCCTAAAGTTTCCTTGCTGATTGTAATTTCCTTTTTGAATTTGACTGATGTCTCCTTTGCTACTTTCCTAATTAGATTCACTTTGATATCCAAATCCATTGCCTCTGCCTCTGAAAGAACTTCTTCCACCTCTTTGTTGTCTTCCTCTTCCTCTATTGTTCTACTCTTGTCTTCTCTTTAACTTCTCTTCCACCTTCAGTGCCAATTGATAACACTTCTGAACTGTATCTAGACTATGCAGATTTAAATCTTCTTGGATGGCAAATCTCAACCCATTGAGATACCTAGCTACCTTCTCTTCCTCATTCTCCCTTACCTTTGTCTTGAGACATAGTTTCATGAACTCTTCAGTGTATGCACTGACATCTAATTCCTTCTACTTCAGATTTTATCTCCTCTTATGTAATTGGATGTTGTAATCCAATGGAACATAGGCTTCCTTCACTAAAGCCATCATCTTCTTCCACGTAGCAACTCTATTCTTTCCTTCTTTTACCCTATCATCTTGGATGAAATTCCACCAAGTCAATGTAGCCTCTTTCATTTTCGACTGAGCCATCTTTACCTTTTGATGCTCTGGTATTTCTTCAGTTTCGAAGAAATTGTTCAAGGAGTCTATCCACTCCATCTCTGAATCAGGATCCATCTTTCCTGTAAACACTGGTAAATCCAATTTCACATCCATGGTCCTCCTCTCCATGGATTTGAGGGCATTCAATAAGGGTCTCTGGTCTGCAGGAACCTCTATCTCTTCATGCCTAGGGATTTCCTCTTCATCCCTATCATCTTCTTTTCTAGAACCTACTCTGTCCCTCAATTTCTCCAACTCATCTTTCAAAGCCTGATTCTGAGCTTTCACTGCTTTGCTCTATGCAATCTGCTTCTTTACCAGGACAGCCAACTCAGTGTTGGTCATCTTTGCTGGGAGCTTTGATGATCCCTCTCCGTCTAACATTCTATCTTCTTATCTTCCCAGAAGATACTCCTTCACTCTGATACCACTTGATGCAGACTGGGCAGCGGACTGGTGGACACAACCTATCACCGAAAATGTTAAACTTGTACCCTAAATGAACCCTTGCTGAACTCGTCAGCCTTGTTGAACCCATTGACTCGTTGAACCATTGAACTGTTGAACCGGTTCAATGGGTGGTTCAACAATCACTAACTATATATATATCGTCTTCGTCACTCCACGGAAACCTTGAACCCAACACCCGGTAGAACCGTTGAACCTTGAACCATTGAACCAGTTCAAAGGTTCATCCAATTGGTTACCTCACCAAACTTAAACATGCCGATGACTTAGATCTCACTTCCTTTGAGCCGACAGACCTTAAACTTTTAGAACTTAGTTCAATCAAAGGATTTCAGCCTGACTTTACTTATCGACCGAACTTGATATTCTTTGATCAACAATATCCTTCACGCTGACACGACTCTTAGCCTTTTTTGAACTAACGAACCATTGAACCATTAACAATGGTTCAATCACAGGAAACTCAACACTTCAAATTCTGCCGAACAAATAGACTTCTGTGAATTCTCAGCCTAGCACATGAAGATGCTAGGATTCATATCAACTTAGCATGCTGCAAAACTCGGTCCTGCGAAAACAAAATGCATAGAAACAAAATAGAAAACCTAAGCTAATATATACAGCCATTCCACTGATTACAAAGAAATCAACTGGTGGAATGGATCAAAGAACCCATCGCGGCAGCAAACCAGAAAAATTGACTACACAAGGAAATCGAACACCAGGAAACAACACAAACATGATCTCTCTTTTATTGCTTCCAAGAATTGAATATAGAGATCTGATTACACAGTTTTAGAGCTTCTCTGTTTCCTATAGAATTTCAAGTTATCTTAATCAATATCTTAATCTATATCTTCCATCGATCTGAGCTGAGCTATTTAACTACTTACCAACAGTAGTACTGACTGAGTTCCCAGCGGCTGGGAGACAATTCTAGGTGGCTAGGAGACACAACTAACTAACAAACTCATAACTAACTAACAGCCTATCTTTACAGATCGTCAGGTGTCCGAACAACAAACACAACTAAAAAATAGCAAGTTTTGGTCAAACAGACCTTATTACATTAAATACATTGGAATGCATAAACCTATTAAGACTTTAGGCTTCTCCCTTAACTAATTAACTTGATGAAGGGGTGCACCTGCACCACTTTGTCACTTTGACATCCAAGAAGAATCAAGTCTCAAAAACTAAGATGCAAGTTAAGAAGTGGCTCCTGTCTATTCAGCATGTCCTTCTGGGTATCAACATCAGACACATGTGGCAAGGTGTGACTCAAAGATTTTATCAAATCATGAAGAAGATTTAGATTGTGATGATGAAGTGACACTTCTTGAAGCTAAAAAGTACTTTGAGAGGGGATTTGAAACTGAAAAGTACTGGGTCTGGACTAATGCTATATCTGTATCTTATTTTGAGGAGGAGGTTGTAAATGACATTATACCAGAGTCTATAAAGGGTGATTACCTTTATTTTCGTCATGAAGATAACACAGAGGTACATGGGCAACAATTGGAGCAGCATGATGAGGATTTGTTCTCAGTTTTACAACAAGGCTATTGGTTACTGGATATGAAAGATCCTACAATTGAGAGAGTGGATGGTTGCTTTGCAAAGCCTGTTGAAGCTGATCATAGAGAAGGTTCTAAAACAGAAGATGATGCAGGAGTTGACCTATTTTCTATTTTTTCATACAGTTTGTTTGGTTTATTTTTAGTTTAATGAGGATTCAGTGGAGAAGCATAATCAGATATGGAAGTTATTTTGCCACTCCCGTGAATGGGCATGTCCTTGTGTGTTTTAGTTGTTAGTAATTCATTTAAGTTTTTAATAAGTTGCAGCAGTAGCCTTAGTTTCAAATTCAGTTAGTTTGCTTTCAATAAAGTCTCTATTGCTATGAAGATAAGGTTAGCTCTATGTTAGTTTTAGAGCTTTAGTGATCAGTTGGTTTTGGTGTTGGAGTGTGTTTGGGTCAGCAGTGTTTTAGCTTTTTCCATTTTTAAGGCAGTTGGTATCAGTTTTGGTTGCACCATTCTTAGTTGATTTCTATTCTCAGTTTCATGGTAGATTTGTGTCAGATAATAGACTTTATTGCCCAATGAGTAAGGCTACTCTGTGAAACTAGGGATTCTAAATTCGAATAGGTAGGCCTATTTTCCCAGTCCGTCGCCATGAACTGTTGTGCATTTTTGTACACCATTTTAGTTTTCCTTCACTTGTCAAAATTGTCAGTAAGATCAAAAGTGTTAGAGAGAAATAATGATTTCATTTTTCAAGAGTCAATATAAAGTAGTGAAGAATGAAGAGACCAATACACCAAATGCCACCTTCAATAATCAAGAAACTTGCAACACATCTAAATTGAGGCACAAGTTAACAAGAAGAAGCATATTGGTATCAACAATGGTGTTCTTCTTTGGACGAGATTCATAGCTATCTGCAAAGGGTGGAATGACCTTTATAATGATGGCATTACGAGGCGTTTCAATCAGCCATAAGTTTCATACATTGGGGCTATTAAATGAAAAGCATTAGCTAAATATAATAAAGGATCAGCTTTAAAGGCGCTCAAATCAAATATAAGGTAGTGTAGTCCACTATGGCACTTAAGCCATTCAACACTCGGGCATATCTTGAATACAAGCACGATGGCTTCTAAGATCTGAGGTAGCCATTAAAGAAAGGCTCAACCAAATCAACAAGGAGGATCAGCCTTTGAAGATACATCAGTGTTTGAGGCACTTAGATAAATGATGAATGGTGTCGTTCATATATAAGACACATCCAAACATAAGAACATTGCTGATACATTCAAGAGGCAAGTAAAAGAGAAAGGCATCGATCAGTGAATGAGGTAGCCTCTATCCAATGCAAAGGCATAGAAATATACAGAGGCACACATCAAATAATGAGGCCACGACCAGATCTAATATAGCTTCAAGTTTTATTGAATCATTTCACAGGCATTACCAGTGATGACATCGGCAATATCTACTGGCTCATCTCATTTGACACTATACACAACCTATAATGTAGACCATCCATAGATGGCATTATCTAGCAAAAGAAGTCACCGTTAAATATGAAAAGGAGTGACCCTTAAGCAATCATTAGGAGGATCAACTGCATAGAGATTGGAGGATGTTTTCAAGAGTCAATGATCAGGCAAGATCGTTGTGTGGTGCAACCTGTATAAAGAAAGCCTTAAAGCAAACATCCATTTTATGAGGAAGATCACAACGCTATCAAATCAGAGGCATACAACGAAGGTACGGTCATTAATATGATTGGCCTAAAGTATTTAGAGACACTCATCATGTGAGTAATTCTAGGCTGGCCTCTGCAGAATAAAAGGAAGGCTCGAACTGCTATATTTGACATGCATCTTAAGAATGTCAAGCCACCATAAATTGGTCACCATCCAGTAAGTGGAAGGTGCGAACACAACATATAAGGTGCGATCGGCGCGAGCTTTTATAAGGAGCGGCCATTCCAAAAGCAAGGCCGTTGATTCTAAGGTATTTAGAGGCACCACTTCCAGCCTAATCATAGCCATAGTTTTAGTTCTATGTTAAAGGAAGGTGCCATTATGTATGGTGAAGTTTTAGAGCTAATCATAAGGAACCATTTCCCTATGAAAGATAAAGGTGTAGTCACATTCATGGTGCTGCTAGCATGAAGTCGCAGATCACAAATATGATGATCACTCCACCTTCTAAAGTTTAGTTTATGCGAAAATGGAATCATGATGTATTTGAGATCATTGGAGTATCAAGATAATAAGGAGTGTGCAATCAAAATCATCAGTATATAGTAATGAGCGGCCATTTAATGAAGGAGTAGTGCAACACAGACTTTAGGGTTTATGATGTAGCAAATTTGTAACCATTGGATATAGTTAGAGATTAATGATTTACACTGAGAGGCAAAGCTTACACCAAAGATAACCACATGTCCAGAGAAGAATTAAAGAGAGTAGCTAGAGAAATTGTGGAGAGAAGCACCTGGGGGCAGCGCTGCAGAGCAAGCAAAAGGAGAAACTGAAAGAGACCACGTGGAGTAGCCCGAAGAGAGGAAAATGAATGTTTTGTTTCATTTAATAAATGCATCAAAAAGTCATGAGGAGTTATTTTATTCTTTCATATATGGTATAAAGATACATGTTGGCCCTTCATTTAATAAGTTAAATACTTATTAAATATAAAAGTTTCTCATATTCTAAAGCTACAGGAGAGGTAAGTTTTAAATAGAATATTTTATAAAGCCTCTCATTTTTTGAATGGTGGGTCCCTCTACTTATAAAATGAAGCTTTATGAAACAAGATACTAAGTAACTCTCCCATGGAAAGGTAAAATAGACTTTTATCTCATGGGAAATAAAATGATGTAGTCCTAATTTTCTCCTGAGCCACTTTCATTTTTTACAGTCAAGCAATGGAGCTGAAGGCATTTTCAGCCATGAAGAGAAATAGCTACAGAAGACCCAATTTAGTTACAAATACAGTTATTGTGCCTAATTTTATGTCAGATTTTATGGAGATAGTTGCATATTTCTGGAAGGCCGTTGAGATATTTTGTTGGGGTTTTTTAGGCTATAAATGCAGATTTGAGACAGAGTTTAGGAGTTCTACACAAATCAGGAGTTCTAGACTCCCAGTAGTTCTACCAATAGACATGGATTTTTATTCTTTCCTTAGCAATTCTTTCTTTTATGAGAATGTAATAGTTATTCTTGTGTAGTAAATCTTTAGCCTCTGTAACCTGTTATTGTTTAAATAATGAGAATATTATTCTGTGCATATTTGGGTATTTCTCTGTCTTGTTTCTTTAAGTTTTTTGTTTCTTTGCCTTTATTAGATCTATTTATCAAATTGGTAATTGACCATGCATTTATGCTCTTTAATTTCTGGTTAAATCACATGAAGTTTGACACTGTGCAATCGAGTTAAGTTTTAAATCCAGCGTATTGCCTTAGATCTAGGCATTTATTTATGCAAAATCTCATTTTCTGGTGTAGGAGCACCAAGATATCTAGGTTAATTTTCAAGTTTGTTTTGTTTAAATAAGGTCCTTGAGACCATTCAATGTTGTAAGAAGGCTTGAATGCCATGCTTGTAAGGGACTATGTCCAAATGTCTAAAAACTTTTGTCATGTTGTAAGTCCTAACTGGACAGTCTTATGTCTTTTCATGTTTGTAAGCCTATAAAGGCATATCAAGGAGTCTGAAGGCATAACAAGGAGCCTAAGGCATTAGAAAGAACACCTAATGACTGTTATACATTTGTTAGAGGTTGTGTCTAGTCCAAACAAAATGTTAGAAAACATTGTTAAACACAAAACTGTCGTTATAGTCCTAAAGAGGACAGTTACCACTTGCTGCAGTTTGAAATCAAGAAAGAAGTTTGATGGTTGGGGCAGTTTCATCGACCCCAACCACTCCCATACTTCTTGAATCAAATGTAGGGGGTTTATTTAAAGACTAGAAGATGTATTGTGAAAGAGACATTTGGTGGTTTGTAAGAAATAACAAAAAAATCTCTGTTTTCTTGCTCTTTTTTGTATTTTCTGAGTTTTTCTATGCATAAAGCCTGTACTTCTATGTGGTACAGTTTTGTCATGGAACCTTGAACATTTGGGAGTGTAGTGTGATGAGTTAACTAACAACTAGGACAAGTTTTGATCCATGATATTGAGGAGGAGGTAGTGTATGACCGTTGGACAGTAAACTGTTTCTTTAACCCTACTGTTCCCTTCAGAAGTTCATTATTTTCTGCATGCCCCGTACTTGTACAGTCATCTGGTGTCTAAAGGTTATGATGGGAAGATAGTATGGTGAGTCATCTTCCATATGTAAGTAATTTGAAGTCTTGACACTCATTTGCGGTGAGTCATCTTCCATATGCAAGTAATTTGAAGTCTTGACACTCATCTGTATTGTTATATTCCCCTTTCTTCTGTGAGTGGTCTGGAAACCCTGAACTAGGGTTCTGGCTGTAATTTTATGATGTTTCCCTCATTCCACTAAATCAATAGCCTTTGTGATCAGTGGAATGAGTCCTTCAAGGTCTGTTTCAATGTCTTATAGGATTCTTTTGAGCAGGGGACTGTCATTGTTGAGGATTCACTAATTGCACTCAACAAAACCATGTGCCAAGTGACTGTCAAAGTTACCACAGTTGGTTCTTTTGGAACAGTCAGTCAAAACCATAAAAGGAAGGTGTATTCCATGGTTCTAGGGCATCATTGACATGTTCAAATGGTTAGGAGGGTTCCAAACCAACATCTGAGGGCACTTGCTTCACAGAATAGGCCTATTTAGGGCTAGAAGACACTTGGAGGGTTATTGGTTGAGGCACATTTTCTAAAGTAACCTATACCCATCTTGGAGTATGCTATAGGGAGGCATAATGGGTATATAATTCATGTCTTAGGTTGGCATTTGAAGGTCTGTGCAAAAAGATAAGAGGACTGTTCACTTTTTCTAGGGCTATAAGCCATTTAGAGGATTTGTGAAGCAAGTGCATGTTCTAGGAGTGATCTACCTTAACCAATGGGTGGGATGAGTTAGTTGGTACCCCAATACAACCTTTCCATGATCAAACAGAGATTCCCTTTTTCTGTTCCCACTTTTCCATGAAGGACTTGGTTTTTGGACCTATAGGTTGTGGTTGAACCTTGTTAAGTCCATCGTTTTCCTTGTATCCCAAGTGTGTCTGCATCATTTTCCTTCTAAACCTTTTCTCAAACCCCACTAAAAGAATAGAAGAGCTAGCTTCCTTAAAACCTAGAGGTCACTCTGAGAAGCATTCCCACATTTTAGAGTTTCCCATGTTGCTGTTGGATTAAGCCCACAGATTTATGCATCAACACTATATATCCCAAGAAAAATAATCCACCCATGTTGGTAGTCCTCACACACCTCATAAAGCATATCCTTCTAAGTCCAAACTCGGTGCATCTCATTGCACCTCCAAATCATATGTCGCCATCCCTCCTCCATCATCATATCATTCACAAAAGCATGTGACCATACATCTCCCCCCTATCAACTTTACCTCCACTCCTCCCAACTCCTAATATTCCTATCCTCAAATCCCTTTATCCTCGCATCCTTCCAACTCCCATCCATAAATCCTCATCCCATAAATCCTGATCTCCTAACATCCCTAATCATGACCAACAAAAGTACATATTTACCAAACTTGAAGCTATCACAAATCCCATGGGATTCAAAAGTAAAAATATGGATGCCTCCACTCATAAATCACAAAATCTACAAAAGCCTCAAGAATATCATGCCATAGGGCATTGATACAAAACATCTAATAACAATCCATTTATAAGGCTACCAAAACCCACACCATCAAAATAAAAAGCAAAAACAAAATGGTGTGGGTCCCTAAACAAAAAGTACTCAATCCAAGTGGAGCATCCATGTCCCATTCCATTTCAAAATCCCAAAGATCCCACTCCCCATCAAATCCCACAATCCTAAGTCTATTTGGGTCCCTAAGTCCCCAAATTAACAATCCCCATTACTCCCCACTTGACATCTAAAATATTAGCTTCAAAATACATCACGATGTGTGCAACCATTGGTCATGGTTTCCCTCCACCCCTTGGCTTTCCCACATACCCCCATTATCCCATCTTACATCCCCTATCCCACTTATCTTCCCCATCACATCCCTATGGTCAATGCTTTCGCATAATCCACATCATAATCCACATAAGCCACATTATAATCCACATAATCCACATCATAATCCATCATCCTCCATCCACATCATAATCCACATAATAATCCATCATCCTCCATCCATCCATAATCCACATATCCACAATCCATCTCATACAACTATCTATCAACATCCATGCATGAAAACTTTCCAACATGGGACAATATTCTCCTTGCTATGAAAACAAATGCTAGAGTCCCCATTCTATCAAAAAAGCAAAAAATCAAAAAAAGAAAAAAAATCAAAGAAATCAAGGAAAAAGAAAAATAGTAAAGAAAAATCATTCATTCAATGGTGAAAATCACTCCTTATGGTGCTTTGGACAAGTACCATGATGAAAACCCCTTGTGAGTGTCATGCGTAATCCTTTTGCCATTCATTTGTATCCCATACTTGGGAGAAATATCATGCCATTCATCCGCATCAGTAATATCCTTTTGCATATCCTATCTATTATGTATCCTTATCCTATCATATTCCTATATACCATCTTCATATCTATCCTATTGTCTCTCATCCATCCTATCTACTATATCTTCCTCCTTATCCTATTGCTATTAGATCTTGATAAAGACAGGGGAAAAATATCAAGAACATGCTTTAGACATTTCTTAGCATACGTCCCTTTCCACACATATCCTACATACATCCATGTACTACAAATTCCACTCATCCCTTCCAAGCATTCACCCATCCAACATTCTCATACTTGCACAATCACATAAAAGCTTAAGCATCATACCTAAAGTGGGGCATATGATTCTTATGCAACATAGTCTTTAGAGATCATCCTAAACCCCTCCATCCACCTATCATGTATCCCCTATCCTATCCCTTATCACCATGTATCCATCCATCTATCATGAATCTCCTATCCATTACCTTCCATTGCCAATCTGCCCACCCAATCCTATCACCTTATTCCAATCTTATTGTCACCCCCTCCTTCAGACTTGGTGTTCCCTCATCATTGGTATCTAAGACCTAGGAAATCCAAATACAATTCAAGGTAACCACCCCATAATAAAATCACAAAATCCAAAAATCCAAAAACTTAAAAAAATCCAAAAATCCAAAAAATAAAATAAAATTTGAAAAACCCAAAAAAACCCAAAACAAACACCCCACATCATCATCAAAACATCCCAAAATATCAGACATCAACATCCAAACATGCCAATCCCATCCCACCATCATCATCACAATTCAGAACTACATATCATTATCACCTGCATCTTAATGTGCCTTGATCCCATGGATACAAGGTATGTAGGCAGTCTGGAATATGAAGGAAGTATCTAGTACGTAGGTACATGTAAGATGCACCCATCCAAACCCACTTGGATGGTCCTTATTCCCTGAGCTTGTTGACTATACTTGCACAATACACTCGCTATGCATACTGTCAAAGCATCATCCTTCATGCAAAAACCATTAGCTATCAAATCAACATCATCCACAACTTATAGCCTACATCTTGAGCCCATCCTTTGAATTATCCTAATCATCCATTGATTCCGGCCTTAAAGGATATATCGTTCCTGCAATAGGAAGAATCCATCATCAAATCATCACCCTATAAAGAGATACAATGGTTATTTGTTTGGTTCATTGGTCTTTTGGTTCTTGATTTTTATCTTATCTCCTATTCAAAGATCATTTCAAAACTACATTGATCTCACTATATCATGGTATGTTGCGAAATATCTAGAATGGGGCATATTAATTACTTTTGTATGTTGTGCTTGTGGGTTGTTCTCATTACTCCAAATCAGTATTCATATCTTGTGAAATGTAGGGCCCATTCTAACATATTGATCTCCTTTTGCATCTAAGGTTTTGTTGTGTGGTTGCACAAAATGCCCCATTTTACCCCAGCAAAATAGGGACCCAATTATTTTTTGTCTTTTGCTTGGCTTGCTTGTTCCCTTTTCTTTTTGGGTGATATGGTAAAAACAATCAATATCAGATACAAGTTAGGATGCCATCTTGTGCATAGCAAGACCCCATGATATAGGTCTAATTTTTAAAGTTAGAATTTGTTGTCATGGACCCTGCCAAGTGAAATAGTGCACAATTCTAAGCAAGATTGCCTTTTGAATCACCCCAAAATTCCCTAAGATTAGGAAGTTATGACTGGTCAAAGTTCAAATAGTCTTAAGAATATCATCACATTCCCTAATGTCCAGACATTCATTAATGCCCTGATCACATAAATTACAAAAGGAAAATTCATTGTCTGCACATTTGCAAATGTGCGCACTCCAAGTTTAAACTCGAAATGCAGTAAACCATCAACACATATGCGTCACATTCACTTTCAATGTGTGGACATTTTCTAATATGCAGACTTGCTCCAATATAATAGTAGAATCTAAGTTCAGGATATTAACTCAATATCCTAATAACGTCATCTGATATCACCATACAGAAATGACAAAGAATGATGATGTCACCCGGACATTCCGAAGTCAACATATGTCAATAAACATTGAACATCCACATACTAACTTAATGTGCAGACATTTGTTAATATGACGATGACATCATAATACACCCCAACCAAGAGCATCCCTTAAGATGCTGGCGTCATGTTCACATTTGGATTAGGGGGATGTTTTGCAAAACTAAATATCCAGATATTTCTTAATATCCACATATCTGTCCCCAAGACTTGAAACACATAGAATTCCAGGAACCAATAGGGTGATGCCATGTGGCACATTGGCTTTTCCCATATGGACATTTTGTACTATCCTGATATTCGATTAAAGAAAAATGTCTTGGGATTGTCATGACCTAATTTTCACCATTGGTCAGCAATGACCCACATCATGATGACACCATGTACATATACATATTTTGGAAGGATATACACATCCTGATATTCTCAAACATGCAGAGCCCGCATTAAATGATGTGAAAATGGTAGGTAGATATTTGAAATTTCAAATCATATGGTGCCACCTATTACGATCTTAGGAACTCGATACTCATATCCATGGACATGAACAATTTAACATTGATTACTCCCTAAAATCACATTTGTTAACATTTAAAAGGTAAATCTTAGTCATTTTTACATTCACAATGCATTCAGAGAGAAATTACAGAGCCTCAGAGCTATTACGATTGCCATTACAGTGATCTACAACCTCAACAGAACGGTGTGCATAATAAACGACGAATAGTAAAGGTAGATATACAGTGATTTCCACACGTCCTGATATCAAATAAATAGTTTTAAGCGTGCAAATTAGGTATGTAACGATTAAAACCCTTGTTTTGTCGTTTCTAAATAGTAAAGGGTAAATGCTATTTACCAAGGGTAAATTTGTATGTGCATGTACATATTCATCTTTTGTAATGTGTTGAATCCCATGATACTTAGAAATCAAATGATTAAATCTATAGATTGCATGTTAGGTCTATATATATATTCGCATTGTAGGAAATCATGGAGGTCCGTAAGAATAGATCTGATGCAAAATTCTTGACCCCCATGTATGCACGGCCTAGTGGGTCTACTTTCAGATATGGTCAGATAGGTGATACCCATGTAGGGAGTACCAATCTGGATGCATGGATGACCAAGTTTGAGAAAGGTAGTGGAAATCCTCTGCTCATCAACATCTACAATTTAGGAATGTGGCATGCTAGAGGGTTCCCTTATGCTACAGAGGCTATTGAGCTGATAGCAGAATGTGCAAACAATTACAATGGCAACACCAGAAGAGTTGAAAAGCATGGTCGCATATATGAGGAATTTGTAGTTGTAGGCATAACAGTTGCATTTAACCTCCCTACAGGCCCTAGGTTCTATAAGATAGACCTGGAAGATCTAGAGAAAGAATACAAAGGCAATTATAAAGACTGTAGGAAGATTATGTTCTTGTGGAGAGCTCAGGATAGCTCATACAAGGAATCTGCTAAGTTACCTATAAACTTATACAAGTTCAACTTTTCTCCAGAGATGCAATACATGATGGTTATGCTAAGTCGGATGAGGGGGAGACTATATGTAAGAAATTGTAAGGATTGGATGTATGGACTTATGAGAATGGTGGAGACCACCAAATAACAACCACAATGGGCATCACTCATTAGTAACAACTTAGATGAAGGTATGAAGAAACTTGGCAGTAAGGCCAATCTGTTCCACATGTCCTCATATGTGGTATATGCTTGTGCGGCCAAAGGAATGTTTGATGGCTTGCAAACAATTGGCAGAGTTGGGCTTAATCCTAGAGATGTGAATATTTGGGATCATTACCCACAATTGAGGAGGAGATCATCCCTCCAACACTACAAAAGAGTCAATGGCTGTTTCATTATGCATCTAGTCCAGATGATGGAAGAGGATAGGGTAAAGAGGTTGAGCATGGAAGTTCAAGAGGTGGTAGGCATGAATGGAACTTGGTTTATTTAGTTCCCAGCTTTCACTTACATCAGAATGGAGGGTTTCAGTGGGCAACCCTTGATGTTACCTAGATACCCAACTGATAGGGTCGTCTTGATGGAAATGACCAAACAAATAGTGCCCTCATATGAGGCATTTGCAAAAAAGAACTAGAAACCAAATGTTATATTTCCCATTTACATTGGGTGGTACATGTTCTCAGATGTAGAGTCAGCTAAGGAGGTAGAGGGAGGACCACAAATGATGCATTTGCATCCATTTCCCTTAGCTAGACAATATGGCCCATATAAGAGGATGAAGACACACATATACAAGAACCCTGTGCACTGGGTGCACTTGGAGGACTATTAGGCAGATTACCCTAATGATGTAGAAGTATGAAGGAGGAGCTATCAGAGGATCACATTGAAGAAAATCTACACCTTAGATTGTATACATGTGCCTCCACAATTACATGAAGATGATGGGGTGATAATGTCCCAAGAATATGAAGATAAAAAGATATATAACGAAACTATCTCCCCACCTGACTAGAGCCATCCAGAGGAGACCTCACTAGATATGGTAACATAAAGGGTCGTGCAATTGACCCAAGCATGGGTGGATCAGGAGGTTGCAGTGCTCAAGGCCAAGGGGTGGCCATAACCATTGACAAGAAAAGAAAAAGACAAGAACTGGTTGAGGAAGATTATGATGACTTCTTAGAGGACAAAAGGCAAGGTTTGGAGAAGAAAAAATAAGGAGCTTCTTCCAAGGAAGCCAATAAAAGGGGTATGGATATTGGTATTAGGATAACCCCAAAGCCTTCACCCCAGAAAGCACAATCTTCAACCTCTACCTCCACAAAATCTATGAAGCCTGTGGAGCAGCCTGGGCATACAGAAGAGCCAGGTATCGCATATGAGGACTTAGAAGAAAGTGAAGAAGTTGATGTGCCTCTAGTTAAGAGGAAGAAAACTTAGGATATCCTGGTAGGAACAAATGTTCCCAGGTAGAAAAGAGGGCAACCACCAGCAATGAGGGGCTCCACTAACAGGCAACCTGATATCCTACTAAAAGGATAAGGAGGTGAGGGGATATCTAGAGAAAGGGAAGTGCATCAAAGTCTACAAAATGATTTCCCTATCCCCACCATTGTAAAATTCAAAATAGAATTGGCAGAGGAGGCTAGAGAAGAACAAAGAAAGAAAGAAAATGATCAATCTCTACCTCTAGATAAAACTATAGACCTCACTAATGATGATGTAGTAAAAGATGTAGCTGCCAGCCCTATGGAGGTCTTTGTCAAGAATACTACAATGACACCTCAAAATACACCTAAGGTGCAACCACACACAACAGAGGCAGAGACAGAAGAGGTTGGAACTCTAGAGGAAGTGGCCAAGAATATCGGCCTAGATGGATTGATCGAAAAGGTGACCAGCCCAACAGTAATAGATTTATCATATGCAGGGGCTGAGGATACTAAAAAGGATGAAACCATGGGGCATGAAGAGATTCAAGACAACCCAACCATGGATGACACAGAGGTACATGATGAGGTACTTGATCAGCAAAATGTCCAAGATATTGATAATAAATATGCTGAAGAACAAGATCAAGAGCAACAAATAGATACATCTAGACAATTAAGTCCTAAGGTTATATCTAGATCTGAGGATCCTAAAGACACAAAAGTACAAGTATTTGGACAAGAGGGTCCACTGAATAAAAAAGATGAGAACAAAATAAAGAAGATAGCGAGTGAGGGTGATAATCAAAAAGATCATTAGGATGCCCAAGATCCTGACTGTCAAGAACCTAATGTAGACACTCCTCCACCTCAAGATGACCAAACAGTACAGGGTTAGGGACCATTGAAATCTTAGGATGCACTTACTGACATAAAGGGGCAGGGTGAAGATGTCAACAAAGAGGTTCCAAAAAATAAAGAGCATGATCAAGATAAATCTGGGGAGTAAGATATGACTTCAAAGAATGCTACAATATGTGGTGAGCAACAAACAAATAAAGAAGTTCATGTAGATGAACAACAACAACAACAAGACATGGAATCACATGATGCTCACATTGAGTAGAAAGACCAAGGAGGGTCTAGATATGATGTGCCATATTGGCTTAGACATGAGGTAGATCAGCCTCCAACAATTGATTCTTCTAATTTTGACATATCTTCATTATTTTCTATTGAAGTAGCTAAACCTAAAAGGAGAGATAGAGCCACTTCTACAATAAAGAGGGACCCAACAACAGGGAGAAGAACAACTCAAGTAGTTGTGCTTGTTGTAGACAAAGCAAAAGGATAAATAAGTGTGGGTGAGTTCTAGATAACCATAGTGGACCTGGGATTTGCTACTGCACAACAAGAGGATCATGAGGCTAAGGACAACATTGATGCCTTGCTTATAATGATAGACAAAGAGAAAACTAAAAATAAAGAGTATAAAGAGAAAATCACTCAAATGCAGGCATATATTAAAGGATTAGTGGCACCAACTAATATCCCCATATCAACCTCTACTTCATTAACATTAACATCTCAAGAAGTAGCGACATTGGATGTTCAGAAGCATAATACACAAATAATGGATAATTGGTTCAATAAATTATTGGCTAATGGAGAACAAATGATAAGGATTTCAATGTCTAATTTAGAATTATTAAGCATCTTGAAGTAGAAGGCAGACAAGGTAAAGAAGGATGTTAGCCAGAGATTAATAAAGAGAGACAAACATCTAGCTGCACTCAAGGACATGAGGAAGACAGACTCTAACCTCCTCATAACAAAGAATATATTGACACCTCATACATTGCTCCAGTTAGATGAGTGGTATGATGATACAAAATTTGAGGTGGACATACTAGAGAGATGTAATTCTAAAGCAGTAGATATCAACATGAAGATTTATGACCTTCTGGCAAAAGAAATAGAGATCCTAGAGGCCCTTGAGGGCGAAGTGGAAGGAAAGGTGGAAAATCAAGATGAGGATTTTGCCACAAAGGTGTTTAGAGACAATTTTAAGCTGGCAACTGAGGACCCCATCAAACATTTTTTTGAAAATATAATTGATAAGGCCATGAGGATGAAGGCCAAAATAGAAAAGTATAAAGAAGAACTGTATAGCAGGACTAATATGTGGATATCCCTACAAGAACAACTAAAGGCACAAGAATATGCATTTAAGAAGGTTAAGGTAGTGGATACTATAGAAATAGAAAAGGCTACCCATGCATATAGAGTCATCTAGGGGACTAGATGTAAAGTAACGGAAGATGAACCTTCTACTAATGAAGAGGAAGATGATTATGTGGAGTAGACATCATGTTGACAAGGTCAACAGTGTAACGCCCCGCCCTGAACACATTAGAGAATAAGTTACATTTACGCTATATGAAATAGGGAATTTTTTTTTTTTGAATAAGATAACAAGGTAATGTCAACTTAACTAATTACACCATTGAACTTATGACATGCTCTCTAAGGATTCAAGGATGCATTACTTACACATTAACTAACATAATTTAACATATATCGCTAACATCAGTATCTGGTCTAAATCCAATGCATAAATAAACAACTTATTCATATTCATTGCATGTCGTCAAATAGCATAATCTACATGATCAAATACATAACTAGAATACTTTCCTTACACATAAGTACATCATTACATCGTTACATTGCCATTTTCAGACTACATCAGAATTACATACATTATGAATGATCTGTTACACAAGTCTGGTACAAGACTATACACATACATCATCACCAACTGGTACAAGTACAATTGTTTGAAAATTGAGATACATCTTTTCTGCACATGAACTTCGACAAGGAAATAACCAATGAATAAGAAAGCTCTTCCACCCGACCATGTGGAACCCTAAGGTCCACCCCCCGAGCTAGGAGTAAACATGAGGTCCCAAACGACAACAGTCAGGTAGACAAGGACTAACATGAATGAAGGATGACCAAACTTCAATACACAACACAACTTCCAGAGGAAACACATAACATAAATGGAGAGACCATACAAGGAATGCTAGGTTGTAGTAGCGAGAGTGTCATCGCACGGTCCTAGCATGGGTTACCCTGGCAGTCTCTCACTAGACTCTGGTCCCCATCTATGGTTACCCTGGCAGTCTCTCACTAGACTCCGGCCCCATAGGGTGACACATGCGGAATTGACCTTCCTTTTGTGAGGACAAGGAAGTCAATCTTGCTGACCAGGCCTTCTCTACCCATCCTTAGTCTATATGAGCACTACAGGCCAGGGGAGAGGAATCCATTTATCTTGTTTAATGTGAAATCTACCCTTAACCCCTTAGTTCATTTTAGGTTATCACTTGATTAATCCACTTTCAATGGGTTACCCTGGCGACCACTTTGGTTGCCGGCCCCACATTGAAAGCCACTCT
Organism: Cunninghamia lanceolata; assembly: GCA_027924645.1. NCBI lineage: Eukaryota > Viridiplantae > Streptophyta > Pinopsida > Cupressales > Cupressaceae > Cunninghamia > Cunninghamia lanceolata. Next base: position 4,756,756 of record BSBN01000236.1, read on the forward strand.
CCTTGCTAACACCTAGTAAGCCTTAACCATCAAGTAAGACAGATCACATCATCCTGCAGATACATACAATCATAAGAAGGTGGTATCCCACTTGCATACCAAACGTAATCATGAGGCAACCTCTTAACTCACTGTCCAAAGCAACACATGTTTATTGGACCTTTAGGATTCACAGGTCTCTCCATTCCATGACTCATATTGAGGCTCAAAACAAGACGAGTATGACTAAACGGATATCACTACATCCACAGGAAACACACTCATCTTGTCTAGGTTGAAAATCAATTACAATGTCCATAGACTAACTTACATTAAACTCCTCAACATTAATTACTTAAACAAGTTAAATTTAGGTTAATCATATTACACCAATACAATGAATCGACTAATTGTTCTTACTTGAACCCTCCAAATAAATAACTATTTCTAAACAAATACCACCTCAATCCTATTACATCTCCTTATCCTAATAATTTAATTTACTAGAACCTTTATTATACATTTACCTATATGATTAAGGTTAACTAAGAATACATTTATTAATAACTAAAATTCTTTTGTAACTAATTTAATAATTTCCAAAGACCTCATCCAGGTTTAATTCTATATTTTAATCTCTCCATAATTTTTAATTTAAGAGAGTAGAATAATTCTAATAAATAATAAATAAATCCACTTTATTCAAATACATTTATATTCATAAATAGGCTTGATTTTCTCAAGAATTAATTTAAATTACATTTACGGAATCAGTACATAATTCTAGCATTGTGATTATAAATATTCAAATAATATATTTCATTCCCGAAAGTCTAGTCAATTATCAAGAGAAAATTAATATTAGGCTAATTTTATAAAAATCATAATCCTAATCTAAATAATTACTCTATGTAATTAATCTATTTTCCAGAAACTTTTTAATTCCAAATAAAGACATAGATTCCAATAATGCTAATTATCTATTCATATTGATCCACTCACATTAATTTGTACTACTCAATGAATTAGTAAAATCAAAGAATAATCTAAGTATTTAAATATTTCAAAATATGACATTTATTCCCTATTGTTTGCATATGAACCCTAAACTAATGCTATAGTTTGCGAAATAAAGCAACGGTTATACCGTGGAGTTGGCGTCTGCTACTTAACATACCAATCTGGTTGGTTGAGTAAGAAATAATAATTGCAGAAGAATACTTGTTGCACAAAATGGTTTTGTCATCTAATGGGATGCAATGATTGCAGAAATGCACAAATGAATTCGTTGACAAGCTAAAGAAACTTTTGGGCAAATGTGATTGGCAGGTTGCATTGATTGTAGTGTATGCACAAAATGGATCAGTTGAGAAGGCGCTAGAAACTTTCAAGCAATCCAATTGGCAGGTTTAACGCCAATTCCTGCAGCTTTATGCCAGCATTTGGCTAGTCTGGGTTTACAGCTGAGTAGGTAAAAAAAAGAAATTAGAGCTGTACATACTTCGATCACATTTGTATCCTTATAGCATTGCGCCTTTCTCCAAGAAAACACGGTGGCCCTGGCGATCTAGAATTCATCCCAGTTTGTCATTAAGATCCTAGCAAGCCTATGGTGGCTGAATGGATGTGTATTCTGGTGGACAAGATCACATAAGAGTATAGGCTTTAAGAATTTGTGGGAACTGCACTATATGCATTTGCTGAAGGACCATAAAAACTAGCAACCACTGCAATTATTTCTGACTGCCATCAGTATATACAAACCCTCTGAGGTTATTGTTTCGTAGTTTCATCCAAATGAGATGCCATTTCATGGAATTTGGTGGTAGCAAGAAGCACTAGGAATGAGTAAAACTTTAGAGATTCCTAAGCAAATGTTGCAGCAAGTAAAATGCCAACTGTGCAATTATAACAGTATGTTGCTACCACCCAAGCGAAAGAATTTGAGGGGCAAAAACTTGTTGGCCGTTATTATCAAAAAGAAGGTGTCTTTCCTGCAATTCAACTATGATAGAATACACACTGTACAGATTGGTTGTTTCATTAGAAACTTCAAACAAATTGATTGTTCTGATGCCCTAATAGGGTGGCAATGCAAAGTTGAAGACTGCTGCATGATGTATAACCATTTAATGGCCGAGGGAGGCTGAGAATTGTAAAAAAACACATTATTGTACAAGCGACAGGGAAATGACACAACGAAGATCCTTAAAACTATATCACTAAATCCTATTATAATCTACGCTGGTTTTCTGAATACATCTGTATGGGAATTGCCGAGATGACCATATAGATCCGGTAAATGGAGTGGAAATGGGGAACTTTAAAAGAGGGTTAATGAACATAGTCGGATGAAATCAATTGATTTCATATTCCTAATTGCTGCGGAGCCAAATCACAAAAATGGACACGGGAATATAGGTTACAGATTACGGTCTTTTTCCTCTTTTATATACAACTGTAGTTAAGCCTAAGTTGAATATTTAGAAAAATACATTCAATTAGAACAAACGAATCAAACAGCTTCGACACACGCAGGTTAGGAACTAGAGGAAGAGATTTAAGAGTTTAATGGAACCTGGCTGTGATGCCGATCTGACCAATTCTGTTTCCACACTGTAATTCCAAGCTTTATTTTCCCGTCCTCTGCTCTACTCTCCTACTAGCCATCCCCCCTTCCTTCTCCCCCTCTTTCCTTAAATCCTCCTCTTCTCAAATTCGTTGATAGTCGGTTATTCCACCAAGAGGGTTTATATTAATTAATTAAACTGAACCATTGCAACTACCCATAATACAACTCAAAATAATTTTATTTTATTAGTTAAGTCTTACAATTTAATTTACAACTCATTTATTTATTTAAATATTCAAGCAAATAATATTACATTTAATAATATAAAGTTTCTCATATCTATTAATCCATAATTTTTACTTCCCAACACTATAATTTATTTATTGCAATTATTAACAATTATCGACATTAATTAATATGTTTAATTATCAACCTCATAATCTCTGCAAAATAATTCTATTTAATGCACAATCCTTCCTTACACACAAAAATATCTTCTGACCTAGTTAGACATCAGGGTGTGACGTTACCTGCTTGCAAGTTATGATCAAATGATAGATAATGACCACAGGGTAATCTGACAACTAGACAACAATGACAGGGGACCTCATGTTAACTCCAAACAACTATTCCATTGGCGAAGGTACACTCAAACCTGGTAAATCAGGTGGAGTCGATGCCTAGTACCTGCATCCTGCAACAATTAAACGGTTAAATGTACAAGATATATATCCAGATGCAGTCATATAGTGAATGGAAATCACAGTGGGGTAGGGTACTCGAGCGAGTAATATGACACTGTTCCATTCACGCTCCTGTATAAACAAGTCACTACTTTGAACAAGCTTTCTGATTACTAGTCAACAACATAAAACAATAAATTATCTTACAATCACATGTAGCAATTAACATCAAAACATCTATAACAACTAGTTCATTCATCAATTGTAAAGCATAAAATAACAGAATCCAACATCAACAACTGCTATCATAACGATTAGTTCCATAATAAATCAACAAAACAACAAGGGATCCATCATCAATGATCTAAGATACTGTCATAATGTCTAGTACTACTAAGCAATCATCAATCTGACATACGACAAGTTGAGGGGCACTACAAGCAGATTTGAGGAATATTCTAGAGAATTGCCAATTGGTAGCTTGTGCCACATGTCCTGGGTTATTGACTTAGTCAAAAGTTTTTGGACAATTGATTATCATAGATAAATCTAGATCATGTTATCTTTTGTAACCACCTCCTCTCCTTGTCCTATAAATGGAGGTGGAGTGCCATTTGTATGATTATTAGAAGCTTAATTAAGATTGGATTATTGAATGTCATGACCAATTCTCAAGGTCAATTGTAAATGTATATTCCTTTTGCATACTTAATGAAGATGAAGACTTCTGATTACAAATTATCATAAATCTTACATAATTTGTGGATGATATCTTGATATTCCTTTGATTTCTTACATCCCTTGGATTGCTTATTAGTTTGTGAATGTTGTTATTATCCTTTCCTTTGAAGATTCACATCAATCATATCTAGCTGTGGAATGACCTGGTGAAATATGGTTTGATTTTCTTCTCTTCATAACAATATCAAGGATATATGTGGATCAGTGACCAAAGATTCATTCATTTTAGTAAAGTTAGAATTTAATTTCAAATTTCTTTAAATTTCATTGAATCACCATCACCACAACTGCAATACATAGATAAATGAAAAGAAAAACAAAAAATATATTGATATCCATAGACACATGAAGATCATGAGCATATTTGTACTAAGTGCATGTAGAATTGCAAATATCATGCCAGTAATCATAAATAATGGAAAAGATCATAGAAATATATGCTTGTAGGCACATTATTTGAAAGAATTTACAGTGCAAAAGTAATATCAAGAAAGGATTAGTTCAAATTCAAGTAAATTAGAGATAGATTTAGAAGAACTGATCAAAATACTCATGAATAATCTTAACCAGAGTGATAGAAGGATTGATCAAACTTATCATAGATATTTGCATGATATGGTTAGATACAGTAAGATTTAACATCATTTGCTGAGAATGTATAGAGAGCAGGTGAAACAGAGTGATATCTGCATATACAAATGCAAATACTTCAGAATCAAGCGTAAGGCCCCTAATGGAAAATAACAATTCACATCAAACCAACTGAGAGATTATCAGAGGTTATGAACTAATTAACAGAGACTTGGAGTCATCAATTCATCCTAAATTCATCATACTTTTCAAGAAGATAAGGTTTTCTTTGTGAATTTTATCATTGTTGTTATGACTAACATCATCATCAATAGGTTCATCATACCTTTTGTGTACTAAGGACTTATGCTATGAGTCCCCTTCCCTTGTCTAGATAAGATTGTACTATCTTGGGCATGCATGAAATCACCCTCTTGTTTGCGTGTCTAGTCTGTGAAAATGATGGATATAAATCATCACCCTAGTTTTCTATACCTTGGTGAAAATATCCTCTTTGCTATAAAAAATCTAGAATTGCTCTAAATCATATCAACACAATAATCATCCATATCTAATCTATCCAATATCCAAAATCAACTTATCATCATCTACCCACATCCTTTACCATCACACCCCCTTGTCCTCCATGCCCTTTATCAACATATTCATCCATTTCAAGAGCACACCTATGTTCTCGCAACCCACCTATCCTCTCAAGGGAGCCTCACCCTTACCATCATCCCTAAACCTAATCATATTCTTCTAAATCAAATTCTTTTTCTATCCAATCCAACACCATATCTTAAACTTCTTTGAAATAATGTTACTTAGTCACAACATCATTTCAAAGAGGGGAAAATGTAGACACTTGAAAATGACTTGCCCCTACAAGCCACTTTCCTACATCCTCACATCACTAATTTACCCTTTACCAATTAATTAAATAAAATCATTTTATTTAATTAATTTATCCTAGACCATTTATCCCTAACCATTCATCTTATTCATCCCTTGTAATGAATTAATTCAATTAATTTTTTACTATACCTTAGAACATCATCCTCCAATTGATTAAATAAATATCCTAATATTTATTTGATTAATTTACCTCATCCCCTAATCTAGATTAATTAAATAAAACATACTTATTTAATTAATCCCCCTAGCCTATGACCTAAACCTAGCCTAATTGAAAAATTAACAATTATTTAATTAGCTACCCTAACCTACCCAACCCCTAGACCCAAATTAATTAAGTAAACCATTACTTAATTAATTTTAACCTCTAATTAGCCTCCTCACTAATTTCCAACCGCCGTATTAATTAAGTTAAATACTTAACTAGCATATCTATATTAAATATAATATATCTAAAGTACGTTGAGAGATATCCTTCTCGAGGCACCTATTTTTAAATCACTAATCCTAACATTAGGAGCCTTAAGAAGGATATCTCTTGGTGTACTTTAGATATATTATATTTAATATAGATATGCTAGTTTTAACTCCAACCCTAAACATAATTATAATCCTAACCTGATTCTAACATTAACCCTAATTCGTACTCTAATTCCAATAGTATTCCACCTTAATTCTATCCCTAATTCTAATAGGAACCCTAATCCTAACTCTAACCCTAACCATAACCCTAATTCTAATCTTAACTCTAGCTCTATCCTAATTTTAAATCTAACAATGACCCTAATTCTATCCTAATTTTAAAATTAATAATAACCCTAATTCTATCCTAACCCCAATTCTAACCCTAAGCTTGACCCTAATTGAAACCCTAACCCCAACCTTAATACTAAACTTAACCCTAATTGTAACCCTAACCCTAACTTTAATTCTAACCCTAATCCTAATTCTAGCTATGAGTTTAACCTAACCCTAACCCAAATTTTAAACCTAACTTTAGCCCAAATGGGCTAACCATAATTTAGTAACCCTAATTCTAACTCGTACCCTAACCTCAATTCTAACCCTAACCCTAATTATAACCCTAACTTGATTCTAACATTAACCCTAATTCTGGTCCTAACTCTAACCCTAACTCTAGCCCTAAACCTAACCGTAACTGTAACCCTAACTATAACTCTAATGCTTACCCTAATTTAGCAACCCTAATTTTAACTCTAACCCTAAGCTTAATTCCAACTCTAAACCTAACTATAATCCTACCCCAATTCTAACACTAACCCTAATTCTTACCCTAATCCTAATAGTATTCCACCTTAATTCTAATCATAATTCTAATAGGAACCCTAATCCTAAATCTAACCCTAACCCTAACCCTAATTCTAATCATAACCCTAATTCTATCCTAATTTCAAAACTAACAATAACCCTAATGCTAACACTTACCTTAATCCTAATTCTAACTATGATTTTAACACTATCCCTAACCTAAATTCTAACCCTAACTAGCCCCTACCCTAACCCTAACGATAACTCTAATGCTTACTCTAATTTAGTAACCCTAATTATATTTCTAACCCTAACCCTAATCCCAACCCTAATTATAACCCTAATCAAACCTAGCCTTAACCCTAACTTTAACCTTAATTCTAATTGTAACCGTAAATGTCACCCTAACCGTAACCCTTATTATAACCCTAACCTTAGTTTTGACCTTGATTCTCATTCTAATTGTCACCCTTCTTTAAACTATAACGTGAATTCTAATTATAATTCTAACCCTAATCCTAACCCTTATTATAACCCTAATCATAACCCTAACCCTAACCCTAACCCTAACTCTACTTGTAATACTTGTAATTGTAATTGTAACCCTAAATCTAGCTCTAACCCTAACCCTAATTAGAGCTCCAATGTTTACAATAATTTAGTAACCCTAATTTTAATTCTAACCCTAACCTCAATTCTAACCCTAACCTTAATACTAAACTTAACCTTAATTGTAACCCTAACCCTAACTTTAATTCTAACCCTAATCCTAACTCTAACTATGAATTTAACCTAACCCTAACCTGAATTTTAAACTTAACTCTAGCCCAAATGGGTTAACCCAAATTTAGTAACCCTAATTCTAACTCTAACCCTAACCTCAATTCCAACCCTAACCCTAATTATAACCCTAACCTGATTCTAACATTAACTCTAATTCTAATCCTAACTCTAACCCTAACTCTAGCCCTAAACCTAACCCTAACCCTAACTGTAACTCTAATGCTTACCCTAATTTAATAACCCTAATTTTAACTCTAACCCTAAAATCAATTCCAACCCTAAACATAATTATAGTCCTAACCTGATTCTAACATTAACCCTAATTCATACCCTAATTCTAATAGTATTCCACCTTAATTCTAACCCTAATTCTAATAAGAATCCTAATCCTAACTCTAACCCTAACCCTAACCCTAATTCTAATCATAACCATAATTCCATCCTAATTTTAAATCTAACAATAACCCTAATTCTAACACTTACCTTAATCCTAATTCTAACTATGATTTTAACGCTATCCCTAACCTAAATTCTAACCCTAACTATAACTCTAATGCTTACCCTAATTTAGTAATCCTAATTCTATTTCTAACCCTAACCCTAACCCCAACCCTAATTATAATCCTAATCAAACCTAGCCTTAACCCTAACCCTAACCCTTGTTATAACCCTAACCCTAGTTTTGACCCTAATTCTCATTCTAATTGTCACCCTTCTTTAAACTATAATGTGAATTCTAATTATAATTCTAACCCTAATCCTAACCCTAATTCTATCTATAATTCCAACCCTAACCCTTATTATAATGCTAATCATAACCCTAACCCTAACTCTACTTGTAATTGTAACTGTAACTCTAACTCTAGTCCTAACCCTAACCCTAACCCTAACTCTACTTGTATTTGTATTTGTAAATGTAACCCTAACTCTAGCCCTAACCCTAACCCTAATTGTAGCTTTAATGCTTACCCTAATTTAGCAACCCTAATTCTAATTCTAACTCTAATATCAATTCTAACCCTAAGCCTGATCCTAATTGAAACCCTAACCTTAATACTAAACCTAACCCTAATTGTAACCCTAACCCTAACTTTAATTATTCACGAGTCATGCCACAAGGTTTTCTTCTACATATTTTGTATGCATGTGTTATTACCTTGTTGCATGTGAGTTCACCAATTATTTGGAAGTCTCCTAACTGGGAGGTGGGCTTGGCCCCTAGAAATTTTGTGTTTATAGGTGCTATGTTTAAAGCTATAGGGAGACTTGTCTATATTGTGCCATTATTTTTATAATTTTTTTCTTTTAAGGTTAATCAAACTTGCATTTTATCCAAGTGGTAACTCAATGCAAATCATGGAGTTTGAATCAATTCAGTCATTGTATGGCTAAGATTATTGTATTTGTAAATTTCATTATGTTTGATTTGGATGATGCATGTAGCATTCTCTTCAAGAGGAATTGTTTTTGTTATAAAAATTTGTGAGAATATAAAAGTCATAGATATTGGGTATGCCTTTGTACTCATCTACTCTATTGGTTAATTTTAAATATGTGTGTATGGCTATAAATATTTTTGTTAATATTATCAAGTCAATGAAAATGGGTATGCCTTTGTACTCATCTACTCTATTGTTTAATTTTAAATATGTGTGTATGGCTATAAATATTTTTGTTAATATTATCCAGTCAATGAAACAGGGTAATTAATCCTAAATATATATAGCTATCTATATATATTTTATAAATTTATACGCATGAAAATTATATATATATAATAAATTCAAATGAAATATATTTTAGGAGTACAAAAAAGTACTCCTAATATAAATCTTACTCAATATTAAAGAAATAAGTGCATGTACTGTGAGGCCATCAATTTAACCTATTATGTAAAGCTAAACTTTAAAATGTTAGTAAAAAATCATATAAACCTCAGAAATGCTATCCATAACCCAAAGGTTTGAATTATTTAACAAAATTAAATCTCATTCAATATGAAATATAAACGCATTTTCCTTGAGATAGTCAATTTATCTTAATTAGGCAAAACATTAAATATTCTTTCTATAAAATCATTCTATATAAAATATAATATATTTCTTTATTTTAAAGATTTATTAGATATTTCTAATATCTAATAGAATAAGAGATATAATCTTACATTTCTAACTATTTAATAAATAGAATAGGATCATAATCTTTGGAAAGAACTTAACATTTATAAGACAACTTTTCCTACAAAGTACCTCTTAAAATAGAATGAGATTAAACTCTTCTAATATCTAAAAGTAAATGAAACTTATTTTCCAACCAAAATGAAAACATATCATTTCTTCCCCTTGTGACATTCTATTAGAAAGTAATCAAATCAAGTTATAAGATTTACTTGCTAGATACGGATTTAGAAAATAATAATAAAAAAACAAACCTCAATGTCCATATCCGATGTACAAGACAACACTCTTCTATAAGGTTATCAAAATAATAGTCTTGATCAAAAGAAAGTTTAACAAATATATTAGTTAAGTGCACATGTTACTGTGCTTAGAATATTCAAATGTCTTATCGCCATGGGTTTTCATTAAGCCGTCATTTTTTAGAAGTTTAACAGTCCTGTCTTCCCATATTAAAACCAAAACCCTAATGCCTTGATCCACCTTTTTCTTGATAAGCTCCCCTAGAGTGACCCCTTCCACTCCATCTATCATACGCTCTCTATCCCTCACAAGAGTAAACTTGGTGTATACAGACCACCCAGTAATGTATATAAATACCTGGGCTCCATTAATGTACTCATACATGTCCTCCCATAATCTTGGAGGGCTGTATAAGCCTCCTCCATGTAGTTCAATCCTTGGAGGGAACTGCTGAGATAGATGGGTATTTTGATAGAGAGTAACCTTGCAGCCCTTTCTCTGTTCAAAATACACAATCTGTACTCCAGCGAAGTCTCTGTCTCCAATCCTAGCACCCCAATGTGGATCCTCCATCACATGACTGAACTGGAGGTGAATCTGAATCTGAGCCTTCTTAAGCTTCTTAATGAAATCTTCATTATACAAGTCATACCATCCTTTAATAACTTCGCCGCTGAGAATCTCTGAGATGGGAATTCTAGTCCTTCCTATAACTTGTGCAGAGACAGGTAACTGGTTCTTAATGCCTAATGCACCAACAATCTCTTGTTTATAGAGCACACTCATAAAAGTGTTACACAATGAAACACCTCACACAAATGAAACGCCTCACCACCCCTGCCATATTCAAATTTTAGTTTTGGGGGCTCTCTTTAGATTTTTATTTTATTTTATTGTTTGCAATTTAGTTTTTTTAATTTTTTTGGTTAATGATTACAACCAAAAAATGAATGCTCTCATCTCCACCCTTGCTGTGATTGTAGTTCGCCTCTCAGCAAAATTAATATGGTCAAACCATCATTAACCCTTATCCCCACACACTGAATAAAAAGTAATATTTTATTCAAAGGAGTCACATGACCCTTCCACCTCACCTTTCCTTTTCCATGTAAGAGATATTTTTAATTCAAAGAGCTCACACATGTGTTTTCCAAAAAGACACATGTCACATGTCCTCACACTAGGGATAACTTTAAGAAAAGACCCCTAAAAAAGTTATAAAATCCTGGTGAATCCTAGCTAAGTGCTTTAATTTTATTGGCGAATCTTTTATTTTTTTTGAAAAAAATATTAATTTTCTTGGCGAATCTATGCACATTACTAAAAAAGTTATAAAATCGTGGCGAATCATAGTCAATACTTGCTAAAAAAAAAAAAAACAATGGCGAATCTTAGCAAATAATTACTAAAGAAATTAATTAGAATGGTGAATCCTTTAAAAATTTACATATTTGGTCAACCCCATATATTCTTTTTTTTTTTTTTTTAATTTTGAAGTTGGGGCAAGAGACAATTTTATAAACCTAATAATTATCACTAGATTATAGTTTTCTCACCTAAGGATAGTTTGGTTTGCATCCTAATTTTTTTTATATCAACTAAAGTTTAATGAGTTTCGACCAAGAAAATTTAACCATAGGTAATCTTCCTACAAAAAGGATGTCTCATCTAGAGTCTAAACATTTAAGAAATAAATTAAATTAAAATGAAATTTGTAACTAATAGATAAATTTATAATTAAATTCTAAAATTTAACCCTTTTCCTAAGGCAATTTAAAATGATAAAGTAAGTCAAATAAATTAATAATAATTAAAAATTCATTACACTAACCTTAAAAGATTAAAGCTAATAAAATATAAGTCCCTTTCATGTTTAAATACAATAAATATTTAAAATTGAATAAAGCTAATAAAAAATAATAAAGCTAATAAAGCTAATAAAAAAGAATAAAGCTAATAAAATATAATTCCATTTCATGTTTAAAATACAATAAATATTTAAAATTTAATTATATATCAAATAATAAAATATAAATATGAAAATTTATTTGTAACTCTTAAACAAATACAACTATGAGTGCAACTATTTTAAAATAATTAAAAAATATGATACTCCACTAAAGTGAAGTCAACTACATTTTATGAGCTAATTATGTAATTTCTATTATATTAAAAACTTACTAAAATAATAAAATATTGCATAAATATTTTTGTTGCTACCTGACCCTTTCATTTTCTCATAATCATTTTGGTGTGAAGTTTTATTTTCATAAGAGAAGGAGGTTATGCAAGTGGAAGGTAATTTCTATTGATCTTATTTTTTACAAATCTCATTTGGGTTTCTCCTTTCTTCCTATTTTTTTTATTCTTCTCATTTTATTGTCCATGTTTTTCCTTTTGCTTTGCTTGCAGGGTAAAATAAATCTTCCACAGATCTATTTGACAATTATATTACAGCTACAGGGTTTTATTATTATGGGTTGCATGCAGAGATTTTTAGAGATTGTACAAGGTTTATTATTTTGGATTGCATGCAAAGGATTGTACAAGGTTTTATTATTTTGGGTTGCATGAAAGGTTTTTCAGAGATTGTATTTTTTCAGAAGGGAAAAAGAATAAATCCTTTACTTATTTCCTTTTGTAACTCATGTTTTCCTTCCATGAAATAAAAGAATGAATGCTTCTAGAAAATATTTATCTCAAAATATTCAGTCAAGCTAAGCACAAATACACTATTAGGAATGATTTAAAAATACAAAAACACAGAAATTAAATATTTTAAAAATATCACATTAAAAATTAAATTAAAGGACAAAGAGCAGATGCCTTTTAAAAGGCATGGTGAGCCCCGAAAATGATTTTGGGCCATAAGATTGGATCGAATCTTGTGGCCCAAAATCATTTCCGGGGCTCAACAAGCCTTTTAAAAGGCATGTGCTCTTTGTCTCCCAAAATTAAACAATAACCATTAGATCAAAACTATAATCAACATTAATGAATAAAGTTGTATTAAAAATACAAACAACCCTAAAGTACATGATAATGGCGATATTGCCCAAAATTAATGGCTGAAATATATTATTAATGGCGAATATGGTCCAAAATTAATGGTGAATATGATCAACATTTTTAAAAATATATTATAAATTATCGGTGAATCCACTTTAATTATGCATCATTTACTTGGCGAAATAGTTCAACTTATTAGTTTAAAAAAATAAATCATAGGCGAATTAACTAAGACTAATTTTTTTTTTTTTTGTAAAAATGGGGTGATTTAGTCAGTTTCATACCTTGAACTATTCGCCATTTTTGGTGGCTCTGATTTCACATTTTCGCTGGCGAAGATTCGCCACTAAAAAAATCCTTGCCTTACATTCAACAATAAACCTTAATTTTTTATTCACACCTTCGCCCACAAAAATGAATTTTTAATTCATTGACAAGTCCTAATCATCTACACACTCTCCCATGGAAATGAATTTCTTATTCATTCCTCATCCTTCCCAATGTGAATTTAAAATTCACAAATAATGGGAGCCATCCATTATTGTTGATCACATCTCCACCCTTGATCTCATCTCTTCATCTCCACCATTGATCTCAATTTTGAATCTCCATCGTTGGATTCAAATCCCTCCAAAAATGCCTATAAATACAACCCTTCTCTAAGCCATTTTCATCTCATCCTTTTGGCATCATAACTATGCCAAAATCTCCCTAGCCATCTCTCAAAGCATCCTTACCATGCCAAAATCTCCCTATCCATCTCTCAAATCATCCTTACCATGCCAAAATCCCTATAGCCTAATCTCTATCCAATCCTATCCAAAATATCATCTCAATCCTTAGTCAAATCCCTCATCCAATCCATATTGTGTTGAAAAGTAAGACCAAATCCACATACACACTCCATCATCTTTGGGTAAAGAAAGGATTTACTTGAGTGCATCTCTCCTCCGCCTTATCAAGGAGCAAAGAAGACTTGAATACTTTGAAGGTATAATCCACTCTATTTTGTGTTTCTTTCATGTTTTTGTGTCTTTCAATTCTTTTTCATCTTCAGTTGGTAATGCCTAATCCATTCCTTCCCACATAAATGTACATCATGGGACTAAACTAACGGTACAAACACATCAAGATGGGAAAGTGAATGCTAGTGGATTTCACTTCCAAGGTCTCTTGATGCTTCCAAGCTACATGGAACTGAGATAGTGTCTCAAGAGACTTAAGAGAAAAAGGTGTGAAACTTTGATGCAGTTATTCTCAAAATTTATGGCACCTAAGAATGTTTTGTTTGCACCTATGAGTGGATGTAAGGTCTATCTACAAAAGCTTGGATCTCATTTTTTGTCAAATCTAAACCATTCGATTGTGATGACAGTGAATGTCTTATTACAAAATGCCTCATTTGGGTGCAGTGTATAGGTGTGGCAATAACCATATTTTTTCTTCTACACCTCATTTTACCAAATTGATAATTCCAACATGTTAGGGTGGGCATGTGAATTCTAGTAGAGACCTATTTTCATTCTTAAGGTCTCCCAATCCTTCTTGGCTACATTGGACTAAGAATGTCTCTTAAGAGCCATAACAGAAAAAATGTGTCAAACTTTGATAAAATAATTCTTAGAATTTGTGGTACTTGGGAATGTTTCATTTATCATCCATAGTAGCCCATCTCAATTTAATTCAACTCTAGACTAGTTAACTTTGTTGATAGTGAATGCATTCTTGCAAAATACTCATTAGAGTGTAGTGTAAATGCCTCAATAGCCATATTTTTTCATTAGCACCTCATGCGACAAAACCAATAGTTCCAACAAGTTGGGGTAGGTAGGTGAATGCTATTGAAGGCCTTGTTTCATTCCCCCAGGTCTCTTGATCCTTTTGAGCTATATTGGACCAAGAGAGTCTCTTAAGAGCCCTAAGAGAAAAAAGGTGTCAAACTTTCATGCAACAATTCTTAGAATATATAACACTTACAAAAAACATTTTTGTACCTATGGTCAGATGTTAGGTCCATCTACAATAGCCTAGCTTAGTTTTTGTCAACTCTAGATCATTTGACCATATTGATCATTTAAGAGTAGTGTAAAGGTGCCAATAGCCATATTTTTTCTTTTGCACCTTATGGGAACAAATTGAAAATGTTGGCAACATAAGCATGATGATGATGAGACTGATGAGCATGGCAATGAGCAGTGTTGTCATTGATGGCAACAAAGGGTAAAGACATAGTTGTATTGGTCCGGAGAGGTTTAATAAAGTATACAAGTATAGTTGTGTTGGTCCAGATAAGTGGTTAAGTATGATATCCTAAGTGTTGATCCAGTGAAGCTACAAGTGTAGTATGAAGGAGAATACACCCAAGCATGATATCCTTTCATTTTGGTGCTCTGCAGTCAAGTACAATTTGTTGAAGATTTTCGTAAGGCATTTACAGTATAGAACCTATGATAGGGTCACATTATTTTGGTCCACATTTCTCCACTATGAAGAATTTTTCTATGCGGCTATAATGTGTTGTTGGTGGATACTAAAGGAGTCTAAATCGGAAGACTCAGGTCTTGAAGCCCTCCAGAGTGAAAGATAGTGTTGACAGAGTACTGGACTCAGTATTGATAGTTTAATGACAGTGCTAGTGGTATATTGGAATGCTCTACATTCCACTAAAGATGAATATCATGCTATGCAGATTTGAGGATAAGTTTATGAATGTTAGAAGTGTGTATTATTCAAGTGGTAAACATTTTGGTGGTCTACATGTTGAATTATGAACTAACAATTAGTTCATGCTATAGCCGCTTCACTAGTTAAGCTAAGCTAAAGGTATTGAGGTTGTGTAGAGTCAATACATGTTTGGAATAAAGTCATGGGAGTAAATATAGGTCATGATAACCTATCTCAATGTGTTGCACACTTTGATTCTCTTCACAAATTGTATTGAGTTGTGATTTTGCCCAACAAGTTAAGGAGTCAAACGACACATCTTCTTGCCAACCTAATTGATGGTTTACTTGAAAGTGATATATATACAAGATTAATTTCTTGTGTGGTGGAGTGATTTTTTGTGTGTGGGTGCAAAAGAAGTAGTGTCTAAGTGTGAGCAAGGTCAAATGTAGATAATGATAAGATAAAGATTGTAGTAAAGATGAAGTGTATCAAGTTATTATTTTGAGCTTCAGTGGAATTGTGTCCTTAGCATAAGTTAGATGCATTTCACTAGTTTAATTTTTGTAGTGAGCCTTTCTTTTGGGCAGTGAGCCACCCCTTCTTCTTCCTCTCTCTATTTAGGACAATGAGTCCTTTGGCAGTGAGCCACCTACAGTGAGAATTCTCTTTTAGACAGTGAGTCCACCAATTATATCAACTTTAACAGGTTGCATTATAATATATTGTGAGCTAACCCTCACCTTGGTTTTTCCCTTTTTGGGTTTTCCACATAAAAAATTGGTGTTCTTGTGTTATATGCTTCAATGGTTGATTTCATGCTTTCCTTTCTTACTGTAAGTTAAATATGATATGTGGAATGAATATTTAAATGATTAAGTGGTTTTAGAGAATACTGATTCACCCCCCTCTTAGTATTTTGGGTGTTCAACAATTGGTATCAAAGCCTCGTTCTTTGGAAGAAGCTTAATTGCTTGAGGAAGATCTTGAATTGTGAACACATGGCACCCAGGAGATATCCTATCCATTTGGAAGAAATCACCAATGTTGAATTTACTGAAGAAGACTATATAGTTGGCATGAATGGAGAACTTGAATTAGCCCTTGAAGATCTAGAAAAATCTAAATGTGAGAATAGAGATCTGGAAGAAAATAGTAAGGAAGTAGATGAATGCATCAATAAGTTGAGAGAGCAAAACAAGAAATTCAAAGAAAGATACAAGGACGTAAATGAACAGATCAATCAATCAAACGAGACAATCACCAAACTAAAAATATAAATTTGGGAAGGAAAAAGAATTAAAGAATGCCTAAATGAAAAACTAAAAGGCAAATCTAAAGAATGCTCAAGGCTTGAACAAGAAATAGTGGTCTTAAAGACAGAGTTGGATAAAGAAAAGATCCAAGAAGATAAATTCAATAAAATTTCTATTCTTCTTGATGAAATAATTTCAAATCAAAAGACTCCTAAGGATAAAGAAGGTCTGGGGTTTGAAAAAGGTGAAAGCTCAAAAGAAAACAATGTTGAGAAGAAGAACAATGGACAAAAGAAGACTAAAGACAAGAGGAAGAATAATAAACAGGTCTGGAATTAGAAGAAAATTTTCAAGAAGCCACCTATTAAACAACCTGCTACATAGAGGTACTCTGGCAGCTGCTAGATTCTTGCAATAAGTTTGGACATAAGGTTATGGATTGTAGAAGTAGGATTAATCAAAATATTCAACCATTCTCCAGTTAGTGTTTTACATGCCAAAAATTTGGTCATAAAGCTAGTGAATGTAGAAATCAGATGATGAGGAGTTACAATAATGGTATGATGTTTTCATCTTTCAATGTTAATTGTTACACATGTAATGGATTTTGGCATAAGGCTAATCCATGTAGATCTAGGATGAATGGAAGTAAGCTTGTTCAATATGTTAGATGTTATGAATGCAATAAATTAGGTCATATTGCTAAAATTTCAGAAGTAAGAATGTTAAAATTGATCCAATAAACAAGAGTGATCCAGTGAAGAATGTGGATCTGATAGAGATAAAGAAATAAATAGACAAGGTCTAGAAAAAGAAAGAAGAAAATAAGGTGAATGATGAGGCTGTTCTATTATCTAGTGTAGATATTTCCTCCAAGAACTAATTTGAGAGCTTTGGCTCAGGGGGAGCTTTAATGGAAATCTTTCATCCCCTGCTAAAGAAATGGTGCTGATGCTTCAACACAAGGATAGGTGATGTAGATCAACACATATGATCTATTGGAGAAAATATCAGTGAAAAATATCATGTTGCAAAAGATTGTGGAGCAATTGAAGGTGACTGTGTACTACAATTAGAGTTTGACAACTTTATCAATTTGTGCATTGAATGCAAATTAGGTTTTGTAAAAAGGGTTTTTAAGCAATCTCGCTTAACAAGATCATTTGCAATCAAAATTTGAAGAGAGAAAGAGCAGTGGAAGAGAAAGGAAAAGATAATCAAACCCTAACTGGAAGTGATTTAAAGGTATTTATAGTTTTCTATCTTTCCCTAAGCTATTCAATTGTATTTTAAAGATGTTTACTTCACAAGTCATAGATGTAGTGGACCAACCTCACCCTAAGTTCAAAAACATCCATTCAAGTCTATGGAGATAGATTTGAATGGTGCCTTTTCATACATTCCATATGGTGTTTTACATACAGAGGATGTGAGGATGTATATCCATACAAAAATAGAAGAATACAATCATGCAAAATTGGGAGAAGTATAGGTAAATGAGTTAACTAATGATGAATTTAAGTCGAAGACCAAGTTTAGGGGTTTGGTTGAGAAGAAATTAGATGTATAGAATGACTTTACTATCTTCTGTTATGAAGATGCATGGATTAAGTATGTTTTGAGCCACATTCACAACAAATTCATTTGGATGGATCTATCTCATATGATAAGCAAGGAATTCATTAGGGTTGTGATAAGGTTATGCTCCACCAAACTAGTTCC
This sequence comes from Cunninghamia lanceolata, assembly GCA_027924645.1. Lineage (NCBI taxonomy): Eukaryota > Viridiplantae > Streptophyta > Pinopsida > Cupressales > Cupressaceae > Cunninghamia > Cunninghamia lanceolata. The sequence goes on from BSBN01000236.1 coordinate 4,775,342, forward strand.
AACACTAAAATCAGTTAAAAATGATGTGGTAATAAAGATCACAGGAGAGAATTTTGATAAGAGAGCCCTAGTTGTGAATAATATTGAAGACCTTGCTGTGAAGTATGCATCCATGATGATTGGATACAAAATTTACTTCACCAATAGAGAAAACTCAGTCTCTGCAACTACTATCCACACAACATATGAGATAGTTAAGAATGGTGCATACTTCAACTTGTGTGAACTACTAAGACATAAATTGATGGAGAACCTTCAAAAGACCAATGAATCAAAGTACCCCTTCAAATTTGGTACTTTAATTATTTTCTTACTATTTTAGTTTCTCAGATAAATTCTTGGAACAAAGAACATTGTATGTCTTGGACATGTTGTAGCAGTACAAATCAAAGATCATTTGAGAAGATTGAGAAACTTAGAGACCTAGAAAGCTGCATTATGGGGTTTCTTTAATAACTTTTAGGAGGGAATGCAAGCAAGGGAAAGAATCCCTAAGAAGGTTGTAGAGAAGTATAAGAATGATATCATTTTCATGGTCAACAAAGATGAATGCTATATGGAAGCAGTGGAACCCATAACAATATGGATTTCAAAGATGGGTTATAAGGTGACAAAAGATATAATTACAGGTTTTGTAGATCTAATGCCTAGAAAACCAAAATATACCTTTGTAGAAAGATTTAGAACATTTGAAGAAAAATCTATTGAAGTGCATCTAAAGCAAAAGGAGAAAGAAATAAAAGAAAATGTCAAGAAAATGAGAACTAAGGTTGAGGAGGTGTTATCACCAAAGGGCCATGCGGAGAAAAGCAAAGACACATTTGACACTCCAAAAGAACCACCAAGCATAAGAAGGTCAACTAAGATCCCTACCTCTACTACGACTCCAAAATCCTTTAGAGCCATGTTTGCAACAAGTATAGAGAAGAATGAAGCATCCAATGCTTCTATGCAACCATAGCCTTCCAAGAAAAGAAGGGTAAAAGAAAAAGACACAAGAGAAACATACATTAGACATAATGATGATGAGGAAGAAGAGGAAAAAGATGAAGGACCCAAGTTGGTCTGGAAAATGAAAAGAGAGCCTCATGTCTCTGGAGAAGAGAAGGAAAAATAAGGCTTCATCTTCAAAATGAGAGAAGAGAAATTAGGTGAAGAAGCCTAGCCCTCTAAGGGGAAAGGAAAAGGAAATAAGTAAAGAGGAAGTGAAACTATTGGAAAAGAAGTCTCAAAGGAGAAGGGTAGAGAAAAGACAAAAAGGTCAGAGAAATCAAGTCTTCCTCCTCTACAACTTGAAGCTACTATTAATGCAGAGTATGAAAATCTAAAAGTAGCTGAGATGTATGATGAAAGATCCTCAAATGACCAAGAAATCATTGAAAAATAATCATTAGGTACATGGATGCCTTTAATGTTGCTCTAATTGAGATATTGATAAATTACCTGATAGTCTTGCTAGTGTACTAACCAAGAGAAGAGATGAAGCCATGAATAAATATTTTGAGATGAGAAATAAGGCAATTGAGAAAGTTTGCCCCTCAATTTCTATATAAGAAAAAGGACAAGGCTATTTAGAGGTTAGCCAAAGAATTTAAAACAAAGAGGAGACTAAATACTTTGATATCTAATGATAAATATGAAATAAAAAGGCTGGAGAAGGACACCTTGAAGATAACTACAGATGTTCTTAAGGAATTAAAAATCAATACAATTGAAGAATTGTTCTCTTCCAAGGAAAGAGAAAAGGATGATGGCCATCCTAAGAAAAATCAAGAAACCAGAGAAGATGAAGATATTCAAACTGAGAAAAACATGTCCCCCTCTAGTAAACCCTTATAAAACTAGTACTAAGGGTCAGGATGTTGGAAATATATCAGAATAGGTTAATTTTCCTTTGGAGAATGTAGAGAATGTCAAAGAGAAGGAGAATCTAGAAGAGAAGAAGGTTGAAGAAAAAGGAGAACAAAGTGAGATAGTCTTGGAAAGAAATGAACAAGTAGAAAGCATTATATATAATACTTATGTCCCTCCAAAAACATCTAAACATCAGACTGTGAAGGGACACATGAAGATAATTGTCCTTCAAAGAACCCTGGCTCACATATGATCTCCATTTCTAAAGAAGAAAAGAAGAACACTGAGGGTGAGTGCTCTGGAGTCTCTCCAGTAGACTCCATCAAAGAATTTTTGGCCCAATAGAGACAAATCTAGACTATGGCCTCATCACAGATTTCAATTCCCATTTGTGCATGGAAAAATCTTGAATTGTCCAATAGCTCTCCTCTCAAGAAATTGCAATTGGGCACTATCTTTCAGGCCACCGCTCAAGAGGAGATACTATAATCACATGTAGAGGGTAATGAGCTTCTAGAAGAAGCAATGAAAGTTTTTAACAAGATGCTTCCAGAAGCCAAGAGGGATTCCTCTCTAACTCATGCACAACAAATGAAACAATTAATGGAGTTTGTTAATAGTCATTTTGTGTCCTTAGAGAAGGTTGCTGAGAAGAAAGTTTTGGAAGAAATCAGAAATAAAAGATTGATAGATCTGTCAGAAAAATGTTCCAAGGCATACAACCTATTGGAAATTAGTGTAAAGAGTATTCAAAATACCTTGGGTGATGCCAATGTAATATATCAATTTTGTTTATTATGGCCGATAACTACAAAAGATATAAACAATAAGATTGATGGCCTAGAATTGCAAATAACTAATATCTTTGGAACTTATGACCCCTTGAAGGATAATAATGGAAATCTAACGGATGAAACTGAAAAGACCCATACCATCATTAAGAAACTATATAATTAAAAAGAATCAATCAAGGATCAGATGAGTTAGTTGAGAGAATTTGTCAGTTTCAAGATGGATCCGTTGACATGGTTATTAAAGGAGGTTGATAAGGTCAGAAAAATGATAGCTGCACCTGCATCAGTGGAATAAGTAGAAGACTTGATGTTGTAGATTAATGGGTAGATACATATACTTAGCTCTACCAAAATGCATTAGGATTCTACAGTGCTTTAGCTAAACAATATATACAAGGATATTCTTCCCACTGAATAGTAAGATTCATATTTTGATCTCTTATACACATGTAGAAGAATAGGAGAAAATAAGTTTTGATATTTTGATGTACATATTAAAGCATAGGAGTAAATAGTAAGGGGGAGTCTGTGCATAAAAAAATAAGATTAGTTTTGAGATAGGGTGAGAAATTTTGAATTGTAGATATACAAGTAGTTCCTTTGTCATCGATGACAAAGGGGGAGAATTTTTGGCACATGTTGCCATCAATGACAAAGGAGGAGATTGTTGGCAACATAAGCATGATGATGATGATGATGATGATGATGATGATGAGACTAATGAGTATGGCAGTGACTAGTGTTGTCATTAATGGCAACAAAAGGTAAAGATAGTTGTATTGGCCTGGAGATGTTTAGTAAAGTGTATAGGTACAATTTTGTTGGTTTGGAGAAGTCGTTAAGTATGATATCCTAAGTGTTGATCTAGAGAGCTACTACATGTAGTATGAAGGAGAATACACCCAAGAATGATATCCTTCCATTTTGGTGCTCTACAGTCAGGTACAATTTGTTGAAGATTTTCTGAAGGCATTTGAAGTACAAAACCTATGACAGGGTCACAGTATTTTAGTCCACATTTCTCTGCTATGAAGAATTTTGATATACATTTGTAATGTGCTATTGGTGGATACTAAAGGAGTCTAAATACAAAGACTTAGGTCTTGAAGCCCTCCGAAGTGAAAGATAGTGTTGACAGAGTATTGGACTCTATATTAATAGTGTAATGATAGTGCTAGTGGTATATTGGAATGCTCCACATTCCACCATAGATGAATATCATGCTATGCAGATTTGAAGATAAGTTTATGAATGTCAGAAGTGTGTATTATTCAAGTGGTAAGCATTTTGGTGGTACACATGTCAAATTATGAACTAATAGTTAGTTCATGCTATAGTTACTTCACCAATTAAGCCAACTTAAAGGTATTGAGGTTGTGCGGAGTCTTGAGACATGATTAGAATAAAGTCATGGGAGAAAATATAGGTCACACTAACCTATCTCAATGTATTACATGCTTTGATTCTCTCTGCAAAGTGTATTGAGTTGTGTTTTTGGCTGACAAGTTGAGGAGTCACACAATACATCTTCCTACTGACCAAATTGATGGTTACTTGAAAGAGGTATATATATAAGATTGATTTCATGTGTGGTGGAGTTATTTTTTGTGTGTGGATGCAAAAGAAGTAGTGTGTGAGTGTGAGAAGAGTTAGATGTAGAGAAGGATAGGATAAAGATTGTAGAGAAGTAAGAATCTCCTAAAGATTAGTAAGAGAAAAAAGGTGTCAAAATTTGATGCAATGATTCAAGTAATTCATGGCACTTAGGAATGTTTCATTTTCACCTAGGGTTGGATTTTGGATCCATATACAATAGCATATCTCAATTTCAATCAAACACAAAATGTTTGAACATGCTAACAATGAATGCATTTTTGTAAAATACCTCATTTGAGTGTAGTGTAAATGTGCCAATAGCAATATTTTTTTATTTTTCTCCTCATGGGAACATACCAATAGTGCAAAAACATTAGGGTAGGTAGGTTAATGCAAATGGAGGCCTTTCTTGTTTCCCAGGTCTTGCAATCCTTTTAGGCTACATTGGACCAAGATAGTCTATTAAGAGCTATTAGAGCAAAAAGGTGTCAATATTTGATGTAATGATTTGATAAATCTATGGCACTTAAGAATATTTTGTTTGTAACTATGGTTAGATGTTGGGTCCATCTACAATAACCTATCTTAGTTCTTTTCAAGTCTATATCATTTGACGGTGCCAAGAATGAATGCATTCTTGCAAAATGCCTCATTTAAGTGCAATTAAAGGTGCTAATAGCTAATTTTTTTTGTTCTACACATCATGGGATAAATTGATAGTGCCAATATGTTGAGGTGTGAAATTGAATGCTAATGATGGCCTCTTTTCATTCTCCAGGTCTTCCAATCCTTCTAGGATACATTAGATCAAGAGAGTCTCTCAAGATCCTTAAGAGAAAAATGTGTCAATCTTAGACATAGTGATTATTAGAAATTGTGAGACCTAGGAATGTTTTGTTTACACCTATGGGTGGATCTTAGGTCCATCTACAATATCATATCTTAGTTTCTATCAACTCTAGAATATTTGATTGTGTTGACAATGAATGTTTTCTTGCAAAATACCTCATTTGAGTGTGGTGTAAAGGTGCCAATAGCCATATTTTTTGTTCCACACTTCATGGGACCAAAATGATAGTGCTAACATGTTGGGGTGGTTAGGTGAATTCTATTGGAGGCCTCATGCCATTCCCTAGGTCTCCTAATCCTTTTGGGCTACATTGGACTAAGAGAGTCTCTTAAGAGCCTTAAGACCAAAAGGTGTTCAACTTTGACACAACGATTCTAAAAATATATGGCACTTAGGAATGTTTCATTTGCACCTATAGGTGGATTTTGGGTCCTTCTAGAATATCCTATCTTAGTTTCCATCAAATCTAGTCCATTTGACCATGGTGACAGTGAATGCAAGTTTTTGAAATATTTAAATGGTTAGAAACAAGAAAATTGATTATCTAATTTGAGTTAATAATTTTGATAGTGGAATAACAATTATATGTAATTGTTGTGTGCCTTAGGGAAAGCTTTGTATTTTATTTATTTATGTTTCCAAAATTATGCTTTCAGGTGAAATACATTCTAATTTAATTATAAGAGTTAATTTTTTGTAAGTTGGAAATATTAAAATTGTGGAAAATGCATTATATCTCATTAATATGTGCTTGGGAAATAGATTAATTTCTATTTATTATAATTATCTATTTCTAGACTTTTGTCTTACGTAGAATCATTTTCTAAAGGAAATTAAATTTAATTATGTGAGTGTTTCGATTTATGGAATGCAGTTAAATCATATTGTAATTACCTTGTAGAAATAATTGCATTAATTTAATTAGTTACTTTCCTATTATTTCCAATGTATTTTGGAATAGATATTTGGGAATGGGAAATAAAATAAATAAGAAAATAAAAGGGTTTTGGAAGCATATAAGGAAAATAGAGTTCTATTTTATTTTTGTGTTTCTTTTTTGTATTTTTCTCCCTCTCCTTATTCTCCTTTGAAAGAAACATTCATGGAGTTGGCTGTACAATTGGATTCTACTTGTGGGTGGGAGTGCATTGGAATGGTCTTGGGATTGCTTCAATGTAGGAAGTAATTCATATTGGATTCATGCCTCTTAAGAAGAGTTTTTCTCTATTTGAAAGCTTGCTTGGAAGGAGGTATTTTTCTTGTGGTTTGATTCTTTTTGAATTTAAATTTTACATTTACCATACCCATAATAGGTGGATGTTTAAGGTCTCTTCATTGTAGAAATGAATAGAGTTTAATGATGCAAATAAGAATTAGATTGATTTTTTTTTAATTGCATTCAAATTTTATTTTGAAAATGCATGAAAAGAAGATAAGTTATGGAAAATTTTTCCTAGAATGGGTTGTTAGTAGGAAAGAATTGTTGGCAACATATGTAGGATGATGAAAATACTAATGAGTAGAACTACACGTAGTGTTGTCATTGATGGAAACAAAGGGTAAAGATACAGTGGTCTGGAGAACAACAACACAGGATAAAGACAATGGCATCAAAGGGTGAAGGTATAGTGGTTTGTATAGTGGTAACTAGGCATAAGGAGATTGTTGGGTTGGTCCAAAGAGTGGAAACAAGTGTAAAGACAAGGTTGTTTTGATCCATAAAGAGATAGAAAAGAGAAAGGATTTAGTTGTAAATGGATTAATAGTATTCACAATAATTAAGTTTGATATGGAAATGAATACATCTAAATGTGGGTCCAGAGAGGCTATCAAGTACAAAATGAAGGAAAATATGTCTAAACACATTGTCTTTCCATTTTGGTGTTCCGTAGTTAGACACAACCTATTGAAGATTTTGCTAAGGCATTCATAGTATAGAATCTATGGCAAAGTCACTGTATTTCAGTCCGCACTTCTCCGCCATGAAGAATTTTGTTATGTGGTTGTTATGTAATGTTTACATTTATTAAAGAAGTGTAATCACAAAGTTTTAGATCTTGAGACCCTCTGGAGTGAAGTTAGAGTTGACAAAGTATTGCACTTTATTTTGATAGTGTATTGACAGTACTAGTGACACATTGAGACACTCCACATTTCATTGTAGATGAATATCCTACTTTGTGGAGTTGAGGATAAGGTTATGGATTTTTGAAGTATGTATGATACAAGTGATAGGAATTTTGGTGGTTTGCACATTGATTTGTGAACTAACAGTTAGTTCATACTATTTTTTCCTCACCACTGGAGCTAACCTGAAGGTGTTAATGTTGTGCAAAGATATGAAAATATGAAGTGATGTTATGGGAACTTTTATAGGTTGTGCCAACCTATATATATTTGCTACATGCTTTGGTTCTCTCTGTAAAGCATGTTGGATTGAGTTTTGGTTTGACAGGACAGGAAGTCATATAGTACATGTATTGTGCTGACCTAATTGATATTTCTCCTTAATGCAGTATATATATAATATTGAATTCTTGTGCAGAGGTGGGTATGTGTTGTGTGAAGTGAAATAGAGTGTGGAGGTAAGCAAAGGCTAATGCTGAGAGAAATAAGTTGAGTTTTTGGTAAAGATGAAGTGTGTAAAGTTAGTATTCTAAGCTTCAATAGAACTACATCCTTAACATTAGTCAGATGCATTGTTAGCAATTCATTTTGGCAGTGAGCCATCCCCTTCTATCTCTTTCTTCTCAGGATAGTTAGTCCTTTAGCAGTGAGCCACATGCAATGAGCATTCTTGGATAGTGAGTCCACCAATTGTATCAACCTTAACTGATTGCTTTATTAATATATATTGTGAGCTAATCCTCACCATGTTTTTTCCCTTTTTGGGTTTTCCACGTAAAAATATGGTGTTCATGTGTGATATGCTTTAATGGTTGATTTCATGCTTTCCTTTCTTTGTGCAAGTTAAACATGCTATCTGAAATGAATGTTTAAATGATTAAGTGGTTTCAAAGAATACTGATTCACTCCCCCTCTCAGTATTCTGAGTGTTCAATAGTTGGTATCAGAGCTTGGTTCCTTGGAAGAAGCTTAACCACTTGAGGAAGATCTTGAAGTGTGAACACATGGATCCTAGGAGATATCCTAATCCTCTAGAAGAAATCCTTGCTATTGAATTTACTAAAGAAGACTGCATAGTTGACATAATGGAGAACTTGAATCAACCCTTGAAGATCTTGAAAAAGTTAAATGTACAAACAAAGATCTAGAAGAGAATATTGAGGAAGTAGATGAATGCATAAAAAATTGAGGGAACAAAGAAAGAAATTCCAAGAAAGATACAAGGAAGTAAATGAATAGATCAATCAATCAAATGAGATAATCACCAATCTAAAATTACAAATTGAGGAAGGAAAAAGAATTGAAGAATGTATAAATGAAAAACTGAAAGGCAAATTTGAAGAATTCTTAAGGCTTGAACAAGAAATAGTGGTCTTAAAGACAGAACTTGAAAAGGCAAAAATTTAAGAAGACAAATTCAAAAAGAGCTCCATACTGCTTGATGAAATGATTGCAAATCAAAAGGCTCCTAAGGACAAAGAAGGATTAGAGTTTGAAAAAGGTGAAATTCAAAGATGAATCAGACTTCAAACAAAGATGGAAATAAGAACAACTACCAAAAGAAGGTTGCTGGCAAGAAAGGGAATAACAGACAGATCCAGAACCAGAAGAAAAACTTCAAGAAGTCACCTATCAGACAACCAACTGCACAAAGGTACTTTGGCTATTGTTATTCTTGCAATAAATTTGGTCATAAGGCTGTGGAATGCAGAAGCAGGATGAATCAAAATGTTCAACCATTTTCGCGTCAATGTTTTACATGTCAAAGATTTGGTCATAAAGCTAGTGAATGTAGAAATCAAATGATGAGGAGTTATAATAAAGGTATGATAGGTTCATCTTTTAATGGTTACTATTATACATGCAGTGGATTTGGGAATAAGGCCAACCAATGTAGATCTAGGATAAATGGAAGTAGACTCATTCATAATGTCAGATGCTATGAATGCAACTAATTAGGTCATATTGCTAAAGTTTGCAAGAGTAAGAATGTGAAGGTCAATCTAGTAAAGAAGAATGATCGAGGAAAGAATTTGGATCCAGTAGAAATGAAGAAAGAAATGAACAAGATTTGGAAGAAGAAAGAAGAAAATAAGGTGAGTGATGGGGCTATGCCAGTCTCTAGCGTAGATACCTCCTCTAGAAACTAGGTTGAGTGATTTGGCTCAAGGGGATCTTTAATGGAAATATTTCCTCCCCTACTAGAGAAATCATACTGATGCTTCAACACAAGGATATGATATGAAGATTGATATTCTTGACCTTCTAAAGAAAAAACTGGTGAAAAATGTCTTATTGTGGAAGATTGCAGAGCAATAGAAGACGACTGTGAATCATAGTAGAAGTTTTCACAACTTTATCAAATAGAGCATTAAATGCAAATTAGTTTAAGTGTAAAAAAGGTATAAAGGAATGTTGCTTGACAAAAGGATCATTTGCAAACAATCAATCCAAGAGAGAAGAGCTATGAAGGTGCAAGAAGAAGTGATTTTAGATCTCTTAAGCATGAAACCCTAATTGAAAGTGATTGAAAGGTATTTACAGTCTTTGATCTTGCCCTAAAAGTTTTATGTTGTATCTTGAAGAGGTTTACCCCACAAGTAATAGATGTTGTAGACCGTCCTCATCCCAAATTAAAGAAACACCCCTTTAAATCCATGGAAACAGATTCAGATGGTGCTTTCTCAGATATACCATATGGTGCCTTGCACATAGAGGATGTGAGAATGTATATTCATATAAAGATGGAAGAATACAACCATGCAAAACTAGGAGAAGTTTGGGTTAATGAGTTAACAGATGATAACTTTGATCTGAAGAATGAATATAGTGCCCTAATTGAGAAAAAGTTGGATGTTTGGAATGATTTTCCCATTTTGTGTTATGAAGATGCATGGGTGAGGTATGTATTGAGTTACATTCATGACATATTCATGTGGATAGACCTTCCACACATGATAAGCAAGAAATCCATTAAGGTTTTAATAGGGTTGTACTCCACCGGAGCTATTCTAGCACTTAAATCTATCAAAAATGATGTGATGAAATTAACATGAGCTAAATTCGATAAGAGAGCCTTGATTGTGAATGATATTGAAGATCCAATAGTGAAATATGCATCTATGATGATAGGATACAAGATCTATTTCATAAACAGGGAAAATTCTATCTTAGTAATTGCAATATATACTGTATATATGAGATGGTAAAAAATGGTATGGATTATGACTTGTGTGAGTTGCTAAGGAAACAACTGCTTGAGAATTCATAGAAGACAAAAGATTCAAAATATCCTTTCAAGTTTGGTACTTTGGTTATCTATTTACTATTTTATTTCCTCAAGGAAGTACTAGGTGCACAAAACATTTTATGGTTAGGACACATTCTAGTAGCAACCCAGATCAAAGACCATTTGAAAAGAATTAGAAACATTCAAGCTTAAAATAATGCACTCTAGGGTTACTTTAAAATATTTTAGGAGAAAATGCAAGCTAGGGAAAGGATCCCTAAGAAGATAGTGGAAAAATACAAAGATGATATCCTCTTCATGGTAAGTAAAGATGAATGATACATGGAGGTTATGGAACCCAGAACTGTTTGGATTCTAGAGATGGGGTATGAAGTAGCAAAAGATATCATTATGGGTCTTGCAGACCTAATGCTCAGTAAACCAAAAGACACCTAGGTCATCCCACAATAATGGGTTACACATTTTGGCCAAACTTGTCATTGAAATCAACATTTTGAACTAAGTCTTCAATTTCTGACACCTATAGCTGCTAAACCATTAGGAATTTGAAGATGATGCGAACTAGTGATTTGTGAAATTTTGTTTGTAGATTCTAAATATATATATTTTAAAAAATTTGGAGTTAAATTGTAAATTTTTTTGCATCTCCTTTGATAACTAGGTTTTAATAGTAAACAATATTTTTTTAAAGTGATGTGTATTCTGTAGCACATAACTTTTTCTCTACAAAGGATAAAATTCTGATTCTTTTGAATTTAGATTGCTAACACTGATATATAGGGCATGCATTTGGTTTTATAATGTTTTGTTGAATATTTTTTTAATTAAGTTTTGAAGTCAAACCAATTATAATTTAGACATAGGTGTATTCCTTAAAACATAACTTTTTCTGTATGTATTGAAATTCAATTTTTTTGTTGAAACAAGGACATCAATACCTAGGGTATAGATGTTTTTCAGAATTGTTTTTCACTAATTTACTAATATTCCATGTGTGTAGTAGAATAGAGAACTTGATGTTCGGTGAAAAACCTACATTCACAAGAAATAAAAAATAAATATATTAAATATATTTAAAATTATACTTTTTGGGAAGTTTATAATAAGGACTACATACTTACAAAACATAAATTTTAAATGAATTCATTTGATCTGCCAAAAGGTAAATCAAAAGTGATTTTTTATCAGCATTTTGATAGGTTTAGAGGAGACTCCATTATAGGTATGGTTTAAAACTAGCGGGGTTCTATCCAAGGGGGTTTGAATCTAAGGGGGTTTGATCAAACCCTCTTCAATTAAAATCCTTTAAATGGAACCTTTCAAGGCTCAAATAATTATATTTTCTAAAAATATGTGATTTCAACAAAAATTAGGATGTCCTTGAAAGTGTAACCCATTATTTTGGTAGCACCCACCTCTGTAGAAAGATTTGGAACTTATGAAGAAAGATTTATTGAAGTACATTTGAAGCATAAGGAGGGAGAATTAAGAGATAAATTTAAAGAGATGAGAACTAAGGTTGAAGACATGATGTCACTTATGAGCTCTGTAGAGAAATCTAAAAATGTATCTAGTACTCCAAAATAATTACCAAGCACAAGAAGGTTAATTAAGACCTCTACCTCCTCTACTGCTACTCCTAAATTGATGTAAGAGCATCCCTGGTTCAAGAGAAATCTTGACTCAACCAAAAATATTTACATTCATTTTGTTTTCTTTCATTTTCTAGCTTAGTATAGTTAGTTCAGTCGTAAGCAGTTTCAGTAGATTGGTCCGCATTCTACCGCGGTTTCATATCAAACCTTGTAGAGCTAGACTTAGCATCTAAACATCATCATGCACATCATATCCAAAATTCAGATCATCTGGATCAATTACCGGAAAGATATCACTATCAAAAGATCATCTATTTTCTTAGAACAAAGAATTCAAATAGTCTCAGACAACTAGCTAAAGGAGAAGAATTGTGGAGCACTTCCATGACTTGCAGAGCTAGAATGCACATCATTCAAGATATTAAGGAACCTGACTAACCTTCCTTGAGGTCCGCACATTGATTCATTCACTTGTAGAGGATTTCCATATGCTTAGGTTTGACCTATATGTGTACACATATTACATCTTTTTCATTGGAGTTTGTAATTTGTTTTACTGACACAGAGGATTCTTGTGATCCGAATATGATATATAATCATGTAATAGATGCATAGAAAAGTAGTTCATGATTAGAAATAGCTAGATAGTTTGAATTCTTTTGGTACTTGGTGCTTCAATGCCATATCCTTTTGTAATTAGGCTAGTGAGACCTAATCTATAAGCCCACATGTTGTTGACATGTTTATATTTTGAATTTATGATATATTGAATGATTGAAACTGTATTTGCATTCTATAATTGAGTTGCTTCTATTGTGTTTACTCATACTGCATAGTCTGGACTATTCACTCTGTGGACCCTCCTAACATTGATTGCACCAAGTGGTATCAGAGTGAAGTTTGAATCCTTTGGGAATGAAGTGAGCAAAGTTGGTGAAGGAATTCTATAAGATCTTGTTGTGAATAGATCATTGAACTTGAGGCATACTACCTACGTTGTTAACCGATCACTGATTGTGCGATGGTTGTCACCTTGTAACCCGATAGCCAAATTTGAGGTTGTTACACTTGATCCTAGGAAGAGATGCCACCAAGGAGAATACCTGTTATTGGTACTATGGCTGGAAGAATGGATGAGATGATGGAGATGATGAAAAAAATGTGAGTTCAATTGGATGTTGTTGAAGAAGATCAAAGAAGAAGACTTACACCTTGACCTAATGTTGAAAGTGATGATGAAGAATTTCAATCCACTGATCAAAATGAAGAAACCCTAGAAGAAGAAGACGAATCAGATCAAGTAAAGATGTTGCAAGCTATTTCAAAGATTGGGAAAAGACCTAGAGTGGATGTATTGAATTACATTGTCAATTTGAATCTTGAGGAGATGATTGATTGGATAAATGATGTAGAAGAATACTTTGAATACAAAGAATTGAAGATCTGGAGAAGGTGAGATTTGTAAAGGGTAAGTTGAAAGGACATGCTGCTATTTGGTGGAAAGAAGTTTAGTTGGATAGAAACAAAAGAGGAAAATAAAAGATCATAAAGTGGGATAGAATGGTGATAGAGTTGAAGAATTAGTTTATACCTATTGACTATGAGTTGGAATTGTTGAAGAGATTGCAAAACCTGAGACAAAAGGAGAAATCTGTGGAGTATACTGAAGAATTTCATAAGATTATCAAAAGAACAAAACATAGTGAAGCAAGCAAGGAGAAAGTGGCAAGATGCATCAATGGACTGAGATTGAACATTCAAGAAGAACTGAGTTTGGTAAGGATGAAAATATTGGAAAAAGTATATTAGTTTTCCCTGAAGGTTGAAGAAAAGTTGAACAAGAAGCACGAGTAGATATAGACAGGTAGAGGAGACAAATTTTAGAGAGGTAGAACATTTTTTGGAGGAGAAAGATCATATGTGAAGCAAAGCAGACAAGATAGAATGTTTAAGAAGGAAGACATAGAATATCCATATCCAAAAAATGGAGAGCGATCACAAAAAAAAGGACGAAGTTGGAAAAAAATTAGAAGCAGAGATAAAAGAAAATGGTGATAAGGAATTTTGGAATGAGGAATTACAGTGCAAAGGTGGAGGACATGAGGACAGGATCACAATCAATCTGGGCTATGAAATTGAGACAGATCTCAAGATGATGAAAGACCTAGCAATCATTTGTAGAATTGTTGGGATGAAACAACCAAGGGAAAAAAATAGGACCTGGATAAGCAAGAACTAGAAAGCACAGAAAATAATAAAATTCCTGCCCAAAGGTTTCTTTGTAGTCCTTTTACTTCGCTGGAAGAGAAATGGAAGATCCTACAGGGTGGTCTCTGGGAAATGGAAGATGATCCAATATTCATGTAGGATTGGTAGCCAAATTTCAACCCAGTCGCATGTAATCCCCATGATCGGCCAATTTGGATTAGATTATACAATTTGCCTTCGAATACTAGGTGGACGATTGCTTGGAAAAGATCAGAAGATCCCTAGGAACTCTAATTGAGGTAGATGAGGATATAATTAATGGAGACTCTTATTTATACACCAGGCTAAAAATTACAGCAATCAGAGAGATGCCAAAATAGATCATGTTATGCATTAATGGTAATCACTGGCTGCAAAGCCTGGAGATTGAGGAGGATAGGAGATATTGCTTGAGGTGTGGAAGAAGAAACCACTCGGAAGGAAATTGCCACCAAAAGAAAAAAATATAAAAAAATGGGTTTAAAAATTAGGAAACCCTAATCAACAAGCTTCAAAAAGTGCTCCAAATCTGAAAGGTGATGGATTGATTAGTGAGATGGGACCAAGGCCTGAAATCCCTTCATTCTTAAATTTAGAGACTTGAAAGGAATGTGCGATCAGAGAAGAATCGGTAAAGATGATAGAAAATCCACCTGCAAATTTGAATATTGATAGTGAATCAGATAATGGCATCTTAGATGAAGAGATGGATGATGAAGAGGAACTTGGAGAACTTGGCATTAGACAAATTAGCCAATTGGCTCTAAACTTCCTCAAAAAACCTCAGAAAGAAAGAGGAAGGAAGACAAATAAGTAGAGAAGGGAAAGAGATGCGAGCGAGGTGGGCTTGAAGAACATCAAATAATTCTTTGTAAAATCCAAGGGAGCCAGGTCCTCCCTTGGAGGGCAATGAGCTTCTCACTTGGAATGTCAGGGGCCTAAAGGCCCCTGACAAACGATGCCTCATAAAGTGCCACCTAGATAAAATAATCTGTGATATAGTAATAATCCAAGAAACGAAGTTAACTGTAGAGGAAGGTGGCATTTTATCAGAAATTGTAAACTGTGGTCAGGATGTTTTCAAGAAGCTTTTGGGACTTCAAGGGGATTGGGTGTCCTATGGAAGCAATAGACTTTGGAGGTAATTTTATTAGATGCAAGGCAAAATTGGATGTTATGTAAAGCTAAAAGCTTGCTCTCAAAAGTAGAATTTGTTCTCCTCAACATTTATGGTCCAATTAAGATAGAGGACAAATTGGTAGTATGGAACGATGTCACAAACATTTGCACAAATTTGGATTGTTAGAAACTAATGATGGGAGGAGATTTTAATGTGATCCTAGACATTGGAGAAAAAGTGGAGGAATTAAGAAGGTGAACAAGGTAATGCTTGATTTCAGGAACTTCATCAATAATATGGGAGTGATTGATTGGATCCCTAAGAATGGAAGATTCACCTGGACCAATCGTAGAGTAGGTTTCACTAACATAGTAGAAAGATTGGACCATTTCTTGGTTGGCCCCAGTTGGATTTCGGATGCCTTCCTATATAATGCTACAATTCTTCCACTTACAGCCTCAGATCACTTTCCTGTGCAATTAGAGATAAGCTTGAGCAAAAAACCAGTAAGAAGCTACTTCAAATTTGAAAGTATGTGGTGGAGAGACCCTAATTTAGGTGACCAAATAGAGAACTGGTGGAAAGAAAGTGCTTCAATAAAAGGTACAATTAGTTTTCATTTTATAAGGAGATTAGGTTTTATCAAAAATAAACTGAAGATCTAGAATAGTAGTTCTTTTAAAAATATTTTTGCTGAAAAAGAAAGAATTGAGGAAGAGCTTGAAAGTTTAAATGAAAAAGTTATAAAAAATGGCATGTTTTTTGAAGACTTTGAGAAAGAAAAGGATCTAAAAGAATAGCTTGCAGAAGTTCTAGCAAGAGAGGAGGTTTATTGGAGAGATAAAGCTTGAGATCTATGGCTTAGGGAAGGGGATAATTATACCAAAATTTTCCATGCTTTAGCAAGAAGTCGAAGGGAAAGGAACAGAATAGTGTCTGTCAAGAGAAGCGACGCTTCGATGGTAGAGGATAGAGAATCTATAGTGGCTGAGGCGGTCAAACATTTTATGAATCTACTAGGCAATGGAGAATTGGTAACAAACTTGGATCATGATCTGATCTTGAGTATTCCTAAGCTAATAGAAGATTTGGATAATAAAAGGCTTTTGGAACCCTTTTCCTTGGATGAAATTTGGCAGGCCACGCGATAGTTTGCGGCGGAAAGAGCCTTGGGCTCTGATGGATTCACAACCAAATTCTTCCAGCAATGCTAGAGTTTTATAGGGTGAGACATATGGGAAGTGACAAAAGAATTTTAGAAAAAGAAGTAATTTGTCAAGGATATTAATAACACTGCAATAGCCCTCATTCCAAAAAAACTAGACTGTTCCTCCTTTTTGGACTACAAACCCATCTCCCTTTGTAATGTAATATACAAAATTATTTCAAAGGCTCTTTTGAATAGATTGAAAGCGGTTCTGGACAAAATAATATCTAAAGAGCAGAATGGGTTCATCCTGGGTAGAGAAATAATAGAATGTATCATTGTGACTATGAAGGTCATCCACTCTATGGTTACAAATAGGCACAAAGGAATGGTAATAAAACTGGATGTGAGCAAGGCCTATGACTGAGTAAGTTGGAAATTACTTCTGGAAGTCTTAAAAAGATTTGGTTTCACCCCAGAGTGGATTGAGCTTATTTCAACTTGTATTAGTACTCCCAGATATTTGGTCCTAGTTAATGGATTGTTGTGCAGTTTTTTTGAAGCCACGAATGGGCTCCGTCAAGGGGACCCACTCTCACCTTCCCTTTTTATCATCATGGAAGAATCTATGGGGAGATTTATCAAGCATTTAAGAGATAACATAATATGGAAGGGAATTTCAGTGGCAGAGGAACTCAACCAAATAACCCATAGTCAGTTTGGAGATGACACTTCTTTGTTTGGAAATGCTACTATAGAGGAGGCCGTAACCATCAGAAGGGCTTTGGACAGGTACACCAACACTTCAGGCCAGTCCTTTAACAAAGATAAATTGGAAATAATTTTCTTCAATAAAAAAAAAAGTAGTCCAAAAAAGAATTACAAGTATTCTTGGCTTTGCAATAGGTTCGCTGCCCTCTAAATACCTTGGTGTGCCCCTGTTTACTAGGGCATGTAGGTCAAATCTCTAGGAAGAGATTCTAAGCAATTTTCACAAAAAAATTGATGCTTGGAAGAACAAATGGCTCACGTTGGCGGGCAGGATCCTAATGATCAAATCAGTATTATCGGCAGTCTCAATTTATGTCATGTCCTACCTCAAAAGGACCTCTAAAGTGGTGGCGGACTATGAAGGCAAGTTGAAAAAATTCTTGTGGGAAGCAACAAAGGAGGACAAAAGGATTCCCCTTCTCAGTTGGGACACAATTTGTCTCCCTAAAGATCACAGAGGCGCTGGGACCAGGAAACTACTTCTCTAGAACTTGGCATTAGGCACCAAACTGGCATGGAAAATGTATAGGAACCTAGAGAGACTATGGTGTAAGATGTTGCAACAAAAGTATCTAGATAGTGACAACCCAAGCTGAATTATCTCAACTACGAATATCCATGGGGGCTCAGCCATTTGGAAGTTTATTTGTGAATCTAGGAATATTATTACGGATCATATCTCTTGGAAGGTGGGCAACGACAAGCAAGCCCATTTCTGACATGATTCCTGGAATGGGGAAGAGCCACTTGCCAATGTTCTTAATTTTCTAGATTGGATTGGGGAAGCGGAGTCAACTTTGGGAACTATGGTGGCTAATTATGTGGAAAAAGATTCACAAGGCTTTGATCACATTTGGAAAACAATTGAACTCCCTTCACTTCAAAATGATGATAAGAACAGGTTGAAGAATATTCTAAGTGAACGGCATATCTTCCTTTCCAGTCGGGCTGATGAAATCATTTGGAGTGGCTCCAAATTAGGCAATTACTTGGTCAAACTTGGATACTTAATTAAGATAATTCCCAATGTGGATCTGGATTGGCCAAAGAAACTTTGCTAGAATAAAAATTTACTCCCAAAAGCAGGAGCTTTCCTTTGGACTTCCCTCCATAAAAGAATACTCACGGGAGATAGATTATGGTTGATTGGTATTGAGGGACCCAACAGATGCCCTATGTGTGAAAAGGCAGAAGAATTAGCCAACCACCTTTTGCTAAATTGTGAGATAGCCTCAAGTTGTTGGGATTGGCTGCTTAAATCCATGGGATAGCCCATGGCCAGACAGTGCAATTTGAGGCAGTTCTTGGTGAGCTGGCCAAACATGGGCTCCAAAGCCACATGGAGTGAGGTTTGGTCTGTCACCCCCTCGATGGTTACATGGCAAATCTAGAAAGAACGTAACCATTGCATCTTTCAAGAGCAAAGCCTCAACCTAAGAGAGATCATTAAGCGGATTCAAACTGGCATTTGTGAGACCCTCAATGCCAAAGTAGTCTTGAACCAAAAGCACTCCTTTACCTTATGGGATGAGGAATTAAGGAAGAATTGGCCTGAGCTAAGATGCACCAAATCCTCACATATTAAGAAGGGTCCAAATAGGAGCACAGGAAAATCGATCAAACCTTAAAAGGATTGTTTTAAGCTCAAATTTGATGGGTTTGCTAAGGGAAATCTAGGTTTGGCTGGAGGGGGTGGTAATTAGAGATGCTCATGGCAATGTAGTGGGAGCCATGTCTTGTCATTTTGGTACTTTGACCAACAATGAAGCAAAATTCGAAGCACTTGATAGGGGACTGTGGCTTTGTGATAAACTGAATATTAGATTAGTGGATATTGAAGGGGACTCCCTCCTCTGTATCAATGCGATAAAGTCCAAACAAATAAATAACTAGAAATTGAGAGGATGGCTAGAAAAGATTGTACTGGCCCTGGCAAGCCTGGGAAGTTTTTTAGTCACACATGTATTGAGAGGCCAATCGGGTGGTTGATGCTCTAGCCTGTTAGATTCAGGATAGACAACTGAGAGGGGGGTTGAATCAATTGTCCAAAACTTTCTTCCAATTAAACACTTAAATCCACTTTGTAATTCAATAGCATAATAATAAATCAATCATGGAAATACAATACATTAAATCAAGAGCAGAAACACATTAACACATGAGACACCAAGATTTTGACATGGAAAACCTGATTAAGGGAAAAACCATGGGGTGACTAACCCAAGATTGTATTCTCTGTTAGAAGAATAGAATGAACAAAATGGCACATGCCAATTAGGGCTCACTTCCCGAGCACACTGCTCACAAGAGGCCCATTGCCTACAGGAAACACACTATCTACAAAATAATAAGTATCACATACTTGAACTGAAGAATAGCATCTTCACCATGCTTGAGTTAGTTCCATTTAAGTCCAATATTTCTGCTCTACCTTTCGTACTCCTCCTTGCTACCACACTCTCATCTCCACAAGATACACTTTGGAATGACTTTACAATTCCCTATTTATACAAGACATCGACTTAGGAATGATCATCTAAGTCGGCAAACATTACAAAGAAAATACATAAATACAACATGACTAATTACAAAAAGACTTCATGCGGATCAACACATTATCGACCACATAGATCTGAGACTTCTATCTTCATTTAGGAACATGCCAATCTTCACATAACATCTTCAAGATCATCCGTAGGATGTGTAACTCATCTGGTCGGCCAGACTTAGGAAGAACACCATCAACCAGAAGTAATTCTTCAATTGTGAGCTCAAACTCCAATGCGGACCACCAACATGAATTGGACATGATCCAAAGGCCTCCACAAGCTTGCCTGAATCACCAAGAACATCCACACTACATTTGCTTACTGAAATCCTTATCTTATTCATCTGGAACCTCAAGAACACAGTTTGTCATCACTATCACAATGGAATAGATGCTTGCAAACCTCTAGACCATGAACCAATTGAGTTGTCACTTGACATGGACTTCCTAAACACTCCACCAAATCTACAGAATAGGATATTTCATTTCTAGATCTCACTGGACCTATCTATATCACACTGTCACCTCTAAATGTCTGCCAGAATTGGTTTTACTTATGTGGCCATAACTTCTTTAGATCTTCATGCGGACCTCTAAAATCTTTCCTAGATTATCTTAAGACACATATCTACAAACCCTTTGAAGCGTATCCTTTGATCTTCATCTTAATTAGGATCTTTACCTCACTGTCTTCACTGTTCTTCTCTGTTCCTGATTAGGACTAATTTTCTCAATATCCTCAGCGCACAGCTCATCCAATCCTTATCATCAATGCAATAGGAGTATGTTGACATCAATGACAACACCGGTTAGGCCCATACTTGCAACAATCTCCCCCTTTGTCATTGATGGCAACATATGATGTGAAAAATTGTTTTGACCATCAAGACAAAAACTTTTTCTCACTGACACAACTCCCCCTATCAACAACCATTCACATGTCTTCTCTTTCTTTACTACTCCTCGTTTGATCAACAACCACTTTTTTTTCACATGTCTTCTCTCCCCCTTTGACATCAATGGCAAAGGGCACATACTTGCAACTCCAACACTTCAAAATCATACCTACTACTCCCCCTAAGTAGCAGCTCCCCATCATCAATCTGGACCACAAGATATGACTGTGATGTCCACTGGACTGATGCACATCAGTACACCTTAGTTCATCATGGGAGGGGTAATAACCCCTAACTTCTCCCTGAGATACTCAAAAGAGTTCTTAGGTAGAGGTTTAGTAAAGATATCTACAATCTGATCCTTGGAAGGCACAAACTCCAATCTGACCTCATTCTTGTTCACTTGCTCTCTCAAAAAGTGAAACTTAATGGATATATGTTTGGTCTTTTAATACAACACTGAATTCTTAGATACATTTATTGCACTTGAATTATCATAGAAGATTGTGATAGGTTCCTCATATTCCACTGTGATGTCTCTTAGCATCTGCTTCATCCACAAAACTTGAGTGCAACTACTTGATGCTACAATATATTCTGCTTTAGTTGTGGACAAAGATATTGCCTCTTGTTTCTTGCTTAGCCAAGAAACTAATCTCTTCCCCAAAAAGAATGCTCCACCACTTGTACTCTTCCGGTCATCCACATCTCCTGCCCAATCCGCATCTGTATATGCATGAAGAGAGAAATTATGATCTCTAGGATACCACAAACCATACTTAACTATCCATTTTAGATACCTAAAAATTCTCTTGATTGCCATGACATGAGATTCTCTAGGATCAACTTGGAATCTAGCAACAAGACCCACAACATTCATAATGTCAGGTCTAGTTTGAGTGAGATACAACAATCCTCCAATTATTGACCTATACTTTTTCTGATCAACCTTAGGTGAGTCATCATCTTTGCTTAATTTACATTTGGTTGCCATGGGAGTACTCATTGGTTTTGATTCTTCCATCCCAAATTTCTTCAACAATTCTTTCACATATTTGGTCTGAGAAATGAAGATTCCTTTCTTAGTTTGAATGATTTGCAGACCCAAGAAGAAATTCATTTCCCCAAGCATGGACATCTCAAATTCACTTTTTATTTGATTTGCAAAAGTTTTGCACATACTCTATCTTCCTCCAAAAATGATATCATCAACAAATACTTCAACAATCAAGATATTTTCATGATCAATTTTGAAGTACAAATTATTGTCAGCAATACCTTTGTTGAAACCAATCTTCAAAATATGCTTATCCAATCTTTCATACCAGGCTCTTGGGGCTTGCTTTAGTCCATACAGTGCTTTGTTCAACTTGTAGACCATATCACCATGATTAGAAAATTGAAATCCATCCGGTTGCTCAATGTATACTTCTTCTTCCAAGTCACCATTTAGGAAGGCAGACTTGACATCCATCTAATATACTTTGAAATCCTTGAAAGTAGAAAAAGCAAGAAATAATCTGACTGATTCAATTCTTGCCACCGTAGCAAAAGTTTCTTCAAAATCAACTCCTTCTATTTGAGAGTAACCCTTGCAGACCAATTTGACTTTATTTCTGATTACTTCACCAACTTCATTCAGTTTGTTCTGGAAGACCCATTTGGTTCCAATCACATTCTTGTTTCTAGGTCTGGGAACAAGATCCCAAGTGTGATTTTTCTCAATTTGCATCAGCTCTTCCTCCATTACTTTAGTCTAGTTTTCATCATTACAAGCTTCATTCACTGTCTTAGGTTCAATCTTTGAAATCAGACAATACTCTTCTAAATCTTGAGCAATCCTTCTTCTTATTTGTACCCCTTTGCTTTTATCACCTATGATCTGATCCTCAGAGTGATTTAGTCTTACATACCTGGGAACTTTAGGATTTTCTTGCACTTCTGATTCTTGAACGAGCTCATTCAAACTTGTCTCTTCTTCCTGATTTACCGGATTAATTTGAATCTAAATTTCAGAAGGGGCTTGGACTCCTTGAATCAAAACATCATTCTGATCATCTTCATCACATTCATAAAACATTGAGGGTTTTTCAATACCTTCATCAAACTTCACATTTGTACTTTCTATAATCTTTCTCAATCTTTTGTTGTAACATCGGTATGCTTTGCTTTGAGTAGAATAACCCAAGAATATTCCTTCATCACTTCTAGCATCAAATTTACCTAGATCTTTATCTCTTTTAATGTAACATTTGCTACCAAAGACTCTAAAATACTTCACAGTAGGAGTGATACCAAACTAGAGTTCATAAGGAGTCTTATTGGTATTGCTTTTGATTTGAACTCGATTAAGAGTGTAGACTGCAGTGCTCACAACTTCTCTCTAGTAGATTTGAGCAACATTTGCTTCCATCATCATGGTTCTAGATGCTTCTTAGATGGTCCGGTTCTTTCTCTCCACTACTTCATTTTGTTGTGGAGTCCTAGGAGCAGACAACTGTCTTTTTATTCCATGTTTCTCATAGAATTCTATGAACTCACCGGATGTGAATTCTCCACCTCTATCAGACCTTAGACATTTTAATTTTAATCTAGTTTCATTCTCTACCATAGCCTTGAATATTTTGAATTTCTCAAGAGCTTCTGATTTCTCTTTCAGAAAAGTCACCCACATCATCTAGGAGTAGTCATCAATTAATAGCATGAAGTATCTATCACCTTGCACACTTTTGATTCTTGTCGGACCACATAAATTAGTATGAACCAAGTCCAGTAACCTGGTAGAAGACTGTTCCTTACTTTTGAATGTGACTCTGCTCATCTTACCCAACTAACATTCTTTGCACAAGCTATTAGTAGGTTTCACAAGTCTTGGAAGATCTCTTATAGCCTGAGTGTTGATTATCTTGATGATATTATCAAAATTCACATGACACATTCTCCTATGCCACAACCAACTCTGATCAACTTGAACAAATAAGCAACTCTTACCAGTACCAACCAAGTGGAAGATATTACCTTTAGTTTGAGTACCAGATGCAATCTCTATTCCAGAACCTTCAAAGATCTTGCATTTTCCATTTTTGAATCAAAGATCATAGCCTTTGTCCACCAACTGTCTAACACTGAGAAGATTGTGCTTCAATCCTTCAACATATAGTACATTACCAGTTTTGTTCTTTCCATCAAAAGAAATAGTTCCTCTACCTTTGATTCTACCTGCAGAATTATCATCAAATTTTACCACTCCTCCTTCATACCTTTCCAAATCTATAAACTTGTTTTTGTCACCTATCATATGGTGAGAGCATCCACTATCAATGACCCAATCATCCTTTTCTTCAACTTGGGCAGCCAGAGCATTTTCCACAATTTTATGATTGATAGATTTAGAGGGCATTGGATCTTCCTCTTTGATGGCAATAAATACCCAGTCACTTTTGGATTTGGTTCCTGTCTCTGATTCATCATCTGTTACTCCTTCATTAGCACCATCTTCATGGACATAGTAGCATTTCTTTTGGACCTTGATTTGTTAGGGTTTGTCTTTGAGAATCTTTTTGAACACCTTGAGGCAAAATGGCTAATGTTATTGCAGTTAAAACACTTAAAAGGAAATTTCCCTTCATACTTACTGGATCCTCTTGGCAGTCTTTTTGCAATAAGGGCTTCAAGTTGAGCAGCTTCTGTTTCTTCTTCTTCCAGGTCTTTTCTTGCTTTTTCATACCATGATAATTTCCTTGAAGAGTTCTCTCTAGGATCAAACCTTTGTTTTCCTTTTACAGAGGCACTAGCTTTGAATGCAATTTCAGTCTTTGGGGGGCATCTCCAAACTTGGTCAATTCAAATGCAGCCAATTTACCAACCAATTGATCTCTTGTGACACCTGAATGGGCTTTGAATTCTTCAATGGTAGCAATCTTGTATTTATAAGAAGCAAGAAAGGATCTGAGAACTTTGCCAACAATCTCATCTTCATCCAAGACTCCACCAGCACATCTAATGCCACAAACAAGCTCATTTACTCTTGGCATAAAAGTAGTGATGTTTTCATCTTCTCTCATCTTTAGAATTTTGAATTTTCCTTTTAGACTTTGTAGCTTGGCACATTTAACATACTTGTCTCCTTCATGTAGAAGTTCCAATTTTTCCCAAATCTCAAAAGTAGTTTGTAGGTCAACAACATTTGTCAGCTTTGAATCAGACAAGGCACTTAGAAGAGCTTCTTTAGTCCATAGGTTGTTTTTAGCATCTGCAATTTCATCTACGGATTTCAGACCATTCTGTGGAGGAGAAGCCATGGTCCAATATTGTATTCCCATACATTACAAGTGATATTCCATGCGACTTTTCCAAAGTGTGAAATTGGTTCCATCAAACCTTGGACTATCCTTCTTAAATGATGACATCCTAGATCTCCTCAAGCGGTTAAGCTCTTTGAGAGGAACTTAGCTCTGATACCAATTGTTAGATTCAGGATAGACAACTAAGAGGGGGGGTGAATTAGTTGTCCAAAACTTTCTTCCAATTAAACACTTAAATCCACTTTGTAATTCAGTAGCATAATAATAAATCAAGACCAGAAACACATTAACACATGAGACACCAAGATTTTGATGTGGAAAATCCGGTTAAGGGAAAACCACGGGGTGACTAACCCAAGATTGTATTCTCTGTTAGAAGAATAGAAAGAATAAAATGGTACATGCCAATTAGGGCTCATTGCCCAAGCACACTGCTCACAAGAGGCCCATTGCCTATAGGAGACACACTGTCTACAAAATAATAAGTATCACATACTTGAACTGAAGAATAGCATCTTCACCATGCTTGAGTCAGTTCCATTTAAGCCCAATATTTTTGCTTTACCTTTTTCTCTCCTCCTCTCTACCACACTCTCATCTCCACAAGATACACTTTGGAATGACTTTACAATTCCTTATTTATACAAGACATCGACTTAGGAATGATCATCTAAGTCGGCAAACATTACAGAGAAAATACATAAATACAACATGACTAATTACAAAAAGACTTCACACGGATAAACACACTGTCAGCCACACAGATCTGAGACTTCAATCTTCATTAGGAAGATGCCAATCTTCACATAACATCTTCAAGATCATCCGCAGGATGTGTAACTCATCCGGTCAGCCAGACTTAGGAAGAACACCATCAACCGGAAGTAATTCTTCAATTGCGAACTCAAACTCCAATGCAGACTACCAACATGAATTGGAGATGATCCAAAGACCTCCACAAGCTTGCCTGAATCACCAAGAACATCCACACTACATCTGCTTACTAAAATCCTTATCTTCTTCATCCAGAACCTCAAGAACACAGTCTGTCATCACTGTCACAATGGAATAGATGCTTGCGGACCTCCAGACCATGAACCAATTGAGTTGTCACTTGACATGGACTTCCTAAACACTCCTCCAAATCTATAGAATAGGATATTTCATTTCCAAATCTCACTGGACCTATCTGTATCACTCTGTCACCTCTGAACATCTACTAGAACTAATTTTACTTAATTGGCCATAACTTCTTCAGATCTTCATGCAGACCTCTGAAATCTTTACTCGATTATCTTAAGACACATATCTACAAACCCTTTGAAGTACATCCTCTGATCTTCATCTTATCTAGGATCTTTACCTCACTGTCTTCACAGTTATTCTCTATTCCTGATTAGGACTAATTTTATCAATATCCTCAGCACACAGCTCATCCAATCCTTATCATCAATGCAATAGGAGTATGTTGACATCAATGACAACACTGGTTAGGCCCATACTTGTAGCATAGCCAAACTCAGGAACTCACAAAAAGATTCCTTCACAGAATACAATGCATCAAATTTTCCCACTGGAGTAGTAGAGTTAGTTCAGCTAGACAAGGAAGGGCCAATTGATCTTCCGAAATGACTATCACCTATTTTTTGTAAGATGACATAGGTAAAACAAGATTGATTTTACTCATGGGAGGTGAATAAAGAGTGTCTCTATGTGTCTTCAAGTGTCCCGAGAGATTCATTCTGAATCCCAATCGATCCTCAAAATCTATTCCCTGCTCGGAAGTATCCACCAAAATCCCTCTGCTCTGGCAGTGTGATCACAGGGATAATTTTTGTGTGATTCGCAGGACGATCTCTTTGTAGGGAAGTGTAACTTCAAGGTGAACATGAACCCTGTGAAGTTTCATGAAAGGTTCTACACTCAGCTTCTATTTAATGTGAGTTCCCTAAGTAGAGGCATCATTTAGTGTGGAGTTTTCTCTCTTTTGATAAGCATGACTCAACATTTTGGTACAACATGCCATTGCAAAGAGGATGAAACCAACAAGGCGCAGATCACCTATCTCTTCAGCAAGGCATCAGACAAAGAGAAGGATGCAATTCTAAATGTCATCGGGGAAGATTTTTGGTTTGGGGGCCAGTCCCATGATGGTCTGATCTTGGAAAGGTTTTTCACCAATTATGTGCAGGTCGTGGGTGCCCAGCTGTGGGGTTTGAGAGCAGCAATGATGTTGGCTCGCGAGGAGGTTCTGGAAGCTATCAAGCATGCCCTGGATGCCATGGAAGTTGAGCCTAAACAAGGCCTTGCTCTGTCTATTTTGAGCCTGAACAAGGAGAACAAGAAGACCAAACTACATAAACCCTGGGCACTTTTCAATAAGGGAGTGGAAAATTCAAACGACATCATTGATTTTATGAATTTTGTTGAGGCCAATCCTGACTTAGTTGACCAAAATGTAGTGGCCAGGTTGGTTGATATTGCTGAGGGTGTTAGGTACATATATGATTAAATATCCCTTCCAACACTATATGTACTTGTTTTATTTTCTATATAATAGAGGGAGCTACCCCTGTTAATGGTAGTACTTACCTAAAGATTTTTTGTTTTAAAAAGAAGGAAGACAAAGATAACAATTCATACTGGAGAGATGATAAAACTTTCTACCGTAGAGGAAACCCTAATTCTTATTAGAGTGAAGGATACAAAAGAGATGGAAGAGGACCTAATAGGAGAACATTTAGAGGAACCTATTTTAAGTGTGGAGGTGAAGGACATAGAGCATTTGAATGTCATCAAGGAAGTACGAGAAAGAAAACAAAGAACAATGGAAGAACTTATGTAGAAGAAGAACTTGTTGGATCACCTAGTTCAGTTGGTAAACCTGAGAAAGGAGAATCATTACTCATGAGGAGAGCACTATTTCAAGCAAATACAAATGAGGAACCACCATAGAGGAAAAGTTTATTCCAGACCATATGCAAATTAGGAGGTAAATGTTGTAAGGTTGTAATTGATAGTGGTAGTTTTGATAATTTGGCTTCAGAGGAGATGGTGACTAAGTTGAAGTTTGAAAGATTGAAACACCCTAAGCCATATTAGATAGCATGGATTCAAGATGATCATAAGGTACTGGTGAGTGAACATTGTTTGGTGAAATTTCATATTGGATCTTATCATGATGAAGTATTATGTGATATTATGCCTATGGATGTATGTCATATATTGTTGGGTAGACCATGGCAGTATGATAGAAATGCTATAAATGATGGGAGAAAGAATACCTATACTATAACATCAAATGGAAAGAGAATTGCTTTGATTCCTTTGGAAGATGATCCTAAGACTGAAGTATGTGGGAATGCTAGAATCTATTTGGTAGATGGAAGGAAATTTCTAGATGGTTTGAGACATGAAAATATGTGTTATGCTTTGATTCCTAAGAAGCTTGAAAACCTAAAGATAGAGACTGAAGAATCACAATCAGAGGAGATAACTGAGTTACTATCAGAGTATGAAGACATCATATCTGATAATGTACCTAAAGGATTGCCACCAATTAGGAGTATCAGTCATCACATGGATCTTATACTTGGAGCTAGTTTGCCTAACAAAGCAGCACACAAAATGACACTAGCAGAGAATGAAGAATTAAATAGATAGATATAAGAGTTGTTAAGGAAAGGTTTGATTAGAGAAAGCTTGAGACCTTGTGTAGTACCTGTAGTGTTAGTACCAAAGAAGGATGGAGAATGGAGAATGTGTACAGACTCTATAACAATCAACAAGATCATAGTTAACTATAGATTTGCATTTCCTAGGATGGATGACATTATGGATTGTTTGAGTGGAGAAAAGTATTTTACAAAGATAGACCTAAAGAGTGGATACCATTAGATTAGAATTAGAGAAGGAGATGAATGGAAGACTCCTTTTAAGATAAATGAAGTATTGTATGAATGGTTAATGATGCCTTTTGGATTGACAAATACACCGAGTACTTTCATGAGGTTGATAAATGAAGTTTTGAAGAAATTCTTGGGTAAGTTTGTTATTGAATACTTGGATGATACTCTAATTTTCAGTTAGAAAAAAAAAGAACATTTGTGGCACCTGAGACAAGTATTGCAAAGGTTGAGAGAAGAGAAATTGTTGATAAATATCAAGAAGTGTAGTTTCATGAAGGAAGAATTGGTATACTTGGGATTTGTGATTTTTACAGAAGGATTAAAGATGGACCCTAAGAAAGTTAGAGCAATTGTTGAGTGGCCTACACTTGAGAGCATTGGAGAAGTCAGATCATTTCATGGATTAGCTAGTTTCTATCGAAAGTTCATCATAAATTTTAGTTTGGTGTGTAACCCTATGATAGAGATAATGAGAAGTGATAGAAAGGAATTTAAGTGGACATCAAGAGCAGATAAAAGTTTTGAGTTTTTGAAGTAGAAAGTGACAAAAAAACTAGTGTTAGCATTACCGGATTTCAACAAAGTATTTCAGGTAGATTGTGATGCAAGTGGAAATGTAATAGGAGCAGTGTTAAGTCAAGAAGGTAGACTTGTAGCATATTTTGGTGAGAAGTTGAATGATGAAAGAAGAAGACATTTAGTTTATGACCAGGAGTTCTATGCCATAACTCAATCCTTGAGGAAGTGGAGATATTATTTGTTGCCTAAGGAATTTGTGTTTTTTATCAATCATCAAGCTTTGCAATATTTGAACAGTCAAGGAGAGTTGAATCATAGACATATGAGATGGGTAGAGTTCATACAGAGTTACACTTTTGTATTGAAGCATAGGAGTGGAAAATCAAACAAAGTTATAGATGCACTAAGTAGAAGAAGGAATTTGCTGACAGAGATGAGAGTTTAAGTATTAGGTTTTGAAGAATTGAAGAACAAGTATGAAGAAGACCTTGATTTTGTAGAACCATGGAAAACATGTAAGGAACCTATTGTGACAAATAGGAGTAAGTGGTTGGATTATTTCATTTAGAAGGATATGTTATTCAAAGAAAACTAGGTGTGTATACCGAGGAGTTCAATTAGATATAATTTGATCAAAGAGAAGTACACTGGTGGATTGGCAGGACATTTTGGAATTGATAAGACAGTGGCTTTTGTAAGTGAAAATTACTTTTGGCCTCAGATATATAAGGATGTGAGGAAGTTTGTGCAGAGTTGTAGAGTATGTCATGTTGCTAAAGGGAGTAGTCAGAATACTAGATTATACAAATCTTTGACACTACTAGAGAGACCTTGGGAAGACATAAGCATGGATTTTATAATGGGATTGCTGAAGACACAAAGAGGACATGATTATATATTTGTAGTGGTGGATAGATTTTTGGAGATGGCACATTTCATACCTTGTAAGAAGACAACTGATGCAATTCATTTGGCTAACCTATTTAAATGAGATTGTGGGATTGCATGGATCACCTAAGAGTATAATTTAAGATAGAGACACAAGATTTCTTGGATACTTTTGGAGAACATTGTGGAAGAATTGGAAGATAGATTTTAAGTTTAGTTTAGCATTTCATCCATAGACTAATGGACAAATAGAGGTAGTAAATAGGAGTTTGAGAAACTTGCTGAGATGCTTGGTTGGAGAGAAGGCAGGAAATGGGGACTTGATTCTATCACAAGAAGAGTTTACATACAACAATTCAGTGAATAGGAGCATAGGAAAGACACCATTTGAGATTGTGACAGGAACTAACCCTAGAGGAGTTGTAGAGTTGAGAGATATCAACATAGAAGAAAAGAAGAGTGCATTAGCAGAAGAATTTGCAGGGCACATGGAGATAGTACATAATTAGGTGAAGAAGCATTAGGAAGAAATGAAAAGTAAGTATAAGGAGCAAGTAGATGAGAGAAGAAGACAAATAATTTTTAGTCAGAGATGAAGTTATGGTGTACTTGAGAAAAAAGAGATTTCCAGTAGGGGCATATAAGAAGTTGAGAATGAAGTTTGGACCATGTAGGATACTCAGAATGTTTGATTCAGGAATTGCATATGAAGTGGACCTACCATAGACATTGGGTATATCACCTATTTTAAACATTACAGACCTATATCAATATCATGAAGAAGAGTTCAATGATAGTATTGAAGAAGACTTGAAGAAGTAGTTACCATAGCAAGCACTGGAGTAGATTGAAGACATCTTGGATAATAGAATTGGACGTAGCATCAGAGGCAAGAAATACAAAGAATATCTTGTGAAGTAAAAAGGCAGACCGGAAGAAGATTCATTTTGGATTTCTTAGGCTGAGGTGGACCATCTTGGTTTTCCTCTAGCCCTAGCAAAGCGAGGGACTCACTTTTTCAACAACCCTAGGTGTTTGATGCAGGAGCATCCCTGGTTCAAGAGCAATCTTGTATCAACCAAAAATATTTGCATTCATTTTGTTTTCTTTCATTTTATAGTTTAGTATAGTTAGTTTAGTCAAAAGCAATTTTAGTAGATTGGTCCACATTCTGCCATAGTTTCATATCAGACCTTGTAGAGATGGACTTAGCATCTAGACATCATCATGCACATCATATCCAAAATTTAGATCATTTAGATCAGTTACCAAAAAGATATCACTATCATAAGATCAACTGTTTTCTTAGAATAGAGCATTCAAATAGTCTCAGACAACCAACTAAAGAAGAAGACTTGTAGAGCACTTCCACGACTTGTAGAGCTAAAATACACATCATTTAAGATAGTGTGGAACCTGGCCAACCTTCCCTAAGGTCAGCACATTGATTCATTCACTTGTGGAGTATTTCTATATGTTTAGGTCTGACCTATCCGTGTACACATGTTACATTTCTTTCATTGGAGTTTATAATCTGTTTGGCTGACGTGAAGGATTCTTATGATCCAAAGATGATATATAATCATGTAATAGATGCATAGGAAAGCAGTTCATGATTAGAAATAGATAGATAATTTGAATTATTTTGGTACCTAGTGCTTCAATACCATATCCTTCTGTAATTAGGCTAGTGAGCCCTATTCTATAAGCCCACATGTTGCCAACATGTTTGTATTTTGAATCTATGATACTAAATGACTAAATCTCCATTTGCATTCTATAATTGAGTTGTTTCTATTGTGTTTACTCTTGCTGCATGGTCTAGATTGTTCACTCTATGGACCCTCCTAACCGTGACTGCACATAAATCCTCTGGAGCCATGCCTACAACATCCCAAGAGAAGAATGAAGTAGCCAGTGCTTCTATACAACAATAGCTTACAAAGAAAAGAAGGGTACAGGGAAAAAGCATCCAGAGAGAAGTATATAAGTCATGATGATAGTGAAGAGGAAGGGGAAGAAGAAGAAGGACCCAAACTGGTCTAGAAGAAAAGAGAGTCTCTTGTCTCTAGAGAAGAGACACAAGTTAAAAGAACAAAAAATAACATTGCAACATAGGAAGAAGAAGATGTTGAGAAAGAAAAAGAAGAATTTATTTTCAAGAAAAGAGAAGAAAAATTAGGTGAAGAAGGCTAATCTTCAAAAGGAAAAGGAAAGGGAAAAAAAATAAAGGAAAGTGAAACTATAGTTAAGGGAAAGGACAAACAAAAGGAGTCAAAAAAATCCAGTCTTCTCCCTGTACAACTTGAAGCTACAATCAATGCAATAACAAAGTATGATAATCTAAAAGAAGTAGTTGAGATGTATGATGAAATATCTGCAAAAGACAAAGTAATTATTGAGACAACTATTATTAGGTACTTAGATGCATTCAATGTTGCTTTGATAGTAATAATTAACAAATTATCTGATAGTCTTGTGGATGTGTTAACCAAAAGAAGAGATGATGCTATGAATAAGGACATTGGAATGAAGAGTAGGGATCTTAAGAAGTTTTTTTTACAATTTCTAGACAATACAAGAATAAGGCTATACAAAGGTTAGCCAAGGAGTTCAAGACAAAGAGAAGGCTAAACACTTTAATATCCAATGACAAAAATGAAATAAAAAAGGTTGGAAAAGGATACTCTGAGACTAATGGTAGATGTCCTCAAGGAACTAAAGATTGACACAATTGAAGAATGATACTCTGCAGAAGATGAAAAGGATGAAGACCAGATTGAGAAGAATGAGGAAAAAGGTGCAACAAGTATAGAATAGGATGTATTAGCTAATCCAATTATGTCATCTCCACCAACAAACACTAGTGTAGAAGATCTGAATGTAGTTAGCCCTTTGGAGAATATAGAGAATACTTAAGAGATGAGGGAGCCACTGGAATAAAAGATAGATGAAGAAAATGGAGAACTGATGCAAGAGCATCTAGTGGTGTAAGGGAAATCTTACATCACCCAAAAAGGTGTTGCTTCAAAATCATTACAGTTGTTTTCATTTCTTTCCATAATTAGTATTTCTAGTTCCATAATCTCTTGAATAATGAGGTAGGACTTTTAGTTTTTTCAAAACTGCTAAAAATAGTAAACTGATAGTTTTAGAAAGTTTACCTGCGATTTTAGGAAAGTTTGCATTTGGGCATGGATCGAAGTGAAAATTTATAGAAAGCTTCATAACTGAAATATAAGACCTTTGGCGAAGGAATCAGGAAAAGAACATTTGTGAACTGAAAGATATTAAAGTTTTTATTTTCTGAAAAGCCCATGAAATTTTTTGAAACAAGATATGAGGCACTAAAACATCCCATAACATCCCCAAAAGTTGATAGAAATCCATTTATGAATTTCTAGCATGATAGTTCACAACGCGAGCTTTCCAGCCCTTAAAACGGTTCGTCAATTAGACACCTGGATCAAAAGTTATGCTTCCTGAAAGTTGATCTACTTTTAGAGGGAGTTGCAAATTTTGAAATTTAATTGGAGGCAGCCAAAAAGTGCTATTTATGACTATTTTGGGAGCCCTGGGCAGTGGTAGAGTTAAGGGGGAAAGTGTAGAGTCAAAAATAGGAGGGAAAATAGAAACCCTAGTAGATTTGGGGTTATAGATAGCAGATGATTCCAGAGTCTTGTGAGAGGAAGCTGTAATGTGTTGCAGCCTATGGAGGGTTGATTCCTCTAATTGTATTTGAGATTTTGTAATGTAATAAGTTGTCAAAATCAATAAAGAAAGTTCTATTTTATGTGTGCAATTTCTATTATTGTGTGTTTTATGATTTACTCCCTTCATCAAGTGGTATTAGAGAAAGGGTTCTTAAGTGTGTAGATAGATCACCAACCATGAGGCAGTTTGCACTAGGACTTGAGATTGTGGGTTTGTTGTAGAGATCAAGATGCCTCCATGAAGAAATTGTATTGGGAGGAATGCTTTAATAGAAGAGGGTTTTAGAGCCCTACAAAGGCAAATTGATGCATTGCAAGAGGAGCTACAAAGAGGGTTTGATCCGAGAACGAGAGAAGAAAGCGAAGATGAAGTTGAAGAAGAGCCATCTGAAGAAGAACACAAAATTGCAAGAAATCTTGCAAAAGTTAGGTTGTTGAGGGCCATTTCAAAGATCAAAAAGAGGCCCAATATAGAAGTTTCTACATATTCTGGAGATTTGAATCTGGAACAACTTATTGATTGGATCAATGACATGGAGGAGTATTTCGAGTATGAAGATGTGGAGGACCCAGATCGGGTCAAGTTTGCAAAAACAAAGTTGAAGGGCCACGCTAGTATTTGGTGGAAGGAGGTCCAATTAGAGAGGAATAGAAGATGAAAAGGAAAGATCGCCAGATGGGATTGGATGGTGGAGAAACTGAAGAAGCCATTCATTCCTGTGGACTATGAGATGGAATTGCTGAAGAAGCTACAAGGACTGAAGCAAGGTAACAAGTCTATTAAGGAGTATACAGAAGAGTTTTATAAGATTACTATCAGAACTAGTCATGCAAAGGCTAATAAGGAGAAGGTAGCCCATTACATTAATGGGTTGAGGCCAAGTATTCAAGAGGAGTTGAGCCTCGTCAGAATGACCACCATAGAAGATACGTACCAGTTTTCCCTGAAGGTGGAAGAGAAGCTAAATAAAAGATTCTACAGCAAGCAAAGGGGAAGAGGTCAAGGTAGAAGCACTGGTGGAAGACCCTATGGGGGCTGCAATAAAGATTCAAAGAAATGTGAAGAAGCCGACACTAGTTGAAATTAGAGAGGAGATAATACATACTGCCCTCGTGACCAGAACAATGGTGAGCAAAGAGGAAGAGGAAGAGGCAGACTTGGGCAAGGACATGGAAGAGGAGGTTTCAGAGGAACTTGTTTCCAATGTGGAGAAGAAGGGCCTCAAGCATATGAGTGTCCATAACATCAAGGAAGGATAAATAGAAGACCTGGAGGTAATGCATGAGTTGCACATGTAGATGAAGATGCATAGTTTGAGCATTTTGAAGATGCTAAAAGAGGAGAAACCCTAGTTGTCAGAAGAACTTTGTTGAATGAGGAGAAAGAACCTAATCAGAGGAAGAGTCTATTCCACACAAGGTGCAAATGTGGAGGTAAGTGTTGTGATATTATTATTGACAGTGGAAGTACTGACAATCTTGTTTTAAAGGAGATGGTTGACAAGTTGATGTTAACAAGAAGAAAGCATCCACATCCATATCGGATTGCATGGTTGCAGAAGGACCACAGAGCTTTCGTCAATGAGTAGTGTTTAGTGAAGTTCAAGATTGGAGACTACTATGATGAGGTGCGGTGTGATATCATACTGATGGATGCATGTCATATGTTGTTGGGGAGGCCATGATAGTATGATAGGAGTGCTTTCCATGATGGCCATGCAAACACATATTCCCTAACAAAGGATGGAGGTCATCATAAGTTGAAGCCCTTGAAGGAGGTGGAAGAAAAGGTATGTAGTACTGCCAGAATTTGCTTGGTAGATGGTAGAAATGTTTTGGAGGGTATGAAGCATGAGCGTCATTGCTTTGTATTGATTCCTAAGATTAGTCAAGAGAAATGTGAAGATGTACTAGTAGAGGTCTCAAAAATGTTAGAAGAATTTCAAGATATTGTCTCTGATAATATACTAGAAGGTTTACCACCAGTGAGGAAGATAAGTCATCAAATGGATTTGATACCAGGAGCTAGTTTGCCGAACAAGGCAGCCCATAGAATGACCCCTACAGAGAATGAAGAGATGAACAGACAAGTTCACGAGTTGTTGAGGAAGGGACTGATAAGGAAGAGCTTGAGTCCATGTGTGGTACCTATAGTACTAGCATTGAAGAAAGATGGAGAGTGGAGAATGTGTATAGATTCTCAAGCCATCAACAAAATCATGATCAAGTACATATTTCCATTACCTAGAATGGATGACATAATGGATTGTTTGAGTGGAGCCAAGTGCTTCACGAAGATTGATTTGAAGATTGGGTATCACCAGTCCAAAACATAGAAGGAGATGAATGGAAGACATCCTTCAAGACAAAGGAAGGTTTGTATGAGTGGTTAGTCATGCCATTTGGGCTAACCAATGCACTGAGCACATTCATGTAGCTCATGAACGAGGTACTGAAGGAATTTTTGAGAAGTTTTGTTATTGTTTATTTAGATGACATTTTAATTTTTAGTAAGACTTGGGATGAGCATTTGATGCATATCAGAAGAGGTTTAGAGAAGTTGAGGGAGGAGAAGTTGTTGATCAATTTGAAGAAATATATTTTTGCAAAGGAGTTGGTATACCTAGGATTTGTTGTCTTAGAGGAAGGTCTTAAGATGGACCCAGAGAAGGTGAGAGCTATCCTTGAATGGCCTATGCCAAGGAATGCCATAGAGGTAAGATCTTTTCATGGTTTGACAAGTTTTTATAGAAAGTTTTTTAGCAATTTTAGTAGCATTTGTGCACCCCTAATTGAGACAATGAGAGGGGATATAAAAGAGTTTAGATAGACTAAAGGAGAAGATCAAAGCTTCAATACATTGAAGTAGAAAGTCACAGAGAAACCTATTTTGGCACTTCCAGATTTCAATAAGGTATTTTAGGTAGATTGTGATGCTAGTGGTAGTGCTATAGGAGCTATTTTGAGTCAAGAAGGTAAGCCCATTGCCTATTTTAGTGAGAAGCTTAATGATGCCAAGAAAAAGTATTCTGTATATGATCAGTAATTTTATGCAATAGTTTAGGCTTTGAAGAAATGGAGACATTATTTGTTGCCAAAGGAGTTTGTTTTATATACTAATCATCAGTCTTTGTAGTATCCTAATAGCCAATGAAAGTTGAACCAAAGGTATTTAAAATGGGTTGAGTTTTTGTAGAGCTATACTTTTGTTTTGAAGCATAAGAGTGGGAAGTCCAATAGAGTTGTAGATGCCTTGAGCAGAAGGCAAAATTTGTTGACAGAAATGAAGATAGAGGTTGTTGGGTTTGATGAGCTCAAAAGTTTGTATTGTAAAGATCCATATTTTATAGAGGCCTGGAAAGCTTATTTGGAACCTGTTACTTTGGACATGACAAAATGGTTGGATTTCATAATCCAAGATGGCATGTTGTTTAGAGGAAGCCAGTTGTGCATTCTAAGGAGTTCCATGAGAGAGAACCTGATTAAGGAGAAGCATAGTGGAGGATTGGCTAGACACTTTGGTTGAGATAAGACCATTTCTATTGTTGGTGAAAATTATTAGTGGCCACAGTTGCAATAGGATGTGAAGAAATTTGTGCAGAGTTACAAAGTGTGTCAGATGGAAAAAGGAACAAGTCAGAATATAGGACTATATCATCCATTACTTGCACCTGAGAAGCCATGGGATGATATTAGTATGGATTTTTTTCTTGGTTTAACAAGGACACAGAGAGGGTATGATTCCATTTTTGTGGTGGTGGACAGATTCTCAAAGATGGCACATTTTATTCCTTACAAGAAGACTAATGATGTTGTCCATATTGCAGAGTTATTTTTTAGGGAGGTGGTGAGATTACACGGTCTACCAAAGAGCATAGTTTCAAATCAAGATACCAAGTTTGTCAGTTATTTCTAGAGGACATTGTGGAAGAAGTTGAAGACAAATTTGAAGTTTAGTTCTGCACACCATCCAAAGACTAATGGATAGACAAAAGTGGTGAATAGGAGTTTGGGTAACCTGCTACGATGCTTAGTAGGAGATAAGCTCAAGAGATGGGATTTGATTTTACCATAGGAAAAAATTGCTAACAACAATTCTATCAATAGGAGTACTGGTAAATCACCATTCTAGATTGTATATGGCAATAGCCCAAGAAATGCTTCTGAGTTAATGAGGCTAAACAAAGGAGAAAAGACAAGTGCTAAAGCTGAAGACCTTGCAGAACATTTGAAGAACTTGCATGAAGATGTGAGAAAGCATATTAATAAAATGAATATTCAATACAAGGCTAAGGTAGATTAGAAGAGGAGACATAAGGAGTTCTAGGTGGGAGATGAAGTCATGGTTCACTTGAGAAAAGAAAGGTTCCCAATTGGAACATACAATAAGCTGAAAATGAAGAAATTTGGACCGTATAGAATCCTGAAGAAGCATGA
This sequence comes from Cunninghamia lanceolata, assembly GCA_027924645.1. Classification (NCBI taxonomy): domain Eukaryota; kingdom Viridiplantae; phylum Streptophyta; class Pinopsida; order Cupressales; family Cupressaceae; genus Cunninghamia; species Cunninghamia lanceolata. The sequence continues at coordinate 4,813,906 of BSBN01000236.1, forward strand.
TTCAGGAAATGCATATGAGGTAGATTTGTCAAGTGGGATCAATATTTCCCTTGTGTTCAACATTGCTATTTTAATAGAATATCATGAAGGTGGCACAGAGGATGGACCAATAGAAGAATAGTGGAGTATTCCAGCATCTACTTCAACAGAGGAGATAGAAGAGATCTTGGATAACCCTATAAGAAGAAGTACTCAGAATAGGTAATATGAAGAATATCTGGTGAAATGGAAAGGAAGGCCTGTTGAAGATTCTTCTTGGTTGTCTAAGGCAGAGGTTGACTATTTGGGTTTTCCTTAAACAAACACCTGAGACGTGACAGGGTCACTTCTCAAATTACCCTAGGTGTCTGATGCAGGAGCATCTAGTGGTGTAAGGGCAATCTTGCATCACCCAAAAAGATGTTTCTTCAAATAATTACAGTTTTTTTCATTTCTTTCCATAATTAGTATTTCTGGTTCCATAATCTCTTGAATAATGAGCTAGGACTTTTAGTTTTTCCAAAACTGCTAAAAATAGCAAATTGCCAGTTTTGGAAAGTTTACCTGCCATTTTAGAAAAGTTTGCATTTGGGTACAGATTGAAGCAAAAAGTTACAGAAAGCTTCATAATTGAAATATAAGACCTTTGGCGAAGGAATCAGGAAAAGATCATTTGTGAGCTGAAAAATACTAAAGTTTTTATTTTCTGAAAAGCCCCTGAAAATTTCCAAAACAAGATATGAGGCTTTAAAACATCCCATAACATCCCCAAACATTGATAGAAATCTCTTTACATATTTCTAGCATGATAGTTCACATCGCAAGCTTTCCGGCACTTAAAACGGTTCGTCAATCGGACACCCGGATCAAAAGTTATGCTTCCCGGAAGTTGACCTACTCTTGGAGGGAGTTGTAAATTTCAAAATTTAGCTGGAGGCTGCCAAAAAGTGCTATTTATGACTATTTTGGGAACCCTGGGTAGTGATAGAGTTAAGGGAGAAAGTGTAGAGTCAAGAATAGGAGGGAAAATAGAAACCCTAGTAGATTTGGGGTTACAGATAGTAGATGATTCCAGAGTCTTGTGAGAGGAAGCTGTAATGTGTTGCAACATGTGGAGGGTTGATTCCTCTGATTGTATTTGAGCTTCTGTAATGTAATAAGTTGTCCAAATTAATAAAGAAAGTTCTATTTTCTATGTGCAATTTTTGTTGTTGTGTGTTTTATGATTTACCCCCTTCATCAAGAACATAGTGAGGTTGTTGCAAACCAAGTTGGTAACATAGTGGATAATACCTCTGTTTTAGGAAATGATGAAGAGGAAGAAGTACATGATGGGAACTATTTTCTAGAGACCTCTGATTCTCATTTGATTTCTATCTCAAAAGAGGAGAAAAGGGATAATGTTGGTGAATGCTTCGGAGTCTCTCTGATAGACTCTATCAGAGAGTTTTTGGCAAAGCAAAGACAAATCCAAACCATGTCTTCACCACAGCTACTGCAAGTACAATCCTTGGATGGACATATTAAGTTGTCCAGTATATCTCCATTGCAAAAGCATTAGTTGGGAACAATTTTTTAGGGAACTACTTAGGAAGAAATTCTATAGTCACATGTAGAAGGTAATGAGCTTTTGGATGAGGCTATGAAATTTTTTGAAAAGATGCTACCTGAAATTAAGAGGGATGTCTTTCTAACTCCTGTACTACAAATGAAGAAATTAATGGAGTCAGTTAGCAACCATTTTGAATCTTTTGAAAAGGGAGCTGAGAAGAAGGTAAAGGAAGAACTAAACAATAAGAGGTTAGTGGATCTGACAGATAAGTGCTCCAAGGAACACATTTTGTTAAGCAATATTGTAAAGAGTATTCAAAATGCTCTAAATGATGCCAATGTATTATATCAATTTTGTTTATCTTGGCCCATATCTACTAAGGAAATAAAAGATAAAATTGATGGCCTAGAGATGCAAATAGTAAAAATCTCCAAAACTTATGATCCCCTTAAGGATAACAATGGAGATCTAAGAGTTGAAGTAGAAAAGACTCATGCCATAATAAAGAAATTGTAGAGACAAAAAGAGTCAATAAAAGATCAATTGGGTTAGTTGAGAGAGATAGTCAGCTTTAAGATAGCTACATTAATTGGTTTCCTAAGGGAAGATGATAAAGTTGGGAAGATGACAGCTATTCCTGCAATAGTAGAAAATGTAGAAGAATTACTCTTGCAGATCAATAGACAGATACAAACATTATACTCTGCCAAGATACATTAGGATTCTGTAGTAATTCAGTTGAAGAATATCTACGAATATATCTTTCCCACAAATTAGTAAGTCTATTATTTTCTAAACTCTTGTACATATGCGGAAGGTTAGAAGCAAACAAATTTTAATAGTTTGGTGTATAGAAATAAGATCATAAGGGGGAGTATAAAGTAAGAGAAAGTTAGAGAATTTTTTAACTTGTAAGTAGTTCCTTGGTCATTGATGACAAAAGGGAGAAGTTTTGGCTATGTTGCCATCAATGACAAAGGGGGAGATTGTTGCTAACATATGCAGGATGATGAAAAGACTAATGATCAGAAATCCAAGTAGTGTTGCCATTGATGGCATCAAAGGGTAAAGATACAGTGGTTTGAAGAACAACACAGGATAAAGATAGTGGCATCAAAGGGTAAAGGCATAGTGGTCTAAAAAGTCGTAACTAGGTATAAGGAGACTATTGGGTTGGTCTAGATAGTGGAAACAAGTGTAAAGACAAGGTTCTGTTGATTTGGAAAGAGACAAAAAAGAGAAAAGATTTAGTTGTAAGTGGATTAAAAATATTGACAATAAGTAAATTTGATACAAAAATGAATACATCTAAATATGGGTTTTGAGAGGCTATCAAGTGCAAAATGAAGGAAAATATGTCTAAACACATTGTCTTTCAATTCTAGTGTTCCACAGTTAGACACAACCTATTGAAGATTTTCCTAAGGCATTCACAGTATAGAATCTACAGTAGAGTCACTGTATTTCAGTCCGCACTTCTCAGCCATGAAGAATTTTTTTATGGGTTGTAATGTAATGTTTAGGTGTATTAAAGAAGTGCAATCACAAATTTTTAGGTCTTGAGACCCTCCGTAGTGAAAGTTAGAGTTGACAGAGTATCATATTTTGTATTGATAGTGTATTGACAGTACCGATGACACATTGAGACACTCCACATTTCATCGTAGATGAATATCTTGCTTTGCAGAGTTGAGGATAAGGTTATGGATGTTTGAAGTATGTATGATCCAAGTGATAGGAATTTTGGTGGTCCGCATGTCAATTTGTGAACTAACAATTAGTTCATACTTTTGTTGCCTCACCAGTGGAGCTGACTTGAATGTGTTAATGTTGTGTGGAGTTATGAAGGGTATGAAGTGATGTCATGGGAATTTTTATAGGTTGTGCCGAGCTATGTAGATTTTCTACATGCTTTGGTTTTGTTTGCAAAGCATGTTGGATTGAGTTTTGGGCCGACATGATAGGAAGTCATACAGTACATGTATTGTGTCAACCTAATTGATGTTTATCCTTAATGTGGTATATATAAGATTGAACTCTTGTGTGGAGGTGGGTGTGTGTGGTGTGAAGAAAAATAGAGTGTGGAGGTAAGCGAAGGCTGATGTAGAGAGAAAAAAGTTGAGTTTTTGGTAAAGATGAAGTGTGTAAAGTCAGTATTCTGAGTTTCAATGGAACTGGATCCTCAACATTAGTCAGATGCATTGTTTGTAGTTCATTTTGGTAGTGAGCCATCCCCTTCTTCTATCTCTTTCTTCTTAGGATAGTGAGTCCTTTAGCAGTGAGCCACATGCAATGAGTATTCTTGGACAGTGAGTCAACCAATTGTATTAACCTTAACTAGTTGCTTTATTATTATATTATGAACTAATCCTCACCATGGTTTTTCCCTTTTTAGGTTTTCCACATAAAAATCTAGTGTTCTTGTGTGATATGCTTTAATGGTTGATTTCATGCTTTCCTTTCTTTGTGCAAGTTAAACATGCTATATGAAATGAATGTTTAAATGATTAAGTGGTTTCAAAGAATATTGATTCACCCCCCCTGCCCCCCCTCAATATTCTGAGTGTTCAACAAGAATTATTTGAGCTGAAAAGCATGTCGTTGTGCATATTAGAACCATAAGGGCACTTTCAAATTTTTGAAATTTTATTTATTATAGAAGTTAGAAATTTGGGTGTTCTTGATGGAGGTCTCCAAATAGTGAATTTGGGGATTTTATGAGTTTTTTCAAAAAAATCATCTCATTGAAAAATGAAAATTATGTTTTAAACCTTATGTAGACACCTAAAATTGACCCTTCGATCATTTATCAAATTTTCACATTATTCACCACTGCATATGTTCATTTTGTCTAGCCAACTTGTATCAATTATCGATTTTCTTCTAAACCATCCACTTCTATCATTAATTAAACAAATTATACTTATTTAAATAATTTAGTATATCTTCATTATCTTCATTCTTCTATTTTCTATCTATAATTAAATAATCTTAATTATTTAATTATCCCATTATTCTTCTAAAATTAAATAAATTTTCTAAATTTATTTAATTTGGTCTTTCTAAATAAATAAAATTATTATTTTATTTATTTATCTTCTCATCATACATATAAATTAAATAAATTTATTTATTTAATATATTGATTCTTCCAATTTTCTAAATTTAGCTTTTTCTTCATCATTTAAAAAATAAATTAAATGAATTTATTTTTATCTTATCATTTCCCTTTCTTATCACTTTCTCCTATGTGTACAAGTTGGCCTTGTCCATAGTTTGTTGAAAATAAAATACAAAAAATGATTTAAGTAGTTCAAAAATCAATTATCCTTGTCATCCAACTCTTAAAATAGAAAAGCATCCTATTTTAAGAAAATCTTATCTTTATCAACAAGCTAACTAAAATCATTTAATAAAATCTTTCTCTATGGACACATGTCTTGTACACATTCATCTATGCTTCTTGAATTATATCAACCGTTCATGTAGCCATTCTTTCTCCACTGTTGATCAATCTTAGTTGAGAGCTATATATACACCCTCTCATTTCATTCTAAACCTTGAATCCCATAATCATCATAGTGTCCATATTATCATCTCATGCATATCACCTCCATTGAGCATCCATTAAGCACTTTGAGCATATCATCTATCATCATGGAATCTTTGGCAACTATGGTTGTTCACTATTCAGAAGTAATCCACATTCCAACCAAAGAATCAATACAATCTAGGTGACATTATTCTTTGATTTTCTTTCATTTTGTGTCATTTAGATGGATTTCGTGAAGCTGTTAGAATTAGGTTTTGATTGTAATGCTTGATCTTATTAACCTGATTTTTCTTGCTCACACATTCTAGCATGCCCGGTGGGACTCACGTCCTTGATTGATTTTCATTGAAAGTCATTTTTGAAGTCTAGGTATGGAGTAGCGCAATTGATTGGCCAAAAATCACATTCGATATGTAGAAATCACCTTTGCACGAATCTACATCACTTTTGGTTAGGGCAAAATCACCTTTGAACGACAGTCAATCACCTCTAATCTACAGTAAATTACCTTTGACTGGGAGGGAGTTACCTCTAGTTGATTAGGGTTTCATTAACATATTTGTTTTTGTAGGGTTTTCTCCAATTTTAGTTGTCTGATTTGGGTTGCAATTTAGTTTATTTTCTAACCCTAGTTGTCTTTTTCAAACCTCAAGCTAGTTTATTTAGGGTTTGATTTATATTTGACCTAATCATATCATATTATTGGATCTTTTGTGTTTTGGTTGCAGGGTACAAATTTGATTCAACAAATTCATCTTTCTGGCTCATCAGGGTTTTATACATTCATTTTATGATCATTTGTTTTACCTTATTATGAGAATTTTATAGATTATAGACATTTGTGCACCTTTGAACAATAGAAAATCGTGTTTCCACACTGTTAAATCACCTTTGTACAGCCTGACATTGTATTTGAGTGACAAAAAAATGCCTTTGGTATATATCTAGTCACTTTTGATTTGCAGATAATCACCTTTGCACCTTGTTTTGTCACATTTGATCTAACACCATTGTAACTTTGATTTCTTTGAAGCTAATATCTCTTGGTGTAGCCTCTTATCATTTGTTGAAGAAAGGTGGATCTAAAACTACTAACACATCTGTTGCAGGATCGATTGGTCAAAGATTTGCACCATCTTCACTAATCTAGGAACATTTCATTTGGTGCTTAAAAAGAACTTGTTTATTTTCTTGCTTGTTAGTTTTATTTTCTTTGTGTGTTTGTTTACTGTGTTTGCTATAAATATCTTATGTAGTTAGATCCCTAAGTTAATAACAAAAGTATCCTCTCTCCTTGCCTATCAAATGGATCTTAGGTGTAAGAGAACTTGTTATATCTTTAGAGAGGCCTGCCTTGGTGGGAAAAGTGGTACTCACCCCAAGGGAGTGACCTCAAGTGATACTTTTGTTCAGTCTACTATATAAAAAAGGATAAGGTGAAAGCCAAGTCTAATTGGTATTAGTATTTACCATACAGTGCTAGTATAAAAGGAGATATACCTTATGTATAGGAAACTCCTAGTAAGACTAGTTAAAGCTTTAAGTAGCTTGTTGGACGCCTATAACATGCTATTCCCCGAATTATCGCTAGAAACCACTTGTTGTAGAGGCCAAAATCCCTTTTACTTGATGGCATAGGAGGTTAGACCTCTGAAGCTGCCCTATATGTACTATTCATTGTAGAGAGAAAATTCCTTAGTTCATAAGATCTCTAGATCTTTAGGGTAAGAGATTTGGTGTGCTCGTGCCGTGGTGGGGGACCCAATGTCACCAATATATATAGCTATCTACTTTGTCTCAAAATATGGAGAAATCCAAGTAGGGACTCAGCAAGTAGTATTCACTTTCCAGCCTAGGTTGTACATGCTTACAAGTGTTTTCAATTTTGTCAAGACCTGTGCAAAATTTTGGGCTAATCTAGGCCCTTGTTTAGAAATTCCTCTAATTTTATATTAGAGTCATCCAAAACATCAGCCATTGTGTCTTTGTTGTGTGTTCTCTTGCTAAATAACTCATCAAAAACAAGACACTATCACAGAAACTCACCTTGACACAATCCACAGTCACCTTTGAATCATAGCCAATCACCTTTGATCAATAGAAACTCACCTCTGGATTATCTTGAAAATTACCTCTGATCATCCTACCATCACTTTTGATCTATCCTACACCACCTTTGTATCATATACAGTCACCTTTGAGCTACATACAATTGCCTTTGATCAATAGAATTTTGCCTTTGGCTTATCCTAAATCACCTTTGAGCTATCAAAACTTGCCTTTTGTTGACACAATTTTGCCTTTGGTTATCAATAGACTATCAGCATTTATCTCGTCCAAAATCTCATTTCCACCCCATCAATAGCCTTGCTATCAATTTTTAGAAAATCCACTAATCATCTACATCCAACATCCATCTTATCTAGCTTGGGTCACATCATACTTTGGACATTTTGAACCCTTACATCTGCTTGAGACTCTAAAACAACCATCAACATCAATAAATAATCAAATCAACATCATCCTTTAGATTTGATCATGGTGGGAGGGTTCACAGAATGAACTATCCAGATTGTGCAACAAGAGTAAACATAATAGAAACAACTCAAAGATATAAAGAAAATGTAGATTTAGTCATTCAGTATATCATAGAATTCAAATACAATCTGGCCAGTAACATGCAGGCTTACAATTAGAGCTCAAAAGCTAGTTACATACATGCGCAAGATAAAGATTTGAAGCTCCTTCGCACAAAAATCCAAACTATCATCTATCACTTTGTTATGAATTACTTTCCTAGGGATCTATTACATCAATATATATCATTTCCAGACCAATAGATTCCTTCGCGTTGGCCAAGGAAGATCACAAATCCAATGAGGAGCTGTAACATGTGTACACAGATACGTCAGACCTAAATGCATAGAACACTCCCTCAAATGAATGGAATAATGTGCGGACCCTTGGGAAAGGTCAGCCATGAACCAAAGATCATTGAATGATGTGTCATTAAGATTCACAAGCCTTCTCCTTCAGCTGATTGTCTAGGATTGTCAAGATGCTCCGCTCTGAGAAACAGTTGATCTTCTGATAGCGATAAATTTCTGATAAATGATCCAAATACTCTAAATTCTAGGTATGATGTAGATGAATGAATGTAAATACTAAGCCCAAATCTGTAAGGTGTGAAATGCAACTGTAGCCAAATACCAGACCAAAAGCTGAAACTGTTTCTAACTGAACTGCTTGAACTGATATGGAAAATGAAAAGAAACAAACTGAAATGCAAACAAACTAAAATGCAAATATTTTTGGTTGATGCAAGATTGCTCTTGAACTAGGGATGTTCTTGCATCAGACATTTGGGGTTATTGAAAAAGTGAGTCCCTCACTTTGCTGGGGCTAGGGGAGAACCAAGACAGTCCACCTTAGCCTGAGAAATCCATGATGAATCTTCTTCCGGTCTGCCTTTCCACTTCACAAGATATTCTTTGTATTGTCTTCCTCTGGTGCTCCATCCAACTCTGCTATCCAAAATGTCTTCAATTTGCTCCGGTGCTTTGTGTGGTAGCTGCTTCTTCAAGTCTGCTTCCATGCTGTCACTGAACTCTACTTCATGATACTGATATAAGTCTACAATGTTGAAAATAGGTGATATACCTAAGGTCTCTGGTAACTCCACTTCATAAGCATTTCCTAAATCAAATTTCCTGAGTATCTTACAAGGTCCAAACTTCTGCATCTTCAACTTGCTATATGTCCCAATTGGAAATCTTTCTTTTCTCAAGTACACCATCACTTCATCTCCAACTTCAAATTCCTTATGTCTTCTCTTCTCATCTGCCTTTTCCTTATACTTACTATTCATATTCTCCAAATGTTTCTTTACCTGATTATGCACTATCATCATATGATCGGCAAATTCTTCTACTTCTGCACTTCTCTTTTCTTCCATACTGATATTTCTTAAATCTACAACTCCTCTAGGATTCACTTTGGTAACAATCTCAAAGGGTGTTCTTCTTCTACTCCTATTTGCTAAATTATTGTATGTAAACTCTACTTGTGAAAGGATCAAATTCTAGCTTCTTGTCTTCTCTCTAACCAAACATCTCAACAAGTTTTCCAAACTCCTATTCACTACCTCTATCTGTCCATCAGTCTGAGGGTGAAATGCTGAACTAAACTTCAAATTTGTCTTCATCTTCTTCCAAAGTGTCTTCCAAAAGTATCCAAGAAATTTGGTGTCTCTGTCTAAAATTATACTCTTAGGTAATCCATGCAATCTCACAATCTCCTTAAAAAATAGGTCAGCTACATGCACTACATCAATTGTCTTCTTACAAGGTATGAAATGAACCATTTTTGAAAATCTATCAACCACTACAAATATTGAATCATGTCCTCTTTGTGTCTTAGGCAATCCCACTACAAAATCCATGCTTATGTCTTCCCAAGGTCTCTCCAGTACTATCAAAGGTTTATACAATCTAGTATTTTGACTACTCCCTTTTGTAACTTGACAAACTCTACAACTCTGCACAAATCTCTAAACATCCTTATGTATCTGAGGCCAAAAGTAGTTTTCACTTACCAAAGCCACTATCTTATCAATGCCAAAATGTCTTGCCAATCCACCACTATGTTTCTCCTTTATCAAATTATCTCTCATTGAACTTCTAGGTATGCATAATTGATTTCCTTTGAACAACACATCTTATTGAATGAAATAGTCCAACCACTTACTCCTATCTATCACAATAGGTTCCTTACATACTTTCCAAGGTTCTGGAAAATTAGTGTCTCCCTCATACATGTTCTTCAATTCATCAAAACCCGACACTTCAACTCTCATCTCTATCAATAGGTTCCTTCTCCTACTCAATGTATCAACAACTTTGTTTGATTTACCACTCCTATGCTTCAACACAAAAGTATAACTTTGCATGAACTTTACCCATCTCATATGTCTTTGATTCAACTTACCTTGACTATTCAAATATTGCAAAGCTTGATGATCTGTATACAACACAAACTCCTTAGGCAACAAGTAATGTCTCCACTTCTTCAAGGCTTGAACTATGGCATAGAACTCTTGATCATAAACTGAATATCTTCTCCTTGCATCATTCAACTTCTCACTGAAATATGCTATAGGTCTACCTTCTTGACTTGATACTGCTCTAATTGCATTCCCATTTGCATCACAATCAACTTGAAATACCTTATTGAAATCTAGTAATACCAAAATAGGTTGCTTTGTCACTTTCTGCTTCAATAGTTTAAAACTTTTATTTGCTCCAGATGTCCACTTAAAGTCTTTTTTGTCACCTCTCATTGTCTCTGTCATAGGGTTACAAATTGAACTAAAATTTTTGATGAACTTCCGGTCAAAACTAGCTAATCCATGAAATGATCTAACTTCTCCAATGCTCTCCGGTGTAGGCCATTCAACAATTGCTTTCACTTTCTCAGGGTCCATCTTCAATCCTTCTATAGAAATTACAAATCCCAAATATACCAACTTTTCCTTCATGAAACTACACTTATTGATGTTTATTAACAACTTCTCTTCTCTCAGTCTCTACAAATCTTGTCTAATATGCCATAAATGTTCTTATTTTGTTTTATTGAAAATCAGAATGTCATCTAGGTATACAATCACAAACTTACCCAAGAATTTCTTTAGAACTTCATTCATCAATCTCATGAAAGTGCTTGGTGCATTTGTCAATCCAAAGGGTATCACTAACCACTCATACAATCCTTAATTTGTCTTAAAAGCAGTATTCCATTCATCACCTTCTCTGATTCTAATATGATAGTATCCACTCTTCAAATCTATGTGAAATATCTTGCTCCACTCAAATAATCCATGATATCATCCATTCTAGGTAAAGGAAATCTATACTTAACTGTGATCTTGTTTATTGCTTTGGAATTAGTACACATTCTCCATTCTCCATCCTTCTTTGGTGCTAACTTTGTTGGTACTACACCAAGACTCAAGCTTTCTCTGATCAAACCTTTCCTCAACAACTCCTATATCTATCTATTCAATTCTTCATTCTCTGTCAGTGTCATTCTATGTGCTACTTTGTTAGGCAAACTTGATCCCAGTATAAGATCCATGTGATGACTGATACTCCTTATAGGTGGCAATCCTTTAGGTACATTATCTGATATGATGTCTTCATACTCTGTTAGCAATTCCTTTATCTCCTTTGGTTGTGATTCTTCAGTCTCTTTCTTCAACGCTTTAGGCTTCTTAGGAATCAAGGCATAACACATTCTCATGTCTCAAACCATCTAGAAATTTCCTTCTATCTACCAAACAGATTCTAGTATTCCCACATACTTCACTCTTAGGATCATCCTCCGAAGGAATCAAAGTAATTGTCTTTCCATTTGAAGTTATAGTGTATGTATTCTTTCTCCCATCATGAACAACTTTTCTATCATACTACCAAGGTCTACCCAACAAGATATGACAAACATCCATAGGCATAATATCACACAAGACTTCATCATGATAAGATCCAATATGAAATTTCACCAAACATTGTTCACTCACCAGTACCTTATGATCATCCTGAATCCATGCTATCTGATAGGGCTTAGGGTGTTTCAATCTTTCCAACTTTAGCTTAGTCACCATCTCCTCTGAAACTAGGTTATCTGAACTACCACTATCAATTACAACTTTACAACACTTACCTCCTGATTTGCATCTAGTTATGAACAAGATTTTCCTCTGCAGTGGTTCCTCATTTGTCTTTGCTTGAAATAATGCTCTTCTAATCACCAATGATTCTCCTTTCTTTGGTTTACCAATGGAATTGGGTGATCCAATAGGTTCTTCTTCAACATAGGCCGCTCTTCCACTATTTTCTGTCCTCTTACTTGTACTACCCTGATTACATTTAAATGCTCTATGTCCTTCACCTTCACACTTGAAACATGTACCTCTGAATGTTCTCTTATCAAATCATCTTCCTTCCCTTATGTATCCTTCATTCCAATATGCACTAGGGTTTCCTCTCTAGTAGAAATTTCTGTCATCTCTCTGGTAAGCATTGTTATCTTTGTCCTCCTTGAATGTATTGTCCAATTTGTTTTGCTCTGGATATGATTTGTCTCCTCCAGAATAAGTCCTACTTCTCTAAAATTTAGCTCCTCTACCTCTTTGTCTCTGATCATGTCTCTTATTTAGCTTCTCTTCCACTTTCAAGGCAAACTAATATGCTTCTTCCCAATATGTCATCCTTACCAAGCTTAGTTCCTCTTGAATGTTCAATCTCAGTCCATTGATGTATCTAGCCACTTTCTCCCTGTTTGCTTCACTGTCCTATTCTTATGATCATCTTATGAAATTATTTTGTATGCTCCTTTACAGATTTCTCTTTTTGTCTCAGGTTTTGCAATCTTTTCAACAACTCCAACTCATAGTCAGTAGGTATAAACTGATTCTTCAATTTTGTCACCATCCTATCCCATTTTGTAATCTTTTCTTTTCCTCTTCTATTTCTTTCCAACTAAACTTCTTTCCACCATATAGCAGCATGTCCTTTCAACTTTGTCTTTGCAAATTTCACCTTCTCCAGATCTTCAATCTCTTCATACTCAAAGTATTCTTCCATGTCATTTATCTAGTCAATCAGTTCTTTAGGGTTCAAATTACCAGTATAGTTCGGCACATCAACTCTAGGTCTCTTTCTAATCTTCAAAATAGCTCACAACATCTTTACTTGATCTGATTCTTCTTCTTCATCACCTCCTAGGGTTCACCAATTTATCCAGTAGATTAAAATTCTTCTTCCTCATCGCTTTCAACATTAGGTCTTAGTGTCAATCCTCTTCACCTATCTTCCTCAATAGCATCCAAATGAATTCGTATTGTTTTCATCATCTCCATCATCTCATCCATTTTACTAGCCATTGTTCCAACAACAACAACTCTCCTCGATGGCATTCTCCCTAGGATCAAGTATAAACTGGCTCAAGTTCAGCAATCGGGCTACAAGGTGACAACTGCCTCACAATCGGTGATCGATTGCAACATAAGTAACCTACCTCAATTCAACAATCTGTTCACAACAAGATCTTATGGAATTCCCTCGCCAACTTCACTCAATTCACTCCCAAAGATTCAAACTTTTTCTCTGATACCACTTGGTGTAGTCACGGTAGGAGGGTTCACAGAATGAACTATCCGGACCATGTAGCAAGAGTAAACACAATAGAAACAACTCAAATATATAAAGAAAATGCATATTCATTCATTCAGTATATCATAGAATTCAAATACAATTTGGCCGGCAACATGCGGGCTTACAATTAGGGTCAAAAGATTAGTTACATACATGCACAAGATAAAGCTTTGAAGCTCCTTTGCACAAAAATCCAAACTATCAGCTATCACTTTGTTATGAACTACTTTCCTAGGGATCTATTACATCAATATATATCATTTCCAGACCAATAGATTCCTTCGCATTGGCCAAGGAAGATCACAAACTCTAATGAGGAGTTGTAATGTGTGTACACAAATAGGTCAGACCTAAATGCATAGAACACTCCCTTGAATGAATGGAATAACGTGCAGACCCTTGGGGAAGGTTTGCCATGAACCAAAGATCATTGAATGATGTGTCATTAAGATCCACAAGCCTTCTCCTTCAGCTGATTGTCTGAGATTGTCAGGATGCTCTACTCTGAGAAATAGTTGATCTTCTGATAGCAATAACTTTCCGGTAAATGATCCAAATGCTTTGAATTCTGTATATGATGTAGTTGAATGAATGTAGATGCTAAGTCTAGATCCACAAGGTGTGAAATGCAACTACGGCCAAATACCAGACCAAAAGCTGAAACTATTTCTGACTGAACTGAACTAGAAAATGAAAAGAAACAAACTGAAATGAAAACAAACTAAAATGCAATTGTTTTTGGTTGATGCAAGATTGCTCTTGAATTAGGGATGCTCCTGCATCATATCACTATCCAATATTTGATCATAACACAACAATCTTTTCCAGCTTGAGATAGTGGTTCCTTTTGAGTTGGACTATATCATCATCATCATCATCAATCAATCTTGTCTACCCTTGAGTTCATGAGTGTATCTCTTGGGGGATTATCTAATCAAATGAATCAACCAAGCTAAATAAATCCAATCAATCAAACCAATCAAAAAACTAATCCAACCAATCAATCAATCAATCAAACTAGCAATCCAAATCAATCAGCAATCCAATCAATTAATCAACCCAATCAATTGATCAAGCCAATCATCAATCAACCAGTTAATTACCCAAACCAATCAAATCAAGGGTCTCAACTTTGTCACACAAGTCCAACAATCTCACTCATTATCAAATAATGCCTCAAACAAGGAGTCAATATAAGGTAGCTATGGAGGCCAACCTAAGAGAATTCTAATCTATGCCTCTCAAGGATGCTTCAAAATTAATGAATGGAATGCCCTAAGAAATGTTTGTACCTAAAGGCTACACTGTTGGACCATCCTTGTCAACTCAAGTGCCACAATATCATTTTGTTTAATCTACCTATGAGGAATCTCAAGATGACTTAGAGGACCTGCAAGACTTTGAGACATTCAAAACGTCAATAGGCTCTTAGACTCTGATCCTGATAGATTTTTCTTACAATTAGATCAAAGAGGAACCAAGTGGCCAAGTGGCTTTGATGTTTCCAAAATCCAAAAATAAGATTCAACCAATGATGTTGTTGCTAAAGAAACCCATAAGCCTATTACTACCATGTCCACCAAACCCACAACATCTACACACAACATCCAAGCACCACCCTTCACTAATTCATCCATCCCCCCATTACATGCACCTTCTACACCCACATCAATAGAGCCTTTGTTAAAATCATCTAATGTCATCAACGCATATGTGACACAAGCACCCCAAGTCTCTAATCAAATGTGCCATATGTTACTCCATCTCATATTGTTCATTCCACTCCATCCTCCACCATCAATGTAACTCCCTCACATGTATCACAAGCACGACAAATTCCTAACCAAAGTGTGTCGCATGTTGAACCATCCCAACCATTTAATGTGTCATCCCATACATCATATGTGTTATCCAATCCTAACACATCATTTATAGACCAACCTTTTGGATCACAAACACATTCCAACATATCATATGTTGATCAACTCCTTTCACTTGGACCACAACCATCAATCTCCAATCCTTACATATCCTATGCTAATCCATCCATTGTATCCCAAGCTCCATCAATCTCTAATCGTCACATATCATATGCTAATCCATCCATTGTATCCCAAGCTCCATCAATCTCCAATCCTCACATATCCTATGCTAATCCATCTGTTGTATCCCAAGCTCCATTAATCTCCAATCCTCACATATCCTATGCTAATCCATCTCTTGTTTCCCAAGCTCCACCAATCTCCAATCCTCACATATCCTATGCTAATCTATCCATTGTATCCCAAGCTCCATCAATCTCCAACCAACACATATCCTATACCAATCCACCTCTTGTATCCCAAGCTCCACCAGCTTCCAGCCAACATATGTCCTACATCAATCCATCCTATGGTTCACATGTGATGTCAACTCTAAATGTTAATCCATCAACAAACACATACACATTCTCATCATTTGATAACTAAGGCCAAAACACATACACCCCGCCATATAACATATCACAACAATATCCTCCAAATCAAACTCCAATGAACCAGATACCTCATCCAAGACATCAAAATCCAATGCAACAACAACAACCATCTAATATGGAGCAACGAGTGAATTAGTTACAACAACAAGTCACATATATAAGTATGGGGCAAACAAAGAAAACATTTTCCTTTGAGGATGTATACCCATATCCTTTTGATAAGTCACTTCAAATGATACCTTTTCCTCCACATTTTGAGATACCACAATTTGAGAAATACAAAGGGAAAGGTGATCCAAATGACCATCTAAGAGCATTTTATGTGGCTTTCCTTGATGTTGCATATAATGACACATATCTTTTATGTCTATTTCCTCAAAGTCTTTGAGGACAAGCTATGGAATGGTTTTCTCACCTATCTCCGGGCATCAAGACATTCAAAGACTTGGTAGGCAAATTTGCATCACACTTTGCTTTCAATATAGAAAATGAGATATTAATGAATGATCTCATCAACAACAAACAACAAAATGGGGAAACCTTCTCATCTTTCATCCAACAATGGAGAAATATGGCTAGCAAGCTTCCATGGCAAATGCCTGAGAAACAAAAAAGTTGACATCTTTGTCCAAAATCTCCAACCTGAACTATCATTTCAATTACAACTCCAAAGTGCCATTACCTTTGATAAAATCATATCCAAGGCTACAAAAATTGAAAAATCTTTAATTGCTAAAGGTCTCATCAAAATCTTCAAGGAAACAAAAGATAATGCACAATCTTCAAATGATAAATCCCACTTTTGGAACATGAACAAAAATATTGTCAATGATGGCATTATTGATGCAAAGAATGTCCAAACAATGAAAGCCCCTATCCATATCCAAGCAACATCCAAGACAACACCCTTTGTTCCAAGAGATCAAGCTAAGACAAATACACCAACTAGGTGACAATCCACTCCTTTGGGTGAGCCTATTGAATCTATCCTTAAAAAGCTACTACAAGCTAGTAAGATCACACTACCTAAAGCTAGACCAAATGAAGAACCATAGTTTAAATCTAATTGGTATAAAGACAATGAATACTGTAAGTATCATAGAGTGAAAGGACATAACACAACCAGTTATATGAAATTGAAGCATTTGATAAAAAATCTTCTTGATCAAGGAGAAATCACTATTGATCCACCAAAACAAATGACAAACTATGACCTTGATGCTTTCAAGAATCCACTTCCACCACACGATAAAGCAAGTGCCTCTAATACAAGGAAAAAGGTCCATTCTACCTATGAGTCATCCACCATTGGCTATCAAACAAAATCACATATCTACCATTACCATAAGAGCAAAAGTACTTATCATCATAAAGGGAAAAGAACCTTATTCTCCTGTTACCACCTGTTGAGGCCATGTTACTATCCAAGGAGCACCACCTACCATTCGCCCAAACTCTGGATATAATATCCTTGACCATCTAGGTAAGACTCTTGCCCATATTTCCATTTTGGAATTATTGTGTATATCACCTACCCATAAAACTATCTCAGATAAAGCCTTGCAAGAGTCATCGGTACCCAATGATATTGATACTACACAATTCCAATCCATGATAACGAGTATTGCATCACCTTATCTCTTGACCTTTTTTGATAAAGACCTTTCATCATCTGATCCATCCCACAATGACGCTCTCCATATCAAAGTCTACATAAACCAACACCAAGTTAAACAAATACTAGTAGATGGTGGAGATGGGTTAAATATATGTTCTCTAAAGCTTATAAAACTATTGAGATATTCTGAGGATCGTATTGACACTACCAAGAGCATAACTATCAAAGCATATGATGATGCAGAGAGAGATTTTGAAGGAATTATTCATCTACCTATCCAAGTTGGTCCTGTTACTACTAATACCCACTGTCAAGTCCTAGATATTGAATTTCCTTACAACATTATTCTTGGCCATCCTTGGATACATGCCCTAAAATCAGTTCCATCAACATATCATCAATGCTTGAAATTTCCCTACAATGGTGTTGAAATCACAATCCCTACTAATCTTAACCCATTTGAGTTTTTCGTAACTTTCCAAGACTATTACCAGGATCCTAATCACATACCTATCAACACTGGAGCCTGGTGCAGGAGCACCCCTACAAGACAGGATATAGGTTAATTGTCCGCATGACAGGACATTAGTTTATTTTTAGTATGTTTGACTTCATGATGTAATAAGGTCCATTGGACCAATGCATATGTATTAGATCAGCCTAGGAGAGTGTGCAGGTAGTTAGAGCTCGTGATCAGGTTGTCTGAGCTGTCTTCTCTCCCAGCCGCTTGGAAGCTCCCAGCCGCTGGGAATCGAGTTGGTAGTACTCGCAGGATATTGTTATAAATAACTCAGATCAGTTAGGGTTTGAGATCATGTTGAAGTAGTAGTTGTGTTATGTTGTACTGGTGATTGAGTGAGTTCCAGAGATCAGTCCAGACATTGTAGAAACAAGACATTTGTGTTTCATTTGAATAAGATCTCATCAATTGCATTATCTGGTTTTATCAGTTGTTTGTGTTTTGATTTCTACTCTGATTACAAGTGGATGGATTCTTTCAACCCTTCCACCGGTTGATTCTGTGAATCGGTGGAATGGTCATGTATGATAGTTTAGTTTGCATTTTAGTTTTCTGCATTTCATTGTTTGAGAGATCAGTTGGTAGCGTGCTATGAATCAGCCTAGCATCCTCATGTGCTAGGTTCAGGAAGATAAATCTTTAAGTTTTGATCTGAAGGTGATCCGGCCCGATCATCATATTTTCTTTGTGAAATTGTGCGGTTCTATGAGTTTGCATGCAGCTGACAGATATACAGGAGTCCGCATGTGCTTTTCCAGACGGAGTGAATTGCATCGTCATCTGTGAGTATATCGCTATTCGGATCGGGTTATGAAGCTGATGAAGACTGTATGGTTCGAGTGCATCAGGATGATATAAGTCGGATATATACTCAGTGTGTATATCGTCATCAGGATCATCTTTCGTGTGTATCCATCATCCGCATATCGCTATCGTATGCAGGAGTGAAAGTTCATTTTTTGGCTAAGTACCGGAGAGGTCATCATCAGGATATTAGAAAGATCACCCGATATTTCATTATCATGCTGCGGAGGATATAAGAGTCTTATATCTGGGTGACATCATCATCAGGTGCATGTGACGTCATCGTCATCAGGATATTGCGAATATCACCCTATGCAAGTTTATCCTGCTGTCGCTAAGTGTTTTGGCATCGGCGTAAGTCATCGGCATAAAGTTTGGTTAACATCATCAGGATGTTTCAATATGACCGGATAAGTCATATCATGATGCTGTTGTTGGAGTAGTCAGATATCGGGGTGACGTAAGCATCAAAGGAAAGGTGCTTGAAGTTGACGTCATCAGGATATTTGGAGGCAACCGGATATTTTATATCCTGCTGATGAAGATGATGCGGAACATCATGATGCTGAAGATAGAGTTTGGCGCTGAGTGAATAGTGAACATCAGGAGGATGTTTGCGCTTGTTGAATATCATGATGCTGTTGAAAGGCGAAAGGCGAAAGGTGATAAGGAAGTGAACAGTAGTCAGCAGGAGGATATTTCATGCTCGTCCGAAATATGATGATGCTGTCTGTGTTAGCAAGAAATATGATGATGATGAGAAACCGATAGGATTTTAACATGTTGGTTGTGTACGTAACTCCTCCTTCCCACTTGTAAGCTCCCGTTGCATTTACCTCTGCATCAGAGCCTATCCATCTACCTCCTATGTTGATCCATCAAATTTGAATAAGCCTTCATCTAGTAAATCCATCCCCAATATTGATATCAAATACAAAGAGAAAGGACTTGGTGAATATACTCTACAAGAATCTTGTTGTATAGGAGCCTTACCCTTATCACCTAAATCTTATGGTCAACCATTAGTATCCAAAGTTTCCACATCCAAAAATACTATCCATGTTCCTCCAACTGTGTTCATCAAATTAGGAATGCTAGAATATGAAGATATTGATGACATCATCTCTTGGATCCTCTTTGATGAAAATGATCAAGTTGTTTTAGAAGTAGAACACTATAACAATGGATTTCAGATCATCAAGAACATGGGATACAAAGGACAAGGAGGTCTAGGACTGCATGGACAAGGGCATGTTGAACCTATCATTGTCATGAAGAAGTTTAATAAGCAAGGTTTACTGTACGGTAAGGAGGTTCCACCTTCCTCATACATTAAGTATATTCTCAATGAGGTAGCTAAAGCTTTTCTTGCAGAAGAGACTTCTAATCAGGATGCCATCGATGATTCTTCTTTCCACATAACCAAACTATTCCAAGACCTATCCATATTTATGATATCATTTGCATCCTTCACCTCTCAACCTAAATCACCTGACCTTCAACTTGTATATCCTGACCTCGTTGATTGGGACCAATAGGGGCACCTATTCTAGACACATTTTAGAATGATGAAGCTATAGCAGAGTTCATGGGCTTAAGAAAAAGCATACCATTGGGTGATCACAAAGTCGGCTTCATGATGGATCTACCTCAGTTAGCATATTTTGGTGGAAGTGTCAAATCCTTCAGTCGCAAAAGTGAAATAAATAAAATTACGAAAGAAAGGTCACTAGGTGAAAACTGAAAGGTGCCTCTTGACAATGAAATAGTAAAAATGAAGGATGTAACCAAGGGTGAAAACCTCTCTAAGGCACCTAAGGATGGAGGATTTGACCTTCCTTTTACCATTGAATATCAAGAACAAACCCTTGTTGGTGGAGAAATCTCACGAGATTAATCCAAGTACAACATAGAATCCCAAGATCACATTTCTAGCAGCATAACTATCAGAACAAGAAAGAAGGATTTCACTACCTTCTTCATGAAAAGATCAATCAACTTCACATTGACTTATGTAGATATGCTGGGGTTGGATCCCTCACTTGTGGTACATCATATAACAGTATTTCCAAATGCAAAACCTATCAAACAATGGATACAAAAAATGCATCCTCAAATAGCAGTCTTGGTCAAAGTAGAAATTCAAAAATTGTTGGATGCTAAATTCATAAGACCTATTGATTATCTTGAGTGGGTTTCAAATCTAGTACCAGTTTCAAAACATGATGGAAACATTTGTGCCTGCATCGATTTTAGAGATCTTAACAAAGCCTATCCTAAAGATGATTTTCCACTTCCAAGCATAAACATCATCATGGATCTTACAGTAGGACATGAAATGTTATCACTAATGGATGGATTTTCTAGCTATAATCAAATTCTAATCGCTCCCAAAGATTAACATAAAACATCTTTTATATGCCCATGGGGTACTTACTGCTAGCAAGTAATGCCTTTTGGTCTTAAGAATGTAGGAGCTACATATCAATGAGCCATGACTATTATCTTCCATGATCTTTTTCACACCATAATGGAAGATTATGTTGATGATATCTTGGGTAAATAAAAAACAAGATAAGGTCATCTAAAAGTACTAGAACAAATCTTTGACAGACTGGAAAAGTATCAAGTGAGATTAAATCCTAAGAAATTTGTCTTCGGAGTAACTTATGGAAAGCTATTGGGTTACATTGTATCTATAAGAGGCATAGAAGTTGATCCAAAGAAGGTAAAATCTATAGTTGACATACCTCCACCATCAAATTTGAAACAACTTCTTAGTCTTCAAGGCGGATTACAATCTATTCGCAGGTTCATTTCACAACTAGCAGATAAATGTCATCCTTCTCAACATCTGCTCCAGAAGGGAGAACCTTTTAAATGGGATGATAAATGCCAACAAGAGTTTGATCAAATAAAGAAATATCTAGCTACACCTCCAGTACTAGTACCTCCTATGCCTGATTGACCATTGTTATCTATATTTTGGCAACAATAACAAATCTAGGTGCTCTTTTAGCTTAACATGATTATTTAGGGAAAGAACGAGCTATCTATTATATCAATAGAACTCTTGTCAGCTATGAGATTAATTATTCATCCATGGAAAAAGCATGTTTAGCAGTAGTGTTTGCTTCCCAAAAGTTGCAGAACTACATGTTGAACCAAAGAACAAAGCTCATAACTAAATTTGATTCACTCAAGTATCTTCTGTCTAAAGTAGTACTCAAAGGCAGAGTAGGATATTGATTCTTAGTGAATTTGACATAGAATATGTTGATTGAAAAGCTATAAAGGGACAAGTGATCACTGATTAACTAGCAGAAGCACCAATGACAAATGTTCATCCTATCCATCCTGAGTTTCTTGATGAAGGGTTATTCAATCTATATCCTTCAGTATTTTGATAACTATATTTCGATGGTTTATATACACAACATGGATCTAGAGCTAGAATATGTTTCATCACCCCTTAAGGATATTGTATACCTAAATCATACAGGATTGCCTTCCCTTGTACCAACAACATTGATGAATATGAAGCCTTGATCACCAGATTGCGCATGGCAGTACAATGGGCTATCAAATAGCTACAAGTTTTTGGAGATTCTCATCTGGTCATCAACACAAGTCTTGGATGAATATCAAACAAAAGATGAAAAAATCCTTCCATACAAGTTGATGGTAGATGACTTCAAGAAACACTTTTCCAAAATCACATTTGAGCAAATCCCTAGGATCAACAAGAAAGTAGTAGATGCTATGGCTACAATTGGTTCTCTTCTAGATATGCCCACTAATGCATAGAGAAGTGAGTTTTTGGTTGAACAACTTTTGATTCTAGCTTTTGAAGTTCCACAATCTAAGCTTGTATGTGAAATTGTTGGTCCCAATTCTCCTTGGTACGAGGATATATATGAGTATCTCTGCAACGGTACCATTCCATTTCAATTATCCAACACCCAACACAACACCTTTATCTATCAAACCTCTCATTACAGCATCATTGGAGAAACCCTATACCATAAGAGTCTCAATGGTACCCTTCTTAGATGTCTTGACTTAGAAGAAGCTAACATTGCCTTACATGAGGTACACGAAGGTGTTTATGGTTTGCATTCCACCGGCCCTAGACTTACTAAGAAACTCTTGAGAGCTAGATATTATTGGCCAACCATGGAATGAGATGCACAACAATTTGCTAAGAAATGCCTACAATGTAAGAAACATGGGGATTTGATACATGCTCCAACATATGAGATATAACCTGTTACTACTCATTGGCTTTTCTCGCAGTGGGGACTCGACCTCATAGGAAAGATTCATCCATCCTCATCCAATGGCCATAAGTTTATCATTACCACCACTAAGTACTTTGCAAAGTGGGTTGAAGCTATACTAATGACTTAAATTACCGGAAAGCAAATATCCAAGTTCATCCTCCACTACATCATTTGTCAATATGGAGTTCCACAAGCCATTGTTGCTTACAATGGCTGCCTATTTAGAAATCAAGAAGTCCATGAGTTATGCAACAAACTCCATATCTAACATAGGTTTTCCACACCCTATTATCCCCAAAGTAATGGCCAAGTCGAGGCTTCTAACAAAACAATGATCAAAATTCTTAAGAAGATAGTTAAGGAAGCTGGTTGTGATTGGCATCTACAACTTAATCCAGCCTTATGGGCCTATCTTTGAACAAGTGTCAAAACTCCAACTGGAACTACACCTAACGCTCTTGTGTATGGCACCAAAGATATCTTACCTATTAAGGTCGAGATCCCATCACTAAGAGTTTCCTTACAACATATCATTTTTGATGAGGAGTACATAATATCTAGGTTAAATGATCTAGAGCTACTAGATGAAAGATGCCTCATGACACTTAATCATCTCCAAGTTTATCAAAACTATCTTCGTCATAGTTATAACAAAAGGATCAAAGAAAGAAGGTTCTAGGTAGGAGACCTTGTCCTCAAGGAGAATCAAAGAAATCAACGAGATCGTGAAAAGAAGGGAAAATTTGAACCAAATTGGCTAGGACCTTTTGTGATCATAGTAGTCTATAGATCAAGAGCTTATACTCTCTCAACACCTGAAGGTATTCCTTTGGATGAACCTATCAATAGTTTTCATCTTAAGAAATTTTATGCTTGATCCTAAGAACATCCCCCCAAAAAATAGTAAAGATAATTAATCCATCCTTTGGTGAAAACCTAGAAAATAGGCGCCTTGGATAAGTACCATAGTGAAAACCTAGCAAATAGGCACTATGTGTAGATCTAGCTCTTACCATCTATTCAGACTCATTTACCATACCATCCCTCCCATAATAAACTCCATCCACCCCTTCATAAAATCCACCATCTCATAATAAACCTATTTACCCATAATAAGACCATTTCCTTTTTTCACTTCCTTGCTTTGTTCCTATCATTCTTTGGAAATTGTTGGAGTTGAAGTATCATTCTATTATGCCATTTGTCTAGAGCTAGGTCACCCAATTACCATCACTAGGGGCACTTGCTTGTGCTTAGTTTTTGGATTGGATACTTAAAGCACCATCATTTATCATCCCATCAACATCTCACATCATCAAACAATCAACCAATCCTATCTATCTATAACTCGATCAATTCATCCATCTTCATCATTACCATCACAACATCGTAAGAACTACATATCATCTCTATTGTTAAGTGCCTTGATCCCGTAGATACAGGGTATGTAGGTAGTTTGGCATATGAAGGAAGTATATAGATTCAAGCATAGGTGATACACCTCTTCTATCTTTCATCCTTCCTTTGGTCATCACCCATCCTCATCTTCATCTATCTCATATGCTTCAATCATCTATCTCCCACATCATCAATAAATACTTAGAACTACATATCATCATTTTCATCATCATCATACTATGCTTTGATCCTGTGGATATAGGGTATGTAGGTAGTTTGGAATATGAATGGAGTGTCCAGTATGCAAGCACAGATGATTCATTCTTCCATCTTCCATCTTACTTTGACTAACTCAAGTAGAAGAAAACTATGTGTGTCTCAATAGATCAAGGTCTCATCAAATCCAAGGTAAACAAAGACATTTGTCTACATGCCTTTAGCCAACATTTTCTATATCAATCCAACATATTAGCCTTCAACAGGATATATCTTTCCTCATAACAAGGCACTATCCAATTTATCCAAGAGCATCCTCTTTTGGCAAGAGAACATGATGGCTGTGTCATTGTTTTTTCTTTTGATTTATCTTTTGTATCTTTCTAATACCTAATCTAGACTACCTTGATTCATCATATCTTGGTATGTCGTGATGAAGTATAGACTGGGGCATGGTTATTTTCTTTTGTATGCTGTGTTTGTGGGATGATCTTATTCTCCTACTATGCCTAATGGTATCTTGTATGTGTTGGGATTGGCATTTTGCATATCAATATCTTTTGTATCTAAGGGGCTAAACAACCTTTTATGTACTAAGATGATTCTATGCTAAGACTATTTCCTATAGATATAACCAACAAGCCTTCATTATGTTTAGTAGAGATAAGTTCAAACCGTTTGCTTGCAGAGTCAAAGTCCATCTCAGGACAGCTAATATTTATATCTTGTGTATGTTGGATCAACATCTTGACCTCATACGATAGACAAGATTGTATTATTCTGAAAGCATCAAATACATCATCACCCTAGTCTTTATACCTTGGTGCATAATATCCATATGCTATATCAAACATAAGGATTGCAATCTCTAAATTTGTGTGCAACCGTTTCCAAGAACCTACATATATTATTCATCATCCATCAGTTCGACTCGCAATAAAGCTCATAGCTCTCACAAGGATTGATCAATCAAAATTTTCCTACTTTCTTTTGTTCATCATCTTTGCCTTCATTATCTTCATCCTGCAAAATAAGTGTGTTAGATAAACATCATCATATATCACTATATAGATCATTGTACATTTCATTTGCATAAAGCTATCATCTATCTATTAACATAAGCATATATTTTTCCATAAGAATTCATTCATTATAAGCATGGCATTATCAAATCATAATCATATCCATTCATCATCTATATATCTATCATATGCATGTCATAATCATAAAAACATATAAAACCATAAATATCAACATCATACATGTGCATCCATCATCATGACATCAGATATTGCCATCAAAATCCATCATATATATATATATCAGTATCTAGGTCAATACACAAGTGTCTCATCATGTAAAAATTGAATCGATATATACAAAGCGGCTATCAAAGAGCCATCAAAATACATATATGGGCTCATAAGCCTCAAAATGATATAACATCATACAAAAAGTCAATCTATCCCTGGTGCCTCAGATGGGTGGCACTCGCTGAGGAAGCCTCTCTCTGATCTCCCCCTGTACCCTGAAGGGGAAGGCCTACAACTGATGGGATAGATCTCGCTGACCTCCCACTCCTCAAACCTGAAGCCCTCGATCTAGTCCAAAAACTAGGTTGTCTCTGATTTGCCGGTACTGCACCAAAATATAGACCACTGTAGTACTCAGCCTCTACCTAAGCTATCCCCAACTCACCTTGAACATGAGTGAGCTCCCGAATTAGGAATACTCCTGTTTGATCTGTCCCAAGGGCTGCTCTTGTTGCATTTCTCTCTCAGGTAAAACAACCTATAACCACTATGCTATTTCATCCCTCTATGTAGTCAATCGTGCCACTGTCCCATCATCTGGTGCTACCTGAGCTACTTGTTCCCAATAAGCATGTACCTATGCACAAGTTTGTCTCATCGTGACTAAGGCTTGGGCCCTATCTTGCCACATCTATCTAAATATCACCTCCAGGAAAATCCTCCTACCCATCTCAATATATAGCTGACACAGTAGACGAGTCTCCTCTATCTCCCCTCATCCACCAACCTATCTGCCTCTCAGCATAAGCTACCACTGAGTTGGTTAAGCTTGTCCCTGTACTTGTGCTTGTCCTTGAGGCTGCTGTGGTCCTTCTTGTACAACTTGCACTTGAGGAGGTCGTCTCTACCCCCTCGCTCTTGGTCAGACTGGCCTATGTACTGCTACCTCTCCTACCTCTCTTGGAATGGTCAATCGAGGAGGCTTGTGTAGTAACCAATATGCATCATACTTTAGGGTAGTACCTAGATCCACTGGTCCAAGGATCCAATCCCAAGCAACTGGCTATAATCCTTGAACCTCTACCAAGGCCATCTCCACAATAATCTCTGGAACCCAAGTAGGGATCTCTCACTGTGTTTGTCCAAAAATCGCATCTCCCACCGGCTCACCCTGGGGTACCCCAAATTGATGAAACACTCTCGATGGAAGATACTGCTCTATGATATAGATCCATTGGCCAAACAAGTACCTCAACTAGAGAGCGTACAATAGCTCCTATACATCATCCTCCCAGCTCTTGCAATCATGCTAGGATCTCCAAATGAAAGAGTCTATCTCATCCAATGTCCTCCAATACACAGACGCATTGAGCTTTCTGTATGTAACATCTCTGCCATAGATATGTACAAATGGGTCTCTAACCTCCCTTTATTGTATACCAACTGGTTTAATCAATACAATATGCTCATAGGCCCATACATGTAAATGTGTCACTCTGGTAGACATATTAGAAGTAAACAAATATGCACAATCATGCAGATAATGATACATCTATCCCAATACACAAGGACCCCATGCATATCTGATACCATGAGCAAATATAACCTTCATCATTGTGCCCCATCCCATTGGGAATCCATGAGCTCACCTATTAGGGGCTAGAAAATGAATGATCGCCACCACAAGTCTCTATAATTGCATACATAGTCGTATCATCCTTTGCATCAAGATCTCATGATCCTCTATGCCTATGTCTAGTGTCATGAACAATCTCTAGAAGGCATTAGAACCCTACTCTAGATCATAGTCTACACACTCTCCATGAATCAGAATCCTAAGTATACACCACACATCCTCAAGTGTGATGGTGGCCTCTCCTATTGGCAGCAAAAATGAATTGTGCTTGGTGTACCACCGCTCCACCCACACTGTCATCAACGTTGTATGTGGCCTCACCGGTGTGATTCACGCTACAAACCATAGACTAACAACCTCCAAAAATAGGTTCGCCTCCGCATCTAAATCTACTGACAAGGCTAAATCCTCTGGATGTATCTCTCTCGACATCAACATTGGTAATACATTATGCAATCATGAATTGAATTGAGTGTTACTTATTAATTTAACCCTATTTAGCTAAAAGCCTAAGTTTGCCTATGTATAACCAAAAGCGACTTTCTTTTCCATACGCAACTTTCTGTTAGCCAGAGGCGATTTACAAAACCATAGGCAACTAGTTATTGACCATATGCGAATTGCCTTACCAAAGATACATTTCTGCCAGTCAAAAGTGACTTTATTGACCATATGCGCACTATAACTATCAAACCCTAGCATTTTGACCAAAAGCGACCTCTAATGCCAAAAGTGACCAAACTATGTGTATATGCGATTTAAACTACCAAAGGTGACCTCGTATTGACCATATGCACATGCACTACCCTACTATACCTTTGGTTGTACACATGAATTAATTACACCTATGGACCTATTAATGATACATTTAAAGCAAGTTTTTGATACATACCAGTGCGGGAGCTCCTACTAGTCGTCCATAAGTCCTCACCCTCTCTGTTCGATGATTTGTGCATGGAATCACCATCCTGATGTCCTGAGAAGCTTTGAAACACTAGAAAATCAAAGGAGCTCTAGAATTCTAAAACACAAATGAAGCAAATGAATGGAAATGGCCCCTTCCAGACCTAGATATTTATAGACCAAAACCCTAATTTATTCTAAGCCAAAACCTAATTCCTCTTTTCCATCCCTAGTTTAACCTACCCAAACCCTAATTCTTCGTGTCAACCTCACCTACTCTATCCTACTTTTGTCATCTAATTCTGAGTCAACCCAGTCTTTTTCCCAGTAGCCTGGTTTTCCTCTCGAGGGGGCATCACCCACTAGTTTCATTGGGGCATAGCTTGTTTATTTTACATATCAATCGTATCTTCTTTGAAACAATGTCCTAAAGTACATTGTCTCAAAGAGGGGCAAAATGTAGACACCCAAAATTGACCCTTCGATCATTTATCAATTTGTCGCATTATTCACCACTACATATGTTCATTTTGTCTAGCACACTTGTATCAATTATCAATTTTCTTCTAAATCATCCACTTCTATCATTAATTAAATAAATTATATTTAATTAATTAATTTTGTCTATCATCATTATCTTCATTCTTCTATTTTCTATCTATAATTAAATAATCTTTAATTATTTAATTATCCCATTATTCTTCTAAAATTAAATAAATTTTCTAAATTTATTTAATTTTCTCTTTCTAAATAAATAAAATTATTATTTTATTTATTTGTCTTCTCATCATACATATAAATTAAATAAATTTATTTATTTACTTTATATTGATTCTTCCAATTTTCTAAATTTAGCCTTTTCTTCGTCATTTAAAAATAAATTAAATGAATTTATTTGTTTAATTTATTTTTATCTTATCATTTCCCTTTCTTATCACTTTCTCCCATGTGCACAAGTTGGCCTTGTCCATAGTTTGTTGAAAATAAAATACAAAAAATGATTTAATTGGTTCAAAAATCAATTATCCTTGTCATCCAACTCTTAAAATAGAAAAGCATCTTATTGTAAGAAAATCTTATCTTTATCAACAAGCCAACTAAAATCATTTAATAAAAGCTCTCTATGGACACATGTCTTGTACACATTCATCCATGCTTCTTGAATTATCTCAATTGTTCATGTAGCCACTCTTTCTCCACTGTTGATCAATCTTAGTTGAGAGCTATATATACACCCTCTCATTTCATTCCAAACCCCAAATCCCACAATCATCTTAGCATCCAAATTATCATCTCATGCATATCACTCCATTGAGCATCCATTAAGCACTTTGAGCATATCATCTATGATCATGGTAGCTTTGGCAACTATGGTTCTTCACTATTGAGAAGCAATCCACATTCCAACCAAGGAATCAATACAATCTAGCTGTCATTGTTATTTGATTTACTTTCATTTTGTGTCATTTAGTTGGATTTCTTGAAGGTGGTAGGATTAGGTTTTGATTGTAATGCTTGATCTTATTAACCTGATTTTTCCTACTCACACACCTTAGTTTTTAGTATTATTTTGTGAGACAAAAAGTCTCATGAGGGAAATAGAATTCCCTACTTATTGGATATGAGTGTCACATGTTTTGACCTTGTTTTCCTTGCTTTGACTTTTTTGGTTAAAGTTAGCCTTTTTATAGGCATTATGTTTGAATTGTATAATTCTAACCACACAGATATGGGTGTTATGTGTTTTATCTTCATTTCGCTATGTTTTGACCTTTTTGGTCATAGTTGACTTTTGGTCGAAGCTGACCTTTGTATAGGCCTTATGTTGGAATTGTATAATTTTGGACATATGGATATGAGTGTTATGTGTTTTGACTTTAATTCTCCATGTTTTGACCTTTTGGGTCATAGTTGACCTTTTTATAGGCCTTATATTAGAATTGTATACTTTTGGTTACATGGATATGAGTGCTACATGTTTTGACCTCATTTCCCCATGTTTTGACTTTTTGGTCAAAGTTTGACTTTTTGTTCAAAATTAACTTCGGTCAAAGTTGACTTTAGACTTAGGAATAGATACTTAGTCTTCTTATGGATTATCTGTAGAAGACCATAATCCCCTTGCATCATTGTTTGATCTTGATGATTGTATGTATATTTATTGATGTGATGGTGTCATACCTTCTTTTGCGTGCTATTTCCATTTTGAGAAAATTATGTTTGGTATGCATTATTGGATGAATTGTATTATGGATTTGAAGTGTTTTCCCTTATCTTCTCCACTGCAATGAAATGGTGTTTTAGTTATGATGTATTAAAGAAGGATGTGTATGAATTTAAAAATATTGATGTTCTTATGTTAATATCTTTCCCTTCTATTTCTTTGTTGGGTCATGAGTAACCCTATGGTGAATTATGCATTGGACCATGATATGTGTGTATTCATGTGTGGGTGTGCATTTAATCCTACTAGTTATTTTATCACCTTGGTGTTGTGTTGGGTGTGTGTAGAACCCATGTTCAACCTTGTGTGGATTACCTTGGAGTCTTGTTGAGACCCCTTGTTTGTGTGAGATGGCTTGATAACGGTGTTGCCATGATCTTCTTCTCTGTAGCTCAGGGGTTGTCTAGAGTGGCATAGACATCTATTGCACTTGATGATGGCAATATGATAGGGTGGTTGCTAGCATTCCCCCATTGGTCCTACAAGAAGATCTCTTGGGAGCTAGAAGAGTTCCTTGTGTATTATTTACTTTATGATCATGTTGTATCTCATGCTCATTAGAGCACTTTGGAGATGATTTATTAATGTTGTAATATTTTTATTTGTGTAATTTAATTATTGGAGTGTGATCCTTCCATGTTTGGGAAGTATCCCCCATCATGTAATTGAATTATGATTTCATTTTGTTGGAAAATAAACCTTGTTTGGAAAGTAATTTATCATGTTCTAACATAGTTTCTTTGATGGAAATGGTTAAATCTAGACATTAGAGTCCTATGTTTATTGTTGTAATGATATCTTATGCTATGTTTATGATTTGGGTTATAATTTTCCCATATTATGGTTGAGATTCCCATAATTATTTTTATCCCATCTCGACGTTGGTGTTGAATGAGCGCAACATTCTATATAATATTTCTCATATTTGGAATGTATGTTATTTTGAATTAGAACTTGTATATTACCTTTATTTGAATTGTTCTCATTCTTTGGGTTAAATAGCATGTTTATTCTTGGTTAGTAATTGGATGCTTTGTGTTTGGATCCATGTTGGACGTTTTGTCCTTGTGAGGCTTTGTGATTGATCCTCCTTTGGATTGATGGTTATTATTGATATTGATTGGCTTATTGGCCATTTGTTAATGTTGGTTGTTCTTATCAAGTAGAGAAGTGTGTGTGTCCTTATTTCCACCTTCTCCTTGTGTCTTAGTGTTGTCATGGGGTGGTTTTCATGCTTGAGTGTGCAATGGTGACATGTGAGTGTTACTATTGCATTGCAAAAACATTGTTCATCCTATTTGTGTTTGTTAATGTCCTAGTGAAAAAGTTGGGACATTACATCTGGTATCAAAGCCCATGTTGTAGTATTGGGAGCTTTGGGGTGTTTACGTGTGTTTGTTGGGTCGTCATGGAATGGATTTGAGGTGGTCATCATCCTTGTCCTACTCCGTGTGGTTGCGAGAGAGCAAGGTTGTGGATTGACATCCAACCTTTGTCTTGGAGGAAGATCCATCCTCTTGTCTAATTATCATGTTGGCTTTGTCACAAGATTATTGAAGTCTTCCTCTTGTTTTTTCATTGTGGTTGTGTTCCTCCTTGTTGATCTTCCTCTTAAGTAGGTTGGTCTGAGAGTTTGGAGGCTATGTTGGGACTTTTTCTTGCCCTAGTGTATTTTGTGGAGTGTGGTGTTGTTCCCTAGTATGCTCTCCATGTGGTTGGGATTGGAGGTTAGCATCATGGGAATAGTTAGGCATGTGTTGTGCCTTTTCTTATGATTATTTTTGTGTAATGGATCTTCTTGCTTCTTGGGGTTCTTCAAAAGGATCATTGGTTGTGTGTTTTCCATGATTGACCTTTGTATGGTCCTAAATGCTTGGGATGAGTTGCTATGCACTCTCTTGTCAATAATGTATTCTATTTGTTGGAAGAGATGATGTTTTGTTCATATGCATGGTAATTGTTAAGGAACAATGTACACTTTTGAAATGACAACAATTGTGAATTGTGTGTTTGGTGAATACATCTATTTGTTATCATTTTGCATTGCGTGTATGCAAGTGCATGAATAGAAATTATTTCTAGGAGTTACTTTTGGGCTAGATTAGGAATTCCCAGTCATATTTCTCATTTTGTATGAGTTTTGAATTTTTGTGTGTAGGGTTTTGACCATTTTCTTATGTACTTCCATGATGTGGATTTTGCATTTTATACTCTTGATCTTGTGTGGATCTTATGGAAAATTATGTATTCCATCATGCAGAAGAAATGTTTGGCATTGTTATAGTAGAATGTTTGGGTAAAGACTTAAGTCCCCAATTGGAATTCTCCTTGTTGTGTGCCATTATTTAATGAATTTGGTTGTTAAGTGAGTATGTTTATCATACTTAGCACATTTTAGTACGATGTTTATCTATAAATAACTCCATGATGTGTGTTGTGTTGTGATGCACCACCTGGCAAGTTGAAATATTGTTGTTTTCATTCAATTATGGCCTAGTATGCAAATACTAGTATGTTTGTGTACTTGTTGGGATGCATTGTGAGGCCTTTATATGTGAAATTATGGTTAGATTCTATTTATATTTAGAAAGATTAATTCTAATTGATGTTTGTATAAACTTCTTAGAAAACCTTATGGCAATTATTGTGTAATTTTATGTATGGAATTTTTCTTGTACACTAAGTAATGAATGGGAAAATAATTTATGTTTTATGTGTTCCCTTGTGAATGTGATTATCCCATTACCAGTGTACTTGTTATGTGTTGTGAACATCTTGTACATGATTTGTGTACCCATGAGCTTGTGATACTGGGTATCCATCCATGGATTGTGTTCATAGCCACAAGTATGGTGGTGTCATACTTGTGTGATTGCTTGTTTGTTCACCTTGTTGAGAGCCAACCATGGAGTTGATGACCTCAACCTATGTGGAGTTGAAGTAGTGAGTAGGAAACATAGGAATCTATGGGAACATGTTGTGGCATTAGTTTGGGGTAACCCAGCTAACCATAACATTCTATGAGGAATACCTCCTACTTCTCCTTATTGAATGGATCCATGAGTGGGTCATAAGTGCTAGCTTATCATGCATTGTTTCCCTGATGGTACTATTGGCATCCAACTTGTTATCTTGGTTATGATTTGGTAGGAGCATGTGATTTGTTAGAGGCCATGATTCCTGGCATAGGTTTTCTCTTACATCTAGTATACTATATCTCAATTTTGGATGTGTTGTACTTTGGAGACATTGGTATTATGATAAAGTTAGAATTAAAAAAAAAGCTATTCATTTTCTATCATATTAGAATATTAATGGTATTACATTTGACTTATTCTATGTTTTGGTATTTAGCACATCTACATATGTTTTGACATGATGTAACCACATTTGCACATGTTCTAACATGATGTGAATAGATGTGTTGCCACACTACACTAATATGTCAACATAGTGTAGGTGATGATGATGTGTCTCTATCATGAGGACATGATTCCACATAGTTGTACATGAAGGTGGATTTGATACCACTTCTTGCATGATGTTTGCATAGCATATGTAGTGGACTACCTTCCTGCACGATGCTATTGCGATATTGTTTCAAGACAACATGGACCTTTGACCTACTTAGATAGTGTGTCAAGAGATTTCTCTATTTGATGGCATGGTAAGTCTTTAGAGTTAGATGATATTTTCATTATTTTATTTTAGCTATGTAATTTCCTTTCTTTAGGTTTTCTAAGTGGAAATCACTTTCCACCTTGTTCCTTAAACATTTCACATGAACTATTTCTAAACACAAAAAATGAGGAAGATATGCCTCATTGATTGCAACAAATGAGATTACTATTATTATTACCTTAGTGTTTTTTAACACTCTATTGTGCAAGTCATCTTACATAGTTTGAAACTACATGCAACTAGGTTTTCTAGTCTAAATAATGGGTTATATTTAGTCTAAAACCAAAATTTCATGAATTCCAAAGTTCATAATCTCATCACACTTCACATAGTGCATGTTGCAATTGTATTCTAGATTCTAAGGTCACAAGAAGTCTAGAGTTTAGAGTTCATTTGCATTTTGCAAATGTGTAAATTAGAAATGTTTTCAAAAGTTAAATAGTATTTTGACCTTAGGAATCAAAGTCCCTTTTCATTTTATAGATGTGCAAACTACAAATGATTTTTTGATCCTAAAATTGTCCTAGGGTCAAATTCTAATGTCACTTTGTCATCTTGTATAGTGTGGTATGGTAATGGAATCTATAGCCTAAGAAAGTGTAGAATGAAATTGCAGGCTAAAATGTAAAGTGGAGCTAGTGATTTAGGTTGTAAGTTGTGTTGGATCCTAATTCAAAAGTTCACGCCAAGTGCAAGGGTGAGTGTGAGGTCATGATGGACCAAATAGTGCAAAGGAAAAAAAAAAACTTGTTGGATGAAAAAGTGCCAAAATGTAGAAACATATTTTGGTGCAAGAGCAACTTGCTAGCTTTAAGCCTCCATGAGGCAAATTTTGGTTTTAATCTAGTTTTGGTGTTTTAATGATGTAATAAGGTCATTAATTTACCATTGGAAATGTATTAGAGGCCTTTGATTAGGTTCTAGTGGGATTTGGAGTTATTTTGTAAAGGATTGCAAAAATTGCAAAATTGTCAATATTGCAAAAATTGCAAAAAGGGCAAACAAAAGATGAATATGAAGGGTCATAAGGAGTTTAAAAGGTAGTTTCTCATATTGGAGGAGTTTTATTTTATTATTCTTGTAATAAAGGTCTATGTAAGACCACTCTTCATGTTTTAGAGGTCACTTGTAGTGGAGTCTAAGATTTGGTTAAGTTTAGTACTTTCTAAGTTGAGTAGTGTTAGTGGTTTGGCTATTTTTAGCCTCTTCTTTTTGCATGTAAAAGAGAGTGGAGTGATGGAACAAAAAATATGGATGTAAAGACATTATTTATGCCTTGAAATTTCATGCAAGAGGCAGAGATGAAAGAGAGATGAAGTTTAGAGAAGAGAAATGAAATAAAAGTTTAGTTTTCTGCAATTTGTTTTTGACTATTTTTCGCTATTCCCGAGGATGGTACGGCCATGTACAGAATCCAAATGGCATAAAATTAGATGTTTTGGAAATATCTTGGAGTCTTATTTCTTTTGGAATTGGTTGCATCAATTTTTATTATGGTTTGTGAAATTTATGATGAATTTAGTGATTGACACTTCCAGTTCTGTTTATTGTAATAGTCATCTTGTTTGGAATGGTACGGATTGCATGGATCAATTAAATATTTTAAAACAATGGAAAAAGATGGGTATATTAGTCTAGTTTCATATTATTTTAGTTTGGGCAATTTTCATGAAGAATTGAGTGAGTTATGCCATTTTTGGTGATGGCAGGTCTGCAATCTACTAGGGTCTCCATCTCTATAACAGTCCATTTTTGAAGCATACTTTCAAAAACAACCTATGTTGCATGTGAGATATGTTTTGTAAGAGGATAATGGGTATCCAAATCAGTTTTTAGATCATGGGTGTGAGTTGTATTCTGAAAATTATGTCAAATTTACCTTATTTGCTGCTCTCATCAAAGCATAGTGGAAATATGTGAGTTTGGGTGAATCCTCCATGCCTCTGCATCATATTTAGATTTGGATGGGAAAATTTTTAATATTTATATCTTAAATATGGATTACCTCAAAAAATACCCTGGGATTACCTTAGATTACAATGAGTGGGATTCATAAAACTTTCCAAAGAAACTTGTAAAATCACACATTTATTATTATCTTGAAATATTCCACAACTTCATCCTTGGAGATGACAAACATTTTAGTAAATAGATTTAATAAAATAATAAGGGTTTGTAGAATAAACTATCAAGATTCTAAAAATATAATATGTGCCTCATTATAATTTTAGTAGCTAATTATTATTAATTTTCTACATACACTATGTCTAATTTCTTGATTGATATACATATTGAAAAATATTCATAACTTTCAAGATATTTATCCTTTTTTAAATCCAAAAGATATGTCACATTCTAGGATTTATTAGCTATAGTTCAAAAACAAAGTTTTAAATTTCATATATTTTTGAATACGTTAGGTTAGCCAAAAATTTTTTTTTAATAGTTTTTAAAGGTTACAATATAAATTTCATAGATTATTATTTATTAAAAAATTTTAAAAAATATGTGTTACATTAGCTCATGTGTCCTTTACTCAAATCCAAATCTTAGAGGGAGAATATTTTTTTTGCTTATACTTAGGTTGGCTGGAATGACACCCACTTTTTGCATTTTTCTAAAAAATTTTGTAGTTCCTCATTGAAATACCTAATTTTCACTAAACTAATTTTCAAATTAAAAAAAAAGTAGTATCTCATAAACTACATTCAATTTCCTTTAACTTCTATTACTACCTTATTGTTAGATTGTGTTAATAACCCATTCAAGATTTGACATGAAGTTACTTAAGTTTTCTTTTAGAATTTCATTTCCACTTAGGGGTATTGTTTAGCCCATCATAATCTTACACTCAATTGCAAGTCCTTGAGGTCTAAAATTTGGCATTTTTAGCTTTTTACATCTCATCAATATGATATATCAGAAGGGTGGCTTAGTAGAAATGTTGTAAGGGTTTTTCAAAGGTCTTGGTGATTGTGACTGGCCTCCACACCTTGTTTTTGCACCAACCATGGTGTTTAGCCCCATGGTACTGATAAGTTTTATGCTTGCATCACCTTTCATCATGCATTGGTGTGCATACCAAGTGTGTCATTACAAGTTGTTATGACTATTACACATATGGTTCCTATGACTATATAATTGTCATTGATGTCAACACTATCACAAGGTTGCCATTGATGTCAACATAATTATGGATGTGTGATAAGGTTCATGGTTGGATGTCATGATTGAATATAATGTGATTTCTAAAGTTCATGATTGGATGTCATGCCTTGATCATTGCAGAGTTGAGTATGAAGTCAAATTCAAAAGGGAATTAGAAGCATCAAGAAGACACATTAATATGGGAATTAGATGCACTGACATGATTAGATGTGTTGATGAGGTTGGAAAGATGTTAGTTATGGCCTAAAGCATATTGTATAATCTCTTCTACTATTCCTAAGAATGCATGTGTTAATACAAAGAAGATTTGGCCTTTGGAAGTTGGTGATAGTCTCTATTTTAGAATGACACCTTTGAAGACTATCTGGGAGATTGCTCAGCATTTCCATTAGTTTGGTATTGGTCCTTTGTGGATTGAAAGGTAGCTTAACATAGTGACAAATCATGTATATTCCAAGTTTCATGATGTTTGGACTACCAGAAGTATGTTTTGCAAAAATATTGTGAAGATAATGTTGATTCTGTGATGACTGTCACTTTAACAGAACTAGAATGCTCTGCATTCCTCTACATTTGCAAATATGGCTATGCGGTTCTAAAGATATGTTGAGTATTTAGTGAAGATGTTAATTCTAGAATTTTAGATTGTTTACCCTCTGCTATAAAAGTTGTGCATGATAGAGTATCGACATGTGTTCTGGGAGAGTGAAGTAGTGTTGAAGATCTGTTGAAATGCTCTGCATTCC
This sequence comes from Cunninghamia lanceolata, assembly GCA_027924645.1. Taxonomy (NCBI): domain Eukaryota; kingdom Viridiplantae; phylum Streptophyta; class Pinopsida; order Cupressales; family Cupressaceae; genus Cunninghamia; species Cunninghamia lanceolata. The sequence goes on from BSBN01000236.1 coordinate 4,852,126, forward strand.
TCTAGAAGTGAATGGTTTCCTTTGCAATTTTGATGATATGATAATGAATGTGTATTGCATATCTCCTTGTAGTTTCAAACCTCTTGGTGGTCCACAACTCAATTTTTCAAATGATAGCATGTTGTAGAGTGTTCCAGTGGACTTGGTGTTCTCATAATTCATGATTGAAGATATGTGGCACAAATATTTGATGTGCGGAGGTTAAGTTGTATTTGGTGGTGGTGTAAGAGTCATGTAGACTCATCTAGAAGAGTTTCATGAAGATCCTTCTTGTTTCCAGTACCACACAAGGTTTTCAAGTTGTTGTGGCCATTATGCTTCAAAGTTTTCATATATTTTGCTTAAGTCTCTCCTATTTTCAAATGAGCAGAGTGTATAAAGATAATTGGTTGGTGTTTGTTGTTGTGAAGAATATTTGGACCTAGTTATTCAAGTGTTGAGGTTTGCAAAGCATGAGTCTTTTGCAAGTGTAACATGTAATGGTGTTTAGGTCTTATTATTTCATATTATATGTTGTTTAGTTGACATGTAAATGTATTTTCCATTTTGTCATTTGCCGACAAGCAATGTAATCAATGTAATGTCATGTATAAATAGTGAATCAAAGTGTGTTAGACAAAAGTGTGATTGCAAAGTGATTAATATGGATTGCATGCAAGATAAGGAGAAAAATTGAATGCATTATGATGGTGACTGAAGGAGACAGAGCAAAAGTTATTGATGTTATCCCGATTCATATTAAAGACTTGTATGTGACAGTGATCAAGTGTAGAGTGTGCCTAACTGATCAGATTTCCCTTGTGACTTCCCATGATTTGTAGGGCTTTTCCCTCTCTCCTTTGTTCTTCCCCTATTCTATACATTCATAACATTAACCAATGTTGAAGTCTCACTTGTACTTTTTAGACGTATTTCCTTGCTAAGGATAACACCAAGAACATCATCAAAATTTAATGTATTTGAACTAGAGATAGAGTTACTTACAACCATGACCAAGCTATTCTATCTTTCTAGTAAAGAACATCAAATCAAGAGAGCCCTCACCTCTTCATCAAAATTCACCTTTACAAAATTTAATTGCCTAGTGACTATATTGAGTTGATTTAAATGGTCTGTAATTGACCCTCCTTCAGTCATTTTCATATTAAATAAATGCTTCATAAGAAATACCTTATTTGAAGCTAAGGGTTTTTCATACAACTACTCCAACACTATCATCAATCCATCACTAGTCATTGCTTGTGAAATATTAAATGCCACAGATGGTGCCAAGCACAAATGAATGGTTCCCAGTGCCTTTCTATCCAGTATCTTCCATTCTTCATCATACATCATGACTGGATTCTTTACTTTTCCTTGCAATGGCCACCACAAATCTTTCTAATATAAGTAATCTTCCATCTACATCTTCCATAATTGATAATTCTAGCCATTGAACTTCTTGACCTTGAATTTACCTTCTTCCATTGCTCCCACTCAACTTTGAAATTCCCTACCAATTCACTAAAATCACATGGCTCTAATACCAGTTGTTAGGGTTTTAATGTCATACCAGAGCAATACAACTAACAATTATATGTAGATTTAAATAACAATGAAGAATGAATAGAAATAAACACAACAGATTTAACGTGGTTCACCCAATGTGGGCTACATCCACAAACATAGCCATCAAATATTATTATCCTACAAAAGTAATTACAACTAGAAATCTACATAGCTCAATACCACTACAATATGCATTACAAACTCTATCATGACTCTTGGCTTTTCACCTTCTCCAGCCACCTTTTATCAAACCTTATGGCGGTTACACAAAGTAGGGTTTTTACATGTCAGCCAAAAGTAAATTAACTACCAACACCTTTATTAAATAATAGGCAAATCTCCTATCAAATACTTTGGGGTCTGCAACTGAAAAAGTCACTAGAATTTACATTTTACATTATTGTGGATACCTACAGCCACTCCTGTAGCATGATCAGTCACCATATAATAACAATCAAAAGAACGTGTGAAGAGGTAGAAGTTCAATCATCAAAGGTGTGAATTTCAATGTCAATTTTCAAATAGTAGAAGGATTGTAATACTATAATCTTTTGTGAACTTGTGCTCAAGTTAGGGAGTCGTTACTTCCTTGGGAGTGACCCTAAAACAAAGTCTTCAAGGAGTTGTACCTTCCTTGGGTGTGACCCTAAATCAAATTTTTAAGGAGTAGCATCTTCTTTGGGTTGTATCCCTAAAGCAAAGTTAGCAGGGAGTAGTAGCTTCCTTGGGTTATAGCCCTAAAACAAAGTTATTATTTGAGATTCATATATTGTGAGTTAATCCTCATAATGGATTTCCCTTCTAGGGTTTTCCACATACATCTAGTGTTATGTGTTGATGTGCATTGTGTTAATCTTTCATGTTCATGTTAATATTGTGTTGCTTAAGGTTTAATCTACTCTGGACAAGTTGAAGTTGTTAAATTGTTTATATATTGATTCACCCCCCTCTCAGTATCCTTGTGTGTCTAACAATTGGTATTAGAGCCAAGTTCCTCTAAGGGAATCTTAACTGCTTGAAGAAGGTTTGGTATGGCACAAGGTAGATCCAACAAGATACTTAAGTTTGATGGAACCAACAATGCTTTTGGAAGCTACGAATGGAAGCCTACATCAACTCTCTAGGGTGTGGCCTCTGGTAATCTTTCAAGTCTAGTTACATTGTTCCTGCTACTATTCCTATAGATATAGATGAAGTTGATAAATATGATAACAATGCCAAGGCAGATTTTTCTATCATGTGTGGGCTGAGTCATTCAAAAATCTCAAAGGTAATGAGTTGCAGCTTTGCTAAAGAAGTTTGGGATAAGCATAAAACCATTTATGAAGGAGATAAGAAAGTAAAAAAAGCTAAGTCATAGATCTTCAAGAACATATTTGAGAACCTAAATATGGCAGAGAATGAAGATATTACTGGATATATCCTCTAGGTGAATGAGGTGGTCAATGACATCACAGGTCTTGGAAAAGAGATAAAAGATGAAGTTGTGAAGAAGGTTCTAAGATCTCTTCCCATATCTTACAGTCATAAAGTATCTACTATTGAGGAGACTATGGACTTGGATACATACACTTTAGACCAAATGTTTGGTACACTTATTGCTTTTGAAATGAGAGAGTTTGGTAGTGATGTTCTAAAGAAAGAAGCTACTTTCAAAGTCAATAAGAAGACAAAGGATGAATTTGCTGATGAAGAGGAAAGCTATGATGAAGTTGAAACAAATTTTGTAAGAATATTGAAGAAAGGCACTAGCAAATACAAAGGTAAGTTACCTCCCAAATGCTTCAATTATTATGGAAAGGTTGGTCACTTTCCTTCTAAATGTCCTCTTAAAGAAGTAAGGGGTAGTAATAGGAGAGACAAGTTCAATAAAAGTCTATTTTCCATAGATTACTCTTTAGAAGATGAGGATCATGATGACTCAAATGATGAACAACTCTTCATAGCCTTGTGTGTTGATGTGAAAAGAGATGATGTTGGAAAATGTGAAAAGACTGACACCTTGCATAAGGACCAAAACAATGAAAGATCAATGGTTGTTTTGATTACCTTCCTTGCAAAAGAAGAAGCCAACTCTTGGGTTATTGATAGTGGTTGTTCAAATCATATGATTGGTGACAAGGATAAGTTTATTAGTCTTGAGAAGTGGGATGGTGGAGTTGTCAAGTTTGGATGTGATGAGTTAACTCAAATATGTGGAAAAGGTGTCATAACCATTAATGGGAAGAATAGGACTAAGGATGTCCTCTATGTCAAAGGATTACATCACAATCTTCTCAGTGTTAGTTAGATGTGTAGAAAAGGTTACAATCTTACCTTTCATGCCAATGGTTGTGAAATTAGGAAGGCAGGGTTCGAAAAACTAGTTACAGAGGGAATTGAGATATATGGTGATATATATCATCTGAAGGAAGTAAATGGAAGAATGTCATGCTTGTTAGCTCAATCCAGTGAAAGTTAGTTATGGAATAAAAGAATGGGACACAACAATTTTGATAATATGGTAAAGATCAGCTCCACTTATGCAGTAAAAGATATGCCCAAGATAATCAAGCCTACAAACATAATATGCAAAGAGTATCAAATGGGAAAGCAGACAAAGACAAGTTTAAAAAGCAAGGAGTACTCTTCGTCAAATCCATTGGATCTGATTCATACAGACCTATGTGGTCTGACAAGAATAAAGAGTCAATAAGGTGAGAGGTATTTTGATGCAAGAGTATCCCTAGTTCAAGACCAATTTTGCATCAACCAAAAACAATTGCATTTCATTTTGTTTCTTTTCATTTTCTAGTTCAGTTCAGGTAGTTCAGTTAGAAGTAGTTTCTATATTTTGGTCCACATTCTACCGCAATGGCATTTTAGACCTTACAGAGCTAGACTTAACATCTAGACACCTTCATGCACATCATATCCAAATCTCAGATCATTTGGTTAAGGCATTGAAAATTTATCGCTATCAGAAGATCAACTATTTTCTCAGAATAGAGCATCCCGACAGTCTCAGATAATCAGCTAAAGGAGAAGACTTGTGGATCATTTCTTGACTTACGGAGCTTAAAGACACATCATTCAATGTCTCTTAGGTTGTGGCCAACCTTCCCTAAGATCTGCAAATCATTCCATTCATTTGCAGAGGAGTTCCATTCATTTAGGTCTGACCTATCCATGTACACACATTACAGCTTCCTTGGCCGATGCGGAGGAATCATATGTTTTGGAGATGATATATATTGATGTAATATATGCCTAGGAAAGTAGCCATGATCATTAGAGATAGTTGATAGTTTGAAGTCTTATGAAGGAGTGTCAAAGCTATATCTTGTGTATATTCTGATACTCTGTAACCAGGCCTGTGAGCTTGCATGTTGCTGGCCAATTTGTATTCGAATTCTATGATATAAGTTAAATGAATGAACTTGCATTTGCTTTATATCTTTGAGTTATTTCTATTGTGTTTACTCTAGCTGCACGGTCTGCGCAGTTCTCTTTGAGGACCCTCCTAACCATGATTGCACCAAGTGGTAGTAGAGCAAAAGTTTGAATCTTTGGGAGTTAATTGAGAGAATCAGGTGAAGGAATTTTGTAAGATCTTTTTGTGGATAGATCATCAAATCTGAGGCAAGTTACTTGTGTTGCAACCAATCACCGATTGTGAGGTAGTTGTCACCTTGTAGCCCGATCACCAAATTGAGGTAGTTTGCACTTGATCCTAGGAAGATGCTAGCGAGGAGAGTCCCTCTTGTTGAAACAATGGCTGGACGAATGGATGAGATGATGGAAATGATGAAAATAATGAGAATTTGATTGGATGTTTTCAAGGAAGATAGGTGAAAAGGATTGACACCTAGACCTAATGTTGAAAGTGATGATGAAGAAGAATTTCAATCTATTGAACAAATTGGTGAAACCCTAGGAGATGATGAAGAAGAAGAATTAGATCAAGTCAAGATGTTGCGAGTTATTTCAAAGATATGGAAGAGACCTAGAGTTGATGTACTAAATTGCACTGGCAATTTGAGCCCTAAAGAGTTGATTGACTGGATATATGACATGGAAGAATACTTTGAGTATGAAGAAGTTGAAGATCTGGAGAAGGTGAAATTTGTAAAGACAAAGTTGAAAGGACATCCTACTATATGGTGGAAAGAAGTTTAGTTAGATAGAAATAGAAGAGGAAAAGAAAAGATTAAAAAATTAGACAGGATGGTGACAAAATTAAAGAATCAGTTTGTACCTACTAACTATGAGCTAGAGCTATTGAAGAGATTGCAAAACCTGACACTGAAGAATTTCATAACATGATCATAAGGATAGGACATAGTGAAACAAGCAAAGATAAAGTGGCTAGATACATCAATGGATTGAGATTGAACATTCAAGAGGAACAGAGTTTGATAAGGATGACAACACTAGAAGAAGCAAATTAGTTTGCCCTGAAGGTTAAAGAAAAGTTGAGCAATAGATAGGATCAGAGACAAAAAGGTAGAGGAGGTAAATTTTAGAGAGGTAGAACATTTTTTAGAGGAGAGAGATAATATGCAGAATAGAACAGACCAGATAACACATTCAAGAAGGATGGTCTAGAGATAACAATGTAGACCAGAGAGATGATAGAACTTTCTACCATAGAGGAAACCATAGTCCATACCGAAGTGAAGGATACAGAAGAGAAGGAAGAGGACTTGATAGGAGAAAATTTAGAGGAACTTTTTTCAAGTGTGGAGGTGAAGGACATAGAGCATTTGAGTAATCAAGGAAGTACAAGCAAGAGAATAGAGAGCATGGAAGATCAACCTATGTGGAAGAACATGTTGAACTAGGTGACCCCTGTTTAGTTGGTAAACCAGAGAAAGGAGAATCACTTGTGATGAGGAGAGCACTATTTCAAGAAGAAACAAATGAGGAACCACGACAAAGCAAAAGTTTGTTCAGAACCAGATGCAAATTAGGAGGTAAATGTTGTAAAGTTGTAATTGATAGTGGTAGTTTAGATAACCTAGGTTTAGAGGCGATGGTGACTAAGATGAAGTTAGAAAGATTGAAACACCCTAAGCCTTATCAGATAGCATGGATTTGGGATGATCACAAGGTACTGGTGAGTGAACAATGTTTGGTGAAATTTCATATTGGATCTTATCATGATGAAATATTGTGTGATATTATGCCTATGGATGTATGTCATATTTTGTTGGGTAGACCTTGGTAGTATGATAGAACAACTATACATGATGGGAGAAAGAATACATACAATATAACATCAAATGGAAAGAGAATTACTTTGATTCCTTTGGAAGATGATCCTAAGAATGAAGTATGTGGGAATGCTAGAATTTGTTTGGTAGATGGAAGGAAATTTCTGGATGGATTGAGACATGAGAACATGTGTTATGCTTTGGTCCCTAAGAAGGCTAAAACATTGAAGGAGACTGAAGAATCACAACCAGATTAGATAAAAGAGTTGCTAACAGAGTATAAAGACATCATATTAGACAATGTACTAGAAGGATTACCACCAATCAGAAGTATCAATCATCACATGGATCTTATACCTGGAGCTAGTTTGCCTAACAGAGCAGTACATAGAATGACACCAGTAGAAAATGAAGAATTGACTAGAAAGATACAATAATTGTTAAGGAAAGGTTTGATCAAAGAAAGTTTGAGTCCTTGTGTAGTACCTGCAATGTTAGAACTGAAGAAAGATGGAGAATAGAGAATGTATACAGACTCTAAAGCAATAAACAAGATCACACTTAAGTATATATTTCCTTTACCTAGGATGGATGACATTATGGATTGTTTGAGTGGAGCAAAATATTTTACAAAGATAGACTTGAAGAGTGGATACCATCAGATCAGAATCAAAGAAGGAGATGAATGGAAGACTGCTTTCAAGACAAATGAAGGATTGTATAAGTGGTTAGTAATGCCTTTTGGATTGACAAATGCACTGAGTACTTTCATGAGATTGATGAATGAAGTTTTGAATAAATTCTTGGGTAAGTTTGTTATTATATACTTGGATGATATTCTAATTTTTAGTAAGACAAAAGGAAGAACATTTGTAGCACCTTAGACAAGTATTGCAAAGATTAAGAGAAGAAAATTTGCTGATAAACATCAAGAAGTGTAGCTTCATGAAGGAAGAATTGGTATACTTGGGATTTGTGATTTCTATGGAAGGATTGAAGATGGATCCTAAAAAAGTGAGAGCAATTGTTGAATGGCTTACACTAGAGAGCATTAGAGAAGTCAAACCATTTCATGGATTGGCTAGTTTCTACCGAAAGCTCATCAGAAATTTTAGGTCAATTTGTAACCCTATGATAGAGACAATGAGAGGTGATAGAAAATATTTCAAGTGGACATTAGGAGTAGATAAGAGTTTTGAGTTGTTGAAGTAGAAAGTGATAGAGCAACCTGTTTTAGCATTGCTAGATTTCAATAAGGTATTTCAAGTAGATTGTGGTGCAAGTGGGAATGCAATTGGAGAAGTGTTAAGTCAAGAAGGAAGACCTGTAGCATATTTTAGTGAGAAGTTGAATGATGCAAGGAGAATATATTTAGTTTATGATCAAGAGTTTTATGCCATAATTCAAGCCTTGACGAAGTATAGACATTACTTGTTGCCTAAGGAGTTTGTGTTGTATACAGATCATCAAGCTTTGCAATATTTGACCAGTCAAGGAAAGTTGAATCAAAGACATATGAGATGGGTAGAGTTCATGCTGAGTTACACTTTTGCATTGAAGCATAGGAGTGGAAAATAAAACAAAGTTGTAGATGCATTGAGTAGAAGAAGGAACATGTTGACAGAGATGAGAGTTGAAGTGTTGGGATTTAATGAACTGAAGAACATGCATGAGGAAGATACAAATTTTGTAGAACCTTGGAAAGTAGGTAAGGAACCTATTGTGACAGATAGGAGTAAATGGCTGGACTATTTCACTCGGGAAGATATGTTGTTCAAAGAAAATCAATTGTGCATACTTAGAAGTTCAATGAGAGAAAATTTGATCAAGGAGAAGCATAGTGGTGGATTGGAAGGACATTTTGGCATTGATAAGATAGTAGGTTTGGTAAGTCAAAATTACTTTTGGCCTCATATGCATAAGGATGTTAGGAAATTTGTGCAAAGTTGTAGAGTTTTTCAAGTTGCAAAAGGGAGTAGTAAGAATACTGGATTGTATAAACCTTTGACAGTACCAGAGAGACCTTGGGAAGACATAAGCATGGATTTTGTAATGGGATTACCAAATACACAGAGAGGACATGATTCTATATTTGTAGTGGTGGATAGATTTTCAAAGATGGCACATTTCATACCTTGTAAGAAGACAACTGTTACAGTGCATGTAGCTGACCTATTTTTCAAGGAGATTGTGAGATTGCATGGATTACCTAAGAGCATAATTTTAGATAGAGATACCAAATTTCTTAAATACTTTTGGAAGACACTTTGGAAGAAGATGAAGATAGATTTGAAATTTAGTTCAACATTTGACCCATAGACTAATGGATAGACAGAGGTAGCGAATAGAAGTTTGGGAAATTTGCTGAGATGTTTGGTTGGAGAGAAAATAGGAACTTGGGAATTGATTCTTTCACAAGCAGAGTTTGTATACACTAATTTAGTAAATAGGAGTACCAAAAGAACACCTTTTGAGATTGTTACCAAAGTAAACCCTAGAGGAGTGGTAGAATTAAGAGATATCAATTTGGAAGACAAGAGAAGTGTAGAAGTAGAAGAATTTATAGGACACATGGAGACAGTGCATAATCAAGTGAAGAAGCATTTAGAGGAGATGAACAACAAGTATAAGGAGCAAGTAGATGAGAAGAGAAAACATAAATAATTTGTAATAGGGGATGAAGCAATGGTATATTTGAGAAAAGAAAGATTTCCAATTGGGACATACAACAAGTTGAAGAAGAAGTTTGGACCTTGTAAGATACTCAAAAAGTTTGATTCTAGCAATGCATATGAAGTGGAGCTACCAGAGACATTAGCCATATCACCTATTTTCAACATTGTAGATCTATATCACTATTATGAAGTAGAGTTCAGTGATAGCATTGAAGAAGACTTTAAGAAGTAGTTACCACAACAAGCACTAGAGCAGATTGAGGACATCTTAGATAGTAGAGTTGGATGCAACACCAAAGGAAGACAATACAAAGAATATCTTGTGAAGTGGAAAGGCAGACTAGAAGAAGATTCATCATGGATTTCTTAAGTTGAGGTAGATGGTCTTGGTTTTCCTCTAGCCCCAACAAAGTGAGAGGCTCACTTTTTCAATAACCCTAGATGAATAATGCAGGAGCATCTCTAATTCAAGAGCAATCTTGTATCAACCAAAAACATTTACATTTCAATTTGTTTCTTTTCATTTTCCAGTTCAGATTAGGTAGTTTAGTCAGAAGCAATTTCTGTATTTTGGTCTACATTCTACCATAGTGGCATTTTAGACCTTGAAGAGCTGGACTTAATATCTAGATAGCTTCATGAACATCATATCCAAATCTTAAATCATTTGGTTAAGGCATCAGAAAGTTATTGCTATCAGAAGATCAACTATTTTCTCAGAGCAAAGTTGTTGGCAAGATACACTATATGGATTCATGAATATTGTCATTGATGGCAACAAAGGTTATCCCACTCATCCACAAGACATGATGAGTTTCTACCGGAAGTCAGATTGAAGAAGTGTTATGATCCGGTAAGCAAGAATAGAGCAGTCAGCAAGGTCCGACAGTCAGGTCCAGATCTCTCAGAGGAAGTATTTTAGTGAAGTATGGATTTGGGGAAGTCAATAGGAGTACCTTGACTAATAGATTCCAAGGATTTAGCCTTCGGTGATGGAAGCGTGAAGAGATATGAGCACTTGAATGGTGGGTTCCTATTTGGCAGAGTAGATAGAGGAAGAACTGTACCGGCAGAGTGTCAGACCCAAATCTGGAAGAGATATTGCTAATGACTAAGTCTCTTGAGGTATCATTCATGATTGGCTGACATGATTGAAGACTTCTACAAGCATATCCTTGATCCACATTACTTGGTATTCAAGGATTCAGCCGACATACTAGAGTCTGGGATAATATTGACTATTCTGGATGCCGACTAGAAAAGTGTTGAAATCACTTATGCGGATATATATATACAAGATGGATCTATATGTGAGGTGGTGAGTTGTATGTTGTGTGGTGTGAAGAAAAGTAGTAGAACAGTGTGAAGACATTAAGATAGGTCTGGAATGTAATAGAACAAACAACAACTAAGCAGACCAAGAATGAAGTGTAGTAGATCAGTGTATTGAGCCTAACCAGAACTAAACCTTTGCATGTATAGATTCTTCTCATTAGTTCAAGTAATATGTTACCTTCTTGTATCTTGTAGATAGTGAGTCTTTTGTAGGCAGTGAGCCTCTTGTGAGCAGTGTGCTCGGGCAGTGAGCCCTATTTGGCAAGTGCCATTTTGTACTATCCTATTCTTTTGACAGAGAATAAAATCTTGGGTTAATCACCCCATGGTTTTTCCCTTAACCAGGTTTTCCACGTCAAAATTATTGTGTCATGTGTACTGAAGTTATTTTTGCTTTCATTGTTATATATGCATGTATGATCTGATTCTGCACTAGTTAAAAAGAAGGATTAAAAGTTAAATAATTAAGATAACTGATTCAACCCCTTCTCAGTTATCAACAATTGGTATCAGAGCCAAGTTCCTCCAAAATAAAGATTAACAGCTTGAGGAAGATCTGGGAATCTCAATGGATACTTATGGTATGAGGGAATAGCTTCAGTCTACTTTAGATGATCTTGAGCAATCTCATTCTAAAGTTCATGACCTAAAAGAAAGACTTAGACAAGCTGATGATTTCATCAAGGAATTAAGAGAGAAACTAAGTATCTCTATGAAAAAGAGAAAGGAACTACTTCATCAATTAGCAAGTCAAAGTGAAGCCAATAACACTGATGATGATCTGAATGAGAAGAACAAGTTATGCAAAAAGTTATCAAAATAGGTCATTATGGTAAGACATGAAATGGAATCAAGTGTTATAAAATTCACTCAAGAAATTGAAGAGAAAAGAAAAATTGAAGATAACCTAAGACAATCTCTTAAGGAGAAGTTAGAAGACTGCCACAATATGGATAGAATAATTAGGCATCTAGAATTAGATCTTGAAGAAGCTAAAGAAAATGAAGAACAACTTGAGAATTAGATTGACACTCTCAAAAGGGATCTTCAAACAACAAATAAATATAAAGAGAAATTCAAGATAAGCTCTGCTCAACTTGAAATTCTTCTTGAAATCCAAAAAGGGGTAGATGACAAGAATGGCTTGGGGTATGAAAGAGGTGAAAGTTTTGGATCTGGTCAGAGGGACTCCAAATCAGAAAATCTAAGAAATAAGTCTAGAAGACCTCCGGTAAGGCAACCAAATGCTCAAAGATATCCATCCTTCAATGGTTACTACCACAACTACAATAACTTTGGTCATAAGGCAAATCAGTGTGAAAGAAGAATGAATTAGACTTATACATCCTTCTCCAGATAATGCTTCAATTGCAAAAGGTATGGTCACAAATCCCATGAGTGTAGATACATGCAAATAAATAATTCATTCAATGGTAGATGTTTTGCATGAAATAGAATGGGACATATGGCCAGATAGTGTAGATCAAGAGGATTTTAGTCAAATATGCAAAGAAATGTTGTTTGTTACAATTGCAATCAATCCGGTCGTATTGCCAAATTCTACAGAAGTAAGAGTCAAGACAAAAGGGGTCTGGTGCATCATAACCAAAACCAAGACAAAGGAAAAGGAAAAGTGAACGCAGATGAAGTTCAAAGGGAGATGAATAAGATTTGGGTGAAGAAAAGCATAGAGAATGTTGGGAATGGATCCACACTAGAATTTGGTGCTGATATTCCTTCTAAAAATTGAGTAGATGAGCTCTAGCTTAGGGGAAGTCACAAGGAAAAATATTTTCCCCCAGCTAGTTAATTGGTACCAAAATTGGCACAAGGAAAGTTGCGGATTAAAGGGTTCACAAAGGAACATCTAAGTAAGCTTTGGTAAAGATATGGAAGATCCACAAGAAGTTTGAAGAGCCTTGACTTCCAAATTTGATCCGGTTTAACAGTCAACCAGTAAAATAGGATTATCATAGTTAGATCTAGTATGATCCAAATTTGAGGCATCTTGATCTACGGATAAATCAAATGGTTGAGGAAAGTAAGAAAGTTCATTATTAATCACCAAGGAAAACTCTAAGCATACTACAATGATCTGGAAAGAGATCTATCTCAGAATAAGAAAAACAAGGGCAACTGGAATAACTTAAGGTATGCATTTATTACAACAAGGAATAAGGGTTTCGTGCAGAAAGATAAGGCTTCATTTGCCCATCATTTGTACATTCACTTTTGAAGAGAATAGAAAAGGAGCTCTGCAACAAATTCTCCCAAAGATCAAGACGATTCTTCCTACAACTCAATCTGAATTCCATTGTGTGCCCTAATCAACGTAAAAGGTATTCTCCGGTCTTGATATCTCTCTGCAAATTCTTTGAAAGATGGCTACTCTGAATGTTGTAAAGATTTCTGATAGTCCTCGCCCCATATTTAAGAAACATCCCTACAAATCTTTAGAAGTGGATCCCTTAGGGGCATTTTCTAGCATTCCGTATGGGGTCTTGCATGTAGAAGACATTAGGGTTTACATTCACACAAACATTGAAGAATTCGGGGAATTTAAACAGGTGGATATCTACCACAAACAACTAATAGATGATTCATTTGAGCTCAAATCCCAATTCAAAGCCATCCGAGACAAGCATTTTGCACAGTGTATACATGTCCCTTGTTTTGCTGAGGATGAGTGGGTCTGGTATCTATTGAGCAGAATACATGACAACTTCATGTGGTTGAATAGACCATTCAAGATCACAAAAGATGCCATTAGGGCAGTGACCGGATTGTACTCATCCAGTGGGATACCTGATGAAGGGGGTAAATCATAAAACACACAATAATAGAAATTGAACACAGAGAATAGAACTTTCTTTTATTGATCTAGGTAACTCATTACATTACAGAAGCTTAATTACAATCAGAGGAATCAGTCCTCTACAGGCTGTAACACACTACAGCTACCATCACCAGGCCCTGGAATCTTTCACCTTCTGTAATCCCCAAATCAGCTAGGGTTTCTGTTTTCCTGCCCATTCCTAACTCTACACTTGCCCCCTTAACTCTCCTACTACCCAGGGTTCCCAAAAATGGTTATTAATAGCCTTTTTAGCGGCCAACAACCTAATTTCAAATTTTGCATCTCCCTCCAAAAATAGGTCAACTTCCGAGAGCCATAACTTTTGATCCGGGACTCCGATTGACAAACCATTTTATGCGTCGGAAAGCTTGCAGAGTGCTCTACGTGCCAAGAACCCGCTCTACTAGTTTCAGCCATTTTCAGGCCTGTACGGGTCCGTTTAGTGCCTCAAACCTGAGTTTGAATAATTTTCAAGCATTTTTCAGGAAACGAAAACTTTAATATCTTTTAGCTCGCAAATGATCTTCATATTATTCCTTCGCCAAAGGTCTTATATTTCCGTTATGTAACTTCTTGTAAATTTTGACTTCATTCCATGCCCAAATGCAAACTTTCTAAAAATAACAGTTTACTATTTTTAGCAGTTTGGGAAACTGAAAGTTCTACATTATTATTCAGGCGATTATGGAACCAAAAACACTAATTATGGAAAGAAATGAGAACAACTACAATGGTTTTGAATTAACTTCTTTTTGGGTGATGCAAGATTGCCCTTACACCTTTGGATGCTCCTGCATCAATACCTGTTCTCAAATCTGTCAAAAACCAAACTGTGAGTGAGGCTACCAGATCAAGGTTTGACAAAAGGGCAATGACAATAGAAGATATCACTGATCCATATATCAAGCTTACCTCCATGATCATTAGCTACAAGATATATCATTCTAGCAGGGAGAATTCAGTACCTGGAATTGCTATCTACACTGCTTATGAAATGTTGAGAAAAAATGCAGACTATGACCTTTGTGAGCTCCTTCTGAACCAACTCTTGGAGAATCTGCAGAAAATAAAGAAAGATAAAAAGAATTTGTTTAAGTATGGTGGGTTAACAGTGTGTTTATTCTTCTACTATATGAATGAGCTACCCAGATCTAAAGGATGGATATGGCAAAATGATAGACCGGTAGCAATACAAATCAGGGACTATTTGCATGGACTTGGTGATAACAAAGCACAAAACATAGCTCTCTCGGGTTTCTTCAAGAATTTCTAGAACATGATGCAAGGTATAGAGAGAATTCCTTAATCTCTAGTTGAAAGGTATAAAGACACAGTATGTTTTATGGTAGAGACTGATCAGTACCTAATGGAGGCAGTGGAACCAAGAACAATGTGGATCATGCCAATGGGGTATGAGGTGGATGAGAAAATCATAAGGCTACATGTTTAGCACATGCTAAGTCAACCAAAGGATACCAAGGCAGAAAGGTTTGGAACCTTTGAAGAATTGAGTGTAAAGATCCATGTTGAGCTAAGGCAACCAGAGATAAAAAGAAAAGTAAGAAAAGAAGTAGAAGAATTTGCAAAAAGACATGGAATATCAAAAGAGGCACTTGATGCCAACAGAGAAAAGATGGAAAGGGTAGAGAAAGACAAGGAAGAAGCTGAAAAAGAAAGTGCTCTAGCAGAAGCCTCCACCCGGACCAGATCATCAAAGAAATTTGCACTTGCCACTGCTAAAAGCACCAAGGCATCAAAACTAGAAAAAAAATCATCTGGTAAAGAAGAAGAGACCGAATTAGATGAGGAAGTAAAGAAAGTAAAGAAGAAAAGAAAAACATCCAGTGAACCATCTACTAAAGAAGTAACAGAAGAGTTTGTTGAGAAACCTACTCTATCAATTGATGATGTAGTAAAAGCAGTCACCATGGATGGCAATCTACAACCGATAATAGAATTTTATGATGAATATAATGATGCAGACAAGAAGTTTCTAGAGGAAGCCACAGTCAAATATTTAAACACATACAATAAGGCATTTATTGAAATCATCTCTCTAATTCCTAAAAGTTTAGAAGAGCAACTTGAAATGAGGAAGGAGAATGCCAAAGCCAAAGATCTAGAGATCCGAGAGCAAATAGCTATTCAGCTGTATCCCTCCATCACTCCATAACAAATGAATATGATCTTTAAAGATTCCAAAGATGAGTTCCAGAGAAAAGCCAAAATGAATCAGCTCATGCTTGGTGAGACTAACAAAGTAGCCCAAGAAATAGAAGTCATCCTCCGGAATGCCTTTCAAAGATTCAATATACCTATCATAGAGGACTTAAGTGATAAACCCTCGGCTACAGTTGTTGAAAAAGAATCCACTGAGGTAATGACAAAAGAAGTAATGGACACGGGTGAAGAAAAAGATAAGGACTTGGAATCCTTTGCTCCAAAAAAAGGAGGCCAATAAACAAACAAAAATCACTCCTCCAGTTTCCCCTGCTGACTCTGGATCCAAAGAAGAAGAAATAATAGAGGAAAAAGAAAAAGAAGTGAAGGAAAAAGAGGATGACAGTACTAAGGCTACAGAAGGAAAGAAGACTTCAACAGAGAAGACCACAGCTATTAGTGGCAGGAGTGTAGAAGAGAAACTCGAAGAGACAGCTCTAAGACTGTAGGAGAGAAGACGAATCTATCTCCGGCAAGAGACACTGCAGAAATTGTCAAAGAATTCTCAAACAAAGAGACAATGGAGATTGATGAACTGGAACTTCTACAAGGACCATTTGATTTTGATTCTCTTTCCCCAGTACAAATAATGAAGATAGCTTCATTTGCTAATGCAAAGGCAAAAGAAAAACTCCTAAAGTCTCACATGGAAGACTGTGAGCTAATAGAAGTTACATCTGGAGTATTAGAAAAGATCATGCCATCTTTTTAGAAGGATCCCTCAGCCTCCTCATCTGGTAATCTCAAATCTCTAGTCAATAGTGTTAGCACACATTTTGATTCCCTAGAGAAGTCAGCAAAAGATAAGGTCCGGAAGGAATTTTTGGCAAAAAGATTATCAGAGGTACAAGGGTTAATAACTAATGATAGGAGGAATATGAATATTGGGATAAAAAGCTTAGAAAATGCCCTTAAAGATGGCAGGGAAATGTACAAATTTTGTTTATCATGGTCCAAAGTAACATTGGATATAGAGAAGAAAGTGAAAGAAAAGGAGGACAAACTGACAAAACTCTTTAAGAATTTTGATCCTCTCTCCTCTTCCATAATAAATCAAGAATGTCAAACTATTGCAGTCTTGAATGAAATCAAGAAGCTTGAGAAGGAAAAGAAAAATAGAATAAGCAAGTTGGGTGAACTTAGAGGGATAATTATCCCTAAGTTAGAGGCCATGCATGAGGCCATCAAAGAAGCTCAGACCATAGCCCAGACCAATGATCCAATAGATCTAACAAGGGCAGACGCGTTTACATTCCTGTTGAGTGGTCACATCTCAATTTTGGATAGGATGAAGCAAAGTTGGACAACAAAATTCATCCAATTGAAGACAACTTTTGCAGACATACTTCAGTATATGTAAGTATGCTATATATATATACTTATACGACTAAGTATAGTTGAAATTTTGAAAAATTTTGGTGTGCGGACCACACCCTTTGCCATTGATGTCAAAGGGGGAGTGAGGAGCAGTGAAAAATGAGGAATCTAGCTAGGGGGGAGCTCCAGAAAATGTATATAAAAACAAAGCATCAGCCAAGAGGGAGTATAGTGTGACACTTAGTCATTTTTCACTAAGTGTTGCCATCAATGCCAAAGGGGGAGATTGTTGGCAAGAGACACTCTATGGATTCATGAATGTTGTTATTGATGGCAATAAAGGTTATCCCACTCATCTGTAAGACATGATGAGTCTCTACCAGAAGTCAGATTAAAGAAGTGTTATGATCTGATAAGCAAGAACAAGGTAGTTAGCAAGGTTCGACAGTTAGGTCTGGATCTCTCAGAGGAAGTATTTCAGTGAAGTACGGATTTGGGAAAGTCAAGAGGAGTACCTTGACTAATAGATTCTAAGGATTTAGCCTTCGGTGATGGAAGGGTGAAGAGATATGATCACTTGAGTGGTGGGTTCCTGTTTGCCAGAGTAGACAGAGGAAGAACTGTACCGATAGAGTAGGCAGAGGAAGAATTGTACCGGCAGAGTGTCAGACCCAAATCCGGAAGAGATATTGCTAATGACTAAGTCTCTTGAGGTATCATTCATGATTGGCCAACATGATTGAAGACTTCTACAAGCATATCCTTGATCCGCATTACTTGGTATGCAAGGATTCAGCTGACAAACCAAAGTTTGGGATAATATTGACTATTCCGAATGCCGACTAGAAAAGTGTTGAAATCACTTATGCGGATATATATATACAAGATGGATCTAGATGTAAGGTAGTGAGTTGTATGTTGTGTGGTGCGAAGAAAAGCAGTAGAACAGTGTGAAGACAATAAGATAGGTCCGGAATGTAATAGAACAAACAGCAGCTAAGCAGAGCAAGAATGAAGTGTAGCAGATCAGTGTATTGAGCCTAACCGGAATTGAACCTCTGCATGTGTAGATGCTTCTCATCAGTTCAAGTAATATGTTACCTTCTTGTATCTTGTAGACAGTGAGTCTTTTGTAGGCAGTGAGCCTCTTGTGAGCAGTGTGCTCGGGCAGTGAGCCCTATTTAGTAGGTGCCATTTTGTACTATCTTATTCTTTTGACAAAGAATAAAATCTTGGGTTAATCACCTCGTGGTTTTTCCCTTAACCAGGTTTTCCATGTCAAAATCATTGTGTCATGTGTACTGAAGTTATTTCTGCTTTCATTGTTATATATGCATGTATGAGCTAATTCTGTACTAGTTAAAAAGAAGGACTGAAAGTTAAATAATTAAGATAACTGATTCACCCCCCCTCTCAGTTATCAACAAAAGTATCATGATAGTCTCATATAATTAGCTAAATGAGAAGACTTGAAGAGCATTTCTCAAATTGTGGAGCTTAATAACACATCATTCAATGTTTCTTAGGTTGTGGCTAACCTTCCCTAAGATCCGCACATCATTCCATTCATTTGTGGAGGAGTTCCATTGATTTAGGTAATAGTAGAAGAGATTATACAACATACTTTAGGCCATAACTAACATCTTTCCAACCTCAGCAACACGTCTAAGCATGTCAGTTCTTCTAATTCCCATATTAATGTGTCTTCTTGATGCTTCTAATTCCCATCTAAATTTGACTTCATACTCAACTCTACAATGATCAAGGCATGACATCTAATCATGAACTTCAAAAATCACATTATATTCAAGCATGACATCCAACCATGAACTATATTATTGATGCTTCTAATTCCCATCTCAATTTATCTTTTTCATGAGCATGACATCCAACCTTGAACCTTATCACATATCCATAATAGTTTTTACATCAATGACAACCTTGTGATAGTGTTGATGTCCATCAATGACAATTATACAATTATAGGAACCATATGTGTAACAATCTCCCCCTTTGGCATTGATGGCAACACATGCTTGCACATTTCTCCCCCTTTGACATCAAGGACAAAGGGTAACCATCACCCACTCATTAGCAACCACACATATGCACATTTTTCCTTAGGGTATAACTTCTTGTTGCAAGAAATAAACTCCCCCTATCATTAGTAACCACTACCTGCTCTCCCTAAGAGGTAGCCACCATCAGTCTAGGAAAAAAGGATATAACCTTGACTCCCCCTAGATAGATGCACCACTATACATCTTAGAAAGAAGGAGGAGGGGCAATTACCCCTAACCTCTACCAGAGATCCTCAAAGGTTTCCTTTGCAAGAGCCTTCGTAAAGATATTTACAATTTGATCCTTTGTTGCAACATATTCTAGCTTCACTTCCTTATCTACAACCTTCTCTCTCAAAAAGTGATACCTGATTGATATATGCTTGGTTTTAGAATGCATCATTGGATTCTTGGAAATATTGATGGCACTTATATTATCACACAAAAGAGGAATAGGCTCATCATACAATACCTTGATATCATTCAGGGTTTGCTTCATCCACAACACTTGTGTACAACAGGATGTGTCTGCAATATATTCTTCTTTTGTAGTTGATAAGGATGCTGAATCTTGCTTCTTGATTTGTCATGAAACCAATCTGCTTCCTAACACGAAAGCACCACCACTTGTACTCCTATCATCAACATAACCAACCCAATTAGCATCAGTGTAGGCACTTAAATCAAATTCATTACCTCTTGAATACCATAACCCATAATCTAGAGATCCCTTTAGGTATCTAAATATTATTTTCACTACATTATAATGTGTTTTCTTAGGATTAGCTTGATATTTGACAACCACACATACTACATGCATAGTATCGGGTCTAGAAATAGTTAGATACAACAATCCTCCAATCATATATCTATAATAAGTTTTATCCACCTCTGAAGACTCATCATCCTTGCTCAAGTGACATCCAATGACCATGGGAGTACTCACTAGTTTTGAATCCTTCATATGAAACTTTTCAACATTTCTCTGACATACTTAGCTTGTGAAATAAAGATACCACCATATAGCTAAGTAATTTGAAGCCCAAGGAAGAAATACATTTCACCAATCATAGACATTTCAAACTCTTTTTGCATCTCCTCTACAAACCTCTTACACATATTATCATATCCACCAAAAATGATATCATCAACATCTATTGCAACTATCAAAATCATGTATTCTTCTTCCTTGAAATAAAGATTGCTATCTGTAGTACCTTTCTTGAAGCCCTGCTAAAGTAAGTACTTGTCTAACCTAGCATACCAAGCCCTAGGTGCTTACTTGAGACCATACAAAGCATGTTTGAGTTTGCATACCATGTTCAGATATTCTACTATCTAAAAACCATCTAGTTGCTCAATGTAGACTTCTTCCTCTAGATCACCATTCAAAAATGTTGACTTGACATCCATCTAATATACTTTGAAGTTCTTGTGAGCAGCAAGAGAAAGGAACATTCTAATTGCCTCCATCCTAGCTACCAAATCAAAAGTCTCCTCAAAATCAATGCCTTCAACTTGAGAGTAGCCCTTACATACCAATCTTGCCTTATTCCTTACAACTTTACCTTCTTCATTCAGCTTTTTCCAAACACCCACTTTGTTCTAATAACATTCTTATTGGTTGGTCTAGGAACCAATTCCCATGTCTGATTCTTTTCAATCTAATCCAATTCGTCTTCCATTGCTTTTATCCATCCATCATCATTGTTGGCATCAGTAAAGATCTTATGTTCTACTTTTGATAACAAACACAAGTTTACTTGCTCATGTGTCTTGGCAAACCTTCTCCTTGTTTGTACACCTTCATTCTTGTCTCCAATGATTTAATTTTCTGAGTGGTTCTTCTTGAAGAAAAAATGAACTTCAAAGGTTAAAAACACAAATGAAATGCATAAAACACACACATTATACCTTGAAATCATCCTTCTCCTTGATAAGGTGGAGAGCTTAGCACCCACAAGCTCTAGCTTTACCCATGGCCATATTTTCAATGTGAAATTCTCTCTAAACTCTAATGCAATTCACTATAGCCTAGCTAATATTGCAATGGACAAGAGAAATTTTAGCATAATAACACTACTCAAAACTTGGATGATCAAATGGCTTGTGAGAGCTTGTATTTATAAGCAAAATGGAGAGGTTTTTGATCCAATGGTTGAAAATGGTTTTTGAGATCAATGGGTGGGGTTGATTGCAAGATGGAGGGCTTCAATTTGATCAAGAATATTGGATGGATGAGAATAAAAGTGCATTTTTAATTCACATTGGGAAGGGGTTTGCATTAATGAAGATTTGGACAAGTTATATGAAGGGGATAAAAAGTGAATTTTTAATTCACATGGAGAAGAGTTCCATTAATGGAGACTAAGACAAGTTAGGTGGGTAAGTGCTCATCTAATGAAGCTTAGGACAAGTGAGAATAAAATATTACCTTATGTGGAATAAAAGTTAATTTTTATTTGTTGGGTGTGGAAATGAGTGTTAAGTGAGGTTTGACTAAGCTAATCAAGAGGATTAGATTGAATTGTAAGTTTTTGGAAAAACTGTGTTGCTTTTTTTGTATCAATGTTTCGGATCACACTCCATGATCCATCATCAAGATAAGAAGAGAATGCAAATGCAGTAAAATTGAAGATAGAGACTTATAAAAGGAGAGGGGGGGGGGTAGGCATGGGTTACAAGCTTAGTCCTAGGAATAAGGAAAAGCCCAAACAAAAAGAAAAAGAGTGAAAAGGAAACATGGCTGAAAAATGTAAAAAATAATAGTCAAGAGCAATAAGTAACTCCCCAAAAATACTGATTAGATTCAAATAAAAATACAATCCTAAAAGTAAGTATGCATATTTATATATGAATATAAATAATATATTTATATATATTAAGAAAGGTATAAATAACAAATATCTACATATATCTAATAGAAAGTATCTAAATAATATAGTAGGTATCTAAATCTATATGAGGATCAAAAATATGTATAAATGAATGAAAAAGAATATACATATGAACGTATATCAATAGAAAGGAGCAAGTAAGAACATCATGTTAAATGTAAGAAAGCAAAGGGAAGAAAAACAAAGAGGTTAAGAGTTAGAACAAATTGAAAGCGAATTATAAAAAGAGTGCAAATTAATCAAAGGTGCAAGTAAGAGAGTCAAGTTTAAAGCAAGAAATACAACAAGAAGAAAGCAAATAGGCAAATGGTTATCTTAGTATGAATGTAAATTTAATCATGAATGCAAATTATATGTCTATATATATAAAGAAAAGTATAAAAAGCAAATATCTACATATAGCTACTAAATAAGAGTTTAATAGTAGGTATCTAAATATATCAAAGGAACAAAAATGAAAATAAAAATAAAAAGAATATACATAGTAAGGTTATCAATGGAAATAAGAAGGTTAAAGAAAGAGGATCAAGCTAAGGGCAAGAATTGCAAATAGGTGAATGCAAAAAGTGAGAGATAGAAGAAAGAAGGAAGATTATAGAAACCTAACGCATGACATAATAATATCAAGAATATAATAAAGTATATAATAGGACTAAAATATGTCTAAGAATGAAGATTATCCAAGAATATATGATATATAGATGTATATAAAGGAGGAAAAGTCTGAGTGAACCTATAAAACCACCAACGTGGGAAAAACACCAATCTCCAAGCAAGAAGAAAAGAGACAAGGAGAAAAGGAAAGGGAAGAGGGAGGGAACGAAGAAGAGGGGGTGATGAGGACCAAGAGTGGGAATAAAATAACATAAAAAGGAGATCCCCAAAGAAGAAAAACTATGAGGGAAGAAACCAAAACATGGAGAAAACCAAAAAGATAAGAGCTAATAAAATCCAAAGATATATAAAGAGAGGAAGGAGAGAAGACAGGAAAAAGGTTGAAAACCAAAACCAAGAGAAAACCAAAGGAGGAAGCTTGAAGAAAGAAATAGGAAGATAAAATCAAAAAGATAAAGGAGAATGCAAGGATGTCCCTATAGATGAGAGAATAAAAAGAGAAGAAAGAAAGGAGAGAAGCATGGGGATGCAAAATATGGGAGAGGAACAAGCGATGATAAGAAGAAACTAAAGGAACTGGGGAACTGTAATTATAAGGGGGGAGGTACAATGAAGGGATCAGACTAGGGTTTGATGGTAGAGAGAGAGGAGAGGTGTGGAGGGGAAGAGAGGAAGAAGGAGAGAGAAAGGAGAGAGAAAGGAGAGGGAGGAGAAAGGGAGAGAGGGGGAGTAAAGAGCAAGCCACCACAGAGATTGAGATAAACATTTTGAGGGAATTAAGAAGAGGATTCCAAGTATGGCTTAGGTTCCACCCATCATCCCTATTTAGGTTAGCAGGGTTGTTTCTGATGAAGATAGCCTCAAGTTTTCTTTTAAAGTAGTTATCTTCTTTGGCTAGGATAAGAGTGTCCTTGGTGTTAGAGGACACTCTTATCCTAGCTAAAGAAGAGAACTACTTTAAAAGAAAACTTAAGGAGGCTATCTTCATCAGAAACAACCCTGCTAACCTAAATAGGGATGATGGGTAGAACCTAAGCCATACTTGGAATCCTCTTCTTAATTCCCTCAAAAACTAACCCCTTCCCTTTGACCTCTTCTTTCCCCTTGTTTATCTCAATCTCTGTGGTGGCTTGCTCTGTACTCCCCCTCTCTCCCTTTCTCCTCCCTCTCCTTTCTCTCTCCTTCTTCCTCTTTTCCCCTCCACACCTCTCCTCTCTCCCTACCATCAAACCCTAGTCTGATCCCTTCATTGTACTGCCCCCCTTATAATTACAGTTCCCCAGTTCCTTTAGTTTCTTCTTATCATCACTTGTTCCTCTCCCATCTTTTGCATCCCCACGCTCCTCTCCTTTCTTTCTTCTCTTTTTATTCTCTCATCTATAGGTACATCCTTGCATTCTCCTTTATCTTTTTTATTTTATCTTCTTATTTCTTTCTTCAAGCTTCCTCCTTTGGTTTTCTCCTGGTTTTGGTTTTCAACCTTTTTCCTATCTTCTCTCCTTCCTCTCTTTACATATCTTTGGATTTTATTAGCTCTTATCTTTTTGGTTTTCTCTATGTTTTGGTTTCTTCCCTCATAGTTTTTCTTCTTTGGGGATCTCCTTTTTATGTTATTTTATTCCCACTCTTGGTCCTCATCACCCCCTCTTCTTCATTCCCTCCCTCTCCCCTTTCTTTTTCTCCTTGTCTCTTTTCTTCTTTCTTGGAGATTGGTGTTTTTTCCACGTTGGTGGTTTTATAGGTTCACTCATACGTTTCCTCCTTTATATACATCTATATATCATATATTCTTGGATAAGCTTCATTCTTAGACATATTTTAGTCCTATTATATACTTTATTATATTCTTGATATTATTATGTCATGCGTTAGGTTTCTATAATCTTCTTTCTTTCTTCTATCTCTCATTTTTTGCATTCACCTATTTGCAATTCTTGCCCTTAGCTTGATCCTCTTTCTTTAACTTTCTTATCTCCATTGATAACCTTACTATGTATATTCTTTTTATTTTTCTTTTCATTTTTGTTCCTTTGATATATTTAGATACCTACTATTAAACTCTTATTTAGTAGCTATATGTATATATTTGCTTTTTATACTTTTCTTTACATATATAGACATATAATTTGCATTCATGATTAAATTTCCATCCATACTAAGTTAACCATTTGCCTATTTGATTTCTTCTTGTTGTATTTCTTGCTTTAAACTTGATTCTCTTACTTGCACCTTTGATTAATTTGTACTCTTTTTATAATTCGCTTTTAATTTGTTCTAACTCTTAACCTCTTTGTTTTTCTTTCCTTTGCTTTCTTACATTTAGTATGATGTTCTTACTTGCTCCTTTCTATTTATATACGTTCATATGTATATTTTTTCATGCATTTATACATATTTTTGATCCTCATATAGATTTAGATACCTACTATATCATTTAGATACTTTCTATTAGATATATGTAGATATTTGTTATTTATACCTTTCTTAATATATATAAATATATTATTTATATTCATATATAAATATGCATACTTACTTTTAGGATTGTATTTTTATTTGAATCTAATCAGTATTTTTGGGAGTTACATATTGCTCTTGACTATTATTTTTTACATTTTTCAGCCATGTTTCCTTTTCACTCTTTTTCTTTTTGTTTGGCCTTTTCCTTATTCCTAGGACTAAGCTTGTAACCCATGCCTACCCCCCTCTCCTTTTATAAGACTCTATCTGCAATTTTACTTCATTTGCATTCTCCTCTTATCCTAATGATGGATAACAGAATGTGATCCGAAATGTTGATACAAAAAAAGCAACACAGGTTTTCCATAAACTTACAATTTGATCATCATGGACTATGGAAATATCATGTCTACTAGGATTAGATTAATTAATATGGCTGGAGAAAATTAGTAAATGAGTTAATGGAGGGTTAAAAATAATTAAATAAGGATTTATTTAATTAATTTGGGTCTAAGGGTCATGTAGACTAGGGTAGCTAATTAAATAATTGTTATCTAATCAACTAGGCTAGGGATAGGCTAATTAGTAGGGCTGATTAATTAGATAAGTATGATTTATACAATTAATTAGGTTTAATGAGATGGACAGATTGATCAAATATATATTTGCATATTTAATTAATTAATTGGGATGATGTTAGTAAGGTGTGACTACTGAATTGATTAAATTAATTCAATTTTAGGGATTAAATGATGAAGAAAAGGTGAATAATTCAGGTGTTGAGTGAGATAATTAATTAAATAAAAATTTAATTAATTAATCAGAGGAAAAATTAGTGATATGGGTGATGTCAGAGGATAGCTAGATGATTAAGACATTTTTAGGTGTCTACATTTGTCCCTCTCTGACGTGGCGTCGTGACCTAGTAGGGATATGGCATCAAGTTAAAGAATTTGCCCCAACTACCAGGAAGGAATAAAATGGATGAGGGATACCCCCTCGAGAGGTTGGATGAAAAAATAATTTTTTTTGGGTGATCTCTTGAAAGGAGGAAATGGTAGTGAAAAGTGGATAGAGGATGGGAGAATAGATTGATAGGAAGAAAAATGGGCAAAAAAGGTTATGTTTTGCACCATGGGGAGAGAAAAATGTGTTGGAGGATGACATGACCTATAAATAGAAAATGTGGGCCCAAAGTGCCACATTTACACACATTGAGCCAATTGGACGAGAGGAGGGAAGAGGAGATGGATGCGCAACCACCATTCCCACGCTACAAGCATCGATTTGAGTGAGTTCATACCTACCTGAGATCACTACTGGTGGAGCCACAAGTATGTTGTCTAACTCTTACTTTGTCAATTTTAGGGTTTTGCGTCATTTATTGCATGGGAAAGTGTAGGTTTAGGGTTTTGGCGCCATAACATAGCCCTTTGGCGCTATCAACAGCTAGATTGGTTCCATCCTCTAGAATGGTGCCATTAACCGAAGGGAATTTTGGGTGGTTTTTTGTGCCATTGCAAATTTCTGTGGCACCATCATCCAGTTTGACACCATGTCGAACTAGGGTTTTTCAGTGCATTGGCACCATATTAGATTTTTGTGGCACCAAACTCTAGTTTGGTGCCATGCATTTGGGGTTTTGAGTTTTGGCACCAAATGCTGGCGCATTGGTGCCATCCTCTAGAATGACATTATACCTAGTTTTTGTGGCACCATCCTTTGGAATGGCACCAGGGTTTGGAAAATCAAGTTGGGTATTAGTGTTAAGTGCCAGATTGGTGTAAAAATCAGTAGAATCGGCACCATTCTCTGGAATGGCACCATATCGAGAAAGATTGGCGCCATCCTCTAGAATGGTACCATATTTGGCTGGATTGGCACCATCCTCTGGAATGATGTCATGTTGGTTAGAATTGGCACTAAAATTGGTTTTGGCACCAAAGGGGTGAAAACCAACACCATGACACTGATTTGGAAAAAGAATGCTAAGTTTTTTACTCATATTTTATGGATGTAGATTGATGGGCATATTGTGGCTTCACAGGAATGATGAGTTCCCATAGTTATGGTATTGTTAGATGGTTCCAACCAGGCTACATTAGCCAAGTTAGGGTGATTAGGCCTACGGATAGTGTTCTAGATGCCCATCATACGAGTACATAGGGCCATGATGACGGCCCTAGTGCAAAGCGAGACATGCTCCTTCCTCCTACCCATAGGTGAGATCATCGTCACCTTGGAGGACATGTATTATATTTGGAGGTTACCAATTGTCAGAGCATGGGCCACCTATGGTGTTAGGACAGGATGGGCAGCGCTTGATAAGCCCTTTGCCCCATGTCACCTGATTCTGATAGGAGATCAACTACAGATGGGCTACTCTCAGACCTTGGTGGTGGGAGTGGATGATTTTACCTTATTTCTGTGTGATTTGATTGGGGGTTTGGTGATGCCAGATCAATGCGTGTAGGAGTTCTTGGTGGGCTTGGGAGTGGAGATTGAGTAGATGGTTTGTCATGAGATGGTGTATGCATGGGGGGCATGCATGTTGGGATAGTGGTACCATGAGATGCACACTATTGTGTATCACTTGGATGGGGCTCTATCTTCTGGCATGACATTACTTCATGTGTGGGCCTTCAAGTAGATAGGCATTACAAGGCTTCAGGGTGCTTTGTTTTAGGTGTAGTTTGAGGCATTTGTCTTTTTATACTAGGTGCCTATTCAATATTCTTATGTTGGACAGCTACGACATTGACATCATATTTTTGATGGTTTGGTTTGTATAGTTTGGAGCTCATATATCAAAGTGGAGGCCTAGCAAGATGAGCATATTCATATGCCATATACATTCCAGGCCAGGTACTTGATGGGCTGAGGGAATCGTACTATTGATATGTATCTCCTCTCATGGGTGATGAGGCAATTTGGATTGTGCTAGGATTTGCCATAGGTGATGGTGATTTTTGGGAGGACAACATTGGATATTAGATGGTCACTGATGATAGAACCCTAGGTAGCTATTACAAATTTTACGAGACTACAACCGATATAGTGGGATTGGAGGAGCACGGTGGTAGACGTAGGGATCACCCCAGACTATGATCAGTGGTGGGCAATGTGGAGATTGATCTCCTTGATAGATCCTACTATAGAGCCAGATATGATAGTAGAGGAGGTTCAGGAGGGAGATGAGGTAGAGGAGGAGATAGTGCTATAGGAGTTAGAGATTAATGAGGAGGATGCTATCAGGATGCTGGTTGCACTAGTAACAAAGTAGGTTTTGGCTGAGAGAGGATGGGGTGAGGACAATGGTAGTAGGTAGAGCAACAAGTACCTATGCAGCAAGTATAAATAAGGTAGATGTCATGGCCATAAGCACCATTGTAGTAGCAAGGTCCTAGGTAGTCACCACCATAGGTACTGCCTTAGTAGCAAGGACAACAATAGCCATTCTGACTACATCAGTAAGTGGGGACACCCAAGGAAGGTACCTCAGGTGCCGAGACTTTAGGAACATGATCTGGTCCCCTTCTTGGTGTTTCGATTGGATATCAGTAGACTTGGGCTGACATGGAGGAGGAGGTAGATACCTTATTGGCCCAAGTGGCCAGTTTGGAGGATGGGGTGGCTTGACAGAGATAGGAACTACAATGGTTACAGGGGGTTCAAGCCATGTTAGATGGAGTTAGTGATGGAGATAGGGATCTTCAGATCCATATACTACAGGCTCAAATAGGGAACCTACAGGAACACCTGCAGGCATAGGTGGCTACAGTTACAACTAAGCATGACTAGGAGAGAGTACTGTGGCAAGTAGTAGAGGCTAGAGCTCAGCAGGTAGAGGGACAAGTGGCTAGTTAGCTGGCCGAGATTACACAGATGCAGGGTGTCATTATTAGCACCAATGCATCATAGATGTAGACTAACTATATAATGTCTTAGGGTCATGTGGTACAATTACAAAGTGAGCTTGTAGAGGTGCATGCAAGGGCTAAGTACTATTATGGTGCATATTGTACAATAGTCCTTCAGGGTCAGCATGTGCCTAGCTATAGTCAGTGGATTGGATCTTGGATGTCTGGATCATACAGGTCTAGGAGATTGGCTTAGTTAGTGGAGCAACCTATTTCACCTCCACAACAGCCACCTCAATAGCCACAATAGCCACCTCAGTAGCATCAACAACCACATCAGTGATAGCCTAGGTCTCCTACTGATTCTACTAGGAGGTCATCAACCTAAGGTTGAGAGTTTACAAACTCTGATGTATTTTGGCCCTTGTGGCATTTTGTATTGTGACATTGTATTATTTTTTAGTGATGTATATTTTGGCGGCTATGTATTTCATAATATGATGGTTTATTATATGATGGATATTTATCGTATGATGGTGTATGCATTATGATAGTTTATGATGGTTTATGATGATGTTGTTTATGATATGATGATTTATTCCTTATGGATGTTATGATAGGTGTTTATGGATTATGATGGTTTATTTATGATGTTGTAAATGTTATGGATATAGATATGATGTTATGGATGCATTTATGGATGTGCTATGGATTGCATAGATAGATGGATTTATGCTTTATGGATGTTATTCTATTATGGATGCATTTTCTCTATGTGATGACATGAATGAGATATATGCTCAAATTAATAAACATTTATTATAAATGAAAATGGATGTGAATGTGAAATATATGCTCAGATTAATAAACATATATTATAAATGAAAATGGATGTGAATGTGAAATATATGCTCAGATTAATAAACATATATTATATAAAATGAAATGGATATGAATGATGAAATATATGCTCAGATTAATAAACATATATTATGAATGAAAATGGATGTGAATGATGAAATATATGCTTAGATTACTAAACATATATTATGAATGAAAATGGATGTCAATGATGGAATATATGCTCAGATTAATAAACATATATTATGCATGAAAATAGATATGAATGATGAAATATATTCTTAGATTACTAAAAATATATTATGTATGAAAATTCATATGAATGATGAAATATATGCTCAGATTAATAAACATATATTATGTATGAAAATGGATGTGAATGATGAAATATATGCTCAAATTAATAAACATATATTATGTATGAATATGGATGTGAATGATAAAATATATGCTCAGATTAATAAACATATATTATGTATGATGACAAATGAAATGGATAATGTAATGATTGTGTATGGATAAATGGATAAATGGTAAATGGTGATTAATGATATGGTTAAATGATGAAATGATTAATGATAATGGTAAATGTAATGGTCAAATTATAGGTGACTATGATAATGCAAATGGACAAATGATTAATGAAATGATAATGGATAAATGAAATGATTAATGAGATGGGATGGGTTGATGCTATGGTTGGATGTCATGATACATGTGATGTTCTTTCAACCCTGGGTGATGGGTTTAGGAATGGTGGGGATTGGTTTAGGGATGATGGGGATTGGTTTAGGGATACTAGCTCACTTTAGACACCACATTATTAGAGGGGTTTTGTTGGAATGGGTGAGGTATGTAGAGTTACTTGAAGTGATTATGGGGGGAGGAATGTTAGAGTGGATGAGTGGATGGGGGGGTTTCAAATGCTAAGTCCAGATAGTGTGTTGAATGGTTGGTGATTAGAAAGGGAGATGGGTAAGCTAGGCAAAGTACTTGCACTACATTATTGAGAGTATTTCTAGTTTTATTATAGAAAATAGGATATTGTTCACCAAGATATAATAGGACCAAGGTGATGATATGTATATACGTCTTTGCATGGACCAAACTCATAAAAAATAGGTTGACCTCATGCATGCCCAAGGTAGTATAACCTTGCCTAGATGAGGGAAGGGGACTCATAGCATAAGTGCGCTTAGTACATAGAAGGTATGGTTAACCTTATATGCAAATGAGAAACATTATGCTAGAACCAACCCTACCTTCAAGATATGAATACTATTCTTGGAGTAATGAAATCAGCCCAAAAGAACAACATACAAAAACAAAGACCATGTCTATTCTAGGTGTTTTCCACTACATACCATGATATGGAAAGATCAAGGTAGCTTTGGAATTATTCCTAGAAGAAGATAAAAGATAGAAATCAATAATCAAAAAGACCAATGAACTACACAAACAACCATTGTATCTCTTGCCAAGATAAGTGTTGATGAGATGAAGGATTCTACCTATTGTAGGAACGATATATTCGTTAAGGCAAGAATCAATTGGATGTTTTTTTGATAAAATTCAAAAGGTGAGAAAAAAGATAGTAAGGCCATATGTGATGATTATGATTGGTTTGTTGATTGATGATTTTTGCTTAAGATGGGATGTTCTGACATTATGCTTAGCATGTGTATTTTTTGGTGAATTTAGTAAGCTTAGAAGGTAGGGACCATCCAACGGGTTGGATGGGTGCATCTTATTTACCTAAGTATTGGATACTTCATTCGTATTTCAAACTACCTACATACCCTGTGTCCATGAGATTAAGGTATTTTAAGATGTGGGTGTGATGAATATGTAGTTCTGGTTTGACTTGATGGTGTGTGAATGGTTCAAGATGGGTGTGATGATGATGTGGGATTGTTTTTTGTATTTTTGTAATTTTGTGACTTTTTTGGATTTTTATTATTTTTGGATTTTTTTAATATTTGAGCTATACAGGGAAAGCATACAAGGATCCTTTTTTCATGGATTAGCTTCAAGTGGGATAATGTAGGGTGGGTGATGGGATTTGATGTTTCAAAATTCCAAGCCATGGGATGTGCATGATGTGGAATGTTATGATAGGGAGGGAGCTTATTAGATGATAGAACCAGCCACTACAGATGGAGCTTAAGGTAGGTTTTCACCATGGTACTTATCCAAGGCATCACCGAAATGATTTTTACCTTTGGACAACTTTATTACACTCGGGTTTTTCTTGATTTTCTAGTTTTTTAAATTTTTTTTATATTTTTTGATTTGGGATACTTGATGGGCTTATGCATAGAACCTTTTCAAGTGTAGGATGTTCATAGGATCATCTAGAGTTTTCCCCTCAGGTGTTACCAACTAATATGCTCCTGACCCATAGCTAGTTGTGATAACATATGGTCACAACCAATTAGGTCAAACTTTCCTTTCTTGGTGCACTCTTGTAAGTTTCTCTAATTTTCCATGAGGACAAGGTCACCTATCTCAAACTTATGGTTCTTGATCTTTCTTTTGTAGCTCCTATATAGGGGATTTTGATAGGCTTGAAGGTGATTGACAGCATCCAAGTATTTCTCATCCAGGAGCTCTAGCTTATTTAGTCATGCAACTCGATACTCCTCCTTAGTGATTATGTTCTACAATGAAATCTTGAGTGATAGAAGCTTGACCTCAATAGGTAAAATGGCTTCGGAACCAAATACTAATGAATATGGTGTGGCTCCTGTGGGTGTGTGGATGCTTGTATGGTAGGCCCATCAGGTGGGGTTAAGATGAAGGTGCCAGTCATGGATGGCTTCATTAACTATCTTTTTCAGAATGTGTAAGATAGTTTTGTTAGAAGCCTCGGCTTGACCATTACCTTGAGGGTAATATGGTGTGGAAAAGTGATGTTGGATGTGGAATTTCTCTCATAGGGTACAAACTTCCTATTTTTTAAATGGTTTCCTGATATTTGTGATGATGGAATGGGGAATGCCATAACAACATATTATGTAATGGAGGATAAATTTAGCAATTTGGATGCCTGTGGTGAAAGTGAGTGGAATAGCTTCGACCCACTTAGTGAAGTACTTGGTAGCAGTGATGATGAACTTGTGGTGATTAGATGAGGGTGGGTGAATTTTACCTATGAGGTTGAGTTCCCACTATGAAAAGGGCCAAGGAGTTGTTATCGGTTATAGCTCTTGTGAAAGTGCATGGATTAGATCATCGTGTTGTTGACGTTGTAAACATTTCTTCACAAAGCGATAAGCATCTCGTTCCATGTTCGGCCAATAGTCGCCTATCCTTAGAATTTTATTTGCTAAGGTAGGTCCACTAGAGTGAACCCCACAAATGCCTTTGTGTACCTCTTGTAAGGCCACTTTGGCTTCCTAGAGTCGAGACATCATAAAAGAGTTCCATCAAGACTTTTTTGATAAAGGGTATCTCCTATGAGGGTAAAAGAGAAGCTCAACAAATGAAGTTATTGCATTGTGCATATGATAGGTTTGGTGGGATGATGTTATCATGGAGGTACATGTAGGTCTCTTGATACCAAGGAGATAAGGGACCAACAATGTCACACACTACCTCTGATTGCAGTACATCATATGCTAATACTGGTAATTCTTCGATCAGGAACTCAAACTTTTTACTATCCTCTTTCATATCAACTAAGGATCTTATAGTGGCCATAGCATCTGTTGCTTTGTTGTTCAATCTTGGACTTTTCTCAAAATGGATATCATGGAAATTGTCATGCCCACATTTCACATGCGTTCACAACACGCAAACACGCATGTTATGTCCACACATGACATGTAGTCATGATACGACATATCAAATTTTTTTTCCTATCTTCTTCGAAAGCCTCCCTCGCACATGCAAGCATGCTCATTAAGCATGTTTAGGTTGTCTAATTGATTGCTAATATGGAATATTCTCTTCACATGTGCAAGTCATTATTGTTTACTATGTTTGGTGTCAGTTTTAAATTTGGCAACGTGTTAGGTTTTCTCCGGTGGGTGATTGGTGTTTAAAAGAAATAATAGTTTTCTTGTTCGCTTGGATACGTCTTTCCCTGTTTTCTCTTATATAGGTTGCTTTGTGGCAATTAATCTCAAAACGTTAACTAGATAACTTCCTTAAATATAATTTTCTTTACAAATGAACAATGTGTTAGAAATACTATATTTTTTCAATTAACCCCTTTAAAATCGTTTAATAATAAAATTATATATAAATATATATATATGTTTATTTATACTAATTTAGAAATTTCCTTTTAATATAAGAAAAGGTCTTTTATAAGAATGTATTTAATTTGATTTAATAATATTCCTACCATTGAATATTTTCTTTTACTTTACAAATGGGATCTCCACCCAAAATAATATTTATTCCTAAATACATATTTTTATATTTATATATATATACATTATATATATATATAAATATGTATATTTCATATATTTTTAAAAATACCTAGAGTGCAAGAACATGTCTTGCATTTGCTACATATATATAGGGTTATATATATATATATATATATATATCAATGACATTGTGTATTGTTAGTGGTATTCCCACTAAACAATTTAAATCTTATTTTTTTTATTTACTAAACCAACTCATAACATTGAGGATTAAAAACCCTAAGGAAACTTGTTTTGAAACCAAGTGTTACTTGCAGGTGGGATGGCATGTTAGCGGCGGCGGAGCTTCCAGCACAGGGCCGAGCGCATGGAGGAGGCATGGGAGGATCACATACAAGGGGGTGGTGTTGATGGCCGTGCACAGTGGCAGTGATGGTGTTGTGGCCGTGGTGGAGGTCGGCCTGTGTTTTCAGCCGCGGGTAATGCGAAGGGTGGGGGATGTGGGGAGAGGCGGAGCCCCACCCACATCCCATATAGTGGGATGTGGGTGGGGCTCCACCCCTCCCCACATATAGTGCCCCTCCGTTCGCACCTTGGATGTATAGGTGAATTGATCAAGGCGCATGAATATGAAGGTAAAATAATGAGAATAATTAAGGTAAGGCTTTGACATTGTTTTGCATTCCAATGATTAAGATGTCGATCTTACTACAATTGTTATATGTTAGGATGGATCTCATAGACTGATTCTATTAGATTTATTGGTTATAATGATACTTCTGAGACTTATTCAATCTCATGCACCTATATGTTCAGTGTATGGTTCTGTTCAGACAATGAGGTAGATTGGATTTGGTTATGATTATGTGTTACCTAATCTAGACTGATCTGATGTGGAAAGGACGATGTCGCATCACTCACGTGCGAGTGCCCTCCGATGTTGTGATTCCTTTTTCACCTAGTGTCAGCTTTTATGCATCTATACATGCTTGACTGTGTCATTTGTTGCAGGATGCAGGTATCAGGCATCGACTCCACTTGAATTAACAGGTCTGAGCGTGCCCTAAACCCAATGGATAAGTTGTTCCGGAGATAACTTAAGGCCCCACATCCCAAGTCATCATCCTCAATGAGGATGCATGTTATGTTCAATTCAACCTGTCAGTTTTGTCATGGTTAGGCAGTGTTGGTTGAAGCCTTGCTTTTCAAGCCGGGTTAGTGGTCAGGTAATTGATTGACATTTGACTTCGTTTAATTGAGTTGTTGGTCAATTGTGTTTTGGCTCTGGCTATGATCAAGGTTGATTTCGCATTCAAGATCGTTCTTGCTCGATGGGTTAATGATATGTGCCTAAATTTTGTTGTGGTGTAATAGAAATTATAATAGTAAATAGTATACTATTATTTAACCCACTATAATATTTAATACATTTATATCATATTATTATTCAGATTTAATGAGTTGGTTGCAAACCAATAAATATAAATAAATTATTGTTGATGTGAAGTGTAATATTATTTTAAATAATAATTATTATTAATGATAATAATATTATGTTGTGTGCAATTGGGTAAATTAATTGTTTGTATGTGAAAATGTGGGGTAAATAAATTACCCGTTTACGTGAATAAATTTAGATTGGGTAATTACTTTATATCTATGGGCTTAATAAATTTAATATTTTGTAATTAGTTGGAGTTGGTTGTTTTTCCCGTACCTTGTCTCCTCCAGAAATATTTTGGTTGGGGAGGTATAAAGATTGGTTTCGAATTCTATTTTAGGGGGGATTTTGGCCTGGAGAAATTACATGGGAGTTATGCCAAAATTTTGAGCAACCACAATTCGATACATTTCGGTAACATCTATTATTGCAATAGTTTTGTCTTTGATCTTTAATTGGTGCATTTAATATAAATTTAGGGTTTTGTCATGTTGTCAACTCTTTTACTCAATCATTTTCAATACAATAGAATCAATGTTTTCATGGTGATTCCAGTTTTGTTCATTGGATAGAAACCCTGTGTCAGGTTTTAAATTTGTTGTAGGGTCATTATTCATAAGTTCTTGTTGTCGGTTATTAACTAACCAGTCAATCTACCTACCTTGCAATTCTAGTAATTATTTCTTCTAATATTTTGAATAATTGTTTCTTAGGCTATGAAGCTCTCAACATTCATCATCTAGTTGTTTATGTCTAAACTAGAATGCTCTTGATTCCGTAAGCTAGGCAAAGAAATTACTATAAACTTCTGTACTTTTGAATCGGAACATTGATGTCTTGTGGTCAAATAGGTTTGAGTTCTTGAGGAGGCTTTATGTTTTTAAAACATTCGTGGATAATGGTTGTTTTCTCGTTGTCCTTCGCATGGTGATGCTATCGAAGTAGGTTTGTGAGAGAAAAAGAGATATAGTGGGTCAATAGCATGTAATTTAGTTGTCATAGTTGCCAATAAGACCACGGATCAGTTTTCTATATTCGTCTATTATTCCTATTTGCAATTCATTCCAGAATATTCTTCTAAACTCACTGATTGTCCCTATCAGCCATATTCCTTGAACTGCCTATCATAAACAAATTCAAACTAAAAAATTTTCTAAACTCGTCAGCTGTTCTATCGGCGCATTCCTTGAATCTCCAATGGGTGCAAGTGGTAGTTTTAAACCTTAGCCATTGGCATTGGGGAATTTGAAAACATTGTTGACTGCAAGCATTGTATTCCATGAGATTTCATCTCTTTGAGGCATTCGGCCAAAAACCTGCTCCCATGTGCCTTGTCTATGCGTCCAAATTTTGCATACATGTCTACCAAAGCATTTATGCCTAATCAGTAAAATTGTTTAACTGCAAACCTGCAATCATTATGTTACATGAGATGGCATCGATTTATAGCTCCCATCAAATAGTACACTTACATTTCGATGCTATAACTTTTTGCATGAAAATCGCCTTTCATGGATGTCCTTATCTTGTCCTAAAAACCCCCATCTCGGTGTTTATTGACGATGCTGGCAAAATGTTGTAGAATAAGTGATACTCTTGTCAATTGCATCTGCTTGAAATTTTTGAAATCTTCTAAAGACTGATAACAAATTCCTTTTTGAGCATATCCTACGATCAAAATTATCTGATGATATTTAAAAATAATCATCTTTTACAGAAACTGAATAAACAAAACCACATTTTTAATGTGAAGTAGAGCTGCTCAGAAGCTCGTTTAAATTATTTAAAGTGTAAGTTGCACAATGCGTCAAGATTTCTACAAATAGAATATTGTTTAGGTCAACAATTACTATGCGGATAGGTTGTATATTGGATCTTTTAATTCCTTTATCGATCATCAATCTCCTTACCAAATTTGAACATCACCACACCTGTCCACTTCTACATAGATGTTTGAGAGAACATAAGTTGAACAACATTTTTTAGGTTCAAATAAAAAGCAGCATTGTTGTAAATACTCATAAGCCTATACTCATATGTTATCTACAAGCACCAAGAAAACACATCCATACAACCATCAGAGATTCAACCGGTATCTCGATGATAAAGTTTAGGGTGTCCACTGGATGGCCAGCACAGCCAAGAAGGTCATCCATATTACATAATGGTCGCCTGTAGGTGTAATGCAATATAGGTTACAAATGTGATTGAAGTTTGTACAGCTCTCATTCAGCAAGTCTGCATGGTTGCGCACACCCTAGATCTGGTTTGTCCCTTGCTCTTTGATCACCAACTCTAGCTAATTGTCATCCACTCGATGGTTTTTGGTCTTAACTGCCAAATGATTTTAAATTAACTGTTTGGAAGTTTCCTAATGCTTTCCATCGGTTATACTCTTTTGTTATTCCTATTCATCATATTCCTTGAATCCTCTATGCTTGCAACTGTTAAGAAAACTGTCTCATTCGATAAACAAATCCACGCTGTCCATTTTAGTGTTCGAAAAACTGCCCCGTGCTTTTCATGATAGACTTTTATATTTGAGTATTATAGTGATCAGAAAATTTTCATCACTTGGTGCCTTATCACGGGATCATCAGTAGTAGTTACCTTGAAGAAATGCTCCATCTGAAACGCTCCATCTGAAATGCTCCATCTACTTCTCACTTTTTGGTGTGACTCGATACCACCACTTGTCATAGTATTAAAGTGCATCACAAAGCATTAGATCCTCCAGCTCACTAACACTGTAGCTCAATTTGGAGAAATTGGTGAAGAGGATCAGACACCCACTGTAAAACTACATAAATTGCTCCTCCTTGCTTCACTGAAACCTTACCATGGATTTTAAGAGTAGGAACTTCATCGTTTGAAGTTTCTACACCCTCATACAGATGTTGGAAACGGTTTACCAATCATGATGGAGTCTTTGAATAAATAGAAAATCAAGTCATTTTGATATGTTGAAAGGAATATTGTGTACTTGTGGTAGGAAATGATAATAATATTTATGTGTTTACCTTATTTACCTTTGACATAAATTATTGCTTAAATGTCAGTAGTGTTTCTTTGTTTTGAATATTAACAATGTTCCAATATAAATATCATTAAATCACGTAAGATGACTCGTATGATCAGGATGGCTAAGTTTATTTTGTAAATAATTAAGTCTCTTATAGAATTGGGACCACTTTAGAGAATTGACTATAATTTCCTTAGGTTAATAGAGTTGAAGACTCGTAAATAACAAGATTGCTTTATGTTAGGTAAAGACCTTTATTCCATTAAGGAAAACATCTTAAAGCTTGACTCCTAAGATAGATGACATCATAGATCTTAGGGTATGGAATCCATAGGATCTTAAAAGTGTCATCCACTCATTAGCTTAGATGTATATAATTGTGCCTTAGGGTAATTGTGTAAACGTTATATCAATGCTAGTGTCTTAATTTCTTAATTGGTTTTAATAATGTTTATTGTGTAGAGTTGATTCTTGTTTTGTTACTAGGGTGATATGGCATAATATGATTCTTAGAGGAGTAATTATGATTTCATGATAGTTAATTTACTTGATAGGTTTTGTTGCTAGGCTTAAGATAGTGAATTAATGTTAAAGTGTTTTGGAATTTGATGAATTGTTATTTGCATTCATAATGTGGTACACATTTATGAATCCCATTTGATATAATAAATTTTGTTGTTGTATCTCTTAGGTTTATATCTTCTTAGTTACAAGGATTAGTAGAATAATTGAAGTAAATGTTGTATTGAATTATGGGCATCTTATGAGTACCGTTACTGTCTCGAAGACCCATGGTTAGTATGTCATATTTGATATTGCACTTATGGGATTTTTATTGGATTTGTCTATTTGATGAAGCTGTGCTTTTTAGAGTGGATGTCGATGTGGGATTGTTGTGTTATAGTGGTGTCTAGTGGAAGTTGATTCCAGAGGCTAAGAGGGGTAGTCATTTGTATGATTCTTGTGTATATGTAATCTTTCTATTGGTTGAATATGATTTGATGGCATGTATTTTGTTCATAGGTGTCTTGAAATCAGGATGTTGTAAGAACATGATGTCTTTTGCCTATGAATGTGAGTCTTGGTAAACAATAATGTGAGAAGATGTACATACTGTGTTGTGAATTTATTATGGTGGGATTAAATCTCCTTCACGTATGTGTCGATATCGAGCTTCTGCTTAGTGTTGTAATGGGAAGATCTTGGGAATCATAATGAGAAACTATTTTTTTCATGATTGAGATTTATGAGCAAGATGACCCATACCTTGATCTGGATATGTGTTGTCATGGTTATTGTGACTGATTAACTAAAAGTTTTGGGGTCAAGGAAGTAAAGGTTGGTCATTGTGATTATGTTTTGTATGCAAGAAGGTAAATGCCTTGCATTGTTAATATATACTTATCAGTATGATAGTCATTGTCTTGCTTGATGGTTAGGGTTTCTAGATGTAGGTAGGGGAGTGGCTTTCAATGTGGGGCCGGTGCCCAAAGTGGCTAGCCAGGGTAACCCATTGAAAGTTAGTAATCAAGTGATAACCTAATTAATGAATTAGAGGGTTGGGTAGTAATTCACATTAAATAAGATAATTGGATTCCTCACCCATGCCTGTAGTGCTTGTTTAGACTAAGGATGGGATTGAGAAGGCCTGGTTGGCAAGTTTGACCTCCTTGTCTCCATGAAAGGATGTGTCGGATCCGCATGTGTCACCCTATGGGGCCGGAGTCTAGTGAGAGACTGCCAGGGTAACCATAGATGGGGGCCGGAGTCTACAGAGAGACTACCAGGGTAACCCATGCTAGGACCATGTGATGACACTCTCCCTACTGCAGCCTAGCATTCCCTAGTTATACTCTCCCCATTCGTCGTGTGTTGCCTCTGGACATGTTACTGAGTTGCTTGTGGTGTTGTTATGTGTTGTGATGGAGTCGTGATTAGTCTTTGTTCCTATTAGGGAATTGTCTACCTGACTGTATGATGTTTTGGGACCTTATGTTATCTCCTAGCACTGGGGGTGGACCTCAGGGTTCCACATGGTCGGGTGGATGTGCTTTATCTCCATTGGTTTTTTTCTTGCCTTTGTTCGTGTGCAAGAAGGTTGTAATTCCTGTAGCAGATTCAGATTTTGTGCCAGTCTATAAGGACAATTGTTTATGCTCATGTACTATCATGTGTATCAGATTATCCATAATGTATGTAATCAAAAGGTGATGATGTAAATAATGTATTGTCATATTCATATGTCGGGAGAAATTGTAACTATGTGCTAGATCCTGATGAATACTTATATGATGTATAGGTGTAAATGTTTATTATTTTAGTGCATTAGGTTTACAATGAGTTACTGATGTTATTTCATGATGTGTGATAGATTATGTTAATTGTTTGGTCAAGTTATGCAGCCATGTTATCTTAGAGGACAAGTCACTAGTTTAAATGATGTGTTAATATTACTTTGATATTTCTATCTTTAAAAAAAAAAAAAATTCCTGTTGCATATAGCATAAATGAATGTTCTCTAAGGTATTCATGGTGGGGTGTTACACCACATCCCTTTACAACAAACAAATGGCGGTGGGGTTTAAACTTCCCCACCACCATTCCCCTTCATTTGCTTGACTGTGTAAGCCGCGATCTCCACTGTGCGCATTTCATTTTTATTTCAGGATTTTCAATATTATTTGATAATGATATATGTATATATCTATATATATATATATTGCATTTGCACGATTATACTCAGCTGAATACTATTTAATATATATATATATATA
Source organism: Cunninghamia lanceolata (assembly GCA_027924645.1). Taxonomy (NCBI): domain Eukaryota; kingdom Viridiplantae; phylum Streptophyta; class Pinopsida; order Cupressales; family Cupressaceae; genus Cunninghamia; species Cunninghamia lanceolata. The sequence continues at coordinate 4,893,645 of BSBN01000236.1, forward strand.
TTAATATATATATATACACATTCACCAATGTACAATATTTTCTTTTCCTCCAATTTATTTTAAATGAACTAATAAGTAATTAAATAAGTGGATAAATATATATATATATATATTTTGATATATTTTTATCACAGATTTCTCAAATTTCTTCAATAAAATAAATAAGAATGCAGATAACAAACTTTCTCAATTAAGTTAAAAGTAAACGAATATTTTTAATGAATATAAAAATTCATTTAATCAGATTGACTCATAGTAAAAATTCCTTCCATACTAACTTCAACATTTAAAATTTTTAAATAACAATTAATCATAAGAAGGGCATTAAATCAATCAATTCTATGGGTGCTATTTGTAAATCATCAAATAACTTTCTCATTTCAACTACTTGTAAAATTTAGAAGTAAGCACATAACTACAAAACCTTTCTTTTCAATAACCCTCCATAGGCAAATATAACATTTGTTTTGAATTAATTTCTATTACAAACTTTACTTCAAATATAATTTCCATATTTACAAGGTAGATATGCAACTTCCAAATTACATTTAAATACACTTTCTCACAAAATATTACAAACGACATTTGAAAACATCTGATCCAACTCACTTCACAAGAACACAACTTACATTTGGATATTCAAGAACAAGTAACTATAAAGCTTTCACATCTCATATACAAACTAAGGGAGTTATTTACTTACACTCCCAACTCATAAATGAGGTAATTGTGAAGAACAATTAAAATTACAACAATTGACATAATAAGGGAGGATTAACTCTCCACTCCCAGGGTAACAATTCTTACAATATTTTCAAAAGAGAAGTTCTCTCAACATCTCTTACATAATAAAAACTCTAGAGACCAAGCTCTTAATGCAACAGGAAGGTAAACAGAATTCTTTAACAAGGTAACACTTCTTCAAACACTTTCACATTGCTCCAACATTAACCTGCAAGATAATAAGGGAGACAACAAGAACCATCTAGCTCTCCTCCCTACCTTTGACCCACTAGAGGGTCACCCCTGAGCTAGGGAGACCATCTTCATACTAGGGTAGAACACACAAGACAACACTTCACAACATTGAGTATAATAACCAAGCAATTAATACACAAAACCCCATGGTTTACTCACATTACAATGAACCAGCTTAGGTGAGTTCAGGAGGGTAGGGAAGTAGACATCTCTAACCCCCAGGTGTCATTTTTCATATTATACCACAAGGTAACACAAGGCCTCAAGCCTACAAGTATTTCTTTCTCCACAAGGCCTCAAGCCTTTAATATACACTTCTCCACAAGGCCTCAAGCCTTCCAATAAACCCAAATACTAGGGATATCCCAATAGGCACACATGGCCATAAGCCCTCTAGGCTATAAATGAATCCAACATGCTCACAAGGCATGGAAAATAACAAGAACAAGATGACACCTGGGGAGGGTCACACCTCCCCTTCCCTATACAAGATGAGCATTTCCTTCCAACTGGAAGGAGCTCTTTCTACACCCAAAACAAATAACCCAAAACTAATAGAAAAACTTAAAGAATACTAAATCAAAGCTCATTCATCAATCAGAGACAAACATACATTTTAAAACAACATTCACATAGAGAGTCGAATTGTATCACCAACCTTACAAAGCCCAATTGTGGAATGAGAGTTGATGTAGAGCTCCTCTTTCCACCTTCTTCTCCAACAATCCCTTCTTCTCCCAATAATCCAACCCCCTCACTCTCCTTCTCCTCCTACTTTTAAAACTAATTCCCCAAGTGGGATTAAACAACTCAACCCCCCACTCCTCCATTAACCTAGTGGTCATAAAACAATGTAACCCCACTCAATAGGTTCCTCATTAAAGCTCACATGTAGGAATAAAATAAAACAAGTAAACTTAAAATAAAAGAAAGAGTGGGTGACACAACACCTTCATTAAGGGAAACCCCACCAAAAGGAGGCACATGGAGACAAGCACTCCATTATTAGGGAATCATGGAGTGGCTCTATGACTTGGAAGTGGGCATGAGTGTGGATTCCACTCATCCCATGTCCCCCATGCTTCCAAATTCGTCACTTTACTTCACCTTGAAGTTGAAGTGACCATATGGAAGTTAACCCAAGGTTATCCTAGCCAAAAAGGTCCCTAGACCCATAGGGTATAACCTAGGGTTGTTTTAAACCTAGTTAGGACTCCTAGAGTCAAATAAAACACAAAATAAAGGGTCTAAAAGAATTACAATTTAAACAAGATTAAAATAAAAACATCATTACTTACAACACTTATCATAATAAAAGTAAATCAAAAGATAACCCTTATTCCCAAGACCTCATGCAACATTAACACATTACAACATTACAACATTTTTCCAAGCACGAGGTTGATCTTAGTTCCTCATTGAACTAGATCGGCTCACAAGGGATACAACATAGGTATGAGATGGACTCCTATAATAGTGATTTTTTTAGAAATACTTGCACACTCAAACTTGAAGTCAATATCACATATAGATATCATAGCCGAAGCAAAACTAAATACATGCATCTTAAACATTCAACCATAGAATCATATTGAGTTTCCATATCCATACATCATTTTCTTCAAAACAATATATTGCACAATTATTTCCTTAAAATCAAATAGGTTCAATAAGCAAGATTCCAGAACAAAAGTCTCTCAACATATAAATAATAATAAAAATCACTGCAAATAGTCTCATGAACAGTAGTGTAAAAAGTAGGCCTCACATCCTGTCCCCCTAAGATTGCACTTCCTCCTAGAAGTCATCAAAGAGGTGAGGATAAAGCATCTTTAGCCTTGTAGCATCTTCCCATGTTACAGTGACTTCATCGTACATATCCCACTAGACTCTAACTTGGTCCAGCTCTTGACCTCGAAGGCCCAATGTCTGATGAGCCAATATGCGTATGGGCTCCAAAGCCAGCTGTCCGTTTGCCTCTACCTGAAGAGCACTCCAATCCAACATGTGAGACAAATCAGACATATAACATCGTAAAACTGAAACATGAAAGACATCATGGATACGAGACAGGCTAGGTGACAAGGCTAAACAGTAGGCTACATGTCCTATCCTCTCTAGGATCTCAAAAGGTCCTACAAACTGGGGTGCGAGCTTAGAGCCTTTTCCATAACGGATTGGACTCTTATGCGGTCGCACTCTCAAGAAAACTCTGTCACCTACTGTGAAGCTTTGATCTGTCCTCTTTACATCTGCATACTTTTTCTGCCTATCCTGAGCTTCTTGTAGTCTCTGTCTGATCAAGGCAACCTGCTGTTCCATATCCTGGATCAATTCTGGACCAATGGCAACTCGGTCTTCTATCTGATCCCAACTCAAAGGTGTTCTGCAAGGTCTTCTATATAAAGCCTGGTAAGGAGGCATACCCAACGAGCTGTGATGCCCATTATTGTAGGCAAACTCAACTAGATACAGGTACTCTTCCCATTTAGACTGATGATCCATAACGTACATATGCAACATATCCTCTAACACCTGATTAACCCTTTCTGTCTGGTCGTCGGTCTCAGGATGATAAGCAGAATTGAAGTTGAGCTGTGTGCCTAATGCCTGATGTAGAGCTCTCCAAAATGAAGATGTGAAAACAGAGTCTCTATCAGATATAATACGGTGAGGTACTCCATGTAGTCTGACAATCTGATCAAGAAATACCCTTGCCACCGATGGAGCATTGTACGTTGTGCATACAGGTGAAAAATGTGCCAACTTGGTTAACTTGTCAATTGTCACCATGATGGCATCATGGCGTCGTGATGACATAGGTAGACCAACAATAAAGTCCATGGAGATGGTGTCCCATTTCCATTCAGGTATCTCATGTGGGTATAAGAGTCCTACTGGATGCTGATGCTCAGCCTTGACCCTCTAACACTCAAGGCATCGAGCAACAAACTCTGCAATATCACGTCTCATCCCAGCCCAATGGTATAACTATCTCAAGTCCGCATGCATCTTCTTCACTCTTGGATGAGCTGCATTATGAGTCTCTGAGAGTATCACTACACGCAGATCACCCACATGGGGTACATAGATGTGCTGCTTAAGTCTAAGTAATCCATCTGACTCCAAGGAATATCCTTCGTACTTTCCCTTTAGGACCCTCTAATTTTGAATCTCCTGCTGCACCTCAAGAAACCACTTGTCTTCAGGCAGATGCTGTAGAATATGTTCTCTCAATTCCACTTTCAAAGTCAGAGTCAAGATCTCGTGGCGCCTTCGACTCAACGCATCGGCAACCACGTTCTCCTTTCCCTTAATGTAATGGACATCAAAGTCGTATTCACATAAGAACTCCATCCAACACTGTTGGCAGGCGTTCAAATTTAGCTGAGTGATAATATATTGCAAGCTATGATGGTCCGAATGGAGCTCAAAGCATCGGCCCAAGAGGAAGTGTCTCCATCTAACAAGAGCATGAATGACAACTGCTAGCTCAAGATCATGCGTAGGGTAGTTCAGCTCATGTTTTTAAGCTTTCACGATTCATAAGCAATTGCTCTACCACCCTGCATAAGCACAACACCAAATCCCTCTAAAGATGCATCCATGCAGACAACAAAATCTTCTGCCGGATCAGGAACAGCTAGTATGGGAGCACTGGTAAGACGTTCCTTAAGGATTCCAAAGGCCTTCTCACACTGCTTAGTCCATGTAAATCCCTTCCCTTTACGCTGAAGGGAAGTGATAGGATGAGCTATTCTGGAGAAACCTTCGACAAACCTACGGTAGTAACTGGCTAGTCCCATAAAGCTCCTCACTTCTGTAACACTGGTGGGTGTGGGCCAGTCCTGAATAGCCTTGATCTTTGATGGATCTACAGAGATACCATCGCCTAATAATATATGACCCAAATACTGTACCTCTGTCCTGAAGAAAGCACATTTTGCCAAATTGCCAAACAACTGATTCTCATGTAAACACTGCATTACTTGACACAAATGATCCACATGTTCCTCCTCGGTTCGTGAATAGATCAAGATGTCATCAAGAAATATGATCATAAACCAATCTAGGTAAGTACAAAACACCCCATTCATAAGACTCATGAACACTGCAGGGGCGTTCGTCAAACTGAAGGGCACCACTGTGAACTCATAGTGACCATATCAAGTTCAGAAAGTAGTTTTATGAATATCTACCTCTGTAATTCTCAATTGGTGATAACCAGACTTTAGGTCAATCTTTGAAAACACTCTAGCTCCTTGCATCTGGTCAAAGAGATCATCAATTCTCGGCAGAGGATATCAGTTTCTCACCGTCACTTTGTTCAACTGTCTATAGTCTATGCATAGTCGAAGAGATCCATCCTTCTTCTTAACGAAGATAACCGGTGCACCCCATGGAGATACACTAGGTTGGATGTGTCCCTTCTTTAGTAATTCTTCTAACTGTAATTTCAACTCTGTAAGCTCATGAGTGGTCATTCTATAAGGTGGTCGAGACACTGGTTCTGCCCCTGGTACTAGATCGATGTGGAAATCTACTTCTCTATGTGGGGGCATACCAGGTAACTCTGGTGGAAAAATGTCAGCAAACTCCCTCAGGATGGGGTGGTTATCTAATGTAGTCTCAGGTTTGTCTTCTAATCTATCACTGACTGTGATAGTAAATAACTGACATCCCTTCCACATGCAATGCTTAAGTTGTTGAGCGGATACCATTTGAGCAGCCGTGGGCTTCTGGATGCCCAATAACTCTACCGGAGTGCCATGATCATCTGTGCAATTTATCGTCTTCTGACGACAATCCAGCTTGGCTCCATGAGCCGCAAGCCAGTCCATGCCAAGGACTATGCCGTAAGTTCCTAAAGGCATCACTCTAAGATCCCATGTTGTAGTGAATGAACCCAAGGAAACTTCACAATTTCAGACAACAGAATCAACTGACATCCTGGCCCCAGAGGCCAGTTCGACCTCCCACCTAATATCCTGCCTAGAAGCCACCAGCCTACAACATTCCACTAACAATGTAGATATAAAGGAGTCGGTAGCTTCGGAGTCAAAAAGGATAGAGATGGGAGTTTCTACTATCATACCTGCTGTCTCAATGATTGAGGCCTGAAAATTGGCCTGGCGGTTGTCAACCGCTGTAAACATATGGTGGGATTTGCCCACGTCACCCACTGTCTGCTCAGATCCTCCTACATGATGTTGTCCTCCAGCTGCATAACCTAGTGGGCACTCTCTAGCTATGTGTCTTGATTCACCACAATTATAACAAGGGCCTCTGACCTGTACCTGTACAATCTGAGTTCTACTCGACTGCTGCTGTCCGGTCCTACCAGTAGACCCCTCTGAACCCCTAAACTACTGCTGTGGTCTCGTAGGTCCCATAGATGGTCCCTACTATCTCTAATCTCTACGTCGGCCCTGCTGCTGCCAACCTCTGTTATTTCCCCCATATGTTTTCTATTGTGTTCTAGCTTTCTGTTGCTGTTGTGTCTGCTGTTGCTACGGGGTCTAGGAGGTAATGGTACTGAACTGTGTCCTTTAGAGAAATGTTGTGTCGGTCTACAGAAGTTTTACTGCTGCTGTCCTCAATATTGGAACTGAGGGCAAGAATTCTGCCCTCGTCCCTGAATCTCTTCTGCAATGTATGCCTTTTCGGTAGCCTCACTCAGTGTCTGCAGATCTGCCATCCGAACAGGTCCTGATATACTATGGTTTAGACCTCTGATAAACTTGTGTACCAGGAGTTTCTCATCATGGAGATATTCTACATACCTGGATAACTCTATAAATTTACTCTCGTACTGAGCCACTGAGAGTTCCCTCTGCTGTAGATCATGAAATTTGTCTATACGACGCTGTCGGTAGTGGTCAGATAGAAATCGCACGTTAAAGCGCTCAATAAAAGTCTCCCATGAGAGTGTATCTAAGGATAGGCAGTGCTTGCACTCCTCAGTGCGCCACCATGTAGCTGCAGCATCTCGTAACAAGTGCACTGCCACATGGGCCTTCGTGTTGCTTGCGTAAGGTCGCAACACGAAGCACCTATCCAAACTGATAAGCCAGGCTTCTGCCTCGGCTCCCTCTGTAGTTCCAACAAATGTAGGAGGGTTCAATCTCAGTATATCCCTAATGGGATCCCCTCTGTCACTACACCCCCTGTAAGGCTCATCTGCATGATGTTCATAAGGTCTGGAACCAAATTGCTCTATTCTCACTATCTCGTCATGCCTGACATGATGTGTGGGACTCCTGCTCCGGGCCCTGCTGGCCGAACCAACCTCCTCTGTATTAGGTAGCTCGACATATGGCTCCACATGAGGTACCCCCTTGTGGCTCTACGCAGGGCTCCTCACGTGGTTCGACATGAGATTCAGCTCATGCCTCCACGTGTGGCTCCTCTCGCGGAACATCATGGGGCTCGACTTGTGGCTCTACACGCAGCTCAACTATGGCCGATGAAAGCCTATCCAAAATAGCCTGTAAGGCTTGTAGTATTTGTGGTCCCATCTCAGGTGGGGCTAGCGGTGCTTGTGGTACCTGATGGACTGATTGTGCTTGTAAAACTGGCTGAACTTGTGGGATTGGTTGTTCTGGTGGGACTAGCTGTTCTGGTCTCACAGCTAAAGAATCAGTGTGCACCTTAGTGGCTGGAGTGTGGCAGGACACTAGTTGCCGAACTCGTCTGGGAGGCATCCTACAATATGGAGTAAACTCTAGTCAGTTTAATCACGGAAGAAAAATGTGCTCATACAAGCCCTATGTTTGAAACCCTGGGCTCTGATACCAAATGTCATGCCCACATTTCACATGCATTCACAACACGCAAACACGCATGTTATGTCCACACATGACATGTAGTCATGATACGACATATCAAAAAAATTTCCCTATCTACTCTGAAAGCCTCCCTCGCCCGCGCAAGCGTGCTCGTTAAGCATGCTTAGGTTGTCTAATTGATTGCCGATACAGAATATTTTGTTCACATGTGCAAGTCATTATTGTTTACTATGTTTGGTGTCAGTTTTAAATTTGGCAATGTGTTAGGTTTTCTCCAGTGGGTGATTGGTGTTTAAAAGAAATAATAGTTTTCTTGTTCGCTTGGATACGTCTTTCCCCATTTTCTCTTATACAGGTTTCTTTGTGGCAATTAATCTCAAAACGTTAACTAGATAACTTCCTTAAATATAATTTTCTTTACAAATGAACAATGTGTCAGAAATAGTATATTTTTTCAATTAACCCCTTTGAAATCGTTTAATAATAAAATTATATATAAATATATATATAAATATATTTATATATATATAAATATATATAAATATATATATATATATATATATTTATACTAATTTAGAAATTTCCTTTTAATATAAGAAAAGGTCTTTTATAAGAATGTATTTAATTTGATTTAATAATATTCCTACCATTGAATATTTTCTTTTACTTTACAAATGGGATCTCCACCCAAAATAATATTTATTCCTAAATACATATTTTTATATTTATATATATATATATATACATTATTTATATATATATATAAATATGTATATTTCATATATTTTTAAAAATACCTAGAGTGCAAGCACATGTCTTGCATTTGCTACATATATATATATGTATATATATATATATATATATATATATATATATATGTATAAATATATAGGGTTATATATATATATAAACATTTATATATATATCAATGACATTGTGTATTGTTAGTGGTATTCCCACTAAACAATTTAAATCTTTTTTTATTTTATTTACTAAACCAACTCATAACATTGAGGGTTAAAAACCCTAAGGAAACTTGTTTTGAAACCAAGTGTTACTTGCAGGTGGGATGGCATGTTGGCGGCGGCGGAGCTTCTAGCATAGGGCCGAGAGCATGGAGGAGGCGTGGGAGGATCGCATACAGGGGGGGCAGTGTTGATGGCTGCATACAGTGGCAGTGATGGTGCTGTGGCCGCGGTGGAGGTCGGCCTGTGTTTTCGGCCGCGGGTAATGCGAAGGGCGGGGGATGTGGGGAGGGGCGGAGCCCCACCCACATCCCATACAGTGGGATGTGGGTGGGGTTCCGCCCCTCCCCACATCCCTTTACAACAAACAAATGGCGGTGGGGTTTAAACTTTCCCACCAGCATTCCCCTTCATTTGCTTGACTGTGTAAGCCACGATCTCCTTTGCGTGCATTTCATTTTTATTTCAGGATTTTCAATATTATTCGATAATGATATATGTATATATATATATAAACATTCACCAATATACAATATTTTCTTTTCCTCCAATTTATTTTAAATGAACTAATAAGTAATTAAATAAGTGGATAAATATATATATATATTGATATATTTTTATCACAGATTTCTCAAATTTCTTCAATAAAATAAATAAGAATGCAGATAACAAACTTTCTCAATTAAGTTAAAAGTAAACGAATATTTTTAATGAATATAAAAATTTATTTAACCACATCGACTCATAGTAAAAATTCCTTCCATACTAACTTCAACATTTAAAATTTTTAAATAACAATTAATCATAAGAAGGGCATTAAATCAATCAATTCTATGGGTGCTATTTGTAAATCATCAAATAATTTTCTCATTTCAACTACTTGTAAAATTTAGAAGTACGCACATAACTACAAAACCTTTCTTTTCAATAACCCTCCATAGGCAAATATAACATTTGTTTTGAATTAGTTTCTATTACAAACTTTACTTCAGATTTAATTTCCATATTTACAAGGTAGATATGCAACTTCCAAATTACATTTAAATACACTTTCTCACAAAATATTACAAACGACATTTGAAAACATCTGATCCAACTCACTTCACAAGAACACAACTTACATTTGGATATTCAAGAACAAGTAACTATAAAGCTTTCACATCTCATATACAAACTAAGGGAGTTATTTACTTACACTCCCAACTCATAAATGACGCAATTGTGAAGAACAATTAAAATTACAACAATTGACATAATAAGGGAGGATTAACTCTCCACTCCCAAGGTAACAATTCTTACAACATTTTCAAAAGAGAAGTTTTCTCAACATCTCTTACATAATAAAAACTCTAGAGACCAAGCTCTTAATGCAACAGGAAGGTAAACAAAATTCTTTAACAAGGTAACACTTCTTCAAACACTTTCACATTGCTCCAACATTAACCTGCAAGATAACAAGGGAGACAACAAGAACCATCTAGCTCTCCTCCCTACCTTTGACCCGCAAGAGGGTCACCCCCGAGCTAGGGAGACTATCTTCATACCAGGGTAGAACACACAAGACAACACTTCACAACATTGAGTACAATAACCAAGCAATTAATACACAAAACCCCATGGTTTACTCACATTACAATGAACCAGCTTAGGTGAGTTCAGGAGGGTAGGGAAGTAGACATCTCTAACCCCCAGGTGTCATTTTTCATATTATACCACAAGGTAACACAAGGCCTCAAGCCTACAAGTATTTCTTTCTCCACAAGGCCTCAAGCCTTCAATATACACTTCTCCACAAGGTCTCAAGCCTTCCAATAAACCTAAACACCAGGGATATCCAAATAGGCACACATGGCCATAAGCCCTCTAGGCTATAAATGAATCCAACATGCTCACAAGGCATGGAAAATAACAAGAACAAGATGACACCTGGGGAGGGTCACACCTCCCCTTCCCTATACAAGATGAGCATTTCCTTCCAACTGGAAGGAGCTCTTTCTACACCCAAAACAAATAACCCAAACTAATAGAAAAACTCAAAGAAGACTAAATCAAAGCTCATTCATCAATCAGAGACAAACATACATTTCAAAACAACATTCACATAAAGAGTAGAATTGTATCACCAACCTTACAAAGCCCAATTATGGAATGAGAGTTGATGTAGAGCTCCTCTTTCCACCTTCTTCTCCAACAATCCCTTCTTCTCCCAATAATCCAACCCCCTCACTCTCCTTCTCCTCCTACTTTTAAAACTAATTCCCCAAGTGGGATTAAACAACTCAACCCCCCACTCCTCCATTAACCTAGTGGTCATAAAACAATGTACCCCCACTCAATAGGTTCCCCATTAAAGCTCACATGTAAGAGTAAAATAAAACAAGTAAACTTAAAATAAAAGAAAGAGTGGGTGACACAACACCTTCATTAAGGGAAACCCCACCAAAAGGAGGCACATGGGGACAAGCACTCCATTATTAGGGAATCATGGAGTGGCTCTATGACTTGGAAGTGGACATGAGTGTGGATTCCACTCATCCCATGTCCCCCATGCTTCCAAATTCGTCACTTTACTTCACCCTGAAGTTGAAGTGACCATATGGAAGTTAACCCAGGGTTATCCTAGCCAAAAAGGTCCCTAGACCCATAGGGTATAACCTAGGGTTGTTTTAAACCTAGTTAGGACTCCCAGAGTCAAATAAAACACAAAATAAAGGGTCTAAAAGAATTACAATTTAAACAAGATTAAAAAAAATATCATTACTTACAACACTTATCATAATAAAAGTAAATCAAAAGATAACCCTTATTCCCAAGACCTCATGCAACATTAACACATTACAACATTACAACATTTTTCCAAGCACAAGGTTGATCTTAGTTCCTCATTGAACTAGATCGGCTCACAAGGGATACAACATAGGTATGAGATGGACTCCTGTAATATTGGTTTTGTTAGAAATACCTGCACACTCAAACTCGAAGTCAATATCACATATAGATATCATAGCCAAAGCAAAACTAAATACATGCATCTTAAACATTCAACCATAGAATCATATTGAGTTTCCATATCCATACATCATTTTCTTCAAAACAATATATTGCACAATTATTTCCTTAAAATCAAATAGGTTCAATAAGCAAGATTCCAGAACAAAAGTCTCTCAACATATAAATAATAATAAAAATCACTGCAAATAGTCTCATGAACAGTAGTGTAAAAAGTAGGCCTCACAGAAATAATCTTTGAAATCATCTACCATTCTTTTGTAGGGCAATGTTGGTCATGATGTTAGTTATAATAACATAGATAAAGAATTCACAAAACAAACCTTTATCATCTTGAAAAGTATAATCAATCCAAGATGAATTGATAACTCCAAGTCTTTGTTGGTCAGGTCTTTACCTTCTGATAATCTCTCAATTACTTTGATGTGAATTTTTGTTTTCCATTAGGGGCCTTACATATCATTTTGAAATGATTTACATCCAGATATGCTCTGTTTCTCCTTCTTTCTGTGAATTCTTGACAAACGAGGTTAAATCCTACTGTATTTAACCTAATCATGCATATTTTTTCATTCAAGTTTGATCAATTCTTCTGATTTAGTGTCATTTATGGTGAACTTGATGACTTTGATTAGTTCTTTTGAAATTATCTCAATTTGCATGAAATTAAACTAATCTTTCTTGATTTGGCTTATGCACTATAGATTTGTGTAAATGTTGTGCGTTCAAGCTGATATTTATGTGTTCTTTGTCGTTAATAGTTATTCTTTGCATGATATTTACTATTTTATGTGCACTTTGTCCAAAATATGCTATATATCTTCATGTACATATGGACATCTTCATATTTTATGTTTTGCTTTCCATTTATCTGTGTATTTATAGTTATGATGATGATTTAATGAAATTAAAGAAAATTGAACTAAAGATTTCTAAATTTAAGGAAATGAATGAGTTTCAACCATTGCCATGTATGTGCAATTCAATAGTTCATGAAATAGAGATGAAAACCAAACCCTTGTTATGCCAGGACATTCCACAACTTAACATAGTCGGTGTTAATCTTCAAAGGAATAGGAAATCAAGAAGAAGAACTAGTTGATATGCACTCCAAGGGATGTAACACATCACAATAACAAGTCAAGATGGCATCCAGAAGATTACTCAAGATTTACAATGTAGCTATAAGTTGTATCTCTATTGCATTTAGTATTCAAAATGTGAACATATTTACAATTGGTCTCGAGAAAGTACCATGACATTCAAGTGTCCTATCTCAATTAAGATCTTAATAGTCATACAAGGTGCAATCCACCTCCTTTTATAGAATAAGGAGGGGATGTAGTTACAAAAGATCCTATGATCAGGATTCATCCATGATAATCAATGGTTTATATTGTATCGCCTAAGTCAATGGACAAAATACATGGCATAGATTGCCCGCTGGAAACCATCTAGTGGAGTACAGTTGTCCTTGAATATTCTTCAGGATTATGTTGACTTGGCGAGCATGTCCATGCACTCTGCATCTCTATTCATTCCTCCTCATCTGTAGATGGGTCATCTCTTGTTTGCTTGCCAATAGTCCCTTGGATAACTTCATATGCTTGGACTAGTCTTTCTATTTCTTCTCCATGTAGTACCTTAGCCCTTTTGGATGTATACCCTTGGGTATTGAATTGGGCCTGCAAGGTTGTCCAGTTACTCCTCTAGCTATCAAGTTCCTTATTGTACTTTTCTATCTTAGCCTTCATTCTCATAGGTTTGTTAATCACATCCTCAGAGAAATGGCTGAGAGGATCATCTGATGTAGGTCTGAAATTATCTTGGAATGCTTTGGTGGCAAAGTCTACATCTTGATTCTCCACCTTCCCTTCAATCTCACCTTCAAGAGCCTATTTCTATTTCTTCTTATAGAAGCTCATGCTACTTAACACTAATATCCCTGGATTTGGTATTGCATTTCTTCAGGATATGCACTTCAAATTTCACATCTTCATACCAAATATCTAGTATTTGTGAATTTTGGGCCATCAAGATATTCCTGGATATCAGAAAATTCATATCTACCCTCTTCATCTCTGCAAGAGTAGCCAAATGTTTATCATCTTTTATTGATCTCTGCCCAATCTCCCTCTGCATTTTATCTACCTTGCTCTTTAAAGTGCTAAGCAGGTCTGTTAGGAACCCGTGTTTAACCCTTCTCTTTACTTTGTTAGTATATTACATTTGGACGCATATGCTTTGTAAGTCATCCCGTGAGTATATTGTATTATCCCACATTAATGGGAAGTAATAGTTGTTTAGATTAGACTTAGTATATAAGTACGTGTTGAGGCCAATGAAGGCATCCATGAATTTATTGTATTGAGCTTGCTCAAAGGAGGTTTCCCCCTCAAAGTGTCCTGTGATCAATAAATTTCTTATGTGTTTCTGTTATTTCTATTATTTTGTGCATTTTTCATTATATTGTTGCAGGAGGTTCCTCTCATCTAGTATCAAAGCACTTTCCTGGGCTCACTGGGTGGAATTTCTATTGATTTTTTTTTCTGCAGTGGCCTCTAGGCATTGTGATTATTACAGTAGTTCTTTTCTTGCAGTTGTATTATTCATTTCAGTTGCAAGTTTAGATCAAGGAATAATCCCTATCTGCTTAACTGTGGGAAGTGCCTAGGCATAGCCCTAAAACTCATTGTGAAGAGTACCATAGGAACCCTGATGTAGCTAGCCCATTGAGAGGACCTGCCAGCAAAAAGGGCAACGGCCCCTACCTAATTGACTAGTTCCTATCCACGAGGTAAACCAAGAGCTGTCGTTTGTGGAAAAGCGGTTATCAGTTTTACCTGAGCCGTGGAGTGAGGGGTACTACCCCAATACACAAGCCGTTAGACAACATTGGTAGCTGAGTGAATCCCCTAGACCTTTAGGAAGCCAAACATACCTGGGGCCCATATCTATTGATAGCCGACAAATCATAGATTGAATCCATCCAGAGCAGTTGGCAAATAATTTCTAGAAAAAAAATCCCTTGCTTTAGCCCTGTTTCCTCTCAAAATTCACCAGAACCCCTAAAATTTCATTCTGCATATTTCCTTCCTTGAGGACCCTATTCCAAATTCCACTTATCAAAGCCATAAATCTTACATTTGTCTGTTTTTAGGGTTTACCATAACTTCTTCAATTCTCACCCAATCACCTTCAAATGTTACCATAGTGTTCATTTCCTCTTTCTGCTCCTTTGTCCCTCTTGGACAAATTTTCCCATTCTTTCACCCCACTTCTGAAATCTCCATTTTCTACTTCTCTGTCCCTCAGAAAGTGTCCAAAACCTAGTCAAACTAAAATTACCCATCAGAGTTTTTCCCAAATCCAAATTTTCCTTTACTAAAAAAGTTTTTGTTTTTGTTTTTCTACCCATTCCCCCCAAAAAAAATCCTGGTTATGGTTGTCACCCACACAGGAGCACAAAACATGGAGGATGAACTTGTAGCCCTCAAGACCAAACTCCAAGATCTAGATGAAAAAATTCACGGCCTCAATCTTTAGCATTTAGCCATGAACAATAGATGGTAGCTAGAGTTTTCTACAGAGACAGGGTTTTCTTCTTCCGTCAATTTTCGTGGGCCGAAGCTTGATTTTCCTCTTCAATGGTGATGATCCAACTGGATGGATATACTGAATAGAACAATATTTCATTCTACATAATACTTTTGATGTCAACAAAGTACCATTTGAATCCTTTCATTTGGAACATGAAGCCCTTCAATGGTTCTGTTGGCATATCAAGGCTCATGATGACCCAAAATGGACAGATTTTTGCATACTCATTTTGCAACGATTTGGCCCTAGTGCTTTTGATGACTTCACAGGAGCACTCACGAAACTGTGCCAAATAGGCACTATGAGAGAATATCAGACAAAATTTAAAAAACTAGCCAATCACACAGAGGGATTGTCTGATGAATTCTTCAGGAGTTGTTTTATCAGTGGTCTGAAGCATGCAATTCATTCTAAGGTTAAAATGTTCTGTCCAAGCACAATGATGGAAGCCTTAGGGTTGGCTAACTTGGCAAGGACAAGATCACAACTCAACAGCACTCCAAATCCAATTTTTTTCCATTCAAAAATATGGATTCCCAAATACCTCAAATAATGCCAGCTCCTAGAACAACTCCTATCAAGAATTTGACTGAAGTAGAGATGCGGGCATGTATTGAAAAAGGGATTTGTTATAATTGTGATGAGAAATTCACTCGAGGACATAGATATGTTAAGAAAAAAATCTATCTCTTGGATTTGGATTCTTTGCCTAAAACTGAGGTTTATGTAGATGCTCAGGATACAGTAGCTGATCAGGTTGAAACTCAACAGTTACCTGTTGACCCTACTTCTTAGGAAAACCACCCAGAGATCTCTCTCCATGCCTTAGCAGGAGTCACCACCCCACAAACTATGTGGGTCAAGGATTACTTCAAGAAGCTCCCTCTTACAATACTCATTGATTCTAGTAGCACTCATAACTTCAATGACCCTCGAATAGCCAAACAGGCTGATTGTTTTCCTCATCCTTGCTCCAGCTTTGAAGTCATGATTGTCAATGGGGGTACATTACCTTGCAAAGGGAAGTGACGCAATATGCGTATCTCTATTGGAGATTATAACCTACACTCTGACATGTTTTCCTTGCCCTTAGGTGGATGTGATGTGGTTTTGGGCACCCAATGGTTATGCACACTTGGACCCATCTTATGGGATTTTGCTGAACTTTGGATGCAGTTTTTAGACAATGGGCACAAACACATGTTAAAGGGCTTACAACCGGGGTCTCTCAGCATCATAAGTTCACATCACCTAGAAAAGATTCTTAAGAAGAATTCACATGGTGTCATCACTTAGCTTCATTCCATTCATATGCAACCATCCGTGGTCTCCACTACTCCTTCAGATCTACAACGAATGATGGCTATTTTGCATGCAGTACATAAGTGGTAGCCATACCTACTAGGGAATCATTTTTGCATTAGGATTGCTCACTAGAGTCTAAAATATTTCTTGGAACAATGGGTCTCCTCCCCAGCACAACAGAAATGGATCAGCAAACTCATGGGTTATGACTATGAGATCACTTACAAGAAGGATAAGGACAATATTGTGGTAGATTCTCTTTCTCGCACATGTGATGACCAATCTTCTCTTTTAGCTATTTCTATGTCTGTTCCAAATTGGTTGGAATTTGTCCAACAGGCTATCTTCTATGAACTCTATTTTTCTCCATCGGTAGGGCACTCTGGGTTCCTCAAAACTTATGAGCGGGCACGACATAACTTATTTTGGAAGGGATTGAAAAGGGAAATTCAACAGATGGTGGCTGAATGTGATACCTGCCAATGCAACTAGGGTGAAATGACACTCCTTGGATTGCTCAAACCCTTGGCCATCTCTACATAGATTTAGACAGATATTTCTATGGATTTCATTGAGGGGCTTCCTAAATCTTGAGGGAAGATAGTAATCTTGGTTGTGGGTGATTGCCTCTCAAAATATAGTCATTTTTGTGCCCTCATCCATCCCTATACTACCTCCTCAGTCACATAAATTTTCATGGACCAGATCTTTTTTCTTCATGGTATCCCTTCTTCCATTGTCTCAGATCATGATGCAACTTTCATCAGTCATTTTTGGATAGAACTATTTCACCACACTGGCACCAAACTAAAGATGAATTCTAGGTATCACCCACAAATAGATGGTCTTATTAAAATTATCAACAAATATTTGGAAACTTATCTTCGTTGCTTCACCGTAGAACAATGACATCAATGGGCAAAGTGGCTTCCTCTCACTGAATGGTGGTACAATACCTCCTACCACACTCCATCTAACATGACTCCATATGAAGCAGTTTATGGTTAGGCACCACCAACGCTCCTTCCATACTTCCCCAGCAGTTCATGAGTTTAGGCAGTTGACACGGTTCTCTACACCCAGGATCAAATTGGGCATCATAAGCTAGCTCCAAAGTTCTATGGTTCATATAAGGTTCTTCAGAAGATTAGGTTAGTTGCTTATAAATTGGAGCTTCCTCCTTTTCACGTTCATCCAGTATTTCATGTCTCTTGTCTAAAGAAATTTCTTGGCACCAACAACAGAGCACAAACTATTTTACCACAACTGGATAATGAAGGATCTATCCTTTTGGAGCTAGAGGCAATCCTCAACAAGCACACTCGTCATCTTCACTCTCGATCCATCATAAAGGTATTAATTCAGTGGCATGGAATGCACCCAGATATTTCTACATGGGAACCACTCCTTCAGATTCAACAACAATTTCCAAATCTTACGCTTTGAAGACAAAGATTTTCTAAGATGGAGGGGATGTTAGGAACCTGTGTTTAACCCTTCTCTTTACTTTGTTAGTATATTACATTTGGATGCATATGCTTTGTAAGTCATCCCATGAGTATATTGTATTATCCCACATTCATAGGAAGTAATAGTTGTTTAGATTAGAATTAGTATATAAGTACATGTTGAGGCCAATGAAGGTGATGTAGAGCATCTAGGACAGCAGTAGCATGATCATAACTTCACATGCAAAGATCTCTCAAGTTATCCTTCAACACCATCTCCAACTTACTCTTGACACACACATAATGAAGGAGGACTCCAAAACACCTTCCAAGATGCCAACTCCATCAAGGTTCCATCTAGATTTCTGGCCAAATCACTATACAGGTCTGTAGGACAGTAGTCCTTATTCTACCTTCTCAAGACAGTCACAACCTTATGACTCCATAGTAAACAGTCACACTATCTCCTTGGAGTAGTCTCCCTCTATGAAAACACAATTCCTTTGTCACATACCAATCCCTAGCATGCACACATACCAATGTCTTCATTAGCAAAGCAAACACATGATGATCAAATCCATTACCTTCTTGACATGATTGCTGCCCTCCTTTGAACTCTTGATCATGGTTTCTGCAAGGTCATTTCACATGCCAAACTCACCTACACCTTCTCCTACCTCCCCTATCCTCACAAGACCTTTAAGCAACTAAAATACAATCCATTCCATTGAACAAAGGCAGAAAATGGTCAATGGAATGGATTAAAATCCATCGGGTTGTTTAGTAATCCTAATTCAGGGTTCAAGACAGCTTAGCACAAAATAGTAATTCTCTCACACCTAACTCACTGTCAAGATCTCAAACAAGGCTCTACACAAAGGCACTTCAATCCCCTAACCTTCCATCACATTCATAGACTATGACAATTCTGTACAAACTCAGGTACGGCTGGTAAAAATAGAAAAATTAGAAAAAAAAGGTAGAAAAAATAGTTCTTTCTTGTTTCTATTTCTATCTCCACTGAATCTCTTCACAATAATGTTTGGTAGGCTACAAATAAACCTCATACCTAGAATGGAGTGGTTGGGTCAAAGAAAACTGCCCCAAACCAATGAGTTTTTCTTGATTTTTGCTGCACTAACTGACTGTTTTTTAGAAACTATCCTTTCTTGGACTGTGTTTTTCATTTTTTTTATGGTTTAAATGCTTTTTGATATGTGATTTAATCTTTGACAAGGTGTTAACAAACTTCTAAACCTTAGACATGCCTTTAAAAGGCTTAAAAACATGACTAACCTATAGAAATCTAAATGACTCTCAAACTACCAACAATTACAAGACTGTCCTAACTAGGACTTGCAACAAGACAATAGAGGAAATTAGCTATTTGGACATAGTCCATTACAAGAATGGCATTCAAGCCTTAGACAACATTGAAGATGGTCTTATAGACCTTATTTAACTACTTGTAAATCTAACCAAAATCCTGATGTCTATGATGCTCTTGCACCAGAAGGTATCCATGAATTTATTGTATCAAGCTTGCTCAAAGGAGGTTGCCCCCTCAAAGTGGCCTGTGATCAATAAATTCCTTCTATGTTTCTACTATTTCTGTTATTTCATGCATTTTTCATTATATTGTTGCAGGAGGTTCCTCTCAAGGTCCCAATTGGCCAACGAGGTTCTTATCACCTATTATCCTTCGGTTAAGAACTAGATAAACCATTTATCTAGCACCTGTGATCGATGCTTCATGACATACAACCCTATAATTTCATCTTGTGATACTATTGAGAATGGGGTAGATATTGAGATGGGGATATTAGTGGGTTCAACCAATCCCTTTATGAATGTCTTCATTTGAGCAATTTGCTCTTTATGCACATTATTCTTTGCCTTTTCCTGCTCTATACTTCTAGTAGGGCATCTATGCTATCTTTGGCTTCTTGTCCTTCCTATTGTGCAGTAGCAAAGCCTAGGTTCACTATGGTTATCTGGAACTCACTTGCACTTATTTCTCCTTTGGCCTTGTCCATAATAGGCACAACTACCTAAGCTATTCTTTTCCATGTTGATGGATCTCTCTTTATTGTAGAGGTATCTTTGGCTCTCCTCTTTGGTTTGGCCACATCAGCTAAAAATAATGAAGATATATCAAAATTTGAAGAATCAAATAATGGAGGTGGATTTACCTCATGTTGTAACCAATGTGGCACATCAGATTTGGACCCTCCTTGTTTTGTATGCTCAATGTGAGCATCATGGGATTCTAGATTTTGCTCCTCCAAGGTATTCTCATCCACTATTTGTTGTTGTTTCTCTTCTTCCCCAATGTGGGATCTTTCATCCACTTTCTATTGCTCATCATGTGTGGGGATTTACTTTGATGTCTTTATAATTTGATCATGTATTATTCGGAAAGATATGAAGGTGGAATCATGAAGTTTGGAGACAATTCAGCTGGTAGAATTCATGGCAAAGGATCCATCTCTTTTGATGGTAAGAATAACACTAATGATGTTCAATATGTAGAAGGATTAAAGCATAATCTTCTTAGTGTTGGACAGTTGGTTGACAAAGGATATGATCTCTGATTCAAGGATGGAAAATGCAAAATCTTAGCAATCTCTAGAACTGTGATTGCATCAGGTACACAAACTAAAGGTAACATCTTTAATTTAAGTGGTACTAGTAAAAGTTGTTTGATTGCTCAGACTGATTAGAGTTGGTTATGGCATAGGAGAATGTGTCATGTGAATTTTGATAATATTGTCAAGATAAGTTCTACTCATGCTATGAGAAATCTTCCAAAACTTGTAAAACCTACTGATAGCATGTGTAGAGAATGTCAATTGAGTAAACAAAATAGAACTTCATTCAAGAGTAAAGAACAATTTTCAAATGGACTGCTGGAACTTGTGCATATTGATCTATGTGGTCTTGCTAGAATTAGAAGTGTGCACAGAGACAAATATTTTATGTTGCTGTGGGCAACTTTCTTGAAAGAAAAATCAAAAGATCTTGACAAATTCAAGGTGTTCAAGGTTATGGTTGAGAATGAGATTGGTGAGAAGATAATGTGTCTGAGATCTGACAGAGGTGGAGAATTTACCTCCAGTAAAGCATGGAATAAAAAGACAATTATCTTCTCCTAGGACTCCTTAGTCGAATGGAGTTGTGGAAAGGAAGAACTAGACCATTCAAGAAGCTTCTAGGACCATGATGATGGAAGAAAATGTTCCACAAGTCTATTGGAGAGAAGTTGTGAGTATTGTTGTCTAGACTCTTAACCAGGTGCAGATCAAAGGCAATTCTAGTAAGACACCTTATGAACTATGGTTTGGTCATCCTCCTACTGTGAAATATTTTAGAGTTTTTGGTAGTAAATGCTATATCAAAAGAGATGAAGATCTAGGAAAGTTTGATGCAAGAAGTGATGAAGGAATATTTTTGGGTTACTCTACTCAAAGCAAGGCATACCGATGCTTCAATAAGAGATTAAAAAAGATTGTTGAAAGTGCTAATGTCAAGGTTGATAAGAGCAAAGAAAGAGCTTCCAGGCCTTGTGGATATGCTTTAGATGATCAAGATGAAAGTCAAATTTAAGGAAAGCAAATTCAAACCCAGACTCAAATCTAGTGACTCAAGAAGTTATTGCAGATGTTGAGGAAGGAGCTCAAGAATAAGAAGTTCAAGAAACCCCCAAAATCCCCAGGTATCTAAGGTTGAATCATTCTAAAAATCAAATCATAAGAGACAAGAATAAAGGTGTTCAAACTAGAAGAAGAATTGCTGGAGACCAAGTAGAATATTGTTTGATTTCAAAGATTGAACCAAAAACAGTGAATGAAAATTGGGTAAAAGTAATGGAAGAAGAATTAATGCAAATTGAAAAGAATCATACTTGGGATCTTGTTCCTATACCTGAAAACAAAAATGTAATTGGAACCAAATGGGTATTCTGGAATAAACTGAATGAAGATGGTGAAGTTGTGAGAAACAAAGCAAGATTGGTATGTAAAGGTTATTCTCAACTAGAGGGAATTGATTTTGAGGAAACATTTTCTCCGGTGGCAAGAATTGAAGCAGTCAGATTATTTCTTGCATTTGCTACTTTCAAAGATTTCAAAGTTTACTAGATGGATGTGAAGTTAGCATTATTGAATGGAGAGCTAGAGGAAGAAGTCTACATTGAGCAACCGGAAGGATTCCAGTTGTCTGATCAAGAAGATATGGTTTGCAGATTGAGGAAAGATTTTTATTTCAAAATTGATCATGAGCACATCTTAATTGTTGAGGTATTTGTTGATGATATTATTTTTGGTGGAAATGGAAGCATGTGTAAAAAATTTGCTGATTAGATGCAAAGTGAATTTGAGATGTCCATGTTTGGTGAAATAAATTTCTTCTTAGGTCTGTAAATCATTCATTTAGATAAAGGTATCTTCATATCTTAGTCTAAGTATGTGAGATAATTGTTTAAAAAGTTTGGAATGGAGGACTCAAAACTAGTAAGTACTCCTATGGTAACCAGATGCAAGTTGAGTAAAGATGATGATTCACCTAAGGTAGATCAGAAAAGGTATAGATCAATGATTGGAGGACTACTTTATTTGACTTAGACTTGACCTGACATTATGAATGCAGTTGGACTTCTTGCTCGATTTTAAGTTGATCCTAGGGAATCCCATGTTGTAGCAGTTAAAAGAATTTTTAGATATCTAAAGGGAACATCTAATTATGGCTTATGGTATCCAAAGGATAATGACTTCACTCTTCATGCATATATAGATGTTGATTAGGTAGGAGATGTGGATGACAGGAAAAGTACTAGTGGTGGTGTATTTTTCTTAGGAAGGAGATTGGTTTCTTTGTTGAGCAAAAAGTAGGAGGCAATATCTCTGTCTACTACAGAGGTAGAGTATATAGCAGCAACAAGCAATTGTACTCAAGTCTTGTGGATGAAGCAAATGTTGAAGGATATTAGAATTATGTTTGAAGAGCCTCTTACAATCTTCTATGATAATTCAAGTGCAATAAACATCTGAAAGAATCTAGTGTTGCATTCAAAGACAAAGCACATATCAATCAAGTTTCACTTCTTGAGAGAGAAGGCAAGTGAGAATGAAGTTAGATTGGAGTTTGTTTCTTCAAAGGATTAGATTGTAGATATATTCACCAAGCCTCTGCCTAAGGATACTTTTGAGTATCTCAGAGGGAAGCTAGGGGTTATTACCCCTCCTATTCAGAATTAAGATGCACTAGTGTGCATCAGTCCGGTGGAATTCACAGTCATATCTTGTGATCTAGATTGATGTTAAGGAGATACTACTCAGGAGGATAATCAGTATGCAGATTTTGGAGATCAATCTGAAACAAAAAAGGGGGAGAAAAGATTACAAACATGTTCCCCTTTCCATTGATGTCAAAGGGGGAGAGAATTCATGTGAAAAACTAGTTGCTGATGAAAGGGGGAGTAGTAAAGAAATCGGTTGCAAAAGAAGGGAGAAATCCTTGTCTTGATGGTTGAATTAGTTTTTCACATCATATGTTGCCATCAATGACACAGGGGGAGATTTTTGCAAATATGTGCCTATGATGTGTTGTCATTTATGTCAAAATATCCCTTTGTCAGAAATAGAGGAAACAGTGCAGATCACTAAAGTAGATTGCTCTACATTTCCAAAGGAATGAAGATCAAAGTACACAGACCATATGGTTGTGTAAAGGATTATCTGAAGTAGCTCCAGTTAAGATTTGAGAGGTCCGCATGAAGATTTGAAGAAGCTATGGCCATCTGAGTAGAACTAGGTTTTGTAGTATTCAGAAGAGATAGAGTAACAGGAAATTGGTCTGGAATGGTCCGTAATAAAAACTTATGATTTGTGGATCTAGAGGCATGCTTGGGAAGTTAGTATGTATCCTCAACTCAAGTGGTTCATGGTTTGGAGGTCTACAAGCAATCTTTCTAGTGTGAGAGTCAAGGCAGACAGTGTTCTTGAGGTACCGAATGAAGATGCAAGTGATTCTAATGATTTGGACTAGTGTAGATGTTATTGTTGAATTCAATGTACTTGTTGAGTTCTCTAGATCGTGTGCCTACTGTGTTGAAGGTTTGCATTGAAGATTGAGCTCATTGTTGAAGATTTCCTCCTTAGTGTTGTTGTTCTTCCCAGTCTTGGCTGATCGGATGATTCAAGCGTGTTGCGGATGATCCAAGAGCAATTCTCTAGAGCGTAGCATGTTGATCGAAGAAGATTCAAGTCCTAGCTATGTTTGGCCGACAGTACAATGATTCGCATTGAGTCAAGCCAACCTTGACATTCATTCCAAGGTTGATGAAGCATATAAATACTTGTGGATAAGTTGTGGAATGTTGTCCTTGTGCGAAAATGATAAAATCATAAGAAAGGTATAGAGACAGAGCAGAGAAAAGGAGAAGTAGAAGAAAATGAGCAGTAGAGGATGAAGAGTTAGTGAAGAAGTGTTTGGGGCAAAACAAAAGTGTTTTAAGCTTTCAATGGGACTGAACCAGGCATAAAGAAGATGTTATTTCTCAGTTCATTCTTTCTGTATTAAACATAAAATTTTGTAGGCAATGAGCCTCTTTGAGTAGTGAGCTCTAGGCAGTGCACCCAAATGCAAGTGCCTTTCCATTTCTTTCAAGTACTTTTAACAAGGTATGAATCTTGTGGGTTAACCCCCCACCATGGTTTTTCCTTAATCGGGTTTCCACGTTAAAAATCTTTGTGTCAAGTGTGTTAATTGTGTTTCTGCTCATGTGTTGTTGATTCATGCTTTAATGTTTACATCATTAATCTATTTGTAAGTTGTGAAAGAAGATTAAAAGAAGAAAAGGTTAAAATTCTAAGACAACTGATTCACCCCCCTCTCAGTTGTCTGGCCTAATTCTAACAGGTCTAAGGGTCATGTAGGCTAGGGTAGTTAATTAAATAATTGTTATCTAATCAACTAGGCTAGGGGTAGGCTAATTAGTAGGGTTGATTAATCAGATAAGTATGATTTATCTAATTAATTGGATTTAATGAGGTGGAGAAATTAATCAAATAAATATTTGCATATTTATTTAATTAATTGGGATGATGTTAGTAAGGTGTGACTATTGAATTGATTAAATTAATTCAATTTTAGGGATTAAATGATGAAAAAAAGGTGAATAATTCAGGTGTTGGGTGAGATAATTAATTAAATAAAAATTTAATTAATTAATCAGATGAGAAATTAGTGATATGGGTGATGTTAGAGGATAGTTAGATGGTTAAGACATTTTTAGGTGTCTACACTTCTAAACATACTTTGCTGGAATCTTAGTTACTTGCTTTGATTCTTGTTCCTTTCTTCTTTCACTTCTTCCTCTTCATCTTCAGTTCAAGGGAAGATGTTAAATTTGTATTCTTCTGATTCTTATGAGATCTGATATAGGTCTTCATCCACTTTGACATTTGTGCTTTCAATCATCTTTCCCAACATCTTGTTATAGCATCTATAAGCATTACTTCTAGTTGAGTAACCAAGAAAGATTCCTTCATCACTTCTTGAGTCAAACTTTCCTAGGTCTTCTTCATCTCTTCTGATATAAAATTTGCTATGAATGATCTTGAAATATCTAATAGTGGGAGGTCTTCCATACCATAGCTCATAAGGAGTCTTAGTGTTATTTACCCCTACTTGCACTATGTTAGTTAGATAGATAGCAGTGTGAACTACTTCCTTCTAATACATATCAGGTAGATCTGCATCTTTCATCATTTCCCTAGACATTTCTTGGATAGTCCTATTCTTCCTTTCCACTACCCCATTTTGTTGATGGGTTCTAGGAGCTAACAGATGTCTCTTAATACCATAATCTTCAAAAAACTTTTCAAATTTATTTGAAGTAAACTCATCTCCTCTATCAAATATTAAACATTTGATCTTAGTATCCATTTAATTTTCAACCAAAGCTTTGAAAACCTTAAACTTATCAAGAGCATATGATTTTTCTCTTCGGAAAGTAACCCAAGTCATTCTAGAATAATCATCAATGAGCAACATAAAATATGGTGCAGTCACGATTAGGAGGGTCCTCAAAGAGAACAGTCCATACCGTGCAACTAAAGTAAACATAATGGAAACAACTCAAAGATATAAAGCAAATGTAGTTTCATTCATTTATTATATCATAGAATTCAAATACAAATTGGCTGGAAACATGCGGGCTCACAATTAGGGTTCACAAGCCTGGTTACAGAGTATCAAAATATACACAAGATATATCTTTGACGCTCCTTTGCAAGACTTCCAACTATCAACAATCTCTAATATTCATGACTACTTTCCTAGGCATCTATTACATCAATATATATCATCTCCAAAACATATGATTCCTTCGTGTTAGCCAAGGAAGACCACAAACTCCAATGAAAAGTTGTAATGTGTGTACATGGATAGGTCAGTCCTAAGAATGCATGTGTTAATACAAAGAAGATTGGGCCTCTGCAATTTGGTGATAGTCTCTATTTTAGAATGACTACCTTTGAAGACTGTCACTATAACATAAGTAGAATGCTCTGTATTCATCTACATTTGTAGATATAACTATATGATTCAGAAGATATTTGAGGATGTAGTGAAGATGTCAATCCAAGAATTTTAGATAATTCACCCTTCCATTGTAAACATTATGCATGATAGAGTATTGACATGTGTTCTGGTAGAGTGAGGTAGTGTTGAAGATCAGTTGAAATGATCCACATTCCTTTAGAAGTGAATGGTTAACTTTGTATTTTTGAGGTAATGATAATGGATGTGTATTGCATATCTCCTTGTAGTCTCAAGCCTCTTGGTGGTCCACAACTTAATTTTTCAAATGACAACATGTTGTAAAGTGTTTTGGTGGACTTGGTGTTCTTAGAATCCATGATTGAAGATATGTGGCACAAATATTTGATGTGTAGAGGTTAAAGTGTATTTGGGGGTGGTGTATGAGGTTTTCAAGTTGCTATGGCCATTATGCTTCAAAGTTTTCATATGTTTTGCTTAAGTCTATCCTATTTTCAAATGAGCGGAGTGTGTGGAGATAATTCCATGGTGCTTGTTGCTATGAAGGATATTTTGGACCTAATTAAGCAAGTGCCGAGGTTCGTGTTTTGTAGAGAAAAGGGGGAAGTTGTGAGTGTGATGCGAAATATGTGGTTTTAAGGGTTTATGCAGAATCCTCCTTTCCCTACAAACATTCCAAGGGTCTATTAACCGAGTTGAACCTCCAATTTTGGTGTAGTCATGGTGAGAGGGTTCATAGAATGAACTATCCAGACCATGTAGCAAGAGTAAACACAATGGAAACATCGTAAAGAAATGAAGAAAATGCAGATTCAGTCATTCAATATATCATAGAATTCAAATTCAATGTATCATGTGGGTTTACAATTAGGGCTCAAAGGCCTACTTTCAGTATATCAGAATATGCACAAGATATAGCTTTGAAGCTCCTTCACGCAAAATCTAAATGATCAATTATCACTATGTGAATCACCTTTTTTTTCTAGGGGTCTATTACATCAATATATATCATCTCTGGACCACAAGATTCCTTCGTGTCAAACAAGGAAGGTCAAAAACTCCCATGAAGAGCTATAACATGTGTACATGAATAGGTTGGACCTAAATGCATAGAACACTTCCTCAAATGAATGGAATAACCTGTGGATCTTCAGGGAAGGTCAGCCACAAACTAGAGATCATTGAATGATGTGTCATTAAGCTCCGCAAGTCTTCTCCTTTAGTTGATTGTCTGAGACTGTCAGGATGCTCTGCTCTGAGAAAATAGTTGATCTTTTGATAGCAATATCTTTTTGGTAATGATGTGCAGATCTATGAATTTTGGATATGATGTAGATGATTGAATCTAGATGCTAAGAACAACTCAGTAAGGACTAAAATGCAACTGGACCAAAAATACAGAAATTTCTTCTGACTAGACTAGCTGAACCAAACTAGAAAATGAAAAGAAACAAACTAAACTACAAATAAACTAAAATGCAAATGTTTTTTGGTTGATGCAAGATTTCTCTTGAACCAGGGATGCTCCTGCATCAGACATCCAAGGTTATTGAAAAAGCGAGTCCCTCACTTTGCTGGGGCTAGGGGAGAACCAAGACGGTCCACCTCAGCTTGAGAGATCCATGATGAATCTTCTTCTGGTTTGCCTTTCCACTTCACAAGATATTCTTTGTATTGCCTTCCTCTAGTGTTGTGTCCAACTCTGATGTCTAAAATGTCTTCAATCTACTCTAGTGCTAGTTGTGGTAACTACTTATTGAAGTCTTCTTCCATGTTGTCACTGAACTCTGCTTCATGATACTGATATAAGTCTGCAATGTTGAAAATAGGTGATCTACCCAAGGTCTTCGGTAACTCTACTTCATATGCATTTCTTGAATAAAATTTTCTGAGTATCTTACAAGGTCCAAACTTCTTGATCTTCAACTTGTTATATGTCCCAACTGGAAATCTTTCTTTTCTCAAGTACAACATCACTTCATCTCCCACTTCAAATTCCTTATGTCTTCTCTTCTAATCTTCCTTTTCCTTATACTTACTGTTCATATCTTCCAAATGCTTCTTCACCTAATTATGCACTATCTTCATGTGATCTATAAATTCTTCTTCTTCTCCACTTCTCTTTTCTTCCATGTTGATATCTCTTAATTCTGCTACTCCTCTAGGGTTCACTCCAGTCACAATCTCAAAATTAGTTCTTCTAGTACTCTTATTTACTAAATTATTGTATGCAAACTCTAATTGTGAAAGAATCAAATCAAAACTTTTGACTTTTTCTCCAACCAAACATCTCAACAAGTTTTCCAAACTCCTATTCACTACCTCTATCTATCCATCAGTCTGTGGATGAAAAGTTAAACTAAACTTCAAATCTATCTTCATCTTCTTCCAAAGTGTCTTCCAAAAGTATCCAACAAACTTTGTATATCTGTCTGAACCTATACTTTTAGGTAATCCATGCAATCTCACAATCTCCTTGAAAAATAGTTCAGCTACATGCACTGCGTTAGTTGTCTTCTTACAAGGTATGAAATAATCCATCTTTGAAAACCTGTCAACCACTACAAATATTGAATCATGTACTCTTTGTGACTTCAAAAATTCCATTACAAAATCCATGCTTATGTCTTCCCAAGGTCTCTCCGGTACTATCAAAGGTTTATACAATCCAATATTTTGACTACTCCTTTTTGCAACTTTATAAACTCAACAACTTTAGAAAAACCTCTGAATATCCTTATGTATTTGAGGCCAAAAGTAGTTTTCACTCACCAAAGCCACTATCTTATCAATGCCAAAATGTCCTACCAATCCACCACTATGCTTCTCCTTGATCAAATTATCTCTCATTGAATTTCTAGGTATGCACAACTAATTTCCTTTGAACAACATATCTTCTTGAATGAAATAGTCGAGCCATGTACTCCTATATGTCACAACAGGTTTCTTACATGCTTTCTAAGGTTCTACAAAATTAGTGTCTCCCTCATATATGCTTTTCAATTCATCAAAACCCAACACTTCAACTGTCATCTCTATTAACAACTTTTTTCTTCTACTTAATGCATTAACAACTTTGTTTGATTTTCCACTCCTATGCTTTAGCACAAAAGTATAACTCTGCATGAACTCTACCCATCTCATATGTCTCTGATTCAACTTACCTTGACTGTTCAAATATTACAAAACTTGATGATCTATATGCAACACAAACTCCATAGGCAACAAATAATGTCTCCACTTCTTCAAGGCTTGAATTATGGCATAAAACTCTTGATCATAAACCAAATATCTCCTCCTTGCATCATTCAATTGTTGTCTCTCAGATTTGTACCCTTGCTGAGTTGTAAAACTTGGCAATCTAGAGAAACATGGGATCTTTCCAGGTCTGTGGGTCACCTGTGATGGAAACAACCTCTGGAGAAGATTGACTTCCTATTGATACTCCACCTATACTACTTATACTAAAGTCTTTATAGGGAAAAGGGTAAGAAGGATTCCATTAAAATGAAACCTACTGTCTAAGGTGATGCACCAAAAAGATCATTAGAAACTACACAGAACTGACACACTACAGAACTAGTAATAATAAGGATCCCCTACACAACCTAGCAAATCATAATCCTTGCATCATTACTTTGTAAGGAGGCTAAATAACAACAATCTTGCAAAGGCGAAAGATCTTTTCTCACTACCCAAAATTGATTGTTATTCCTTGTACATCTCACAACCTGCACAAATATGTATCCCTGCATAAAGGCACCAACATGAAATACAACTCCAAGGACAAAGAACATCACAAAGATCTGCACTAACACTGAGGACACACAATATCAGAAGAAATGGGAAGGTATGAACTACTTATTACTGCTAAAAAAGGTGTTACAATGTTGTATATCTCTGAAAATGGGTTACAAGACTGTTCACTTCTACAAAAGAACTCAGAAAATTACAATATACAGAGTAGTGAATAGCAAGAACTGCTGAATAATGAACAAGGAAGAAGACTATATACTTCCCAAACAGCTGTAAATAGATAAACATGAACCACCTCCATTTTCGTACATCTCATAAATGCCCTCAAAATATCTCTCCAAGGTCCTCCAAAATGGGTTCCCAATGCATAAATGGTCAAGGCATGCCATCAACTATCATAAAGGCACCTAAAAATGTCTTTGAATGCCTTTAAATGATCTTTAAGGCCACTGACATAACTCAAATCTGTGTAATAACTCTCCTGCAGCATCATAAATATTTGATATTTTCCCAATAAATGGCATAAGTAGACATTTTCTGCATCTAATTACCATTTGACTAAGAGGTTTATAATTACACCGCCTTAGTAAATGTTTTACAATTCAAAATTATACAACCTATGCAGAAAATAATGACATTTATGACATAATCATGTAATTCCCTGATTTTGCATGATTTAGGGACCAATTAAATGTCGTAAAAAGATGACAAAGTAATCAACAAGACTTACTTTGTCGTTTGTGATAATTTGCCTAATATTGCCTCTTTGCATTTTATTACAAACGATAACGTAATTCATAAATAATTACTTTATCGTTCTAATCTGTTCCAATATTATGCAAAAAATGACATAAAAAAAATGTCCATATCTCCCAAGCAAAATAACACGACACACATACATGGCATATTCACTTGCATCTCATAGCTATACCAACACACCTCAAAATCCCTAGCCATTTCCACTTTCACATACATATCACATGTCATGCCCCGAGGTTCAATGCAATACATTAAAGGATCCTTATGACTCCCCTACACCAAACAATGCCTTAGCTTCCACCTCACTTTCACCTTGTAAACCAACACCAACATGCCTTAGTAAAATACAAGGCATTCGACCTCCTCAAATGTTATAATGTTTCTTGGCTTTGGAAAATAACTAAAGGTAGACAAATCATAACTCTCAGCCCCATTTGCAATGACTAGGCCTAAAGACTTTCAAAGTCTTCACCATAGCACAATAGATAGAAATGATTTTTTTAGTTTACAAGTAAAAAAAAAACACAAATGCCCATTCGAACACAACCAAATAGGGTTTGAAACCCTATTTTTTATCATTTTGACTTTGGGCATTTCGTTGTGATTGTCTTGAGCCACCGCCACTCCATGTGAGGGTCTGTAGAGGAAAATGCATCATTTTGAGGTGATTGTTTGGAGTTAGCAGGCCGATTCTATGTGCAAGATGCAAGGTAAGTGACACTCTCTATGTTTTTTGCCCTTTGAAGTCGATTTTGGGCTGATTTTCTTCTTCTATGGTCGTGAATTTACTGGTTTTGATGCATCATTTCTTTGCTGTCTTTGTCACAGCCGACCATTTTGCATTCCCTTTACTATGTTGAGCCCATTTGGGAAGGTTGACAGAAGGAATTTCTGTGATTCTATCTCAGCAATAGGAAGAAAATAGAGGTAACTCGTTTATGACTGTCAAACCTTCCAAATTTCTGAGTTTTCACTTATGAATTTCGCTGTCTGGGGCTGATTTCTTGAGGCATTTCTAAGTAATTGCTATTTGAAAAGAAATGAAAACTTTATATTTTTCTTCACACCTACCATTTCTCTATACGGTATGAGTATATCCTTTTGAAAACAGTTACAAAACCTCATATATTTCCCTGTATTTGTAGTATTGGGTTTATAACGAGTTCCCAGCCATGAACAAAACTTGTAAAACTGAAAACTTGTGCATTGTACTCTCAAAAAACTGCATTTCAGTACTGTTCTGGGCATTTTTTTGAATCTTTTGACTGTGTATTTCTCTGCCAGAGGTTGTGACCTGGGGTTTTGTGAGCATTAACTTAAAAAATGAGTTAAAACTCTAGATCTTTTCCTAATTTTTTATGCATTTTTAGCTCCAAACGAGCTCCAACCTTGACAAGCAAATGGCAAAAAATGGTATCTCTGTATTATTTTCTGTTGTTCGTGACAAAAACTCATAAAATGACATCCTTGTCCATTCTATTTCTTTAATTAGCTATAGACAAACTACATTTTCCTGTGTTGGCTGTAGATCTGAGCTCGAAAACTCCATTTTCTGTTACTTTCATTCATTGTTTCTATGAATTTGTGCTTGGAAAAAATTGCATTTTACTTTCTACTGTGACTCGAGGCTTGATTTGGAGCATTTCTATGTACTCTTGTTCTAAAATGAGTCGAAACCCATGCATTTTTTTGTAGCTTTTACTAGCATCTTGCTACCAGAGGTGAGATTCGAGGGCATTCTGAGTATTTTGTCTGAAATGAGTAAAGAAAAGTCACTTAATTACCTCCATATTTGCCATTTTGTTGGCTATTATTGCTCTTGACAACTAATGACAAAACAAGCCACCCAAAAAATAAATGACAAAACTTGTAAAAAATGAAAACTTGTGCATTCTGTTTCTTTTATCAGTTGTATTTTCTTTGTGCTGCTGTGACAGAAAAC
This sequence comes from Cunninghamia lanceolata, assembly GCA_027924645.1. Classification (NCBI taxonomy): domain Eukaryota; kingdom Viridiplantae; phylum Streptophyta; class Pinopsida; order Cupressales; family Cupressaceae; genus Cunninghamia; species Cunninghamia lanceolata. Next base: position 4,926,757 of record BSBN01000236.1, read on the forward strand.
TAGAAGAAAATCATTTTTCTGAATTTGCTTGCATATTTTCGCCTTCCTAAAGTGCCATTTGAGGGGTTTCTGTGTATATTTGTCCAAAATGGGTTGAAAACCATACATTTTGTCTTGTCTGCTGTTTGAACTTGCTGTATTTGATGCTCCTCTATTTGCACTGGTTGTTTATCTCTATTTTTCATGTCTTTGAGCATGTCAAAATGGTACATCTTCTGTGATATTGATTGACCAAGACCTTTGGAGGTATGAGAGAGTGATCTTGTCATGGGTTTGACATTCTATAAACTTGACAAGAGCCTTAAGCTAATGCATGATCTAAGAGTATTATCTTAGCCTATTGTAATAGCAGATCCTTGTGTTTGACAAAGGTTCCCAACAAATCTCCACTAGATTGGATAAGTCTCCTATACTACTCATTCTCCATATAAACATTATGATAGACTATTTCTACAACTGTCATAAAGCATGCAGACCTCCAATCAAGGACTTTGCTATTTACCATAGTATTAAACCTCTATATACTATTATTCTTTAGCTTTGACTATCTCCAGCTTTGATAGGTCTTTAGCTTCATATTACTCTTGGGATCTTTAAAGTAGGTTTGGCAGTATTTGTGAGTAAAATATACCATCAACCTTGACTATCCTCTTGTACTCTTAATTGTTTCTTTCAAGCTCTCTTCATCACTATCACACTGTGTAGCATCTCTTCATGGCTATGACAGTGTTTTATTCCTAGACAACTTTTAGTTTCTATGCTTCTTTGTAACCTCACCGCCTTTTACCATGATCTCATCTTGACTCAATATAGGTGTAGGTATGTTAGGGTCTTCATTAACAACATAAGACCTTCAAATATGCCCAAGACTCTTCTACTTGTGCATATTCAACCCTTAAACCCATTTGTGGTGCTTCCAAAACCTAAAACACTGTCAAAACTGTAAATGATCAAGTATGCCCTCTGTCATGCCCTTTTGGACTGCTCCTACCCTTATTTATGCATGTTAAATCACTGAGAATAGCAACTACAATATGCTCTTGTGGCAGCAGCAACTCTCACCATTGTGCTTAATGATGACTCTCTAAAGTATGTGTGCATATATCTTGGTGTTGGATGAATACAAAGCTCCTTTCTTTACTCACATATATTGATAGGCATGTAGACAGTGAATCTTATTTTATTCTGAACATTACATGATTTATACAGAGAACTGAAATATGGACTGTATTTGCTTCTGTGTATTTCGCCTTCAAATACTTGATACTCCTCTGTAGCTGACTTCTATCACTGTATCCTATTGTTGATCTCATACATGTATTTAACATGCTTCATTAGTGTTTTAATATCTTTGTTGTTGGTTGTCCTTCCTGCAAAACCTCTTAGACCAATGATGACTATTTCTAAACCGAGTTTTTAAACCATTGAAGTCTGCCTCTTTCTTTAATGTGAAAGTCCCCTTCAAATGCTTCTATGAAGTCTTCCTTTGTCATAATCTATGCTATAAGATCCTTTTACTGTCAAGATTATGTAACTTCCTTGTTTGCCTCATGCTGTCTTCATCAAAACTTCCCCTGTGACTGACAATCATTATCATCTATTGCTTGTTATATTTATCTCCATGATGATATGCTTACAATACTATTCATTAGATGGAACTTTGAAAACCTTGTAGGGGGTTGTTCATGCTTCAAGCTTTCTTAGACCTTTGTGGAAAGATCTACATGGTGTTGTAGACACTATACTATGGTGCATAATGAATGTGAAGGGAAATATGCTTCTGGGAACTCAATCCCTTTTTACTTTCAAAACTTTTGTTTAGATTCCATCACTATCATTCATGTATGGGTTTGTAGTTTCATTATCTACATGATCAAACACTGATCTTCAACCTATATCTGTATCATGCAATCTTCACAGTTCTCCTCCTTCTTTGAAGAATATTCAGTCATTCCTTAAGCTCACAAACCTCATTGTCATTTGAGCATGCTTACACAGTCTCTGAATATTTTTGCAATTGATTAACCTCTTGATCTAGATGCCATTATCCCTTATCTATTTTGTACTCTTCTTTGTTCTCCCCATAGTGATTGTTCTTTTGATGCCTTGTGTTCACTGGCCATGTGGAACGATGACTATTAGTCTCAAATTCCTACACTTTTATTAAATGTGCCTAATGGTCTATCAATTCTTTTGTTGGTTTCTCTTTGACTGATCGGCCTCTAACTGGACTGCCTTAGATTTAGAGGTGTTCTGTTGTTTACAATACTAAGCATACTACATGATTGTTGTCCATTTGGAATGACAATCAGCTATTCTATACATGCTATGACATCACTTGTTGTTGTTCATCTCTTTCGATGACTGTCTTCACCTTCCTTGCAGTTTGTCTTGCATTTGTGTATGGCATATGAAAAGTTTTCCGTAAGGACTATGAACTGGGCTCAACCCTTGTGGGAGCCACATTTCCTCCACTCATAATGTAACTTGATAAATCACATAGAATCATAATTACACCTATATCTACACATGAAGCAAACTTGTTAGAAAATAAATGCATGTTTAGGATGTGTTTGATGATTGATTGTTCTCTAGGACATCCAAGGTATACATTTCTTGTTTAATGCAAATTGAGGATCAGTTTATACATGTATGGTATCTTGTTCATGTATGGTTTGTGACCATTCATTGCTTAGAGTGTTGCTCTAACACCATTGTCTTTTGCCAGATGCAGGAACTAGGGATGGCGTGAAGTTAGGAAGGACAAAGATGACTCAGGGCGACAGGACAACACGCCAAAGCTAGAACCAGTCATTCTCATGCAATGACTGGCCTCTGACCCTACATGTACATTACTTTATTTACTTATTCATGTATAGATTATTCTTCTATTGCATTGAATAAGGTAGTTAAGCTCACGACTTGTGTGAGATGATGAACATTTTACATTCAATAAAGATTATTTATCTTTTGGAAAGGATTTTGGATAAACCCTTCTTATGTTACATGCACTTGGATAAATGTAGTAAACTAATAAACATAATCTCCTAAATTATTTTCATTTATGCACTTGAATGTAATGTATGAAGGACCAGATGAGATGTATCTTGCAAGTTTTGAAGCAAAACTCTACTTGAATGAGCCATAGTGAAATTTAGGTAACATCTACTTCTCATTGAAATATGCTACTGGATTACCTTCTTGACTTAACACTACTCCAATTGTATTTCCTCTTGCATCACAATCAACTTGAAATACCTTATTGAAATCTAGTAATGCCAAAATAGGTTGCTCTGTCACTTTCTCCTTCAACAGCTCAAAACTTTTAACTACTCCTGATGTCCACTTAAAATCTTTTTTGTCACCTCTCATCCTCTCTCTCATAGGGTTACAAACTGAACTGAAATTTGTGATGAACTTTATGTAGAAACTAGCCAATCCATGAAATGATCTAACCTCTCCAATGCTCTTCGGTGTAGGCCATTCAACAATTGCTTTCACTTTCTCAGGGTCCATCTTCAATCCTTCCACAAAAATCACAAATCCCAAATATGCCAACTCTTCTTCCATGAAACTACACTTTTTGATGTTTATCAGCAATTTCACTTTTGTCAGTCTCTACAAAACTTGTCTAATATGCCACAAATGTTCCTCTTTTGTTTTACTGAAAATTAGAATATCATCCAAATATACAATCACAAATTTGCCCAAGAATTTCTTCAAGACTTCATTCATCAATCTCATGAAAGTATTTGGTGCATTTTTCAATCCAAAGAGCATCACTAACCACTCATACAATCCTTCATTTGTCTTAAAAGCAGTCTTCAACTCATCTCCTTCTCTAATTCTGATATGATGGTATCCACTCTTCAAATCCATCTTTGTGAAATATCTTGCTCCACTCAAACAATTCATGATATCATCCATCCTAGGTAAAGGAAATCTATACTTAACTGTGATCTTGTTTATTTCTCTAGAGTTAGTACACATTCTCCATTCTCCATCCTTCTTCAGTGCTAACACTGCAGGTACTACACAAGGACTCAAGGTTTCTCTGATCAAATCTTTCCTCAACAACTCTTGTATTTGTCTATTTAGTTCTTCATTCTCTGCCAGTGTCATTCTATGTGCTGCTTTGTTAGGCGAACTTGCTCCTGGTATAAGATCCATGTGATGACTGATATCCTTATAGGTGGCAATCCTTTAGGCACATTATTTGATATGATGTCTTCATACTCTGTTAGCAATTCTCTTATCTCCTCCAGTTGTGATTCTTTAGTCTCTTTCTTCAATGTTTCAAGCTTCTTAGGAATCAAGGCATAACACATATTCTCATGTCTCAAACCATCCAAAAATTTTCTTCCAGCTACCAAACAAATTCTAGCATTCTTACATACTCCACTCTTAGGATCATCCTCCAAAGGAATCAAAGTAATTCTCTTTCCATTTGTTATTATAGTATAAGTGTTCTTTCTCCCATCATGTATAGCTTTTCTATCATACTGCCAAGGTCTACCCAACAAGATATGACAAACATCCATAGGCATAATATCACACAAGACTTCATCATGATAAGATCTAATATGAAATTTCACCAAACATTGTTCACTCACCAGTGCCTTATGATCATCTTGAATCCATGTTATCTGATAGGGCTTAGGGTGTTTTAATCTTTCCAACTTCATCTTAGTCACCATCTCCTCTGAAAGTAAGTTATCTGAACTACCACTATCCATTACAACATTACAACACTTACATCTAGTTCTAAACAGACTCTTCCTCTATGGTGGTTCCCCATTTTTCTCTACTTGAAATAGTGCTCTCCTCATCACAAGTGATTATCCTTTCTCAGGTTTGCCAACTGAACTAGGTGATCCAATAGGTTCTTCTTCAACATAGGCTGATTTTCCACTAGTTTCTCTCCTCTTACTTGTACTACCCTAGTTACATTCAAATTCTCTATGTCATTCACCTCCACACTTGAAACAAGTACCTCTGAATGTTCTCTTATCAAATCCTATTCTTTCTCTTTTGTATCTCTCTTTCCAGTATGTGCTAGGGTTTCCTCTCTGGTAAAAATTTCTATCATCTCTCCAACAAGCATTGTTATCTCTGTCATCCTTCTTAAATGGGTTGTCAAACTTGTTATGCTTTGGATGTGATCTATCTCCTCCAGAATAAGTCCTACCTCTCTAAAATTTACCTCTATCTCTCTATCTCTGATCATGCCTCTTATTGCACTTCTCTTCAACTTTCAAGGAAGATTGATATGCTTCCTCCAAAGATGTCATCCATACCAAGCTTAGTTCCTTTTGAATGTTCAATATCAGTCCATTGATATATCTAGCCACTTTCTCCTTACTTTCTTCACTATGTCCTATCCTTATGATCATTTTATGGAATTCTTCAGTGTACTCCTTCACAGATTTCTCCTTTTGTCTCAGGTTTTGTAATCTCTTCAACAGCTCCAACTCATAGTCGGTAGGTATAAACTGATTCTTCAATTTTGTCACCATCCTATTCCATTTTGTAATCTTTTCTTTTCCTCTACTATTTCTTTCTAACTAAACTTCTTTCTACCATATAGCAACATGTTCTTTCAACTTTGTCTTTGCAAATTTCACCTTCTCTAGATCTTCAACCTCTTCATATTCAAAGTATTCTTCCCTATCATTTATTCAGTCAATCAATTCTTCAAGGTTCAAATTACCAGTATAGTTCGACACATCAACTCTAGGTCTCTTTCCAATCTTTGAAATAGCTCGCAGCATCTTTACTTGATCTGATTCCTCTTCTTCATCACCTCCTAGGGTTTTTCTAGTTTGTTCAATAGATAGAAATTCTTCATTATCGCTTTCAACATTAGGTCTAGGTGTCAATCCTCTTCACCTATCTTCTTCAACAACATCTAAATGAATTCGCATTGTTTTCATCATCTCCATCATCTCATCCATTCTACCAGCCATTGTCCCAACATCAACAACTCTCCTTGGTGGCATCTTCCTAGGATCAAGTACAAACTACCTCAAGTTCGGTGATCAGGCTGCAAGGTGACAACTACCTCTCAATTGGCGATTAGTTGCAACACAAGTAACCTGCCTCAATTCAATGATTTGTCCACAGTAAGATCTTATGGAATTTCGTCACCAACTTCATTCAATTCGCTCCCAAAAATTCAAACTTTCACTCTGATACCACTTGGTGTAGTCATGGTGGGAGGGTTCATAGAATGAACTATCTAGACCGTGCAACAAGAGTAAACACAATGGAAACAACTCAAAGAAATGAAGCAAATGCAGATTTAGTCATTTAGTATCATACAATTCAAGTACAATCTGGTCGACATCATGTGGGCTTACAATTAGGGCTGAAAGGTGATGCAATGAGGGTGTGGTTGTGATGTACTCAACTTAACCATATAGGTTTGGTTCAATAATCTTGAGGTTTTTTATGTACTTGCTTTAGAAATAGGCCTAAAGCCTTGTAGCCCTGCCTAGAAGATTTTTTTCACATATCTCTCTCAATTTTATCCCACTTGGAAAAATAAAAATTATTTTGGATACCCATTTCCATTTTATTTAACATATCTCAGAATGAGGATAGGTTGTTTCACAATGTTTGTCTCAAAAATTGAAAATTCAGTCTGCAATAAGGGCTTATTAGGCCTAATTAGGCCACCTCAATGAAGGAACTTGTAGTAAAAATGAACTTCTTCCTCCCAAACCACTTGGTAACCCTGTGGTATATCCAAAATGACTCAACTTGGCCAACCACACCCCCAATACTTACATTTGTCTACTAAAACTTATGACTGTCTTCTTTATAGGCCTAATACATGGGCTTATTAGGCCAAAACTTGGTCCAATATGGTCAAACCTTCACTTCTTGATCTGAAAAGTATTGGAACATCTAATTTCATCCTAATGCAATCCATTCCACTAGTTTGGAGGGGTTTGAACAGTAGAATGGGCAAAAATCACATTTTCCCACTTGTAGGAACCCTAGTTTAGGGTTTGGACAGTTTTTAGAAAAACTTCAATCTCTTCTCAAATTTCAATGATTTTAGATCCAATCAAGTTTAAATGATAGAAGACTCCTTCCTCTAATTGTTCCAAGTGTTTTGAGCCCTTGGAAGTATAGTACATGACCGTGGCATGGCCTAGAGCCATCAAGAAATAGTGTAAAAACTGCAATTTGACAGTTTCTGGGAAAAACATGATTACTCCCTCATATTTTAATGAAATTTACTCCAATAAAAGAAATATGGTAGGTAACTTTCCCCTCTACCTTTTCCCAGTGGTTTCCCCTCTTTAATGTATCATATAGAAGAAGGGTATGGTCAAGAATAGCCTGTTTGCAAAAAAAAATTAGAAAATACAGTTTTAAGAAAAATTAGTTTTTCTCCTTTATTTCTTCATGGATCGGGCTCCTACCAAGTGCAAATGGGAGGGGATTCAATCCTTTATCAAATTAAAATGATTTATTTCTCTTAAAAAGTAGTACAAGCCCTTGGTAAAGTCAAAAAAATAGTGTGTTTGTAGAAAAAGGAAAATTTAAGCTTTTATTCATAAAATTGTTTTTATAAAAAATTGCTTTATGCCTTTCCTTGACTTAGTAAAGGCCTTAAATATCTATTTACATTTGTCTCCCATCAGAGATGACTTATTTTTAATTGGACATGACCATTGGGAGCCTCTTTCATTATGATTTGTTAAGAAATATACAAAATTTACAAGTGTTACAAGTATGTTTAGACTTGTTTAACCAAGACTTGTACTCCTATGACTCTAGACTTATGAAGTTTTGTCATTTTTAGATCTTACTACATGAATAAAGTCTTGGGACTCCTTTTCATGACATTCCTTTGCTTTATTTTCCATGTCAAAATAGGCCTAGGTGCTCCTGCACCATGCAACTCGGTCGAGAAGAATTTTATCATCCTGATGAAAAGAGTTCTTGGACTGTAGTTCCATGTTATTTGATGTCTTCCTCAGTCATCCATGTTGTATCTTCATTTGGTAGTCCTCTCCATTTGATTAGATAGTTATTATACACCTTGTACCTTGTCCTCTTTGCATCTCTTGTGTCTAGGATGCACTCTAACTTCATAGGTTGACTAGGTGGGAGATCTTTTACCTTCAACCTCTCTATTTTATCAGACTTAGGCACCTTTGTTTTGTTAGACCATGACTTCCCCTTCTTTCCTTTTTCTCTTAGTGGACATATGACTATCCCAACCACAAGTGTATCTTGTTCTTCTAACTCACCTTGCTACTTCACAAGCAATTTATCCTTTGCTTTCTCTTGGACTGTCCTTACCATCATCTCATCTTCTTTCCTTTGCAAGATTAGGCTTCTTTTTGTGCTTACTGCCTTCATATTATCTTCCTTTTCCCATCTACTATCCTCACATCTACAACCTTTGTTATGGTTATCAGTTGGTCATTCTTGATTTCATCAATCTTCACATACTCCTTTCTACCCATCATGATTACCTTTGCTGCCCTTTCCTATTCCTTGGCTTCCTCTTGCAATGGGAGTAAGGTAAATGAGTTTCCTTCATGTTCAATCTGATATGTATTAGCCCATCCATCATACACATCATGTTTGTCAAATTGCTAGGGACTTCCAAGCAACAAATGACAACATTGCATTGGAAGAATATCACAAAGCACCCTATCCTTGAACTTTCCAATCTGAAACTCAACTAAGGCCTGCTCATTAACTAGGAGTGACTGATCATCATTTACCATGACACTTTATATGGTGTTTGATGTGGAACTCTTATTAAATTCAACTTATCTACCATTTCTTTTGATACTATATTATCAGTGAAGCCTAAGTCAATTACTAACTTGCATTCTTTTCCTCTACTCTTGCAGGTGGTCTTGAAAAGACTTCTCCTTTGCAATGGTTCTTTCTCCTTGGAGGCTTTCAAAAGTTGTCTTTGCAACATCAAAACTTCACCAACTTCTAGTCCACAATCATGATTTAAAGAATTTACACTTCCCTCTTCATCTTCTTGCACAATTTGTACTTTGATGTAGAACCTTGTATTTCAGGACACTTCCATGCTGGATGTCCAAACTCTTGACAATTGTAGCATCTTCCTAAAAAAGTTTTTCCACTTCTACTCCCACCAAATCTACCTCTTGAACCTCTCCATCCACTTCTGAAATCATATTGCACTTGACCCTTATTTTCTTCTTCTTGACTCTCATTTACTTGTTTTGTGTTAGGAAATGATCCTCTGCCCCTAGAAGTACTACCTCTACCTCTTTGATTTTGTTCTTATCTTCTTTTTATTCTTTCTTCTGCCCTACATGCCATTTGAATGCATTCTTCTACTGTCCTAGGAGGTGTTAGGTTGATTTCATCTCTTATGTTCAATCTTAGACCACTTAAGTATCTAGCCACTTTTTCCACTTCATCCTCATGGTGACTTATTCTAATGCATAGTTTATGGAACTCTTTGGTATAGGATATCACATCTAAGTCTCTTTGTTTCAAATTTTGCAATTTCATGAAGGTTTGCATGGCATAGTTTGCTGGTAGAAATTGTGACTTTACTTTAGCCACCATCTTGTCCCAAGAATTGATCCTAGCCTTTCCCTTCTTGACCCTCTCATCTTGAACAAAGTTCCACCATGTAAGGGCTGGTCCCTTTAACTTAGATTTGGCATATTTCACCTTTTTGTTGTCCTCTATCTCTTCAAATTCAAAGAATTTGTCTAGAGCATCAATCCATGTCAAGACTTCCTCACTATTCATCTTTCCATTATACATAGGTACTTCAACCTTCATCTTTGGAGTGTTACCACCTTTTACTACCTTTAGCATCTTGATCATCATCCTTTCTTCTGGGTCCAAGTCATCATCCTCATCATGGACTCCCATTGGAGGGCTCTCTTCTTCATCCTCCTTGTCACTTTGGTCATCATTGGCCACTCCTCTTCTTTGGTTCTTTTCCAAGGCTTCTATCCTAGCTAATGTGGCTTCTTGACTCTCCTTGTAGAGCATATCCTTCTGGAGTATCTGCTCCTTTAACCTCCTCATCTCTTTGGCCATTGCACTAGCTTTTGGAGGCATCTTTTCTAGATTAGTCCTTCTTCACAATTTGACTTTTCACTTCCCAAATCAAAACCTAATGCTTTGATACCAATTTGATGCAATGAGGGTGTGGTTGTTATGTACTCAACTTAACCATATAGGTTTGGTTCACTAATCTTAAGGTTTTTTATGTACTTGCTTTAGAAATAGGCCTAAAGCCTTGTAGCCCTGCCTAAAAGATTTTTTTCACTTCTCTCTCAATTTTATCCCAATTAGAAAAATAAGAATTGTTTTGGATACTCATTTCCATGTTATTTAACATATCTCAGGATGAGGATAGGTCATTTCACAATGTTTGTCTCAAAAATTGAAAATTCAGTCTGCAATAAGGGCTAATTAGGCCACCTTAATGAAGGAACTTGTAGTTAAAATGAAACTATGCCTCCCAAACCACTTGGGAACCCTGAGGCATATCCCAAATTACTCAACTTGGCCAACCACACACCTAAGAATTACCTTTGTCCACTAAAACTTATGACTGTCTTCCTTATAGGCCTAATACATGGGCTTATTAGGCCAAAACTTGGTCCAATGTGGTCAAACCTTCACTTCCTCATCTAAAAAGTATTGGAGCATCTAATTTCATCCTAATTCAATCCATTCAACTGGTTTGGTGGGGTTTTGAAAAGTAGAATGGGCAAAAATCACATTTTCCCACTTGTAGGAACCCTAGTTCAACGTTTGGATAGTTTTTAGAAAAACTTCAATATCTCTATCAAATTTCAATGATTTTAGCTCCAATAAAGTTTAAATGATTTAAGACTCCTTCCTCTAACTTTTCCAAGTGGTTTGAGTCCTTGGAAGTTTAGTACAGGGTCGTGGTACGGCCTGGAGCCGTCAAGAAATAGTGTAAAAACTGTAGTTTGATAGTTTCTAGGAAAAACGTGATTACTCCCTCATATTTTAGTGAAATTTACTAAAATCAAAGGAATATGGTAGGTAACTTGCCCCTATACCTTTTCCAAGTGGTGTCTTTCTTGAATGTACCATACAGTAGCAGGGTATGGTCAGGAACAGGCTATTTGCATAAAAAAATTAGAAAATATAGTTTTCAGAAAAATCTGTTTTTCTCCTTTATTTCTTCATGGATTGGGCTCCTACCAAGTGAAAATGGGAGGGGATTTGATCCTTTATCAAATTCAAATGATTTCTTGCTCTGACCAAGTCATACAAGCCCTTGGTATGGTCAAACAAATAGTGTATTTGTAGAAAAAAGAAATTTAAGCTTTTATTCATAAAATTATTTTTATACAAAATTGCTTTCTACCTTTCCTTGACTTGGTAAAGGCCTTAAATATCTATTTACATTTGTCTCCCATCAGTGGTGGCTTTTTTTTAATTGGACATGACCATTGGGAGCCTCTTTCATTATGATTTGTTAAGAAATATACAAAATTTACAAGTGTTACAAGTATGTTTAGACTTGTTTAACCAAGACTTGTACTCCTATGACTCTAGACTTATGGAGTTTTATCATTTTTAGATCTTATTGTATGAATAAATTCTTGGGACTCCTCTTCATGACATTCCTTTGCTTTATTTTCCAATTCACAATAGGCCTAGGTGCTCTTGCACCAAAGGCTTGCTTTCAGTAAATTGAAATATGCACAAGATATAGCTTTGAAGCTCCGTCACACAAAATCTAAACTATCAATTATCACTATGTGAATCACCTTTTGTTTTTCTATGGGTCTATTACATCAATATATATCATCTTTGGACCACAAGATTCCTCCGCGTCAGCCAAGGAAGGTCACAAACTCCCATGAAGAGCTGTAACGTGTGTACATGGATAGGTCAGACCTAAATGCATATAACACTTCCTCAAATGAGTGGAATAATGTACTGATCTTCGGTGAAGGTCAGTCATGAACCAAAGATCATTGAATGATGTGTCATTAAGCTCTGCAAGTCTTCTCCTTTAGTTGATTATTTGAGACTATCAGGATGCTCTGCTATGAGAAAATAGTCAATCTTCTGATAGCGAAATCTTTCTGGTAATGATGTGTGGATCTCTAAATTTTGGATATGATGTAGATGATTGAATCTAGATGCTAAGAACAGCTCTGTAAGGAATAAAATGCAATTGGACTTCCTAAACTGAACTAGAAAATGAAAAGAAACAAATTGAACTATAAACAAACTAAAATGCAAATGTTTTTTGGTTGATGCAAGATTTCTCTTGAACCAGGGATGCTCTTGCATCAAATTTGTGCAAGAGGATTCACCTATCAGGTTGGGCAACCACTTGGGAAGATGTGGAATCTTGGATATATCAAATAATATCTCAATTTAAAGCTCAATTTAACTTAAAACCCTAAATATGCAAAACAATAAGCCAATTATCGAATCACGACAAATCCTTTCAGACTAAGATGAGGGACAAAAGATATTTTACTGATTGTCTTTTGAAGTTCAAAAGGCAAAGAAGTCAAGGACACAGGGACTAGTGCCCAAGTCAAAAATACTTGTTTCTTTGTTGAATCTTGATCTCCTTCCAACACTAATCCACACTATAGCTTTAGTTTCTAGGAATTCAACTTCAGAGGACAATGGTGGGAGCACCCTAGTCCCAGAAAAGATCCAATGTCCAACTTCTTTTTAGATACTGAATCCTTGATGTCTGTTAACCTTCCCTGCAACTTCACTTCTTCTAGATGTGACACATTTGCGCTACAATCACAAGGAGTGTGGGAAGGGGGTTGTGGTGTTTAGAGGCTTGCCTCAGTTAGGCCCTTAAGAGACAGTCAATTATTTTGAACACCGTTGTTAGATAAGAGTGCGTATCCTGACAGGATAGAGGCAAAAATCCAAATGATAAATGATTGAAAACATAATAGATATCACCTTGAAGTGTATATCTCATGGAAGGAAGATGCTCTTCATTCCATGAGGAGATGGATGTTAAATTTGCAAATACAAACACAATAACAACAAAGTACTGCTCTACAACACAAAGAATGCCTTGAATCACTTTCACAAAATCACAATGCTCATCTAATTTCCATCTAGTTTGCAAATGAAACCTAATCATGCTTATATATGTAACTACAAATAATCCTGCTAAGAATTTCATAATTCAAACTTTAGATGTCAGCCTGGGACCCAAATAACAGTCACAAAACTAACATTTGAAATTAGGGCAGACCCAAAATAAGGCTAGACTAGGGTGCTAGTTCCCAAGCCCACCCTGCCATTTCTATTTAGTGATCATTAAATTATCATCCCCTAGGTCCTATTTGCCACAAGACTTCAGGGTTTTCTCATCGGGAGTCAGAAATAAAACACAAGATGCTCTAAATGTAAATTAAGGATCCAAGAGCTATACCTTAAGAGGGAAAAGCCTCCAAGGGTACTTTTTCCAACATAACATTTAGCCCCAACTTTAATGTATGTGAAAATATAAGGCCAATACATGCATTAAAGTATGGTCAACAAACACAACAAAAACACCAAGCATGGAGAAGACATGCCAAACACATTGAAGATAGTAACATGCATGCAAAATACAGAGAAGATAACATTGAAGACATGCAAAACATAGTGAATACAGTGAATGCAATGATTATTTTCTTTTTCTTTTTCTCATATATGAAATGCAAAATGCAAGTACAAAGAAAGTAAACACACAATTCATAGTGTAGGAGGGAGTCATTGCCACCAGTCTTTAAGACTATACACATGGGGGAACAAACACACAAAACAAATCTTAGAGTGTAGGAGGGACTCATTGCCACCAGTCTTTAAGACATCACTTGAGAACAAACATGCCATACAAATCAATCATGACCTACAAATCCAAAAGCATAGGAGGGACTCATCACCACTAGTCTTTAAGACTATGCTTGGGAACAAACACTCCATACACACACATAGAAGAAATGGAGAAAACATGGCAAACGAGTGATGAGTGTACCTATTTCTAGGCTCATCACCATCTCAGGAACATTCCAAGCACACATCGATGATTGGGCTTTACCACAACAATCGCTGAAGACACGCTTAAGGGTTAGGATAGTCTCAGATCTGCTCCCTGCCTCTGTAAATGACTTTTTAGAAAATGATAGGATGTGCACTCTCCATGAGAAATACACCATCCCCGCCTTTGTAGAGGGCTTAAGATAGAAAGGATATACGTGATATCCTATCTCTACAGAGGGCTTAAATGATTGCAATAGATTCAAGATTCTCAAAAACACTTGCTAGCATCTACAACAGACAACCTACCTTATATATGCCCCCACCTTAAGGTGGTTGATATCATGTACCGATATCAAGTACATTAAGGTAGAAAGAAAACACACAAGGGAACATGAGATTTCGCAAATCCCATGCCCCCCAAAGGTGACATGTACTTTACAATAGCCAAATGTTCCCACAAACACATAATTCCCTTCAAGAAAAGGTGTTAGCATCCATATAATCATGATAAACGACAATGCATAGCTAGATCCAAGATAGACAAAGTGCACATAGCAATATTATTGTTATGTTTTATAAGTGTGATAAGACAACATCAAGATCAAACATAGTGATTCTACTAGCCGAGCATAAGATAATATATATCAACCCCATCGTCATGTATGGACTTGGTCCATTCTCTGATTACTCTCTAAACAGACACTAGGTCCGCATCAGTATAATATGTTTTTCATCATCCACCAGCTAGATAGAACCACTAGAGGAAGGGAAACAATAAAACAAGAGATAAGAAACAAGTGCCTTAGGGATAGTCACATAGGAGGGTGCCCCTAAGTCACCAACCACAACTCTATGTCCATAAAACACAACACACATCAATTAAAATAGAGGAGAATGAATATAGAAGAATGATAATACAAATAGAAGAAGGGTCACAACAGAGGTGGTCTCCCAGTATCCTTGACCTTACAAGAGAATCAAGGGTCATCCCAGGAGGCCTAAACAACACATAATACATCACGGGGGAAACACATCACAGAGGTAAAGGGTTAGAAATACTTATCTGTAGGAGAAACCAAATGAAGGGTTGTCATTGAGCAAATCATCATCTTCCCAATCTTGGATGTTAGAGGAAAGAGGTGTGTAAGGTACCATAGCTTAAATTTTGTTTTGATCTTCTAACTGTGCAGATTTAAGTTCATCGTGGGTTGGTTCAATGTTTGGTTGAATGTTTTCTTGTTGAGCAGCAAGTCGTTGGGCAAAAGCTTGTCTTCTCCTCCTCCTTTCTTTTTCTTGTCTATTCCTTCTTGTCTTATCACTTATCTCTTCAAAAGCATTATCATGTTGTTCCATAGGATTTTGCACATTAGAGGAGGAAGAACCATGTTCAAATTTCATTGGTCTCGGTGGAATGTTTTGTTGTCAATGAAAACCTCCCAATCCTTGTAAGGATGACAGGGATGGACCTCAGCATAGATACCATCTCTCCATGGATGAGGTGAGTTATGAAACTTTTCCTTATCCACATCTATAATGCCAATTATCTCATCATATTCATAGTAGTATTGTGTGATTCTTATGTCATTTTGTCATTTTCCTTTTGCTCTAAGGGGATCTTTAGACACATGTTCTTCCCTCATTGTTTGTAAAGGAGGCCTAACCAATCTAGCTAGTTGTTTTGTTTTGTATCATTTATAATTGAGGAAGGATTGGTATCTTCATGGCTCAAGTTATTTTTTAGGTTGCAGCCAAAAGTAATGAAGGGTGAAATTCTCACTCTTAATCAGAGGTTGATATGAATTATGACGGATAGTATGGATCTCTCCATTCAAAGGGAATTTCAAGCATTTGTGAATAGTTGAAGGAACATGATTCATAGCCTTAAGCCAAGGATGTCCAAGTTTTACATGGAAGAGGTTGGATAAGGGGATAGCATCAAATAACTGATCCACAGATTTATCATAAACTGAGACTAGTAATTTTATCAATCCAAATGTTTCCATCAAAGATCCATTATGTGTTTTAATTCTCAAATCTAACAGATCATAATAGTTTTGTGCCAAATCATGTTTAAGAAGGAAATATTTTGTAACCACATTAGTCATGCATTTAGAGTCTATGAGTGCTCCATCCATAGGCAATTCCATTATTTTCACTATAATATAAAGAGGCCCTTCGGTATCTACCATTTCTTTGTCATGAGGTCTAAATGTTATTTCAAGTTCAGGGGCTCATCTTTTCCAATGAGGCCTATGAGAAAACCTAGAACTATTGTTGTTGTATTGAGAAGCCATGTGGATGTGTTCAAATGAGTTCCAAATCATATTTTAAAAGATTTTCAAAACTTATCCAAGAAGAAGTGCTAAAGTATGTATGAAAATGACCTAAAATGCTTGATTTTTCAACTTTTTTCAATGCAAATCACTAGGAGAAAAGGTGTTGTAAAGAATTTCAAGAGGGATAGTGAATAATATGCCTAATAAAATTCCAATGGTGTAGCAATATCTTTCACAAAATACTTTTAATGCAAACCTAGAGTGATGATAAGTCAAAATCTAGTGAAAATGTGCTAAAATATGTAATTTTTCAACAATTTTCCATGCAAAGGCCTAGTAAGGGGGGTGTTGTAAGGAATTTGAGGATGGGAAGCAGATAATAACCCTAATAACGGCCAATTAATGCATCAAGATCTATTACAACATGCTTGTGATGCAAATCTAGAGAGACGATAAGGCCAAATCTAGTGAAAATGCAAGGTTTTCAAAGCCTAGATATGAAATTTTGCAAGAAGACCACTATGATGCAACACTACAATTAGAAATAAGTCCTAATGAGTGTTTTAAAAGGGTAGTAAAATATGAAACAATATTTTGACTACAAATGCTAGTTAATGCAAAACTAAGTTTTTATGAAAAATGCATAATTTCAACCAGTTTTTAACAATTTGAGCACAAAAAATGCAATGCAAATGAATATTAAATGATGAATTTATGTAATTTAAATTATAACTAATGATAACAACATAAATTTAATGAAATTAAATGCCACTTAATTCAAATTATGCTAAAATGCAAGCCACAAATGCCAATTTTTTTAATTTTTTTAATTTTTTCAAATTTTGCATTTTTTTTGTGATTTTTTGAGTGCAATAAGATGAATGAATGCAAATATATCAAAAAACACTTAGCAAGGTCCCAAAAAGTCCAAAAATATGGGTTCACCAAAATATTTAATAGGGAAAAGGGGGAAGGTGTGACTGTGATGTGAAATATGTGGTTTTAAGGGTTTATGCAGAATCCTCCTTTCCCTACAAACATTCCAAGGGCCTATTGGGTAAATACAAGGAGATGGGTGACAAAAAAGCTTTCACCATCTCCAAAAATAAATAAAAATGTGAGCATGCTATAATACACTCGCGTTTTGCTTTGCATAAAAGCAAAAAAAACCATTTCTACTCATTCACGCCATGACTATTTCTCCTCACAGCAACAAATAAAATAGGCAAAAATGCAATCACATTGAAGAAGAGGCCATTGAATCAAGTGTAATAGAGAAAACAATAAATTAACAATGTCGCCTCATCAGCAAACATATCGTAGTGCAAATTTGGAGGCTCCAGCACATGAAGAAGGTAGGGTTTGACTGATTTTATTAGTTTGAGAACAAATTTTGAGTTTTGCAATGTTTGATTTGTTTTTATATTGCATTTATAGTTATTGGAGAAGGATAAAACCTAAATCCAACTAAGGAGGGTGAAAACAATCCCCAAAACCCTCCAAACCCTCCAAACCCTCAAAACCCACCTTCATCTCCTTTTCATGTAAGCGATAATCAAGAACACTACCTAGGGATAATAGAAGAAAACAAGAAACATGTTGAAACTATTATTCAAACCCTAAACAATCCAAGTGGAACCATTGATCATAGGAGGGCACTTGCAAAATCACTATAGGAGATTGTTTCCCACATAGATTTGGTGACAAAACAAATCACTAAATTCCAAGACCATAGGGAGAGGAGTTGGCAATATTATGTCGACAAGTTGTCATATGAAGAAGTCAAGAATGAAAAAATTACAAAATCTCAATTATGTGCACATTTTATTAATCCCAAAACCGGCCAAAGATTAGAAGAAAGTTGCAAATGATTTCCTATACATTGGTGTAGGAATGAAAAAATATCCTAAAACTTTTGGTATAGAATGTACATGGTCTTCGATGAGCGCCCATGCAATAATGATGAGGTACCACAATATTTCTTGAGGAAACTCTATTGCGAGTTCATCCTCAATAAGATTCCAAATTATTTTGACATTCGTGAGTTCCAGGGTAGAGGTGGTGGCTCTGCCCAAAATAGACCCAAGGCTCAGTGAGATGAAGACCATGTGCCTATACCCCAAGTGAGGCCAGAACGTAGGTCACTCCCTTTGGCTTTGAAGGAGAGTGTTGGGCAGGAGACTTTACATTCATTGACTACTCTCACCCAAACTCTATCATAGCATGCCGATGATTTTACCTAGGCTGATGAGGGTGAGAGTAGTAGGCATCATGTGTCCCCACATTTATGCAGTACATGTGGGAACGTATGTGATTATGGGATGCAGGAGGCACGACAGGACTGTGCGACATAGGGGCAGCATGCTGCGACACAGGGGCATGACATATTGGATGATCTTGTTCTCAGTGACGATATCTTATAGCATACATTTGGTATTGACTCTCAGGTAATTTGTTACAAGTTTCATCTTGATTTCGTATATTGTTATTTGAAATTTGTAATTAATTTTATATGATTATCTATATTATAAGTCAAAAATAATGTATGTAATTTTTTGTGCAATGAAATTCCAGGGTCAGAGTCTTCATCCTGCCTCTGTTAGCTATCCATTGGCGGGTTATGAGAGGAGGTCAAGTCAACAGGTATGTAATTTATCACATAATCATAATTATTGTAGATATGTCAATGGTAATATTATTTTGTGACAATTTGATGATTTCAATAGTCACCGATACCTCCATGGTTTCCTTGGTCCCCTGGACGCCAAACCACCACTTTTATGGAGGTAAATTTAACCATTTCTAATCATTATGCATTTTTGAAATAATGTTATGTATTTATTTTGTTTGAATAATCTTGAACTTGATTTTTAGATGATGAATATAGTGAAAACTCCTCCTAATCTTCATGTGTCAACGTAGATAGGCATTGATGCAGCCATGATGTCTGCAAATCCTTTGACTGAGGTATGAGCCAATAACATGAAAATATCATAATTTTGTATTTCTTGTTTTATCTCATGTAATTTGATATACACAAATGATATTTATGTTTAGTCAATTTTTCTTCTTGATACTTCTCACAGGAGGGCACAACTCCAGTCCATCCAACTACGGACAAAGAGAGAGACAAGATGATGGAGAGTGATCATCGATTGGCGGTAAGTGATCAATTACATATGTGATGTTATATATTTCATACATTTTCTATACTAATATGCATATTGTTTGTTTGTATTAATAGGTGTAGCTAGATGAACTTTATTCGAAGAGGTCTACTCAAGGATAGAGAGGATGTGTCACTAACTGGCTCTCCATCTTCACGGTCAAAGAAGGGCCACTGATTATTTCCTGAAAGTCCATAGGAAACTAGTTTTTGGGACATTTTTTGTATGCCTAGATGGCTTTGTATACATACTTTTGTATGTTAATCTGATGTATATTTTTGTATATTTTCCTGTATGGCTTTGTTTGGACATGCCTATATGGATTTTTATATAAACTAGATGTTATGTTCATGACATTATGTATATGACAGTTTATATTAAATATTTAATATGATAATCAATTATTGTTATAGGAATTTGGTTTTACAAGTGCCAATTGCATTTTCTTGAAAGTTTATAAATCATTTTCAAATAATCCATTTTATGCATATCTTGCAATCATTGAATTCTGTGGGACTATGCATTTCTTTGAGGCATCATTTCAAATTATTCACATGCCTTGTCTATGCTTCCATACTTTCCATACATGTCTACAAGGGCAACTTTGCAAATACAATACATGTGACAAAATTTTTATATTATTTATGATTTGATGGTTGTCCACACCATGCTCTCTAGATCCTATTATAGCATAGGCAAGGAGGAAGTTGGTTAAGGTTGTGCAATTTGGTTTTAGATGTGCCAAAATTTGTGTAAATGGTTGAAATTTATGTTTGTGCATTTGCTTGAGATTTTTTAAAGCCTTATGAAAAATCTATTTCATGCATAACTTGCAATCATTGCATTCCATGAGACAACAGTTCTTTGAGGCATCGTGTCAAATAGTTCATGTTCATTATATATGCTTCCACAGAAGTTGCATACATGTCTTGCAGGGTACTTACAACTATGACATTTGACAAAATTCCTATATCCTTTATGCTTTGATGGATGTCTATACCATGCTCCTAACATACCATTTCTAAGGTTTTGGAATTTGGCTTTACACTTGCCAATTGCATTTTCTTGGAACTTTCCAAAGGCTTATCAAAAAATCCATTTTGTTCATATCTTGCAATCATTGTATTCCATGAGGTGACGTTTCTTTGAGGTATCATGCCAAACAGTTCACGTGCCTTGTCTATGCTTCCACACTTTGCATACATGTCTCTGAGGGCAGTTGCAACTACAACATCTAACAAAATTCCCATATGTTTTATCCTTTTGATGGATGTCCATTTTGGCATAGGCAAGGAGGATACTGGCTAAGGTTGTGGAATTTTTATTTACACTCGCCAATCACATTTGCTTGAAAGTTTCTAATGCCCTATCAAAAAATCTATTTTGTTCATATCTAACAATCATTGCATTCAATGAGGTAACATTTCTTTGGGGCATCATGCCAAATAGTTCACGTGCCTTGTCTATGATTCCATATTTTGCATACATGTCTTTGAGGGTAGTTGAAACTACAACATCTAAAAAAATTCCCATATGTTTTATCCTTTTGATGGATGTCCATTTTGGCATAGGCAAGGAGGATACTGGCTAAGGTTGTGGAATTTTTCTTTACACTCGCCAATCGCATTTGCTTGAAAGTTTCTAATGCCTTATCAAAAAATTCATTTTGTTCATATCTTGAAATCATTGCATTCAATGAGGTGACATTTATTTGGGGCATCATGCCTGATGTAGAGGCAAATTGGATGGGAGAAGATAGACAAACTAGACAAGGTTCTACCACACCTACAAGCCCAAAAACAAAGATCTTTATGCAAAAGTTGGAAGAGTAGTTAAGGGCTTTGAATTATTCATGGAAATGGTGTTTAGACATTTACTAAAACCCATCCCATCCATTGGCAAAGGTGGATCAAACTTCGAACTTGTAGCCCTTCAAAATGACAACAGTCCTAATAACTTTTTATTCAGACATTCAAACCCAAATCTTAGATAATCAGTAGATACCCACTATGGCCCTCTATCACATATCCCAAACTTAGTATAGGTTGTTTTGGATGGAATATCTCAACCAATAACCCCTGTCAGTGACCTAAAGCCCCAATTAGGCCAAAATTACAAAGAGAGTACCTTCAAATGCAAGCCCAGAACTCAACCCAGGGTTTGAACACTTAGAATACATGATAGGAAAAAGTATTTTGTGGGTTTTAGGCTTCTACTCTCTTTTGTTCCCAAAAATGCTTCTTTGGTTCCTTCAATGTGCCTTGAAACATCACCTAACACATGGTTTTGTTAGGTTTCGTCAAACAAAACTTCTTCTCCTCAGATATCATACCAAAAACTCAACATAAAATGCTATTAAAGACTTATTACAACCCATTCCACTGATCAAAAGTGAATCAAATCAGTGGAATGGCCAAAAATACATAATTCTTGCCAAAACCCTAAGTAAGGGTTTCTAAAAAATAATTTTCAGAAAAATGAAGATTACTCACACTCAGAAGGGTTTCAAGAAGCCAAAATAGATGAAAATGAATGTTTAATCACCCTAGTTTCATGCCACCACCACAATGTTTCACAATTTGGCCGTACAAAAGTAGGGTACAAACTGTAGCAGCAAACAAAACTCAGAAAATGTAGATTTTTAGCAACCCATTTTTGGGAAAACACTCATAACTTCCTCTATATTGTGTGTGGAGACCTC
Source organism: Cunninghamia lanceolata (assembly GCA_027924645.1). Lineage (NCBI taxonomy): Eukaryota > Viridiplantae > Streptophyta > Pinopsida > Cupressales > Cupressaceae > Cunninghamia > Cunninghamia lanceolata. The sequence continues at coordinate 4,948,932 of BSBN01000236.1, forward strand.
TAACTAGACTCAAATGAAAGCTAAGACACAAGGATTTCCAAAAAGTCCAACATCACCTTCTAATTCATCTATATACGAAAGTTATGAATGTTATAGAAGAAAAAATACAGAAAATTCTAGAAAATAACAAAAGGACAACAGAGAATGGCATTTTTATTTCTGGAAACTTCTCCTCCCTCTTAAATTTTACTTGTTAAAGGTTATATAGACTTTAATATGCCTTGAAAACTCCATTGAGGGTAGTTTGGTTGATGGTTGGAGCCATAACCAATTCGAATTCTCTTGGCAGTTTGTGGACAACAACTACCCTGTTTTAACATTGAAACTAATTATAAGTTTCCAACATAATGCATTGATGTTTTATGACTTTTCAACACCCTTGACAAAGTCATTAAACCTTTGACATACCTTCCTAACAATTTTATATGCCTTTACAAGGATTACATCATGAAATATATGACTGTCCCTATATGCCTCAACAAAGGCTTACAATCATGAATACTGCCTTTTATAGTTTTATGACAACAATAGATATTTGGACATAGTCCTTATTACATGGATTATAATGGTCTTCAAGACCTTATTGAATCAAAATATGATACCAAACAAAATATGGAGTTGAATGCCTCATGGAGGCCACCTTGTGTTAGGTGCTCCTACACCAATGCCAAATAGTTCACGTGCCTTGTCTATGCTTCCACACTTTGTATACATGTCTACAAGGACAACTTCAATTATAACATGTGGAAAATTTCCTATATCATTTATGCTTTGATAGATATTGATAAGCCATTCCAAACATTCTATATTGGTGTACAGATAGGGAGGATGTTGGCAAAGGTTGTGGAATTTGGCTTTACACATGCCAACTACATTTAATTGAAAGTTTCTAAAGTCTTTTCAACAAATCCATTTTATGCATATCTTGCAATCATTGCATTCCATGAGATAACATTTCTTTGAGGCATTATGTCAAATAGTTCATGTTTGTCAAGTATATGCTTCCACACTTTGCATACATGTCTTGCAGGGTACTTACAACTACAACATTTGACAAAATTCCTATATGCTTTATGCTTTGATGGATGCCTATATCATGTTCCAAAGATACCATTTCGAAGGTTTTGGAATTTGGCTTTACACCTACCAGTTTCATTTGCTTGAAAGTTTCCAAAGCCTTATCAAAAAATCCATTTCGTTCATATCTTGCAATCATTGCATTCAATGAGGCAAAATTTCTTTAGGGCATCATGCCAAACAGTTCACGTACCTTGTCTATGTTTCCACACTTTGCATACATGTCTACAAGGTTAGCTACAATTACAAAAGTCCTTATAAATGATGATGATGAGCCTCATCATGATTATTCTATTGCTTCACATCCAAATGCACAAATATCATGCACCTCCCCTTGTGGTGAAAGACTAGCTTGATTTATACCCATTTTCTCAACCAAATCTGTAACTTGTTCTTCATGTTCATGGCTGTTGTAGGTTTCATAATGTTAGGGTAAAATAGGATCAACAATGAATATGTGACAAACAACATCAAATACCCATAACTCAATAGAATAGTGAAACTAAGAAGATTGAATAAAATGAAGCAATGAACAAAACAATGCAAACCTTCCTTGAATCGAAACTTCTATTGTTGCCTATCAAGATCGTCCTTGTTTGTATGAAGTAGGCCCTCAAAGAGTGTACTCCTTTGCTGTTTTCAAGAATGTCGATAGTGAATGGCTGTGGTGATAAACGTGCAATGAAGAGGAGCTTCAAAGCTTTGGGTGATCTCAAGCAAATTGTATTGGGGTGCCAAAGGCGCGCTGGTGAATTTTTGAAGAGTAATAATACAAATAGCCTAGATGAATAGAATGGAGGGATGAGGTTTCTTTTATAGACTCAGAAGAATGAAGATCAATGGTTGAGAAGAAGTATGATGATCAATGGCTGAGAATGGTTGAGGAATGTGCAACGAGTAGAAAGAGGACAAGTGTCCAAGTTCCATCATGGAAGAGGGGATTTGGCAAAATTGATTGGAGAGTTAACTCCATTAATTGATCAGTTAACAAACTTGATTGATCAGTTAGTAGAATGGATTGTGGAGCTGATAGAACTGAATGAAGAATTAACTCAATTGACTAGTTAGTTAACAATTTTGATTGATGAGTTAACTAACTTTGATTAGAAGAGAAATAGGACATGTGGGTGAGGGAATATTATATAATTAAATATTTAATATATTTAATTACATGTGCAACATGGTGAGGTGGAGAAGGGTGAGGTGGAAAGATGAGGTGGATTGATGAGGTAGAATTATGAAAATTAGGAATTAGGATAAAAGGATTTAGGATTTAATTAAATAATGTAGGATTATTTAATTATGTGAGACATTATAAGAATTTAGGGAATTTTAATTAAATAAAATGATTTTATTTAATTATGGGATAACGAATCGATTAAATAAATTTGGAATATTTATTTAATTGATAGAAGAGATTCGAAAGGGAATAAATATTAAAAATATTTATTTAGAGTGAATCATGTCATTTTTAGGTGTATGCATTTTGCCCCTCTTTGATGCAATGTAGTTTACAACGTTACTTCAAAGAATAAAAAGTCTGATGGTGATACATGCCCCAGTTTGCCCCTGGTACAAGTTTGATGACGATAGGATGCCCCCTCGAGAGATTGGACGGGGATAAGGCAGAAGGCGTGAGACGGACAATCTCACAAAGACGAGGGGTTTAGGTTAAATTGGAAGAAACAAGATGTGATTCAGGAAAACGGGAAGAAAACTAGAAGGAAAATAGGTGCGGGAAGTAGTCACAGTCACCACCTAGCCAGATTTAGGGTTGGCAAGCTACATATAGGAGTTGGGTCCACAAGATAAGTCATTTGTACACTTGTTTGATCTGGATTCTTCTGAGAGAGCTTAGGGCAAATTTGGAGCAGCATGGTAGCTAGAGAGGCAGATATTCCATGCGAGGAGCACTGATTTGAGTGAGTACATTGATTCGACCAGCCAGCAGAGGCAGGACCCCCGATACGTGTCTCAAACAATTTCCCCTAGGGTTGTGTTAGGGTGTCATAAATGCTAGGGAAAAATTAGGGAAACAGATGCGCTGAAACGCAGAATGGCACATATGCAGCGTGAAACTACGCATACGTCGTTTTGCTGCGCATATGCTGAATTGTGCAGTGCATGCATGAAAACTGCACATATGTGGTTTTTGGCAGCGCATATGTGATTCCACGGTGCATTTGCCGAATGTAGCGGTGCATGCATTAAAGTTGTCACATATGTAGAATACAGTGGCACATCCATGATTATGCGGCACATTTACCGAATGTAGCGGCACATTTACCAGAAGTGGCGCATGTGTCAAGAAATGGTGTATTTACCACCTGTAGTGGTGCATTTGTTTTAGAGAGCATAGCACTTAGCAAAATTGTTTTGATGAGCATCCTGTTTGACGCGTGAATCGATGAGCTATCTCTAAGATGGCAGGAATCTAGTCAAGAGATGTAGTGTGCTATTTTTGATCAATTTGGAATGCTAAGTTAGGTGATATAGTTCGATAGATATGTTGAGTATGGTATTTGTAGTTGTAGTTTGACGCCTTGCTTTGCGTGCTTGCAGGAGGATATACGAGATACACTTCAGTCTAGGGAGCAGTTCCCTATGCCTATGCTATAGAGATACATGCTTACAGAGAGGCACTCGATGCCATGGGATTGGATTATGTGTGCTTCATGCCCGAGGTTTGGGCGAACCGTAGATTGTTGACTACTACAGTGGAGTGATTCCATAGTGAGGATACAACTTTCCACCTCCCTATTGGTGAGATGACCATCACCCTGGAGGATGTCTACTGGATCTTACAATTGCCCATTGATGGTGAGCTTATGGAGTACGACCCACAAAGAGGTGCAGGACTCACCGAGTGCAGGTGAGTATTTGATGACCTGGAGTTGGTAGGATAGGTCATCTCGTGGCATGATATCTATGACTATTACGACTACTTCCCTGGGATTGTGGTAGGATTGATCAGAGGCATTATGTGCCCCGACAGGAGATCACATGGATTCCCCATTGGATGGGGTAGGATCATGGAGAGGATGGTGACAGAGGGCACTTGATATGCATGGGGTGTCTGCATACTGGCGCACTTGTATCACGGCATGCACTAGGTAGTATACCACTTGAGCACGAGTCTATCTGCTGGGGTGTCACTATTACAATTTTGGCTATGGGAGCACATAGCGATCACGTGACCGATATGTGTCTTTGCTAGACAGAGGGGAGAGCCATATAGTTATGGCTATGCAGGAGTGATTTCCCAGCATAGGCTGGGGAAGCTGGAGTATTGGAGACATGCCTTGGATGGGGCAGATGTGGTCATGTAGCGACCATATCTAGACTATGAGCCATAGGACGATGAGGCAGACGAGCTATCGTACTACTTTCAAACAAGATGGCTAATAGGATGAACCCGCCACATACTAGAGAGGTAGATTGTTGGCAGAGTACTGAGACAATTCGGCAGAAGGCAGGGCATGCCACAGGGACAGGCTTACTTTGCATGGACACATGCGGAAAGGGTCAAATGGGGGCCGATGGCATCCTATGAGGAGGCCCTAGTAGAGTTTTGGCAAACACCTTATGTCACCTAGGATATGAGGATGGAGATAGCAGATGCAAGGATGACACAGGATTACGAGGACTGGATTATTGCACACCCCTTTCTGAGATATTCAGGGCCTAGGATGTTGGTGCCTCGCATAGATGAGGCAGACTCAGATGGCTTGGGCTAGGTGGGCTGGAGGAGAAGGAGGAAGAGGAGAGGAGGACAAGGGGGTGGCCGAGATGGAGGAGATGACAGAGATGATGCAGATGACAGAGGTGATGGAGATGATAGAGGTCGAGCTAGATAGAGGAGGAGAGTTGAGCAAGCAGTGCCATCACAGGTTGCACAACAGGCGCAGATGCCGCCACCCCAGTAGGGACCTCAGCCACAGGGGCAGAGATAGGCAGAGGCAGCTCAAGGTCTAGTACAGTTAGACGTGTAGGAGAGGGCGATAGCCACCTAAGGGGAGAGATTAGACAGCTGAGGGAATAACTTAGGAGAGCTGACAACTGGTGAGAGATAGACGTAGAGGTGATTGTGGGACTGACCAGAGAGAGATATGGCAGACACATGGATATGAGTAATCCGTGTAGAGCAAGATACTGCATTGGCAGCCTTGGGGATAGATGTAGTGACCAGTTTCTTGGTTGGGTAGGTGCAGTAGACACAGACATAGTTAGGCCAGTCATAGACACAGCTAGCACAGGTGCAGGGTGAGCTTGGCAGAGTGTAGGCTCAGGCTCAGTATTATCAGGGGTTGTATCATGGTGTCATGCTGGCGAGCCAGAGGGCCTCTAGCTACAGGAGCCAGTCTATGGCCTCCTAGAGAGAAGGTCCATCAAGGTCAGGAGCTTCTATGATGGGCCCACAACAGTCAAGGGTTGGCAGAGAGGGAGACACTATTGGCAATGGTGGTCCACAGTAGCAGGTGTAGACCTGCATCACACTTGTACTTTTGAGACATGTATCATCATCCATTGGGATGTACTTTTGTATATGACTTTGATTCAGACACAGATACTATGATATTGTACATTTGGACTCATTTTATGATATGTATATGACAATGCAGCTATGTGACTTGCTCTATATGTTATGAGTTTATGATTTTTTTGATTATACGATGTGATGCATATGCAAACTTAGATGTTTTATCTGATGCTATATGAGATGTTATCTGGATGCAACTATTTGATATGATGCTATGTGATGTCTATTTGATCTAATGCATTTTGAAATGATTTATCTGATGTGTTTGTAATGCATGTGAATGCAAAATGATATCTATATGACTATGCAATTGTATGTGATGCTCTTAGCTATGTTTTTAATTTTTGACACTATATGATGATGGGATATGGATGACCTAATGCACTATATTATGTATGCAACTGATTTAATCATGTAAATGACAATCTCATATGATATGATACGCAACTATATGCTCTATTTTTGTGATGTCCAAATGTACGCTATTGACACAGAAATGATAGGATGATAGAGAGAAGATCGATTGACAGAAGAATGACTCGATAGAAAGATTCACAAGCTTCACTTTGTATTGTTACTTTGCCTTGTTTGGATTTTTTACTGCATGGGATACGGGTGCATGGATGTGTAAATGGATGTATTGATTTTGACATCTTGACGGTGCAAATAGTTTGGAGTGCTTTATTTCATCATTGGGCAATGTTTTTGGTTTTTTTTTTTTTTGAAATGTTGTAAGTTAATACAAGCATCTAGGTATAATTGAATTGAGATGACCTGAGTACTGCTTACATGGATTTTGATTTAGCAAGTTAATACAAGCATCTAGTCAAAATTGAATCTAGATGACCTGAGTACTTCTTGCATATTAACAAATAAGGATTGCCCCATTCATGTTAGACCTTTGGTGTCCTCGATGATCTTTTGTTGACCATGTTCTTAGACAAGGCTTCACATTACTAAAGTTTAATCCACAAACAACAAACAAAGAAAATAATCATGCCCCCATCATAGCATCTCTAGCTTTTGGCATCCTTGAGTAGCATAGAAAGGCGTGATAGCAGAAATCAAGACTCTGTTTTTAACCTAACCAACACAAATCATTCTTGCATTTAGATGTGTTTATTTCTTGCCATAATTTGAGTAAAATCATTTAGAAGACCTTAGGTGTTGTTCTGCTTTACCTTAGATAGGTTAAGTGCCTTGTGTCAAAATTTCTAATTTGGAGAGCGGTTCTGCTTGCGCTTGCTTGCTTGGTGAGAAGGTTTCACAATCTTTATTGGTGAGATGGACCCTAAGGGACTGACCTAGTGCCTCAGGGGCTCATTGCTAAATGGCCTTGCCTACGTGATGATTCAGAGGCAACGTAGTTTGGGGTAAACCCTAATGGACCTAAGACCTAGGCGAGAGAAAGTGGAGATGGACCCAGATGGATAGGACTAGATATGGGACGGATGGGACAGTGGGAGCCTCGGGGGTGCATTTGAGGAATGGCCTTGCCTACATGACAATGCAAAGGCAATGTAATTCACAGACTTGGACCATGGATGAACTGACAAGAGACACTATGGTAGGCTCATACTATGGATACGGTATGGGACAAAACCTTGGTTGACAAGGCCACAAGAAGGGAGAGAGTATCAAGCCATGATAGGTAGCCGTCAGATTTTTATTATGGGACAGATATGGGTCAAATAGGATATGAGTGAAGGAAGAATGGACTCAAGGTGATTGGTTTCCCAAAGATGGGGGAGATGGTTTATCACAAGTAATGCCTGTTTTACCAGGTTTTCACCACTTGCTTTTATTTGCACGAAGAAGCTAGAAAGTGAACATGATGCCTGTTTGCCAAGTTTTCACCATGATACCTATCCAGGGCACCTATTTGCCAGGTTTTCACCAAAGGAGGATTGTTTTTTATACCTTTCTAATTTTTTGACTTTTTTGTGTTTTTCTAATTTTTTGATTTTTTTGTATTTTTATGCCCCCCTTACAATGGGATTCTCCTAGGTATAGAACTGGCAAAGATGCATGCTATTGATTGGGTCATCAAATAGCTCACCCTCTGATGTTGCCAACTAATATGCCCCTGATCCGTAAGCAGCTACAATCACATAGGGCCCAAGCCAGTTAGGTTCAAACTTGCCTTTCTTTTCTCTGTCTTGTTGATTGCAAGGATTCTCCTTAAGAATGAGATCACCAAACTTAAAGATTCTTGGGTGAACTTTGTGGTTATAGCTTCTTGACATCATCTGTTGATATGCTTTGAGATGATCAAAGGCTTTCTGTCTCTTTTCTTCTAGCAACTCTAGTTCTTGCAACCTGGAGACTCTATATTCTTCATCTGATATGAGACCTTTTAACAACACCCTGAGAGAGGGTAGTTTGACCTCAATGGGGAGGATAGCTTCTGAGCCATAGACAAGGGCATAGGATGTAGCACTTGTGGGAGTGCGTATACTAGTTCTGCAGGCCCACAGAGTGGGATTGAGTTAGATATGCCAATCACGGCCAGCATCGTTGACTGTCTTCTTTAAAAGTTTCAAGATGGTCTTGTTGGATGCTTCAGCTTGACCATTACCTTAGGGGTAGTATGGAGTGGAGAAATGGTGTTGGATTTTGAAACGTTCACAGAGTTCTTGGATGTCCTGGTTTTTGAATGGTCTTCTATTATCCGTGATAATGGATGAAGGAATACCATATCTGCAGATGAGGTAATTCAGGATGAATGAGGAGATTTGTTTACCTGTGATAGTGGTGAGGGGAACGGCTTCAATCCACTTTGTGAAATACTTAGTGGCAGTTATGATGAATTTGTGGCCGTTGGATGAGGGTGGATGGATCTTTCCCACAAGGTCAAGTCCCCATTGGTAAAAGGGCCAAGGTGTCGTTAAAGGTCTCAACTCTTGAGCTGGTGCATGTATCAGGTTCCCATGTATTTGGCACTGCCTGCACTTCTTGACAAACTGATATGAATCCCTTTCCATGTTCGGCTAGTAATAACCTAGGCGCATGAGTTTCTTGGCTAAGGAAGGACCACTAGAGTGTGCTCCGTAGATCCCTTCGTGTACGTCTTGCAAGGTAGTTATGGATTCTTCTCATTCTAAACAGCAGAGTAGAGTACCATCGAGACCATGTCGGTATAGGGTATCGGCAATAATGGTATAGCGAGAGGTTTGGCATATAAAAGTTTGTTGTTGGTCAGAAGATAGGTCTGGTGGGAGGATGTTGTCCTTGAGGTAAGTATAAATCTTACTATACCAAGGTGAATCAGATCTAACTAGGAGGCAGATGGAATGTGTCTCAAGAAGATCATAAGCTGGTTGTCGGATAGCTTCCACTAAGAACTCATATCGTGACTCATTCTCAGGTATTTCTAGGAGAGAGGCAATGGTTGCCATGGGATCTGCTACTTTGTTCTCGATCTTAGGTATTTGTTCAAAAGAGATGATCCCAAAGTGTTCCTTAAAGTCGTCGACCATCCGCTTGTATGGGATAAGCTTCTCATCTTTGGTTTGGTATTCATTGTTGACTTGATTGACTATCAGTTAAGAATCACCGTATACATGTAGCTCTTGGATTTTCCACTCAGTTGCCATCTTCAGACCAATCACTAAGGCTTCATATTCTGCTATGTTGTTGGTGCATGGAAATAACAAACGGTAAGACTTCAGAATTGTGTCTCCATGAGGAGTCACAAATAGGATTCCTACCCCAGATCCATGGTTTGTGTAGGACCCATTGAAGTAGAGTTTCCAGGAATGTGTTGATATGTTGAATAGGGATTCATACAGAAACTCAAATTGCATCGGTGTGGTGTCCTATAATGGTGCATCTGCTAGTTGATCAACAATGATCTGTCCCTTGATAGCTTTTCTATCTACATATTCAATGTTGTATTGGCTTAAGAGCATTACCCATTTAGCTAGGTGACCTGTGAGAGCTGCTTTGCTTAGTAGGTACTTTAGTGGGTCTATTTTTGCAACGAGTTTAACTAGATGTGCAAGCATATAATGTCATAGTTTTTGTGAAGCAAAAACTACCGCAAGACATGATCTTTCTATATGTGAGTATTGCAATTCATAGCCCGCTAATGTTCGACTGATGTAGTAGATAGCTCTTTCTTTATTCTCATAATCTTGTTGTGCTATAAGAGCTCCAAGAGCTATAGATGTAGTAGATATGTAGAGTATCAGTGTTTTCCCTTGGATAGGAGGCATGAGACTGGGTGGAGTCATGAGATATTCTTTCAGCTTGTTGAATGCCTCTTCGCATCTTTCATCCCACCTGAATGGAATGTTCTTGTGCAGGAGATGACTGAATGGTTGGCATTTGTTTGCTAGCTGTGATATGAACCTACGGATTGCCTGTAGCTTGCCCTGTAGTGATCTTAATTGAGTAAGAGTCTTGGGTGGTGGCATGTCCATAATAGCCTTGACGTTGGCGGAGTCCACCTCTATTTCATTTGCTGACACGATGAAGCCTAATAGCTTGCCTGAAGTGACTCCGAACACACATTTCTTTGGGTTCAGCTTGACTTGGAATTGGTCTAATCTCTGAAAGACATTTTCTAATACATCCAGGTGTGATTCCCTTGTGAGTGACTTTGCTAGGATATCATCGACATAGTCCTCCATTGTTACATGCATCATATCATGGAATATAGTTGTCATAGCATGTTGATATGTGGCTCCTACATTTTTTAGACCAAATGGCATGACATTCTAGCAGAAAGTGCCCCATGGACAAGTAAAAGCTATCTTGTGTTTATCTTCTGGTGCTATCTTGATCTGATTATAACTTGAGAATCCATCCATGAGAGACAACATGGTATGCCCTACGGTTAAGTTGACTATGATATCTATATTTGGCAACGAAAAGTCATCCTTCTGGCATGCTTTGTTGAGATCTCTAAAATCATTGCATAGTCTGATGCGGCCATTAGGTTTGGACACTGGCACAATATTGGATATCCATTCTAGGTAGTCTATAGCTCTGATGAATCCTACATCCAGTAATTTCTTGAGTTCTTCTTTGACTAATAGCGCTATATGCAGATGCATTTTTCTAAGCTTCTGCTTCACTGGTTTCACTCCTGGATCTAATGGAAGATGATGCAGAATCAAGTTTGGGTCTCGACCTAGCATTTCTGCATATGACCAAGCAAAGTTGCCTCTCTTTTTCTTGAAGAATGGTACAAACCTGGTTTTCTCTGGTGGGGTAAGAGACTTAGCAAAGTGGATAATCTTAGGCTGTTCCTCTGTTCCAATATTAACAGGCTCTGTCGGTTCCACAACAATCTGTGACTTTTCTTGGTGAATATCATTAGGGAGGGTGTCAAGCCTTCCATCGTCAAGTGCCACAGCTGGGTTTTCACCTTCGGATGCGTCCTTTCTTTTTATTGTTTTGGGGTCTGACACTACCACCAAGCAGTTTTCACCGTCAAATCCAATTTTTACTTTGATATTTTTGTGACTGGAAGGCTTTGCACCCTCTATGAAGTAAGCCACGGTATTAAGTTCAATAGCAAAACCAGCTTCATGATCTCCCCTGGGTAGGTGGTCCCTAAGTTCCATATAGTCAATATAAGCATCATCGTTTTGGAACATATCTAGCTGGGGAGTTCCTCGTAGATCCTAGTCAATAAGCTCAGGATGCACAAGGGGGAGGAAGTCAGAGGATAGACCTGATTCATTGATAGTGTGAATGGAAATGTTAAGAACATTGGTAGGGGTGGTGTTTGGGATGGTACTTTCCTCCACATTATTTATTGCGAATGAACTTGAACCTTCCTCAAAAGCCATAATCTCAAAGATGGGCAAATCAGACTCTAGTGGTCTATTTGGTAGCGTTTGTCCCTCATGGTAGGGGCTAAAAGTTTGAATAGTATCAACCTCTTTATCGTCATAGGCTTTGTTAGTTCATCCCACTCATATTCATTGGAATCTGTGTCGCTGTCTTCCTGGACTGTTTGGATCATTTCTACCAGACAAGCATTTTCTTTAGCCTTTCCCTTGCCTTTGTATCCTAGGCCACTTGTGTTTCTAGACAATGAGGATGAAGAAGGTTGAATAGGTTCAATGATTCCTTCTTTTCTGAGGCCGATGGGGCCTTGTCCTTCGTATCCCATTCTGTGTAGGATAGTCTCACCTTGCCCATAGAGTTCCGTTGGGAGTCTAGGCAGATCTTGCGGTGTGTTCTCTTCTTCAGTATAAATCCATTGTAGGATGTATCTCTCTTGTGTTTCATCAGATAAGGTCCCCCATTTTACAAAGGGAGTTGTGGGTGCTATAGGAGGAGTAGATGGCTTTGGAAAATGTTTGGGTCGGCCAAAAGATCTAGGAGATAAAGGCATCTTGGCAAGATTGAGGCTGTGCTCAATGGAGTATTCCCCCACTCCACTTTCTTTTATGGTAATTTTCTATTCTTTGGGCCTTGATGAGGAGGCTTCAGCAGTATGATCATACTATGGGATAGGGGATATATATGCTCTGTTATTTGGTATGATGCACTCGAGTTTCGCAAGGAAAGAGTTGCAATGCTGATAGGGGTCGGGGTCGGCTTGAATGGTGACTTGCTTACAATTGTGCGGGAATTTTATGCATTGGTGATAAGTAGAGGGGACAGCTTTCATAGCATGAATCCATGGTCTCCCTAGAAGAATATTATAAGCAAACTCCCTATCCAGGACTTGACACACAACATCTTTTATTATAGGTCCCACTTATATGGGTAGGACTACAGTTCCCTTTGTGGTTCTTTCTTCCTCGTCATATGCATTGATGGTAATCTTCTTCCATGGATCAACTACCTTTTCAGAGAACCCCAATATAAGGACCAGCTTTAATGTGCAAATATTTAAACCGGCACCCCCATCAATGAGAACCCTCTTGATGCGGTGCTTGTGGATGAAGGAGACAATATGTAGAGGGGTGTTATGGGGTTGAGACACAGAGAGGTCATCTTGCTCAGTGAATGATATGGTGTTGGAGGAGGTTAGATTACCTACCATGGTCTGAAACTTCTCTTGGGCCAAATTAGTGGGGGCAGTGGTTTCCACTAAGGCTTTTTTGAGGATCTCTTTATGGGAAGCAGATAGACGCAACAACTCCAAGATAGAAATGTGGGCTGGAGTTTTTTGTAGTTGGTCTATGACATTATACTAACAGAAGTTGGATTGAGAAGGTGACGACCTTGAAGGGGTGGTATTGAACGTGAATTTACCACTGCGGGTAATGATACTACAACTAGTTCTATTAGGTCCTGATTATTGGTTGGGCATGATGACATTGATTTGTGGGACATGCTCAGAAATGTAATTTATGGTATAGTCAAATGGGACACTTGCATAGTTGGCATTACCATTCTCACCGTTCTGATTTGGCCTATTGCAATTGTTGTGATTGCCATTGTTGTTATTGCCATAGTTGTTATTGCCGTGGTTATTATTTCCATTGTTGTTATTGTTGTGGTTATTGTTGCCGTTGTTGTTATTGTTGTGATATGACCTGTCATGATTGAGAAGTGGATCTCTGTAGGCCACGTGCGTCTCATTGGAGGTATGTTGTTGGGTTCCTCCTTGATTTTGATTGACCACATCTTGGATAACATTTTTGAGATAGATACAATTGTTGGTTGTATGCCCTCTTCCCCTACGATATTCACAAAAGTTCGTGTCTTTCCAATAGGGAGGTTTGACTATAGGCTCATAATCACTTGTTGGCGGTAGAGAAATTTCATTGTTAGCCAATAAATTTCTTAATGCGGACTCTTGAGACTCACCCAGCGGTGTGAACTTTCTCCTTGGATTTGAACTAAACCATGGTCTTGGCTCCCAAGAGAATGGTTTGTTGGGCATAACATTGTTTGATTCTCCTTTGAGAGTGAATATGGGTTGTTGCTTGGGAGCTGCTGCCTTGGCATCCACTACCCCATCGTTGACGACATTCTTATTCTTGGTCCAAAACTTTGATTTGTCTGTTGTGTAATTAGAGGTTGGTGTGTCCTTGTATAAGTTGATTGCCCCCTTGGTGACCATAGCTTTTTCAATGAACAATCCCATTTCAATGACTTTTGAGAATGATGTAGGGCATTGTATCTGTATTTGATAGCTAAGATCGGTGTTGAGGTTGTGGACAAACATTTCCAATAGCTGCTTCTCAGGTATATCGTAAGAGCACTTACTTGCTAGTTGTCTCCATCGTTGTAGGAAGGTGGCAAATGATTCACCACTCTTTTGTTTGGTGTTGCATAGATCTAGCATAGATACCTCATGCTCGATATTGTAAGAGAAGTGCGTGATAAATTTGTTGACTAGTTCATCAAAAGTTTTGATTCTCGGTGGGAGGCGTGAGAACCACTCCATAGGTTGACTACCTAAAGATCTTGGGAATAGTCTCATTAAGTAGGTCTCATTGTGAGCTACTTTCAAACATGCTACATTGAATTCCCTAATATGATCTCTAGTATCCCCTTTCCCTTTATACTTGTCAAACTTAGGAACTTCGAACCGATAGGGAAATGGTTTCATGATCAAACTTTTGTCAAAGGGGTATGGTACAATATCTTCCAAGGAGTAGTTTTTGGTATTTGTACCTGTCTTGAGATCTGACATTTGTTGTGTTAGGCTCTTGAGTTGTTTCCTCATTTCTTCCATAGGGGCATTTTGGTCCATGGTTTCACTTTCCTCTATCATTTGCATTTGGGTCTATGGCATTCATTCCCCTTTCATGATCATTTTCCATGTTTTCCATGATTGAGCTTATATCAAAATCTGCGGGGAGTTTAATTCCAAGGCTAGCAAGATGATAGAAATACTTATGAGGATCCACATGGAGCACCTTCTCCACTTAGTGTTGGAATTTCTGATCTTGGATGCTTCCTTGATAATCTTCGTGAGAGATCTCTTCGTCACTATCATGAGGTGTGACAATGTGGTTGGATGAGCCGGCCATTTCAAGTTGCTTTTTGTATTGAGATCTAGTAAGAATCATGCAAGGTGATGTGGGATGAAGTGGCTGGTTCTAGAAATTATGGTTAGGTGCCGACGGAGACTGCTGTGGATAGGATAATTAGGACAAGGCTCAGATAATGACCTTTCGCTTAATGATTTCAAGTGAGGTAGTTGATACAAGATGGTAGCCACTAGTAAGGGTACTCGATACCTATCTTAGTATTGAGGGACTAGTCGTGCAACAAACCACTAGCAAAGTTCTGTGACCTACTAGGTTTACTTGAGTTCACAATGACACAGAAAAGGGACCTATGTTGACCTGATATGGGATACTCAGACCTTGGGACTAGAAAGACCTGATAGAGAGTGAATGGGATGATTTAATGAAAGAGAGACTTTTTGGATGAAATGGATGAAAACTGACTGCAAGGTAGAACTTGATCTCTGATCTTGGAGCTAAGCTGAAATGGGTACTCAGAATTTGTAAAATTTTTCTCTCAAAAATCATGCAAGTGCTCACTATTGTGTATGCGCCGAAACAGATGCACTACAGAATTTGACAAATGCGCAGCAAGTCACAGTATATGCGCTGGACTGGTAAAAGATGTATGCGCAGCAACAGACAACAAAAGCACAGGAAGTCTAAACAAATGCATCAGAAGTCGGCACAAATGCGTAGGAACAGAGGACGGATGTGCCACTCTGGCTTTCTTTAGTGTTTTTGCAGTTTTTGGAATTTTTTCAATATTTTTGGTACTTTGGTTGCAAAAAAAGGTCTCCTTGATTTGACTTTCTGAATTAATGGCAAGAAAACACAGCAAACACAAAGAATTTTTATGATTTTTCTAAACTTTTTTAGTGGTTTTTCTGACTCTATTTTGGACTAAAAGGAACAAGAGCAAGTACAAAAATCCTAGGCTCGAAATGGATTATAAGGGTTTTTGGCCACTAAAATAAGAGGTGTTTAATGCGGGCAACCGTTCAAGTGGTTACACATGCAGCGGCACTACTCTCTGTTATGGAGTCTCCCAGCCTCAAAGGGTTGTGCCTTAGAGGGTTTTGGGGGAGGTTGGCCATCGGTGTAACATAGCAGCACTTGTTGCAGGAGGTTTTCACCTCAAGCACATTTATTTTAAGTGGATTGGTAGGGCTTGGCTTTTAGCTTGTTTCCACTCAGGGTCGTTCCCACTTGGATAGGCGTGCATCCAAGGGCAGGCCCCTCTTAAAGGTTAAACAGATGGAATAACAAGTCTGGCACTTTGGTCACCCAGTAAAGGGGAGAGCATAAGCTTGTTGTCATTCGACAAGCACGGAAGACACTGATTAATCCAACCTAGTCAAAAGTAGAAAAACTAAATGGGTTAATCTACTTGAGGAAGCACAGATCTTTGAAGTGATTTAGCAAGATAGCAATGGTTCAATTTTTTTAACCCAGAAAGCAATGATGAGTTCAGTTTTAAATCCCCGTAGCATGAATAGTTAACTTTGAAATGTTGGTCAATCGAGATAGCAATGGTTCATTTTAACCTTAAAAGCAATGATGAGTTTAGTTTTAAATCCACATAGCATGAGTTGTTAACTTTGAAGTTTTGGTCAATCGAGATAGTAGTGGTTCATTTTTAACCTAGAAAACAATGGTGAGTTTAGTTTTATACCAGATAGTAATAACTTTGAAAAGATAGCAATGTTGCAATGCAAGACAACAATGATCCAGTTACTTCTTTCCTAATTAAAAGCTATGTGAGAATTTTTGCATGAGCATCTGTTTTACTATCCTTTTAGAGTGTAAGCTACCAAAATGCAACTATATGAGACTAAACCCGAACCTATCCTGCAAAACAACTCTAGAGAATACCTGCCAAGATGTCAGTGTTAGCAAAATCTTCTTAGAAAAACCCTAAAATTACTACCCACTATAGAAGCACAGCTTCAGTGACCAAATGCATAGAAATAGTCAACAGAAGCACAACAAAAACAAATGCACCATAACAGTAATTAAAAGTGCAGTAAGATAGAACAGATGTACAGGAATAACATATGCACAGGAACAGGGTTTAAAAGTTCCATAAGAAAGAACAGATGCGCAGGAATAACATATGCGTAGCGAAAATAGGCATATTCATCGGAACAGTGTTTAAAAGTGTCGTAAGATTATAAGCACCGCAATAGAGGACAGAAGCACCGTGGAATTGTTCAAATGCGTTGGATTAGCCTGTGTAATGCCTGTACGGAACCTATCTTCAAAAAGCTCAGATTTTGATGAGATAAAGGGGCAGGGCCCCACGATGGGTGCCAAAAATGTTAAGATAAAATAGGATCAACAATGAATATGCGACAAACAACATCAAATACCCATAACTCAATAGAATAGTGAAACTAAGAAGATTGAATAAAATGAAGCAATGAACAAAACAATGCAAACCTTCATTGAATCGAAACTTCTATTGTTACCGATCAAGATCGTCCTTGTTTGTATGAAGTAGGCCCTCAGAGAGTGCACTCCTTTTTTGTTTTCAAGAATGTCGTTAGTGAATGGTTGTGGTGATAAACATGCAATGAAGAGGAGCTTCAAAGCTTTGGGTGATCTCAAGCAAATTGTATTAGGGTGCCAAAGGCACGCTGGTGAATTTCTATAGAGTAATAATACGAATAGCCTAGATGAATAGAATGGAGGGATGAGGTTTCTTTTATAGACTCAGAAGAATGAAGATCAATGGTTGAGAAGAAGTATGATGATCAATGGCTGAGAATGGTTGAGGAATGTGCAATGAGTAGAAAGAGGACAAGTGTCCAAGTTCCATCATGAAAGAGGGGATTTGGCAAAATTGATTGGAGAGTTAACTCCATTAACTGATCAGTTAACAAACTTGATTGATCAGTTAGTAGAATGGATTGTGGAGCTGACAGAATTGATTGAAGAATTAACTCAATTGACTAGTTAGTTAACAATTTTGATTTATGAGTTAACTAACTTTGATTAGAGGAGAAATAGGACATGTGGGTGAGGGAATATTAGATAATTAAATATTTAATATATTTAATTACATGTGCAACATGGTGAGGTGGAGAAGGGTGAGGTGGAAAGATGAGGTGGATTAATGAGGTGGAATTATGAAAATTAGGACTTAGGATAGAAGGAATTAGGATTTAATTAAATAATGTAGGATTATTTAATTATGTGAGACATAAAAATAATTTAGGGAATTTCAATTAAATAAAATGATTTTATTTAATTATGGGATAACGAATCGATTAAATAAATTTGGAATATTTATTTAATTGATAGAAGAGATTCTAAAGGGAATAAATATTAAAAATATTTATTTAGAGTGAATCATGTCATTTTTAGGTGTATATAGATAAAACTCATTTTTATGATGCCCAGGTTGTCCTAGACATGCATAAGGTTCATAACTTCTAAAAAATCAATCTGTAGTTCATTTTCTTGACCCATGGAAAAAGTTATAACTGTTGTCCCAAAGTCTAGAGGAAGACATGTGAAGATAACAATCATGACTTGATTGAAGCACTTTGTGAGTATTTTCAAATTGGGCATGGAGTTTACCTTCTTGGACCATGGTAGATGTTGTGATGATTGTTTTTAAGCTTCAAACCCCCATGATGACAATCCCCCATCTAGTCGATCAAGGTAACCACCATCATGTAGTAACAAAGGACACTTAGGAAATTTTGACATATTGTTGTGTCATGCATACAAATCATTATGAATAGGTGCATAAGGAATGTACTAGCCCAAGACACTGAAGAGGACAATTAAAATGATGAAAGACCATGTTGAGACAGTCATGATGTCAAGGCATGAAGAGCTGAAACAAGCTAGAAACATGTAAAATTTGGAGTTTCTTTGACTGAACTAACCGATATACCTACACATGCATGGATACAATAGTCAATGATGATAGAAAAATATGTTTAAACTAAAAATAGATGATCACATGGATCTTTTAACTAATTTCTTAGCCTTATATGTTATTGCTACACCATTTTCAAGGTCCTAGTTGGCTGGATTAGTAAGAGGAAACCATGGAAAGGCCTTGAAAATATTTGAGTGATGTAAGAAATAGAAGCTATGATGTAGAATAATTGATGTACAAATCTCTCCCAACTCAAGATCATCCTGGTTACAACATCATATTATTGTTTTATGCATGAGGAAGGATAAAATGGGTGTAGCCCTTAAGATCCCTAAGACAAAAAAACTGCCAAACTTTGACAGAGTAGTTCTTAGAATTATGGTAGCTAGGGACATTCTATTTGGATCTGTAGGTACATGTGGGGTCCATCCACAATAACCTCTCTTGGTTTTGTTCAAATCTAGTATGGAATGAAACACATTCTTGCAAAATACTTTAGTTTCATGCAGTGGAAAGGTGCTAGGAGTGACATTTTGCATTCCATATCTCGTGGGGCTAAAAAACTTTTCCAATGCATTAGGGTGGATAGGTAAATGCTAGGGGAGGTCTCGTTTTATGTGCCAAGCGCCCCAGTCATTCAAGGTAGCAGGCTACCGGTAAAGTCCCTTAAGATCCCTACGATGAAAAAACTACCAAACTTTGACAGAGCTGTTCTCAGAATTTGTGACAGCTGGGAACATTCTATTTGGACCTATAGGTGCATATGGGGTCCATCTACAATAACCTATCTCAGTTTCATTCAACTCCTATCCATTTGACCATGCCAGAATCAAACGCATTCTTACAAAATGCTTTAGTTTCATGTAGTGGAAAGGTTGCTAGGTGCAATATTTTTTGATTTGCTTATTGTGGGGGTGAATTGACCATGCCAACACATCAGGGTGGGCGGTAAATGGTAGGGAAGGTATGGTTTCATGTGCCAAGTGTCCTAGTTGTTTGGGGCTGTAAGCTACTGAAAAAGTAGAAATTTGCTAACACTAAAATCTTGCATTCCATAGGTCTTGGGGGCAAAATGACTGCACCAACATGTCTGGGTGGGTGGGTAAATGCTAGGGGAGGTCTCATTTCATATGCCAAGTGTCTCAGTCATTTCAGGCTGTAAGCTATCGACAAACTCGAAAGGTGCTAGGAGTGACATTTTGCATTCCATAGCTCATGGGTCTGAATGGACTTTGCCAACACATCGGGGTGGGTGGGTAAATGCCAAAGGAGGTCTCATTTTGTGTGCCAAATGCCGTAGTCATTTGGGGTAGTAGGGTACCAACAAAGTCCCTTAAGATCCCTAAGACAAAAAAATTGCCAAACTTTGATGGGGTAGTTCTTAGAATTTGTGGTAGTTGGGAATGTTTTGTTTGGACCTATAGGTGTATGTGGGGTCCTTCTACAATAACCTCTCTCAGTTTCATTCAACTCCTGTCCGTTTAACCATGCTAGAATCAAATGTATTCTTACAAAATGCTTTAGTTTCATGTAGTGGAAAGGTTGCCATGTGTCATATTTTTTGATCTGCTCATCATGAGGGTGAACTGACTACACCAACATGTTGGGGTGGGTGGGTAAATGCTAGGGGAGGTCTCGGTTTGTGTGCCAAGTGTCTCAGTTGTTCTAGGCTGCAAGCTACCAACAAACTCGAAAGGTGCTAGGTGTTGGTAGCTTGTAGGCCAGAATGACTGGGTATCTTGGCACATGAAATGAGATCTTCCCTACCATTTATCCACCCACCCCAATGTGTTGGCATAGTCTGTTTGGCCCCACAATGAGTAGAACAAAAAATATGGCACCTGGCAACCTTTCCATTATATGAAACTGAAGCATTTTGCAAGAATGTGTTTGATTCCGACACAGTCAAACAGATAGTAGTTGAATGAAACTGAGAGAGGTTATTGTAGACAGACTCCATATGCACCTGTAGGTCCAAATGAAACATTCCCAGCTACCACAAATTCTGAGAACTACCCTATCAAAGTTTGGCAATTTTTTTGTCTTAGGGATCTTAAGGGACTTTGTAGGTAGCCCACTACCTCGAATGACTGGGGCTCTTGGCACATGAAACTAGACCTCCCCTAGCATTTACCCACGTACCTCGATGCATTGGTGAAGTCTATTCAGCCCCACGAGCTATGGAATGCAAAATGTTACTCCTAGCACCTTTCCACTGCATGAAACTGAAGCATTTTGCAAGAATGCATTTGATTTCGGTACGATCAAACAGACTGGAGTTGACCAAAACTGAGAGAGGTTATTGTGGAGGGAACACACAAGCACCTGTAGGTCTAAACAAAATGTTCCCAAATGCCATGAATTCCAAGAACTGCTCCATCAAAGTTTGGTAGTTTTTCATCTTAGGGATCTTAAGGGATTTTGCTGGTAGCCTGCTGCCCTAGATGACTGGGGCGATTGGCACATGAAATGAGACCTCCCCTAGTATTTACCCACCCACCCTGATGCATTGGCAAAGTCCTTTCAGCCCCACGAGATATGAAATGCAAAATGTCACTCGTAGCACCTTTCCATTGCATGAAACTGAAACATTTTGCAAGAATGTGTTTGATTCCAACACGATCAAATATACTAGAGTTGAATGAAACCAAGAGAGGTTATTGTGGATAGATCCCACATGCACCTACAAGTCCAAACAAAATGTTTCCAATTGCCACGAATTCCAAGAACTGCTCCATCAAAGTTTGGTATTTTTTCATCTTAGGGATCTTAAGGGACTTTGTGAGTAGCCTACTGCCCTGAATGACTGCGACACTTGGCACATGAAATGAGACCTCCCTTGGAATTTACCCACCCACCCTGATGCATTGGCAAAGTCCATTTGGCCCCACAAGCTATGGAATGCAAAATGTCACTCCTAGCACCTTTCTACTACATGAAACTGAAGCATTTTGCAAGAATGCATTTGATTTCAGCAAGGTCAAATGGATTGGAGTTGCCCAATACTAAGAGAGGTTATTGTGGATGGACCCCACATGCACCTGTAGGTCCAAACAAAATATTCACAGCTACCACAAATTTTGAGAAAACCTCTGTCAAAGTTTGGTAGTTTTTTAATCTTAGGGATCTTAAGGGACTTTGCCAGTAGCCTGGTCCCCGAACGATTGAGGTGCTTAACACCATATTTTATGATCAACATCAACATCATGAGGACACTAAAGAAATCCTTGACACATGAAGACACTGAGAACACTGAAGACATGGAGGACAAAGAAGCATAAAGACATGAACAAACTCTTGTCATGAGGAAGAACCACAACCTAGTCCAACTCCTGAAAGCATGACATGTTATGATGAAGAACCACAACCAAATCCAATGATCCAATGACATGAACCAATGACATAAGCAACTATGTCCTACTATTGTAACATGATAAACGTGAATGTTATGAACTAACATCCAAACCCTGTGACATCAATCTTGATATGACATGAGTGAAACACGAGTGAACATGATTAAGACCAATTAGGATCAACTTCATCCATTACTTAGATCTAATCCCATGAAGCATAACATGATGATGATGCAAACATCAAATGTATACCATAGAAAACAAATCAAACGAAACATGAGGCCTTCATTGCTCAAGTTCATACTACTGCTTGTCAAGTTCATACCACTACTTGAGTGAGATCTTCACTATTCAAGTTCATGTCTTGTATTGAAGTATTGCAACTCTATGCATCACATCACATACTCTATGAAGAAGCATAATGGTATCATCAAATAATAGACAACCAATAGACCTACACAATTATGCATTCCTTACTTTCAAGCAAATGCAATTGGCACGTGTAAAACTAAATTCATGTAAGGATAATTTATCATCATATTAAATATTTAATATAAACTTTCATATACATAATGTCATGAACATAACATCTAGTTTACATACAAAGCTGTATAGGCATGTCCAAACAAAGCCATACATGCATATATACAAAAATATGCATCGTTAACATACAAAAGTATGTACATACATCAGTAACATACAAAAGTATGCCCCAAAACTAGTTTCCTCTGGACTTTTATGAAATAATTGGTGGCCCTTGCTTGACTGTGAAGATTGAGAGCCAATCCATGACTCATCCTCTCTCTACCATCGAGTAGACCTCTTTGACAGTTCAAGCACATACAGCTCCACCTATTAATACAATCAAACAATATGCACATTACTATAACAAAATGTACATGAAATATATAACATCACATATGTAATCGATCACTTACTGCCATCTGATGATCACTCTCCATCATCTTTTCTCTAGCTTCTTTGTCCGTAGTTGGACAGACTGGAGTTGTGACATCCTATGAAAAGCATCAAAAAGAAAAATTGACTAAATATAAATACATTGGAGGGAAGCAATTCATACTACTGTTTATATACAAAATAAAGTACAAGTAATCATCTAGGAAAGTTTTATGCATACTTACAAATTAATCCAGTGAACCATCTGGGTCTTCTCTATTCTTTATTGTGTCATGGATTGCCTCATGATCAGACTCACACACCTTCCACAAGGTCTTGTTCAAAGGTCTACCTCGATATTGTATCAAATGAACACTAGTTTCCATGACAAGGTTGGATTAATGAAGAATCTTCTGATGCATGTCAAAGTCCTCAAACAACCATACATTAACACTCTTATGTGGGTACCTTCTAAGCCATGTTTCAATAACAACCACTAAGCCTGTAGGGTATTCGTTGTTTTCTCCATCTGTAACTGGGGCCTCCAATTTCTTTTTGGCCTCAACACAATGACACAAGTAATAATCTATTCCCTCTTCGTTATCTTCATCTACAATAACTACATAAACATCCCCTATAATGATATGTGTAGCAAATTAGATGAAATTAGTTAACATTACAAAAATACTACAAATTTTAAGATATTATTAGGAATTTCAAATTTAACTATGCCAATAGATATATTACATCGGTGAACTAGATTTGATATGTGGTCAAAGTCAACTGATGATTCCATCTATGTCAGTTCCAGTGTTGTCAAGGGTTGATACATGTCAAGTGGGCTAAGATAACATAACTTCCATTCATTAACCCACTCCTTTGACTCGTACTCATTCTAGGCTTGAATTATACACGAAGAACAAAAGCATGCCATCTTCCATGTATGGATACTCCATGAACCTGTAATTGAGCTTTTGAAAGAGTGTAGCTCACTTGCTCCTATCAATGTACAATAGTCCTCATATGGTGCAATGTTAGTATCATCTATTAACCAAAAAATCTACAAACTGAAGACTTACCTTTATTACGTGGACCCATCGAAGCATTACACCACTCAATGATTAATTTTGCATCTATCAACTTTGCATTGTCTTTATATTTTAACTCTTCTCATGCTATGGCTCTTTTGATACATGCTCCCCCTTTCCATGCCTCACCTCACAAAAGTTCCACATATGCTGAACGCCTATAATATTATGCCTCCTACTTAGCCAATAGAAATTTTACGAGTTCTTGAATTGTGATGCACAGTTATTTGACCATATGATATGATGACTGAATGATATACCCCTTCTAGCCAAATCATTGTAGAACACCTGAAAGCAACCTTGCACAAACTTCATGGAATGCATGTGATCATCCCTTATATAAAAATGATACTCCCTTATGATCTTTTTCTCATCCTCTGTACTATCATTCGCATGAATGAATGCGATGTGCACAAATATAGAAACCTGTGTCAAGTTGTAATATTGGGATTGCACCTCACATTGTGGCTATAGACTATAGTTCTCTATAAAGTTGATGACTGAAACAATGCTACCAACTAGAAATGTGTCCTTACATAAGTTGAATTGCAAGTCCAACCATCAAGCTTTATAGGCATGTCTTACATTCTCATACACTATATTGTCATGAAATATAGACATAAACTGATACACTAGAATCTTTTGAATAACATATTCACACCTCTTTGCTTCTTTACCATCTTTTGTATTGTATGCCACTATTTTATACCTGTTGAACTCTACTAGTTTGTTTCCAACCACATGTGTTCTTTCCATATGTTCACATATTGGCATACGTAGCCACTGCAATGCTGACATGTGCCATCCAAGCATAATTTCTTGTAGAATATTTGACCTTCCTCTCTATCACATAAAATTATTTATATGAAGTCTCTTGAAGTAGTTGGTGGGGCATGTATGCTACAATCCTACAAAACATTGTTAGTATGCAAATCTAAACATATAGACTAATAAACATCAAAATGGTTAGAAAATTCAATATGTAATCTACAATAACAAGTAGTGCGTTTGTGATTTATTTTGACAAAGAAAGGTTTTAGCATTTCAAAATATCTTTGAGAAATTTTAATTTGAGGATACATCTCTAGAAATTTACCAAAAAACTGTGCTTGAGTCATATCCAAAAAATGCTTTGGATGTGGCTCACGATTTTGACTACCAATTCTCCTTCTTACCACATCCCTTTGATTTGGAGATACCCTTGTGTAATTCTTCCAAAAGTCTTCAACTAGTGATCTCAAAGCTTCAATAAGAACTTTGTCTTTTTGTGGGAGTCTTCCAGAGAATTCCCACAATTCATTAGTGTTTGGATCCTCAACTCTTTGACATCTTCCAATAGCTCTCATTAGAGTTTTTCTATTTATTTTCAATGCTTGACTTATCTTTCTAATGAGGTGAGCTTTTTTTTTGTTTGTTGGCTTACAATTGTTGATGTAATGACACATCATGTGACATTACTATCCTTGGTGCGTGAGGTGGAACCCACACTCTCATACGTATTCATTAGATTCTTAACAATTGATTTTTCACT
Organism: Cunninghamia lanceolata; assembly: GCA_027924645.1. Taxonomy (NCBI): domain Eukaryota; kingdom Viridiplantae; phylum Streptophyta; class Pinopsida; order Cupressales; family Cupressaceae; genus Cunninghamia; species Cunninghamia lanceolata. The sequence continues at coordinate 4,974,243 of BSBN01000236.1, forward strand.
TGAGGCATTTGATGTTCTAATACTATCCTAACACTGCAAAACATTGAAACACATATGAAGGAAATCTAAATTGCTGAAATACATAGTGTGCAATTGACAGAGTAGTCCTAGGAATAGCCATCTAGGGTTATTGTGATTGGATATTTATTGAATGATGGAGCCACTATGACATGATGAATTATATGAATCATGAAGACAATGATGAGATCCATGGAGAAAACCAAGGAGGACAAGATAAAACATGAAATTTGTGAAGTTGCCAATGACAACATATTTATGGCCTAGCTGTCCTTAACTAATCCATGATTTCAAATGGATGTATTTTGGCTTTTATTGACTAAAAGTGACTTATTTATGAATTGGTGCATAAGGAATGTCCTAGCCCAAGATACTAAAGGGGTCTCTAGATCCTCCAACCTTCTCCAAGAGAATTCATACTATGAAACGTGCATGGAGAAGTTATCAAAAGGACACCTAACAATTATGTCTAAATGATCAATAGCAACAAATGGGATTGTCATAATAGGGGGAATAGGATAGTCTAAGATTCAATCCATTGCATGGTTCTATTAAATGAATTGAATTATGCATGTATTAAGGAATAAATCCTTCTATATCATCCTAGGGAAAAAATTAAGAGTCTTCCAAAATCAATTTTAGCTCCATTGATTGTGAATATGAATATGACAAACAATTGTTCACTAAAATTATTTTATGAAGTATTTGATAATGTTTTTCTCTTGTATAGCTGAAAATAGGTGACATGAAGGCATGAAGGGCCGAAACAAGGTGGAAACATGAGGAATTTGCAGTCTCTTTGACTTAGCTAACTAATATACCTAGACACATATATCTTAGAACATAAAGAACATAAAGACATAAAGACATAAATAACATATGAACATATATATGTGAATTAAAATGGACATAAGTTGAACATACCTTAGAATTTGATATTGCAGTTGACCAATTCTCTAAAAGATGGCTTCAAAATCCTTAAATTCTTCTTTTTTGCAAGTTTGATTATGAATTCTATATAATTCTAGAATAGGATTAGTGAAATTTATGGAAAAAACAAACATATATCATCGAATTCAACCTATATATCAATGGTAATTAGCTTTGAAACAATATCACACATGAAACATGAAACTTTCAGTTTAAATAATAAAATTTTCTCTAAAAACATGCAAAATTAGTTCTTCTAGGTTGAAAAAACAAAAAAATGTGGTGGATTGATATAAAAATGATTCTCAATAAGTCAAACAACATGAAAAGCATTTTCTTGTCTGATATGCTCCTGAAAAGTAGGAATAACAGTCATGTGGGGTCTGAAACATGGATTTGACATGCTTTTTACTATTTTTCATGCTTCCCAAAATGCGCTCGTGTTATAACGTGAGTGCTTTTTGGGAAGCATGAAAACATAAAGGTTCATGCATGCAATAATCATAACCTTCCCAATGTTGGTGCCAAAATCATGGTCCATGATGTCATACTCTCACATAAAATATATTGTAACTATGCATGTAGTGCATCAAATAGGTAATCAAGTGACAGTCCAAGAGTATCCCTAGACTCAAATATCCATGTGGTTCATGAAATAGAACTTTTTAATACTAGGAGGGACAAATGTAACCTTGTATCTACATGGGAGAGTCTCTCTCTCTCATCATTTCTCTATCCTATATATAGAGAGGGATTGGGAGACATGGAGAGATAGAGAGGGACATGGACATGGATAGGGAGGGAGCCCGAGGAGATCCAAAAAGAGATGGAGAGATAGTGGTGTAGTCATGGTAGGAGGGTTCACAGAATGAACTATTTGAACCATGCAGCAAGAGTAAACACAATGGAAACAACTCAAAGAAATGGAACAAATGAAGATTTATTCATTTAGTATATCATAGAATTCAAATAGAGATCAGTTGGCAACATGCGAGCTTATAATTAGGGCTCACAGGCTTGATTACATACATGCGCAAGATAAAGCTTTGAAGCTCCTCGCAAAAATCCAAACTATTAGATACTTCTATGTGAATCACTACTTCCTAAATGTTTTCTTAAGGATCTATTACATCAATATATATCATCTCCAGATCAATAGATTCCTTCACATTGGCCAAGGAAGGTCACAAACTCCAATGAAGAGTTGTAATGTGTGTACACAAATAGGTTAGACCTAAATGCATAGAACACCTTTGCAAATGAATGGAATGATGTGTGGATCTGAGGGAAGGTTGGCCACGAACCAAAAATTATTGAATGATGTCATTAAGCTCTGCAAGTCAAGGAATGCTTCGTAAGTCTTCTCCTTCAACTAATTGTCTGAGACTGTCAGGATGCTCTGTTCTGAAAAATAGTCAATCTTCTGATAGTGATATCTTTCTAGTAGTGATGTGTGGATCTCTGAATTCTGGATATGATGTAGATGCTAAGACTAGCTCCACAAGGTCTGAAATGCAACTATAGTAAAATACAGACCAAAATGCAGAAATTGCTTTTGACTGAACTAGAAAATAAAAGAGACAAATTGAACTACAAACAAACTGAAATGCAAATGTTTTTGGGTGATGCAAGATTATTCTTTAACTAGGGATGCTCCTACATCAGACATCTAGGGTTATTGAAAAAAGTGAGTCCCTCACTTTGCTGGGGCTAGGGGAGAACCAAGATGGTCCACCTCAGCCTGAGAAATCTATGATGAATCTTCTTTTGGTCTACCTTTCCACTTCACAAGATATTCTTTGCATTGTCTTCCTCTAGTGCTGCATCCAACTCTGCTATCCAAAATGTCTTCAATCTACTCTAGTGCTTTGTGTGGTGACTGCTTCTTCAAGTCTTCTTCCATCCTGTCATTGAACTCTACTTCATGATACTAATAAAAGTCTACAATGTTGAAAATAGGTGATATACCCAATGTCTCCGGTAACTCCACTTCATATGCATTTCCTAAATCAAATTTTCTAAGTATCTTACAAGGTCTAAACTTCTTCATCTTCAACATGTTATATGTCCCAACTGGAAATCTTTCTTTTCTCAAGTACACCATCACTTCATGTCCCACTTCAAATACCTTATGTCTTCTCTTCTCTTCTAAATTTTCCTTATACTTACTGTTCATATCCTCCAAATGCTTCTTCCCCTAATTATGCATTGTCCTCATGTGATCTGCAAATTCTTCTACTTCTGCACTTCTCTTTTCTTCCATGCTAATATCTCTTAATTATTCTACTCCTCTAGGGTTCACTCCGGTCACAATCTCAAAAGGTGTTCTTTTGGTACTCCTATTTACTAAATTATTATATCCAAACTCTACTTGTGAAAGAATCAAATCCCAACTTCCTATCTTCTCTCCAACCAAACATCTCAACAAGTTTCCCAAACTCCTATTCACCACCTCTACCTGTCCATCAGTCTGTGGATGAAAAGTTGAACTGAACTTCAAATCTATCTTCATCTTCTTCCCAAGTGTCTTCCAAAAGTATCCAACAAACTTTCTATCTCTATCTAAAACTATGCTCCTAGGTAATCCATGCAATCTCACAATCTCCTTGAAAAATAGGCCAACTACATGCATTGCGTCAGTTGCCTTCTTACAAGGTATGAAATGAGCCATCTTTGAAAATTTGTCAACCACTACAAATATTGAATCATGTCCGCTCTGTGTCTTTGGTAATCCAAGTACAAAATCCATGCTTATGTCTTCCCAAGGTCTCTTCGGTACTGTCAAAGGTTTATACAATCTAGTATTCTGACTACTCCCTTTTGCAACTTGATAAACTCTACATCTTTGTACAAATCTCCTAACATCCTTCTATATCTAAGGCCAAAAGTAGTTTTCATTCACCAAAGCCACTATCTTATCCATGCTAAAATGTCCTGCTAATCCACCACTATGTTTCTCCTTGATCAAATTATCTCTCATTGAATTTCTAGGTATGCATAATTGATTTCCTCTAAACAACATATCTTCTTGAATGAAATAGTCCAACCACTTACTCCTATCTATCACAATAGGTTCCTTACATGCTCTCTAAGGTTTTGCAAAATTAGTGTCTCCCTCATACATGTTCTTCAATTCAGCAAAACCCAACACTTCAACTCTCATCTCTGTCAACAAGTTTCTTCTTCTACTCAATGTATCAGCAACTTTACTTGATTTTCGACTCCTATGCTTCAACACAAAAGTATAACTTTGCATGAACTCTACCCATCTCATATGTCTCTAATTCAACTTACCTTGACTGTTCAAATATTGCAAAGCTTGATAATCTGTATACAACACAAACTCCTTAGGAAATAGTAATGTCGCCACTTCTTTAAGGCTTGAATTATGGCATAGAACTCTTGATCCTAAACTGAATATCTCCTCCTTGCATCATTCAACTTCTCACTGAAATATGCTACTGGTCTACCTTCTTGACTTAATACTACTCCAATTGCATTCCCACTAGCATCACAATCAACTTGAAATACCTTATTGAAATCCAATAATTCCAAAACAAGTTGCTTTGTCACTTTCTGCTTCAACAATTCAAAACTTTTGTCTGCTCCTAATGCCCACTTAAAATCTTTTCTGTCACCTCTCATTGTCTCTGTCATAGGGTTACAAACTGAACTAAATTTTTTGATGAACTTCCAGTGGAAACTAGCCAATCCATGAAATGATCTAACCTCTCTAATGCTCTCCAGTGTAGGCCATTGAAAAATTCCTTTCACTTTCTTAGGGTCCATCTTCAATCCTTCTGTAGAAATCACAAATCCCAAATATACCAACTCTTCTTTCATGAAACTACACTTCTTGATGTTTATCAGCAATTTCTCTTCTGTTAGTCTCTACAAAACTTGTCTAATATGCCACAAATGTTCCTCCTTTGTTTTATTGAAAATCAAAAGATCATCCAAGTACACAATAACAAACTTACCCAAGAATTTTTTCAAGACTTCATTCATCAATCTCATGAAAGTACTTGATGCATTTGTCAATCCAAAGGGCATCACTAACCACTCATATAGTCCTTCATTTATCTTAAAAGTAGTCTTCCATTCATCATCTTCTCTAATTCTGATCTGATGGTATCCACTCTTCAAGTCTATCTTTGTGAAATATCTTGCTCCACTCAAACAATCCATAATATCATCCATCCTAGGTAAAGGTAATCTATACTTAACTGTGATCTTGTTGATCACTCTAGAGTCATTACACATTCTCCATTGTCCATCCTTCTTTGGTGCTAACATTGCAGGTACTGCACAAGGACTCAAGGTTTCTTTGATCAAACCTTTCGTCAACAACTCTTGTATTTGTCTATTTAGTTCTTCATTCTTTGTTTGTGTCATTTTATGTGCTGCTTTGTTAGGTAAACTTGCTCCCTATATGAGATCCATGTGATGATTGATACTCCTTATAGGAGGCAATCCTTTAGGTACATCATCTGATATGATGTCTTCATACTCTGTCAACAATTCCTTTGTCTCCTCCTATTGGGTCTCTTCAGTCTACTTCTTTAGTGTTTTAGGCTTCTTAGGAGTTAAGGCATAACACATATTCTCATGTCTCAAACCATCCAGAAATTTTCTTCCATCTACTAAATAGATTCTAGCATTCCCACATACTTCACTCTTAGGATCATCCTCCAAAGGAATCAAAGTAATTCTCTTTCCATTTTCTATTATAGTATATATATTCTTTCTCCCATCATGTATAGATTTTCTATCATACTGCCAAGGTCTACCCAACAAGATGTGACAAACATCTATAGGCATAATATCACACAAGACTTCATCATGATAAGATCCAATATGAAATTTCACCAAACATTGTTCACTCACCAGTACCTTATGGTCATCCTGAATCCATGCTATCTTATAGGGCTTAGGGTGTTTCAATCTTTCCAACTTTAGCTTAGTCACCATCTCCTCTAAAACTAGGTTATCTGAACTACCACTATCAATTACAACTTTACAATACTTACCTTCTAATTTACATCTAGTTCTGAATAGACTCTTCCTTTGCAGTGGTTCCTCATTTGTCTCTACTTGAAATAGTGCTCTCCTCATCACAAGTGATTCTCCTTTCTCAAGTTTGCCAACTGAATTAGGTGATCCAATAGGTTCTTCTTCAACATAGGCTACTCTTCCACTATTTTGTATCCTCTTACTTGTACTACTCTGATTACACTCAAATGCTCTATGTCCTTCACCTCCACACTTGAAACAAGTACCTCTAAATGTTCTCTTATCAAATGCTCTTCCTTCTCTTTTGTATCCTTCAATCGAGTATGAATTGTAATTACTTATGTGATGAAAATTTCTGTCATTGGTCCAGTATGCATTGCCATCTCTATCATCCTTCTTAGATGTGTTGTTAGGCTTATTTTTCTCTGGATGTGATTTGTCTCCTTTGAAAAATGATCTACGTCTTTGAAATTTACCTCCTCTACTTCTCTATCTCTGATCATGCCTCTTATTCAGCTTGTCTTCAACTTTTAGGGCAAATTGATATGTTTCTTCCAAAGATGTCATCCTTACCAAGCTTAGTTCTTCTTGAATGTTCAATCTCAGTCCATTGATATATCTAGCCAATTTCTCCTTGTTTGATTCGCTATGTCCTGTCCTTATGATCATTTTATGGAATTCTTCAGTGTACACCTTCATAGATTTCTCCTTTTGTCTTAGGTTTTGGAATCTCTTCAATAGTTCCAACTCATAGTCAGCAGGTATAAATTGGTTCTTTAATTTTGTCACCTTCCTATCCCACTTTGTAATCTTTTTTTTTCCTCTTCTATTTATTTCCAACTAAACTTCTTTCCACCATATAGCAACATGTCCTTTCAACTTTGTCTTTGCAAATTTCACCTTCCCTGAATCTTTAATTTCCTCATATTCAAAGTATTATTCCATGTCATTTATCTAATCAATCAATTCTTTAGGGTTCAAATTACCAGTATAGTTTGACACATCAACTCTAGGCCTCTTTCCAATCTTTGAAATAGCTCGCAACATTTTTAATTGATCTGATTCTTCTTCTTCATCACCTCCTAGGGTTTCACCAGTTTGTTCAACATATTGAAATTCTTCTTCATCATCGCTTTCAACACTAGGTCTTGGTGTCAACCCTCTTTGCCTATCTTCTTCAACAACATCCAAAAAAATTCACATTATTTTCATAATTTCCATCATCTCATCCATTCTACCAGCCATTGTTCCAACATCAACAACTCTCCTCGGTGGCATTCTTCCTCGGATCAAGTGCAAACTACCTCAAGTTGGGTGATTGGGCTATAAGGTGACAACTACCTCTCAAACGACAATCAATTGTGACACAATTAACCTACCTCAATTTGGTAATCTATCCACAACAAGATCTTACAGGATTCCCTCACCAACTTCACTCAATTCGCTCCCAAAGATTCAAACTTTCGCTCTGATACCACTTGGTGCAGTCACGGTAGGAGGGTTCACATAATGAACTATCTGGACCGTACAGCAAGAGTAAACACAATGGAAACAACTCAAAGAAATGGAACAAATTTAGATTCAGTCATTTAGTATATCATAGAATTCAAATAGAGATCGACCGGCAACATGCAGGCTTATAATTAGGGCTCACAGGCCTGATTACATACATGATCAAGATAAATCTTTGAAGCTCCTCGCAAAAATCAAAACTATCAGATACTTCTATGTGAATCACTACTTCCTAACTACTTTCTTGAGGATCTATTACATCAATATATATCATCTCTGGATCAATAGATTCCTCCATGTCGGCCAAGGAAGGTCACAAACTCCAATGAAGAACTATAATGTGTGTACATAGATAGGTCAGACCTAAATGCATAGAACACCTCTGAAAATGAATGTAATGATGTGTGGATCTTAGGGAAGATTGGACATCAACCAAATATCATTGAATGATGTGTCATTAAGCTCCATAAGTCAATGTATGCTCCGTAAGTCTTCTCCTTCAGCTGATTGTCTGAGACTGTTAGGATGCTCTATTATGAGAAATAGTTGATCTTCTGATAGCGATATCTTTCTGGTAATTACGTGTGAATCTTTGAATCCTACATATGATGTAGATGAATGAATGTAGATGCTAAGACTAGCTCCGCAAGGTCTGAAATGCAATTAGAGTAAAATGTGGACCAAAATGTAGAAATTTCTCCTGACTGAACTGCTTGAACTCAACTGGAAAATAAAAGAAACAAACTAAAATACAAATATTTTTGGGTAATGCAAGATTGCTCTTGAACTAGGGATGCTCCTGCATTAGATAGAGATAGATTTAGAGAAAGATAAAATTATAGAAAGAGGGGCAAATAGAGAGATAGAGAGGGATAGGTGGAGATAGAGACACAGAGAGGGAGAGATGGGGATTGAGATAGACAAAGGGGTCTATAGAGGGAGAAAGACAGAGATACATATATATATAGAGAGGGGAGATATAAGGAGATAGAGGGTACCTGCAAGAAACTAGGTCCACATATAGGGGAAGTCGCGCGGGCAAAAAAAATGCTGCCAGTAACGGGTTTTCAAAGAAACGGGTACCCGTTTAGGAACGGGCGCCCGAGCCTAAGCGGGTACCTGTTTAGTAACGGGTACCCGTTTAGCAACGGGCACCCGAGCCTAAACGGGTACCCGTTTAGTAACAGGTACCCGTTTTCAAAAAATTATATATTTTAAAAAAAAGAGCTCTGCGGGCTCATTTTCACCCACAGAGGACGACAGTGACAACGGACACCAAGAAATGGGTACGCGTTGTCAAGCACCAAACAAGGGAAACAACATAGTTTTTTTTGCCCTCTCACCTCCTCCCGCCACCTCGTCACCCTCGAGCTCTTCCAGGTTGGTTCTCTACCTATCTTTAGCGTGTTTTAAATGTTTTTTTCCTAATTGTAGGGTTAAAATGAAAATTAGGGTTTTATTTGTTATTTAAGGGTTTTACTTGTTATTAGAATTTTGTGATTGTATGTTACTGCAAACCCTAAAACCAGGTTACTGCAAACCCTAAAACCATGTTACTGCAAACCCTAAAAAACTTAAACTATAAACCCTAAAAAATTGAAACTATAAACCCTAAAACCATGTTGTACTACAAACCCTAAAAACCTAAACTATAAACCCTAAAAAACCAAATTATAAACCCTGAAACCATGTTGTACTGCAAACTCTAAAAACGTAAACTATAAACCCTAAAAAACCAAACTATAAACCCTAAAACCATGTTGTCCTACAAACCCTAAAAACCTAAACCCTAAAAAACCAAATTAGTATATGTAATATAATGATAAAAGGGATAAGTTTGAAGATGAAAATGTATCAAGAGGAGGCATGTAGATGCTTCAGTGTTGATGATTAACTTAGGGTACACTAAATGTATCAAGATGAATATTGAGGAATCATATAAAACTATATACCCTATTTTTTATTTGTCATTGTTGGCTATAAGACTATACCCTATCTTTGATATCTGTCATTGTTGGCTATTAGAAGTTCCTGTCTGATATGCCAGTAAGGTTGCTATCACCAAAAATATAAGACATAAAGTCTAATGGACCCAAATCATCTTCTTGTAAAACATTATGATCATTGATCTTAGGGGTTAATTTTGTGTCACTTAATTGTTAGATATATCGAAATTACAAGTATCTAATAATAGTTAAATGATATTCCTTTACATTTATTTGTGAACCTGACCATAGTTTTCACTTGAGTGTAATGTATATGAACCATATTAAACTCCTAGACTCTTTCCATTCTATGAAATATCACATTATTTAAGGGTCCATATTAAAATAGAACGATATTTGGTCATATGTATTTAATAATGGAATACCATAAGCCTTTTAAGATCCACATGATACTCACCAAAACTATAAGATATAAATTCTAATGGACCCCAATCATCTTCAAGTGTAAGGTACTATGATCATTGACTAGTGGTTCATTTTGTGTAACACAACTGTTAGATGTATTGAAATTGTATCTAGTAATAGTCAAATGGATTTCCTTTATATTTATTAGTGAACTTGACATTCCATCACCTAGGATTTTATAGTACTGGTTTGGCCTTTTTTTAATTACAGTTCTTAGATCTAATTTCTCACTTTTATCTTTTTCTTAAATAGATTTACCTACGGTTTGCATTCATGTCCTTGTTTATCTTTTCCTATCATATCTTGATTAGGGTTTGAGCATGTAAATAGTGATATATACCTTTTTGATTCAACCTATCTAGAAGCTTGGATAATCTTTTGTGACATGTGATCCTTCCATCCTTGATACCTTCATGATACATTTAAATGATGGACCAATGAGGATGTGTTTTCTATAGCCTGTGTTGTTCTAGTTATATACTTGTTTTACCTGCTTCCCTTGAGTCCATAGTGTTTATCCAACACGTTTGATGCACTATGGCCATAAGATTTTAAACTTGGAATAACAAATTTGCATCTATATTTTACTTCAATAAATAATTTTCTCTCCTCTTGTTTTAGTTTCACAATTAAATATGATTTAGATAACATCAATGTATTAACTAGCACCCATTGGTGGCATTTGTAGACCTATGCTAATTCTCATTTAGTTTTGGGTCTGGATTCTAGTAGATGGATTAATATATAGTTGCATATCAACATACGGTGTGCAATCTTATATGAAGTTGGGATCATTCCTTGATCCTTCACCTACCCTTAGTTCATTTAAAAATATTGAGGAAAATTAGGGAACTTGACATCCACAATTTAGAGTTTCAAATATAAATTTTAGGGTTCTAAAGTAGATGTTTAGGGCTTCACTTTTCACCTTTTAGGGTATCAAAATGATGTATTAGGGTTTGAAAATTCACGTAATAGAGTTTTAAAATGACATTTTAGGGTTTTAAATTCTCATATTAGGGTTTGGAAATTAACATTTAATTTTCTCTCCTCTTGTTTTAGTTTCACAATTAAATATGATTTAGATAACATCAACATGTATTAACTAGTGCAATGGTGACATTTGTAGACCTATGCTAATTCTCATTTAGTTTTGGGTCCATTCTAGTAGATGGATTAATATAGTCGCATATCGACATACGGTGTGCAATCTTATATGAAGTTGGGATCATTCCTTAATCCTTCGCCTACCCTTAGTTCATTTAAAAATATTGAGGAAAACATTCTTCTACCCTTGACATCCACATTTTATAGTTTCAAATTTACAATTTAGGGAACTTGACATCCACAATTTAGGGTTTCAAATATAAATTTTAGGGTTCTAAAGTAGATGTTTAGGGCTTTGAACTTTTCACCTTTTAGGCTATCAAAATGATGTATTAGGGTTTGAAAATTCACGTAATAGAGTTTTAAAATGACATTTTAGGGTTTCAAATTCTCATATTAGGGTTTGGAAATTAACATTTAATAAGGTTTCAAAATGATATTTTAGGGTTTTTACACTTCAGCAGAAGGTAACTCATATTGTTGGAATACAATGTTGTAGTATTGGTATAAATGTAGTCTTTAACAAGGTCACTATTGTTATAAATGTAGTATAAAAGTAGCATGTAATGTTCAATTAAGTCATAATCTGTACCGCTCTTTTGAGACACATGAGAAGCCTATAGTAAAATTGGAGTTAATATAGGAAGAGAAATAGGAACCTATAATGTCAGGAACCTATAATGTCAGGGCATCACGTAGACATCTTCATGTCACACCATCACAATTGAGCTTAACTTAGAAGCTAGAAGTAGCCTGATTAATAGAGAAATGGGAATCTAATACAATTGGCATGCACTTTTAAATTTGGACTATATAAGGTGTCAAAATGTAACTTCCATTATAATTTTGAGAAAAATGATGATACGACTTGAGACCTTGTTAGGTAGAGTGACACATTGGTGTATGACTAGGACCTAGAACCTGCAACCTTGTCCACTATGTGAATTTAATGATCTAAAAATTTAGACATAGCTTTATGTTGTAATTTTTTGCATAACTTCCTCTTGGTAATTTTTGTGAGATCTTTTTTCTAATTATTCCATATTTTATCTATAAATACCAATTCTATAGTTCAAAAACCCTCTAAAAAATGGTTAAAGAGGAATGAAGTAGGAAGGAGAATATAATATTTTAGGGAAATGTTGGATTAATTTAAGGAGACATCGGTATGAGGCATCATCATTTGATTGTTCATATTATATGATAAACTTGTGCATGTGTTTAATTTTCAAGTATTACGTGCTCTCTGAATTCATGGATATTTTAAACTAAATCATTTATAGATCTATTCTAGATTAAGTTTAAATTTATAGATATTTGTTTGTAAGTTTTCAATATACATATATATATATAAATTGTGAAATTATACATTTGTAAGTTTTTTATATGAATTTACATATTTGAAAATTTGCAGGAGACAGATCTAATGGATGACCAGAGTCTAGATGAATTTTTAATAGATGACATTCTTTATGGAACCCCCCCACCCCGTGATCCACCTTAAAACCCCCCACCCCATGATCCACCTCAAAACCCCCCACACTCTCCACCTCAAAACCCCCCACACTCTCCACCTCAAAACCCCCCATCCCCTCCACCTCAAAACCCCCCACCCCCTCCATTTGATGAGGCCCGATTGCGGCAAAACATTAATGAAAATATTAACACAATTGAGGAGAACATTAATTTGATTAATAATCAAACTCACTTGATGCCTCCGCATGTGGTTCGGTTTGCATCTTTGATGCAAACCATTATTGATTCTGTTAGGTCTATCGATGTAGACCTAAATAGATTTCAGCTTTGGCGGGAGGAGAGGAGGCAATTCTATGCAAATGGTCTTTCATATAAAGACATCCATGACCTCCACATTACAAAACAAACATTAGCCCCATTTTTTCATCACCCAAAAACTAATCAACCTATAGCTGCAACAAAAAAAAGAATATCAATTAAGTGGTGTACGCATGAGGGGATTTCGAGACATTTTTGGGATCGGTGGTGGATGGTGTTTGATCACCCACCACATGCTAATTGTGAGGTGCCGCTATATTTTTTGAGAAAATTATGGGTGGAGTTTCAATTGGGTCAAAAACCCAATTATTTTGATATGAGAGATTTTCAGGGTGTTGGTCGTGGCATGCCACAACACAGACCAGGGGCACGAGTTGACCCCAATCGACCTGTTCCTTCTGCTCCTATGGTTGCTCCTGTTTTTCCCACGATTCCTACACCTATTTAGCAGCAGTCAGTTTTGTCGACATTAGGAGCATTGAGTAGACTCTCAGGCAATCTCACTAAACAAGCTGCCCACATGGCAGCTGAATTCAGTGGTGGAGAGCATCATGGAGGAGTCGATGCATCTCAGCATAGAGCCCCAGGCCTGTCAAGGGCACATTTGTGTACAAATTGCAATCAACCATGTTATGGTCCTGCTCCTACATCCACATCAGATGTAGCTACAGCCGGAGTGGAGTCATACTTGGATCTACTATATTCGGATGATAATCCTACACAGGTACATTGACCACATTTTATTAAATATTTCAAGTGTATAATTTGAACGTAGATCAAATTTTTTATAAATAATTTAATGAATTAATTTATATAATTGTAAACTATTTGTTGTACAGATCTCAAGTCGCTCTAGGGCCACATCACGATTTGATACATTGAGTTTTGCATCGATAGCTGTAGAGGTTGGCACACCTTACGGGGTAAACCAATATATCTTAACCCTAAAACCATATGTATCTAATTCTAGTTTCATTTTTCTTTTGAAACTTATCAATATTATATTTTAAATTAACATTTACTGTGTATAATTAAATAAATAACTATATACATACATGTATGTGAAACACTACTATTGTAGCAAGGCTCAGGTCATGTGGCAGTTCCCATGTCTGATCGACCACCTGGCTCAGGTGTTTCTTCCATTGATCCTCCATCGACAGCTACTATGCCTGAGTATTCCCCGGTGTGTGTTTTAAAAAATTGTACTAAATTTGTACTAAGTTTCTTTTTTTGAGTTTATATAAATGTATATATGCACCCATATATATGTAAGTATAGGATGATAGGAGTGAGACTATTGGTCAGGTTGGTACTCAGGGACAAATTCATGAGCCATCTACACATTTTCAGGTCCTAAACTTTACTTTAAAATTTTCTATATGTGCAATTTCTAGGTCTTTTTTTGAGTTTATATAAATTTATATATGCACCCATATATATGTAAGTGCAGGATGATAGGAGTGAGACTATTGGTCAGGTTGGTACTTAGGGACAAATTCATGAGCCATCCACACATTTTCAGGTCCTAAACTTTACTTTAAAATTTTCTATGTGTAATTTCTAGGTCTTTATATGCTAATTTTAAATTGTAACTTATTTCAAACTTGCTTTATTTGAAATTCTAGCAATTAGCAAGTGAAACTTTTGGTCATGAAGATGAAATAGTTATACCACCTGCACAACAAAATGTGGAAAGTGAGACGGTAATTTAAATGCACACTTTAAAGCCTACATTTAAATATTTAATTTCATATGTCATTTTTAAAATTTTTAAATCTGATTGCAAGTTCTTTCTCTTGTGTGTACAACATGAGGTAGATCCATCCATTTCATGAGGAAGAAAGAGGCCTCTTTCAGATTTGAACTTGAGTGATGATCATCCCTGACATAGAGTTTTATTTCATAGACTAAACTGTATGATGTGCACATTATTTTTTATATATGCCATTCTAGGACTTTGACTATCTATGTCGAACTTGCTATGACATGTTCTTCTAGATATATTTCACTATTTCATGAACTGTGATTTGTATTTATTTATATGCTGATGATGAGTAGATGTTTTAAAGTACACATTTCATGGGTCCTACCTAGATATTTTATAGTATTTCATGGACTTATCTAGATCTAGATCTACATGTATATATTATTGAATATATATGCTTGAATGTAGTTTAGTGTGTTAAATATGCTTCATTGTTAAATATGTTAAATATGCTTCATTGTTCACTTCTAGATTATAAATTATTTAATTGAGATGTATGTTAGAAGATTTCTCTCTACTACATTTTTAAATTTTTAAGAAGTGATTAAATGCATTATGGTTCAATAGTTTTTCTTGAAATAGTGAACAAAGAGAATGCCAAAAGTTTGGATTTTAGTAACAAAGTGTTTAGTAGATCCATCTATGTTATATGTGTTATCCCTCTCAAATTTGTCTCACTAGAAATGCCAAAAATGGATTCAACCTTAAGGATGTGATTCTTTTCTAAAATAATGTGTCATTGCCAAGAACATACTACCATCAATTTACTAAAGAGTTTCTATTAAAATATGTGAATTGAAACACCACATATCATGACATCAACTATTCCATAAAAGTTTGTGATATTCCCTATTATCTCAAACTCCATAAAATATACTATCTATCTTTAAAAAGGTACATACTACAATGACATCAAACATAAACCAATAGGTGTCTTAAGATATATTAGTGGTAGGGAAAATTATAGTGGCCCTCACCCTAGAGTAATAAGTTGAAGTAGTGTTAGAATTACTAATAAACTAAAAAACTTTATCCTAGGGTGGTGGGACTAATAAACTGAAATTTACACAAGCCTTACAAAGCCTCTACCACTTCCTTGACATTTTTAACATTGTTCAAATTTGATAGGAGGGATTTATGTCACCCCCTCCTCATCTTAATTCTCATAGTAGATAGAATCATCCAATTTAGCATCAAGATGAAGGTTTATCTTCATTATCGTAGAAATATCCTCCAAGGCTTTGTGCATATGCTCATGCCACACATTGAAGTTGTGGAATTTATCTAAGTAGCAATATAGAAATCCTTAGCCTAACCTTCTACCCCTTCAATATCATTGTATAGAAGGTAGATACAAGTAACATTTGATAGCATGGAGGCACAACTTAGGGATTGAGTTGAATACATAACAAAATTATTCTTCCCAACAAATGCTAGATGTCTAGGAGCAATTTAATGATTTCTTCCATTATCTGCCTAGTCTAGAATATAATTACCTTTTCGTTTGATATGTTTGAAGGAGATAGATTTAAACTTATTCACCAAGTTTCTAGATTCCAATAGAATAGTTTCCAATAACCACTTGAGCTTCATCTATGCTTTTTCATATGATCAATGTTGATCTTGGAATCTCCTTCCACACTAAGGGATATCTTGTTTAGTTTCCAAGTCATCTTGAGGCCCTGGATATCATGGCCCTAGAATCTACCATATTATTGTTCTTGACACCAAAATCATAAGCTAAGATAGGTAGAGGTTTTCCCTTATCATCTCTTAATAAACATACTCCTCCTACTTCACTAGGATTACCCTTGGCTACCCATCAAAATTTCAAGCTTAATCCATCCCAATGTAAGGGTGTGGATATCAACATGGGTATCTCCTTGTTTTAACCTTATTCAAAGCAACCTTGGCCAATTATGGGCCTAATCCACCTCTTCTAGTATGATCATATATTCCTCTTTACCCCAACAATCACCAAGTTCCTAAATGCACCATATTTCTTTAAAATAGTCCAAAATTTGGGATGCATATTCACATTTCAGAAATACATGATGATTGTCCAAAGACTTCCTTAAATGTGAATATGCATCCCAAATTTTGGACTATTTTAGGTTTGTCACCTTTCCCATTATATCAATCATTATGCATAGTGAACAATCTATTAACTGCCTCACAAACCTAAATTAAGTTTGGTGTTACAATTATCTAATGGATAAATTTGGTGTTACAATTATCTAATAGATAAATTTAGGGCACTTTATAACAAGGTAATTTACCTAGGATAAACCTACAAAATCATGATAAAATGATAAGGATGTTAGACTCACCTAGTTAGCCTCAATTGAGATACATGTTCCTTTAAATGATTGTGGTCATCCTTTGATTACAAAACCTTCTTGATATATATCATTTGTATAGTCCTTGAAATTTTATTAATTTGCAACCGAGACTTTGTTATCATCTTTCTTACTTAACCATTATAATAGCCAAAACTTCCTTGGCCTTTGGAAGTTGAATCACATATAGTTTCTCATAAAGGAAAGGAATTAAAGAAGAGATTCCTATGAATATTTTCCCAATTCAAAATTACTTTACATCTTCAACATACCTAGTTCCTAGTGTGGATTTCATATTTGTTTGGTTTAATTTTTTTGAATTATAATATAGGTGTTCTACTTAGGGGACCCATCCTTACTAAATAGTTTAGAAAACATATATAAATGAGTGTGCTAACAACCCAAGACTAGGCATAGTAGTAGAAAGCACAACATCCCATAAAGGTTTCTAAACTACCCATATGCAACTATATATCAATACCCCAATACATATAGCAAGCACAAAATTCCAACACAACTAATAGAAAGCTAAAAAACAAACAAAACACCAAACCACATCAACATCTTGAGGGAGCTTTGGCACTCCCTAATGCATCGAACGTCCCACTCCTCATAGAGAGATTTCCATTTGTCATAGGCCCTATTGTGCACACCATTCCCAAACACACTTACAAGCTCCACCAAAAGAACCTTTGGACACTTTGCATTCTCTAGTCCATGAAAGTTGACACATTTCTAGACCTCTACACATTGTATAGAACAAATGACAATTAATCCATAAACTCGGGACTGTAGCTAGATGCCTCACTTCGATACATCACATATGGATATAAAAATGAGATACTTCCAACTTCCTTTACCTTCAATCAACCACCTCTAATGGCTATCTAAAATGTGTATTAAAAGACTAAGACAACATCTCAAATGTGGAACATTTAAACTTGCATCACACATAAATAAATAGTATACAACACAAGAATTCAAACTTGGGAAAAACTCTCAACTAGGCATAAAATTCTCAAAAAAATGAGCAATGCTTCTAATGACACTAATTCATAATATATAATGGCTTTTACATAGCCTTAACATGACTTAAATTATCCAAATGCACAATTCTCTAAAATGGATCATGACCTACAACTCCTCTTGCAATGGTGGAGAATGAAGGATGAGAGCTCCATGCATGGGTTCCAAACACCACTTAAATAGTAGTCCAAAATTTTATTGCAACAATCCCAATTGACTTTGCATGCAACCTCTCTTCCAACCATAATCAACTATCTAGTTAGTCATAACGCTTTGAATCTTTATCAACCAACCGGCTTCACAAGCTTTACTGTAAACTTACAACATGGCTCCGGTCTATTTGCAATCTATACCTCTATCAAGGACTCTCAATAACTGTATCAACCTACATACAATCAACACTTTTGCTTTCAAGATGCCACCAACTTTTCTAAGCTTTGTCTCCAAAAGACATCATTCTTTGTGGACTTCAACCATGTATGGCTCTGTCTAATACAACCTACTTTAAATGACTCCAACACTATACTAATCACATAGCTAGTTCTGTGCAACAACCAACCAATACCTATATTAAGTCTCTAAGCTCTGCCCAAGCATGTTCAACAAAGTTCAACCATGAATGGCTCTTTGCAAGCCTCCATCACAAATCTCAAACAATTCAAATCAAGAAGAAACTAAAAGGTTCAATTCAAATCAAGTATCCACACAATATAAGCTACAAAAAAAATTATCACAATTTGAAATTATTCAAGAAGTAGCATTTAATTCTTCTAGAGAAACTAAATCTTTTAAAGAAGAAACTATCTAAGGAAATTCATTTAAATCTTATCCACACAATATAAGCTACAAAAATTTTTATCACATTTGGATTTAATTATTCAAGTAGTATTCAATTCTTGTAGTGAACCTAACTTTTTTAAAGAAGAAACTACAAAGAAATTCAATTTTCTTATCCACACAATATAAGATACAAATAAATTTATCACAATTTGAAATTATTCAAGAAGTAGCATGAACAATTCTTGTAGAGAAACTAGAACTCTTTTAAAGAAGAAACTATCTAAGGAAATTCATTTTAATCTTATCCACACAATATACTTGATCATCAATTACTGTGAAAACCTCTTGACTAACATTAGTTTGACATGACTACAAAATTGATCTACAATTTACATTATGATCAAATCTTGTAGTGGCAATCATGGAAAAATCTACTTGTAGGATACACCTGCAAGAAATAATGAATGTAAATGAGAATGAAAGAATATGTACCAAAAACACAAAATATTAATGCAATATGTACTAAATAACAAAAAAGAGGATACAACTTGACGATGGCTTAAGGGGAGCTAAGAGGATGTCTTAAGGGGATACATAAGAAGATGGATTTAGGGGATGTATAAGATGATTAATTCAAAGGGGAGCTAGAAGAGGATGTCTTAAGGGAATACAAAAGAGGATAGCTTACTTGGAGAGATGTACACTAGTCAATTTACAAAGTATAAAATAAAACTTGATGGCTTAAGGGGATGGAAGAGGATGGCTTAAGGGGATGTACAAGCGGGTGTCTTTAGAGGATGGATGATAAATGTTTGAGTATATATATATATATGTAATTACCTAATTTGCGTTCACTTTTAGTTGAAGATTACAAAATTGACCTCACATACTTGTATGGTGATAACTCCTATTGACAATCATGCACATTTGACTACTTGTCTAGGATACACCTGCAAAAAGTAATGTTCAAATGTACAAGTAAATTAACTATATATTTCCATGGGTCGATACAAAATTTAAGACAAGGGGAATAATATAGAAGCTAAAATGAGAATGAAAGAATTTAACTTGGGGATGTAAGAGTATTGTTTACTTACCTGAAAATTTATTCCATTGTACCATCTGCATCCTCATTTTTTTGTAATGCATCTATAATTGACTCATGTTCTTCCATCGAAAGTGTCCATAACTGTTTATTAGAAGGTTTGCCTTGATATCTGACTAGTTTTATATTTGTTGCCACAACCAAATGTGAGTAGTGTATGATCTTCTTATGTGTTTCATAATCTTCAAATGCAGGCACACCATTCCTTCTTATTAGATATTTTCATAGCCAAGTGCCAACAACAACCACAGAACCTATTGGATACTCCATGTTATCATCATCCACTCTAGGATGTAACAACTTTTGTTTTGTCTCAACACATCGAGCCAACCAATACTCGGTTTCCTCTTCATTGCCCTCAGGTGCAATAACAGCATAGACATGTCCTACAAAAAAATTATGTAATTCAATAAAGTGACATGACATGTACCTAAATCACATAAATTTGTGGATGCATACATATATAATTAATTATATACAGGATGTACAAAAAATTGACAATAAAAAAAATTGAAAACAAAAGTACCTTCTTGTACAAGGTCTGAAACACGATCATAGTCATCTGATGCAAACATTTGATTATCATCTTCAATTGTTGTTTCAAGTTGATCTTGTGTTTCTATAGGTGTCAAGGATCTTTGTTTCCATTCTTCAACCCATTCTGTATTTTCACATGCTCCCCAATCACCTGTAATACAAAATTGACAAAAACATGCAAGCTCCCTAGTCCATATAGTCCATGTGCTTGCATTTGAACTCTTAAATGAATGCCATTTTGTTGATCCAGTTATTGTCTCACAATCAAGTCGAGTAGGAATATTCTCTTCTTCAACTAACCAAAAGAATCGTCGAATTGTAGAGTTCTGACTTGATCCCGTAGATAACTTTTCATTACACCAATCCACAATTGCATGTGCATCTCTAAATTTGGTTGTATCCTCAAATTTTAGTTGCTCTCTAGCAAGAGCTCTTTTCACACATGCTCCAGCTCCATCATGTTCTCCTTTACCATGTCCAGCTTCAAAAAAACTCCACATATGTTGGATATTCATTTCTTTGTGAGCCCTACATAGCCAATAAAACATTCTTGCATTTTTGAATTGCCCTGTACAATTATCTAACCATATGAAATGTTGTGTCATCTGGATTCCTCTTTCTTTTAAACTTTCATAAAATTTTGTGAAACAATATTGCACAAACTCTGAAGAGTGTAACCGGTTATCACTCAAATAGAAATGATACTCCCTCAAAAATTTTCTATTATCTTCTGTACTATCATCTGCATGTTTGTATACAATATGAACAAATATGGCCACCTGCACTGAATTATAATACTGAGATTGAATTTCCTCTTGTGGAGCAAGAGTATAGTTTTCTGCAAAGTCAACCACTAATAGGATAGTTCCAATTGGAAAGGTGTTTTTACATGAACGGAATTGTCCATCAAGCCACCGAGCATATTGGGAGTGTTTGACATATTTGGATACAATATTATCCTTAAAATCTTTGATGAATGCATGCACACAAATTTTCTCAGTGACTAACTCACAACGCTTTCCAATTTTTCCATCTTTTAAAGAATATTCAACATTCTTGAATCTTTTCACATCCACTAATTGTTGTCCAAATTCATGTGAAATATTTTCATGCATACATTCTCCTAACAATGAAAAGTTGCCACATCTATTGCATTGTCCAGAAATACATGCTTTTGAATAAAATAAGTATCCAGTAGATGTTTCACAAAACAAACCTACTACAAACTCCTTAATTGTTTGAGGTGGCATATTAATACCACATTCCTGCATAATTTTGTTAGTATGCAAAGTAGAACGTATATATCGAAAAAGATCATAATAATAACGAAATTGCACATGAGTTTTACAACAAGAGATTCGCTGTTTATTAATTTTCACATACCAAGGTTTACATTTCTCAAAAGATTTTTGGCTTATGGTAATATTAAAAGGTTCTAACACTAAATCATCTAAGAATTTTTTATATAATTTAATTTGAGTCATGTCTAATAGATGTTTTGGATGAGGATCACGAATTTTAGACCCCACTCGTAATTTTAAAACATCTCTAACATTAGATGATACCCTTGTATTATCATGCCAATATTTTTCAATTAAAAATTTAATTTCACTATTTAATTTCATGTCATACCTTGGGAGTCTACCACTAAAACTCCAACATTGGTTAATTGGATCTTTTTCAATAGATTCTCTTCTCTTTGCTGCTCTTCTCAAAGTTTTAGGATTTATCTTTAGAATTTCATTTGTCTTACTTATCATTCTTTTATTAGAAGATGATTTATTGACTAAAGCAGTTGTTATAGCTCTTCGTGCTGCATTGCTATCTTTAGATCGACTCTTTTTACCAATAGAATCAATAGCATTAGCAACACTAGATAAAATTTGTTTCATTGATTCATCTTTTTTTTTAGGTTTTACAAATATGCCTAACTTTTTCATTACTTTTCGCAATTTCCACATCTTCATCAATTGCATCATAAGTTGACATTGAAATCCAAGACTTTTTCTATAAAAAAAATCTTTATATAATCTATTTGCATGAGTTCTCATTTGCCTCCAAGAAATCTTACCAGGAAGATTATCTAAGACATTTCTTTCAATCTCAAATAAAACATTTTCATTTTCACTCCTAAAAAGGATATCATTCTCATTCATATCATCAATAGGTGGGTTTGAAGACATACCTAGATTTGTTTCTATAGTCGTGTTTTCCATATCATTGAAAGTTGGCTCCGAAGACACACCTGGATTTGTTTCTATAGTCGTGTGTTCTATATCATTGAAAGTTGGCTCCAAAGACACACCTGGATTTGTTTCTATAGTCCTGTTTTCTATAATATTGAAAGTTGGCTGTAAAGACATACCTGGATTTGTTTGTATAGTCACATTTTCCATATCTTCGAAAGTTGGGTTTGAAGACATACATGCATTTGTTTTTATAGACACATTTTCTTCCAAATTCACCATTTCCGCATTTGCATCATCTACATTCATCCCATCATTTTTACTCTCTTGAATGTCTTTCTCTTCAATACTCATGGAACTAGATGCTTCAATATTCTTCATCTCTTGAATCCTTGCTCTTCTATCTCTTTGCCTTTTGGCTTCCTTCTCTCTATTTGCTTCAATTTCTTGAGGTGTCATTACCCTCCTTTATTTTTTTCTTTGACGTTGATTTGATCCCATGATTACCAAGCCCTCTTGATAAAATAACAATTGATACTTAATCCAATTTCATAATTGATGTCCTTATTTGAACTTTTGAAGTAGAATTAGATGTAGATCCTTTGTTCCATAGATTTTGAAGTAAAAGGTAGATGTAAAAACACAAACTCTCTTGCTTTATTCCTCTTGAAAATAGCTCATGCACTTGATTTCACTTCAGAATTGTTCATATGATTGACTCCTTTCAAAATCTGAATAGAATATGACCTGTTAAGAGATTCCACAAAATAATTGTAAGTAAAAAAATACAGAAATTATCGCTGTCGCGCCGTACGTATCAGACTTGCAAGTTGCAGGGATACAGGGAAAGTACTTGTTATTTGAAATTAGAAATCTCCACCGCTTTTTCCCTGACCTTTGCTTGGGTTTTAGGCTCGGGATAGGCATGGTTGACCGACCTTGAGCCTTGGACCTGCAAATTTTTTTCTAAGTACAAAACAAGAAGAAACACTGAGTTTACTTGTATGGCTGAGGGCTTTTTTTTTGAATTTTTTTACAAAATGAAAACCCATTACAGATGACATTGTCTAGTTTTCAAATATATAATTTTTTTTGTTATTGGACATGTTCTTCTATTTATTATTTAATTTATAATCAAACTAGTCCAAAAACTTGAAATGACAGGTGTTTGTATTTTTTTAATAAATTTTAATTTTTAAATTTTTTAAAAAAAAAAATTATATGTCATCAATCTACACATCATTCTTTACACAATAAAAAAAAAAATTAATTTTATGATTTTTTTTGCTCAAATTATGTTGGCCGTACACGAGGGGTTTTCAAAAGTACCAATTAGGCCTAATAAAAAATTAATAAAAAAAAAATTATTTAGAAAAAAATTATAAAAAAATATCCTCATCAAACTTCACTGTACTATACATGTTTTCCCAAAAGGATTTTGAAAAATAATTTTATTTAGGTCAAATTATGTTGGCCGTACACGTGCATGGTATGGTAAAAAAAAGTGACTTTTAAATAGTGGTTTTTAGAAATGCCTATTGAAAATTAATTTGTATCATCTGGGTATTGTAAAACATTACATATTTAGAAACTAGACTCCGAGTACTACATTTTACATTTAGTGACTTTTTTAAAGATTCCATTTCTAAGTGCTTCAAATTTTAAGGTCAAATGCGACAAATTCTGAAAATCAGGGAAAACACTTCCACTTTTTGGCCAAAAAGTGGACCCAACTTCTTGCACTGACCCTAGATCTAGCAATGGAGAGATAGATGGGGAAATACAGAGAGAGAGGTAGAGAGGGATATATTAAGAGATAGGGTTATGCAGATAGGTAGAGAGAGGGAAAGAGATGGAGATATGTCTAGAGACATAGGGAAAGAGATTTCAAGAGGTAGAGGGATGGGTAGAGAGATAGAGAGGAGGAGAGAGAGGTAGTGAGGGATAGATTAAGATATAGGGATCCATATGTCTAGAGAGATAGAGATAGGGATCCCTCTCTAGACATATGGATCCCTATTCTCCTCTCTACCTAAACCATAAACCTAAACCTCTAAACCTTAACCCCTAACCCCTAAACCATAAACTCTAAACCCTAAATAATACCCCTAAACCCTAACCCCTAACCCCTAAACCCTAAAAATGAGCAACACTAAACCCCTAAACCCCTAACCCCTAAACCATAAAACTTGAAGGAAACCCTAAACCTCTATCTCCCTATCTCTCCCAATCTCTATTGGTCCCCTAGCTCTATCTCTCTCTAAACCCTAAACCCTAACCCCTAACTCTTAACCCCTAACCCCTAAACCATTAATCCTAAACTTGAGTATCCCTAAACCCCTAAAACCTAAATAATTCCCCTAAACCCTAACCCTAAAGGTGTTCCCTAAACTCATGTAAAGCTCAAATAGTGAGGGAAGGAGAGATAGAAATGTAGAGTTAGAGAGAGGGGATCGAAAGAGAGAGCAAGATAGAGAGATAGGGATAGAGAGGTAGGTATAGTTAGAGAGAGGGATAGAGGAGAAAAATATATCTCTCCCAGGCTCTGTCTCCTCTATATCTTCCTATTCTCCTCTCTACCTAAACCTCTAAACCTTAACCCCTAAAGCATAAACCTTAAACCCTAAATAATGCCCCTAAACCCTAACCCCTAACCCCTAAACCATAAAACCTGGAAGCAACCCTAAACTTCTATCTCCCTATCTCTCCCAATCTCTATTGGTCCCCTCCCTCTATCTCTCTCTAAACCCTAAACCCTAACCCCTAAACTTGAGAAACCCTAAACCCTAAATCCTAACCCCTAAACTTGAGCAACCCTAAACTCCTAACCCCTAAACCCTAAATCCTAGCCCTTAAACCATAAACCCTAAACTTGAGCATCCCTAAACCCCTAAAGCCTAAATAATTCTCCTAAACCCTAAGCCTAAACCCTAAACCCTATTTACTTGAGCAACCCTAAACTCATGTAAACCTTAAATAATGCCCCTGACCCGTAAACTGTAAACTCAAGCAACTAGGCTAAACACCTAAACATATCTAGTTTGACCTAGGATGATTAAGGATCAAAGGGAAATGGATGAAGAATTCTTAGATCTTGATTAAATCATTATACTCATTGAGATGTGATTCAAGATCTAGGATCCAAGACATTTGTTTGATTGTCTATGTTTTCTTGGGGACCAAGTGTCTTATCATGGGATATTGATGGATAATGAATAGGACTAGCATGAGATGATGGATAGGAGTGATGTGGGAACTTACTTGCTCATGGATAAGATCTTGATCATAGATAATATCTTGATCACATGGAGGATAAGCATGGATAGCATAATATTAGATATGGATAGGGTAAGTGGGGATGCATTGATATTCATTGGATTGGGGAGTAAGAGGTGGTGATGGGGGTTCACTAGGAGATGTTAGAGGATTAATGATGGGATCGATATATAGAGGGGTTGACCATGAGATGGTAAGGGAACCGAGATGGGATAAGATGGGATGTTTGTATTTCTAGATTAGGATGGGTGGTTGGTATTTCCACATTATTTAGACTAGGCTCTTAATGTATAGCTATTGGGTTTCTTAGATGGATATGATGGGTTCTTGGATCCAGGATCAATAATCTTTGGATGTTTGACAACATGGCTACATGATGGGGTTTGACTTGGACTTATGGTAGGAGATTCTTCAATGAAATGGATAGACATAGGAGTGGATGATGATGTTGGAGTGGTATACATGTTATTAAGAGGTTCTTTGTTAGGATCAAGGATAGGAATTTGAGTACATGATGTTCTTAGATTCCTTGCTAATAGTCCTTGGGTCACATCCTTCATGGTTTCATGGGTTGATGGACTAGGATATGCATATAGTTGATGTATAATGATGGAAGATGTTGTGGGGTTAGGATTGGGATCGAGTGAATGGATATAGGAGGCACGGATGGATTAGGATTGGGAGTGTTAGAGGGGGATGAAATTGGATTAGTGGGTTTGGATGGCTCCATATCTTTTATTTTATTTTTGGATTTTGTAAAGACTCTTTGGAGAAAATTTTTCAAGCATTCAGGGATTGATGGATTAGAGCTTAGAATGTTTGATGGTGGATTAGATAGTAAGTTATATGGTAGATGGATGATAGGGATTGATGGATTAGGAGATAGGTGGACTAATATGTTAGTATTATGAGGATTGATGGGAAATTATAAAATAATTTCCCTTTAACCCTAACCCCTAAACCCTAAATGTGAGCAACCCTAGAATCTCATAAACCCTAAATAATTTACCCCTAAAGGTCTGAGAAACCCTAAACTCATAAACGCTAAATATGCCCCTAAACCTGAGCAACCCTATACCTCTCTCTCTCCCAAAACCCCAAAATCATAAATAATACCCCTAAAATATAACCCCTAAACCATAAACCCAAGCAACCCTAAACCCCTATACCCTAAATAATTCCACTAAAACCTAAACTTAAGCAACCCTAAACTCATAAACATGACCAACCCTCTCTCTCTCTAAAACAAGAAAACTTGGACTCTCTCAATATCCTTTTCACCCTATCTCTCGCCTCTCTCTCCCATCCATCTCCATCCTCTTTCCCTCTTCTTCCCTCTCCTGTCACATGTTGACAAAGAATATGGAAACAAGAAAACTAGGATGTGCAAAGAGGGATGAGGATATAAATTGGGATGATGAAATGGAAACAAGATAATTTATGAAATTTCATTGGATGGGAAGAATGATGAGGAGAGGTAGAGAGGGGAGGGAAGTAAAGAGTGAGAGAGAAGATATGAGGTAGAGACATGAGGGAAGTAGAGAGTGGGAGAGGACCATAAGAGGTAGACAGGGGAAGGAAGAAGAGAGAGAGGGTAGGAGGCAGGCAGGGGAGGGAAGTAGAGATTGAGAGAGAGGGTAGGAGGTAGATAGGGGAGGGAAGTAGAAAGTGAGAGAAAGGGTAAGAGGTAGAGAGGGAGGGGTGAGAAGAGAGTTAGAGAGAAGGTAGGAGGTAGAGAGGTGAGGGAAGAAAAGACTTAGAAAGAGGGTAGGAGGTAGATAGGGGAGGGAAGTAGAGAATGAGAGAGATGATAGAAGGTAGATAAGGGAGGGAAGAAGAGAGTGAGAGAGAAGGTAGGAGGTAGAGAGGGGAGGGAAGCAGAGACTCAGAGAAAGGGTAGGGCGTAGAGAGGGGAGGGAAGTAGAGAATGAGAGAGATGATAGGAAGTGCAGTTGCCCTTGTAGACATGTATGTAAAGTGTGGAAGCATAGACAAGGCATGTCAATTGTATGATGTAACATCTCAAAGAGATGTTCTATAATGGAATGCAATGATTGCAAGATATGCAAAAAATGGATTTGTTGATAAGGATTTAGAAACTTTCAAGAAAATGTAATTGGCATGTGTATTGCTAATTATGCTCATCATAATGTGCTCACGTTATGTTCAAGTTTCTTTGATGTGTTTTTATCAGTTTTTAGTAAAATCTGGAGATAATCTGGAGCATGCCCCCCATCAGAATGACACTTTTTTCAATGAAAATTTTTAAAAAATACCACCATAATCTTAAGCTCTCTGTTAGCTATCTAATCATATAATTTTTTTTCACATTTTGAGTACGTTTAGTGTTTCATCTTGAATTTCTTTTGTTAGTGTGTCCATTTTTTGCCAAAAACTAGTGTCTAGTATTTTTGACTTTTTATTAATCATTCATCGAAATTTGAAATAAGTTATATTTTTAGAAACTAGACTCCATTCTACATGAATTCAAAAAAAAATGATTTTTGATTAGTTTTCAAACATTTTAGGGGGAAGCACACTCAAATTTCTATTTTTCAGGATGTGTCCACTTTAAAAATTACTAAAAAATCAATTATTCATTAAAAAATTATTAGAAAAATCAGGGATAAACTACATGGTGTTAGCTAATTTCTCACTAGAGTGATTATTGAAATACTAAAAAAAGTTAACATTTTAGGGGGAGAACACTAGATGCTATGTTATATTTTTTTGAGAAAAACAAGACCAATTTGTGTGCTCCCCCTTTTTGAACCCCTTAATCTCAACCATTTTTGGAAAAAAATAGTAGTTTAAAAATTAGATTTGGAGCACTATGACTCTTGTTTTTGTTCCATCTTCAAATTTTGAGTGTAGCTATCTTCAATTTCTCATCCAACATCAATGTTTCCTGATTTTAGACAAAAAGTTTCAACTTAAGAACCCATTTTGGTCCCTCATCTTTTTGCACTTACCCTATTAACTGAGTTGAACCTCCAATTTGTGCAAGAGGATTCACCTATTAGGTTGGGCAACCCCTTGGGAAGATGTGGAATCTTGGATGTGTCAAACAATATCTCAATTTAAACCTTAATTTCACTTAAAACCCTAAATATGCAAAACAGTAAGCCAATTATCAAATCACAACAAATTCCTTTCATACTGAGATGAGGGACAAAGATATTTAACTCACTATCTTTCAAAGTTCAGAAGGCAAAGAAGTTGGGGACACAGGGACTAGCGCCCAAGTCTAAGATACATGTTTCTTTGCTGAATCCTCATCTCCTTCTGACATTGATCCTCATTGTAGCTTCAGTTTTTAGGAATTCAACTACTGAGGACAATGGTGGGAGTGCCCTAGTCCTAGAAAAGCTCCAATGTCTAGATTCATTTTAGATCATGAATCCTTGATGTCTGCTAACCTTCCCTACAACTCCACTTCTTCCAAATGTGACACCTGTACCCTGCAATCACACAGAGTGTGGGAGGGGGTTGTGGTGTTTAGAGGCTTGCCTCAGTCAAGCCCCAAAGAGACATTCAAGTCTTTTGAACACCGTTGCTAGATAAGAGTGCATATCCCAGTGGGATAGAGGCAAAAATCCAAATGATAAATAAATGAATACATAATAGATATCACCTTGAAGTGTAGATCTCATGGAAGGAAGATGCTCTTCATGCCATGAGGAGATGGATGTCAAATATTCAAATACAAACACAATAACAATAAAGTACTGCTCTACAACACAATGAATTCCTTGAATCACTTTCACAAAATCACAATGCTCATGCAATTTCCATCTAGTTTGTAAATGAAACCTAATCATGCTTATATATGCAACTACAAACATTATCGCTAAGAATTTCATAATTCAAACTTTAGATGTCAGCCTGGGACCCAAATAATAGTCACAAAACTAACATTTGAAATTAGGGCAAACCCAAAATAGGGTTGGACTAGGGTGCTAGCACCCAAGTCCACCCTACCATTTGTGTTTAGTGATCATTAAATTAGCACCCCCTATGTCCTATTTGCCACAAGACTTTGGGGTTTTCTCATCGGGAGTCAGAAATAAAACACAAGATGCTCTAAATGCAAATTAAGGACTAGAGAGATAAACCTTAAGAGGGAAAAGCCCCCAAGGGTACTTTTTCTGACATAATAGTCTACAAAACATGAGTCTTCTACTAGTGTAATGTGTAATGGTGTTTAAGTCTTATCCTCTACACATTTCATATTATATGTTGTTTGGATGACTTGTAAATGTGTTTTCCATATTGTCATTGACCGCCAAGCAATGCAATCAATGTAATATCATGTATAAATAGTGAATCAAAGTGTGTTAGACAAAAGTGTGAATGTAAAGTGATTGATAGGGCTTGCATGCAAGACAAGTAGTAAAATTGAATGCATTATGATGTGTGACTGAAGAAGAAAGACAAAAAGTTATTGATGTTGTCTGATTTATCTTGAAGACTTGTATGTGACAGTGATCAAGTGTAGAGTGTGCCTAACTGATCAGATCATTAGAAGAAAGTGTGAAGAGGCAGAAGTGCAATCATCAAAGGTATGAATTTCAATGTTACTTTTTAGACAATAGAAGGACTGTCATACTATAATCTTTTATGAACTTGTGCTCAAGTTAGGGAGTAGTTTCTTTCTTGGGAGTGACCCTAAAACAAAGTTTTTAGGTAGTTGTATCTTCCTTGGGTGTGACCCTAGATCAATGTTTTAAAGGAGTAGTAGCTTCTTTTAGTTGTAGCCCTCAAGTAAAGTCAACATGAAGTAGTAGCTTCCTTGGGTTGTATCCCTAAAACAAATTATTTGAGATTCATATATTGTGAGTTAATCCTCACCATGTTTTTTCCCTTCTAGGGTTTTCCATGTACATCTGGTGTTATGTGTTGATGTGCATTATGTTAATCTTTTGTGTTCATGTTAATACTGTGATGCTTAAGGTTTAATTTTCTCCGAACAAGTTGGAGCTATTAAATTGTTTATATACTGATTCACCCCCCTCTCAGTATCCTCGTGTGTCTCACAATGACAACTTGGGTTTGTAAGTGTGTATTTTGGTTGCTTCATGTGTTAGAATCTGAAAAGATGATTAAGCCAAAAAAAATAGTGCAAATGAATAGATATTAAACTATGAATGCAAATGACATGAAATCAAAATAGCAACATAGAGTTAGTCTCCACAAGAGTAATGCAAATGCTCCAGAAGAAAAATAGCATTAGGAGAATGAAAAAGAAAAAGATACAAAATATAAGCCAGGTAGTGAGTTTATATAGACCAAGAAGATGGGAGAGGTGGCAATACTAACCAATAGATAGAGGCCACCATACGGGCTAAAGATAGGAAGAGCATCTTTCTAAGATAACAAACGCCACATCCCTTGTAGGACACTGACACCTCAAATCACCCACTCACTAATTAAACTCACTTTATTTAACCTAAGCTTGAGCTTAATAAAAGTTTAGGAAAAATTTAGGAAATAGGGAAATAAAATAACCCACTAGGAAAATAAAAACCTACACTAACACCACACTTAAGCACAACTTAGGTGGGTAAAAAGATGGGGCTTGATAAATCAAGCTTGATGAGGTACCCATGTACATGATAATCCCCCCAAAGAGAAGAAGCCCCCCAAAAAAGAGAGAAAAGCCCCCCCAACTAAATAGAGAAAAGACCCCCAAAAGTAGAGAGAGTCAAGACTCCAAGTGAGAGAAGTAAGAAGCCCCCAAGAAGATGAAGCCTTCTGTACCCCCATCAAAGCTCACAGTTGAAGATACTTGTTTTCTATGAAGGGTTTGGTGAAGATATCAACAACCTTCTCAAAAATTAGATGGTAGCAAAGGTTGATTACATGGCCATGGATGAGCTCCCAGATGTAGTACATGTGGACCTCAATGTGTTTGGTCTGCTGATGATGGACTAGATTCTATGAGATATGAATGGAACTCTAGTTGTCACAAAATATGACTAATGACCATCTGATTTGGATACTAAACTTAGTGAGAAGATTCTAAAGCCAAATGGCCTCAGTGGTAGCATTCACAACCCCCTAACACTCGGCCTTAGTAGAAGATAGAGCAATAGAAGATTGCTTCTTGCTTGACCAACAAAGAAAACCTGAACCAAGTGAGAAGATGTAACCTAAAGTAGCCTTAAAATCTTGATAATCGCATGCCCAATCTAAATTTGTGTAGCCCACGAAGTCAAGATCAATGCCTATAGCATAGTGAATCCCAAAACTGTGAGTACCTTAAATGAAGTGAAGTATCTGCTTGGCTTCTTTTTAGTGTAGCTCATGGGGCTCCTGCATGAATCAAGAAACCATGCCTATGACACATATGAAATGACATGTCTCGTATGAGTCAGATAAATGAGACTCCCAATAAGTTGTCAATACAAAGTGCCTTCAACAAAAGGTGAAGAACATTGAGCCTCAAGTTTGATTCCAGAAAGGAATGGAGTAAGAGCAGGCTTACAGTCAGCCATATGAAACCTTGAGAGAAAATCAAGAGCATACTTGGATTGTGTGATGATGATCTCATAAGCAAATTGGTAGATCTCAATCCTGAGAAAGTAATGCAATAAGCCCAAGTCAATCATCAAAAACTTGTCATAGAGGGCAGTTTGAAATACCCCAATGGTGGATGAAAAATCTCTGTGATCAAGTCATCAACATATAGAACATGAATTAGGAGTGAATCATCCTACTGCAAAATGTAGATATTGGGATTAGAATGGCACTGAGTGAACCCAACTGTTAGAAGGAAGGAGTCCATCATGGCATACTAGGCTTGAGGAACCTATTTAAGGCCATAAAGAAACTTCCAAATATGGCACACAAGTGAAGAATCCTAAATGAAACCCTATGGCTACTCCATGCAGATACCCTCCTAAAGGTCACGATGAAGAAAAGCACTCTTCACATCCATCAAGAGCACTGCCCAATGATTGGCTACAACAATGGCAAGAACGAGTTAGATGGAGTTCATTCTAGCAACTAGTGTAAAAGTCTCAAAGTAGTCAATCATAGAAACCTAGGAGAATCCTTTAGCAACCAGGCGAGCCTTATGCTTATCAACTGACCCATCTGCTACAAATTTTATCTGATAGATCCACTACATTGAACAAGATTTCTTCTCTTAGGAAGAGGGACAAGATCCCAAGTGTGGTTCCTCATCAAGGAACTATACACCTCCTGCACAGTTGTATCCCACTCAAGAATACCATAATCCTCTTGAAAGGACTAAGATCAGAGGTAGTAGCAATGAAGACATGTGGAGCATCCTGGAATTGTGAAAAAGTCCTCCTAGTGTCTAATGGATCCCCAACCTAATCACTTGCAAACTACAAAGTCGCTCTATCCCAAAGTGGACTAGAAGCCAAAGAATCTAGAGGAGAATCATCACCCTCTAAATGATGACTAGGAGAGGAAGGAGGTGATTCCTTTGAATCACTCTCAATATTAGAAGTGGAGGTAGAAGACTCCCCATCATCAAGAATTTGCTCAGGTGAATCTGACTAATCAGAAAATATGTCATGTAGCCCAAGTGACTCCAATGTCAAACTAGAAGGAGGTGGAGAAGTGATGGGAATGGAGCTCGAAGAGCCCTCCTCAAATTAAACACTCCTCCCAATAAACAACTCATGTGTAGTAGGGTGGAGCAACCAATAACCCTTCACACCATCAAGATAGCCTACAAATATGCAAGGCCTACTCTGTGGATCCAAGGCCTTATGTTTCTCTGTAGGAATGTGGGCCCATGTAGGAGAACTAAAAACTTGAAAGTACTTAACTGATGGTTTTCAACTACTCCAAGCTTCAATAGAAGTGACTCCCTTCAAGACTTGGTGAGGAACACAGTTCTAGATATAACAAGCACAGGTAATGGCCTCTATTGAAGACTATGGTGCAAGAGATTTGGAGTGAATCACATTTTTCATCATTTCCTTCAAGGACTTATTCTTCCATTCTGTAACACCTTTCTGTTCATGATTGTATGGAATTGAATGCTACAAATCAATCCTCTTTGTAGTGCAAAACTGTTCAAAATGATGATTGACATATTCACCACCATTGTCAGTGCTCAAAACTTTGATAGTTGTCCCAGATTGCTTCTTTACAAAAGTATTGAAGTCTTGAAAGTGATCAAATAGCTCAAACTTCTGTTTGACAAAGTACACCCAAGTATAGAGAGAAAAGTCATCAATGAAGGTTAGAACATATCTGGCTTTACTGAAGGATGGACAAGGAAATGGTCCAACCAATTCATTGTGAACTAACTCCAATATCTATGAAGCTCTCCATGCCTTACCTTTCTCAAAACTTTCCTTAGGATTCTTACGAAGAATGCAACCATGGAAAACACCACCTGAAAACTAAACTGAAGGCAACCTATAGAATTGCTTTGTTGGTTGATCTATTTCAAGTAGCGAAAGTTAAGATGGCCAAACCACTCATGCCATAACATACTCAAATCATTAGAATGAGTGATCAAAATAGTTGAAGGAAGATCATGAATAAAGTGAGAAAATAAATAGAGTCGTGACTGATGATCTAATCTCCCAACTATAACTGTAGAACCACTGTACAACTCATGAATCTCTACTAAATTAGGAGTGAACTCAACCCACTTGCCTGAGCATGTGTGAGTGATTTGATATACTAACAATAGAGTAGTTGATAATGAGTGCACTTTAAGAACATCATGTAATGTGCCATCCCTCACATCAATAGACCCTCTCCTGCACACCTCAACAAGAGTGTCATCACCCATCAAAATATAAGGCATAATACATGGCTCCAAAGATGCAAGTTCTTCCTTAGATGAAGCCATGTGGTGTGAAGCACCCAAATTGAGAACCCAAGTGGATGGTGAAGAAGAAACTACTACCAGGGCCTTGCCCTTTCCTTTCCCCTTATTGTTTTCTTTTACCTTGTTAGACCCCTCATTGGAACTTTGTTTTATAGATTTAGAAACATTGATATTATTCTTCTCACGAATATGAGTCAAGTGATCAATTTGTTTCTTCAAACATTTATGTTCATGATCGAGTCTTTTAGAATAGGCATATTTAACCTTCTCTTTCTTAGTCTTGTCTCCATTAGAAGATTGGGTCTCATTAGCTTCTTTTGGGGTAGTTGGTTTCTGATCCTTCTTCTCCTTTCTATTATTTTGTTTCTTATCCTTATTATTACTACTTTGTCCTTTCTATTCTTTCGTGCCTTGGTTTGCAGCCAGGGCATGTGACTTAGAATATTTTAGAGTGCCCATCTGGATTAGCTTATCCTACTCCCATGTGAGAGAGATAGAAAAATCATCCAAAGATGGCATGGTGAATTAAGTACCAAGTGCACCCTTAGTAGCATAGAAGGTAGAAACAAATACATAATATTCTAAACTTAGCTTAGAGAAAATACTAAGAATTAGTTTTTCATCTTTCTTTTTAATTCCACACTATATTAACTGTAGCCTTAGTGATTTCAATTTGGTGAAAAAATCCTGAATTGTGTTGAAATTGTTTGGACTTAAACTAATTAGTTCATTTTCCAACATATGACCCCTCATTGAATCTTGTGTGCCAAATAGTGTTTCTACCTTTGTCTAGATTTCTTTTGGTGAATTCAAAGACTCAATGTGAATGAGCAAATCAGGAGAAACAGACAAACACAATGTTTCATAGG
The DNA here is from genome assembly GCA_027924645.1 of Cunninghamia lanceolata. NCBI lineage: Eukaryota > Viridiplantae > Streptophyta > Pinopsida > Cupressales > Cupressaceae > Cunninghamia > Cunninghamia lanceolata. The sequence continues at coordinate 5,009,738 of BSBN01000236.1, forward strand.
CCTCATCACATTTGTTAAACCACTTAGGCTTATCTTTAACTTTAGCAAATTCAGTTTCTAGTCTCATTGTTATCCTATGTAACCCAACTTTCCTTAACTAGATTATCATGCATGATTTCTACTCAAAGTAGTTGTAAGGAGTTAATATTGCTATTATTGTTTGATCCATGATGAAAAAATGAAGAAATGAAATGATGAAAAGAAGAGAACACACACAGGACAACCCCCTTTTAACTCAATCAAAGAACCCCCCAAGAAAATGTGATATGGCACTTTATAATTTAATGTGTTTATAGCTTCCACTAGAAAGAATTACTTAGTGGTATTGATCTTAATGCTTGCAAAAACCTCAACAATAGGTGTATGCTAAAAGTACAATACTAGAATGAAACCAAGTGAAACTAGAAACACCACTGCAAGGTACACAAAAAAATGCACTTTCAAAAAAGAATCATCTTGATCTGAGGTCATATGCAAAAGTTATGCTTCTTTGAATTTCCCAAAATGAGAATTACGTAGTGTCACGAGTGAGAATTTGCAATTTCTAGAAAATCTCTGCATCAAAATTAAAAAATGTACTAGTGCAAAGATTATGAAAAAATAGCCCAAATAAAAAAATCTTGAGAAACAGAGCCAGTATGAGCTAGAACGGAGCCTTTGAAAACTACCTTCAAATCTACAACTCTCAACAAAGAGGGGGTCTGTTGAAACTTTCTAATTAATTTTTCACATGATTGTTTTACTCCATACAAAAAATAATATATACCTAGATAGTTTTTCGATGCGGTGAACAAAACCCAGAAAGCTTTTTCCTTTTTGATGTGCCTAAGATGTGGATCCAATGGAAAAAATACATCTCCAACAAAAAAAATGATATGTAATATGTCAAAATTTATCTGCAAGTTCTCTTGGGCACAATGGAAAGGTCCTTTTGGCTTGAAAATTCTTCAAACAAAATTTGACTTCCAAATTCAATCTTAAAACCCCTAATCTACAACTTTGTCAAATGATCTCCAAATTAGATGACAAAAAGCTAATCTTGACTTTCTCAAGCCTCCTAGACACATTGGAATAGCTAGAAATGCTGCTAGTATAACCAAAAATGCTACAATCACATAGATATCATAAAACACATATGCAAAACCCTAGAGGTTAAAATATTTCCGTTAATCTTTTCTCATTCTCTAGATCATCCGAAGATGCAAGAGAAGAGCATATATTGGGTTTTCAGAAAACATGCAAGTGAAGCTTATTAGTGCCCCCCTGAATCTCTCAAAAAGGAAACTAAAATCTATTCTACACTAAGATAGCTCTGATACCATGTTAGAATTTGAAAATATGATTAACCTAGAAAACTAGTGCAAACAAATAGATGTTCACCAATGAATGCAAATGATATGAAATCAAAATAGCAGAATAGAGTTAGTCTCTACAAGAATAATGTAAATGCTCCAAAAGAAAAATAACATTAAGAGGATATAAAAGAAAAAGATACAAAATACAAGCTAGGTAGTGTGTTTATATAGACTAGAAGAGGGGAGAGATGTTAAAACTGACCAATAGAGAGACACCACCATACATGCTAAAGATAGCAAGAGCATCTTCCCAAGATAGAAAATGCCACTTCCCTTGTAGGACGTCAACACCTCAAATCACCCACTCACTATATAAACTCACTTTATTTAACTTAAGCAAGTTTAATAAAAGTGTAGGAAAAACCTAGGAAACAGGGAAATAAAATAACCCACTAGGAAAATAAAAACCTACACTAACATCATGCTACTTTTGTATTGCAAAATTTATTTAATCTATTTTAACTATTAATTTCTTAAGTGTAAGCTTGCAACATTACAACTACACATGAAAAGCCATATAATATAATACAACCTAAATGAAGTCATGTTTTCTAAACTTGAGTTAGGAGTGTATACCTTGGAAATCAAAGAATAAAAAGAGGCAAAAACATCCAAATGATGTAGAGATGAAACAAAATAAAAATGACTTATGGGAACTTAGGTTTGATGGATCCAAATGAAGACAAGGTGATAGAGTAGAGGTATAATGCATATAACCACTAGGAAAAATCTGTTTTACTACTTTGAGACTCTAGTTTACAAGAACAAACAATACTGCAAAGTTTGAAGCATTAATTTTAGGATTGCAGTTGGTAGTTAAGAAAGGAGTAGAAGTTTTGAGGGCCATTGGTGACTCTAAATTAATTGTCCAATTGACTAGATTGCAATGATCATGTCATGAAAAGAAAATATCCTACTATCACATTCATTCATGGAATCTAATTGAGGACTCAGATGCTGTTAGAAAAAATAATCTTTACTTGGTACTTAGGTAAAGGTTATATTTATTTCCTATTAAATACTTGTATTCATAAATACAATGTATTTTTATTTAATGTGAGTATCCTCACACATGTGTGAGGATAACTCACATCAATATTCCTCTTGGAGGAATATATGATTTATTTAGCCACCTCCTTTAGAGGTTGACACTTTGCACTCACTCACATGAAAGGTGGCAAATGGGAGTTGCATGCAACTCCCCCTATCACCTCTATTTATGAGGTGCTCTCTTCTTATTTCTTATTATTCCTCTCTCATTCTCTCTTCTCATTCATTTCTTAAGGAGCTCCTCTCCCTCTTTTTCTATAATATTTTTCTTTTATGGCTTCATGCCATCTTTCATAATTTATGGGGGTTTTTTCTTTGCTTTTTCCCCCTTCAAAATCTCTTGTCTCCATTATTGTTCTTTTTGTGCATGCTTGCAAATTTTCTTTTAAATAATGGTAAATTCATTTTATTTTATTTATTTAACTCACAATATTAATTAGTTGTTTCCTGGTTTGTATTTTGTATGATATAAAAAATACAAACCAGGAAACAACTAATTAAAATTGTGAGTTAAATAAATAAAATAAAATGAATTTACCATTATTTAAAAGAAAATTTGTAAGCATGCACCAAAAGAACAATAATGGAGACAAGAGATTTTGAAGGGAGAAAAAGCAAAGAAAAAACCCCCATAAATTATGAAAGATGGCGTGAAGCCATAAAAGAAAAATATTACAGAAAAAGAGGGAGAGGAGCTCCTCAAGGAATGAATGAGAAGAGAGATGAGAGAGGAATAATAAGAAATAAGGAGAGAGCACCTCATAAATAAAGGTGAGAGGGGGAGTTGCATGCAACTCCCATTTGCCACCTTTCATGTGAGTGAGTGCAAAGTGTCAACCTCTTACGGAGGTGGCTAAATAAATCAAATATTCCTCCAAGAGGAATATTGATGTGAGTTATCTCACACATGTGTGAGGATATCACATTAAATAAAAATACTTTGTATTTATGAATATGAATATTTAATAGGAAATAAATATAATCTTTACCTAAGTACCAAGTAAAGATTAATTTTTCTAACATCCCCCCTTAAGCTTTAGTTGGGGAAGATTACAACAAATCCATCAAATGATGATTACAACATGTTACATGAATGGCATAAAAGCCTTTACAATGAATAAGAATATATAATTTGAGAAAGAAGCTTGAAGAAGAGTGAAGAGGTAAGTCTTCAAGTAGTCTTGAGAATAATTGTATAGACGTCTTTGTGAACCAAAATGCTTGTTTGAACAATCGGATTAGTGAGCTCCTTTAGAGCCAAGAGAAGTGGATTGATGGTTCTTATGCTGCCAAGGTAGATATTAGACCTATTTCATCAAAGAAACCATAACCAAAAAATGTATTTCCAATTATTCCAGGATCATCTCCTAAATCTGAATTAGTATAATCATATAAAGAGATACAAATTGCATATTGCATAGCAAAAGGTTGTGGATCAAATGAATCCAAATTTGTCATAAAGCCAATAAGGCAAAAGTTAGCATAGCTAATATAAGAATAATCCAATGTAGATAAAATAACCTTAAGTCTTGAATAAGACTGCTAGTAAATAATTGTAGCACAAATCAGGCTTATAGCCCAAATTATAAAATGCCAATATATAGGCATAGCAATAATAGTTCTAGGTTTCCTCTCACTACATCATTTGTTGAATTGTAAAGGGAACATATATCAAGTTTAATAATAATGGACTTTGAAAATTAGTCCTAAAGATCATAGTACCATCATTTTAAGTTTCAATATTAAGGACTTTGAAAAATAGTCCTATAGATGGTTTTAAAAACCATAGTGCCTTCATAAAAAAATTAATATCAAAGGACTTTGAAAATAGTCCTAAAAGTGGTTATTTTTAAGATATCAAATTGCCTTCATTTTAAATATCAAAGGAATTTGAAAAATAGTCCGAAAAATGGTATAAAAACCATATAAACTTTTTAAATATGAGAGGACTTCAAAAATAGTCCCAAAAATGGTATAAAACCATATTGCCTTCATAAAAAAATTTTAAGAACTTGATCCCCATCAATTAAGAAAATAGATCTAAGTTCATCATAAATAAGTAAGTGCATACCATCAAAGTGGATGGAAATATTTTCCATGGGGCCCAAAAAACTCCAATGAAACTTGATATAAAATATGATTCATTATAGATAGGGCTCCCTATGCAACATTACTACAAATGCGTCTTGCGCATAAAATATTTAAAGGCTCCATTGAGACTAGATAAATCCGTTACTTTCCAAAATATATATAGATGGAATAAATCCATTAAGAAGGCAAATACTCCAATGAGACTAGATAGAGCATTTAATTTTTAAAAATATATATGGATTAAATCCATGAGAAGGCAGATTTATCATATTTTAATAATGAGGCACAATAAAATATTAGATTCCCTTTATCAAGACAACATAATCCTAGTTGAGAAGGAAACTCTAGATTTATTTTAAATATTATGAACAAATTGTGATAGCTCAATACTTAGGTAGAGAGAATGATAATTTGACTCAAATTGTGATAGAAAGTGCTTAGAGATATATTTGATGAGAAGGGGCACAAACCAAGCCACCTTAATAAGTTATAACAAATTAATATTAAAAAAAATATGATTAAATAATGTCACAAGGATTGACATGCATATTCCATAATATGAAGTCATGAATTGTTAAATTTAATAGACTTAAAAATATTGCAAGATGATATTCATGTATTATAGACTACATGAATATCTCTTGTTCATAAATACAATTGAATGAAACAAGTACACTATTATTGGGTTGATCAAGTCCAATAATAAAGTACATGTGTAATTATTTTAAAAAGTAAATTTTTTGAAAAAAATTGCCTAATTTCTCAAAGAAAAGACAAATTTTTTTCTAAGAAATGTCTATTTTAAAGGCAATTTTTTTTATTTCAATGCCAAAAAAATTGTTTTTTAAAAAATAAATGCCTAATTAAAAGGCCAAATCTTTTTTGTTTCAAAAAAAGACTAACTTTTTTGAAAAATTGTTTAATAATCAAAAGGCAATTTTTTTTTTGAAAAATTGCCTAATTAAAAAGGCAAATATTTAAAAAAAAAGATTGCAATATTGCCTACTTTTATTTTAAATAAATGTCTCCATCCAACAAATTAAAAAAAAAAATGTCTACTAATGCCTTGAAAAGGCAATTTTTTTTTAAAAGTCCATATATTAGAGGCAAAAATTCGTTTAAACAAATGCTTCAATAAAAGGACAAAAGTTTAAAAAATATGCCTAATTAAATAAAAGGCAAAATTTTTAAAATATGCCTAAAAAATTTAATAAAATATAAATGCAACTTTATTTAAGTGAAATAAAATAATATTAAAGCATATCCTTAAATTAGCTAATGAAAAAATGAGCATTCCTCCCTATTTATTAGGGAGTTGATTTGATATCACATCCACCAATAAGGAATCCATTTTCTAAAATTTGGGAATATGGTTCCTAAAAAATATATATATATAAATTTAAAGATATATAACAAACTAATAAACTTAAATTCATATCACATAAAATAATGAATAGTGGCTATTTTTTAGAGATATGATTTGTGAAAGTAAATAGTAAAATACTATTTTAAATCTCACCTAAAATCATAAAATAACTCTTTATATCTTTTCTTTCACAATTCTTCTCATTTCTTTTTTGTATTTGTTCTTTATATTTTCACTCTAATTTGTTTTTTTTATTGAATTTTTTTTCAGGTAAAAAAAATGATTGATGAGTGTAGGCAAAAGCTCAAGGGAGAGGCCATGAAAGGCTAAAATTTGAAGGGCTATAGCTTGGGAAGGAATTTTTTTTACACATATCTTAAAACAGAGTGATTTTTTTTAAACCCCAGATTATTGTATAGAAAAAAATTGAATAGATTTATTTGATACAATGTAATTTTTTTTATAAAAAACTATTGAATAAGAAATTTTTTTTTAAGGTTTTGATTAGATAAATATGCAACATGAAGGGAAAAAGGCTATAAATTAAAAAAAAAAGATCTGATTTTGAAAACTTAGAAATTAAATTTGTATGTAGAGCTAAAGTAGTAAAAGAAAACTAATATTTTTTAAAAATTTGATAGATTTGAAACAAAAGATTGAAACTAATATATAGAAAACCTAGATTAATTTTGGAAAGAAAACAACTGAAAATATAGATATGATTTTTTTAAAAAAAGATTCACAGATTTTAAATAGTTATTTCTGCAACTTTTTCTAGCACACAAAAGTAATTTGTAAGATGATTTTTTTGCACAGATCTGGGAAAAAAATTTAACAAAGAGAAAAAGAAATATTATTATTTTTTTATAAACCAGAAAGTAGGTTTATAAGGAGATTTTGTTTTCAACAAGGCTTGGACCCAAAAAAAAATTGAACAAAGATCTAGGGAAAAAATACAGATCTTTAAAAAAAAACTAAACACAGATCTTTTTAAAGAGAGAACCTTCCATAGGGCTATTAACGAGAATGATTTATATTTTTTTAGAAACGAAATTTATATACATACATGCAAAACTAGATTTATGCAATCAGGGCTTGGGCCCTAAAAACAACTATAATTTTTTAAAAACTAATAAAACTAGAAACTATATTGTGATTTCACACAAACCTAAAAAGAAAATAAAAATTTGATTTCTTCTTATAAACCCTTGCTGCCAAAAAAAATGCATTTAAAAGGGTTAAAAAAAATGAACATGAAATAAAATATAGGGTTTAAAACTCTTATTCCTGCACACACATAAAAGAATCCTTCTCCCTCAATCTTCAATGAACTCTACATGTGAATGCTACTCGAAAATACAACTCACAAAAATATTAGTTGCATGAGTCTGATACCATGATAGAAAAATACAAATAGATTGTGAGTTAAATAAAAATCTGCAAGCCTGCACCAAAAGAACAATAATGGAGACAAGAGATTTTGAAGGGGGGAAAAGCAAAGAAAAAACCCCCATAAATTATGAAAGATGGCATGAAGCCATAAAAGAAAAATATTACATAAAAAGAGGGAGAGGAGCTCCTCAAGAAATGAAAGAGAAGAGAGAATGAGAGAGGAATAATAAGAAATAAGGAGAGAGCACCTCATAAATAGAGGTGAGAGGGGGAGTTGCATTCAACTCCCATTTGCCACCTTTCATGTGAGTGAGTGCAAAGTGTCAACCTCTTAAGGAGGTGGCTAAATAAATCAAATATTCTTCCAAGAGGAATATTGATGTGAGTTATCCTCACACATGTGTGAGGATACTCACATTAAATAAACATACTTTGTATTTATGAATACAAGTATTTAATAGGAAATAAATATAACCTTTACCTAAGTACCAAGTAAAGATTAATTTTTCTAACAGATGCCTTTGATAATCTATCAATTCCTCACCAAGATAATCATGTGGTCGATGCTCTAGCTATCTTAGCAAGCTCATTGGAACATATCAGAAATGCTAGACTAAGTAGCTTCACAATTGAAATGGTCCCAATCTCGTCACTTCTAGATAACATCAAGAAATTCCAAGTGTTTAGTGATGATATTCACATCATTGAATTAATAGGTTCCAATTTAGGAACCTTTGAGACACAAATGTGTGTAAAAAAGAATACACAAAAATGGGAGAACTAGATGTAAAGGAAGTAACATATTTGAAAAACAATGCAATTCCTAAAGGAATGGTGATGTTATAATTCATGTATGCTCATGATTCCTAGTGAAAGCCAAGTAAAAAATTTATAACAATAGGGAAGATTGTAAGTTCATGTTATTAATTGGAAACACGTGCAACCCAAAATAAAAATTAGACTTAATTCAAGCTCTCAAGGATCATTTGAATGTGATTTCTTGGTCATATGAGGACGTAATGTTTTCCTCACCTAACCAATCCCACAAGAGTTTGTCCCAATTGTGGAACATTTTGTTTTTTTCCCAAAATCATATAGTTTTAAGAAAAATTAAAGATCTTAACCTAGAGGGGCTCCACCTAAGGGGGTTTGATTGAAGGGGTGTGTATCAAACCCCCTTGGATATTTGGTAAACAGAATTGTCACCACAAATTTCTACTTGACTCACCCAAAGGGTAGTGGCAAGTGTTTACAATAGTTCAAGAAGTTATGAACTAACAACATTCCTCTACATTTAAGAGAGGTATCTCCCTTTTTTTATGGGGGTTTTTGGAGTTTTTGAGGTAATTTCAACCCAATAATACCAAAGGAAGGAGAAAATTTAGAAAAACAATTTTGTTAGAGAACCCTAGTAACATACATAAAAACACTAACCTAGATTTCTCTAATTTGTTAAGGATTAGATTTCAAAAAAGATCTCATCACAAAACAAAGAGACAACATTTCTTTACTTTTATGACAAAATTCACAACACAATATCATATATTGTAGTAATAGTGAAGGAAAGATAATATGCAAATCTCAAAATACGAAGAGATAGATTAATGACAGTAGTATTTAGCACAAAACCCAAAAATATGTTTTCATTTCCCTTCAAAGATCACCTAGCTTGTTCATATTTTCAATATACAACTAGTTATTTTCACACACAAAGACAAAGGGCATAATAAAGGTCATTACAAATTTAACATAAGAAAAACTAGTAATAACACATAGAGAACTCCATGACACCATGATCTAGATGTGTTCTATGGCTTGCAATGCGAGTGCAAAAATTACAACTCCAAAAACCCTTTTGTACAAAAGTATGAGGGCCAATTGTCTCCTTTTTATCCTTCTTCTATACAATGTAGCCTTGTATATATAGGATTCCCCTTGTAACCGCATCTTGAAATATAATGATTAAAAACAAACTTTATTTTGATTATGTTTTGATTTTATTTTCTAGAAATAAAGTTTATTTTCCAACTTAAGTTATAATAAGTTACTTAAGTTCTCCTTTTTGAATTAAAGAGAATAAAGGATTGGAATTGTCAAAGAAACCTAGAAAGTCATTGGTTCCACTACAGAGACGCCCCATCTCCTTCTACTTCATCTTTGTTGTTTCCCAAAGATATCTCTACTACAAAATATTGTTTCTTATGTGGAAAATAATTAGTTATGCATACTTGGAATAATTATATAGCTAGGGTGATAAAATTATTTTTTGGAATGGCAATATTGGTCATCTAAAGATTCCAAATAGTCATAATGATGTGAACTTCATCTAATTCTTCATGAAGTCTTGACAAATTGTTGGCATAATTAGTAAGAATAAAATAAAGTTTACTAATATTTTTAAGGGATTCCAAATTGAAAACCTTTTTATTGAATAGCTCATTATTGATCATGCCTTGAAATCCCTTTTGTTGGTTTGGTTATCAATTAATTAGGCCTCATCGTTCATTAGAATATTAGAATCAATAGAGAAGAAGTCTGATTGAATCTATGATATATTACTTGGATACAAGCTTTCAATATTATGTTATATTCCATTATGGTATTCATGGTAGCAAAAAAATTCCACTCTACGCTTTGAAATGATAGTTTAGATCAATCATCTTTGACCTTTGATAAAATTTGTTTGGAAATGAGTATCCTTATATATCAGTTCTAGATATATTTAAGTAAGGCCTCTAATCACTCCCTGCCATATTGATTCTTCACTCTTGGTGAACATTAGCTCATCTTCAACTTCTTTTTTCTTGACCTCTACTTCATATATTTTCATATCCTCTTTAATGAATTTTAACCCATCTAGGATTCTTTTCTCAACCCATGTTTTAGTCACCTTCCCATATGTTTGATCTTTACTAATCTTTTTTATTACTTCCTTATCTATGTCCCTCTGGGAGTAGTGTAAGATGATGTAATGTGCCGTACCTGTTTGTATTTTTTTAAAATCTTAATTGTGTGATTTTTATTAGATTTTTGTGTGTTCTTTCAGATAGACAAAAGATGCAAAAGGGGGTTTTATGTTTTCCTGCAGATGTAGTGCTGGAGCACATAATATATAGCATAGAACCTAAACCCAGAAAATATACAATGAATCTGAAGAAACTAAAGACAACCCAAGTAGTAAAATAGCTAGGAAATAATTACTATCACATACCCATATGAAAATATGCAACTTGGTATGGCCGCCGGAAATGGACAAGCAAGTGGGTATGGCTAGAAATGCATCAAATCTCTATAGAATGTCACAAATGACTCATACAAAATATAAGAGCAATAACTGAAGCACTAAACACCTTCCAAAGACCATGAATGAGTAGTAGAAGCAAAGAGAAAAGCTTCCCTACAATACTCCAAACTCCTCTTTATACAGTATGACCAAGCTTGGATAGTATGGCCAGCAATGGAAAGGTACAATAGCAAGGAACTACTTCAAACACTCTGATTTCTGCCTTCTATACCATCCATTATCAACTTATAACAGCAATAGAAAAAGATCTTTCACTCAGCACAAGAAACAACCTCAAATGTCTCCATTTCAGCACATATGTAAATGCCGAATACATCCACCGTCAATGGCACTGTTGGGTGGTCTTTCACACCTATGGGATACCATCACTAATGGAGGTTTTCATCTCCAATAGCCTGATGTAAATTCTCAAACTCCAGAAACCCTAGCAGAGCTCTCACAAGCAAATATCAAAACATAGCATAAAATGAAATGAGCTCCCAATTCACCTTATATTCTCCCTCCAAGATGGCGTTGGAATTCAAGAGGGAGTTTTATCATTTAAAAACACTTTTTACTTCCCTAAGGATGGGTGCCCAAGGTCACATCTTGCAAAAAGACTTTATTTCCCAATAATTCACTTTTCTCGCAAAATATAATAAAGTCCATATTAATATTAATTATTAAATCTTCAGACTTTAAAATAAGTATGAAGATGGTGTCAGAATTCACTGATCTTTAGCTCACCAGAAGGGTCTCGATGAAATGCATCTGATCCAACTCTAAAAATCCTAAACTGACATAGTACCCAAACTTACTAAAAATAGTAAGTAATGACCAAGAGCCCACTGAACCGACCATGAGGGTGCCAACTAGATCCACTGAATGCAAACCATAACTCCCTCACTGACAAGGACCTCTAGAGCCAACTAACCACGGTTCCCTAACCAAACTGCTAGCCCACGGGAACTCCATGATGGACTAACCATGTGTCTAGAAGGGGATATTATAGTCTGCCCTCCCTAAGATTGCTTGCCTCAAGCAATCTCAGCTCAGGATGCTCTAAAATCTACTCGTTCTCCCACGTAGCATCCTCAACCGGTAGGTTTTTCCATTTGACCAGGTACTCTCTGATAATCCTCCTCCTCAAATTGTGATCCCTGATGTCAATGATTACCTCAGGTACCAATATCAATTTCCCCTCTTCATCAAGAGGAGGCAACTCAACTGAGGGTGTCACATTGTGCCCCAGTGCCTTCTTGAGGTGAGAAACATGGAACACATTATGTACCTTGCTCCCTGCTAGTAACTCCAACTCTTAAGCCACTTCACCAATCCTCCTGGTGACCCTGAAGGGTCCATAATACCGTGGCTTCAACTTCTCCACTCCACTCTTCTTGAGAGTAGATTGCCTATAAGGCTACAGCATGAGGTAAACCATGTCACCGACCTCAAATGTTCGCTTAGTCCTCTGCTGATCTGCATACTACTTCTGCTGATTCTGAGCTTTCTGTATGTTTTCCTTTAATGCCCTCATGATATCCTGACTCTCCTGAAGGAAGTCTTTAGCCTTCGGCACCCTGCTATCACCAAATAGTAAATCAACAAAGCTCGGTGCCTCATAACCATATAATGCTATGAAGGGTGACATCTAAATGGACATGTGGTAAGTGGAATTGTAGCAATACTCCCCCATGTGAAGCCACCTAACGCATGCCTTCTGCTGCCCTGAAACATAGTTCTGGAGGTAACCTTCCACCCACTTATTCACTATCTCCATCTAACCATCAGTCTAGGGGTGATAACTTGTACTGGGTGTGAGATCTGTCCCTGATAACCTGAAGAGCTCCTGCCAAAAATTACTAAGGAACCTGTTGTCCCTGTCACTGACGATACTCCTCAGTAACCCATGAAATTGAAATACCTCCCAAAAGAACAACTCTGTAACTTGAGCTGCAGTATAAGTGGTAGGAATAGCAAATAAGTGTGCATACTTCGTCAATCTGTCCACTACCACATAAATACAATCCCTGCCTTGGAGTCTAGGTAATCCTATGATAAAGTCCATAGAAATGTTGTCCCACTTCCTATCAGGAATGGGCAGGGGCTACAATAAACCTCCTGGCAGTGAGTGCTCTTGCTTGTTCTACTGACATATTGGGCACTCTCTCACATATTACATCACCTTGGTCTTGAGGCCCATCCAGGTGAACCTCTCTCTGACCTACCTGTAAGGTTTGAAGTATCCTAGATGCCTTGCCATAGGCAAGTCATGAAATGCCCTCAAAACTTTTTGCTTCATCTGTGAACCAGACACTAAAAGATCCTATCCTTGTAAATGATCAAATCATTTACCACTATGTACCTGTCATCTTTGATGGTGCCATCAATCACTCCAGTAGCTGACTCATCCTTGGCATACTCTGCTGAAATCAACTCTCTCCAATCATCAACCATAGCACCTAGTGCACACAAATGAGGCCTCCTGGATAACGCATTGGCAACAACATTCTTCTTTCCCTTGACATAAACAATGTCAAAGTCGCAGGCCTATAAATTGCTAACCCACTTCTATTGCCTCTCACTCAAATCCTTCTGCCCAAGGAAATGCTTCAGACTATTGTGATCCATCTTAACCACAAATTTGCTGCCCACCAAGTACTGTCTGAACTTAGCCAATGCATGCATGATGGCTAACATCTCCTTATCATATATGTTGTAACTCTTCTCCACACCCCTCAACTTCCTACTCTCAAATGCAATGGGGTGCTTATCCTGCATGATTACCGCACCAATGCCTACACCTGAGGCATCACACTGTAGCTCGAAAGGCTTGCTGAAATCAAGGATGGCTAACATAGGGCAAGTACTCATGATCTGCTTGAACCTGTCGAAACACTCATGTGCCTTATCAGACCAACTAAAAGCATCCTTATGAGCCAAATCAGTAAGGGGAGCAGCTGATTGAGAGAACCCCTTCACAAACCGACGGTAATATCCACAGAGACCAAGAAATCCCTTGAGATATGAGAGATTTTTTAGCAGTGGCTAGTCCACAATTGCCTGAATTTTTTTTGGGTCTACCTTGACACTACCAGAACTGATGATATGACCCAAGTAAAGCAACTTAGTCATCCCAAACTCACACTTTGACATTTTGGCATACAATGACTCACTCTCCAAGATGCTTAGAACAATGTCAATGTGTTTCAGATGCTCTTCCCATGTCCTGCTGTAAATCAATATATCATCAAAGAAAATTAGCACAAATCTCCTCAACTGCTCTCTGAACACCTTGTTCGTACAGGACTGGAAGGTAGTTGGTGCATTGGTCAAACCGAATGGCATGACCAGGAACTCAAAGTGCCCATAATGACACCTGAATGCTATCTTCTCCACATTCTCATCTTTGACCTATATCTGATGGTAACCAAATCTCAAATCAATCTTGGAGAAGTAACAAGCCTCGTGCAACTCATCAATCAGCTCATCAATTCTAGGAATCGGGTACCTATTCTTGATTGTTTTCTTATTGAGTTCCCTGTAATCGATACACATTCTAAGAATCCCATCCTTCTTCTTTACCAATACCATGGATGATGCAAATGGACTCTTAATAGGAGTGATGTGCCCCATCTCGAGAAGCTCTTTGATAGCCTTCTCGATCTCATCCTTATACCTCTTTGGGTGCCTGTAAGGTGTTGTGATTACTGGCTTAGCATCCTCCTCCAACTCGATCACATGCTCAAAACCCCTATCAGGAGGTTTACCTGGTGGAATATCACTAAACTCTTTGGTGTGTTTAGTAAGTATAGACTGTATGTCAGGAGGATACACATGCTTCTGCTAATCTACTGCAGGCATCACCATAACCTTAGCTGCCCACTCCACCTAATCATGACGAATCAATCACTCCATCTGCTTGAAAGAAACAACTCTCAATCCCCCATCTGAAATGCCTCTGAGCACATGTCTAACTCCGTCCACCTCAAACTTCATTTCCATCGTTTGCAAGTTGAGAGTGAACTCCTCAATATCATTCATCCACTTCATACCCAACACAACATCCATCTCACCCATACTGACAACATAAAATTCTGATTGGCAAGTGTATCTATTCAGCTGGATTGATGGATTGGGTATCCTCGTAGTGCAGGTGAGTATAAAACCATCTGCAACCTTCACCTTAAAGCCCTCAAATTCCTCAGTTTTCAGCCCTCTCTTGGTGACCAAGCCCTTGTCTATGAAGTTATGAGTGGCACCTGTGTCAAGTAAGGCAATACATCGCTGCCCACTCAGTACCCCTCTAATCCTGAATGATCCTTCCTTCTGAATACTCATGATACGTGCTGTAGGTCGAGCTAGATCATCCTCTCTATCTGATGCTTCCCCTGAGCCCTCTGATTCTCCACCCTCGGCCTCTGAATGGTAATCAGAGTGGGGTTGCCCATCAACAGACTTGTCGGTTGAAAAGTACTCTAACGGTTTGGCTTTTTCTTGGGTAGCACACTTGTGCATAGGATCCCAAGGCTCTCAACACTAAAAACAGAGCTTCTTCCTCCTCAAGTCATTCAGCTGACCGCTGTCCAATCTAGAAGAACTCTAATGCTGCTGTCCTGCATCTCTCTGAAATGGTCTCCTATCCCTCTCCTTGTCTTTCCTTGGCAAAAACCCTTTGGATTGAAATTTATTCCTCCATACCGATGATTCTATGGCCTCCTGAAGTGTAGTAGGGTCAAAACCCTTCACCCAACTGTGAAGTTGATCTAACAATCCGTCAATGAAAAGAACAACCAATCTACGCTCAGTAATATCTGGAACCATAACAGATATATCCTGGAAATTAGCAATGTAGGAGTCTACTGATCTGCTCTATCTCAACTGAGTCAACTCCTTAAACTGTAACTCTGGATCCTTTTTATCAAACTGGTCGATCAGTTTAGCTGTAAACTCCACATATGAAGTGACCTGATCATGACCTAATGTAACCTTCCCATTACTCCACCATTTGTGAGCAGTCCCCTCCAAGTGTAGAGCTGCATAAGTAATAGCGTCCTGCTCTGGCATGGGACTAATTGGCAAGTAGCCGTCTAATTTCTAGACCCAAGCTCTCGCGATGGTCTTACCTAATCCGTTGAAGTAAGGAAGTGTCATCTTACTTACTTTCCTCTGCAGTTCTTGGTTCTATGATCTACCTCCCCTCTAAGGTCTACACCCAGTCCTCATTTCAGAATATTCAGCAAGTTTCATCTCATTTATGAAACCCTCACTGGATGCTCTCTAGTCCCTCAAAATCTCCTCTTGGAACTCTGCCTGAGTAGGATCTTGTTCAGGAACTTGATTCCTGGGAGCAAATATCAGAATACTAGGTCTATCTCCTGCAGTGAATTGTGAAGCCCTATGGTGGTTTATCGAAGCCTCATCATCATTATCTCTATCCCTGCATCTGTCATCATGATACCTGTCCCCATTATTTTGTTCTTCCCAGTTCCTATCACCATTATTCCTATCATTCCCATCATTCATGTTCCTTTCTCCCCCGTCATGTCTATTTCTATCACCGTCTTGGTACCTATTCCTATCACCACCGTTGTATCTGTTTCTGTCACCTCCATGGTACCTGTTCCTGTCATCTCCATTGTATCTATTCCTGTCATTGTGATTGTCTAAGTCATTACCCATTCGTTCGATGGCATGTGCTAACTCTACTTGTGCCTCTACCATCTCACGTTGAGACTCTCATCTCTTGAGTGAGTGAGATCAAAATGTCACATGCACTAAGTTCTGGTTCTTCCCTGTCACCCATCTCCTCTATAGGTCCTGTAACTGGTGGAAGCTCTCCAGAGAATGGGTCTGTCCGTGATACTTGAGAATCGTCCTCAGTAGCTACTACCACTATCTCAGTTTCTGGCTCAAAAGGATCTATTATAGGTACTGGATTCTCTAGAATAACTAACTGTGGAACTTGTGTTACTTGCCTTGCCCTTGTACTTCTGAAAGGATATCTATCTGTAGATCATATGTCTCATTTTTACTTCTACATGTCAATACTGAACTCACAGGATGACAAGATCTTTAGCTCTGATACCACTATAATGTGTCGTACTTGTTTGTATTTTTTTAAAATCTTAATTGTGTGATTTTTATTAGATTTTTGTGTGTTCTTTCAGATAGATAGAAGATGCAGAAGGGGGTTTTATGTTTTCCTGCAGATGTAGTGCCAGAGCAGACAATATATAGCATAGAACCTAAACCTAGAAAATATACAATGAATTTGAAGAAACTAAAGACAACCCAGATAGTAAAATAGCCAGGAAACAATTACTATCACATACCCATATGAAAATATGCAACTTGGTACGGCCGCCGGAAATGGACCAGCAAGTGGGTATGGTTGGAAATGCATCAAATCTCCATAGAATGTCACAAATGACTCATACAAAATATAAGAGCAACAACTAAACCACTAAACACCTCCCAAAGACCATGAATGAGTAGTAGAAGCAAAGAGAAAAGCTTCCCTACAACACTCCAAACTCCTCTTTATCTAGTATGACCAAGCTTGGATAGTACAGCCAGCAATGGAAAGGTACAGCAGCAAGGAACTACTTTAAACACTCTAATTTTTGCCTTCTATACCATCCATTATCAACTTATAACATCAATAGAAAAAGATCTTTCACTCAGCACAAGAAACAACCTCAAATGTCTCCATTTCAGCACATATGTGAATGCCGAATACATCCACCGTCAATGGCACCATTGGGTGGTATTTCACACCTATAGGATACCATCACTAATGGAGGTTTTTGTCTCCAATAGCCTGATGCAAATTCTCAAACTCCAAAAACCCTAGTAGAGCTCTCACAAGCAAATATCAAAACATAGCATAAAATGAAATGAGCTCCCAATTCACCTTATATTCTCCCTCCAAGATGGCATTGGAATTCAAGTGGGAGTTTTATCATTTAAAAACACTTTTTACTTGCCTAAGGATGGATGCCCAAGGTCACATCTTGCAAAAAGACTTTATTTCCCAATAATTCACTTTTTCCGCAAAATATAATAAAGTCCATATTAATATTAATTATTAAATCTTCAGACTTTAAAATAAGTATGAAGATGGTGTCAGAATTCATTGATCTTTAGCTCGCCAGAAAGGTCTTGACTAAATGCATCTAATCCAACTCTGAAAATCTCGAACCGACACAATACCCAAACTTACTAAAAATAGTAAGTAATGACCAAGAGCCCACTGAACCGACCACGAGGGTGCCAACTGGATCCATTGAATGCAAACCGTAACTCCCTCATTGACAAGGACCTCTAGAGCTAACTAACCAAGATTCCCTAACCAAACTGCTAGCCCACGGGAACTCCATGATGGACTAACCATGTGTCTAGAAGGGGACATTATAGATGAAGCAAAAAAAAGTATAAAGGATGTGTTGAGGTGTCAATAATAGAGTGGAGATGCAATGTCAAAACCTACACTTATTTCTCTAGTTATTCTTTTGTTTTCTTTTCTCTCTCTATCCTTTTCATCAACTTGGTGTCCGACACTTGAAAGTTGTCAATATCATCCTTATGAGTTGAGAGGCAAAGATATACCCAAGTGATATTGTACTTTGTGTATATAAGAAAATGAACACAAGAAACAAGCTAAAATGATATTAACCTTTTTCATTCATTAACTAATGCAACCTCATGACTGAGCTAGAGGAATGCATAAATGTATAATGAAGCAAAAATAAGAATGTCAAACACAAACCTTGATTGTTTTGGATGTTCTCTTGATGTCTTGATATATTGTTTTCTCATAAAATATGCAACATATTAACATTGCATGACATGGAGACTTGCAAATGGCTTGGTTGAGGGTGAATTTATAGAATTTTGATATGATGGTTGGAGGGCTAGGATTGATTTGGGAGATCAATGGCTCACATTGGTTGAGAAGACTGGGTTGATGAGAGGCCACCAAGTGGCACGATAGGATTGGAGGACAGGAGGAGTCCTTGGATTGAGGAGAGATCAAGGGTAGAGGATGGCCTTGGATAAAGTGAATGGAGAGGATTGAAGGAGGACAAAAAGACCTTTTTTAGAGGGATGTGAAAAGGACTTTCCTATCCCTTTGTAATAGACCCAAGTGATCATGTACAAAATCCCATTCCTTTGTACATATTGGAGGACATGAGGGATTTGAATGGATTAAACATGTTGGGATGTGCAAGTGAGGGATTAAGTTGATTAAGAAGTTTTAACCAACTTAATTAAAAGTGCACAAAATAGGGAATTAAATAATATGAAAATATTTATTTAATTTTGGATGAGGATAGGGCTATTAGATACATTAATATTTATCTAATGTTGGACTATCGAAGATGGATTCAATAAATGATTAATTAATCATTTATTCTAGGAATAGGTATGAATGAATAGTGCATGAATAATGATTTTAATAATAAAATATTATTTGATCATTGTCGGAAGGGCAATGGGATATTTTTTAGACTTGAATGATTCTCCATTCTAAAAGTGTCCTACTATAGATTTTCCTATACCTCTCAAGATATTTTTTTACCATGCAATCATGATACAACTAATGCACTTGTTGAATGGAAAGAACTTGAAGGTCATGATGACATAGAGGCGTCTCTTAATTCTTCTTCTTTAAGGAGTCTCTTATTGATTATTTAGCTTCTATGACTCCTAATACAGGTCCAAAGGGTTCATCTTCTTTGCCTATCAATCAACATCCTAACAACGATGACTCTTATATTACAACATTGGTAGAAACATCTAATGTTCATACTCATATATCTTGTGTGGACTGCATCATCCAAGGATGAGTAGTGTAGTTAGATGACATGCATTGATATCTTATCTCCATCATCTCATGCTTACATCAAGTATAGTGTTTCTTCATCCATGGATTGTAGACAATCTTGTAGGATGACATTCATTAGCTTCTAGAGATGTCCTAAGATGGGTACTTAATAGATCTATCAAGTTTGTTTTGTAAATCCCATCTTATAGATTTAGAAGACACAGTTGATGATGTCCATATCCTCTTCAATGATAGTTCCATCATAGTTGTTGTCTCACCATCATCGTCTTTCAATCTTATTGACCATCTATTTCTACAAGGTTCTACATTGTCACTTTCTTTAGTTAGGCATAAGACCCCTAATTTGATTGGACAACACCATTTGGCACCAACATGGTGATATTTGAGCAACATCTAAAGACATAATGCATTCTATGATTTCCTCCCTCATATTCCTTTTAGGAATGGGATTACATTTTGTATACACCTTCATGATGTTTCTTCCTAAGGGAATAAATGTTGTTTGTTATTCATGAATAATCTTCAAGATTCATAGTCAAGCATATACCATCAACATATGAAACCACTTCTTTTGGGAGGCTAGATCTAGTCCTCTTGTTTGTCTCTCTATTTGGGGAGTGGGGCCTTCTCTCTCTTTTTTTGGGGGCTTCTTTCTACAAGATTTTTCCCTCATTTGAGGTTTTATCCTTCCTAGTTCCTTGAGGGACACATTTTGTACATGGGTGATAAGGGTCATTGTACCATGCATTTAATTATATTAATTTGTCAAATTGAGGACATTGTATACATGCCTATTTGTAGTAGGAACTAATAATCAGCAGTCCCAGTACTATCTTTTAAACTAAACCTACTTATCCATTCAAAATCATGCATTTAACCACTTACTCAAACAAAGATCTAATCTAAGAATATGAAAGTGCAATTTGCTAAAATGAACTACTTAATTAGAAAGCTAGGAAAAACTTGATAAATAAGATGAAATAGCAATCTAATCTAAAATTACCAAAGCAATGAAACTAAACTAAGTATTTCCAAGAATGCAATAAAGTAGTAAATTAAAACAATAAATACTATCCTTCCCTCCTTTGGTTGGAGTGGACTCTTTCTCCACACCTATGGAAGAGAGACTAATTCAATGCCTTAGAACACACATATATAAAACTGCATGCTTTTATTCCAGATTCTTCAAAAATAGAGTATATCTAAAACAAAGTATATCTTCCTTCTTTTGAAAACTATTCTATATCTATTCTATTGCTTCCATACAATATATATCAGGTGTTGTTCTGTTGATGCAATATCTTTAGAGTTTATTATTTCACTCCTAGTTCTCTATTAGATTCAAAAGATCTTTATTCCCTATTCTAAGCATGCAACTATCCATTCAAAGATAGCATCATACATAAACTAAAGAGGTTTAGAGTGACACTGAAGGTGTGCCTTTTAAATCAAGCGTTTTAACTTAAGTTCAATTAGGTTGTGAAGGCCACTAATAAAGAAAAGAAATAACTTTAAACAATCTTTTAACAAAAAGATTTTAAACCATGCCAAAACAACTAACAATTGTCCTTCTTCTTCATTAATCCACTACTGTAGTCTTCTCCCAAAACTCCAATGCCTTTATGCGGAACTCCGAAGATGCTCCTAAAAATGCTCTAGAGATTCTACATGGTCTGTCTGAACAACTCTAAAGATGTCTGCAACAACCTGACTGCTATAGCTCCATGGAACACAACTCCAGAGAATATGCAGATAGGATGTCTACGTAGCTCCAAAGATCCTTCAACACTTCAATCTTCTGCAAAATTTTGGAGACCTTGCAATATTAATTTTGCATACGTCCAGAGATGGTAAAAGCTTCTCCAAAGTCTTAAAAAACCTTGCTATCTGAGATGAATGGGTTCTTGTTATCAAAAAGAGATATTTTTACATGTTTTTGTTATCTCAAATTCAAATATGAAACTTTTTAACCACAACTGTTACTGCAACTTCACATCTTAATTTAACATAACTAAACAAGGTTTTAACAATATTTAAAGTACAAACCAGTAGATGGAATGGTGTTTAGGATAGGAAAAAGGAGACATAAAAGCATGTTTTTGTGAGAACTACTTGACACTCATCAATGGATACCTAACATTGCTAAACATTTGTTAGGACTCACCTGTCTATCTTTCCTACCCACTAAGTTATATTTATGGGAAGGAGTTGATACATTGTGTTATTTTACATATAGATAATTATTTTACTGCATATTATCCACCTAGAATATGATAAGCTTTCTTAGGTAGGTAACTACTTAGATAGGTTTTACTTGCACATGACTTGTACTTTCCTAGTATGGTACATACATTGTAGGCACATGTGACTATTTCTATTTTATCCCACATTGGTTTTACATTCAATTCTCTTGGTGCTGTATCCTATATAATATTCCCACTTATAGTTGTCATTTGAATAATATAATCTATAATAATTGTATATTTACATCCTTTGATAGAATATAATTATTCTCCCATTTTGAGTCTCTTTTGTGCTTTTATTGAAGCTTATTGATCTTGAGTGGCTAATTCCATAGTTAAATCTTACATTTAGTGATAGATTTTAGGAGTTCATTAGACACTGAGTATGGTTACTAAAGGCCTAAATATTATTCATTATTTCTCATTAATTGGCATGTTTAAAGGCCTCCAGGATTACCCTCTTAAGTTTAATAGAGCATCAAGTGAAGGGGAGTTACCCACTCTTATCAATTGGCCTAGTGTTGTCCATTGTTTGTTGATGAGTGTTAGCTCTATGTAAATAGGTTGAGAAGTATCTATGGTCTCGAATATTGAGTCTTCCCTCTAAGACTTGTGGAGCCACAACATTGAGTGCCAATAAGTTGTAAGTCCTCAATTTCTTTGGTTGACTTTACAAATTGAAAATGAAGTGGTGGTATTGATGACAAAATCTACAAGTGGTTATGTGTTTGATTTTGGTTAAAGCCTCACTACATAGAACAACAAAAATCAAACTACTTCATTGTCTTCTTGTGAGGCATAGTATAGAGCAGGAAAAAAAGTTGTTTGGATTCAAAATATCTTATGGGAGATTGGCCTTGCACAACTATTACTACTACTACATTATGTGACAATCAAAGTGCCATGTACAAGTTGCTAGCAATCCAACTTATCATGCTAAACTCAAACATTTAGAAATTGATTTCGATTACATCTAACATCTTGTTAAAGTTGATGTTGTCAATTTGCAATATTGCCACACTAATGAAGAACAACTAAACATTTTTACTAAGATCATGACACAAGCCACATTTTTGTAGCTGCAAGAAATGCTTGGTGTGATGGAGGTGGATATTAAGTGGGGACAAATGTAATGCCCTCTTCCTGTTCTCTTGTTTTTGGATTCCTTCTAGTGAATCTTATGAGGGGAATGTTAGTAGAAAACTCGAGAAACTATGAAGTCCCTATAAAATAGAAAATCCTAGAAACTAAGATTGTCTAAAAGTCTCAAGAAATTAGGAATGTTCCAGATTTTAGATTGTTTTAAATCTTGTGCACTAAAAACTATAAATTTGTGACTGTTCATTGGACAAAGCATTGAGTATAATACATTAGATTATACACAATGCAAGCTAGATTAATTCAAGTTATTATGTAATGTTCTAGTAATTTTATTTCAAAATATGCTCTATTTTTTATGCTTTGTTATGTTGTTTGAGTGCCCTACTTTTCTGTTTTACTACCCCGCCGCCCTATTCTGTGCCCTTTTTTACATTTATCCCATTCAATAAAAGATATTCGAGCGAACACAGACTAGGCAACCACTGTATGCTCTCTTTCGAGTGCCAATGCTTCGGTGGAGACATATTTAGATATGTAACTCAAGCCTTCAGCCATCGGATTCTTACAACTAAAATAATTACCACTCAAATTCAAATGCTTGAGATGTTTCAATTGAAGCATGAACTCATTTTTCCGTCCCACGGAGATCCACCCATCATTACTCCATCACAATGGACACCTCTCCATACACAACAATCATCTCCCTCCTAAAGAATTTAGCATTCGGATGTAGTCATCTATACTGTCCCTTGTACTCAAAAGAGCTTTTAATTCTTGGGAGGACATCCTTTGGAGACAATGAGATAAAAAAGCTTAAAAAGAATAGAGAGTGAAGGACGGTAGGCTTTCTTTTAGAAAGGAAATGGAAAATGCCTGAAAATTCTTAGGCTGCGTTTTTCCTAACAAATTAGACGAAAACGTCGGTTCTGGCAGGCGGCCTCCTGTAACTGAGAAAAACAGGACACAACATTAGACTTTGAGCGGAAAAAACATAAATAATTATGATACATCAACAAGACAATTGACTGACAGCTATGCAATGAATTGTGCACGTTATATTACTATACTTTGTCACACCGCTAAGCAGGGGCTAAATTTGGTACTCGCTTGACCGACTAGAACTTTTGTCCTAAAATACAATCAAAACACGAGGACATATATACAGTGTAACAATATGTTTTTCTTCTAACCATCGCTTGGCTTAGTCTTTTACCCACCCTTAATTATCAAAAGAAGAAACCAACACAACCATTGAGCGGAAAAATAGAACAATTGGAGCTCGACATGATCCGCTTTAACAAGCAGTCCTTTTTATTTCCACTCAGATGAAAAATAGATGGAATAAGTGGTGTATCTCGTGTAAATTTATTCGGAGCATCTTTTATCAATTATTTGAGTTACTTTTAATTACCTTTATATTTTTTAAATTAGATTACTAGATTGATTGAGCCTTTTAAGACATTACAAGTGTTATAATAGGGATGGGTCATTATAAAGTGGATGAAAAAAATGGTGTATCTCATGGTGTAAATTTATTTACGGCACCTTTTATAAATTACTTGAGTTACTTTTAAGTACATATATATTTTAAATTAGATTACTAGATTGATTGAGCATTTAGGACTTTACAAGTATTATAATAGGGATGGGCCATTTTAAAATGGATGAAAAAAATGGTGGTAAATTTATTCACAACATTCTATACCAATTCGTTGAGCTACTTTAAGCATAAGAAGATTCTAAATTAGACGAGCAAATTGACTGTGTAAAAAATTACAAGTAATATAATAAGGATGTGCCATGATAAAGTGGATGAAATAAGTGATGTATCCCATGCTATAAATTTATTCACAACATCCTGTAACAATTATCCAAGCTACTTTAAGCATATTGTTTGCTTGCTTTTAATGATGAATAAGGATTTAATACATTACTTAATAAAAGATATAATGTATGTCATATTCAAATAAAAGGTGGATGGAATGTAATCACATCCCAAAGGTTTTCAAATGTAGATTAAATCCAAATTCTAGAGTATGAAACTTAAGCAGCAAGAACAATACACCCAACAAGTGGCAGATCATGATCTTCAAGATTGTTGCATCCAACTGGCAAGTCTTGGCCATTAATGGGAGGGGGTTACAAGCCTTGTTAGAAAAATCCTCATAAGGTTTCTCTTGGCGAGAATCATTTAGGAGGGGTTTATCATTTCTAATAGGAGAAATAACAAATGCAATCTAGGAAATTTATCATTTTACCTACTAGCATCACTCCAACCATGGGGTTATGAAGTAGCAGAGGGTTGACAAGAGTGTTGGGACCATCCTTGAGATCTTTGTTATGAAAAAGGAGAACCATAAGAGCCATGAGAATGCTATAAGAATTATAACTATCTCCACACTAATGCCCTTGAGAAGGAGAGGTCCACATGACCCAAGCAAAAGTGTAAGGAATATTGCCCCATTGATACATCAACACCTAGAAATGAGGAACCTCTAGTGCAACCTTACTAGATCGCACTTGGATCTACAAAAGAAGATTTCTACAAATCATTAACTCGATATACATAGAGAAGTGAATACCAATAAAAGCTAAATTCACGTCTTTCCAAATGCTAAACAAGATTTCCACTATGAAAACATGCCATATCTAGGTGAAGCTAGCAGGAAACTTGAACAAATCCCTTGGAAAAATAATTAATTGAATGGTCAATATTATGGGTGACCCCCTAAATTCGGGAAGTGGTAGATGGAAAAGTGTTTTCTAGATATAAAAAGATAGTGGAGATGGCCATTGAAATAGAATCCTAGGCATGGATGTAATGCCCACCTATGTTTTCCCTTGTCATCCTATTTTATAGAATGATTATTTGTGTGATGATCATGTTATTAGATCTTTTTGAGATATGTTGTATTGAGTGTTTTTGTAGTGTATTGTGTGATTCTTGTGATTCCATGTTGTTGCATCAAACTTGTTAATGAGGTTGTTATCATTGAGGTGTTCTGATGGTGTAGTTTGAATGCTTTGTGGAAATGTTTTGTATGACCATCGAGGTGTTTTTGATGAGGTTATGTTATGACATTGATATGCATTAATTTCTTAGCTTCACTATTTTCATTTAAATGATATGCTAGGTGGGTACACCTAGTTTCTTTAGTGTTATTCTTTTTATGAGTAATCTCACTTCAAACGCATTGCCCAATGTCCATGATTTAATCGAAATGTACCTATTGAATAGTTATGATTTAATTGTGCAATTTTATCATTTTCTTCAGTTATAGTTATGTATTGGGCAGATGTGCATAACTTTTGAATTGAGTGTACAAGAAATTTATAGGATTATGAATTCATTATTTATATGAAAGGTTGTAAAATTATCTAACTATGAAGGCTTGTATTGTATTGCCTAGTGTAGCATTAAATCTAAATTTTAATGAAAAAGATTTTAAACTATTGCAAAAAACCCTAAAATTTATATTAAATGCAACATCAAAGATAAGATAAAAGATATCGAATTAACTAAATGTTACCAAATACGTTAAAATGTGGTTGCTCTTTTTCTAGCATAACTCCAAGAATGATCTTGGGGATAATTGATAGTCAGGTAGGTTTTCATAAATTTTGGTGAAGTGGTTTAATAGTGAAAGGGTTGTTGAATGGTAAAAGGTGGTTGAACAGGGGTGAAAGGTTTTTTTTTAATATTTCTTTTAATTTTATGAATAGGTTTAAGGTAAATAATAAATAAATTTGTTTAATTTATTCTATTATTTATTGGAGGGGATATAAGGAAAGATTTAATTAATTAAAATTAATTAAATCTCATGTGAGGGGATATGTATGAGTGAGGCTCGGAAATGGATTAGGATTTAGAGATAAGGATTAATATTTAGGATACTTAGGGATAAATTAAGCAATTAGTGGTTTGGTTGATTTTAGATATCTACATTTTGCCCCTCTTTGAGACGATGTTGCAAGGCAATGTTGTTTCAAAGAAGATTAAAACATAGGTTGGGAAGATAAAAGATTGGGTAGAATGGGTTAGATTGGATGGGGCCTATAAAAATGAAGGATTGATAGATGATGGCCCCTCAAGAGGATATGCAGGGACAAAGGAGATGAATAGGCTCTTGAAATAGGAAATTAAGAGGAGGTAGAGTTAAATGTTGATTCAGTTTGAGCAACCTAATGTTTGATATAGCATCAGACATTACACACCAAGGTATAAAGAGTAGAGTGACGATGTGTTAAATGCGTAAAGGACTGAAAGTCATTAGCAAACATATGCCTCAGCCACCATGATATGAAAGACTGTGATGACAAAGTGGCGGGTATGTTGCAAAGACTGATATAAATGCAAGACAACAATGATATAACACACACAAGAAAAATAAGCAAAGCATGCATACACGATACAAAGATAAACACTATGTTTCACCTAGTCAAAATTGAAAATCATAAATCAAAAGACTTAATCATGACATAAGTTACGAGGCCATTGATATCTCTTGCCAAAGATTAACACGATGAATGGATAAGAGCATGTTGCGGGAATGATATATCCTTGGATAAGGCTAGGATGTTTGATAGGATATGATAGGTAATAGAGGATTTGGCATGAGGGATCCACAACTTGATTACTATTGACAAGATCAAATCATTAGGTGTTGATTTTGCCTTTTTTCTTAAGAGTTTTATTTAAAGTGTTTGTGAGACATGGCTTGGATTGTTTGAGTGTCAATTATTTTTTTATTTTTTATGATTTGATGGAGGAAGATGACGATGACCTAGTGTCACAAATTATGGGATTGCATGAGACTTGAAATTCAGACACACTCAAGAGTCTATCATGAGGAACCCAAAGGTACCAAGACACATAGACGTACATAGGTGGATATAAGAATACTAGGATGAGAATAGGTGAAATAATGGGATAAGACTAATGATAAAGATGATGATAAAGAAAATTAGAAGAAAAAGGTTAGACAACACTGTATAATCGAATGATACTGAGTAGATTCTTATTGCAAGATATGGATAGGGGATGAATAGAGAACAAATTTTATTATGGGTGTGAGATGCATAATGGGGTGATGTTTGATGTGAAAAAGATACCTAAAGGATAGTGGATACAACTTGAATTTTTTTACTCATGGTGCCTACGAATAGGTTTTCACCATGATACTTATCCAGGGTGCCACCGAAGTGGTTTTCACCATTGGATGAATTTTTTATTTTTATTTTTTAATTGAAACTGGGATACTCCAAGTCAGGTATAGAACCATTTGAGATGGGCTATGTTTATAGGTTCTTCCAAAGGTTGACCTTCTGGAGTGGAAAGTTGGTAAGCTCCTGATCCATATATTTTAGTTACTACAAAAGGTCCTAGCCAGTTAGGTTCAAACTTCCCTTTCTTTTCACGATCAACTAGATTCCTTTGATTTTCTTTTAGTACAAGATCTCCAATCTCAAATTTATGAGGCTTCATCTTCTTGTTGTAACCTTTGTGAAGGCGATTTGATAAGCTTTTAGATGATTAATAGTTCTAAGTCATTTCTCGTCTAACAGTTCAAGCTCTTGTAATATTGATACATGATATTCTTCATCTGAAATTAGATGTTGTAATCATACTCTCAAGGATGGGAGTTCGATCTCGATGAGTAAAATAGCTTCTGATCCATAGACCAAGGAGTTAGGTGTGGCACCCGTAAGAGTGCAGATGTTGGTTCAATAATCTCATAGGGTAGGGCTAAGTTGCAAGTGCCAATTGTGGCCAGCCTCATTCATCATTTTCTTCAGGATTTTCATGAGAGTCTTATTGGTTGCTATAGCTTGGTCATTCCTTTGCAGATAATAAGGAGTGGAATAGTGGTGTTGAATTTTGAATTTGATGCAAAGTTCTTTGACATCCTGATTCTTAAAAGGTCGACCGTTATCTGTGACTATGGCTTGAGGAATACCATAGTGAAAAATGATGTAATGGAAGATGAACTTAGATATTTGTTTTCTAGTTATGTAAGTAAGAGGAATGGCTTCAACCTATTTGGTGAAGTATTTGGTAGCAGTGATGATAAATTTGTGGCTTTCTGAGGAATATGGATGTATTTTTCCTACGAGATCAAGCCCCATCGTGAGAAAGGCCATAGAGTAGTGATAGTTTGCAATTCTTGTACTAGTGCATGAATTAAATATCTATACTATTGACATGGTACACATTTCTTGACAAAATCATGCACGTCTTGCTCCATAGTAGGCCAATAATATCTTGTGCGAAACAACTTCTTGACTAAGGAAGGACCACTAGAATGAGCACCACATATGTCTTCATGTATCTCATGCAAGGTAGTTTGGGCCTCTTCCGGGTTAAGATATTTAAGTAGGACACCATCTAGTGACCTTTGGTAAAGCGTGTCGCTAAGGAGGACATATCGGGAAGAATGACAAATGAAGGTGTGATGTTGGGAGTTTGAGAGATTTGGTGGGAAGATAAATGGTTGTGAAGGTAGTGGTAGATCTCATTGAACCAAGTGGAATTAGGACCAACAATATCACATACCAACTCTGATTTTGGGATATTAAAAGTTGGTATAAACAACTGCTCTGTCAGGAATTCAATTTTGGGATCATTCACATGCATCTGTTTCATTGAACCAATTATGGCCATAGCATCAACAACTTTGTTGTGAAGCCTTGGGATTTGTTCAAATGTGATCTTGTTGAAATATGATTTGAATGTATCAACTAATTTCTTGTATGGTATTAACTTTTCATCTTTTGTCTGATATTCATTGTTTACTTATTGATCACTAGTTGAGAATCCCCATGAACTTGTAGTTCTTTGATATTGCAGGTTATAGCCAATCACAATCCTTTGAGTAGTGTTTCATATTCGGTGATGTTGTTTGTACATGGAAACTGAATGTGAAATGATCTTGGTATGTAATTGTCTTGAGGAGTAATAGAGTATTCCGGCTCCTAAGCCACACTGAGTATAGGAACCATCAAAATACAAATGCTAGGATGGAAGATTTTCTATGTCTAGAATAGATTCATCAAGAAATTCTATTATTATTGGATGATCTCTACTGGTGCTTTTGCTAGTTGATCTACTATTATTTGTCCTTTTATAGCTTTCTTGTCAATGTATTCAATATCAAATTTTCTAAGCATCATCACCCACTTATCCATACAACCGGTTAAAGTTGCTTTGGATAGTAAGTACTTGAGAGGATCAATCTTTGATATGAGCTTAGTTTGATGACTCAACATGTAATGCCTACGCTTTTGTGATGTGAAGATAACTGTGAGACATGCCTTTTCAATGGGTGAATAATTTAGTTCATAGCCTACCAAGGTTTTGCTTATATAATATATTGTTCAATCTTTACCATTGTCATCATTTTGTGCTAGAAGAGCCCCTAATGCTACTACTATTGTTGAGATGTATAAAATAAGGGGTTTTCCATGAATAGGTAGTGCCAACACAGAAGGAGACCCAAGTATTCTTTAAGTTTGTCAAATGCTTTTTGGTAGTTTTGATCTCAGATGAAATATTCATTTTCTTCAACAGGTGAGTGAATGGTTGACACTTATCTGGGAGTTGAGCGATAAAACTCCTTATGGATTGTAATTTTCCTTGTAAAGCTTTGAGTTTCTTTAGATTTTGAGGAGGCATTTCCATTATAGCTTTTACTTTTGCAGGATCAACTTTAATTCCTCTTCTGGAAACGATATAACCTAAGAGTTTCCCTGATGTCACTCCAAAGACACATATCTTGGGGTTCAATCTAACATTGTACTTTTCTAGGTGATAAAAATGTTTTCCAAAATGTATAGATGGTCTTCTCTAGTTTTTGATTTAGCCAGTATGGCATCCACATAATCTTCCATCTTTTTGTGAATCATATCATGAAATATAACAGTCATTGCTCTTTGATATGTGGCTTCAACGTTTTTAGACCAAAGGGTATGACGAGCCAGCAGTATCTTCCCCATACACAAATGAAAGTGGTTTTATGTTGATCTTCTTTGGCTATTCTGATCTGGTTATACCTGGAAAATCCATCCATCAATGGTAGCATCTCATTTCCTATTGTCAGATCCACTATGATATCAATGTTAGGTAGTGGAAAATCATCCTTTGGACAAGATTTGTTGATGTATCTAAAATCATTATAGATTCTGATGGTTCCATTTGGTTTAGCTATAGGTACAATGTTTGAGACCCATTTAGGATAATCTATCAGTTTGATAAAACCAACTTCTAGGAGCTTTTCTAACTCTGCTTTGACCATTAAGGTGATTTTTGGATGCATTTTTCTCAATTTCTGCTTGACTGGTTTTGTTCTCAGATAGACTATCAAATGATGTACTATCAGTGATAGGTCTAATCCTAGCATATATGCATATGACCAAGTGAAATTAATTTCTCATTTTCTGAAGGAGTTGAAGTCTCGAGTTTTAAATTCTGATAGTGACTCTGCTACATATGTGATCTTGGGTTCTTTTGTAGTTCCAAAATTCATCTCTTGTGTTTGTTCTATGAGTATAGTGGACTTTTCTTGGTGTGCCCCCACTTTGGGGAGGTTAAATTCCTCATCCTCTAGTGCCTCAGAGAGGTTTTCATCATTAGATACGTCTTTTATTTTTACTTTTTTGTCATCCAAAAGTACCACGAAGTGGTTTTCACTAGGGGACGTTATATATATATTTCTGACTAAGGAATTTAACAGATATATATAGGCATCTAACTTTAGTTCAATAGCATAGCCAATCTTATGATCTCTAATAGGTAGGTGGGTACGAACTCCCATAAGCTCACCAATAGCCTCATCATTTTCAAAGACATCGAGGACACGAGGTCCTTGTTGGTCCCAATCAATGACATATGGATATACAAGGGACAATGAATGGGATGAATTGGATGGGGTAGATGAGGAAGATGGTTGATCAAAGGAATAGTCATTGTATAGATGGAATTATCCTCGAAGACATCAATGACCACTTCAAAGGATCTATGAAGGTACCTTGATCAAATGATTTGACCATAGGAAAAGCTTGCACCACTTTTCCTAAGATAAACTTGACATCGGGTGACTCATGCTTAGTGGAACCAAACCCTAGCCCAACATGCTTAGGTAGACAATAAAATTCTAGAGGTTCTAATATGCCCTATTGTTGCTGACCAAGTCTTCCTTCTTTATAGCCCAACCTTTTGATGATGGGATAACCTCTATGATATATACTCAATGGTAATTATCGTTGCTCACCCTCTTCACTATAGATCCATTTAGAGATATCTTCCTCAATAGTTTCATGACTCATTTGCACCCAAAATTTAAATTTTTTTAATTGTGGATGAGTAACCAAGAACTGATTAATTTGACAAGGTCGCCCATAGCTCTTAGGCAAAAGAGGAAGTTCATTGATAGTATCATTGCTCTTAGCCTTGATTTTTGATCAGGAAGTGGAAGGTGTGGATGATGAATATGAGGTGAATGTGGATGAGTCGATGTATTTGGGTGATGGTTGGGTGACTTTGTTAGTTGGACAATAATTCTAGTGTCGATAGGAGCCCTCTAATCGTCTATAGTAGTGAAAGGGGCGAGGGTCTGCTTGTATGGTAATTTCATGATCATTGAATGTGAATTTTATGCATTGGTGGTATGTGGATAGTATGTCTCTCATGGCATGGATCCATGGATGCCCTAGGAGAATGTTGTATGGGAGATCAAGATCTAACCTTGATAGGTAATTTCCATTGTAATAGGGCCAACCTTGATGGGGAGTCTAATTATGCTAGTTGATTTTCTTTCACCTTCATCATAAGATTTGATCATGATTTGATACTTCTCTTCAATGCTCCCATCAGAGTATCCCAGTTGTTTTATTAATCTTAGGGTACATAAATTCAAAGTTGATCTACCATCTATCAGGACGCTTTTCACAATACGTTGGTTAACAATAACTTCTAAGTGAAGGGCTTCATTGTGGAAATGATCAGGAGAGGAGTTGTCTAGTTCTATGAAGATGAGGCGAGGAGTGGATGTAAGAGTCCCCACCATAGCTTGGAATTGATCTACATAAATATCACTTGGTACTTGAGATTCTATAAGGGCTTTATCGAAGATTTGTTTGTGTTGAGGAGACATTCTTAGAAGCTCTAGGATCGAGATTTGGGCAGGTATTTTTTCAATTGATCTAGGATATTATATTTAGGAGCATTGTAGGATGAAATAGGAGGTGTGGTAGGATTAGACATAGAAGGATTTCTTTGAACATTAATACAGCCTCTTTGTGTAGTGACATCACACTCGAGAGCTCTACTTTTAATAGTTACAACATTGACTTGAGGATATGAAGCTTTGATGTGGCTGACTATGCTACCATAATCATATGGGATCTCATGGTGTGATGTGGACATGTTCGTAGTATTGGTATTATTGGATCTATTATTTTTCTTCTCATGTGGAGGAAATGGTTCTTGGTAGGCTATGAGCTTCTCATTGGGAGACTCTTGAGGTGCTTTATCTATGTTTATCTCTTCTTGACCAATTAGATCTTGGACATAATGCTTCAATTTCATGCATGAATTGGTAGTATGACCATTGACACAATGGGACTCACAATATTGATATTCTCTGAACCAGTGGGGTTTTGGTCTAATTTCATCATAAGGTCTAACAATGTTAGGAAGTTTGATCATGTTTGCTTGTTTTAGTTTTTGAAATACCGATTCAAGAGGTTTTGTTAAATTTGAAAGTTTATGTGGTGATCTCAATCTTGGAAGGGTAAAGTTCTTCTGTATATTTGGTGGATGATCTCAAGGCGTATTATCGATTGATGAGAACTAAGAACAAATGGTTTGTTTTGCAAATTTTGGACATGTTTTGTATCGGTTAATCCAACATTCACAAAGTTCTTGTTTTAGTTCCAGTATTTAGATATATCACTGTTTTGGTTGTTACAATCACGATTGTTGTTCTCTTTGTAGATTTTTATGAGACCTTTGTTGATAAGGGTTGCTTCTATCATTTTTCCTTTTGTCATGGTTTCCTCAAATAAATCAAAGCATTGTACTTGTAAATGGAAAGTTAGCTCTTGATTAAGATTTTGCACGAAAATTGGAATGAGTTATTTTTCTAGAATATGGCAAGGAAGTTGACTAATGATGTCTCCATCTTTGTAGAGAAGAAGTAAGGGTTTCCCCTCCTTTCTGTTTGGTATTGTAAAGATCTTGCAAAGAAGTATCATGGTCTATATTGTAGGCAAAATTCTTGACAAATTCCTCTGCTAATTATTCAAATGTTTTGATGTTTCCTTGGAGACATGAGAACCATTCAAGGGTTGTTCCTACCAAACTTTTAGGAAAGAGTCTCATTAGATATGTAGGTTCATGTCAGAATTCCATGCATACGATGAAAAATTCTTGAACATGATCTCTAGGGTCACCTTTTCCCTCATATTTGTCAATTTTTAGTAGTTGGAAATGTTTAGGAAAAAGTACCATAACTAAAGTTTTGTCAAATGGTTCAGGATATAGTTCCTCAAAAGAGTATTTCTTTTGTTGAGCACTAGAATATCGATTATCTATCATTCACAGGATTTATTATTGAGTAGGTGGAGTGTTGATTGTTTGATTTTGGATTTGTGTTTGAGGTGGTTATTACGATTGATATTGATATTGTGAAGATAATTGGGATTGTTGGGGAGTCTAAGATTTGTAGCTTGTAGTAATGATTGGGTGAGTTGTTGTTATAGAAAAAGGACTTGGGGATCAATAGGTGTCAAGGATGAGAGGTTGGTAGGATTATAGTTTCATGAGGTTGAGGGCATGGAAGTAGATACTTGGGTTGATTTAGTTTTGATGTTACAAATGTCGATAGAAGAAGTTTGAGGGATAGAAACATGAGTCGTATAGGGGATTTATCGTGATGAAACTAATGAGGAAATGTTGTTGGATTTGGATACAAAAGGTATATAACTATATGTTGTTTCTGGAGCCTAATAGATTGTGACATCCATAATGAAGGAATTGATGGAGGTGTAAGTGATGATTGGATGGGTTGGATTATGGGAATAGAGGTATCTTGAGGCATCTCCAAGGTGAAAGTGTGTGATGATGAGATAGATTGGGACATGCTTGATGTAGATGTTGAATGTGGTTGATAGAGAAGGATTAGCTTGAGCCTTGGTCCTCACTTGTTTTCCTTTTCTTCATGCTAATTATCTCTCAAAGATATCATAAGGGGCTTCATCCCCACAATCATAAAGATATCTCATGTAAAAATAAGGATCATGATCCATGGAGAGATGAACAATTTGTAAGGTTTTAGGATCTTGTGAAGCTGATTTGTAGGATTTGTTTTGGTAGAGTCATGTGTAGATCTAGGAGTTTTATGGGTATGTGGTTGGTTTGTTATGTCATGGATGTCTACAAAGCTTGAAAGGCAACCAAGTTTATCATGATGATAATGTGTTGAAATAGGATCTTGTTGAGGTGGATTGATTTGATCATAGTTAGGCTCTTCTTCTTGGAACCCCAAGGATCTAGGTTGTCTTCTAGGGGAGTTAACTCTATATTAGTTTTCTTGGCTTGGGAGTGGGTAGTAACCATAAAAGAGGAAAATAGATGACGATTGTAATGGTGAAAAATCTCTCAAAGATTGATTGATTGATTGAAGATCAAGATGGATAGATATGGATGATATGAAGGACTTCAAAAGATGTGGGGTAAATGATATGGATTAGATTGATATAGGGATACAGATTGCTTGATTTAGGATTGTTTAATAGAAAATTTGGATTTGTTAATGTTTTAGTCTTTTGATGTTTAAGTCCTCTTCACTTTACATTCAAGGATCTAGGGTCGAGTGGCAAGCACTATCATACCCTAGGTCACTGTGAGATATAGGGAAACTTGGATTAGGGAATTTAATTATCAATTTCTCTTCTCTTATGCTCAATTGACCATTAAAACTCTAATTATACAAATACAACAATAAACTAATGAATAATAGAAAATACTCTTGCAGACAGAAGTAAAATAGCAAATCACAGAATACCTATTTTTGGGGTTCCGAGGTGGAATAGTCGGGGACACTGGAATGGGCACCCAAGTCCAAGGTACCAGTTTCTTTGCAGGATCTGGACCTCCTTCAGACACTGATCAACCCTATAAATTCTATTTTCAGAAACTCAACTTTAGAGGACACTAGAGTGAGTGCCCAAGTCCTAGGAATGCTCCTGTGTCCTACTTTTCTTTAGATCCTGAATCCTTGATGCCTGCAAATCCTTCCTACAATTTCACTTCTCCTGAATATGACACCTATAACCTACAATCACAAGACTTGGTTTGGGGGTTGTGGTGTTTAGAGGCCTACCTCAGTCAAGCCCCAGAGGACACTTAAGTCTCTGAACACTATTATCAGATAGAGAGTGCGTGCCCTTGTGAGGCAGAGGCAAAAACCAAAGGAAACAATGATAAAAACACAATATAATGTCACCTTGTAGTGAAGCTCTCATGGGAGGAAGATGCTCTTCACTCCATGAGGAAATTGATGCTCAAATCTGCAAATACAAACACATAAACCACACAAATCTGCTTTTGCAACACAATGAAATCCTTGAATCACCTTAAGAACACTTGAACATCAAAATTGCCATCTAATTGAAATCTCTAGTTTACAAATGAATGCCTAAACATGCTTTTATATGCAACTACAAACACTCCCACCAAGATTTTTGTAATTCAAACTTATCGTGTCGGCAAAGGACCCAAATAATGGTCATAAACCGACACATAGAAATTATGGCTGCCCCAAAATAGGGCATGACTAGGGCGTGAGCGGCCAAGTCCTCCCCCCTATTTTGGGCAAGGTACAACTCAAGGGGTCCTCCTAGGTCTACTTTGCCATGAAACCTATGCCTCATTCCATCAGGATGCCAAAATATGAACTAAGATATCCTAAATGCATGCTAAAGACTCAGGACCTAAACCTTATGAGGGAAAAGCCCCCAAGGGGACATTTTATGACGTTACATTTAGCCCCCACTTTAATGTATGTATAAATGTGAGGCCAATACATGCATTAAAGTAAGGTCACAAACACAACAAACACACCAAGCACAGAGAAGACACGCCAATCACATAGAAGACAGTAACGGATACACAAAACATGGAGAAGATAGTTACAGTCACGCAGAACACGAAGAAGACAGTCAATGTATAGAAGACACATTAATGCATGGAAGACAAAAATGATATCTTTTCTTTTCCTTTTGTCATATATATGAAATGCAGACATAAGTACTGGAAAGTAAACAAACCTCCCATAATACAGGATGCACTACCTTAGGGCACAGGTCTCTGTATATATGGGGCAACACATATGCAAGACACGCAAAACCTCCCAAAATATAGTAAGCACTACCTGAAGGTGCTGGTCTCTGCATATGGGGCATCAAACATGCCACACAAAACAAGCATGCCAAAACACACACACTTGAAGACACGGAGAAAACATGGGAGACAAATGATGGTGTGTTCCCTATTTCTAGGCTCATCACCATCTCAGGCACATTATTGGAACACACCGATGATTGGGCTTCACCACAACAATCACTGAAAACACGCTTAAGGGTTGAGTTAGTCACAGAACTGCTCCCTACTTCTGTAGAGGACTTTTGAGAATGACAAGATGATGCAATTTGCTCTAAGAAATACACCATCCCCGCCTCTGTAGAGGGCTTAATATAAAAATGTTATACGCAATATCTCACCTCTGTAGAGGGCTTACATGATTGATTGAATTGATTGTAAACAAACTCAAGATGCATGATGCACTACCCTAAGGTGCAAGTCTTTGTATCTAAGGTCAAACACATTGCTAACATCTATAATAGATAGCTTACCTTATATGCCCCCACCTTACGGTGGTTGATATTAGTTATCGATATCAAGCACGTTAAGGTAGGAATAAAGCACACAAAGGAACACTAACTTTCACAAAGCCTATGCCCCTCAGAGATGACATGTACTTTACGATAGCAAAATATTCCCACAAACACATCCCTGTAAGAAACATGTTAGTGTCTACAACATCATGATAAATAACAGTTCATCAATGCATATGATTAACCACACAAAGAGCCAACATTATACAATGAATTCAGAGTTCAAGGATAACCATGGGGCTATATCATGAAGCTCTCTGAATCGAGTCCCACCAAGGCTAGATTCAAAGACAAACAAAGGTACACAGAGCAATAGTATTGTTAAGGTTTGTAAATGTGATAGAAACATCATCAAATTCACTATGTGGAAAGCATGAGTGCTTCCACTAGCCAAGCGTCAGATAAGATATACAACCCCATCGTCATATTAGGAACTAAGTCCATTTTTTGATTGCTCTCGAAAGGGACACTAGGTCCACATCAGTATAAATGTTTGTCATCCTCCACCTGCTAGGTGGAAACACTAGAGGAAGGGAAACAATAAATAAGAGAGGAGAAACAAGTGTCTTAGGGACAGTCTTGTAGGAGGGTGCCCCCAGTGTCACCAACTACGACACTATGCCCATAAGACACAACACACAACAATGAAATCAGAGAGAGAGGTAATATAGAAGAATGATGATACAAATAGAAGGTCACAATAGAGGCTATCTCCTGGTATCCCGGACCTTACGGGAGAATCCAAGGTCATGCCAAGAGGCCTAAACAACATATAACACATCACAGGGGAATCACATCATGAGAGAGATGAAGGGTTAGAGATACTTACCTGTAAGGTCTCCATATTATATCTTGGAGCTTGCAAACCTCTTGGAGAGGTATTCGATCATATTTAATGCAAAATTTGAGTGGTCTTGTTTGTTATCATATGATGCTTGTTCCTTAAATCCTTGTTTAAATGAGACTTTTTGTTGCTTATGAGGGGGAGAACCACTATTATTTTTGACTATTGATTGCCATCTTGCTCTTTTCCATTTTTTAGCAAGTTTTCATTGTTGAATCTTTCTAGAATGGTAACAGGAGTCATCCTGTACCATCTTACTCGTCTGTATTGGTTGTTTTTCTTGCTTTTCTAATGTATTTTGAATATCTCCTGATCCATATAAGGATAACAGAGGAGGAACCTTAGCGTAGATTCTGTTTCTTCATGGACAAGGTGGATTATCCACTTGTTTCTTATCTACTTCAATCATACCCACGATACTATAATAGTCCATGTAATCATCCTTGTCTACTTCCATTAAACCCTGTTCTACCATATTGTTTTCAATATGTTTAGGGAAAGGATTAGTGAAGATTTGTAAATTCTGATTTAGAAAAGCAAGTGACTTATTTCCATTATCATTCACACCAGATACCTAGATGACATTTGAATCAATAAGGTCTTGTAACTCATGTTTAAGACGCATACATCATTTAGTGTCATGTCCTTGCGTTTGATGACAATGACAAAAGGCGTTAGCATCAAAGAAAGGTCCTTGTTTACTAGGGTCAACAGGTTTTGATCAGGGGAGGTTTAAGAATGTTATTACTCACAACTTGGTTCATGATAGAATGATAGGACTCAGATATCGGAGTAAACTTTCTTGGTTGATATGATGCTTTCTTTGAATTATTTATAGCAGACACATTCGTATTTGGTCCATTGATCTTGATGAAACTCCTATTATTATTTCTCTTAAAATTGTTTTGTGATGATCCACCCATGGATTGACCAACTTGAGCCGATGAGTTTTGGTTTTCATACTAACCAGATGAAAGTTGATAATCACGAAGAGCAGTGCATAATTGTTGAAAAGAGTTATATTTCATTAAGAGGATTTTATCATGAATATTAGGTTGTAGATTTGTAATGAATATCTTTTGAACATCCTCATCTTTCATCTGATATTGAATCTGTTTATAAAGTCCTTGATATCGACTAATGAATTGAGTCAATTTTTCTTTGGGACCTTGTTTGCATTGAACCAAGTCAATAAGAGTGACTTGGGGTTCGATGTTTACTTGAAAATGTTGTAAAAATTGATCAATCAACTGCGAAAAGGAGTG
This sequence comes from Cunninghamia lanceolata, assembly GCA_027924645.1. Taxonomy (NCBI): domain Eukaryota; kingdom Viridiplantae; phylum Streptophyta; class Pinopsida; order Cupressales; family Cupressaceae; genus Cunninghamia; species Cunninghamia lanceolata. Next base: position 5,049,531 of record BSBN01000236.1, read on the forward strand.
TATTGAATTCGGAGGCAATGAACAAAACCATTCTAAAGTAGTATCTTTGAGAGATCGCGAGAAATGTTTTGCTAACAAATCCTCTTCAAAATAAAAATCACTACACATAGCTGTAAATGCTGCCACATGAATATTAGGATCACCTTTGCCACCATATTTTTCAAAGTAGGGGGTCTCAAACCTCCCAGGCATAGGAGTTCTCAAGATTGCATAGGAAAGGGGATTACTGGCATGATATGTTGGTAGACTAGGCTATGAATAATTTGTTAAGTTTGTTACCTTTAGTTTTAAAGTAGTCATGCCCTGTAAAAGTTGGTTTAGAATGACATCATTGGGAGATGCAGTTTGTTGTGAGGAATTAGAACCAAAGTGAGGAGGTGATTGAGCTTGAGATATAATAGGTGGAGGCTGAGGATAAGCTAATGGTGGTTAGCCATAATGATAGGTGGAAGATGGTTGTGAGTAGGTAATAGGTGGCTGGAAATGAGTGGAATAGATAGGAGGTTGAGAACAAGTATTCATAGAAGAGGTCCCTTTAGGAACCAAATTATGATAATTAAATCCCACAACTTTGTAATTAGTGCCATTAGATACTCCAATATCAGTGGTAGCATTACTACAAGTTTTTGCATTAGTTGTTAAGATCGTTGACATAAAAGTAGATATTCCCGTAGTCGGTATAGGTGTCGAAACTTGAGTATGAGATGGTGATAGAGTGTTATTTATCACTTGTACACATTCAATCACTGGCATGATATTGGTTTGTACAATATGTACTAGACCACGAATTTCATTCACACCATCTTGTCCCTCTTTTATCAATTCTCTTATATTATGAATTGTAGGGACAACTTCTTCAGCTATTCTCTCATTTTCCATAAATGATTGAAATTTAGCTAGCTCTTTATCCAATTTTTCTATTTTCTCATTAGATACATATCCTGTTGCCTCAATAGTATTATCAACATCATGAAATTTTTTTTCTTCCATTGTGATTGGAGGATGTATGATATTTTGCACAATTTGAGTTTCTCCCTTTGTAAAGAAGGTGTCCAAAGTACCAACTTCTTCAAGAGCACTAGATCCCATTAATCTTTTACTTCTTCTCAAAGGGATATTATTTTTAGGATAGCATCTCATAAATCTTATACAAAATCATACAACACACAATGCACGAACTAAGAGAACAAATCCTAGGAGAAGGATATGATTGATGACCAAGAAGCTTGGTTTTTTGTACCTTTTTCAATGCAAATGAATGAAATAAAGAATGTTTTAAGGATTTGGTTCAAGGGAAGAAAATTATATGTCTGATATCAGTCCAAAACAGCAATAATATCACTCTCAACACACTCTTGATGCGATTTCAAATTAATGCCAAGTCAAAATATAGTGAAAATATGTCAAGATAGGCAATTTTTTCACCAAAACTCAATGTAAAGGAGCATAACAAAGGGTGTTGTGAGGAAAATTATGATGGAAAGAAAATAATATCAGTAATAACATCCACTTGGTGTCAAAATTCCCAACACAACATGCTTTTAGTGCCACATAAGGTAAAACCCTAGTGAAAATATAGCAAAAATAGGCTATTTTTTTACAATTTTTCAATTCCAAGACCTAGAAAAGGGGGTGTTGTAAGGAATTTTAGGAGTAAAAAAAAAATATCAATGATATCGGTCACCTAAATCCATAAAATTGATCGCAACACACTTGGAGTGTAAACTAGGTCAAACCCTTGGGCAAAAATAGCCAAAATGTGTAGTTTTTCATCGAATTTTCAATACAAGAGCCCGTTAAAAGGGTGTTGTGAAGATTTTTAGGAGGGGAAGAAAATTATTACTTTAATAACATTTAATTAATGAAAAATACTTTTCACAACATGCCTATGGTGCAAGTTTATAGAGTCGATAAAGCCAAATTTAGTGAAAATCGTTGTTTTCGAAGCCCTAGGTTTGAGATCTTGGGACAAAATGCTATGTGAATGTTTTGAAGTCTGATTTATGATTAAAATGACTTAATATAAGATCTAAAAATGATTTTCAAGCTCTAATATGCAAAATGCCAATGCAAATCTAATGAAAATGCATGAAAATTACGCGTTTTTGTTAAAATTTTCTATGCAAAAATGCAAATATTTCAAATCTAAATGCAAATTTACACTAAAATGCAAGACTAAAGACAAAATTTAATTTGAATGAGCCTCTAAAATTAGTAGAAAAATTTAAAGAAATATTTTGCCTACTAAACCTAGATTTTGGAATTACTAGGTTATATCAAAATTGTCAAAATTTCCACAAAAGTCTAGCAAATTAATGATGAAAATGCAATGCAAATTATTAATTTTTTTCATTTTTTGTAGTTTATATCAGATTTGATGCAAAAATCATGAATTATGGAAATTTAGAAATAATTGATGCAATTTAGTAATCTATATGAAAATGCCAGCTAGGGTTTTCAAATTTTTGCAAAATTTTCAACTTTTTTTGCAATTTTCTCAATGCAATAAGATGAAAAACTATATGAATGAATGAAATCAATCCAAATTTGAAGACACACACTCAACAAGTTGTAATTTATGTCCAAAAACATGGTTTCATCAAAATGTTTAGTGGAAAATTGGATTTGTTAATGTTTTAGTGTTTTGATGTTTAGATCCTCCTCTCCACTTTACATTCAAGGATCTAGGGTCAAGTGGCGAGCACTATACTACCCTAGGTCACTGTGAGATGTAGGAAAACTTGGATTAGGGAATTTAACTATCAATTTCTCTTCTCTTATGCTCAATTGACCATTAAAACCCTAATTATGCAAATACGACAATAAACTGATGAATAACAGAAAATGCTCTTGCAGACGGAAGTAAAATAGCAAATCACAGAATACTTGTTTTTGGGGTTCTGAGGTGGAATAGTCAGGGACACTAGAGTGGGCACCCAAGTCCAAGGTGCCAGTTTCTTTGCAGGATCCAGACCTCCTTTAGACACTGATCAGACCTGCAACTTTTGTTTCTAGAAACTCAACTTTGGAGGACACTAGAGCGAGTGCCCAAGTCTTGGGAATGCTCCTGTGTCTTTCTTTTCTTCAAATCCTAAATCCTTGATGCCTTCCAATCCTTTCTACAACTTTACTTCTCCTGAATATGACACCTGTAACCTATAATCACAAGACTTGGTCTGGGGGTTGTGGTGTTTAGAGGCTTGCCTCAGTCAAGCCTCGAAGGACACTTAAGTCTCTAAAAATAGTTGTCAGATAGAGAGTGTGTGCCCTTGTGAGGTAGAGGTAAAAACCAAAGGAAACAATGATAAAAAAACAATATAATGTCACCTTGTAGTGAAGCTCTCATGGGAGGAAGATGCTCTTCACTCCATGAGGAAATCAAATTTGCAAATACAAACACATAAACCACACAAATCTACTCTTGCAACATAATGAAAGCCTTAAATCACCTTGAGAACACTTGAACATAACAATTGCCATCTAATTAAAATCTCTAGTTTACAAATGAATGCCTAAACATGCTTTTATATGCAACTACAAACACTCCTGCCAAGTTTTTTGTAATTCAAACTTACCATGTCAGCAAAGGACCAAAATAACGGTCATAAACTGACACCCAGAAATTAGGGTTACCCCAAAATAGGGCAGGACTAGGGCGTGAGTGCCCAAGTCCTCCCCCCTATTTTGGGTAGGGTACAACTCAAGGGGTCCTCCTAGGTCTGCTTTGCCATGAAACCTAGGCCTCATTCCATCGTGATGCCAAAATATGAACTAAGATGTCCTAAATGCATGCTAGAGACCTAGGAGCTAAACCTTATGAGGGAAAAGCCCCCAAGGGGACATTTTATGATGTTACAAGGATAAACTACTGCCAAAATGATGTCTCAAAGAGACCAGATGGAACTTAGGATTGGATACAGATAAAAGAATTCTTTAAAACACTTAGGGCTATGATATGCCTAAGGAAGAAAGGAGACAAGGATGCTACCTCTACTCAAGGGAAGTCAAGGCTAATTAAGTAGGGAAGATAAGATGACAAGGATACACCAACTTAAGAATGGTTAGGGCCTCTTAAGCAAATGGATTGATATAGGATTGATTGGAAAAAGGTTTTAGTTTTTTTAATATTTGGATGTTGATGATAGGATAATGGGAGTCCAATGGTGGAAAGATATTTTGGGAGTGGATAGATTTGGATGAATAACCAATTGAAAGACCTTCTTGGGAATTCAAAATGACAAGGTCCAACTTGAGATGTGACAAGAGAGGATAATAGGATCCCAATTTTGGAGGCCAAGCTAATGATATAGAAGACAGGATAAAGGATTTTTGTTGAGTGATAAAAAAATTGATACCAAATGTGTCTAGGACTGAAGATTTTGGTATTAATCAAGTTGAAAATGTGAATCTAGCTTGATTTGACAAGAGATTTCTAAAAAAAAACATAGTAAACACAATGTTTGATTGACTTGTACCAGGTAGTGAGTGTGAATTTCATCGTGGCTATAATGGCTAATACTGGTATAGCACAATAAAGACACACCGAGCATGAGAATAACCTAGTATTTATTCAAGAATGGTGTGACATATCTTGTGGATCTCATGAATGGTTGTGGGTCAATCCCAAATCTTATTCAGAGAAGCGATTCCCACCACCATTAATACCATGATGCCATATCTTAGATAGTGTAACGTCAAAAATGTCCCCTTGGGGGCTTTTCCCTCATAAGGTTTAGCTCCTAGGTCTTTTATTTGCATTTAGGACATCTTGCATCATATTTTAACATCCCGATGAAATGAGCCCTAAGTTTCATGACAAATGGGACCTAGGGGGATCCCTTGAACCTAACCCTGACCAAAATAGGAGGGAGGACTTGGGCACCTATTCCCTAGTCTTGCCCTATTTTAGATCAGTCCCAAATTTTGAGTGTCGACTTGTGACCACTATTTGGGTCCTATGCCAACACGGTAAGTTTGAATTACAAAATTCTTGGCGGAAGTGTTTGTAGTTGCATATAAAAGCATGTTTAGGAATTCATTTGTAAACTAGATGATTACAAGATTTCAACTAGATTGTTATTGTGAACTTTATGCATTCTAAAGGTGATTCATGGCTTTTATTGTGTAGCAAGAGTAGATTTGTGTTGTCTATGTGTTTGTATTTGTAGATTTGAGTAATCATCTCCTCATAGCATGAAGAGCTTCTTCCTCCCATGAGATCTTCACTACAAGGTGACATCATTTGTGTTTTTGAGTATTTATCATTCATTTTTTACCTTTGTCTCCAAGGGCACACACTTTCTATATGACAACAATGTTTGGAAGACTTGAATGTCTCTTTGGGGCTTGACTGAGGCAACCCTCTAAATATCACAATCCCCTCCCAAAGTGTCTATGATTGTAGGTTACAGGTTGAAGATACAAGAAAAGTGGAGTTGCATGAGTGCATTATAGAGTGTTGGATTTATAGATCAGAGTCCAAAATAGCACCCTGGACTTGGGCACCCTCTCTTTAGTCCTTCAGATTCTGTGACGGGAAAATCTATATGACAACAGGAACATGTTGTAGGCTGAGCTTCCAGATCTTGACAAAAACCTAGGCCTTGGACTTGTGCACTCACTCATTAGTCCTTGACTATTTCACTTCTGAACCCTGAAAATAGGTGCATAGTTATTTGTCATTTTACATCTTTTTGTAGCAACATTTTTTGATATTTATCCGTTTGCTATCGTATTTGCATAATTAGGGTTTTAATGTATAATTAAGCATAAGTGAGCATAATTAACAATCAAATCATACAAATCCAAGTTTCCCTACATTTCATAGTGACCTAGTGTATGATAGTACATTGCAACTCGACCCTAAGTCCTTGAATGAAAGGGTGAAAGGAGGATACATATACAAAAGTACCAAAAACCAAACATCCAATTTTTACCCTTTACATTTTGGTAAACCTATGTTATTGGACTTCTTTGCACCTTGATAAGTGTTTTTCTTCATATTTTCTTTGATTTCATTCATTCATATAGTCATTCATCTTATTGCATTGGAAAACTTACAAAAAATTTGAAAAATTGAAAAAATTGGAAAAATTGGCATTTTAGGGTTTACATGTTGCATTATCATCAAATTTATGATTTTTACATTATATCTGAGCTAAATTGCAGAAAATTACAAAAATTCAATAGCTTGCATTGCATTTTCATCATAAAATTGATAGGGTTTTTTTGGAAATTTTGCATTTTTCATACAACCTAGTAAATCCAAAAACTAGGGTTTGTAGGAAAAATCTTGTTTCAAATTTTTCTATTAATCTTAGACACTCATTTAAATTTTAATTTGGATTTAGTGTTGCATTTTAGTGTAAATTTGCATTTAGATTTCAAAAATTTACATTTTTACATAGAAAATTTCAATAAAAACTAGCATTTTCATTGATTTTTCATTAAATTTGAACTTGCATTTTGCATCCTATTACTTGAAAATGAATTTAATATCTGAGTGGACTTAATTTTCATCATAAAACAGATTACAAGACATTCATATAGCATTTTGTATCAAGACCTCAAACCTAGGGCTTGAAAAACCTTGATTTTCACTAGATTTGACCTTATCAACTCTCTAATTTTGCACCATCAGCATGTTGTGAAGAGTATTTTTGAACTAATTGGTTTTTATTAGGGTAATTATTTTCTTCCCCTCCTAAAAATCTTCACAACACCTTTTTATTGGGCTCTTGTATCGAAAATTTGGTGAAAAATTGCACATTTTTGCTATATTTGCCCTAGGGTTTGACCTAGATTGCACTCCAAGCGTGTTTTGACAAATTTTATGGATTGGGGTGAATTATATCATTACTATTATTTTCTTCTCCTCCTAAAATTATTTACAACACCCCTTTTGCTAGGTCTTGGAATTGGAGAATCATGAAAAATCTCATATTTTGCTATATTTTCACTAGGGTTTGATCTTGGGTAGCACTATAAGTGTGTTGTGATAGATATTTTGGAATTAGGTGGCTGTTATTACTGATATAATTTTATTTCCATCATCATTTTCTTCACAACACCCTTTGTCATGCTCTTTTGCATTGAGATTTGGTGAAAAAATCGCATATTTTAGTGTATTTTCACTAGGTTTTGGCCTATCATCATCTTAGATTTGCATCAAGAGTGTGTTGTTATGGATATTATTGCTATATTTGACTGATATCATACATATTATTTTTTGCCCCTAATCAAAATCCTTACAACACCTTTTCTTTCACTTATTTGCATTGAAAAAGTACAAAAAAACTAGCATTATAGGTCATTTTTGCATATAGTTTTGCACTTGTCTTTTGCACACTTTTGGAAAACCTTTAAATCTGATCTTGCATTAATTTGAACATGACCTCTAATAGAAACAACAATAATAGGTTCCCTCCTAGGCCTGCCTTGAAAAGAAAGGTCCCCGAACCCGAAATTGTGTTTTCACCTAATGATAGAACAATTGGAGACACTGAAGGACCTCTTTACATAATTGTGGAAATAATGGGAAACCCTATGGATGGAACCCTTATTGACCCTAATTGTATGAATAATGTTGCCATGGAAGAGTTCCTCTATTTACATAATTTGATGCAAGGATCTTATGACCCTTCGGACATTATGATTAAAACACATAAGTGAACCTTTGTAAATCCTTTGGGTAAGATATCATTGTTGGTATATGTATTTGAGAAACATGTAGAGCAATGGTTTGATTTTGTCCCCATTTTTGACCACTTTCACATTAAATTGGGACACCCTTGGTTAAATGCTATGAAAGTTGTCCCTTTAACAATTCATAATTGTCTAAAATTTCCTTTCAATGGACATTTAATTACTATCCCTCGCAATAAGTATAAACCTTTGGTTGCAAGAAAATATTGCACACTAGATTACTTTTGGGACAAATCTGAAAAGAAACTGGAGCCACGAACAGACTTTAACTTCTTGAGCTATAGAAATTACAAAGCAAAACTATTACATCCAATGGCCAGTCCCTCTATGCAAGAAATAACAAAAGACAAGCAACCCACATTTGAAGAGAACCCTAGACTAAAAGGACAAGGTCCCTATGTTGAGGTTCCCCCTGCCATCCTTATAAGGATCAGGAGGTAGTTATCGACAACAAAACATTCCACCTAGACAAATGAGATTTGATCCCAGTGCTTCCTCTTCTAAAATGAAAAAAACCCATGAAAGAACAAAGCCCTATCTTACAAGAGATAACTGGTAAGAGAAAAAGAAATAGAAAAGCAAGAGAAAGAAGGAGAAGAAGACAAGCTATGCCATATCTCAACAAGAAAACATTGATCCAAACATTGAACCAAACAAAGATGATCCTAACAAAGACAAGAAATGGGCTGTGGTACCTTATGTCCCACTTTTCTCTAAAATTTGGGAGTGGGAAGATGACGATGATTTACTTGATGACTGCTAGCCTGGAAGACCCTACAGGTGAGTATTTCTAACCCTTTATCTCCCTCATGATGTGCTTCCCCCATGATGTGTTATGTGTTTTTTAGACCTCCTGGGATGACCCTTGATTCTCTTGTAAGGTCTGGGATACCAGGAGACCGCCTCTGTTGTGACCTTCTTCTATTTGTATCATCATTCTTCTATATTGCCTCTCTCTCTGATTTCATTATTGTGTGTTGTGTCTTATGGACATAGCGTTGTGGTTGGTGACTTGGGGGCACCCTCCTACATGACTATCCATAAAACATTTGTTTCTCCTCTCTTATTTATTGTTTCCCTTCCTCTGGTGTTTCTATCTAGCGAGCGGATGACGAAAAACATTTATACTGATGCGGACCTAGCATCCCTTTAGCAAGAAATAAAAAATTAGACTTAGTTCCTAATATGACAATGGGGTTGTATATCTTATCCAATGCTTGGCTAGTAGAAGCACTCTGTACTTTCTGTGTAGTGATTTTGATGATGTTTTATCTCACTTACAAAACATAAAAATAGTGCTGCTCTATGCACTTTGTTTGTCTTTGAATCTCACCTTGGTGACACTCAGTTCTAAGATTTTCACAATATAGCCTCACGGTTAACCTCGATCTCCAAATTCATAGTATAACCTTGGTTCTTTGTGTGATTAATCATATGCATTGATGTTGTTGTTTATCATGATTATTTGGACACTAACATGTTTCTTGCAGGGATGTGTTTGTGGGAACATTTGACAATCGTAAAGTACATGTCACTTTCGGGGGGCATGGGCTTTGTGAAAGTTTGCATTCCCTTTTGTGTTTTCTTCCTACATTAACATGCTTAATATCAATGTGTGATACCAGCCACCTTAAGGTGGGGGCATATATAAGGTAATTTGTCTGTTGTAGATGTTAGCAATGTGCTTGTCCTCAGGTGCAGTTTAAAGACTAGTGGCGATGAGTCCCTCATGTAATCTGAGTTTGTTTGCAATTAATCAATCAATCATCTTAAGCCCTCTATAGAGGCAAGGGTGGCATATCTCTTGCAGAGAGTGCCCATCCTGTCATTTTCAAAAGTCCTCTGCAGAGGCAGAGAGAGGTTATGTGACTAACTCAACACTTAAGTGTGTCTTCGATGATTGTTGTGGCAAAGCACAATCATCAGTGTGTGCCTGTAATGTGCCTGAGATGGTGATGACCCTAGAAATAGGAACACTCCATCACTTGTCTGCCGTGTTTTCTCTGTGTCTTCAAAGTGTGTGTTTAGCGTGCTTGTTTTGTTTGATGTGTTTGCTATCCCATATACATTTTAAAGACTAGCACACTGAGTGCCTACTACATTTTATGAGGTTTGGTGTATCTTGCATGTATGTTGCCCCATATATGCAGTTTAAAGTCCAGTGTGATGAGTGCTTCCTGCATTATGGGAGGTGTGTTTACTTTCCTGTACTTGCATCTGCATTTCATATATATGAGAAAAAGAAAAGAAAATAAATCATTCATGTCTTCCATGCATTAACTATCTTTTATGCATCTGTTGTACTCTCTATGTTTTGTGTGACTATAACTATCTTCTCCATGTTTTGCATGCATGTTACTATCTTCTATGTGTCTGGTGTGTCTTCTCCATGCTTGGCATGTTTTCTATGTTTGTTGACCGTACTTTAATACATGTATTGGCCTTGCATCTATACATACGTTAAAGTGGGGGCTAAATGTAACATCTAAAAATGTCCCCTTGGGGGCTTTTCCCTCATAAGCTTTAGCTCCTGGGTCTTTTATCTGCATTTGGGACATCTTGCATCATAATTTAACATCTCAATGAAATGAGCCCTAAGTTTCATGACAAATGGGACCTAGGGGGATCCCTTGAACCTAACCTTGACCAAAATAGGGGGGAGGACTTGGACACCTATGCCATAGTCCTGCCCTATTTTGGATCAGTCCAAAATTTTGAGTGTCGGCTTGTGACCATTATTTGGGTTTTATGCCAACATGATAAGTTTGAATTACGAAATTCTTGGCAGGAGTGTTTGTAGTTACATATAAAAGCATGTTTAGGCATTCATTTGTAAACTAGATGTTCACAAGATTTCAATTAGATTGTTATTATGAACTTTATGTATTCTAAAGGTGATTTAAGGCTTTCATTGTGTAGCAAGAGCATATTTGTGTCGTCTATGTGTTTGTATTTGCAGATTTGAGCAATCATTTCCTCATGGCATAAAGAGCTTCTTCCTCCCATGAGATCTTCACTATAAGGTGACATTATTTGTGTTTTTGAGCATTTATCATTTGGTTTTTGCCTCTGCCTCCAAGGGCATGCACTCTCTATCTGACAACGATGTTCAAAAGACTTGAATGTCTCTATGGGGCTTGACTGAGGCAAGCCTCTAAACACCACAACCCCCTCTCCAAATTTTTGTGATTGCAGGTTTTAGGTTGAAGATTCAAGAAAAGTGGAGTTGCAGGAGGGTATTACAGAGCATTGGATTCATAGATCAGAGTCAAAAACAACACCCTGGACTTGGGCGCCTACTCTTTAGTCCTCTAGATTCTATGATGGGAAAATCTCTGTGATAGCAAGAACAGGTTGTAGGCTGAGATTTCAAATCTTGACAAAAACCTAGGCCTTGGACTTGGGTGCCTGCTCATCAGTCCCTTACTGTTCTAGTTCTAAACCCCAAAAATAGGTACACAGTTATTTGTCATTTTACATCTTTCTGTAGCAGCATTTTCTAATATTCATCTGTTTGTTGTTGTATTTGCATAATTAGCATTTTAATGTATAATTGAGCATAATTGACAGTCAAATCATACAAATCCAAGTTTCCCTACATCTCATAGTGACCTAGGGTATGATAGTACATTGAAACTAGACCCTAGTTCCTTGAATGAAAGGGTGAAAGGAGAATACACCTACAAAACTACCAAAAACCAAACATCCAAATTCTACCCTTTACAAATAGATAGGAGAAATAAGGTCCTGGATCACCTTACCCCCCTCACCTTGGAGAATTTCACCTTGCCCAAGGTTTATGCCTATCTCAAGAATGATGGTACACATGAGCTTCTTCCCCTCATACTGCAGTGTTGCACCACAAGGTATGACAACCAAAAAGTCTTAAGCTAGGATGATACAAGGCTTCTAAGGGATGTCCCAATATACATGAGGTATGATGGACAAGTTCATGAATGGGGGTGTCCCAATCAACGGACCCTCAACCACACAAGCCTTGGTGGACCAAGTATCCCAGAGGTATTTTGCTTGGAGGTGAAAGGGTCCTTCCTTTAAAGCTATCTTTCAAATCACAATACTTCTATCCCATGTCGGAACATGTAGTTGAGATCATCCCTAGGGGTGATGAAATCCCCTAACAAGCCTCCTAGAGGGAAGGAATACTATTCACTTTTGATCTCCCAGATTGTGCAAAATGCATGGAGAGACCATACGTGAGATACATTCCTAGGATTGAATAAATAAGATCACTCAAGAGTACGAGGGGAGAGCATATGTCCAATCAAGATCCTAAAAACATGGCAAAAAAGTTCTTTCCCACTACTCTAATATAATGTAACTAAACTAGTAGAAAAGACTGAGTCTTTGACAACGGTGCTACATAAAATTAGTTAGTAGTTTGCAAAAGTTTTGCCTTGGATAGGCTTAAGGCTACAAGAAAAGTGCTAGTACAAGACAAATAATCCTGCAAAAACCCACACAAAATGTTAAATGCACAACAAGAAGAAAATGTTTGATGTTTCAAAAATAAAAGGCTAGCTTTGATATGAGTATAGCATCAAATCTGAGATGTTTCTGACAAAATGGCATGTGTCACTATGTAGCTCTCTAAATCACCTTTCTAATTCATTTAACAGTGAGTGATAAACCCAAAACACAAACAATGCATGCCATCGGCTAATTAGAGCAATGATTAATATTCAAGAGAATAGTGGATGCTAGTGGTTCAAGCATATTTCAATCACCCACAGTTTAAAGATTTTGGCAAAGATTATCAATGGTAAATTCTCATAGCAAAAAGTATAGAAAATGGTGCTATTATTATGAGTAGAGCTAGTCATGGTTGCAAATTTCAACAATAGTTTGAAATAAACCATTATGATAACTACAAGCAAACAAATATTCCCTTACTATCAAATAATCTTTCCTTCTAGTCATCAAACTGTTGCAACTTCTTGGCGTAAAGCTTCACAGAAACAACTAAAGAAAGTAAGTTTTCCACCCAAATAATCTTTCTTTCAAGACATTAGTTAAAGGCTACCAGAAATAAGCATAATTTGATAGAGTAAGTTCTCAATTGAAAATTATTCTACATTTATTTTATCGATGAAAGTGAGAGGACATCTCCTGAATTCAATTTTCGACACTTATTCTAAATGGAGGAAAGCTTTTGTTAAAACTAGAACATTCACTAAAGTTTTTCAAAATTTCCATACTTGTTCAACGTATAGTGGATGAAAATAATGCGCATGCCTATTGATTTGTTTGGCTGACTGTGCTAAGGTAATTGCATCTAAAAATGAAATAGTAAGGTGGATCACATCACTTGGGTTACTAATTGTATAACCTTATAGAAAACCAACACTTGCACCCATAGGAAGTTCAAGGAATACGCCGATAGGAAGAACCAATGAGCTTATTAAATTTTTTGGCATGAATTTTTTACAGCATGAGACACTGGGGAGCTACAATGCTCACATATAAAAGCCTATCGAGTTATAATAAACCTATAAAAACAAACAACTATTACCACAATTAGCAAAAGAAAAGTAGAGATTTCTAAAAATATTGTTAGGTCCTAATGATAACTAAATATCAGTTTGAAAGATAAAGAATCTTCATCTGTGATATCTGTAGACACCTAAAAATATCTTGACCCTTCTAACCGCCCTTCGACATCATCAACAATACTAATTCTTCATCTAATTAATTAATTAAATTATTATTTAATTAATTATCTCATCCAATCCCTAAACCATTCATCCATCCTTCATCAATTAACCCTAAAATTGAATTAATTTAATTAATTCAATAGTCACACCTTACTAACATCATCCTAATTAATTAAATAAATATGAAAATATTTATTTACTCAATTTGTCCATCTCACTAAATCCAATTAATTAGGTAAATCATACTTATCTAATTAATTTTCCATACTAATTAGTCTACCCCTAACCTAGTTGATTAAATAACTATTATTTAATTAGCTACCCTAGCCTACATGACCCCTAGACCTAGATTAATTAAATAAATGATTATTTAATTAATCATAAACCCTAATTATCCCACTCACTAATTTTCTCCAGCGACATTAACTAAGTTAATCACCCCAATTAACTTGGTCAAAGCATGCTAACACCTTCTCCCACACCCACAAATTTAAAATTACAAAAAAATACACAACCCCTCCAACTCATCTTTGCCATTTTTATGCAAAAATATCTTCCACATTTTGAGCTTACAAATGTAAGGCCCCAAAAATGTGCATGTGTCACATGACTTGCCCATTCCCACATAAAGTGGAATTTTTAATTCCATCTCATCCCAAGGAGATTAATTTTTAATTTCCTCACATCAAAATCACATTTAATGCTAAGTCCTCAAAATGAATAAAAGATCCATTTTTATTCTCCACGCTTCATTTTTCATGATTAAATCCCAGCCCTCCATCTCATAAAAAATCTCATCCATTGATGTCAACAATAAATCTCAACCCTTGGGTCAAAATCCCCTCCAATTTGCCTATAAATTTATAAGCCTCCACAAGCCATTTCATCATCCAATTTTAGAGTAATCATATTATGCCAAAATTTCTCTCAATCATCTCCATCTTAGCTAGGTTATAGTGAAATTTGCATTGACAATTAGGAGCATTTCACACTATAATCACTAGTTTGGGTGAAGCTAGGGCTTAAGGGTGCAAAGTCCTCTGCCTTATCAAGGAGAGAGGAGCTAGGATGCTTTGAAAGGTATAACTTGTTTGTTTATTTGTTTTGTTTAATGTTTTTATGTGATCCTATTTTTTTCATGTTCATTTGGCATGCTTGGTGGGAGCCAATGGTCCCAATCTAACCATTTGTTTGAGTTTTCTTGCAAGGAGTCAAACAAGATAGAGTTTCAGCGCCAAAAGCCCTTGGATTTGCGTTATCTATTTGTAGAATAATGCCATTTGGGACTATTTTGGCACCATATATCACTGTTTTGGTGCCATAATTCCATGACTTTTTTGAGCACTTTAGGCTTAGGAAATTTTTTTAAAGGTGTTTTTAGAGTGGTTAACATTTTCTAGTGCTTAGAGATCTCTATTTTTATCAGAAAACAATAGACACAGGGGGTCCTAATGGTGAAATTTACCTAGGAGGGAATGAATATGATTTCTTGTATGACCTTGAGTTATTTCATTATAAACTAATTGGTTTTATGCTCTAATCTGGTTCTTGGTGCCTTTCGACAGGATAAGAGACCTTCTAACCCTCATTTGACTTGTTTGTTTCAAGCTAACATTCCTTTTTGAGCAGGTTTTGGGGAAAATCTGTGGATTAGTGCCATATTCACACATAACGGCGCCACTCAACCAGTCAATTAGGTAAGACAAGTAATAGATCATTTAGTGCCATTCTCCAAATTTTTAGCGCCATTGTCTAAATTTTTAGTGCCATGCTTGAAATTAGCACCATTTTCATTATTTTTAGCACCATCTTCATTCTATTGTCTGTTGTTTGTGTAACCTTAGAAGCAAAAACTTTTAGCACTTTTTGTTGTTGTTTTGGCAACCCTTTCTAGATTTTGAGTGCCATTTGACTATATTTTAGTGCCTAATGGTTATGTTTTAGAGCCATTTTTCACTGTTTTGGCACCATTCTGTTAATTGCTTTTCGAGATTTAAAAAAGGACATTAACACATCTGTGTAGGTAAAACAACGCAAGTCAAAGAAAAATATTGAAACTACTAACTAATTTGTTGCAAGTTTCATTGGTAGAAGACTCTTTGTTTTCTCACTAGCTTAGTCGAACTAAATTAGTTAGAAGGTTAATGGACTTGTTTGCTTTGCTTGGTTCACTTGTAGATGTATGCTCTCCCCTCACACCTTAGGGTGATCTTGGGGATCAAAAGTTTACTTGTGAACATATATCATGCTTTTAAGTGTTACCCGAAGGGGTTACTTTTCTTGTGTATGCTCTCCCCTCATGCTTAGTGTGATCTTGGGGATCAAAAACAAGAGGGTAGTTTCTTCTTAGGAGGGTGAGTTTAAGATAATGATGGACCAAACACTACCCCTAAGTTGTAATGTAAATGTGAAAAACAAACTTAAGTAACTTCATGTCAAAAATTGAATGAGTTATCTACACAATCTAGAAATAAGGTAGTAATAAAATTTGTAATAAATTGAATGTAGTTTACAAGCTACTACTTTTTTTTGAAAATTTTAAAAATAGTTTGGTGAAAATTGGATATCTAAATGAAGCACTGCTAAAATTTTCAAAAAAATGTAAAAAGTAGGTGTCATTATGGCCAAACTAAGTATGAGAAAAAGATAATATTTTTCCTCCATGATTTGGATTTAAGGAAAGGACACATGAGTGGATTTGATGCATATTTTTTGGAATTTTTTAAGTAAATAAATAATTATTTATAATTTTTTTAAAATATTAGAAAATAATTATCTAACCAACAAAACTTGGTCAAAAATATATGAAAGTCAAAAATTTTAAATTTTAAGGCATACACAATAAATCCTAGAATGTGACACATCTTTTGGATTTAAAAAAAGATTAATATGTTGAAAGTTATGGATGGTTTTCAATATATATGTCTATTAGGAAATCAGATAGCGTATGTAGAAAATATATAATAATTACCTATTAAAATTATTAGGATGTATATATTATATTTTTAGAATCTTAATAGATTCCTCTATAAACCATTTTCATTTGATTAAATTTAGTTACAAAAAAGTTTGTCAGCTTCAAAGATGAAATTGTGGAAAATTTTAGGATAACACTAAATGTGTGGTTTTTGCAAGTTTCTTTAGCAAGTTTTGGGACTCCCACTTGCCTAAATACAAGGTAATCGTAAGGAATTTTTGGAGGGAATCTATATTTGAGCTAGAAATATTAACATCCTTTCCATCCAAATCTAAATATTAGTCTAAATGTTAGCACTTTTTCATCCAGTAAGTTTTTTCTCCATTGCCACTGTTTGGCCCATAATGATCTCGCACTCACCCAGGAGGCCTACTTGGGGATTTCATCACCCCAAGGGACAACCTCAACTGCATGTTCCGACATGATCTATAACTGTTGCAATTCAAAAGATAGCTTCAAATGGAGGACCCTCTCTTCTCCAAGCAATAGACCTCCAAGACCCTTGGTTTGCTAAGACTTGAGTGGTTGAGTGTTAGTCAATTGCAAAAGCCCTCAAACCATCACAAAAGTAAAATGAAATAAATAATCCACTTAAATACAACGTTATAAGAAATGAAAGTTAAATAATGTAATTAGTCCACAAAAGATAAAAAGGTGTAATTAATCTGCGTAATTACAATATAAAAGATGATAAGTTGTAATTAATCCACTTAATTACAATATTGCAAGTAAAAGATAAGTCTCATAAATAAGATTCAATAAAGTCAATGAATCTTCACAAAAGAGAAACCTCATAAATAAGAATCCATAAGAATCATTAAATCTTGCAAAAGATAATCTCATCAATATAAATCAAATAAAGTCATTAAATCTTACAATTTGCATGCTCATCCCAGGTAAAAGAATTATAAAATAATATACAAGTCCATTGGCATTCATGCCATAATACATCCAATTATAAGTTTACAATAATCATGCTCAAGAAGAATAAATGAACCAATATTCTCATCAGTCACATGAACTAAGTGGTCCTCCACCTGCAAGCTGAGAGGTGAGAACATGGCCCATGTGCTTTTCCACCCAACCATGAAGTAATTACACTTCCCAAGATCCCTTCATGAAATGAGGGAAACCCAACCCTACATGAAATGTCTAGCTACCTGGAACAACTGGCAGGTGGGAACTCCCGATGCAACCTGATGCCTTAATGTGCAATTCTAAATAATGAAATGTAGATAGTCTTGCAATAGGATGTGGCAAATATATATATATATATATATATATATATATATATATATATATATATATATATATATATATATATATATATATATATATAAGTTTGCTAGACAAAATAAACATCTTTTTCAATGTCAGCTCATTTAGATCTAAACCTTTAAACATAGTAACCTGGTTCAATTCCTGAAAAGAGGAAAAACCATCTTTGATAATCCACATTTGACATCCTTGCCCAGAAAGTAACCCAAACACATTCCTAGATAAAAATCTACCTTTTTTCCCCAAATAAACAAGGAAATAAATAAATCCAAAATAACCAATGACCATTTCTAATCCCTTTCCCATGCATCAATCATGAGAACACACCTTTCAAGCAATAATCCATCATTTGTTCATAAAATTGCATCTAAAGGTTGTCAAACTAGTTTTATTTCCTAATTCATATTCAATTCAAATTCCATAATATATTAAGTTTTCTAATCATTCAAACCAAGTATACTAATTTTCTTCAAGAATTTTTAATAAGATGATGATATTTACATCACGAATTTTACTCCATCATTCTAACATAAAAAGAAAGATAATTTTAACATCAATCTATTCATTCAAAAATGTAAATGTAAATTGGGTGTCTAAAATCTGATTATACTCCCTAACTGTAATTCGTTATCAAAAAGGTTGAAGAGAACAATGTTTAACTCTTTCTATTCAATGTTGTTTCATGATTTTAATCATTCATAGTGTTTTATTGTAATAAAAGATCGAGACAGTTTTCAACATTAAAAAAAACCATAAATGATAATCTATAATTAACTGTCTTTGTTTTGAGAAATAACATAATTGTTCTAAAAATGTTTTAGAAAATCTACAGGAATTAGTTTGCTATAGGAGGAAGTCTGCTACAGGAGTAGTTTACTATCTGCTATAGGAACAGTTTGTTGTCTGCTACAGGAACAGTTAAAAACTGGCGACAGGAATCGAAAATAGGTGACAAGAATAGAAAAAGATAGCTACATGAGCTAGTAAAAGACTGCTACATGGTGAAATAAGATGAAGAAAAATAAGATGAAGATTTAGCAAGCATGTTTTAATAGATTTCAGCAATCACAAGGGGTAGTTTTTAGTAGTTTATAAACTAAGCTATAGAAGCATAACATTTAGCTAAAAAATCGTACAAAAGATTGCTACAAAAATATATGAGAGACTGCTATAGAATCATCCAAAAGACTAATTTAGAACAGAAAATAGAAAAATATCAAAAAATATCTTTATGGTAACAACTGGAAAATGATTAAATCCTAGTTCCAAGGTTAAGACTACAGATGGAAAAATAGTTGATTCACTTTAGTAGAGAGATAAGAACAACATGCCGAACCTCAACATAGACATGGACATAAAATAAAATAAAACTTGTAGTTTCAGATTTAATAATTTAAATAGACATTCACAGTTTTTCTAAAGCAAGGAAAGTACCCAGTTTAAGCTGGGAGAGAGAGGTCGATCTTGTTGCAAGTATGTGCCTAATCAGTGTTGTCATTGATGTCAACATATTCTTGTTGTCATTGATGTCAACTATATCTTATTCCATTACTTATTTATAAGACTTGTATGTTGAGGATATTGAGAAAATTAGCCTCTCTGGAAGAAATAAGTGAGTTACAAAGAAGTACAGTACAAATAGTGAGTTGTAGGCTGAAGATCAGTTTGATAAACTGCCCCACATTTATTCCTACTTCAAGATCATGGTTTGTGGATTGGAAATAAGTTAGAGGTATGTCTGAGGAGGCTACATTTCAGGTCTGAGCCATCCACATGAAGATCTGAGTGAGTTGTGTTCACCAGAGTGAAGCCTACTTTTTTGTAAGTTCAGTTGAGATAAGAAGATAGTATTTGGCTCCACATTCCTCCTCAATAAAGTAGTTTTCTCTATGTTTCTAGAGGGAATTTTGGGATGATGATAAGTTCCCACAGTTGTAATGGTTCATGGTTTGGTGGTCCGCAAGCAATCTTTCTTTTATGACAGTTGAAGACAGTAAAGTTCATGTGTTCTAGTGAAAAGATTCCTATGGATAAAGTGGTTAAGGTTCGTGTAGTTGCTCTTGATGATTATAACATGCTTGTGGATGTCTCCTAATTAAGTTTCTATCTAGACTTTGGCCCGTGTTAAGAAATTAGAATGGTGTGTGAAGATTGTTCCTAGATAATGTAGCGTGTAACCAGTCTTGGCTGACCTGGTTGATCCCAGTGATTGCAAAGATCTCTAGAAGATTATGGAAGCATGTTGTGGCATGGAAGATCATGTTTGAGTCTTAGCTAAGACATGGCATGATTGACATTTCATTCCCTTTGCATGCTGTTGCAATAGGTCAAGACCTATTTTGTAAATGTTTGTAATATCGACCTTGGAGATTGTTCCAATGGTTGATGCCAACCTTGATGATCATTCCAAGGTTGATGTAGTGTATAAATACTTGTAGCTGAGTCATGGAAAAGTTATCCTTGAGCGAAAACGATAAGATATTAAGAAAGGTCCAAAGGCAGAGAAGAGAAGAGGTAGAGGAAAGAAGAGGAAGAGCAGAGTAGAGGAAGAGCAGGGCAGATGAAGAGCAGAGCTGAGGAATTGTTTATTCACAATAAAGAAAGGTGTTGATCGTGACAGTGAAACTAGAAATAAACCACTAGTAGGGTTTAATAACCCTAATTGTAATCTTGCTAGGTTTAGGGTTGGGGTAGTGAGCTTGCTAGATCTAGTTGTTCTTCATGGAAGTAAGCCAGTATGTTTAGGCCCGTGGGGTGACCAATCCTAAACATCACTATTTCAAGATTGAAATATATATTGAGAGTTAATCCTCTCCGTGGTTTTTCCCCACCTTGGGGTTTTCCACATAATTTTGGTGTCTCTTGTGTTTGATGTTGTTAAGTTTCTGATTTCATGCACTCATTGTTAAATCATAATAATTATGGATAAGTGATGGATGTTTAATTGTAGAAAGTGTTTAAGTTTTTGTGACAACTAATTCACCCCCTCTCTTAGTTGTCCAACACATATCAATAATTGGTATCAGATCCTAGTTCCTTAGAAGAAGTTTAATAGCTTGTGGAAGATCCAAAATGTCTTACAAGAAGGAAGCGCTGCATTTTGATGGAACTAATTTTTTTCTCTAGAAGGCTCAGATGAAAAGCCATCTTCTTTCTCTTGGTATCAAAGTTTGGAAAGCTACAGAGACAAAATACACCATACCTCAAAATGGTCTGATGACTGAAGATGAAATCAAAGAATATGAGATAGATATCAAGGCAAGGGATGCTCTATTGAGTTCATGAATTGACTCAATACTAATGAAAGTGGTGGATCCTAAAATTGCGAATAAGGTATGGGAAAAGTTGAAAAATCTGTATGAAGGAGATGATTCTGTGAAGGAAGCCAAGTTACAAAGTCTGAAAGTGAAATATGAAAGCTTGAAGATGAACAATGATAAAAACACATTATCGTTCATGCAAAGAGTTGATGAACTTGTTACAAGGATAAAAGCCATAGGTGGAACTTTCGAAGAAAAGGAAATTGTTATGAAAATACTCAAATCTCTACCCAAGTCCTACTGTCACAAGGTGGTTGTGATTGAAGAATTCATGCAAGTAAAAACAATTGACAGGGATCATTTGCTTGGTAAGCTTACTGCTTTTGAAATGAGGGAATTAGATAATGCTTTGCCAAAAGTTGAGATTGCCTTCAAAGCCAGTACTCCTGAAAGTACTTCCAGATCAAAAAAGTATAAGGTAGAATATGATGATGAGATAGATGAAGTTGAAGCCAATTTTGTGGACAGGCTGCAAAGAGGATCCAGTAAGTATAAAGGCAAATTACCTTTCAAATGTTTTTCCTATGGTAAAGTAGGTCATTTTGCTTCTAGATGTCCTGAAAGAATTGAAAGAAATAGAAGAAGATATGAGAACAAGCCCAAGACCCAAAAGAAGTGTTATTATGTTGAATATTTTGATGATGATGAAGGAGTTTTAGATAATGGTGAACCAGATAATGCTAATCCCTCTATAAATGAATGCTTGTTCATTTCTATTAAGGAAGATCTTGTGTCTACTAATTCATCTAGTTGTATGAAGGAAGAAAAACCACTAGAAAGTGCTTTGGTTGCTCAAGTCACTAAGGACAAAGATGAATGAGATAGTGATAGTGGTTGCTCTCACCACATGACTGGTGACAAAAGTAAGTTTGTAAGTTTGGAAAGATATGATGGTGGACTGGTTAGGTTTGGAGATGATACAGCTAGTAGGATTTGTCGAAAAGGATCTATTCCTTTTGATGGCAAGCATAATACTGAAGATGCCTTGTATGTGAAAGGATTAAAACATAATCTTCTAAGTGTGGGTCAGATGTGTGACAAGGGCTATGACTTAAGCTTTAAGGACAATGGATGTAAGATCAGGGAAAGCTCCAGAACAATCATTACAACTGGTAAGAAGACTAGAGTTCATATCTATCATTTGAAAGGAACTGAGAACTATTGCTTGTTGACTCATATTGATGAGAGTTTGTTATGGCATAGAAGGTTGTGTCACAAATTTTTTGATAATATTATGAAGATAAGTACTACACAGATTGTTAGAGATTTACGTAAGCTTGTGAAGCCTACTAATTCAGTTTGCAAGGAGTGTCAATTTGGGAATAGACAAGAACAAGTTTCAAAAGCAAGGATCAATCAGTTGGAGGACTACTTGAGCTAGTGCATTCAGACTTGTGTGGACCTACCAGAGTAAGAAATTTACAAGGAGATAGGTATTTTATGCTGGTCATTGATGATTATTCTAGAATGACTTGGGTCACCTTTTTGAAAGAGAAAGATGAAGCTCTAGATAAATCCAAGGCATTTAAGGCAATGGTTGAAAATAAGATGGATTTGAAAATCAAATGTTGAGATCTAATAGAGGAGGAGAGTTCACATCAAATGAATTCAATCTCTTTTGTGAAGAGCATGGAATAAAGAGACAACTATCTACACCTAGAACTCCACAACAAAATGGAGTTGTTGAAAGGAAAAATAGAACTGTTCGAGAAGCTGCTAGATGTGATGAAGGAATTTTCCTTGGCTACTCCACCAAGAGCAAGGCCTACTGGTGCTATAATAAGAGGCTGAATAAAATCATTGAAAGTGCAAATGTTAAAGTTGATGAATGTAAGGAAAGGTCTTCAAAATCAAGTGGATATGAGTTAGATGATCTAGATGTTTTAGAAGCGGTGTAGCATGAAGACAACACAGATGAAGAAGAACAAGCTTTGGTAAGTGCTACCAAAACTCCAAGATATGTAAGAATAAGTCATTCTAAAAATCAAGTCATAGGAGATAAGAGCCTTTGCCAGAAGAAAAGCTGCAAAAGAACAAGTAAATTTCTATCTAATCTCTAAGATTGAACCTAAAACTATGGACGAGGCTTGCAAAGATGAGAATTGGATAAAGGCCATGGAAGAAGAATTATTGTAGATAGAGAAGAATCAGACTTGGGATCTTGTTCCCAGACTAGCAGACAAGAATCTAATTGGTACAAAGTGGGTCTTTAAAAACAAAATGAATGAGAATGGTGAAGTGGTAAGAAACAAAGAAAGATTGGTATGCAAAGGATGTGCTCAAGTTGAAGGAATAGACTTTGAAGAAACTTTTGCTCCAGTAGCAAGGATTGAAGCAATAAGGATGTTTCTGGATTTTATAGCATACAAAGATTTCAAGGTTTATCAAATGGATGTGAAGTCTTCCTTCTTAAATGGAGAGTTGGAAGAGGAAGTCTATATTGAACAACCGGAAGGATTTCAGTCATTAGAACAAGGGGACATGGTACGCAGATTGAAGAAAGCACTATATGGATTGAAGTAAGCTCTCGGGGCATGGTATGCATGGTTGGACAGGTACCTGATATAGATATGGTTCAGTAAAGGTATGATAGATAGTAATCTCTACTTCAAGATCAATGATGAACAAACCCTAATTGTTGCAGTCTTTGTTGATGATATTATTTTTGGAGGCAATTAGGTCTGCAAATAAGTCAATCAAATAAGGGTATCTTCATTTCTCAGTCTAAGTATGTGAAAGAGTTGTTAAGGAAATTTGGGATGGAAGACTCTAAACCAGTATGCACACCTATGATAATTGGTTGTAAGTTGAGCAAAGATGATAACTCACCCTTGGTAGACTAGAAAAAATATAGATCTATGATTGGAGGATTACTTTATCTCACTCAAACCAGACCTAACATAATGCATGCAGTGTGTCTTGTGGCAAGATTTCAGCCAGAACCCAAGGAAGCACATGTGATGGCAGTCAAGAGAATTTTGAGATATTTAAAAGGCACAACAGATTATGGTTTGTGGTACCCTAGGGATAGTGACTTTGTTCTCAGTGCATACACTAATCTAGATTGGGCTAGAGATGTGGATGATAGAAAAACCACAAGTGGAGGTGCATTCTTCTTGCGAAAAAGATTAGTATCTTGGTTGAGTAAGAAATAGGATTCAATATTCCTATCCACTACAGAAGCAAAATACATTGTAGCAACATGTAATTACACTCAAGTGTTATGGATGAAGCAAACTTTGAAGGACATCAGAGTTGTGTATGAAGATCCAATTACAATCTTTTATGACAATACAAGTGCCATCAACATATCAAAGAATCCAGTGATGCGTTCAAGGACAAAGCATATATCCATTAGGTATCATTTTTTGAGAGAAAAAGTGATAGAGAATAAAGTGAAGTTGGAGTATGTTTCAATGAAGGATCATATTGCAAACATTTTTACGAAGCCTTTTCCCAAGGATACTTTTGAGTATCTCAAAGAAAAGTTAGGGGTCATCACCCCTCCTACTCTAAACTAAGATGCACAATGGTGCATCAGTTTGGAGGTGTTTAGAGGTCTAGATTGATGCTTTTTAGGGCTACTTCTAAGGAGGAGTAGTCAGAAAGTTTAGAGGAGAGATTAGATCAAAGAAGAAGAGTGCAAGTATGTGCCCTTTGCCATTGATGTCAAAGGGGGAGAGAAGTCATGTGAAAAACTTAGAGTGCAAATGTGTAAGAGAAAGAGTGCAGATGTGTAAGAGAAAGGGGGAGAATTTTAGAGAAAGAAAGAGTGTAGGTGTGTAAAGAGAAAAGGGGAGAATCTTGTCTTGATGGCTGTTGCAATTTTTCACATCATATGTTGCCATTAATGACAAAGGGGGAGATTGTTGCAAGTATGTTCCTAATCGATGTTTTCATTGATGTCAACATATTCTTTTTGTCATTGATGTCAACCGTATCTTATTCTATTACTTGTTTAGAAGACTTGTATGTTGAGGATATTGAGAAAATTAGCTTCTCCGGAAGAAACAAGTGAGTTACAGAGAAGTGTAGTATAGACAATGAGTTGTATGCTGAAGATCAGTCTGGTAAATTGCTCCACATTTATTCCTGCTTGAAGATCATGGTCTGTGGATTGGAAGTAAGTTAGAGGTATGTTTGAGGATGCTACATTTCAGGTCTAAGTCATTTGCATGAAGATCTGAGTGAGTTGTGTTCACCAAAGTGAAGCCTGCTTTTTCTGTAAGTTTAGTTGAGACAAGAAGACAGTATTTGGCTCCGTATTCCTCTACAATAAAGTAGTTTTCTCCATGGTTCTAGAGAGATGTTTGGGATGATGATAAGTGCCTACAATTTTAATGGTTCATGGTTTGGTGGTCTGCAAGCTATCTTTCTTTTATGATAGTTGAAGACAGTAAAGTTCATGTGTTCCAATGAAAAGATTCCTATAGATAAAGTGGTTAAGGTTTGTGCAGTTGCTCTTAATGATTATAATGTGTTTGTGGATGTCTCCTAATCAAGTTCCTATCTGGATTTTGGTCCACGTTAAGAAATTAGAATGGTGTGTGAAGATTGTTCCTAGATAACATAGCATGTAACCAGTCTTGGCCGACCTGGTTGATCACAGTGATTACAGAGGTCTCTAGAAGATTGTGGAAGCTTGTTGTGGCATGGAAGATCATGTTTGAGTCCCAGCTAAGGCATGTCATGATCCACATTTCATTCCCTTTGCATGATGTTGCAATAGGTCAGGACCTATTTTGTAAATGTTTGTAATACCGACCTTGGAGATTGTTTCAATGGTTGATGCCGACATTGATGATCATTCCAAGGTTGATGTAGTGTATAAATACTTGTAGCTGAGTCATGGAAATGTTGTCCTTAAGCAGAAATGATAAGATATTAAGAAAGGTCCAAAGGTAGAGCAGAGAAGAGGCAGAGGAAAGAAGAGGAAGAGCATAGCAGAGGAAGAGCAGGGTAGATGAAGAGCAGAGCTGAGGAATTGTTTATTCACAATAAAGAAAGGTGTTGATCATGGCAGTGAATCTAGCAGTAAACCACTAGTAGGGTTTAACAACCCTTATTGTAATCTTGCTAGGTTTAGGGTTGAGGCAGTGAGCTTGCTAGACCTAGTTGTTCTTAATGGCAGTAAGCCAGTATGTTTAGGTCCGTGGGGTGACCAAGCTTGAACATCACTATTTCAAGATTGCAATATATATTGAGAGTTAATCCTCTCTGTGGTTTTTCCCCACCTTGGGGTTATCTACGTAAATCTAGTGTCTCTTATGTTTGATGTTGTTAAGTTTCTGATTTAATGCACTCATTGCTAAATCATAATAATTGTGGATAAGTGATGAATGTTTAATTGTAGAAAGTGTTTAATTTTTTGTGACAACTGATTCACCCCCTCTTAGTTGTCTAGCGCATATCAACAGATCTTACCTCTAAATATTGTCTTTTACTAATGCCTGTCACCACCCAGTTTTAGAGAAAACCATCACCTGGAGATGAAGATCGCTGCTAATGAGAGATTCCCATTTTTTTGCTGCTCAAGCCTATATATCCCTTTTGCTAATTTCCTCTTTTTAAATTCCAATTCTCTCTTAAAATTGGCATTAGAAATTAGGTTTTCCTTAAATTTCTTTTTTTAAAAAATAACCGAAGTCTTGTTTATGTTTGCATGAAATTTGGCCTTTCCAAAGCCTCCAAAATAATAAAATAAACTTATTTTAATCTTGCATGATATTATTATTATTATTATTAGATTTCTAAATATAATATTCATAGTAATAAAGCAATTTATCTAACTTTAAATAAATAATAACCATTTCTTCTTGAAAATACAATAAAATAAACTTTATTTATTTCTAAAACTTGCATGATAGAAAACTCTCTTTTTTAATTGTTTAATTTAAATTTCTTAATATAATAGTTATTATTAATATAATTTATTTATCTTTAATAATACATAAACACTTTAAATCAATCAAGAAGCATTTAAATAATATTTAGAATAATATATATCTATATATCTATTACAATTTAAATATAATTATTTAAATCTAATTTAGATATTGTCTTCCAAACATCCATATTTATATAAATAGGAATGTTTATTATTTAGTATTAATTAAAATAAAATACAACCACATATATATTCACTATTTAATATAATCAAAAGAACTTTTAATAGCTATAATTAAATCATGCATTCGAAAAGGATTTTCCTAACAATTAAAAACACCATATTTTCTAAGCATCTAAACATCAGTCACAATTATTATCCACACAATTAATGCATAATAAATCATTCAAAATGCAATATGAGACTACGTGAGTGTGTGATTCCATCTGAGTTAACCATTCGAAATAGTTCTTGCCAAGTGGCTAGAACACCTCTACCTCAACCATATTCTTGTCTTTGATGAGTACCTACATTCATTTGCACTCAACTTGACATCAGTAGGTTAGTTCCCCAAAACATAGCCAAAGCAAAACATTATAATCGAATTGATAATATTTAATATTTAAATCAACTTTCCAATTTACGTAAATATAACTTCATGATAATTACCTTTACACACGTGGAACTTACTCAAAGTAAAATAACCATAGTAAATGTTCACTAATCTAGAATAATTGTTTAGTCCATAAAAATGAGACATGACATCCTTTCCTACTATGAAGAGACATCGTCCCGATGTCTTATTACACAACAAAATAATAATTTATTAATCTACCACCAAAAATGTATCAAAGTATCTTAAGACAATAACAATAACTCAAAGCATCATTAAGGTATCATCAATTGTAACAAAGCATATTAATGTCTTTTTACATCTTCCCCTATGCACCATCCACAAAAGTATAGGTCCTACTTAACCTTATACAAAACAATACCTCAATTTCTCATTTAACATGGCATCCATCAAATAAATCCAAGTATGTAATCAATCAACAAATTCCCATGGCACAACTGCCAATTCAATGTATATAATCCATCACATGGTACAACTACCACTCAATTACATTTATTCTAGTATAAGAGTAACAATCACATCTTTAATGCACACCAAGAAGGCATAAATCAATTCATCATAGACATGAATCAATCATCACAATGCACATGCAATCACATGGTAACACAATATAATATCAAAAGATTAGTCCTCCAAACAACCATAGGTCAAGATCTCTAATAATAAGACGAAACTCCAAAGGTACACCACTAGGTCATATCCAACCATTGTGCAAACAACTCCTCTGAACTATACCACCCATATTGTTCCTACCAATGGAATCCATTTCCTCTTTCATTACTTGTAAGCAACTTTATCTTTAACCTGATCTACAATTCAAAATCTCTTGAAAAACTCTTCCTTGTCTTCCTTGTGCTTTTGCACAATGCTAAAATAATTCAACTTCGATAGACATCAGATTTTCACAGTCCATAATGAATGTAGATTCATGCTTCAGGATTTAACTGTGTGTGAGTTTTTTCCTCAATGTTTCAGATCATACTCAATGATCCATCATCAGGAGAAAGAGCAAGGGAAGAGAAAAGTGAGGTAATTTGTAGAAACATGGATGCTAAATAGTGGAGGGAGTGGCATAGGGACCAAAAACAAAAAACAAAAAATGGCCAACTCAAACCTAAGTGAGGAGAACACCAAGTAAGAACACACTACCACCTAAAGTAAAAAACAAAATTCCAAGGAGAGGGACAAGAGAAGACAAAGGATAAAAACTGTGACGGGTGGCCAAAAAAATGAGCCATCAAAGTGACAAAAAAAGAAAGAAATTGAAACCCAAGAAAACAAATAAAAAATAAAAATTAAACAAATAAAAAATAAAGTTAGATCACTAGAGAAAACTATATACAATAAATATAAAACTAAAAACGAATAAATAAATAGATATATCTATTTGAAAATCTAAAAATACATATCCAAATGAATAGATCAAAAAATATTTAAATTTAAATAATTAAAAATAAATATCAATCTAAAATTAATATCTAAATATGAATTAAAAAAGAGGGGAATTTTGTCTTTGAAAATCTAAAACTAAAAACACAACTAGATAAACACAAGAAAGGAAATTATATAAGACTATCTAAGAGAAAAAACAGCTCACGAATATCAAAACATCATAAGTAGTCTAGAAATATAAAAAGATATATCAAACATAGAATAAATAAATACATAGTTATGAGTATGCAAAAGAATGAATATATCTCTAAATGCAGGAACAAATAAAAAATGAAAATACTAACCTAGAAATGATGCCAAATAAAATCACCATGGATATGCAAATCTATAGTTGTGTTTAGATATCTAAATATAAGTATAAATATAAATAGATAGAGATATATATAAGAACAAACAAAAAACAAAAATGAGAGAAACGACCTCAAAATGAAAATTAGAAAAACTATTCAACAAGAACAAAACACAAGAAGAAACGAGGAACACGAATAATAAAAGAAAAAAGAAAACAATATGAAACATAGGCAACAAATACAAAAGATTATTTAAAAATAAATAGAAATAACCAATCTAAGAGATAAATAAGTAAAGAACTATAAATATAAATAACTAAATTTATATATAGGTATCTAAAAATAAAAAATAACTAAAAATAAATAAAAACAATTTAATAACTAAGATGTGAAGAGAATAAAAAAGAATATATATATATATATATATATATATATATATATATATATATATATATATATATATATATATATATATATATATATATATATATATATATATATACTAAAAAAGGAAGTCAACAAGAACAAAGACAAGAAAAGAGGAGCGAGAACCATAAAAGAAAAATTCAACAAAAGTAACGAAATGAACCAAATAAATATTTTTATAGATAAATTAATAAATATGTAAAGCATAATAAATGCATATATTTGTATTTATATTCAGCTAACTAGATATAAATACAACTATGATTATAAATCAATATATTAGTTAATATGACAAGAACAAAGAAGTATATTTGTATCTATATATATAGTTAACCCAAATAAAACTACAACTAAACCTATCACCTGAACACAAGTAACAATAAAAACCAAAATAATGAAAAAGGATTACTCACTCGGAGCAGAATGCTAAAGAAGAAAAATAAAACCCAACCATATCAACTAGGAGAGAATAAAAAAAGAGAAGAGAAGAATATTGAAAAAAGAAGAAGAGCTCAACAACACTAAACAAAGAGGTGAATTATTAAGAAGAGCCACATCACCACAAAGGAAAAGTAACTAGGACACAAAGATAACCCAAACAAGCAAAACCAAAGAGCCTAAAGCAGCCGAGTCTAGGAATGACCAAAATGGGAGGCATGGGGGGGAGACTGAGGGGGGAACACCTTAGGGCTAATACAGGGGAGAGTAAGGGGGGTAGAGGGTTAGAGAACCAGGGCTTAAGGTAATGGTGGAAGAGAGGAAAAGAAGAGAACCAGTTTGGAAAAACGTGGGGGGGGAACATAGAAGGGGCCAAGGAAAAGAGCAAAGGGGGAGGAGAAGAGAAGAGGGGACCAAAAAAGAAGAGAGAATCAAGAAGGGGGGCGAGATGAGTTTTTGATGCGGGACAACAGGAGATTCCAAGAGAAACTTAGACTCCAACCTTCATCACGATTGAGATTGGATGGGTGGTTGTTGATCTCTATGGCCTCTTTGAGTTTTATTTTGAAGTACTTGTCTTCACTGACCAAGATTTGAGTGTCTTCTAGACATATGTGGTGTTTGGTTTTGGAAGAGTGCTCGACCAAATCTGATTTATGAATATGTCATGTCTAATGTTCGTACTATGCTCCTTGATTCTGGCGTTAAAGGAGTGTCCCATCTCACCAATGTAAGGGGTGCCACAGGAACACAAGATTTTGTAGAGTTCAGAGTTGAGTAAGAGGTCTGTATGGTCTTTTGGTGAGGGGATCCAATTTCTAAGAGTGGAGATGGGTTTAAAGGTACATTGGAGGCCTTTATTATGTAGAATCTTAGAGATTTTGTTGGACATGCCTTCAATGTAGGGAAGAGTGGCAAAAGGGAGGGGAGGGGGGTTGGCATCCTTAGGCTTGGGGTCGAGGCATGACTTGGCAAGTTTAAAAGCTCTCAAGATAGGTTTTCTCTTTTATTTATTTAATTCCAAAACTTTAGTGAGGTGAGCAAGGTCTTGGTCTAAGTTATCTTTATCACAAATACATAAGGCCTTGGTGGCTAAGGTTATAAGGATACCAGTTTTTTGGGTTGGGTGGTAATGAGAGGAGGAGTGAAGGTAGAGATCAGTGTGGGTGGCTTTGCGAAAGACATGATGATCTAAGGAGCTGTATGGTTTTTTGATGAGGAGGATGTCTAGGAAAGGAAGCTCATTATTAGTTTGAAGCTCTTTGGTGAAGGAGATGCAATTAGCTATGTGGTTGGGGTGAGAGTGGAATTCCTCAAGCTTTTCAGGGCCATGAGGCCAACATATGTTGGTATCGTCAACATAGCATTTCCACCATTTCGGTTTGAGGGGAAAAGAGTGGAGGGCAATTTCTTCAAAGTGTTCCATGTAAAGGTTGGCAACAATAGGGGAAAGAGGGGATCCCATGGTCACCCCATCAAGTTGTTCATAAACAACTCACTAGAAGGTGAAAAAAGTGGATCTAAATCATAGCTCTACTAAGGAGGCGAGGTCATCATTAGTCTTGCATCTGATAATTTCAATGGAGTCAGGGATTGGAACTTTGGTGAAAAGGGAGCTCACATCAAAGATAACCAAGAGGTCATTTTCTTCTAAATGTTTGTCCTTGATGAATTGTACAAAGTGGGCTGAATTCTTGATGAAGGAACTAGTCTTCCCTACAAGAGGGGAGACAAGCTTAGCGAGGTGGGCTGCGAGCTTATAGGTGGGTGAGCTGATGGTGTTAACAATTGGACGCAAGGAGATGTTGGTCTTGTGGATTTTTAGTATGCCATAAATGTGGGGGGTGTTCTCTTTGGTTGGTAACAGATGTCTTTTTGTGGCATCGTCAAAGGAGGAATGCGAAATGGCAATTTTAACATTTTTGAAAATCTTGGAGATGGGGTTATGAGTCAGGACTTTATAGCTGCTACTATCTAATAGGAGATCCATCATCTTGGAAACATAATCATGTTTGTTCAAAATGATAGTGGCATTGCCTTTTTCTTCTTTAACAATGACGAGGTTATTATTGCTCACTAGACTCTTGAAGGCACGAAGTTCAGCTTTGGGGATGTTGTATTTGGGTGGTTTAGCATGCCTTAAGGCTACTGCACAATCTTGACGGATTTCCTCGTCAATGTCTTTTGGATTAGAGAAAATGACATTTTTAATCTCCATCAAGAAGTTAGCAAAGGGGATGGAGTGAGGGGTGATGGCAAAGCTTAGACCATGATTTAAAAAATTGAGGGCGAGGGGGTCTAAGGTAACACTGGAGAGGTTGACCACCAATTTGTTTTCCCAGTCACGAATGGTGTTAGATGCTAGATCATAGTCAACGGGAAGGTTATGAGGTTGGGGTGACAGAAAGATCTAGGGATCTGGGATAAGTAAATAGGTAGGTTTAGAGGGGGAAGGGATGAGGTTGCATATTGGGATGTACCGAAACCAAGGTTGGTCTAGAGGGACAGACACGCAGTGAGAGGGGATTGAGCGGTAGAATTGATGGGATCAGAGTAGGAGGATAGTTGAGAGGAAGCCTGCCATGTCAACAAAGGAAGGGACCATGCTGAAATAATGAGAGGACGTGAAGAACTCTAGGTGATGGCTCAAGGTTGGTTGAGATAAGCAGGCAAAATCAAATTGTGATTAATGAAAGGAGAAGAATGTGAAGATGAACGTTGAGAAATGGTCACGGAAGAAGGCGTACTTGGGACTGTGAGGAGGAGATCATTGGAGCCAGACTGTTGCTCAGGAATGGAGATGGAGGGGCCGAGAACTGGAAGATGCTTGGTAGTTGACCTCTGCAAATAAGATTTCTGTGTTAAAGAGAGAAAATATGGTGGGAGGCACAACATCCATAGAGGAATGACACTCCAAGATGGCGGGTGATGGATTGATCTCCATGTGACGCCTTGGATTATCTCTAACTGATTTAGTGTTGAGCTGTGATTGCCTACCTGGAGTAGAAAGATGGATCACCATGTGACAAAGAGCAATGGAGCTGTGTTGAGAAATGGCAGCTTGGAGTGGAGGGATAGATCTCCGGTTGGCACAGAGCATCAATGTTATGCTTAGATTGATGGTCTGGAGTTAGAGGTTGTGTGCATTGCCAAGTTCCAAGGATCGGGTGCATTAGGGAGGAGCTCTTGCTTGGAAGGAGTAAAGGACTGTAAGAGGTGTGGGGACATCCTGTAGAGAGGGAGTGAGCACAAGAAGAAAGACTAGGTGCCAAGGTTGCATTGGCTAGTTGGGAAATGGGTATTGGATAGGAAGGCGGAACAATAGAAAGACAAGGTAATGAATGAGGGAGACCAACTCAAGGAGTATAGTACATAAGGGAAGGTGGGGAATCCAAAGTGGAAAAATGTGAGGTAGCTTTGACTGGGCTTTGGGTTTGAATAGGAGAATTGGTTAGGAGAGTGATGTTGGATAGAAGTCTAGAAAACCCAGGCTGAGCTCTGTTAGTTAGCACCTGAAATTTCTTCTTTTGTCTTCTTTCACATTCAGATTTAAAGGCTAAGGCTCTATCCTGATACGTAGTGTCTAATAGAATCCACAAGCCTGGCCTCAAGGCAGAGACCAGTTCAAGGTGGAGGGCATACAACCTTAAGGAAATAAAATGGATGGAAGACCTAGTTGATTTAATGATAGATCTTAAGAGAGAAAGACTTGCCTGGTGAAAGATGTGTTTGGTGTGATGGCTCCACAGGTGGTGGGAAATTTTGACAAAAGAAGGGGTTAACCGTGCATCCCTGCATATTTTTAGAAAAGCCAAGTCTACAAATTTCTTTGAAAGTTTGATTCTCAACTTCTCTAGCTGCTTAGATTTGTAAGAAAATTCCCTCCCATGAAGGGTATCTATGATAGACATCAGATTTCCAAAGTCCATAATGAATGTAGATTAATTCTTCAGGATTTAACTGTGTGTGAGTTTTTTCCTCAACGTTTTGGATCATACTCAATGATCCATCATCAGGAGAAAGAACAAGAGAAGAGAAAAGTGAGGTAATTTGCAGAAACATGGATGCTAAATAGTGGAGGGGGTGGCACGAGGACCAAAAGATTAAAGGACAAAATAAAAAACAAAAAAAGGCCAACTCAAACCTAAGTGAGGAGAACACCAAGTAAGAACACACTACCACCTAAAGTAAAAAAACAAAAAGCCAAGGAGAGGGACAAGAGAAGACAAAGAATAAAAACCATGAGGAGTGGCCAAAAAAAAAATGAGCCATCAAAGTGACGAAAAAAGAAAGAAATTGAAACCCAAGAAAACAAATAAAAAATAAAAAATAAATGAATCAAAAATAATGTTAGATCACTAGAGAAAACTATATACAATAAATATAAAACTAAAAATGAATAAATAAATAGATATATCCATTTGAATATCTAAAAATACATCTCCAAATGAATAGGTCAAAAAATATTTAAATTTAAATAATAAAAAATAAATATCAATCTAAAAGTAATTTCTAAATATGAATAATATCTAATAATAAATATTTATTTAGTGAGGAGGATGGATTGGTGACAGTGAAAATTTGCAGATAGGGTTAGGAGATGGCTACGATCTTAACAAAGTTTGTTTAATGACTTTTTGGAAACACAAAGGAAGGATTGGGAAAATCAGTATCGTGGGATATTTTTTGAAAGACATGGGAGGGAAAATAGCAATGTGAAGGAAGCAAGTTACAAAAAATTTCCTTTTCAAAGAGAAGCTACTTAGGGAAGAGAAGGGTTTCATACTAGATGCTTTCATTTTGGTAAATCAAACTATAATGAGAAGGGTGTTTATCAACCTAGGAGGCAGATCTGGTGAAAAAATGAAAAAGCTAATGAGCCCACAAAGGATTCAGAGGAAGTGATAGAAATATAGATTCTGGATGATCTGCTTCTTCTGCATGTGAAAGATCTATGTCAAAAGGCCCTAATCAGTAAGATCTGGAACTTTATCCCAGAAAAATATGATTTAGATCTTTGGGAAAAACAAAATTGGGAAGGGGTTTCAAAAATCATTCAATTAGATAAGGGTTCTAGTTTTTTTATTGCCATTTTTATTTTTGGGGAAGCAAGAGACATTATTCTTAAGACAAAATCTTGGTTTTTTAATGGGAGAGGTATGTTCCTCCAAGAATGGATTCCAAACTTTGATCCAGGGACATTTAATGCTAATTTCTTCCCATTCTGGATTAGTTTACACAATCTCCCTTTGGAATATAGAGATTTACAGATTATCAGACTCATGGCAGGAAAAATAGGGTTTTTTTCTCAATCATGATTTGTTAACTTTTAAGGATCCCTTGTTGCCAATGAGAATGTGTGTAGTCATGAACACTTCTTTTCCCCTTCCATCAAGGGTCCTTCTAAAATCTTCTAAAAGCTCTTGGTATCAGAATTTGCTTTTTGAGGACTGTAAAACTATTTATGATTTTGATATGCTGAGTATCCCTTCGGCATGTGAGGATTTGGAAAATAATCATTTAGAAAACTTAAGGGACATATTGGATGAGGACCTTATTGAAAAGGAAGCTAATACCATACAATCAGATTTGGGGATTGATTTGAACACTTCGTCTAAATTGAGCAAGGAATAGAGGGCTTTGATTCCTTTTATTCAGAGTGATTTAGAGGAGGGGAAAATTTCTAGTAGCAGAGAATTATCTTTGGATGTTCTTTTAAATCAAGATTTAAATGCTACTACTGAATTAGAATCATTCTCTTCCCATGTTGATAAGGAGAGTTCAAGTGTAGTAAATGAAGAATTTGAATTCTTTAGTCCAATTATTTCCAATCCTATTGATTCAGTCTTAGTGAATAATAGTTTAAAAGATTGTGTTGGGACTATAGAAGTATTTAGTGAAGTTCTAGATGATCAGAATGTTGCAGACTTTCAGTGTGGGGAAATAGAAGAAGTGTCTAAAAATAATATGGATTCCTCACTATGTATTTCAGCATTTGAGGCAGATAAATTGGTTTCAGATACTATCCTTAAAATGAGTTCAGATTTAATTGAGCAAATTGTAGATGAGGTGATGGTTGAAGATTCATCTTTGGTGGATGTTGGTGGGGTTTCTCAAGAACAGGCTGAAAATATGAAACAACTAATGATGGAATCGATTTTGAAGGACTCAAATGATGTTGAAGCTAAATCTGGGGTTTATGATTTCTCAAGAACATTATCCATTTTACAGACTCCTCGTCAAGATAACAAGGAAGATAAGGGGTGTTTGCCTTCTTCTTTGAAGAGAGGTAGGCCTCCTAAAGCAGAAAAAACATAGGCAGAAATTAAGATAGGGATACAAGCTACCCTTGAACCTATTTGAGATCAGGGAGAGTGCGTAGCTCTCCTTGGGGTAAATGAAGATCCTCTCTTGGAATGTTAGGGGCATCAATGCCCCTAACAAAAGGCACTTAATTAAGCGTTAGATTGATTCATCAAAAGTGGATTTGGTTTGTCAACAAGAAACAAAATTTTCTGAGGATCAGGCAATTAGTATTTTTTCAAAATGGAAGAAATGGAACTTTCTACATTCACCAGCTTTGGGGGCGTCAAGGGGATTAGCAATTTTGTGGAATAGTAATATATGTGATATAGAATATATTTGCTCTACTTAGAATTTCATATTAGTTAAAATATCTTACAAGGAGAAAATGTTTTGGATGTTTAACATTTATGGTCCTAGTTCTACATCTGATAAGAAGTATTTGTGGGATACAATTTCAGCTTTCATGCTACATTTGAAGGAAGAAAGAGTAATTCTAGGAGGGGATTTTAATGCTATCTCTTGTATTAGTGAAAAGATGGGGGGGATTTCCCCTCCTACTAAAGTTATAGCAGATTTTAATGATTTTATATTGGAAAATTCTTTATTAGATAGTCCTATCATCAATGGAAGGTTCACATGGACTAATAGGAGGAAAGACTTTTTGAGGATAGCTGAGGCTGGATAGGTTCTTGTTTTCTCCTGATTGGTGTTTTGAAAATGAAATATCTTGTATAGAAATTCTCCCTTTTATAGAATTAGATCATTATCCAATTGGTATTGATATTGAGAGTCTTGAGATTCAGAGGAAGAGAAAATATTCCTTTAAGTTTGAATCCATGTGGTTTAGGGATACTAGTTTCATTTCTAATCTTGAAAGTTGGTGGAAAAATGCTCCATTTGTTTTTGGTTCAAGACTATATCAATTAAATGAAAAACTCAAATTTGTGAGAAGAAAGATTTGAATTTGGAATAAGGAAGTGTTTGGAAATATTTTTGTACAGAAAGTTGAGATCCAAGATTAGTTGATTAAAATGAATGAGCACATTATTAAATTTGGAATGGATCAAAATTTGTTTCAGACTGTCAAAGTTCTTTAAGTAGATCTCAAGGAGCTGTTAGCAAGGGAAGAGGTTTATTGGAGACAAAAAATCAAGGGAGTTATGGTTAAGGGAAGGGGATAGAAATACTAAGTTCTTTCATTCTTCAACCATGGTTAGAAGGCACAAAAATTTGATCAGATCTATTAAAGATTCTTCAGGGTAGATTTTGGAGGAAGACTTATTGATCTGGAAAGAAGGGGCCAATTTTTTTAAGAAACTTCTTTCCAAGGATGATTCTTTAGTCTGGAAGGATTATATGGATGAAGTGTTGGATCATATTCCTATCTTGATTACTAAAGAGGACAATAAAGATTTATTGAAAGAATTCACTATGGAAGAAATTAGGGCTGTAGTTTTCTCTCTTGATTAAGATAAAGCTCCAGGTCCAGATCGCTTCACTCTATTTTTTCAAAGATGCTATGATTTTATTGGTCAGGAAGTGTGGTTAGCAGTTGAAGAAGCCTGCGCAAATAGTACAATTCTAAAGGAGATCAACTCTACTTTTATAGCTTTAATTCCAAAGGTGGTAGCTCCTAGTTCATTTGCAGATTTTAGACCAATTTATTTATGTAATGTTTTATATAAGATCATTACTAAGGCCATCTCTTCGAGGCTAGCAACCTTTCTTCCAAAAATCATTTCTGAAGAACAGGGAGGATTTGTGCCTAGGAAAGAGACAACAGCTGGAGCTCTAGTTGCCCATGAAGTTTTACATTCCATTCATTCTCATAATATTTTGGCTATGTTGATTAAATTGGATATGCTTAAAGCTTATGATAGGGTATCTTGGGAATTCTTATTCAAAATTTTGCATAGATTCAGCTTCTCTCATAAGTGGTGTAACTAGATATGCTCATGTATTTCAGGTGCCACTTTTGCAGTACTAATTAATGGATCCCCTTCATAATTCTTTAAATATTCTTGAGGTATATGTCAGGGAAATCCTCTCTCTCCTTCTCTTTTTATCATTATTGCAGAAGGGTTGAGTAGGTTGATTCACTTTCAAAATAGATTAATGATTTGGAAAGGTATTTCTATTCCGAGAGTCCCTTTGATATCACACATGGCCTTTTTGCTGATGACACTCTATTATTTGGACAACCCTCCTTGGTTGAAACAAAATCCATTAAAAAGGTCTTGGATCTCTATTATTCAGCTTTAGGCTAGAAAGTAAACAAGGATAAATCTATGATTTTTTTTAATGTTAGTCCATTGATTCAAGGGAAAATTTCAAATTATTTAGGCTTCAAAATAGAGGTACTTCCTTCAAAATATTTAGGCATTCCTCTTTTTTTATGGGAATGTGAGAAGTTGTTTCTGGAAAAGAATTATTGAGAATATCAAAGGTAAAATTGCTTCCTGGAAAGGCAAATGGTTAACTCTAGCAGGTAAGATCCTCATGATTAAATCAATACTTTCATCTATTCCAATTTATATGTTCTTAGTTCTTAAAGTTCCAAAATGTATCCTTAATGATCTTAGTAGAATTTTTAGAAAATTCCTATGGAATGGGTCTAAAGAAGAGGGTAATAAAATCCCCCTGATCTCTTGGGACAAGATTTGTATTCCAAAATATTTGGGAGGGATGGGTATTCATAATATTGAAAATTAGAATCATGCACTAGGAGCAAAATTGGTATGGTAAACATATGATAATCCAGAGGCTAAATGGTGTAGAATTATGCAAGAAAAATACTTAGATTTAGCTGATCGAGCAAGGATTTTCACTATCCAAAATCCAAAACTAGGTTCCAAGATTTGGAATTTCATGATTGATGGCAGGGAGGTAATTTTGCCTTTTCTTTCTTAGGTTATTCATGATGGTTGTTCAACTTTATTTTGGGATGATACTTGGAAAAATCATCCTCTTCTTTCTAATATAGAGGGGTTGAATGAGGGTAAAGAGATTCTTAGTCAGATTTGGGGAGTCAGACTTAGAGATTACTTAGAGTCAAATGAAGTTTAGAATCATTTGGGTGCAAGTTGGAAAGATTTTTCCAATGCTCCAACTCCTCCATCCCAAAAGAATTTGTTGTATAAAATTCTTAAGAGAAGAAGGGTTTTCTTATCAGGAACCCTAGATGAAATTATTTGGACTCCTAAATCTAGGAAATACATGGTGAAACAAGGATACCAAAGTCTCATGGGAAGAAGCCTAGAAGGTTCTTCAAGATGGCCTTCCAAACTTTGTTGGAGTAATCTTTGCCTTCCAAAGGCAGGAGCATTTTATTGGTTAGCACTTAAGGTAGTATTCTAACAAGTAAAAGACTTGTTAAACTTGGTTTTGTTCAGCCTTTTCTATGTCCTCTTTGTTCAGAAGTAGAAGAAGATAGTAATCATTTATTGGTGACATGTTCTTTTTCTTTGCAAATTTGGTATTGGTTGTGGGTGAAGTTGGGTTGGTTGGGAGCTCTTCTTGATACAATTTTAAATTTGTTTCAGAGTTGGCCAATTCTTTTTTAGAATTCAACTTTTTCCACCCTTTGGATTGTTTCTCCTAGTTTAGTGGTTTGGAATTTATGGCTTGAAAGAAATAATCAAATTTTTAGGAAAGAGGAATGCACCTTGGATCAAGTCATGTGTAAAGTGGAAAAGGCAGTGGCAGAGTTAGTTTACTCTCATCTATTATTAAAAGATGCTGGCTCTTTAGCTTTTTCTTCATGGGATGCTCTCATGCTCAAAACTTGGAATTTGTTGTCACTTCCCAACCCAAATTGTTTTGTGAGTGTTTAGAAAGTGGATAGAAGTCTTATTCATTATTTAATGTCAGAAAATGTCCCCTTGGGGGCTTTTCCCTCTTAAGGTTTAGCTCCCAGGTCTTTTGCATGCATTTAGGACATCTTAGTTGATAATTTGGCATCCGGATGGAATGAGCCCTAGGTAACATGACAAATGGGACCTAGGAGGACCCCTTGAGCTGTACCCTACCCAAAATAGGGGGGAGCACTTGGGCACCCATGCCCTAGTCCTGCCCTATTTTGGGGCAGCCCCAATTTTTGGGTGTTAGTTTATGACCATTTTTTGGGTCCTTTGCTGACATGGTAAGTTTGAATTACAAAAATCTTCGCGGGAGTGTTTGTAGTTACATATAAAAGCATGTTTAGGCATTCATTTGTAAACTAGATGGCAATTGTGATGTTCAAGTGTTCTCAAGGTGATTCAAGGCTTTCATTGTGTTGCAAGAGCAGACTTGTGTGGTTTATGTGTTTGTATTTGTAGATTTGAGCATCAATTTCCTCATGGAATGAAGAGCATCTTCTTCCCATGAGAGCTTCACTACAAGGCGACATTATATTATGTTTTCATCATCAATTCCTTTGGTTTTTACCTTTGCCTCACAAGGGCACACACTATCTATCTGACAACGGTGTTTGAAGAGTTAAGTGTCCTCCGGGGCTTGACTAAGGCAAGCCTCTAAACACCACAACCCCCTCCCAAAGTCTTTTGATTGTTGGTTATAGGTGTCACATTTGGGAAAAGTAAAGTTGTAGGAGGGATTAGCAGACATCAAAGATTCTAGATCTAAAGAGAAGTAAGACACCAGAGCATTTCCAAGACTTGGGCACTTGCTCTAGTGTCCTTTGCAGCTAAATTTCTAGAAACAAGAGTTACAATACTGATCAGTGTCAGAAGGAGGTCAGGATCCCGCAAAGAAACTGGCACCTTGGACTTGGACACCGGCTCATGTGTTCCTGACTATTCTACCTCGGAACCCCAAAAATAAGTATTCTGTGATTTGGCATTTTACTTCCATCTGCAAGAGCTTTTTTTGTTATTCGTCAGTCTATTGCTGTATTTGCATAATTAGGGTTTTAATGGTCAATTGAGCATAAGAGAAGAGAAATTGATAATTGAATTCCCTAATCCAAGCTTCTCTACATCTCATTGTGATCTAGGGTATGATATTGAATTGCCACTCGACCCTAGATCCTTGAATGTAAAGTGGAAAGGCGGATTCAAACATCAAAACACTAAAACATTAACAAATCCAATTTTCCACTAATGATTTTGATGAACCCATTTTTTTGGACTTAAATTGCAACATGATGAGTGTGTGTATTCATATTTGTATTGATTTCATTCATTCATATAGTTACTCATCGTATTGCATTAAGAAAAATTCAAAAAAATTGAAAATTTTAAAAAATTCAAAAAAATTGCATTGTTTGGCTCACTAAATCGCATCAATTCTTTCTAAATTTTCCTAATTCATGATTTTTACATTAGATATGATATAAAATACATAAAAAAACAAAAATTCAATAATTTGCATTGCATTTTCATCATTAATTTGCTAGGTTTTTGTGGAAATTTTGACAATTTTGATATAACCTAGTAATTCAAAAATCTAGGGTTAGTAGGCAAAATCTTCTTTCATATTTTTTTACTTATTTTAGAGTCTCATTCAAATTTTCATTTGGCTTTAGTCTTGTATTTGAGTGTAAATTTGTATTTAGATTTAAAATATTTACATTTTTGCATAGAAAATTTCAACAAAAACTAGCAATTTTCATGCATTGTCATTAGATTTGCATTGGCATTTTACATATTAGAGCTTGAAAACCATTTTAAGATCTAAGAGTGATACATTTAAATCATAAATAAGACTTCACAACATTCACATGGCATTTTGTCCCAAGATCTCAAACCTAGGGCTTCAAAAACAACGATTTTCACTAAATTTGGCCTTATCGACTCTATAAACTTGCACCATAGGCATGTTGTGAAAAGTATTTTTAAATTAATTGGCTATTATCAAGGTAATAATTTTCTTAACATCATAAAAATATTCACAACACCCTTTTAACGGGCTCTTGTATTGAAAATTCAGTGAAAAACTACACATTTTAACTATTTTTACCCTAGGGTTTGACCTAGTTTGCATTCCAAGCATGTTGTGATCAATTTTAT
Source organism: Cunninghamia lanceolata (assembly GCA_027924645.1). Lineage (NCBI taxonomy): Eukaryota > Viridiplantae > Streptophyta > Pinopsida > Cupressales > Cupressaceae > Cunninghamia > Cunninghamia lanceolata. Next base: position 5,091,926 of record BSBN01000236.1, read on the forward strand.
GGATTGATGTCAATGATTTCATTAATATTATTTTCTATACCTCATAAGATTCATTACAACACCTCCTTTCCTAGGTCTTGGAATTGAAAAACTGTGAAAAATAGCCTATTTTTGCTATATTTTCACTAGGGTTTTACCTTAAGTAGCACTAAAAGCATGTTGTGTTGGGTATTTTGGCACCAAGTGGATGTTATTACTGATATTATTTTATATCCATCATGATTTTCCTCACAACACCCTTTTTTATGCTCTTTTGCATTGAGTTTTGGTGAAAAAGTGCCTATTTTGACATATTTTCACTATATTTTGACTTGGCATTATCTTGGATTTGCATCAATAGTGTGTTGAGAGTGATCATATTACTGTTTTGGACTGATATCAGACATATAATTTTCTTCCCTTGATCAAGTTCCTTAAAAAATTCTTTATTTCATTCACTTGCATTGAAAAGGTACAGAAAACCAAGCATTTTGGTCGTCAATCATATTCTTCTCCTGGGATTTGTTCTCTTAGTTTGTGCATTGTGTGTTGTATGATTTTGTATAAGCTTTATGACACATTGTCCTAAAAACAATATCCCTTTGAGAAGAAGTAAAAGGTTAATGGGATCTAGTGCCCTTGAAAATGACATTCCTACCTCTAATAATCCTTTGAGCACCTTCATTACAAAGGGAGAAACTCAAATTGTGCAAGATATTATACATCCTCCAACCACAATGGAAGAACAAACTTTTCATGATGTTGATAATACTATTGAGGTAACAGGATATGTATTTGATGAGCAAATAGAAAAATTGGATAAAGGGCTAGCTGAATTTCAATCATTCATGGAAAATGAGAGAATAGCTGAAGAAGTTGACCCTACAATTCATAATATAAGAGAATTGATAAAAGAGCGACAAGATGGTGTAAACACAATTCATGGTCTAGCACATATTATACAAACCAATATCAAGTCGGTGACCGAATGTGCATAAGCAATAAATAACACTCATACTCAAGTATCCATACCTATACCAACTATGGGAATATCGACTTTTACATCAACAATCTTAACAACTGATGCAAATGCTTGTAGTAATGCTACCAATGGTATTGGAGTATCTAATGGCACTAATTACAAAGCTATGGGATTTAATTATCAAAATTTGGTTCCTAAAGGGACCTCCTCTATGCATAATTGTTCTCAACCACCTATCTATTCCACTCATTTCCAACCACCTATTAACTACTCATAACCATCTTCTACCTATCACTACCTCCAACCATGTTAACATATTCTCAGCCTCCACCTATTGTATCTCAAGCTCATTCACCTCCTCACTTTGGTTCTAATTCCTCACAACAAACTGTATCTCCCAATGATGCCATCTTAAACCAACTTTTATAGGGCATGACTGCTTTGCAACAAAAGGTAACAAACTTAACAAATTCTTCATAGCCTAGTCTACCAACATATCATGCCCGTAATCCCCTTTCCTATGCAATCTTGAGAACTCCTATGCCTGAGAGGTTTGAAACTTCCCGCTTTAAAAAATATGGTGGAAAAGGTGATCCTAATATTCATGTGGCAGCATTTACAACTATCTGTAGTGATTTTTATTTAGAAGAGGATTTGTTAGCAAAACTTTTCCTGCGATCTCTCAAAGATACTGCTTTAGAATGGTTTTGTTGGTTGCCTCCGAATTCAATACACTCCTTGTCATAGTTGATTGATCAATTTTTACAACATTTTCAAGAAAATATCAGACCCCAAGTCACCCTAAATGACTTGGTTCTGTAACATCAGAAAATGTCCCCTTGGGGGCTTTTCCCTCATAAGGTTTAGCTCCCTGGTCTTTAGAGTACATTTAGGACATTTTAGTTCATATTTTAACACCCCGATGTAATGAGACCTAGGTTCCTTGGAAAATAGAGCCTAGGTGGACCCCTTGAGTTGTACCCTACCCAAAATAGGGGGGGAGGACTTGGGTGCTCGTGCCCTAGTCCTGCCCTATTTTGGGGCAGCCCCAATTTCTGGGTGTCGGTTAGTGATTGGTATTAGGTCCCTTTGCCGACACGATAAGTTTAAATTTCAAATATCTTGGTGGAAGTGCTTGTAGATGCATATATAAGTATGTGTAGGCATTCATTTGTAAACTAGATGATCATTGTGAACTCTAGGCATTCTCAAGGTGACTCAAGGCTTTCTATTATGTTGCAAGAGCAGACTTGTATGTTTTGTGTGTTGATATTTGCAGATTTGAGCATCAATCTCCTCATGGCATGAAGAGAATCTTCCTCCATGAGAGCTTCACTACAAGGTGACATAATATTATGTTTTTATTATTGTTTCCTTTGGTTTTTGGCCTCTGCCTCACAAGGGCATGCCCTCTTTATCTAACAATGGTGTTCGAAGACTTAAGTGTCCTCCGGGGTTTGACTGAGGCAAACCTCTAAACACCACAACCCCCAAACCAAGTCTTGTGATTTAGGTTATAGGTGTCACATATGAGAAAAGTGGAGTTGCAGGAAGGCTGGGAAGACCTCAAGAATTTAGGATCTAAAGGGAAGATGGACAAGGGAGCACTTCTGGGACTAGGGCGCTCACTCCAGTGTCCTCCACAGATAGATTCTGGAAAACAAAAGTTATAGGGATGATCAGTGTCTAAAGGAGGTCCAGATTCCCTGAAAAAGTAGGTACCTTGGACTTGGGTACCCGCTCCAGTGTCCCTGACTATTCTGCTTCAAAACCCCGAAAACATGTATTCTATAATTTGGTATTTTACTCCCGTCTGCAAGAGCTTTTTCCGTAATTTATCAATTTGTTGTCGTATTCACATAATTAGGGTTTTAATGGTCAATTGAGCATAGAAGAATGAAAAATTTATAATTAATTCCCTAATCCAAGTTTCTATACATCTGCAAGTGACCTAGGGTATGATAGTGCTCGCCACTCGACCCTAGATCCTTCAATGTTAGGGTGAAAGGAGGATTTTAACATCTATACCACAAAAGATTAACAAGATCCAATTTTACCCTAAACATTTTGGTGAACCCATGTATTTGAACTTAAATTTCAACTTGCTAAGTGTTTGTCTGAAAGTTTGGTGTGATTTCATTCATTCATATAGGCATTTACTTTATTGCATTGAGAAAATTTCAAAAAAATTGAAAAATTGGAAAAATACAAAAAAATTGCATTGTTGGGCATACTAAATTGTGTCAATTCTTTCTAAATTTTCCTAATTTATGATTTTTGCATCAGATTTGATATAAAATATAGAAAAATACAAAAATTCAAAATCTTGCTTTGCATTTTCATCATTTAATTGCTAGGGTTTTGTGGAAATTTTGACAATTTTTAGATAACCTAGTAATTCCAAAATCTAGGGTTTGTAGGAAAAATCTTTTATCAAAATTTTCTACTAATTTTAGAGGCTAGTTCAAATTTTTATTTGGCTTTAGTCTTGCATTTTAGTGTGAATTTGCATTTATATTTAAATTATTTGCATTTTTGCATTGAAAATTTCAACAAAAACTAGCAATTTTGGTGCATTTTCATTAAATTTGCATGGGAATTTTGTATGATTAAGCTTGAACATAATTTTTAGATCTGAGAGAGTGTAATTTCTATTATAAATCAGACCTTAAAATGTTCAAATAGATTTTTGTCCCAAAACCTCAAACCTAGGGCTTTGAAAACAACGATTTTCACTAATTTTGGCCTTATCGACTTCATAAAACTTGCACCATAGGTGTGTTGTGAAAGACATTTTGGAATTATTTTTCTATTATCAGGGTAATAATTTGCTTCCCCTCATAAAAATATTCACAACACCCTTTTAACGGGCTCTTGTGGTGAAAAATCAGTGAAAAACTACACATTTTGACAGTTTTTGCCTTAGGGTTTGACCTAGTTTGCACTCCAAATGTGTTGTAATCAGTTTTATGGATTAATGTGACTGATATTATTGATATTAATTTTTTTCCCTCATAAAATTCCTTACAACACCTCCTTTGCTAGGTCTTGGAGTTGAAAAACCGTAAAAAATAGCCTGTTTTTTCTATATTTTCACTAGGGTTTGACCTTAAGTGACACTAAAATTGTGTTGTATTGGGTATTTTGGCACCAAGTGGCTTTCATTATTGATATTATTTTCTGTCCATCATCATTTTCCTCATAACATCCTTTGTTATGCTCTTTTGCATTGAATTTTGGTGAAAAAAAGTGTCTATTTAGACATATTTTCACTATAATCAACTTGGTGTTATCTTAAATTTGCATCAAGAGTGTGTTGAGAGTGAAATTATTTCTATTTTTGACTGATATCAGACATATAACTTGCTTCCCTTGACTTAAATCCTCATAGCATCCTTTGTTCCATTCATTGGCATTAAAAACATATCAAAAAATCAAGCATTGGAGGCTATTTTTGCATAGAGTTTGGCACTTGTCATTGACATACCTTTGGAAAGCTTTCAAAATCTGTTTTGACATTGATTTGATTGCATATATCATGGCTATTTATTTGGAATAATTGTTTTCATACATCATAGACATTGAGCATTTCTCTAAATTCATTGATAAACATCCTGAAGTCCTAGAACAAATAGCATACATTCATGATGTTGGTTTCTCTATGTGTTCCACATATGAAATCCTTTGTCATATAGGTGACTTTGATAGCTTCACAGGTCTCATGGGAATATACTCTCTGATATAGATGATCTCACTAAATTCATGATCAATAATACATTTACTAGTGATGATCTTAAAATGTTAGATGAAGCCTTGGATGATTTTATGGGAAATCCTACTATGGCACCTATTGATAAAACATGTGATGATAACTTTGGTTTACCTTATGATCCCTCTCCAAAGGTTATTCCCCCTCATGAGGATACTTTGATGCAAGAGGATGATTTCACTGACACACCTATTAACATCACATCATCAAGTCTTCATTCTAATGCTCACTCTGGCCAAGATGAAGCATTAGCAAATGAAGAGCCATCACCAATTTTCCATTCCAATGCTCTCCTTGGCCAAGAGGAAGCATTAGTGAATGAAGAACTCCCTTTGACAAAGAGCATTCCATGGGTAGATGAGGAACTTTCACCTAACATCAATCAAACTCTTTGCATGAAACCTCTATGGATCATCCTAGAAACCTTGTTCCTTTAATTGATTGTTCACACACCTTGGATATCACTAAAGAGAAGACCATTAGTCTCCTTCCTTCAATTGAAAATTTAGGTTATTTGGAACTTACTAAGGATCTAAAAACATCAATTACCTCTTGGGACACCACTAGAGATAAAAGCATTGATAATTGTCCTCACAACACCTTACCTTCCTCACATTCTGATGTTCTTTTCTCAAAAGGTCTAAGGTCTTCTACATTAAAGCTCTCTTGGGTAGAGGCTGAAATCACTCCAACCAAATTCATTCTTCCATCTCTCAAGAGCATCTTGCATACAATACAACAAGAAAATACTCCACCTAATATTAAGTCAAATCAATAAGAATTTAAGACAGAACATAAGAATAATGACAATAATACGGCAATGGGACCTTACACACCTTTTCTCTCTAATGTTTGTGATTGGAAAGAAGATGATTTGATTATTAATGACTTATAATTTAAAGACCCTATAGGTAAGTATCTCTAACCCTTTATCTCTCTTGTGATGTGTTTCCCCCATGATGTGTTATATGATGTGTAGGCCTTCTGGGATGACCTCAGATTCTCCTGTAAGGTTTGAGATACCAGGAGACCACCTCTGTTGTGACCTTCTTCTATTTGTATCATCATTCTTCTAAATTGTCTCTCTCTGATTTCATTGTTGTGTGTTGTGTCTGATAGATATAGCGTTATGGTTGGTGACTTGGGGGCACCCTCCTACATGACTATCCCTAAGACACTTGTTTCTCCTCTCTTATTTATTTTTTCCCTTCCTCTAGTGTTTCCATCTAGCGGCCAGATGATGACAAACACTCATACTGATGTGGACCTAGCATCCCTTTTGCGAGAAATCAAAAATTGGACTGAGTTCCTAATATGATGATGGGGTTGTATATCTTATCTGACACTTGGCTAGTGGAAGGACTCATGCTTTCTACATAGTGAATTTTATGATGTTTATGTCGCATTTACAAACCTTAAGAATACTGCTACTCTATGCACCTTTGTTTGCCTTTGAATCTAGCCTTGGTGGTACTCAATTCAGAGAGCTTCATGATATAGCCACTGGTTATCCTTGAACTCTAAATTCATTGTGTAACCTTGGCTCTTTGTGTGGTTAATCATATGCATTGATGTTGTTGTTTATCATGATGTTGTAGACACTAACATGTTTCTTGCAAGGATGTGTTTGTGGGAACATTTGGCGAATGTAAAGTACATGTCACCTCCGGGGGGCATGGGCTTTGCGAAAGTCAGTGTTCCCTTGTGTGTTTTCTTCCTACCTTAATGTGCTTGATATCAATAACTGATATCAACCACCTTAAGGTGGGGGCATATATAAGGTAAGCTGTCTATTATAGATGTTAGCAATGTGTTTGACCTCAGATGCAGTAACTTGCGCTCTTGAGTAGTGCATCATGCATCCTGAGTTTGTTTACAATCAATCAATCAATCAATCATTTAAGCCCTCTGCAGAGGCAGGATATCGAGCATATCCTTTTTATTAAGTCCTCTATGGAGGCAGGGATGGTATATTTCTCAGAGCAAATTGCATCATCCTGTCATTTTCAAAAGTCCTCTGCGGAGGCGGTGAGCGGTTATGTGACTAACTCAACCCTTAAGCGTGTCTTCGGCAATTGTTATGGTGAAGCCCAATTGTCGGTGTGTGCCTATAATGTGCCTGAGATGGTGATGAGTCTAGAAATCAGGAACACACCATCGCTTGTCTACAATATTTTCTCTGTGTCTTCAAGTGTGTGTGTTTTGGCGTGCTTGTTTTGTATGGTGTGTTTGTTGCCCCATATACATTGACCAGTGCTAGTGAGTAGTGCTTCATGCATTTTGGGAGGTTTTGTATGTCTTGCATGTGTGTTTCCCCATATACAGAGACCTGTACCCTTAAGTGGTGCATCGCGTGTTATGGGAGGTTTGTTTACTTTCCAGTACTTGCATTTGCATTTCATATATATGAGAAAAAGAAAAGAAAAGATATCATTTTTGTCTTCCATGCATTAATGTGTCTTCTATGCATTAACTATCTGCTCCATGTTCTGCATGACTGTAACTGTCTTCTCTGTGTTTTGCATGCCTATTACTATTTTCTATGTGATTGGCATGTAGTCTTTGTGCTTGATGTGTTTGTTGTGTTTGTGACCTTACTTTAATGCATGTATGGGCCTCGTGTTCATACATACATTAAAGTGGGGGCTAAATGTAACATCAGAAAATGTCCCCTTGGGGGCTTTTCCCTCATAAGGTTTAGCTCCCAAGTCTTTAGAGTGCATTTAGGATATTTTAGTTCATATTTTAACACCCCAATGGAATGAGACCTAGGTTCCTTGGCAAATAGGGCCTAGGTGGACCCCTTGAGCTATACCTTGCCCAAAATAGGGGGGAGGACTTGGGCACTTGCACCCTAGTCCTACCCTATTTTGGGGCAGCCATAATTTCCAGGTGTTGGTTAGTGACTGTTATTAAGTCCCTTTACTGACACGGTAAGTTTGAATTTCAAATATCTTGGTGGGAGTGCTTGTAGATGCATATATAAGCATGTGTAGGCATTCATTTGTAAACTAGACGATTATTGTGAACTCTAGGCATTCTCAAGGTGATTCAAGGCTCTCAATTGTGTTGCAAGAGCAGACTTGTATGTTTTGTGTGTTGATATTTGCAAATTTGAGCATCAATCTCCTCATGGCATGAAGAGCATCTTCCTCCATGAGAGCTTCACTACAAGGTGACATAATATTGTGTTTTTATTATTGTTTCCTTTGGTTTTTGGCCTCTACCTCACAAGGGCATGCCCTCTTTATTTGAAAATGGTGTTCAAAGAATTAAGTGTTCTCTGTGGTTTGACTGAGGCAAACCTCTAAACACCACAACCCCAAAACCAAGTCTTGTGATTGTAGGTTACAGGTGTCACATTTGGGAAAAGTGGAGTTGCAGGAAGGCTGGGAAGACCTTAGGGATTTAGGAACTAAAGGAAAGACAAACAAAGGAGAACTTCTAGGTCTAGGGCACTCGCTTTAGTGTCCTCCGCAGATAGATTCTGGAAAACAAAAGTTACAGGGTTGATCAGTGTCTGAAGGAGGTCTAGATTCCTCAAAAAAGCAAGTACCTTGGACTTGGGCACCCACTCCAGTGTCCTTGACTGTTTCGCTTTAGAACACTGAAAATAGGTATTCTATAATTTGGTATTTTACTCCCATCTGCAAGAGCTTTTTTTGTAATTCATCAATTTGTTGTTGTATTTGCATAATTAGGGTTTTAATGGTCAATTGAGCATAGGAGAAGGAAAATTTGATAATTAATTCCCTAATCCAAGCTTCCGTACATCTGCAAGTGACTTAGGGTATGATAGTGCTTGCACTCGACCCTAGATCCTTCAATGTTAGGGTGAAAGGAGGATTTTAACATCTAAACCACAAAAGATTAACAAGATCCAATTTTACCCTAAACAGGTTCAATGCAAACAAGGTTCAAAAGAAAAGTTGAATGAATTCATTAGTCAATATCAAGGACTTTATGCATAGATTCAGTATTAGATGAAAGATGAAGATATTCAAAAGATATTCATTACAAATCTACCACCTAATATTCGTGATAAGATTCTCTTGATGAAATATAACTCCTTTCAACATTTATGCACCACCCTTCATGATTATCAACTTTTGTCTAGTTAGTATGAAAACCAAAAATCATCGGCTGAAGTTGGTCAATCCATGGGTAGATCATCACAAAACAATTTTAAGAGGAATAATAATAGGAGTTTCATCAAGATCAATGGACCAAATATGAATGTGTCTTCTATAAATAATCCAAAGAAAGCATCATATCAACCAAGAAAGTTTACTCCGATATCTGAGTCCTATCATTCTATCATGAACCAAGCTGTGAGTAATAAAATTTTGAAGATTCCCCCAATCAAGCTTGTTGATCCTACTAAACAAGGACCTTACTTCAATGCTAACACTTTTTGTCATTATCATTGGACACAAGGACATGACACTAAATGATGTATGTGTCTTAAACATGAGATACAAGACCTTATTGATTCAAATGTCATCTAAGTATCAGGTGTGAATGATAATGGAAATAAGTCAGTTGCTGTGTTGAATTAGAATTTATAAATCTTCACTAATCCTTTCCCTAAACATACTAAAAACAATATGGTGGAATAGGGTTTAATGGAAGTAGACGAGGATGATTACTTGGACTATGATAGCATCATAGGAATGATTGAAGTGGATAAGACACAAATGGATAATCCACCTCTTGCATGAAGAAACATAATTTATGTCGAGGTTCCTCCTCTGTTATCCTTATATGGATTGGGAGATAATCAAAATGCATCAGAAAAGCAAGAAAAACAACTGATACAGATGAGTAAGATGGTATAGGATGATTTTCGTTACCGTTCTAGAAAAATTCAAGAACGAAAACTCACTAAAAATTGGAAAAGAGCAAGACGACAATCAATAGTCAGAAATAATAGTGGTTCTCCCCCTCATAAACAACAAAAAGTCTCATTTAAACAAGGATTTAAGGAACAAGCATCATATGATAACAAACAAGACTTTCATAAGAATTGCTCAAATTTTGCATTAAATATGATCGAGCACCCTCTCCAAGAGGTTTGTGAACTCCAAGATATAATATGAAGACCCTACAGGTAAGTATCTCTAACCCTTTATCTCTCTCATGATGTGCTTCCCCTGTGCTATGTTTTATGCTGTTTAGGCCTCCTGGGATGACCCTTGATTCTCTTGTAAGGTCTGGGATACCAGGATACTGCCTTAGTTGTGACCTTCTTCTATTTGTATCATCATTCTTCTATATTGCCTCTCTCTTTGATTTCATTGTTGTGTGTTGTGTCTTATGGACATAACATTACGGTTAGTGACTTGTGGGCACCCTCCTACGTGACTGTCCCTAAGACACTTGTTTCTCCTCTCTTATTTATTGTTTCCCTTCCTCTAGTGTTTTGATCTAGTGGGCGGATGACGATAAACATTTATACTAATGCACGCCTAGTGTCCCTTTTGAGAGCAATCAAAAAATGGACTTAGTTCCTAATATGACAATGGGGTTGTATATCTTATCCAACGCTTGGCTAGTGGAAGCACTCGTGCTTTCCGTGTAGTGAATATTAATGATGTTTCTATCACATTTACAAACCTTAACAGTACTGCTACTCTGTGCACCTTTGTTTATCTTTGAATCTAGCCTTGGTGGTACTCGATTCGGAGAGCTTCATGAAATAGCCCTATGGTTATCCTCAAACTCCAAATTCATTGTATAACCTTGGCTCTTTATGTGGTTAATCATATGCATTGATGTTGTTTATCATGATGTTGTAGACACTAACATGTTTCTTGCAGGGATGTGTTTGTGGGAACATTTGACGATCATAAAGTACATGTCACCTCTGAGGGGCATGGGCTTTGTGAAAGTTGGTGTTCCCTTGTGTGTTTTTATTCCTACCTTAACATGCTTGATATCGATAACTAATATCAACCACCTTAAGGTGGGGGCATAGATAAGGTAAGCTATCTCTTATAGATGATAGAAATGTGTTTGACCTTAGGTGCAAAGACCTGCATGATGAGTGCATCATGCATCCTGAGTTTGTTTGCAATCAATCAATCAATCATGTAAGCCCTCTGCGAAGGTGGGATATCGCATATATCCTTTTTATCTTAACCCTCTATGGAGGCGGAGATGGTGTATTTCTTGGAGTAGATTGCATCATCCTATCATTTTCAAAAGTCCTCTGCAGAGGTGGGGAGCATTTATGTGACTAACTCAACCCTTAAGCGTGTCTTTGGTGATTGTTGTGGTGAAGCCTAATCATCGGTGTGTGACTGTAATGTTCCTAAGATGGTGATAAGCCTAGAAATAGGGAACACACCATCACTTGTCTATCGTGTTTTCTCTGTATCTTCAAGTGTGTGTGTTTTGGCATGTTTGCTTTCTTTGGTGTGTTTGTTGCCCCATATGCAGTATAAAGACTAGTGCCTTAGGGTTGTGCTTCCTACATTTTGGGAGGTTTTGTGTGTGTGTTGCCCCATTTATACAAAGACTTGCATGATGAGTGCATCTTGTATTATGAGAGGTTTGTTTACTTTCCAGTACTTGCATCTACATTTCATATATATGAGAAAAAGAAAAGAAAAGAAATCATGCTTGCCTTCTATGCATTAACGTGTCTTCCATGCATTGACTGTCTTCTCCATGTTCTACATGATTGTAACTATTTTCTCTATGTTTTGCATGTTTGTTATTGTTTTCTATGTGATTGGCATGTCTCCTCTGTGCTTGATGTGTTTGCTGTGTTTGTGACCTTACTTTAATGCATGTATTGGCCTCACGTTTATACATACATTAATGTGGGGGCTAAATGTAATGTTAGAAAATGTCCCCTTGGGGGATTTTCCCTCTTAAATTTTAGCTCCCGGGTCTTTTTCATGCATTTAGGACATCTTAGTTCATAATTTGGCATCCCGATGGAAGGAGCCCTAGGTAACATGACAAATGGGACCTAGGAGGACCCCTTGAGCTGTACCCTGCCCAAAATAAGGGAGGAGGACTTGGGTGCCCGTGCCCTAGTCCTGCCCTATTTTGGGGCAGCCCCAATTTCTTGGTGTCAATTTATGACCATTATTTGGGTCCTTTGCCGACATGGTAAGTTTGAATTACGAAAATCTTGGTGGGAGTGTTTGTAGTTGCATATAAAAGCATGTTTAGGCATTCATTTGTAAACTAGATGGCAATTGTGATGTTCAAGTGTTCTCAAGGTGATTCAAGGCTTTCATTGTGTTGCAAGAGCATACTTTTGTGGTTTATGTGTTTGAATTTGCAGATTTGAGCATCAATTTCCTCATGGAATGAAGAGCATCTTCCTCCCGTGAGAGATTCACTACAAGGTGACATTATATTGTCTTTTCATCATCAATTGCTTTGGTTTTTGCCTCTGCCTCACAAGGGCACGTACTTTCTATCTGAAAATGGTGTTTGGAGACATAAGTGTCCTCTGGGGCTTAATTGAGGCAAGCCTCTAAACACCACAACCCCCTCCCAAAGTCTTGTGATTGTAGGTTATAGGTGTCGCATTTGTGAAAAGTGAAGTTGTAGGAAGGATTAGCAGACATCAAAGAATTCTAGATCTGAAGAGAAGTAGGACACCAAAGCATTTCCAGGACTTGGGCGCTCGCTCTAGTGTCCTCCGCCGCTGAATTTCTAGAAATAGGAGTTATAGTGCTAATCAGTGTTGGAAAGAGGTCAGGATCCCACAAAGAAATTGGCACCTTACACTTGGGTGCCCGCTCCAATGTCCCTGACTATTCCACCTCAGAAACCTGAAAATAGGTATTCTATGATTTGGCATTTTACTTCCGTCTGCAAGAGCTTTTTTTGTTATTTGTTAGCTTATTGCTGTATTTGCATAATTGGGGTTTTAATGGTCAATTGAGCATAAGAGAAGAGAAATTGATAATTGAATTCCCTAATCCAAGCGTCCCTACATCTCACAGTGATCTAGGGTATGATAGTGAATTGCCACTTGACCCTAGATCTTTGAATGTAAAGTGGAAAGGCGGATTCAAACTTCAAACAATTAAAACATTAATAAATCCAGTTTTCCACTAAGTACATTGGAATCCTCCTCTAGAAAATTTTATTAAGTTGAATTTTGATGGTGCCGGTCGAGGTAATCCGGGGTCTTTAGGTGCTAGGTGTGTGTTAAGAGATTGGAATGGGGAAATACTCAAGGTTGTCTCTCTTAAACTTAGATTTTTCTCTAATAATGAGGCTAAAGCCTCGGCACTGGTTGCAGGTCTGAAGTTAGCTTCAAATTGTGGGGTTAAAGATGTTATTATTGAAGGAGATTCCATGAATATAGTGAATGCTATTAAAAAGATTTCAGTTCCTAGTTGGAAAATTGGGTATATCTTAAATGATGCTTTGAATTTAATCAAATCATTTGCAAATTTCCAAATTCTTCATTCATATAGGGAAGGGAACAAATTAGTTGATTTTCTTGCTAATTTGGCTTGTGATCAGGAGAGGGAATATTTTGAATGGGATACTGATTCTCTACGGTGCCTAAATGGTTTTGTAAGGATTTTCAAAGAAGATAGGAAGTTCATCTCAGTTTAAGGGTGTTTAGTTTGGGATTGAAATCTGGCACTTCTTTTTGAATTCAAATCAAAGAGGGAATATCTTTGGTTGGGCTTTGGGTGGTGAGAAGTACGTAGCTATTTTTAGAGACAAGGTCTTTTTTTACAAACTTATGTTTTGGTTTGGTAGGATTAAAAGTTGCTAACATCCTTTTATGCCTTTTTCAACATCATAACTCTTTGGCTCAGAATTTGTTATATTTGTGTGGATGGCACTCATGGTGTACTATTTCATTTATTTCATCCATTTTGAACTGAGTTGGTATGTAGTACTTTCAATCGTCATCTGTGGTGTTTCCAAATCTTTTGCAAAGGCACTTATTATATTCTCCTTAATTGAATGCTATTCTCATTGCTTAGTTTATGGTGCTTTTGTGCTTGTGATTATTTTTTTCCTGCTTTGAGAGATCTTTTTATTGGAGACATGGGCTTGAATCTTAGAAACACTTAGATTCTCTTGCTAATTTAGAAATGGGAACAACCTTCTTTGGGGGTTTCTCGTGTTTCCTCTTTGGGTGAAATCTTCATACTTTATGATGAGGATGTTGAGAGAGAAATTATTTCTGTGTGTGATCATGATTTCTTTCATCTTCCTATGGCGCTGTATCCATCCTAGGTGATATCACACTTTCTTTCTAATTGGATGGACCTCATTCAGGATGTTAATATGGCGAGAAGGCTTGGGCATATGTTTGTGCAAGATTTTATGTTCTCTGTAGATATTTTTAACACTGCCATGGTAGTTTATGATATTCATTTGGGATCTACTCCCATTAGGGGTCTTTCTACTCTGCAAGATATCAGTCATAGGCCTATGGTGCATTGTCTTTTCACTTCTTTTCTTCATGGGTTGTAGAGTGATTGTAGGATGTCTATCTTAAATGGCTTTCATTGCCATGGGAGAGGTTGGTGATGAAGTGGCCGATGTAGCCAGAGAGGTGTTTAGGGCTTTATTTCACTTGCTTCATTTTCAATTACCTCCTCCTCCTCCTCTGCCTATAGAAGATATTGGTGATGTGAATATTGTGATGTTGGAGGATCCTTAGGTTGTGAATCTTTTTTGCCAAGAGAAGGAGATGATGCTATTTTGGAGAATATGGTGAATGTTGAATTTGTTCATGGTTTTTTGGTAGTAGTTTTGAAAGAGGTCAACTATTTCAAGATTTCTCCTATAGTGCCTTTATCTGTGTAGTGTATTTGTGAGCTTCATATGCTTTGTTACTTTTGTCTTTGTCCACTAGTGATGTAATTGAAGCTTTGCTAGACTTATAGTGGCTGTTTTGGGGCAATTTTGCATGCCTTTGTCCCTATTTCATTTTGTAATTCCATATTGTAATTTCATATGGAAAATTATGTAATGTAGATAGGTTTTTTGGAGCTAGAACTGGACATTTTCTTCCTGGTTCTTTCCTGCCGGTATGCTCCTCCTAAACTAGGATTTTGTATTGTTAGGGTAAATTGGATCAACAATGTATATCAATAAATAAATAATAACAGATACCCAAACTCAATGAATTAGTGAAACTAAGGAGATTAATCAAATAAAAAAATGAACAATACAATGCAAACCTTCCTCAGATCGAAACTTCCATTGTTCGCCTATCACAAATCATTCTTCAAAAGTATGAATGATGCCCTCAGAGAGCACTTCTTTGCTTTGTTCAAGAATGTCGAATGTGAATGGCTATGGTGATGATGCGTAATGTGTGGTAACAAGGGTGATCACAAGCAACGAAGGAACAAAGAGGGTGCCAAAGGCGCACTGTAATTCCTACAGGGTAACGATACTAAAAGCTTGGATGAATGAAATGGAGGAATGAGGTTGTACTTATAGACTTGGGAGAAAGAAGATCAACGGTATAGAGAGAATGAGAAGATCAACAATTGAGAATAGTTGAGGAATGTGCAATGAATAAGAAAAAGACATGTGTCTTGCTTTCTTTTGCATGAGAGGATTTGCTAAGAATAGAAGAATGAGTTAAAGCAATTAAAAGAATATAATAATCAGTTAAGTGATTTAAAACAAGAAGAACGGATTTGCATGAGAATAAGAAGATATTTTTCTTTATTAAATATTAGGAATATTTAATTGCATGTGCAAGAAAGCTTGAATTATATTTAGAGATAACTCAATTTAGAAGAAAAAGACAACTTAAATAAATATTTGATTTATTTAAATTTAGAGAGGATATTATTGGAAGAAACAAATTAAATAATTGGAATTATTTAATTTAGAAGATAAGAAGGCAAATTAAATAAATAAATTTATTTAATTGTTGTGCATGATTTTGGAAGAATAAATAAAATATTTGATTGTATTTTATTTTTAGAGATTGAAAGGATTTAAATAAATTTGATTTGATTTATTCAAATCTAGAAGAATGATTTGATTTAATTAAATAATTAAGAATTATTTAATTGTTTGGAAGAATTTAATTAAATAAAAGATTTTATTTAATTGTTGGAAGAATATGAATCAAATAAATAAATTTGTTTATTTATTTATTGATAGAGGAATTAGAAGGGAATAAATATTAAGAATATTTATTTAGACCGAGTCGTGTCATTTTTAGGCATATACATTTTGCCCTTCTTTGATGCAATGTGTTTTATCACGTTGTTTCAAATAAAAGATAGTCTGACAATGATACATGTCCCAGTTTGCCCTTGGTATAGGTTATGACGATAGGATGCCCCCTCGGGAGATTGTACGAGAAGAAGGCAGAAGGACGTGAGATAGACAATCTCATGAGGATGAAGGGAAAACTTGGTTAGGATGAAGAAAGAGTTGAATGATACACTATGCAAGATAGAATGATACCACACACAAGCAAGTAAGCAAGTATGCACAAATGATACAAGAACAAACAAGGTATTGCCTCTGTCAAGCGGTAAAGCAACGATATACTAATAATAATATATGATAGTGTTGTCATGGCGGGGAATGATATATCCCTAGACCAACACGGCAAGCGTGTTGTCATGGTGGGGAACGATAGATCCCTAGAGTAACACCGAAGGATAGTGTCTGGTTTCAGGAAATGAAGCATGTCATGTAAGATGCGTGTGTTGGTCTGATTTCAACAATGCCACATCCTGTATAAGATAATTGATTGATTAACTGATCAAGTTGGTTTACGACCAGACAAAGATCAAGACCACTGATTGTGATTGGATCATTTGACAAGATTGGCTTGACTTGATTGGTATGGATTAAGGATGGACTTGCATTTGAATCACTACTCAGGTTGACCGGATTGAGAAGAATGAACCACAACAATAGATAGAAGGAATCACAAGCTTTTATTTGTATTGATACTTTGCATTGTTTGGATCTTTTATTGCATGGGGTACGGATGTATGGACGTATAATGGATGCTTTGATTTTGACTTCTTGATGGTGCAAGTATTTTGAAGTGCTTGTTTCATCATTGGGCAATTTTTTCTTGGTACTTTTCTAAAATGTTGTAAGTTAATACAAGCATCTAGGTATAATTGAACCGAGATGACCTGAGTATCACTTACATGGATTTTGATTTAGCAAGTTAATACAAGCATCGAGGTATAATTAAACTAAGATGACCTGAGTATTTCTTGCATATCAATAGTCAAGGATTGCCCCCATTCATGTTAAACCTTTGATGTCCTCGATGATCTTTTGCTGATCATGTCCTTAGACAAGGTTTCATGTTACTAAAGTTTAATCTACAAACAACAAACAAAGAAAATAATCATGCTCCCATCATAGCATCTCTAGCTTTTGGCATCCTCAAGTAGCATAGGAAGGCATGATAGCAAAAATCAAGACTCTATACTTTAACCATGTTTCCAATCCACAAAAACATTTTTGCATTTAGATGTGTTTGTTTCTTGCCATAATTTGGGTAAAATCATTTAGAAGGCCTTAGGAATTTTCTTTGCTTTGGATAGGTTAATGTCTTGCATCAGGATTTCTACTTGAAAGCGGGCTTTGCTTGCACTTGCTTGCCTGGTGAGAAGATTTCACAATCCTTGTTGGTGAGACGGACCCTAAGGGACTGATCTAGTGCCTCGGGGCTCATTGCTAAATGGCCTTGCCTATGTGACGATGTAGAGGCAACGTAGTTCAGGGTAAACCGTAATGGACCATGGATGGACTAGAAAAAAGATGACAAGAAAGATGGCAAGAAATGGGACCGTGGGAACCTTGGGGGCGCATAGAAAGTATGGCCTTGCCTACGTGACAACATAGAGGCAACGTAGTTCATGGATTTGGACCATGGAGACCAATGAGAGACACTATACTAGGCTGACACTATGGATAGGATATGGGATAAAACTTTGGTTGACAAGGCAAAAAAGAAATAGAGTATCAAGCCATGATAGGTTACTTATGGGTTTTTATTATGGAGCAGATATGGATTGAATGGGACACAATATGGAACAAATATGGATCAGATATGGAATAAATATGGATCAGACAAGACATAATATGGAACTGATATGGATCAGACATGGAACAGATATGGATCAGAAAAGACATGATATGGAACCGATATGGATCAGACATGATACGATATGGAACTGATATGGATCAGACATGATACGATATGGAACAGATATGGATCAGATACAAAATAGATTTGGATCGGATATAGAACAGATATGGATCAGATACATAATAGATATGGGATAGATATGGATCATATAATACATGATATGGAACAGATATAGATCAGATAAGACATGATATGGAAGAAATATGGAACATATAATACTGATGACAAGGAAACACCACGGATAGGCAAATGTATGGGCGATAGTAGATACGGATGGTTAGGTAGAAGGAAACAAGGATGTGATCTCCAAGGACTATGTCACATAAGAATAATGTGCCCCATTGTAGGTAGAATATTTAGGATTTTTCATGGCAATGCTTATGACAATAGGAGGATAGGAGGATAATGAAGGATTTGCTCAGTTTGGGAGGGATAAGGTATATCAAGAGACACCTAAAACATTTGTCAACATTGTGCCCCCAATCTTTATCAAGACCAAAGAAAGTAGAGGAATGGAAAGTTAGGATAGATAGACTGGACAGTATTGGTAGGATAAGATAGGAAATGGTACGGAAGGAAACTGATAGGAGAAGAGTGATATGTTGATGAGACACAGTGCCCCCAAGTGTAGGTGACGTAGAAGATCAACTTACACATGACGCTTGTTTTCTAGGTTTTCATCATGGTACTTATCCAAGGCACCTGTTTGCCATATTTTCATGGTTGGACGAAGGGATTTTTCTTGACCCTTTTTTTTTTTAAAAATAGTTGGATGGGAGAAGGTGGATGCAGAAGGGAGAGACTCAAGTATCTACTTCCTTGAAAGGTGATAGTCCCACTAGAAGGTTGCCATCGCATGGACCATGTCACGTGTTCTCATAGATGTTGGTATGGGATTGCATGAAAGTGAGATGGAGAAGGTAGATATTGGATTATGAAGGGTGCTATAGTGGATGATGATGCAGAATACGGAGGACTTATGCAAGGATGGATGAAAAGTCTATGAAAAAGCATGGACCATAGGAATAGGATGAGAAAGACATGTAGGATAATAGTGGAAGGAAGGGGAGATGGAGGTATATGAAAATGTTATGGGATGGAAGGGAATCATGACCAACGGTTGTACATACCATGATAAACATTGAAGCTAGTGATGGGAAAGTAGTGTAAGAAGCAACATAGACTTTTGCTTATGGATGAATGACTTAGGCATGTAGGGATCCACATATGGGATGGAAGAATTTGAGACTTTTGGGTGGAATGGGAGAAAGTGGATGGTTGGGATTCCTGAGAGGTGGATGCCTCATTTGACTTGATGGCTTTTTTCTTAGGTACCCAAACCATTTTGTTTTTAGATAGTACCTGTGAAGGTATGGGTTTGGGTGTATGTAGCTTTTGTGCAACTTTTACTATAATCATTTGTTGGATGTGGACCCACACCTTTTTCAGCTTGGCATCTAGGTGTGTGGGTGTATGCAGCTCTTGAGAAGGATGTTTCTTTGATTCTTGGTTTTTATATCCTAGATCATGAGGACTCTTAGGATTTTTGAATTTAGGGGTAGAGGTATCCAAATTTTTGCTGGTGAATTCTCTTGAGATGGTGGAAGTGGGGTTGGAGGAAGTTCTTTGTATAGACCACATGTGCATTTGTTGGCCATGATTGGGATTGTTAGATGATTCATAGATGGATGGATAAGGTGTTGGGAGAAGTGGTGGTAAAGTGCATGGAGGGATATGAGGACTTGGAAGTAGTAGAGGTAGATTGGATTGTGGAAGGTGTATGGTCACATGCTCTCGGGATGTATAGGATGACAACGGTGGAATGGTGACATATGTTTTGGGGATATGATAGGGTTTGTGATGGAAAGTGGGGGATTTAGGAGGAGTGGAGGAAGTACCAACATATTGAGATTGTTCACCTTGGGGAGTGTATCCAAGGCCATATGAAGGAGGAGGAACATTGACATGGATGGGCTCCAAAATACCTTGTTCATGAAGGCCTAAGCCTTTACCTTGATAGTTCATATTCTAGAGTATGCGATGGTTAGTGGGATTGCGTATAGGTGGAACACTAGACACGAGTTCTTTATTGGGTGGAGAAGGTGAGATAGAGGATAGTGGTTGCTAGTGTTCTAAGGAGGAACACTCATGAATGAAAGTGGTAAGACCAAGGATATATGGTGGAGGATTTGTAGCATGGTCAATAATGGATGGTGGAGGAGTATTATTCGTTTGATCTTCTATGCTTGCTTGGGAGGCAAGTGTGTCATCAAAGGAAGAGGAAGTTGTTGAATCTCAGATAGGACTAGATGGGGTTATAAGCTCAGGACCATGGAATGCATAAAGTGGACTAAGAGGATCATCATGGTCTGCTTGATCATAGATAGGCTCGTGATCGTAGATGGGATCTTGATCATAGATAGGATTTAGTATGATAGAATTAAGGTGCTCTTGTATAGGTTCGTCATCAACGATAATATCTTGATCATGGAAAGGATATAGGCCATGGAGAGGTTGGAATTTGATGTCTTGTTCATGTATAGGATCAAGTTGCTCATGGATAGCTTCTTCATGAAAGGTAGTATCTTGATCATAAAAGAGATATAGGTTATGAATGATTTGAAATTGGATTTGTTGCTCATGTATAGGTATAGGATCATCAAAAAGATAAAGGTTATGTAAGGGTTAGATGGGAGTGCTTTGATCTTGATTTAGACAAGGGGTTGATGTTTCCACATGTTCTAAAGTGTTCTCTTGACATAACTCTTGATGTGCTTGAATTGAAGTTGAGGTAGAAGACTCTTGGATAGGTTCTTGGTCAATAACATGAAGGTGTGACGAACCTTGACTTTGGTGCATGGTAGGAGGTTCTTCAATAAGGTCAAGGGGTTGTAGGATACATGAAGGGGTTGTAGGATTTGACATGTTTGGAAACTCTTTGATGAGGTCAAGGACTAGAATTTGGGGACATGGTTGACTCTGTGCTAGCAACCCTTGGATCACATCCTGCATAGTGTTGTGATGTCATCACAACATCACCCCATCGCTGATGGGGACCCCTCTCTTTCTGAGTTTTTGGCTCAGGTTGTGTTGTTTTAGCAGTTGTCCCGCTTGAGAGTTCTTTCCCAGATGAGGAATTTTTATGAATTACAGAAGGATATACCAGGATATATTGAATGTTTGGGAGGTCAATCAGATCATAAAAATTAGAAGAGCTTTCTCATCCCTAAAATTTGAAATGAGAGTTTGGATCGAGTGAAATTTGCCTAGGACTTGGGTTGGATTTTGGATTTTATTTCAATTTCAAACCAAGATCATCACTAAGTGCACCTAGAAGATAGGTTGGCGATTGGAATGTTTGGATGTTATGTATAGGAGCTAGAATGATCGCTCTGGCTATGCTTCTTGAAAACCTCACGTTTCATTTTAAATAGGGGCCACTTAGGGGCACGACTCTTCTTTATAGTTTGCATCTTCAGGGCTTGTGCACATAGGTCTCATGAGTCCACTCCAAGTGGAGAATCCAAACAAGTCTAAGGTGCCCACTCTAGGCACGCATTCCCAATTGCTTTATAGTGCATAAAGTTTTGAATTATGCAGAAGGCATCCAAACCTCCGCCCAAACAGACTTCTTGGGACACTTTGCAAATATGAACAATAGGCATCACACACCATGATGTTAAAAGTCCACTTAGGTGGTCTTTTCAAGACACTTTGCTGACCCAATTGCATCATTTGTGTTATGCATAGCTAATCAAAATGTTTGCTTCAGCGGAGGTACTAGCATTTGCAGGTTTTAGACGTTATGCATTATCATTAAATCTCTGCTAAAAATTAAACTCTTCTAGGCACATGTTTGTGAATGCCTTGCACTCCAATAGACATTTTCAAGGCATGAGGAACTTTTCAAAATTACATACTAAGTCATACGGTCCACTCAATTCGTTATGAGCAGACTTTGTTATCCCATTTGCATTGTTTGCATGGGCTGTTGAAACATCTGCAAAGGTAGACTCCATGATCTATTCACGGGGCATGACAGACTTTTAGTGTTTCATTGCAATTTGTATGTGCATCATAGTGAAGGGTCTGCCAGGCAATGTTGGCAAGTATGTATAAAAATCAAAGATTATCCACACATCCGACCCCTATTTTCTCTCAGAAGTTACGGTTTTTGGTGGAATCATTCAAAACAAAATGTAGTGGGAGGTTACGTATTGTACAAATATAACATTATCTAAGAATAGCACATTACGCATATGCCATTCAAGGCATATATTGAGTGAATGGACAGTCTGACATAGGATTCATAGTCATAATACTGAGCACCAAGGGGCTATTATTAGTGGAAAGAAATAATACATCTGCTAATTATAAGAAGTATCACTTGAGTATATAGCAGTGTCTCCCACGTATGGAATCATTCGTCAATACTTGAGGTTGTAATGTTTGTAGAGGAACCAAGATATCTAAAGCAATGATTCAAGGATGTAGGTTTAAGCAAAAGACAGACAACTTTTGTGCCTTCGAAATCAATTTTCTTTATTTGCAAATTCAAGACACAGGCTTGTGATCGAGGAAATTGAATAAATTTTCCCAAGTAGTAAATTGAGTTGTTTAAATACCAAGTGGATGTAATTGTAAAACTAATGATGCAGGTATTTGAGGAGGATTTGTTTATTTTAGTTTTACAGTTAAAAGCAAAGTTTGTTGAAAGGTCAGGATTGGATTTGCAAAATCTGTGTTAGTAATTTTCTTTGTGAAAGAACAAGGTGATTTAAAATGGCATATTTCAAATCCCGCATATGTTAAGTAATGAGATTTTATCCTTTTACACCATTTTTGATGTATTATTTCGATATGCTGATTCACGATATTTATGTAGGTAAGGGTGAATGCGAAGGAAAGGCAAGCAGTTATGAAGAGAGATATGGAAGGATAGTGGTAAAAGGCTAGCATAGGAGAAGTTCAATGCATGGAGGAGTCTTGTTCAATAACATTCGAGGGAGAAGACATCATCACCAAATGGAGGAATTTTTGCATCAAGATCATCATTTGCATGAAGAATATAACTTCATATGTCTGAGGAGAAGCATCACTTCATCATGTATGAAAAGGAAGTTCATCATCCAAAGATTCATGCTGCATTCAAGTTCCAGAGATATTCATGTCTAGCATCAAAGAAAGACATCCATCATACACTAGTCTACTCCAAAATTTGTGCACAATCCTCCAGAACCAGAATCTTGCATCTTGCACAACAATATCATCAAGAAAGTCATGAATAAGAGAAATGAGCAACCTCATCATGAATCCATAAATTATACAATTGCATGATCGACAACAAGAAATTCAACGAAATTTCCCAAGTTTCAAGTTTGAAGCAGCAAAGTTCTAGAGGTGAAAATTTGAAGATTTGAAGACTACTCCAAAAGATGACAAAATTTGGGAAAAATATTCCAAGCAATGTGAACACAAGGGGAATCAAACTAGTTTGTTCGATGCTGAGGTGACATGTGCACAACATTGATCCAATCACAATCTACCACATCATCCATCTGCATTCAATGTTCTAAAGATAGTAATTTTTTGTAACAAACTGCCTTGTTGTCAAAATCTTGGCCATTGATTCTCGAATCACTCCTGGCCATTCATGTAATCTTGAGGCCTATAAAAGGGCTCACTTATGTCATTTGTAAAGAAGGATTATCAAAGAGGGAGAATAGGAATCAGGCAGTAGGAGTAGATGCTGTTAGAGTAGAGGTAGATTAGAGGAGGCTTTTTAAAATCATCGAGAGGACATATGAAACTGTTGTAAAAATGCATTTCCAAAATCAATACAAACTCATTGTTGGCTCACATGGTGATTTTGTGTGATTGCGGGGTGTTAGCATGGTTTCTAATTCTTGAATATGATGGAGAGATGTTTCCAAGTAGAGTAGAATTAGATTAGAAGTGCATTGATGTAATGAATATATGTAAAGATATTTGATGAATTCTTCTTGGTTCATACTTTTTGGGGATCACCGATGGTGATTTGTAGTGCAAAGTTAGCCTGAACCACATTTGTTTTAGTTCAGTTGTGGATGCTCATTCAAGCTACGCCATCAGTGGGTGTTTGGATGAAGGTTTATGACATGAAAATCATATGATTACCTTTGGAGATTGCACCTACTTCGTGTAGTTGTTGGTTCCCATGGCGAAGCGAAGTTTGGTTTTATAAGGAATTTGTCTATCTTGGCATATTTCAGTATATCATCATCCTTAGAATAGTTTTCTAAACCCTTTCTCTTTTTGCATTTTCTTTTTGTAGTTGGTTTTAGAAGTTTCACTTCACAAGAAGGAGAATAACATATTTGATTGGAATAAGGAGTGTATTCAACATAAGTCCCTTTGTGAGTTTTTAGGAAATCACATCAACTACTTAGTCTATCCATTGCAAGTCAAGACCTGACATCTAGAACCTTGGAGTTGTCTCATTGGATCACATTGTTTAGCCTTTGAGATACTTTGCTCAAGAGAGGATAGAATACCTCGGTATTTTATTCTAAGTTTGCATGTGCATAAAAAACACATCAACATAATTGGCGCTAGAAGGAGGACGAAGAACGGATTGCTCCATTTGTTCCAAGCATACTAAAGACATTCTGATGTTTTATCATACATTTCTCTATCATTCATCACTTTTTTGCATGCCTCTGTTCATACCACTCGACAAAGTTCAGCAAGGAGGAGGCCAGAATGAAGAATTTCATACATCTCAACTCAGGATAAAAGGGAATGAACAAGGAACTGTATTGCTTCTTTCACTCCGAGCATGTGAACAAACTCTAAATTGTGGAATTAGAACCAAGTGAGCTTTCAAAACCAAATTTGAGATTTGCTAGATCTCTTTTATGCCAAAAATCCAAAAAAAATATAAAACTGCAAAAAACCCAAAAAGTAAAAAATTAAAAAATAGAAAAAACAAGGATGGATTTCTCAGCATATGAGAAATAGATTCATGGTTGCGGGCAGCAATATGATCATCATCAAGATGATATTCTTTAGCTTTGGTGGACTTTGAATGCACAACTCTATCCCAAGAGTTTGGGTGACTTCGCATCAAGGAAGAGATGTAGAATTCACGATACCAATGGACACGAGGAACTGTATTGCCTAACATTTTTATCAAGAATGGAACTAGCATTGCAAGAAAAAATTTCTTTCTCATAGGTACATGAGCCAATTGTTTCTACAAAGGTGGTTCCCGATGCCTTGTTTGATGAGAGGGAGTTCTTCATAAGTTTTAAGGAAATGATCAAGAAGAGACTAAGTATTGAGAAGGACCTGCCCGTAGAAGAAATGTTGATTCCAGGTGGTTGGTGTAGAATTCATAATATCACTCATTTAGAACTAGCATTTTCATCTTGTCAAGAAGCTATTCATCAAGTGAAGGAAGAATTAAATTTGGAAGAAGAATCCAAAGTGCAATTGAGATTAGATGATTTGTGGAACAAATGCCTCCAAGAAATTTATTCACCACCCAAAGGAGAAGATGTTCCCATGTTATTCAAAAGTGAAATAGCACAAGTGAACTTGATAATCAAGTGGAAAGTTTGTTTGCATACCTTCTTCCAAGTAAGAATGAACCTCCTACTAAAGAAGTTGAAAGGGTAATAAAAGATGTTCAAGAAAAGGTAATTGATGAATAGGATGTTGATTCCTCCATCAAAAAAGAAAGTGGCTCGATTTCATTGCAGGAAGAAGAATCTCTTGCTGCATACTCATTCATGTTGCTAGAAGAGATTATTAAGAGTGAATTGCAAGAGGTTTCAAGAATCCTTGAAACAGATGGTAATCATGAAGATATCCTACAAGCCATCATCCACAAGCCTGACAATCAAGTGCAATTCAAAGGGGCGCTCGACGCTCTCATAGATGAAGTACAGTCAAAGCTATGCCAAAATGAACAAGTTAAAGAAATAGAGGCCAAATATACAAAGCAATTCGAGTTGGTGCTAGGCCCATTGTTGAAAATCCAAGATGAGCTTACAGGTGAAATGTTCCATGCTTCTAAATTTCCACCTTTTCATTTTGATATGCCCACTATTGATTATAATGCTGATTTGCATGTTGCGGATGCGAGAGGTATGATTCATCACCAATTTTGGCCTCCCAACACATTGATGAGTGACAAACGAGAATTACTACTTGAGGATGAAGACCACCAGGTTGTATCTTTCCTTGCTCCTAGTGATGAAGATTACAAATTTGAGGATCATGAATTTCCAAGTGAATTTGAAGAGTATGAATTTGATTATGGAATTTTAGGAAAGACAACCTGCATTTGGATAAATCATGGTCCTAATGAATTGCCACAACTGCTGATTTTGTGCAAACTTTTTTCTGAATTCAATGATTGTGTTGTGAGAGAATTTTTCTCTGAATTCAAGGACAAATTTTCCAAAATCCGAACCATCACATGTGCCTTATTACTACTTTTCATTCTGAGAAATCATTCGAGGTCTTGTATATATTTGGGTCTTTTGAGTCTTGTCTGCTCTTTGTATATAGCTTGCTTAGAGTAGGTTTTCTTTTCTATTTCTCTTGAATAGTTTTGTCGTAGTTTAGTTTGCTTTTCATAGTTTAGGTTGTTGCTTTAGTTTAGGTTTGCTTTTGTGGGTTTCCTGATTGGTGAAGTGGGTGTTGTTATCCTCTAAGCATTTAGCCTGATTCTTATCAAATGTTAGTTCCTTTCTTTGATAAATTTTCATGAAATTCTTTAGAATCTAAAGATGATTTTCTTTAACTTTATCAACTAGCTAGGATTTGTACTTGACTCAAAAAGGAATCATATATTGTGTCTTGACACTAACATCTTGTGATTATCATGTTTAAAATGCCAAATCTTAATCTAATTATTAACCTCTTAGTTTTCCTTTGAGAAACTTGCGTCAAATGGATGGATTCATTGTGGACTCCATTGTTAGTGTTTGAATAGCATGTTGCTTGTTCTTCGAAGATAAATCAACTGTTTAGAATGACTTGAACTGTTTTGAGATCTTATATCTTTTCACACTTTTAAAATCTAGAGGTACCTAAGTGAGTCTTTGTGATCTCGCATTAAGTGAAAAATCTAAAGGTCCACCTTTGCTGCCATCATAAGTCCACACCCAGCTAGCTGAGTTATCACAGGAAGCAGTACTGCATTATACTCTGCCAAGTAAAAGCTTGTTGAAAATCATAAGAAAAGAAAAGAAAAAGAAATGAAAAGAAAATCACAAATCACAAACTATAACTCAGTTAGATGGACAATCGAGTAATCTCTACCGGGGCTATGGATACCTAACCAGCAGTAGGGCTCTGCTCAAGTGGAATTACAAGACAAACTTGTCATAGCTATAGACACTCGCTGGCAGTGGGGCCATGTCCAGGTAGTTCATGAGGTGTGTACTAATCACGTAGCTTAATGCGGAGGAACTAAGGTGATCTTAGTTTCTGATGGATGGGAATGAACTCAACTGCACACACTTAGATCTTTAGAATATGAATGGTTGCGCTAAGCTTTTGATTTTGACTGTTTAATCAAGTATGCATGTCTGTTTGGCCTAATGTGTGGGGGTATGCAAGAATTTTGAAGTTTTGATTCTTGTTTATCTTTGGAACACTTGATATTAATCACTGTTCTGAAAATGTTTAATTATGAAGTGTCTCGATCCAATTTGTGATTCTTCTTCCCTTTCGATTGTGTTTTCTAACTGGCTGATGATTGTAAAGGAATTGTTTGAAGTTTCTACATTTGGATTGGATCTTTATTTTTAAAATGTTTAGGAACATTTATTTGAATTGGCACTAGATGTTGTGACATCATCATAACATCACCCATCGCTGATGGGGACCCCTCTCTTTCTGAGTTTTTGGCTCAGGTTGTGTTGTTTTAGCAGTTGTCCCACTTGAGAGTTCTTTCCTAGACGAGGAAGTTTTGTGAATTGTAGAAGGATATACTAGGATTTATTGATTGTTTGGGAGGTCGATCAGATCATAAAAATTAGAAGAGCTTTCTCATCCCTGAAATTTAAAATGAGAGTTTGGATTGAGTGAAATTTGTCTAGGGCTTGGGTTGGATTTTGAAGTTCATTTCAATTTCAAACCAAGATCGTCACTGAGTGCACCTAGAAGATAGGTTGGTGATTGGAATGTTTGGATGTTATGTATAGGAGCTAGAATGATCTCTCTGGCTATGTCTCTTGAAAACCTCATGTTTCATTTTAAATAGGGGCCACTTAGGGGCACGGCTCTGCTTTATAGTTTGCATCTTCAAGGCTTGTGCACGTAGGTCTCATGAGTCCGCTCCAAGCAGAGAATCCAAAAAAGTCTAAGGTGCCCACTCTAGGCACACATTCCTGATTGCTTTATAGTGCATAAAGTTTTGAATTATGTAGAAGGCATCCAAACCTCTGCCCAAGTAGACTTCTTGGGACACTTTGCAAATATGAACAATAGGCATAAGGTACCATGATGTTAAAAGTCCGCTTAGGCAGTCTTTTCAAGACACTTTGCTGACCCAATCACATCATTTGTGTTATGCATATATAATCAAAATGTCTGCTTCAGTGGAGGTACTGGCATTCACAGGTTTTAGACGTTATGCATTATATCATTAAATCTCCGCTAAAAATAAAACTCTTCTAGGCACACGTCTGTGAATGCCTTGCACTCCAACGGACATTTTCAAGGCATGAGGAACTTTTCAAAATTACATACTAAGTCATATGGTCCGCTCAATTCGTTATGAGTGGACTTTGTTATCCTGTTTGCATTGTTTGCATGGGTGGTTGAAATGTCTGTAAAGGTGGACTCCATGATCTATTCATGGGGCATGACAGACTTTTAGCATTTCATTGCAATTTATATGTGCATCATAGTGAAGGGTCCACCAGGCAATGTTGGCAAGTATGTATAAAAATCAAATATTGTCCACACATCCGACCCCTATTTTCTCTCAGCAGTTACGGTTTCTAGTGGAATCATTCAAAGCAAAATGTAGTGGGAGGTTACGTATTGTCCAAATATAACATTATCGAAGAATAGCACATTACCCATATGCCATTCAAGGCATCTATTGAGTGAATGGATAGTCTGATGCAGGATTCGTAGTCATAATATAGAGCACCAAGGGGCTATTATTAGTGGAGAGCAATAATACATCTGCTAATTATAAGCAATATCACTTGAGTATATAGCAGTGTCCCCCAAGTATGGAATCATTCGTCAATATTTGGGGTTGTAATGTTTGTAGAGGAAGCAAGATATCTGAAGCGATGATTCAAGGATGTAGGTTTAAGCAAAAGACAGACAACTTTTGTTCCTTCGAAATCAATTTTCTTTATTGGCAAATTCAAGACATAGGCTTGTGATTGAGGAAATTGAATAAATTTACCCAGGTAGTAAATTGAGTTGTTTAAATACCAAGTGGATATAACTGTAAAACTAATGATGTAGGTATTTGAGGAGGATTTGTTTATTTTAGTTTTACAGTTAAAAGCAAAGTTTGTTGAAAGGTCAGGATTGGATTTGCAAAATCTGTGTTAGTAATTTTCTTTGTGAAAGAACAAGGTGATTTAAAATGGCATATTTCAAATCCCGCATATGTTAAGTAATGAGATTTTATCCTTTTACACCCTTTTTGATGCATTATTTCGATATGTTGATTCACGATATTTATGTAGGTAAGGGTGAATGTGAAGGAGAGGCAAGCAGTTAGGAAGAGTGATATGGAAGGATAGTGGTAAAAGGCTCGCACAGGAGAAGTTCAATGCATGGAAGAGTCTTGTTCAAGAACATTCAAGGGAGAAGACATCATCACCAAATGGAGGAATTTCCACATCAAGATCATCATTTGCATGAAGAATATAACTTCATATGTCTGAGGAGAAGCATCACTTCATCATGTATGAAAAGGAAGTTCATCATCCAAAGATTCACGTTGCATTCAAGTTCCAGAGATATTCATGTCTAGCATCAAAGAAAGACATCCATCATACACCAGTCTACTCCAAAATTTGTGCACAATCCTCTAGAACCAGAATCTTGCATCTTGCACAACAATATCATCAAGAAAGTCATGAATAAGAGAAATGAGCAACCTCATCACAAATCCATAAATTATACAATTGCATGATCGACAACAAGAAATTTGATGAAATTTCCCAAGTTTCAAGTTTGAAGTAGCTAAGTTCTAGAGGTGAAAATTCGAAGATTCAAAGACTACTCCAAAAGATGAAAAAATTTGGGAAAAATATTCTGAGCATTATGAACACAACAGAAATCAAACTAGTTTGTTTGATACTGAGGTGGCACGTGCACAACATTGATCCAATCACAGTTTGCCACATCATCCATCCGTATTTAATGTTCTAAAGATAGTAAATTTTTGTAACAAACTGCCTTGTTGTCCAAATCTTGGCCATTGATTTTCGAATCAATCCTGGCCATTCATGTAATTTTGAGGCCTATAAAAGGGCTCACTTCTCTCATTTGTAAAGCAGGATTATCAGAGAGGGAGAATAGGAATCAGGCAGTAGGAGTAGATGCTGTTAGAGTAGAGGTAGATTAGAGGAGGCTTTTCAAAATCATTGAGAGGACATATGAAATTGTTGTAAAAATGCATTTCCAAAATCAATACAAACTCATTGTTGGCTCACATGGTGATTTTGTGTGATTGCAGGGTGTTAGCATGGTTTCTAATT
The DNA here is from genome assembly GCA_027924645.1 of Cunninghamia lanceolata. Lineage (NCBI taxonomy): Eukaryota > Viridiplantae > Streptophyta > Pinopsida > Cupressales > Cupressaceae > Cunninghamia > Cunninghamia lanceolata. The sequence continues at coordinate 5,122,540 of BSBN01000236.1, forward strand.
CTCGAATATGATGGAGAGATGTTTCCAAGTAGAGTAGAATTAGATTAGAAGTGCATTGATGTAATGAATATATGTAAAGATATTTGATGAATTATTCTGGGTTCATACGTTTTGTGGATCACCGATGGTGATTTGCAGTGCAAAGTTAGCCTGAACCACATTTGTTTTAGTTCAGTTGTGGATGCTCATTCAAGCTGCGCCATCAGTGGGTGTTTGGATGAAGGTTTATGACATGAAAATCATATGATTACCTTTGGAGATTGCACCTACTTCGTGTAGTTGGTGGTTCCCATGGTGAAGCGAAGTATGGTTTTATGAGGAATTTATCTATCTTGGCATATTTCAGTATATCATCATCCTTAGAATAGTTTTCTAAACCCTTTCTCTTTTGCATTTTCTTTTCATAGTTGGTTTTAGAAGTTCCACTTCTCAAGAAGGAGAATAACATATTTGATTGGAATAAGGAGTGTATTAAACGTAAGTCCCTTTGATGAAGGGGGTAAATCACAAAACACACAATAACAGATGTTGAACATAGCAAATAAAACTTTCTTTTATTGAACTAGGTAACTCTTTACATTACAGAAGCTCAATTACAATTAGAGGATGAATCCTCTACTGGCTGCAACACATTACAGCTTTCCCAACCTCAAGACTCTAGAATCTTCAGCCTTCTATAACCCCAAATCAGCTAGGGTTTCTATTTTCCCACCTATTCTTGACTCTACACTGGCCCCCCTTAACTCTACCACTGCCCAGGTTTCCTAAAATAGTAATAAATAGCACTTTTTGGTGGCCTCCAGCTAAATTTCAAAATTTGCAACTCCCTCCAAAAGTAGGTCAACTTCTGGGAAGCATAACTTTTGATCCGGGTGTCTGATTGACAAATTGTTTTAAGTGCCAGAAAGCTTGCAATGTGAACTATCACACCGAAAATCTATAAATGGATTTTCATCAACTTTTTGGGATGTTATGGGAAGTTTTAGTGCCTCATATCTTGTTCCAGAAATTTTTAGGGGCTTTTCAGAAAATAAAAACTTTAATATCTTTCAGCTCACAAATGATCTTTGCCTGATTCTTTCGCCAAAGGTCTTATATTTCCATTATGTAACTTGCTGGAAGTTTTTTTTTCATTATGTGCCCAAATGCAAACTTTCTAAAAATAGCAGGTACACTTTCCAAAATAGGCAGGTCACTACTTTTAGTAGTTTTGGAAAAACTGAAAGTCCTACATTATTATTCTGGATATTATGGAACCAGAAACACTAATTATGGAAAGAAATAAAAACAACTACAATGATTTTGAATTAACTTCTTTTTGGGTGATGCAAGATTGCCCTTACACCACTGGATGCTCTTGCATCAGACACCCAGGGTAATTTGAGAAGTGACCCTGTCACGTCTCAGATGTTTGTGTGAGGAAAACCCAAATGATCAACCTCTGCCTTAGACAACCAAGAAGAATTTTCAATAGGCCTTCTTTTCCATTTTACCAGATATTCTTCATATTGCTTGTTCTGAGTACTTCTTCCCATATGGCTATCCAAGATCTCTTCTATCTCCTCCATTGAAGTACATGCCAGAATACTCCACTACACTTCTATTGGTCCATCCTCTATTCCACCTTCATGATATTCTGATAAATCAGTAATGTTGAAAACAGGGGAAATATTGATCCCACTTGGCAAGTCTACCTCATATGCATTTCCTGAATCATGCTTCTTCAGGATTCTGCATGGTCCAAATTTCTTCATTTTCAACTTATTGTATGTTCCAATTGGGAACCTTTCTTTTCTCAAGTGAACCATGACTTCATCTTCTACCTAGAATTCTTTCTACCTGGAATTCTTTATATCTCCTCTTCTGATCTACCTTAGCCTTGTACTAAATATTCATTTTATTAATGTGCTTTCTCACCTCTTCATGCAAATTCTTCAGATGTTCTGCAAAGTCTTCAGCTTCAGCACTTGTCTTTTCTCTGTTGTCCAGCTTCCTTAACTCAGAAGCATTTCTTGGGCTATTGCCATATACAATTTGGAATGGTGATTTACCAGTACTCCTATTGATAGAATTGTTGTAAGCAAATTTTGCCTGTGGTAAAATCAAATCCCTTCCCTTGGGCTTATCTCCTACTAAGCATCGTAGTAGGTTACCCAAACTTCTATTCACCACTTCAGTTTGTCCATTAGTCTATGGATGGTGTGCAGAACTGAACTTCAAGTCTGTCTTTAACTTCTTCCACAATGTTCTCCAAAAATAACCAACAAACTTGGTATCTCAGTTTGAAACTATGCTTTTTAGTAGACCATGTAGTCTCACCACTTCCTTGAAAAATAACTCTGCAATATGAACAACATCATTAATCTTCTTACAAGGAATAAAATGTGCCATTTTTGAGAATCTATCCACCACCACAAAAATAGAATCATGTCCTCTCTGTGTCCTTGGTAAACCAAGAACAAAATCCATACTAATATCATCCCATGGCTTCTCTGGTACAGGTATGGTTGATACAACCCTATATTCTGACTTGTTCCTTTTGCCATCTGACATACTTTGCAACTCTGCACAAACTTCCTCACATCCTGCTACAACTGTGGCCAATAATAATTTTCACCAACAATAGAAATGGTCTTATCTTGACCAAAGTGTCTAGCCAATCCTCCACTATGCTTCTCCTTAATCAGGTTCTCTCTCATGGAACTCCTCGGAATGCACAACTGGGTTCCTCTAAACAACATGCCATCTTGGATTATGAAATCCAACCATTTTGTCCTATCTAAAGTAACAGGCTCCAGACAAGCTTTCCAAGCCTTTGCAAAATCTGGATCTTCAGGATACAAACTTTTGAGCTCATCGAACCCAACAACCTGTATCTTCATTTCTGTCAACAAATTTTGCCTTCTACTCAAGGCATCTGCAACTCTGTTGGACTTCCCACTCCTGTGCTTCAAAACAAAGGTATAACTCTGCAAAAACTCAACCCATTTTAAGTGCCGTTGGTTCAGCTTCCCTTGACTATTAAGATACTGCAAAGCCTGATGATCAATATATAAAACAAACTCTTTTGGCAACAAATAATGTCCCATTTCTTCAAAGCCTGAACTATTGCATAAAATTCCTAATCATAAACATAATACTTTTTCTTGGCATCATTAAGCTTCTCACTAAAATAGGTAATGGGCTTACCTTCTTGGCTCAAAATAGCTCCTATACCACTACCACTAGCATCACAATCTACCTGAAATACCTTATTAAAATCTGGAAGTGCCAAAACAGGTTGTTCTACGACTTTTTGCTTCAATGTGTCAAAGCTCTTGTTTGCTCCTTTAGTCCATCTAAACTCTTTTCTATCCCCTCTCATTGTTTCAGTTAGGGGTACACAAATGCTACTAAAATTCCTGATAAACTTTCTGTAAAAACTTGCCAAACCATGAAAAGATCTTACCTCCGTTGCACTCTTTGGTGTAGGCCATTCAATGATAGCCCTTACTTTTTCTGGGTCCATCTTAAGACCTTCCTTTGAGATGACAAATCCTAGGTATACCAACTCCATCTTTGCAAAACTACATTTCTTCAGATTAATCGACAACTTCTCTTCCCTCAACTTCTCTAGAACTCTTCTGATATGCATCAGATGCTCATCCCAAGTCTTACTGAAAATCAAAATATCATCCAAATAAACAATAACAAAACTTCCCAAAAATTTTTTTAGTACCTCATTCATGAGCTGCATGAATGTGCTCAGTGCATTGGTTAGCCCAAATTGCATGACTAACCACTCATACAAACCCTCCTTTGTCTTGAAGGCTGTCTTCCATTCATCTCCTTCTCTGATTTGAATCTAGTGATACCCACTCTTCAGATCAATCTTCGTGAAGTACTTGGCTCCACTCAAACAATCCATTATGTCATCCATTCTCGGCAATGGAAATCTATACTTGATTGTGATCTTGTTGATGGCTCAAGAATCTGTACACATCCTCCACTCTCCATCTTTCTTTGGTGCTAGTACTGTAGGTACCACACATGGACTTAGGCTCTCCCTTATCAGTCCCTTCCTTAATAGCTCATGAACTTGTCTGTTCAACTCTTCATTCTCTGCTGGAGTCAATATGTGGGCTACCTTATTTGGAAAACTAGCTCCTGGTATCAAATCCATTTGATGACTTATCTTCCTCACTAGTGGTAAACCTTCTGGTACATTATCAGAGACAATATCTTGAAATTCTTCCAACATTTATGAGACTTCTGCTGGTACATCTTCACATTTCTCTTGACTGATCTTAGGAATTAATGCAAAGCAATGATGCTCATGCTTCATACCCTCCAAAAACTTTCTACCATCTACCAAGCAAATTCTGGTAGTACTACATACCTTTTCTTCCACCTCCTTCAAGGGCTTCAACTTATGATGGACTCCATCCTTTGTTAGGGAGTATGTATTTGCATGGCCATCATGGACAGCGCTCCTATCATAGTGCCACGGCCTCTCCAATAACATATGACATGCATCCATCGGTATGATGTCACACAGCACCTCATCATGGTAGTCACCAATCTTGAACTTCACTAAACACTATTCATTGACCAAAGCTCTATGGTCCTTCTGCAACCATGCAATCTAGTATGGATACGGATGCTTTCTTCTTGTCAACTTCAACTTGTCAACCATCTCCTCTGAAACAAGATTATCAGTACTTCCACTGTCAATAATAATATCACAACACTTACCTTCACATTTGTACCTTGTGTGGAATAAACTCTTCCTCTGATTGGGTTCTTTCTCCTCATTCAACAAAGTTCTTCTGACAACTAGGGTTTCTCCCCTTTCTACATCTTCAGAGTGCTCATACTGTGCATCTTCATCCACATGTGCAACTCAAGCATTACCTTCAGGTCTTCTATTCATCCTTCCTTGATGTTGTGGACACTTGTATGCTCGATGCCCTTCTTCTCCACATTGGAAACAGGTTCCTCTAAAACCTCCTCTTCTAGGTCCTTGCCCAGGTTTGCCTCTTCCTCTTCCTCTTTGCTCACCATTGTTCTAGTCACGAGGGTGGTAGGTATTATCACCTCTCTGATTTCGACTGGTGCCAGCTTCTTCACTTTTCTTTGCATCTTCATTTCGGCCCCCATAGGGTCTTCCACCAGTCCTTCCACCTTGACCTCTTCCCCTTTTCTTGCTATCAAATCTTTTATTCAACTTCTCTTCCACCTTCAGGGAAAACTGGTATGCATCTTCTATGGTGGTCATTCTGACCAGGCTCAACTCCTCTTGAATACTCAGCCTCAACCCATTAATGTAACGGGCTACCTTCTCCTTGTTGGGCTTTGCATGGCCTGTCTTGATAGTAATTTTATAAAACTCTTCTGTATACTCCTTAATAGACTTGTTATCTTGCTTCAGTCCTTGCAGCTTCTTCAACAACTTCATCTCATAGTCCATAGGAATGAACTGCTTCTTTAGTTTCTCCACCATCTGATCCCATCTGGTGATCTTTCCTTTTCCTCTTCTATTCCTCTCTAATTGGACCTCCTTCCACCAAATATTGGCATGGCCCTTCAACTTTATTTTTGCAAACTTAACCCGATCTGGGTGCTCCACATCTTCATACTCAAAATACTCCTCCATGTCATTGATCCAATCAATAAGTTGTTCTGGATTCAAATCTCTAGAATATGTAGAAACTTCAATCTTGGGCCTCTTTCCGATCTTTGAAATGGCCCTCAACAACCTAACTTCTACAGCATCTCCGATAGCTTCTTATTCTTCCTCAGATAACTCTTCTTTAGCTTCATCTTCACTTTCTTCTCTTATCCTCGGCTCAAACCCTCTTCGTAGCTCCTCTTGCAATGCATCGATTTGCCTTTGTAGGGCTCTAAAACCCTCTTCCATCAAAGCATTCCTCTCACCACAGTTTCTTTGTGGAGGCATCTTGGTCTCTGCAGCAAACCTAGAACCTTAGGTCCTGGTGCAAACTACCTCACGGTCGGTGGTCTGTCTACACACTCAGGAACCCTTGCTCTGATACCACTTGATGAAGGGGGTAAATCACAAAACACACAATAACAGATATTAAACATAGCAAATAAAACTTTCTTTTATTAAACTGGGCAACTCTTTACATTACAGAAGCTCAATTACAATCAGAGGATGAATCCTCTACTGGCTGCAACACATTACAACTTTCCCAACCTCAAGACTCTAGAATCTTCAGCCTTCTATAACCCCAAATCAACTAGGGTTTCTATTTTCCCACCTATTCTTGACTCTAACTGGCCCCCCTTAACTCTACCACTATCCAAGGTTCCTAAAATAGTCATAAATAGCACTTTTTGGTGGCCTCCAGCTAAATTTCAAAATTTGCAACTCCCTCCAAAAGTAGGAAGCATAACTTTTGATCCAGGTGTCCGATTGACAAACCGTTTTAAGCGTCGGAAAGCTCACGATGTGAACTATCACGCCAAAAATTCATAAATGGATTTTCATCAACTTTTCAGGATGTTATGGGAAGTTTTAGTGCCTCATATCTCATTCCAGAAATTTTCAGGGGCTTTTCCCGAAAATAAAAACATTAATATCTTTCAGCTCACAAATGATCTTTGCCTGATTCCTTTGCTAAAGGTCTTATATTTCCATTATGTAACTTTCTAGAAGTTTTTGCTTCATTACATGCCCAAATGCAAACTTTCTAAAAATAGCAGGTACACTTTCCAAAATAGGCAGGTCACTATTTTTAGCAGTTTTAGAAAAACTGAAAGTCCTACATTATTATTCTGGATATTATGGAACCAGAAACACTAATTATGGAAAGAAATGAAAACAACTATAATGATTTTGAATTAACTTCTTTTTGGGTGATGCAAGATTGCCCTTACACCACTGGATGCTCCTGCATCACCCTTTGTGAGTTTTCAACAAATCACATCAAATACTGAGTCTATCCATTGCAAGTCAAGACCTGACATCTAGAACCTTGGAGTTGTCTCATTGGATCACATTGTTTATCCTTTGAGAGACTTTGTTCAAGAGAGGATAGAATACCTCAGTATTTTATTCTGAGTTTGCATGTACATAAAAAGCACATGAACACATAGGTGTAGGGATAGGTGAATGAGGGGATTTAGCTTTCTCCCTAGCTTTTCTCTAGTTGTATAAATTTGGAAAACATTTTTCCCTCCACTCATTTGATTCTTTTTTGGTTGTCCATTTAGAGTTTGAGGAACTCAATGGTGGTGTTGGTGTAGGATTGGTATACTTTGGGATATGTGTCTTAGAAGATGGCGAAGGAGGACTAGTAGACAGAGTGGTATACGATTTCCAACTTGAGGTGGTGCTTACCTTGTCATGAGCATCATTAAGACAAGAAACAAATGTATGAGTTTGGGGCGAGGCGTAGCTAGTACTGACACGTTCAGCTTGTAAGATTGTCATTTCTTGTTGTATGATTTGGAGTTCTCGAGCAATTACTTCTAATTATTTTGTCATTTCAACAGAAACTAACACAAGACTGAAATGGGTGCCTAGAAAACCTAAAATTTTTCTCTGAAAGATTGTGGAAGTGCTCACTGTCATGTATGCACTGGAACAAATGCGCTGCAGAAACTAGTAAATGCGCAGGAAGTCGCAACAGATGCGCCACACTGGTAAAAAGTAAATGCATTGTAACAGATAATAAAAGCACTGCGGGTCGATACAACTGCGCTACAGGTCTAAACAAATGCACTGTAGGTCGGCACAGATGCACATGAACAAAGAGTAGATGTGCCGCTCTAGCTTTTTCTCAATATTTTTGCAATTTTTTAGAATTTTTTTTATGTTTTTGGCACTTTGGTTGTAAAAAAAAGGTCTTTTTGATCTAATTTTCTAAATTTATGGCAAGAAGACACAGCAAACACAAAGATATCTTTATGATTTTTTATTTTTTTGAGATTTTTTTGACTCTATTTGGACTAAAAGAAAAAAGTAAGTACAAATCCTAGGCTCAAAATGGATTACAAGGGTTTTTGGCCACTAGAACAAGAGGTGTTTAATGAGGGCAACCGTTTGAATGGTTACACATGCGGCAACACTACTCTCCGTTATGGAGTCTCCCAACCTACAAGGGTTGTGCCTTGGAGGGTTTTGGGGGAGGTTGGTTGTTGGTGTAACACAACTTCACTCATTGTTTGAAGCTTTCACTCCAAACACAATTTATTTATAGTGGCTTGGAAGGGCTTGGCATATAGCCTATTACCACTTAGGGTTGTTCCTACTTGGATAAGTGGTATCCAAGAGAAGGCCCCTCTAAAGGAAAAACACATGTGAAAATGATACTTCTGACATTTTGGTCACCCAAGATAGGGGAGAGCATAGTCCTGGTATCATTCCCAAAAATACAGTATACAATGGTTCTTTTCCCCTAGTTAAAGTGAAAGAAACTAGGTGAGCTATCTACTTGGGCAAGCACAAAACTTTGAAGTGAGTAGAAAGATAGAAGTGGTCCAATTTTAACCAAGATAACAATTGTGAGTTCACTTTTAATCCATGATAGCACGAATTGTTAACTTTGAAATTTTGGTCAATCGAGATAGCAATGGTTCATTTTAACCCAGATAGCAATGATGAGTTCAGTTTTAATCCATGATAGCACGATTTGTTAACTTTGAAATTTTGGTCAATCAAGATAGCAGTGGTTCAGTTTTAACCCAGATAGCAATGATGAGTTCAATTTTAATCCAGATAGCAATAACTTTGAAAAGATAGCAATGTTGAAATGCAAGATAGCAAAGGTTCAGTTACCACTTTCCTAATTAGACTATGTGAGATTTTGCATGAACATCCATTTTACTTTCCTGTTTAGAAATCAAAGTGTGATCTAACAAATGAAACTATATGAATCTAAGCCAGTGCCTAGCCTACAAAACTGATATGATAATTCCTGCAAAAGATGTCAGCATTAGCAAAAAACACTAGATTTAAGCTTAGAAAGATAGCTAAACTTTGACTATAAAAATAGCTGATAAAATGATAAAATCACTTGATCAAACCTGCTCCATTATGAAGTTCACAGAATTACCTTTCCAACGAGTGTTTATTTGCGCGATTACTAGTTCGTATGCTCTTGTTAGGGTAAAAAGAAAAAGATTCACCCATAAAAAATTAAGCAAAAATCAAATGCACCACAGAATGGGGTATATGCGCCACATAATTGGTCATATGTGCCACATAATTGGTCATATGCACCAAAGTAGTATATGCACCACAGAATTGATCATATGTGCCATAGAATGGGGTATATGCGCCGAAGTAGTATATGTGCCGCTTCCGATGATAAAAGCACCATAACAGAGTGTATATGTGCTGCAGTAACAAAAGCACCATGACAGGTGACAGATGCACCGAAACAGAGAGTGTATGTGCTGTTTCATCCTGTGTACGGCCATCTAAAACATAAAAACTCAGTTTTGGGTTAAATTTGGGGCTAGGCCCCACGATGGGCGCCAAAAATGTTAGGGTAAATTGGATCAACAATGAATATCATTAAATAAACAAGAACAGATACCCAAACTCAATGAAATAGTGAAACTAAGGAGATTAATCAAATAAAGTAATGAACAATACAATGGAAACCTTCTTTAGATCAAAAATTCCATTGTTCGCCTATCACAAATCGTTCGTCGAAAGTATGAATGATGCCCTCAGAGAGCACTTCTTTGCTTTGTTCAAGAATGTTGAGTGTGAATGGCTATGGTGATGATGCGTAATATGTGGTAACAAGGGTGATCACAAGCAATGAAGGAACAATGAGGGTGCTAAAGGCATGCTGTAATTCCTGCAGGGTAACGATACTAAAAGCTTGGATGAATGAAATGGAGGAATGAGGTTGTACTTATAGACTTGGGAGAAAGAAGATCAATGGTATAGAGAGAATGAGAAGATCAACAATTGAGAATAGTTGAGGAACATGCAATGAATAAGAAAAAGATATGTGTCTTGCTTTCTTTTGCATGAGAGGATTTGCTAAGAATAGAAGAATGAGTTGAAGCAATTAAAAGAATATAATAATCATTAAGTGATTTAAAACAAGAAGAAGGGATTTGCATGAGAATAAGAAGATATTTTGCTTTATTAAATATTAGGAATATTTAATTGCATGTGCAAGAAAGCTTGAATTATATTTAGAGATAACTCAATTTAGAAGAAAAAGACAACTTAAATAAATATTTGATTTATTTAAGTCTAGAGAAGATATTATTGGAAAAAACAAATTAAATAATTGAAATTATTTAATTTAGAAGATAAGAAGACAAATTAAATAAATAAATTTATTTAATTGTTGTGCATGATTTTGGAAGAATAAATAAAATATTTGATTGTATTTTATTTTTAGAGATTGAAAAGATTTAAATAAATTTGATTTGATTTATTTAAATTTGGAAGAATGATTTAATTTAATTAAATAATTAAGAATTATTTAATTGTTTGGAAGAATTTAATTAAATAAAAGATTTTATTTAATTGTTGGAAGAATATGAATCAAATAAATAAATTTATTTATTTATTTATTGATAAAGGAATTAGAAGGGAATAATTATTAAGAATATTTATTTAGACCGAGTCATGTCATTTTTAGGCATATACATGTATTACTTCTTATATTTTAATATAATAGTTTTGTGGCTCTACCACTTTTTCTTAAAAAAAAAAAAACTAAATATGAATAAAAAAGAGGGGAATTTTGTGTTTGAAAATCTAAAAAATAAAAACACAACTAGATAAACAAAAGAAAGGAAATTAGAAAAACTATTCAACAAGAACAAAACACAAGAAGAAACGAGGAACACGAATAATAAAAGAAAAAAGCAAACAATAGGAAAGATAGGGAACAAATACAAAAAAATATTTAAAAATAAATAGAAATAACCAATCTAAGAGATAAATAAGTAAATAACTATAATTATAAATAACTAAATTTATATATAGGTATCTAATATATATATATATATATATATATATATATATATATATATATATATATATATATATATATATATATATATATATATATATATACTAAAAAAGGAAGTCAACAAGAACAAAGACAAGAAAAGAGGAGCGAAAACCATGAAAGAAAAATTTAACAAAAATAACGAAATGGACCAAATAAATATTGTGATAGGTAAAAAATAAGGTTGATAAGATCAAGCATAGCCATGAAAACCTAACCCTACCATCATCAAAGAATCTAATCCAAATGAAATCAAAAGCATACAATTCAAGAACAATATAACCTAGATTGTATTATTCCTTGTTTATGATGTGGATTGCTTCTTCAATAACAAACAATTATAAAGATCAAAGCTGCCATAATAGATGGATGGTAATGATAATAAGCTAGATGCATACTAAAATGCTCAATATGCTCAAGATGATAATGTAGATGCTATATGAATGTTGGATATATGTAGTATGGAATGAGAGGGTGTTTATATAAAACTCAACCAAAATCAATCAATGGTAGAGATTTGATGGCTATATGAATGGCTAAGATGAAAGGATAGTCATAGATGAATGTGTAAATGACAAGTGGAGGGAAGATAAGGCTAATGTGTGACAATGTACATAAAAAGTACTACATGTGAAAAATATTAAATAAAAGATGTAGTACCACTTATCTTTTTAAATGAAAGAGGCACACATGTCGGCTCATTGAGATAAATGATAAGAAGAATTAATTAAATAAATAAAATTTATTTAATTAATTGGAAAGTGGGTTTGTGAAAGGAATTTTAATTAAATAAATAAAATTTATTTAATTAAAATAGATAGAAATAAGATAATTAAATAATTAAAGATTATTTAATTATAGATTAAAGAAAATAGAAGAAATAGATAATGAATTAATTAAATAAATATAAATTTATTTAATTAATAGAAGAAATAAGTGCTTTTGATGAATAGAGAAAATACTCAAGTGTGTTAGACAAATACAGATGATAAATAATGTGATATTTGAATGCTAATGATAATTAGGTCAATTTTGAGTGTCTACATTTTACCCCTCTTTGATACAATGTTCGTTAAAACGTTGTATCAAAGAAGATACAATAATCACTTGATAAACAAGGTTATGCCCCAGTGTAACTAGCAGGTGATGTCCCCTTGAGAGGTAAACCAGGCTAACTAGGAAGGGTTGGGTTGGCTCGCAATAAGATGAAAGGCTAGAAACAAACGTTGACACGAAGAACAGGATGAAGATGAGGGAATGATTGATCTTGGTGGACTATATAGGATTATGATGGAATGGATAGATGGAATGGCAGCTTTTGAAAGTAATTGCTCAAAAATTAAAAGAAATGCAATCCTTATGTTTGATATAGCATATGGATGTTATGCACCAGGGTATAGAAGACCAAGGTGTCGAGATATCCAATGCAAAACTAGCATGCTACAATCTTGTCTGAACGCATGAGGTCAAGATGTTGAGCCAACATACACAAGATATGAATAGCAGCTAGTGTTCCAAGATGGACTTTGACACTACAAGCAATGGTTTGAGGTTATCTCCACTACACATAGTGACACCTTGTTGGTTATATGTATGGAGCTAGTCTTAGCATAGAATAGTCTCAAGTGCATAAGAGACTGTTTAGCTTCTCAAATGCTAGAGATATTGATATGTAAGATGCTAATCCCAACACGTACAATATACCAATATGCATAGGAAGAGAATAAGACCATCCTGCAGACACGGTATACGAAAGCAATATGACCATGCCCCATTCTGTACTTTATCGCAACATACTAAGATATGATAGATCAAGACAGTCTTGATTAGGCATAAGAAAGGGACAAAAGATAAAACAAAAGATATTGTCATCATGTTCTCTTGACAAATTTAAGTGCTCTTGGATGGAGTTAAGTTGGCACCTTGTTGAAAGGAAAGCTACATCTTGTTGAAGGCTAAAGATGTTGATAAAATGCTATAGCAAATGTTGGTTTAAGGAATGTAGACAAATAGCTTCTGGCCTATTCTTGATTGGGTAAAGTGTTTGAGCTTTCACTGATGCACATAGTCTACTTCTTACTTGAGCTAGTCAAAGAGAAGAAGAAGATGGAAGATGAAATAAGATGAAGATGATGGGGTGGATCGTCTATGCTTGAGTACTGGATACTTCCTTTGTATTCGAGACTGCCTACATACCCTATGTCCATGGGATCAAAGCACATTTATGATGGTGATGAGACATGATCAATATGTAGTTCTGGGTTTATTGATGATGTAAGTGATTAAAGATAGAAGAAAGGGGATGAAATATCAAAGGATGATTAGAAGAAAAATAAAAGATGGATGATGAAAAGGGGGCTATCGTCTATGCCCAAATCATAGTGATTCCTTTGCATCTCAGATTGCCTACATATCCTGTATCAATGGGATCAAGGCTTTGAACGATAGAGCTGGTGATGTAGTTCTTGCATATTGTGTTAATGGTTGATGTCAAAAGATCAACTTTACTGCTTAGATTTTGGTGATGTTTTATTTTTTAATTTTTAAATTTTGATATGTTTTGATGTTTTCGATGATGTTTGTGCTTTAATCCTGGTTGCAAATGTTTGCCATGTTTGAAGTTGGATGTGTATTGTGCTTGAAGTTGAATGTTTGTTGTGTTATGAGCTTAGGTGTTTGTTGTGTTATGAGCTAGAGCTATAGGTATCCACTTCTAAATAAGGCTCAACAAGTGCCCCCAGTGTGGGATGAGGTTTATTATGGAGAAGCTACAATGGATGAGTTGTTGGGAACAAGATGCTAAGGTGCCAAATGATATAATTACCCTAACGAAATCTGAACTACAAAAGCTAGCAGGGCAGAGGCAAGGGCAGAAAGGTTTTTTATTTATGGATAAATGGGCAATGATGTTTATACAAGGCAAAATGTGGATTATGATATGGATTATGTAGGTTAGATGGTGAAGTATGCTATGAAAAGATGTGATCAAAACAAACTAAGCAGATGATGGGAGCTGGTCACTATACATAGCGCCTGTTTGCTAGGTTTTCACTATGGTACTTATCCAAGGTGCCTATTTACCAGGTTTTCACTAGAGGATGAATTATTTATCTTATAATATATTTTTTTATCCAAAGCACCACAAAGTGATTTTCACTGTTGGATGGATTTTTTTATTTTTTTTGGAATACACTGAGGTTCATGGGTAGAACTTCTTTAGATAGATGTTGTTAATTGGTTCATCCAAGGGAATACCTTCGAGTGTTGAAAGAGTATATTCTCCTGATCCATAGACTAATGTGAAGACAAAAGGACCAAGCCAATTAGGTTCAAACTTGCTTTGTTTCTCCTGGTGTTGCTAATTCCTTTGATTTGCTTTAAGGACAAGATCTCCAACTTGAAATCGGTATTCTCTAATTTTCTTGTTATAGCTGCGGCGTAGATGATTTTGATAGACTTGAAGATGGTTGAGTACTGTAAGATGTCGTTCATCTAATAGATCAAGATCCTTGATATTCTTCATCTAAAATAGTATGCTTTAGGGATATTCGTAGTGAGGGAATCTCAACCTCAATAGGTAAGATAGCTTCAGTGCTATACATAAGAATGTAGGGTGTAGCTCTAGTGGGAGTTCTGATACTTGTTCTCTATGCCCATAATGCAGGATTAAGTTGCAAATGTCAATCATGACCAGCTTCATTGATTGTTTTTTTAAAGATTTTGATAATTGTTTTGTTAGAAGCCTCAGCTAGGCCATTACTTTGAGGATAGTAAGGTGTAGAGAATCGATGTTGGATATGGAACTTGTTACAAAGATCTCTAACCTCTTGGTTCTTGAAGGGACGACCATTATCAGTAACAATGGCTTGAGGAGCTCCATAACAGCAAATGATATAGTGTAGAATAAACTTGAATATTTGCTTGCCAGTAATATAAGTCATTGGTATTGCTTCCACCCACTTTGTGAAGTATTTAGTGGTGGTTATGATAAACTTATGACCTTTTAATGAAGTAGGATGGATTTTACCTATGAGATCAAGTCCCCACTGCAAGAATGGCCAAGGGGTAGTGATAGGCTAAAGTTTATGTGCTGGTGCATGTATTAGATCCCCATATTTCAGACATTGTAGACATCTCTTTGTAAATTGTTGTGCATCTTTCTCCATAGTTGGCCAATAGTATCTAGCTCGTAAAATTTTTTTAACAAGACCAGGGCCAATGGAATGTGATCCACAGACACCTTCATGTCCTTCATGTAAGGCAACCTTTGCTTCCTCAGAATCAAGAAATCTAAGAAGGATACCATCAAGACTCTAACGATATAGGGTGTCTCCTAGGCTAGTATAGAGAGAGGCTCTATGGATAAAGGTTTTTCATTGGGTATTAGATAGTTGAAATGGAAAGGTTTGATTATGGAGATACTCGTATATATCCTCGTACCAAGGTGAATTGGGACCAACAATTTCACATATAAGCTCAGACTGCGGTACTTCAAATGCTGGGATTAGAAGTTGTTCAACTAGAAACTCACACTTGTGTGCATTGGAAGGCATGTCTAGAAGAGATCTAATCATAGCCATAGCATTTGCTACTTTATTTTGTAACCTTAGGATTTGTTCAAAGGTGATACTGTTAAACTACTTCTTGAAATTATCAACCATTACCTTATATGGAAGGACCTTTTCATCTTTTGTTTGATATTCATCTAAGACCTATTTGATAACCAATTGAGAGTCACCAAAGACCTATAGCTGTTTGATAGCCCACTGTGCTAGCATGCATAATCCTGTGATTAAAGCTTCATATTCTACTATGTTGTTGGTACATGGAAATGCAATTCTGTATGACTTTGGGATACAATCTCCTTAAGGGGTGAGAAACAATATCCCTGCTCCTGATCTATGTTGTTATAAGATCTATCAAAATATAGCTGCCACAATGTTGGTGAAGTTAGATTGAACAATTCTTCATCAAGGAACTCTGAACGTATTGGATGAATATCTGTGATGGGTGCTGCAGCTAATTGATCAATGATAACTTGTCCTTTTATGGCCTTTTGAACCACATATTGTATGTCAAATTCACTTAAGATCATAACCCATTTTTCTAGTCTTCCTGTAAGGATTGCTTTAGAGAGAAGATATTTGAGTGGATCAATGTTAGATATGAGCATTGTTGTTTGGTTCAACATATAATGTCACAACTTTTGAGAAGCAAATACCAATGCTAAACATGCTTTTTCCACAGATGAATAATTAAGTTCATATCCCACGAGAGTTATGCTGATGTAGTAAATGGCTTGTTCTTTTCCTAAAGCATCATGATGAGCTAATAGGGCACCCAATGTTGTTGTTATTGAAGAGATGTAGAGCAATAATGGGTGGTCAAGCATAGGAGGTGTTTCTAGATATTCCTTTATTTTGTCAAAGACCTATTGACATTTCTCATCCCACTTAAAAGGTTCACCCTTGCAAAGAAGATGTTGAAAAGGATGACATTTGTCTACTAGTTGTGAGATAAATCTACGAATGGATTGTAACCTTCCTTGTAGACTACAAAGTTGCTTTAGATTTATTGGTGATGGCATTTCCATGATAGCTTTTACTATGTCAGGGTTCACTTCTATTCCTCATCGAGACACAATGTATCCCAACAATTTTCTAGATGTTACGCCAAATACACATTTCTTTGGATTTAGCCTGACTTGATACTTCTCTAATCGATCAAAGATTTGTGCTAATACCTGTAGATGTCCTTCTCTTATCTTGGATTTCCCTAGAATATCATCAACATAGTCTTCCATGATAGTGTGAAAAAGGTTATGGAAAATAACTGTCATGGCTTGTTGATAAGTAGCCCCTACATTTTTGAGACCAAAAGGCATTACGACCCAGCAGTATGTACCCCATGAACAAATGAATGATGTTTTGTCTTGATCTTCCTCTGCTATTCTAATTTGGTTATATCATGAGAATCCATCCATCAAAGATAGCATTTCATGTCCAGTTGTGAGATCTACAATGTTGTCTATGCTTGGTAATGGAAGGTCATCTTTAGGGCATGCTTTGTGAAGATCTTTGAAATCTGTGCAACAATGAACTCATCCATTAGGTTTTGCTACAGGTACCAAATTTGAAACCCATTCTAGATAATCAATAGGCTTTATGAACTTTGCTTCTAATAGCTTCTAAATCTTTGGCTTGACCAATAGAGCTACTTGCGAATGCATTTTGCACAATTTTTGTTTGCAAGGTTTTACATTAGGAGATACCGCTAGATGATGTACCACAAGTGATGGATCTAGAGCTGGCATGTTACCATAAGTCCATGCAAAATTGATAGCTCTTTTTATGAAAAATGCTGTGAAATCTCTTCTTTCCTACTTTGATAGTGATGTTGCTAAAAAAGTGATCTTTGGATTCTATTCTGTACCCAAGTTCATGTCTTGTGATTTTTCAAGTAGCACTGTTGATTTCTCATGATAGTCAGTGGTGATAGGAAGATCAAATCCCCCATCCTTGGGTGCCTCAAAGAGGTTTTCACCCTCAAATACGTCCTTTATTTTTACTTTTTCACGATCAAGAGGTACCTTCAGTTTTCAACTAGTGACCTATCTTTTTTGATTTTATTTATTTCACTTTTGCGAATGAAGGATTTGATACTTCCACCAAAATATGCTTGTTTAGGTAGATCCATCATGAAACCTACTTTATGATCACCCAATGGAATGCCTTGTAATAAGCCCATGAATTTGGTGATAGCTTCATCATTTTCAAATGTGTCCAATATCGGTGCCCCCTGTTGGTCCCAATCAACAATGTCAGGATATACGAGTGAAAGGGTAATGGATGAAAGGTTTTAGCTCGATGAGGTTGTGGAAATCATGAAGATAGATTTTTTGTGAAAAAGGTTAGTGATATGAGGGGAGGAGTCATCGATGGTGTTCGAACTAGAAGTCTCTCCTACCGAGGAAGGTCCAACTTCCATATCAGAAATACATTTAATGTCCTTGGAAGGTGGTACCTCCGGCTGATAGCCAAGTCCTTGCTTATTAAACTTCTTAGACACAACAATGGGTTCAATAGGTCCTTGTTCCTATGATCCCAATCCACCATGTCCTTTGTAACCCATGTTCTTAATGATGTGGAACCCATTGTTATATCTCTCCACTTCAAGTTGTATTTGGTCATTCTCATCATAGAATATCCAAGAGTTAATGTCATCAATGTCTTCATCATCAAGGAAGCCACCTTTAATGAACACTACTAGTGGAGCTTTTATGATAGCTATGGGTGAAGATTCCTTGGATGTGGAAGGTTTACCATGAGATTTGGGAGACAAGGGAAGAGTACCTACACAACAAGATTCTTGCAATGTGTACTCACCTAGACCATGTTCAGTGTACTTGATATGGAGGTTAGAAGTGGATGTTCTAGATGATGGCTTGAGTAGGGTGGATGGATCCACATAAGATGAAGATGGATATGCTTTAGTGTTGATAGGAATACGGTTAGGACTTTGGTATTTATCTTGAAACCACGATAAAACTCAAAGGGATTAGGATCAGCATGGATGACAACTTCAACACCATTATGTGGAAATTTAAGGCATTGATGATATGTTGAAGGGACTCCTTTGAGAGCATGGATCCATGGATGGCCAAGGATGATGTTATAAGGAAGGTCAATATCAAGAACTTGACAATGGTTGTTAGTAGTGACAGGACCAACTTGAATAGGAAAATTGATAATTCCTTTAGTATCTCTCTCGGCATCATCATATGCTTTAATAGTAATGACCTTGGAGGTGTTAACATCTTTCTCAGAGTATCCCAATTGTTTTACTAATTTTAAAGAACATATATTAAGACCAGCTCCACCATCCACTAAGATTTGTTTGATACGGTTTTGGTTGACAAACACTTCTATGTGGAGGGCTTCATTATGTGATAGATTGATGGAAGGCTGAAGATCTTTGTCAGAGAAAGTTAGGTGGCAAGGGGCTGCAATGCTAGCTACCATAGATTGGAATTGTGTGGTATCGATATCATTGGGCACTGAAGATTCTTGCAATGCTTTATCAAGGATAGATTTGTGGGCAGGGGATATGCGAAGCAACTCAAGCATGGAAATATGTGCAGGTGTTTTACCAAGGTGATCAAGGATATTACAGCTAGAAGATGGTCAAGGAGGGTGAATAGGTGTCCCTGGAATGGTAACACAACCTCTTTGAGTAGTTACAGTGCATTTGGGTGCTTTGCCTTGGATGGTGATGGTAGAAATATAGGTATGGTCAATGCGGCTAGTCGTAGATGATTCATAATTGTAATGGATAGCATTTCCTACATGGGGGTTACTTGTCTTATCATGAGATGGAAGTGGATTCTTGAAAGCATCTAGGTCATAGTTTGATGTTGATTATTGTGCTAGCTATGATGTTGGCGGTGTGATTTTGATTAGGCCTTGATCAATGCAATCTTGAATAACATGTTTTAAGTGCATGCAACCATTTTTTTTGTATCCTTTAACCCTATGATATTCACAATATTCATTCTCTTTATACCAAGGAGCTTTGAAGACCGGTTCATCATTGGGTAGTGCTTCAAGCAATATGACATCTCCCACTTGGAGAAGCTTATGAAAGACAACCTCCATGGGTTCCCCTAAGGGAGTAAATGGTCATCGAGGATTGGAAGTTTGCCTTTGTCAAGTTCATTGAAAAGGTTGATTTGTTGTAGATGTGGCTTGAATGTTGATAGGAGCTCTTACCGTTTGGATGTTCTTTGCATCTACAATGCCGTCATTGACAACATTGTTGTTCTTGTTCCAAAAGCAGGTTTTATCATTTGATGATTGTGAAATTTTGTCTAAGAAAATCTTGATAGTGCCTTTAGCAATTAAAGCATGTTCAATGGTGGTTCCTTTGGCTATGAGTTCATCAAAGGTGCTAGCACTCTGCAATTGTAGTTGGAATGACAACTCGGGATGAAGATTTTGAATGAAGATATCAAGCTGCTAGTTCTCTAGAATTTCCCATGATAGTTTACTAGCCATGTTGCACCATCATTGAGTAAATGAGGAAAAAGCCTCACTGTTGCGTTGTTTGTTATTGATAAGATCATACATGTTTACCTTATGCTCAATGTTAAAAGTGAAATGAGATCAAAACTTGTTTCCTATTTCTGCAAAGGTCTTAATTCCCAGATGTAAATGAGAGAACCATTCAAGAGCTTGCCCCGCTAAGCTTTGGGGGAATAGTCTCAAGAGATATGTATCATCTTGAGTGACATCAAGACATGTGACATAGAATGCTCTAAGATGGTCATCCGGATTTCCTTTCCCTTTGTATTTGTCAAATTGTGGAACTTCAAAATGTGGCGGAAAAGGTCTCATATGAAGTGACTTGTCAAATGGATACGCACATATATCTCCCAAGGAAAATGTCTTCTTGGTTTACCCTACTTCTTTATTGATCATTTGTTCAACATCCGCTTGAGATAATTGTTGTTGTTGCAAAGGGGGTTGATGGTTGGGAGGTGAAATGTAATGTTGTGTATATTGTGGTTGCTATTGCGGAATATATGTAGGTATGACCATTTGTTGAGGTTGTATGCTCACATTATATGTTAAAGGATTATTATGTGACACATATGTGTTGGAAGAGTTCTATCCTTGAGACACAAGTGGTGATTGGGTATTTTGCGATAGATTAGGTCCAAGAGTTTGCATCACATGGGAAGTGGAGGATGGATTAGTGTTGGTCAATGGTTTCGAATTGGGAGGTGGATTTATATTATGGTAAGCAATAGAAGGATTGGTGGATGAAGATGAATAGACACTTGGATTTGTGTTTTGGACAACATGAGGATTGGTGTATGACAACAGATGGACATTCGGGTTTGTGTTTTGGACAACATGAGGATTGGTATATGTCATGTGTTGGGTGACAATGGGTAATCCTTGAGTTGCATAAGATGGATTGATGGTTTGCAAAGGATTATATGGACATTGGTTAACATAAGAGATGGGTATGTTAAGGGTGCCTTGTGATGCAATAGGTGGATCCGTCATGTCAATGAGACTAACATTGGGATTTTATGGTGTGTGGGATAGATTCATGGAGATCGCGGAGACCATATTGGAAGTGATAGGGATGTATGATGGGGTTTCCACATGTGATGTAATAGGAGTGGTATTTTGCAATGGTTGTGAAACTTGTATGTGATGAAGGGGGTAAATCATAAAACACACAACAACAAAAATTGCACACAGAAAATAGAACTTTCTTTGTTGATTTGGACAACTTATTACATTATAGAAGCTCAAATAGAATCGGAGGAATCAACTCTCCATAGGCTGCAACACATTACAGCTTCCTCTCATAGGACTCTAGAATCATCTGCCATCTGTAACCCCAAATCTGCTAGGGTTTCTATTTTCTTGCCTATTCTTGACTCTACACTTTCCCCCTTAACTCTACTATTGCCCGTGGTTTAGTGATTTTTTTAGTGGCTAATATTTGCCAATTGGCTAATAGTTGAAAATGGGGATGCAAAATTTGGCTAATAGTACAAGCTGTAATGTGACATGAATTGCCACATTTTTACAAAATTTTATTTTAGTCCTAGCTAAATCGCCAGAACATTTATTTTATTAAACTTTTAAAATCAAAGATTTGCCACAATATTTAATACCTGATTAGATTAGATTCACCTAAATTTTATAAGTTATAGTAGAAAATGAAAATAATTTGCCAATAAAATTATATAATTATTGGTTACTTTAGGGACATATCGCCAATTTTTAATCACCACCATTGATTTTATTTATAATCTAATGGCTAGGGTTGTATTCCATGGGTTAAAATGTACCCATAGAGCTCCAATGCCCATTGAGCCCAAATTTGTATTTGGGCCATTGATCTCAATTTATAATCTAATGGCTAGGGTTAAATTCCACAAGCCAAAATGTACCTGCAAAGCTCCAATGCCCATGGGGCCTGGAATTACATTTAACCCATTAATCTCCATTGAGATCAACGACCTAAATGCAATTTTAGGCCCCATGGGAATTGGAGCTTCACAGGTGCATTTTAGCCCATGGAATAGAACCCAAACCATTAGATTATAAATAAAATCAAGGGTGGTGAAAAATAATTTAGGAATGATTTAAAATATTCAATGTTTGATTTAAAATATTAAGAAATTAAGCAATTATAGACATGAGCCCTACACCTTAAACTAGTGAATCACTGCAACCATTAGGCACTTACTTTTCCATAGGAATTTATTTTTTTTTAAAAGGAAGGATTCACCATGGTAATCAATGCATTTTCCTATTTTTCATCAAGATTCACTAGGATTTTCTACAAATTTCTAGTGATTTAAAATGATTCGCTAATAAAATTAATATTTTTTTAGAAAATAGGAAAGATTCGCTAATAGAGATTAATATTTTTTTCCAAAATAATGAATGATTCGCCAAGATTTTATATTTTTTTTAGGGAGGATTTCTTAAAGTTATCACTACTGGGGTTCCCAAAAATGGTTATTAATAGCCTTTTTGGCAGCCAACAACCTAATTTTGAAATTTGCATCTCCCTCCAAAAACAGGTCAACTTCCGGGAGCCATAACTTTTGATCTAGGTGTCTGATTGACGAACTATTTTATGCGTCAGAAAGCTCACAGAGTGCTCTATGTGTTAAGAATGTGCTCTGCTGATTCTGACCATTTTTGGGCCCATACGAGACTGTTTAGTGCCTCAAACCTGAGTTTGAATAATTTTCAGGCATTTTTCAGAAAACAAAAATTTTAATATCTTTTAGCTCGCAAATGATCTTTGTATGATTCCTTCGCCAAAGGTCTTCTTTTTCAGTTATGAATCTTCCTATAAATTTTCACTTCAATCCATGCCCAAATGCAAACTTTCTAAAAATAGCAGGTTGCTATTTTTAGTAGTTTAGAAAAACTGAAAGTTCTACATCATTATTCAAGTGATTATGGAACCAGAACCACAAATTTTGAAAAGAAATAGAAAGAACATCAACAATTTTGAAACACATCTTTTTTTACGTGATGCAAGATTGCCCTTACACCACTGGATGCTCCTGCATCAGTATGGTAGGTGGTGTTTGGGTAGCTTGGGAAACTTGTGGAATTTGTGGTATAGGGATGGCTTGGGAAACTTGCAGAGTTTGGACTTGTGAAACATGGACAGCTTGTGACACTTGAGGCATAGATACGGTCATAGTAGGAGCCGGGGTGTGTTGTAAGACATGGAAAGGTGGAATGTTCAAGTTTTGTGAAAGGAAAGGGAGTACATTGGTTGGAGTTATCAAAGGTTCTAAAGTGTACTCTGAGCGTGGTGGATTGGATGGTGTAGCAGTATCTAATGAGGGAGATGGATTGAAAGGTGGATTCGAGGGTGTAGCTATAATGGTGGGTCCCTTTGCAATAATAGTGGGAGTGTTAGGATCATGCTCTTGAATAGCGGATATGTCAAAGTCACTTGGTAATTTAACTCCCATGTGGGTAAGTTGCAAGAAGTAGCGATTAGGATCAGATAAAACAAGCTTCTCAACTTGGTCCCATGCATGTGTGTCTTGATATTCAAATAAGTCCTCTTGGGAATGCTCTTCATAAGTCACTATAAAGGGGTGTGAGTGCACTTGATGTGAAGATGATGGTCCAGTGGTGTATCCTTCAGGAACAAACATGTAAGAAGGCATACTAGTTGTGAATTGGCTTGCATCTTTAAGGGGTGTTGAATGCAATTGTTGCATTTGAGCTTTTATATCAGCTTACAATTTTGCTTCCATTTCGGCTCTATATTAGCTCCTAGTTTGAGGCACGATGTTTGATGTTGAAAGTTGGACTTGTCTTGTCAAGGTTGAGACCCAAAGGTGATGGTTGGCTGATTGTTTAGTGTTGGTTTGTTGTTTTACTAGTTTATTGTTTGCTTTAGTTTGCTAAAAGGTTGCTTGGTTGCTGATTTGTTGGTTTCTTTGTTGTTTGTTGTTGGGTTGTTGTTAGTTTTCTTCCTAGAGGATAGCTCACACACTCAAAGGAAAATCTAGTTGCTGATGTTGTTTGCCGGTATTGCTAGGGCTAGGTAAAGCTAAAAGATGACGTTTGGTTGCTGATTTTGTTGATTGGTTGTTGTTTTTGGGGTATCAAAAGGATGAAAGCTCAAGAAGTCCAAGGTGTTGCTATGCTCATGATAGGAGGTAATGCTCAAGTGAATGTAAATGATTAGAAGCAGGTCTGAAGGCTGAAGCTGAAGCTAGGTAGTCTGAAAATGTAGTTGGTTTGGCTAAGTTTATATGGACTTCTGATATTTAGCCAGAGGTGACAGATAATAGCTCAGATGAGACTCTAATAAAGCCAAAAGCGACAAGTAATAGCTCAGAAGTGATTTGGTTTTGGTTTAGCTAACAAGCTACAGTATTGACCAGAGGCGAGCAAGTTTGCCAAAGGTGATCAATTTTGGTTTAACTTTGATTTACTGCTAGTTAAAAGTGACTCAGTTTAGACCAAAGGCAAGTAGTTGTTATTCAAAGGTGATTTCGTTTAAGCAAAAGGTGACTAACTGCTATTTAAAGGTGATCTGGATCTCTGTATGCAGGTAGTTAAGGTTCAAAGATGGTCTATGTCTATCAGGAAAATTTGTTGAATGATGTTTTTGACAAGAAAATAGTAATTTCAGTCACTCACACTCACAACAATCACAAACTTGTACAACCTTGGCTAGGAAAGGACTATATTTGTTGAGTCCCCTTGCCATGTTTATTCAAAGAAGATAGCTTCAGGATATTGGTAGCATCGACTCCCCTCCACAGCACTCACTTCTCACGCATACCAAGATCTGAGTTTCCCAAGGCTTGTCCCCCCACCAAACCTTAGGATTATCCCTGCTATCTCTACTAAGAACCATGAGAATCGAGGTAGCTTCAACGATCCCACCTTTTGCATCAACAAATAGGGTTTTTGGCTACTATACAAGGTTGCTAGTAAGGGCATCCATTCGGATGGCTATACGTGCAGTAGTGCTACTCTCCATTATGGAGTCTCCTAACCTTCAAGGGTTACTCCTTGGAGGGTTTTGGGGGAGGTTAGTTGTTGGTATAACACAACAACACCCATTGTTTGTGGCTTTTGACACAAACACTTTTCTTATATAGCAGTTTGGAAGGACTTGGCTTTAGCTTGTTACCGCTTGGGTCATACCCCTTCTCACACTAAGAAGGCATGCCCTCTAAAGATAATAACAAGTTCTCATGTGCCCAAGATCCATTTGATAGGCAAGGGGAGAGGATACTTTTTCTATTAAATTTGGGTTACAAACATGCACAATCATGCAATCAAGAAAGATAAAACAAGGATGGAGCAATCAATGATTCTTTTTAAGCACCAAGCCCAAATGTTCCTAAATTAGTAATAAAATCAAAAGTCTTGGACTGATCAGAGCTGCAACAGATATGTTAGTAGTTTGATAACCTCATTTTCTTGGATAATCGATAAGATGCTGCACAAATAACTGATTAGTAACCAAGAAAACCAAACTGTAAATGATAAAGACTGAAAGCGACATAGTTACCAGAGGTGATCAACTGTTGATTAGAAGTGATTTGTATTCTACCGCAAGCGAAATGTTGTTGCTCAAGAGAGATGTTAGTAAACCCAGATGCGAAATGATAAAGCTCAAAAGAAATGTGAAAAATCAACAGGCAATTGATTGTAAGTCATAAGTGACTCAGATCTGTGAAAAACAAGATATAAATAGAAAAACCCTAGTTTTGCAGAAGGCGATCCAGATAGCTAAAAGTGATCACTGTTAGGCTAAAAGCGACACAAATAAAGACATAAGTGACCACTGTTAGCTTGTAAGTGATGCAAAAAAGACAATAAGTGACTACTATTCACTCAGAAGGGATCCTAGAAATGTTAAAAATGGTTGGTTTCATCTTAAAAGTGATTCATGTGTTGGGAAACCAACTGGTTTTCACTCAAAAGTGACTAAAACTTGCCATAAGCACTCAGAAAATCTAATCTTCACAAAAACAACTTCAAATAACAAAGTTAATCAAGGATGTCAGTCCCACCGGGTGTGCCAAAATGTGATAGGTAAAAAATTAGGTTGATAAGATCAAGCATAGCCATGAAAACCTAACCCTACCATCATCAAAGAATCTAATCCAAATGAAATCAAAAGCATGCAATTCAAGAACAATATCACCTAGATTGTATGATTCCTTGTTTATGATGTGGATTTTTTCTTCAATAACAAACAATTATGAAGATCAAAGTTGCCATAATGGATGGATGGTAATGATAATAAGCTAGATGGACACTAAAATGCTCAATATGCTCAAGATGATAATGTAGATGCTATATGAATGCTGGATATATGTAGTATGGAATGAGAGGGTGTTTATATAGAACTCAACCAAAATCAATCAACGGTAGAGATTTGATGGCTATATGAATGGCTAAGATGAAAGGATAGTCATAAATGAATGTGTAGATGACAAGTGGAGAGAAGATAAGGCTTATGTGTGACCGTGTACATAAAAAGTACTACATGTGAAAGATATTAAATAAAAGATGTAGTACCACTTATCTTTTCAAATGAAAGAGGCACACATGTCGGCTCATTGAGATAAATGATAAGAGGAATTAATTAAATAAATAAAATTTATTTAATTAAAATAGATAGAAATAAGATAATTAAATAATTAAAGATTATTTAATTATAGATTAAAGAAAATAGAAGAAATAGCTAATGAATTAATTAAATAAATATAAATTTATTTAATTAATAGAAGAAATAAGTGCTTTTGATGAATAGAGAAATTGTTCAAGTGTGTTAGACAAATGCAAATGATCAATAATATGATATTTGGATGCTAATGATAATTAGGTCAATTATGAGTGTCTACAAATATTTTTATAGATAAATAAATAAATATGTAGAGCATAATAAATGCATATATTTGTATTTATATTTAGCTAACTAGATATAAATACAACTATAATTATAAATCAATATATTAGTTAATATGACAAGAACAAAGAAAGTATATTTGTATCTATATACATAGTTAACCCAAATAAGACTACAACTAAACCTATCACCTGAACACAAGTAACAATAAAACCTAAAATAATAATAAAAGGAGTACTCACTTAGAGCAGAATGCTAAAGAAGAAAAATAAAACCCAACCATATCAACTGGGAGAGAAAACAAAGTGAAGAGAAGCAAATGAAAAAAAGAAGAGCTCAACAACACCAAATAGAGAGGTGAATTATTAAGAAGAAGAGCCACATCACCACAAAGGACATGTAACTAGGACAAAAAGATAACCCAAACAAGCAAAACCAAAAAGCCCAAAACACCTGAGTCTAGGAATGACCAAAATGGGAGGCATGGGGGGGAGGCCAAGGGGGAACACCTTAGGGCTAATACAGGGGAGAGTAAGCAGGGTAGAGGGTCAGGGAACCAGGGCTTAAGGCAATGGTGGAAGAGAGGAAAAGAAGAGAACCAATTTGGAAATAAGAGGGGGGACATAGAAGGGGCCAAGGACAAGAGCGAAGGGGTAGGAGAAAAGAAGAGGGGACCAAAAAGGAAGAGAGAATCAAGAAGAGGGGTGAGATGAGTTTTTGATGTGGGACAATAGGGGATTCCAAGAGAAACTTAGACTCCAACCCTCATCACGATTAAGATTGGATAGGTGGTTGTTGATCTCTATGGCCTCTTTGAGTTTTCTTTTGAAGTAGTTGTCTTCACTGATTCAATTTCTTTACTATTCTCTGTACTTGGCTATTCACAATATTTAGTTGTTTTGTTTCTGTTGTTCAATTATTTTCTTTTTTTTCTTTTGCCAATCAAATACATCTATCTAACCACAACTCATGTTCAAACAACTTGTCATAGATTTATTTTCCCAACTCTCTTTTCCAACATGTCTTTTCATTATGATTTTTCCAAACCTCAAATTTTTGTAATGAGGTAAATTCCAACAATTTTCTCTTCTATGTAATTCTCTATCACAACTTTTCTTGAAATGACTTCTTAGTATTCGCAAAAACATTTGTCTTTTCTTTCACTTTACCTCGATACTTAGTCCACATAATTGACTCAATGGGCTCTTTGATTCCTTTCCCACGCTTACCCTAAACCTTCACTTATATATTAGTTTTCTTCAAGATTTTCAAACCAACATTATCATCGAAACAACTAGCTATGGTAGCAGACTCATCATCATTTTCATCCTTACATTCTTCAGCAAACTACCAAGTTGTTGATCCAAAAGAACACAAATAATCTATGTCACATGAGACTTCACAAACAGACAGTTGATTTTTCTTTTTGACATGCTGCAAACAATTGTTTTAACTCATCATTTTGATCGTTCTAATTGAATTTTCTCCTTCTAGGTTCTTCAACTTTTCTTGCTTATTCATTCCTTCAAACAACTTCAACTCTTCTTTCACCAATTCTTTTTCAAAAAGGTCATTTTCACAAAACTTTTGATACTTTTCCTTTCCTATCTCCTTTATTCTTTCCATATATCCTATATTACTCCTTTTAACATTCATCAATTCTTTATTCCAATTCTTCTATCAAAATTTCCTTTTCACCCCATAAACCTTCAACTTCCTACAAAATTTCATCTTGTCATGCCCACATTTCACGTGCGGTCACAACATGCAAACACGCGTGTCATGCCCACATGCGACATGTGGTCATGATACGAACTGTCAAAATTTTTTCCTTTACTACATGTAATCTCCCCCTCGCATGCGTAAGCATGCTCGGTTGTGTATGTTTAAGTTGTCAATGATAAATATGTTTTCAAAATTTTCCTCACACGGGAACATTCACTTTGCGGAACCTACAATTTTGCTTGAAGGTTGTTCACTACGTTGTTAATTAGTTGGCCTCTTTTGGTATTCTCAGTCTATTTAATACTGGCTTGCATTTCTCCTTTTATTACATTCCATTGTTTATTTAATTAATTATCTATTCATTTTAGTAAATTGTCTCATTTACAAAGTCAACCATTTGGTAATAGTTTAACCTAGAGATCGCATTGTCTATTACAGATCGATCTGTTGAGTTTTAAATGTTAAATGTCCAAAATTAATTGCCTCATTATTTCTTAAAATAAATATTTAAATATATAGATATTTAAATATTTCCCCTTTTTTTTTAATATATATATATATTAAATTCCCCTTTCACAATGATTAAATGATAATTATACATTTTCATTTTTTTTAATTACTTTACAATTAATTATTTGTATTCATACATATATATATATATATATATATATATATATATATAATCATTCTTATAAATATCACTAATGAAATAATTTTTTTTTTAATTGAAAACCCCACTTTATTACAACAAATATCATATTTAAATGTGTGTGTATATATATATATATATATATATATATATATATATATATATATATATATATATATATATATAGGCACTCTCTCACACACACACACACACACACACACACAGACATATATATAAATACATATACATTTATTTTTATTTAAACATTTTATGCCATACTAGTGGAAACTCCACTCTTAATTTAATACCATATTATTATGAAATATCCAACTCATGGTATTGGGGGTTAAATAACCCTAAGTTCTTGCTGTGTGAGATATGTATGTAGGTCAATGATGGAGCAGCGGCGGAGGTCCCGGCGTTGGTCACAGGGTCAAAAGGAGAGGCGAAGTGGAATGGAGGCGGAGTGGAGGTACTATGTGGAGGGTTCGCAGGGGATGGCGAACTTGGGAGCGATGGCGGCGGCTTCGACCGGTGGAGGCAGCGAAGGTGGAAGGGGCGATAGAGGAGGGCCGCAGGGGGCGGCACTGTGGGTGATCCGCGGTGGGAGCAGGGGTTTATTGGCCATGGCGGGGGTGTGGGGAGGGGCGGAGCCCCACCCACATCCCACTTTGTGGGGTGTGGGTGGGGCTCCGCCCCTTCCCACACCCATGGTATTAATGTAATTCGGTGGGGTTTAAAACCCCACCACATATCATGTTTCAATTAGCTATGTTAAAACAGTGAACATTCCACAGTCCAGTTTATTTAGAAATTTTGTAATTTCTAATTAATACTAATTAATTATATATATGTGTGTGTATATATTCAAGTATGCAAATTTTCACAACTTTTTTTAATAATAGAAATATATATATAAATTTATATATATTTAATTTATAACAAAGTTCCACATATCCTACAACCTTTCAGTTCTCTATTAACAAATTCAGTTCACAATTTCTCTACATTTTAATTAACAATATAGTAAATACTTGAGGGGAACTAAAAATAAATAACCATATAAATCTGGATTTTAACTAAAAATGATCTATCAAGTATACATTCTATTTCATTTACAACTTAAAGTTTAAGAGTAAATACAGGGACTAATTAATCTTCCACTTCAATATCCAAATTAACAGATAAGTAAATTGATTTAGATTATTTTCCATTGCATACTTAAATCCAATTTTAATTTTGTTTTCAGAGGTAGATTTACAACTTTCATAATACTGTAAAAGTAACTTTTTCACTAAACAATACAGAGATAATTTTAACAACTGATCCAAATCAACAACTAATCTCACAACTTTACAATTTTGATAAAACAAAAATAACAACTGTAAGATTCCACAACTCACAAACATTCTAAGGGAGGATTTACTTTCTTCTCCCAATACAAATTTCTTTACAATTTTCATAGGGAGCAATCTCTCCTCTTTAAAAAGAAACTTATCCAGAAAGAAATTGAAAGAGTCCAAGCTCTCATACAAGTAGGAATATAGAACATTTACTCTAAACAAGGAAAATTCCTCCAACCTCTTAACATGCTCCAACAGAAAACCTGCATGACAACAAGGGAGAAAACAACCAACTAGCTCTCCTCCCTACCATAGACCCGCAAGAGGGTCACCCCCGAGCTAGGGAGATCATCCACACACCCAGGGTAGAATAGACCAACAACACTTTACAACATTGAATAACAACAATCAAAGCAACAACACACACACCCATGGTTTTACTCACAATACAAAGACTCAGCTGAGGTGAGTTCAAAGAGGGTAGGGAAGTAGACTCTCTCAACTCAAGGTGCCATTCTTCTCAACATTTTAACATATCTTATCACATGGCCTCAAGCCAACAATATTACTTTTTCTCATGGCCTCAAGCCATCCAAATAATCAAAATTCTAAGAATATCCCAAATAGGCTCTCAAGCCTTAAAGCCCTCTTGGCTCAAAATTACCAACATGCCCTCAAGGCATTTCATATACCAAGAAACAAGAATACACCCGAGGAGGTTCACACCTTCCCTTCCCTATACATGATGAGCATTGCCTTCCAACTGGAAGGAGCTCTTTCAACTCCCAACACAAACCCCAAAATAACAGAAAAACACATAGACAACATTTGCAATCCTCATTCATCAATCAAGAACAAAACATATATAACAAGTAACATATCATACAAGGTGAGTAGTCATGTTCACTAACCTTCACAAGCCCTATTATGGATAAAATTTGAAGAAGAGCTCCACCCTAGTCTCCTCCTCCAAGTTCTCCTTCTTTCCCCAATGTTCCAACCCCCTTACTCTCCTCCTCCTCTCTCTTTTAAAACTAATTCCCTCTATTTTCCTTATTTCCCAAGTGGCATTAAAAAAACTAAACCCACTCCTCATCCATTATCCTAGTGGACTTAAAACAATTAACCCCACTCAAGAGGTCCCCCACTATAGTCCTTTTACATCACATGGAGAAATAAAATACAATAAGTAAAATAAAAATAAAAAGGAAGTGGTTGACACACCACCCTTATTAAGGGGAACCCCACCAAAAGAGAGGCACAAAGAGACAAGCAATCCATTATTAGGGGATCATGGAGTTATTTCATGACTTGGAAGTGGACCTGAGTGTGGTTCCACTCATCCTATTATCTCCATGCTTCCAAATTCGTCACTTAACTTCACTGTGAAGTTAGAGTGACCATACGAAGGTTATGCCAAGGTTATCCTAGTCAAAAGGATCCCTAGACCCATGGGGTATAACCTAGGGTTGATTTTTTACCTAGTTTGGACTCCCAGAGTCAAATAAAAACACAAGAAAAGGGTCTAAAAGAAATAAAGTTTAAACAAGATACAAAACAACATTTCTTACAACACTTATCACAATATAAGTAAATTAGATGGTAGCCATGATTCCCTTGACCTCATGCAACATTACAACATTACAACAATACAACATTTCACCACACACGAGGTTGATCTTAGTTCTTTGTGTAACTAGATCAGCTCACAAGGGATACAACATAGGGTATGGAATGATCTTCTGTATTTGTGGTTTCGTTAGTAATACCTGCACACTCAAACTCAAAGTCAATAACACATAAAGATATCATAGCCAAAGCAATTTAAATACATGCATACCTAAACATTCTACCATGTTATCATACTGAAATCATATTAAAGTTCCATATCCATTTAAAAGCAACATCTAATTATCATTGCACAATTATTTCCTTAAAAATCAATTAGGTTTAATAACAAGATTCTAAGATCAATAGTTTCTCAACATAAACATAATAGAAATAGCACTGCAAATAGTCTCATGAACAGAAGTCAAAAAGGTAGGCCTCACACATCTTACTTCAAGTGATCCATAGTGACACCCAAAATCCAATTCAGAACTTCCTCAACACTTAAACAATGTTAATACCTCTAACAACAATTAATGAACTCAATTTACCAAAGCTCTTAGTAACACACTCACTATGACACAATATATTCTTCTCATCCTACTCCCTTACAACCTATCAGAGGCCCATCATGGACATGATAGAAAACATAACATGATACATGACCAACAATTTAAAAACATTCAAGCATAGCCACCACTAATAAATAAATAAATAAATTTTGAAGAAAAAAAAATTCAATTCCAATAATAAATCATAAAAATGTACACAATTTCAATAGTAAAACCAACATGACCATCAAGGTCACAAGAGAAGTAAATATCAAATTTTGATGGCTATACTTTTCATAAATAAATAAAAAATTCAATGTTGGTCTTTATAACATTTAGAGAAATTATCAAAGTCAAATAAATAAATATCAAAATTTAAAAGTTCCACATTACATGAACTATGTGACTAATTCTAGCCACTAGAGAAGAAGTACGATGCTACACTATGCCTAGTACCAAATTGGGGCAATTTAAGAGAACACACTCAATCGTATAAGCAACCTAGTCCTCTAAGACTCCAAATAACTCTATATCATAAGATCATTTCCACACAACATCGCTCATGATACCTAGCAACAAAGATTACATTTCGATCCAGGGAATCACAATTAAACTGAAGAATGCCTGATCCAACCTGGTGCGTCCCTGTTAACCTACATGCATCCTCAACTTGAATGCAACATCTCATTAAAAGGATATGGCAGGGAAATAAATACATAAAATAATTAATGGTGTGTAGGTTTTGAAATGAAAACCTACTTCCCTGTTTCCCCATATTCGGCACCCATCCTGAAAGGCAACTTCCCAAAAGCATAGAAAGCAAAAATAACCATTCTCCTTTCAAACACAAAATTACAGTAGAATAAAACATTCATGCAATCAAATACTTGTAACCAAGATTTAAGTTAGGACAAAATCAGGTTCACAAACCAAGATATCACAACACACCATTCTTTCCTACAAGCAATGGTTATCATTTCTCTCCTTTAAAGCTTCAATTAGGCAATGTAATACTATTTTTCTTATAACCACATAATGAATCCATATTCATGATCATGCTCTCAATAAAACAATGCAATATTCATTTCAAGCTAGCATTCACCAGAAGGCAAAATAAAATAAGTCAAACATATGATCCAGCATCTTCTTTCACATACTCATGCATAACTCTAAAAGAAGAAAAGAAACTAGTTCATTCATACTCAAGAACAATCATCAGGGTCTATCTAACCCTGTAAAAAAAGGAAGGCACATGCTGAATTGATAGCATGCCAATACTCAAGGACCCACACAAGCTTGATCAAACTAAGCAACACACACATCCAGAGCTCCCAATGCTAGAACCATGCTCTGATACCAAATGTAAAAGCCCTCAAACCATCACAAAAGTAAAATGAAGTAAATAATCCACTTAAATACATCATAAGAAACAAAACTAAAATAATGTAATTAGTCCAGAAAAGATAAAATGGTGTCATTAATCCACTTAATTACAATATAAAAGATGAAAAGGTGTAATTAATTTACTTAATTACAATATATCAAGTAAAAGATAAGTCTCATAAATAAGATTCAATAAAGTCAATGAATCTTCACAAAAGAGAAACCTCAAATAAGAATCCGTAAGAATCGTTAAATCTTGCAAAAGATAATCTCATCAATATAAATCAAATAAAGTCATTAAATATTACAATTCGCATGCTCATCCTAGGTAAAATAACGATAAAATAATATACAAGTCCATTGGCATTCATGCCATAATACATCCAATTACAAGTTTACAATAATCATGCTCAACAAGAATAAATGAATTAATATGCTCATCAGTCGCATGAACCAAGTGGTCCTCCACCTACAAGTTGAGAGATAGGAACATGGCCCAGGTACTATTCCACCCAACCATGAAGTAATTACACTTCCCCAGATCCCTTCATGAAATGAAGGAAACCCAAGCCTGCATGAAATGTCTAGCTACCTAGAACAACTAGCAGGTGGGAACTCCTGATGCAACCTGATGCCTTAATGTGTAATTCTAAATAATGAAATGCATATTGTCTTGCAACAAGATGTGGCAGAGATATATATAAATAAGTTTCTAGACAAAATAAACATATTTTTCAATGTTAGCTCGTTTAGATATAAACCTATAAACATAATAACCCGGTTCAATTCCCAAAAAGAGGAAAAACCATCTTTAATAATCCACGATCGGCATCCTTGCCCAGAAAGTAACCCAAACACATTCCTAGATAAAAATATACATTCTTTCCCCAAATAAACAAGTAAATAAATAAATAAATAATCAATGAATAAATAAAATAAATAAATCCAAAATCACCTATGACCATTTCTAATCCCTTTCCCATGCATCAATCATGAGAACACACCTTTCAAGAAATAATCCATCATTTGTTCATACAATTACATCTAAAGGTTGTCAAATTGGTTTTATTTCCTAATTCATATTCAATTCAAATTCCATATATATTAAGTTTTCTAATCATTCAAACCAAATATACTAATTCTCTTCAAGAAGTTTTAATAAGACAATGATATTTACATCACAAATTTTACTCCATCATTCTAACATATAAAGAAAGATAATTTTAACATCAATCTATTCATTCAAAAATGTAAACAAAAATTGGGTGTCTAAAATCTGATTATACTCCCTAACCGTAATTCGTTATCAAAAAGGTTGAAGAGAACAATTTTTTAACTCTTTCCATTTAATATTGTTTCATGATTTTAATCATTCATAGTGTTTTATTGTAATAAAAGATCAAGACGGGTTTCAACATTAAAAAAAACCATAAATGATAATCTATAATTAACTGTCTCTATTTTGAGAAATAATATAATTGTTCTAAAAGTGCTTTAGAAAAGGTACAGGAATCAGTTTGCTATAGGAGGCAGTTTGCTACAGGAGCAATTTACTGTCTGCTACAGGAATAGTTTGTTGTCTGCTACAAGAACAGTTAAAAACTAGTGACAGGAATAGAAAATGGGCGACCAGAACAAAAAAATGGGTCTAAACAACAATAAAAATGATAAAGATAGCTATAGGAGCTGGTAAAAGACCACTATAGGATTAAATAAGATGAAGAAAAATAAGATGAAGATTTAGCAAGCATGTTTTAATAGATTTCAGCGATCACAAGGGGTAGTTTTTAGCAGTTTATAGGGTAAGAGTACAAACATGTCTCACACTTTAAGCTAAGCGAGTAATTTCAGTTGAGTGGGAATTAGTCGAGTGGGAGTCTACTGAGTGGTATTCGATCGAATCGATTTGGCACCTATTGGTGCCAACATGGCACCGATGTGGCACATATAGGCTCGGTTGAGTCCCAATCAACCAAGTGGGTTTCGGCCAAGTCCCTTCAAAATAAAAGGAAAAAAAAATTGTGCAGGTGTTTTTTTGCATTTTTGGCCAAAAAGCTTGTGTCTGGATAGTGCTTGATCAACACCCTCCAGCCTACAAATACATTCGACCCAGTCAACCCATGTATGATATCTCTTGTTAAGCTTGGTTATTGATTTTTGTTTGTCTGTATAATATTTTTTTAAACCCTAGCATTTTCTGAATCAATTATTGTTGAAACCCTAGCATTTTTGAATCTATTAATGTTGAAACCCTTGCATTTCTATGTGTATTTTGTGTATTTTAATGGTTTTTCTTGCTATTATGAAACAATGTCGATGCCCCTGCTATTATTCTACTATTAATGGTATGCTTGTTAGCGCACATTGTGCTTTCCTCTTACCTTTTAATTTAGTGGTTAAGTTAGCAAAGTTGGGAAGGCTTAGCATGAAACCTTACCCTTATATATAACTACAAAGGTAGTATACCTAAATTTTTGTAACCATACAATATAATAGGACAATTCCTTTCAAAGAATCAATTTTTATTCAGCATTGAAAAGATTGGGATGCTCGTTTATAAATGATAATTATTAATGTCTGGTGGGATGGAGATGATCGCAATCTCACTGCCCACATGTCGAAAGAATCCACCAAAAGTTTTTTTATCACAAAATTCCTCTATAACTGTACAACTCTTTTTTGTCCCAATACTAAAATCTTCATCACCCACAACCCCAGCAAAATCATTAAATAAGACATTGAAAATCACAAAACAGAAACTTGTCCACCAATATTTTGGTGAAAAAGTATTATGTTACTAAGTTGTAAATGGTGACTACTAGAGGAAAGGAATTTTTGAACATAGTTCTAAAGATAGGAGTTGTTAGAGTTAAGATTCTAAGATTTTTTGAATCTAAGATTTTTTGGGAATCAATATAAAAGTCTAGTAGTTTTTCTCCTTGGAATATCTTTTTCTAAACCTTACCCTTATATATAACTACAAAGGTAGTATACCTAAATTTTTGTGATGACTAAAACACATGCATGCAACTGATGGCTTGATTGTAAATTTCATTATGTTTGTATGACTTTGGCTATACTTAATTTTTTGAG
The DNA here is from genome assembly GCA_027924645.1 of Cunninghamia lanceolata. Taxonomy (NCBI): domain Eukaryota; kingdom Viridiplantae; phylum Streptophyta; class Pinopsida; order Cupressales; family Cupressaceae; genus Cunninghamia; species Cunninghamia lanceolata. Next base: position 5,159,828 of record BSBN01000236.1, read on the forward strand.
AACTTCTCAAATCCCAAGCATTAGACAACATTGGTTCAATATTAAGAAAACATGATGGAAATGATGATACACATCAATAACTGGTGCATTAAGTTATATCTAATAATATTGTTTGAGGCTAGCATATCATACATAAATATTGTATGAAATGGTGTACATGCAGTCATTGCACTATGGAGTGCACTCAAAGCCCTTTGGATTGAATCTATACCTTTCAGGTTTGGAAATTTGCACAATTTTTATGACGACATTATTTTTTCTTGACAATATGAATAGCCCCTGAAAGTTAACCACAAAAAATTACCTTAAGATATTGGTACACTACCCTTATATATGGCTTCAATCTACTTCAGATATAGGTGGTATCAGATATTCATTCTTCTGACAAAATTTTACCTGTAGATATAGGTATAAACACTTTAAATCAATCAAGAAGCATTTAAATAATATTTAAAATAATATATATCTATATATCTATTGCAATTTAAATATAATTGTTTAAATCTAATTTAGTTATTGTCTTCCAAACATCCATATTTATATAAATAGGAATGTTTATTATTTAGTATTAATTAAAATAAAATACAACCACATATATATATATATTCACTATTTAATATAATCAAAAGAACTTTTACTATCTATAATTAAATCATGCATTTGAAAAGGATTTTCCTAACAATTAAAAACACTATATTTTCCAAGCATCTAAACATGAGTCACAATTATTATCCACACAATTAATGCATAATAAATCATTCAAAATGCAATATGAGACTATGTGAGTGTGTGATTGCATCAGAGTTAACCATCCTAAACAGTTCTTGCTAAGTGGCTAGAACACCTCTACCTCAACCATGTTCTCGTCTTCGATGAGTACTTGCATTCATTTGCACTCAACTTGACGTCAATAGTTTAGTTCCTCAAAACATAGCCAAAGAAAAACATTATAATTGCATTGATAATATTTAATATTTAAATCAACTTTCTAATTTATGCAAATATAACTTCATGATAATTACCTTTACACATGTGGAACTTACTCAAAGCAAAATAACCATAGTAAATGTTCACTAATCTAGAATAATTGATTAGTCCATAAAAATGAGATCTGACATCAACTGGGACACCCCCATTCACAGAATTTTACCTCAAATACCTTGAGTATGCTAGAGGACTCACCTAGAAGCTTGTAATCATCCTAGCTTAAGACTTTTCAGGCATATGAGATTGTAATGTAATGGATACTAGTTAGGCTCGTGAAGTTACTCACTACACAAGCCACATTTGATTTATTATAAAGTGTAAATGCCCTCTAGAAATAGGCATGCATAGCATGTATGCTTTGTCCTCACGACATAATGAGCGATCTTGGGTGATCAAAAGCGGTTAGCTCCTCCTCATGGGACTTGCATGTTATGCCTATATAAAGGCAACGAAGTGGGCTTATGGTCTCACACACTCCTACTTGAATAAATTTTAGGATTTTCATGTACTTGAAGTGTCTTCATGTTATACCTCTTGAAAGTAAAAGTTGTTATGGTACATTGAGTCAAAAGGCCATTGTGTTTGACTGTTTGGTTTTTTTGTATCTACTTGCCAAGAAATCTTATTAACATTATCCAAAATCACTTGAATCTTTGAAAATCAAACCATTGAACATTTGATCCTTTTAGAAATAAAAAATTAAACCTTTGAAATAAGAGCATTTTACCCTTGAAAAATCCAAAATCTTGAGTCAAAAATCTAGAATTTGCCAAAAATTGCCAAATCCCTAGTTGAAATCTCAGAGACTGTCTAACTTCAGCACCATAAGTCCTCTATTTGGTTCTATAAAATTATCTTGTGGAACCATTTTCTGTGGCACCATAAACCTGTATTACATCACCATCTATCTCTACTTTAATGCCATTTTCCTCTGTTCTGACCCCTTCTATCTAGAAATTAGTGCCATCTGCAAGGAAGATCCTACACATGTCTGTGGACCTATTCTGGGGTCCTTGAACTTTGAACAATCAAAATCTATGGTCACCTTGTCAAAATTCTACCAAACCAAAATCCACCCTTGATCATATTTCACATTCACGGACCTTTGTCCAAATCCACACACATCCTTTCATTTTGACATTAGAGAAAATATTTTTGATTTATTGGACCCCTGACCATAACCCCTTCATCTTACATCCAAAATCAATTATTGAGCCCAACCTTTGTCCACATTTTCATCCCCTAATCTAGTCCAACCTTTGTCTAATTCCATTCACCCCATCCCATTTGACCTTAGATAAAAATCATTTTTATATTTGATCTTTGGTCATACCTTGTCCACCCATCAAACATTGTCTTCAATCTCTCACCTCCTTTCCATTAATCACCTCATCCTACATCCAACCCAAAACTCATTATTCTTCATTATCCATTTGACCTTAGAAGAACATTTTGATCTTCATCCTTGACCTTTGCACATCCATTCCAAGTTTCATTTTGGACCTAAGACATCTCAACTTTAGTCCAAGTCCATCCAATCAAATTTATCCAACATCCACCAAATATTATCCAAATCTAATCATTTCTTTTCCAAACGTCAAATCCATATTGTCCAAATCATATCCATATTATCCAAAAATCCAACATCAACATCCAAATCAAATTTATCCAAAAATCCAAAAATCAACCAACATCCAAAACCATACTTCAAATCAACATTTTGTAAGAATTAAATCTAGATCTTATCATTGTCTAGTTTATAGGGTACTTAGGACTTTGTCTACCTTAAGTGCTTTTATAAATTAGCCCTTATTAGCCCTTGGAATAATTGATTTAGGAGCCTAGAAACTCCTAAGTTGATATATTCTAAGGTATCCCATTTTTTTTGGTGGTCATTAGTCTACCCTCAAGTAAAATAATCCTTCCCTTTTTTCTTAAGATCATTAGTCTACCTTGGGTAAGAAGGGACATCCTTTTATAATCCAAAGATCTGGATTTATTCAAGCTCTCCTTTTATTTGAAAATCCTTTTTCAAACATCATCAAAGTCATCCAACATCTTTAAAATCATCCGAATCCCATCACTTAAGGTTTTCCTTAGTTGATTATCATCAAATTTATCCAATATCCAACCCCAATTATCCAAGTCACCCAAGGTTTCCCTTAGTTGATTATCAACAAAAAATCCTAATTCATCCATTTTCTAAATCATCATCTATTTACAATTCACCCTAAGGTCATTTCCAAAAGTCATTATTCACCCATATATCCATTTTCACCTTGGTCCAAGAAATCCTTTAGAGATTTAAATCTCAAAGGTTATCTTATACCCTTTTACTTCCAAAATAATTCTAAAAACTCCAAAATCATAATCCATTCCCAAATCATCCTTCATCCCTTTTGAGATTTAATCTCTAAGGTTACCACCCATCTTTAATTTTCCAAAAATTATTCTCAAATTTCTAAGGTTATTACTCACATCATCCTACATTTTCATTTCATCCTTTGGGTTCAATAACTTTGAAAATCAATTCACCCATTTACCTTGAGGTTTAACTTCTAAGGTTGTCATGCAAAAACATTCTCAAACCTCCATCATTTATTCTACCCTTAGGTTTTAAACTTTGAGATTATTTCTTTAAGGATAAGCCTTTATCCCTCTTCCCACATCAAACCTATCCATATCATATCCACCTTCACTCATGCTTGGGTCCAATATTTTGAAACTTATTCTCTAACGTCATAATCCTCGTTCATTTTCATTCATCAAATCAAATCATACCCAACACATTTGCATGCCCTTGACAAGGTCTCAATCTAGGAAGAACCAAGAGATGGAACCCTTTAGAGTCAATTTTGGCATTGGGATGCCTCAAACCTATCAAAATAACCTCCCCATAAATCAACAACAATCATCACTTGATATAAATGCTAAGCTAAATCCTTTTACCAACCAACGACTCACACCACCATCTAACATCAATAATGTGGATCAAGATTTTTTAGACTTCATGTAAGAAGTTGATTCCATGGACATACTGGATAGAGTCCTAAAGTCAGACCCCACAAAATATCTTGAAATCCTCATAAAAAATGGTGCTAGCATACCATCCACTTCAAATAATGTCAACACCTCATCACAACCATCCTCATCCCATAATATTCCCAACACATCTCAAACTTCCAATGTCACCACATAAACAACTCCCACTAGCACAACAAATCCCATGACATCTACCATCACCACATCTACACCCCAAATCACTCTCAACATTCCCAATTACAGCATGCACACAAGTGCTTCCACAAGTGTGCCTTAATTCAATGCCAATACCATATCATTCATGACACAGTTATTCACTCAATCACTTTACAACAAATCCAACATTCCCAACAATAATCCATATAATAATCCTTCATCCACCTTCACATATGTACAAAATCCAATTTCACAACCACCTATCACATCTTCCACAAACATTGCAACAAACTACCAACCAAAACCAACAAATTCCAGCCCATATCCTTCAACAACTCCACACATTCCAAAAAAATCAAACCCCACAAAATTGAAACATCCAAACTCAAACACCACCACAAAATCAACAAATTCCCAATTTTCTCCAACACCTCCAATATTCACAAACCAACATGCCACAACCACCGCCAACCCAAGATTTACCAAGCATTGTACAATCTTTGATTCAAAAGGTTGATGACATGCAACATGGACATAAAATAAAACAATATTCTTTCAAGGATATTTTCCCATATCCATTTGATAGAGCCATACCCATGCCACCCTTTCCTAAGAATTTTGAAACACCAAAGTTTGACATATACAAAGGGAAAGGGGACCCTAGGGGATACCTTAGGGAGTTTTGCATTACTTTCTTAGAGGTCTCATATGATGATACATATTTGATGAGACTCTTTCCTAGAAGCATAGATGGCCAAGCCACCAAATGGTATGCACATCTTCCCCCCGGTATTAAGATATTCCATGAACTTGAGAAGAAATTTGTAAATTATTTCTCCTACAAATTTAAACATGAAATATCCATGACCGACATTTGCAATACCAAACAAAAGAATGGGGAATCTTTCTCTTCCTTTTTACAAATGTGGAGAAGCCTAGGAAGCAAACTCCCTTGGCCTATTCCTGAAAAATAATTAGTCACCATGTTTGTGACTAATCTCAACCAAGAAATGGGCTTTCACTTACAAATCCAATGTGCATCAACCTTTGAGGAGGTTATAGACAAAGGAACAACCATTGAAAGGGCCCTTATTACTAAGGCTCTATTAAAATTGACAACAATTACAACAAGAAAAACAACAACAACAAGGTCAACAATAACAACACCAACACTTCCAACACAAATAACAATGCCCAATCCAATGACAAAGCCCACTTTTGGGGTAAGAACAAAAACACGCTCAACGATGGTGTCACTGATGTGAAGGTCATCCAAAATGTACAAAATCCCACTCCATCAAGTACATCCATAAACAATAATAATGTCAATGTTCCTAGGGGACCACCAAGACAAAACAATAATCCAAAGAGAAAATTCACACCTTTAGGGGAACCCATAAAAAATGTCTTGAACAACCTTGTAAAGAAGAACTTGATAACATTACCCCCTATTTGACCTTATGATGAAAATCAATTTAAACCATATTGGTTAGATGAGAATGCCTATTGTGAATATCATTGTGTGAAAGGGCATAAAACATCTAACTGCATGAGGTTGAAACATTGCATCCAAGACCTTATAGATAGGGGTGATATAACCAATGACGAACCTCCAAAATAATCACCTAATGCTAATTTAGGAGCATTTAAGAATCCACTTCCTAATCATAAAAAAGGAAAAGCCTCTTCATCCAATCAAACCTATAACATCGTACCACCTCCATCTTCCTTCGATTCCGTTATGGGTTGAATAAAAGATTATTCCAACCATATCAACACTATCACCATTAGAGCCAAGACACCTAATTGTTCTGTCACTACCCTTCATGGCCGCGTCTCTATTCGTGGAGCCCCCACCAATGATCAACCATCTACATCCACACCTACCAACCCACCATCCACTCACAAATACAACCTCCTAGACCATCTTAAAAAACCCCCGTGCAAATTTCCATCCTTAAATTACTTCACACATCTCCCCTCCACAAGGACATCCTTGACAAAGCCTTGATGGAAACCCAAGTCCCTACCAACTTGAACATTGATCAATTCCAAGCCATGGTAGGCCACATAGCCTCACCTAATCACCTCACCTTCTTAGACAATGATCTACCCTCCTCTAACGATCCTCATAATGAAGCCCTACACATCGAAGTTCTCATCCACAAACATATCATAAAAAGAGTCTTAATAGATGGTGGCTCCAGCCTAAACCTTTGCACTCTAAAACTATTAAACATGTGGGATACTTTGATGTGGTTGTGGACTCTAGTGAGTGTATAACCATCAAAGGATATGATGACATCGAGAGATTATTCGAAGGCACCATAAAGCTTCCCATTCAAGTGGGACAAAAGATACTAGAAACCAAATATCAAGTCCTTGATCTTGACCTCCCATACAACATCCTCCTCAGTCGAACATGGATCCATTCCATGCAAGCTGACCCATCCACATTCCACCAATGCCTAAAATTCCCATACAACAACACAAAAGTCACTATCTATGCTGATCCCCATCCATTCCAATATTGTAGCTTCTTGGAAGGACATGACATAAATTTCTATCCTTACAACAATGCTACCAAAACATCCACCTCAAATACTAATACCAAACCTTATACTGCATACATTGATCCTTCCAACATTGCAACCACATCACAAACCTCCACTCCTCCCAAGGTGAAGATCAAGATAAGTGACATGGGATGTGATGAGTACGACCTACATGGCACCTTTTGTGTGGGCCTATTAATACCATCCCCCAAGATATTTGGTACTTCGAAGTCTCTACGGTGATTATCAAATGCAAACCAATGCCAACCTTCAAGAAGAAGCACTTCCTTGAACAAGAAATTCATGAAGACATATCCTCTTGGTTGTACAAATATGAAGAAAATAAACAAGAAGCTCCTACCATCCCAACCGATATCTATGGAAAGGGTCTCAAAATTGTCAAATACATGGGGTACAAAGGACAAGGCAGCATAGGCCTTCATGAACAAGGAATTGTTGAACCCCTCCAAGCGACAAGAAATCCTTATCTTCATGGGTTAGGGTATAGAAAACAAGAGTCCACCTCCACCAATACTGAGTATATCTTAAGTGACATTGCCAAATCTTTCTATACGATAGATAACATTAACAAAGAGGACCATCAAGACTCTTTTTTTGACTTTGCCAAACTTTTCCAGTCCTCCATTTGCACCATATTCACCTTATCTACCATGCCATCAACATCTAACAACCTACCACTCATATACCCCCATCTCATAGATTGGGACCAACAAGGACCTCCCATCCTTGATGTTGCACAAAATGATGAATCCATAGCTGAAATGATGGGGCTGGAGATCACTTCCCCCTTGGAGACCATAGAGCTAAATATATTATGGAACTTAACACATCCACATACTTTGGGGAGACAATCCAATCTCTTAGTCACAAAAGTATGAAAATAAAAATAACATCTCCTAGTGAAAACCACTTTGTGGCACTTTTGAATGAAGAAAAAAAAAAAAGATGTATCCCCTAGTGAAAACCTCCATGAGGTGCTAGAGGATGAGAAAATGGACCTCCCTGACGTGCTTGAGCTCTCTCAAGAAATATCACCAATCTTAGTAGAACCATCGCATGAGATGAACCTTAGATCAGAAGAGACACCCAAGATCACATTTTGAGAAAAATCCCTCATGAAAAAAGAACAAGATGCCTTCTTAGCCTTCTTCAAACAAAGGAGTCATAACTCTACATGGAATTATTCTATTATGCTAGGACTAGATCCCACTCTAGTTGTCCATCATCTTGTGGTACATCCTGATGCAAAGCTAGTGAAACAAAAGCTGAGAAAAATGAATCCACAAGTGGCACTCCATGTCAAGGCATAACTCAAGAAACTCCTAGATGTTGGATTCATTTTCCCTATAGACTATCCTGAGTGGATATCAAATATTGTACCTGTAGCAAAAGTTACTGGGGGATTCAATTGTTGTACAGACTTTAGGGACCTTAATAAGGCATGTCCTAAGGATGATTTTCCACTACCCAACATGGACACCATTATGGATCTCACCATAGGCCATGAAATTCTGTCCCTTATAGATGGATGTTTTGGGTACAACCAAATTAGGATAGCAGAAGAAGACCAACACAAAACCTCCTTCATACATATCCATGGGGGACTTATTGTTGGGTTGTGATGCCCTTTAGGTTGAAGAATGTAGGATACACATATCAAAGAGCTATGAAAATTATCTTCCATGAACTTTTCCATACCATAATGGAAGATTATGTAGATGATCTACTGGGAAAATCAAAAACTAGAGAAGACCATTTGAATGTGTTGGGAAAAATCTTTGATAGATTGGAACAATACAAAGTATAGCTAAATCCCAAGAAATGTGTCTTTGGAGTCACCTTTGGAAAACTCCTAGGATACATCATGTCAAGAAGAGGAATTGAAGTTGAACCTGCCAAGGTCAAGGCTATAGTAGAAATGCCTCCACCTAAAACACTCAAGCAACTTTGTAGCCTTCAAGGGAAACTTCAATCTATTTGCCACTTTATAACACAACTTGTAGACAAGTGTCAACCATTTCAGAATCTTCTCTGAAAAAACATAGCATTTGTATGGGACAATAAGTGTCAAACAACCCTTGAACAGCTAAAAGGATATCTTTCTACACCACCAGTCCTTATTCCACCAAAGCAAGGCGAACCCCTCCTTTACATATCAACAATAGAAACAATAATAGGGGCCTTGCTAGCACAACATGATGAACAAGGAAAAGAGAGATCTATATACTACATTGGCCGGACCTTGGTGACCTATGAGCTTAATTGCACTTCAATTGAATGAGCATGCCTTGCCTTTGTCTTTACCTCTCAAAAGTTAAGACACTATATGCTCAATCATAAGACAAGGCTCATTGCTAAGATTGATCCATTCAAATACCTACTGACTAGAGCATCTCTCATAGGATGGATGGCTAAGTGGGTCATGATCCTAAGTGAATTTGACATTGAGTACACATAACGAAAGGATATTAAGGGACAAGTCATTGCTGACCAATTGGTCGATGCACCTATCCTAGTAGAACAACCATTGCTTTCAGAATTCCCAGATGAGTCAATATTGACAGTAGCACCAATGAAAAATACATGGAAGATGTATTTTGATGGATCCTACACATATCATGGCTCAGGGGTAGGCATCTTGTTTGTTACCCCTCAAGGAGACACTATACCAAAGTCCTACAAGATAACATTTCCATGCACAAACAATGTAGCAAAATATGAAGTCCTCATCATAGGACTTTTCATGGCCATACAGTGGAAGATTGAAAAGCTTATGGTTTATGGAGACTCCCAACTAGTCTTTAGATAGGTCAATAATGAATATAAGACAAAGGATGATAAGATCCTTCCCTACAAAAGAATGGTCGATGATTTCAAGAACTATTTTCATGACATCCATTTTGAACAAATTCCAAGGTTGAACAACAAAGTAGCAAATGTTATGGCTACTATAGGATCCCTATGTTGGGAATTAAGGTGTCTCAACCTTGGTAATTCCTTGCATTTATTTAGCCTATGTTGTAATTTTGTTGCACATTCTATTTTGTCATTTAGTGTGAAGTGGCATGATGAGTTGTCACTCCACTTGTAAGATGAATAGGATGGTCAACTCACTCCATGTGGAGATAGGTGTCCCATTTGTGTGGTAGAGGTTTTCTATCATGTGTCAGTATGTTGACTAGTGTGTAAGTGAATCTTGACCGAAATAGTTATGACAGAATCTATGACGCGTAAGAGTCAGAAATAGAAGACCCTATGACAAGTCAAGACAAGTATTAAAGAGAATCTTTAAGAAGGCATCTTTGGGTGCCCAAGGTGGGTTATGACATGTTGTAAGAGGAATATGCTATTTTTAGTCAATGTATGACAGATTCTCTTACAATTGTAACTGTTGTCAGTTATGACAGATTCTATGATAGCTGTAAGATACGTAAGAGCATCTGTCATTGGCTATCTTAGGATTAGGTGCCCATATTGGGATGGGGTGATGTGACAAGTGTCATGACCATGCTGTAGTGTTGGTCAAGTGTCCCTAGGTGTGGGTTTTGGGCCATGAGGCCAAGTTGGAGGCCCATTCCAAGAAAGGTCCATTTTTGCCTTGTAACTTCTATTTAAATAGGTACTTGGAGAGGAGATGTATTATGTGACTGACAGGTACTATTATGCTACCAGAATATCTCCAAATATGAGTGTCGAAGACTCCTGTAAAGACTTGCATTACAAATGTGTTGTAAACATTTCTTGTTTCAATAATACATTGTGCAGGTTTTGGAGTGTGGGGTTTTTCTCCTGAAAGGGTTTTCCCCACTTTATATCTTGTCTCTCTCTCTCTTGTATCTACATTATGTGTTTATGTGTATTGTTGCAATATCTCTACTGTTGGGTTAATAACACTATAATTGTAAAGGTTAAAAAGAATTTGCACACATCTCTCCTCATTAGATTAGTGTAGGAAGTGATTTCCGCACACCTTGCTTCCTTTTAGTTGGTATCAAAGCTTGATCACCTTTGGTCCTAGTTGTTGGGTAGGGATTTTTTGAGCTAATCTTAGATTGAGGGGGAGTCTGTGCATAGTATTCTATAACACTACAACAAATCCCTGTGATTAGCTCCCTTTTTTGCTCCATTTTTTGCTTCCACCCACTGTTTTAATGTGTTTTTCTCAAAAATTTTGAAAAAGTCAGCACTATTTATTGGTATGGCACTATTTTTGGCATTTTTTGCGCCGATCAGAACAAGTAGGTGCTAAATTAGGCACCAATTAGCACCTAATTTAGCATCTGATTTAGCACTTGATTTAGCACCTTATTAAGCGCCTGTTTTAGTTCCTGATTAAGTGCCTGATTTAGCGCCTAATTTAGTGCCTTATTTAGCACCTAATTTAGCACCTAATTTATGGTTACTTTGGTTTAGGAGTATCATTTACGGTTTAGGGTTTTGGGTTTTGGGGTTAGGGGTTAAGGTTTAGATGTTTAGGCTTTAGGGTTTAGAGAGAGATAGAGGACCAATAGGGAGATATAGAGGAGACTGAGGGGAGAGATAGGGAGATAGAGAGTCAGGGACATGACTAGAGCCATAGGGAGAGAGATTGAGAGGTAGAGGAACAAAGGCGCTAGGGAGAGAGGGGAGAGATAGGGAGATAGAAGTTTAGGGTTACTTGGGTTTGGGGTTTAGGGTTTAGGGGTTAGGGGTTAGGGTTTATGGGTGTTATTTAGGGTCTAGGGTTTATTGTTTAGGGGTTAGGGATTCAAGTTTAGAGGTTTAGGGTTTAGGTTTTATAGAGAGAGAGGAATGATAGGGAGATATAGAGGAGACTGTGGAGAGAGATTGGGAGATAGAGAGTGAGGCATATGCCCAGGGACATAGGAAGAGAGATTGAGAGATAGATGGATGATAGAGATAGGGAGATAGGGGAGAGATAGGGAGATAGAGGTTTAGAGTTGCTTGGATTTAGGGTTTAGGGTTGCTCAGGTTTGGAGAGAGAGAGAGAGAGAGAGAGAGAGAGAGAGAGAGAGAGAGAGAGAGAGAGAGAGAGAGAGAGAGAGAGAGAGTTTCTCAGGTTTAGGGGTTAAGGTTTAGGAGCATTATTTAGGGTTTACATTTTAGGTTTTACAGGTTTAGGGTTTAGTGTTTAGAGATAGAGGACCAATAGGGAGATTTAGAGAGTGAGGTGCATGGCCAGAGACAGCTGAAATAGATAGGGATATGGAGAGTGAGGGACATGGCCAGATACATAGGGAGAGAGATTAAGAGGTAGAGGAATGATAGAGATAGTTGGGAGATAGGGAGATAGAGGTTTAGGGTTGCTTGGGTTTAGTGTTTAGGGTTTAGGGGTTTGGGGTTTAGGATTTAGGGGTTTATGGTTTCTCAAATTTAGGGTTTATGGGTTACAGGTTAGGGTTGAAAGGAAGAAAGGTACGCAAAAAATACTTCCTATGCTGATCTAAAGAGGGAAGTAGAGTGCAAATTCTTTTAAATCCTTACAATTAAAGTGTTATCAATCCAATGACAGAGATATTGTAGCAAACAACATACACATAGAATGACACAGAAGAAGAGAGAGACAAGATTTAATGTGGGGAAAACCCTTTCAGGAGAAAAACCCCACACTCCAAAACTTGCACAATGTATTAACAAATCTAAATGTTGTTTACAATACACTTGCAATGCAAGCTCTTAGGAGTCTTTGACACTCATATTTGGAGGTATTCTGGTAGCATAACAGTACCTGTCAATCACATAATGCAACTCTTCCTCAAAGCACTTGTTTATATAGAATATACAAGGCAAAATTACCTCTATCTTGGAATGGGCATCCAACTTGGCCTTATGGCCCAAAACCCACACCTATGGACACTTGGTCAACATTGTAAGATGCTTCTGACATTGTCCACACACCTATTGGTCATGATGTTAGTCATAAACAAGCATAGAATTAAAGTACACATTAACCTTTATTCATCTTGAAAGATACGATGAATTCAGAGAATTCATGATCCCAAGTCTTCGGTGATTAGGTCTTAATCGTCTGACGTTACTTAGAGGTTAATGTGAGTTGTTTTTTCCATTTTGGGGCCTTATGTGAAGTTCATCATCATGACAATACTTCTGTAAAGATTCTTTACAGAGAAGTCATATTATACAGCTATTTGATGAAATGATGTAGAAATACTTCAATCTTTGCATGATATTTTCAATTATACATGCTCTGTATTCAGATATGCTAAATATTTGCAATTATCTACAAGATGTCCACATATTTGTGTTATTTTCTTAAGATCATCAATTATTTGCAATTATGAGGGTGAAATGTTCTAAAATTTAAAAGAAATTGGAAGAAATGCTTCAAATTAAAGTTGAACGTTTAGCTTTTGAACCACATGTATATTAGATACTGTCATGAAGAGAAGAAAACTGAACCATATTTTCACCAGGACATTCCACAGCTAGATATAGTTGATGCTAACTTCAAGGGAATTTGTACGAAGACATCACATGTAAGTAGACATGCACTCTAAGGGACGCAGCAAGACACCACATATGTCCAGAATTCATACACTGATTACTCAAAATTTACTATGAATTGTAATCGACACAGTCTTCTCATTCATTAAGCATGCAAAAATATAAATGTATACAAAAACTTTGAAATGAGCTCTGAATGTTTCAGCAGACGGATTTCAATTAAGTTTCAAATATTTACAATAAGGCATTCCATCACCTTTTATAGAACAAGGTGAGGAATTCATTACAAAAGATCCACGATCATGATTTATCAATGCATATCTACAGTCACCATTCTCTTTGACTTTGTCAAACCTATCAAAAGTGGCACAAGTTGCCAGCTGGCAACTATCTGGATTACTTACACTTATATCTCCCTTTATGATGTATCTTCATCATGCTCTTTGTCTGATTCATGTGCTTCATCATCATGTGCATCGCTTCCTGAACTTTCATTATCCTGATGATGATGACGTCGCATATGAGGCTACATGCTGCTCTAGATCTGTTCGTATAATTGCATAATTTTATCTATTTCTCTGCCATCCTGAGTCTTTGCTTTGATGATGGCATGCTTGTGTGCCTCATATTTGTTTCTACTGCTACCCAATTTGTCTTTTCTATCCTGCAGCGTCTCATTGTAATTTTCCATCTTGACTTTAATTCTCATTATTTTATCTATGACTTCTTCTGTCAAGTGGACAAGTGGATCATCTGCTACTGATTGGAAGTTGCCATGTAAAGCTTTGATGGCAAACTCTTCATCTTGATTTTCTATTTTCCCGTCCACTTTTCCTTCCAATGTTTCTAGTATTTCTGCCTCAACAGACATCAAATCATGTAACTTCATGCTAATATCTCTTAGTTTATTATTGCATCTTCTGAGCACTCCACATTCAAATTGAATGTCCTTATACCATATGTCAACCAACAAAGTGGTATTACTGTTCAATACCTATTTATTGATAAGCAGCTGAGGATTTATCCTCCTTATTTCTCCCAGGATGTTTAATACTTTTTCCAATTTGTAAGACCCTTTTCCTATCAGCATTTGCAATTTGTCTACTTTGGTCCTGGAGTCACTGAGAGTGCTCCACCTCTTCAAAGAGGCCTTTACTATTTCCTCTGCATCATCCAATGTGGATGATATCCATCTTCTTAGTAAAGATGCCTCATGTTTCATGAGGTCCAATTTATTCACCTCCTCTTGAGAAATAGCAGTCAATGGGACTACATGTTCAATTGAAGTTTCTTCAGTATTAGTTAGCCTTCTTATGTAGGCATGCAACTGAGCAATGTGCTCCTTATGTTGCTTATTTTTCTCTTTCTCTCTTTTCACCTTTTGAATTAAAGAATCAATAATATCTTTGCCCTCTTGACCCTCTTGGTCTTCATTGGCAAAACCCAGATCCACTGTGCTAATTTGAAACTCATCTAAGGTAATTTTACCTTTTTCTTTCTCTACAGTAGGTATTGCAATCTGTGCAGACCTTCTCCCAGTTATTGGATCTCTTTTGATGGATGAAGTCATTCTGGCCTTCCTCTTAGGCTTTATTATATTTTTAGAAAACAAAGTAGATACGTCAAATTCTTGAATTTCAAATTCTACTTCTGTATTTACCTCTTTCTCCAACCATGGAGGTACCTGATCATGTTTCTCTGCATCATCATGATGTTCACCTTTATCTCCCATTTCTGTCAGTAGGTGTGGTGGAGAAGGTGATTTTCTCAATTCTTCTTCATGATGCTCGCTTTGCTATTGATCCTGTGGCACATCCTCCTATTGAGGAACTTCTTTCTCCAGAGGAGCATCTTCCTGGGCTGGGGGATCTTGTGTTGTATCTATATGTTGATCTTGATGATCATGATCCTTTTCTATCATTACCTCATCTATTTTCAACTCTTCCCCTTGTTGCATATCCACTACACTGGATATTGTGGAGTCTTCCTTAGGTGTTGGCATTTGTTTTGAAGCCATTATTTGTTCCGCACCTGTACTATCAACTTCCTGAGCCTTGGCAGCAGGATCTTCAGATACATCCTTTTTGTCAGCCCTCTTTTCTTGAACCTCTACTATAACAAGTTCCGCTGATGTATCTTGTGAGCTTGGTTGGCTTATTTCTAAAGTATGGCTCTTTGGTTCTGCCATCTTCACTTCTTCTGCTAGTTGTGCTCTATTAGGTGATCCTGCTGGATGTTCAGGATTCCCATCCTATTTCTCTGTCAGGTCTACCACTACAGGACTTGTCACTTCTACAATTAAGGTATCTAGCCCCATTCTTTGGCTATCTATTCTGGGCTTTTTTCCTTTTCTATTTCCACTTACTTCAGTTCCTCCAGTATAGTTTAAACTGGTGGAGTCTTGTGAGGAGTCATGCTTGTACCAGCAGCAAGTGTTTCCATCTTTTGTGAAGTCACTTCCTGTACAACTTCATCATCAGACAAATTTATTGTCTCGTCTAGCGAGATGTGACCTGCATGTGTCTGGGAAGTTTCTTTCATCTACTCTTCTGTGAGCTCGGTCTTGAAATTGACAATGGTAGGAAGAGGAACATTGTGTTGAAGTTTCTTGTGCACTTCACTACCTGCCCCTTGTAACAATGTAGGGGGTTGTTTTATTTCACCTCTCATAGAGGTTCTTTGTTTCTTAAGTGGGGTAGGCACCACCACCTGTGGAGATCTCCTCTTCCTTTTAAATAACAAAGGAGCCTCCTCTTCCTCAGGCTCTTCCTCCATGAGGATATCCTATTCACCTGGTTTTCTTGAGGATTGACCCTCTTCTTGGGTCTCAATAATTCTAGCCTTTGTTGTCTTTTCTTTCTTGGACTTTCTTTTGCTTGTCCATGGAGGTGATGCGGATCCTGATCCTGATCCCGATCCTAATGCTACTGCCTCCTCAGCGTTGAACAATGCCCATTCAATAATAACCCCTTTGGGTTCCTTATCTATTTTCTTGCCCCTTCGGGGTCTTTTGCTCTGTTGTTATGTGGAGGGAGCCTATCTCCCTTAGACTTCCTCTTCTCATTTACAAAGTCATCATACTCATCCCCAGGAGCATCCTGCCCCTTCTTGTTGTCCACCGTAATGGCAACACCTTTCTTCTTCAAATCCTCTATCTGTTCATCAACCCAAGCTTGGGTTAGCTGTATGGTCCTGGCAATGAAGGGGTCCAAGGATATGTCCTCTTGTATGGTGAGGTCAAGTGCAGAGATGGTATCATTATATATTTTCTTTTGCTCATACTCATCTGCAATTATCCTGCCATCATCCTTCTTCAATTGTTGAGGGATGGGGATGCAATCAAAGGTTCTGATTTGATTCAATGTTAGCCTTTGATACCTTCTTCTCCATGCTTCTGCTTCATCCTCACAGTCAGCCCAGAAGTCTTTTAGGTGCCTCTGGTGAATAGGCTTCCCTATTATTCTCTGCATCTTGCCATAAGGGTCATATGGTCTCATCAGTGGAAAAGGCTGCAGATTCATTTTATTCAAGGTGACCATCACCTTCTTTATGTTCTCTGAATCTGAGCACATGTACCAGCCAATGGTGATTGGGAACAAAATTGGTGGTAGCTTCTTTGCATCCTTGTATGCTTTCAATATTGTGGAGCTCTGCCTTATGAATTCCATAAGTATCACTGCATCAGTGGGATACCTTGGCAGCATGAGGGGAGGCCTATCAAAACCCTCAATCCTCATTTAGGAAAATGTGGCAAATTGTATATACCAGGCTCCATGCCTATAGATAATTTCTTGAGCTTCCATGCTCAATCTCTTTGTTCTATCCTCCTCCATGGTTCTGACCAGATGCATAGAGAATGCATCATTTACTAGTTTGTAGTCTTGGAGGTAATTGGCTCTTTGCAGCTGGGGATGATGATCCCAAACATGTATAGCATTTGTACCTATAAGCTTTCCATTTGTAACTAGTGCATCAAATGTGCCTTGGTATGCACAGGAGTAGACAATATAGGATGTCATATAGAAAGCACAATTTGAACCTCCTAGGTTCATCAGTTGTTCATGCAGAGCATCACCTATTAGTTGGCCCCACAATGGCTTGATGTTTGAGTATATACACATCATAATCACACCATACATCCAATCTTTAAAACTACCAGCATCAGGCTGGCCTGTGATTCTTCTTAGTAGTGCAATCATGTACTATTACTCCTCACTAAAATCATATTTGAACAAGTGCACAGGAAGTTTGGCAGCTGTAGGATATGTGCTGTTCTCAGCCCTCCAGTGGTACATGTTTTTCCTGGCTTGTTTTTTGTTATTCTCATATTCTTTCTCTGATTTATTCAAGTCTACACTCTTGACCTTCTTGCCCAATGGCAATCCAAATGTCCTGGAAAGACCTTTGATGGATAGGTCTGCATATATCCTCCCATGCTTCATCACCTGCCTGGTCTTTGGGTTGTAATTCTTTGCACACTCGATAACCAGCTCTGGAGACTCCATGGAGTATGGGAAACCGGTGGCATTCCACATCACAGATATGAAAACTGTATCTAGCATAGGGCTTCTATTTTTCTCGTCATTCAGCTTAGCTAACCAGGCTTCCAAATTGGTATCCCCCTGATGGGTATCTGTAATGGCGCCATATTTGAACAGGACGCCCCTCTAGGATGAGAACATAGGCTTATTGAATTCAGCCTCACACTTAGCCAACCTCTTGTCAGCCATGGGTACCTGCAATTAACAAAATCTTGTCTTACAATGGGTTCTCACATGCATGCATATAACAATTTATCTTTAATATTCATCACGTATATTACATTCATTCAGCATAAGCTCATCATGGGGGCACATAAACCAGAACTTACAACATCATACCTAACTGTTACAGAAACAACATGATGGGGGTTTCATTTACTTACCTAGTTATGCAGATTTCTTTATACTAGTGACTTCCCAGAAAATGCTCTTAATTCAGCTGATGATCACGCACCTTCAGCTGCCTGCAAACTTCACTCGTCGTAATATCGCCCGTAGGAGGATATGGAAGCTGTGCTCTATAAAAAGTAATTTCTTCGCAAGGTAAATGTAAAAATGGCATTAGATTTACCTTTTAACATTGTAATTAGGGTAAATTTAGGGCAAATCCTGACAGATTAGATTTTATTCATTGATTTTCTACACGGAAAGTCAGGATTTCACCAGGTGTTCCATCGGGTTTAATGATCGGCAAGAAATACCAACCACCTCATCGTGTATTTAATGCTAATGGTGGCAACGGGAGCGGGGTGATATCTAAATGGCAGGATGATATTTGAAAATATCGGGCCATGTTTAAATATCGGGTGATGTTCGCGCCATTAGGCTGTGCTTTAAACGTCAGGAGGATATTCAAAAATATTGGGCTGTGTTTTAGATGATGATGATGACCAAAGTCATTCTTTTTCTAACTCTTGGGATATCAGGGTGATGTCATCCAGATATTTGTTCAGCATATTGGAAAGGCATCATGACGTCATCATCATGTTATGTGAACATGATCATGTCCATAAAATATCCTGCTGAGAGGTAAATGTGATGGTGATGTCGTCGTCATATCGTTTCTTCATTTATGGGACTTGAATGACATCATCAGGATATTGGCTTAGGGTGATATTTCATGACAGGAGGATATTAAGAAATATCAGGTTAAATTTGGAAATATGACGCTCGCGAAATATAAGACTATTTGACGGGTAAGGGTCACCATCACTTAAAGTTGACATCCGGATATTTGGACCACATGACTTATCAGGTGATGGACTAAGATCAGGATGATCTTTGATAACATGACTGAGGTTATAAAATATGATCCTCCTCTTGCGAATATCAGGTTTGACCAAAACTTTGACTGTTCCTAACTTTCACATCCTAATGAATATCAGGGTGATGTAAAAGGCAAACCTGCATGGAATTTGATGATCTTTCTGAATATGAGGTCACAGAAATGAAATATGAACTTTGACGAACTGACCTTATGATGATGACATTACCTCATCCTGATTCTACATGATGATGCACATGACTTACTTTTACCAAACCGCCAGAAAGCAGGCAACACAAGCCAAACCAAAAAGTTGGGTCCCTGTTTTGCCAAGGCAAAATGGGGTGTGTTGTGTAACCACACAACCACACCCCATCCTAAAGAGGCCACCTATTTCCAAAATGGGCTATGATAGATGCTCTTACAACTCTTACGACCATCATAGAATTTGTCATAGCTATCATAACTTACAACTATAAGAGAATCTATCATACACAGGCTATAAATAGCATAATCTCTTACAACATGTCATAGTCCACCTTGGGGCACCCAAAGATTCTTTTTTCAAAGATGCTCTTTGACACATGTCTTCACCTATCATAGAATCTCCTATTTTCGACTCTTACATGTCATAACTTCGTCATAGGAATTTGTCATGATTGTTTTAGTCAATATTCCCTTACACAACATCCAAGATGCCGACACATGGAAAAATATTCCTATCACAAAGTGGGACACCTATCTCCTCATGTGAGGACAAAATTACAAGTTGTCATCTTCCATGTAGGATGACACATCACTGTGCCACATCCCACAAGATGACAAGATGAATTTACAATTTAATTTACAATATAGGCAATAAATAAATAAATACAATGAAAATAATACAAGGAATTACCAAGGTTGAGACACCTTAATTCCCAACATTCTCCCACTTGTTGAACACCTTGTAAGAGCTAATAGAATTAACAGGATTTAACTGCTATAGGCCGAGAGGGCTATAGACTCTGAACACCATCTGAACTTCTCTGTGCCCACTAGCTTTGTCAATGCATCTACAACATTCTTCAAAGTATCTACCTTCTCCAAATTTACCTTCACATCCTCTACAATGTTTCACACAGAGTGAAATTGTAGATCAATATGCTTTGTTCTGGCATGGAAAGTTGGATTCTTCTCAAGGCAAATCATACTCTGACTGTCACAACAAATCATAATCTATTCTACATCAACACCAATATCTGAACACAATCTCTTAAGCCAAATGGCTTCCTTACAAGCATGAGTTGCTGCCATGTACTCAGCTTCTATCGTGGACAAAGCAACCATAGGTTATCGCTTACTCATCCAACTAATTGTACCACCAAACATCATGAACACATATGCACTAGTGGATCTCCTGCTGTCAATATCACCTGGCCAATCAGAATCCACAAATCCATGAATACAAACTAAATGCAGAGGTCTTGTAGCATTACCATTATAGAAAATGGAATACTTAGAAGTACCTCTCAAATATTTGAACACTCGCTTAACTACATCCCAATGTACCCATCTAGGATTAGCCATAAATCGACTAAGGACTCCCACTACTTGGGCAATGTCTGGTCTTGTGAAGACCATAGCATACATTAAACTACCAACAACACTAGCATAAGGTACTCTGTTCATGTCCTCCACCTAACTAGGAGATTTTGGACAATCATTAATAGACAACTTTGTCCCCAATGAAACAGGAACACACAATGGTCTACAATCTACCATGTTGAACCTACCCAACACGGTCTTCACATACTTACTCTAGCTTAACCAAAGTTTTTTGTTAGCTCTATCTCTTCTTATTTCCATTCCTAGAATGTACCTGGCTTCCCCTAAATCTTTCATTTCAAACTATGTTGACAACTGAGACTTAAAATCAGAAATCATATTCTCACCCTTCCCAATCAACAACATATCATCAACATATAATGCAAGAATGAGAATACGGTCATTATCTAGCTTGTAGTACACACAATAATCTAATTTTGATCTCAAAAATCCAATTGACAACACAAAGGCATCAAACTTCAAGTACCACATCCTAGGAGACTACTTCAAACCATACAAAGACTTTTTCAACTTGCAAACCAAATTTTGTTTACCTTTCTCTATGTAATGCTCTGGCTGTGACATGTAAATCTCTTCCTCCAAATCACCATGAGGGAAAGCTATCTTCACATCCATTTGTTCTACCTCTATGT
This sequence comes from Cunninghamia lanceolata, assembly GCA_027924645.1. NCBI lineage: Eukaryota > Viridiplantae > Streptophyta > Pinopsida > Cupressales > Cupressaceae > Cunninghamia > Cunninghamia lanceolata. The sequence goes on from BSBN01000236.1 coordinate 5,181,099, forward strand.
CATAAGTAGCTGCAAGAGATAATATAAATCTAATGAATGTTAGCTTTGTAATGGGAGAGAAAATTTCACCATAATTAATTCCCTCCACTTCTGAGTACCCCTTCGCAACCAATCTAGCCTTGTACTTTTCAACACTGCCATCTGTATTGAATTTATTCTTCAACACCCATTTACATCCAATGGGTTTCTGTCCATCAAGCAAAGGCACCAAGTCCCATGTTTTATTCTTTTCCAAAGAAGCCATCTCATATTCCATGGCCTCCTTCCAGGAACCTGCATCTTTCATGCCCGTAGCCTCTTTCATAGTTCTAGGCTCATCAATGTTAGTAAGTAAAGCAAAAGCACAAATAGAATCAAGCAATGAATAACCAAACCTATCAGGTTTCTTTCTTGTTCGTGTAGACCTCCTCAATGTCTGAGGTTGAGGTTCTGCTTCTTCTAATCTTATAGAGATACTAGAGCTCTCCTCATCATCAGGTCTCACAAGGTCTGTCTATTCATTCTTCTTATGGGTAGAAGGAAACTGAACCGCATCTTCTTTCTTTTCTGTTTGTTCTTGCTATAGAACAATGAAAGATGGTGTTAGCTCTCTGAAGATAACACTTCTATTATACAACACCTTTTCAGCCACATGATCTCAAAGCTTGTATCCTTTCACACTAACACCATAGCCAATGAAGATACACTTAACAGCATTGTTCTCCAATTTAGATCTTTTCTCCCTAGACACATGTGCATATGCCTCATAACCAAAAACATGAAGATGTCTAACTGAAGGCTTCTTACCAAACCACACCTCCATAGGTGTCTTACCAACAAGAGTTGATGTAGGAGATATGTTTACTAGATAGCAAGCAATGGCTACAGCTTCAGCCCAAAACTTTTGTTCAAGGCTTGCTCCACTAAGCATACTCCTAGCCTTCTCCATCAGTGCCCTGTTCATTCTCTCTGCAACTCCATTTTGCTGTGGGATATAAGGAGTTGTCTTATGTCTTTTAACCCCTTGCTCTTTACAAAACTTCTCAAACTTTGTCAAACAAAACTCACCACCGTTATCAGTTCTCAAACACTTAATCTTTTTACTAGTCTGATTCTCAACAAAAACTTTAAACTCTTTGAATTGACTAAAGACTTCAGATTTGCTTATGAGAAAATAAACCCATGTCCTTCTATTATAATCATCTATGAAAGATACAAAATATATAGATTTGGAAATCGAAGGAAGATTAACAGGACCAAACACATCAGAATGAATAAGATCCAATACATCAGAAGACTTGTGAGAACTAGAGTAAAACTGAACACGGTTTTGCTTTCTATACATGCAATGTTTGCAAAAGTTGAACTCAAGATTACAATCATTTAACCCCTCAATGAGGTTTTTATTTTTCAGTGTACATAGACCCTTCTCACCAATGTGGCCATATCTCAAATGCGATAACATAGTCTTTTTCAGCAGGAAGCTTATCTTCCAAAGCATGTGCACTACCATCAGAACTAGTTACAAAAGATTTCTTCACTACTTGTTCAGATGGTGGGGATGAAGTGACTGCAGCTCTTTTCTTTGATTCAGAAGAACTATTGCACTGTGAAGTTCATGCCTCCATTTGAAATAGAGTATCTCTCTGAGTACCCTTAGCAAGTACCATATATCCTCTAGTCATCTTGCATCCATCCTTTTAAAAGACAACTTGCACACCTGCATCATTCAACATACTTATAGAAACCAATCTTGATGCGAGGTTATGTGGAATGATGCACTTGAATCAATCAACCACACATCATCAGATGCATGGGTGGCTAGGGCTGTGATGAAGACATCACCATAATCTTGTGACTTGTTAGAATCTAAATCAGGAGCTTTCTTCTTGTTTTTCTTCTCACCTTTGCACTCCTTTCAGAAATGCCTAGTTTTGCCATAGTTCCAACAGAGAGCCTTGGGATTTCTAGGAGATTTAGATCTTCCCTTCTCAGCTTTCTTGTCCTTCTTTTTCCCTTTCTCGTTAGGTCTTCCATAAACTACAAGAGCCTCTTTGGCTGCCTCAGAATATTTTCTTCACATCTCTTCAGATAATAGTGAAGATACCACTTCATCCATTGTGAAAGTGGATGTGGTGCTTCCAATAGACATCACAAGGTGATCCCATGAGTCCAGCAAAGAATAAAGCAAGGACATACAATGATCCTCCTCTTCCATCTTCACACCAACTGATGTCAATTGAGCAATCACCATGTTAAAGGCATTGAGGTGATCTGCAACAGATCCTCCATCCTCCATCTTCAGAGAATACAACTTCTCTCAAAAAAAGTTTGTTCACTAGGGATTTAGCTTGATAAACATCAACCAACTTCTTCCAAAGGTCTTTTGTACTCTTCTCCTCATTGACATTTAATAGGACAGAATCAGCTAAACTGAGTCTTATGAGACCCTTAGCCTATTGATCTTTGAGATCCCAATCAACTTGTGCCATAGTAGCTGGTTTTACACCGGATACAATTTCCCATAGGTCATGATCAACAAGTAAGTCTTCCATCTTGAGTTTCCACAACTCAAAATTAGTGCCATTAAATTTCTCCACCTCAATTTTTCTAGATCTACTTGCCATCTCTTTTCCTGCAACAAGATTACAGAATACTCTACACAAGACTCGCACTCAAACTAAGATCAGCCTAAGAAACCCCTACCCTACAACTAGCACCAAAGGTGATCAAGCTCTAATACCAACTGAAAGGAAGCAAGGTACACGAAACACACTTCCTATGCTGATCTAAAGAGGGAAGTAGAGTGCAAATTCTTTTAAATCCTTACAATTATAGTGTTATCAACCCAATGACAAAGATATTGCAGCAAACAACATACACATAGAATGACACAGAAGAAGAGAGACAAGATTTAACGTGGGGAAAACCTTTTCGGGAGAAAAACCCCACACTCCAAAACTTGCACAATGTATTAAAAAATCTAAATGTTGTTTACAATACACTTGCAATGCAAGCTCTCAGGAGTCTTTGACACTCGTATCTAGAGGTATTCCGGCAGCATAATAGGACCTGTCAATCACATAATGCAACTCCTCCTCATAGCACATGTTTATGTAGATTATACAAGGCAAAATTACCTCTATCTTGGAATGGGCGTCCAACTTGGCCTCAAGGCACAAAACCCATGCCTATGGACACTTGGTCAACATTGTAAGATGCTTTTGACACTTGTCCACACACCCCATCCCAAAGAGGTCACCTATTTCCAAAATGGGCTATGACAGATACTCTTACGACTCTTACGACCATCATAGAACCTGTCCTAGCTATCATAACTTACAGTTGTAAGAGAATCTGTCATACATAGGCTATAAATAGCATATTCTCTTACATGTCATAGTCCACCATGGGGCACCCAAAGATGCCTTTTTCAAAGATACTCTTTGACACGTTTTCATCTGTCATAGAATCTCCTATTTCTGACTCTTACATGTCATAACTTTGTCATAGGAATCTATCATGATTGTTTCACTCAATATTCTCTTGCATAACATCCAAGATGCTGACACATGGAAAAATATTCCTACCACAAAGTGGGATGCCTATCTCTTCATGTGAGGACAAAATTACAAGTTGTCATCTTCCATGTAGGATGACACATCACCGTGCCACATCCCACAAAATGACAATGTGAATTTACAATTTAATTTACAACATAGGCAATAAATAAATACAATGAAAATAATACAAGGAATTATGAAGGTTGACACCTTAATTCCCAATAAGGGAATAGGGGCATTATTTAGGTTTTTTATATGTTTTAGGGGTTAGGGGTTAGGGTTTAGGGGTATTATTTAAGGTTTAGAGGTTTAGGGTTGCTCGGGTTTAGGGTTTAGGCGCATTATTCACAGTTTATGGTTGCATGTCAAAAGAAGTCTCTCTCTCTCTAAATCCCTCAACCCTAAATAATGCCACTAATCCCTAACCCTAACCCCTAAACCCTAAACCTAAGCAACCTTAAACCTCTATCTCCCTATCTCTCCCTTATCTCCCTCTCTCTATCATCCCTCTACCTCTCAATCTCTCTCCCTATCTCTCTAGACATCTCACTCACTCTCTATATATCTCTGTATCTCTCGCTCTATCTCCTCTATCTCTCCCAATCTATCTCCTCTCTCTCTACCTATCTCTTTCCTCTCTCTCCCCTATCATTCCTCTATCTCCTTATCTCTCTAGACATCTCTCTAGTCACTCTAGTCTATCTCCCTTTCTCTCTCCTCTCTATCTCTCTCTACCTAGCTATCACTCCCTATCTCTCTATCTCTTGCCTCTCTCCCCCTATCATTCCTATATCTTCCTATCTCTCCCTTCTAGTAATTCTCCCTCTCCCTATGAAAGAAATGAACAAGAAAACTAGGACTCTCTCTCTCTATATATTCATCTCCTTTATCAACTAAGCAAATGGAAACAAGAAAACTAGGACATGAAAAGAGGGATGAGGATATAAATTGGCAGGGTGAAATGGAAACAAGATAAAACTAAAGTTCATTGGATGGGAAGAATGATGAGAGGAGAGGTGGAAAATAGTAAAATATGGAAAAATTGGAGAGAGAGAGAGAGAGAGAGAGTTGCTTGGGATTAGGGGTTAGGGTTTAGGGGCATTATTTAGCGTTTATGAGTTTAGCATTGCTCAAGTTTAGGGTTTAGCACATGGCTAGGGACATAGGGAGAGAGATTGAGAGGTAGAGGGATGATAGAGATAGGGAGATAGGGGAGAGATATGGAGATAGATGCTTATATTTGAATGGATTTAGAGTTTAGGGGTTTGGGGATTAGGGGTTTAGGATTGCTTAGGTTTTAAGATAGCTACATAGAGAGAAAGAGGAGACAGATCAAGAGAGATAGAGGAGATAGAGGGGAGAGATAGGGAGATAGAAAGTGAGTGAGATGTCCAGAGAAATAGGGAGAATGATTGAGAGGTAGAGGGATGATAGAGATAGGGAGATAGGGGTTTAAGGTTGCTCAAGTTTAGGGTTTAGGGGTTAAGGTTTAGGGACATTATTTAGGGTTTAGGGTTTATGGTTTAGGGGTTAAGGTTTAGTGGTTTAGGGTTTAGTGTTTAGAGAGAGAGGACCAATAGGGAGATATAGATAGTGAGGGACATGGCTAGAGACATAGGGAGAGATATTGAGAGGTAGAGGAATGATAGAGATAGGGAGATAGGGAGATAGGAAGATAGGGAGATAGGCAGATAGAGGTTTAGGGTTTCTTGGGTTTAGTGTTTAGAGTTTAGGGGGTTTGTGATTTAGGATTTAGGGCTTTAGGGTTTCTCAGGTTTAGGGTTTATGGGTTAGGGATTAGGGATTAGGGGCATTATTCAGGGTTTATGGTTTAGGGGTTAGGGGTTAGGTTTTAGGGTTTAGGGGCATTATTTAGGGTTTACAGATCTTTAAGGATCTAGATAGTGTGGCTATACACATTGCTACACATGTTGGTGGCTAGTTAGACACATGGAACATCAACAACCACATGTTATGCTTCCATACACATGTGCCACCTGATGACATATGTATTGTAAAACATGATCATATAATTGGCACTATATGCATCTAACACATGGTGATATCCACGTATTCCACATGCCACAATGATCAGTTGGCACCATACAAGTTTGAGTATATTTGTTCATCTTACCTCTCTGTATATTTCCTTCATTCATTTTAAATAGAAGTAACATATATGTTAGAACCCTTCTATATTTGAATGTGTTTTGGTTTACATGTCTATTTTCCTTTATGTATTCTATGATCTTATTACATTAATAGATAATTTAGGATTGTCCCTCAGTTCACCTTGGGAATTAGATTAAATAACATCTAAAGTTGACTGTAAATTAACTGCAACATGGTTAGCATTTTGTTGATTTTCTTGCTTATTTTCACCCTTTTGAAAACTAAATTTTCCTATTGAAATTTTGAAGGATGAGATCCATATTTAAGTGCATTAGACTTAAGAAGTTTCAATTAAATGTTTCTTACATTTGCACACAAATCCATGGAAGAATAATAGTTGTTTAGGTACATTGTCTCAGCTTGGATAGTAGGTAATAAGCCCTTAACAAATACTCTTTGCAATTGATCAATAGGAATTTGATAGAGTATCTTTGTTTACAAAGTTTGAAATCTAATAACATAATCATGATTTCACTCATTTGATCCTTTTTTGATTCTCTCCTATTCCTTCAATCTATCGTAGTAAAGGAAAATAAATACACGGGCAACCCATAGAGAAATTTGTCATCAATTTTGTTCCTCAAAGTTGTCTCATGATATGGTGAAGGAAAAAATTACCAAAGATAAATTGTGATCATTATTTATCAAGCCAAAAACTAATGCATTGTTAGAAATGTAGACACCTAAATCTTACCATGGCTATGGTGGTTCCCCCCTTAGGTTAGGGTTTTAGGTTTTTAAAAAAAAATTCTAACTATCCAGTTTCGAAAGCCCTTTGCCCCTTTCATTTAGGTCATGCACTTTATTGTTATATTCTTGTGTTGACCATTATTGCTGGTTGTCAATCTTTTAAGTCACAACCTTAAGTCTTGGTGCCTATGGGTTGACCGACCCCTTAACCTAGTCGTTACATGTTGCCGCCGATAGGTCTTAAAGTCTTATAAAATGAAAATTACACTGTCACGGAGCATATCAGGATGACGTCAGTACCCAACCGTGATGCCGCTACAAGTCTCCACCTATCCATGTAACCTTTTCCTATGAAGTGTTCGCCTCAGCCAACTGTTTGCCACCACATGTCAAAATGTTAATGGTCCGCAGAGCAAACTTAAGATCCAACAGTTGTGCACCAGCACATGGGAATCTTTTCAAAGGGAATATTTGCCACAAGATGGCGAGATGACAACATATGACATTCACTAATTAAAAAGTAAGTATAATAAAGGCGCATGGGTGCTATGTCGCATGATCATGCGGTAGATGTATGGTGGACCCTCTTCGACTATGATGCTGCAAAATGGTGACACACGTCCAGTCCATGCCGAAGATGATTTGATGTGTGAGGAAAGTATTGATGATTTGGCTCATTCTCATTGGGTGGTGACTTATCAACCAAGATGAGTAAGATTGTCAAATCTAGTTATCAAATCAAGGCCGTGGATTTTAGAAAGGTGATAAATGATCAACGGTCTGAATTCAAAAAATGTAAACAAAGAAAATCTTTGAGTGACTGTGGCATGAGTAGAGTTATGGTTTCTGTGACCTCCATTAATATGCAAAATGATACATGAATTTGATGTTATAACAACATAATTCAAGGTATTTGCCATCACTCGTCAAGGAGCAATCGCGTTCAAAGCTAGAGAATCATCAAAACAAGCAAGGGGAAACAATTATACACCTCTGTGATGTAAAAAAATAGTAAGTCATTGTCTCTCCCTTGCACTTAGTTTTATATCTATAAGAATTTTTTGAAACATTTAGGGCAGCCATTAATTGCATAAGCCCTAGGTTCCCTGCATAAACTACAAAATGAGTTAGTCAGGTCGAGCTTCGACCTCAAAATGTAGCTTGGATGAATACATCATGATTCAGTGTCTTGGATTGTCTAAGAGACCTCTGATAAATTTAGGAGAGGTTGGAAGAAATGATAAAATATATGATCTTTGTGTAGATTGTCGAGATGCTAGGATCCCTATGTCTGCTTGGAGTTTGTTTGAACATTGGCACAATCGAAGTGATTACAGAGCTCCAATCTGCCATGCCTTGACCCTTGACTTAGATAAATTAATATGCCCTAATGTCTTTGTAAACACAGACTTGATGAGAGCTATAGCAACTAGGTATGACCCTAAGACCATGTCTATCTTGTCTGGAAATAGCAATGTTATCATTAGATTCACTAAGGCCTATATTACCACTATCTTCAATCTTGATCCTACTGCCAGTATACCTATAGACTTGAATGCCTTCAGGGAAAAATACAAAACTCTTAGGTATGCATACAGGTCTCATAAAGTGGCTAAGCATAGATTAAAGGGGGTTGATGGAGCTTTGATCAAAATCCCTGACTTAGAAGAGGAGCCTCTCTAATACAACTTGTTCATGGAATATTTTGTTAAAACCTATCATTGCTTGTGTCATGTTGGTGTCTCTAATGATGATGGCAGCATATATCCAATATTATGGAGCTGAGAAGCGATATGATTATGCAGGTTACTTGCCAAAAAAGATGCATGAATAGATGATGGCCATTAAGAACAATATGTACACTCCAGGTCCCCATGTAAAATTCACTTGGTATTCATTAATGTGCCACATGATCCTATTTTCTCTGTCTAGCCATTGGGGCAAAGAATTACATTTGAGAATGATTGATGCAGAAGGCAATGCCATGCCAGTTTAGATGTGGACCTGCATGCTAGACATGCATTTCAAATATGCTATCTATGTCACTTTTGAGGAGCAATTTGTGAGGAAAGTATTGGGATTCCTGGAGCCAATAGCAGAAAGGATACCAAAGGAGATTAAGGATTTTCTAAGACCAATGTAGAGGACCCCCATCTAAAGATCAATCATAATTGGGGAGATTAGTTGTTACATGAAAATACAGCTTGTATCAGAGTCTATGGGTGTGAGGCTCCACCCTATTCCTTACCAAAATTTGTACCCAGAATAATAAGATTTATGGAGATCATCAAACAGCTGAATGAAGTAGATAAGGAGCACTTCAGAAAGCATAAGAAGGGAGCTCTTATCCCAACATCTCTGAAGCTTCATGATTTTATTACAATTGATAAGAGTGGCTTGGATCAAATTGGTCTCATGTTGCAAAGATATAGGATGAGTATGGAGAAAATAAGGCTCTTTGATCGTAAAGGTTTTATTCATGATAGAAGGTATAAAGTCAGCAGGCCTGCATACCCACACCATGTCCTACTTGATGAGGATATTGTTAGAAATTGTGAATCAATGCAACAAGTATTTTTCTTGAGAAATAAGTGGAAATTGATAATGGATGCAGAGAAAAGGAAAAAGAATGCTAACTCTGCATATCAAGGGGCTTTCATTGAGATTCAAAACCCCATTGAAAGAATCAAAATGTTCTTTGCTAAAGGAGATGAATTGATTGCTGAGGCACCTACTAGAGAAGAAAGGCCCACATATTAGCCAAACAGTTCAAGGGGTAAGTACATTAGGAAAAGTTCCCCTGACACCCCTGAATCCCCTACCCCAAAAAGAGCAAAAATAATTAATCTTGAAACAAAAGAAGAAATGGAAGTTGTGAATTTGGAGGAGGAGGTGATAGAGGAACAAGACCCACATCCCTCACATCAATTGCATTCTCCCCAGAGGATAGTACAATATGCCTCCCTAGAAAATAGGTTGACAAGATCCACAGTTAATAATGAGGTGGTGTGCAATCAGTTTATCTCTAATGATGGATTCATTGCCACTCCAGAATTCAAATCCTTTGTGTTGAGAATGAGTGAAGAATTTTAGAAAAAGATAGAAGAAGCAAAAATTGGTGCAAACCCTTCAAAGTATGATGCTATCACAAGGAGGGTTTTGAGTGAAATGAACAAGGACATCAATGCCATGACTCCTGAGGAAGGGAGAGCACTTGTGAAGAGAATCAAAATCCTACTATTGTCACACTGGACATTGTCAGATGCTATTGCATTTGATACCATTACTAGGGACGATGCAGATGCAATTGAAGAACAAGCTAGGAGGGCATTGTAGGGTGCTCTCTTTGACCCTAAATTTGATACCTTGGCTATTTGGGCATTGGCCCCAAATGATAAGAAACCAAAGGTAGGTTTGGAAGAATTGACTGGTAATGTGATCATCAAGAGGGTGTCAGACATCCCTACTCCTCAGGAAGCCAGCTTGAACATATATACATCACATTTTGCAAAGGCAACAACACTCAAACCTCAAAAAGATTACAATGAATTATTGGGGAAATATATAGAGTCAACCTCAATTGGAATCTGGTCCATCTCAAACACATCCAATTATACAAACTACAGAGTCATTACCAGTAGATACACAACCCCTGCTTCAAGAAATAGAAGAGCTGAAAGAGGAAAATAAGAAGTTGAAAGGAGAAGTAGAAGGAAAAGTGGAAGCTGTTGCTACAAATTTAATCACGTATAGAATCAATAGGATATTGGATAGATTGGAGGAGACCCATAGGTCTTACTCCTCTATTAAGGATAGCACGTGAAAAGCATGAATTAGACAAACAAAAGCTATCAACTATGAAGACCAGCTAATTACCAAGGATTGTAAAAATTAGAGACTTTCTCAGGTGTTCTAGATATGATCCAGATTCTCCTCTTGAGTTGCAGTTGGTAGTAGGAATGTTTGATAAATTTAAGGAGGTGGCTACTTACCAATTAAAATTTGATATAGTGCTAAGGGATAAAATGCAAACAGTTGAGAAGCTAGACATAAAATGGTTACCTCACATTTTAGAAGCTGATGGGACAACAAAGGACATGAACAAGTGGAAGAAGGAAATTATTGATAATGGTAATCAGTTAATTCCATCTTGTTGCAATAAGGGAGATCCAGCTCTACATGTGTTAAGTTGGAAACTTGAAAGGCTACATGTGGTGGACATCACATTTGAATTATTTGGTAAAAATGTCAAAAGTATCCTAGATGCACAATATGTTAGCCATAATAGTAAGATAGCAGAAGTCATCTCATTTCCTTGGCTGACTGAGAGTACATATAGTATGTGGTAGGACAGATATGGACCTAAAGAATGACAACTTGGCTACTATCTTCCAACCACAACATTATAGATCCCCAGGAAGCTCCTCGTGTTTCTCAAGGCCAACCACTCCTTTTCTTTTTCTTTTGGTGCAATTAATGTTTCCTCGGCACCTTTGGGTGCTTCTCTGTATTCATTGAATTTCAAAGACAATGTATTAATTGCTAAGGGTACATGTTCCTGTTAAATAATGGAACTGTATCACTCATTTTAATGTTGTTGAAGACTTGGAAAATTTTGGAGAAGTAATGAAAATACAAGCTCTCTAGGTTGCTCTATTTTGTGCTATAAGTTTATGAGTTATATGTTGGATGACCTATGCATAAAATTTATCAATTTTATGTTGTTTTTAAATGAGTAATGCTTCGTTGCATGTGTCTGGTTATCTGTCTCCAAGTTGTGTTTATTTTTCTTCTGAATCTAAGTAGCTAAGGGTTACTCAAGGTTCTGGAACATGGGTTTTCTATCTTAGAGATGAATCATCAATAGCACAGGGTCAGGTGTAGAGGAGCAATGAGCCATATGCTGGTGTTAAATAGAACCACCACATCTTGAATGTTCTCCTTTTGTCTCTATGTTTTCTTCATGTTTTCAAAATGTATTCAAATATATTTGAAAATCTAAATTGGACTTGTAAAAGGTAAATATTGTAATTTCAAGGGTTAGGAATACAAAGAGCCATTTTGAATGTGAATGGTCTAAAGCTTGTTGCTTCCTTTATAAAAGGAAATCAAAACCTTATGGCTCGGGATCTATCTGGGATTTTGTTTTTTTGAAAGAGACATTACATTGCCTATACTTTGAAGAAAATCAATATAAAAGTTGCTATTCTCTGGTGCTCAACTTTTGGTTCTCATTTGTTTGTTGAATTGGATTGCTAATAATTTATCTGGTTGTCTCTAATTTACTTTTTCTTTGTTATTCAAATCAACCTATCAAGTATATTGTTGACTTGTCAGAACACATTTAATGTTTCTTGCGTGGTTTGTTTATTGGGCTCCTTCAAGCAAGGTTTAAAATCCTATAGGTGAATCATAGTAACTTTGGAAAGTTAAATTGGATTGTTAAAGAAGAACCTAATAACTTACATATTTGCATGTCTATGCAAGTCATAGACCTAGAATTACCAAGAAAATTGAGTTGTAGCTAAAAGGGAAGCACATATTCTTCTTAGAGTGAAAACTCCGTAACCCAAAGGTAGGCATTGATCATTCTCTTTTGAAAATCATTCCCTTGTATATATTTTCAAAATCTAATTTTGTTTTTCTATTTTAGGAGTAGGGTTTCAAGATTTTTTAGAAAACATTAATCCAAATTGTATGCCAGATTGGGTTAAGTGAAGTGGATGATTTAATTGACAAAATTACATAAGATCCTTAATCTGTTTTGAAGTCACCAACAAACCTGAAAGTAAACTGTCATTGGTGAAACAAGGTAACACCCACCTAGGCTTGAACAGAGCCTAAAGTGCAGAGAATTTTGATTAATCTGATCAATTATGTTAGTTGGCCAAATTCACATATAAAACCTAATAATAAGATTTGGCATATCTTTAGGGTTTTATAATTTGCAAATTTGAGTACCAACAAAACCAATATTGACATTAAAGTGATGTATAAAAGCATTGGCCAAATCATTGAAGTAATGAATAGAACTATGAGGAAGAGAATAAAGCCATTCAATTGCCTAATCCTTTTAGTTTCTAGGGAAGAGATTTGTAAAATGTTTATCATCATAAACATAATCAAAACAAACTCCCAATTGTGTCATAAGGTCCCCTTTACCACTATACATTACAAAACTAGGGGCCACTGAACAAACTAGAAATGGATAAGAAATAACTCAAATGAAAGTGGATTATGCTTGATGTCTCCTATGATATCCTTTGATTACTAGGGGTAATTCATCAACTTTACTTTACATCTAATCAATTCTTCTAAGGATGACATCTATGTTGGAAGGATGAACATTAGGAGTTATGATTAAAATGGGAGTGGAAGTGGCAACATGAGATAATATGTGGAGTGTAGGTTGATTGGGGAACAAATAATGAAGTTGGAATGACAACACTAGAAGTGGGAACATGAGTAGTGGGTGAGAAGTAAACACAATCAGCGGATGAGTGGAAGGTACAATATGAGAAGTAGGTACAATGAGAGGATCAATTATAGGAGCTATAAAAAAATGATAAGCAATACAGAGAAGAGAAGAAATATGTGGCTTGGCTAATGTAGGAGAAGATGTGGAAGGAGGCACACTAGACAAAGAGGCTTGTGAAGGAAGGGGAGGAGACACACTATTTAAGGAACTTGATGATCTTATCCTTTGACCTATATCACTTAATACTTCCATCACATAAGGATTATCCATTAACAAGTTATGAAGAACATAAATTAAATTTGAATAATTAATATTATTGCTCAAATTCATTAAGGTCTAATATAAGTATTTGTGTAGTAAGATTCATGTCTTTCCTATCCATATGTACAACATGTACATCATGATGAAAAACATCTTCCCCATTAAAATATGTAGTAGTCATCAAATCCTCAATCATAACTTTCTTGCAATGAATCGAGGCCATTGTACAGTTAAGCCTAAGGTTTCTTCTTAGTGCAAAATGAGGATTAGGTTGAGACCTTGACATTCAAGAAAAATATAAAGCAATGAAAATGAAATTGCATCCACGTAATCCTAATTTTTTCTGCCAACAATTCATACCAAAGATTAAACAATTTAAGGATAATGCAATAGGTAATTTGTATCGACACAAATAATATTACTGAAGCATTTCAAAGTTTACACCAAAAGAATCATCCTTTTTTAAACATGGATTGCAAATAATTCTGAAAATTTAGAAGTCTTGGTCATTAACATTATTGTTTGCTACAATATCATCCAATGTATCATTGTCAATGTTCATATGTTCTTTCAAGTAATTAATATTATCATCATCCTCATCTTGATCTACATCATCTTCATTATCATTGAAATTTGACTATAGACCATCTATATTGTTACCAGATGTATTGGGATCATCATTTTGTATACCATCCATATTGTTGTCTTCCATAACATCATCTAACTCTAGATTGTTGTCTTCTTCTGCCTGAACATAACCATCTTCAACATCATCATGGATGTCAATTTCTTCAATGTTCTCTAATCCCTCTCTCTCATTTTGTTAGACATCATTGTTTTGCTCAGTATCCACTAATGCATCATCAAATATATTCCTTAATCTTCGATCATAATGTATGACAAATATCCATTTTAGGTCCAAAATATCTTCATAGAAAAATACCTGGACATGAACAACATACATATATTAGACGTATGGTATAACAATTTTATTGATTAATAAACACATGTATATATTCGCAATAAACTATGAATAAATAGATTAATGATCACTACCACTTCTTGTTTGAGTTAAAGAAATACCTTCTCACAATGAATTGGTAGAACATAAGGCTCCTTATCCTTTGGTAGGAAACATGAGGAATCTATAGAAAACAATCCACTATGGGTATCATGTCTTCGTGTCCTCTCAAATGCTTCATACCATCTACACTTAAAAATACAACATTTAAAAGAGTGGTAATCCAACTCAATAATTTCTTGTATTTCCCAACATATTGTAGATTCCCTTCAATTATATTCTTATCTTTTGAGCTTGATTGACTGGATTGCTTGAAGTCAACCATGGTGCCACAATCGAAGGATTGTCTCTTTACATCTACACTTTCTACATGATAATGTCGACCATATGCCCACATTGCTGGATATTTCCTCGCCTATGAAAGACCATTCATTTTAGTGAAAACAAATATAATAAAAAATATTAAAATAGTTAATAGTGTCAAAACTATAAGGAAACAACATTTTGTAAAATTCCAACTATACCTTTCTTTCACATCCTCTAGACATGTTGATTTCATCTTCTATTATGTTTGAATCTATACTTGCATCTTCTATTTGATTTTGAATTTGTTCACTAACCCATTCTAATGTGCAATCTTTGCCTCATTCCCCAAGAAGATCAGTGGGAAGTGGAGTATTCCTTGGGTTCAATCTCTTAAACTGTCTCCTTGCTTCTAACACTTCTCTCTTCTTATCATATAGATCAATCCATTTGTTTATAAAGTCCATGTGGTACATAATGAACTTGTCAAGTATAGCACTTTCTTCTACACCTATTACATGTCAACATGTTTATTTCAAACTCCAAATGTCATGTTGTTAATTTGATAAATAAATTATAGAGTAAATTAATGATTGCAAGAAAAACCACACTGATCATGAATTTACTTAGTAATTTCTACTTGAACACCATTAGATTGTGGTTTTTCTCCATCAATAATATATGATGCTCATTCTTCATCCCAGAAGCATGGCGCATCTTCAAAATCCTTACCAAGGAATTCACACAGGAAGAACAATACTTCATTCAATACTTACACTTTAGCCATGCAACCCTCTAGATGTGCCCTTTGTTAGACATATCTTTTTAGAGTTTTCATATACCTCTCAAAGAAAAACATCCACCTCATTGATATGACACCCGCCAATTCAATGTCATCGACTAGGTGTATAAGTAAATGGACTTGTAGGTCCATGAAACTTGTAGGGAGCTCCTTCTCAAATACACATACAATTTCTACAATTTCCTTCTTCCATTTTTGGCACTTCACATTTGTGGACCTCCTTGAAGGTCACCCACCTAATATAAGAATAGTAAATTAGTATGAACCTTTAGTCAAAAATTAAAATGCAATATAATATCTCTATGTCTCTCACACATGAACATTTCATATAACCACATACCTTGTAAATGCTAACAATCAACTTATGGCATTCCTTAAGTCAACTGTAAGATAGGAATCACCCCTAATTGCCAATTGCATGATATGCTATCAAACACATTTATGAAAAGGTCATTAGTATTTTTTTCTCACACAACAAAATATCAAAATATATTTAGTACTTAATCAATGTTATTAGTAAATGTTAAATGATGATATATAATGCCTTCATAAAATTATGAAAATCATGTGTTTTAAATCCTGTGCTATGTCCATCAACTATAAAAGATTTAGCCAATGATGACCCATAGCTAGTAGGTGTCCTTATTGAATGAATGACATTTTTTAGTTGGTCTAGCTCTTTTTTTTTAAAAAATCCATGGAGCTTCTGCATAAGTTTCATTTACCCTATTTGGCCACAAATGTTTTTTGTCAATTTTGGTACGCAAAAGAGTAATATCTCTCCTCGAAGACAAGGTGTCCTTCTCTTTGCCTGATATGTGTCAAAATATAGAATCTGGCACATTTTTGAAGATGTGCATAAGATCTAATAGGTGAGATACTAATAGATCCTTCTAGTAAGGGAGTTCATAAAATATGGATTTTCGTTTCATTCCTTTTGGCATATTAACTACAACTTGTTCTGGTTCTTCAATTGAATCACCCCGATCAAAAAAATCCTCCCAAGCTTTCAATTCAGCATCTTCATACTTTTTAAGCCAATCAGCTAGACCCATAATCATGGGAGGGCCTCTATTTTCAACTTTTCCATCAAATTGATTCTTCAGGCGATTTCTAAACTTATGATCTAGTGGTAGAAAAACCCTATTGTTTGTGTAAATAAATTTATGTAGATCTTTAGAATACCATGCTTCAAATTGTTCTACACATCTTGGACATGCAAATATCCCCTTTGTTTGAAGCCCTGCAATTCAATAAGTAATGTTAATAACATCAAAAAATAGTATAAAACTTAGTATGAAAGTTGGGATGAAAATAAATTATGAGTGTAAATACGTAAATATTTTATCTTACCAAAACAAACACCAAGTCTTGGGAAATCATGAATAGTCCAACATAGCACACCATACAACATGAAGGACCTATTTGATGGGGGGCGTGATATGTCATACATTCTTATGTCTTTCCATAGCAGTTGTATCTCATCAATAAAAGGCACAAGATAAACATCCATTTTTTTAACTTGATGTTTTCCTGGAACAATGAGAGTTAGCATAAGGTGCTCCTTTCTAACACTCATCCATGGGGAAATATTGTATACTATCAATTTGACTGGACAAACACTATAATTTGAGCTTAGGAAAGAGAATGGGCACACTCCATCAATTGCAAGACCAGACCTAATACTATGGGGTTCATCTTTGAATTTTCTTGGCCATTTTTCCTCTGTGTTTCATTGCTTTGGAGTCAGCCAAAATTCACATGAATCCATCTTTACTCCTATTCTTTGCATGCCAGTGCATCAATTGTGCAAGTGACTTGTAATGAAACATTTGTTGAAGTCTAGGTATAATTGGCATGTGATGTAAAACCTTCTTTGGAACTGTAGGACCTTGTACATCTATACGATATCTCTTCTCTTTGCATACAGGGCATTCTACCTTGTTTTGATATTCATCTCTATATAAAATGCAATCATTTTTACATGAATGAATTTGCTTATATTCAATCCCCAACTCAACCAACAACAGACGCGCCTCTCTGCAAGTTGATGGCAACACATTCTCTTCAGGGAATATTTTAGTTTTTAGTGCCTTGTAAGATTGTCAGAGATTAAATCAATTGAATAATTGACTTATGATGAACATGTTTGATATGTCAATCTATACTAGGACTATTTATATACAATATATGGTTTTAAAATCCCCTTAAAGAAATATAAACGAAGTTGATGAATGTTTATGAATTATGTACACCAATTGATAATGCAAAGTGAGAAATATATTTCAACTCCCTTCAATAGGGTAGTGAATCCTTTGTCTAACTAACCAAATAGTGACTTGATTTCTAATAATTTTAATGTGCATGCCGGATTTGAGGTTCTACTTGCACCTGATTTGAACATGAGTGTCTTCACTTCTTTCTTGATGGAGTCTTTCAGGTTGTGATCATCAACATTGCGTTGGTGGTATTTGCCCATACTATCATCGTTACTATCAACCATATGATCACTATTGTCATCATTGTTTCCATCCCCAAGGAAATTTGTAAGTATTTCATTCAATCCTTCTTCATGCACCACATTTTCACTATCATGATCATCATCATTAAGGCTAGGTGGCATGTCATCAGTGTCTGCAGATCTCATCAGCTCTTCAAATTTCTCAGCTGGTAGTATTCTCTTCAATGTTGCTCTTTTCACCCCCATATGGTTTAAAGGATGGTTTGGATCATCTTGTCCAAATCTTAATAACCCAGTTGGATCTTGGGTATTAGTATGTGTTTCATCAACATCTTCTACCTATGAACAAACACAAGCATTATTTAATGTTTGGCAACAATTGGATAAATCATAAATGTATCAATTTCAAAGAAATATAATCAAGTGTGGCTTAAAAAATAAAAATATAAATTGTATGAACATATATATATCAATTGAATAATGGAACATTATTTTATAGACTACCTTTTTATACAATAATTTAAATAAAACACAATTTTGATAGCATATTTTATAAAACATCAGTCCACACTCATTTATTATTCTTTGTTTTTCTACCCTTAGGAACATCCTTAGGGAGACCTTGTTCTTCCCTCGTCTTTCACGCAGGAGTGCATTTTAAGAAGGGTTAATCAATCAATAACTCATCCTCAATGGTAAGGTCCATAATAGCCTCAACCATTATCAATCTACCAACCTCTCTTTCCATATCTCCATTTTTATCATTTATAACCTCAACAAATTGATAATTCGGTCTTATAGTAGGGTCCCTTCCCTTACTACTATTTATAAATCCTGCAATATTTTTGTGTGTGTATACACGTCCATCTATATATATAAGATGACCTCTATTCGTTTCTTTTCCACTTTCCAATTGGAGATGATGTTATACATATTCAAATTTTGACCATATGCTAACATGCTAGGCTTATATTCTGCTAGCCTTCTCCATTCACCACTGTAATATGATGGACCATAATATGGCATTAATCACCTGGTGGTTTGCTTTGAATTATTTCTACGTTTAGATCCCACATGTACATTTTGGACAATAAATAGGCCTAGATTTTCTCCATGAATATTGGAGGGTCATATCATGTATCTGTATGCCCAAAATTGAAACACCTCGTACACTCTACGTAGTTGTTGATCACTAGGCCAAGCGCAATATAGTCAATCATCAAATGTCTCTTTGTAAATTGATCTCAAACTTAGGGGCAAGTCATCATCTCCATCACATTCATTCTCATAGGGTATGTAGTCCACCTTCCCCTTTTCTTTAAGCAAATTATGCATCTTTAAACTGATTCTTGTTCTGTTGCTTGTTTTCATCAATTCCTCATCTTTTGAGTTGGTATATTGGCACATATTTTTGTTAGATGTATCATTTGATAAATGACCATTGCCCTCTAGGCTGGAAGTCAGTGATCTGGGAAACTTTAAACCAAGAACTTTATCCTGCAAGTATCCATTAAGAAAAAAATTAGTTATTTAAATAATATAAAACAATGTTTAAACGAAGTATACATGTTATTTATATCAAATTGGAAAATTTCTTACCACAATTCCTATTGGATTTGAATCAATTGTAGGAGGAATACTAATGACTGGAAGCTCATCATATATGTAATGTTTTTGTATAATCACTCATTTGAATTGTTTCTTTCCATGACATACATAACATCCACAAACAACAATTTTCTCAAAGTATTCATCCCATGTACTATAGTCCTAACCAACCTCTTATTTAGTGCAATCATTTATTGTGTCTATAGGATCCATTAGCATATCCTCTTCCACCCACTCTCCTCTATGTGTTTTAATAGTTTTAGGTCCACGTCCATGTACATATCTTTTTATTTTACTAGTTGAATGCTCAGGCTCTGCATTTGTTCCAATCTCTATCTAAAATAATCAACAACATCCATTAATTTATGTCAAGATTGGATAATACATTATAAATTTCAATAATACTATGAAAAAAGATGGATGTATCACAAAATGCCATCAAATCATTTTTTTTGTTAGTTAAGTCAAAATTTGAGTACCTAATGTCCCACTACATCTGGTGTGTCCTCATTTGATATGACACAATCTATTGCCATGGCCTCATCTGACTCTTATAATACACAACATAGTAAATAATGTTTAGTACACCAATTATATTATTTCAACAAATATGCTATCCAACACAAAACCTCACTTTAGTCATATATTTGACATATTGATATCATGTTTTGGCTATCCTAATTTTCAAGCTTTTCCCTTGATCATAGAGTCACATTTAATTACCATTCCTGTGCTTTTTCAACCAATAAGTTTGACCTCAGTGGCCTCATGGAGAGAAAAATGACTTTATCTCCTCTATGTTGTAGCATTTGTGAATTCATAAACACCTTCCTCCTTTGGTTGAGGTTGCTTTCTCTTCTTACCTCTATTGTATCTATAGATTCTGTTGTCATATATATTTCCACCCACTTTCCTCTCTGTGATTTAGTAGTTCTATGCCATCCACGTCCTCTCTCCATGGCCTCCTCTGGATCTTGTAATACACAACAATGACAATAGTCACATAACAGTTGTGCACCAAGAGAATATTGTTGAAATTATCTTGTTAATACACTCGCTTTTCATTAAGACACACTATGAAAAACAAAATAGGACATTGCAACATTTTTCTCTTCACAAAAAGTTTACACACAGAATCTTGACAACTAGAGCTCAAATCTTATGATTACAAGATGACTACAAATTCACATCAAAAAGACATTTATTTCATATTTGACTCTCCTTTTTCTTTTATGGGTCATTTTAAGGCTATCTATATCTCTCCAAGTGGCCATAAAACCCTCAAAATAGTCTCAAAGAGTCTTTGGCATGAAAAATTTTAAATTCTTGATGGAGGGAAGGATGATTTGGATGTTAATTTTGAAATCATGTCGTTAGATCTTTGTTAGGTTAATCACATACCTAAAGCCTCTTAAATCGGGCCTCAATATTATAGTGAAGTCACATAATATAAAAAAAGTTTGTCATGACTTAGCTAAAATGTTGTCAATCTCCTATCACATATCTTAAGGTTGTCCTTAATCCCAAATCCAACTCTGAAATGTTAGATGGAAGGTCATGGCTCCAGCTAAAATAATTGGTGTCAAAATGATAAGTTAGGGGACCATCATAGTGTTGATCTACTATTGTAGTGGGATCTTGAGGATTCAAAGGTTGTCATATCATTGCTATCATCCAAATACCACCTAATGTTGTACTAACAATGATTTAGAATCTTTATTAGCAAGTCAATGGACTAATATGGGAATAAAGGGTAGGAACCATATGATATCACCCACCCACTATCATTATAGGGAGATGATATCAAGGACCATCATTATGCCTTGTTATTGTTGATGGACAATTGTCATAAGTATTGTTACAACCCAAAAGGTCTATCACAACCCCAAAGGACAATCACAAATGTTATTAGGTCATCCAAACCATAGATCCAATATTCACCATCATATGAATATCTTAATTAACTTTGTAGAGGTTGTCATACCATGAGGCATAGGTAACAACCATAGGAGGTTTATAAACAACACTAGCAACATTAAATTATTGGCATAGTACACCTAGGATAGCTAGGTATGCATCCATAGAGTTATTACTATAAAATTATCCCATTAATCTTGTGACCAAGTTAAGTCACTATCATATTAACAATGTAGTTAGTCATCAATCAACATGTTGTCATTGCATTTCAATGAGATCAGTTCCTGAAAAATGATAATCCAAAGGTTAAAGAGACAAGTTGATACCTTACCCAAGTTGTCATGTTCTTGAAACCTTGTCACTATAAAGAGGAGATATCTAGAGAGTAGTGTTACAAGGAAATAACCAAGACATGCAATATCATGAGCCATAGGGACAACTTACTACAACATCCAAAACTCCATTTGAACTAGATACTATCAATAATTCACATTATTGGGGATTGTCACGAAGAAAACACCATGCATATGACTATCATAGTCAAAGTGGAGAGGATTGTCTAGTCATTTTATGACTGTCATAATAGCTAGTGGGTTAGTTACTATGCTTCAACCTAAAATAGGTTAATGAGAACATAGAAATGAAAATCACAATACCATAAGCATTGCCATAAGCTACCAATATAGTCCCCATATCATGCCATGATAGTAAGAGAAGAGTTTTTTGGATTTTCCAAAGCCATATCACTTGCATAAATATTGTCACCATTTGTGTAAGGTCGTGAAAGAGTGGGTCATTATTGAGCAAATCATAAGAGAAGCATGAAGTCAAAATGCTATCATGGAAACAAGATGTAGTTACTTATTATAAGGACAATCCAAATTTGGTGAGGTTGCTACAAGCAACCAAATTTGGCATTCCATTAGATAGTGATATCAACTTCCAAGCAAAATACATCATTTTGGACAGATAGGTGCTAAATTAGGCACACTTTATGCTACCTTTTGCACCCCAAAAAGATTACATTTAGGCCTAAAAGTTGGCGCTGAAGTCGTTGCTAACTGCTCTGACTATAGTGCTGACTAATGGATAAAAAAATTAAAAAATTCCCACTTGCACATACCCCAAAACAAAAAAAACACAAAATAAAACTTTATTGATTTTTGGTGTTCATTTTGTGTTTGGAGATCAAGCATTTGGCGTGCAGAGATCGAGCATTTAGGTTTTTTGTGTTTGCCTTTATTTTGGGTAGATCCTTGGTAATGGCGGGACCTGTATTCCAACCCCAATTTCTTTTCCATACCTTAAGCACATACTCACTTTCTTACATCTAAGAAGTCCCAGGTTCAAGCCACAACAACCTTTGCTTCCAGATATCTCATCCTTTCAATGCTCTTCTTCTATTCATGCCAAGTAAGGGCATCGCCTCTATTTCATCTACTCTTTTTTCCTGTCAAACGTCAGATTCATTTGGACAAATGTGGGTCTTGTAATATTCATAGGGCATCTGTTGAAGATAATTCTGAGCAAGGATTTTCATAATAGACGACAAATTTACACATTCCATAATATTATAAATGTGTGCTTTAGTTGAATTGATGTATAAGCTTACTTTCTTGCAACAAACTTACAGAGGAAAATATCTTCATGATTTGCTCTACAAAGTAAATGTCAAAAACCTTGAGGAATACAGAAAAATTGGATGAAAACTTTCATACCTGGCAGTGTGTACTTTGTTTGCCTCCACAGGCTGGATGAAAATAATTTTCCATAGGTCACCTCAAAACGTCAAGCAATAGAGGGAAGAGAGCAAAGGGAGCAGACTCTAGCCACAATGAGGTAATTCATTATCAATTTATAGATTTGTAAATGTTTCCATTGTTTCTTTAATTTTTAGTTTTTAGTTTTTTATTCCTAAATTTAAAAGAAGAAATTTATTATATATATAGGGACATGAGACTGACAAAGATAAAGAGGCATTGGCTTCCATATTGGGGGTAGAGGTAGTGAACAAATTGGATGGTGTGGACTTGACAATGCTTGCCAAATACATAGAAAAATGATCTAGTAAAGCCCCTGAAACATTGCAACCAAATCAATAATGTCAAAGGGAATCAATTGATTCCCCAACCAGTCATGGATTGGGTAAAAGATCTAGGAGGAAATCAATAACAATAACCTCTAAGAATGTGGAATAGGGAGCAAAGGCTTCCAATGTCCCATCCACTCTTGGGACATAGACTTCTTCGACCACCATGCCATGTTTTACATCTTGCATTGGTAGCTACAATACCAAGATAGAATACGATGTGGTTTCAGGGGAAGTTTGAATGATAGATGCTAGAAAAATGTTTGTGAATAGGTTGAAGGAATCATGCCTTCAACGGTTCAAAGACCATCTACATTTGCCATTCTCAAAGATACCCATGCACCTACAAAAAGCAATTATCTAAGACATGGAGACTGAATTTGGCATAGGTTGGTCTGTAAAGAAGATAAAGCTAAGAATATCTCAAAATTGCAAGAGATTTCGGTGCAACCAAATAAAGAAGATAAAAAAACTCACTTTCATGGAAGATGCATTAAATGTATCAATTATATATGTTCCATGATTTAAATCCATTATTTTGTGGTTCTCAGTATGACAGAAAGAAGGATGTTGTTGCTTATTAGACTTGTTGCACACCTTGCACTAGGTCCACAAGCTAGTGGAATGGTATTCGAGGACACAATGGCTCTCATATCAAATTTTTTTGCAAGGAATCAATTTAAAATGGTCTAAGTCCTAGCTTTCATTCCAACCTAAGATTCCATCACAATAATGTCATATTATAGTCTTCAGATATCTGTATAGTTTATATGCATGGTAGCAACCATTCAGTAATAATTCCTCTCACACCACACTATAACTGAGATGTGTGAATGCCCTAAAACTATACAGATTCAGTCCAAACACTATCATAAGATCATTCTTGATAAGATCATGGATACATCATAGTTTAGGTGTGGGTAGGACTTCCTTAGGGTAGATATGGATTTCTTAGTGTAGCCCTAACTATGCATTGTAGTAGAACCATTATATTGACCATTCCAAGTTCAAACTAGCAGGGACAATGGAGTTTCAAAACCCTTGCCGGCCAAGGGAAGGTTGATATAAGAATTTTGAGGGACCTAGGGTAGTAACAGTCATATAGGACCAGGTTTATGTTATGTTTGGAACCCATAAAGTCTTGAGGTCTTCTTAGAGGGGTGCTATGTGACTATGGTATGAAGGCTAGGACTATGTATGTAATCTTAAGCCCGCCTTTTGGATTTGTTGGAAGCCTTCTTCATTGATACACAAGGACTGTCAAGACTCCTATGATAGTGCATTAGAGAGGCATTGAAATCACAAAGGAAATACATGTTATTAGGCCATCACCCATTGAAGAAGGGATTGTCATAAAGAGCATGACAGTCTTACCTTGTCATATTCACAAAGGGGATAGTCTTTGTGGTGGTAATTATAGTCACTAAGTTTACATCCACCTTCCTAGGGTCTACAGAAATGCCTGAAGTTGAATATGCCTATTTTAAAGATCTTTCCATGAGTATTTTCCATGCTTTTATCCCCCTAATGATCTAAAGGTTGAATATAAAGGTGTGGAAATTATTGACTAACCTTACTAGTTTCACAGTCAATTTGCTAACATGCAAGACAGTCATGAGGTTTTTCTTGTTTTATTCAAGATTTATATAATCTTCCTTATTGATAAGAAGGGGGTTTGCTATTCCCAAATTGTCTAAAAAAAATACCAATGGAGACCTCCCCAATCCTCATCTCAAATACACAATGAAATGACGGAGGACAATCATAACTGTCATAATAGTACATTAGCATTTTCTGTCTCAAGGTGGCCCTTGAGACTGCCAAGGGGATGGATATAGAGTTGGGATTATGGTTTTTGTTTAAAAGCCTTGTGTCATTGACCTAATACTTATTTGTGGCAAGGATCCCAATAGTCTAAAGAATACAAATTGTTGTCAAGAAGGGATTGTCATAGTTAAGTGTGGTACAGTGATACAATTTCATCTTGGTTGAGTATTGTATAAATCTCAAGCTATTTAGAATGTAGGGGGGTATTATGGTGTGGTATCACTATATAGGTAACCATCAAGTGATTTCTTCAACCCAATCTTGGCCTATATAGTACCCAGTGTGAAGAGCAAGATAGTGTTGTCTAAGAACCTTGTTACAGTCACAAATGAGGGTAGTCTTAGCTATTGTATCCATATTTGGAATCCCTTGTTGTTACCATAACATATGTGACCTAAAACCATGACTCTATGAGTATGAGTTGTTTGAAACTCCTTTAAGAAGATCCCACTATGGGAATGAATCATAATTCAATGTTAAATAGGATTGTTGTCATTACAAAAAATCTAGGGAAGTCATTGTATCCTATCATTGCCATCATAGAATTAATACAACTATAATTTTCAATACCAAAGAGATGAAATTGATGGTAACCATAAGGTTTGTGTTGACTAGTCTCAATCATCCATCCATTGATGGTAAAAAATAATGTCCCAAAGGAGACAGTAATGATGATACAAATGCAAACACAAAATAAGACCACTTTATATTCTTTTATTTTAGAGGACTGTCTCTACATTGCTAGTATAGATTAAGGAAGACATGATTTAAGAGTTCATTGGATTTGATGGCTACAAGCCATTCATCGAATCCACACAAGGTGGCATGGTTAGGTTTTTGAATGCTTAAGTCCTCCTTTGTCAGATGTTGTAGTTGCAACTCCTTTATTAGACATGTATGCAAAATGTGGAAGCATAGATAAGGCACGTGAACTATTTGATAGAATGCCTCAAAGAAATGTGGTCTCATGGACTGTAATGACTGCAGGATATGCACAAAATGGATTTGTTGAAAAGTCTTTAGAAATTTTAAAGTAAATACAATTAGCTGGTGTAAAGCCAAATTCCACAACATTTGCTAGCATCCTCCCTACCTGTGTCAAAATGAGAGCTTTGGAATAGGGTATCGACATCCATCAATACGTAAAGGATAGAGGAATTTTGTCAAATGTTGTAGTTGCAACTACCCTGTTAGACTTGTATGGAAAATGTGGAAGCATAGACAAGGCATGTGAACTATTTGACATAATGCCTCAAAGAAATATGGTCTCATGGACTGCAATGATTGTAGGATATGCACAAAATATGGAATCATAGACACAAAATGTGAACTGTTTGACATAATTCCTCTAAGAGATGTCATCTCATGGAATGCAATGACTGCAGGATATGCACAAAATGGATTTTGCAAGGACAGTCTCAAAATCTTTGAATTAATTAAGCACTTTGGAACATATCCTAACATTGTAATCTTTGCTTGTATTCTAAGTGCATGTAGCCATGCAGGTTTAGTGGATGAGAATTGTACATACTTCAATCACATTTGTAACCCTTATTGCATTACACCTACAGTTGATCATTATGTGTGCATGGTTGACCTCCTTGCCCGTGTTGGCTATCTTGAAGACACCCTAAACTTTATCTTTCTTTATAAATCCCCAAATTTGCCCTATTCTCGCTCACATTAAGACCTGTGAGCGGGAATAGGGCTGACATTTTTTCTTTCTAAAATCGGCCGGATAACATATTGCTTACTTCATTTTTTTTAAAACAAAATAGACCTTTATCTTAAGGTTACTCATGAACCTTAAGATAAATAATTATTGAAAAAAAATTGTGCATTCCTTAATGACATGTAAAATAATTTAATCAACTACTACTTAAAAACTCTTTAATGTTTATTTCTAATGCAGGTTATTAGATTAATAGTGAAAAAGAATTATGTAAATTTGTTGTACAATTTAACTATCAACTGTAAATTCTATTTGTGGCATAGTGGAAAAGCACAGTGCTGGGCTTCAAGGTCTATATATCTACAGGTTCGTGTGGACAATACACTCTTACCAACCTACTCATCATTAATAAAGTGCCACTTCAAATATGGGTGGGGATTGCAAGAGAGCCATACCTTTCTCTCTTTTCTTGCTCTATTTCTGCAAGTTGTTAGAGCCCGGAGCCATGGACAGACCGATATGTTTAGAATCCACAAAGCAATAGATGGCATTCTGATGGTAGGTGACTGACAAAAGACTCAAATCTATTCTTGTGTTCGACCATCCCTTGGTGCTTTGTGCAGTAAAGAAGGTGTTGTGGGATGAATTTTTGAAGGCTACTCACCGCAACAGAGTAAACACAGATATCACAACCATGTTCTTGGTGATTCTTCTATATATGAGAGTAGGCAGAGCCAAAGCAAAATTCTTGTGCCATAGGTTGTTCCTACACTCTCTTTTGGGAGAGATAGATGTGACCCTTGATAATGTTGATGATAATCTCCTCTTTCCCTTCGTACAAAACTACTACATGTCTAAGACATGAGGTGCAGAGGTGAGAAAATTCCCAGTTGTTTGAACTCTTAGGTTGGTTGAGTTGGACAAGAGGTGGAGTGAAATTGAGAGAAGCATCAATTGTTTGGGCATGATGGTGGGAATAGAACACATGATTGAAGTTGGATGGGTCAGGTGGTACATGGAAGTAGAAGGTTTGGAATCGATTGGCGTCCCTGAGGACGATCAAATTTGAGGGCTGGGCAAAGGTGAAGACTAGGTGGAGATGGATGAGCATTCTCCTGAAGAAGTAGTATGTAGTCCAGCTTACCATGCTTGTGGTATAGAGTGCCTAGTGGTAGCTTGTACAGTGGTGGCAAGGTGTGCTCATGAAGAATAAGGAGACTGAACGAGGAGCCCTATGTGTCTAGTAGGTAGTGGTTGTGGTCTTAATATCCAGTCTTTCTTCCTGTTTTCTATTCTAGATTGGGCAATTTTGTATAAGTAAGACCAAATGTATAAAGATTGGTATATGTATTGTGAAAGTTCAGAAGGGTAGTGATGTCTGGTCAAGTAAGAATGGTAGGAAAACTTGGTGATGGTGGTCAATGCAAAAACTACAATGTAATCTTTTTTTTATCAATATAATGGGTACTGCCCCTTAGCAGCTATTTAACTAAAAAAACATATTAAATTAATAAATGTAAGAAAAACAAGAAGCATTTTTAGAAGCAAAAAAAGAAGCAACAACGGAGGCCAAACTAGAAGCAAACCAAAAGCAATCTTGGAAGCAAAACTTGGCATTTTCTAGGAAGCAAAAATAGAAGCAATTCAGGTAGCAAACAAAGAAGTAATAATGGAAGCAATTTTAGAAGCAACAAAAGATGCAATAATAGAAGCCATATTAGAAGAAACAAAAGATGCAAAAATGGAAGCAAAATTAGAAGCAACAAGTGATGTTATATTGGAAGTAAAATTGGAAGCAAAATCGGAAGCAAAATTGGAAGCAAAAGTTGAAGCAAAATTGGAAGCAAAACTGGAAACAAAATTGGAAGCAAAACCGGAAGCAAAATTGGAAGCAAAACTGGAAACAAAATTGGAAGCAAAACCGGAAGCAAAATTGGAAGCAAAACTGGAAGTAAAATTGGAAGGAAAACTAGAAGCAAAATTGGAAGCAAAATTGGAAGCAAAACTAGAAGCAAACCTGGAAGCAAAACCAGAAGCAAAATTGGAAGCAAAATCAGAAGCAAAATTGGAAGCAAAAGTGGAAGCAAAATTGGAAGCAAAATTGGAAGCAAACTTAGAAGAAAAACTGAAAGCAAAATTGGATGCAACAAGCAACATTATATCGAAAGCAAAATTGGAAGAAAAATTGGAAGTAAAACTGGAAGCAAAATTGGAAGCAAAATTGAAAGTAAAATTGGAAGCAAAACTGGAAGCAAACCTGGAAGAAAAATTAGAAGCAAACTTGGAAGCAAACCTGGAAGCAACACAAGAAGCAAAACCAGAAGCAAAATTGGAAGCAACAAAATCTGGCAATAAATCTAGCACTAAGCCCAGCGCTAAACCCAACGCCAAAGTGAACACACATTTTAGCACCAAGTTTTGCGCCAGTATAAGTGTCCAATTCATGAACTAAAATGCACTAAATTTGAATTCTATTTTAGGTGCTACTTGCATGTTTTGTTGTAGTGTAATCTTGTTGCAAGAAGGAGATGGCAGGCACATTCGGAAGATTAGAGGTGGAGAAGTTTAATGGCACAAATTTCAAGTTATGGAAACTTAAGATGGAAGACATGCTTGTTGATCGAGACCTATGGAAAACCATTTCTGGTGTAAAACCAACTACAATGGCACAAGCTGATTAGGATCTCAAAGATCAGAAGGCTAAGGGTCTTATAAGACTCACTCTAGCTAACTCTATCCTGTTAAATGTCCATGAGGAGAAGACCACGAAAGATCTTTGGAAGAAGCTGGGAGATGTTTTTTAGGCCAAATCCTTGGTGAACAAGCTTTTTCTAAGAAAGAAGTTGTATTCTCTGAGAATGGAGGATGGAGGAGGAAGATCATTGTATGACCTTGCTTTGTTCTTTGCCAGACTCGTGGGATCATCTTGTTATGGCTATTGGGAGTACCACATCCACTTTCAAAATAGATGAAGTGGTATCTTCAATGTTATCTGAAGAGATGTGGAGAAAGTCCTTTGAAGAAGCAAAAGAGTCTCTTGCGGTTCATGGAAGACCCAAGGAGAAAGGGAAAAAGAAGGACAAGAAAGTTGAGAAGGGTAGATCCAAATCCCGTGGGAGATCCAAATCTCCTAGAAAGTCTAAGGCTCTCTGTTGGAATTGTGGAAAAACTAGGCATTTCTAAAAGGAATGCAAAGAGGAAAAGAAAAAGAAGAAGAATGTCCTAGACTTGGATTCTGACAAGTCACAAGATGATGGTGATGCCTCCATCACAACCCTATCCACCCATGCATCTGGTGATGTGTGGTTGATTGATTTTGGTACATCATTCCACATGACTTCGCATCGAAGCTAGTTGATGAAGTATGAAGAGTTCGATGGTGGAAGAGTGTACCTGGGTGACGATTCTCATCTGAAGATTGTTGGTCATGGAAGAGTCTCAATATGATTCCTTGATGGATGAGTGAAGAGGATCACTGGGGTAATGCACATCCTAGGCTTGGCATGGAATCTTCTTTCAGTAAGTAAGTTGAATGATGCAGGTGTGCAGGTTGTCTTTTCGAAGGATCGATGTAAGATGACTAGAGGATCTATGGTGCTTGCAAAGGGTACTTGGAGAGGTACTCTATTTCAGCTGGAGGCATGCACTTCACAATGCAATAGTTCTTTTGACTCAAAGAAAAGAGTTGCAGTCACTTCATCCCCACCATTGGAACTAGCAATGAAAAAGTCTATTGTAACAAATTCTGATGGTAGTGCATTTTGGGTACCCAAGGGTGCTCATGCTCTAGAAGTTAAGCTTCCTATTGAAAAGAAAATGTTATGGCATAAGAGATTTGGCCACATTGGTGAGAAGGGTCTTAGAACCCTGAAAAATAAAAACCTCACCGAGGGGTTAAATGATTGTAATCTTGAGTTTGACTTTTGTGAACAATGTATATATGGAAAGCAAAACCATGTTCAGTTTTACTCTAGTTCGCACAAGTCTTCTGGTGTGTTGGACCTTATTCATTCTGATGTGTTTGGTCCTATTAGTGTTCCTTTGATTTCCAAATCTGTATATTTTCTATCTTTCATAGATGATTATAGTATAAGGACATGGATTTATTTTCTCAAAAGTAAGTCTGAAGTCTTTAGTCAGTTCAAAGAGTTTAAAGCTTTTGTTGAGAATCAGACTAGTAAAAAGATTAATTGTTTGAAGACTAACAATGGTGGTGAGTTTTATTTAGCAAAGTTCAATAAGTTCTATAAAGTGGAAGGGATTAAAAGACATAAGAAAACTCCATACATCCTACAACAAAATGGAGTTGCAAAGAGGATGAACATGACACTAATGGAGAAGGCTAGGAGTATGCTTAGTGGAGCAAGCCTCGAACAAAAGTTTTGGGCTGAAGCTGTAGCCACTGCTTGCTACCCGGTAAATAGGTCTCCTACATCAGCTCTTGGTTGTAAGACACCTATGGAGGTGTGGTCTAGTAAGAAGCCTTCAGTTAGACATCTTCATGTTTTTGGTTGTGAGGCATATGCACATGTGCCTAGGGAGAAAAGGTGAAAGCTGGATAATAAGGCTGTAAAGTGTATTTTCATTGGCTATGGTGTCGGTGTGAAAGGATACAAGCTTTAGGATCCTGTGGCTAAAAAAGTGTTGTATAGCAGAAGTGTTATTTTCAGAGAGCTAACACCTTCTTCCATTGTTCTACAGCCAAAAGAAACAAAAAAGAAACAGGATGTGGTTCAGTTTCCTTCTACCCCTGAGAAGACTGAATGGATAGACCCTATGAGACTTGATGATGAGGAGAGCTCTAGCAACTATGAAAGCTCAGAAGAAGAAGCAGAACCTCAACCTCAACTCTTGAGGAGGTCCACATGAACAAGAAAGCAACCTGATAGGTTTGGTTATTCATTGCTAGATTTTAGTTGTGATTTTTCCTTGCTTACTAACACTAATGAGCCTAGAACTGTGATAGAGGCTATGGGCATGAAAGATGCAAGTTCCTAGAAGGAGGCCATGGAAGATGAGATGGCTTCTTTGGAGAAGAATAAACCTTGAGATTTGGTGCCTTTTCCTGAAGGACAGAAACCCTTTGGCTACAAATGGGTGTTTAAGAAGAAATTTGGTACAAATGGTAGTGTTGAAAAGTACAAGGCTAGATTGATTGTGAAGGGGTACTCACAAGTGGAGGGAATTGATTATGGTGAAATTTTCTCTCCCGTTGCAAAGCTGGCATCTATTTGGTTCTTGTTATCTCTTGCAGCAGCTTATGACATAGAGGTGGAGCAGATGCATGTGAAGACAACATTCCTTCATGGTGATTTGGAGGAAGAGATTTACATGTCACAACCAAAGCATTACATAGAGAAAGGTAAAGAAAATTTGGTTTGCAAACTAAAGAAGTCTTTGTCTGGTTTGAAGCATTCTCCTAGGATGTGGTATATGAAATTTGATGCTTTTGTGTTGTCGATTGGATTTCTGAGATCAAAATTAGATCATTATGTATATTACAAGTTTGAAAATGATTACATTCTCATTATTGCATTGTATGTTGATGATATGTTGTTAATTGGGAATGGTAAGAATATGATTTCTAATTTGAAGTTTGAGTTGTCAGTATAGTTTGAAATGAAAAACTTAGGGGTAGCCAGGTACATTCCGGGAATGGAAATCATAAGAGATAGAGCTAACAAAAAACTTTGGTTAAGCTAGAGTAAGTATGTGAAGACCATGTTGGATAGGTTCAGCATGGCAGATTGCAGACCATCATGTGTTCCTATTTCTTTGGGGACAAAGTTATATGTTAATGATTGTCTAAAATCTCCTTCTGAGGTTGAGGACATGAGTAGAGTACCTTATTCTAGTTCTGTTGGTAGTTTGATGTATGCCATGGTCAACACAAGACCAGACATTGCCCAAGCAGTGGGAGTCCTTAGTCGATTTATGGCTAATCTTGGATAGGTAAATT
Organism: Cunninghamia lanceolata; assembly: GCA_027924645.1. NCBI lineage: Eukaryota > Viridiplantae > Streptophyta > Pinopsida > Cupressales > Cupressaceae > Cunninghamia > Cunninghamia lanceolata. Next base: position 5,213,901 of record BSBN01000236.1, read on the forward strand.
GAGATGCAGTGAAACAAGTCTTTAGATATTTGAGGGGTACTTCTAAGTATTCCATATTCTATCATGGTAATTCCACAGGACCTCTACATTTTGTTTGTATTTATGGATTCGTGGATTCTGATTAGGCGGGTGACATTGCCAGTAGGAGACCCACCAATGCTTATGTGTTTACTATGTTCGATGGTGCAATTAGTTGGATGAGTAAGTGGCAACCTTTGGTCTCTTTGTCCACAATAGAAGATGAGTATATGGCAGCAACTCATGCTTGCAAGGAATCCATTTGGCTTAAGAGATTGTGTTTAGATATTGGTGTTGATGTAGGACAAATTATGATCTGTTGTGACAGTTAGAGTGTGATTTCCCTAGCAAAGAATCCAACTTTCCATGCCAGAACAAAGCATATTGATGTACAGTTTCACTTCATGTGAGACATGGTAGAGGATGAGAAGGTGAATTTGGAGAAGCTAGACACTTTGAAGAGTGTTGCAGATGCATTGATAAAACCAGTGGGCATAGACAAATTCAGATGGTGTCTGGAGTCTATGGGCCTCTCGACCTATAGTAGTTAAATCCTATTATTTCTATTGGCTCTTACAAGGTGTTTGACAAGTGGGAGAATGTTGGGAATTAAGGTGTTTCAATCTTGGTAATTCCTTGCATTTATTTATTGCAATGTAATTATTTATTTAGCCTATGTTGTAATTTTGTTGCACATTCTATTTTGTCATTTAGTGTGAAGTGGCATGATGAGTTGTCACTCCACTTGTAAGATGACTAGGATGGTCAACTCACTCCATGTGGAGATAGGCATCCCCTTTGTGTGGTAGAGGTTTTCTTCCATGTGTCGGCATCTTGACTACTGTGTAAGTGAATCTTGACCGAAATGGTTATGACATAATCTATGATGCGTAAGAGTCAAAAATATAAGATCCTATGACAGGTGAAGACAAGTATCGAAGAGCATCTTTGAGGAAGGCATCTTTGGGCACCCAAGGTGGGTTATGACATGTTGTAAGAGGAATATGCTATTTTTAGTCTATGTATGATAGATTCTCTTACAACTATAAGTGATGTCAATTATGACAGATTCTATGACAGCCAAAAGATGCATAAGAGCATTTGTCATTACCCATCTTGGGATTAGGCACCCATATTGAGATGGGGTGATGTGACAAGTGTCATGACCATGCTGTAGTGTTGGAAAAGTGTCCCTAGGCATGGGTTTTGGGCCATGAGGCTAGGTTGGACGCCCATTCCAAGAAAGGTCCATTTTTACTTTGTAACTTCTATTTAAATAGGTGCTTGGAGAGGAGATGTATTATGCGATTGATAGGTACTGTTATGCTGCCAGAATATCTCTAGATATGAGTGTCAAAGACTGCAATAAAGACTTGCATTGCAAGTGTGTTGTAAACATTTCTTGTTTCGATAATACATTGGGCAAGTTTTGGAGTGTGGGTTTTTCTTCTGAAAGGGTTTTCCCCACATTATATCTTGTCTCTCTCTTCTGTCTACATTCTATGTGTATGTGTATTGCTGCAATATCTCTATTTTTGGGTTAATAAGATTGTAATTGTAAAGGTTAAAAAGAATTTGCACACATCTCTCCTCATTAGATTAGTGTAGGAAGTGATTTCCGCACACCTTGCTTCCTTTTATCCTAGTTGACATGAAAAATGGCAGCAAAAAGTGTGAATTCCTAATTGAAGAGCTTCCAACACCAGCCTATGATGTCCCACAATCTGAGTTAGTATGCGACATTGTTGGTCCTTTATATCCATGGTACCAAGAGACCTATATATACCTCCATGATAGCATCATCCCACTAAACTTAACATCTACACAACAAAAAACATTCATCTACCAAGCCTCTTGTTTCACCATCATAGGTGATACCCTCTACCAAAGAAGTCTTGATGGTACTCTTTTGAGATGTCTCAATTCTAGGGAAGTAGAAGTGGTCTTGCAAGAGGTACATGAAGGTATTTGTGGACCAAACTTAGCTAAGAATATTCTAAGGATATGATACTATTGGCCCACTTTGGAACAAGACACCCACCAGCTTGTAAAGAAATGTCTACCATGTCAGCAACACAGTGATCCCATTCATGCACCATCACAGGAATTGTAGCCAATAACAAACCCTTGGCCCTTTTCACAATGGGGGCTCAATTTTGTAGGAAAAATTCACCCACCATCATCTGATGGCCACAAATTCATCATCACCACCATTGAATATTTCACTAAGTGGGTAGAAGCCATTCCACTCACTTTTACCACTGGAACCCAAATTGCTATATTTATCCTCCACTACATAATATGGCATTATGACATCCCACTTTCTATCATCACTGACAATGATAAACCATTTAAGAACAAAGAAGTTTGCACCCTTTACAAAAAATTCCACATCTAACATCATTTTACCACACCATATTACCCACAAGCTAATGGTCAAGCCAAAGCTTCTAACAAAACCATAATACACATTTTGTAAAAGACAGTTAACGAAGCTGCCTATGACTGGCACCTTCAGTTTAACCCTACCTTATGGCCCTATCGCACAAGCATCTGCACACCTACAAGAGCCAGGCCATACTCATTAGTATTTGGTTCCAAAGCCATTTGCCTATAGAGGTCAATCTCCCTTCTCTCAAAATATCATTACAGAATATCATCATTGAGGAGGAGTATCAAGTTGCATTCCTTAATGGGTTATAACTACTAGATGAAAAGTGTCTAAGTGCTCTAAATCATCTCCAAGCCTATGAGAATTACCTACATAGAAGCTAAAACAAAAAGATTAAGAACTGTCAGTTTGAGATAGGTGACCTTGTCCTTATGGAAAATCAGAGAAACCTACAAGAGTGCCATAAGAAAGGAAAGTTTGAGCCTAATTGGTTGGGAACCTATGTCATCACAGCTACCTATTGATTAGGAGCTTATTAGCTTGCAACAACCGAGGGGCATCCTCTAGATGAACCTATGAACATCATGCACTTGAAAAGGTTCTATGCCTAACCCATCGAGTATCCCAAGTCACAAACACAAAAAAATAAAAAAAGGAAAAAATCCAAAAATATAAAAAAATAAGAAAAACCTGAGTGCTATAAAGTCATCCAATGGTGAAAATCACTTTGGAGATGCCTTGGATAAGTATCATGGTGAAAATGTATTTTAGACACCATGTGTAGTAGCCGGTTATACCATCTAATAAGTCCTCATATCTATCACATCCTCTCATATACTATCATCCCATATCATTCCATATCACTTACATCCCATGGTTTGGAATTCTAAAACATTCAACCCCATCATCTCACCCTTCATCATCCCACCCAAGGCAAATATTTAGAAAGAGGATCCTTGTATGCTCTCCTTGTACAACTTAAAATTTGAAAAAACCCAAAAACATCACAAAACAATCAAAATCCAAAAAATTAGAAAACCAACAAAATCCAAAAATAATAGAAAATCCAAAAACCCCAAAAACATAAAAAAAAATACCAAAAATTCAAAAAATAATCCCACATGATCATCTTATCCAAACCATCTAACACATCATTATCCAACATCATCCCATCTATCCTGAATCATCCCTACATCATCACTACAAACCAGAACTACATATTCATCATCACCCACATCTTAAAGTGCCTTGATCTCGTGGACATAGGGTATGTAGGTAGTCTGGAATACAAAGGAAGTATCCAGTACTCAGGTACAAAAGATGCACCCATCCAATGTATTTGGATGGTCCCTATTTTCTGAGCTTACTAAATCCAAAAGCAATACATAGACTAAGCATACTCTCAAAACATCACATCTCATGAAAAATCATCAATCAACAAGCTAACCATAATCATGACATATGGCCTACTATCTTTCTACCCATCTTTCAAAATTTATACAACAACATCTAACTAATTCTTTCCTTAGGATATATACCATTCCTAAAATAGGCAGAATCCATCATCCTATCAACACTTATCTTGGCAAGAGATATAATGGTTGTTTGTATGGTTTGTTGGTCTTTTTGATCATTGATTTTTATCTTTTGTCTCATTTTAGGGATCTTTCCAAATCTACCTTTATCTTACTATATCATGGTATGTAGAGGAAAACACCTAGAATGGGGCACGGTCATTGTTTTGTATGACGTGCTTGTGGGAACTATTCTCATTACTCCAAGAATGGTATTCATATCTTGAAGATGTAAGGTCGATTCTAGCATATTGTTCCCTATTTGCATCTAAGGTTAATCATACCTTTTATGTACTAAAGAACTTATGCTATGAGTGCTCTTCCTCATCTAGGCAAGGTTATACTACCTTGGGCATAATGAGATCACCCTATTGTTTGTAGGTCTAGTCCATGCAAAGATGGATATATATCATCACCTTGGTCCTTTCGTATCTTGGTTAAAACATCCCCTTTTGCTATAATAAATCTAGAAATGCTCTCAATAATGTCAATGCAAGTACTTATCCTAGCTCATTTATCCTCTCTACCACCAACCATCAAACACACTACTTGGACTTAGCAATTAATGATGATCACTAACTTCATCCATCTAATCCTACCTTGTTACCACCCTATCAAACCAATCAAGTACTTATCCTAGCTAAAACTTCTCATTCCCCATTTAGCCGATGGCACCAATCCAAAGGATGGCACCAATTCAACTAAGGATGGTGCCAATTTGACTAAGGATATCACCAAAGTGGTTGTGCTAGGTGCCAATCCATCTAACTACCCATTTCTTGATGCAATATATACCCTGAAACCTAAAATTCACGAAGTCAATGTTGACCAACATACCTATGGATCCGCTAGAGGTGATCTCATGTAGTTGTGGACTCACTCAAATTGATGCTTTAGCATGGGAATGGTGGTTGTACCATCTCATCTCCTTCTATCCTCTGATCTAATAAGCTCAACGTGTCCAAATGTCACACTATGAGCCCACATTTTCTATTTATAGAAATCCATGTCATCCCCCTCACCTTTTTCTCTCCCCAGGGTGCAAAATATAACCTTTTTTGCCTGTTTTTCTTCCAATCCACCTAATTTTTCACCACCATTTATTCCTTTCGAGAGATCACTTTTTTTAAAAAAAAATTTCACCTAACCTCTCGAGGGGGCATCCCTCATCCATTTCACTCCTTCCTGGCAACTAGTGAAAATTCTTTGACTTGATGCCATATCCCTACTAGGTCATGACACCACATCAAAGAGGGTCAAATGTAGACACCTAAAAATGTCTCAACCCTTCTAACCACCCTTAGACATCATCAAAAACACTAATTCTTCATCTAATTAATTAATTAAATTGTTATTTAATTAATTATCTCATCCAACCTCTAAACCATTCATCCATCCTTCATCAATTATCCCTAAAATTAAATTAATTTAATTAATTCAATAGTCACACCTTACTAACATCATCCCCATTAATTAAATAAATATAAAATATTTATTTACTCAATTTGTCCATCTCATTAAACTCAATTAATTAGCTAAATCATACTTATCTGATTAATTTGCCCTACTAATTAGCCTACCTCTAACCTAGTTGATTAAATAACTATTATTTAATTAGCTACCCTAGACTACATGACCCCTAAGCCTAGATTAATTAAATAAATCATTATTTAATTAATCCTAAACCTTAATTATCCCACTCACTAATTTTCTCCAGCCACATTAACTAAATTAATCACCCTGATTAACTTGGTCAAAGCATGCTTAACACCTTCTCCTACACCCACAAATTTAAAATTACAAAAAAATACAAAACCCCTCCAACTCATCTTTGTCATTTTTATGCAAAAACATCTTCCACATTTTGAGCTTATAATTGTAACACCCCAAAAATATGCATGTGTCACATGACTTGCACATTCCCACATAAAATGGAATTTTTAATTCCATCTCATCCCAAGGAAATTAATTTTTAATTTCCTCACACATCAAAATCACATTTAATGCCAAGTCATCAAAATGAATAAAAGATTCATTTTTATTCTCCACCCTCCATTTTTTCATGATCAAATCCTAGCCCTCCATCTCAATCAATCTCATCCATTGATCTCAACAATTAATCTCAACCCTTAGATCAAAATCACCTCAAATTTGCCTATAAATACAAGCCTCCACAAGCCATTTCATCATCCAATTTAAGAATAATCATATTATGCCAAAATGTCTCTCAATCATTTCCATCTTAGCTAGGTTATAGTGAAATTTGCATTGACAATTAGGAGCATTTCACATTGTAATCACTAGTTTGGGTGAAGCTAGGGCTTAAGGGTTCAAAGTCCTCTACCTTATCAATGAGAGAGGAGCTAGGATGCTTTGAAAGGTATAACTTGTTTGTTTACTTGTTTTGTTTCATGTTTTATGTCATCCTAATTCCTCCATCTTTAATATCCTTATTTATGGCTTTTATTTCAGTGTTCATCAGAAGGCTAGCACCAAATCCGAGATATATCCAGAAATGCACCAAATCATGCAAGATCTCAAACTAAATCACTTGCAAACAAATGATCAAATGGGCTTGTTCACATCAGGTTCACCATTTTGTAGCATTAAATATAAATTTTAATGAAAAAGATTTTAAACTATTGCAAAAAACCCTAAAATTTATATTAAACGCAAAATCAAAGATAAGATAAAAGCTATAGAATTAACTAAATGTTACCAAATACATGAAGATTTGGTTTCTCTTTTTCCAGCATAACTCCAAGAATGATCTCGGGGATAATTGATAGTCGGGTAGGTTTTTATAATTTTTGGTGAAGAAGTTCAATGGTGAAAGGGTGGTTGAATGGTAAAAGGTGGTTGAATGGGGATGAAAGGTTTTTTTTAATATTTCTTTTAATTTTATGAATAGGTTTAAGGTAAATAATAAATAAATTTGTTTAATTTATTTTATTATTTACAGGAGGGGATATAAGGAAAGATTTAATTAATTAAAATTAATTAAATCTCATGCGAGGGGATATATATGAGTGAGGCTAGTAAATCAATTAGGATTTAGGGGTAAGGATTAATATTTAGGATACTTAGGGATAAATTAGGTATAAATTAAGTGATTAGGGGTTTGGTCAATTTTAAACATCTACACCTAGTGTTCTAAAACAGAATAATTTCTATTTAATAGAATTATTAATTGTAAGGATTATATTATTTTGTGAAAAGAATGAAAAAGTTTTGTTATTTTTGGAATTAGAAAGATATAAGGACAAATGTGTTTGTTTTATTTTCATTATGCATTATTTGGAATGTAGAGAAAAACTAAAGAAAATGGATATTTTCAAACCCCTTCTTGGAAGAAAATTGAATTGGATATACTTGGAGATTGCTTGGTTGGATTGAATCACTTGTGGGAGGAAAAATATTGATCTCACGATTACCTTGAATTTGAGTGACTTATTTATCCATTTGATTATTTATAGAATTTCATTTTTTGAATTTATTGTTGTAGGAAATTAGTTTTAGAAAATTGTTTTTTCTACAAATGTCATGTCAAAAAATTTCAAAATACAAATTTTATTTCAAAGTAGTGTTGTTGCATAGATTAGACATAAAAGGGTATACTTATATTTTCAATTTTTTTATTTCTTGGAAAATGTGAAAATTAGGTCAATTACTTATTAGATTTTTTAATTTCTTCATTTTGCATATGTTGGCAATATATGCAAGATGATAAGCATAGCTGTAAGTAGTGTTGTCATTGATGGAAAAAAAAGGTAAAGGCATGTTGGTCTAGAGAGTTGAAATAATGTGTAAAGAAAATGTTGAATTGGTCCGGAATGAGATAGAAAAGAAAATGGATACAATTGATAGTATTAACAGTAGGTAAGTTTGATATGAAAGAAAATACATCTAAGTGTGTGTCTAGAGAATCTACTAAATGCTAAATGAAGATAAATATGCCTAAACATGTCAACTTTCTATTTTGGTGTTCCGTAGTCAAAATCAGTCTATTGAAGATTTTCCTAAGGCATTCACAATATAGAACCTATGGCAAAGGCATTGTATTTCAGTTCTCATTTCTTTGATATGAAGAATTTTGCTATGCAGTTGTAAAGTAGTATTGGTAGATACTAAAGAAGTCTAAATCCAAATATTTAGGTCTTGAAGCCCTCTGGAGTGAAAGATAGAGTTGATAGAGTACCAAACTCTATATTGATAGTGAAATGACAGTGCCAGTGGTATATTGGAATGCTCTGTATTCCACCATAGATGAATGGTTTGTTGTGTGGATCTGAGGATAAGGTTATGGATGTTTGAAGTGTGTTTTCTCTAAGTGGTAATCATTTTTGCGGTCCACATGATGAGTTGTGTACTAACAGAAAGTTCATGCTATTGCTACTTCACCAGTTGAGCTGACCTAAAGGTATTAAGGTTGTGCAAAGTTGTCTCATGAATGGAACAAAGTCATAGGAGTATTTATAGGTTGTGCCGACCTATATGCATGTGTTACATTCTTTGATTCTCTCCGCAAAGTGTACAGGGTTGTGTTTTGGGCTAATAGAACATGTAGCCACATGATACATCTTTCTGCTGACCTAGTTGATGTTTTCTTTGGTTGAGTGCGATATATATAGAAGTTTAAATTCTTGTGTGAAGTGTGTGTGTGTGTGTGTGTGTGTGTGTAATTTGAAGGAGCCAAGTATGTATGTAAGTGAAATCTAATGTGGAGAAGGATAAGTTGAGATTGTGGTGAAGATGAAGTGTACAAAATTAGTATTTTGAGCTTCAGTGGAGCTATATCTCCAGCATAAGTTAGATGAATTATTAGCAGTTCATTTTTGGTAGTGAGCCACCTATAGTGAGAATTCTTGGACAGTGAGTCCACCAAATTGTATCAACCTTAATCAATTACTTTATTATAATATACTATGAGCTAATCCTCACCGTGGTTTTTCCCTTTTTGGGTTTTCCACATAAAAACCCTGGTGTTCATGTTTTATGTTTTATTTCATTTACTGCTAAAGATATCATTAAATGGATTGGATATTTAATTTTAGAATGGTTTAAAAGAATATTGATTCACCCCCCTCTCAGTATTCTAGGTGTTCAACAATTGGTATCAGAGTCAAGTCCTTTGGAAGAAGCTTATCTACTCAAGGAAGATCTTGGAGGTTGGACACATAGCTACTAGAAGACTACTTATTCCTCTAGAAGAGATTCCTACTATTAAAGAAGAGTATATGCTTGACAAAGTTGGAGAACATAATGCTACTCTTGAATATCTTGAAAGGACTTAAGGTGAAAATAGAGATCTGAAAGGAGATATCAAGGAAGCAAATGATTGCATCAAAAATTGAAAGAGCAAATCAAGAAGTTTAGAGAAATGCATAAGGAAGTCAGTGAACAATTGAACCAAGCAAATGAATCTATCACTAGTTTGAAGGTGCAAGTTGAAGAAAAAAGAAGAATTGAGGAATGTCTTAATGCAGTGGTGAAAATAAAATTAAAAGAATGTGCAAGGCTTGAACAAGAAGTTGTGAATCTAAAATCAAATCTGGAGAAAGCAAAAAGTCATGAAGACAAATTCAAGACGAGTCCTACAAAGCTTGATGAAATTATTGCAAATCAGAAAAGTCCTAATGACAAAGAAGGTTTAGGATTTGAAAAGGGTGAAAGTTCAAAATTAGATTATACTTCAAATCAAAGGAACAATGGTAAACGGATCCAAAATCAAAGGAATGAAGCTAGAAGATCACCGGTTAGACAACCAAATGCTCAAAGGTACCCATCTTTCAATAGTTTTTGTCATTCTTACAATAAATTTGGACACAAGGAAATAGAATGTATAAATAGAAGGAATCATAATGTTCCACCTTTTTCTGGTCAATACAGTACATGCAAAAGGGCTGGTCAGAGAGCTTGAGAATGCAGAAGTCAAATAAGGGTAGCTATAATAATGGTAGAATGGTTCAATCTTTTAAAGGCTACTATTATACATGTAATGGATTTGGGCACAAAGCTAGCCAATGCAGATCTAGAATGAATACCGGTCAAAAGAATGTCACAATCCACATTTGCAATAGACCTAGACACATTTCCAAGTTTCACAAAAGAAGAAATGTGAAGAAGTATAATCTGGTAGAAATGAATAAACTAGTACAAAAGGTTGATCATACAAAAACAAAGAAGGAAATGGAAAAGAATTGGAGAAAGAAGGAATAGCCAAAGGTCAAGGATGAATCTGTACTAGTGTCCAGTGCAGATAGTTCTTCCGAAAACTAAGATGAGAGCTTTAGCTCAGGGGGAGCATTAATGGAAAATTTCCACCCCCTATTAGCATGAGGATATGTGGTGTACGTCAATATGCTTGAACCTATGAAGAAAAATCTACTAAGATACATATTAAGCACAAAGAGAAAGAGACTAAGAAGAATATTGAAGAAATGAAGTCTAGAGTTGAGGAGATGATGGCACAAAAGGGCCCTACGGAGAAATCTAAAGGTACATATGAACCTAAAAAGGAATCGATAGGCTTTAGAAGGTCAACAATGACTTCTAACCCCTATGCTAATGCTCCTAAAGCCTTTAGAGCCATGATTGCAACTATCCCTAAGAAGAATGAAGCAATCAGTGCTTCTATGCAACAACAACCTACAAAGAAGAGAAGGGTAAAGGAAAAAATCAACCAGGAAAAAGCATGTAAGCATGATGATATTGAGGAAGAAGAGAAAGAAGAAGAATGATTTAAAATAGTCTAAAAAAAAAGAGAGGCTCTTCTCTAAAGTGAGGAGAAACAATTTAAAACAAAATTTGACATTGTAATAGAGGAAGAAGAAGAAGATATTCAAAAGGAAAGGGAAGGTTTTATTTTCAAGAAAAGAGAAAAAAAATCTAGTGAATAAGGCCAATCCTCAAAAGGAAAAGGAAAGGGCAAAGAAAAGAAATCAAAAAAATCTAGTCTTCCCCCTTTGTAACTTGAAGCTACAATAAATGCAATAACACAATATGATACTTTGAAAGAAGTAGCCAAGCTATATGATGAAAGCTCTTCAGAAGATCAATCAATCATTGAGACAACTATTATCAGGTATATGGACACATTTAATGTTGCATTAATAGAAATTATTGACAAACTACCTGATAGTCTTGTTGATGTAATGACAAAGAGGAGATGATGTCATGAACAAGGACATTGTAATGAAGAATAAGGCACTTGAGAAGGTTTGTCCTACAATTTCTAGACAAGACGAGTAAGGATATACAAAGGTTAGCCAAGGAATTCAAGACAAAAAGAAGACTAAACACTTTAATGTCAAATGACAAAGATGAAATAAAGAGGTTGGAAAAGGACACCCTAAGGATAACATCTAATATACTCAAAGAATTAAAAGTCAACACATTTGAAGAGTGGCCCTCCTCTAAGGAAGAAAAAAAAATGATGATCAGGTTGAAAGGAATGAAGAAATAGGTACCACATGTACAGAACAAGATGTGGTGACTAAGCCAAGTGTGCTTGTTGATACTAATGCAACAGATCTAAATGCTGCCAACCTTCCAGAGAATATAGAGAATACTAAAGAGATGAGGGAGCCACCAGAAGAAAAGATTGATGAAGAAAAGGAAGAACAAAATGAGGTTGTTGTTGACCAAGTTGGTAACTTTGTAAACAATGTCTTTGCTCTGATAAATGATGAAGAGGAAGAAGTACATGTTGGGAGCTACCCTCTGGAAACCTCTAATTTGCATTTGTTATCTAACTTAGAAGAGGAGAAAATGGATAATATTGGCGAATGCTCTGGAGTCTCTCTAATAGTTTCTACCAAAGAATTTTTGGCAAAGCAAAGACAAATCCAAACCATGTCTTCACCACAACTACTGCAGGTACAATCCTTGGATGGACATATTAACTTGTCCAATATATCTCCATTGCAAAAAATTTAGTTAGGAACAATTTTTTAGGTAGCTAGTTAAGAAGAAATTCTACAATCTCATGTAAAAGGTAATGAGCTTTTGGAAGAGGCTATGAAAGTTTTTGAAAAGATGTTGCCTAAAACTAAGAGGGAGGCTTCTCTAACTCCTACACTACAAATGAAGAAACTAATGGAGTCAGTTAACAGCCATTTTGAGTCTTTTGAAATAGTAGTTGAGAAGAAGGTCAAGGGAGAACAGAACAATAAGATGTTAGTGGATCTAACAAATAAGTACTCCAAAGTACACATTGTGTTAAACAATAGTATAAAGAATATTCAAAATGCTCTAAATGATGCCAATGTATTATACAAATTTTGTTTTTCTTGGCCCATATTTACTAAGGAAATAAAATATAAAATTGATGGCCTAGAGACACAAATAGAAAATATCTCCAGAACCTATGATCCCTTAAAGGATATCAATGGAAATCTAAGGGCTGAAGTGGAAAGGACTCATGCTTTAATAAAGAAATTGCAAAGTCAAAAAGAGTCAATAAAAGATCAAATGGGTCAACTGAGAGAGATAGTCAATTTTAAGATGGTTGCATTGACAGGTTTGCTAAGGGAAGTTGATAAGGTTGGGAAGATGACTCCTCCTACAATAGTAGAAAAATAAAAGGAATTTCTCTTGCAGATCAATGGACAAATACAAACACTTAACTTTGCCAAGATGCATTGGGATTCTAGAGTAATACAACTGAAGAACATCTATAAAGATATCTTCCCCACAAGTTAGTAAGTTTCTCATTTCTAATTTTTGGTACATATGCAGAAGATTAAGAAGGAAGCAAATTTTGATATTTTGGTACATAAAGTAAGTGGGAGTATGTATATAGAAAAATAAAACCAGTCATGACAAAGATGGAAAAGTTTTAACTTGTACATATTCAAGCACTTCCTTTGTCGTTGATGATAAAGAGAGAGAAGTTTTGGCTATGTTGTCATTACTGACAAAGTGGGAGATTGTTGGCAATATATGTAGGATGATAAACATAGATATAAGTAGTGTTGTCATTAATGGCAACAAAGCATAAAGGCATGTTGGTCCGAAGAGTGGAAATAATGTGTAAAGAAAAAGTTGAGTTGGTTCGAGATGAGACAGAAAAGAAAATGGATATAGTTGATAGTATTGATAGTAGGTAAGCTTGATATGAAATAAAATACATCTAAGTGTGGGTCTAGAGAATCTACTAAATGCTAAATGAAGGTAAATATGCTAAACATGTTACCTTTCCATTTTGGTGTTCCGCAGTCAAAATCAATCTATTGAAGATTTTCCTAAGGAATTCACAATATAGATCATATGGCAAAGGCACTGTATTTCAGTTTGCATTTCTTTGCTATGAAGAATTTTTCTATGTAGTTATAAATTAGTATTGGCATATACTAAAGAAGTCTAAATCCAAAGATTTAGGTATTGAAGCCCTCTGGAGTGAAATATAGAGTTGATAGAGTACCAGACTTTATATTGATAGTGAAATGGCAGTACCAGTGGTATATTGGAATGCTCCACATTCAACGCAGATGAATAGTTTGTTGTGTGGATTTAAGGATAGGGTTATGGATGTCTAAACTATGTTTTCTCCAACTAGTAAGCATTTTTTGGGTCCACATGTTGAGTTATGAACTAACAGATAGTTCATGCTATTGCTACTTCACTAGTTGAGCTGACCTAAAGGTATTGAGGTTGTGTGGAGTTGTCTCATGAATGAAACAAAGTTAGGGGAGTATTTATAGGTTGTGCCGACCTATATGAATGTGCTACATGCTTTGGTTCTCTCCACAAAGTGTAGACGGTTGAGTTTTAGGCCGACAGAACATGTAGCCACACAATACATCTTTGTGTCGACCTGGTTGATGTTTTCTTTGGTTGAGTGCAATATATATAAGTTTGAATTCTTGTGTGAAGTGTGTGTGTGTAATGCGAAGGAGTCAAGTACGTATGTAAGATAAATATAATGTAGAGAAGGATAAGTTGAGACTGTGGTGAAGATGAACTGTGCAAAATCAATATTCTGAGCTTTAGTGGAACTATATCTCCATCATAAGTTAGATGCATTATTAGCAGTTCATTTTTAGTAGTGAGCCATCCCTTCTTCTATCTCTTTATTTTTAGGACAGTGAGTCCTTTGGTAGTGAGCTATATGTAGTGTGTAGTGTCCCTCACCTTGTCATCTGTCTGTTTGATAGTTGCTTATTAGGATTTGGCATTATGACAGTATACTAGATTTTCTGATGTTGGATCCCTTGTTGTTTTGTTAATTCATTATGGAACTAATCATTATGATAGCAGTTGTTGATGTTGGATTCTATTATTTTTTGCTTTACAATTGATAAATAAACTAGATGTTTCAGATGTTTTGATGATAATTGCTATATTTGATGATGAGATAATTGATTGTTTTATGTTGTTGATAAGTAACCAGAAATCTTGTTTAATGTAGTGATTTGTCTATACAGGAATGTGAATGGAACAGTGTCATACTACTTGCTCTCGAGTACCCTACCCCACTGCGACTTCCATTCACTATATGACAGCATGTGGATATATATCTTGTTATGTTTAATTGTGCGGTTGCTGTAGGATGTAGGTACTAGGCACCGACTTCACCTAACTTACCAGGTATGAGCGTGCCTTCACCAATGGAATGGTTGTATGGAGTTAACATGGGGTCCCCTGTCATTGTTGTCTAGTCGTTAGTTTACCTTTGTGGTCATTGTTGTCGCTTGATCGTGTCTTGCAAGAAGGTGATGTTACACCCTGATGTCTTACTAGGTCAGAAGGTGTTTTGTGTGTAAGGGAGAATTGTGCATTAAATAGAATTATTTTACGAAAGTATAAGGTTGATAATTAAATATATTAATTAATGTCGATAATTGTTAATAATTGTGGTAAATAAATTATAGTTTATGGGAAGTAAAATTATAGTTTAATAGATACAAGAAACTTTATATTATTAAATATAATATTTGATTTAAATAAATAAATGAGCTGTAAATTAAATTGTAAGATTTAATTAATAAAATTAACTTATGTTGAGTTGTATAGTGGGTAGTTGCAATGGTTTAAATTAATTAATTAAAAACCCTCATTATGGAATAACGGGCTAATAACAGATCTGAGAAGAGGAGGGTTTTAAAAAGGGGAAAAATAAGGATTTCAAGGAAAAATAGGAAAGACGGAGAGGACGCTTGAACTGTAGCAGATTAAATAGGCTTCTCGATTCAAACGTTGCAGCCAGGTTCTTTAGATTGCTTGATTCTTCTTCTAATTTTCCTTCCGAATCTGTGCATGTTCATGATGATTGCTCCTTTTTATTGCAAAATAGATTTCTTTTAGTGAAATGTTTCTACTGGATCATGCTGTATTCCTACATACCTCTCTCTCTCAGACGTTAAAATTTCTACATCATACAACAATTTCTTTCCTTCTCTACACTGCAATCTCTTATCCATTTCTGTGTAATTGATTTAATATGCCATAACGTAGTCATGATAAGGGAAAACGCCTGTGGAGTCTCATCGATCTCTTTTGCATGACATTGACGGTGTTTTTTTTTCTACCAAATCCTTGGTTGGCAAACTTGGACAAGCATATATATGATAGGTGTAGAAGCACACAGTTTAGAAGTCTTCTTAGGCTGCACTTGTAAATCCCTTACATAGGCTTAACTATGTAGTTTCTTCTACCTATTGCCTTATTCTCTTTCAAACATTAACTGTTTACAAAACATCCATTCGGCGCTGCCATTACCCCAATCATCATTAATCGCTTTGGAAATGGTGGCAATCCTTGAGCGGTGATATGTCATCAACGAACCTTGGATCAGACTTTATGCTATTTCTAGATTAGTCACACTTAAGTATATATCTGTTTATACATGTTTGGCTTAGGTAGATGATGCTTCCCCACGTTGGTGTTTGATAATGAATATCATCCTTTGCAATGTTATCCCTATGTTGCTTTTAAGTCTATCACACCTTCGTAAACTGAACCGAATCCTCCACTTCCCAACTTCGTATGAAAGTCGTTTGTAGCATTCCGCAATTCTTGGCATTTTATTTTCAAAATCCTAGCTTATTGAGATTGAACTCTGTATATCTATTCTATTCTATGATGAAAACCCATAGGAATTTGTTGAGTGGATTCATCAGTTCATTTATAGAGGTTTGTAGTATTTTAGAGATTTCATGGTTGATAGAGATATCTCATTTCCAGTTTGGTTGAAAGATTGAAGGTTTTCTTGGAGACATTTGTAGAGAAAATTATATAAAGTATTTGAAGGAGACAGATTCAGTGATTACTAGCTAAACCTAGTCGTACCATTTCAATCACATATTACCCTAGCCGTCCGACAATTGGGAATCTTGTAGGCCATACAGTTCATGGGGGAGGCATGAGTGTTGGAGGAAGTGCTACATTGAATGAGGGTTTTCTGACCCCTATACACCAGCCACCCACTTCCATACCTTGCCTTACCTTCTTGTTGGTGCACAACAGTCATTTAGGGGAAATAGGAGGCCGTACAACACTCTATTAGTGCTTAATTAGACTTCAAGTAGGTTTTGAAATGTTTATCTGACATCAATGCTTTATTTTGGAATTTCGTAGTATGAATGTCAGCTCCAGCAACTAGGGGATTTGTGTATACAAATATATTCTAAACTTGATTTTTATACCAGTGATTTTCTAGCATGTACCTTCATCTCAATATTGAGGTTAGAAATGTATCATTTTCAGTTCTGAGTATGGTTATTACAGTAGTAGTACCTAGTAATGCATTTGAAACCTGAGTTATTTGTATTTGAATTTAAATGACTTACATTCTATGAGATTTAATCTCATTGAGGCACTCACAGAGTTGTTCACGTGCCTGGTGTTTGCTTCTACATTTTGCATACTTGTCTACGAGGGCAGATGTAACCACAACATCTGACAAAACTCCTTTATCCTTTACGCTTTGATGAATGTCCTTAACCCGTCCCAAGCTCCACGCTAGTCGTGGCTGGGAGGACGTTGGTAGATGTTGTGAATTTGGCTTGAAACCTGCCAATTGGATTGCTTGAAAGTTCCTAACGCCTTCTCAATAAATCGCATTTACCCAAAAGTTTCTATAGCCTGTCAACGAATTCATTTGTGCATTTCTGCAATCATTGCATCCCATTAGATCACAAAACCATTTTTTGTGCAGCAATGTATTCTTCTGCAATTATCATTTCTGGCTCAACCAACCGAATATGTATGTTAAGTAGCAGACTCCAACTCCACAATATAACCATTGCTTATTTCGCAACTGTAGCATTAGGTTTAGGGCTCATATTCAAACAACAAGGATAAAATGTTCATATTGCGAAATATTTTAATACTTAGATTATTACGAAGTTAGAATTGTTTTGTGAAATGTCATTCATAATATGTTACTAAGTTAGGTTTTTACTATGTCAGATTTCCTTTGAAGAAAATTATATTAACCACTTTTGTTAGTTATTTTAATGTTTTCAATTTACGTGATATTACAAATGTATTTTTAGTTATTAATAAATGTATTCTCAGTTATTAATAATCATATAGGTAAATCTTGAGTTAGTTTGATTTATGGAACTAAGAAGTTAAAAGGCATAAAAAAAAAGATAACGTGAATATTTTAGTATTAGTAACTTTTTAAAACAAATTTATTTTATGGTTGTAATTGTCTTTTACTGTAGGGTTGTGTAGGTAAATTTATAATAAAGATTCTAGTAAATTCAATTTATTAGAATAAGGAGATGTAATAGGTGTTGAAAGGATTGAGGTGGTAATTGTTTAGAAATATTCATTTATTTAGAGGGTTCAAGTAAGAAAATTAGTCGATTCATTGCATTGGTTTGATGTGATTAACCTAAATTTAGCTTGATTAAATATTTAATGATGAGGAGTTTAATGTAAGTAAGTCTATGGACATTGTAATTGATTTTTGACCTAGACAAAGACGAGTGTTTTTTCTGTGGATGTAGTGGCGTCCGTTTAGTTGTACTCATATGGAGAGACCTGTGAATCCTAAAGGTCCAATAAACCTGTGTTGCTTTGAACAATGAGTAAAGAGGTTACCTCATGATTACGTTTGGTATACAAGTGGGATACCGCCTTGTTATGATCGTATGTATCTATAGGATGATGTTATCTATCTTATTTGATAGTTAGGGTTTACTAGGTGTTTGCAAGGAGAGTGGTTTTCAATGTGGGGCTGGCACCCAAAGTAGCAGTCAGGATAACCCGTTGAAAGTAGATTAATCAAGTGATAACCTAAAATGAACTAGGGGGTTAAGGGTAGATTTCACATTAAACCAGATAAATGGATTCCTCTCCCATGGCCTGTAGTGCTCGTTTAGACTAAGGATGGGTAGAGAAGGCCTGGTCGGCATGATTGACTTCCTTGTCCTCACAAAAGGAAGCTCAATTCCGCATGTGTCACCCTATGGGGCTGGCACCTAGTGAGAGGCTGTCAGGATAACCCATGCTAGGACCATGCAATGACACTCTCCCTACTACAACCTAGCATTCCTTGTATGGTCTCTCCTCATATGTTATGTATTGTTTCTGGTAGTTGTGTTGTGTTGGTTACGTCATGGTCATGTGTGGTATTAGAGTCTGGTTATTCTTGTCTTTTGTCTACCTGATTGTGGTTGTGTGTGGGACTTCATGTTAACTCCTAGCTCGGGGGGTGGACCTTAGGGTTCCACATGGTCAGGTGGAAGAGCTTTCTTATGCATTGGTTATCCCTTATCGGAGTTCATGTGCAGAAAGGGATTATCTTAGTTTCAGACACTTGTTCGTGTACCAGTTGAGGAAGATGTATATATAATTTTGATGTAGCCAGAAGATGGCAATGTAATAAAGCAATGATGTACTTGTGTGTAACATTACAGTTATGTATCTGGTCATGAAGATTATATTAATTGATGTCATGTGATGAATATGAATAAGTTATTTAATTATGCATTGGATTTAGATCAGTTACTGATGTTAGCAATATATGCTAAATTATGTAAGTAATGCAGCCTTGAATCTTTAGAGAACTTGTTGTAAGTTTAATGGTGTAATTTGTTAAGTTAACATTACTTTGTTATCTTATTCAAAAAAAAAAATTATGTTTCATATAGCATAAATGTATTTTTCTCTAAGGTGTTCAGGGCAGGGCACTACATCTGGTATCAAAGCCAAGTTTCTAACACTGGGTACTCAAGGTTTATATGAGCCCATTAAGCTATACTAGTTGCTTAACCTCTGAAAGATATTTTCTTTAGTAGTCCTCGCCTTGCAACCTAAAGTTGTTCTTGGGTGTGCAGTCAGGGAGATGCCTAGGGGTTGAGGCCAAGGACGTGGGTGAGGTAGGGGATGGGGAAGAGGGGGTGCTAATAGTCCTCCTCCTAGATCCCCTCATGGAAGTACACAAGAAGGTGGGGGTGAGAATCAGGAGAATCAAGGTCAGCCAGAGGGTGCTCAGCTACGCTAGCTTCTTGAAGAGGTCCTTGCTCATCTAGGTCCTAGGCAAGAGGTGGATCAGTCAGAAGTGAGAGATAGAGAACGATCTCCTAGAAGGAGAGAAACCACAGCTGAACAAGAAGCTATTCTTGCAGGCCACATGCGAGATCTTATGAGAGCCCGTCCTCCTACTTTCGATGGGTCTGGTAGTGGTATGGAAGCAGAGACTTGACTAATTGATTTAGAGAGGTGTTTTGCTATGCATCCATATGGTAGCAACACTAAGGCAAGATGTGCCATCATGCATCTTAGAGGTTTCGCCTCTACATGGTGGCGCCTAGAGGAATAGAAGTTGCATCTAGATATTGGCACAGTATCTTGGGAACTATTTCTAGAGAGGTTCAGAGCTTGATTTCTATCAAACCACTAGAGGCAATGTTGAGCAGATGAGTTCCATGGATTGAGACAGATGGCCATGACAGTGGAGCAGTACGAGCGTAGATTTTATGAACTCAAGCAGTATGCAGGCATTGGAAACGATGAGGCCATGTTGGTCCAGCATTTTATTAGAGGTCTTAATGCACGCATTAGTGGAGGAGTCCAGGTTTTTGAGTTGAAGACCATGGAGGTGGCAGTGGAGAAGGCTCGACTGGTGGAGGAGAATTTGACCATGGCCTTAGGGGGTCATACAGGTGTGCAGATTGGTAGTAATTCTTGAGCAGGTTCTGGGTTCTGAGGGAGTCAGTCTTAGATAGCAAGTAACTCAAGGAGTCATCATGTACCTTCTAAGAGTGGACAACAACAATGGTAGTATTCCCAAACGAAACTGAGAAACTCTCAATATCAGCAAGGCAGTAGATTTCAGTCTAGAAAAGATTGAAGTTGGCAAAGAATTAGGCGTGATCGTACTAGTCAGCCAGCGCAGAGCACACAGTCTGCAACAAGCAGAGGAAGTTTTCAGCAATTGAGTGCCCCTATAGGTGGTGGAGGTTTTGGTAGGGGAACAAGATGTTTCTCTTGCGGCTAGCAAGGCCACATTGCTAGACAGTGTCCACATAAGAATACTACAGGATTTGGTCAGAGGCTCGCAGCTTTAGAGCCAACTATGGGAGATGCAGGCAGGTCACATAGGGTGTTTGCGGCGGTAGATAATTGCCAAGCAAAGCATCAAGGCACTGTTGTGGAGACTACCAGTGTCTTGCGAGGTATTATAGTTTCTATACTTTCTGACTCGGGTGCTTCAGATTCTTTCATTTCCCCTTCTATAGTGGAGCGTTGCAAGTTGGTGGCAGCGAAGCAAGATGTTAAGTGGCAGGTGGAATTGGCCTCTAGATCTAGGGTAATAGTAGACTCTCTGGTGTATGGTTGTGAGTTGAGGATAGGTCCTTTACTTACCACAGTGGATCTTTGCATTATACCTTTAGGATCCTATGACATAGTGTTGGGTATGGACTGGTTGGATGCTCACCAAGTAGTGATAGATTGTCACCACAAGTTAGTGAGGTGTGTTGATGAATCTGGCAGTGAGGTAGAAGTGGTTGGTATTCAGAGACCCATCTCTTTGTGTATGATTTCTGCCATGTAGTTGAAGAGATGTATGCATCAAGGATTCAAGTTGTTTGCCGTAACGGTTAATGACTGAGATTTTGAGGAGAATAGGGAGACATCCCTCGATGATCATCCTATTCTCAAGGAGTATGTAGATGTCTTTCCTAGTGAGATTCTAGGAATGCCACCTAAGCGTGACATTGATTTTAAGATAGACCTTGTTCTCGGAGCAGAACCTATTTCTCGAGCTCCATATCAGATGACTACTCAGGAGCTTAAGGAGCTTCGGTTGCAGCTAGAGGAGTTGTTAGCCAAATGGTTCATTCGTCCTAGTGTCTCTCCATGGGGAGCACTAGTTATTTTTGTGAAGAAAAAGGATGGATCTCTTCAGTTGTGCATCGACTATTGACAGCTTAATAAGGTGACTGTTAAGAACAGATACCCCTTGCCACGAATTGATGACCTTTTTGATCAAATCAAGGGGGCTAAGGTGTTTTCAAAGATAGACCTAAAGTTAGGATATCATCAATTGCGCATCTTTGAGGCTGACATCCACAAGACAACATTTCACACCTGTTACGGGCATTATGAGTTCACTATTGTACCTTTTGGGTTGACGAATGCACCATCTGTGTTTATGAGTCTAATGAATGGTGTATTTCGCACCTATCTCGATAAATTTGTTCTTGTATTCTTGGATGATATAATGATTTAGTCAAGGTCTATGGAGGAGCATGAAGAGCATTTGCGACAGGTTCTGCAGTGTTTGAGAGAAAATTAGTTATATGCAAATTTGGCTAAATGTGATTTCTTTCAAACAGAAGTGAAATATTTGGGACATGTTATTTCTGACAAGGGTATTGCAATGGATCCTTCAAAGATTCAAGCCATTATGGATTGGCCTTCTCCCACCAATGTTTCAGAGGTTCATAGCTTCATGGGTTTAGCAAGCCATTATCGATGATTTGTGCAGGGATTTTCAAAAGTAGCTCACCCTATAACTTCTCTTCAGTTAAAAGGAAAGAAGTTCATTTGGTCAGAATAGTGTCAAGCAGCATTTTAGACTCTTAAGGAGCGGTTGACTAGTGCACCCATTCTAGCAGTGCCTGATCCTGCCAGAGATTTTGTGGTATGTACTGATGCATCCTTGGAAGGGTTAGGAGCAGTTTTAATGTAGGAGGATCATGTGATAGCCTATGAGTCCCGCAAACTCAAAGATCATGAGTTGAACTATCCTACACATGACCTAGAGTTAGCTGCTGTTGTGCATACATTAGTGAGATGGAGACACTTTTTATTGGGGCATCGATTTGAGCTGCACAGTGATCACCAAAGTTTATAGTACATTTTTACACAACCAAACCTAAATGCAAGGTAGAGGCAGTGGATGGAGTTCCTATGTGAGTACAATTTTGAGGTAAAATATATCCAAGGTAAGGAAAATGTGGTGGCAGATGCTCTCAGTCAACGGAGACATGAACTTTCATCAATCACTCTAGGAGTGGATTTGAGAGGACAAATCCTTGCAGCACTCCCTTCAGATAGATGGTATCAGGAAGTGAAAGCAAAAGTTGAGTCTGGTAGAACCTTGGAGGGCAGATATGTTGGATATTCTATAGAGTCTGATGGTCTCTTGCAGCATTTAGGTCGCATTTATGTTCCTTCTACAGAGGGTCTCCGTACCTTAATCATGACTGAGGCACATCGGGCACCTTATGCTTCTCATCTAGGTGTCAAGAAGATGTATACAGACCTCTGTCATATATATTTTTGGGCCGAAATGAAGAGGGATATTGCTGATTTTGTTTTGAGATGTCTAGAATGTTAGAGGGTTAAGGCAGAACACCAACATCCTGCAGGTCTTCTCCAGCCACATCTGATTCCAGAATGGAAATGGGACATCATTTCAATAGACTTTATAGTGGGTTTACCCATGTCTTCTCGTCGTCATGATGCAATAATGGTCACTGTAGACAAGCTTACGAAAGTAGCACACTTTTCTCCTGTCTGATCTTCATATAATGCATCATCTGTAGCCAAAATTTTTATGGAGGACATAGTTAGATTGCATGGGATTCCTCGCAAGATTATTTCTGATCGTGATTCAGTGTTCACTTCAGCTCTTTGGACATCCCTTCAACATACTTTGGGAACTCAGTTAAACTTCAGTTCAGCTTACCATCCGGAGACTGATGGGCAAACTGAGAGGGTCAATTAGGTCCTCGAGGATATGCTCAAAATGTATGTCATGGATTAGCAAAACTTCTGGGAAGATTATTTGTATTTGGTGGAGTTTGCGTACAATAATGGGTACCATAGTTCGATTGGCATGTCTCCTTTTTAGGCTCTATACGGTCATCCTTGCCATACCCCACTGAGTTGGAATCATCTTGAGGATAGAGTCCTCCTTGGACCTCAGATGCTCCAAGAGATGGAGCAGCAAGTTGATCGCATTAGAGAGCATTTGGTGGCAGCACAGGATAGACAGAAGAAATATGCAGATGCTCATAGACTTGATCGTCATTTTTTAGTTGGTGATCGGGTGTTCTTGCAGGTGCACCCATGAAAGAGCCTGATCTGTTACAGAAAAGGCTCTAAGCTTGCACCACAATTTGTAGGGCCATTCAAGGTTTTGGAGAGAATTGGTCATGTTGCCTACCATCTTGCTTTGCTACCTAGCTTGTTGCACATCCATGATGTATTTCATGTTTCTATTCTTAGACCCTATCATCCAGATATTTCTCATGTCCTTGATTGGAATGCCTTACAGGTAGAGGACGGGCAGCTAGCTTTGGAGCCCATAGGCATTTTAGAGCATAGGAGACTCACTCTCAGGGGCAGAGTCATAGAGCAGGTAAGGGTCCAGTGGGATCCTAGTGATCTAACTTTAGCTACCTGGGAAGAAACATCCTGAATGCGAGAGCTATATCCCTATTTGTTTGCAGGCTTCCAAGAGTAAGCCTGATCCTAGGAGGGGAGGATGTAGTGTCCCTCACCTTGTCATCTGTCTGTTTGATAGTTGCTTATTAGGATTTGACATTATGACAGTATACTAGATTTTATGATGTTGGATCCCTTGTTTTGTTAATTCATTATGGAACTAATCGTTATGATAGCAGTTGTTGATGTTGGATTCTATTATTTTATGCTTTACAATTGATAAATAAACTAGATGTTTCAGATGTTTTGATGATAATTGCTATATTTGATGATGAGATAATTGATTGTTTTATGTTGTTGATAAGTAACCAGAAAACTTGTTTAATGTAGTGATTTGTCTATACAGGAACGTGAATGGAATAGTGTCGTACTACTTGCTCTCGAGTAACCTATCCCACTGCGACTTCCATTGACTATATGACTGCATGTGGATATATATCTTGTTATGTTTAATTGTGCGGTTGTTGCAAGATGCAGGTACTAGGCACTGACTTCACCTGACTTACCAGGTCTAAGAGTGCCTTCGCCAATGGAATGGTTATATGGAGTTAACGTGGGGTCCCCTGTCATTGTTGTCTAGTCATCAGTTTACCTTTGTGGTCATTGTTGTCGCTCGATCGTGTCTTGCAAGCAGGTGATGTTACACCCTGATGTCTTACTAGGTTAGAAGGTGTTTTGTGTGTAAGGGAGAATTGTGCATTAAATAGAATTATTTTACGAAAGTATAAGGTTGATAATTAAATATATTAATTAATGTCGATAATTGTTAATAATTGCAGTAAATAAATTATAGTTTATGGGAAGTAAAATTATAGTTTAAAAGATATAAGAAACTTTATATTATTAAATACAATATTTGATTTAAATAAATAAATGAGTTGTAAATTGAATTGTAAGATTTAATTAATAAAATAAAATTATGTTGAGTTGTATAGTGGGTAGTTGCAATGGTTTAAATTAATTAATTAAAAACCCTCATTGTGGAATAACAGGCTAATAACAAATCTGAGAAGAGGAGGGTTTTAAAAAGGGGAAAAAGAAGGATTTCAGGGAAAAAAAAGGAAAGACGGAGAGGATGCTTGAACTGTAGCAAATTAAATAGGCTTCTCGATTCAAACATTGCAGCTAGGTTCTTTAGATTGCTTGCTTCTTCTTCTGATTTTCTTTCTGAATCTTTGCATGTTCGTGATGATTGCTCCTTTTTATTGCAAAACGGATTTCTTTTAGTGAAATGTTTCTGCTAGATCATGTTGTATTCCTGCATACCTCTCTCTCTCAGACGTTAAAATTTCTACATCATACAACAGTTTCTTTCCTTCTCTACACTGCAATCTCTTATCCATTTCTGTGTAATTGATTTAATATGCCATAACGTAGTCATGATAAGGGAAAACGCCTGTGGAGTCTCATCGATCTCTTTTGCATGACATTGATGATGTTTTTTTTTCTGCCAAATCCTTGGTTGGCAATATTGGACCAGCATATATATGATAGGTGTAGAAGCATACAGTTCAGAAGTCTTCTCAGACCGCACTTGTAAATCCCTTAACATAGACTTAACTATGTAGTTTCTTCTGCCTATTGCCTTATTCTCTTTCAGACATTAACTGTTTGCAAAACATCCATTCGGCACTGCCATTACCACGATCATCATTAATTGCTTTGGAAATGGCGGCAATCCTTGAGTGGTGATATGTCATCAATGAACCTTGGATCGAACTTTATGCTATTTCCAGATTAGTCACACTTAAGTAGATATCTGTTTATACATGTTTAGCTTAGGTAGATGATGCTTCCCCACATTGGTGTTTGATAATGAATATCATCCTTTGCAATGTTATCCCTATGTTGCTTTTAAGTCTATCGCACCTTCGTAAACTGAACCGAATCCTCTGCTTCCCAACTTCATATGAAAGTCATTTGTAGCATTCTGCAATTCTTGGCATTTTATTTTCAAAATCCTGCTTATTGAGATTGAACTTTATTTATCTATTCTGTCCTATGACGAAAACCCATAGGAATTTGTTGAGTGGATTCATCAGTCCATTTATAGAGGTTTGTAGTATTTTAGAGATTTCGTAGTTGATAGAGATATCTCATTTCCAGTTTGGTTGAAAGATTGAAGGTTTTCTTGGAGACATTTGCAGAGAAAATTATATAAAGTATTTGAAGGAGACAGATTCAGTGATTACTAGCTAAACCTAGTCGTACCATTTCAACCACATATTACCCTAGCCGTCCGACAGTTGGGAATCTTGTAGGCCATACAGTTCATGGGGGAGGCGTGAATGTTGGAGGAAGTGCTACATTGAATGAGGGTTTTCTGACCCCTATACACTAGCCGCCCACTTCCATACCCTGCATTACCTTCTTGTTGGTGTACAACAGTCATTTAGGGGAAATAGGAGGTCGTACAACACTCTATTAGTGCTTAATTAGACTTCAGGTAGGTTCTGAAATGTTTATCTGACATCAGTGCTTTATTTTGGAATTTCCTAGTATGAATGTCAGCGCTAGCAACTAGGGGATTTGTATATACAAATATATTCTAAACTTGATTTTTATACCAGTGATTTTCCAGCATGTACCTTCATCTCAATATTGAGGTTAGAAATGTATCATTTTCAGTTCTGAGTATGGTTATTACAGTAGTAGTACCTAGTAATGCATGTGAAACCTGAGTTATTTGTATTTGAATTTAAATGACTTACATTCAATGAGATTTAATCTCATTGAGGCACTCGCAGAGCTGTTCACGTGCCTGGTGTTTGCTTCTACAGTTTGCATACTTGTCTACAAGGGCAGATGTAGCCACAACATCTGACAAAACTCCTTTATCCTTTACGCTTTGATGAATGTCCTTAACCCGTCCCAAGCTCCACGCTAGTTGTGGCTGGGAGGACATTGGCAGATGTTGTGAATTTGGCTTTAAACTTGCCAACTGGATTGCTTGAAAGTTCCTAACGCTTTCTCAATAAATCACATTTGCCCAAAAGTTTCTACAGCCTGTCAACAAATTCATTTGTGCATTTCTACAATCATTGCATCCCATTAGATGACAAAACCATTTTTTGTGCAGCAACGTATTCTTCTGCAATTGTCATTTCTGGCTCAACCAACCGGATATGTATGTTAAGTAGTAGACTCCAACTCCACAGTATAGCCATTGCTTATTTCACAACTGCAGCATTAGGTTTAGGGCTCATATTCAAACAACAAGGATAAAATGTTCATATTGCAAAATATTTTAATACTTAGATTATTACGAAGTTAGAATGTTTTGTGAAATGTCATTCATAATATGTTACTAAGTTAGGGTTTTAATATGTCGGATTTCCTTTGAAGAAAATTATATTAACCACTTTTGTTAGTTATTTTAATGTTTTCAATTTACGTGATATTACAAATGTATTTTTAGTTATTAATAAATGTATTCTCAGTTATTATTAATCATATAGGTAAATCTTGAGTTAGTTTGATTTATGGAACTAAGAAGTTCAAAGGCATAAAAAAAAAGATAACCTGAATATTTTAGTGTTAGTAACTTTTTAAAACAAATTTATTTTATGGTTGTAATTGTCTTTTACTGTAGGGTTGTGTAGGTAAATTTATAATAAAGATTCTAGTAAATCCAATTTATTAGAATAAGGAGATGTAATAGGTGTTGAAAGGATTGAGGTGGTAATTGTTTAGAAATATTCATTTATTTAGAGGGTTCAAGTAAGAAAATTAGTCGATTCATTGCATTGGTTTGATGTGATTAACCTAAAATTAGCTTGATTAAATATTTAATGATGAGGAGTTTAATGTAAGTAAGTCTATGGACATTGTAATTGATTTTTGACCTAGACAAAGACGAGTGTTTTTCCTGTGGATGTAGTGGCGTCCGTTTAGTTGTACTCATCTTGTTTTGAGCCTCATTATGAGTCATGGAATGGAGAGACTTGTGAATCCTAAAGGTCCAATAAACCTGTGTTGCTTTGAACAATGAGTAAAGAGGTTGCCTCATGATTACATTTGGTATACAAGTGGGATACCGCCTTGTTATGATCGTATGTATCTATAGGATGATGTTATCTATCTTATTTGATAGTTAGGGTTTACTAGGTGTTAGCAAGGAGAGTGGCTTTCAATGTGGGGCCGGTGCCCGAAGCGGCAGTTAGGATAACCTGTTGAAAGTAGATTAATCAAGTGATAACATAAAATGAACTAGGGGGTTAAGGGTAGATTTCACATTAAACAAGATAAATGGATTCCTCTCCCATGGCCTTTAGTGCTTGTTTAGACTAAGGATGGGTAGAGAAGGCCTAGTCGGCATGATTGACTTCATTTTCCTCACGAAAGGAAGGTCGATTTTGCATGTGTCACCCTATGGGGCCGGCACCTAGTGAGAGGCTATCAAGATAACCGTAGATGGGGGACGGCGCCTAGTGAGAGGCTGTTAGGATAACCCATGCTAGGACTGTGCGATGACACTCTCCCTACTACAACCTAGCATTCCTTGTATGGTCTCTCCTCATATGTTATGTATTGTTTCTGGTAGTTGTGTTGTGTTGGTTATGTCATGGTCATGTGCGGTATTAGAGTCTAGTTATTCTTGTCTTTTGTCTACCTAATTGTGGTTGTGTGTGGGACTTCATGTTAACTCCTAGCTCGGGGTGTGGACCTTAGGGTTCCACATGGTCGAGTGGAAGAGCTTTCTTATCCATTGGTCATCCCTTGTCAGAGTTCATGTCCAGAAAGGGATTATCTCAGTTTCAGACACTTGTTCGTGTACCAGTTGAGGAAGATGTATATGTAATTTTGATGTAGCCAGAAGATGGCAATGTAATAAAGCAATGATGTACTTGTGTGTAACATTACAGATATGTATCCGGTCATGAAGATTATATTAATTGATGTCATGCGATGAATATGAATAAGTTATTTAATTATGCATTGGATTTAGATTAGTTATTGATGTTAGCAATATATGCTAAATTATGTAAGTAATGCAGCCTTGAATCTTTAGAGAACTTGTTGTAAGTTTAATGGTGTAATTTGTTAAGTTAACATTACTTTGTTATCTTATTCAAAAAAAAAAATATGTTTCATATAGCATAAATGTATTTTTCTCTAAGGTGTTCAGGGTAGGGCACTACATAGTGAGCATTCTTGGACATTGAGTCCACCAAATTGTATCAACCTTAACTGATTACTTTATTATAATATATTGTGAGCTAATCCTCACCATGGTTTTCCCCTTTTTAGGTTTTCCATGTAAAAATCCTGGTGTTCATGTCTTATGTGTGGTTGTTACATGTTTTACATTTTATTTTGTTTACTGCTAAAGATATCATTAAATGGATTGGATATTTAATGTTTGAATGGTTTAAAAAAATACTAATTCACCCCCCCCCCCCCCCCGCCCCGTCTCAGTATTCTGGGTGTTCAATCGCATAAAAGTGAAATATTGGGTATGGTTTTGAAAAGGATGCTCCAAGATCCCTTAATGGCGGAGACTAGACATTTAGGAAATTATTTTATTTTATAGGAATTTGTATTTTTAGATTGTTGCATGACATGTGGAATGGCCGATTTTCCAATGGATTTTATTTTATATGTGAATTGGGAAGCACATTTTCTAAGAAAAAAATTGTTTTCCTATTCTCAAGCTTCTTAAAGTTGACCCCTCAATTGTATAGGATAGGGGATATCTGTAGGAGGCTTAGGGTGGCCAACTCATAGGTAAGTGTGTGCATCTCTTGAGAAGAAACTCTATACTTGTGGATGAGATATATTTTTGATTAAGTGTGTATGTCTTTCATATGATCCCCTTACATGTGGTAAGTGTTAGAAAATGAAAGCAATATTACTCAATGGAAATTTGATTCAAATATAAATTTCTGCAATCTTTAACTATGTATTATCAATGGAGATTGTAACATGAAATTGAAACTATGCAACACAGAAATGCAAAATAGAAAATTGAACACACAACACAGTGTTTACATGGAGAAAATCCTTCACTAGTAGAATTTTGGCAAATAAATAACTATGTGACTAAAGCTTTTAGTCACGACAACTAAAAATGACTAAATTCTAATCATTTTTTGCAACACAACTATAAATGACTAAATAAATGACTTAATTGATCATCATAAGTGACTAATATGATCATAAGTGGAAAATTAAGTGGAAAGCAATAAAAAAGAAAGTGAAAGACAATTTTTTTTGGGGCGCCAAACAATTTTAAAATAGAATTTTCATGGGTGCCAAACAATGAAAAAGAGAATTTTCAATTGAAGTGTCTATTGAGCGGGCTTTTTAGTTTGCTGGTTGGAAAAAGTCCAAAGATTTTTTTGGGCATGGTGTAGAACCAGTAGTTGGTTGCATCATCATCTATTCACATTGTTGAGAAGATCTGGGATAAAGGCACGTTGAGTTTTCTCTGAAGAAACCTTTCTTTGTTGGCTTTGAAAACATCCAGGCTTCAGATAATCACAAGGGTTTCAAGACCCATTACATGCACAAGGAGATTGTCCAAGGTTTTGAGGACAGATCATGCCCATGTTGAGATAATATTCGAGGTTTTCTTGAAAGACTTCATCCTCACATCTTGCCAAGTATACTCTATGTCGTTAGGGTTTTTAGTTTTGTTTGAAGTTTCAAGGAAGATCTTGCTTGTCTCTTTTCATTTGATGATGACCCTTTGAAGATTTGTCATGACTATCTTATTTCTTTTGCTAACTGTACCCTTTTCTACATCTTGTAACTATTTGGGTTGTCTCTTTACAATCCATACTTGTACTATGCTAAAAGGCATCTTAGTATTGAATGATTTGATGTCGCCGTCTGTTGCTTCTTCTTGCCATGAATATCAAGGCACGGAATGTGAATGTAACTCAAAAGCTCACTGTCAAACTTCACAGAGTTAAAAGATAGAAAAAAAAAGAAACATAGAAAACCTTTATCTTTTGCCCTATTTCTTTTCAAAAAATGTGAATGAAAGAAGGAATCTCTTTGCACTTGGCACAACACAATAGCCTTTCTACAAGCCTTCCATTGTGGCCTTAAATCTCCCATAGTAATTAACTCATTGCATTCATTAGTAACCATGCAAAGGTAAGGAATGGCAAGCTTGAAAACCTCTGAATGTAGACTCTCTTACCTATCTTTGTAAACACTAAAAATGAAAGAAGTGCCCATCTGCACACTATACCATCTTGTCCAAATAAAAATTCCATGTAACAACACTCACATTCAATAGTCTTAGCCACAATAGGGTATTCCTCATTTCCACTTCTTGCTTTTGTTCCATTGCACCCATCTAACTTGCACTAGTTTTAGTATAGCCTGCATCCCAAGAAGAAACACCATAATCCCTGACTGCCATTTGTATGTGAAAACCCTGTCACTGGAGGTTTGACACTATTTTCATGAGAAGTGCTTGAAGAGAAACAATTGTGCCCCTAGCTATTTACTGTCACTGAAGTAAAGCCTCCACTCAGTGCATGACCTTGGTCATGGCGTGTTATTATTTTATTTCAAATTAATAATGTTGGATCTATATGACATTGCCAATTGCTCTCTTATTTTTGATGTTAACTTCTCAGTGAATATCTCTGCAAGGCCTTTGTCAATGTCCATTAGTCTTTACCTTCACAAGGCTCTAGCATCCATTGTCTACCCTTGTCTCACTATCCTCACAATCTCCTTCACATTGTTTCTAAATACTATCTCAGACTTGTCACTGTTTCATACAGGCCTATAGGGTTTGTCAATTGTTCATAGTCTTTGACAAACTTGAATGTCTTCTTTTGAAACTATTCTATGCATCCTTTAATGCATTTCTCAGTCTCCTACTGTTGATAGTCCTTGCATTGTTGTCACAGTTGGCTTTCGAAAACCCTGCTGGAAACTTCTTGGTTTGCTAAACTTATGCTTTCTTCTAGTTCTTGTGTCATCTTAAGAGTCAAATACTCTATCAACTTGCCATCCTAATTCACTTACATAAGAGGAGAAATTTGAAGCTTCAAGGAATGTTACTCTCTTGTTCAACTTTCCAAGCCTTCTAATCAGAAATCATTTAAGTGCAATTGTGAGAATGCTTGGAGCCCGAAGAATACTAAGTTGTAACTTCTTGTCTGATTTTCTTTAATCTCTACAAGACTTACAATATAGCAGTTTACTAATCACTATGTAGTTTCATAGAGCCATAACTCTGTTAGACCTTTTGGTTCTTAATCCTTCACTAACTTCAATGCTTCCTTCACATAGAATATCTGCTCACTGTCTTGTTTTCTCTTAGTAAAGATAGATTATCATGTATATATCAACAAAGTAAGATTGAAAACTACAATCCAAGACTCATTCCTGCCTATGTGAGTATACTATATGTCTAGTATCCCTACTTTAAAAGCTTCTATCATAGTCTTCACCTAGAGATCTTTTCTACAGTGCCTCGTGGCTTCATGGTGCCCAACAACTATTAGGTTTTCTTGATGGCACCATTTTGTTTCCCTCTATGTAGACCTCTATGAAGATTAGAGACCTTAGCTCATTGCATTCTTCACTGTCTACATGTTGTCTTAGTCCTCCATATTTGTATTTATTGTTTCTCTCATGATGATGATCTTTTAGAGGCTTTACAAACCCTGCTCAAACTAATTAGTACTCTATATCCTTGACATTAGACTATTCCCATTAAAATTGCCTGTCTCTATGATCTGTCTAAGATCTTTGATCAGTGTGGGCTTTGTTTCTTCCATGTGCTGACCTCTGTGTAGGCTTGAACAAGTCTTTGTGAACTTCTTTTCATTGTAGCATAGATTAGATCTCTATCTAGGCCTAAACAGGCTTGTGTGGAAGATTAAAAGACCTTTGTCAAGGTTTTTTTTGGATTCTTTTAAGGTTATCTCAAACATGGCTATCTCTATCCAACAACTCTATCCAAGGATACAAACTTCTATCTAAGTTTGTCTAGCATGTCACACCACTATAAGATCTCTGTCCATTTGAAGATCTAAAAAATCTTTGGATAAAATCATTTCTCAGCTCTTTATGAGCCCATGATCCTTTATTGCAGTCAACATCAGGTTCTCCTTCAAGCAAAGTAAACACTTTCAAACTTGTGATATTTTATCCTGACATTTGTTGTAGACCTAGAAAACCTCATGCTATTCTCTATAACTTCTTATACTCTCTAGTGTAACAACATTTTAAATTTTAATCCTTCTGTCATTGTCACTTTTGTTATACTCTAGGACATCTTCCACACATGTCTGCATCTCCATCAAACCTGCACAAAAATTGTAATTGTTCCCATGGATTTGTTAAGAGATTGTGGGGGGTCTATAGGTCTTATATAGGTTTGAAAGTTCTTTCATGTCACACAAGCTGCCAAGGAATATTCTAAACAATTGGGTGTAGATTCATACATCAAGTTGTTTGAACAGTCCAAGTCTTATGAAGGGCTATATTTTATGTTTGCGTTTTAAGACTTAATGCAAAAACTTTACAATATTAATTATTCAATACATTATGCTTCTCCTTGTGTTCTAATTTATGTATGGAGGAAGTAATTCTTTTGGTTGATTTTGTTAAGAAAGAATATTGTAAGGCATGTTGAATGTTATTGGTTAGAAGAAGATTATTTGGAGAATGTTTGGTTTTGAGATTTAGTGTCAAATTCTGGAACTTTAGTAAACACAGGAAAAATGGCCGATATCAGTTCTTATCTCTAAATTCTCCTTTTTCTTTTCATTTGTTTACCCTTTTCATGATTGTTGGAAGATATATACCTCCCTTACTACTATCTATCTTGTATAACTTGTGAAAAATGTAAAATCAAAATTTGAAGTACAATTTGCTGTTAAATAAGGAAGATTTATGAAAGGTTTGTGTAGGTTGGCTAGTTTGTTCATTACAATGTCCTTGTTTCTTATCCAGAAGACAAGTGCTCTTGGTTTAGCATAATTTCATTGCATTTGTCTTGAACTTTGTAGTATGGAAACTTCCATGAAAAGATATTCCTCCATGTTTACATTAATATATCATACAACTCACTATCAAATGGTCCGCTTAATCTTCAGCCTGTAAAATTGTAAGAGCTTGATTGTTGGAAATGTCAACTAACTAAATTGGTACAACATGCCTTGTAATTATTTCTTAATAGATGTTGGTAGTTAGATGGAACAATTAGGAATGCATCA
Organism: Cunninghamia lanceolata; assembly: GCA_027924645.1. NCBI lineage: Eukaryota > Viridiplantae > Streptophyta > Pinopsida > Cupressales > Cupressaceae > Cunninghamia > Cunninghamia lanceolata. The sequence goes on from BSBN01000236.1 coordinate 5,247,995, forward strand.
ATTAGATATCCCTGCAAGCCTGTTATTGACACAAATTGAAATAAAAATCTTTAGATGAGTGCCTGATGTTCTTGTTGTTATTGCATGGTTGCCACAAATGTAAGCAAACATTAATTTTTCCATGGAGAGCTATGCATGAACTACCTATTTTTCTTGTTATGCTAATATCATATAGTTTGAAACATTGGTAACATCTTTGATTACAACTTGAACTATAAATTGTCAAGTAGATTTGATTTTTTTTTATTATGTATAGTTGAGAAGCTCTTTGCAAAAGACTTGTACAATGGTCATGTTTTGTCACACCTAAGCCAATTTTAGGCTCATATGATTTCATGTCGTGTCTTTCACATGAATGAGATTCTATAACTATTAATGCATCGACTTTCTAGGGGTATCTACTCTATTAAAAAATACTTCTTCTGCTCAAAGTGAACTTTCTATGCAATCTTTATCCTAAAAATAGTTCTGTAAATGTTGTGACAGGACAATAATTAACCTATCTGAAATGTGGAGTTCTTTATAGTTTATACATGCTGATCATCACAATAATAATCAACAACACATGAATCAAAGAGAATACCTTCTATTGGAATTAGTCTAGACAACTGAGAGGGGGGGTGAATCAGTTGTCACACAAATTAAACTTTTTTGCCTTTAATCTTCTTTTACAACTTATAATCAAATTAATGATATAAATGTAGACACCCAAAATTGGACTGCTTTGCAAACCAATTGTTCGTACCTCTGCACTCATGTACTCCCCTAATCTGCATATCCCTGGTGATCAATTAATTCACCTAATTAGCCCATTTTAACCTTACAACCCTAATCCCTATCAATTGAATGAATATTCTTAATATTCATTTAATTGATTTTCCCTAGATCTCTATTAATCCTGATTATCTGATTAATCATGCTTAAGTTAATTAAGAAAACACTTAATTAACCTTGTCCCCCACTCATCCACTAACCTGAATATAATATTCAGATGTCTCCCACTCACTCCCACTCACTGAATTTAATATTTAGTTGTCCCCCACTCTCATCCATTAAACTAAATTTAATATTCAGTTGTCCCCCATTATCCTTCACTCTCCCCAAAGATGAATTATTTATTCATCCACTCCTCCACTCTTCCAAAAATGGGAATTTTTAATTCATCCACTAGGGAATAAAAGAATCACTTTTATTCCTAGCCCTTGATCTTGTCAATTGAATCCTGACCCTCCATCCTCATCTCCAAAATCATATAAATAGGACCCCTCTCTAAGCCATTAGGGGGAGCCAAGTCTAGGTATCAAACCTCTGCCCAAATCTCATTAGAGACCTCTGAGATACACCAAACCTCTGTCCAAATCTCTCTAAGAGACCATTCCAAGTATCAAACCTCTGCCAAAATCTTGGCCCATCCTATCCAATCTCATCTACACTGTGTTGTGAGCATTCGAGCAATCCACATTTACACACAAATCAGGGAAACATCTAAGGAGCTCCATTGGGTGCAAGCTTCTTCCCGCATGGATTTATGAATCTACGTGAAGGTATAATCGTGTTATTATGCATTTAGATTAATTATTATCTTCAGTTGATTTCATTGATCACATTTTGGCATGCCTGCAATCAAATCCAATCATCATTTTCAGAAAGTTTTGTTGTTAAAACCTTCTTTTTCTAACAGTTTTTGCAAGTTTTGGTGATAAGATGTTGAAGGTTTCACTTTGAGCAAAAGAAGACTTCATTTTTGCGTTCTGGACGCTGTTTCGGTGAATTTTGACAGTAAACTCGACTATGTTCGGCGACGAAATTTTTTGAAAAACTTTGAAATTTTTTTAAGGGTACAGTCCATACCGTACGGATCCGTACCATACAGAACCATACCCTCTGTTGAGTTAATCATTGCATGCTGTGTTTTTCTCATCATCTGTTTGCAGGGTAATTTTTTTGTTTGCAAGGTAATTTTTTTTTGTTTATAGGCTTCAAAGCTTCACAGATAAATACCTTTTTTCATGAAATTGGGGTTGATGGATAAATTCACTAATCGTACTTCAATTCTTTGTAATCTCAACTCAGACGCTATTCTTCTTGCTTTCTTCAAGTGCAAAAGTGATTCAAATGAGGAGTGAACAAATTTTTAAGCTCTGCAAAACCTAATTTGTCTTTGTAATAAATGCGTCACCCTAACTTCATCCGGTTACTCTATTTCTTGACAGTTCTTCATGAATCACTCCGCAAGTTTTCATGTCAACATATTTTCTTCTAGAAATCCTTCCAAAAGTTCTAAACCAATTCAAAATATCCTCTTTCATTGTGCTAGATTCAGGTACCTACTTACTAGCTGAGGGAAAATGATTTTCAATGCAGCTCCCCCTGAGCCAGGGCTCCAAATTCAATTCCTAGAGGAATTATTAGCACCAGATTTCGGTGTGGACTCATTACTATTGTTCTCAATTGTTTTTGTAGATTAGACAAATGCAATAAGGTAAAAAGAAAAACCAAATGTAAACAAGAACACAAGATTATACCTCATGCAAAACCTAATCCCATCAAGGGAAAGAGGAGCCCTTGCACCCAAGAGAAGCTCCCAAGACCAAGATTGTCCCTAGACTATTGATTCAAATGTGAAATGCCTTCTCAAATGTGCAACTCACTATAAGCTCAAATGTGATTTTGGCATGGTAACTTTGCATGAAAATGGATGATCAAAATGACTTGTGAGAGGTTGTATTTATAGACTTTTGGAGAGGGTTTTGATCCAAGGGTGGAGATTGATTGGAGAGATCAATGGTGGAGGATGAAAGTGAGGTGGAGGGCCTAGATTTGATCTTGGAAGATGGAGGGCTAGGAATAAAAGTAAATCTTTTATTCATTTTTGGGAAAGGGGTGAATAAATGAGGTTTGGTGAGATGGATTATTTGTGAATTAAAAATTCACAAAGGGAGGGGTAAAATGAATTAAAAATTCATTTTGGGGAAGAGAGTTATGACATGTGTAAGAAGAGTAAATGTGATGTGTGATTTATTTGAATTTTAAATTTGAGGAATGTGGAGAGAAGTGCTAATGGGGATTTGACTTTCTTAATTAGGGTGATTAACCTAATTAATGTGGCTGGAATAAATTAATAGAAGGATTAGAGGGGGGATAAGATTAATTAATTAGTGATTTAATTAATTAATCCTAAGGCTAGGAGGGGATAGGCTAGAGTAGGCAATTAAATAATAGCTATTTAATTGTCTAGGGTAGGGATAGGCTAATTAGTAGGCTAGATTAATTAGTTAAGATGGTTTTAACTAATTAATTAGATTTAGGGGAAATGGGGATTTGATTTAATAAATTTTGCATATTTATTAAATCATTTGGCTAAGGTTTGGACTATTGAATTAATAAAATTAATTCAATTTTGGGATAAAATGGTGTGGATTTAGAAAATGAACGGGGTGATTAATTAAATAAAAATTTAATTAATTAGTTGGAAAGGGAATTGGTAAGTTTAGGGGTGTCGGGAATCAGTTTGGTGGTCAAGACATTTTTAGGTGTCTACATTTGCCCCTCTTTGACGTGGCATCAGGACCTAGGAGGGAAGTGGCGTCAAGTCGAAGAAGAAAAATATGCCCCAGCTGCCGGGAAGGAGTGAGATGGATAAGGGATGCCCCCTCGAGAGGTTGGCGGGAAAAATATCAATTTTGCAGGTAAGCTCTCGAAAGGATGTGACGGAAGCGAAGGTGATGGAAAAAGGAAGATGGTGGGAAGAAAAACAGAGGAAAAAGGTTGAGATCTGCACCCTGGAGGGAAAAGAAAGGGATGGAGGAAGGACATGGCCCACTATATTAGGAAAAGTGGGCCCAAAGAGTGTCACATTTGCACACTTTGACCTTCTAGAAGAAAAAGACAAAGGAGAGATGGGCGAGCGCAACCCACAGTTCCCGCGACTTCATCACATCTCAGAGCGATTCCGAGAGGTTGGGCGGTCTCCTGAGGCTGGACCCCAGGTAGGGCCTAACCCGGACTTTGTGATTTTTTATTTTACACACTTGTTTTTGGGTTTTGGGAAATGGGTTAGGAGTGCGTGGCGCCATAGACAAGGCAGATTAGCGCAATCCTGCAGATTAGCGCTATTCGCCAGGGTAGGTTAAGGCGATTTTGTCGCCATTTTGGAGGAATATTGGCGCCATCCTCTGGATTGGCGCCAAAACTCAGGGCGAAGCAAATATGGCATTTTGATGTCATATTATGGGTAGAACGGTGCTATCGTCTAGAATAGCGCCATGATGGGGAATAGCGCTATGATTAGTTTTAGCGCTAAAAGTTTGATTGACGCGAAAATGGGGGACTGGGCCATTGTCTGGAATATAGGGCACGCAGTGGCGCCAATGTCTGGATTGGCGCGATATGGGGAGCGCAGTAGCGCCATTTTCTGTATTGGCGCTATAGGCAGGGGAAAGTAGCGCTATTTTTTAAATAGCACTTAGGGATTGTCTATGTGGGGCCACATGATTTGGGCCTTTGAGACATTTAGAAGAAAAAGATGTAGGGGGAAAGTAATTTTGTATCTAACAAAGAAGTGGTGGATGCAGGATACGCAGCGGTTTATACTGCAGTCGCGAGAGCGACGAGTGCGATCTATGATGCTGCTATTTGATGAGACATGGTGACCTCGACTTGCGACACTGGGGCTTTGGATGGTGGTAGCGATGCCTGTGCTGCGAGCTCATAGAGCTCTGATGACGGCCGCAGTGGAGCGATACCACAGCGAGACTTCCAACTTTCTGCTGCCGACAGGAGAGATGACCATCACACTTGAGGATGTTTATCACATCCTCAAGCTGTCGATTCATGGTCGACGTGTGAGGTATGACACGAGGAGGGGGTGGACTGCATTGATCAGAGTGTTCGGAGCAGAGCACGTGGTGCTTTCTGCAAACGGGAGGGAGATGGATTACGACAGGACACTGGCGACGGGTGCAGATCCCTTTGCCTTATATTTGTGTGTGCTGATTGGAGGTGTAGTGCTGTCGGATAGGCGAGGCAGGGGTTTTCCTGTGGGCTGGGGTGGGATGATAGAGGGGATGGTGAGGCATGAGACTGTCTACGCATGGGGGCCGGTGATGCTAGCACAGCTGCTGCACAAGATGCACACAGTTGCCTATCTGCATGACAGGGCTTTATCTGCTGGGGTTACACTGCTGCATGTATGGCTTTGGGAGCATATCCCCGTGACTCAGCCGACCTGCGGTTATTATCGGCGGCCATTTGAGGCATTTGTGTTCTTGTATCGGGATGCCGTGTATACTTATACTGGACAGGTCCGCCACTAGCGAAGGATACTGGATGATGTGATTAGTGTGGTCTATCGTCCATATATTGATTGTGAGGAGTGGCCTGATGATGTGACCCATCTCCCATACACATTTCAGCAGAGATTTCTTATGGGTCGTGGCGACCATACCATAGAGATGTACCTACCCTCGCGGGTTATGCGTCAGTTTGGATTGGTTCAGGATATTCCTCGCCAGATGGCGATATATGTGCGGACGCCGCGGGATACAGCTTATTGGCCCACAGCATTACAGCCACAGGTTGCGTTGAATGACTGGGCAGCACTTCGGCCAGTTCAGTGGGATTGGAGGAGCACAGTGATAGATGCAGGTACTACGCCTGCCTATGATGCATGGTGGCAGACACATCGGCCCACCTGATTTACCGATCCGGCAGCGGAGCTATCAAAGGATGAGGGGGATGGAGATGGTGATGATCCAGATGGGGGTGGGGATGAGGTCATTGCAGATTTCATTGTAGAGGTGATGGATGATGGATCGGAGAGGGTGATCGCCAGAGATGGTCAGCTGGTGGATGAGGGGGTAGCAGCGGTAGCGGGACAGGGGCCAGTGGGGCAGGATCTTCCAGCACAGCAGGTTCTTGCACAGCAGGTTCCAGCACAGCAGGTTCCTGCACAACAGGTTCCAGCACAGTAGGTTCCAGCACAGTAGGTTCCAGCACAGCAGGTTCCTCCGCAATAGGTTCCAGCAGAGCAGGTTCCTCCACAGCAGGTTCCTCCGCAGCAGGTTCTTGCGCAGCAGATTCCAGCGTAGCAGGTCCAGGCTAGGGGTGGATGGCAGGGGAGAGCACCACGACGACGCGGTGGACGGCCGAGGACAGAGCAGGGTGATCTATCCCCATCACAGGTGGAGCAGCTATGGGTCGGTAGGCATGATGTCGAGGCAGGGAGCTCAGGGGCAGGGATGGAGGTAGAGGTTGAGAGGCTGACGCCTCGATGACGGTCACGGGATGAGATGGAGGAGATAGAGACACTACGTGCTCAGGTGGCCAGTTTAGAGGAGGCGTTAGGGCATCGAGAGGCTGAGTTGGGACAGCTGCAGGGAGTAGATGGGCGGCTGGCAGTTGCAAAGGCTCAGCTAGCTCAGGCCAGAGAGGATATGGAGGACTTGAGGATAGAGCGAGATGCAGTGCTGGTGAGAGCACAGCAGGCAGAGACTGCGTTGAGCAGTGCACAGGCTATGGGTGGGGGCCTTGCCCCGATATTGGTAGCGATGCAGACTCAGCTGGCTTAGGCTCAGACACATGTGCATCAGGTATAGGGTCAGTTGAGTCAGGCAGAGGGACAGGTGGCTCAGGTACAGGGATAGGTGGCTCAGGTACGAGGGGAGCTAGCAGAGGCGAGAGCACGGATGGAGTATTATCGGGGGTTATACTATGCAGCCGTACCTGCAGCGCAGCGAGCACCGAGTTACAGCTAGGTCAGTAGATCAGGGGCGTCGAGATCACATCGATCTAGATCTATTTAGTCAATTCAGAAAACGATGCCCCCTCCCACGTATGTGCCCCAGCAGGATCCTCAGGTACCAGTAGCACCACAGCCATAGCCGTCGCCAGGATCACAGGCTCGACCAGGGTCATCATCTCCTACCCCCTCAGAGAGAGGATCCTCGATGTGATAGTTATACCATGATAGCCCTTAGAGGCATTGTATCAGGACACTTTATTTTTTTGATGATGTGAGCGATGTACAGTTTTTTGCGGTGATTATATATGATGCGAGACTTCTGATGGCTTATGATGTTCTATTGTGATTATGCTTATATGATGGATGCTCATGTTATATTTTATATGTTGTGGATGTATGATGTGTTTGTGATATATGCATGGTGTTGTGATTTTATGGACTATATGATGTAACTAAATATGCAATTTAACAAATATTTATTATGGATGAACATGTATGGGATTATGTTATATGCCACTAGTTGTTTCAATGGTGATGTTTGTGATGTTGTAATGCAATTTAAATGTTTATGAGATGTTGATATGTATGGAATGCAATGTGATGATGCTATTTATGATATGATGTGTAATGATATGCAGCTAAAATGAATCTACTTGTGTTTTATGCAAACTTAAATGGATTTAAAATGAACTTAATATGTGATGCAAGCAGATTAAAATGAACCTAACATGAGATGCAAAATGGTTTAAAATGAACCTTAAAATGAGATGCAAATGGATTAAAATGAACCTTAAAATGAGATGCAAATGGATTAAAATGAACGTAAAATGATATGCAAATGGGTTAAAATAAACGTAAAATGAGATGCAAATGGATTAAAATGAACCTAACATGATATGCAAATGGATTAAAATGAACTTAAAATGAGATGCAAATGGATTAAAATGAACCTAAAATGAGATGCAAATGGATTAAAATGAAGCTAAAATGATATGCAAATGGATTAAAATGAACCTAAAGTGAGATGCAAATGGATTAAAATGAAGCTAAAATGATATGTAAATGGATTAAAATGAACTTAAAATGAGATGCAAACGGATTAAAATGAACTTAAAATGAGATGCAAATGGATTAAAATGAACCTAATATGATATGCAAATGAACTTAAAATGAGATGCAAATGGATTAAAATGAACTTTAAAATGAGATGCAAATGGATTAAAATGAACCTAACATGATATGCAAATGGATTAAAATGAACATAAAATGAGATGCAAATGGATTAAAATGAACCTAACATGATATGCAAATGGATTAAAATGAAACTAAAATGAGATGCAAATGGTGGTGAGATGTAGCTAAATGATATGTGCTAAATGCAGTATCGGTGATAGGTGGTATGCAAACTAGGTGATAGGTGAGGTAGCCTAATCCTGATACACATGATGTTCCTTGTGTTGACCCTAAATAGTGAGACTGTGGGAGAACGCGTTAGTGTTGATAACTGAGAGGGGGGGGTGAATCAGTTATCCTAATTATTTCTTCTTTTGAACCTTCTTCTTAATCAAAGAAGTATTGAATCAAACAGACAAATATCATCATGAAATAAGAAACACATGACACAGTATTTTGATGTGGAAACCCAGTTAAGGGAGAAAACCACGGGGTGATTAACCCAAAGATTATTCTCTATTAGAAGAATAAGGAATTACAAAATGGCACATGCCAATTAGGGCTCACTGCCTGAGCACACTGCTCACAAAGAGGCCCACTGCCTACAAGGAGACACACTGTCTACAAAGTGATAAGAATCACAGTCTTGAACTGGAGAATGACATCTTTACCATGTCTAGATCAGTTCCATTAAGCCCAGAAACATCTGCTCTGCCTTCTGCACTTCTCTTCGCTACTTTACCTTTTTCCACATCAGCCACACTTCAAAATGAACTCACAAACCTTTATTTATACAAGACATCGACTTAGGAACAATCATCTAAGTCGGCAATCAACCATAAGAATATCTGCAAGATGAATAACACATCCGGTCGGCCACCATAAGAACATTCGCAGGATGAACAACTCATCCGGTCGGCTAAACAGAGCAAAAACTTCATCCAGAAGAATATCTTCAATTTCGGGCTCTACTGTCAATGCAGACCAACAACACAACCTCAACATGATCCAGGAACCTTCACAAGCCTGCCTGAATGACCAGGTACGTCCACATTTCCTTTACTTACTGAAATCTCTTATCCTCCTTATCTGAAACTTCAAGAATAATGTATGTCGCCACTGTCATAATGCAAGAGGTACTTCCGGACCTCCAAATCATACACAACTCAAGATGGCACATCACAAGGACATCCCAAAGACTCCTTCCAATCCGCAGATTAGGATTATACAGTTCTGGACCTCACCGGACCTTTTGTGATCCTCTGTCACCTCTGAATACTTGCCGGAACCGGTTCTACACCGACAGCCACAACTCCTTCAGATCTTCATGCGGACCTCTGAAATCTTAACTGAAGCATCTCAAGACCCATATCTACAAACCCTTTAATCCGCATCCTCCGGTACGCATCCTATACAGTACATTTGCCTTCTTCTCATCACTGTTCTTTACTGTTCCTGACTGAGGCTAATTTTCTCAATATCCTCAGCACACTGCTCATTGAATCCTTCTTGTCAAAGCAATATGAGTATGTTGACATCAATGGCAACACTAGTTTACCTCATACTTGCAACAATCTCCCCCTTTGTCATTGATGGCAACATATGATGTGAAAAACCATCAAGACAAGAAACTTCTCCTTTCTGTCACTTCTCCCCCTGTCAGCAACATGTCTTCTCCTCATTTACTGCTCCCCTTTTGATCATCAGCTACTTATTTTTCACATGTCTTCTCTCCCCCTTTGACATCAATGGCAAAGGGCTCATACTTGCAATTTTAACACATCAGAATCATACCAGCTGCTCCCCCTTAGTAGCAGCTCCCAATTATCAATCTGGATCACAAGATATGACTGTGATATCCACCAGACTGATGCACATCAGTGCATCCTAGTTCATCACTGGAGGCGCCATGACCCCTAACTTCTCCTGGAGATATTCAAAAGAGTCCTTGGGAAGAGGTTTGGTAAAGATATCTGCAATCTGATCCTTGGAGGGAACATACTCCAACCTGACTTCTTCCTTGTTCACTTGTTCTCTCAAGAAGTGAAACTTGATAGATATGTGCGTAGTCTTAGAGTGTAATATCGGATTCTTGGAAATATTAATTGCACTTGAATTATCACAGAAAATTGTGATAGGCTCCGCATATTCAATTTTAATATCTCTTAGCATCTGCTTCATCCATAGGATTTGAGTGCAACTACTTGCTGCTGCAATGTATTCTGCTTCAGTTGTAGACAGAGATATTGCATCTTGTTTCTTGCTTAGCCAAGAAACCAATCTCTTTCCCAAAAAGAATGCTCCACCACTGGTGCTCTTTCGATCATCTACATCTCCTGCCTAATCTGCATCTGTGTAAGCATGAAGAGAGAAATCTAGATCTCTAGGGTACCATAGACCATACTCAACTGTTCCTTTCAAGTACCTAAAAATTCTTTTGATTGCCATAACATGAGATTCTCTAGGATCAGCCTGGAATCTTGCCACAAGACCAACAGCCTGCATTATATCTGGTCTGGTCTGAGTGAGATACAACAATCCACCAATCATTGATCTATACATTGTCTGATCTGCCTTTGGAGAGTCATCATCTTTGCTCAACTTACATCCGGTTGCCATGGGAGTGTTCATTGGTTTTGAATCTTCCATACCAAATTTCTTTAACAATTCTTTCACATATTTGGTTTGAGAAATGAAGATTCCTTTCTTTGTTTGAGTAATTTGCAGACCCAAGAAGAAATTCATTTCACCAAGCATAGACATTTCAAACTCACATTTCATCTGATTTGCAAAAGTTTTGCACATACTATCTCTTCCTCCAAAAATGATATCATCTACAAACACTTCAACAATCAAAATGTTTTCATGATCAATTTTGAAATATAAGTTACTGTCAGCAGTACCTTTGCTGAATCCAATCTGCACAAGATGCTTATCCAACCTTTCATACCATGCTCTTGGAGCTTGTTTTAATCCATACAATGCTTTCTTTAACTTACAGACCATATCATCATTGTCAGATAATTGAAATCCATCCGGTTGTTCAATGTAAACTTCTTCTTCCAGATCACCATTTAGGAAGGCAGACTTGACATCCATCTGATATACCTTGAAGTCTTTGAAGGCAGCAAATGCAAGAAATAATCTGACTGCTTCAATTCTTGCCACGGGAGCAAAGGTCTCTTCATAATCAATTCCTTCTATTTGGGAGTAGCCTTTGCATACCAATCTAGCTTTGTTTCTGATTACTTTACCAGCTTCATTTAATTTGTTCCGGAAGACCCATTTGGTTCCAATCACATTCCTGTCTCTAGGTCTGGGAACAAGATCCCAAGTATGATTTTTCTCAATTTGCATTAATTCATCTTTCATTGCTTTAGTCCAGTTTTCATCATTGCAGGCTTCATTTACTGTTTTAGGTTCAATCTTTGAAATCAGACAACATTCATCCTGATTTTGAGCAACATTCCTTCTAGTTTGCACACCTTTGCTTCTGTCCCCTATGATCTGATCTTTAGAGTGGTTTAGTGTCACATACCTTGGAATTTTGGGAGTATCCTGCACTGCTGCTTCTTGATCAGGCTCATTCAAACCTATCTCTTCTTCCTGATTTACCAGATCAGGCTGACTCTGTCTTACCAGAGAGGATTGAGTTCCTTGAACACCATCTTGGTCATCTTCATCAGATTCATAAAATCTTGAGGGCTTCACAATTCCTTCATCAACTTTCACATTAGTGCTTTCTATCATCTTCCTCAGTCTCTTATTGTAACACCGGTATGCTTTGCTTTGAGTGGAGTAGCCCAAGAAAATTCCTTCATCACTTCTAGCATCAAACTTTCCTAGATCTTCATCTCTTTTGATATAACACTTGCTACCAAATACTCTGAAATATTTCACAGTGGGAGTGATGCCAAACCAGAGTTCGTAGGGGGTCTTACCGGTATTGTTTCTGATTTGAACTCGATTTAGAGTGTAGACTGTAGTGCTGATAGCTTCTTTCCAGAACATCTGAGGAACATTTGCTTCCAACATCATTGTCCTGGCAGCTTCCTGGATGGTCCGGTTCTTTCTTTCAACTACTCCATTCTGTTGTGGAGTCCTAGGAGAAGACAATTGTCTCCTTATACCCTGCTTCTCACAATAGTCAATGAACTCTCCAGATGTAAATTCACCACCTCTATCAGACCTTAGACACTTTAGTTTTAATCTGGTTTGATTCTCTACCAAAGCTTTGAAGATTTTGAACTTCTCAAATGCTTCATATTTTTCTTTTAGAAAGGTAACCCACATCATCCGGGAATGATCATCAATTAACAACATGAAATATCTATCACCTTGCAGACTCTTGATTCTTGTCAGACCACAGAGATCAGTATGTACTAATTCCAACAATCCGGTAGAAGACTGATCTTTGCTTTTGAAAGAGACTCTACTTTGTTTACCTAGCTGACATTCTTTGCACAAACTATTTGTAGGTTTCATCAATTTTGGAAGATCTCTTATAGCCTGAGTATTGCTTATCTTGATGATGTTATCAAAATTTACATGACACATTCTTCTATGCCATAACCAACTCTGATCAATTTGAACAAACAAACAACTTTTATTTGAACCAACTAGATGAAAGATATTACCTTTTGTCTGAGTACCGGATGCAATTTCAGTTCCGGAGCTTGTAAAGATTCTGCATTTTCCATTCTTAAACCGAAGATCATAGCCTTTGTCTACTAACTGACCAACACTGAGAAGATTGTGCTTTAATCCTTCAACATATAGTACATTACCTGTTTTGCTCTTTCCATCAAAGGAAATAGTTCCCCTGCCTCTGATTCTGCCAGCAGAATTGTCACCAAACTTTACCATTCCTCCTTCATACCTTTCCAAATTCAAGAACTTATTCTTGTCACCAGTCATATGGTGAGAACATCCACTGTCAATAACCCAATCATCCTTTTCTTCCACTTGAGTAGCCAAAGCTTTTTCAACAACTTTGTGATTGACAGATTCAGAGAGTATTGAATCTTCTTCCTTGATGGCAATAAACACCCACTCATTTCCGGATTTGCTTCCTAGTTCTGATTCATCATCTGTTACTCCTTCATTGTCATCTTCTTCATGAACATAATAGCAATTCTTTTGAAACCTTTGTCTGTTAGTATTAGACCTTGCAGATCTTTCCGGACATCTTGAAGCAAAATGACCAATCTTATTGCAGTTGAAGCACTTAAAGGGTAGTTTTCCTTCATACTTACCGGATCCTCTTGGTAGTATTTTTGCAATGAGGGCTTCAAGTTGAGCTGTTTCTGCTTCTTCTTCTTCCATGTCTCTTCTTGCTTGATCATACCATGTCATCTTCCTTGAAGAGTTTTCTTCCGGATCAATTCTCTGTTTGCCTTTCACATAGGCACTGGCTTTGAAAGCAGATTCAGTCTTGGGAAGATCATCTCCAAACTCGGTCATTTCAAATGCAGCTAGCTTGCCAGCCAATTGTTCTCTTATGACAGTTGTGTGGGCTCTGAATTCATTAATTGCAGCAACCTTGATTTTGTAGGCAGCAGGAAGGGATCTAAGGATTTTGCAAACGATCTCATTTTCATCCAGAGTTCCACCAGCATTTCTAATTCCACACACTAGTTCATTCACTCTTGGCATAAAAGTAGTGATGTTTTCATCATCTCTCATCTTCAATCTTTCGAATTTCCCTTTCAGACTTTGCAACCTTGCACTTTTGACAAACTCATCTCCTTTATACAGAAGTTCCAGTTTAGTCAGGATCTCATATGCAGTTGGTAGGTCAATAACATTTGAGAGATCTGAGTCATTCAATGCGCTTAGAAGAGCTTCCTTGGTCCGCAGATTGTTTTCAGCTTCTGTGATTTCATTCAGAGTTGTCGGACCACCTTGTGGAGGTACATATGGTTTTGAAACCATGGCCAAGTATGCTTTTCCCATACATTCCAGGTGACATTTCATGCGACCCTTCCAGAGAGTAAAATTGGTTCCATCGAACTTCGGACTATCCTTTTTGTATGACGACATCCTAGATCTCCTCAAGCAGTTAAGCTTCTTTCAGAGGAACCTCGCTCTGATACCAATTGTTGATAACTGAGAGGGGGGGGTGAATCAGTTATCCTAATTATTTCTTCTTTTGAACCTTCTTCTTAATCAAAGCAGTATTGAATCAAACAGACAAATATCATCATGAAATAAGAAACACATGACACAGTATTTTGACGTGGAAACCCGGTTAAGGGAGAAAACCACGGGGTGATTAACCCAAAGATTATTCTCTATTAGAAGAATAAGGAATTACAAAATGGCACATGCCAATTAGGGCTCACTGCCCGAGCACACTGCTCACAAAGAGGCCCACTGCCTACAAGGAGACACACTGTCTACAAAGTGATAAGAATCATAATCTTGAACTGGAGAATGACATCTTTACCATGTCTGGATCAGTTCCATTAAGCCCAGAAACATCTGCTCTGCCTTCTGCACTTCTCTTCGCTACTTTACCTTTTTCCACATCAGCCACACTTCAAAATGAACTCACAAACCTTTATTTATACAAGACATTGACTTGGGAACAATCATCTAAGTCGGCAATCAACCATAAGAATATCCGCAAGATGAATAACACATCCGGTCGGCCACCATAAGAACATTCGCAGGATGAACAACTCATCCGGTCGACTAAACAGAGCAAAAACTTCATCTGGAAGAATATCTTCAATTCCAGGCTCTACTGTCAATGCGGACCAACAACACAACCTCAACATGATCTAGGAACCTTCACAAGCCTGCCTGAATGACCAGGTACGTCCGCATTTCCTTTACTTACTAAAATCTCTTATCCTCCTTAACTGGAACTTCAAGAATAATGTCTGTCGCCACTGTCATAATGCAAGAGGTACTTCCGGACCTCCAAATCATACACAACTCGAGATGGCACATCACAAAGACATCCCAAAGACTCCTTCCAATCTGCAGATTAGGATTATACAGTTCCGGACCTCACCGGACCTTTTGTGATCCTCTGTCACCTCTGAATACTTGCCGGAACCGGTTCTACACCGACAGCCACAACTCCTTCAGATCTTCATGCGGACCTCTGAAATCTTAACTGAAGCATCTCAAGACCCATATCTACAAACCCTTTAATCCGCATCCTCCGGTTCGCATCCTATACAGTACATTTGCCTTCTTCTCATCACTGTTCTTTACTGTTCCTGACTGAGGCTAATTTTCTCAATATCCTCAGCACACTGCTCATTGAATCCTTCTTGTCAAAGCAATATGAGTATGTTGACATCAATGACAACACTGGTTTACCTCATACTTGCAATAGTTAGGTGTTGTGGATGATAGGGGTGAGAGCATCTAGGGGATGGCGGTGGGGGGATTGGAGGATGGTTAGGTCATAAGATGCCACGTCATTGGGGGGGGGGGGTTTGGTTCAAGATGTGTTAAGTGGAGATAGGTTGGGATGATGGGGTTAGTGCGGGAGTTAGATTGGTGGGGGGGGGGTTGGAAAGTGTTGATCAAATCTAGGCCAATATGGGATAGGTGACTGAGTGATTAGGATGATGATGTTGAGCTAGTATCAGTAGTTGCACAAAATTAGTTGAGAGCATTTCTTAGTTTACTGTAGCAATGTTGGATACAATTCACGAAGGTATGAAATGACCTAGGTGATGATGTATATCCAACAATTGCATGGACTAGACCCACAAACAATAGGTTGGTTTCATGCATGCCCAATGTAGTATAATCTTGTCTAGTAGAGGAAGGGGACTCATAGCAGTGAGTGTGAATAATGCATATAAGGTGTTGATGCCTATATATGCAAAATAGGACTCATTATGCTAGAACCGACCTGAACTTCAAGATATGAATACTATTCTTGGAGTAATGAAACCAACCCACAAGCACAGCATACTGAAACAATGACTATGTCTACTCCAAGGGCTATCCGCTACGTACCATGATATAATGAGATCAAGGTAGCTTTGGAGTTTACTTGGAGTGGGACAAAAAGATAAAAATCAATAAGCAAAAAGACCAACGAAAGATACAAATAGCCTTTTGTGTGCTCTTGCTAAGAGACGTGATGATAGAATGATAGATTTTTGTCCATTGTAGGAAAGACATATCCTAGGACGCAGATCTGTTTTTGATTGGAGAGTTTTTGTGGAAGATGGGCAAAAGAACATTCGGGCCAAATGGAAGATTATAGTTGGTATATTGCTTGATGATTTTTGCGCGAGGGACCATGTTTCAATGGTATGTGTAGCATGCATATCATTTCGTAGATCTAGAAAGCTCAGTGAGTGGGAACCATCCCAATGGGTGGGATGGGTGCATCTTAGATACCTGAGTACTGGAAACATCCTTCATATTCTAGACTGCCTACATACCCTGTGTCCACGGGATCAAGGTACTTTTAAGATGCGGGTGAAATGAATATGTAGTTCTGGCAAGACTTGATGATGTGGGAATGGTTGGCGATGTGATGTGATGAGGGTTGAGACGTGTTTAGATGATTGTGGTGGGATGTGAGATTGATGCATGTGGTGATTATTTTTGGATTTTCTAATTTTCTGTTGTTTTTGGATTTTCTGATTTTATGATGTTTTTGGATTTTCTGATTTTATGATGTTTTTGGATTTTTTGATTTTATGATGTTTTTGGATTTTCTGATTTTATGAACTATACAAAGGAGAGCTTACAAGGATCCTCGTTCCTCGGGTGGGGTTGTGGGTGGGTGAGGTAGTGCGGGATGGGCGAACAAACTTGACGTTTCAGAATTTCAAGCCATGGGATGTGTGGGTATGGAGTGTTATGCTGGAAAGAGGACTTATTAGATGGTAGAACTGGCCATTACGCATGGTGCCTGAAATAGGTTTTCACCATGGTACTTATTCAAGGC
Organism: Cunninghamia lanceolata; assembly: GCA_027924645.1. Classification (NCBI taxonomy): domain Eukaryota; kingdom Viridiplantae; phylum Streptophyta; class Pinopsida; order Cupressales; family Cupressaceae; genus Cunninghamia; species Cunninghamia lanceolata. The sequence continues at coordinate 5,264,842 of BSBN01000236.1, forward strand.
GTCACCGAGGTGATTTTCACCATTGGAAGTTTTTATTGCACTCTAATTTTTTCTTGATTTTTTGATTTTTTTTGGTGTTTTTATTTTTTTACATTTTTTTTTTTGATTTTTGACTTGTGGTATCAGATGGGTTATGCATAGAATCGCTTGAGATGCAAGATGTTCATTGGCTCATCTAGAGGCTGCCCCTCGGGTGTTGCAAGCTGATAAGCTCTTGACCCATAGTCGGCGGTGATGACATAAGGTCCTAGCCAATTAGGTTCAAATTTTCCTTGCTTCGGACGCTCTTGCAGGTTCTTTTGATTTTCCATTAGGACCAGGTCACCTACCTCAAACTTTCTGGTTCTGATCTTTTTGTTGTAGCTTCTTCTGAGGCGGTTTTGGTATGCCTGTAAGTGATTTAATGCATTCAGGCATTTCTCATCCAACAATTCAAGTTGATGCAACCTTGCGACGTGATAGTCTTCATCAGATATAATATTTTGTAGTGATACTCGGAGGGACGGGAGCTCGACCTCTATAGGTAAAATGGCTTCTGATCTGAATACTAGTGAGTATGGAGTGGCTCCAGTAGGAGTGCGAATGCTAGTGCGGTAAGCCCATAGGGTGGGGTTAAGTTGGAGGTGCCAGTCGTGGCCAGCTTCATTGACTGTCTTCTTTAAGATGCGGAGGATGGTTTTGTTAGAAACCTCTGCTTGATCGTTTCCTTGGGGGTAATATGGCATGGAGAGGCGGTGTTTGATGTCAAACTTTTCGCACAAAGTGCGAACTTCTTGGTTCTTAAATGGTTTCCCATTATCAGTGACAATGGAATGGGGGATACCGTAGCGGCTGATGATGTAGTGGAGAATGAACTTGGAGATTTGGATACCTGTGGTGAAGGTGAGTGGTATTGCTTCCACCCACTTTGTGAAGTATTCGGTAGCAGTTATTATGAATTTATGGCCGTTGGAAGATGGAGGGTGTATTTTACCTACGAGGTCGAGTCCCCACTGTGAGAAAGGCCATGGTGTTGTGATTGGTTGCAGCTCTTGTGCTGGTGCGTGGATGAGATCGCTGTGCTGTTGGCATGGGAGGCATTTTCTGATAAACTGATGTGCATCCTTGTCCATAGTGGGCCAATAATAACCAGTCCTTAGGATCTTCTTAGAAAGAGCTGGTCCACTTGAATGTGCCCCACAAATACCTGCGTGTACCTCTTCCAAAGCTGCTTCAGCTTCCCTGGAGTCTAAACATCGTAGAAGCGTACCATCAAGACTCCTTTTGTAGAGGGTGTCACCTACAAGGATGAAATGGGAGGCTCGACGGATGAAGGATTTTTTCTGTGATGGGGATAGGTTGTTGGGGAGGATGTTATCGTGAAGATAGAGGTAAGTTTCCTGATACCAGGGGGATAAGGGACCAACGATTTCGCACACTAATTCGGATTGGGGAACGTCATATGCTGGGATGGGGAGCTCTTTGATCAGGAACTCGCATTTCTTGCTGCCTTGCTTCATATCAACCAGAGATCCAATGGTGGCCATGGCATCTGCCGCTTTGTTGTTTAACCTTGGGATCTGCTCAAAGTGTATGTCACCAAAATAATCTTTAAAGTCATCTACCATCTTCTTATAGGGAAGAAGCTTATCATCCTTGGTTTTATATTCATTATTGACTTGTCTAATGACTAGTTGAGAGTCGCCATACACAGTTAGTTTGTCTATTTTCCATTGGATGGCCATTCAGAGACCTGTGATTAGGGCCTCATATTCTGCTACATTATTGGTGCATGGAAATGTGATTTTGAATGATTTAGGGATCGTGTCACCTTGAGGGGTAACAAACAGGACGCCTACCCCCGAGCCTCTGTGAGTGTAGGATCCATCAAAATACATCTTCCATGTATCTGTGGTTGGTGTGATTGTCAAGATGGCCTCGTCTGGAAATTCTGCTATTGTAGGATGCTTTGCCTAAATAGGTGCCTCAGCCAGTTGATCTACTATGACTTGTCCTTTGATTGCCTTCCTCTCTGTGTATTCTATGTCAAATTCGGTGAGAATCATGACCCATTTTGCCATCCTTCCTGTGAGAGCTGCTCTGTTTAGCAAATATTTGAGTGGGTTGATCTTAGCAATGAGCTTAGTCTTATGATTGAGCATATAATGTCTTAACTTTTGTGATGTGAAGACGAGGGCTAGGCATGCTCATTCAATTTGTGTGTAGTTAAGCTCATAGGAAATCAAGGTGCGGCTGATGTAGTAGATGGCTCTTTCCTTTCCCTGTTCATCGTGTTGTGCTAACAAAGCCCCAATTGCTGTGTCGGTTGCGGAAATATACAAGAGGAGGGGCTCTCCTTGTCTTGGTGGAGATAGAATAGGGGGATTAGCCAGATATGCTTTTAGCTGGTCGAAGGCATCCTGACACTGAGTAGTCCAGGTGAAAGCTAAATCTTTTCTGAGGAGGTGCTGGAATGGTTGGCATTTGTTAGCAAGTTGAGCAATGAATCGGTGAATAGACTGTAGTTTACCCTGTAGGCTTCTCAATTGTTTCAAGGTTTTAGGAGGTGGCATTTCAGTAATAGCCTTGACTTTTGCCAGGTCCACCTTGATTCCTCGTCTGGAGACTATGTATCCCAATAATTTGCCTGAAGTGATGCTAAAGACACATTTTTTTGGATTTAGATGAACATTATATTGCTCTAACCTGTCAAAGATCTTGGCTAGCACATCTAAGTGCTCTTCTCGGGTCTTTGATTTGCTGAGTAAGTCATCAACGTAGTCCTCCATGATGTGGTGAAAGAGGTCGTGGAAGATGACAGTCATCGCGCGTTGATAAGTAGCTCCTGCATTCTTTAGGCCAAACGGCATTACTACCCAACAGTATGTCCCCCATGGGCATATAAATGATGTTTTGTGCTGATCTTCTTCAGCAATTTTGATTTGATTGTATCCCGAAAAGCCATCCATGAGGGATAGCATCTCATGCCCTGTGGTAAGATCCACGATCATGTCAATGTTGGGAAGAGGGAAGTCATCTTTTGGGCAGGCCTTGTTGAGGTCTCTGAAGTCAGTGCAATAGCGGATTCTGCCATCTGGTTTAGCAACTGGTACTAGATTCGAGACCCATTCAGGATAATCAATTGGACGTATGAACCCCACGTCTAGTAACTTTTTAAGCTCTGCTTTGACAAGAAGGGCCACCTAAGGATTCATCTTTCGGAGCTTTTGTTTGACTGGTTTGGCATCAGGACGCACTGTAAGGTGATGTACAACCAAGGCGGGATCTAGCCCTGGCATGTCTGCGTAGGTCCATGCAAAGTTGTGATTTCTGCATGTGAAGAATGCCAAGAAGTCCTCCTGTTTGAACAGGCTGAGAGATTATGCTCGATATGTGATTTTCGGCTCTTCCTCTATCCCTAGATTCATTTCCTACGCTGGTTCAACCAAAATGGGTGATCTGTCAGGATATACCTTATCTATTTCAGGGAGGCCCATGCTTCCATCTCCTGGCACCTCATGGAGGTTTTCACCAGGAGATACGTCCTTTATTTTTACCTTTTTAGGATCTGACACTACCGTGGAATGGTTTTCACCATCAGATCTATTTTTTGTTTTTTTTATTTTTGCGACTAGAAGCAGGGGTTGTCTCCCCAAAATAGGCAGCCAGATTGAGTTCCATGATGTATCCAGCTCTGTGGTCTCCCCAGGGGAAGTTGTCTCTTACTCCCATCATTTCTGCAATGGCTTCGTCATTAGGTGCAATATCCAAAATAGGAGGTCCTCGTTAGTCCCAGTCGATGAGGTCAGGGTATACTAATGGTAGGTCATTAGGTGATGAGGCGAGAGTACTGACAGAGTAGATGGTGCAAATGGAAGAGGCGAAGAAATCGGCAAAGTCGCTAAAGGAGTCTTGTAGGTCCGTCTCGTTAATGTGGTCGACGTCTAGAGAAACTGGAGCAAACTCAGCTAAGATACATTCGTTGGTATTTAGGATGCGTTGTGGTTGGCCATACCCTAACCCTTGAGTATAGGGGTTCCTTGTTGCTCGCAGTGGTTCCACAATGCCCTGTTCATGAAGGCCAATGCTGCCTTGTCCTTTGTAACCCATGCTTTTGACTATCTCAGAACCTTTGCCGTAACTATTTGCTGGGATGGTGGGGATGTCTTGTTCTATTTCCTCATCCTTGTAAAGCCAGGATGAAATATCTTCAAGTATGTCCTGATCCAGAAGGTGTTTTTTCTCAAAGACGGGTGAGGGTTTGCATTTGATGATGACTGTGTCAGCTGCCTCTGTGTACGGAGTGCCAAATGTCTTAGGAGTGGGTAATAAGCCCACGCAAAAGGTGCCGTGAAGGTTGTATTCTCCACAGCCTTGGTCGTTGAGTTTGATCTTGACCTCAGGTGGTGTAAGGGATGAAGTGGTGGCGATGTTGGCAGGGTCGATGTATGAAGTGGAAGCTGTTGGGGTGATTTGGTTGGTGGCTTTATTGTACGGATAGAAGGTTTGGTTGTGTCCTTCTAGAAAACTACAGTATTGGAAAGGACGAGGATCGGCATAGATAGTGACTTCCGTGCCGTTGTGGGGGAATTTGAGACATTAATGGAAAGTGGAGGGGACGGCTTGCATGGCATGGATCCATGGGCGGCCGAGAAGAATGTTATAAGGGAGGTCAAGATCCAGAACCTGACATTTGGTTTCAAACATTTTCTGTCCCACTTGAATAGGAAGCTTTATGGTACCTTCTGATAGCCTCTCGGTGTCATCATATCCTTTGATTGTTATGCACTCGCTAGCATCCACAACCACATCTGAGTACCCCAAGTGTTTCAGCAATTTTAGAGTGCATATATTTAGGCCGGAACCACCATCTATTAGGACCCTTTTAATGGTGTGTTTGTGAATGCGGACCTCGATGTGTAGTGCATCATTATGTAGGTGCTCAGAGGCAGGAAGGTCTTTTTCAGAAAACGTGATATGGTGTGGTGTGGCAATATGGCCGACCATGGCTTGAAATTGATTGATATCCAAGTTTATGGGGACTTGTGTTTCCAAAAGGGCCTTGTCGAGAATGTCCTTGTGGCGGGGTGATGTACGAAGGAGCTCAAGGATGGAGATTTGCGCAGGTGTCTTTCCTAGATGGTCTAGGAGGTTGTATCGAGCGGTGAGTGATGGACGGGCGTTTGCACGAGGGGGGAAGGGATCAGATGTGGATGGGGGTGTTGGTTCAGTGGGAGGGGCAGTGCGGATTGAGACATGGCCTCGACGGGTTGTGATGGCGCAATCGGGTGGTTGTGCCCGAATGGTGATTGTGTTGACAGAGTGGGATGAGGGTTCAATGCGGCTGACAATGGAGTCGTAGTGTGTGGGTGGTGGAGTGACATTGTACGCTTGATTGGATGATGAAGCTTTGTTATGGTTGGGTAAGGGATCCTTGTAAGCTCCAAGATTGGCATTTGGTGATGGCTGTGTACTGTGCTCAAGGTTGACAAGATTTTGATCTATTAGGTCTTGGATACAATGTTTTAACTGCATGCAGTCCGCTGTTTTATGACCTGCCACGCGGTGGTATTCGCAATAATCATTTTCATTATACCATGCTGCCTTGAGGTCATTGTCTTGGCGTGGTCTGACAGGCGGGAGTGTGATTTCTCCTTGCTTGAGACATCGATCAAGGATGTCCTCAATAGGTTCCGCTAACGGCGTGAAATTTTGGAGAGGTTTGCGGAGTTTGTTTGGTCCTCGTTGGTTATTGGTGTTCGCTGCATATGTGTGTGCCGGTGTGTGATTTTGGATGTGTTGGACAGCCTTTACATCAGTGACACCGTCATTCAAATTATTCTTGTTCTTCCCCCAATAACGTGATTTATCATTAGATTGCGTGTTGGTATTGTTGTTGTTGTTGGGGGTGTTATGATTGGATTTGTGGTTATTGTTATTGTTGTTGTTGTTGTTGGACTTGGGATCGTAAAGTTTGATGGAACCCTTGGCAATGAGGGCTCGTTCCACAGTGGTGCCTTTGTCGATAACCTCTTCAAAGGTAGATGCGCACAGAATCTGTAAGTGAAAGCCTAATTCCTGATTGAGATTGGCCACGAACATGGTGACAAGTTGTTTTTCAGGAATAGGCCATGGGAGCTTGCTTGCTAGACCCCTCCACCTTTGTAGGAAAGAAGCAAAAGCTTTGCCATTCTTTTGTTTGGTGTTACAAAGGTCGGTCATTGACACCTAATGTTCAAAGTTGTAGGAAAAGTGATTGACAAACTTCTCCGCAAGCTCAGGAAATGTTCGAATTCCTGGTGGCAAATGGGCAAACCATTCAGCGGCTTGGCTGCCAAGACTTCTTGGGAAGAGTCTCATAAGATACGTGTCATTGTGAGAGACTTCAAGGCAAGCAATATAGAATTCCCTTAGGTGGTCCCTAGGGTCTCCCTTTCCCTTGTATTTGTCAAATTTTGGCGTTTCAAAGTTTTTAGGGAAAGGGGGCATGTACAAGGTGCGATCAAACGGGTAGGGACAAATATCCTCAAAAGAATAGTACTTGCGTTTGCCCCCAGTTTGTAAGTCATCCACCTTTTGAATTAAGCTTTGTAGCGCGGTGTTGAAATCCTGTGGTTGTTGTGGTTGAAACGTGTAGGGTTATTGATTGGTGAGATATTGGAGGTGGGGTGGGAGTTGGTGTTGGGGATTGGTTTGGATGAGATGTTGATGTTGCGGGTTAGTTTGGATGAGATGTTGATGTTGCGGGTTGGTTTGGATGAGATGTTGATGTTGCAGGTTGGTTTGGATGAGATGTTGATATTGGGGATTGGTTTGGATGAGATGTTGGTATTGTGGGTTGGGGTTTGGATTGATTGGTGTCTGTTGTTGTTGGTGTGTGTATAGTTGTTGGAGAACATGTGGTGGTATTTGGGGATTGGGATTGTGTTGACTTGTGAGATTGACGTTGGGTATGTGGATGTTGGATGGGTTAGTCGTGTTGTGGGATTGTTGTGCGAATAGTTGTCATAGGTATGCAAGGGTGTGAGGGTTTGGTGGGGGCACACTTGTGGAGGTATTTGCTTGTGTGATGTTGCCTTGTATGGTTGTTGTGTTTGAAGCAGAAGGGTTGACAGTAGTTGTGGTAGTGGAGGTGATGATGGGTTGGGAGATGTTAGCAGTGGATGTGGAAGTAGTAGATGTGGTAGCGGTTGAGGTTGTGGATGTGGTAGATACGTTAGGTGTTGACGTTTGAGAGATGGTGGGTTGGGTATGTGATGTAGATGCTTGGGTGTTTGATGGGGTTGGGACAACTGTAGAAGTGGATGGTTGTGATGATGTTGTGACGGGGGGAAGTTGAGCACCAAGTTTGAGAAGATGGTCAAGATATCTCTTTGGATTCGATCTTAGGACTTTATCAAGTAGGTCCATATTATCGGCATCTTGCGTGAAAGTCAAGACATCTAGGTCATCTTGGGGTATGATGGGGACATTTTGTGGTGGTGGTGGGGTTGGCGTTGGTGCTTGTGGTAAGAAGGGAAAGGGGTCGTTGGTGCCAAATGGGGGGATGAAGGAATATGTAGGTGGATTGTATGTCTGATAGATGGGTATGTTGGTAGTGTTGGTGTTAGGCATGCCAAAGGGCCATCGTTCTGCCATTTCTTGATTTCTTTTGTGTTGTGATCTTGTGGTGGGCATACACGTATGGATTTGATTTCTAGATATGGGATGAGGTGGAGACCTTAGAGAATTGAATTGATTGTGTTGGACCCAAAGATGGATGTGGTCGTGAGATGGAGTAGAGGGATATGATGACGATCGATATGTTTTCCAAAGGTTTTATCCTAAGGGTGATATGAATGGGTGATATTGATATATTTTTTTTGCACAAATTTTGGACCAAAGGTGTATGATAAGAAAGGGATTTGATGTTTTTTAATTTTTTGATTGGTTTAGGATGGTGAGGATGATATTGCTGATGTTTCTCGAATTGAGCTTTTAGATAAGATTTAGATTTTGATTTGGCACACAAAGGATGATGATTTTCTTTGTTTGGGGTAGACTAATGACCTTACACAAAGAGAGGTGATTTGTTTTTCTTGAAATGTAGACTAATGACTTTTCAAGGAAAATGTGATGTTAATGATAGGATCTAGATCTATCTTTGGCTCAAAAGGGGTGACAAGATTTGATGAGTGATTTGATGAGGTTTTGATTTGGATGTGAATTTTTTGAAATAATTTTATATTGGTCCAAGGAGACATGCAAAAAAAGGAATAAATGGGGATAGATAGATATGTATTTGGGCTGATTATGATGTATCAAAGTGGTCCAACAAGGGTGGTGAGTGATCCTCTAAGGTCAAATAGAATGTGTAATTTGGAAAATTTTGGAAGAAAAATGGGTGGACGATTGGCGGATTTCTAAGAGATGGGTATGGATTATGGCAGAACAGAAGGTGTAGATCACAACAAAATGGGTCTTTGCTTCAAGCAAGTCAATCTTAGAATAGCGCCAATCCACGGGTGAAAAGGCGCTACAATCAGACTGAGATGGCGCTGAAACAAGTTACACAGATTTCTGATGGCAAAATTTTGGGACTTCTGAAGGTAGATTTTAGACTTGTCTGTTTCGGATGTGACCAACTAATGTATTATGTCTCAGGCAAATCAATCTCAGAATAGCGCCAATCCACGGGTGAAAAGGCGCTACAATAAGACTGAGATGGCGCTGAAATAGGGTTTGACAGATTTCTGATCGCAAATTTTTGGATTTCTGAAGGTAGATTTTGGACTTGTCTGTTTCGGATGTGACCAACTGATGTATTCTGTCTCAGGCAAGTCAATCTCAGAATAGCGCCAATCCATTGGTGAAAAGGCGCTACAATCAGACTGAGATGGCGTTGAAACAGGTTTTTGATAGATTTCTGATATCAAATTTTTGGATCTGATTGTTTAGACTGTGACAAACTGATGTGTTCTGTCTCTTGGCAAGTTGTTTGTGAAAAATCAAAGCACTTTAACACACATTTGAACACAAAACAAGCAATGATTTTTTGTTTGTGAAATGATATGACTTTGTTTAGAACAAGCACATTTTTACAACCTATGGTGAGAATGGGACAGTATTTGTTGAATCCCCTAGCTGCGCCTATTCAAAGCGGGTAGCTCCAGGATCTTGGTAGCACCAGCTCCTCCTTACATTTGCACACACTTCTCATGCATACCAAGATCCAGGTTTCTTATAAGGCTTGACCCTCTCCAAACCTTTAGATTATCCCTGCTACCTCGGCTAAGAACCGCATGAATCGGGGCCGCTTCAAGGGTTTTGCCCTCTGCGTCAACAAATAGAAGGATTTTGGCTTACTACAACAAGGGCTCTTAGTAAGGGCATCCGTTCAGGTGGTTATACGTGCGGCAGTGCTACTCTCCGTTATAGAGTCTCCCAGCCTCCAAGGGTTGTGCCTTGGAGGGTTTATGGGGAGGTTGGCTGTCGGTATAACAAAACAACACCTGTCGTTTGAGACTTTCATCCCAAACGCCTTATTTTATATAACAGCTTGGAAGAGCTTAGCTTTAGCTCGTTGCCGCTTGGGTCGTTCCCACCTTTTGAAGCGGGGTGGCAGGCCCTCTAGGGATTACAAAAGTGATACAATCATGAAAACACTTTTGATCCCCAAGTTCATACAAAGATGCGAGGGGAGAGCATACGTGTTCCCTATGATTATACAACACTCAACATGGTTCAATTTTAGATCTTTGGATTAGATGGTGGGTGATTAATGTAAAGTGTTGTGAGAAGTTTTTGATTCCCAAGATCACCAAAAGGTGTGAGGGAAGAGCATACACCTCTCACTCTACTTGACACAATCACGAAGACACTTCACACAAGTATTAAATGGTCTTGATTAGATGCATGAAAATGCAAGTTTGTTGTTCTTTTTATCCAATGAAGTATGCAATTTGTTGTTCTTTTTATAGCCCAAATTGAAGTGTTTTGTTTGTTTGGCACACAAAAGGAAGTGTATTTTAGAGCACCAAAAGTAAATGTTATGATCACACACTTCAATCAAGGAGTTGTGGTTAATTTTAAAACACCAAATTAAAATGTTTGTTCAAGACATGACAAGGGTTCTTTTTAGTTTCCAAATTGAAGTGTTTGCTAACTAATTAACAAACCATCCTGCAAAAGATTTCGTTAGTACCCACAGTACCTGCAACAAATAGAAAGAGAAAAAAATAGTGCTAAAACAGGCATATACAGGCGCCACTGCGGGCCAAACAACCCGACTTACGTGAAAATAGCACTAAAATAGTTGATGGCGCTAATTCAAAACTAAGATAGCACTAATTAAAAAAAAGGCGTAAATACAGAGGATAGCGCTAATAAACTCTAATTTAGGCACTAATACAGAGAATGGCGATAATACTAAGTAGTTAAGGCGCCACTGCGCGGTGTTTCTGAAGCTGCGGAAAAAACACGGATGGCGCTAATCTGAAGGATAGCGCCAAAACGTGGAACCGAATCTGTTTGGTCATTTCTCTCAAAAATTTGCCATAACCTCCCCCTGTAATTCCTGGTTTTCCTGCAAAATAGAGAACAGAAAACACCAAGAACAACAGGAAGATCGAAAAACACACGTGAGTATGGTTAGCCTATAAAATAAAATCGTGCAGAAATAGCGCTAAAACAGAGATAGCACTGAAATACGGAAGTAATGGCGCTGCTGCAACTGTTGAATGGCGCTGAACCTACAAAATGTCGAATACTAACACAACTCACAAGCAAAGATTAGATTGGACCTTGTGGGTCCCACCGGGCGTGCCAATGTAGATTAGAGAAATGCAATAAGGTAAAAAGCAAAACCAAATGTAAACAAGAACACAAGATTATACCTCATGCAAAACCTAATCCCATCAAGGGAAAGAGGAGCCTTTGCACCCAAGAGAAGCTCCCAAGACCAAGATTGTCCCTAGACTATTGATTCAAATGTGAAATGCCTTCTCAAATGTGCAACTCACTATAAGCTCAAATGTGATTTTGGCATGGTAACTTTGCATGAAAATGGATGATCAAAATGACTTGTGAGAGGTTGTATTTATAGACTTTTGGAGAGGATTTTGATCCAAGGGTGGAGATTGATTGGAGAGATCAATGGTGGAGGATGAAAGTGAGGTGGAGGGCCTAGATTTGATCTTGGAAGATGGAGGGCTAGGAATAAAAGTAAATCTTTTATTCATTTTTGGGAAAGGGGTGAATAAATGAGGTTTGGTGAGATGGATTATTTGTGAATTAAAAATTCACAAAGGGAGGGGTAAAATGAATTAAAAATTTATTTTGGGGAAGAGAGTTATGACATGTGTAAAAGGAGTAAATGTGATGTGTGATTTATTTGAATTTTAAATTTGAGGAATGTGGAGAGAAGTGCTAATGGGGATTTGACTTTCTTAATTAGGGTGATTAACCTAATTAATGAGGCTGGAATAAATTAATAGAAGGATTAGAGGGGGGATAAGATTAATTAATTAGTGATTTAATTAATTAATCCTAAGGCTAGGAGGGGATAGGCTAGAGTAGGCAATTAAATAATAGCTATTTAATTGTCTAGGGTAGGGATAGGCTAATTAGTAGGCTAGATTAATTAATTAAGATGGTTTTAACAAATTAATTGGATTTAGGGGAAATGGGGATTTGATTTAATAAATTTTGCATATTTATTAAATCATTTGGCTAAGGTTTGGACTATTGAATTAATAAAATTAATTCAATTTTGGGATAAAATGGTGTGGATTTAGAAAATGAACGGGGTGATTAATTAAATAAAAATTTAATTAATTAGTTGGAAAGGGAATTGGTAAGTTTAGGGGTGTCGGGAATCAGTTTGGTGGTCGAGACATTTTTAGGTGTCTACAGTTTTCTTGACCCAAGTCTTGCTCATTTCATTCTGTGTCTCATTCACATCAATTTTCTTTTTGCCTTTGTCTTCTCTCTGCTCATCTAGTTTTCTATTTACTAGACCCCTTCTTTCATAATTCCTACTTCTGTAGAATCTTGCCATATGACCAGATCTATTGCAATTAAAGAAAACAACATTTCTTGGCTTGTATACTTGATTTCCTCTTGATCTACACTAATTTTCCATGTGTCCATATCCATTGCAAGTGAAGCAGTAACCATTGAAAGAGTTGCCATTTTCTCTAGAGTTATTCTATATCAAACTTTTGCATTCATTTGATCTATGACCATACCTCTTACATGTGAAGTATTGATCAGAGAAGGATGGACCATTTTGATTTTCTCTGCTTTTGCACTGAGTAGCTCTATGACCAAATTTATTGCAATTAAAATAATTTCCATTGAATGATGGATATCTTTGAGCATTAGGTTATCTTACCGGAGGTCTTCTAGGTCTATTTTTCCCATTCCCTAGTTGAAAATTTCTTTGTTTAGATTTGGAGCTTTCACCTTTCTCATATCCAAGACCATGCTTGTCATCAGCATTTTTTGTTCTTCAAGCAGTACTTCAAGTTTAGCTGAGCTTATCTTGAACTTCTCCTTGTATTCATTTGCAACTTCTAGGTCATGTCTGAGAATGACAATTTGCCTTTCAAGTTCTCTCTCATTGTCTCTACTTTCTTGTAGATTAGACTTTAGGAGGCCAGCTATTCTGTCCAATCTGTAGCATTCTTCAGTTCTCTCTTTTAGATTTTGATTCAGGTCTTCTTCAGCTTTCTTTCTGTCTTCAATTTCTTTGGTTAGCCTCATCACCCCAGATTCCATCTCATGTTTTAGGACAACAACTTATTTGGCTAACTTCTCATATTCCTTTGTCTTCTCTTTCAGAGCCTCATCCTTGTTGTTTTCATAATGATTTCCTTGTTGAAGAGGTTATTCCTTCCTCTTTTCATTGGATTTGCTCAATTTCTCTTTTAGAATCTCAATGAAGTCTTCAGCATTTTTAAGATTCTCTTGCAGCTCTTAGACTTCTGCTCTAGACTACTCAAGATCTTCTAGAGCGAGATTAAGTTGCCCTTGGAGGTTATATTCATCCATATTACTGCCTACCCAGATCTTCCTCAAGCTGTTAAACTTTTTCAAAGGAACCTCGCTCTAATACCAATTGTTTGAATTGGTCTGCACAACTGAGAGGGGGGGTGAATCAGTTGTCACACAAATTAAACTTTTTTGCCTTTAATCTTCTTTTACAACTTATAATCAAATTAATGATATAAACATTTCAACATCAATCAATAACACAAGTAGAAACATAGATAACACACTTAACACCAAGATTTTTGATGTGGAAACCTAGTTAAGGGAAAAAACCACAGTGGGGTTAACCCACAAAAATTATACTTTGTTAAAAGTATTACAAAGGGGAATGCACATGCATTCGAGCTCACTGCCTAGAGCTCACTGCTCAAAAAAAGGCTCATGACCTACAGAAGGCTCACTACCTATAGAAAGAAGATTACAATGAATTTGAACTGATAAATAACATCTACCAATGCAAGGGTTCAGGTTCGGTTAAGCACAAAATACTGACTTGATACACTTTATTCTTACTCTACCTTGTTTACTGTTCTGCTAACATTCAAACCTTAGATCTCTGCCCTTTTCACACTTAGTCCATAGTTGCATCACACACACACCAAAAACATTCAAATCCATCAGCTATATATATCTGCATCTTGATCTTCAACCACTTTTCAGTCGGCTTCAAGAACACTTAGAACTTTATTGAAGATTCTGCTCTATCGGCTAAATCCATGTACAACTTGTAACGCAGACTGAAACTTGCACTCACAAATCATCAATAAGGTTGGCTACTATAACTAATCATCACAACTTGTCCAACTAAAAACTTCCATACATCCGAAACAAAGATCAATTACAAGGTCGGCCTGTTCTTCTTCTATCTGCTCTGTCAAACTATTAACCTGATACTCAGATGCTAATAAATTTTGAATCCTTCATCATCGGAGGCCAAAAATCTGTATTTAGATTATCCTGACAATGCTAATGACTCCCTCAGATCCACAGCAAATGCTGATTTACCACTGGAAAGATCCAGACCAAGATACTAGACCCTGTCACCTGCTTTGTTTCTAACTTCCCGAACTTAGATAAATTCTAATTCTAACTTCTGGTATGATCAAATTATGTTATGAAGATGGGTGGAATAATCTTAGTTGCCATCAATGATAACACTTGTCATGTGAATTAGTGTCTCTTTCCAACACCTTCTACCATAAATATGGTCCTAAACCTAAACACTATTACAATGTTGTATTTTTTTGAATATAACAGGCTAACAACCTAACACACCAATTGGCAACCATATAAGATTGCATAGGCTTTTGTTTTCTATAGATTAGTACTTAAAAGTTTAAACAAATAATAGCCTTCTTCTCATTTGTTATTTGTCATGAACTATAAAAATGTGTTCAGATTTTTAGATCACAGGTTCCTTAATAGGCTGGTCATTATTTGCTCGACCACAAATGTCTTACTCCTCTGTGTCTATTAAAATCTTCCTAAGATTGTATTTGAAACTATGAAAATGTTGAAAATTTGAGACTGCTATGGACGTCCTTTTGTAGGTTCTAGAAAGGTGTGATGTAGCTTGACTTTGATTGAAGAACAAAATATGTCTTCACAAAATGGGTTTTCAAACTTAAATCCATAAATCATGCCTGAAATGTCTCTCCTCTCAGAGTGCAGGCATAGACTCTACCATGAACTTGTGGCATACATCACCAATTCAAGGTGGATAACCAAGAGGAGGAAGGTATTTTATCCCTTAAAGTATCTGTAGTAATAGGACCTTGTATAAATATTATTGCTCTTTTTCTTCTTTCACCATTACTGTATATGATGTTTCTTGAGATCCTACGTTATATCTATATTATAAACTCCACTAGGAGCTTTATTCATGGTACTAATTTTGACTCTCTTGATAGTCTAATAGAGTCACATATGGACCCAGTGGATCCTTTGGTGCAATCATACAATGACTTTGAGGATAGCATATGTGGAACTAGTATGATTTTTTTAGAACTCAATGTCATATGAGCCAAGCTTCAGAAATTCACATTTAGATTAATTTTACCCAAAACGTTGGATTTATCCTAAATAGTTTTATTTCTATTTTGTTCTAAGTTCTCAAATTTCTATCCTAGAACATCCATTATTGATTAGATCTTATGGTTCAGGAAGATTATTGGTGCATGCGAGTATATTAAAGCATGCGAGGCTAAATTTGGGCCACTAAATAGGAGCAATTTAAGATTTTTTATCACCCTGTGATGCATTAGGTCATGGTACTCATACATCCTCCATAGAAGTAGGTAACTTTGTAGATAATGTGAGATTTTTAGGGATTTCTCTTGGATTTACAAGGTGGGGTGCCCTTGGAGCTCACATTGCAACATACAAAGTATATTGGGATACTGATGATTGTAGTTCAGTTGGCATACTTACTGTATTTGATGATGTAATTCATGATGGTGTGGATGTAATCTCTATATCTCTTGGATCACCAACTCCACTTGATGCTTATTTTGATGATCCCATAGCTATTGGGCCATTTCATGATTTATAAAAAGGTATTGTTGTGGTTTTCTTAGTTGGAAACTGTGGACCTTACTCAGATACAGTTACCAACATAGCTCCCTAGTTAATCACAGTAGCAGCTAGCACAATTGATAGAAGTTTCCCCATTGCATCCACTCTTGGAAACAATCAAACATTCAAGGTTAAACACCCAAATTCTTTTCCATTTAGTAAGTTGTGTAAGAAGCTAGTTATAGTTAGATCATTCTCATTTAGTATATTTAAAATTTAATGACATTACTAAAAGGCATCATTTCACCTACAGGGCCAAGCATTGTATATTGTTCAAAGCATATGAGGAAGTCTTATAGCCTTGTTTTCACAGAAGACGTTGCTTCTAGGGATGTTGTTGCCTCCAAAGTAAGTTGTCTCTTCTACAATTTATTGTTTTATTGTTAGGCTTATTCCCTATCTAAACTAGCTTATACCTCTAATGGAATAATAGTTCTCACACGAAGTAATTAATTTGCAGGACTTGTGAGGTAGACTCTCTTAGTGTTACTTTAGCAAAAGGTAAGTTTGTTCTATGCTTCCAAACTACAACACAAAAACCAAGCAGTGTTGTGCCACTTAATGTCTACAATGCCCAACGAATTGGAGTGATCTATACTCAAATCCAAACTAAGACTATAGTTTATTCCTTTCTTATTCCATGTGTACAAGTGGATTTTGAAGTAGGCACTAGTATTCTTTACTACATACAGACATCAATGTAATCAATAGGTAATTTCTACAAAGGAAATAAGCTAGCCATCACCTTGCATTTGCAACAACTTTTTTTAGAAAGAACTTCAACTAAGAATGCCTTGAGATACTCTGTAGATCTCTTGTTCTTAGACTAGCCACCATAGAAACAACCATCAATAGGACACTCCACAAATTGCATGTTTCCCTTCTAGGGGACCTAGTTCTTTGTCTCCATCAATATTAAAGGTAGGCAATTTATAATCGTCCCTTGCTTTTGCAATTATGATGTATTGACTAGAGATCCAATTTGACTTGTGGGCATTATTCCTAATGATAAGGTCTCCTTTCAAAAAAGAAAACATGTTGCACAACAAATTTTTTTGAATGCTTGCAAAACCTAACTTCAAAGATTCCTTAATACACATATTGCTCTTCTCTTTAAATGGAGTTATGAATATGCCCTAGAATTTGACTAAATTAATTGTTTGCAATTTTGCAACCATTATAAGGCAACATTGTAACCAAAAAGTCATGGAAATCTTCATATTTAACACAAGTTGTAAGGAATGCATTGTCTTGCTTGGTTATCTAATTGAAAAACATATAGAAAACTTCTTATGTCTGTTGTTCATTTGCATTTTTCTGCCTAACTTTTATTATCAATTTCTGTATATCCATTTTATGCATATCCTGCAATCATTGCATTCCAAGAGATGGCATCTCTTTGAGCCATTGCATCAAACAGTTCACATGCCTTATCTATACTTCCACATTTTGCATAGATGTCTACTAGAGCATTTCCAACTATAATATCTGACAAATATCCCCCTTCCATTATGTTATGATGGATGTCCATACCCTATTTGAAAACTCCCATTTTGGTATAGGCAGGGAGGATGCTGGGAAAGGTTGTTGAATTTGGCTTTACACCTGCTAATTGCATTTGATTGAAAGTTTCTAAATCCTTTTCAAAAAATCCATTTTGTGCATATCCTGCAATCACACCAAATGAAATACCCAACAGATGTCTTCCCTAAATTTCTACCACCATACCACCTTGTGACGGTGACTAGAGAGGCTGGAGGGTATGCAGGATGGATATCCATATCCTGCTCCAAAGCTCCCATTTTGGCATAGGTAGGGAAGATTCTAGAAAGGGTTGTCAAATTTGGCTTTACACCTGCTAATTGCATTTTCTTGAAAGTTTCTAAGGCCTTTTCAAAAAATCCATTTTGTGCATATTCGACAATCATGCCAAATGAAATATCCAATAGATGTCTTCCTTGAATTTCTACCACCCCACCACCCCACAATAGTGATTGGAGAGGCTAGTGAGTGTGCGGGATGGATGTCCATACCCTATTCCAAAGATCCCATTTTGGCACAGGTAAGGAGGATGCTGGCAAAGGTTGTTGAATTTGGCTTCACACCTGCTAATTGGATTTGCTTGAAAGTTTTTAAATCCTTTTCAAAAAATCCATTTTGTGCATATCTTGTAATCATGCCAAATGAAATACCCAACATATGTCTTCCCTGAATTTCTAACACCCTGACACCCCACAACAGTGATTGGAGAGGCTGGCAAGTATGCAAGATGAATGTCCATACCCTATTCCAAAGCTCCCATTTTGGCACAGGTAGGGAGGATGCTAGCAAAGGTTGTCAAATTTGGCTTTACACCTGCTAATTACATTTGCTTGAAAGTTTCTACAGCCTTTTCAAAAAATCCATTTTGTGCATATCCCACAATCATGCAAAATTAAATACTCAACAAATGTCTTCCTTGAATTTCTACCACCCTGCCACCCTGTGATGGTGACTGGAGAGGTTGGTAGGTGTGCGGGATGGATGTCCATACCTTGTTCCAAAGCTCCCATTTTGGCATAGGTAGGGAGGATGCTGGAAAAGGTTGTCAAATTTGGATTTACACCTACTAATTGAATTTGCTTGAAAGTTTCTAAAGCCTTTTCAAAAAATCCATTTTGTGCCTATCCCGCAATCATTGCATTCCATGAGACCACATTTCTTTGAGGCATTTTGTCAAACAATTTACGTGCTTTGTCTATTTTTCCACATTTTGTATAGATGTCTACCAAGGTAGTTGCCACTACAACATCTAAAAAATCTATCCTTTATGCTTTGATGGATTTCTATACCATGTTGCAAAGCTCCCATTTTGTCACAGGCTGGGAGGATGCTAGCAAAGGTTGTAGAATTTGGCTTTAGAACTGCCAATTGCATTTGCTAGAAAATTTTGAAAGCCCTTGCAACAAATCCATTTTGTGAATATCCTACAATTATTGCATTCCATGAGATTACATCTCTTTGAGGCATTATGTCAAATAGTTTACGAGTTTTTTCTATGCCTCCACATTTTGCATACATGTCTACCATAGAATATCCTTCACAATTAATAATGCAACATCAGATTCAGATAACTCCTTAGATAACAAACAAGACCAACTAAATAATGCACCTATCATGTCTAGAGGTATGTTGCATGGACTTTGAATTATTGTTTTATTTCTTGAAATTGTGTGTTGTATTCCTTCAATCTTTGTTTGCACTGAATAGCTAGTCTCTATTTTAGCAAACTTGAAAGTGTCATTTGTGTGTTTCTTTCCTTCAATATATAAAAATCTCATTTCCAAGGCATGGTTGTTATTAGTCTGGTGTATGTATTCGAGTCAAAAACATAGGCACATAATCATTTGCATTTAATAAAAACCCCCCTTAGTGAATTGTTGTGTGGTTACAGAACACACCCCATTTTTCCTTGACAAAATAGGGACCCAACTTTTCTTTCTGCTTTGGCTTGTTTGTTTTCTGCTTTGGGTGGTTTGGTAAAATCATTTATGCATGTCACCTTACAAGAGAGTGGATTTTTCACTATGATGAGCTTAGTTGCCAAAATTTAGTAGTTCCCATTGTTAACATCATGGTTGGAAAGTACATGAAATTCCAAGCAGGATTGCCTTTTAGATCACCCCAAAATTGTCGAAGGGAAGAAAGTTATGATTGAGTCAAAGTTTGATCAAACCTGATGTCCCATGCAGAGGGGGGGTCATATTTCTAACATCAGTCATATTAGATAAGATCACCCTGATATAGGATTATCACCTGATAATCACTCAGTGTGTGATGTGCAAACGTCAAATTCAAGTAAGTGCCAATAACTACCAGTCAAAAAACTTCAGTTGTCTCGTGGGGGGTCATATTTTTAACTTCAGTCATCTTACGAGTATCACCCTCTTCGTAAATATCACCCTATGTCAATACGACGATGACATCATCCAATTTTAGTGAATTAAGGAGATCACCCTAATGATGACATGATTGTTCCATCTAAACCGCGAAGAGGGTATGTATCCGATATCTGTCATATTCTTTAATATGATGATGAAATTAGTAAAACATAATAATTAAATGATGTCACCGACATGATGATGTCACCCTGATCTTTTCTGAAGGGGGTCATTTTATCCGCAGGGGTCATATTTTGAATATCCCCTAATCTTAATTTTGTGACCCGATATATGCATGGTCAAACTTTGACTATATCACCCAATTCTTTACACTTAGTAATCCCATACAAAAGCAAAGGGGGGGTCATATTACAGGAAGGGGGTCAGATTTTGAATATCACCTGATCTTTCTAAGATCACCCCCCTTGTTTAACATTAAATGCAATTAAATGCGGTAGATGAATTCCTACCGATTACAAATGCAAATTGAACACTTGGCGGCATTTGCGGATTCCTTGCAAGTGATCAATGGATTTAATCAAGACAATGCATTTTTATCCTAATTTGTCCTATTGGTCTACTTTAAAGGTAAAATTTAAAGGTTATTTTCTTTAACCTTGCGATAAATCAAGAAATTATAGAGCTCCGAAGTCAAACCCTCATGAGCTACCTGCTAACGGATTGGATTCTTCAATGTAACGAAATAGGTGATCTCAGGCATTTATAGTCTTTCTCCGTAATCACTTATCTAATACAAAAGAAAGCACTGTCAAGTAAGTAATTGAAAAACCCTCCCATTGTCATTTTCTATATTTTCAGGTAGAGCGTCCATTTTTACTGGGGTATGGCTTTGTGTAATATGTATAATAGTAGAATGAAGAGTAATATATAGAGTATTCATGATAGAAGTACATAATGTTGTAGAAATGCATGTGGACACCATAGGGTAAAGTATATCATGTTTATTACAGGAATCCATGGTAGATCTCAGGAGAAATAGGTCTGAGGTGGAGTTCCTCAAGCCCATGTTTGTGCAGCCTGAGGGAGTGCAGTTTAGGTACAGAGTTATTGGTGATACACATCAAGGGGATACAAATCTAGTAGCATGGTCAACCAAATTGGATCATGATAAGGATAATCCCATTTTGGATGAGTTGTTTGTCTTGGGAATGTGGCATGCAGCTGGTTTCCCTTATGCTATGGATGCTCCAAAGTTGGTAGTGGAGTGTGCAAGAAATTATAACCCTGAAACCAGGCGGGTAGAGAAGCATGGGAGGATATACGCAAACTTCTTAGTGAAGGGCATTACTGCCACTTTCAATCTACCCATTGGAAAGAAGATAGTGAGTATGGGCCTGCGGAGGCTGGAAACAGAGTATAATAATAACAAGAAGAATGCAAGGAAGAAGATGTATCAATAGAGGTCAAAGAGCAGCACATACACTGCATCAGCCAAGCTACCTATACATTTGTACAAGTTTAATTTTGACGATGAATACCAATATATGATTGCCCTGCTTAGCAGGATGACTAGTAGGCCCCATGCTGGAAATTTTGAGAATTAGATGTTTGGGATCATCCAAATGGTCTTATATGTAGACAACCAGCCCCTATGGGCAAAGATTATCAGTGATGCATTGGATGAAGGAATGAGGAGCTTGGGAGGCCAAACATGTTTGTTTTATATGACTTCATATGTCGTGTACTCATGTACATATAAGGGAACTTTTGATGCTTTGAAGACTGTGGGCAAGACTGGTGGTGATGATGATGATGCATACATATGATATCATTATCCCTAATTGCAAAGAAAGGCATACCTCCTAGACTACAAACTGGTGAATGATGCATTCTCTATGCATCTAGTTAGAACTATGGAGGAGGACAGGACTAAAAGGTTGAGCATGCAAGCTCAGGAAATTGTTTATCAACATGGAGCGTGGTTTATCCAATTTGCCACTTTCTTATACATCAAGATAGAGGGATTTGACGGACAGCCTCTTATGTTGCCAAGATACCCCACTGATGGGGTCGTCTTGATGGAATTTGTCAGGCAGATATCCACAATAGTTGAGGCCTACAAGGCATAGAATATGATACCTCTAGTTTTATTTTTAGTATCCATGGGCTGGTACATGTGCCCAGATTTAGAAAGTATAAAGCATGTCATTGGGGGTTTGAAATTGATGTATTTACAGCTTTTTCCCCTAGCTAGATCATATGATCCTTATGGCAAGATGCAGAAGATAGTAGGAAAACCAATACATCAAAAGCATCTTGAAGACTTTTGGACTAATTGTGATGATGAGGCTGAGGTAAGAAGAAGGAAGTATCAAAGATTAACTTTGAATCAAATCAAAACCTTTGACTACATCTCGGTGCCAGCACAGCTGCGGAAGGAGGATGGGAAAATCATGTCCAATGAATATGAGAACAAAAAGGTATATAATGACACCATATCAGCCCCAGATCTTACACAATAGGAGGATATATCCTTAGATCAACTGACAAATGGGGTGATCTAGCTAACCCAGGCCTAGGTAGATGAAGAGATATCCAGATTAAACAAAAGGGGTGTTGCCCTTATAGTGGATACCAAGAAGAAAAGGTAGGAGGTGTCTGATGAGGAATATGATGACTTCCTCACTGAGAAGAGAAAATTGAATGGGGAGAGATTACCTACAGAAAAATGAAAAAGGATTCCCCCTAAGAGTAACAAAAGTGAGGATGAACCAAAGGGGGTGATAATTGAGAGGGTTCCCATTACAACTGTAGGTACATCTACATTACCTCAGGCATCTACCTCATCTGCATAGCCTCTGATAGAAAAACCAAAGACTAAGAGAATTTTGAGGCCTACTGTCAAAATTATAGAGGAGGAGGAAGGCTAGACCCTGCAACATGAGGTAGAAGAGGGGAACCCCTTAGAAGAAGAACAATTGAATAAAGAGCCTGAAGATGATGAATTACAGGTAGCTAGCAAGAAGAGGAGGGGGATGCCGCTGATGTCACCACCCAAGAAACAAAGAACAACCATGAGGGGTGATATCCGTGCTGACCCCATCATGTTGAGGGGCGCAGGTGGTGAAGCTTTAAGGAAGGAATTGTAGCATGATGTTCCTCTTCCCACCATAATTAAGTTCAAAACTAAAAAATTAGAGGAGCAAACTAGAGAAACACTCAGGATGAGGAAAGGGGTTCCTTTCTCCTTGGATGACACAATGGACTTATCTGACGATGAGGTGGTCCAAGATGTAGTAGCTCAACAAATGGAAACTCTAGTTTCTAATACCTGGATGACCCCTCATGGAACCCCATTAGCTCAGATGGCAGTGGTGGAAGAGGTAAAATAAATAGAAGAAATGAAACAAGGTAGCCTAGAAAGGGTAGCCCAACAAATAGGGCTCGACAAGTTGGTTGATCGAATTACTAGTCCTGCAACCATAGATTTAACATATAGGGGTGATATAAGCCCAAGTAAAGAAGAAGGTGCACCCAGGGAGCCAAAGAAGGCTGGAGTGGAATAAATCACAGAGAAGGATGACACTGCTCTTGATCAGGCTCAACAACAGCACGAGGCACCCACCGAACCCAAAATATTAGAATTCCAACAGAAGGATGGGGGTGATCAGGATATATCAGATGTTGCTATTGTTCAAACTCAGGGAGGTTCCACATCACCTCTAGATAAAGAGGATTAGGAGGTGCTACTTAAAGAAGTCCCAAGAACAGGGGACAAATCAAGTCAGGAGGACCCTAAGTCACAAGATATCAGTGCACTAGCTGGAAGTCAGGAGGTGACCCATGATCAGGGTGATCCTCCAGGACAAAATACATAGACATCCAAAGATGTCAATATGTCACAAGATGAGAAGAATAATAAAGAAGTTGAAAATCCAAAAGAGGGAGTACATGATGAAGCACATGATCAGAACGTGAAAATTCCAAAGGATCCTCCTTTGTAGAAGGCAACCCCTCAACAAGAAAAAGTTCAACAAGATCACCCTCATGAGGAAATACATGAGGAAGAAATCAAGAAGGTGCTTTCTCCACCAAGGATAGAAGTGGACACTAGAGAACAGGGCATGCATGATATTACCAAAGGCCACCAAGAATTCAGAGGTGATGTACCTCATGAGCTGGAGAAGGAAATAGGTATGGAACAAGTGTCAGAGGTTCAAGAGTTTGACGTCTCCACCTTGTTCGCTGAGAACATGATGAAACCAAGGAGGAAGGCCAGATTAACATCTACCATAAAAAGAGACCCTACCATAGGTAGAAGAACTGCATAGATAGCCATTCCTATAGTAGAAAAGGAGAAAGGCAAAATTAGCCTAGAGGAATTCCAAATCACAAATGTTGATCTGGGTTTTGCCAATGAGGATCAGGAAGGCCAAGAAAGGAAAGATATTATTGATTCTTTAACCCAAAGGGTGAAGAGAGAAAAGGAGAAAAATAAAGTACACAAGGAGCACATTTCTCAATTGCATTCTTTCATAAAAGGGTTAATTAACCCTGATAATGCACCAGTTGATCTTGCAGTTCCATTGACTGTCATATCACAAGAAGAGGTCACCAAATTGGACTTGATGAAAAATGAGGCAATGGTAATAGAAAAGTGGATGTTTTCAATGTTCACTGGGGCTAATGATGTGTTGAGAACCTCTCTGCAGAGGTGGAATTCTTTGAGCAGTCTAAAGAGGAAGGTAGATAAAATGTAGAATGATACAGGAAAATGGTCATTCCAATTGGAAAAGGACCCGACTGCTTTGAGTGAGATGAAGAGAATTGACTCACAAGTTTTGATAAGTAATAAAGTACTAGATAATAATACTATCCTGTTGATAAGTACATGGTATGAAGATGTTAGGTTTGAGTGTGATGTCTTGAAGAAGTACAGCGGCAAACTCTGGGATATTAGTGTTAAACTACACAGCATGAAGGCACATGAGGCAGAAATCCTGGAGGCCTTGGAAGCAAAGATAGAAGGTAAATTTGAGAACCAAGATTCAGATTTTGCTATTAAGGCTCTGTATGATAATTTTAAGCCAGTAGTAGATGACCCTCTCACCCACTTGACAGAAGAGGTAATGAATAGAATTATGAGAATAAAGGTTAAAGTATAAACATACAATGAGACATTAAACAACAGGAAAGGTAAACTGGAAGCTCTCAAGGATAAGTTCCAATCTCATAAACATGCAATATCAAAAGCAAAAATCTAGGATGGGGGAGAGGTTGATAGAATAGTACAAGCATATGAACAGATCAGGACAGCAGTAAAGGTCCACATACAACAGGATGTATATCAGAGTGATAGTGATGGTGAAAGTGATGAAAATGAAGAGAATGAGGAGCAAGAAGAAAATGAAGAAGAAGAACTTGAGAAGTGAATGAAGATGCATTACTAAGTGAACATATGCATGAGGTGCTCATGAATGGTGAGTCATACAGATGGTTGCCAGTTGGGAACCTGTGCCATGAGAAAAAGTTGACTAAGTCATAGGAGGATTGTCAACCTTGATCTAAATTGATAAATCTTGACCGTTGGTCAATTGTAACTGCCTCCTCACCTTATTCTATAAAAGGTGTAGGGGTGTAATCTTTTATTCATTTGAAACTTAATTGAAATTTGATTGCTGGAGAATTTAGGACTTATTTTAAAGTTATTGTGAATGTACATGTTTTGCATACTTAATGAAAGAGAAGCTATTTTGATTACAAATCATTGTAAATTTTGAGTAATCTATGATTGGAATCTAGATATATGCATTGATTAGCTGTTTCCTTAGGATTTCTTTTTAGCTGCATATATTATTTTCATTCCTTGTTCCTTTGAAGTTAGCATCAACCATACCAAGTTGTGGAACATCCTGGTGAATTATGGTTTGATTCCTTCTCTCCATGAATGTATCTTGTGTGTATGTGATTTAATAACTAAAGATTCACTTAGAGTAGAAGTATTCTTTTAAATTTCTTTGAATTTCATTATAGATCATCTCCATAATTGCAAATAATGTACAATCAAAAGCAAATAAACATGAAATATGCAGATATTGTTAGGGTTAGCCGGTAGAAGATATCAATTAAATGCAAATAAAGATTAAACAGAGAAATGGAAATACACAGAAATAATAACAGCGAGAGACAATTTTTAATGTGGTTCACCCAAACTTGGGCTACATCCACCAAACAGAGAGTCCAATATTATTATCCAGTAAATCAAACCGATTACAATCAGCAATCCCTGCAACTCAATACCGCTGCAAAATGCTACAATACAATATCAAAACCCTAACCCTTAGCCGCTTTTAATCAAGCTTTTTGTCGGTTACAAAATAGGGTTTTCTTATGTCGGTCAATGAAAAATTAACTCCCGGTGCATTATAAAATAATAAAAAACCGTGTGAGGTTTCGGGGGCGTTGCCCCCGAGCCCCCACGGGGGCGCTGCCCCTCGACCCCGCCCTGTATCGCGACAGGGAACGCGCCAGGGGCGCTGTCTCTGGACCCCGCAAGGGGCGCTGCCCCTTGACCCCGTCTTGGGGGCGCTGCCCCCAAACCCCCGCAAGGGGCGCTGCCCCTTGACCCCGTAGGAATTTGGGGGGAAACTGCACTGATAAAAGTGGGGTAAATATAACCTCCGAGTCTAATTAGGCTCCATATAACAACAGATATCTCATAGGCAATTGAAAATATAGAGCATATTTTGAGTAAAAGCATGTCAAATTGATAAATATCATGCTAATTCAGATAAATATCCATGAAATGTACATAAATATCCACTTATAGACATATCATTTAAATAAATATACAATGTCGAAGGAAGAGTAGGTTAATAATGATCAATGGTCAGAAGAATTGATCAAACTTACAAATATCTCAGCAATCTTTGAAAATAGAGTAGGATTGACCTCTCTGTGGAGTGAATTTATAGAATATAGTGCAATACTGATCGCCTAGATGAATGTAAGACCCCTTGAAATGGAAAACAGTACGTCACATCAACGTCTAAGTAACGTCAAACGATCATGACCTGATCAACGGAGACTTGGAGTCATCACCTTAGCTTAAGATGATCGTACTTTACAAGATAATAAAGGTTTGTTGTGCAAATTTTTATGCATGTTGTTATGACTAACAATCATCATCAACATGAATCTTATATAGTGTGCATAATATATAACTTGTCTATAGTTTTTGGTCTAGGGTTAGTTTAGCTTATCTTTTTTATGATCTTGTTTATCAAGTCCAGCAATTGTTAGTTTTTTATTGATAATGTTCTATAGATTTTTTATTATGGTCCAACTAGGAAAACTTAAAAAAACATCATTGATTGAGTACAAAAAACTATATTTTTACTTTGCAGGTCCTCTCTTTGTTGTTTGCAATAATCCTTCATATCATGGTTTCACCCACAAGGAACGATTATGACAGTGATATGGTTGTAAAAGAATAAGAGGACCTTCTCAAAATGTAGTGATAGTCATTTGAGGCTAAGCAACACTTAAAGACCCATGGATGATAGGGTTACATTGAGAGCCATAAGTAGAAGACACTGGGATATTTGAAATAATATAGTGAGAAGAGTGTGAAGAGATTGGATAGTTTCAATCTAACCTGGAAACACAAAGTGAAGGTCTTGATCAAATGGCATCATGGCAACGACAGTGTTTCCAAAACAATTATGACCATGGTAGAAGCACTCCTCAAACTTGGATGAATATGTTTGCAAATAAGGATTTATGATAGTGAGGATTGAAAGGGCAATCTATGAAAGATTTTCCAACTATGCATGAAGAAAACCTACAAGTGACTATCAAGGGGCAGAGATTCATGTAGAAGACAGTGATCATGCAAACATTAAAAGATAATCTTAGAGTCAATAAGAAGAACTATGTAAAGGTTATAATCTTGTCAGTGTCTCTAGAGACATTTAAAGGGGTAAGGAGATAGTCTTCTAGTATGCATTTGATAGTGCCAAATCTCATGATAGTCAACAGTCTTCATGTTAGATGCATGAACGCCTAGGAAAATGCCATAGAGTTGGTACAAGTGAGCAACAACAAGGTTGAGGATTATCATGAGCTATCTACCAAGACACAGATATTTTGTAACAACAATATCATAATGGGATGTTGATTTCTATACTAGAGATAAGGATAGTTTATTGCTACAGGTAACAATTCACAGTGGTAGCTTATGAACTAGAGCAAGTTGGGTGCATGAGACAGGATCTCTACAGAGATAACAGTGTGATCTTGAACTAGGATAGTGAGCTTCATGGGACAGTCATGGATTTGTGAAGAAGACATCTATGAATGTCTTTGTGCTTCTATGCTCAGTGATACTCAAAAAATTAGTTTATTGCTCATTCTTTGAGCTATGTATTGTAACGATGAAGGTTTTTTTTAGAAAAGAGAAAGCATTGTAACTTATTTTCAAATCTGTATGTTGTTTGTAAGCATTTTTTATCAATAAAACAAGTTATTTTTACCTTCTCAAAGTTATATCATTGTGCAAGCTTCAAAATATACTACTAAATATACTAATGACTAAATATACTACTAATTGACGTCAATTAATAATTAAATTGACTAAATATACTACCAATTGATAGAAATTAGTGAACAGTGAATAAATATGACTAAATATATGGCCAGTGTTAAATCAGTGAATAAAAATGACTAAATATACTACCAAATTGATCAAAATGATGATTAAAATTAATGACTAAATACACTACCAATGGACAGAAATCAATGAATAAAATGACTAAATAAGTGACCAGTTAACAACAATCAATGAATAAATTAATGACTAAATATATCAGTGAATAAAAAATGACTAAATAAGTGACCAAATTACAACAATCAATGACTAAATATACTACCAAATTGATCGATCAAAACAACCAATAAATGACTAAAAATGGTTTAGTCATCAATTTGGTCCCATTATAAATGACTGGCAATAAACTACTAATGGTCACGTGATCATGTTTGGTCATTTATAAGTAGTTTTTAGTAGTTTTTTAGTAATATTATTGTTTTTGTACTAGTTCTTGCAGATAAAAAACTCCACTAGGAAAGAGGCACAAGTTTGTATTAATCTGAAAAGATTATACAATACAACAACTCAACAACTCTCTCTGCCACTCTTCAACTTGACAACATTCCAGTGGCACCTGAGTACCTAAAATATGTACTGCAGCAACAAATACAATGACAAATACTTATAGAAGAGTTTTCCCTCCATTCTAGGTGTCCACTTTCTCTCTCCTCCAATAACCCCACATGCAAGCATTAAATGTCGTCATACATGCAACCACCAAGTGGTAAAATGTGACCCATGCAAAGTTGGGTGCCCATATCCAAGAATAGCATGTAATAGCATCTTATGACATGTCATAACCATCATAGATACCACCAACAATAAATCTTCCCGAGATGGGTGCCTGGGGCTAAAAATAGCAACCACAACTAATAATGGGTGTCATATGCATCATACATGCATGGAATCTTATGACAACTTGCAGCTACCATAAATCCACTTACACCACACTATGACAAGTTGTCATACATGCCCAAAATAGTAGATTCTCTCAAAGTGGTGCCTACATTCATTTACTCATGAGTTTTACAATTGCCAACAATTAATATCACTTTGTAACTACCGCCGATAACTTCGGAATTACCGCTGTCAATGAAACTACCACATTCCCTTATGGGTAATTACAAATTACAAATAATAAATGGAATTAATATAATATTGGAATTTACAAGGTTAATGGCACCTTATTCCAATAGTAAGCACATGGGTCTTGCATATGATTCCTTTACCTAAGGTAAGTGTTGGTGTGTCTTGCATATGATCCCATTACCTATGGTAAGTGTGTGTGTGTTGCATATGATCTCCTTACATGTGGTAAGTGTGTGGATCTTGCATAAGATCCTATTACTTATGGTAAGTGTGTGTCTCTTGTAATTGATCCCCATTACCTGTGAAAAGCATTCACTAGGTGATTGCTTACTTGAGGCCTTTGTGGCTTATTATGATTTCTATCTTGGTTATGGAGAACTAAGAGGAATTCCACACTAGTGTCTTAGCTGCCCTCTGTTCATGGGTGTTTTAGCATGCAACAATGTAGGTAAGATATTGAGTATCTCAATTTTCTTGAAAAGAATCTTATTCTAAGAAAACCCAGAAAAAGAGTGCCCCAATGTTTATAATGTCAGGTCTTGACTTGTAGGATAACTCAGTGGATATGTATTTTTCTATTCCAACCAAGGGAACTTACATGAAATTAGATAAAATTTAATGCATTTTGGTTTGATTGCACATGATCTTAATTAGTTTTCTGATATGAAAATGCATAGACAAACTGATATATACTTAGATTGATACAAAATATGTGATTTCAGCCTACAGTCAACAATCTGCCAACTTGCACTCACTAGACATGGATTCTATAACAAAACCGTGCAGGTTTATGAAACCTAATTCAACAAGATCTGATAAACAAAATACAATAGAAAAGGGGGAGAGAGAAGGGATAAAATATTCTATAGACAGCTACAAGAATGATCAACAAACAAATAAATAGATTCCCAACAACAAACAAATTTCTACTTAACCAAGCAACCCACAATGCTACAAAGATTATGCAATCTTCTAAGGAAAAGTAAAGGTTTTCAAACTATGAAGGGTTCATTCAACACCCAATTCCTAGCACAATTCAATGAACTCACACAATCAAACTCAACTCATACAAATACACCTAAACTAACCATGCACAATGACATACAATCTGCAAGCCATCAATGGTATAGATAGGAAATCCATCAAATATTTAAATAATTGAACACAAATGCAACTAAATAACTAATTAGAAAGGTGAAGAGGAGCCATGAGAACCATATGTTGGAAACAAGGCAAATAACTGAGAGGGGGTGAATCAGTTATCCTTATTTTTACTTTCTTTTCTTATCTCACTATTCAATGATATATCAAAATATGAAAGCATAAGTAACCATAAGAATAGAAGTGAAATTAACACACACAACACAAGGAGTTTTACGTGGAAACCCTGTTAAGGGAGAAACCACAGGGTGACTAACCCAAGATTGTATTCTCTGTTAAAAGAATAAAAGAGTACAAAAGGCACTTTCCAATTAGGGCTCACTGCCTGAGCACACTGCTCACAAGAGGCCCACTGCCTATAAGAGACTCACTATCTACAAATGCTTACAGATGATACCAAGGTATTTGAACTAATGAGCAACATCCATACATGCAAGAATTCAGTTCCGGTTAGGGACTGTATACTAATCTAGCACATTTCACTCTTCCTTTGCTCAATATCACTCTTCAGTCATATTCCAGATTCAGATCTTTGTTTTCACACTTCTTCCTATATTTCTTTCCACTTCTCCATGCACATATATATCCCACAAGATTGAATCCATTGAGTATATATATCCGCATCAAGGATTTCCAACAACTTCATAGTCAGCAACAAGAACATTTGAGATATTTGCAAGTTTCTGTTCTGTCAGCTGAATCCTTGCTTGGTTGATGATGTGCATCAAAAACTTAGACATAGAAGTCATTAATCACGTCATCCAATAATGTATAATGTCACAAACTACTTGATCAACACCTTTCATACATCTGGATTGAAGTCTGGTACTCTGCCGGTCAGTTCTTCCTCTGTCTGCTCTGTCTAACTGGAACCCAACACTCAGAAGCTCATATCTTTTTCATGCTTTATCACCAGAGGCTAAATCTCTAGAATACAATAGTCATGATACCCTTCTTGACTTGTCCAAGTCTGCAACTTACTGAGTTACACCATATGAGAGATCTAGACCTGATTGTTGGATCATGTTGCATACTCTATTCTTGTCTACCAGACCAAAACAATCTTCACTCTGACTTTTGGTATAGGCATATTATGTACTGCAGATGTGTAGAATAGAATTTGTTGCCATCAATGACAACACCTATGAAGCCACACAGTGTCTCTTTCCAGCAATCTCCCCCTTTGGCATTGATGGAAAGACTTAGTGAAAAATGGCTAAGTGTCCCAGTAACTCCCCCTTTGCTTGTGCTCTATTTCTTTATACTATTTTGCCGGTACTCCCCCTTTGCTAAATTCCTCATTTTTCACTACTCTTCACTCCCCCTTTGACATCAATGGGAAAGGGTGGAATCCACATCCAAAATTGTGCAAAAACTATTATATACATGGCTGCATATGTATATACAAATCATATGTTATACTTACATATACTTAAGTATATCCACAAAGTTTGTCTTCAACTATACAATCGATGTGGCCGAACTTCTCTTCATTCTATCCAAAATGGAGATGTGTCCACTTAACAAAAATGCATATGCTTCTTCCCTCTTCAAATCTGTTGGATTACTAGTTCAGGCTATACTTTGAGCATCTGTTAAAGCATCATGCAATACCTCTAACTTAGGGAGGATTATTCCCCTAAGTTCACCCATTCTATCCATCAGATTCCTCTTCTGCTTAACCAGTTTCTTTATCTCATTTATGATAACAACTTCTTGACATTCTTGGTTAACCAAAGAGATGGTAGGAGGATCAAAATTCTGGGATAGGCTTAACAACTTTTCTTCTTGTTCTTTCATCTTCTTTTCAATGTCCTCTGAAACTTTAGGCCAAGATAAACAAAATTTATATTTATCTCCTCCATCCTTAAGAGCATTTTCAATGCTCATTATTCCAATGTCTAAGGTTCTTCTGTCATTGTTAATTAGTCCTTGTACCTCTCTAAACCTTTTTTCAAAAAACTCTTTTTGGACCTTAGTTTTTGCTGATTTTTCTAGAGATTCAAAGTGAGAATTGATAGAATTAACCAAGTTTTTCAAGTTACCAGATGGGGAGGCAGATGCATCCTTTTGATATGTAGGCATGGTCTTCTCTAGTACACCAGATATAATAATTAACAATTCACTATCCTCCATGTGTGATTTTAGAAGTTTCTCTTTTGCTTTGGCCTGAGCAAAAGATGCTATTTTCATTATCTAAACCAGAGAGAGTCCAAATTTAGTGGCCCTTGAATCAACTCAGGTTCATCCAGTGCCATCATTTCTTTGTCCAAGAAATTTTGTAGTGTCTCTTGCTAGTGATTTAGACTTCTTTCCTTCAGAGATAGCAGGACTGACTGGTTTGGATAAGTCATCACCAACCTTTTTTGCTTGTTCTTCTTCTTTTACCTTATCCTTTTTCTCTTGATTCACCTTCTCTTCTCTTCTTCCTTCCCCTTCTTCTTCAATGCCTGAAAGATTTGACTTGGCAACTTTGGGATCCAAAGGAGTGACATTACCAGAGTTTACTACTTTGTGAACTTCCTCTTCCAGAACAGAGGAGTCTAAGTCCTTAGATTTCTCTTCATCTATTTTCTTTAATCCTTCGACATCCTTGTCAGAGATTTCTTCATTGATTACTTTTAATCCTTCAACATCCATGGTAGAAGCTTCTTCATCTTCTTCCTCTACAATGGGAAGATTAAACTTGTTCAGGGCTTTACAGAGAATTTCTTTTATTTCATCAGCTATTTGATCAGTTTCTCTAAGCATGAGTTTATTCATTCGGGACTTGCTTTGGAAATCATCTTTACAATACTTGAAAACCATGT
Organism: Cunninghamia lanceolata; assembly: GCA_027924645.1. Lineage (NCBI taxonomy): Eukaryota > Viridiplantae > Streptophyta > Pinopsida > Cupressales > Cupressaceae > Cunninghamia > Cunninghamia lanceolata. The sequence continues at coordinate 5,298,018 of BSBN01000236.1, forward strand.
CCATTTGTTTTGGAGTGATAGAAGGACATAGTTGTATCACTATTTTCTCCCAGATCTCCAAGTCTTTTGCCTTTGCACTCTCTTTTCTTTCCTCCAATACTTCTTCTATGCTCTTAGGAATTAATGAAATTATTTCAATGAATGCTTTGTTATAGATATTCAAATCCCTAACAAGTATTCTCTTGTCTGCATCATTATATTCATCATAAAATTCTATTATTGGCTGTAGGTTTCCATCCATAGTGACTACCTTAATGATGTCTTCAATTGAGAGAGTGGGTTTCTCAACAAATTCCTCTATTTTCTCTTCCTCAATTTTGCTATCAGAGGACTTCCTGGAAGTTCTTTTCTTCTTCATTTTCTTGATTTCCTCATCTGATTCTATCTCTTCATCATCCTTTTGGCTCACATATGTTCTTGTGGCCTTGGTCTTCATTCTCTTTTCTCCTTTACCGGATGGCCTGATTTCCAGTTTGGTGGTTCTTGAGTTTTTAGGAGTAACAGGAGCAGAACTCTTGGAAGATCTTGTATGGGAAGAGGCTTCCACTGGAACACTTTTCTTCTTTTCTTCTTGCCTTTCTTTTTCTAATTTCTCTATTTTTTCTCTATTAACATCTACTGCTTCTTTGGTTATGCCAAACCTTTTGGAATGTTCTTCAACGTCCTTCCTCACTTTTCTCTTTATCTCAGGCTGCCTTAATTCAACATGTATTTTTATGCTTAGCTCTTCAAAGGTGCCAAACCTTTCCACTTCAGTATCTTTAGGTTGGCTCAGCAAGTGTTGAACATGTACCTCCAAAATGTTTTCATTAACCTGATATCCCATGGGCATTATCAACACAGTTCTTGGCTCAACTGCCTCCATTAGGCATTGATTGGTGTCAACCATGAAGCATACTATGTCTTTGTATTTCTCAACTATTGATTGTGGTATTCTCTCTCTAGCATGCATCATGCTTTGGAAATTCTTGAAGTAACCCCAGAGAGCTGAGTTTTGGGCTTGAGCATTACCAAGTCCATACATGTAATCTCTGATTTGAATTGCAAGGGGTTTATCATTTTCCCAGACCCAACCCTTTGATCTAGGAAGATCATTCATATAGTAGAAAAATAGACACAATATTAGACTACCATATTTGAAAGAGTTTTTCTTATCTTTCTTGATCTTCTACAAGTTTTCCATCAGTTGACCCACTAGAAGCTCACACAGATCATAATCTGCATCTTCCTTTAGCATCTGATATGCAACATAGATTGTTGCACCAGACACAGAATTTTTCCTACTTGAGTGGTAGATTTTGTAGCCAATTATCATTGAAGCAAACTTGACATCCAGATCCGTGATGTCATCTATAGTCATTGCTCTTTTGTCAAATTTTGATCTGGTGGCTTTAGCTACCATTTGGTTCTTTACAGATTTGAGTGCAGTAACCCACCAGTTGAATGCAGTCCAGTCACAGCCCTGATGGCATCTTTGGTTATCTTGAATGGCCTCATTAGCCACATAAAATTATCACGCATCCTACTTAGAACATACCAGACCCATTCGTCTTCTGCAAAAGATGAAAAATGTATGCAATGTTCAAAATGTTTGTCCCTTAGGGTCTTGAATTCAGGTCGAAGTTCAAAATTCTCATCTATTAACTATTTTTGATAGATGTCGATCAATTTTGAGTCTCCGAAATCTTTGATGTTTGCATGGATATAAACCCTAATATCTTCTACAAGCAAGACACTATGTGGAATACTGCAAAACGCACCCAAGGGATCAACTTCTAGTAACTTGTAAGGGTGTTTCTTCAATTTTGGTCTTGGCCTTTTAGAGATATTAACAACCATTGGATTAGCCATTCTAGCAAATAAATCTAGAGAGAATTTGCAAAAGGGAAGTACCTTTTCATGCCTTAGGGTTTGAAGTAGATGTCGGAGCAATTTTCTATTTGAATTTGATTTTTAGCTTGAACTTGAGTAAACTGTAGGATCTCTTCTCAGAGCACTTCTTTCTTCTTCATGAGTCCAAGTGTGTAAATAATGAGTTAAAAAACCTTTTTATCCTTGCACAAAACCTAATTCCCTTTTGTAATAAATGCACAAACTTTTAAGTCATCTGGTTACCCTGCTTCTCGAGGGAGCTTTTCATGAATTGTCTTACAGATCTTCAAACTAGTATCTTAGTGTGTTGATAACACCCAGGTGCCTTAAAGACTTTCCTTTGGATCCACAGATCAGAGTATTGTATTTGTAGATCATACCGAATCAATTTGTATTGCTCTGTTAATACTGGATGGTTGCCAAAACTAGATCTACTCAAGCGGTCATAAACCTTGTGAAACTTCATGAAGACCTCTCACATTCTGACTTAACGTTCTTTAGGGGATTTTATAGGAACCCTTTAATCTGTAACATCATATGTTTACTCAATGTGCCAAATTCAGGCACTTACCGACTGGCTGGGGGAAAAAGATTTTCTCTATAGCTCCCCCTAAGCTAGAGCTCACTTTTTAGTTTCCAAAAGGATTATCCCAAATCTTGCTCATCTCCTTTTAAACTTCATATGCATTTACTTTACCTTTGCCTTTATCTGGTTTCTGATCATGTTTTACTAGACCCCTTTCATCATGATTTCTACTTCTTCAGAATCTAGCTATATGAACATATTTATTGCAATTATAACACACAACATTTCTTGAATTATTTGGTTGTTATCCTTTTGATCTACACTGATTAGCCATATGCCCCATTCTATTGCATGTAAAGCATCTACCATTGAAAAAATTGTTCATTTGAATATTTTTACATTCATGAGACTTGTGACCATACCTTTTGCAACTAAAACATTGACCAGAGAAAGATGAATTATTATGATCCATTCTGTTCTTGCACTAGGTTGCTTTATGACCGAATTTGTTGCAATTGAAGCAATTTCCATTGAAAGATGGATATCTTTGGGCATTTGGTTGCCTTACTAGAGGTCTTCTAGGCCTGTTTCTTTGACTTCCTAATCCAAAGATCCTTTGACTAGATCTAGAGATTTCACCTTTCTCATATCCCAAGCCACGTTTATCATCTACCCTCTTTTGACTTTCAAGAAGAACTTCAAGTTGAGCTGAGCTTATCTTGAATTTTTCTTTGTATTCATTTACAGATTGAAGATCTTGTTTAAGAGTGTCTATCTAGCTCTCAAGTTGTTCTTCATTGTCTCTAGCTTCTTTAAGATCAGATTCAAGATGCCTGATTATTCTGTCCATTTTGTAGCAATCCTCTATTTTCTCCTTAAGGGATTGTTTTAGGTTATCTTCAGTCTTTCTCTTCTCTTCAATTTCTTGGGTGAATTTCATAACCTCTGATTCCATTTCATGTCTTATCATAATGACTTCTTTTGACAACTTCTCACATAGCTTAGTTTTCTCATTTAGATCCTTATCAGTATTATTGGCTTCATTCTGATTTGCTAATTTTTAGAGTAGTTCCTTTCTCTTTTTCATAGAATTACTGAGTTTTTCTTTTAGCTCATTGACGAAATCATCAGCTTCCTTAAGTCTTTCTCTCAAATTATTGACCTTAGAGTGTTATTGTTTAGGATCATCTAGGGTAGACTGAAGTTGTTCTTTCATACCATATGCATCCATTGAGATTCCCAGATCTTCCTCAAGTTGTTAGGCTTGTTCAGAGGAACTTAGCTCTCATACCAATTGTTGAAAACAAGGCAGATAATCGAGAGGGGGGTGAATCAGTTATCCTTATTTTTACTTTCTTTTCTTATCTCAATATTCAATGATATATCAAAACATGAAAGAATATGCAACCATAAGAACAGAAGTGAAATTAACACACACAACACAAGGATTTTTACGTGGAAACCCTATTAAGGGAAAAACCACGGGGTGACTAACCCAAGATTGTATTCTCTGTTAAAAGAATAAAAGAGTACAAAATGGCACTTGCCAATTAGGGCTCACTACCTGAGCACACTACTCACAAGAGGCCCACTGCCTACAAGAGACTCACTATCTACAAATGCTTACAGATGATACCAAGGTGTTTGAACTGATGAACAACATCCATACATGTAAGAATTCAGTTCAAGTTAGTCATATTCTAGATTCAAATCTTTGTTTTTGCACTTCTTCCTATATTTGCTTCCACTTCTCCATACACATATATCCCACAAGCTCGAATCCATCGAGTATATATATCTACATCAAGGATTTCCAACAACTTCATAGTCAGCAACAAGAACATTTGAGATATTTGCAAGTTTCTGTTATGTCGACTGAATCCTTGCTTGGTTGATGATGCGCATCAAAACCTTAGACATAGAAGTCATTAATCATGTCATCCAATAATGTATAATGCCACAAACTTCTTGATCAACACCTTTCAAACATCCAGATTGAAGTCTGGTACTCTGTCGGTCACTTCTTCCTCTATCTGCTCTGTCTGATTGGAACCCAACACTCAGAAGCTCATATCTTTTTCCTGCTTTATCACTGGAGGCTAAATCTCTGGAATACAATAGTCATGATACCCTTCTTGACTTATCCAACTCTGCAACTTACTGAGTTACACCATCTGAGAGATCTAGACTTGATTGTCGGATCATGTTGCATACTCTGTTCTTGTCTACTAGACCAAAAGAATCTTCACTCTGACTTCTGGTATAGGCATATTATGTACTGCAGATGTGTAGAATATAATTTGTTGCCATCAATGACAAGACTTATGAAGCCACGCAGTGTCTCTTGCTAACACCATATCAAATCAACAAAATAAACTCATATGGCACCAACAATTGAAATTCTATTTATATTGATTCAGAAAAATCACAGAGTTGCAATAATTATTTTCTCTTCAGTCTTTCTTACCTTGTTTTACAATGAGAGAGGTTGTCTTTATATAGAGAGGCAAGCATAGTGAGTTTTTCAATGGATGGTGAGGATTAATCCAACACCAAGGGCTTAGATCTAACAACATTTAATATTGGATGGTGGGCAATTACAATCCTAGATTCGACTTTGTCCTTTAGGAAAAAGATGAAGTTACAACTTTTCAGCTCATGAGAATAAGATGAAATAGTCACTTTTTGATTTGTCTAATAAGAAAAAATCTTTTCCAATGAGTTGACTGGTTAAGAGGAGTATGTGGCACATTTTTTATGAAGTCATGTCCAACTAGAGGCTTGCTAGATTGAATTTTTGTCTGGATGGCTAGAATAACTGTGAACATGTCCTAAACATTGAACAGGCTCTGCAGGAACAATAATGATGTAGGCCTGATCTCCTATATCTTCAAACTTTTAGGGATTATTTCCATCTCCTTTGACATCATACAAACTTCCTCTTGCAGGTACATCAGTGGTTTGGTTGATAAGATGATGATTCTTCATATCTAGGTCAGTAGGGTATCTCTGGGTTTTCATCCCTCATGGTGGCTCCAACTAGATCCTTTGTGCTTCATCCTCTCAGACCTACAATCCAAAATTCCAAGCATCAATTTCATCATAAATAAATCATTTTCTGTCAAGATAAATCAAAATATATCCCTTTGTAGTCGTGGATCAATCAAGGGCGGCTCAATGTCAATTTTGTTGCCATGGACAACTTCACAAATTTGGTGTTTTCCCATGATTTTCTTAGTTTATTCATCATTTTCAACTACCCATTTTGCATTTATAGTGACCTGGGATGTTTCTGCGCCCATTTGGATCTAGTAGGAAATTATTACTTCACATTTTTACACCCTTTTAGGTAAAAAGTGGGGTCTTAGGGGTTACTAGATATCACTGTGTAGTGCTAGAATTATCAACTTTCACATCAATCATGATGGATAAAACCTTAAAGATGAATGGAATGATGTAAAACACCTAATATGAAATGAACATTTTGAATGAACTAGTCTTTTAGCATAAAAGTAGGTTTTTTGGACCTGATGGGACAAAGTGGAGATTTTGAGGTTCACAAGATAAGTGGGGAAATTGTCCCTCATAGGATATGTCATGTCATGTGATATTTTAGTGCTAAGGCTTAATGCATGGGTGTAAGACATGATACTAAGTTTGTGACAAAAAGGGTCCTCACAGGATGGCGGGGAAAATGGTGGTCACCACACATGTCCGGTGTCACCCAAAACTAGCATGAACTCCTTTTTTGAAAAGTCTCAAAGGAGAAAGTGGGGAAAATGGTGCTAACTAGATTTTCCAGTGAACTTGACCTTACATGATACATCCTATGCCGAGTGATATTAGTGCAATGTCTAGTGATGTAAAAGAAACCTGCTTTTCACCTAAAAGCATTAAGTCTAAATTTAGCGAAACTTTTGGTGGACACCAGATATGTCCCGAGACTGAGTTTTTTAGCACTTATCCAGTGAAGTGGACTTTTAGTGCAATGTCATGTGATAGGAAAAAATCCCACCAGGTCTTGAAATTCCCTTAAGACAGTATATTTTATAATATATTTAAGTATAAGTTTGTAGTATTTTAATTTCTTATACATTAAATATTTTAAAATATAATATCAAGATGTTTGAGATAGGTTCTAGATCCATAGGAGTTAAAATGTAGATTCTAAAATTTGGAGGATCCATCAGATTTCAGACAACTAAAATTTTAGGGTTTCAGACTTAACCAAATTCAGGGGTTCAGTAACACACATCAGGTTAAAGGCATAGGGACCCCTTAGTAAAACATTGTAGAATTTGACATGATTTACAATTTTGAAGCATAAAAAATAGGAGTCCCAATATGATACATCCTATAATAGTAGTTTTTAACGCTATATTTGGTGACATGCAGCTTTAGTGCAAAGTCCAGTGACACCCACTTTTAGTGCAAAAGGCAACAAAGGTCTATTTCTTAAGCACAAAATCAGATAAGACTCCCACAAATCAATTACAAAAGGCATAAAATAACTTCAAACATGCCAAATGCCCAAATCTGGAACAAATCTTGCATTCTAAGCACCATTTCACATTCTCATCATCATAAGGAGGAAAGGTTGAGACTCCAAGCCAAAGAAAAAGAGGGGGTCTCCATTTGAAAAAATGGGAATGTGTGCAGGGAACAGCACCCTCCCCTAGTCCTTATTTGTTTGGATCATGAGTATTGAGCCTTGTGTTGAGTTAGAACATGTGAAATATATATCTAAACAAAACAAGGATGTTATCTCAGACCTAGTTTTGGTTCGTCTATTTATAGTGTTCTCGCTCGATTATTTCTTTAGTTTTTGTATTGGGAATGTTTTGTGACCACCTACATGTATTTTGATGATTATTGTGCTCTCATATGTGTATGTGTGATGGTGTATGTTTTATGTCATGTTTGGCATGCATTGAAAGTGTGACAATCTCTTATGCTTGAAATATATTGATGGTGTTATTTCATGCTTGTTGGTTGGTGTGAGCCATTCATATCTTGTATGTATGTGATTAGAAGTTGTACAACATGTTTTGTGTATTGGTGTATGTTTGATTGGTGTGTTTTTCCAAGTATTCCTTGGATATGTGAGAGTTATGGTCTAGATACCCTTGTTTCCATGATCTTCTTGTCCATAGCTAGGGGATCACCTAGAGTGGTATAGACATCTATTGTGCTTGACAATATTAATATGGTAGGGTGGTGGGTAACATTTCCCCATTGGTCCTACAAGAATATCTCTTGGGAGTTGGAAGAGTTCCTTGTGCCTTGTTTCATATTGTGATCATGTTGTATTTCATGATTATTGGAGCATCTTGAAGGTGACTTACTATTGATGTATATATATTATTTGTATCATTTTATTATTGGACTATGATCCTTCCATGTTTTAGAAGTATCCTCCTCCATGTTATTATTTTATACAATCATTTGGTTGAAAAATGATCCTTTTTTTGGATGGAATTTATCTTGTTGAGAACGTTGTCTTGATGTTGAAAATCATTAAATTGACATGTTTTGAGCCATCTTTTATTTATGATGTTATTGCATTATGATATGGTTATGAGTTGGCTTTATTTTTCCCACATTATGGTTGAATTTCCTTTATTTTGATTTGTCTCATCTTGAAACTTGTGTCAAATGATCATGGCATTCTGTATGGTTTTTCTCATTTTTTGCATATATGTTGTATATATTGAAAAATGTATATTTTCTATATTTGAGTTATTATCATGATTTTGAGTTGGTTAAATGTTGTATTAATGATTAGTGAGTAGATGGATTATATTTTGGTTTTATGTTAGAGATTTCATCCTTGTGAAGTATCATGATCGATTCTTCCTTTGGCTTGTCAGTGATTTGTCCACATTTCTTGGCTTGTGGGCCATTTGTCGATGTTAGTTGTTCTCATCCTTTGGAGAAGTGTGTGTTTTGTTCTACCTTATCTCTTGTGCCCTTGGGTGGAACTTTGGTATTTTTTTCTTGAGTGTGCAATTGCAACATGCAAGTGTTACAATTGCATTGTAAAAAAATGTTCATCCTATTTTTGTTTGCTAATGTCCTACTATAAAAACTGGGGCATTAAAATGGAGATAGGAGAATGATTCATAATGGAAGTATGGGATTAAAAATATTAAACTAGAATTGGAAAAAAATAATATTAAAACATAAAATTCTAGTGAAAGGTGAGAAGAGTGAGACCTATCCCCTAACTAGAAGGAATTGTTGAACACACCGAGATATTGAGATGGGGGCATGAATCAGTATATAATTAAACTTCAAACCCTCCAAAGCCGATTAGAACATAAGTATTACAAAATCAACATAAACCTGAAAGATTAGCACAATGCACATCAACACATCACACTAGATATACGTGGAAAACCTAAGAAGGGAAAAATAATGGTGAGCATTAACTCACAATATATGAAGTTCAAAATAATAACTTTGTTATAGGGATACAACCAAAGGAAGCTACTACTCCTTGAAAACTTTGATTTAGGGTCACTTCCAAGGAAGCTACTACTCCCTATAGACTTTATTGTAGGGTCACTCCCAAGGAAGCTACTATTCCCTGAATTGAGAACACACTTACAAAAGATTACAGTATGACAATCTATCATGCCTGCATTTCTCATGCAGTCATGACACACAACACACGTGTCATGTCCACATTTGCCATGTGGTCATGACACAAATTGTGAAAAATATTTCTACCTATCCCTAGGAAACCCCTCGCACGCGTTTGTGTGCTCGGTGGCAATACGCCTAAGGCGTAAACATGGCAATATAACTGCAATGATGAAAGCCGTCTAGGGGGGATACGACAAGAAGTGTGTCACCTTTAGGGTTAGACTAATTTAAATCTGAACCCCTAGTTTCCTAGGTGAAGATGATTCTGCCAGCTTTGAAACCTATCTCAACTCTGGTTAAAATAAAATTGAAAAAGGATTAAGTAAATGATGGAATTTATGGTCGTATGATTCAAGTGGGATGGTGGATGAAAAGCTAATAAAATAACACAAAAATCAAACCCTAAAATTCTAGGAAAAATTCGACAGCATAACGCGTTTTTGATAAACACAAAATAAATTTTAAAATAAACCACCAATAGGGACATTAAATAAAATTTAAGAACAAAGTTAAATTAAAATTTAAGACCAAATTCATAACGATATAAAATCAAATAATAAAATAAATAAATATCATGCCAAGGTCAAATAAATCAACCTAACATAAAAAGGTTAAAAGTTCAACAAAAATAAATTAATAATAAAAGACAAGACGTCAGATAAACCAAAAGAAAACTTGAGTCTGTTATTAAATATAATTTTGGCATTATATTTAATAACTAACTCGATTAATTAATAGAGAAGGGGGAAGAGTTTAAATAACTCTTCCTGTAAAATAATAACAAAAAAATAGATTAATTAATAGAAGGATCAAAATCCCGCTAGGGAAAAATAAAAATTAATAACCCAACAAGGTGAATTTAAAACAAGGAAAAAAAATGCTTTCCAAAATTAAATAAAATTTATCCCCAAGGTAAAAATATAAAAGAAAAAAATTAAAACTCCAAAAGAATGAAATAAGGAAGTAAAATTCCCCATTTGAAATAAACCCCAAATTGAAAGAGCATAATAATTAAAACTAAGAACAAAGTAAATAAAGAATTTAAAATTAAATAAACAAATAAAAAAACAACACCCTCACATACTCCTCTCAAATAAAAAGAATATTGTTTTCAATAAAAAAGGAAAAGCCCTAATATAAAATTGTTTTCTATTTGCAATGTTGACCTAAATCCATTTTAGAATGTTAACTCATGAAAGAACCCTAATCTCCTTATTTCCTTTTGTTTTCTCTTCTACTTGTTTGCCCTAATTTCATCTCTTCCTTCCTTGTTTTCTTTTGTTTGTTTTGCTTGCAGGCAAGGGTTTTATATCAGAAATGGAGGCTACCTCCCATGGAGGTATACATTCTGATAACCAAGGGTTCCCTTTTGTCTATACTGTATTCTTTTTTTTTGGTGATATATATATATATATATATATATATATATATATATATATATATATATATCTTTAAATAACTAAGCAGATATTATAGCATTTTGACAAGGGTATAACAGAGGGAAGAATGCCAAAGGCGGCCGTGATGGCAAGGATGGCGGAGGTACTGAGGAGAGGGTGTAGTACAACAGAGGGCGTAGAAGGGACTAAGGCAGAGAGGCCGCTGTGGAAGAAGTATCGGTGGCGCTGCAGTGGCAAAAAGGGAAGGCAGGTGGAGAGCCGTGGAGCGGGAGTAATGGTTGGGGAGACAATGTGGCTGCAGGAGTCACGGTGGTCTCCCACCCCACACCCCTTATGTTTATGTTAATGGGACTGTGGGCGCTACAGCCCACAGTCCAATTCTTTTTTTTTATTTATTTATTTTTTTAAAACTCAAAACTATAATATATGCAGCCCTACCACAGTCTTAAAACCCTCTGAAGATATTTTAATATATATATATATAGAAATGTATGTATATATATATATGTCTGTGTGTGTGTGTATATATATATATATACTCAACTCTATGCCATCTATTTGTAAAATAAATATAACTAAAAATAATAACATTTCCCTACTAATGCTTATTTATGTATATATACTATATGCACACATATATATATGTGTGTGTAATATATATACATCAAATTTTACTTCTATATTTTCTATTTTTATCACAGCATATACACAGTATTAAGGAAAATGATAGTAAGCTAAATTTAATTAAATGACAAGTATAGTTTTATATATATATATATATATATACAGGTGTATATATACATAGATAAATATATATATATATATATATATATATCTATGTATATATACACCTGTATATATATGTGTGTGTGTGTGTGTGTGTGTGTGTGTGTGTGTGTATAAATATATATATAAACACACACTTGCACTAATTTTCTCCCAATAATGGTAAGGATAGAAGGATTATTAACTTTCAGACTAATCCCTATATTTTCTTTTTAAATGTTGATATTTCATTTCTGCATAGTAAGAAGATAGCTTAGTATTAAACTCATAATATTTTTTTTGAAGCATACCATACAGAATTTTTTTTTTTTTTAACCAGATAAAATACACAGAAATACATTTTTTTTTTGCAACAATAAGGTAGAAATCTACGATTTCAAATAAATTTCAAACAACTCTTTTCATATCCATAACAACAACTAATAACTTAACTGTCAATGTAATAACAAAAACTAATTAAATCTTCTCTTTCATTCTAGTATGTAATAAATTTCATTCCACTTCAAATGAATATTTTATTCCTTGAAAAGAATAAATACAGAAACTAAATCAACTCATGCCTTTCTCAACACAAAACCAACTTCACAATAAAGGAAATAAATCATTCTAAATAGAATAACTAGAATATTTACATTTCACTACCTTACACAGCCAACTCCAAGGACATAAAACTTGCTAAAATAATTATAAAAAGGCCATAATGGCCATGGCTCAACAGCCAATAAAATACTACTAAAACTACACAAGAGGGGCTCTCATCCAATTCATTTCTTCACTCAAAACCTACAAATAAACACAACGAAAAGAAGAACATTCCAGCCACTATGAAAATCTCTCCTCCCTACTATAGACCTGCAAGTGGGTCACCCCCGAGCTAGAGAGGTAGGGATTCACATGCATATAACATTCGACAACAACAATCAAACACAACAACACAAAAGCAGCCCCAAGGTTCAACACAAACTCAACTCATAAAAATGAGTTTGATGAGGGTAGGGAATGGACCCCTCTACTTCAAAGGCCTCCCAAATAATGAAATACCAAAACTCATGGCCTCAAGCCAAAATCTCTTAAAACCACCACTCTCCACAAATCACAAAAATAATATCCATGGCACTCTTGCCATTCAATAAACTCCTCAACAAGTAAAAGCCCTCAAGGCATAAATACAAAATGTTGGAGTGACTTCAAGGAGGTTCCTTTGCCCTACCCAAACTAGTTGAGCATTACCGCCAATGGAGGTGATCTCACCATACTCCCATCCCACACAAAAATAATGAAGACAACAAATAACCAAAAACACAATACAACACAATAAATAAGCAAGGGTGAGAAAACATAGTTAAAGAGGCTTACCTTCAAAGCCCTATAATGGAAGCACGTTTGGTGAAGAGCTCCAAGCTTTCCCAAACCTTCCAATCTCCAAGAATTCCTCCAACTTTTCCTAAATTCCTCCAAAATAGAAGAAAACTCAAAAGTGCAAGAACCCCACACTCCTCAACAAGAGGAGATATTATAGGCCATCAATTTGGCCTTGAGGAATGAGAAGGTGACACTTGTCACCTTCTCCTTCCTCCTCCAATGCCACTTGCAAGGGAGAGGAACTGTGAGGGTGACAAGTGTCACCCTCCAATTCCATCTCAATCCTCACCTTATCTACTTGTGCTCTCACACGTGTGAGAGGACAAGTGGTGAGGTGGCATTCCCACCCAAACCTCCAAGAGGATAAGGGATGCCATATGGCATCCTCTTATTCTCTCAAAGAGCCATCTCCCTCTAAGATGCTCTCACACTTGTGTGACAGTCTTGGAGAAAGTTCCCACACACTTGGGAGTCTTGGAGACTTCCCAAGTCTTCCTTGGGAAAGGATTCCCAAACTCTGGGAAGGGAGATGAGTCTTTCCCAAGGCATGACTCATCTCCCACTTTCCCTAATCTCAAATTTGGTCACTTTGACTAAACCATAGTTTAGAGTGACCAAAAGTGAGTTAATACAAGGGTTAGATAGTCCAAGTTGACCCTAGACCCAAGGGTAACCACCTAGGGTAACTTTTGGGACACTAAGGTTCACAAAGGGGTCATAAATCCACTTTACATGGCCTCAAAAATGAAATAAATACCAAGTGGTGTAAGTCAAATAAATTTTATACAACACTTATTATTAATTAATTTAAACAAAGGGTACTAGGCCAAAGGGTTTAAAATTAAATCAAGCACTTAAATCACATTCAAATTCATATGTGATCCTTATCCCTCATGGGATGGATCAGTTTCACTGGTGATAACTTAGGTGTGAATTCTACCTCCAATTTCCCATGGCTTGGGAATGTAAAACCTGCACATCTCGATCAAGTGTCAATCATATCATGATAATCATAGCCGAAGCAACTGGAATTAAATTCACACCATCGAATACAACAATAATCAACTATAACATAAATCTAAATTTAAACTGCATTTTTCAATTACATGTCAAATAGTCCACATCACATAAATAACTAGAATCTCATCACAAAACATCATCTAATATATCTCATATGTCGAATCATAAAATATCATCAAATCTGATCAAATCGAAACACATATGTCTAATCAATGTCCTATCATAATCAGGAGATAAAATCAAGTCTGCATAATGAAACCATAGTCACTAAAAGTCTGATAATGTCATCAACTGAAATGCATAATGATCAAAATAAGGAAGGTAAAATAATTGGCCTCACATCCTCCCCCCTAAGACTAAACTTCCTCCTGGAAGTCATAAAAAAGGTGAGGATAGAGTGCCCTCAAACTAGCTGCATCCTCCCAAGTCGCTGTGACCTCATCATAACGATCCCATTGGACCCTAACCTAGTCTAGCTCTTGACCTCGAAGGCCCAACGTCCAATGAGCCAATATGCAAATTGGCTCTAAAGCCAATTGCCCGTCCGCCTCTACCTGTAGAGCACTCCAGTCCAGTACGTGAGATAAATCAGATATATATCGCCTCAAAACATAAATATGAAAGACATCGTGGATACATGACAGGCTAGGTGGCAATGCTAGATGATATGTAACTGGTCCTATCCGCTCCAAAATCTCAAAGGGTCCTACAAACTGTCATGCGGGCTTAGAGCCCTTTCCATAATGGATAGGACTCTTATGTGGCTGCACTCTAAGGAATACCCTGTCACCCACTAAGAAGCTCCGATGAGTCCTCTTAGCATTAGCATACTTCTTTTATCTATCCTGTGCCTCCTGTAACCTCTATCTAATCAATGCGACCTGCTGCTCCATATCCTGAACTAGCTTTGGTCCAATGGCAAATCTGTCCTCTATCTGATCCCAACTCAATGGTGTCCTGCATGGTCTGCCGTATAAAGCCTGAAAGGGAGGCATCCCTAATGAGCTGTAATGCCCATTATTGTAGGCAAACTCAACCAGATACAGATACTCCTCCCATCTAGACTAATGGTCCATAACATACATCTGAAGCATGTCCTCCAACACCTAATTCACCTGCTCTGTCTGTCCATCTATCTCAAGATGATAAGCAGAGCTAAAGTTGAGCTGTGTGCCCAATGCCTGTTGCAAGGCTCTCCAAAATGCTAAAGTGAATACAGAATCTTTGTCTGAAATAATGCGGTGAGGTACTCCATGCAATCTCACAATGTCATTTAAGAATACTCTCGCCACTGCTGGTGCATTGTACATCGTGTGTACAGGTGAGAAATGCGCCACCTTGGTCAACTTGTCGACTGTCACCATGATGGCATCATGGCGACGTGAAGACATAGGAAGACCAACAATAAAATCCATGGAAATGGTGTCCCATTTCCACTCAAGTATATCATGTGGGTAGAGAAGACCCGCTGGATGCTGATGCTCAGCCTTGACCCTCTAGCACTCAAGGCATAAAGCAACAAACTCTGCTATATCTTGTCTCATACCTTCCTAATAGTACAACTGTCATAGATCAGCATACATCTTCTTCACCCCTGGATGTGCCGCATATGGTGCTCTATGAGCCTCTGATAACACTACAGTACGTAGGTCACCTGCGCGGGGTACATAGATGCGCTGTCGATAACAAAGTAACCCATCTGCCTCAAGTGAATACCCTACAAACTTGCCCTCAAGGGCCCTCTATGAACTAATCTCCTGCTGGACCTCAAGAAACTACTCATCCTCTGGTAGATGTTGATAAATACGTCCTCTCAAGTCCACACTCAGAGTCAAGGTCAAGAGCTCATGGTACCTCCAACTCAATGCATCAACAACCACATTCTCCTTCCCTTTGATGTAGTGGACATCAAAGTCATACTCACAAAGGAACTCCATCCAACACCGCTAACGGGCATTCAGATTTGGCTGCGTAAAGATATACTGAAGGCTATGGTGATCTGAATGGAGTTCAAAGAGACAACCCAATAAGAAATGTCTCCAATGAACTAGAGCATGAACCACTACCACTAACTCCAAGTCATGCATGGGGTAGTTCATCTCATGGGTCTTGAGCTTTCGCGACTCATACACGATCACTCTACCACTCTGCATAAGTACAGCTCCCAATCCCTCAAGTGGTGCATCCGTGCAAACCATAAAATCTGTTGCAGGATTAGGAACCGCTAAAATGGGAGCGCTGGTGAGACGCTCCTTGAGGACCCCGAAGGCCCTCTCACACTGCTCAGTCCAAAGAATGCTCTTCCCTTTTCGCTGAAGGGAAGTGATGGGGTGCGCTATTTGAGAAAAACCCTCAACAAAGCGATGGTAATAACCAGCTAACCCCATAAAACTCCTGACCTCTGTCACACTAGTGAGTGCTGGCCAATCTTTGATAGCCCTGATCTTCGATGGATCTACTGAGAGTCCATCGCTAGATAGGATATGCCCCAAATACTAAACCTCTTTCCTGAAAAATGCATACTTCGCCAAGTTCCCATAAAGATTTTTCTCTCAAACACTGTAGAACCTGACAAAGGTGCTCCTCATGCTCCTCCTCGGTCTGTGAATAGATCAAAATGTCATCGAGGAAAATGATCATGAACCGATCCAAATAGGTACGGAACACCCCATTCATGAGACTCATGAACACTGCAGGGGCGTTCATCAAGCCAAAGCGAACCATAGTGAACTCATAGTGGCCATATCAAGTCCGGAAGGCAGTCTTATGGATGTCCACCTCTGTGATATGTAGCTGATGATACCTAGACTTCAGGTCTATCTTAGAGAACACCCTGGCTCCCTGCATCTGATCGAAAAGATCATCAATCTTGGGCAGAGGATAATGGTTCTTCACCATCACCTTATTCAACTACCTGTAGTCCATGTAGAAATGAAGAGACCCATCCTTCTTCTTCACGAAGATGACAGGAGCACCCCAAGGTGAAATGCTCAGTCGGATGTGCCCCTTCTCAAGCAAGTCCTCCAACTGTAACTTGAGCTCTATGAGCTCATGTGTGGTCATCCTGTAGGGTACACGAGACATTGGCTCGGCACCCTGCACTAGGTCTATGTGAAAGTCTACCTCACGTCGGGGTGGCATCCCCGGTAACTCTGCTGGAAACACATCGGCAAACTCTCTAAGGATGGGATGATCATCCAAAGATGCCTCAGGCTCGTCATCTGATCTGTCGCTCACTGTGATGGTGAACATATGGTATCCCTTCCGCATGCAGTGCTTAACTTGCTGAGCGGATATCATACGCACTGTTGTGGGCTTCTGCATGCCCACTATCTCAACTGATGTATCGTGGTCGTCTAAATAGTTGATCACCTTTCGGCGACAATCTAGCTTGGCTCAATGAGCCGCAAGCCAATCCATACCCAACACCATATCATAGGATCCTAATGTCATGACTCTAAGGTCGCATACTATGGTAAAGGGTCCCAAAACAATCTCACAGTTGTGGACTAAGACATCTACTATCATCTTAGCCCCTAAGGCCAACTCAACCACCCACCTATCCCCCTGCCTAGAGGCCACCAGCCTACAATGCTCCACTAACGATGGAGATATGAAAGAGTCAGTAGCACCAGAATAAAAGAGAATAGAAATGGGGTTTCCCCCTATCATACCTGATGTCTCAATCACTGATGCCTGAAAATCATCCTAGCGGTTATCAACCGCCACAAACATACAGTGGGATCTACCCACATCACCAACAGTCTCCTCGGATCCTCCTGCACGAGGCTATCCCCCTGCTGTAAAAGCTGTGGACACTCTCTAGCTAGGTGTCCAGCTCCACCACAAACATAACAAGGGCCCCTAGCCTGTACCTATCCAGTTTGAGTCCTACTCGACTATTGTTGTCTTGATCTACCAGTAGACCCCTATGAGCCCCTATAAGACTGTTGTGACCTCGCGGGTCCCACAAGTAGTCCCTGCTACCTCTGATCTCTACTTGGGCCCTACTATTGCCAACCTCTATTATGTCCCCCATGTGCCCTCTACTGTGTCCTAGCTCTTTGCTGCTACTGTGGGGACCTAGGAGGTAAAGGTGCGGAACTAAATCCTCCCCTATGAGGTGGCTGTGATGGTCTGTGGAAACCCTGCTGATGCTGCTACTGTCCCTGATCCTAAAACTGAGAGTGTGAACTTTTCCCTCATCCTTGAATCTCCTCAGCGATATATGCCTTCTTGGTAGCATCACTCAAAGTCTGGGGGTCTGCCATACGAATAGGCCTTGCTATACTATGGTTCAATACTCTGATAAACTTATGCACCAGGAGTTTCTTGTCATAGAGATACTCCACATATCAGGATAACTCAGTAAATCTACCCTCATACTATGCCACTATAAGTCCTCTCTGCTAGAGGTCATGGAACTCATTTATACGACGCTACCTATAATGATCTAATAAGTATCGCGCATTGAAGCGCTCAATGAAGATCTCCCATGTGAGAGTGTCTAAAGAAAGGTGACGCTTGCACTCCTAAGTGTGCCACCAAGTAGCTACTACATCTCGCAACAAGTGTATTGCCACATGGGCCTTCATGTTACCCTCGTAAGGACACAACGTGAAGCACCTGTCTAAGCTAATAGGCCAGGCCTCTACCTCAATTCCCTCTATGGTCCCGACGAATGGAGGGTTCAACCTCAGTAAATCCCTAATAGGGTCTCCTCTATCTCTAGGCCTCATGATAGGCTCATCTATATAATAGTCATAAAATCTGTGAACAATATGCTCTACTCATACTACCTCATTATACCTAGCATGACGTGAAGGGCTCCTACTACATGCCTTGTCGGCCGAACCAACCTCCTCTGCCATTGTCTCTAGCACCTCAACATAAGGCTCCACATGTGGTGCCCCTCGCGGCTCAACGCAGGGCTCCACACGTGGCTCGACATGGGACTCAGCTCGTGGCTCCATGCATGGCTCCTCTTGCGGATCCTCGTGGGGCTTGACACGTGGCTCTATGCACGGCTCAATTATAGCTGGTGGAAGCCTATCTAAAACTACCTGTAAAGCTTGTAATATCTGTGGCCCAATATCTAATATGGCCGGTGGTGCATGTGGTGCATGTAATTCTGGCTATGGCTATAGGACTAGCTGATCCGGTCCCTCAGATGAATAGTCAGTGTGAACCTCAGTGGGTGGAGTACAGTGGGACTGCACTCACCGAACTCATCGGGGAGGCATCCTACAAAAATGAGGTAACCACAAATCAATCAAGGTTGCGAAAATAATAATGTGCCCAAAACAAGCCCAGTGTTTAAACCTGGCTCTGATACCAAATGTCATGCATGCATTTCCCATGTAGTTATAACACACAACACACGTGTCATGTCCACATTTGCCATGTGGTCATGACACGAATTGCAAAAAAAATTTCTACCTATCCCTAGGAACCCCCTCACACGCGTCTGCGTGCTCGATGGCAATACACCTAAGGAGTAAACATGGCAATATAACCGCGATGATGAAAGCTATCTAGGGGGTAAGCGACAAGAAGTGTGTCACCTTTAGGGTTAGACTGATTTAAATCTAAACCCCTAGTTTCCTAGGTGAAGATGATTCCGCTAGCTTCGAAACCTATCTCAACTCCGGTTAAAATAAAATTGAAAAAGGATCAAGTAAATAATGGAATTTATGGTCGCATGATTCAAGTGGGATGGTGGATGAAAAACTAATAAAATAACACAAAAATCAAACCCTAGAATTCTAGGAAAAATTCAATAGCATAATGCGTTTTTGATAAACACAAAATAAATTTTAAAATAAACCACCAATAGGGAAATTAAATAAAATTTAAGAACAAAGTTAAATTAAAATTTAAGACCAAATTCATAACGATATAAAATCAAATAATAAAATAAATAAATATCATGCCAAGGTCGAATAAATTGACCTGACATAAAAAGGTTAAAATTTTGACAAAAATAAATTAATAATAAAAGACAACGTTAGATAAATCAAAAGAAAACTTGAGTTCGTTATTAAATATAATTTCAGCATTATATTTAATAACTAACTCGATTAATTAATAGAGAAGGGGGAAGAGTTTAAATAACTCTTCCCGTAAAATAATAACAAAAAAATAGAATAACTAATAGAAGGATCAAAATCCCGCTAGGGAAAAATAAAAATTAATAACCCAACAAGGTGAATTTAAAACAAGGAAAAAAAATGCTTTCCAAAATTAAATAAAATTTATCCCAAGGTAAAAATATAAAAGAAAAAAAAAAAAAAACTCCAAAAGTAATGAAATAAGGAAGTAAAATTCCCCATTTGAAATAAACCCCAAATTGAAAGAGCACAAGAATTAAAACTAAGAACAAAGTAAATAAAGAATTTAAAATTAATTAAATAAATTAAAAAACAACACCCTCACACACTCCTCTCAAATAAAAAGAATATTGTTTTAAAAAAAAAAGCATTTTAGAATGTTAACTCATGAAAGAACCCTGATCTCCTTATTTCCTTTTGTTTTCTCTTCTACTTGTTTGCCCTAATTTCATCTCTTCCTTCCTTGTTTTATTTTGTTTGTTTTGCTTGCAGGCAAGGGTTTTATATCAGAAATGAAGGCTACCTCCCACTGAGGTATACATTCTGATAACCAAGGGTTCCCTTTTGTCTATACTGTATTCTTTTTTTTTGGTTATATATATATATATATCTTTAAATAACTAAGCAGATATTATAGCATTTTGAGTAGGGTATAATAGAGGGAAGAATGCCAATGGCGGCCGTGATGGCAGGGATGGTGGAGGTACTAAGGAGAGGGCATAGTACAGCAGAGGGCATGGAAGGGGCTAAGGCAAAGAGGCCGATGCGGAAGGAGTATCAGTGGCACTGCGGTGGCACAAAGGGAAGGCGGGTGGAGAGCCGTGGAGCGGGAGTAACAGTTGGGGAGACAGTGTGGCCGTGGGAGTCATGGTGGTTTGGGGGTGTCGAATGGGAGGTGGAGCCTCCACCCACACCCGCATGTGTGGGTGGAGGCTTCGCCTCCCACCCCACACCCCTTATGTTTATGTTAATGGAACTGTGGGCGCTACAGCCCACAGTCCAATTCTTTTTTTTGTTTTTTTTGTAATTTTTTTTTAAAACTCAAAACTATAATATATGCAGCCCTACCACGGTCTTAAATCCCTCTGAATATATGTTAATATATATATATATATATATATATATATATATATATGTATATGTATATATATATATGTGTGTGTGTGTATATATATGTATATATATATGTGTGTGTATATGTATATATATACTCAACTCTATGCCATCTGTTTGTAAAATAAATATAAATAAAAACAATAACATTTCCCTACTAATACTTATTTATGTATATATACTATATGCACATATATATGTGTGTGTGTGTCTCTGTGTATAATATATATACATCAAATTTTACTTTTGTATTTTCTATTTTTATCACAGCATATACACAGTATTAAGGAAAATGATAGTAAGCTAAATTTAATTAAATGACAAGTATATATATATGTATATATACACCTGTATATATATATGTATAAATATATATATATATATATACACACTAATTTTCTCCCAACAATGGTAAGGATAGAAGGATTATTAACTTTCAGATTAATCCCTATATTTTCTTTTTAAATGCTGATATTTCATTTCTGCATAATAAGAAGATAGCTTAGTATTAAACTTATAATATTTTTTTTAAGCATACCATACAGAAATATATTTTTTTTTTGAACCAGATAAAATACACAGAAATACATTTTTTTTTATTTGCAACAATAAGGTAGAAATCTGCGATTTGAAATAAATTTCAAACAACTCTTTTCATATCCATAACAACAACTAATAATTTAACTGTTAATGTAATAATAAAAACTAATTAAATCTTCTCTTTCTTTCTAGTATGCAATAAATTTCATTCTATTTCAAATGAATATTTTATTCCTTGAAAAGAATAAATACAGAAACTAAATCAACTCATGCCTTTCTCCACACAAAACTAACTTCACAATAAAGGAAATAAATCATTCCAAATAGAATAACTAGAATATTTACATTTCACTACCTTCTACAGCCAACTTTCCAAGACATAAAACTTGCTAAAATAATTACAATAAGGCCATAATGGCCATGGCTCAACAGCCAATAAAAAACCACTAAAACTACACAAGAGGGGTTCTCATCCACTTCATTTCTTCACTCAAAACCTACAAATAAACACAACCAAAAGAAGAACATTCCAGCCACTATGAAAAGCTCTCCTCCCTACCATAGACCCGCAAGTGGGTCACCCCCGAGCTAGGGAGGTAGGGATTCACACAGATATAACATTCCACAACAAGAATCAAACACAACAACACAAAAAAAGTCCCAAGGTTCAACACAAACTCAACTCATAAAAATGAGTTTGATGAGGGTAGGGAATGGACCCCTCTACTTCAAAGGCCTCCCAAACAATGAAATACCAAAACTCATGGCCTCAAGCCAAAATCTCTTAAAACCACCACTCTCCACAAATCACAAAAATAATCTCCATGGCACTCTTGCCATTCAATAAACTCCTCAACAAGTAAAAGCCCTCAAGGCATAAATACAAAATGTTGGAGTGACCTCAAGGAGGTTCCTTTGCCCTACCCAAACTAGTTGAGCATTACCTCCAATGGAGGTGCTCTCACCATACTCCCATCCTACACAAAAACAATGAAGACAACAAATAACCAAAAACACAATACAACACAATAAATAAGCAAAGGTGAGAAAACATAGTTAAAGAGGCTTACCTTCAAAGCCCTATAATGGAAGCATGTTTGGTGAAGAGCTCCAAGCTTTCCCAAACCTTCCAATCTCCAAGAATTCCTCCAACTTTCCGCAAATTCCTCTAAAATAGAAGAAAACTCAAAAGTGCAAGAACTCCACACTCCTCAACAAGAGGAGATATTATAGGCCATCAATTTGGCCTTGAGGAATGAGAAGATGACACTTGTCACCTTCTCCTTCCTCCTCCAATGCCACTTGCAAGGGAGAGGAACTGTGAGGGTGACAAGTGTCACCCTCCAATTCCATCTCAATCCTCACCTTATCTACTTGTGCTCTCACACATGTGTGAGAGGACAAGTGGTGAGGTGGCATTCCCACCCAAACCTCCAAGAGGATAAGGGATGCCATATGGCATCCTCTTATTCTCTCAAAGAGCCATCTCCCTCCAAGATGCTCTCACATGTGTGTGAGAGTCTTGGAGGAAGCTCCCACACACTTGGGAGTCTTGGATACCTCCCAAGTATTCCTTGGGAAAGGATTCCCAAACTCTGGGAAGGGAGATGAGTCTTTCCCAAGGCATGACTCATCTCCCACCTTCCCTAATCTCAAATTTGGTCACTTTGACTAAACCATAGTTTAGAGTGACCAAAAGTGAGTTAATTCAAGGGTTAGATAGTCCAAGTTGACCCTAAGCCCAAGGGTAACCACCTAGGGTAACTTTTGGGACACTAAGGTTCACAAAGGGGTCATAAATCCACTTTAAATGGCCTAAAAAATGAAATAAATACCAAGTGGTGTAAGTCAAATAAAGTTTATACAACACTTATTATTAATTAATTTAAATAAAGGGTACTAGGCCAAAGGATTTAAAATTAAATCAAGCACTTAAATCACATTCAAATTCAAACGTGATCCTTATCCCTCATGGGAATGGATCCGTTTCACTGGGGATAACTTAGGTGTGAATTCTACCTCCAATTTCCCGTGGCTTGGGAATGTAAAACCTGCACATCTCGATCAAGTGTCAATCATATCATGATAATCAGCTGAAGCAACTGGAATTAAATTCACACCATCGAATACAACAATAATCAACTATAACATAAATCTGAATTTAAACTGCATTTTTCAGTTACATGTCAAATAGTCCACATCACATAAATAACTAGAATCTCATCACAAAACATCATCTAATATATCTCATATGTCGAATCACAAAATATCATGAAATCTGATCAAATCAAATCACATATGTCTAATCAATGTCCTATCATAATCAGGAGATAAAATCAAGTCTACATAATGAAACCATAGTCACTAAAAGTCTGATAATGTCATCAACTGAGATGCATAACGATCAAAATAAGGAAGGTAAAATAATCGGCCTCACACAATCCTTCTACTATCTAAAAACTGACATTGAAAATCACACCTTTCATGATTGCAATTCTTCCAGTTCACACTTCCTTCTGATGATCTAATCATTTATGTACACTCTATGCTTGATCACTATCACAAAAATGTCTTCAAGATGAATTAGGATATCATCTACAACTTCTTTTTCTCCTTCAATTGCATATCATAATGCATTCATTTTACTCCTTATCTTGTATACAAACCCTATCAATAACTTTACAATCACACCTCACATAAGTCAATTTGATTTACAATTTATACATGATATTACATTGATTACATTGCTTGTTGACCATAGATAATATGAAAAATACATTTGTAAGTGGACCAGACAGTATACAACATGAAATGTGTAGAGGATAAGTCCTAAACAAAACCACATGTTACACCAGCAAAAGACTCATGTCTTGTGGACACCAATACTTGCTTAACCAAGACCAAAACATCCTTCATAGATTCAAACACCAAGGAATATACTCCACGCATTTAAAAGTAGGGTAGCCTTAAGTAAAACATATGAAACTTGAAGCATAACGGCCACAACAATTTGGAAACCTTGTGTAGTACTGGAAACAAGAAAGATCTTCATGAAAATCTTCCATATGAGTCTACACGACTCATACAGCATCTCCAAATACTCCTCTGCCTCCACACATCAAAGATTTGTACTACATATCTTCAACCATGAACTCTGAGAACAACCGGTCATCCAGAACACACTACAAGATGCTGTCATTGAAAAACTGAGCTAGCGGACCACCAAGAGACTTGAAACTGCAAGGAAGCATGTAATGCACATGCATAAACATGTCCACAAAACCACAAAGGCAAACATTCACATCTGGAGGAATGTGGAGCATTCCAATAGGACTTTAACACTGTGTCACTCTTCCATATCACATGTCGATACTTAATCATGCATAACTTTCACAGTGAAGGATAAATGATTTGAAACCTTGGAATTATCACCTTCACTAAACCCTAGAAATAGTTCTAGAACTATATAGCCATAACTATTATTGCAGGTGAATACAAATTGATCTCCTAGATAGTCTTCATAGGTAGTCAAATTGAAGCAGAGACTGTCACCATCTTCCAGAGGCCAAAACTTCTTTGTATTAACACATGCATTCTTAGGAGTAGTAAGAAAGAACATACAATATGCTTCAAGCCACCAGTAACTTTTTCCAACATCAGCAACACATTTGATCATCTTAGTGTTTCTAATTCCTATATTAAAATAACCTCACACTAAATTCTACACTGATCAAGGCATGACATCCAACCATGAACTTCAGTAATCATATTATATTCAACAAGACATCCAACCATGAACACCATCACACATCCAAGATAGTGTTGATATCAATGGAAACCTTATGACAGTGTTGACATCAGTGACAACCTTAGGAACCATATGTGTAACAATATCCCCCTTTGGCATTGATTGCAACACATACCTACATGGTTCTCCCCCTTTGACATCAAGGACAAAGGGAAACTTCTTGTCTTCTTAGGGCATAATTTCTTCTTGGAGCAAACAAACTCCCCCTATCATCAGCAACCACTACCTACTCCCGTGAGAGGTAGCCACCATCAGTCTAGGAAAAAGATATAACATGAACTCCCTATGGACAAATGCACCAGTATGCATCTAGGAAGAAGGAGGGGCAATTACCCCTAACTTCTGTTGGAGATCCTTAAAAGTGTGTTTTGCAAGAGCCTTTGTGAATATATCTATAATATGATCCTTTGTTGGAACATATTCCAACCTTACTTCCTTTTCTACCACCTTCTCTCTCAAAAAGTGATACTTCATTGCTATATGCTTGGTTCTAGAATGCATCACTAGATTCTTGGAAATATTGATAGCACTTGTATTGTCACACAAAATAGGAATGGGCTCATTATACAATACCTTGATATCCTTTAGGGGTTTCTTCATCCACAATACTTCTGTACAGTAGGATGCTACTGCATTGTACTCTACCTATGCAGTAGATAAGGAAACTGAATCTTGCTTCTTTCTCTACTATAAAACCAATCTACTTCCTAAAAAAAGAACCACCACTTGTACTTCTTCTATCATCAACACACAATCCTCCAATCATAGATCTATAGATAGTCTGATCCAACTCTCGAGACTTATCATTCTTGCTCAAGTGACATCCAATCACCATGGGAGTACTTACTGTCTTTTAATCCTCCATACCAAACTTCTTTAACAACTATTTGACATACTTAGCTTGAGAAATAAAGATACCACATTCTAGCTAAGAAATTTGAAGTCTAATAAAAACATCACACCAATCATAGACATCTCAAACTCTTTTTACATCTCCTTAGCAAACCTCTTACACAGATCATCATCTCCTCCAAAGATGATGTCATCAAAATATACTACAACTATCAAAATCATGTCTCCTTCTTCCTTGATGTAAATATTGTTATCTGTAGTACCTTTCTTAAAGCCTTGCTAAAGTAAGTACTTGTCTAACCTAGCATACCAAGCCCTAGGTGCTTGCTTGAGACCATACAAAGCCTTTTTGAGTCTATATACCATGTCCAAATCTTCTAATATCTAGAAACCATCTGGTTGCTCAATATAAACCTCTTCCTCTAGATCACTATTCAAAAATGCTATATTAACATCCATCTGATATACCTTGAAATTCTTATGAGTAGCAAGACCAGGGAACATTCTGATTGCCTCCATCCTGGCTACTAGAGAAAAAGTCTCCTCAAAGTCAATGCCTTCAACTTGTTTGTATCCTTTGCATACCACTCTTGATTTTTTCCTTACAACTTCACCTTCTTCATTCATCTTGTTTCGAAACACCCACTTTGTTCTTATAACATTCTTATTGGCTAGTCTAGGAACCAATTCTCATGTTTGATTCTTCTCAGTTTGATCCAATTCTTCTTCCATTGCCTTTATCCATCCATCATCTTTTCTAGCAACAACAAAGGTTTTAGGTTCGACTTTTGATAACAAACACAAATTTACTTGCTCATGTGTCTTAGCAAGCCTTCTTCTTGTCTACACACCTTCATCCTTATCTCCAATGATCTGATCTACTGAGTAGTTTTTCTGAACATATTTTGCTAAAGTCTTAGACACTTTCTTTAGTTCTTGTTCCTTTTCTTCTTTTACTTCTTCGTCTTAAGTGCATGGAAAGATATCAGATTTGGAGTCCTCTGATTCTTTTGAGATCTGATACAAGTCTTCATCTACCTTGATATTTGTGCTTTCAATCCTCTTTCCCAACCTCTTGTTGTAGCATCTATAGGCCTTGCTTTTGGTTGAGCAACCAAGAAAAATTCCTTCATCACTTCTTGAATCAAACCTTTCTAGGTCTTCTTCATCTATTCTGATGTAGCATTTGCTGCCAAAGATCCTGATGTATCTAACAATGGGAGGTCTTCCATGCCATAGCTCATAAGGGGTCTTCGTGTTGTTGACCCTCAATTACACTCTATTAATTAGATAGACAACAATGTGAATTGCCTCCTTCCAGTACATATCAGGTAGATCTACTTCTTTCAACATTGCCCTAGACATCTCTTGCACAATCCTATTCTTCCTTTCCACTACCCCATTTTGCTAAGGGGTCCTAGGAGCTGACAGATGTCTCCTAATACCATTATCTTCACAAAGTCTTAATACCATTATCTTCACAAAATATTTCAAATTCATTTGATGTAAACTCACCTCTTCTATCAGACCTCGAGTATTTGATCTTAGCATCTACTTCATTCTCAACCATAGCTTTGAACAGCTTAAATTTATCAAGGGCATGTGATTTTTCTCTTAAGAAAGTAACCCAAGTCATTCTAGAATAATCATCAATAAGCAACATAAAATACCTCTCACCTTGTTGATTCTTTACTCTTGTAGGGCCACATAGATTAGTGTGAATCAACTCCAATATCTTTGAAGAAGAGTACTCCTTTCTTTTGAAACTTGTCTTTGTCTTCTTTCCCATTTGACATTCCTTGCAAACTATGTTTGTAGGCTTGATTATCTTAGGCATGTCTCTCACTACATGAGTAGAGTTGATCCTTACCATATTATCAAAATTGTTGTGTCCCATTCTCTTGCGCCATAGCCAACACTCACTAGATTGAGCCAATAAAAATATTCTTACATTTACCTCCTTCAAGTGATAGATATCACCATATGTCTTGATACCTTCTACAACCAACTTTCTAGACCCTCCTTTCCTAGTTTCATAGCCTTTGGCATGAAAGGTGAGATTATAACCCTTGCTGCACATCTAATTGACACTGAGAATATTGTCTTTTATCCCTTTGACATAGAGGACATCCTTAGTCCTATTCTTCCCATCAATAGTTATAGCACCTTTTACAAAGATTTATGCTGACTCGTCACCATCAAACTTGACAGCACCACCATCCCACTTCTCAAGGCTGATAAACATCCCCTTGTCACCAGTCATATGGTTTGAGCAACCACTTTCAATTACCCAAGACTTGGCTTCTTCTCTTGCATGAAAGGCAATCCATACTGTTGCCCTCTTAGTTGTTGTCCTTGATGACAAATACACAAACTCTCAAGTTTGTGGCCTAGTGACAGTTGTATCTATATCATGACAATTCGCATTTGGTTGACTTGGTATTCATGATGATTAGCATTTGATGCATGTTCTTGATGATGTTCTTATAAATACTCATAATGTTTTTCTCTTGGAGAGACATCAAACATGTTGGTTGTGGCACTTACTATGCTCTACAGGCAGATGGTATTTGGCTTGTAATGGTGATAGAGGTTATTGATTCTATATGGTAATGGTAATGGCATGGTACTATGATGATGTTATGATAGTTGGCACTGTTGGAAAGAGACTGCAAGTCATGTCATGTGTTTTCATTGATGGTAACTAAGTTTTTTCCACACATCCATAGTGTAGTATCAAATCATACCAGAAGTCAGTTCTAAGGTTTGTCTAGTCCAGATAGACAGGAATAGGGTATATAGAAGAGTTCAGTACTTTGGTTAGTAGATCTCTCTAGTTAATCATTGTGTGTTGCATATCTGAGGGAGTGTAGAGGAATTTTAGGGCAATATAAATCCAAGATTTTAGCCTCTGGTGACAAAGGGATTAAAAGTTATTAGCATCTGAGTATCAGGTTCCAGTTTGTGAGTACAGACAAAAGAACATGTTGACTTTGTAATTGATCTTGGTTCCAGATATATGAAGGTTGTTGGTTGGGAAATTTGTGATGATCAACGATAATGGCCGACATGATTGATGATTTGTGAATACAAGTTTTTGGTCCACATTACAAGTTGTGCATGGATTTGGCCGATAGAGCAGAGTCTTCAATAAAAGTTCTAAGTGTTCTTGAAGCTGACTAAAAATTATTGAAATTCATGATATGGATATATATAGCTAATGGATTCAAGTGATTTGGGAGTAGTAGTGATGTGATGATGGAATAAGTGCAAATAAAGGTAGAGATAAGTGCAAAGGTGAAGATCTAAGCTCAGATTATGACAGAAGAGTGAAACAAGTGAGAATAAAGATGAAGTGTATCAAGTTGGTATTCTGTGCTTAACTGGAACTAAATCTTTGCATTGGTAGATGCTAATTATCAGTTCAAACACATTGTAATCTTCTTTCTGTAGGCAGTGAGCCTGTTGTATGCAGTGAGCCTTCCTTTGAGCATTGAGCTCTGGGCAGTGAGCCCGAATGCATGTGCATTTTCCACTTGTAATACTTTTAACAGAGTATAATCTTTGTGGGTTGACCCCCACCATGGTTTTTTCCTTAACCAGGTTTTCACGCTAAAAATATTGGTGTCAAGTGTGTTATTGTGCTTCTTCTCATATGTTATTATTTCTTTCTTTTCATGGTTAAATCATTAATCTATTATTAAGTGGTAAAGAAGAATTATCTGTAGAAAGTATTAAAGTTTTGAGACAACTAATTCAGCCCCCCCTCAGTTGTCTACCCTAATTCCAATAGGCACATATAGTTGGCACATGCTCTCATGATCTCATGATGATATTCTCATGATGACATTATAACACTATAATTCTTGATGTTCCATTTTGATGCTCATGATGTTCTATTTTTGATGTTACATGATACTATGATGCATATGGTATATGGCATCCTTGTTTGTATATATGGTCTCCTTATTTGGCTGAGGCATGCACTTCATATATATTGGTTACAATGAGTGTTATGCTCTACATGTGCATGATAGTATCTTTAGTTTCATTTGGTACTTGATTGGCATTTCAGTGGGCACACTTGTATTGGTCTTTTTAGTTGGCATTATGTTAGACCCTGTATTATGAGACAATTCAAGGTCATTGGTCTCAAGGTTATTATGACATGAGAAATGCAAGGATAAGATAAGGTCTTAAAGTCTTTGTCATTTCTTCAAAGTGAATGAGGTTTCTTTTCTCTACAGCAGTGGGTTTATAATCTATAAAAATGTTTTGAATGTTCACTACACTGAGCTTCAATGGAATAGTAGTTCATATATATAAGTGAAGAAGTCTTCATATTAGGGTTTCTTTTTAGTATGTTAAAAAAGCCCTAATTAAATGGCTCTAAAACATACCTTATCTAAGCTCTAATGTGCCCGTCATAACATAAGTTACCTTTTTGTCTTATTTAGTTATTGACCGGCTAGTGAAGGTTACTATTAACTTAAGTGATGACTTATGGGTACCGGCCCTATGAGGTGACCAGCCCTGACCACCTAGAGTTACCAAGCTTTGTAAGTTATAGAAGTGTTATAATCAACAAGCAAGATCAAATGGATAAGATTAAAAAGGTGAATTAGCAAAAAAGATGATCGTAAGGATGTCATTTAATTTCCTTTTGAAGCTCAATGGTCATGATATTGTTTCTAAATTTGACATTCATGAGTTTATAAAAGCAAAAAGGCATGCTTTTTCTCCTCTTTATTTTTAGAGTCTGATGGCTAGTGAAATAGATAAGTTGATATCAGAGATGATTTATGAGTTTAGATTGATTTTATACTTTATTAAGATATATACCATTCAGGTCATTAATTTTGTGCATATTGTAGCCATAAACAGCTTTGAAAGTGTCTTGGGAAGTAAATTTCATTAGTGTTGTGGGCCAATAAATTTGTGTGGGAGTTTGCTACAATGTTTTTATAGATTTTGTTCATTGTTTCAAGATGGAGAAAAGAATACCTACATGCCAGTATGAGGATTAACAATTTTTGTGAAGAATACAATGGTATTTGATGTATTTGACGCTTGAAGACAAGTCAGAGTATGAAGATTATCTTTAATGCAAGAGATGAAGGTTCAGATGTTGATGCTTGATCAGAGGAGTAAACTATTTCTTGCAGTGATTGTAGTGTGTTACAGATATTGAAGAAATTGATACATTTGTCAGAGATTGAAGAAGAATTCCTTGATGATGATAAATGTAATGTTGAAGGTTTTTGTTGTTGGTACATATTGTAACATGGTAACCCCCTGAATTGAGATTTATTTCATGATCACCTGATTGCCAGTGAGGCAGTGAAATGTATAAGCTAGTGAGGCATTGATGCAAGTCAGTGAGACACTTTTTTGTAGCCAATGAGGCAAGATTTTTGAATAAGCTAGTGAGGCATTTTGAGTGGTTTTTATTCCCCATGAGGGTTTTCCACTCAAGAAAATATTTGTGTTATGGGTTTTTATTATCATTGATGTGTATGATCCTCATGTTCATTTTCTTATCACGTGTCATCCAATTTTAAAGTTGGTCTGCATGAACACATATTCATCATATATCATTGTCTAAAATGATGTTCTCTGCTCATCCTCCTTATGGTCAATCAAACTTTACAAGTTAATCTCTATATGTTTGTGTGTCTAATATGTGAACACCCTTACTCTTAAGTCTAATGTTCATGAGTCAATATTTATCAGATATTGTATCATAATATTGTATTGATGCATTCTTGACATTGATCTGTCAGTTCTAGTTGTCATGATACCTATCTTAACTTAACCAAAGATGTCATAATATTCATAGTTAATATGATGCCTCATCTCCATTCAATAGAAATTGCTTTTGTTTCAAAGTTTTGAAAGATTATTTCAAGGTCTCAAGGTCTTGTTAATATTAGTATACCACTTATTCACCCCCTCTCTGAGTGGTATTGTACTCCAACACATACAACCATTGATATTTCATTAGTTTGATTTGTTTGAAAGGCATCAGTCTTCTCACATTTTCCAACATCATCCTTTTTGTCACCAACACTCAAGGCCATGAAAAGTGTTTCATCATTAGAATCATCATGATCCTCATCTTTTGAAGAATAACTACTCTCTATGGAATACAAACTTCTCTTGAACTTGTCTCTCTTTTTATTCTTTAAAAGGACATTTAGAATCAAAGTGTCCAACCTTTCTACAATTGAAACATTTAAAGGGTAACTTACCTTTGTATTTTCCAGTGCCTTTCTTTAGTCTTCCTACAGAATATGCTTCAACTTCATCAGAGCTCTCATCTTCATCAGTAACTCTGTCCTTTGTCTTCATACTACTTTGAAAGTAGATTCTTTATTTGGAACATCACTGCCAAACTCTCTCATTTCAAAGGAAATAGGGGAACCAAACAATTTGTCCATAGTGTATGTATCCAAGTCTGCATTCTCCTCAATAGCAAATACCTTATGACTGTAAGATTTAGGAAGACCTCTTAGAACCTTCTTCACAATCTCATCTTCTTTCACTTCTCCACCAAGACTTGTGATGTCATTGACCACCTCATTCACCCAAAGCATATATCCAACAATATCTTCATCCTCTATCATCTTTAGGGTTTCAAATCTACTTTTGAAGATTTGAATCTTTTCTTGCTTTACCTTCTTATCTCGTACATAAATATTTTCAAGTTTATCCCAAACTTGTTTAGTAGAACTGCAACTCATTACCTTTGAAAGTTATGAATCACTTAGCCTACTCATGATAGAAAATTTAGCCTTGGCATTGTTATCATACGTCTTAACTTCATTTGCATATGTTGGAGTAGTAGCAAGAATTGTGTAACCAATCTTAATAGATTCCCAAACACTCGCATCCTAGAGAATTGATGTAGGCTTGCATTCTTAGCTTCCAAAAAGCATAATTTATACCATC
Organism: Cunninghamia lanceolata; assembly: GCA_027924645.1. NCBI lineage: Eukaryota > Viridiplantae > Streptophyta > Pinopsida > Cupressales > Cupressaceae > Cunninghamia > Cunninghamia lanceolata. The sequence continues at coordinate 5,331,006 of BSBN01000236.1, forward strand.
AAACCTAGGTATCTTGTTGGATCCATTTTGTGCCATCTTAGACCTTCCTCAAGTGGTTAAGCTTCCCTCAGAGGAACCTAGCTCTGATACCAATTGTTGAACACACCAGGATACTGAGGGGGGGGTGAATCAGTATCTAATTAAACTTCAAACCCTTCGGAGAAGATTAAAACTTAAGCATTACAACATCAACATAAACATGAAAGATTAATACAATGCACATCAACACATAACACTAGATATATGTGGAAAATCCAAGAAGGGAAAACCCATGGTGAGGATTAACTCACAATATATGAAGCTCAAAATAATAACGTTGTTTTAGGGCTACAACCCAAGGAAGCTACTACTCCTTAAAAACTTTGATTTAGGGTCACTCCCAAGGAAGCTACTACTCCATGAATTGAGAACACAGATACAAAATATTACAATATGACAGTCCTACAGTCTAAAAGCTAAAATTGAAATTCATACCTTTGATGATTGCAATTCTGCCTCTTCATACTTCATTTTGATGATTTGATTAGTTAGGCACACTCTATGCTTGATCACTATCATAGAAATATCTTCAAGATGAATCAAGACAATATCTACAACTTCTTCTCTTTCTCCTTTAGTCACATTATAATGCATTCATTCTTCTTCTTATCTTGTATGTGAGCCCTATCAATCACTTTGCAATCACACCTCACTTAACTCAATTTGATTTACAATTTATACATGATATTACATTGATTACATTGCTTGTCGACCATAGACAATATGAAAAATACATTTACAAGTTAGCTAGATAGTATACAACATGAAATGTGTAGAGGATAAGTCCTAAACAAAACTACGTGTTACACCAGTAAAAAACCCATGCCTTGCAAACATCAATACTTGCTTAACTAGGTCTAAAACATCCTTCACAACTTCAAACACCAAGGAATATACTCTGCTCATTTGAAAGTAAAATAACCTTAAGTAAAGAATATGAAACTTGAAGCATAACAACCACATACACTTAAAAACCTTGTGCGGTACTAGGAACAAGAAAGATCTTCATGAGACTCTTCCAGATGAGTTTACATGACTCATACAACATATCAAGCACTCCTCTACCTTTGCACATTAAATATTTGTCTCACATATCTTCAACCATGAACTCTGAGAATAACCAGTCATCTAGAACACACTAAAACATACTGTCATTGAAAAACTGAGCTAGTGGACCACCAAGAGACTTAAAACTGTAAGGAAGCATGTAATGCACTGTTTAGGGTGAAATTGTAGACTTGTCTAAACTAGGTCAAATACCACAATCTCACTACTAAGCATTGGGAGGACAAGGACTAATCTTGTGAACAAGCTTCTAATCACTTTGTCTATCCCTTATGCTCGCGTGGTTATGAAACCTAAGGCCCTAATCAATATTTTATCAAGTGTTTTCCTTTCAACCAAGTAAAACCCTAATTATGCCTTATATAAAAAATATACAAAAACTGATGAACCAATTGGCAAAACTAATCACAGGAGTGCAGAGATAGAGTTTCAGAGATAGTGTACCTAGATTTTGAGGGCTACATGGACTAGGGCATTCGCTCCAGTGTCCTAAAAGTTTATGTACAGGAAAATCTTATGTATAGGGTGTATGAGACTGCTAAAAGGCTTCCAGATCTTAGAAATAACCCCTGGTTGGACTAGGGTGCTCTCTCCAATGTCCTGCAAGTCTCAAATTTTAAAAATCCAAAAGTCTATCATGACTGTATCCGTAATATCCTTCTTTCTATAGCTTCTTTCCACTGAATCCTACAAAACATGATATGCACCTACAAAAGAAGGAAGATGTTGCAGCTATATAGGAACTTGCCTCAATCAAGCCCTATCTTTGGTATTTCTACCTCAACAATAGCTAGAGAAAAAGATTTGTAGAAGTGTGTGCAAACTTAACAATGTGTGTATGCATAAAAATCAAATCCTAGATGTCTCAATCAAGGGAAGATCAACAACTTGCTTTGCATCAATAAACACATACAACTTCACCTCAAGGAGATGAGATAAATGAAGACTTGCATGAACAAGAAGGTGAATCAGAAATGTCCATGGAGGATCTCCAAGCTTGTTGTTGGAGGCTTCAACCCTTCTCCTGATCATGCAAAGGGTGTACAAACCCTAGGAAGAGAAAGATAGACTCAAGATCTTGATTCCTAATCTTCATCTATTGTCTCTAAGATAGCAAATAAAGAATACTTCAAAGAGCTTCAACAAGTCACTGATCTTCAATAGCAATTGTAGCAAAGTTTTGGCATCAAGCTTGCATAAGAATTGTGTGTCATAAAATGACTTACAAACGTCTTTTTATATCTAGCTTTAGGGAATTCAAATTTCAAAATAACATCTTGATATCGCGCGAAAACTAAGAATTTGAAAATAGAATCCCGACGCACTCGGCGGGAGCCGACACCCCACCAAAATTCAAAATCCTAGGAAATAGGTGAGGACTAGGGCACGGAGGCCCAAGTCCAAGCCCCCATTCCACTCAGATCTTCATTTTTGGGGGTCCTAGGGACCCAAATCTCAAATCCCCTTTCCGAGTTCTATCAATAACTTACGTCAAAAAGTGAATAGATTGCTTCTAGACTTAGTCAAGGGTTTTTAGAAGGCCGAAAAGAAAAGGTTGAGAGGTCACCAAGAGTGAGGAGCTAAACCAAGGGAAATTGCACCATTCCATACAGGAGGACAATTTCTAATGTTACATTTAGCCCCCACTTTAGTGGCCATATGACACTATGTGCATATGCAACTAAAGGAAAGTAAAGTGCATCAATCATGAAAAGGATACCCAAAAGGATACTATAGAGGAAGCCAAAGCATTATCACCAAAAAGGAAGGAGGAAGTCCCCAAGTCTGCAATCTTGCAAGACCATAAAGTTAGGAATTGCAACCTACAAAGGAATGCTTGTCAGAAAAAAATCAAAATCAAATCAACCTACAACCACACCAATGAGTCAGTACAAAAACACTAAGGGGGTTGAGTGATGAGGCCAGGAGGAAATTGAGGGAGATATATGCCTCCCTTGTTTCTGCTTAGTCTGAGAGTAGAAACAAGGAGATATCCATGCGCATCAATTTCAAGGGAAATGTGTTATTAGGGTCATTTGAAGAAACAACAATCCAACATAACACATTAGGGAGGGGAGAGAGCAAAACCTGAATTCCAATGCAACAAACGACACTGAAATCAGAGTTCGACAACTCAAGAAAAGGGCTCAAGAGTAAAAGAGCACACTTTTGCACCTAGTTAGGGATAGGAATTCTCACTCACTTACTTTATGTAAAAGGGAGTTGTCACTTATCACTTAACTCATTCTCGTTTCTTATCATTGTAGAGAGAGAGAGAAGGGGGGCGACCATGCCAAGCCAACATCCATATCACCCACCATGACTGGAGATGCTCCAAGCCTGAGTGGTGAAGAGACGCTTCAAGGCTGAGGTAGGGTCCTAATCCAACTCTTCTATCATCTTTCATTGTACCTTTGATTTCACGTTATCAATGTCTATGCCAAGAGGGGAAGGTGGATAGGGTTCTAAGACAGGGGTGCCCAAGTCCACCTAGGGTGCTAGAGTCCCTCTAGGGTGCCCTAGTCCCACAAGGGCACTAGTGTCCTAGTCCCACAGGGGCACCAGTGTCCCTCTGGGGTGCCCTAGTCTTCCTGGGGTGCCCTGGTCCATAGAGGACACAAGCTCTAGGCATAGGTACTCTATTCAATTTTTGATAGTTTATTTTGATTTCGAGAGGGGATTTTGATACTCTTGCTTGCTTTTCAATCTACAGGATGTCCCTGAGATGTGTGAGCACACAAGCGGTCATCTAATGGCACTTCTACAAGAGCATGCTAGCGCCTTAACTGTCACAAAGAGAGCATTTACAGACGGTGGGCCTATGGTGGGTGTTTGAGATGCCCACAATCATATTTCACTATGCTATACTCATGGCACTGATGGAGAGGTGGGATGTAGATACATCCACATTCCACTTATCGACTGGTGAGATTACCATCGCACTGGAGGATGTATTTAGGATCCTTCGACTACCGATCTAAGGAGAGACAGTGAGGGTTGTTGGGCATCGCTCAGAGGAGTATACTCATGAGAGTCAACTATACTACTTGGGTCACACTATTTTACACATAAAGCGAGGATGTATTCAGCTCCGTTTACTAGAGAAGTGATGCAGAGACATTCCCTTACTATGGAGGATCATGATTGTCACAATCACACTAGCTATCACACTAGATGGATGAGGCACTCACCTTCACGGGGGTCTCGTTCACACTATCATAGTGATGGAGGAGCATCAGACTGTCTACACATGGGGGCACAGTATGCTTGTGCACCTATATCATGACTTAGGGTGATATGTCCATTATGAGATGTAGAGTCTGATGGTTTGCACATTATTATAGGTCTAGGCCTTTGAGCACATCAGGTGCACATGACCAGTGGATTTTCCTATAGAGGCAACATTCACCCATCCACGTGTCTATGCCTATCCACTAGTCAGGTGTTGGAGGCATGGTAATATGTTATACAGGAGAGTAGTATTTGATAGATTACAACCTGGTGACATCATCTGGAGACCGTATCATAGCTACATCAGATGGCCTAGTGAGAAGAGGTAGTTAGCTCAGATGCAGAGGGATTGGCTGATGGCTGGTTGCCTCGATCATCCTATATCTTGGTTCTACTTTGACAGGGTGGCATGACAGTTCAGGCAGACATAGGATGTTCCTATAGTTTGTCCAAGCTATGCACGTGCAGCTCAGAGTGTAGTCAGAGCCAATACCATCCAACAACTGACTATAGTAGATGTGCCACTTAGCAACAACGAGGGTCCTAAGGATGTAGATCTAGTGTCAGACACAGATAATGTCAGGTGTACTCGAGCATATCGGACCTGGTGGTACATAGCATGGCCTGCACCTATCTTTCCACCTGGGCATCCTATAGGAGATGCCCGACCTTAGGCCAGTCACGTGAGTGACACAGGGGTGGAAGACAACGTCAACAATTTTTAGGATACTACGATCTTGAGGAGGATGAGGAGGAGGATGAGGATGAGTATGAGGAGGTCCCATCATAGTACGTCTTCAAAGTGAGATTGCGATAGAGTCAGCAGGAGGCAGACACTGATGAGTAGACCGAGTCGAGACCGCGGTCCAAGGCTTGTGGTCCTACTCCAAACGATGTAAGGCCTAGTTAGATAGAGAGAGAGGAGAGTAGCAGGTCTATGCCCCTAGCTGCAAATTAGAAAACAGAGCTCATTACACCATCAGTGATCTGAGATCCATCTTGGCGAGATGGAGATCTAGGTTAGGTTTGATTTATTAATTTATGTTTTGTATAGTTTATTAATTGTGATATTTATATGGGAGTCTAACATCTATCTCATCCTCTATATTGTAGTTGGGACTGATACATGGCGAGACTTTGTGAGTAGCATCATAGGAGACATAGTACCAATAGATACCTCAGAGCAGTAGGTACAGGCAGGTTATTCTCTACATTCATCGATTAGGTGGCATGCTGAGATATTTATGCCATTTGTCAGATATAGGATTGCTATAGAGGCCATTCTAGAGCAGTCTGCATGAGAGAGAGAGAGAGGAGTTTTGATAGGGAGCTAAGCACACCAAGGCTAAGCTCAAGGCACAATGAGAGCAGATGGTAGTGGTTCCTACATCAGAGGGAGAGCCAGCTATCAGTGAGTTCTTACTATGGGAGGTCTAGTAGGCTAGATCTGATAGAGACAAGGTTTAGGTCGACAGAGACTGGTACCAGAGGTGTACCAGGAGGTACATGAGCAAATGATAGAGATGAGAAGCGAGATTAGGGGGTTATGATCGTGGAGTGTCTCTAGGAGTCATTCGTAATCTGTAGCCACACATGGTTAGGCTTCTATCACTCACACACCATGAGGGCCTGAGGGTACTGGTGATCGAGGCTCAGCTATGTGATATATAGATTTTAGGCACTAAGACATCCTATTTTGTTTTGAGGGATAGTCAACTTGGATGTATACATGAAACTGAGATATATATATGTGATTATTTCTTTTGATCTATGTGTAACAACTTTTGATCTATCACATCTGATTTTTGTAAAAATGCAACTAGTGATGATGTCTAAATGCTATAATTAATGCTATTGTGATATACTAACAATTCTAAAAAGAACATGTAGAAACAAACACAATAAATAATTATTTTACAAATAGCTTTAATTTCCATGCTACATTCAGTTAATACAAAAGTGATCTAAGCAATTACTACTTAAACACGATACAACAATGATCAACTGAACAAACATATAATGCAAAATGAATTAAGACAAAACAGTGATATCTTGTTGAAATTGAAGCTATTGTATATGTTAAATTAGCTTAGAAACATTTAACATTAAATCTTTAAGCATAAAATCTTTTGAGGTGCGCTGCATTAATGGGTTCTTTAAGCGGCGTACCTTGCTCATCAGCTAATTTATATGCTTCGGATCCAAAGGTTTTAGTGATTATATACGGTCCAAGCCAACTAGGGCTAAACTTACCTTTTTCACCAGGCGGTGTGTTTACATTGCATTAATTTTCATAAAGAACCAAGTCCCCAACGTTAAATGAATGTTGTATGACTTGTGCATTATAGGCTTGTTGCACACCTTTTTGATAAGCCTTGAGATGTTCAAGAGCATTAATACATCTTTCATCAAGCATCTCAAGTTCCTATAATCTTTTCTCTCATTCTATGTCATCATCCATGATATCTCTTAGGGAGATTCACAAGGAATGAATTTCTAACTCCAAGGGCATTATCGCATCTGCACCATAGACCAAATTATACGGTGTGTTACCAGTAGTTATTTGAATACTTGTTCTATAAGCCCATAAGGCATAGGATAATTGCGTATGCCAATCTTTTTGATGTTTATTAACAGTTTTTTGTAAAATTTGTCCAATAACCTTGTTTGAAGCTTCTGCTTGGCCATTTAATTGAGGGTAGTAAGGCGTAGAGAAGCGATGTTGTATATGATATTTTTCAAGGAACTTTTTCACATCCTTGTTCTTAAATGGTGTACCATTGTCCGAAACCAAGGAGGAAGGTATTCCAAATCAAGAAATTATGTTATCTTGTATGAATCCACAGATTACATCAATAGTTGTGGATCATAAAGGGACCGCTTCGACCCATTTTGTAAAATAATCAGTAGCAGTAATGATAAACGTATGTCCTTGAGAGGAGGGCAGAGAAATTTTGCCAATTAGATCCAAGCCCCAGATAGAGAATGACCATGGTAACACTTGGGCATGAAGTTCTTGGGCAGGAGCATGGATTAGGTGTTTATTTTTTTGACATTGTGGGCATCTCTTGATATAAGAAAAGGAATCTTGTTCCATATGCTGCCAATAGTACCCCATACGTGACAATTTTTGCACCAATGATTTTTCACTAAAATGCCCTCCACAAGCACCAGAGTGAGCTTCTTCTAAAGCTATCATAATCTCTAAATTACTTAAACATTGGAGTAAAACACCATTATAACTTCGTTGATACAAGACATTCAATAATATAATGTATCATGCTGCTAGTTTGCATAAACGGAGTCAGGCATTCTTAGATCTCGAATCAGGGATGGTTCCATTGTGTAGATAGTTGAATATGTAGGGGAACCATTCATCCGTCTATGTATTACCACAAAGTTTTGAATCCACAACTATAGGATCATCGATTATCGGTGTCTTAAGATTATGAACAACAAAGGTAAATTCTTTAGGAGAACTGTCAGGGGATATAAGGGAAGCTGCGCTTGCCATTGCATCCATATGCCGGTTATCTTTCCTGGGAATGGTGTCGATTGAATATGATTTAAATTGTTGTAAGAGAGATAATGCAAACTCACAATACTGAGATAGCTTATCATGCTTAGTCTGATACGATCTAGTTATTTGTTTAACAATTAACTGAGAGTCTCCATATATTGTGATGTTTTTGATATTCAAAGCCAATACTGCACGAAGTCCAGTGATAAGAGCTTCATATTCATCTATATTGTTTGTGCATAAGAAATCTAAGTGGTAAGATAAGGGAATCAACTTACCAATGAGGGGTATCAATATCACACCAGCCCCAGAGCTAGTTCGACATTTTGATCTATCAAAGTATAACTCCCATTTTTCATCCACAAAGATTGTTAAAATCTATTCATCAAGGAATGCATCGATGTTTTGTATAGAAAAAGGTGAGTGAGCGTTAGCTAATTGATCGGATATCGCTTTCCCTTTAATTACTTTTTGTGAAATAAATTTGAGATTGAATTCTGTTAACAACATAACCCATTTATCAAGATGACCTGATAAATCTGTTCTTGCGAAGAGATGTTTCAAAGGGTCAAATTTTACCATTACATGCACTTCAGCATTTAAGAGATAGTGTCTAATCTTTGAGTGGCAAATCGTAAAGCCAAACAATGCTTCTCTATAGTTGTGTATCGTACTTCATAATTGAGCAAAGTATGGCTGATGTAATAGACAACACATTCTTTGCCTTCAGCATTATGCTATGCTAACAAAGTTGTTAGGGCATTGTTAGATGCTGAAATGCATAACAGGAATGGTTTACCAGAAATAGCAGGTTGCAAAATGGGCAGATTAGCTAAGTAATCCTTTAAGTCATCGAAAGCTTTTTGACATTCAGAATTCCATTGAAAGTGAGAATCTTTCTTCAGTAGTTGCATAAAGGGGTGAGTTCTATCCGCGAGTTGTGAAACAAATCGGCAGATGGCCTGTATCTTTCCCTACAAACTACGAAGTTGAGATATGTTCTTGGGTATTGGAATATTAACAATTGCATCTATCTTTTTCGTATCGACTTCTATACCTTGATTTGAAATAATAAACCCAAGTAACTTTCCACTATCCACGCCAAAAACACACTTACGAGGATTCAATCACCTATTATATTTTCATATGCGCTCAAATATTTGTTGAAGATTTGTAGCATGATCCTTATGATGGATAGACTTTGCTAGGATGTCGTCAACATAGTCTTCTAGAATATTGTGCATATAATCATGGAATATAAGAGTCATTGCACGTTCATAAGTATCTCCTACAGTCTTAAGTCCAAACGGCATGACTACCCAACAAAATGTACCCCAAGGTGTTATAAAGGCTGTTTTATACTGATCAAGAGGATTTATAAGGATTTGATTATATCTTGAAAATCCATCCATAAACGATAGCAACTCATGCCCAGCTATGGAATCAACAATCATATCGATATTAGGTAGCAGAAAATCATCTTTCAAAGATGCCAAAATTAAATCTTGGAAATCTGTATACATTCTTATATGACCATCAGGTTTAGCGATGGCAATAATATTCAAGATCCACAGAGAGTAATCAATAGGTTGGATAAAACCAGCTTGTAAAAGTTTTTCTATTTTAGTTTTAATAAACAAAGTAATCTTAGGATTCATCTTACGAATCTTTTGTTTGAATGGCTTAACATCTATTTCAGCACGATATTATGTGTTACAGTATGAGGATCTCTACCGGGCATGTCTAAATAATTTTGAGAACTCATTCAACAATTTAGTCATTTCTTCTTTTTCTTCCGTATTTAAACAATCACCAATAGGGATAACTTTTTCAAGGTTATCCTTATCCATAATGACATCAATAGTCTTTCCATTAAGGAGAGTACTATGGTCTGGGGGATTGTAGGATTGTAATTGTTCTTCAAGTTCTTCACTATGCTCTATTGTAGTAGTTATTGTACTAGTAGTCTTTCCTAAATATGCATCATTGTTTAAACAATAAGGTAGGCCACATTTATGGTGATAATAAGGAATACCATCATAAGCACCTAAGAAGTCCATTATCGCTTCATCCACCAAAAACATATCTAATGGAAGTGATCCTGGAGGACAATTGATGTCAATCATCTCAGGGAATATCAAACTAAGTGTTGATATTGTATTCACATTTAGAGTAGGGTGTTTGTGGGCTTTGGATTCCTTAAAAGGATTATATCCAATGCCACTTGAGTAATGTTGTGAAGCGGATTCTATAGGGACTTTGATTCTTTCTTGATTTATACCACAACCATTACCTACATAGTCACAATTTTTGTAAAGGATTCAGAATCCTCTGCCATAGAGAGAGACCATTTCTTTAGACGAAGGTGGAGCTTCATAAGTCTCATAATTAGTAGTATAACTCATAGTATTATCTTTATTTGTCAGCAAAGAAGTCTTATGTTCATCATTTGAACAATGCGATGTGATCGATGCAATATTTGATGTTTTAGGGACGGGGTTTTTAAGTTTATATTCTCCTATGGAGGAAGATACAAAATCTATCAAACCCTAGTCATCACCAACAAATGCATTTGATTGCTTGGACTCTTGCATAACATTTTTAGAGACAAGAGGAGTTGACAACTCAACTTTCAAATTGTTCAAACTCTTAGGAAAAATAACATGCTTATGCACTTCCATTTGCAAACAATTATCAGGTTCAGGATCTGAATGGATAGTATGCAATTTACATTTAAATATAAACTTAATCAAATAGTGCAAAGTAGAAGGAACTGCTACTAGACTTAGTCAATCAGGGTTTCAGGAAGGCCGAAAAGAAAAGGTTGAGAGGTCACCAAGAGTGAGGAGATAAACTAAGGGAAATTGTACCATTCCATACAAGGGGACAATTTCTGACATTACATGCACATCCATAAACATGTCCACAAAATTTCAAAGGTAAACATTCACATTTGGAAGAATGTGGAGCATTCCAATAGTCCTTCAACACTACCACTCTACCAAAACACATGTCGGTAGTTAATCATGCATAACTTTCATAGTGGAAGGAAAAATGATCTAAAACTTTGAAATTATCACCTTCACTAAACCCTAAACACATTTCTAGAACTACATAGCCATAATTGCTAATGTAGAGGAATGCAGAGCAATCTCTCAGACAGTCTTCACAGGTAGTCAACTTGAAGTAGAGACTAGCACAAACTTCTAGAGGCCAAACCTTCTTTATATCAACACATGAATTCTTAGGAGCAGGAGGAAAGATCATACAATATGATTTAGGCCACCAGTAACATCTTCCAACATTAGCAACACATCTGATCATCTTAGTGCTTCTAATTCCCATACTAAAATAACTTCACACTCAACTTTGCACTGATCAAAACATGACATCCAACCATTAACTGTATCTTCTCCACTAGATAGGACATGACATCCAACTATGAACACCATCACACATCCAAGATAGTGCTAACATCAATGGCAACCTTATGACAGTGTTGACATCAATGACAACCTTTGGAACCATGTGTAACAGGAATAACATTTGTGTACCAATTGTAGTATAGAGGGACACCTAAGAAATGAGTTCCCAATGATAGAAGACACTAGAAGGCCACCACATTAAGAGTGGACTTTGAAAAATCCATAAAAAAAATAATTAACTTGTATGTTACAAAATATGTAGCTTATGAGATTGATGATTACCCAATGTTATTGGAAGAAGATGATTATGATCTATGTTTTCAAAAGGGGGTTAGAGATGATAAAGGAATGGACATGGTATAAGTGAAAGGAAAAATATGAAATTAAATAATACTTCCACATTTCCCCATAAGAGATAAATATGCAAACAAAATATGAGTCAAGATAACCAAAATCCACCATGCCAAAAGAATAGACAATCATACCAAAAGGTGACACAAGATATACCCTAGGAAAACCCTTAAGAGGGAAAAACCCAACCTCCAAAAGTATCCATACTCTATGTATTATTAATCAATAAAAAATTACAATACACTTACAGAGTCTCATGAATACTAGAGAAACATTAAGCTCCTCAAATGTATCCTCCATGTGTCCAAGCATGTAACCACACATCACATGCCATGCTTCACATATACACTCACAAGAGAAATTTGATACAATGTGTAGACACCTAAAATTATCCACTCTTTGTCTCATCCCTAAACTATCCTTATTCATCCCTAAACCATCACTAATCATCCCTAAACATCCCTAATTCATCCTCAAACTCCTCTAAACCATCACTAATCATCTCTAGACACCCCTAAACTAAATGTTCTCCATAATTAATTGAATAAACACATGTTTAGATAGTTAATTGATCAAATCCCCTTCAATATGTGATTTTACAATATTTTATTGTCAAAATCACTATTCATGTACTATTCACTATTCATTTGTACCCATATCGATACCTGGATCGGTACTTATCCCTGGGCAAAATAATTTATTAATCATTTGTCCCCTTTCTCTATAATCCAAATATTAGATCAATTTAATTTGTCTGTTATCCCCTTTTCCCATCCCATGAATTAAATAAATATTTATATTTATTTATTTCCCTAATGTCGACACTTTTGATTAGGTCACCTAAACCTAATTAACTAACATAATCCCCCACTTGCACAATCTAAATCCTAATCTAATCTAGGACAAATCCTCTCCAATCCCCCAAATGTATAAAGGCATGGCCTCTTGTACATGTCCACATGGCCTTATTACAAAGGCATGGTCTAGGTCCTCTGTACAAAGGTCATTTTGTCCTCCATCTCATTTTTCTCCAATTTTTAATTGGGCATGTACCCATGCTTCCCAATTTAAAATTCAAATTGAATCCAACCCATACCTTTTCCTCCAATTTTAAATTGGGCATGTACCCATGCTTCCCAATTTAAAATTTAAATCAAATCCAATCCATAACTCCCATTTATCAAGTCAATCTCATCCATCCATCTTCCCAAAGTCAAATCTCAACCCTTGATTTGTCCTCAATCCAAGGACATCTCCCATCCACCAATCCTATCATGCCACTTGGCAAGATCTCCTTGCTTGAGAGATCTAAAAAATCCTCCACCCTTGATCCTTCAATCCAATCTTGACCATCCAATCCCCATCCAAAAAATCTATAAATAGACCCTCAACCCAAGAATTTTAAAGACTCCATGAGAAGTAAGGTTATGCCACTACAATAGGGATTCCTCTACATACAGTCACACATCCAAAATCAAAGGAGCATATCAACACAATAAGCGTTAGCATGTGAGGTGAATTAGATAGTTTTCATTTCATGTTTTATGCTTTCGTTTATGCTCAATCTAAGGTGTATGTGAGGTGAATGAAGTAGCTTGATCTTGTTTTAGTCTATTTCTTGTGTTCATCTTCACATGTGCATACATTTGGCATGCCTGGTGGGATCCCCACTCCTCTAATCTAACATTTTTGTGAGTTTCTTGTCAAGTGTTGTCATGCAAGTTACAGTCATGCCTACATCTATGGATCAGTGCCTGTACAACCTCTAATAGTGCCTATGTCCCAGATTGTAGCACCTATGTACTAATACACTCTATTTTGTAGGTTTATCTTGGATTAGCACTTGTGTTCTGTCAATCAATGGTTACTTTTGAAACACCATTTCAACTATTGTGTGTCTTGAAATTTAACACCTAATAGTTGTAATTGACTTGATTGCATATCTGACAATACCTAATAGGCTATTTTTTAGGTTTAACATTATTTTTTAAAGGTTTCTCATCAAGTTACAAGTCACCCATCATCTCAGCATCGGATTAGGGCATGTGCAGTCTAGATCAATGTCTATGCAGTCAGGTTCAATACACTTGCACTCAATTATATCCTTTGTGTTTTAGCACCTATGTCTTAGCTTGTGGTTCCTGTATTAGAGCTTTTAGCACCTATGTCATATATTTCAGTGCCTGCATCCTAGATTAGTGCCTATGTCATAGATTTTGGCACCTGTGTCTGTTTTAGTTCCTGTGTCATATATATTAACACCCGTGTCTTCATGTTAGTACCTGCATCATAGATCAACACCTATGCAGCCTCTATTAGCACTTGTGCAGCCTCTGTCAACACTTGTGTAACCTCTATCAATGCATGTGTCTATCTCAATACTAATTTTTATCTAACATCTTTTCTTGGACTAACTTTTGTGATTGCAAATTTTTTTGATTGTCCAAGACATTCTTAAGACTACTAATCATTTGTGGTTGTAGCCCTACTTGTCGAAGGACCTATCATTTTTGCACTAAATCTAGGAACATTTCTTTTTAGGGTTAAAAAGAACTTGTTTTCTTTATTTGGGATCAATAAAGGTATATGTTCTCCCCTTGCACTTTGCATGATCTTGGGGATCAAAAACCTTGATTTGATCTAATCTATATGTTATCTTTGTTCATCCCAAGGTCCTTGGTGTGTATGCTCTCTCCTCACGTCGTTTAGTGATCTTGGAGCTCAAAAACACCTTAGATTCTTTCCTCTAGGGCGCTTGCCTTGGATTTCATCACCAAGGGGGTGATCTCAAACCATGTGTTCTAGCGGGGTATACAAATTTGGAAGAGAATTGAAAGACTCTTCCATTAGGGGACATTTGTTTTTTGGGCGAAGCTTGCAAGAATTTTATACCTTGCAAGGTAAAGGAGGAGAGTGGGTTACCCTCTCACACCACATTGTTACACATACCCCTCATCTCATGGACATAGGCCGCATGCACCTTGTGTGCATTAAGGACATCCCTTAGAAGCTCGTACAACCATCATACCTAGCTTAAGTCTATAGACCATCATATGTTGTGGTGCACCGATACAGTAGGAGGGGAAGACACTCACACATACCATCATACTTGAGATAGGGTCTACTTTGGGCAAGATGAAAGTTTCCAAGGTAAGGGGTATAAGGTGGTACATGATCTTATATTCCCTATCTATCTAATCTATGACATCATGGTATTAATGGGGATGGGAATGTTGCTTCTCTATTTTGAGTTGGGATTGACCCATGGCCACTTGTGAGATCCAAAAGATATGTCACACCTACTTGACTAATTTTAGACTTGTAATCAAGTGTTTCCAAGGTATGTATTTATCATCAAAACCCATGAATCCCCTTAATCTAAATCAAATCCAAATCCTTTGCAAGAATTGTGTGTGAATTTTATTTGCGAAGTTGACTAAGGTCAAACACGTAGCCATCCTTAATCACCTCTTAATCACCCATCTTAATCTTCATCCAAATAATCCATTTTTCTCCAAATCCACATCATCCTAATCTAATTTCTTCCTAATCCACCTCATCTCAATCCAATTCCTCCTAATCACTCATCCAATTATCCAGTTTCATCCTAATCATTATCCTAGTCATCCAAATCATTCTCCTAATCCATCATCATTGGACCCTAATCCCAATTAATTTACTAAGTCAAGACAAGGTCCTAATCCTAATCCATTATTCACCTCATCCATTTCCTAATCATTATCATTATTCCTCATCAATCCTATCATTTAAGCTTAATCTCATCCTATCATTCTAATTAGCTTCTAATCCAATCATTTGTCCTTTCATTTTCCCTAATCATCCCTATGTCCATATCCTGATCTCCATTTTCCATTATCCTAATCATATCACTTTTATCCTAACCCAATTCTTCACCACTATCTTGTCTTAATCATAATCCATTTGTCTTCATCCCAAAGCCCTTCATCCACTTATCATAGTCTAGTCATCTCATCTATCCTTCCTAATCATCTCATCCATTAACCACTCCTAATCATAATCCCATTATTGAGCTTAATATTTCATCCATTTTCCTCCTAAACCACATCATAATCCATAATTACCTTATCATTATTCTAATCCAATGCTCTTATCCACTTGGTTCCTTATCCATCCACCAATCCTAATCATTTCATCCCAAATCCTAATCTAATTCATTCATCACTTATCCAAAATCAATCATCCTTTTCTTGATCCATCCATCCCTAATCCTAATCCAAACCTCGTCCTTAATCAAAACCATCACTTGAAAATCAAACTTTGGTTAAGGAAGTAACCTTGTTCAACCCTTTCCAAATCCTAATCATATACCATCCAATTTGATCCAATTCATAATCATTTTCCTCCAAATCATTAACCAAATCACTATCCAAATGGCTCTTGACATAATCCTTGGTCAAATCCAATCCAATCCATAATAATTTTCCTCCAAATCACTAATCAAAGAACCCTATGCCTAATCCTTAATCCAATCCAATCCAACCATCAAAGGGCCCTTGGCCTAATCCAAAATCAACCCTAATCAATCCAAATCTTGACAAGTGTCATATTTTGTTGACTTTGACTAATCAAATCAAATCCATCCTCGCATCAAGTGCCATATACCATTGACCTTGATCAATCCAAATCCCAAATCAATCCAAATTCATCAAGCCTAGTTAATCCAAATCAATTGAAATCCCCTCTAATCCAAAATCCAAATTAATTTCATCAAGTCATCCTACATCACATCATCCTAAATCCAAATCTAATCATGACTTCATAGTAGGTTTTAATGATGATGTTGTTGACCAAGCCAAACTTGAGATTCTTGATGAAATCATTGCAAGTAAGCTTTCCATAAATAATTATCACCCATCCATAAAAATGCAAGCACCTTATGACCATGCATTCTCTAGCACAAGCTGTCCCTATACCTCATTGCATATCCTATGGTCATCCTTATGCTACTCTTGAAAAGGAAAATCCATTCTATCCCCCTTCCACATCCCAAAAACTACTCTCATATGAAATCCCCATCACCTCCACCTCTTATCTACATTCCTCTTATCCTTATCCCACTTATCCAAATCCACCCTCTCCTTATCCACATTTGTCATATACCTATCCATCATCTCCTTATCCACCAACCCTTCCATCTACTTCATCATCCAATACACCATCCACCCCACTATCCAATTCTCCTACTAAATCCAAACTATCCTTTCTCCAAGGACTCCTCACTAAGAGTGTTAAAGAAGAACCATGAAAACACAATTGTAGATTCATGCCATCCCACTCCTCCCCAAAGACCTTGATGTGTCATTATTGACCCTATCAATAACCTCACACCCATCAAAACCAAATCACTATCTGCCTCCATCTTATTCAGAGTCTTATTGAAAGTATCACCCACTTATCCATCCACCCCCTCTAAGGATCCTATTCAAATAATTGAAACTACATTCTCCTCCCCCATCACACCATCCACACAGACTTGATTATGTCAAGAGCCTAGACCAAAGCATGTCAAAACATCCACCCCTATCCTAATCATGATCCAAGCCTCCCAACTCATCCCTACCCTACACCATCTCCTATTGATCCCTCATCCTCCCCCATTAATCCTTTACCATCTACCATCAATCCTTCACCATCACTTATTGATCCCATCCCAAATCCATCATACTATCCTCTTGGTCCCGCTACCTTCATTCATGGTGGTTCTCTCATAGGAGAGGAACACATTTCTTCCCCACCTATCCCCCTAAATCTAATAATGGACTCACATCTTGTTTCCAAAACACCACCCATCCCATCGCACATTGTATGCTCCAAAACATGAATTATCAAGGTAATGGCCTAGGCCTTCATGAACAAGGCATTTTATAGCCCATCCATGTCAAAATCCATCCATCCACACATGGAACTAGATATGCATCCCAAGGAAAACAATTCAAACATGTTGGTACCACCCATGTTAGACACACATGAATACTGAGAGGGAAGGGGGGTTGAATCAATATTTAAACAATTTCCCAATTTCAACAACTTTAACTTATCTAGAGAAGATTAAACTTTAAGCATCACAATACTAATATGAACATGAAAGATTAACATAATGCACATCAACACATAAAACCAAACATACGTGGAAAACTCTAGAAGGGAAAAACCATGGTGAAGATTAACTCACAATATATGAAGATCAAATAATAACTTTGTTTTAGGGCTACAACCCAAGGAAGCAACTACTCCCTGTTGACTTTGTTTTAGGGCTACAACCCAAAGAAGATACTACTAATTTAAAGCTCTGATTTAGGGTCACACCCAAGGAAGCTACAAATCCCTGAAGATTTTATTTTAGGGTCATTCCCAAGGAAGCAACTACTCCCTAACTTTAGCACAAGTTCACAAAAAGATTAAATAATGGCAGTACTTCTATTGTCTGAAAATTGACCTTGAAATTCACACCTTTGATGATTGTACTTCTACCTCTTCACACTTCTTTATGATGATTTGATTAGCTAGGCACACTCTATACTTGATCACTATTACATATATGTCTTCAAGATGAATCCAAATAGCATCAACAACTTCTACTCTTTCTCCTTCAGTCACACATCAATAATGCATTTATTCTACTTTTTTATCTACTTACGGACCTTTTTGTCAACTTGCAATCATGCCTCACCTAACTCATTTTGATTCACCATTTATAAATGACATTGATTACATTGGTTTTTGGCCAAAGACAATATGGAAAATACATTTACAAGTCGGCCAGACAACATACAATATGAAACATGTAAAGGATAAGACCTAAACATTGTCACACGTTACACTAGTAGAAGACTCATGCTTTGCCGAATTCAACACTTGCTTAATCAGGTCCAAGATATCATTTGCATCATCAAACATCCCAAAATTACCTCTACACACTTTGCTTATTTGAAAATAGGACAGTCTTAAGAAGAATCATATGAAACTTGAGTCATAATGGCCACAATAACTTGAAGATCTTATGCGGTACATGAGACAAGATAGATCTTTATGAACCCTTATCTAGATGACTCCACATGACTCATACAACATCTTCAAGAACTCCTTTACTTCCACACATCAAGGATTTTGTGCTGCACAACCTTAATCATGAACTCTGGGAACTACAAGTCATCCAGAACACACTGCAACATTATGTTGCTGAAAAACTAAGCTACGGATCACCAGGAACCTTGAAACTGTAAGGAGGCATGTAATATACATCTAGTATCATATCCTCAAAACTGCAAAGGAATCCATTCACTTCTAGAGGAATGCAGAGCATTTCAATAGATCTTCAACATAGCCTCACTCTTCTAGAACACATGTTGGTACTCTATCATGCATAACTTTTACTGCGGAAGGGTAAATTATCTATAACTCTAGAATTAACATCTTCACTGCACCCTCAACATATCTTTATAACCACATAACCTTAGATGAAAATGTGGAGGAATGCAGAGCATTCTACTTTTGTTATAGTGGTTATCTTCACAAAACCAATACTGTCTTCACACTATCTTTTACAAAACATACTTCTGGTAGTCCAACAATCATGAGACTTGGAATATACTTGTGTTTTATATGAAAAGAGGGGGGAAGATAATGGTGATGGTTTTATTTGATTTTGAGGGCTTTATCTTGATCCTTCTTTCACCACTAAACATTCAAGGATATTTAACTGAGTAGACAACTCCAATACATATCTCTTATCACTTGGAACATAGGGGAAGATTGGAATTGTGTGAATTTATTGTTTAATTAAGTCTAATTATTCTCAAAACCCTAATTTCATAAAATTGTAAACAAACAAACAAATTATGGAAAATGATCGTACACAAAGATATCAAATAATAACCAAATACATACCAGATTTCAAAGTTCAGTGTGCAGAAAAGTTAGGGACTAATGAGCAGGTGCCCTAGTCCAATGTGTTGAACACAGAGAATACTAAGAGGGGCATGAATCAGTATTCTACAAAACCACTTAGTTTGTTGTTCCTTAATCCAATTACCAAATTTAATAACATGAAAGTAGAATAAACATAAGAACAACAACCATAAAGACATAACACATAGACACCAGGATTTTTACGTGGAAAACCCAAAAAGGGAAAAAGCATGGTGAGTGTTAGTTCACAATATATTATGATAGCACAATACTGAATTACCAGAAGGCTCACTGCCTTAGGGCTCACTTCTCAGGGCTCACTACCCTATGAAGAAGTGCTCACTACACAAAGGCTCACTACCAAGAGAAAAGCAGATAGAAGAAGGATTGGCTCACTGCTAGGAGATGACTACTACAAATGAATCTATAGAATGCTGAGGTGCAGTACCAATTAGTTCTTGATATATAGATTCAAAAGACTTCATACTGTTTGCTTTGCTTTTTCTTCTCTACTCTACATAAACTTTGCTCTTTTGCCCTTACTATCTTCTTCTAGTCACAACTCTTCTTTGAATTGCACACACATTTAGTTCATTCACATCACAATACCATATATTAACTCAACACCAAAATCTAAACCATATAAATATATGCAACTTTGAATTCAATCTCAAAACTGAGTTAGCCTATCAAGCACAACACTTTATCAACTTACATTGACTATGTCGACCCAAGACTTCCACTAAAATTCACATGGGACTCCAAGAACCATATCAACCATTTCTAATGCTTCATAGAGCATTTATTATCAACCATAAATCATGATGCCCTTATGTGGTGAAATGTGGAACTCAGAACTATCTCCTCTATCTTGGTGAAATACTAGCAAACCCGCTGCCAAAACATGGCATTTTGTAGGCAATCTTCTAGATCACTTTAGACTCTATAACTCCTCAAGTGGATGCTTCTAACACCTATCCATACTAACTCAAAACCGCATACCAATACAATCACTTGTGGAGAAATGCAGACCAAAATACCCATGCACTCTGCACTGTTCCTATCTTAACTGTGTTCACTCGGACTTAGACATTTCTTAGTATGACTTCCAGAGGAAGTCAAGTCTTGATCATTGGAACATATCATCATCAAATAGTTAAAAACAACATATCTAAACCGCATATAATGATCTTCTACTGCGGAGGCATACTGACCCAATCTCTGCCACATACTCTGTATACTATCCATACTTAGTCATTTTGGCCTTTTGGACTAGAATACTTTTGTGCCATGTTGCCAAAACAAGTTGGTCTTCCAGAGTAATGTCTCTTTGTCTTGCCAATGGAATCCCTTTACCTTGTTGCCATCAATGACAACAAGCAATCATTCATCAGAGCAGTGTCTCTTGCCAACAATCTCCCCCTTTGGCATTGATGGAAACACTTAGCGAAAATACTTGTGTCTACTCCCCCTTACTCTATATTCCTTCTCTCCCTTAGTTGTTTGCCCATTTTTCACCGGTCTTCTTCTCCCCCTTTGACATCAATGACAAAGGTGTATGTACAAAATTTAAAATTGTGTCAAAGCTACAAATCTATCATAGTCTATCACATATGTACACATACAATCTTCAACTTAATTAATTGTAGGTGAGAGGATATTATTGTACACAATATTTAATTGTGTAATCTCTTCATCCCATATTTTCTTAGCTCTTTCCAAAATTTGAATGTGACCATTTATCAAAAAGACTAATTTTTCTGCCTTTTGTAGATCAAAAGGTGTGTCAATTTGTGAAGCTACCTATGCTTCTACTGCAAGATTTGCCATGATCTCAACTTTTAATCTTAATATCCTTCTCAACAAGCACATTTTGCTTTTAATTTCTTCTTGTTTGCTAAGAAAACTACTTATGTTGTTCTGAATATTTTCAACTTGTGTTTCTATGTTGCTGATTGAGTCAACTGTTGGATTAAAGGTCTTGGAAATATTAGTGAGTTAAAGCTCCATGCTTTTGACTTTCTCATCTATTTCCTTAGTGGTTTTAGGCCATGACAGGCCAAATTTATATATATCATAGGCTTCCTTGATGCTTCTTTCTAAAAGAATTTTATCACTGTCTAACTTGGTTTTGATACTACTAATCTTTTGTCTTCATATTCCCTTTTAACCTTAATATCAATAGACTTTTCAAAGGATTCAAAATGAGTGCTTATAGAATTTATTAGACCTTTGAGATGAGAAGTTGATGATGCTGATGTATCTTTCTAGTATGATCACATTAGCTTCTCCAAAATACCGGATGTCTCATCAATGAGTTCATTGTATTGTATATATGTTTTCAACATTTCTTCCTGAGCCTTAGCTTGCATGATTGATACTAGTTTGAATTTATCCACAAGAGACATAGAAGCTAGATTTATTGGTCCTTGTAGAGTCTTTGGTGATCTAGGATTTGATCTCTTTGTTGTTTTTCCAAAAAATTTCTAGCATAGTCAACTAAAATTTGGTCTACAACAATGTCTCTTGCCGCATGTTCATCACTAAGTGTAGCTTTCTTTCTTTTCTTTTCTTCTATTGGATTTTCTTTGTCTACCTTGGTAGTGGATTCTATACTGGATGAGATCCTTATTCTTTTCTTGGGGCTAGATACATGTTTTTCCTTTTCATCTTTCTCATCTTTTCTTTCTGGAGTGTTTGACTTCCATTCCACTGGAGTACTTAAGGATCTTGATTCTTTTGTTTTTGTTTTTGCCTTGCTTGTTTGTTCATAAGATATTTTATTTGAGTGTTCATATTCCATAGATAATTCTTTGAATGTCCCAAAGCTGTCTTCTTTGAGATCTTTTGGTTTATTCAGTAGTTCATCAGCTAATTTAGTCAGGATATCTTTTGCCACTTCATAACCTAATGCAAGGACCCATGCAATTCTTAGGTCTATGGCTTCCATGAAGCATTTATCTTTATTTACCATTAATACAATATCATTTTCGTATTTCATCACTACCTTTTCAAGTATCTAGACCATACATAGCATTTTCTTTTGAAAGTTGATGAAGTGTCCCTATAAGATTTCATTTTGTCTATCTGCATTTCCCAAACTCTGTAGGTGATTCCTTATTTGAGCTGCTACTGGTGTGTGATCAAACTAGACAATGCTTCCCAAGTTGGGTAGCTCTCTTAGGAAGTAGAAGAGTAGACAGGTGTTCAAAGTTCCATATTTGAAGGGATAATTTGTCTCTTTTGTTCTTTTCAAGTTCTCCATTAATTCACTCTAGAAAAATTCACATAGGTTATAATCCATATTATTTTTGCCCATGTCATATGTTGTGTATATAGCTGGTGCAAACAGAATTTTCTGAGTGAGAAAAGTATACTTTGTACCTAATAATCATTGATACAAATCTAACAGTCAGATCCTTAATATCATTTATCATGAGAGCTTTCTTATCAAATTTGGCTCCTGTTAGCTGCATTACTAAATTGTTCTTTATTTTCTTTTTGCTTGGGATCCTCTCGGAGGAACTCATGCCAGTTACAACTTTGATAGCATCTTTAGTTATCATATATGGTTCATTGACCCACAAAAATTCATCATGAATCCTGCTTAGGATAAACTTAACCCATGTATCATTTAGGATCACAGGAAAATCCAACCATGTGTTTGATTTCTTTTCTCCTAGAAATTTATATTCATCTTTCTTGAACTCAACATCAATAGTAGTCAGTTCATCCAAGTATAATTTGCCAAGATTCATGTGATCATATTCCTCTAAGTTGGTACAAATATATGCCATAATATCTTCTATGTGCATAATTCCATGAGGAGTAATTGAGAATACCCCTACAGGACCATTTTTTGGTGATTTGAAAAAATGTTTCTTGAACTTGGGGTGGGGATTTTCTGTTATCTCGATTAATTGGGGAGTAAACATTTTCCAGAATAATTTAAACTACATAGAAGAGTTTTCAAGCTATAAATACCTTTTCTACCAAATTAGGGTTTTCTTCGCTTGAGATCGACTTGATTTGAATTGCTTTGGAAAACTCTGCAGGCACTTGGGTTCTTTTTTTAATTCTCCTAAACACTTGAAAGTTTGAATACAAAATGAGTTTGTTGTCAAATGAGCTCCTTTTTATCTTTCGTAAGGATGACCTAGTCATCATAAATGCCCCTATTAAAAAGTTGTTAAACACATCTCTGCAGAATGTAATCTGTTAGGATTGCCCCACAATGTTCTACACTTAAACCTTTTTCATCAAAAGTTCTTTCAAAGGGTCTGTCATTTGCATCTTTTCAATATATCTTCATGCCAGATTCTAGCACTGACAATCTGGTTAGGGGATTAAGATTTTCATTACAACTCCCCCTGAGCCAGAGCTCCCAAATTCACTTCTCGGAGGAAGTATCTGCACCAGATGCTAGTGCAGATCCATCCTTGACTTCAATCACATCTTTCTTGATCCAGATCTTGCTCATTTCCTTCTCGGTTTCCACTGGATCAACTTTTTCCTTATCATTCCTCTGCTATGTTTTCCTTTCTTTAGCATAGTAGTTTCTTTTCACATTCTTGCTTTTGCAAAATCTTGCAACATGTCCAAACTTGTTACAATTGTAGCATACCACATTCCTTTGTCCTTGATTCCTTCTATTGATTGGATTTGATCTGCATTGATTAGCCACATGTCCAAATCTATTGCATGCAAAACACTTTCCATTGAATGATTGAGTATTCCTTGCATTGTAAAAATCATTCCTTACTAGACTTCTACATTCATTTGATCTATGACCAATTTTCTTGCAATTGAAACATTGACCAGAGAATGATGGAACATTCTAATTTATTCTACTCCTACACTAAGTAGCCTAATGACCAAACTTATTGCAATTAAAATAATGGCTATTGAAAGATGGGTACCTTTGAGCATTTGGCTACCTGACTGGAGGTCTTTTGGGTCTTCTTCTTTGATTCCTGAATTGGTTGCCTTTGTTTTGCTTCAACTAAAAGTTTTCTTGACCTGATTTTGAACTTTCTCCTTTCTCAAATCCCAAGCCTTGCTTGTCATCTAAACTCTTTTGACTTGCAATTGACTCCTCAATCTTTGTACAGCTTATCTTAAACTTTTATTCATAGCTCTTAGCTTTCTCCAAATCTAATTTTAGGCTTGCAACTTCTTTTTCAAGTTTATTGAATTCTTTTAATTTTCTTTGTACCAACATATTTAGATCAACTTATGCTTTAGCTCTTTCTACAACTTCCACTTTCAAATCATCCAGGGTTTCATTGGCTGATATCAATTATTCATTAACCTCTTTGTATTTTTCTTTACACTTCTTTACATGTTCTTTTAGTTTAAGAATGCATTCATCAACTTCTTGAATGTTATCCTTCAGATCCCTGATTTCTAATTTAGATTTTTCAAGATCAATAAGAGCTACTTCTAGTTCAACATTATTTTCATATGAATAATTTCCAAATCTTCTAGCTGCCATGAGTGAACTCTCCTAGATCTTCCTCAAGTTGTTAGGCTTCTTCCAAGGAACCTTTCTCTGATATCACAATGTACCTACTTTTTTTAGGATCTCTAAAGAATGTCTGCAACCTATTCCCATTGTCATAGAGATTTCATTCCTTTGGAATCCAGATGACTAATGAGCCGGTGCCCAAGTCCAAGCCCTAGTTTTGTTCTCAGATCTGTAATTCTGACAGTCTTCACTACTCTCCTACAACTCCACTTCTTTTGCTTCCAAAACCTATAACCTGCAATCACAAAAAAGTGGGTTGGGGGTTGTGGTATATAGAGGCTTGCCTTAATCAATCCCCAAAGAGACATTCAAGTCTTTTGAATACTGTTGTCAAATAAAGAGTGCATATCCTTGTGGGATAGAGGCAAAATCCAAATGATAAATGATTGAAAACACAATAGATATCACCTTGTAGTGTAGATCTCATGGAAGGAAGATGCTCTTCATGCCATGAGGAGATGGAGTCAAATCTGTAATAACAACAAAATACTACTCTGCAACACAATGAATGCCTTGAATCACTTTAACATAAGCTTATAGATCAAAATGTCCATCTAGTTTCCATCTACTTTTTAAATGAATCACAAATCATGCTTATACATGTAACTACAAACATTCTCGTTAAGAATTTCATAATTCAAACTTGAGATGTCGGCATAGGACCTAATAAGGGTCATAAAACCAACACCCAAAACTAGGTCTTGACCTAAAATAGGGGAGGACTAGGGCATAGGCGCCCAAGTCCTCCCCTATTTCAGATAGGATTCACACTAAGCACAACCCCTAAGTACCATTTGCCATGAAACTTTAGGGTTTTCTCATTGGGAGTCACCATTAACATGTAAGATGACCTAGAAATGCATTCTAAAGGACCCGGGAGCTAAACCTTAAGAGGGAAAAGCCCCCAAGGGGACATTTTCTGACATAACAACTTGATTTGTCACTAGGTTAAGCTACCTTCCAATCTACAAAGGCCCAATACCAAACTGATGGAAATGTTGAGAAATCTCCCAAATAGTCTTCAAAGGTAGTCATCTTAAAGCAGAGACTATCACCAACTTCTAGAGGCCAAAACT
The DNA here is from genome assembly GCA_027924645.1 of Cunninghamia lanceolata. Classification (NCBI taxonomy): domain Eukaryota; kingdom Viridiplantae; phylum Streptophyta; class Pinopsida; order Cupressales; family Cupressaceae; genus Cunninghamia; species Cunninghamia lanceolata. Next base: position 5,357,190 of record BSBN01000236.1, read on the forward strand.
TCTTTATATTAACACATGCATTCTTAGGAACAATAGAAGAGATTATACAATATGCTTTAGGCCACAATTAACATATTTCTAACCTCAGGAACATATCTTGAAGATGACAATGCTTCTAATTCCCATATTAATGTGTTTTTTTGATGCTTCTAATTCACATCTAAATTTAACTTTATACTCAACTCTGTGACGATCAAGGCATGGCATCCAATCATGAACTTTAGTAATCACATTATATGACATCCTACCATGAACTATATTATTGATGCTTCTAATTCCCATCTCAATGCATCTTCTTCAGGATCATGACATCCAATCATTAACTATATTATTGATTCTTCTAATTCCCATCTCAATGTATCTTCTTTAGGAGCATATCATCCAAACATGAACACTATTACACATCCATAACAGTGTTGACATAAATGACAACCTTGTTATAGTGCTGACATCAATGACAACCTTGTGATAGTGTTGACATCAATGACAACCATACAACAATAGGTACCATAGTGTAACACCACACACCTCCCAAATCTACTTCTTCTAAACCCAAACCCAGTGCATCTCATCGCACCTCCAAATTATATGCTGCCATCCCTCCTCCTTCATATTATTTCATCCATGAATCCCAAAAGCATGTGACCATACACCTCCCTAAGTCCACACTTACTCCACTACTTTCAAATCATAATATCCTCATCTTCCAATCCCCTTATCTACCATCCTTAATATCCTTGTTCATAAATCTCGATCCCCCAAAATTCCTAATCAAGATCAACGAATGCACACATTGTCCAAACATGAAGCCATCAAACAACCCATGGGATTCAACAATAATAATTTGGATGCCTCCCCACATAAAACACAAAATCTGCAAAAGCCTAAAGGGTATCATGTTGTAGGTCACAACATCCAAGAAAAATCCATCTGCAGACACCTAAAATTTACCATGTCTTATGACATCACTTTTGACACCTTGTGACACATTTTTACCTAGGACTCTTTCATGACCTCTTCCATCATTCCCTTATTTAAATAAATTATATTTATTGAACTATTCCCTTTTTATCCATTTATCCTCTCTAGAAAATTAAATAAATAAATTATATTTATTTAATTAATCCATTTTCCTCCATCACTTAAATTAAATAAATAAATTATATTAATCCATTTATTCCTTTTAGCCAAAATTAATTGAATAAATCTTATTTATTTAATTAATTTATTCTCCCATAATCCCCTCTACAATAATTAATTAAATAATTTTATTATTTAATTAATTTACCCTCTCACATGTCTTTATTGTTGTCACTTGCCACAATCAATAAATGAGTTGCCACAAACATTAAATTACCTTTTCATCTCCACCATCCATTTCACACTAAATCTCTCAATCCTAGCCATTCACATAAGGATAAGTCCTAGAAGCTTCCATTGTTGCCCTAGAAATCCTTATCCTTGCTCTAATCTGCTCTAAACCAATTCTAGACATTGATCTATTCTTTTAATCATAACCCTCCATTCATCATATCTAACCTCTATAAATCAAGCCTTAACCAAGCCATTTTTGCATGACATCTTTATGAAACACCATGTTATCAAAATCCTCATAGATCTTGTAGTATCATATCCATTATCATTGTCTAATGTTATGTTGTAGAATTAAGAAACCAACATATCAAAATCATTATCAAATATCATAGGATTGTTTATCATTTTCATTATATATCTTAGTCCTTTAATCCTTAGATGAGGTGTTGTTCAAGTATGGAATTGGTTCTTTCATTGTAATGTTTCCTTATTTGATTTCCATATTTATGCATACACACCATCTAAAAGGCTACATAAGCCCACAACTCCAAAATCAAACACACAAATGGTGTGGGTCCCTAAGAAAAAATAAACAAATCCAAGTGGAGTATCTACATCCCATTCCATCCCCATATCCAAAAACTCTCTGTCCCCATTAAAAATCTTAAAAATCCTAAGTCCATTTGGGTTCCTAAATTCCCAAATCGGTAATCCCTCAATCCTTCATCTTGATCCCATAATAAAACATCTCCATTACTCCCCACTCCCTCTCAAAGTCAAAATATTCCAAATAAATTACGGTGTATGCAACCGTTGGTCTTGATTCCCATCACGACATTCTCACATACCTTCATCCCCCCATCATATATCCCTTATCCCACATATCTTCCTTGTCACATCCCTATGGTCCATACTTTTGCATAATCCATACATCCTTCATCCATCCACCATTTATCCATCCATCCACAATTCATTATTACCATACATAATCCACTATCACCATCCACTCCATCTCCATCTCACATTGTCTCCTACCAACATCCATGTGCACCATTCCACTTGATGTGGTCCACGTGTGACACTCATCCAATATGGGACACTTCCACATGGATATGAAAATAGATGCTTGATTCCCTATCCCCCTCCAAATCCTCTTGCTCTATCCAAATCCATCCATTCCATCCAAATATTCCAAAAAATCAAAAAAAAATAACAAAAAATAGAAAAAGAAAAAAGAAAAAAGAAAAAAAAATATAGAGAGAAATAAATTTGTCTGATGGTGAAAACCAATCCTCATGGTTCCTTGGGCAAGTACCATGATGAGAACCCCTTGTGGGTGTCATGTGTAATCCCTCACCCATTTGCACCCTAAACTTAGGGGAAAATCTCTCTTAGCCTATCATTTCCACATCCATCACATATCTTCATCATATCATCCTATTAATCTACTTATCCATTAATCCACTTCACTATCTCTATCCACTTATCCTATCATATCCTATCCATATCTCCCAACCTATCCTATCATCATCCCATCCTATTTCCTTGCTTGTGATCTATTATCAACTAGGATTGCACCCATTATGCAAAGCTGTGAAGCTCAGCAATCCTGTGTAACATGGGATCAAACTTAGGCTGTGGGTGACCTATGGTGAGCTTGAACCTCCATATTATGGGCTAGTTCCCTTATAATTTTCAAATGGGTTGATAACTTTGCAGGAAAAGGTTTGAAAAGACTTACTAAAAGCACTAAAACTGTAACTTAAAAAGTGTGGTGATGCACCTAATTTCATGGAAACTGCAACTCTAACTCACAATAAATCTCAAAAAAATCTATCCACACAATTCACTTTGGCAATATGATCACAAAAATGTTTCTAAGGGAGGCTGGAAATAACTTTCTTCTTGGAGGAAAATAGGGTTCTCATAGCATGAAAGAAAAACTATTCCAATTGCACAACCTAAGACTTGTGATTTTTACTGCTATTCAATACATGCAAGTACAAATGAGACAATGATTTTAAAGGTTCTGATATCAAACATAATAAAATCTCATCAAATCATTCATAAAGACAACACAAATGAGAAGGTAGATACTTGATTCTATTAAAAAATAAAGGAATACTTGCATAAAAATGACAAAGAATAGAACTTGTAACTTGATGTAATGTATTAATCTACAAAATTGAGTTACAACCACTCTTTCTCTCTGCAATGTGTAAGAGAGAAAAAAGGCAAGAACTAGAAAAACATAAGTTTTTCTGACAATATATAATCTACTCTCAGAAAAGACCTAGAAAGGTCAACTGTAGTCAACTGCCTCTAAAAATAATACCTCCAAGATTAATCCATGAGAAAGCATAAAAATCCCTAAAAAATAGGGTCATAACTGATCCAATTTGAGCTAAAATAGCTCCAAACTACCCCTCTCTATTAGTTTGACCAAGTGGTCAACCAAACTCTTCCAATTTTAACCCAAAAATCATGCAAAAGACCTCAAAATGGCTCAGTTAACTTCAACCTCCAATTTTGCATGATTTTGGGAATCTAAGCAATGTGAAAAAATAATAATAAAGTAATCAAGATGACTTACTTTATTATTTATTATAGATTTGTCTATAATTTCTGCTTTTGCATCTCTATGATAAATAATAAAGTAATTTGTATTTCATGACTTTATTATTTATTTACAATTGTTTATCAATTTCTAAATTATGTAAAAGAATTACACTCTCTTTGACTTCCTGTTGACTAGAAGGCCTTCTTACATGCAAATAAACAAGACCCATAATTTCGTATGAGATATGGTATGTGGCAATCAAATAGCCTTTATGTCTCCCAAGTCATCTTCATGCATCTAAGTGATAATGCAATCTCAAAAAAAATTGCCAATAATAGACTAAGACAAGAAATAAAATCAATATTATAATCTCCAACCTAGTCATAAAAGGCTTAAAAGGAGAAGTCAAAATTAATATCATCACCTTATAACTCCCTTTGACCTCCATCTCCATGCACCTTACCCCTACATTATTGTTTCTCCATGCATGAACATGTGATAATTGATCACATTTCTAAGGTCAAAAGACTTTTCAACATAAGGCACCATTTCATTTTTGAAAAGACCCTTCATGGCTCCTTGGAATCATTAGGTTCTAACACATGAGGTGTTAACCTCAGGCATATTTTGGATAACAAATGATATCAAAATAAGTCAAAATTAAAAAGCAAGCCCATTGTCGAGCTAGGGCATTCGACCAAAAGGAAGGTGAAAACCTAAAAAAATACCATTTGCAATTTGATCTTTTTGATGGAGAGTTCTACCTGCGCCACCATGGAGTTTAGGGTTTGAGGGGAAAACCCTAAATTTCTAGCTATCTTCAAGAATTTTATGGAAGATTTCTTGCAAATAAGAAAAGGTAAAATCCTTCTCTACCAATACTGAACCATATTTTATGTGTTTGAACATTATTTTCTAGTTTTTTGGCCGTGACCACATGTACATTTTTGATGTATTTTTATTGTTTATCTCCTGTCAAGCCTTCTCCTATTTGAAGCTACCATTGGTTTTTTAAGCTCTTGTGTAACCTCCTTGAAGGGCTCCTCAGACCTCCTAAGAGCATTTTAGGTAGCTGGTAAGTGTTTTTCCCTTGATGCTTTTGTTGTTCCTTTTTTGACTAAGTTGTAAGAAAAACATCTCTTGTTGTTTCAAATTAAATGGTATGCATCTCTGATGGAGAAAACTATGAAACCCTCCATTTTTATGTTTTTTTCACTCTCTAATGGTGGAAAGGAAAAGAACCTCACTTTCTCTATTTTTTTTGTAGATGTTATATTTGCCCTTTGATGAAGAATTTCTTGGTTTATTCCTGAAGAGAAGGGTCAAGATCCAACATAGTATCTAGTAAAAACTAAACTACTCCATGCCTTGCATTTAATCACACTACCAAAAGACACCCTTCATGCTTCCCCAGAAGTATGCTAGCCTGACAGCATCTAGACTTGCTAGAAATGTTCAAAACTAAGGATACCTTAGAATGAAAATCCTCCAAATGTATATTCTTTGACCTAAGGTTGGGAGGTAAAATGGGGACTGTGACTCTTTGTATGATATATTATACTAGTTACACTCTGCCTCTTTTAGTAAATATTTGCTATCTTGTAACAAACCTATGTTGACACAGTTTGCATGCCTTTATTCTTGGATTATCTCCATATCTAGGGGAAAAATTTGCATATTTTTTGAAAATTTCCTTGATAGACTTCTTCATGACTTTGAAGATAATACGACAAGATTTTTAGATACTCAAAACTAGACCTCCATACTTCATACCTTTATCGAGGCTTTTGCTCATTGTCCTCATGAAGTTTGTTTTTGCATGGGTAGACTAACATTATTACATCAAGGTAGATCTTTGTATAATATATCCTACTCACTGTGTCTTTTGACTGTCACCCCATTTGAAAACTCCAATGATATAAGAAAGATGATTAAGGATTTGAATATGCTAAAGTTTCTTTGCTCATGCGATAGACATGCATTTTTCTTTGAACTGTTGTATACCTTTTACTCACCTCATATTCATTTTCTATGGCTATCATGTTATATCATCACCCTCCTTGTTTGTTTGTGTCAGCTTCAATGATGTTTGTACCTTATCATGCCTCGTATACTCCTTGAGCCCACATAATCATCAAGAGATATTATATTGGGAAGAATCTTTTGCTCTCTTGTCTTCTGCCTTTGCTGTCCCCATACCTTTTGTTCGCTATCCTCTTCTTATCAATGTTTATGCTATGTACGTTTATAACTGTCCTCTTGACTATTTTTCTACTCTTTAGTTTCTTGTGACTCTTGTCTTACACTATTTTGATGGTTTCCTCCATTGACTGTGTAGCCTTTTGATTCAAATGTATTCACCTCTCTTGATTCTGTATACACTTGTAGGTTCACATTCAATGATTATGCTTCCTTTTCTCTTTGTATAGTATGAACATTTCTTTATGTTTATGGCTTACAAATTTAATTTCTACCTCATGTAGCTTATTTGTCCATGGTTGTGCAACTGTTTCTTTGATAAAAACCTAAATGAGAGTCTTGATTGTTCATGGATGTTCACTTTTTTCATCATCTTATGGTAACATAGTCATCTTTGTTTCAACTCTTAAGAATTATCAAAAAGCATGATTGAGATCTTACAATAGTGATAGATCAAAAAGAAAAGGACTTAATATTTCATATCTCCATAGTTGGCAATAGTGGTTGCTATCTTTTATGATGTATTTGTTCCTTTATCTTATATTGTTGTGACTACCCCTTCTCTGCTGCTCCATATGGACTTACATATGCACAACATGCATACTTACTTATCATGACTTTGGACTGTTATGGATTTGTCATTTATGCATTATGACTATGGATTGCTCTTGATTCCTGTAGTTGTACCTACTGTAGCTTATGATTTTCTTTTATACAGGAAGTTACCATGGCACTCATATTGTATTGTACTTATCATAACTCGGTGTTATACATTATGAGTGACATGATAATGATGATTATCATTAAGTCATGCAACTTCACACTTTATTAATACCAAAATGATAAATACCTACTCATTGTTGTTCAATTGCTTCCTTGATGAAAAACTGAATCAATCACTACTTTATTTTTTTTATCAGCACAAGAGTGTTGTCCTATCCATGTGAGCACTTGTATTAATTAAAGTTGCTTTCTATAATAACCTTTTCATTGATTTCTTTGTTTGAAAGCCTACATGATGTGATTATAATGTTATTCCTGAGCATCTTGAATGTATACAAAAGATAATGAGATAGTCAGTGAATGTAATCATAAAGAAGCATGATGTTTGAAAAACCTAATATTCAATTCCACACATTATGAAGTTGTTTTGAATGAGTTCACTACTCATGTATGGTTTTCATTTCATTACTTGAATTGATAATCATGGATGGGAAATGAACTTTAAGCTCATACACTGACTTGACGCAACAATCCTTTAGTTGAAAAATGTTTTATTTATTGATCTGGAAGTTTCTTTGCTTATCTATATTCCCCTTAAGATCAAGGGGCAGCATGCTAGGCTCAACCCTTGTGGGAGCCCACTTTGCACCACATGCTTGAATAAAATCTGCAATAAATATTGACCTATACCTGCACAAGAAACATACAGGTTAGATATAAAATGTACCTTTGAATCATGATATGGGGTCACTTGCATGGATTTATCTCCTTTTGATATGGTACTTGTATCTGCTCATTCTGATTTCTCTTATGCTAATATTTGATTACTGATTACTGCTGCTACATAAAAGTGGATGGTACTTTTTATTTGACCTGGTTATGTGTATGAAAAGTTTTGGAACCCAGAGCTTCTAACAAAACTTTTTTGCAGGTGTCCTGGAGCTCGACAGATGGAGGGAGCTGGAGACCAACTCAACCTCAGGATTCATCATTCGGAGGCAATGATGGGTCCCCCTACTTTTCCTATGCATTTCTTGTTCTTCAAAAGTAAAATTTACGTTTATGTTGCACTTCAGTTACTCCCACAACTTGTGTGGGACACTTTTATACATTCTTTTGAATACAATCAATTATCTCATTCTATGCAATGGATTATGTATATTTCACTTTATGAATCAAATACATGGCATAAAACAACTGATCTTTCTTTGAAACATATGTATAAAACATGATGTATAATTTGACAGTTTATAAATACCTCTTTTACTTGCACTAAAACATAATGAATAATCAGCAACTGAAACATGAAATCCATCAATTCTCTTCATTCTTTAAATATTTATTTTCTTGATTATAGATGATTTCTCTTACCAGGATGATGTAACAGCTCAGCTTGAGCTGTTACATGATTTTGATAAGTGATTTTGCACTTGCCTTCTGTCAAGACATCAGACATTGACTAGATGATCTTGCATAAGCAAAAAAAATGTACCCTCTCTAAACAACTGATGTTTAGGCCTTGCTAAATTAGGTGTGAGCATAATTTAGTAACATGATCCTACTAAGGATTGGGAAAAAATATGTAATACACACCTTGGACACACCTTGACATACTTTCCTTCCAAGAATATCCTATAATGTTCATTGTACATCCCCACCATCATAACACTTGGTCCTGCGTGACACATATCTAGAGTGGGGTGTCTTCTTCCTATGTAATGTAGTCCTTGGAGATTGCCTTCATACTCCTATATCCACCTCTCCTCTCTCCTCTATCAACCATCCTACCCCCTCTCCCATCTCTCATCTCCTAGTCCCTTTGGTGGTTTTATAACATCACCAATTCACAGTACCAACAAGTTATCCAACTGGTCACTCTATTACATCTCTCCATCTATCCATCCTCAATCCGTCATTCTCTATCACCTACATATAATCCCTCACCCCCTTTCCTTTCCTCCTATCCACTATCACCTATTGATTATCCCTTATTCCCTTTATCATTTCATCCCATATTCCCTTTATCATTTCATCCCAATCATCCTCCCCCAAACTCATCAATAGACTTGGCTTTCCCTTGTCATTGGTATCTAGCTATAGGGTACCTACACACAAACCAATGCATCCCTCCCAGCAATCTAGATCACCTAAATATCCAAATCACCCCAAAATCCAAATTTGTAAGACAATCCTTATAAATACCCATCATAATCTAGCATCATAATCACAATCATCCAATCACATCCATGGTGTTGTTTCTAGCCTTTCTAAAAGCCTTTTATCCAACAACATCCATCATCATCATCGGGATATATCATTCCCAATCCTCATGTTGTTCTTATTATCAACAACACAATCCAACATCATCAATCCATCCATCCTTGGATTTTTATCTTGACCAGGTGCAACATCATGTTTGTCTTTGAATTTTTTTGTGCATGTGTGCTTGCTTGTGTATGTCCATTATATTTTGCCTTGCATCAACAATGATCCCTATAACCTACCTGCCACAACAGTATTATGGTCTTCTATATCATGGTACTATTATAGAATAGGGTTGCTTGTGACCTTATCAGTTGGCTTTTATGCATGGAACACATTGTCACCCTAGTTCTTTATACCTTGGTACATAATGTATCATACCATGTCAAATAAATATGGCTCTCATTTATCAGTGCAACATAACACAGTTCACAAAGTTGATAAATTAGCTTGTATCCATCCCTTGTTGCAAGTATGAGTCTAACCGGTGTTGTCATTGATGTCAACATACTCATGTTGCATTAATGAGAAGGATTGGATGAGCTGTGTGCTGAGGATATTGGGAAAATTAGTCTCACTCAAGAACAGTGAAGAACAGTGATGACAAGAAGGTAAAAGTCCAAGATAGGTTGAGGATCAGAGGATGCAGTTTAAAGGGTTTGTAGATATAAGTCTTGAAATGCTCCAGTCAAGTTTTCAGAGGTCCACATAAAGATCTGAAGAAGTTATGGCCACTCAAGTAGAACTGATTCCGACAGGAGTTCAGAGGTGACAGAGTGACATAGATAGGTCTGGTGAGATCCGATAATTTATTATCCCATTCTGTGGATTTGAGGAAGTGTTGAGGATGTCCTTGTGAAGTGTCAAGTCGATTGGTTTGTGGTTTGAAGGTCCGGAAGAACCTATTCCTTTGTGACAGTGATGACAGACTATGTTCTTGAGGTTCCGAATGAAGGAGAGAAGGATTCCAGTAAGCAGATGAAGTGCGAATGTTCTTGGTGATTCATAAAAGCTTGTGGTGATCTATGGATCATGTCTAGTTCATGTTGGTGGTCCTCATTGAAGTTAAAGTTCACATTTGAAGAATAACCACCGGATGTTGGTGCTCTTCCTGAGACTGGCCAACCGAATGTATTACACATCTTCCAGATGTTCTTATAGGTGTTTGCCGACTTAGATGATTGTTCCTAAGTTGATGCCTTGTATAAATAAGAGATTGTAAAGTCATTCTAAAGGGGGTGTCTAGTGGATATGAGAGTGTGGTAGTGAAGAAGAAAGCGAAAGGCAGAGCAGAAGTTTTGGGCTTAAATGGAACTGATCCAAGCATGGTAAAGATGCTATTCTCCAGTTCAAGTTTGTAGACAGTGTGTCTCTTGTAGGTAGTGAGCCTCTTGTGAGCAGTGTGCTCAGGCAGTAAGCCCTAATTGGTATTTGCCATTTGTTCTTTCTATTATTCTAATAGAGAATACAATATTGGATTAATCACCCCATGGTTTTCCCTTAACCAGGTTTTCCACATCAAAATCTTGATGTCTTAGGTTTTGATGAGTTTCTGCTTGCTGTTTAATTGCATTATGTTTCATGATTGATATACTGCTAATCACTACGAAGATTTAAGTGTGAAATTGGAGAAAGTTTTGGACAACTGATTCACCCCCCCTCTCAGTTGTGTGCCCTAAGTCTAACAATTGGTATCAGAGCCAAGTTCCTCTAAAAAGAGCTTAACCACTTGAGGAGATCCAGGATGTCGTCTTACAAGAAGGACAACCTGAAGTTTGATGGAACAAATTTTAATCTATGGAAAGGTCCCATGAAGTGTCACTTGCAATGCATGGGTATGGCATACTGGACCATGGTTACAACACAGTATCTACCTCCACAGGGTGGTCCAAAAGCTGCAAATGAAATCACAGATGCTGAAAATAATCTGCGAACTATAGAAGCTCTTCTAAGCGCATTATCTGATTCAGAGCTCTCAAATGTTATTGACCTACCAACTACTTTTGAGATGTGGAAAAAATTGGAACTTTTGCATGAAGGAGACTAGTATGTTAAATGTGCAAGGTTACATAGTCTGAAAGGGAAATTTGAAAACCTGAAGATGAGAGATGATGAAAATATTACTACTTTTATGCCAAGAGTAAATGAGCTTGTTTGTGGAATTAGAAATGCTGGTGGAGTCTTGGATGAAAATGAGATTGTTGGCAAAATTCTCAGATCCCTTCCTGCTTCTTAGAAAATCAAGGTTGCTGCCATTGATGAATTTAGAGCCCATACAACTATCACAAGAGATCAATTGGCTAGCAAATTGGCTGCATTTGAAATGATTGAGTTTGGAGATGATCTCCCCAAGATTGAATCTGCATTCAAAGTCAGTGCCTCTGTAAAAGGTAAACAAAGGTTTGATCCAGGAGAGAACTCATCAAGGAAAATGTCATGGTATGAAAAAGCAAGAAAAGGCCTAGAAGAAGAAGAAGTAGAAACTACTCAACTTGAAGCCCTCATTGCAAAGAGACTGCCAAGAGGATCCGGTAAGTATGAAGGAAAATTGCCTTTTAAGTGTTTTAACTGCAATAAGATTGGTCATTTTGCCTCAAAATGTCTGGAAAGATTTTCAAGTCAAAATCCTAACAGATCAAGGTTCCAAAAGAATTGTTACTATGTTCATGAAGAAGATGATAATGAAGGAGTAATAGTTGATGAATCAGAGACAGGAAACAAATCTAGAAGTGAATGGGTTTTTATTGCCATCAAGGAAGAAGAACCAATATCCTCTGTATCTATCAATCATAAAGTTGTAGAAAGAGCTCTGGCTGCCCAAGTTGAAGAAAAGGATGATTGGGTCATTGACAGTGGTTGCTCTCACCATATGATAGGTGATAAAATTAAGTTCATAGATTTGGAAAGGTATGAAGGAGGAGTGGTGAAGTTTGGTGATAATTCTGTTGGTACAATCAGAGGAAGAGGAACTATTTCTTTTGATGGAAGGAACAAAACTGGTAATGTTCTATATGTTGAAGGCTTGAAGTAGAATCTTCTCAGTGTTGGACAGTTGGTGGACAATGGCTATGATCTTCGATTCAAGAATGGAAAATGCAAGATCTTTGAAAGCTCAGGAATAGAGATTGTATCCGGTACCCAAACTAAAGGTAATATCTTCCACTTGGTTGGCACTGGTAAAAGTTTCTTATTTGTTCAAGTTGATCAGAGTTGGTTATGGCATAGGAGAATGTGTCATGTGAATTTTGATAATATCATCAAGATAAGCAATACTCAGGCTGTAAGAGATCTTCCAAAATTGGTGAAACCCACTAATAGCTTGTGCAAAGAATGTCAGTTGGGTAAGCTGAGCAGAATCATGAATCACATTCAAGAGTAAGGATCAATCTTCTACCAGATTATTGGACTTAGTTCATACTAATCTATGTGGTCCGACAAGAATCAAGAGTGTACAAGGTGATAGATATTTCATGCTATTAATTGATGACCATTCCCAGATGATGTGGGTTACATTTCTGAAAGAGAAATCAGAAGCTTTTGAGAAGTTCAAAATTTTCAAGGCTATGGTAGAAAATGAAATCAGATTAAAATTAAAATGTCTGAGGTCTGATAGAGGTGGTGAATTCACATCCAGTGAGTTCATAGATTTTTGTGAGAAGCATAGTATAAAGAGATAGTTGTCTGCTCCTAGGACTCCACAACAAAATGGAGTAGTGGAGAGAACGAACCGGACCATCCAGGAAGCATCTAGGACAATGATGATGGAAGAAAATGTTCCTCAGATGTTTTGGAGAGAAGCTATCAGCACTGCAGTCTATACTCTCAATCGAGTTCAAATCAGAAGCAATACTGATAAGACTCCTTATGAACTTTGGTTTGGCATTAGTCCTACTATGAGGTATTTTAGAGTGTTTGGTAGCAAATGTTACATTAAAAGAGATGAAGATCTAGGCAAGTTTTATGCTAGAAGTGATGAAGGAATTTTCTTGCGTTACTCCACTCAAAGCAAAGCATACCAGTGTTACAATAAGAGACTGAGAAAGATGATAGAAAGTACAAATGTGAAGGTTGATGAAGGAATTAAGAAACCTTCAAAGTTTTATGAATATGATGAAGATGATTAGAATGGTGTTCTGATTCAGGGAGCCCAAACTCCTTCCAGTACTCAGAATCAAACAGATCCAGTAATTCAGGGAGAAGAGATGAGTCATAATGAGCCTGATCAAGAATTAGAAGTGCAGGAAACTCCCAAAGTTCTGAGGTATGTAAGACTGAACCACTTTGAAGATCAGATCATAGGTGATAAAAGCAAAGGAGTTCTAACAAGAAGGAGAATTGCTCAAGATTCAAATGAGTATTGTTTGATTTCAAAGATTGAACCTAAGACAGTGAATGAATCTTGCAATGATGAAAACTGGACTAAAGCAATGGAGGAAGAGTTGGTGCAAATAGAGAAAAATCACACTTGGGATCTTGTTCCCAAACCTAGAAACAAGAATGTGATTGGAACCAAATGGGTCTTCCGGAACAAACTAAATGAAGTTGGTGAAGTAATTAGAAATAAAGCCTGATTGGTCTGCAAAGGCTACTCTCAAATAGAAGGAATTGATTTTGAAGAAACTTTTGTCCTGGTGGCAAGAATTGAAGCAGTCAGATTATTTCTTGCCTTTGCTGCCTTCAAGGATTTCAAGGTATATCAGATGGATGTCAAGTCTACCTTTCAAATAGTGACTTGGAAGAAGAAGTGTATATAGAGCAACCGGATGGATTTTAATTGTCTGATCATGGTGATATGGTCTGCAAGTTGAAGGAGGCACTCTATGGATTGAAGCAAGCCCCAAGAGCTTGGTATGAAAGATTGGATAAGCATCTTTTGAAGATTGGTTTCAACAAAGGTACTGTTGACAGTAACTTATATTTCAAAATTGATCATGAAAACATCTTGATTGTTGAAGTATTTGTTGATGATATCATCTTTGGAGGAAGAGATAGTATGTGTAAAACTTTTACAAATCAAATGAAAAGTGAGTTTGAGATGTCTATGCTTGGTGAAATGAATTTCTTCTTGGGTCTGCAAATTACTCAAACAAAGAAAGGAATCTTCATTTCTCAGACCAAATATGTGAAAGAATTATTGAGGAAATTTGGGATGGAAGATTCAAAGCCAATGAATACTCCCATGGAAACCAGATGTAAGTTGAGTAAAGATGATGACTCTCCTAAGGTAGACCAGACAAAGTATAGATCAATGATTGGAGGATTGTTGTATGTCACTCAAACTAGACCAGATATAATGCAGGTTGTTGGTCTTGTTGCTAGATTCCAAGCTGATCCCAGAGAATCTTGTGTCATGGCAATCAAGAGGATTTTTAGATATCTAAAAGGGACAGTTGAGTATGGTTTGTGGTATCCTAGAGATCATGATTTCTCTCTTCATGCATATACAAATGCAGATTGGGCAGGAGATGTGGATGACCAGAAGAGTACCAGTGGTGGAGCATTCTTTTTGTAAAAAAGATTGGTTTCTTGGCTAAGCAAGAAACAAGAGGCAATATCTCTTTCCACAACTAAAGTAGAATACATTGCAGCAGCAGGTAGTTGCACTCAAGTTTTGTGGATGAAGCAGATGCTAAGAGATATCAAAGTAGAGTATGAGGAGCCTATCACAATCTTCTGTGATAATTCAAGTGCAATAAATATATCTAAGAATCCGGTGTTGCATTATAAGACTAAGCATATATCTATCAAGTTTCACTTTCTGAGAGAGCAAGTGAACAAGAATGAAGTCAGATTGGAGTTTGTACCCTCCAAGGATCAGATTGCAGATATCTTTACTAAACCTCTACCTAAGGATTCTTTTGAGTATCTTAGGGAGAAGTTAGGGGTTATTTCCCCTCTAGTGATGAACTAAGGTGCATCAGTCCAGTGGATATCATAGTCATATCTTGTGATCCAGATTGATGGGAGCTACTACTCAGGGGGAGCAGCAGGTATGATTATGAAGTATTGGAGTTGCAAGTATGAGCCCTTTACCATTGATGTCAAAGGGGGAGAGAAGACATGTGAAAAACAAGTGGTTGATGATCAAAGGGGGAGCAATAAAGGAAGAGAAGACATGTGAATGGTTGTTGCTGATAGGGGGAGTTGTGACAATAAGGAGAAGTTCTTGTCTTGATGGTTTTTCACATCATATGTTGCCATCAATGACAAAGGGGAAGATTGTTGCAAGTATGGCTCTAACCAGTGTTGTCATTAATGTCAACATACTCATGTTGCATTAATGAGAAGGATTGGATGAGCTGTGTGCTAAGGATATTTTAAAAATTAGTCTCAATCAGGAATAGTGAAGAACAATGATGACAAGAAGGTAAATGTCCAAGATAGGTTGAGGATCAGAGGATACGGTTTAAAGGGTTTGTAGATATAAGTCTTGAAATGCTTCAGTCAAGTTTTTAGAGGTTTGCATAAAGATCTGAAGAAGTTATGGCCACTCAAGTAGAACTGGTTCCAACAGGAGTTCAGAGGTGACATAGTGACACAGATAGGTTCGGTGAGATCCGGTAATGCATTATCCCATTCTGTGGATTTGAGGAAGTGTTGAGGATGTCCTTGTGAAGTGTCAAGTTGATTGGTTCATGGTTTGAAGGTCTAGAAGAAACTATTCCTTTGTGACAGTGATGACAAATTGTGTTCTTGAGGTTCCAGATGAAGGAGAGAAGGATTCCAGTAAGCAGATGAAGTGCGGATGTTCTTGGTGATTCAGAAAAGCTTGTGGTCATCTATGGATTGTGTCCAGTTCATGTTGGTGGTCTGCATTGAAGTTAAAGTTCGCATTTGAAGAATAACCACCAATGTTGGTGTTCTTCCTGAGACTGGCCAACCGGATGTATTACATGTCTTGCGGATGTTCTTATAGGTGTTTGCCGACTTACATGATTGTTCCTAAGTCGATGCCTTATATAAATAAGAGATTATAAAGTCATTCTAAAGGGGGTGTCTAGTGGAGATGAGAGTGTGGTAGTGAAGAAGAGAGCGAAAGGCAGAGTAGAAGTTTTGCGCCTAAATGGAACTGATCCAAGCATGGTAAAGATGATATTCTCCAATTCAATTTTGTAATACTTATTACTTTATAGACATTGTGTTTCTTGTAGGTAGTGAGCCTCTTGTGAGCAGTGTGCTTGGGCAGTAAGCCCTAATTGGCATGTGCCATTTTACTTTCTATTCTTCTAACAGAGAATACAATCTTGGGTTAATCACCCTGGGGTTTTTCCCTTAACTGGGTTTTCCACATCAAAATCTTGATGTCCTATGTGTTGATGAGTTTCTGCTTGTTGTTTAATTGCATTATGTTTCATGATTGATATACTTCTAATCACTAAGAAGATTTAAGTGTGAAATTGTGGAAAGTTTTGGAAAATTGATTCACCCCCCCTCTTAGTTGTGTGCCCTAAGTCTAACATCCCTTTCATCCATTTCTGCTTCATCACAGTCTGGAGCCTCTCCAGTGAGTTTATGTACAAGCTAACATTCCAAGAGGGTTTGGATTGACACCCTACATCCCTTGTCAGAATCCCTATCCAACATATTTTCTAGAAGGTTCGAGTTGAACCTCTCTGCCACTTCCCCATCTTGCATCCATCCATTTTTCCTCCTTGATTCTTTCATGTTCCCCACTTATCCATAATCTATCCATCATCATCTATCAACCCCCATCCTTTTCCTCCAACCCCCTTCCTCCAATCTACCCTATTCCCCTATCCATGTGGTCTTTTAAATTCCACTCTCTTCTTTCTAATCCAACCTTCTTCATCCTTTTGAGAGTACACTCGTGTTCTTCAAACCCACCTACCCTCTCAAAGGGGCATCATTCCTACCATCATCCTTACCATCATTCCTCCTTGTCACTCTATCTTCAAGTGGTTGGGGCATCTTAATCCCTTAACCTATCACCTTCTTCTATCCTACCTAGTGCTATGATTTATCTTTCTTTGAAATGATGTTGCTACACAACACCATCTCAAAGAGGGGTAAAATGTATACATCTAAAATTGCCTACTCTTTGTCTCATCCCTAAAATATCCTTATTCATCTCTAAACCATCACTAAACATCCCTAAATATCCCTAAACATCCTTAAACATCCCTAATTCATCCCCAAACTCCTCTAAACCATCACTAATCATCTATAGACACCTCTAAACGATATTTTCTCCACAATTAACTAAATAAACACATTTTTAGATAGTTAATTGATCAAATCCCCTTCAATCTATGATTTTATAATATTTTATTATCAAAATCACTATTCATGTACTATTGACTATTCATTGTACCTGTATCAGTACCTGCATCGGTACTTATTCCCAGCCAAAATAATTTATTAATCATTTAACCCCTTTCTCTATAGTCCAAACATTAGATAAATTTAATTTGTCTATATCCCCTTTCCCCATCCCATGAATTGAATAAATATTTATATTTATTTAATTCCCCATTTTCTACACTTTTCATTAGGTCACCTAAACATAATTAACTAACCTAATCCCCCACTTTCACAACCTAAATCCTAATCTAATCTTTGTCAAATCCTATCCATTCCCCCAAATGCACAAAGACATGGCTTCTTGTACATGTCCACATGGCCTTCTTACAAAGGCATGGTCTGGGTCCTTTGTACAAAGGTCATTTTATCCTCCACCTCCTTTTCCTCCAATTTGAAATTAGGAATGTACCCATGCTTCCCAATTTAAAATTCACATCAAATCCAACCCATACCTCCCATTTATCAAGTCAATCTCATCCATAAATCTTCCCAAAGTCAAATCTCAACCCTTGATTTGTCCTCAATCTAATGACATCTTCCATCCTTCAATACTATCATACCACTTGGAAAGGTCTCCTTGCTTGAGAGCTCTCAACAATCCTCCACCCTTGATCCTTCAATCTAATCTTGACCATCCAATCCCCATCTAAAAAATCTATAAATAGACCATCAACCTAAGCATTTTCAAGACTCCTTAAAAAGTAAGGTTATGCTACTACAATAGGGACTCCTCTACATACAATCACACATCCAACATCAAAGGAGCACATCTACAAAATAAGGATTAGTATGTGAGGTGAATTATATAGTTTCATTTCATGTTATATGCTTTCCTTTATGCTCAATCCGATGTGTATGTGAGGTGAATGGAGTAGGATGATCTTGTTTAGTCTATTTCTTGTGTTCATCTTCACATGCATACACAATGATAGCCCACTCAACCAACCAACCCAAACCACTAACCATGTCCATTCTTTTATAGACTCAAGCTCACACAAATACAACCTATGGTATTGGGAAAATCATGTGTCTTAAAACCATGAGTACATAGAACCACTGACCCCTTCATTTTTCATGATAAGTACTAAGTTTTCACTTTATGGTACTAAGTTTTCCAAATATTAATTAATTATTCTATGTCTTCCACACATAAAATAACTAACCCAATGTTACATACAACTTTACAATTTGACCCAAATAAATTTTTAATGTGGCTAAACACATCCCCTACGATGCACCACAAATAAATATTTATTTTCCATAGTTAAAGTATTTCATTATTTTGTAAGGTGTACAACACACCCATTTCCTAACATTCTTCCACTTCACTTGTATATATTGCATAACGGTCAATAAATGAAATACATAATCATATCCATGCATGAAACCACATGAATCTCTAGCATGCTCTCATTATCCATCAAGATACCTACAATAAAACCAAGGTGACCACCATCTCAAGAAAGAACTCCTCTCATTCTCTAACATGCCACCTATTGAAGAAAAGGAACATTCTAAGGTGAAGATGCACCAATCCAAAGAACACAAGCATCAAATCCAAGTGATAAAAAAGGATCTAAGTTGTTGTCAAATGTAAAAACCCACATGAATAGAAATAGTACCAACAACAAATTATAATTCATCCAACCATCCATACCTCCTAGGTATCAACAACATCGATAAAGTCATGCCAACAATATGTATAGCCCATATACCGCAATCACAAGCTCCTTGTATAAGACCTATAAATAAACTCACAAATCTAGGAACTCCCACTACATGGGTAATGTTAAGTATGAAAATAGATCAAGGCATACAAAGTCTACAAAAAAACACTCAAACCAAGGTGTGGCTCATGATCAAACCATGTAGAACCAAGAACAATCACAATGATCCACACATGCAACACAAATAAATACATACTCTCTCACAACATGTCGCCATAACTCTTCCAAGTCAAACCATATGAACATGAACCTCTAAGAAGTAGCCATAAAACAAAGAGATAAAACTTGTAAATCATATCATGTCATTCTACCAACACTTCAAAGTGCTAAGCTATTTTAAGTATGATCTCCTTTACAACCCCAAATGAAACTTCTTAAGAACACCCAACCATTCAATCTCATAGATCAAATGAGACATATGTACCATGTATAACCAACATGGATTTAAGATTCTCTAACCAAGGAAGATCAAACTCAAATATCCATTCCGAAACTAGGAATAAGACCAATAAACTTCTCCTAAACTCCTCATAAATGACATCATAAATAAAAATCATATGCACAAGGATATAACCATGTTAACACCCCTCAAGTGAACCCTCTAGGACTAAAATTCCATAGCTCAAGATCCATATCCACGAGAAGATAAAGCATAAAACAAAATTCACCTAAAAATATGGGAAATACCTCTTAGATGATAATCTATCGAGTAGATCAAGAGTGGGGAATGAGAATACTCCTCAAGGATACACCAACCCATAATGACTCTCAAAGAAAAATTTCTTCTAAGGTCATTGAACTCACATCCATATCTAGGTTTAGGCTCCTTGGTCTTCCATCTAAAACCTCTAATGAGTAGTTGTCTCAACAAATGTCTCTAATCCCAAGAGAAATCTAGCCTCACCCAAGTCTCCAAGTATCCATAAGAACCTATAATTAATCAATCCATGCTAAGCTCCAAATGCAACAATGCACTATCATTAAGATCCCAATCACGTGACTAATGTACTCAATACCATGAGAACCAACAAGATCATTGTCAAAGCTCCCACTGCACATCTGCATAATCTAGGAACACATCATGAAATCATGATCTAACATCTCCTCCTAGGAATCACATGTTCTAATGAACATATCCTGGTCTCAAGAGAACCTATATCATGCCAAAAATTCAAATCCAAAATCAAGAGTAAACCATGACACAATACCAACCATTCTCTAAACCAAGGATCAACATTTCCAAACACATGAAGAAACCATCTCTTGAAAATAGTAATCAAAGTGATGAAAGGAAAGCTTGAAAGGACCAATTGGTAAGGCTAGGTAACTCCTTCTACTTTAGGTTCTACTAGGCCAAAAAGGTTTTCCTTGAGTTGTGCTCTTAAGATGAAAAATGACAAATGGAAAAACTAACATTGAGATAAACCATACCAAATGCATAAGATACTCATATTTGACTATTACCAAGAACATATATGTTGTTTTATATCTTGATACAAGGATATTACACTTCTATAAACAAATGTGCTAACTATGTTGAGAATAAAATGCCTTCTTCTTAATCCTTTTAGTTTTTTCTATGCAATATCTCACTTCATAAATGTATGCGGAAATAATAACAATGCATACCTCACTATGAATGATATTTGTGGAATTTTATGGAAATAGGGAAATGAAATCATGCATTGCAATGGGTCAACTAACTCTATTAAAGTTATTAAAGGTTTTTTTTTTCTTCAAGTGCAATAGGATGGTAATAGGTTGAAAAAATTGTAGATGAGTACCTTTATCTTGTATGGGTAATAGAGTTAGGATCCCACAACCAAAGGACATTACCAATGTAAACCATGAAATGACACCTTATAGAAGATGGTATAAGAAATATACTTATCAACCTTACCTGTAAGATAAGCTCAACACATGTTAATTGTAAGTAGAAGATATTGCAGAATAACTAAAAGAACATAAATTAATCCATACAATTCCTATGAAACTTTGATAGGAATCCTCACAAAAATGTTAGTAAGGAATTTTATAGTCTTCTCATTGAAAAACTAGTCAAAGATAACACTCAAATTAACAAATATGATTAAGGTGCTCAAAGTGACTATCAAAAGTATATAAAACATTCATTGAGGCATTCAAATTGTTAATGAGTACACTTTATATTTATTCCTCAATGGGATACAAAAGTAACATAGCAATGAGACAATGAGAACCAAAATTATACATTCAATATTATACTTAGATCAATACATGATACATGACAAACTCTTCACATTCTCTTCTATTCTATGTTCTAAAAAATGCTAGAAACCAACAATTTTCACTTTCCAAACTATGAATAGATATCATTCAACTTCAACAAGTCTTGGAGGTAAATTTAAATCTATGTCACATCACCCCTTAGTCGAGAACAAGGCACACACACACATCTCTATCAAAAGATTGCATGGGATCACAAAAGATTATCCTAATGAAGACATTCAATCTACAACCTCATTACTATAAAATGTAAGAATGCACAATGAGAAGGAGAAACCATGAGACTCCATGGGAAACCACCAAGAAAGTGACTGCCAATTGAATTAGCATTAAACTTTCCATTAGTAGATGAAGGGGAATTTTAAATAAGTGGACTTATTGTGACCACACACAAGACTCAAGATGAATCTTTTAATCACACCCTATCATAGCACATCTAGAAAAAAACCATAAAGGGACCATTTATGAACCATTAGATTGTGATGATATCATCAACTACTAGCAAATTCAACCATAGAAGATACAAATTTAAAATTAAACCACAAATTCTAGTTTATGGTCAAGGTTGGTGATGATTAATAATGTTTGGTGGGGTTGCCAAACCCTTTGAAATATATTTAAACATACTTGTCCACATTAGAGAAAGGTAGATCAAATGTTGAACATCATGTGAAGGATAACCCATATCAATATAGTAATTAAGAAATGTAACTTAGGCAACATATAGATGAAAACTTAAGTCAATGTGTAAGCTAATATATAACACACTTCCGATAGGAACTTACCACAAGGTATATATGATAAATCAAGAACATGCAATCACAACATAGAAGGTCAATCACCATTCCAAACATCATACCCATAAAATAGCACTACCACTTGAAAGATGACTACCATAGTCAAGAGATGCACCATAAAAGAAAATGAACATTGCCACATACTAAACACTTCCATTGTGAGAGAGATTCATCATTACAAGGTGGTTAGAGACAAAAACCTCAACCATGAAAAGAAATATGGCCACTAAGGAGGATTAAAACTCATCACAAACTCATAAACAAAATCATCGGTATTATATAGGAAACCCCTAGAAAAGGCACCAATTTGTGTGAGCACACCTAAATGTTTAAAGTATAACCACCACACT
This sequence comes from Cunninghamia lanceolata, assembly GCA_027924645.1. NCBI lineage: Eukaryota > Viridiplantae > Streptophyta > Pinopsida > Cupressales > Cupressaceae > Cunninghamia > Cunninghamia lanceolata. The sequence goes on from BSBN01000236.1 coordinate 5,379,709, forward strand.
TCACATGCAAATTAAATAGATCCAACATTAATGTTTTCCAAAAAAGGTCAAAGTATTAAGTTGGATGCCACCACATCACAAGGTTCCTATAATTACACCTATGACCACAAGAAACCAAGAGAAACCACTAGACTCTAAAGGGGTTATCACAACAAAGTTAGTGAAGATGAGGCCATGAAGCATACTAGCCATGCAATGAGAATGACAACATGGTAAACACATGTGGTGTGAACTGTGGGTGGGAATTAATAAAAGGGGGTCACAACAGAGCATCAAGGGACACCACAACATGAAATATTACATTGTATAGCCATAGAAGCAAGCAAGGGTAGAAGAATAATTTGCAAGATAATGCTACAAGTGAGGGATAAGGCACGTATAGAAATTTTTAGTGAGAAAAAATAACAAAGAAAGGCCTATAATATACATTTATGCTAATAAAATGATACTACAAAGAACACAAGTGCCAAAATAAGTCATGAAATTAGGCATAGGCTAACATATTGAATTAAAGACTTGCTTACAACTATAACTATCATAGGTTAAAAAGGAATTTTAAATTCAAGATTAGAGTTAGATTTAGTTTAAAAGGTAATTATGGAATATATTCAAATTATATGTATATCTTTTAGGTTTATAATGAATTGATTTTGGATATGATGAAACATCGTTGTGAACTAGATGTGGCTACATAAAATTTAATTTGATAACTATTGATATGATGTTTTTGTTTCAAAAGTCCATCTCCAAATTTTTAAGAACTATAAACATCTAATATTAGCTATTGGGTTTTAATTATTTTTTATTTGGGATCATAAACAAGGAAATCACAAGAGTGCTATTTTGAAGTGAGATTGATAGAATTAAAATTAACAAACCAAAATACAAATCAATTTTGATCATCTCACGCATTTCCCTAGTAAAATAGGATTAGATTAGGTTACATACATATTATCTATTAGAAGACAAATATATACTGAGAAGGAGGGTGAATCAGTATATATCAAAACTCATTCCAATTTAACATTATCAATCAAGACTTCTAATTCCTTTAACCAAAATATCAAAAAATTAAACCAATTAAAGAACAACACATAAGCACACAACCACAACACCAAATTTATGTGGAAAACCCAAGAAAGGAAAAACCACGATGAGCAAGTTGCTTGGATCTACTATTCAAATCCAACCTCATAAGTGAAAAATGGGATTACAATATTATTTATGGGCTACAACCCAAAGGAAGCTGCAACTCCTTGAAATTAAATTCAATAGTATTTATAGAATGAGGATACAACCTCTAATCATTACATTCAACAAATCTCACTGAACAAAATACCACCGCATCATCCACACACTTCACTCTGTCTCAAAACTTCACTTTCTCTGTACAATGAACTATGCTACCTTCAACACACCTCCACAAACATACTCACATCTATTCACACATCTTCACATACTCTCACACACTCTTACCTTCCTAAACAAACAAGATATTTCATTTATACCTTCCACAAATTCCAAAATCATTCTCCCATATTGGCCAAGATGAAACATGTATTCATGAAACGTGCAAGGTCACATCAAGTTGGCATCCAAAAGATATAGAAAAATAATGTGGTTCAAGCCAAGTGATAACCAAGACCTATTCTTCATTATCACATTCTTCTAAGAAGGTACACACTTCAAATCATCTGGTGGGAACATTAAAAACACATGAAGTCAATCCAACAAACACTTAGTCTTCCACACAATAGCTCCAAACCAAAAGTGGTACTAGTGGGATCAATTAACATCATGCAGATCATCACACAAGAAACATAAGACTTACACAAACCTTGTCAACTAATCCTTCTTCTAAAATATATGTTTTCTTTCTGGCACAAACAAATAGAAACTAAGCCCGGTATCACAACCGAACATTAAACACATAGTCTTGAGATAGAGAATTGAAAGACCAACTTGTAGTGCACTTCAACACCTGAAACTTGAATTGAATCATCCATCTAAATATCTAAACTCATACTCCAAACATCAAAGCCAAAATATAAACTATAGTGAAATGTAGTGGCTTCTACTTTCTCCTCTAGAAAACCCTAGTCAATAGCAAGATGTCTCTTTATTCTGCTGACCCCAAAGAAACTCTGTGGTACACCTTAGCAATTGAACCTTGAATATTATCATCTTCTCATCTATAAATGATTGTCCTTCAAACCACAGGACCTCAACTTCAATGACAAAGAAATGTGGAGCATTTCCCAAACGCATCTTGACTGCAATGACTCTGAAGAACTGTCTTTACTCTGCGAGCTCTAAAATTTTTTGTGTTAACCTTTGAGCTCTAAAATTAGGAACATATGATGTTCACACATGTCTTTGAAAAATTCCCAATCTGCAATGCCATACCATCAAATGCAGAGGAATGCGAAGCATTCTCATGAGCTTATTCTATGCAACCTCTAGTGCCTTGGACAACTTGAATCTTTCTTTCAAAACTAAGGTAATGTTTTTCCTTAGGAAACAATGAATACAATATTTACCACATCAGATACTTCATTCTCAACTTCATGTAACAACAAAAAACTCTTTTCTCAAAACAAGAATCTTCATGTTAACATAACCTTTGTCTATGAACTTCAGGAGATAGGGTACAACTATGTGCATAGTATATGACATCCATCGCCTTACCTTTCTCATCACAACTTCTTTGATTCATCTTCTTTATCTTCTTCTCTGATTACATTTCCATAGACTTCCTTTGACATTACCTCTTGTTCACTTGACTTCCATCTTTCTTCATTACAACACTACTGACAACCTTCCTGAACCTTACACTGTTGACATCAATGAAAACACAAGTGTAACAATCTCCCCCTTTGGCATTGATGGACCAACACTTGACCTGATATGCAATTTTCTCCCCCTTTGACATCAAGGACAAAGGGCTAGTTTTCTTCTTCTAAACCGATCTTCCTTTAGCTCCTCCTATCTACATTATTCTTGATTTTTCTATCACTCCTCCTCACTTGTCAGCTCCCTCTGACTGATCAAATCTTATTATCCTTCAAAAACCTCTTGCCTACCTACTCCCCCTGAGAGGTAACCATCATCAATCTGAGCATAAAAAATATATATTGAATTGCTCCACTTGGACAAATGCACCATCTATGCATCTAGATAGAAGGAGGGGTAACAACCCCTAACTTTTTCCTGAGATACTCAAAAGTATCCTTAGAAAGTGCCTTAGAGAATTTGTCAACAACTTGATCCTTTGTCAATACATATTCCAATCTAACTTCTTGATCTGCAACCTTCTTTCTCAAAAATTGATACATGATAGATATGTGCTTGGTTCTAGAATGCATCACTAGATTCTTTGAAATATTGATGGCACTTGTATTATCATAAAGAATGGGAATATGTTCATCATATATAACCTTGATTTCCTTTAATGTTTGCTTCATCCACAATACTTGGGTGCAACAAGCAACTGCAACTATATATTTTGCCTCTGCAGTTGATAAGGACATAGAATCCTAGTTCTTGCTAATCAATGAGACTAGTATATTTCCCAAAAATAATGCTCCTTCATTGGTACTTCTTCTATCATCAACACTTTTGGCCCAATCTGAATTATTATAAGCACTTAGGGAAAAGTCATCACCCTTTTGATACCATACTCCATGTTCTGGAGTGCTCTTCAAGTATCTGAATATTCTCTTTCCTTCCTTCACATGTGTTTCCTTTGGATCTACTTGAAACCTTGCAACCAAACACACACCGTACATAATGTTAGGCCTTGATGTTGTTAGATATACTAGGCCCCCAATCATAGACTTGTACTGAGTCTGATCATCCTCAGGTGACTCATCATCTTTACTAAAGTGGCAACCAATTTCCATAAGTGTACTCATAGGTTTCCATTCTTCCATTCTAAACTTCTTGAACATTTCCTTAACATACTTTGCTTGAGAGACAAAGATGCCATCATTTGATTGAGAAATTTAAAGTCCAAGAAAGAATGAAAGTTCTCCTAACATAGACATTTAAAAATCTTTCTACATCTCTCCTGTAAATTTATTACACATCTCATCATATCCACAAAATGTTATACCATTGACTTACTAATGCAGAGCATAGAGGATTCACTCAAACAAACACACTTCAAACAAATGACTTTTCTCACAATCTTCCACTATGCTTTGATGAGAACAACAAATAAGGTAATTTTGACATAATTTTTAGAAGACAATTTAGAACCATAATCTAAAAACTGATTTGGATACCCATTAATCCCTTCTATAACATATCTTGAAATGGGCTATGGTTACTTTGGAAGGAAAGGTTCAAAACTTGACTGTTCTACTCTTGCCTAGGTTTTGAAGTGGAGCAGCAAATAGGGTTTTTCGGCCATAACTTTCATTATAAACATGATATAAAAAATGAAAACATAGTTTCAAACACCCATTTGGACTTTGTAAAACATATCCTAGAATCAAGGTAGGTTACTTTGTGCGGAATCCTTCAAAAATTGATTTGTTTGCTCACTATACCCTAACTAGGGTTTCAAACCTATTTGTAGTAAAATGGGCATAACTTTCTAAAAACACCATGAAATTGAGTGAAATAAAAAGAAATAGAAAGTAGATTAAATTATATTTCATTTCCAATTAGTCTTACTCCATGAAATGACCATACTAGGCCGTACCAAGCTCTGTAACAACAATTTAACATTCAGAAATTACAGAAACAAGGATGTCTTTTATTGATTTCACTTCAAAATGTAACAACCCACCTTGGTTTCAACCTCCCCAAGGATATTTAAACATGTACCAACCATTTACAACTAATTTTCCAACTACAACCATTCTAATTCCTTCATTTACAACTTATGACTCTTCACCTTCCCACTTTTTGCAATTTTACAATATGACAACTTTTACAAGATTTACAAAATTTGACAAACCACCACCTATAAACTTAATAATGACTCAAGACAACTTAAACACCTTAGAAATGGTCTTTAAGACCTTATGAAATGACTCAAACATTACATAAAGAAAATATTTACAAAATGGCCTCATGGAGGCATAAAGTCCATTAGGTGTTCCTACACCACATACACAACAATTAGAATTTGTTCACCTTCAGTCTTGATGTAAAGATTACTATCTGCAGTACCTTTCTTGAAACCCTCCTAGAGTAAGTACTTGTCCAACCTTCCATACTAAGCCCTAGGGGCTTGTTTAAGAACATACAAAGCCTTCTTGAGTTTGCACACCATGGTTGGATCTTCTGGTAACTAAAAACCATCTAGTTGTTCTATGTAGACCTCTTCTTCCAAGTCACCTTTCAGGAAAATAGATTTGACATCCATATGATATACCTTGAATCCTGTATGTACTATAAAAGAAAGAACCATTTTGATTTCTTCCATTCTTTCTACTGGAGCAAATGTCTCCTCATAGTCAACACCTTCAACTTGTGAATATCCTTTTGCAAACCAGCCTTACTTTGTTACTGACCACTTATCCATCTTCATTCTCTTGTTCTTGAAAACCCATTTTGTTCCTATTATATTCTTGTCTGCAAGCCTTGGTACCAAGTCCCAGGTCTAATTATTTTTTATATGGTTTAGTTCTTCCCTAGCTTGTATCCATCATTCATCTTTGCTATCCTCATTAACACTTTTAGGTTCTATTCTTGACAGTAAAGCAAAGTTTACCTGTTCATTTGTTCTTGCAAACCTTCTTCTTGTTTGAACTCCTTCATTCTTGTCTCTGATGATCTGATCTTCTAAATGATTTTTCTAAACATACTTGGTTGGAGTCTTTGCAGTCTTCTCTAGAGTTTCTTCCTTTTCTTTAACTTCTACAACTTGCTCTATGCAAGCAAGTTCATCTAGCCAACAGTCCTCTTGCTCAACAGAATTCTAATGTGATTCTTCATCCACTCTTACATGTGCACTCTCAACTATCTTTCTTAGTATTTTATTATAGCATTTTTAGGTTTTACTAGTAGTTGAGTACCCAACAAAAATACCTTCATCTTCTCTTGAGTCAAATTTTCCCAGACCTTCATCTCTTCTGATGTAGCATTTTCTTCCAAAAACTCTAAAATATTTAACTATTGTAGGTCTTCCATTCCAAATCTCATAAGGGATCTTGGTGTTATGCTTTCTTAGTTGTCCTCTATTAATAATGTACATTGCGGTATGAATTTCTCCTTTCCAGTATATATCAAGTAGTTTAGCTTCACTCAACATTCTCATAGCCATCTCTAAGATAGTCCTATTCTTTCTCTTTGCAACACCATTCTGCTAAGGAGTTCCAGCAGCTACATAGTGCCTTTTGATTCCATGTTCTCAGAAAAACTCTACAAACTCATTTGAAGTGTACTCACCACCTATATCAAATCTTAAGCACTTGATTCTAGAATTCATTTCATTTTCAGCCATAGATTTCAAGATCTTGAATCTACTAAAAGCTTTTGATTTTTCTTTCAAAAATGTAACCCATGTAATTCTAGAGAAATCATCAATGAGCAACATGAAATACCTCTCACCTTTAGGATTTTTGTCCTATTTAGTCTGCACAAGTTTGTATGAACCAACTCTAAAGGCCTTGTAGTAGATATTCCTTGGACTTGAAAGTTATCCTTGTCTACTTCCCAATCTGACATTCCTTGCATATTTTTCTTGTAGTCTTGATGATCTTTGGCATGTCCCTTACTGCTTTCATGAAACTGATCTTCACCAGGACATGCCCCATTCTCTTATGCCACTTCTAGCATTCATTTGTTTGTCCTAATAGACAAGTCCTCTCATTAACCCCTTTCAGATTAAACAAGTTGCCTTCTATCTTAAATCCTTTTGCCACCAATTTTCTAGATTTTGCTCTTCTAATTTCACACCCTTGATCATGAAATATGAGATTATATCCTTTGATACACATTTGACTCACACAGAGAAGATTATGCTTGAGACCTTCTACATAAAAACATCATGTGTCTGAGACTTTCCATCAATACTTATAGTGTATTTTCCAATGATATTTCCAGAAGAGTTATCTCCAAACCTAACCAATCCACCATTCCACTTGCTAATATTGATAAACTTGCTCTATCACCTATCATGTGATATGTACATCCACTGTCTATCACCTAGAGATTGGTTTGTCCTTGAGCATGAAATGTTGTTTGGATAATCATTGAGTTCTCAACTCCATTGTCATTCTCCTTGTCTTTCTTAGTGACATTATTTATCTGAGATTATGAATTTTCAAGACCATTCCTACAATATCTTGCTATGTGTCCAAGCTTGCTACAAATTTGACATACCACGTTGGCATCCACAAAAGAAGTAAGAGAATTTCTACTTACAAGATTTCTTCTATTTATTTTAGACTTGCAATCCATAGCCTTATGCCCAAATTCATTGCAAATAAAACAATAACCAAAGAAAACATGATTGAACCTGTTCATGGAGAATTGTCTTGCATGAAGAGCTCTTCCTTGAGGCAAGATGAGATCTGTACATTCTATATCATTCAGACTTCCAAGATTCACCTTCTTCAACTCCTTTTTGAGTAACTAAATTTCTTTCTCAAGTTTTCTACATTCTTTTATCTTGGCTTCAATCACAACTCTTTGTTCTTGATTCTCCTTCCTTGCACAATCTAAGTCTTCAAGAGTAGAAACAAGTTCACCTTCAAAGACAACTTCATATTCTTCTTCATCTATAGCCTTGTTTGAACCATATGAGATCGCCATGGCCATGAATAGAGATTCTCCTCTATCCTCATCAGATGAGTAGTGATCTACTTCTTCTCTAGAGCTATAGTCTTCTTTTGAAAGAAGGTTCCTCTGAAAATTGTTTCTCTTGAACCCCTTGCTGATACTTTCACTTTCTCCAAAAGGACATTTAGAGGCATAATGACCAATTCTACCACATTTAAAACATTTGAAAAGTATCTTACCTTTATATTTATCTGATCCTCTTTTTATCTTTCTTACAAAATTTGCTTCTTCGTCCTTAGCTTTATTGCATATGTCAGATGCTCCTTCATTCTTCACCGCATTGAAAGAAGCTTCTTTTTGACATGGACCTATGACTTCATTTCTCATTTCATAGGTAGTAAGGGACCCAAATAGTTCTACCATGGTGAGTTTCTTCAAGTCTTTGGCTTCTTCTATTGCAAAAACTTTTGAATTAAATCTATGAGGGAGAGATCTCAAGACTTTATTTACAACCAATGATTCAGCTATGTCTTCACCCATACTTCTAGTTCCATTCACTACTTCATCTACTCAGTGTAAGTAGCTAGATGTGTTCTCTTCTTCTTTCATAATTAGATTCTCAAATACTATTTTGTAAGATTACAGTTTGGCTCCCTTTATAATTTCATCTCCTTCATAGAGACCTTTGAGCTTCTCCCATATCTCCTTTGTTGTCTTGCACTGCACAACCTTGACTAACTCTAAATTGCTCAAACCAATTAAGATTGGATTCTTGGCTTTGGCATTATTTGCATGGGCCTTCTTCACATCTAAATTTGTAATGGGATGACTAGGTTTGACATAATTAGTCACAATCACCCTCTAGACATCATACCGTAGTGAGGTAAGATAGGCTTCCATCCTTAAACTCCAGAAGTCATAGTTATTTCCATCACACATTAGAGCTTTAGAAGAAGATTCCTTCTGAGCCATGTGCACTATTTCAAGATCTACCTTCAACTATTATGCTACACCAAGGAACCTCGCTCTGATACCAATTGTTAGAACACAAAAATATACTGAGAGGGGGGTGAATTAGTATATATATCAAAACTCATTCTAGTTTAACATTATCAATCAAGAATTCTAATTGCTTTAACTAGAAGATCAACAAATTAAATCGATTAAAGCACAAAACATAAGCACAGAACCACAACACTAGATTTACATGGAAAACCCAAGAAGGGAAAAACCATGGTAAGCAAGTTGCTTGGATCTACTATCCAAATCTAGCCTCACAAATGAAAAATGAGATTACAATATTATTTATGGGATACGACCAAAAGGAAGATGCAACTCCCTGAAATACAATTCAATAGTACTTACAAAATGAGGCTACAACCTATGATCATTACATTCAACAGATCTTACTGAAAAAAACACCTCTACATCTTTCACACTTCACTCTATCTCTAAACTTCACTTTCTATGCACAACAAACTCTGCTACCTCCCACCTCCACAGACATACTCACATCTATTCACACATCTTCACACACTCTCACACACTCTTACCTTCCTCAAAGAACAAGTTCTTTCATTTATACCTTCCACAAATTCCAAAATCCTTCTCCCATGTCAACCAAGATGAAACATGTATTCATGAAACATGCAAGGCCACACCAAGTCGACATCCAAAAGATGTAGAAAAATAATATGGTTCAAGCCAAGTGATAACCATGAACTATTCTTCATTATCGCATTCTTTGAAGAAGCCACACACTTCAAATCATCCATTGGGAACATTAAAAGCACATGAAGTCGGTCCAACACACACTTATTCTTCCAGATAATAGCTCTAGACCAAAAGTAGTATTGGAGGGCTCAATTAACATCATGTGGATCATCACACAAGAAACATAAGACTTACACAAAGCTTCTCAACCAATCCTTCTTCTAAAATATATGCTTTCTTTCTGGCATGCAAACAAAGAGAAACTAAGCCTAGTATCACAAAAGAACACTGAACACACAGTCTTGAGATAGAGCATTGAAAGACCAACTTGTGGTGCACTTGAGCACCTGAAACCCAAATTGAATCATCCATCTGAATATCTGAACTCATCATCCAAACATCAAAGCCAAAAGATAGCCGGTAGGAGGAGGAGGGGCACTTCAGGACCTTTATCATTTTTGCCTGGTGAAATGTGGTGGCTTCTGCTTTCTCCTCCAGACAACCCTAGTTAGCAACAAGATGTGTATTTGTTCTGTTAACCTCGGAGAACCTCTGCAGTGCACCTTAGCAACTAAACCTTGAATATTATTATCTCATCATCTATAAATGATCATCTTTCAAACCATAGGACCTCAACTTCAACATTGGACAAATATGAAGCATTTCCTGGACGCATCCTAACTACAATGTCTTTGAAGAACTATATTTACTTTGTGAGCTCTAAAATATTTTGTGTTAACCTTAAAGATTTGAAATCAGGAACATATGATATTCACACATGTATTTGACAAACTTCCAATCCACAAGGCCATACTATTAAATGCGGAGGAATGCAGAGCATTCTCTCAAGATTAGTCTGTGCAACCTCCAATGCCTTGGACAACTTGAATCTTTATTTCAAAAATAAGGTAATTCTTTTCCTCAGGAAACAATGAATACAATATTTACCACATTAGATACTTCATGTAACAACAACAAATTCTTTTCTCAAAATAGGAATTTTCATGTTTGCACAATATTTGTCTATGAACTTTAAAAAACAAGGTACAATTATGTACATAGTATATAAAATCCATCACCTTACCCTTCTCATCACAACTTCTCTTATCCATCTTCTTTGTCTTCTTCTCTAATCACATTTCCACATACTTCCTTTGAAATTACATCTTGTTCACTTGTCTTCTAGCCTTCTTTGTTATAACACTACTGACAACCTTCTTGAACCTTGCACTATTGACATCAATGACAACACAAGTGCAACATTATCATACTACTAATGAAAAATCCTTAGTAAGCTCAAGTTGATAAAATATTACAAAATCATAGAAGGCATGATTTTTTCATAGTCCATAATCATAAATTCGAGAGTGCTTCTGGATTCAACTGTGTATGTTTTTGTTTAACGTTTCTGATCGTACTCAATGATCCTCCATCATTTTGCTTCTGGATTCAACTGTGTATGTTTTTGTTTAACGTTTCTGATCGTACTCAATGATCCTCCATCATTAAAAATGATGGAGGATCATTGAGTACGATCAGAAACGTTAAACAAAAACATACACAGTTGAATCCAGAAGCACGCTCAAATTTACAAAATCATGCTAGTATGTTCTATAACTTGTACATGTGTATGCAAAGCATAAGGAGATTCATGTAAAGGTGTATACATATGATTTTATTAGTTAATGTAAATTCAAGCTTGTTTTGGTCTACTTAAACATAGGTCTTATACATTTATTTGCAGTAGTTAGTATGCCTTGAACTTAGTGTCAAATCTTAGTTCATTATACATAGGCTATGGTTGTTGAAGTCCTAACTATCATTCAATAATTCTCTTTAATTGTCTTATTTAAAGTCCTATAAGAACACTCTCCTAGGTTAGTAGATCATTAAATGGAGGAGAGTTACCCACTCTTGTCAATGGGACCATTATTGTCTATTGTCTATTGACAAGTCTTAGCTCTTTGCTTAAGTTGACAAGTATCATAAATCTTGAGTGTTGAGTCTTCCCTCTAAGATTTGTGGAGACATAAATTTTAGAGCCAACAAATGGAACCATTAATAGGAATCTAAGATCTTGGTTATATTCTCTCTTATGTTACTACATGTGAAGACTTTGTTAGTGGAGAGTACCTAAGCCTAGATAATTTCATGCTAGTGAAGATTAATCATGCTTTATGGTTTGCCTCTTATGCTAAGGTGGTGACTGTGTTGTCCTAATTTTAAATTTCATGTTGTTTTATAATGGTCATGAGTTTTATTTGTACACACTTATTGGAGTAGTGATATTAAAGGTGAAACATATTATCATCTATTTTTCTATGAATAAAAGACATCTCTCCATTTGTTTCTAAGTTGTATGGGTGTGAGAATATGTCTTTTAGGCATAGTATAAATTCATGTGACATGGATTAGTAGCATAAAATATATGTTGGTCATACTCATTATTATGTGTCATCCCATCCCCTTGACTCATGTTACTCTAATGATTATAAAGATCATGATTATCCATTTGTATCCCTATGTTATTATGCTAATAGTTGTGAGTCTTCCTCTTACCAATGTCAAAATCTAGTTGTGTCCATGGATGAGCTTGATAATCTTCTATAATGAATTAATGTGCTAGAGTATGATATTATATAGTCTAAAATTCAACTTACTATGCCTCAAGTCAAAACAATTAATCCTCCTAGCATGTCCATTATGTGAATGAGTATAAGCAAATTGATTTATCTTGGATGTCTAGCTATATTAATCCCAAGCTACAATACATATATAGTATTTTTCCCAAATTGTATGGGCATGATGTAGCACAAGGACAATGTACATACACATGTATTTTGATATAATATATGACTTTGAGATTGAGCATGAGGATGCTTGAAGACTATTGTCAAATCCTTAACTTGGTATGCAAGATATTGTCTTAATGGTTTTCCTAGCCATTTTATTTCTTTTGGGATGATCTTATTGTAGCATTCAAAGAATAATTTTCATTTGAGATAGGTTCTAATTTGTTTTTCCAAGGACTTGTTAAAATCTAAATCCATGAAGAAGTCTATCCATTTATTTTTAATAAGATATTTATTGTTGTTGTTGGATATCCCTTAGAAAGAGAGACCTAAATTATCTTAGTGTGTAGAATTGTATTGTGAGATAGTTGAGTTTGGGTTGAGCTTTCTTCCAAAGAAGTTGGAGCCCACAAGACTCCAACATTACTATTATTGGGCTATCCTTATTGAAGAAATTAGAGATGCATCAAATGTTTCAAATGTCATGCCCTCAAGAGTTGATGCTCATAAATTTGTTGATTTGGATGATCATTTTGTGGGAATGCTTATTTTTGGCTCCGATACAAAGGTTACTACAAGTGTTTGGTCAAGGGAACTGGATATGGAAGGCCCTACATCCCAATTTTTTTATGTTGATGAAGATGTGGATGTGGAAATTTAGTTTGAAAATCTAGTTGTCAATAATGATGCTACTAAATTTCGTGATAATGCATATGATTTCCTATTTATTTTGTGTTAGGAAATGCCATCTTTTGGAACTCCACGAAATGTGTGATAGAGAAGAGATTCATATGGAAGAGGAAGAAATTTTCAATATTCCTAAATACAATACTGGCTTTCATCCAATAGGTTGTGATGAATATTATAAGAGAGAGAGAGAGGCAATATGAAGAACTATATTCTTGATATGAGATGCCTAAAAAATTCATGTTTCATGATAATGTTTCTAATTGTTGTTTGTGCTCCTCTAATGATTCAAATGATTATGAGAGTGTCAGTCTTATAAGTGTGATAAAGTCAAGTCCCCATGTTTTTTAGAAAAGTGTGTAGACACTATTGAATATGAGACCTTTCATCCTAATGTTATTAAAGAGGATGGTTTTATTGTATACATCAAAATTGGACTCAAACAATGGATAAAGGTGAAAATAAACAAAAATAAACTCACAACCCAATATCAACTCCTACTTTTAGTTTGAGAAAGAAACAGAAGCTAAACTATAATGCAAAACAAAGCCACAATTAAATTATACCTTCATTGTTGTAGTGAATATGCTCCAAAGATCAAGTTTATGTGTTATTCAATACAATGTGGATGCTCAAGTGCTAGAATATTGATCGATTTGACAACATGTAAGTACTATGATAATGCATTATAAATTAGTTGGACACCATGTGGTTAGTATGGATGATGAATACTTTATGTCTTTTGGGTGAGCCTCTCTAAATAGACTCTACCATTGGAGGCTGGTTGGTTGTGATTGAAAGATGAGGTCAATAGTTGAAATTGATTCCATGATGTTATTCCTTAGTCTTGTGACAAGTGGCATGATGAGAGGCCTCATGAAAGATGGAGGGTCAAGATTTTATTGGTTTGTAGAATGAAAGGAGATGCAAGCATGTAGGAGAAGGAGAATAATGTAAGTGGATGGTGGAGATTGAAATATGGAATCAAGGATCAAGATTGACATGCAGCATGCTCACACATGTGTGAGAAAGGTGTGTGGACAAGTGGCCTTGGGATGGAATTTGTGAAACTAGAGGGCCCTAATTCACTTGGAATTTGAAATTGATGGTGGAGATTGAAGGACAAGATTTTTTGGCTATTATTAGCATGGGATTGAATTTTAAATTAGAAGAAATGGGGAAGTGTGATTAATTAGACCAATTAATTAGATAATCATATATTATCTAATTATTTAGTTGGAGGAATATTTAGGCTAAGGTTAATTAATTATGTGTATTTAATTAATTATAATATCACAAAATTATACTTTTAGCACTATGACCTAATGTGGCATCTATAATATATTGAGACCAAGACCACTTTGCTGATCTAGTAAGTGGCAATTGTATTTGCACTAGATATAAAGTGCCTAAATCATGTTGTGCTAGGTTTTTTCATGGTTGAGTGATTATGCCAGAGGGGGTGTGATCTAATGTTTCATTTTCTTTTATTGGATTAAGTCTTTTGACTAATCTATTGAGTGACTAATTTGAAGAGACAATCATGGTTATCAAAAGGCATCCTATCAACTTGGAAAGAGAGAACTAGAAGCCTTGGAGAGATGAAATTTTAAACCATTTCAAATGGCTTAATCTCTTGGCATATCTCTATGGACCTATTTATAAACCAAATACTCTGTATTAACAAATTGTATAGAAAGATAAGATTGGTCATATGTTAGAATTGATTTTAGCTAATGTCAGCATTCACACCATGATGGCCACCACTCATATTGAGTGGCATCATTACCTTTGGATAAGAATATGAGATATTTTTGAGACTTGAGTGAATCTCAATCCTTAGAGTGTCCTTCTATAGATTGTCCTATACCTCTTGATATTTTTGACCATATTATGATGATAAAACTAGTGCACTTGTTGAATGGGAAGGGCTTAAAAGTCATGATGAGACAAAGACTCCTCCTGATTCTTTCTCTTAAAGAGACTCTTATGGATTATTTTGCTTCTATGACTCCTAATATAATTTCAAAGGGTTCATCTTCTTTGTTTACCAGTTAACATCCTAATGATCAGGACTCTTGTATTACAATATTGGTAGATACATCTAATGTTCATACTCAAATATCTTGTGTGGACTACATAATCCAAGGATGAGAAGTTAGTTAGATGATGTGAGGCCTAGTTGGTCGTATCATTGAGACTACTATTCAAATACCTTATTTTGTTTGATTGACTATTATGTGATGGTGTGCTATTTTCTTCACAGGATTATGGATGTTGATTTTTAGATTTACATATTCACACACACACACACACACACACACACACTCACACTATGTGTGTGTATGTGTGGACATTATCTTTTCGATTATAGTTAGTATTGGATGGCTTAATTTAATTAAATGCTTTAAGTTATGTGATTTATATGATCATGCATTTAAATGTTAATTTTGCCAAAATGAATGTTGTCTTTATTAATTATGAAATTTATTGAATTATTGGAAATGAGAAGTTATTGATTTATTAATCTTTTATTCGTAAGATATTCTAGAAATTTGATATTTATTTTTATGCTGCTTCGGCTATCTTATTTCCATGATATATTGATGTTCGAAGTTGAGTTTTGCAAGTGGGCAGCCTAGACCTTAGTTTTAGAGACATTCTCAAGACATTTATTTTGTTTGATTTATGTTTAGATTTGCCTAACCCATAAAGGGGTAGAAAGGCATTTCTTTGTTTGGTGGGAGTTATTTGAGTTAATTATCTTGTACTCTTGGCTTAATTATTTGTTATTGTTTAAATTTAATTTTGGTGGTGTGTTGGGGGATAAATAATTATAATTTATTTATATTGTTTATTTTAATTATGTTTGTGGAGTGATGAGTTATTTAGAATTTGAGGAAGTTATTTAATTTATTATTGCTTTTTTTTAAACTTCCATTTGCGAAGTTGAAAGGTGGGAAGTTGAGTATTTTATTTGGGAAATTTTTATTTTGCTGCATTAGCATGAATGGTTTTTCTCCTTTGGGCTGAAAGGAAGAATGTGGAATTGATTTATGAAAAAAGGAATTTTGGATGAAGGAGGGTATGAGGTGCAAAGATTTCAGTTTTGAGGAGATTTCTGTTGAGTTGGCTTCCATATTTTGGGTTGCTCCTAACTTGGACAGCCAAGGTAGGATTTTAAATATTTGTTTTTTTTCTTCCTTGTTTTGAATGCAAGTAAAAATTTTGTGGTTGCTTGATCTGAAATTTTGAGCTGCATTTTAGTTTTGTGTTGTTGGTTTTGGGTTTGGGTATTGCAAGGAGTGAATCTCCCATGAGGGGTGAGAGCCTCCCTTGTGTGGGGTTGAGAGAGGTGTGGAGCCCCTCTTGGGCAAAATTTTGATGGATAACTTGTGAATAATGGTGGATGGATTGGTTGTGTTGTTCTGGGTGTGTTGTGGTATGGATGGAATGGTTGTGGTGTTGTGGGTATGTAGTGGTATGGGGATTTGAAGGAATAAGGAGATGGCGGATATGGTTGTGAATTTGATGCAGGAGAATCCAATGGCATAAGCACTATCTTGAATCACCCAAAAAATGATGATTTATTTTTAGTTCTTTTCATTTTTTGTATTTTCAGATACCGATTTGATTGAATAATGATTCAGAACCTTCAAAGTTTCCAACAGGTCTAAGAATATCAAAACTTACTATTTTTAGTAACCCTATATCAGAGAAATGGTTGAGCCCAAAAATTTTCCCAAAGCTTAATAGTCAAATAAACATTCTTGGTAAATTTCAGCTCAAGGTCATGTCTAGATTTCAAGATATTAAAGTTTTAATTTTGTGAGGTCCCTGGAAAAGTTTTAAAATCATATTTGAGGTACTTAAACATCCCATAACACCCTGAAAAGTTTACAAAAATCCATTTACGGGTTTTTTGTCAAAGTTTGTTAGAGTGTAGGGTTTATCCTAACCCACACTTAGGCTTAAGTCACACTTAGTGGCTAGGTCTAACTTAACATTGACATTAAAAGTTGAGTTCACTTTTGAGGTTAGTCATTTTTTTGTCTCACCACATGTGCTCACATGAGGTTAGTCATTTTGACACTTCACCTCTTTAGAGGTTGGAGATATTCTCTCCTCACCTTATGGGAGATTGGAGACATTTGTCCATCACCCTCCACTTGTCCACACGTGTTCATCACATAGACGGTTAGTCATAGTTGGTTGTCTCCTTCTCACCTCCTTCCCCTTGCCTATATAAGCAAGGTTCTTTGTACATTTTCATTAACTCTTGGTGTATTTCTTGATGTAATCTCTTGATTATACATTTTGGCTTTTATGTGCTTATGCTTTGTGGAAGTTCGTCTTCTTTTCATTTGCTGATCTTGGCTAATTATAACATGGTATCAGAGCCATGCAAGTAAAATGCTTCTCGTTTTGAACAAAATAAAGCACTTGTCCATTTCAAGGTTCAATTTTTCGGTATTATTTTTTGTAATTAAGTCCCTGTACTGAAATCAATTCTGTATAGAAAAGTTGTAAAAAAAATTTAAAAATTAGCAGAGGGCCTTTCAACCCTCTGTTCTTCTACCCATTTTGGGTAAAAATTACGTTTTTGCAGGTCATCTAGGTACATTTTGCTGGTTTTAGGCGAAATTTTGAAGGAAGAGCTTGTTTTTTGGCCTCGGCCTGCCTGCATCTTCTTTGGTTCGAGGGTTTGTGGGCATTTTTCAACTGGTTCGTCATATCTGATCATTTGATTGTTTTAGATGCCTATTTTTTTGGTCAACTTGGCCCCTGACGACCTCTGTAGGCCCACTCTAGGCCGACTGTGCTGTAGTCGTTGTTTTGAAGAGACAACATTGCATCACCGTCAGGTCTCCAAGGAGAAGATCATCAGTTCGTAGTGGTTTGCTTTTTTATCCTTTGATTCACTAGAGAGCAATCTCTGGTCATTTCTGGCATCTCTCTCCCATCTGAGGGTCGTAGTTCTCAACAACACCACAGCCTCTGCTCACAAGCGCTCCATTTGTGTTTGAATCACATTTGTTGCAAGCTTCTCAACGCAGTTTGTGGTTTGTATTTCCCAAATTATAGTTTCAATTTGATATTCAGGCTACCGTTGTTGTTTCAATAGCCATCCCCCTCTGCTCATAAGTCACCTTTGATCACATCACAATCTAGGTACTAGAAGTTGCGTTCAAGCATCTGTTAATAGCAGCTATTGGTTTGGAAGGCATTGGAGGCATTCTCTTTGGCAGTACTCTGGCGGCTTACTTGCTGCTCATTTTCTTAGCAGTTGTAATATCAATTATGCATGAATATGTCTCTAATTTTATTCAGTTTTAGAAGAATTGGTCTCTTCCCATGTTGCCTACGGCTCTGCTTGGAGCTCCTAATGGTTGTTATTCCAATTTGAAGTTGCAGTTTATACGGCCTCCGTCACAGTTTCACTCTATCCACATGGTCTTCTTGGCGTCCATTTTGCATTCAACCGTTTCCAATGGCTCCTTTGACTCGGCTCCAGGTTGTTCCACCTTGGCCTCCAACATTTTGGGCACCCTTTGTGCCAAAACAATATTTAGTTGTTAGCTTTGCATTTATTATGAAATTTGTTAAGATCTCTAACATTTAGAGTTAGACTTTTTTTTAAAATGCCATAGTTTCATATAATACGCTAGCTAACAAATCACATAAAGTGTTGTAAAAAGTAAGGGGGTATTGCTTGTATTCTCTACATATTGAAAAATTGTATTGGAGCTATATAATGTGACTTATTCATAGTCACAATATAATGTTGGCATATAAAGTTGACTTATAAAGTTTGCATTTACTTGCAAATATATAAAGTCAACATATAAAGTTAACATATCAATCACCTGTGAAAGATGAAGGGTGAGGCCCGGGTTGGCAGGAGGCCAATTCCCCCTCACATTCAAACCTTCTAATTTTTTCATTTCACCCTAATTCCAACAATTGGTTGGAAGGACATATTCACCTCTCTGATAGGTTTCTTTTTTTTCTTTTCAAGTGCAGTCAATTAAATTAGGCTATTTTGCGGGAAATTGATTGTTTAATAACTTTTGCTCGGTAGCTCAAAATTGAGTACCATTTTTTGCAAAAGTGAATGGTTTTACATTCTCCACGTATTGGTCAAATTTATTTTGTAAAATGCACTAAGTTATATAGTGCCAAAATCTGGGGGGTCTCTCTTTCAATAGTTTCAGGGGGGCTTTTTTGCATTTGATATTTGCACATTATTAGACCATGTCTAAACATTGCATAGTCAAATGTACTTGTTGCAGGAGAACTCAACATGGGGATGCACTTTTTCCTCATTTCTCTCACATTGCTTTTTCAATGTTTTGTAAGATTGCAAAATCACCACCGGATGTTTCATTCAAGATGACTTTTTGTGATTCCTTGCATTAGAACATCGTCATCATTGTTCTAGATCCACCACATTGGGATTCATATCTACCAAACATTACATCATTTTTTGTAGAATCCCACCTTGTAGATTTGGATCACAGCATTGAGGACATTCGTCTTCTTTTCGATGACAGCTTCGGTGAAGTTGCATCTACCTCATCGTCTTCAAATATACTTGTGTTGGTGTTTCAATTCACACCTCTGGAATGCGAGTTGGAAATGGACAGCTATGCATAGATACACTGCTCTCCTATTGGAAGGGGGAGTTCCCTTTTTGCTGATGTTCTTCTGAAAAGATAAATTAAATGAAACTTTACCTATCTTCTTTTTGATTCTCAGCTACGAGCACAAGGTTATAAAACTCTAAATGCTGCAGAAGAGGTTTTTTCCTTTTTTAAAACTTCCACTACAACTAAGCATAGACTAACGACGCTTTTAATCTCCTAAGTAAATTCAGAGCAAAGAAAATAAAAAGTGGACAAGAAATGATTGTTTTAACAAAACTTAAGCAATTTTCTCCCAGATTCACACCATAAGACTTATAGTACTTTAATGATGAAAACTGAAATGAAAGCTACCAAAGCCACACTTCTAACGACAGAAAATTGATGAATCGAGATAGAATATCATAGCAAAATAGGCATGAGACTTCTCTTCAATATCACAAAGTTGGCACAACTCCAGGACAGTAATGCTGCAACAAAAGGCAAGCATACAACAAGCGATCAAACACCGGAGAACAGATTACATAGAGAGAAGAAGCACTTTCAATAAGAATTATGGAGGCTAGAATAGGCATAGGAAAATATGTTATCTTCAACACCGCTTCCTTACAATTAACATAGAGTGAACAGACACTTGGAATAACAAGACTTGTAGGCTAGAATAGGCACAGCAAATTCGCTATCACAATTACCATTACATACAATGGGCAAGGATGCCCTTATTTATACTAAAATCAAAGGAGTAGGGAACCCTAAAATCTCCTTGATTAACCCTAACTTGCCAACTCGCAAGCTTTATTACTATTCTAAGACAAAGATACAATAAACAAACGCTTTAAAGCAAAGAAAATTCCAACTATTACAAAGTGATTTCTTTCTAAATATAGAATGGATGAGCTTAGGATGAAAGCAAATGCTTTAAAACAAAAAGCATATGATTTAAAGTTGCTTTCTTTTGAAATGCATCCTCATCAACATTCTTGCTTTTTGGTGATGTCATCCATTGATATTCTAGGAAATAATATCTTCTAAAAAGTGAGTGACTGCATCTCTGCCAGGAACACTGATACTCTCTAGAATGATATTCTGATTCTCTAACATTTCTTCACTGTTGACAACCATCTGAAGAAATTTATGAACTTCACCCACAGCCTTGTCGAACTTCACTGTCATTGCGGCAAAACAGCTCATCTTGCCGGCACTGATATCATCATTAAAATTGCTGCGGACAAGAGTCTGGAACTTTGCTTGCACTTCCTTGAGATCATACAGGGTACCATCTTCTCTTTCATATGAACACGGGATCTGAGAAATAAAAGATCTGACGAACTTGAGGATGTTGACTACCTTTTCTTTCCATTCTGTCAACTCTGAAATTATACTATCATAAGTTTTTACTGTGAAATGGTATTGTGCTTTCCAAGTAGAAACTATCTTCTTATCTTCAGCTGAATCCACAGAATCATGTGCAATCTTCAAGTCGAAGATAATGATCTCAAACACCAGTCTATTTTCTGCCATGGTCTACTGCAATCCTTGTATGCCTTGGCGTAAATCATGAGCATTGTACTTCAATTGATAAAACTCTGAAAATACAGCTCTCCCTTTAGTCACAAATTCTTCCACCCAAATGTTCATGTGCCTCTCATAAAGAACCAACTGACTGAATTGCCACTGATTGGCTGGTGATTCAAGATTCGGTGGAAGCAATAAATCAGCCTGTGATGTGCCATGGAAAAGGTTGGAAATGTATTGCCACAGCTATTTGATTTCATCTTTGAGATTTGCCTTGTCTTCTTTGTATTTCAACACCCTTTCCTTCAAATTATCCGCTGCAACCTCGAAGAGATTTACATCTATATGGCAAGTACTTCTACCAAGGTTAGCTTTGACAATGGTGAAGTCATCAACCTCGACATCATCAGCACTTCTATTTTCTGGAGGTGTTGTAGTTTCAAGGATTATTTCTCCATCTGCATTCTTCTCAATGCGAACCTGCTTCTTCAGCTTCTTATCTGATGTGTCTTGGTAGACGCTTTTGAGCTCTGTCAAATCCAGCTGATATGAGGGCTTTCTCCTCTTCCTTCCCAGAATGTTTTCAAGCTAGGTTGAGCCTTCATCTCTTTGAAACTCGGTTCTAACCTCATCAGCACCTGATGAATCAATGTGTGCATTAGAGTTGCGAACCAGCGAATCTGGCTCTGAATCTATGTGGATAGGAGAAGTGATCGGTGAAGAAGGTGGAGAGACATGATTTGGAGGTAACACTTCAACATGCGGCGTTGGTTCAATAGGAACTTCTGATTCAACTGGTGGTTGTTCCTGCTGGACATGAGCTGGAGACTCATCCTTTTTCCTCTTTAACTTAGCCATTTTTGTTCCCTCTGGAAGAACACGCATAACTTTTACCCTTCGTTTTGGTTTGGAAGTGGAAGGCTCTGATGGTTGCACAAATGGCAGCTCTACTAATGGAATATCATCCTTTCGCTTATTCTTCAAGAATATCAAACTGTTCTTAACCACTCGACTCGATCTTTCCTCAATGGAAGTGCTCTCTTTTACTGACCAATTAACAGGTGGCAATGGCTGTTGCTCAATTTGGTCCCTGAAATACGTGGGAAGTAGAACTTCACCCCTTTCTGTCAAACCCTCTATGTCTTTTGATAGGATATCAGACATCTATTGAAGAGTAAACCTGCTATAGCTACATTCTCACACTTCAAACTTATCAGCACAATTAGCCTAGAACTCTTCAACCGCATGCTTGTGTGTACAATTTTGACCAAGATGTGATGCAAAAACACCATGAGGATCATATGAAGACCTCCTGTCAAAAAAATTAAGACCATATCTGGATGATTCATTATTGATTACCTTGGCATCTGCTCCAGATCTGTATCTGTAAATACTCATCCCAAGTGGGAAATTGAAAGCTGCCTTGCGTCTGCTATACAAAAATGTATGAACTTCATAGGCTTGCATCAAAAATTCCATAAATGCTATTTCATCTATATGATATCTTGGTAACATGGATGGCTCTCCTGAGAAGCCATATACTCTGATATAGGAAAAAGTGGGAAACTGGATAAACCAATTAGCCCATTCTGCCATTGCTATTCTAGCATCTGCTGAAAACTGTATATGCAACTCATTATCCATATCTCGTACTGCATGCATTAGGAATGCATCATTCACCTGCCTATAATGTCTTTCAGCTTGAGAGATTTCTAACTGTGGGAAGTGATGATACACATGCTGAATGCCCAGAGTTCCAACAACATTCAAACCTCTTAATTGACCTTGAAAAGCCATCAAATACACAAGGTATGATATCATGTGGAATTCATGAGCCCTTTGAAAATCAATTATTTGTTGGTGGAGACTATCACTGATGAGTGCCGACCAGTCATATAATTCAGTTCCATCAACAATCTGGGACATGATATAAAACATCTAAGGCTGGAACTTATTTGCATCTGCTTGACCCATGATCCTACTTAGTAGAGTAATCATTATTGTGTGTTCCTCCTTGAATTCTCTACGTCCAACATTCTTTGGCATGACATTCTGCTTCTCTTTTAACCACCTCTGACCAATCTTTTTTTGGTATTTTTCTTTATCATTGTTCCAAACCCTCTTGCATTCTTCAAGTGAAATAGTTTTCTCTCCAAATAGGTATTGTAAAACACTTCTCAATGTCATTTGGCCTCAGGCTGCAGAGCACACGTTCATCTCTTGATTGGATTTCTCTTGTGACCGAATTGTAATGCGTCATGCAAGCAATTACAAACTTGATACTTTGCACTGTGATGGGAAAGGATGCCACTGCAAGCAAATCGGAGTGTCCTAGATACCTGATAGCATTATTTCCTGCATCCTCCAAGGAATGTAAATTAATTAATGGAAGAACTTTATGCAAGTCTATTTCACAATTTCTCAGGTAATCGTGAACCAAGGCCGTTTTGGGCATGATTTGTGTTGGAGAGTACTACATATTGAAAGATTTGAAAATCAACTGTGAACACGCCTATGTCAGAAAAATCTTGGACAAATGGCTGAAAATTACTTGCTGATTTAAAAAAAAAGCAGAGTGTGAGAAAAAAAGCTGGCACATGGGTTTTGTAGGCAACTCTGTTTCAAAGCAACCCAAATCACCAGATTTTGAAAAAGCGGGGATTTTCCTGAAAAAGTAGGAAAAAAATAGATTCCTAAAAAAAAAGCAAAACTCCAATCTTCAAGAGGATGATATACTGGATGGACTCGTCTCAACGAAAACTAAAAACGCTTTGGTTGAATTTTTAAAAAATGATCCCCTTGAAACAAGGACCCTGAAAAAGTGAGCCTCCCTGCTTCCTCAACCCGAAACTATGAAGAACGCTGAAAAAGCACTTCGTTTGGGTCTTCGAATCTTCATTGAAAAAAAAATAAAAATCCTTCCTCTGGATGCAACGTACAAAAGATAATGAAATAAAGAAGCCAAATGCTTGTCTTTATAGATTTTTAGGGCGAAAAAGCAGCTTTATTTGTGTGAGAATAAAACTTGGACCTCATCCATGAAGAAAGCATCTTTTAAAGCACAAATCCAAGTGGATGTCTTCGCATAGGAAGAATCCCTATTTTGTAGCTGCCTATGGCTTCATGTGCAAGATGATGAAAAATATCTTCTTTTGATGATGTCATCGAACACGCGAGTTGATAGAAGTGTTAGCCAATTTTTCTTCATTTTCGACACTTCAACACTCGTTTTGACTTAAATATGGCCTATCTTCAATTTCAACAAGGTGGAAAAATGTCACCGTTGACTGAAAAAGATGACTGATCCTAACATTTTGGAGACCTATCAACTAAAATTCTATTTCCGACCTCTGACTAACAATCTGGCATCATTTGACCAAGTTTGACCTCCTAAAAACTGCCAACGGGCGAATATTGGGAACAAAACTCGTAGAAAACACTGTAGACACAGGAAAAATTCTAACACTGAGCAAGTTGGGCACCCCAAGTCACCTAGGGTGCCTGGTTTCACCAGACTTAGCCATTTTTCTAATTTTTGCAACTTCTTCAATTTCTTGATTTGCATGCGCATTCCGGTGGTGGAGGACCCCTGTTTGGATGTTGATTTCTATCAACTGGGATAAAATTGAGTCTGATGATCTAGCAGATATGCAGGCTTGATGAAAACTGAGCTGACTGTACTCTCTACCTACCTCAGGAAATGCACCAAATTGACCCACTCTGAACCAGACCGGGCTGACAGAAGGAGATTCACGTTTTTCAAGAAAAACTTCCAAAATAAACTAACTCTAATGAGTTTAGGCACCCCAAGTCACCTGGGGTGCCTATCTTGCCATGCCTTACAATTTTTTTTGAAAAACTCAAACTTTGTACCATTTCTTGATTTCTGTGCCAACAACTCCTGTTTGATCTTTGATTTCAGTCATTTTGATGACTGTCGAGGTGAAACAGAGGGTGATCTAAGTAGTCTAAACATATCTGTGATGAAATCCCAGCTTTGACTAACTTTTGACCAAGTTTGACCAACCGGGAAAGAGCCGACAGAATCATTTTTTATGTTTCTTGAAAAATGTGAAAAAAGTCTAACACAAGAAAGGTTGGGCGCCCCAAGTCACTTGGGGTACTTGGTTTCACCAGACTTAGTCAAATTTCTGATTTTCCAATCTTTCATTCCACCTTGGATCGCATCTTTCATCATTTTGAGTGCGTCGTCGAGTCGACAACTGTTCGTCAGTTCTGCATCGTTGGAACAGCGTTGAAAACTCATCGACGAGCTCTAGCAGATGAACTTTCTCTGTTGATGACTTTAGAGCTCATGCTTCGCCTTCTAAAAAAGTAGAAATGACCCAGTAGAGAAAACTTGATCTTTTGAAGATTTCGTCTGAACCGCGTCGATTGTGAAGCAAAATCGACCAATGAGAACCGAGCACGACACCTGAGTCGAGATTCTATTTTTAGAAACTTTCTATTTTTAGAAACTTTCTATTTTTAGAAAGTTTTGCCAACATCCATATCTCGAGAAACCCAGAAAACCTAATCTAACATCTATTTATAGAAATTTCTAAAAATAGAAATTTCTATTTTTTGACTTTTTGACGAAAAATTTTCTAGACTTGTTCAAAATACCTTAATGAAGCAAATATTTTTGTTTGGGTGCAACAACTTGTTCATGCCTCGCCTATTTCAACTTATATAGTGATTGATTTTGCAGATACTTATGAGTCTACATATCAGACTCCATCATCATCCAGTTTGACACCTTCTGTAGAAGTTTTAGATTCACACTGGTTTAGTTTTCACCATACATCTATGGTCCATGTCCCCGAAGCTTCATCACACAACAGCATTGCCTTGGAGATCATTAAGCATTCTTTGAAGACATCATGGGCATCATCATTGTCTTTGAATCATGTGCATACTTCAGAGACCTTCGTACTTCTTCCTGTATGTTCCTATCCAGAATGGGAAGATCATATGCACACTTTTGTGGTTTGATTTCTTCCTGAGGGGAGAAATGTTGTTCAACATTTGTGGATCATCTTTAGTATCCATTCTCAAGCATCTACTAGCACTACAGGAGGTATTTTGAGGGGAGGTTGCATGATTTCTCTTCTATTATCAGTTTTGGGAGGAAGCATTTCCTCACATGGAGTTCATCACTTCACAGTTTTTGGGGGGTCAAGTGACCTCTATTTTCTCTCCTATGGGGGGGATATTTCTTGTACTTTGTGTTAGAAGTAGTCCTTGGGGGTTTTGAGTCCTCCATCTATCACTCTTCTTGTTCAATTGTACATTTCTTTCATGCATCTTTTCTTTTTTGGATAGGAGTTTTGTTCCCATTGGGTTTTCTCCTTTTCTTCACCTTTTGAGAAAGTTGTTTGTACGTGGGTCCCTAACATGGCCTAGTAGCCAGGACCCATCATCATCTTTGTATTGCTACTCCCTGCGTATAACTTATGAGGGTGTTAGAGTGTAGGGTTTATTCTAACCCACACCTAGGCTTAAGTCACACTTAGAGGCTAGATCTAACTTAACCTTGACATTAAAGGTTAAGTTCACTTTTGAGGTTAGTCACTTTTTGGTCTCACCACATGTGTTCACATGAGGTTAGTCATTTTGACACTTCACCTCATTAGAAGTTGGAGATATTCTCTCCTCACCTTATGGGAGGTTGGAAACATTTCTCCATCACCCTCCACTTGTCCATGTACATGTGTTCATCACATAAAGGGTTAGTCATAGTTGGTTGTCTCCTTCTCACCTCCTTCCCCTTGCCTATATAAGCAAGGCTCTTTGTACATTTTCATTAACTCTTAGTGTGTTTATTGATGTAATCTCTTGATTATACATTTTGGCTTTTATGTGCTTATACTTTGTGGAAGTTTGTCTTGTTTTCATTTGTTGATATTGACTAATTCTGACAAAGATCACTTCATGAGCTTTCCAACACTTCAAATGGTTCATCAATTGGAGACCCAGATCAAAAGTTATGGTTCCTGAAAGTTGTGCTACCAAATTTTAAAATTTGAAAACTCTTTCGTTGGTAGGAAAAGGGCAGATGAGTTCATTTTGGTGCCCAGATGGGAGTTACACATTTCAAAGCAAGCTGACATTGAGGAAATGACACTAATTATTTCCAATATGTGTTTAAAGCCTATCTGGGGATAGTTCTGGGGCAGTGGTGGGAGGAAGTGATTGACAAGTCCTGTTCATGTGAATTAGGAGGTCAGATAGATATTAGAAGGCTTTGTAAGTCAAATATTTCTATTGTAAGGCAGTTAATATTTTTGTAATAAGCGGGCATATGACCTTGGAAATTGTATTTCAGATTTGTAGCCTTTTATAGGCAAGTTTAATGAAGAAATTCTGAATTAGTTTATAGATTGTTTAACTAGTCTTTTTTGAGATCTTGTTCTTATCTCTTTGAAATATATAAATTGTTGTTGTATGTGTTTTTGGTGGAGTCCACCCTCATCAAGTGGTATCAGAGCAAGGGTTCCTGAGTGTGTAGATAGATCGCCGACTGTAAGGCAGTTTGCACTAGGACCTGAGGTTGTGGGTTTGCTGTAGAGATCAAAACACCTCCACGAAGAAATCATGGTGAGAGAAATGCTTTAACAGAAGAGGTTTTTAGAGCCCTATAGAGGCAGATCGATGCATTGCAAGAGGAGTTGTGAAGAGAGTTTGAGCCAAGAATAAGAGAATAAAGTGAAGATGAAGTTGAAGAAGAAGAGTTCTTTGAGGAAGAACAAGATGGTGTAGGAGATCTTGTAGAAGTTAGGTTGATGAGGGACATTTCAAATATCATAAAGAGGCTTAGTATTAAATTTTCTACCTATTTTAGAGATCTAAATCTAGAATAGCTTATTGATTGGATAAATGATATGGAGGAACATTTTGAATATGAAGATGTAGAGGATCTAGAACAAGTCAAGTTTGCAAAAACAAAGTTGAAGGGCTATGCCAGTATTTGGTGGAAGGAGTTCTGGTTGGAGAGAAATAGAAGAGGACAAAGAAATATTACCAGATGGGTTCTAATGGTGGATAAACTAAAAAAGAACTTCATTCCTATGGACTATGAGTTGGAGTTATTGAAAAAAGCTGCAAGGATTGAAGCAAGATAATAAGTCTGTTAAGGAGTATATACAAAAGAGATTTATAAGATTATAATTAGAACATGTCATGCAAAGGCCAAGAAGGAGAAGGTATCCTGTTATATTAAAGGGTTGAGGCCAAGTACTCAAGAGGAGCTGAGCCTGGTCAGAATGACCACCATAGAAGATGCATACCGGTTTTCACTCAAGGTGGAAGAGAAGTTGAATAAAAGATTTGAAAGCAAGCAAATAGCAAGAGGTCATGGCGGAAGGACTAGTGGAAGGTCTTGTGGAGGCTAAAATGAAGATCAAAAGAAAAGTGAAGAAGTAGGCACTAGGCAAAATCAGAAGGGAGATAATGCCTACAGCCCTCATGACCAAAATAATGGTGAGCAAAGAGGGAGAGGAAGAGGAAGACCTGGGCAAGGACTTGGAAGGGGAGGTTTTGGAGGAACTTGTTTCTAATATGGCAAAGAAGGACGTTGAGCATATGAGTGCCTGCAACATCAAGGAAGGACAAATAGAAGACTTGAAGGTAATTCACAGGTTGCACATGTAGATGAAGATGTGCAGTCTGAGCATTTTGAAGATGTTGAAAGGGGAGAAACCCTAGTTGTCAGAAGAACCTTGTTAAATGAGGAGAAAGAACTAGATCAAAGGAAAAGTTTATTTCGCATAAGGTGCAAGTGTGAAGGTAAGTGTTGTGATATTATTATTGACAGTGGAAGCACTGATAATCTTCTCTCAAAGGAGATAGTTAACAAGTTGAAGTTGACAAGGATAAGGCATCCACATCCATATCAGATCACATGGTTGCAAAAGGACCATAGAGATTTGGTGAATGAATAGTGTTTAATCAAGTTCAAGATTGGAGCCTACCATGATGAGGAGTTGTGTGCCATCATACTGATGGATGCATGCCATATGCTATTGAGAAGGTCATGGTAGTATGATAGGTGTGTTGTTCATGATGCCCATACAAACACTTTTTCCCTAACAAAATATAGAGTTCGTCATAAGTTGATGTTGATAACTGAGAGGGGGGGGGTGAATCAGTTATCCTAATTATTTCCCTTTTTGAACTTTCTTATTAATGCAGCATTGAATTAAACACAAAAACATTACCATGAAATAAGAAACACATGACACAGTATTTTTGACGTGGAAACCCTGTTAAGGGAGAAAACCACGGGGTGATTAACCCAAAAATTATTCTCTGTTAGAAGAATAGGAAATTACAAAATGGCACTTGCCAATTAGGGCTCACTGCCCGAGCACACTGCTCACAAGAGGCCCACTGCCTACAAGAAGACACACTATCTACAAAGTGATAAGAATCACAGTCTTGAACTGATTGGAAGCATCTGCATATGCTGGAGTTCAGTTCCGGTTAGGCTCAGTACACTGATCTGCTGCACTTCATCTTTCCTCTGTTCTTTATTCTGCTATCCCTTCACATACCGGATCTTTCTTGCTACTTCTGCTCTATTCTGGACTTATTCGCATATATATTACTTGATACACACACTTCACAACTAAATCCATCCTCTATATATATCCGCATAAGTAATTTCATCATCTTTCTAGTCGGCATCCGGAACAGTCTAGTTTTTTACAAACTTTGTTCTGTCGGCTGAATCCTTGCTCACCAAGCAATGCGGATCAAGCATATACTTGTAGATATCATGAATCATGTCGGCCAAACATGATTCATGCCTTCACAACCTTTATCATCAACAGTAACACATCCGGAAAGTAGTCTGATACTCTGTCAGTCAGTTCTTCCTCTGTTTTCATTGTCTCTTAGGAATCCGGTACTCAACTTATTCATATCTTTTTCTTTGTCCATCACCGGAGGCTAAATCCTTGGAATATACCACTTAAGGTAGTCCTCTTGACTTCCCCAAATCCGCACTGCACCAAGACACTTCCTCTGAGAGATCCGGATCAATCTGTCGGACCTTGCCACATGCTCTGTTCTTGTTCACCGGACCACAACAGTCTTTATTCTGACTTCCGGTAGAGACATATCATGAATTGCGGATATGTGGGATGACCTTTGTTGCCATCAATGACAACAACCATGAATCCATATAGTGTCTCTTGCCAACAATCTCCCCCTTTGGCATTGATGGCAACACTTAGTGAAAAATGACTAAGTGTTTTCACTATGCTCCCCCTTTGCTGATGCTCTGTCTTTATATACAGTTTTCGGAACTCCCCCTTAGTTGGATTCCTCATTTTTCACTGCTCCTCACTCCCCCTTTGACATCAATGGCAAAGGGTAGGGTCCGCACACCAAAATTTTCAAAAAATTTCTATACATAGCCGCATATTTACATACTCACATATACTGAAGAATGTCTGCAAAGGATGTCTGCAATTGGATCATTTCTGTAGCCCAACTTTGCTTCATTCTATCCAAAATTGAAATGTGACCACTCAACAAAAATGCAAAAGCTTCTGCCCGCTTGAGATCTGTCGGATCTTTTGTTTGGGCGGTGGTCTGAGCATCACTGATGGCCTCATGCATAGTTTCCAACTTAGGGATTATAATCCTTCTAAGTTCTCCCATCCGGTTAGTGATATTCTTCCTTTCCTTCTCAAGATTCTTTATTTCATTCAAGACTGCAATAGTCTGACATTCTTGATTTATTATGGAGGAAGAGAGAGGATCAAAACTTTGAGATAAGCTTTGTAGCTTGTCCTGTTCCTCTTTTATTTTCTTATCAATTGCTGCTGTTGCCTTTGACCAGGATATACAAAATTTGTAAATGTCACCGCCATCCTTAAGAGCATTCTCTAAGCTCTTTATTCCAATACTCACAATCTTCCTATCTTTAGAGATTAATTCTAATACTTCTGAAAATTGTTTATCCAAAAATTCCTTCCGGACCTTTTCTTCAGCAGATTTTTCTAGAGATTCAAAATGTGTACTAACACTGCTAACTAAGGTTTTGAGATTACCGGAAGAGGAGGCTATAGGATCCTTTTGAAAGGATGGCATGATCTTTTCTAGCACTCCAGATGCTACCTCCATAAGCTCACAGTCTTCCATGTGAGATTTCAGCAGCTTCTCTTTGACTTTCTCATTTGCAAATGAGGCTATTTTCATTGTCTGCACCGGTGACAAAGAGTCAAAATCTAATGGTCCTTTTAGTAGGTCCGGTTCATCAATTTCTACAGTGGCTTTGCTCAAAAATTGTTGAACAGTTTGTGCAGTGTCTCTTGCCGGAGACAGATGTTTCTTTTCTTCTGCAGTCTGGGAACTGTCAACCTCTTTATCTTTCACCCCTGCTTCCTTCTCCTGTAATTTCTCTTCTTCTTTGGATCCGGAGACTGTAGGGGAGGCCGGAGGAGAGATGTTTGTCTGTTCAGGGCCCACTTCTTCCGGAACAGATGATTCCAAATCCGCAGCTGTTTCTGCACCTAAGTCCTCTACAACAGGAAGATTGAACCTTTTGAAGGCCTTCCGGAGGATCTCTTCTGTCTCTTGGGCCACTTTGTCAGTCTCACCAAGCATGAGTTGATTCATCCTGGCTTTACTTCTGAACTCATCTTTGCAGTCTTTGAAGATAATGTTCATTGTCTTGGGATCAATTTGAGGATATAGCTGAATAGCTATCTGCTCCCGGATCTCAAGATCTTTTGCATGAGCATTATTCTTTCTTATTTCTAATTCCTTTTCTAGGCTTTTAGGAATAAGAGATATGATCTCAATGAAGGCCTTATTGTATATGTTCAGATATTTGACTGTGGCTTCCTGCAGAACCTTTTGGTCAGCCTCATTGTAGTCATCATAAAATTCAATCATTGGTTGAAGGTTTCCATCTACCGTGACTGACTTGATTACACTCTCTAGAGACAGAGTGGGCTTTTCAACAGATACCTCTGCCATTTCATCCTTGTCTTGGCCTGTGGAGGGTTTACCGGATCCTTTCTTCTTCTGCTTCTTTATTTCTTTTACTCCCTCATCTGACTCTGTTTCCTCTTCATCCTTTTGGCTTTCATAAGCCCTTGTGGCTTTTGTCTTGGATCTTTTACCGGATGCCTGGACTTCCGGTTTTGAACTTTTGGTTGTGGGAGGTGCAGATCTTTTTGATGATCTGGTCCGGGTGGGAGTTTCAACCGGAACACTTTCTTTACTTTTCTCTTCTTCCTCAGCCTTCCTCCTCTTTTCCCGGCTGGCATCAAGTGCCTCTTTTGAGATGCCTAGGCCTTGAGCAATATGCTCAACTTCTTTTCTTACCTTCCTCTTTATCTCCGGTTCCCTGAGTTCTACATGTAACTTTACACTCAGTTCCTCAAAGGTTCCGAACCTTTCTGCCTTAGGATCTTTGGGCTGGCTTAGCATGTGTTGAACATGCAGCTCTACTATCTGTTCATCCACTTCATACCCCATGGGCATGATCCAGACAGTCCTTGGCTCCACTGCCTCCATCAGACACTGATCTGTTTCTACCATGAAGCATACTGTGTCTTTGTATTTTTCAACAAGGGATTGGGGTATTCTTTCTCTTGCATGCATCATGCTTTGGAAGTTCTTGAAGTATCCCCATAGAGCTGTATTTCTTGCTTTTGCATCCCCAAGTCCATGCAAATAGTCTCTGATTTGGATGGCAACCGGTTTGTCATTCTGCCATATCCATCCACTGGATTCGGGAAGCTCATTCATGTAGTAAAAGAAGAGACAAAGGATCAGATTGCCATACTTGAAGGAGTTTTTCTTGTCCTTCTTAATCTTCTGCAGATTTTCAAAGAGTTGGTTTACTAGAAGCTCACACAAGTCATAGTCTGCATTCTCCTTTAACATCTGATAAGCTGTGTAGATTGCAGTTCCCGGTACTGAATTTTCCCTACTGGAGTGATAGATTTTGTAACCAATTATCATAGCTGCAAATTTGACATCCAGTTCAGTGATGTCATCAACTGTCATAGCTCTCTTGTCAAACTTGGATTCGGTTGCATCACTGACTGTCTGATTTTTGACAGATTTGAGAACAGGTAATCCACCGGATGAGTGCAGACCGGTTACAGCCCTAATTGCATCCTTGGTGATCTTGAAGGGCTTGTTTAACCATAGGAAGTTGTCATGTACTCTACTTAGTACATACCGGACCCATTCATCTTCTTCAAAACAGGGGAAATGAATGCACTGTGCAAAGTGTTTATCCTGGATGGCTTTATACTGAGGTTTGATCTCAAAGGAGTCATCTATCAATTGTTTGTGATAGATATCCATCAGTTTTGATTCTCCAAAGTCTTCAAGATTCGCATGGATGTAAACCCTAATATCTTCCATATGCAATACACCATGAGGAACACTAGAGAAGGCTCCTAGTGGATCTACCTCCAATGATTTGTAAGGATGTTTCTTGAATGTGGGGCGAGGTCTATCAGAGATCTTAACTATATTTGGAGTAGCCATTCTTCAAAGATTTGCAGTGAGATAATGAAAAACGGAGAATACCTTATGCGCCTTCGGTTTGCACGGAGTGGTTGGATTGATTTCTTTATGCAATGACTTCGACAGGAGATCCTTGGTGTGCTTGATGAATCTTGTTGCAGAGCTCCACTTTTCGCTTCTTCTTGAGTGCAGAATGAGCAAATGACTTTTGAGAAATCCCTTATATTGCTCCGTGAACCCTAATATCTGTCTGCAATAAATGCTTCACCTACATTATTCCGGTTTGCCTTGTCTGGATAGCTTGGAGTATCCCGGATTAGTCCTGATCTGTGAATATCATCCGGATCTTTCAATCATGAATAAATCGAGGTAACATATTACAAGAACATCCCAAACACTCTGTCCAATCCGCAGAACAAGATAGTGCACTTCTGGATCTCTCCGGACCTTTTTGTAATCCTTTGTCATACCGGAGCATCTCCCTGAACAGGTCTTTACTTGATCGATCACAGCTTCTTCATAACTCCATGCGGACCTCTGAAAACTTGACTGAAGCATCTCAAGACTCATATCTGCAAACCCTTTAATCCTCATCTTGTGCCACATCCGGCACCACTTGATTGGCTGGGGGAACAGGATTTTCTTTGAGTCTCCCCCTGAGCCAGAGCTCACTTTTTAATTTCTGGAAGAAATATCAGCACCAGAGTCTGGTGCGGATCCAATCTCTACATTCTCTGAACTTTTCTTCACCCAAATCTTGCTCATCTGATTCCTAACTTCATCCGCATTCATCTTTTGTTTACCCTTGTCTTGATTCTGATTATACACCGGACCTCTTTTGTCCTGATTCTTGTTTCTGCAAACTTTAGCATTATGACTGGACCTATTGCAGATTTGGCAAATAACATTTCTTTGCATATTTGACTGATATCCTCTTGATCTGCATTGATTAGCCATATGACCTACTCTATTGCATATAAAGCATCTACCTTTGAATGATTTGTTTACTTGCATAATTCTGCATTCATGGGATTTGTGTCCATACCTTTTGCAGTTGAAGCACTATCCGGAGAAGGATGAATTAATCTGATTCATTCTCATTCTGCACTGATTAGCTTTGTGACCAAAGTGGTTGCAACTGTGGCAGTATCCATTGAAAGATGGATATCTTTGAGCATTTGGCTGTCTTACTGGAGGTCTTCTAGGCCTGCTCCTTGGATTTTCTGATCCAAGATTCTTTTGACCGGATCCGGAGCTTTCTCCTTTCTCATATCCCAAACCATACTTGTCATCTGTCCTCTTTTGACTTCCAAGAAGAACTTCAAGTTGAGCAGAACTTATCTTGAATTTCTCTTTATATTCATTTGCTGTTTGAAGGTCTCTTTTGAGAGAGGCAATTTGATCCTCAAGTTTTTCTTCATTATCTTTGGCATCTTCAAGATCAGATTCAAGATGTCTGATAATCTTGTCCATCTAGTGGCATTCTTCTGATTTTTCTTTAAGAGATTGTCTTAGATTGTCTTCAGCCTTTCTTTTTTCTTCAATCTCTTGAGTAAACTTTATAGTTCCTGATTCCATTTCATGTCTTAACATAATGACTTCTTTTGATAACTTTTCACATAACTTGGTTTGCTCAGTCAATTCTTCATTTGTATTGCTTTCTTCACTTTGTCTTGCCAACTGTTGGAGCAGCTCCTTTCTCTTTTTCATAGAGAGACTTAATTTGTCTTTTAATTCTCTCATGAATTCATCAGCCTGTTTGAGTCTTTCTTTTAATTCATTGACTTCAGAATTTGACTGTTCAAGATCCTCAAGGGCAGTCTTGAGTTGCTCCCTTAAACCATATGCATCCATTTGAATTCCCAGATCTTCCTCAAGCTGTTAGGCTCTATTAGGAGGAACTTAGCTCTGATACCAATTGTTGATAACTGAGAGGGGGGGGTGAATCAGTTATCCTAATTATTTCCCTTTTTGAACTTTCTTATTAATGCAGCATTGAATTAAACACAAAAACATTACCATGAAATAAGAAACACATGACACAGTATTTTTGATGTGGAAACCCTGTTAAGGGAGAAAACCACGGGGTGATTAACCCAAAAAATTTTCTCTATTAGAAGAATAGGAAATTACAAAATGGCACTTGCCAATTAGGGCTCACTGCCCGAGCACACTGCTCACAAGAGGCCCACTGCCTACAAGAAGACACACTGTCTACAAAGTGATAAGAATCACAGTCTTGAACTGATTGGAAGCATCTGCATATGCTGGAGTTCAGTTCCGGTTAGGCTCAGTACACTGATCTGCTGCACTTCATCTTTCCTCTGTTCTTTATTCTGCTATCCCTTCACATACCGGATCTTTCTTGCTACTTCTGCTCTGTTCTGGACTTATTCGCATATATATTACTTGATACACACACTTCACAACTAAATCCATCCTCTATATATATCCGCATAAGTAATTTCATCATCTTTCTAGTCGGCATCCGGAACAGTCTAGTTTTTTACAAACTTTGTTCTGTCGGCTGAATCCTTGCTCACCAAGCAATGCGGATCAAGCATATACTTGTAGATATCATGAATCATGTCGGCCAAACATGATTCATGCCTTCACAACCTTTATCATCAACAGTAACACATCCGGAAAGTAGTCTGATACTCTGTCAGTCAGTTCTTCCTCTGTTTTCACTGTCTCTCAGGAATCCGGTACTCAACTTATTCATATCTTTTTCTTTGTCCATCACCGGAGGCTAAATCCTTGGAATATACCACTCAAGGTAGTCCTCTTGACTTCCCCAAATCCGCACTGCACCAAGACACTTCCTCTGAGAGATCCGGATCAATCTGTCGGACCTTGCCACATGCTCTGTTCTTGTTCACCGGACCACAACAGTCTTTATTCTGACTTCCGGTAGAGACATATCATGACTTGCGGATATCTGGGATGACCTTTGTTGCCATCAATGACAACAACCATGAATCCATATAGTGTCTCTTGCCAACAGTTGAACCCTTGAAAAAGGTGGAATAAAATGTATGTACTACTGCCATAATTTGCTTGGTAGATGGTAGTAAATTTTTGGATGGTATGAAGTATGAGCATCATTGCTTTGTGTTGATTCCTAAGATCATCCAGGAGAAGTGTGAAGATGTACCAACAGAAGTTAGAGATCTATTGGAAGAATTTCAAGATATTGTCTCTGATAATGTACTAGAAGGTTTATCGTCAGTGAGAAAGATAAGACACCAAATGGATTTGATACCAAGAGCTAGTTTGCCAAATAAGGCAGCCCATAGAATGACTCCTACAGAAAATGAAGAGATGAACAGACAGGTTCATGAACTGTTAAGGAAAGGAATGATAAGGGAGAGTCTAAGTCCATGTGTGGTACCTACAGTACTATCACCAAAGAAGGATGGAGTGAAAAATTTGTACAGATTCTTGAGCCATCAACAAAATTACAATCAAGTACAAATTCCCATTGCCAAGGATGGATGATATTATGGATTGCTTGAGTGGAGCCAAGTACTTTACGAAGATTGATATGAAGAGTGGATATCACTAGATTTGAATCAAAGAAGGAGATGAATGGAAGACAACCTTCAAGACTAAGGAGGGCCTATATGAATGGTTAGTCATGCCATTTGGGCTAACCAATGCACCAAGTACATTTATGCAGCTCATGAATGAGGTACTAAAAGAGTTTTTGGGTAGATGATATTTTGATTTTTAGTAAGACTTTGGAGGAGCACCTGATGCATGTTCAAAAAGTTTTTGAGAAGCTGAGGGAAGAAAAGTTGTTGATTAATCTGAAGAAATGTAGTTTTGTGAAGGAGTTGGTGTACCTGGGATTTGTTATTTTAGTTGAGGGTCTTAAAATGGATCTAGAGAAGGTGAGGGCTATCATCGAATGGCCTACTCCAAGGAGTGCTACAAAGGTATGATCTTTTCATGGTTTGGCAAGTTTTTATAGAAAATTTATTAGGAATTTTAGTAGCATTTGTACACCCCTAACAAAGACAATGAGAGGGGATAGAAAAGTGTTTAAATGGACTACAGGAGTAGCCAAGAGTTTTGATACAATGAAGCAAAAAGTCACAGAGCAACCTGTTTTGACACTTCTAGATTTCAACAAGATATTTCAGGTAGATTGTGATGCTAGTGGAGATGCTATAGGAGTTGTTTTGAGTCAAGATGGTAAGCCCATTGCCTATTTCAGTGAGAATCATAATGATGCCAAGAAAATGTATTTTGTTTATGGTCAGGAGTTTTATGCTATAGTTCAAGCTTTGAAGAAATGGAGACATTATTTGTTGTTGAAAGAGTTCGTTTTATATACTAATCATTAGGCTTTGGAGTATCTTAATAGTCAAGGAAAGTTAAATCAAAGGCACTTAAAATGGGTTGAGTTTTTGCAGAGTTATACTTTTGTTTTGAAGAAAAAGAGTGGGAAGTCCAACAAAGTTGCAGATGCCTTGAGTAGAAGGCAAATTTTTTTGACAGAGATGAAGATAGAGGTTGTTGGGTTCAATGAACTCAAGAATTTGTACCCTAAAGATCCAAACTTTGTAGAGGCTTGGAAGGATTGTTTGGAACCTGTTACCCTAGATAGGACAAGATGGTTGGATTATATAATCCAAGATGGTATGTTGTTTAGAGGAAGCCAATTGTGCATTCTGACAAGTTCCATGAGAGAAAACTTGATTAAGGAGAAGCATAGTGGAGGGTTGGTAGGACACTTTGGTTGAGATATGACCATTGCTCTTGTTAGTGAGAATTATTATTGCCCACAGTTGCACCAAGATGTGAAGAAATTTGTGCAAAGTTGTAGAGTATGCTAGATGGCCAAAGGAGTGAGTCAGAATACTAGGCTATATTAGTCATTACCTGTACTAGAGGGACCATGGGAGGATATCAGTATGGACTTTGTTCTTGGTTTATCGAGGACACAGAGAGGACATGATTCAATATTTGTGGTGGTTGACAGATTTTCAAAGATGAGACATTTTATTTCATGTCAGAAAACCAGTGATGCTATTCACATTGTAAACTTATTTTTCAGAGAGGTGGTTAGACTACATGGTCTACCAAGGAGTATAGCTTCAGACAGAGATACCAAGTTTGTTGGGTATTTCTGGAGGACATTATGGAAGAAGTTAAAGACTAAGTTGAAGTTTAATTTTGTACATCATCTGAAGATTGATGGATAGACAAAGGTAGTGAATTGAAGTTTGGATAATTTTTTGAGATGCTTAGTAGGAGATAAGCCCAAGGGATGGGATTTGATTCTACCATAGGTAGAATTTGCTAACAACAATTCTTTCAATAGGAGTACTAGTAAATCCTCATTCCAAATTGAATATGGAATCAGTCCAAGAAATTCTTCTGATTTGAGAAAGATAGACAGAGGAGAGAAGAGTAGTGCTGAGGCTGAAGACTTTGTAGAACACCTGAAGAACTTGCACAGAGAGGTAAGGAAGAATATTAATAAGATGAATACTCAATACAAAGAAAAGGTAAACCAAAAGCAGAGGTTTAAATAATTTAGGATTGGGGATGAAGTTATGGTTCATCTGAGAAAAGAAAGGTTCCCAATGGGAACATATAACAAGTTAAAAATGAAGAAATTTGAACCATGTAGGATCCTGAAGAAGCCTGACTCAAGAAATGCATATGAGGTAGAGTTACTGAGTGTGATCAATATTTCTCCTGTGTTCAACATTGCTAATTTAACAAAGTATCATGAAGGTGACACAGAGGATGAACCAACAGAATAATAGTGGAGTATCCCGACCTCTACTTCAAAGGAGGAGATAGAAGAAATCTTGGATAGTTGTGTGGAAAGAAGTACTCAGAATAGGCAATATGAAGAATATCTGGTGAAGTGGAAAGGAAGGTCTGTCAAAGATTCTTCCTGGTTGTCTAAGAAAGAGGTTGATGGTTTGGGTTTTCCTCGAACACTTGAGATGTGACAAGGTCACTTCTCAAATTACCCTACATGTCTGATGCAGGAGCATCCAGTGGTGTAAGTGAAATCTTGCATCACTCAAAAAATGATGATTTGTTTTTTGTTCTTTTCAATTTTTGTGTTTTTAGATACCCATTTGCTTGAATAATGATTCAAAACCTTCAAAGTTTTCAACAGGGCTAAAAATACCAGAACTTACTATTTTTAGTAACCCTATATCAGAGAAGCAGTTGAGCCTAAAATTTTCCCCAAAGATTTGGAATAGTCAAATAAGCATTCTTGGTAAATTTCAACTCAAGATCATGTCTGGATTTCAAGATATTAAAGTTTCAATTTTGTGAGGTCCCTGAAAAGTTTCAAAATCAAGTTTGGGGTACTTAAACATCCCACAACACCACAAAAGTTTACAAAAATCTATTTATGAATTTTTTACATCAAATTTCACTTCATGAGCTTTCCAACACTTCAAACGGTTCATCAATCGAACACCCGAATCAAAAGTTATGGTTCCCACAAGTTGTGCTACCAAATTTTAAAATTTGAAAACTCTTTTGTTGGTAGGAAAAGGGTAGTTGAGTTCATTTTGGCACCCAAATGGAAGTTAGACATTTAAAAGCAAGCCGACATTGGGGAAATTACACTAACTAGTTCCGATGTGTATTTCAAGCCTATCCGAGGATAGTTTTGGGGCAGTGGTGGGATGAAGTGATTGGCAAGTCCTATTCATGGGAATCAGGGCGTTAGATAGATATCAGAAGGCTCTCTAAGTTAGATATTTCTAATGTAAGGCAATCCATATGGCTGTAATAAGTGGGCATTTGACCCTAGAAATTGTATTTCAGATTTGTAGCCTTTTACAGGTAAGTTTAATGAAGAAATTTTGAATCAGTTTGCAGATTGTTTAACTAGTCTTTCTTGAGATCTTATTCTTATCTATTTGAAATCTATAAATTGTTGTTGTATGTGTTTTGGGTGGAGTCCACCCTCATTAGAATTATGCAGGAGAAAATGTGTTTTGTTTTTTGTGATTATATTGGCATTCCCCAAGAGGGATGAGTTTCCCCTCTCTCCCCCTTTTGTAGAATCCAAAATGGATTCTTTGTGAGTGAATCAGCCATTGGGATATTATTTTTCTTGTATTTTTAAATTTGCATTTTTTTTTGTAATGTCTATTTGATTAGGTTTTGAGAATGTCTCCTACTTGGGGTGGGTTTGAAAATCAAACCCTATGGTTGGGAGGAGAGCAGGACTATGCTATTTATTTTGTTGTAGGTATTCATTTCTAGCCAAGACAAGAGATGGGTTGAGCTTGCATGCTCTATATCAATGGAAAATTAATTCCATTTTACATCTGTAAATGTTGTCCTTTTTATAAATTTTATGGCAATTAGATAATTTTTGAGATTATGAAATCTTTGCATAAACTTATATTTTACCCTCATTGTTGGGAGGCTAGAAAAATATCCCTAAGTTGAAGAAATTTCATTATTTGAGCATGTGAGATGCTTCAGTGTATATGGATTGAATACAATAAATTTGTTGTTAAATATTTGCTATTAAAATAATTGTTGTTTAATGTATATATATATACACATGTTGTTACTAATGGTGACAGTATTAGTTTTATTGTTTCTTTTTATAAAATAAATATAAGAAATATTGTATAGATTTTTGGTTATGAAGCCTAAGGCTTCCATCGAAGCCATGGAGCTTCCACGGCTACCACGACGCCCTTAGGAACCGTGGGCATTGTGGGAGCCATGACCCCCATGGATTGGCGGCCTTGGCAAGGTGTTGGTCAAGGCTGAGCCTGCTAAAGGCTTTGTTGTGGCCTTCTATATGTACAACAAAATTATCTTTATCCGAAATGTATTTTTTAATAATATACATTCTTTCATTTTATATCATTTGGGATTAAGTATATTGTATTGTATTGTATATATATACATATACATATATGTAATATTATATATACAGTCATCTCTTCATTATTAAATAAAATCCTTTTGTGTATATATATATATATATATATATATATATATATATATATTCAGTAAGCATACCTATGTTGTTAATTACTCTACTTGGCATATTTCAATGGTATAAAAATGGTATATTTGTAGATTAAGTAATTTTCTGATTTTATTAGAAAAGTAAATTAATTTAGTATATTAGAATGAAATAGAAACTAAATTTCCTTGTGATTATTGATTTAATTATAAAATTCATTATGTTTATATTTCTATTGAATTTTAAATTGGGCAAGATTTAACATGATCATATTTTAATCTGTTGAGTTAGAATTAAGTGTTTTTCCAAGTCAATTTGTTACATTTATTTGATTACTTTATTGTACTTAGATCGATTTAGTAAATCATCTTGATGGAAAATGATATCATTAACTTAAGTTCTTTTCTTTCTCTAGTTGTACAAACAAGAGGAAAACTCTAAGGCACCTTTTTATCTTCTAGGAGTATTCATAAACGATTAGGTAATCTTGTCTTTTGTAATTGGCTTATTGAGTTTAATTTCCTCAATTAGTTAGTTTTTAGAAAGAAAAGTTTAGTCATTTTGTGTTCACATCCATTCTTATGGTATTCATAAGGGTGGGAGTGATAGATGGCATGCATAGATATCTTATCTCCATCATCTCATGCTTCCATTGAGTATAGTGTTGCTTCATCCATGGCTTATAGACAATGTTGCATGATTGTATTGATTATCTTCTAGAAACAACTCCTTGGGATGGGTACTTAATAAATCTATCAGGTATGCTTTTTAAGTCCCTTCTTATAGATTTAGAATACAATATTGAGGACATCCATATCTTCTTCAATGATAGGTCCATCACAACTATTGTCTCACCATCATTGTCTTTCGATCTTGTTCTACATTTATTTCTACAAGGTTCTAGATTGTCACTTTCTTTAGTTAGGCCCAAGACTTGTAATTTGAATGTAGCACCTTTTGGCACCAACATGGTGAAATTTGAGTAGCATCTAAAGATAACATGCATTCTACAATTTCCTCCCTCATATTGCTTTCAGGAATGGGAAGATATTTTATATAGACCTTCATGTTTTTTCTTCCTAAGGGAAGAACTATTGTTTGTCATGCATGGACTATCTTTAGGATTCAGAGTTAAGCATCTACCATCAACATATGAGACTTCTTCTTTTGGGAGGCTACCTAGTCCTCTTCTTTATCTCTCTATTTAGGAATTGGGGCCTTGTCTCTTTTTTGGAGCTAGGGGAGGGGATGGAGGGT
Source organism: Cunninghamia lanceolata (assembly GCA_027924645.1). Classification (NCBI taxonomy): domain Eukaryota; kingdom Viridiplantae; phylum Streptophyta; class Pinopsida; order Cupressales; family Cupressaceae; genus Cunninghamia; species Cunninghamia lanceolata. The sequence goes on from BSBN01000236.1 coordinate 5,422,536, forward strand.
GCTTCTTTCTAGTGGATTTTTCCCTCATTTGAGGTTTTATCCTTCCTATTTCCTTGAGGGACATATTTTGGACATAGGTACCTAACATTGCTAAACATTTCTTAGGAATCATCCATCTATCTTTCCTATCCACCTATGTTATATTTATGGGAAGGAGTTGGTGCATTATTTTATTTTAATACATTTAGATAATTACTTTATTTCAAATTATGCACCTAAAATATTATAAGCTTGTTTAGGAAGGTATCTACTTAGATAGGTTGTACTTGCATCATGCGACTTGTACTTTCCTAGTTTGGTGGAGATGTTGTAGACACATGTGACTATATCTCTTTTATCCCACATTAATTGTACATTCACATATCTTGGTGGTGTGTCCTATATAATATACCCACTTATAGATCTCATTTGAGTAATATAATATATAATCATTGTATATTTACATCCATTGATAGAATATAATTATTCTCTCATTCTGTGTCTCTTTTGTGCTTTATTGAAGCTTATTGATCTTGGGTGGCTAATTCCATATTTAAATATTACATTTAGTGACAAATTTTATGAGTTCATTAGACATTGAGTATGGTTATTGAAGGCCGAACTATTATTTGAATTATTTCTCTTTAATTTGCATGTTTGAAGGGCTCTAGGATTACCCTCTTAAGTTAGTAGAGCCTCAAGTGAAGGGGAGTTACCCACTCTTATCAATTGGCCCAGTGTTGTCCATGGTTTGTTGACGAGTGTTATCTCTATGTAAATAGGTTGACAAGTATCCATGGTCTTTAGTAAACCGAGTCTTCCCTCTGCAATTTGTGGAGCCACAACATTGAGATCCAACAAGTTATAAGTCCTCAATTTCTTTGGTTGACTTTACAAATTGAAATTGAGGTGGTGGTATTGATGACAAAATCTATATGCGGTTATGTTTTTTATTTTGGTTCAAGCCCCATTACATAGAATAATAAAACTCAAACTACTTCATTATCTTCTTGTGAGGCATGCCATAGAGAAGGAAAAGAAGTTGTTTGGATTCAAAATATCTTATGAGAGCTTGGCCTTGCACAACTATTACTACTACTATATTTTGTGATAACCAAAGTGTCGTGTACGAGTTGCTAACAATCTAACTTATTATGCTAAACTTAAATATTTAGAAATTGATTTCCTATATGTCTAATATCTTGTTCAAGCTCATGTTGTCAATTTACAATATTGCCATACTAGTGAACAAACAACAGAGATATTTATCAATATCATGATACAGGCCACATTTTTGTAGCTGCAAGAAATGCTTGGCAGGATAGAGGTGGATAAGAAATGCTTGGTAGGATGGAGGTGGATATTAAGGGGGGATAAGCATAATGCCCTCTTCCGTTTCTTTTCGTTTCTCTTGCTGTTGGATTCCTTCTAATCAATCTTAAGAGAGGAATGCTAGTAGAAAACTCCAGAAACTATGAAATCCCTATAAAATATAAGACTCTAGAAATATAAGACTCTAGAAACTAAGATTGACTAGAAGTCTAAAAAAATTAGGAATGTTAGAGATTTTAGATTGTTTTAAATCTTGTAGAATAAAAATTATAAATTTGTGACTATTCATTGGACAAAGCATTGAGTATAGTACATTAGATTATACACAACACAAGCTAGATTAATTCAGTATAATACGTTAGATTATACACAACACAAGCTAGATTAATTCAGTATAATACGTTAGATTATACACAATACAAGCTAGACTAATTGAATTTGTTATGTAATATTCTATTAATTTTATTTCAAAATATTGTTTTGTTTTGTTGTTTGACTGTCCTATTGTTCTGTTTTACTACCCTGCCGCCTTATTTTGGGCCCTTTTTACATTTACCCCTTTCAATAAAAGATATTCGAGCCATCCACTGTATACTCTCTTTCGAATGCCAATGCTTCGGTGGAGACATTTTTAGATATGTTAAGTTTGTTAAGGAACTCAAGCCTTCAGCCATCGGACTCCTCCAACTAAAATAATTACCACTCAAATTCAAATGCTTGAGATGTTTCAATTGAAGCATGAACTCATTTTCCCATAAAGGTAAAAGCATTTGCCATCGGACACAACTGGGAGACCGGTCCGCCCATCTTCACTCCATCGCAATGCACAACAATCATCTCCCTCCCAAAGAATTTAGCATTCCGATGGAATCATCTATACTGTCCCTTGTACTCAAAAGAGCTTTTAATTCGTGGGAGGACATTCTTGGAGACAATGAGATAAAAAAGCTTAAAAAGAATATAGAGTAAAAGGACTACTACAGAATAAAGGACTCTCGGCTTTCTTTTATAAAAGAAAAAGGAAAATGCCTAGAAATTCTTAAAGCCGTGATTTACTTAAAAATTCAGACGGAAAAGTTGGTTCTGGCAGGCGGCAGCAGTGCGGCCTCCTGTAACTAAGAAAAGCAGTACGGCCTCCTGGAATACCAAAGTGAGTAAGTATTATAATATGATGGGGAGAAGGGAAGAAATAAAGAAAATATGTCGTAGAGAAAATGCTGGAAGAGTTAAGAATACAATAAAATATATAAGTAAAAATTTGGGGTTTTCCATGGAGACCTTAGAGATGTTTAGAGAAAACAATCCCAATGATGAAGAAGAAGATAACTCAAGTGCTAATAATGATAATCTATTAACTAACAAAGCATTGCCAGGACATATCCCCCAAGCTAAATAGGCACTATGTGGAAATGAACTTTGTAGACAAAGAGTCAAAACCCATGCCCACATAAGTCCAGATAAGTTTCTAAAGAGGATATAAGTAGGATGAATCATTTTGAAGGCTAGAAGAAGCAAGAGTAAGAAGTGATTGTATAAGAGATTTGAAGTACTTGGACGATTTTTGTTGAGATTTAGTTGCTTATATATAAAAGTAAAAGAGATAGGTCAGTAAAGTAGGAAAAGAGCCAGATCAAGTAGATGAAGCCTAAAGGAAAGAAGAAGAGAGAACCAAGAGTAGAGAATATACCAAGAGGAAAGACAAGCCCCAAAGTACTTAAAGATAAATAAATAAAACCTTCATCTTTTATCATTATGGTTGCCAATAGGAGTAAACTTCTTATTTTTTGCAAAAGTTACTAAAGAGCACACATAACACCTATTCATGTTGGAATCTCACTAGAGATAGTGTAGGACTAATGATGATCAAACCAAATTGTTTGATTTTGTAGGTACACTTTAGGATGATGAATTTAAATGGTAAATGAAAAATGTCTTGAACATGATAAAATATGGAATGAATTGAGTGAAATATTTCTAAAAGAATTTCATTTTACTAATGTTCCATCAAAAAGTGTAAGAAACATATAAGATATGATTTAGGGAAAAATGAATTAGTCAAGGATTATGATCATAGGCTTAAGAGTGTGGTCTAGAAGCTAGAGGAGCCATAATTAGAAAAACAATGAAATGAATGGTTCATATTAGGGCTGACCCCTTACACTAGGGTAGTTGTAGATGGAAAAGTGTTGTATAGATACAAAGAGGTAGTGGAGATGGATACCAAACTAGAATCCTAGGCATGGAGAGGGTGCTCACACAAAGATGAGTACATATTTCACTGAAGTGTTTCGCACAAGGAAAAGGTGATTGGAACAGGGACCCATTTTGAAAATAATGGGAGATCGAGCCTAAACAAGTGCCCATTTAGGAATGATCTCCTGTTTACGATCAAATACCTGAAGCTAAATGAGCACTAGTTATGAAATGGGCACCCATACAAGGAACGCGTACTCATTTTTGAAAAGTATTTACTTTTTTTGAAATAGGCATGTGGCTTTATTTTAACAGCCATAGATCGCGAAGAACAATGTGAAAGAACACCAAGAATGGATACCCATGTCACTTGACACCCACCATCTGCCTCCAGGACCTGCCCGCCTACTCTAGATCATCTGTCAACTATGCCAGGTTGGTGCTCTGTGGTTTTCTATTGTTTTCTTTTATTTTTTATTATATTTTGTCTTGTTTTTGTTAATTTTGTATTATTATTTCACTTGAAACCGTAAGTGCATTTTAGATAGATATTTAGTTATTTTTCATGATCTTAAACTATAAATGTTAAACCCTAAACTGAAACACTAAAACCCTAATTCATAAATCGTAAACCCTAAACACTAAACGCTAAACACTAAACTCTAAACCATAAATAGTAAATCCTAAATAGTAAACAGTAAACCCTAAATAGTAAACACTAAACCCTAAACTGTAAATAGTAAACCCTAAACACTAACCAGTAAACCTTAAAACATAAATAGTAAATGATAAACCCTAAACCGTAAACCCTAAATCCTTAACCCTTAACACTAAACATTAAACCCTAAACCCTAAACCATAAATTGTTGAACAAATCAATTTTAGGAAGTAATTTGATAGCTTAGAGCTTTTCTATATGTTTTTAAAAAATAAATAGCTATTTTTTTATCGTAGTGGATTATGATTAGGATAATCGATGGAAGATATGTATGATTAGGATAAGGTTAAACGATTAAGAGATGATTAGGTTAGATGAAAGGATTAGCTAGAATGAGATGGTCAGATGAGTATGATAAGAGGGATGAAGTGATAAGGATAAAATGGGGTGATTAGGATAAATGAAAATGAATGATTAGAAATATGAAATGGATAAGATAAATGATTAGGATAGGTGAATAATGGATGAGTAGGATGACTAGGAATGAACTTGATTGGATGAATAAGTGTCCTCCACAAGTGTAACAAGCCACTAATGATTTTTTTGATAATCCATTTCTAGTCCCTTTTCTAGATTCAAGTTGTTGAGAGATTTAGATGATTAAATGTCTTGGATTGGTTCCCTCTAAAATTTATAGTGATCTTATTCATGAAATCTTTGTCCAAATTCCTAATCCCTTTCACAGAAATCGAGATGATTCATAAGAGGATTTTTTCAATAATCTAGGTGTTAACCATCCTCTTAATCTTTCTGGAGACAATTTATGTCGTCTTAAGTTACTATCAAAGTAATATTTTCTAGTCACTTCTTCCTTAGCCAATTGTGCCTTACATGTTCTATTCAATAGAGTTGTTGATTTCATGGTCTGCACTTTTTCTTTAATTTCTAGAGACAATCCACTAATATATTAATTTACTTTAGTCCACCTAGGACATATATCCAACTGTTATGGAGTAAAAAGTGTCCATAGTCTTTTTACCTCTTTTTTTAGCTCCTAGATCCCCGTGATTACATTATACATTCTAAATGTTCATCCAATGGAAAATTGCCTGACACCAATGTAAATTGGGAAAAAAGGGGCCATTCACTTATATTATCTCAGACCCCAAAGGAGCCTAAATAGTTGGGTGGTCCTACCCAAGTCCCTCCTAATTGGTCAAAGAAAAATTAATTATTGGTCGGCCTAGGACCCTTAGAAAACTTTCTCCTTGTCAATTCTTTTGGTTTGATTTCACAATTATGAACGAGAAAGCATATATAAGTGTATTTTTTAGTTTATTTGTAACTAAGATGGATATAGATAACATGAGATATTGAAGGAAAGAAAGCAAGAGCATTCATTGTGATTCTGGAGCAGATTTGTGTGTTGTTATTACATGTTTGTTGCAGGAATGAAGCTATCATCTATCCACCTTAGGAATTGAGAGATCTTCATCATCATCATTTGATTCATCATTATTATCATTGTTTTCAGCCTCTGCCCCCATGAGGACACACACTCTCTATCAATCAACAGCGTTGGGAAGCTTGAATGCTATCTTGGGATTTGATTGAGGTAAGTCCCTAAACACCATAACTCCCCAAAGCCTCTCTTGTCATCTTGTGTGCAGGTTACAGAAGCGAGATCTGGATAAAGTGAAGATATCGGAAGACTGAGTGAAGATTAGGTTTTCAGGATCTAACAACAGTTATAGAATATTCCTCCATCCAAGACTTGGGTGATGGTGCCCTAGTCTTCCTGCCCTTTATGACTTTAGATCTGGTATCAGGATAGCATCTGCAACATTTTTCTACTTTAGACCTCGGGAAGAATCTTCCATTTAGGACTTTGGCAGTCCTGTATTAGTCCTCTGACACCTATGCTTCTAGGAGACAACTTCTATCATCTTCCTGATCATAACACTGAAATAAATATAAGAAATATTGTATAGATTTTTGGTTATGAAGCCTAAGGTTTCCATGGAAGCCATGGAGCTTTTACGGCTACCACAACTCCCTTAGGAACCATGGGCACTGTGGGACCCATGACCCCCATGGATTGGCGGCCTTGGCAAGGCGTTGGCCAAGGCTGAGCCTGCTAAAGGCTCTGTTGTGGCCTTCTATATGTACAACAAACTTTTCTTTATCCGAAAAGTATTTTTTTATAATATACATTCTTTCATTTTATATCATTTGGGATTGAGTATATTGTATTGTATTGTATATATATACATATACATATATGTAATATTATATATACAGTCATCTCTTCATTATTAAATGAAATCTTTTTGTGTATATATATATATATATATTCAGTAAGTATACCTATGTTGTTAATTACTCTACTTGGCATATTTCAATGGTATAAAAATGGTATATTTGTAGATTAAGTAATTTTCTAATTTTATTAGAAAAGTAAATTAATTTAGTATATTAGAATGAAATAGAAACTAAATTTCCTTGTGATTATTGATTTAATTATAAAATTCATTGTGTTTATATTTCTATTGAATTTTAAATTGGGCAAGATTTAACATGATCATATTTTAATCTGTTGAGTTAGAATTAAGTGTTTTTCCAAGTCAATTTGTTACATTTATTTGATTACTTTATTGTACTAAGTGTTTTTCCAAGTCAATTTGTTACATTTATTTGATTACTTTATTGTACTTAGATCGATTTAGTAAATCATCTTGATGGAAAATGATATCATTAACTTAAGTTCTTTTCTTTCTCTAGTTGTACAAACAAGAGGAAAACTCTAAGGCACCTTTTTATCTTCTAGGAGTATTCATAAACGATTAGGTAATCTTGTCTTTTGTAACTGGCTTATTGAGTTTAATTTCCTCAATTAGTTAGTTTTTAGAAAGAAAATTTTAGTCATTTTTTGTTCACATCCATTCTTATGGTATTCATAAGGGTGGGAGTGATAGATGGCATGCATAGATATCTTATCTCCATCATTTCATGCTTCCATTGAGTATAGTGTTGCTTCATCCATGGCTTATAGACAATGTTGCATGATCGTATTGATTATCTTCTAGAAACAACTCCTTGGGATGGGTACTTAATAGATCTATCAGGTATGCCTTTTAAGTCCCTTCTTATAGATTTAGAAGACAATATTGAGGACATCCATATCTTCTTCAATGATAGGTCCATCACAACTATTGTCTCACCATCATTGTCTTTCGATCTTGTTCTACATCTATTTCTACAAGGTTCTAGATTGTCACTTTCTTTAGTTAGGCCCAAGACTTGTAATTTGAATGTAGCACCTTTTAGCACCAACATGGTGAAATTTGAGTAGCATCTAAAGATAACATGCATTCTACAATTTCCTCCCTCATATTACTTTCAGGAATGGGAAGATATTTTATATAGACCTTCATGTTTTTTCTTCCTAAGGGAAGAACTATTGTTTGTCATGCATGGACTATCTTTAGGATTCGTAGTCAAGCATCTACCATCAACATATGAGACTACTTCTTTTGGGAGGCTACCTAGTCCTCTTGTTTATCTTTCTATTTAGGAATTGGGGCCTTGTCTCTCTTTTGGGGCTAGTGGAGGGGATGGAGGGTGCTTCTTTCTAGGGGACTTTTCCCTCATTTGAGGTTTTATCCTTCCTATTTCCTTGAGGGACATATTTTGGACATAGGTACCTAACATTGCTAAACATTTCTTAGGAATCATCCATCTATCTTTCCTATCCACCTATGTTATATTTATGGGAAGGAGTTGGTGCATTATTTTATTTTAATACATTTAGATAATTACTTTATTTCAAATTATGCACCTAAAATATTATAAGCTTGTTTAGGAAGGTATCTACTTAGATAGGTTGTACTTGCATCATGCGACTTGTACTTTCCTAGTTTGGTGGAGATGTTGTAGACACATGTGACTATATCTCTTTTATCCCACATTAATTGTACATTCACATATCTTGGTGGTGTGTCCTATATAATATACCCACTTATAGATCTCATTTGAGTAATATAATATATAATCATTGTATATTTAAATCCATTGATAGAATATAATTATTCTCTCATTCTGGGTCTCTTTTGTGCTTTTATTGAAGCTTATTGATCTTGGGTGGCTAATTCCATATTTAAATATTACATTTAGTGACAAATTTTATGAGTTCATTAGACATTGAGTATGGTTATTGAAGGCCGAACTATTATTTGAATTATTTCTTTTTAATTGGTATGTTTGAAGGGCTCTAGGATTACCCTCTTAAGTTAGTAGAGCCTCAAGTGAAGGGGAGTTACCCACTCTTATCAATTGGCCCAGTGTTGTCCACGGTTTGTTGACAAGTGTTATCTCTATGTAAATAGGTTGACAAGTATCCATGGTCTTTAGTAAACCGAGTCTTCCCTCTGCGATTTGTGGAGCCACAACATTCAGATCCAACAAGTTATAAGTCCTCAATTTCTTTGGTTGACTTTACAAATTGAAATTGAGGTGGTGGTATTGATGACAAAATCTATATGTGGTTATGTTTTTTATTTTGGTTCAAGCCCCATTACATAGAATAATAAAACTCAAACTACTTCATTGTCTGCTTGTGAGGTATGCCACAGAGAAGGAAAAGAAGTTGTTTGGATTCAAAATATCTTATGAGAGCTTGGCCTTGCACAACTATTACTACTACTATATTTTGTGATAACCAAAGTATCGTGTACGAGTTGCTAACAGTCTAACTTATTATGCTAAACTTAAACATTTAGAAATTGATTTCCTATATGTCTAATATCTTGTTCAAGCTCATGTTGTCAATTTACAATATTGGCACACTAGTGAACAAACAACAGAGATATTTATCAATATCATGATACAAGCCACATTTTTGTCGCTGCAAGAAATGCTTGGCATGATAGAGGTGGATAAGAAATGCTTGGTAGGATGGAGGTGGATATTAAGGGGGGATAAGCATAATGCCCTTTTCCTTTTCTTTTTGTTTCTCTTGCTTTTGGGTTCCTTCTAATCAATCTTAAGAGAGGAATGCTAGTAGAAAACTCCAGAAACTATGAAATCCCTATAAAATATAAGACTCTAGAAATATAAGACTCTAGAAACTAAGATTGACTAGAAGTCTAAAAAAATTAGGAATGTTAGAGATTTTAGATTGTTTTAAATCTTGTAGAAAAAAAATTATAAATTTGTGACTGTTCATTGGACAAAGCATTGAGTATTATACATTAGATTATACACAACACAAGCTAGATTAATTCAGTATAATACGTTAGATTATACACAACACAAGCTAGATTAATTGAATTTGTTATGTAATATTCTATTAATTTTAGTTCAAAATATTCTTTTGTTTTGTTGTTTGACTGTCCTATTGTTCTGTTTTACTACCCTGCCGCCTTATTTTGGGCCCTTTTTACATTTACCCCTTTCAATAAAAGATATTCGAGCCAACCACTGTATACTCTCTTTCGAATGCCAATGCTTCGGTGGAGACATTTTTAGATATGTTAAGTTTGTTAAGGAACTCAAGCCGTCAGCCATCGGACGACTCCAACTAAAATAATTACCACTCAAATTCAAATGCTTGAGATGTTTCAATTGAAGCATGAACTCATTTTCCCATAAAGGTAAAAGCATTTTGCCATCGGACACAACTGGGAGACCGGTCCGCCCATTTTCACTCCATCGCAATGCACAACAATCATCTCCCTCCCAAAGAATTTAGCATTCCGATGGAATCATCTATACTGTCCCTTGTACTCAAAAGAGCTTTTAATTCGTGGGAGGACATTCTTGGAGACAATGAGATAAAACAAGCTTAAAAAGAATATAGAGTAAAGGACTACTACAGAATTAAGGACTCTCGGCTTTCTTTTATAAAACAAAAAGGAAAATGCCTAGAAATTCTTGAAGCCGTGATTTACTTAAAAATTCAGACGGAAAAGTCAGTTCTGGCAGGCAGCCCATCATAAAGTAGATTGAATAAGGGCGGCCCATCATAAAGTAGATGGAATAAGTGGTGTCTCATGGTTGTTCATACCATCTTTATCAATTACTTGAGTTACTTTAAGTACATATATTTTTTAAATTAGATTACTAGATCGATTGGCTGCGTAAGACTTTACAAGTATTATAATAGGGATGAGCCATTGTAAAATGGATGAAAAAAATGGTGTATCTCATGGTATAAATTTATTCACAACATCATATTCCAATTATTTGAGCTACTTTAGACATAAGAAAGTTCCAAATTAGACTCACATATTGATTGTGTAGAACATTACAAGTAATATAATAAGGGCATGCCATTATAAAGTGGATGAAATAAGTGATGTATCCCATGCTATACATTTATTCACAACATCCTATACCAATTATTTGAGCTACTTTAGGCATAAGAAGATTCCAAATTAGACTAGCAGAATGATTGTGTAAAACATTACAAGTAATATAATACAGGCAATGCCATCATAAAGAGGATGAAATAAGTGGTGTATCCCATGGTGTGAATTTATTCACAACATCCTATACCAATTATTCAAGCTACTTCAAGCATATTGTTTGCTTGTTTGTAATGATGAATAAGGATTTGTCACATTACTTAATAAAATATATAATGTGTGCCATATTCACAAAAAAGGTGGGTGGGATGGATTCGGGTCCTCAAGATATTCAAATGTAGGTTAAATCCAAATAGAGTAAAAAGCTCACATAGAAATAGCAAATAAACCCAACATGTGGAAAATCGTGATCCTTAGGATTGCCCCATCCAACTAATGAATCTTGACCATCAATGGGGGGGTTATAACCGTTGTTTGAAACATCCTCATTAGGTTTGTCTTCGTGAGCATCTTTTGGGATGGGGGTTTATCATTTCTAATAGGAGAAATAACCAATGCCAATCTAAGAAATTTTATTTTACCTACTAGCATCACCCCAACCACGGGGTTTTGAAGTAGCATGCCTGGTTGACAAGGGTGTTCGGACCATCCTTGAGATATTCATTGTGGTAGAGGAGAACCATGTAAGAGCCATGAGAATGCCATAAGAATTACAACTATGTCCACACCAATACCATTGAGAAGGGGATCAAACCCTATGAGAAGGGGAGGTCTACATGATCGAAGCAATAGTAAAAGGAGTATTACCCCATTGATATAGTAACACCTAGAAATGAGCAAACTCTAGTGTAACTCTATTATATTGCACCTGGATCTATAAAAGATTATTCAAATGAATCATTAACTTAGTATACGTAGAGAAGAAAATATAAAAAAATCTGTAGAAAAAATAGCTAAATTCATGTCTTTCCAAATGTTGAACAATGTTTCCACTCTAAAAGCACGCCATATCTAGGTGAATCTAGAAGGAAGCTAGGACAAGTCCCTTAATATAATCATATTCCAATAAAAGAAATCTTGTATGAAAGGCCTAGAAGGAAGTCATCAATCCAATTCCAAGCAAACCAAGCTCTTGTACAAAATAAGGAAAGATACTTTAGATTTTCATAGTATCCTTAAAAAGGATAATGAGGATTGGAAATTCCCAAATGGATCAATCTAGATCTAATAGGAATATCCTAGTAGAGAATGCACCAAGTTAAGTGAGAAAGTTTTAGTTCATCAATGGTTGTCTAAACAATTTAGAATCTACTTTGCCATAAGCTAGTTGAAGACTATAAGGCCCATCTATGATTGAGTTTCTACACCATATGCAGATGTGAGGAGAGCCATGAATATCATTTGTGAGGTTTATAGTTATGAAATGGGGTCTTAGGAAACCATTTCTAATCTTTCCACCAAGAATTATTGCAGCTAACCCCAAGTTTTTGAAGCATTTCTATAGGGATAGAATCAACAATAGTTTAGATGAATTGAAATTCCTAATTGGATAGTTTGAATTTCATTTTCCCTCAAACCAAGATAACAAATTTTTGGTGGTCTTTGAAAAAGATTTAGTAGATTCTTAATGTCCTTGTGAAAAAATAAAGGGTTTGAGGAACTGGTAACCTCAACCTTTAAAATGATCAAACTACATCATAGTGCTCACTATTGGAATACCAAAGTGAGTAGGTATTATAATATGATGGGGAGAAGGGAAGAAATAAAGAAAATATGTCGTAGAGAAAATGATGGAAGAGTTAAGAATACAATAAAATATATAAGTAAAAATTTGGGGTTTTCCATGGAGACCTTAGAGATGTTTAGAGAAAACAATCCCAATGATGAAGAAGAAGATAACTCAAGTGCTAATAATGATAATCTATTAACTAACAAAGCATTGCCAGAAGACACATCCCCCAAGCTAAATAGACACTATGTGGAAATGAACTTTGTAGACAAAGAGTCAAAACCCATGCCCACATAAGTCAAGATAAGTTTCTAAAGAGGATATAAGTAGGATGAATCATTTTGAAGGCTAGAAGAAGCAAGAGTAAGAAGTGATTGTATAAGAGATTTTGAAGTACTTGGACGATTTTTGTTGAGATTTAGTTGCTTATATATAAAAGTAAAAGAGATAGGTCAGTAAAGTAGGAAAAGAGCCAGATCAAGTAGATGAAGCCTAAAGGAAAGAAGAAGAGAGAACCAAGAGTAGAGAATATACCAAGAGGAAAGACAAGCCCCAAAGTACTTAAAGATAAATAAATAAAACCTTCATCACTTATCATTATGGTTGCCAATAGGAGTAAACTTCTTATTTTTTGGAAAAGATACTAAAGAGCACACATAACACCTATTCATGTTGGATTCTCACTAGAGAGAGTGTAGGACTAATGATGATCAAACCAAATTGTTTGATTTTGTAGGTACACTTTAGGATGATGTATTTAAATGGTAAATGAAAAATGTCTTGAACATGATAAAATATGGAATGAATTGAGTGAAATATTTCTAAAAGAACTTCATTTTACTAATGTTCCATCAAAAAGTGTAAGAAACATATAAGATATGATTTAGGGAAAAATGAATTAGTCAAGGATTATGATCATAGGCTTAAGAGTGTGGTCTAGAAGCTAGAGGAGCCATAATTAGAAAAACAATAAAATGAATCGTTCATATTAGGGCTGACCCCTTACACTAGGGTAGTTGTAGATGGAAAAGTGTTGTATAGATACAAAGAGGTAGTGGAGATGGATACCAAACTAGAATCCTAGGCATGGAGAGGGTGCTCGCACAAAGATGAGTACATATTTCACCAAAGTGTTTCGCATAAGGAAAAGGTGATTGGAACAGGGACCCATTTTGAAAATAATGGGAGATCGAGCCTAAACAAGTGCCCGTTTAGGAATGATCTCCTGTTTACGATCAAATACCTAAAGCTAAATGAGCACTCATTATGAAATGGGCACCCATAAAAGGAACGAGTACTCATTTTTGGAAAGTATTTACTTTTTTTGAAATAGGCATACATGGCTTTATTGTAACAGCCATAGATCGCGAAGAACAATGTGAAAGAACACCAAGAATAGGTACCCATGTCACTTGACACCCACCACCCGCCTCCAGGACCTGCCCGCCTACTCTAGATCATCTGTCAACTATGCCAGGTTGGTGCTATGTGGTTTTCTATTGTTTTCTATTTATTTTTATTATATTTTGTCTTGTTTTTGTTAATTTTGTATCATTATTTCATTTGAAATTGTAAGTGCATTTTAGATAGATATTTAGTTATTTTTCATGATCTTAAACTATAAATGTTAAACCCTAAACTGAAAACACTAAACCCTAATTCATAAATCATAAACCCTAAACACTAAACACTAAACCATAAATAGTAAATCCTAAATAGTAAACAGTAAACCCTAAATAGTAAACACTAAACCCTAAACTATAAATAGTAAACCCTAAACCCTAAACACTAACTAGTAAACCTTAAAACATAAATAGTAAATGATAAACCCTAAACCGTAAACCCTAAACCCTTAACCCTTAACACTAAACATTAAACCCTAAACCCTAAACCATAAATTGTTGAATAAATCAATTTTAGGAAGTGATTTGATAACTTAGAGCTTTTCTATATGTTTTTAAAAAGTAAATAGCTATTTTTTTTATCGTAGTGGATTATGATTAGGATAATCGATGGAAGATATGTATGATTAGGATAAGGTTAAACAATTAAGAGATGATTAGGTTAGATGAAAGGATTAGCTGGAATGAGATGGTCGGATGAGTATGATAAGAGGGATGAAGTGATAAGGATAAAATGGGGTGATTAGGATAACTGAAAATGAATGATTAGAAATATGAAATGGATAAGATAAATGATTAGGATAGGTGAATAATGGATGACTAGGATGACTAGGAATGAACTTGATTGGATGAATAAGTGTCCTCCACAAGTGTAACAAGCCACTAATGATTTTTTTGATAATCCGTTTCCAGTCCCTTTTCTAGATTCAAGTTGTTGAGAGATTTAGATGATTAAATGTCTTGGATTGGTTCCCTCTAAAATTTATAGTGATCTTAATCATGAAATCTTTGTCCAAATTCCTAATCCCTTTTCACGGAAATCAAGATGATTCATAAGAGGATTTTTTCAATGATCTAGGTGTTAACCATCCTCTTCATCTTTCTGGAAACAATTCATGTCCTCTTAAGTTACTATCAAAGTAATATTTTCTAGTCACTTCTTCCTTAGCCAATTGTGCCTTACATGTTCTATTCAATAGAGTTGTTGATTTCATGGTTTGCACTTTTTCTTTAATTTCTAGAGACAATCCACTAATATATTAATTTACTTTAGTCCACCTAGGACATATATCCAATTGTTTTGGAGTAAAAAGTGTCCACAGTCTTTTTACCTCCTTTTTTAGCTCCTAGATCCTTGTGATTACATTATACATTCTAAATGTTCATCCCAATGGAAAATTGCCTAACACCAATGTCAATTGGGAAAAATGGGGCCCTTCACTTATATTATCTCAGACCCCAAAGGAGCCTAAATACTTGGGCGGTCCTACCCAAGTCCCTCCTAATTGGTCAAGGAAAAAATAATTATTGGTCAGCCTAGGACCCTTAGAAAGGTTTCTCCTTGTTAGTTCTTTTGGTTTGATTTCACAATTATGAACGAGAAAGCATATATAAGTGTATTTTTTAGTTTATTTTTAACTAAGATGCATATAGATAACATGAGATATTGAAGGAAAGAAAGCAAGAGCATTCATTATGATTCTGGAGCAGATTTGTGTGTTGTTATTACTTGTTTGTTGCAGGAATGAAGCTATCATCTATCCACCTTAGGAATTGAGAGATCTTCATCATCATCATTTGGTTCATCATTATTATCATTGTTTTCAGCCTCTACCCCCATGAGGACAACACTCTCTATCAATCAACAGCGTTGGGAAGCTTGAATGCTATCTTGGGATTTGATTGAGGTAAGTCCCTAAACACCATAACACCCCAAACCCTCTCTTGTCATCTTGTGTGTAGGTTATAGGAGAGAGATCTGGAGAAAGTGAAGATACCGAAAGACTAAGTGAAGATTAGGTTTTCAGGATATAACAACAGTTATAGAATATTCCTCCATCCAAGACTTGGGTGATGGTGCCCTAGTCTTCCTGCCCTTTATGACTTTAGATCTGGTATCAGGATAGCATCTGCAACATTTTTCTACTTTAGACCTCGGGCAGAATCTTCCATTTAGGACTTTGGCGGTCCTGTATTAGTCCTCTGACACCTATGCTTCTAAGAGACAACTTCTATCATCTTCCTGATCATAACATTGAAATAAATATAAGAAATATTGTATAGATTTTTGGTTATGAAGCCTAAGGCTTCCATGGAAGCCATGGAGCTTCCATGGCTACCACGACTCCCTTAGGAACCATGGGCACTGTGGGACCCATGACCCCCATGGATTGGCGGCCTTGGTAAGGCGTTGGCCAAGGCTAAGCATGCTAAAGGCTCTATTGTGGCCTTCTATATGTACAACAAACTTTTCTTTATCCGAAATGTATTTTTTTAAAATATACATTCTTTCATTTTATATCATTTGGGATTGAGTATATTGTATTGTATTTTATATATATACATATACATATATGTAATATTATATATATAGTTATCTCTTCATTATTAAATGAAATATTTTTGTATATATATATATATATATATATATATATATATTCAGTAAGTATACCTATGTTGTTAATTACTCTACTTGGCATATTTCAATGGTATAAAAATGGTATATTTGTAGATTAAGTAATTTTCTGATTTTATTAGAAAAGTAAATTAATTTAGTATATTAGAATAAAATAGAAACTAAATTTCCTTGTGATTATTGATTTAATTATAAAATTCATTGTGTTTATATTTCTATTGAATTTTAAATTGGGCAAGATTTAACATGATCATATTTTAATCTGTTGAGTTAGAATTAAGTGTTTTTCCAAGTCAATTTGTTACATTTATTTGATTACTTTATTGTACTTAGATCGATTTAGTAAATCATCTTGATGGAAAATGATATCATTAACTTAAGTTATTTTCTTTCTCTAGTTGTACAAACAAGAGGAAAACTCTAAGGCACCTTTTTATCTTCTAGGAGTATTCATAAACGATTAGGTAATCTTGTCTTTTGTAATTGGCTTATTGAGTTTAATTTCCTCAATTAGTTAGTTTTTAGAAAGAAAAGTTTAGTCATTTTGTGTTCACATCCATTCTTATGGTATTCATAAGGGTGGGAGTGATAGATGGCATGCATAGATATCTTATCTCCATCATCTCATGCTTCCATTGAGTATAGTGTTGCTTCATCCATGGCTTATAGACAATGTTGCATGATTGTATTGATTATCTTCTAGAAACAACTCCTTGGGATGGGTACTTAATAAATCTATCAGGTATGCTTTTTAAGTCCCTTCTTATAGATTTAGAATACAATATTGAGGACATCCATATCTTCTTCAATGATAGGTCCATCACAACTATTGTCTCACCATCATTGTCTTTCGATCTTGTTCTACATTTATTTCTACAAGGTTCTAGATTGTCACTTTCTTTAGTTAGGCCCAAGACTTGTAATTTGAATGTAGCACCTTTTGGCACCAACATGGTGAAATTTGAGTAGCATCTAAAGATAACATGCATTCTACAATTTCCTCCCTCATATTGCTTTCAGGAATGGGAAGATATTTTATATAGACCTTCATGTTTTTTCTTCCTAAGGGAAGAACTATTGTTTGTCATGCATGGACTATCTTTAGGATTCAGAGTTAAGCATCTACCATCAACATATGAGACTTCTTCTTTTGGGAGGCTACCTAGTCCTCTTCTTTATCTCTCTATTTAGGAATTGGGGCCTTGTCTCTTTTTTGGAGCTAGGGGAGGGGATGGAGGGTGCTTCTTTCTAGTGGATTTTTCCCTCATTTGAGGTTTTATCCTTCCTATTTCCTTGAGGGACATATTTTGGACATAGGTACCTAACATTGCTAAACATTTCTTAGGAATCATCCATCTATCTTTCCTATCCACCTATGTTATATTTATGGGAAGGAGTTGGTGCATTATTTTATTTTAATACATTTAGATAATTACTTTATTTCAAATTATGCACCTAAAATATTATAAGCTTGTTTAGGAAGGTATCTACTTAGATAGGTTGTACTTGCATCATGCGACTTGTACTTTCCTAGTTTGGTGGAGATGTTGTAGACACATGTGACTATATCTCTTTTATCCCACATTAATTGTACATTCACATATCTTGGTGGTGTGTCCTATATAATATACCCACTTATAGATCTCATTTGAGTAATATAATATATAATCATTGTATATTTACACCCATTGATAGAATAAAATTATTCTCTCATTCTGGGTCTCTTTTGTGCTTTTATTGAAGCTTATTGATCTTGGGTGGCTAATTCCATAGTTAAATATTACATTTAGTGACAAATTTTATGAGTTCATTAGACACTGAGTATGGTTATTGAAGGCCGAACTATTATTTGAATTATTTCTCTTTAATTGGCATGTTTGAAGGGCTCTAGGATTACCCTCTTAAGTTAGTAGAGCCTCAAGTGAAGGGGAGTTACCCACTCTTATCAATTGGCCCAGTGTTGTCCACGGTTTGTTGATGTGTTATCTCTATGTAAATAGGTTGACAAGTATTCATGGTCTTTAGTAAATTGAGTATAGTGTTGCTTCATCCATGGCTTATAGACAATGTTGCATGATCATATTGATTATCTTCTAGAAACAACTCCTTGGGATGGGTACTTAATAGATCTATCAGGTATGCTTTTTAAGTCCCTTCTTATAGATTTAGAAGACAATATTGAGGACATCCATATCTTCTTCAATGATAGGTCCATCACAACTATTGTCTCACCATCATTGTCTTTCGATCTTGTTCTACATCTATTTCTACAAGGTTCTAGATTGTCACTTTCTTTAGTTAGGCCCAAGACTCGTAATTTGAATGTAGCACCTTTTGGCACCAACATGGTGAAATTTGAGTAGCATCTAAAGATAACATACATTCTACAATTTCCTCCCTCATATTGCTTTCAGGAATGGGAAGATATTTTATATAGACCTTCATGTTTTTTCTTCCTAAGGGAAGAATTATTGTTTGTCATGCATGGAGTATCTTTAGGATTCAGAGTTAAGCATCTACCATCAACATATGAGACTTCTTCTTTTGGGAGGCTACCTAGTCCTCTTCTTTATCTCTCTATTTAGGAATTGGGGCCTTGTCTCTTTTTTGGAGCTAGGGGAGGGGATGGAGGGTGCTTCTTTCTAATGGATTTTTCCCTCATTTGAGGTTTTATCCTTCCTATTTCCTTGAGGGACATATTTTGGACATAGGTACCTAACATTGCTAAACATTTCTTAGGAATCATCCATCTATCTTTCCTATCCACCTATGTTATATTTATGGGAAGGAGTTGGTGCATTATTTTATTTTAATACATTTAGATAATTACTTTATTTCAAATTATGCACCTAAAATATTATAAGCTTGTTTAGGAAGGTATCTACTTAGATAGGTTGTACTTGCATCATGCGACTTGTACTTTCCTAGTTTGGTGGAGATGTTGTAGACACATGTGACTATATCTCTTTTATCCCACATTAATTGTACATTCACATATCTTGGTGGTGTGTCCTATATAATATACCCACTTATAGATCTCATTTGAGTAATATAATATATAATCATTGTATATTTACATCCATTGATAGAATATAATTATTCTCTCATTCTGTGTCTCTTTTGTGCTTTATTGAAGCTTATTGATCTTGGGTGGCTAATTCCATATTTAAATATTACATTTAGTGACAAATTTTATGAGTTCATTAGACATTGAGTATGGTTATTGAAGGCCGAACTATTATTTGAATTATTTCTCTTTAATTTGCATGTTTGAAGGGCTCTAGGATTACCCTCTTAAGTTAGTAGAGCCTCAAGTGAAGGGGAGTTACCCACTCTTATCAATTGGCCCAGTGTTGTCCATGGTTTGTTGACGAGTGTTATCTCTATGTAAATAGGTTGACAAGTATCCATGGTCTTTAGTAAACCGAGTCTTCCCTCTGCAATTTGTGGAGCCACAACATTGAGATCCAACAAGTTATAAGTCCTCAATTTCTTTGGTTGACTTTACAAATTGAAATTGAGGTGGTGGTATTGATGACAAAATCTATATGCGGTTATGTTTTTTATTTTGGTTCAAGCCCCATTACATAGAATAATAAAACTCAAACTACTTCATTATCTTCTTGTGAGGCATGCCATAGAGAAGGAAAAGAAGTTGTTTGGATTCAAAATATCTTATGAGAGCTTGGCCTTGCACAACTATTACTACTACTATATTTTGTGATAACCAAAGTGTCGTGTACGAGTTGCTAACAATCTAACTTATTATGCTAAACTTAAATATTTAGAAATTGATTTCCTATATGTCTAATATCTTGTTCAAGCTCATGTTGTCAATTTACAATATTGCCATACTAGTGAACAAACAACAGAGATATTTATCAATATCATGATACAGGCCACATTTTTGTAGCTGCAAGAAATGCTTGGCAGGATAGAGGTGGATAAGAAATGCTTGGTAGGATGGAGGTGGATATTAAGGGGGGATAAGCATAATGCCCTCTTCCGTTTCTTTTCGTTTCTCTTGCTGTTGGATTCCTTCTAATCAATCTTAAGAGAGGAATGCTAGTAGAAAACTCCAGAAACTATGAAATCCCTATAAAATATAAGACTCTAGAAATATAAGACTCTAGAAACTAAGATTGACTAGAAGTCTAAAAAAATTAGGAATGTTAGAGATTTTAGATTGTTTTAAATCTTGTAGAATAAAAATTATAAATTTGTGACTATTCATTGGACAAAGCATTGAGTATAGTACATTAGATTATACACAACACAAGCTAGATTAATTCAGTATAATACGTTAGATTATACACAACACAAGCTAGATTAATTCAGTATAATACGTTAGATTATACACAATACAAGCTAGACTAATTGAATTTGTTATGTAATATTCTATTAATTTTATTTCAAAATATTGTTTTGTTTTGTTGTTTGACTGTCCTATTGTTCTGTTTTACTACCCTGCCGCCTTATTTTGGGCCCTTTTTACATTTACCCCTTTCAATAAAAGATATTCGAGCCATCCACTGTATACTCTCTTTCGAATGCCAATGCTTCGGTGGAGACATTTTTAGATATGTTAAGTTTGTTAAGGAACTCAAGCCTTCAGCCATCGGACTCCTCCAACTAAAATAATTACCACTCAAATTCAAATGCTTGAGATGTTTCAATTGAAGCATGAACTCATTTTCCCATAAAGGTAAAAGCATTTGCCATCGGACACAACTGGGAGACCGGTCCGCCCATCTTCACTCCATCGCAATGCACAACAATCATCTCCCTCCCAAAGAATTTAGCATTCCGATGGAATCATCTATACTGTCCCTTGTACTCAAAAGAGCTTTTAATTCGTGGGAGGACATTCTTGGAGACAATGAGATAAAAAAGCTTAAAAAGAATATAGAGTAAAAGGACTACTACAGAATAAAGGACTCTCGGCTTTCTTTTATAAAAGAAAAAGGAAAATGCCTAGAAATTCTTAAAGCCGTGATTTACTTAAAAATTCAGACGGAAAAGTCAGTTCTGGCAGGCGGCCCATCATAAAGTAGATTGAATAAGGGCGGCCCATCATAAAGTAGATGGAATAAGTGGTGTCTCATGGTTGTTCACACCATCTTTATCAATTACTTGAGTTACTTTAAGTACATATATTTTTTAAATTAGATTACTAGATTGATTGGCTGCGTAAGACTTTACAAGTATTATAATAGGGATGAGCCATTGTAAAATGGATGAAAAAAATGGTGTATCTCATGGTATAAATTTATTCACAACATCATATACCAATTATTTGAGCTACTTTAGACATAAGAAAATTCCAAATTAGACTCACATATTGATTGTGTAAAACATTACAAGTAATATAATAAGGGCATTGGATGAAATAAGTGATGTATCCCATGCTATACATTTATTCACAACATCCTATACCAATTATTTGAGCTACTTTAGGCATAAGAAGATTCCAAATTAGACTAGCAGAATGATTGTGTAAAACATTACAAGTAATATAATACAGGAAATGCCATCATAAAGAGGATGAAATAAGTGGTGTATCCCATGGTGTGAATTTATTCACAACATCCTATACCAATTATTCAAGCTACTTCAAGCATATTGTTTTCTTGTTTGTAATGATGAATAAGGATTTGTCACATTACTTAATAAAATATATAATGTGTGCCATATTCACAAAAAGGTGGGTGGGATGGAATCGGGTCCTCAAGATTTTCAAACATAGGTTAAATCCAAATAGAGTAAAAAGCTCACATAGAAATAGCAAATAAACCCAACATGTGGCAAATCATGATCCTTAGGATCGCCCCATCCAACTAATGAATCTTGACCATCAATGGGGGGGTTATAACCCTTGTTTGAAACATCCTCATTAGGTTTGTCTTGGTGAGCATCTTTTGGGATGGGGGTTTATCATTTCTAATAGGAGAAATAACCAATGCTAATCTAAGAAATTTTATTTTACCTACTAGCATCACCCCAACCACAGGGTTCTGAAGTAGCATACCTAGTTGACAAGAGTTTTCGGACCATCCCTGAGATATTCATTGTGGTAGAGGAGAACCATGTAAGAGCCATGAGAATGCTATAAGAATTGCAGCTATGTCCACACCAATACCCTTGAGAAGGGGATCAAACCCTATGAGAAGGTGAGGTCTACATGATCGAAGCAATAGTAAAAGGAGTATTACCCCATTGATATAGTAGCACCTAGAAATGAGCAAACTCTAGTGTAACTCTATTATATTGCACCTGGATCTATAAAAGAATATTCAAATGAATCATTAACTTAGTATACGTAGAGAAGAAAATATAAAAAACTCTATAGAAAAAATAGCTAAATTCATGTCTTTCCAAATGCTAAACAATGTTTCCACTCTGAAAGCATGCCATATCTAGGTGAATCTAGAAGGAAGCTAGGACAAGTCCCTTAATATAATCATATTCCAATAAAAGAAATCTCGTATGAAAGGCCTAGAAGGAAGTCATCAATCCAATTCTAAGCAAACCAGGTTCTCATACGAAATAAGGAAAGATACTTGAGATTTTCATAGTATCCACAAAAAGGATAATGAGGATTGGAAATTCCCAAATGGATCAATCTAGATCTAATAGGAATATCCTAGTAGAGAATGCACCAAGCTAAGTGAGAAAGTTTTAGTTCATCAATGGTTGTCTAAACAATTTAGAATCTACTTTGCCATAAGCTAGTTGAGGACTATAAGGCCCATCTATGATTGAGTTTCTACACCATATGCAGATGTGAGAAGAGCCATCAATATCATTTGTGAGGTTTATAGTTGTGAAATGGGGTCTTAGGAAACCATTTCTAATCTTTCCACCAAGAATTATTGCAGCTAACGCCAATTTTTTGAAGCATTTCTATAGGGATAGAATCAACAATAGTTTAGATGAATTGAAATTCCTAACTGGATAGTTTGAATTTCATTTTCCCTCAAACCAAGACAACAAATTTTTGGTGGTCTTTGAAAAAGATTTAGTAGATTCTTAATGTTCTTGTGAAAAAAATAAAGGGTTTGAGGAACTGGTAACCTTAACCTTTAAAATGATCAAACTACATCATAGTGCTCACTATTGGAATACCAAAGTGAGTAGGTATTATAATATGATGGGGAGAAGGGAAGAAATAAAGAAAATATGTCGTAGAGAAAATGATGGAAGAGTTAAGAATACAATAAAATATATAAGTAAAAATTTGGGGTTTTCCATGGAGACCTTAGAGATGTTTAGAGAAAACAATCCCAATGATGAAGAAGAAGATAACTCAAGTGCTAATAATGATAATCTATTAACTAACAAAGCATTGCTAGAAGACACATCCCCCAAGCTAAATAGACACTATGTGCAAATGAACTTTGTAGACAAAGAGTCAAAACCCATGCCCACATAAGTCAAGATAAGTTTCTAAAGAGGATATAAGTAGGATGAATCATTTTGAAGGCTAGAAGAAGCAAGAGTAAGAAGTGATTGTATAAGAGATTTGAAGTACTTGGACGATTTTTGTTGAGATTTAGTTGCTTATATATAAAAGTAAAAGAGATAGGTCAGTAAAGTAGGAAAAGAGCCAGATCAAGTAGATGAAGCCTAAAGGAAAGAAGAAGAGAGAACCAAGAGTAGAGAATATACCAAGAGGAAAGACAAGCCCCAAAGTACTTAAAGATAAATAAATAAAACCTTCATCTCTTATCATTATGGTTGCCAATAGGAGTAAACTTCTTATTTTTTGGAAAAGATACTAAAGAGCACACATAACACCTATTCATGTTGGAATCTCACTAGAGATAGTGTAGGACTAATGATGATCAAACCAAATTGTTTGATTTTGTAGGTACACTGTAGGATGATGTATTTAAATGGTAAATGAAAAATGTCTTGAACATGATAAAATATGGAATGAATTGAGTGAAATATTTCTAAAAGAATTTCATTTTACTAATGTTCCATCAAAAAGTGTAAGAAACATATAAGATATGATTTAGGGAAAAATGAATTAGTCAAGGATTATGATCATAGGCTTAAGAGTGTGGTCTAGAAGCTAGAGGAGCCATAATTAGAAAAACAATGAAATGAATGGTTCATATTAGGGCTGACCCCTTACACTAGGGTAGTTGTAGATGGAAAAGTGTTGTATAGATACAAAGAGGTAGTGGAGATGGATACCAAACTATAATCCTAGGCATGGAGAGGGTGCTCGCACAAAGATGAGTACATATTTCACTGAAGTGTTTCACACAAGGAAAAGGTGATTGGAACAGGGACCCATTTTGAAAATAATGGGAGATCGATCCTAAACAAGTGCCCATTTAGGAATGATCTCTTGTTTACGATCAAATACCTGAAGCTAAATGAGCACTCGTTATGAAATGGGCACCCATACATGGAACGAGTACTCTTTTTTGAAAAGTATTTACTTTTTTTGAAATAGGCATGTGCCTTTATTTTAACAGCCATAGATCGTGAAGAACAACATGAAAGAACACCAAGAATGGGTACCCATGTCACTTGACACCCACCACCCGCCTCCAGGACCTGCCCGCCTACTCTAGATCATCTATCAATTATGCCAAGTTGGTGCTCTGTGGTTTTCTATTGTTTTCTTTTATTTTTTATTATATTTTGTCTTGTTTTTTAATTTTGTATTATTATTTCATTTGAAACTGTAAGTGCATTTTAGATAGATATTTAGTTATTTTTCATGATCTTAAACTATAAATGTTAAACCCTAAACTGAAAACACTAAACCCTAATTCATAAATCGTAAACCCTAAACACTAAACACTAAACCATAAATAGTAAATCCTAAACAGTAAACAGTAAACCCTAAATAGTAAACACTAAACCCTAAACTGTAAATAGTAAACCCTAAACCCTAAACACTAACCAGTAAACCTTAAAACATAAATAGTAAATGATAAACCCTAAACTGTAAATCGTAAACCCTTAACCCTTAACACTAAACATTAAACCGTAAACCCTAAACCATAAATTGTTGAACAAATCAATTTTAGGAAGTAATTTGATAGCTTAGAGCTTTTCTATATGTTTTTTAAAAATAAATAGCTATTTTTTTTATCGTAGTGGACTATGATTAGGATAATCAATGGAAGATATGGATGATTAGGATAAGGTTAAACGATTAAGAGATGATTAGGTTAGATGAAAGGATTAGCTGGAATGAGATGGTCGGATGAGTATGATAAGAGGGATGAAGTGATAAGGATAAAATGGGGTGATTAGGATAAATGAAAATGAATGATTAGAAATATGAAATGGATAAGATAAATGATTAGGATAGGTGAATAATGGATGAGTAGGATGACTAGGAATGAACTTGATTGGATGAATAAGTGTCCTCCACAAGTGTAACAAGCCACTAATGATTTTTTTGATAATCCGTTTCCAGTCCCTTTTCTAGATTCAAGTTGTTGAGAGATTTAGATGATTAAATGTCTTGGATTGGTTCCCTCTAAAATTTATAGTGATCTTATTCATGAAATCTTTGTCGAAATTCCTAATCCCTTTTCATAGAAATCGAGATGATTCATAAGAGGATTTTTTCAATGATCTAGGTGTTAACCATCCTCTTAATCTTTCTAGAGACAATTTATGTCGTCTTAAGTTACTATCAAAGTAATATTTTCTAGTCACTTCTTCCTTAGCCAATTGTGCCTTACATGTTCTATTCAATAGAGTTGTTGATTTCATGGTCTGCACTTTTTCTTTAATTTCTAGAGACAATCCACTAGTATATTAATTTACTTTATTCCACCTAGGACATATATCGAATTGTTATGGAGTAAAAAGTGTCCACAGTCTTTTTACCTCTTTTTTTAGCTCCTAGATCCCTGTGATTACATTATACATTCTAAATGTTCATCCCAATGGAAAATTGCCTGACACCAATGTAAATTGGGAAAAAAGGGGCCCTTCACTTATATTATCTTAGACCCCAAAGGAGCCTAAATACTTGGGCGGTCCTACCCAAGTGCCTCCTAATTGGTCAAGGAAAAATTAATTATTGGTCAGCCTAGGACCCTTAGAAAGGTTTCTCCTTGTTAGTTCTTTTGGTTTGATTTCACAATTATGAACGAGAAAGCATATATAAGTGCATTTTTTAGTTTATTTGTAACTAAGATGGATATAGATAACATGAGATATTGAAGGAAAGAAAGCAAGAGCATTCATTGTGATTCTGGAGCAGATTTGTGTGTTGTTATTACATGTTTGTTGTAGGAATGAAGCTATCATCTATCCACCTTAGGAATTGAGAGATCTTCTTCATCATCATTTGATTCATCATTATTATCATTGTTTTTAGCCTCTGCCCCCATGAGGACACACACTCTCTATCAATCAACATCATTGGGAAGCTTGAATTCTATCTTGGGATTTGATTGAGGCAAGTCTCTAAACACCATAACTCCCCAAACCCTCTCTTGTCATCTTATGTGCAGGTTACAGGAGCGAGATCTGGAGAAAGTGAAGATACCGAAAGACTGAGTGAAGATTAGGTTTTCAAGATCTAACAACAGTTATAGAGAATATTCCTCCATCCAAGACTTGGGTGATGGTGTCCTAGTCGTCCTACCCTTTTTGACTTTAGATCTGGTATCATGACAGCGTCTGCAACATTTTTCTACTTTAGACCTCAGGCAAAATCTTCCACTTAGGACTTTGGCGGTCCTGTATTAGTCCTCTGACACCTATGCTTCTAGGAGACAACTTCTATCATTTTCCTGATCATCCCTATGTTACTAGTTTCTGGATTGTTCTTGTACTTATTCTGTCATGAACTGATCATTGTAGAACTAGGGTTTCATGCATTGTTGACCTAGGGTTTGATAGAAAGGCTGAATTAAATATGATTCCTCTATACCATACCTGAGTACAAGATATGTAATTGAGTCCACATCAATTTGGTAGTGATTTGGCTCGTTCTTGTCCTTGAATGTTATATGGAAAAGGGTTTGATCTAGTGTGCATTTTAGTTGTCATCATTCACCTTTTTCATACTAAACATTTTGGTGAACCCATAGCCTCGAGCATTTGTATCTTGCTGAATTGTTAAATCAGATCTTGCATTCATTTATTTCTTATTTATCAATATTGATTCATTGCATAGTCAATGGTTTGGAGAAGGTGGGGAGGTCCTAGAGACATGAGGTGGGGGTCAGGCAATGTGGGTATCCATTTTTGGCTTATATTTTCATATCTTTTCCATGGTCTGTGGCTGTCAAAATGAGCTCATAGGCATGTTTTAAAAAAATACTTTTAGAAAATGGGTGCCTATTTAGAATGTTTAGGCTCCCATTCCTTTTACAAGTGCATGTTTGGATTTGAGCACCCGATCCTAAATGGGATCTTGTTTCTTAATGGGCACCTGTTTAGGCTTGGGCTCTTATTTGTAAATGGGCACCCATTATTTTCAAAATAGGTGTTGTTCTAATCACATTTTTCCTTGCACAAAAAACTTCCACGAAATTTAGACCCATCTTTGTGCAATCACCCACCTCAATTTTGCGATCTGTCTACAAACATCAACTTTCCCTTTTCTCTGGAATTTAATCTTCACTACTTTCCACTTCTAAGGTTCCAACCTTTTACTCTAATACCATTTGGTGTAGTCATGGTCAAAGGGTCCAATGAAGGACAACCCAACCATATAACCATAACAAATAAAACCACATGTACAATAGGAATTTAATCTAATGACTTCAAAACTCTATTGATTCCACACTTTTGGATGACCACAACTTATTCCAATCTAGCCATGCATCCTCATAGAGAATGACACACAAATAACTAGAATGAACAATTTCAACAACATCATAACTTTATTAATCTTATAGTCAAGAATACAATCTACCACAATGTGCTTCATATATTTTAAATGTTCCTTTGCAACAAGGGCCAACCTCACATGTAGGTTTCAATCTATAAATAAGAATATTTCTCACAAATAACTAATGCAGGAATTTCTCTCCACCCAACCATAAGGTTTGAATACAAACCCATCCCATGCTATTCCATCATGCTCTTCCTCGAGCTCACTCTCACACTCACACATCTCTTTTCTAACTTGGTTGAATCTTCTCAAACAGTCATAAGAAATATATATAATAATCTCAAGCCTCAAGGATGATTTGCATTGGCTACAAAATGGCACAAGCTCTAGGCCAGTTGAAATGTATAGTTGGCCAAGTGTAAACAACCTCCAAATCAAATGTAGTTATGATAGAAATAAATATCCTTATGTAGCACTCCTCATAAGCTTACATCAACCCAAATATCCTTCATGTGAACTCCTTTGTTGGCACAAGTTTCTAGAAGGTTGACACAAGTGAAAACCATGCAAGTCTGTCATCTTAACTGAGACTGAAAAACTTTTCTACACCATTGTAGAGGCCCAAATATTTTGAAATGTGAACATGCCATTACCCCATCATTGCACAACATACTCTCTAAACTACAAGACCTAGTCAACATTTGTGATGAAATGCAACAACTTCTTCTGTAACTTCCTAGTGACTTGCAAACAAACAATGCCATGAAAGCCAATAATCAATATTGTCCTCATACCTCTAGAGCTCCTGCATAATAAGACTTAGTAAAATCATACTTGATAAACATTATAGGAAAAACCAAGTCTTCATGGCCTTGTGGGTGACCAATGATGTGCTTAGGAAAAACTAAGTCTTCATGGCCTTGGGTTTAGCAAGTTCCAACTCAATACAAACCATATTGGAAAGTGGTATGAAAGGACAATGTCCAACAAGGGCTGGACATAGGTAAGAAGTAACAATTGGAAAAGGAAAAGAATGATTGAGCTAACATATGGCTTGATCTAGATGCTTAAGGGCCTCGTCAAGACTTAGTCTAAAATTACTCATGTACCACATCATATGATCTTGGCAAAAACCAAAATTAGGATAAAAAGTCCCAATTTATTATGCATAAAGAACCAAGCCTCTTTCTCCAACTGTCTAGTGCATAGGAAGCACCCCACATTTATCATAGTTTATTTTAGTCATAACCCAAGTGGTAGTAGGCATATAATTGGAAATCCATCACTAGAGAGTAGATCTCTTTATAGCAAAATTTGAGGCATAAACATTAATAACTTTAAATAAATTATTATTGTCAGTATAGGAATATTAACACTATTACTTATTATTTAATTAAGTAATTATGTGTATATTCCCCGCATGGCTTTAAGCCACCTTAGGTGGTTAGGTGTCTACTTGGAGAGTCCAATACAACTCTCCAAGCCACTTGTCGACACTCATTTGCCACCACTCCTTGAGTATTTGAGTCGACTCTTGAAGTGACTCAAACTCTCAACACTATATGTACACCTCTTGTTCATAGTTTATGCATTACAATTCACAATTGCTTTCAGTCCATGATGTAATCAGCTAATGCTTAGTTGTTTCTAGCTTCTTAATATGGTATCAGAACCAAACTAAGTCATTTGTTGATTTGTCTTGGAGGCTTTAATTTGGTTCAAGTTTGTTGGGCGTGTTCATCTTGTGGGAGGTTGAGAAGGGAGTTTGGTGGGTCCTATGCTGAGAGGAACCACCATTTCATTTAGCACAACCTATGCTATGTCCTGAACTACTCTTTGAGGCTTGTGTGTTAGGAGCAGTTCCTGTTGTGAAGGTTAAGCAACAATGCAAGGGCCAAACGCCTTGTTTGAAGGCCCAGTGACCTACATACAAGGCCAAAATTCCCTCACATGCCCTCTATACAGCTTGCTAGACTGAGTCCCATCATGCTTGGTTATTGGCTTGGAAATCCAAGCCTCACATGATGTTGCTGTTTTGACTCGTTGTGCTTCTGTGTTTTATCTCACACTTGTAAAAATCAAGGCCTCTTTTGCCTTCTTTTTTCCACTATAGTCATCATAGCATCTCACCACGCAAGGGCACTGAACAGGGTGAATATATATTTGCCTAAGCTTAAAAGCAAGTTCAATGTGTTTGGTGGGGCTATCCTTGGACGGGTCGTGGCCAGTGGCGACATCGGCTGCATAGCAAAAATTAACATCAGATGCCTGAAGGAACTCTAGTTGGACGACGACCTCAGTAACTGCAATGACAACGTCAATGACAACAACATTTTGGACTGCAAGAGCATCTGTGAGGCATTTGGCAGCCCACAATATTGCAACCTCGTGAGACTTCGCCATTTGAAGACTCTTTGAGCACCAAGGGCAAACATGAATAGCTCCATGTCTGCTGATTTGGGTGACTGTGAGGAGTTGCAGATTCTAAATTTTAGTGCCTACTTCATGGTCATTTGGATTGATATGTCTGGTCTATGGATCATGAAGGCATTTGTTGGAATCTTGTTTGCAGTAGATGCTTGCAAATACTGCCATTTCCACTCCTTTCGGGCCTAACATAATACTTTTCTTTGGATAAGGACTTTACGCCATCCTGTCATCCACTCCGTTGACCCAGTCGGCCTTCAAATCTGCCCTCTTTGCATTGTGGGTTTCAGGCTCCTCTCTCCACGCTTCTATGCCCTGAATTCGGGATATGATGGCAGAGTCCTATTTAGGACTCATTCAACCCCTTTACAAGGCTACTTTTATTCATAATTTGTTGCATGATAAAGTTAGTTAGTTAGCATTTATATCATTATTGTTAGATTAACTATAACTATATGTTAACCTTTTTGAAACTTTCAATGGCATCTTCATTTTTTTGCATTAGAAAATAGGTAATTATTGTCTAATGCATTAAAAACTTTATAAAGTGTCAAAAATTTGGGTATAATCAAACAAAAGGGGTTAGACATGCACTAATTTATAAAGTGTCATAAAGTTGGGGGCAACAAAGTAAGGGGGGTATCATCGAGTTAGTTTCTCTATTTTCTCTTTCTATACTTCTAAGTTTGCAATTACAACTCATCTACATAGTTTTATATGTGTGATCGACTTCAACAAGAATTTTTGTTCACATTGTGACCTTGAAAACACCCAAGGGAAGGTCATCAAACAAAAGAAGTCACCTCATAAGTATAACTCTAAATACTATAGAGGATTATGTCACCTAAATTAACTTAATGAGGTTGGAACTAAAAGAAGGTGGATCGAATGATACTTGATTGAGAAACAGGTGGATTGAATGATTCTTCACTGAGAAACAGGTAACATTTTTTGAGAGCCTATGGTAAATGATCCATAATCTTGTAACAGATTCACATCGGTTCATATCTCACAATCGAGAGCCTATGGTAAATGAACCTAAATCTACATCAGATCACATCTCAAATTTGGTTAATGTTCCTAAATACTCATGATACTAGGATCTATGGAGTCATCAATCACAGTTCAGCATTGACATTGGTACACAAGTAGCTTCTAGATTCATGCATCTTTTCTCTCTTTTTGGAGGATAGTTTTTCCCATTAGGTTTTCTATCATACTCCATTTTTTGAGAGATTTCTTTGTAAATGGGTACTTCACCAGGCTAGTAGCCGAGACCCATTTCTCTTTAGTGTACATGGGTACCTCACCAGGACTTATATCCAAGACCCATCTCTTTTGTGCCCACCTAAGTTGTGCTTAAGGGGGGTTGTTAGTGTAGGAATATTAACACTATTACTTATTATTTAATTAAGTAATTATGTGTATATTCCCCACATGGATTTAAGCCACCTTAGGTGGTTAGGTGTCTACTTGGAGAGTCCAATACAACTCTTTAAGCCACTTGTTGACACTCATTTGCCACCACTCCTTGAGTGTTTGAGTTGACTCCTGAAGTGACTCAACTCTCAACACTATATGTACACTTCTTATTCATTGTTAATCTATTGCAATTCACAATTGCTTTCACTCCATGTTGTAATCAACTATTGCTTAGTAGATCATGGTTTCTAATAATTATTAATGTTGAAAAGAAGCCATAATGCTTAGTTGGTGGGGTCACATCTCTAGTCAACTAAGTGTTAATGCCATATAACAGAGAGAAAGATAACGACAACACCATGACCAAATTCAAGGTTACTACACATAACGTGACTAGAAGGCTAGATAACATTGCATGCTGAAAAAAGTAAAAGACCAAAAATTTTAATCTTGTGCAAATAGAGAATGTCTAGACCTACAAATGTTGTCGAGCATCACGAACAAAATACTTCCATGGGAGGTCCATCAGACCTTGAACATTCTAGGAGACACAATTTAGGATCTAGTGTCGAGAGTCATCTCCTTGTTATCCATCTCATCAAGAGCTAAATAACTATTCTACGAAAATACTTCCTTTGAATTGAAACTACCTATCCAAATGATAAGATGTCATTGGGTCAGCCCACAATATTATGTCCCACCTTTTGGCCAAAGTGGAGTATTGAAATCAATATTTTTAACCAAATTTTCACTTTCTGACACCTATAGCAACTAATTCATTAAGAATTTGAAGATGATGTGAAGTAGTGATTTTTGAGATTTTGTGTATAGATTTTAAATATATATATTTTTTTAAAATTTAAGAAATAATTCATGAATCTTTTTACATAACTTTTAATAACTTATTTTTATAGTTAACAATATTTTAAAAAAGTGACATTTATACCATACAACATAACTTTTTTAATAGAATGGACAAAATTATAAATTTTTAAACATAGATTTGTAACATCAATATCTAGTGCACATATTTTTATAACTTTTTGTTGCATATTTTTTTAATTAAATTTTGAAGTGAGATTAATTATAATTTAGACAGGTTTATACCATACAACATAACTTTTTTTGTATGTATCCAAATTAACTTCTTTTTTTGTTGAAACAAGGACATCAATACTTAGTGTGCAGATATTTTTTAGAATTTTTTTCTCTATTTTTTATTTTTTGCATGTGTGGAATAAAGACCTTGATGTTTAGTGAAAAACCTATGCTCACTAGAAAATAGAAAATAAATATAATAATCAAATGATACTTTTTTGAAAGCTTGTACTAAGGGATGCATACTTACAAAATAGAATTTCTAAATTACTTTATTTGATCCCCCAAAAGGTGAAGCAAAATTGGCTTTTTGCTAGCATTTTGATAGGTGCAGAGGAGACTTCGTGAAGGGTTTAATTTAAGACTAAGGGGTTATTTCCAAGGGGGTTTGATCTAAGGGAATTTTATCTAACCCCCTTCAATTAAACCCCTTTAGATGGAACCCCTCAAGACTTAAATCATTAATTTTTTTAAAAATATGTGATTTTAGACAAAAATCAGGATGTCCCATAAGTGGGACACACTATTGTGGCAGCACCTATTTTCTTGGGCACAAATTCTTCATTTTTTGTTTATCCCGGTGGTTATATGACCTCCATTGCGAAATTGTGGGTGGAGAAGTATGGTAGGCAGTGGTGTTTTCTTTAGATAACAACATTCATGTTGCTAATGGTACTTGATAGAATTTTGCCTTACTAGAAATCTCCTTATATGGAGAGATGATAAATTTTCCCATAGTTGGAAGTTTTGAAACAATGTGTGAGGATTGGCCATCAACACTTAAGGAAGCTTAGGAGGGGGATCATTATTGCCAAGATTCTTAGCTTTGTGACTAACCACTATAGACCAACCTTCCTCTTCCTTTTGATGTAGATTGTGTATTATTAAGCTTAAAATGAGGAGAAGCCAAAGGGCAATCCTAGGTTTTATGCTTAGAGGATTGATATCAATAACACGTATTAGGCAAATTAAGATCTAGAGAACACATTAAGCATATCTAATCTGGCAAATTTGAATGTCCACTATATCCTTTAAGTCCTTGGGAACATCTACTTCAACATAGACCCTCTTCTGGGGTTGAGCCAAGTAAAACATCTTAGCTTTGACACAATCAATAGTGCCTAAAGAGGAGGCTATTTGTGTCAAAAAATTCTACCATGGCAAAGGTAAGCCAAGAAACTCTACCTAGACAAGGACTCAAAACATTTTCTCATTAGAGATCATGAAATCCTAGTCCAAGGTTTGAAAACAAGCAAGGAAGAACAAAAAATCGAAGGACCTTGCTTGAGGATAGCCTCAACATGGTTGGCTTCAGCAAAGTGAAAAAATAAAAAAAAATCTTTAGTAAGGTTTTGCATGACATCAAGGGGAATCCCATAAGGAACCTAGGTTTTGTTGACCAAGTCTTTGACCATGCTTTCAAGGGGTGTCCTTCCCACAAAATATCCTATTAAATTAAAGTTCTCTAACCAACAATAGGCACTATCAAGTTTTGGAATGGAAAAAAACAACATTTAGGGGTGTTTTAGTGGACATACCTCATGGAACACCTTGGGCACAAACTTCCTCGATCTCTTGAGTGGGGGTGCCATTATCACACACCATTGAACCTCCAACTCCAGCAACAATTACAAAGTTATAGAATGTTGAAGCCATCTAAAGGAGTAGAAAATGCTTGTAGGCATGGCAACTTAGAAGGCACTACAATAAATTAAAAAAATAAGAACAACTCCTATTTTAGAATGAAGCAATATGACATCAAGAAGATACAAACTTGACACAGCAAAACCAAGCCTATTTTCACACTTTTAAATTAACACATATAAAAATATCTCTATAAACTTAGAACTTCCATCATATCACATTGGTCATGGACACTTAGTTATTGCGATTTCTTTACTGTATACAAGGACGACCTCTGTATTTAGTTTCCTTTAAATAAAGCATATGGATGAAACACAAAGAACCGTTCCCTAGAAAATTCCTGACACGAAATTTGAGCCTCTTTAGACGATTCTAGAACGGAATGTCCCTGAGATATTAGACATACTTTTGTCATATTATTCTTCTTTCAATTTAGTTATGCTTTCGTGCTGATTACGCAACTTCTGTTAATTATAGGATTCCTTTGCCATGGAAAAGTTGTATAAAACCAACAAGTCCGACAAGAAATACAATCCAATTCTCATCTTGCAAGTAGTTGTTATTCGAGACGTTGATTTATTCAAGTAGTAGTTTGAAGTCTGGGAATTGATGGAGTTCAAGAAGCTTTTCTTTAGCCCACGAACACCCCAAGGGTTTCGCTTGGCAACGTTTGCCGAATTAACCAGTAACTTCTCCATGCTTAGGAAACAACATATCCTTAATGGAAAGGAAATTTTACGTCTTTTGGATAGCATTTCCCGTGGAGGCGAGGAAATTCCCATTGGCGATTCTTGGCGAAGGATGGACATGCTGGTCGTTGGACAATCTCCTACGCGCATATCAAGAAATTCCAGTAAGTAATCATTCATTTCAGTTTCTTTGAAATGTTTTCCAAATAAATTGGAGAAAGATTATGACTGTCTCTCAAACATGCAGGTTTACTGAGAAAGAAGCTATATTCTGAAGTCATTCTGAGTGATGAGAGAAGAGAAACTGCGCTGCGTTTGTCTTGCTTGTTTGAAGATATAGAGGTCATTTATTGGTTACTATCTGAGAGTAAAAATAGGTCTGAGTTGACAGATTATTTCGAGAAAAATGTAGAAAATGAGGAGACAACATATATTCCGGATTTCTTGAAAATCGTGAAAATTTTGTTCGAAAGTGTCCAGATAGGAGAGGATGAAGTGACCGCATCGTTAGATTATGCTTTGAATGCTAATGGGGGACCGGATAATGCCATAGCGATTGCGGAAATTGTGTTAGATTGCTGGAAAGCAAGAAGTTCGCCTTTAGAGCTAGAGGCTATCGTTGATCGGCAAAATCAGAGAGTGACAAAGATGAGCGTGAACACAAATGCAGAGGCAAAGCGCATCGGGATATTGACAAAGCTGTTATCTGAATGTTCCGATCCATTAAAACATCAGGATGAGGTTATTCAGCCTAACTCTGTAGAACTTTTAAGGGAGGCGACTAGGAGAGGTTACGTCCAGCTAGCAGATGCTCTGTTGCGCTTGCTGAATAATGAAGTTAAAGGCGAGCTTGTAAAGAAAATTGATGAAGATGGGAAAACCTTGTTGCATTATGCAGCCGAATGGGAGACGAGCGAGGCCGGCGTTGATGACGTCGCTAAATTACTGTTCCAGTCTGTTGGAAAGGAGTTCGTGAAGAAAGTGGATATACACGGAAGAAGTGCTCTTCATCTATCATCGCTTTCA
Source organism: Cunninghamia lanceolata (assembly GCA_027924645.1). Classification (NCBI taxonomy): domain Eukaryota; kingdom Viridiplantae; phylum Streptophyta; class Pinopsida; order Cupressales; family Cupressaceae; genus Cunninghamia; species Cunninghamia lanceolata. The sequence continues at coordinate 5,458,963 of BSBN01000236.1, forward strand.
GGGAGAGCCGAGTTTTGTCAAATCCTCATCGATGAATATGGGTTAGAAAAAGATGGCGTGGATAAATCGGGAGAAAACATGTTGCATTGTGCAGCCCGAGGAGAGTATGGGTACAGGATAGTGGATTTCATGGGCCAAAAATGTAAAAATTTAATTCATCAGAAAAACAAGGAAGGATTAACTCCTCTGCATGTAGCTGCGATGCACGACAACAGAGAACTGATATGGTCGGTGAAAATTTTCCTGCCTCTTGCTCTTAAAGAATCTCTGAAAGCAACTGATTACGCCCGACGGACTCCGCTACATTTGGCAGCTTGTGATGGAGATGAAGAAACTGTCAAATTGTTTCTCAGTTGTGGATCAGATCCTTTCAAACGAGACATTGGTGGGAAAACAGCAGTACACCATGCCGTGACAAACAGAAAAGGCAAAGACACTGCAAAGAAGATAGTGGAGGCGCTATTGAATCATTTCAAATGCAACAAAGAAAAGGCTCTTCTCCTATGGATTTCGGCAGCAGGTATCGGCACCGCAGATCAAGAAGAAGACGTAGATCCAGATCTTAAAAAATTTCTGAAAAAACAGAAATCTGAAATTTCCAAGGAAGTAAATGTTTTAGAAGCAGCAGCAAAATCAGGAGACTCAAGATTGACATGGGAGTTTCTCAACCGAGGTGGCGACATATCAACTATTAAGGATGATTCGGCGTTCCACTTCGGTATGTACCATTCACTCTATTTGATGTCAAACAATTAACTACATCTCAAATATGTTTAAAATAATTCTAAATTTATTACACTTTTTTGTTGATTTCTTCTCATGTTTATGATAATGACGTTAATGTGGCTGGCAGTAACCAAGGCAATTGAAAAATTTTCCGAGCAGGGAACTGACCAGCCTACATTAGCGGACACTCTAGGTAACGTAAATATAGTTCAGTCATCGTCATTCCGGTCTAGAATATATGTATTATTTTCTTTCACAATTTAAATGTAAGGAAAATGCAAATGGGAGCAGGACGAAATGTGCTTGCGGAATGTCTATCCGCACATTTTCTGAATCCGTATATTAAATCTCCTATCACGGTAAGCATTTCCGGTGGAAGCGGCTCTGGAAAAAGCAGCCTCTTGCATCAGGTACATCAACATACTTCATTTTAACGAAGTATCTTCTTGAAGTTGAATATCGTTGTAAACTTTTTCCTCTCTTCAAATTTTGTGGATCCAGATAGAGGCCTATCTATTGATTATAGCTGCTCAACTAGCATTTCCATATTTGTGGAACAATGAAAACTTTTATGGTTCGAAAAAGATATCCCTGAGTGGTAAAGGCCAACATATGTGCAACAAAATTGAGAAAGGAGTTTACAATTTGCTAGAAAACGGGAACTACAGAGACTTTCAAGAAGCAGCTAAACGCTTGTTTCCACAGCAAATGCGAGTAAGTCCATGTTCTTTGAAAGGAACACTAAGTAAATTATCTAATAAAGACCGTTGGTACTATATTTTTATTAATTCTTGAATTAATTTGTGGGAATAATTTTTGAGTTTTGGCAGGAAATGCCACTTGTGTATTTGTTGAAGACATACCTACCAAAACATAAAACCGTTTACAAGTCTTTGGCATGCATGGACTTCAATCAACTGGTGCGATCACTGACTAAATAAGATTTGCATGTTCCTTTCAAGTCTATAAATATAATAGATATCTTGCCAACAGTCGAATATTTTAGCTCTAAATCTATACGATGTTGAGGCTTGTAGATGGAAGGAGAGGAAAACAATTCAGTTTATGAGAGTCAAGGCCAATCACTGGGAGCAGTTCCAAGGATTTTAACTGTGAATTTCAATGCTGGCCACTATCGCGGAAGAACAGAAGCTTGGGCCGGTCTGGCAGTTGAGATAACAAAAGAAATTGAGGGGTCTATGACTCGGGCCCAGTTGGTAAGTACTCGTTGGAGAAATATTTGGACCAGACATAGTCAGGATTTCTACTTACGCTTCATATTCCCAGGTGTTCTTTTGGCTTTTGTGGGAGCCTGGATTGGGTGGGCAGCATGGAAGCTGATAGACCGCGCAGGCCCCTCAGAATTGAAAGATTTAAAATATGGATCTGTAACTGCAACTGTGATAGCAATTGTGTGGTCTATATTAGGCCAAGTAGTTTCAGTTTTCAAACCTATAAGCACACAAATGAGTGGATATTTCAGCTTACCTGATTATTCACAACAGCTGGGCTATCAGCAAAAGGTAATATCAGACATCAAGTTTCTGAAAGAACAAATTGGGAAAAAACCCTGCTTCATTTTCTCTTTTATTGCGGGTGAAATGTTTAGAAACTGGTGGGGTTTGTGGAAGGAGAATGTTGAAGGCACTTGTATTCCTCGATATGGCTCGGCTCCGGAGGGTAAGCTGCGGATAATAGCTTTTGTCGATGATCTTGACCAATGCGAAGAAACCGAGATATTACCGGTATGGTTTTTTCATCTTGATAACTTATTAGCGTTCTTTTTATTAATATAGCATGTTGTTCAGTGATGATTATCCCACCTTTTCAGATGTTATGGGCTATAAATCTGGTATTCAAGGTGTGCGAAATCAACGTTATTTTAACAATGGACAAAGCAACTATTCAAACGGCATATCGAAAGTCTTCTTTGGTTCAAGACAAGGATTTTGTAGACGAGTTCATAAGTAAAATTGTCCAGCTGCCAGTGAACATACCAGATCCAACAGATGAAGAATGGATAGAGTTTCTTGATACGGAGCTGCTACGCAAGAAACATCATCCTGAGGAGGATCAGTTTGAGGAGCCGCTGTCCAATGCACAATCCGGGATAGATGGAGGTATGAAAATCCATTAAATATCATTGGGTTTAATTCTGTATTTTTTTACATAAATAAAAATACATATACACTTACACCGTAAGAATGAATTCGTTACTTGGTAGCGAAGGGTAGTAGTACTATGCTGAAACTATTAATAATCTTATTTTCATTCTGTCTATCGACAGTAAGAAACAGAGGGGAACACGACGAAGTAGGTGAAAACATAGATATCGAGAGCCGCAAAAGAAAAATAAAATGCGAAGGCTGGTGTATTACGTTCTTGTACGATTGGCTAATGCCAAAGCGAAAAGGTAAAAATATGTTTTAGCTGAGTGAGCATACCAGCAGTTGCATTTTCTTTTCTATACTTTCTCCCCATGTACCGCAAGCACTGAAATTACATTTAATTGAACTTGAATACTAACGAAAACGTCGCAAATAATGTACAGGGATCGCATCTTGCTTTGTGTCCTTCAAAAATGCGATTCTCTACTTTCTGTGTTTTATTGTTTGCAACATCAGAGATGAAACTCGGAGAAACCAGCCTGATGATGATGATCAGCGGTTGCGGAAATCTTTTGAGGATTCTAGGAGGATTTTGTTTGACCGTGTGCAGCAGGTTAGAGAAACGTTGATGCTGAGTTACAATGATGAAGAAGCCATCACTATTCATAACTTGAAGAGTTATGCCACAGGCATCCAGAAGCTTCCCCGAGAATGGAAATGCTATATGAAATACCATAAATTTGCAAAGAATGTTGTCTCTAAGATTGCAAAAGTCAAAAGAATATCCTACCCTGTAGGTTGGGAAATCCAGTTCGTGGTCTGGACTTTTGTTTGTTCACAATGGAAACACGAGATGAACATTTTAATACAGGTAAGTACAAAATAACTTGTTTAGTACATATTCCTGCGATTAGTGTGGAGTACATTTATATTGTAGACTCTGATTACGAGAATGACGCGTTTTCTCAGGATTGGTACAAGTATGCTGATGACACAGATAGCCATGAACAACCAAAACTTAAATCTTCACTGAAGAAAATTGTTGAGGAATACATTAAACAACGCAAGTGCGGAGAGAAAACAGGATGCCAAGCAAAATTCACAGTGGAAGAGCAAAAAGGATGGCAGTCGGGAGAGCAAGCAGGAAGGCAGGTATTCATAGTTTCCACCTCTACCCAATCGTCATCTGTTGGAAGCGAGGAGAAAGAACGAGAGCGTTGGGAAAACTTGCTCAACTGTTTGGAAAACTTGCCCGATGTGTCCCTGGATTGTCTTCGTCGTTTCCAACACTTTAGATACCACTGTGATGCCCGGAATCTCGTATCAACACTTTATAAACCCCGTAAGTGTTGAGAACGGCTTCAAAAGCTCTGGAGTGGGTGCCAATGAGGTTCGATGCAAAATGATCCAAACGCTTTCCTTAGATGCTGGCGTTTTGGCTATATACCTATTATGCTTCTTTACTATGTGCTTTCTTTGTAATCCCTTGCTTTCAAAGAATACATATGTTTTAATTTCCTCTCAACAGACTGGTAAATGCTTTAATGAATTTTCAAAATAAAAAAAATGTATTTGTTTGTGTTTTAGTGAATTTCATTTCATACCAGATAAGATTTACTGGTTCCTGTCAAGGTAAGGATTTTACTACAATCCATACAATTCTGAAATTGAGTTAACGACTCAATCAAATGAATTTATTATACTTTGGACAATATATTCTATTATAAATATTTTGAAAAATAGCAATAAGATTCATTTTTCTCATATCTTATTTGTCTAAGATGATTGAAGTGACAATTTTTTGTCTTCTTTGAAATATTTCTTTTTTTTTAAATTTCATTATTTTTTGCAATGATCAATGAAATGCAAGAATTTTTTCAATACTTTTCTTTTACTATAGGTTAAACTTGTGCAATAAATACTGAGTACTCAAATGCAAACTATATTAATAATGTTGATGTAAACAAAATTCTAAAACTAGAGAAAGTAAGCACTCCACTACTATCCACAATTTCCCATGTAAACAAAAGTCTAAAACTATAGAAAGTAATCCATTACCAACCTCATTGTCTTTTCCATCAACTTTTTGGTAATTGTGATTTAGAATATATTAATATGCAGTTATAAGCCTGCCATGAATTGCTTGGGCAGCGGCTACGGGACATTCAGAATGGCCATTTAACAGCATTTGACCGTATTTATTAATTAATTGAAATTCAGAATACTGTTGTATTCTGAATTTCAATTAATTAATAAATACGGTCAAATGGCCATTCTGAATTGCTTGTACATTTCCCAAAGCCTTCCAAAACATCATGGATAGAATATTGCATTTTAAGGTTTTATCCCACAAAGCCTTCTACGTGTTGTGGTAGGTTGTACTATGTAGTCAACACTATGTTGTTGTCACTTCATATTTTGATGGACTTCGAATCCATACGCACATGATGGATTTTACTGTGCAAGCATGCATAGAAAATGATTATTTGTGAAACCAACAATCACTTCAAATAACAAATAGTTTTTTCATGAAATCTCAGTGGATATGGAGAATCTATGAGATAATATTTCCCTCAGTTTTTGCATTTGTCCTTCATCGCTGCGAACTGTATAGAGTTTCTTTATTTGAAAAAAGTTGGATGCTATGCATTTATTTGTCATGGTTGGTGTAAGTATAAATGTTGTTATCAGTAACAGAAGAAAAGACATTTAGTAACATCGTTCAATGGGAGATCATTGTTGTGCAATTGGAGCTTGAAATTCTTCATGTGAACAAGTATTATAATGCTATCTAAAATCGGATACGTCACAATTTTGTGATGGATTTAACTGAGTTAAATTTGATTGAATCTCATGTTGTTACTCTATTTGCATCTTTTCATCTACAACTTTTGAGCAATTTTTAGTTCTTTTTAAATTCATAGTTTCATTTGTAGATTTTTAATATCTCCAATGTGTATCCCATAGAGTTCTATTTCAATAAAATGCATATCACAAAAAACATATTAGCATCTTCTTATCACTAGAAAGTTGTCTTTATAGGCAAGAAAAACTATTAGTATCATAACCAATATGGATTTCCATCTCTAATTGTCAAGTGATTTCATAAAATTTCATTAAGTTAGTAGTTTGTTTAGTGAAATTGAGTATAGATGCAAAAAAAACTACTTTTCTAATGAAGGCAAAAAGCTATTAGAGAGACTCACAAGTGCCAAAATAAGCCCATCCCATCCCATCCAACCCAAGCTCTGCCTACCTCTATCTTACTGATAATAAAATTTTAGTTCTTCTTAATATACTTGATTGTAGTTAATGTAAAGGATAGCCCCTATGATAACTATATGCCTCTAACCATAGCTAGAGGAAGTAACAGTAAATAACTCCCACTAAACCTGTAACACCCAATATAAAGAGTATTCCAATAGTGTAGATGCCTCCTACCATAATCCATGGAATGTTGAGATGCTCCCCCTAGCTTATGTCCACTACAATAATGAATTTCATAGGTTGAACATGCATTTGGATTCTCCATATTAGCTCTATCACTATATTGTAGCTTCCTATAAAAATTAGAGGGGTACCCAAATCAAAGCCATTGATAAGATTCAGTGATGAGTATTAGAATATTGTTCTTAGGTTTCCAAGTGACCCACTCACTCCAGACCATTGTTTGGGTAGTGTTTTGCTACTACAACTAAGGTCCAACCCCATGTTCGAATATTGTTATAATTTATCCCATTATTAAATAAGTGTATTAATGTATTAAATAAAAGGAAAAGTAGTGATTAGGAAAAATCTAGAAATAGGAATCTTGTTAGTAAGTTTCTAGAAAATGGAACAAAATAGAAGATATCTAGATAGGACTAGAAAGGTTAGAAATTTTTAGAAGGAAATACTTTGTACTCTATAAATTAATGCATCATTGTATGTTTCTCATCAATTCAAATAGAAGTTTCTTATCATGCACGTTGAGTCCCAAAACTGTAGGTCCATAATCCTGGAGCATGCTCTCACCTTCAACTCTAGCAAGTGTCATTCAGAAGGTAGAACAGGAGCTCATCAATAGATTGAGGATGGTTAAAGGCCAATTGATGAGAGTGGATAATCTCCCCTTCACTTTGAGATTAGTTGAACTTGGGAGGGTGGTCCTAGAGGTATTCCTTAATAAGAATTGGTTACAACATAAAATACACCAAATGACACTACTTCACTAGTACCCATTGCATGCTTGATTCAAAAGGTTATCACTGGACCAAAAATAGACCTACTACATTAAAACCACTTGTTAAGTTGATGAAAGCATGACTACACAAGAGCAAGATGCAAGTATACACATATGATTCATTAAGATGAACACTTGAAAAGGTTTTCTAAAGAGATTTACCTAGTTATAATGTTGAATCATAGGAGTGCATGTACAAACTAAAACCTAATCCTAAACTACTGGTGAATGATTTTTTTAATTTTAAGTGTTTGTGGAGGGCCTGAGTCATCAAAACTGGTACCTTATTGGGTCATAGAGTCATATCCATCCATTTAAACAATAAACAAGCAGTTGCAACAAAGGTATGATATGCTAAAATCACATCTATTTAATGATCCTTCATGTGCAATAAAGAAGAGACCAATACAAATAACAATTTGCATTGACTTAAAATGTTGCGATATTTATCTAATCCCTATTACAATCACACCAAAAAGTGTAGTGAAGGAAAAATACCAAACATTAAGAAACATGTCATTCCCTACTACTCAAAATCTTACCAAAATGCCAACAACTATCCAAGGAGACATATGGTTACAAATATCTACTTTTGTAGCTATCTATCTATAATTTTTGAATGAATAGCTCTAATAGCAGACTAATAAATAGTCTTGAAACCCTAGAATGCTTTGCACATGCATTCTGTAGAAAACCCCAAATGACCAACCCCTTAAATCATAAACATGACAGTACTTATACTCCACACATTTCCCCCGGGTTATTTTGGTGAGAAATTGAAACACAAATTTCTACCTCCCCTAAGCATTGAATGATTACACACATAAACTTTTCATGAAATTTACCTTGATCAATGTGTAGGTCAAGAAAGGAGGCATGGAAATCACTTTCCCACTCAAACTAGGTAGTTGTACGAGTTAATACAACCATTAGTGGCACACTGAGTCATGCAAGAGGAGTAGGTGGGGTGTTTGAATGTAGAGATGCCCATAGAGCCTACAAAAAAACACCTTAAAACTCATTTAAAATATTTAACTTTATATCCTTTTTCCAGGGGGTGATTCATTTCCTACATTTTTGGCTCTTAAAGAACTAAGTCAAAGGTTTAGGATCAACTAGGAACCAAGTCAGGGGTTTCGGTAGTTCTCAGAACCACCAAAACCTCTGACACCATTCTCTTCTTCATTTTCTATTCCACTTCTTTTGTCTTTCATTGGAGGCACTTTGAGACACTCTAGAACCATGTCGAAGGCTCAAGAGGTTCTAGGAACCACTTGAATCATTGCCATCATTTATCTCTTCCTTTATTTCTTTGTCTGTCAAAGCATTTGGGCCATCTTGGAACCTCATTAGAGGTTTCAAAGATTCTTGAAACCACCAAAACCACAAATGCCAACTTCTTCTTCACTTTTCTTTCCACCTTTACATCTTCATTCTTTTGTCACTCATTATCGACACTTTTGAGCCAACCCATGGCTAGGTCAGAGGTTCCTAGAACCACTAGAGTTAATCTCTTCCCTTCATCTTTCTTGTTTGTCAGAGGTTCTGAAGGTTCTTGGAACCACCAACATATTTTTATTTTTCATCCTATCTTTCATCTCTTTATCATCATCTCACTTTTAACTTCTTCATTCCCTTAACTTTTACACACATGTCAAAGCCTTAAGGCCAACCAAGAACCAAGTCAAAGGTTCAAGAGGTTCCCAAAACCAATGGAACCACCGAAACCCTTTTCTACTTCTCTTTGTCACTCTTTGTCAAACCCCTTGAGCCTACCTAGAACCATGCCAGAGGTTTTGGAGGTTCCCAAAATCACCAGAACCACTGACATCCTTCTCCTCTTTGAAAATATTTGTCTTAAAATTTTACCTTAATCATGCCTTTTGAGCCCATCAATGCCTTTAAATAATCATGAGAGCCATAGAACCATGTTAAAGGTTGTGGTGGTTCTCAGAACCACTTGAACCACTGACAAAATGAAGAAGCCAGAAATGTGTCTGGTGGAAGCCCCCATAATTTCTTTGTTCTTTGGTCTTTAAAACCCTTGCAATTAGCTAAGTATGAGTGTAAAGAGCTTAAACCATAAACCCCTAGCCTTTGCCTTTAAGCCTACATTCTAATTTTGAGTTGACTTGAAATAGGTAGTCACCCCAGACTTAAGTTATAACCTTATGTCTTGATTCCCATTCGAAATTGGCCCCTTGAGCCAAGTTACCAGCTTCCCCTTGCATGCAAATACTTCCTAAGTCTGAGTCTAAAGTGCCTGAAGACAAATCGATGGTTGTCACGACATCATGCACTCCAAATCTGTCAGAGCCACACTAATGCACTGACCATAGATCTCCAAGAAAGTGGGTCCTAAGTCTTATCAGTTGGATGCCTAAGTTATGCTCACTCCTCATTGGATCGCATGAGCGCGCAATAGAAATATACCAAAGAATATGCCTTGCAATGCTATGATGGAGCGACAAGTGTCAAGTGGGTCCTGTCTAGTCCAACCAAGCTGAAGCTAGCACTCAACACGTCAGTGTATACATATGACATAGGAAGACTCTCCCTTTTCTCTTAAGGTAGCCTATCACCACATAGAAAAATAAGTCTATGAATTGGTCCTTTGAATTGGGCGGTTATAACGCAAAATGGGTTGTTGGTCTACGAAACTAGAGATCTAGATCCTCATGATGACCTTGCAGTCATTTGTCCCTGACTAGAGCCACTATTTGTATCTGCATTTTGAAGCATGTCTTGACCCCTGGTATGTGTCTTCTAGGCTTGTCAAAACCCTTGTATTACCACATTTTCCTTGGTCACCTCCCATTTTAAAATGTTGTTAACTCCTTGTAGCTCATTCCCGGTCACTTAAGTTGTCTCTCAAGTATCTTTCACCATTGGGTTACCGACCCTCATGTCTAGGGTTACCCTTTGTATCCTATGACCTAAACTACATCCAGTGCCCAACGAACTTAAATAATGTTTTATCTTCATATTGAGTGTTAAGCATTCTTTATTTTATGTCCCCCTCACTCATTCAACCTAGTGTAGTGCTTTGTTAAAAACAACTTTTATGCATGTGTTGAATTTGGGCCTTAAGTCATGACCACATCTGTAGGATCTTCCTTTTTTGCTGAGGCTATCTCCCTTGCTGGGCTTTGTTTTGGGCTTCAGCAGTGCTGCGAGGTCTGATGTGGCGACCATGTGGCATTCATGCAGATATTCCACTGGAGGGTTGCATCCCTACTGGGACTATTCTAAAGCTCTAGCAGGATTGCAAAAATTTGAACTATCTTCCAACTTGGCAGGGCCTGCATGGGTGATGTGTATTGACACGGAGAACTTTGACTATAGACTTGACTTTTTGCCAAGGTTTTTGCCTTTGCAGAAGATATTTGGGGGCCCCAGAAAGACTGTGGAGGGTGTGTTGTGGGCCCTAGCATGCCTATTTCCTCCAGTGATGTCAAGTGAATTTGTTTCGCTGGAACTGTGTTTTTCACTGTAGTCCTAAGGCACTCAGCGTGAGGAAGCAAAGTGCTACCATGGAAAATGATATCATTACATTTTTCATGACAGCTAGTCTTCACTAGAGGGATTTCAAATCTCTACGAAGATTGTTGATTGGTATTAATCCATGGCTAGGATTCAAAACTAATAGACACCTTCCTCTAGGCGTGCCGACTATTCCTAGTGACCGTCGATGCGATTCAAAGATGGATCTGATGGCTGAGATCGAAGAGGTCAGTGGAGTGGAGAAGCATGGTAAACAATGAGATAGTGTTGCTTGCTTCAGGCATGAGAAGCCAAGGGTTAAGCATGTGCTAAGTCTTATCTAGTTGTTGATCAGAGAATTGGTTTGTTCATTCAAGCTGTGTCCTGTCAATGATACGTGATAAGGTGCAATCAGAAAGAAAATTTCCTATATCGAGAGGATTTTGGTACCTCGCTTTCCACTGCCACTATGCAAGATGATGTTTCTGCTCAAGTAGGGTGTCATGCTTGCAAAGATTTGTCAGGATTGTTCCTAATGCTGGAGTTGGGTGAAGTATGTGCTTAATGTTTTAAATTGGGATGATGTTGAGATCGAGAAACCTACTTTGGCCATCTCATTGTTAAAACAAAGGTTGTGATTGGATTTCATGTGTACAAAAGCCTTGAACCATGAACTAAGTGTCGCTTCCTTCCCTTTTCTAGAGAAGCTCGCAGATTCTCATGAGATTTCCATTTAAGGACCGGCATTGCTAGGGTACTATCTAGAATAAATTTGTCGTACAGATGGACAGAGTGTGACTATCCGGGTTATGGGGGTCTCCATAATCCCATTATAAATTGATGCTTCTGGTGTTGTTTTGGGCATTGTTTCCTTTTGTGCAGACAATATGGGTCACTATCCTTTTAGCATGCTACGATTTTCCTTCTATTCCTTAGAATTTTCCTCTCTATTCTCATGGCTAATGATTTGTCCTTACAAGATTAGGGGATTAGAGTGGTTTTTCTAAGGAATGGGTGGATCTGGAAAAATTGGAGAAGTTCAGCAGCATCCATTAAACTTCTGTGAGCTTTTCTCCTTCCTGTCTTTTCATCTAGTTGAGGGCTTTATGTTCTAGTCTACAGACTCCAATAACTTCTTGTTCTTGTGAGTCCCCAGAATGGGTGTAGAGGAAGAGAGGCATTATTGCTCTCTCTTCCTCTCCCTTAGAACTTTGATTCCTAACGGGACTTGGGCAACAATTGAGGGAGCGGTGTCCTCCCTAATGAAGCTGGCGGTGATGGAGAGGTAGGTCACAATTGTTGTTGTTCCCTTCCTAGCTGGAGGTCTAGCTCAGCCAAAGCCAGCTATTAGAGGCATTGTCTGGTTCTCAGTTGGGTGAGTTGGTTGGGAACTTCTTGAAGAGAGGAGGGAATTTTCCTACCTGTGCCTATGAGTGGTCATAATAGGTGGGACCTAAGCTTCCAATGTTCCCTTTCTATGTTGATCCTTGCAGGCACTCCCTTGTCTGCTTGTGTGGCTGGTGAAGTTTGGCAAAGGGCTCTCACATGGAAAATAAATGTCCTCATGTGAGGAGGGGTTGATCCATTAGAGTACCTTGCAATCCCCATTCCTTCAAAAACATGGCTTGCCTCCACGTCAACAACGGGAAAGCATGCATGACAAAATCAGTGGTTCTAGTCTACTTCAAGTGATGATTTTCTATAGAAGCATGCCTTAGTGGTTGGAGACGGTCATTTTGGCATCTTGTTGCCAATGTTTGTTAAATGAAAATATGACATCTGTGTGTGGCCTGAAGCTTGTTTGCTCCCATGTTTCTATAAATGGGAATTTAGGGCCATTTTGGAGGAGTCTAAATCTTAGTTTTAGGCAGTATTGTACTTTGTGCTTTGATCCAATGTAATATAGGAGAAAATTGTCTCTTAACATATGTTCAAATATGTAGAGCAGTGTTATTCTCATAATTAATACAAAGATTATTGGTTATGGAATCCTTTTTTGTATTGTATTTAATGAAGTTAATGTGATTTCTAAGTATCAAGGATATTTTAGTTCATCTTTGTGATTCATTGCACTGTGTATGTTTTCTCTTTCTTTCTCTCAAGGAGAGGAATAAATGCTTGGAATACATTCAGTTAATTATTGTCTGCATTACAGTTTGAAAGGATATTTTTGTATTCCCATGTCAAGGAGGTATTAATATAAGGTGTTAATGCCATTAGTCTGTCAGTAATGAGGTAATGTGGCTTGAATGATACATAGGTTTTGCGCAATTGGACTCTATAGCCTATTGGATCAAGCACTGGTCTTTCACTGGGCTAATCTATTGATTTAGATCCACTCCAAAATAATTGAAGCTATCTCTATTTCTATTGTTCTTTCGAGAGTAGTTTTGGATAAATATTTGTTCTCAATCAGGGTATGAACTATACTGTCATAAGATTAAGCCAATCAAAATGGAGTCAGTCATTTCCCTAGTAAAATGCTATTGAGAACCTTCTATTTTAATAATATCCAACATTAGCCAAGATATACCCCTTGGATGTGTTGGCAAGAGACACTATATGGATTCATGGTTGTTGTCATTGATGGCAACAAAGGTCATCCCACATATCCGCAAGTCATGGTGTGTCTCTACCGGAAGTCAGAATGAAGATTGTTGTGGTCCGGTGAACAAGAACAGAGCATGTGGCAAGGTCCGACAGATTGGTCCGGATCTCTCAGAGGAAGTGTCTTGGTGCAGTGCGGATTTGGGGAAGTCAAGAGGACTACCTTGAGTGGTATATTCCAAGGATTTAGCCTTCGGTGATGGACAAGGAAAAAGATATGAATAGTTGAGTACTAGATTCCTGAGAGACAGTGAAAACAGAGGAAGAACTGACTGACAGAGTATCAGACTACTTTCTAGATGTGTTACTGTTGATGATAAAGGTTGTGAAGGCATGAATCATGTTTGGCCGACATGATTAATGATATCTACAAGTATATGCTTGATCCGCATTGCTTGATGAGCAAGGATTCAGCCGACAGAATAGAGTTTGTAAGAAACTAGACTGTTCCGGATGCCGACTAGAAAGGTGATGAAATTACTTGTGCGGATATATATAGAGGATGGATTTAGTTGTGAAGGGTGTGATTGTGTGAAGGTATAAGCGAATAAGTGCAGAACAGAGCAGAAGTAGCAAGAAAGATCCGGTATGTGAAAGGATAGCAGAATAAAGAAAAGAGGAAAGATGAAGTGCAGCAGATCAGTGTACTGAGCCTAACCGGAATTGAACTCCAGCATATGCAGATGCTTCCAATCAGTTCAAGACTGTGATTCTTATCACTTTGTAGACAGTGTGTCTCCTTGTAGGCAGTGGGCCTCTTTGTGAGCAGTGTGCTCGGGCAGTGAGCCCTAATTGGCAAGTGCCATTTTTGTAATTTCCTATTCTTCTAACAGAGAATAATTTTTGGGTTAATCACCCCGTGGTTTTCTCCCTTAACAGGGTTTCCACGTCAAAAATACTGTGTCATGTGTTTCTTATTTCATGGCAATGTTTTTGTGTTTGATTCAATGCTGCATTAATTAACAATAAAGTTCAAAAAGGGAAATAATTAGGATAACTGATTCACCCCCCCCCCTCTCAGTTATCAACAGGATGTTGTATAGGTACACCCGCCTTGGTCTTGTAAAACCAAAAGTGCAGAGGATTTTTCAACTCTTTTGTTGTAATCTTGTTCATTAGCTACTGACCTAGAGCCCTTAATCATAAGAAATTGGATGAATCTTTAGAGGACTCTGACATATCAGTTGGAGGAACCAACAAAATTAATTATAGGTAATGAGAGGCTTTTACATGTTGAAGTAGTAACGAAGTGTTGCCAAAATCCAAAGAGGGATTATTGTATTTTTCAAACCATTTCAATGTTAATACAATCATTAGATCTCTTTGGGTGTGGAGTTTTTTTCCCGCAAGGGTTTTCTCCACGTAAATCTTGTGTCACATGTTATGCATAATTTCTTCATACCTTATTGATTAAATTGGCTAAACACTAATACATCTAAATTAGATAATCTTGAAAGTAATTTTCAGATTTGCAACACTACACATGATTACTTTTCAGATTGGAAAATCATTAAAAGAAACATAGCTACAATTTTACCTTGTTCACACTATTTTTTATCAACATTTGGTATAGAGCCAATGGTTCTATTGAGAAAGGGATGCTTTTCTCTTAAGTGTTGAAGGTCTGTTGGTTGCAATGGATGTTCTCTATGTTAACATTGTTTTACAAATATGTGAGATTGAAAGCCATGGTAGGTAACTCTCAGATGGATATTGTGTTGGGATTAAGGTGCCATCAACCTTATAAATCCTATTGCATAGTTTCCATTGTTCTTGGAAAGTTCCAAGGTTCTTGGAGAGTTCCAACATCCTTGGAAATAGGGTGTTAATTTTGTAAATTTATTCATAAGGGATGAAGGTTTCACCATTAGTGGTAATTTATTTTTACTTGTATGGTAAATAATTATTTACTGGCCTCAGTAATTAATTAGTTATCGGTAAGTTGTTATGGAGTTACTTTTACTACTCAAGGAATCTTGGTAAATAGTAACTGAGGTGAGGTGGAGAATCTTGGCACCTATCTTAGGGAAATATATTTTTGGGTTATTATGATGCATGTCATAAGTTCATAAGAGCATATATGTCAACTTACAATTGTCATAAGGTGTAAGAGATTCTATGAAAACATATGACAGCAATTATTGTCTTATAAGTACCTATTCTTGGTTCTAGGCCTATATTGGGAAGATGCCTATGACAAGTGTAAGGGAATCTGTAAGAAGATCATTTTGGAGTATCCCAAGATAGAAATATTGGATTTTATCCATCTCCCACGAATTTATTTGGTGCGTACTCATTTTTCATAAATATGAGACTTGAGAGTGAAGTTTGTGTGAGGAAAACTTGTTTGCAGGTAGTAGGTTGAGTGAGAGAGTTCTTTTGTACACAAGTGTTGTTGGATTGAAGACTTAAGAGGAGATTGGAAGTGGATGTATTGTAATCTTGTTTTGAAGATAATATAACTTGAGCCTCTCTTCTTGGTGGAGTTTTTCCCTCAAGGGTTTGTCCACGTAAACATTGTGTTATGTGTTTGATCTTCTGCTCTATTTTTACCTTATGTTGTGAGATCTTGCATTCTTATGTTGTTGATTTGTGCCTCTTTGTTGCTGCTATATTATGGTGATATTATTCCTGTTATAAGTTCATCTAAGGTGGTTTTATCAATCATGTTAGAGTGGTTGATTTTAACATCATAAAGAAGTTGAATCTCTTCATCGTATTTCAAGGATTAAGCAAAGTTATTTTCAGGTTTGCATACAATTTTTAGATTTTTTTGTATTAGTCAAAGCCTTGTATCTCACCAATTAGTATCATATCTTGGTGATTTTATGATTAACAATTGGATTAGAGATTGTTAGTTTATTCCAACAATTGGTATCAGAGCTTAAGGTTGTTCCGTGGCTTGCATGTGCTCCTATGTGCTTGCATGTTCTTGCATGTGAGTTGCATGTGCTTACATGTGTTTGCATGTGATTTCATGTGAGTTGCATGTACTTGCATATTGCTTTCATGTGCTTGCATGTGATGGATTCATGGTAATTTGGTTCTGGGTATTCGTCCATTTTTGAATTTAGCTTGTAAAGCTTGTGAATCTGTTGGAATGAATTTTAGAATGTTGGAGGTTTTTTGGGCTATAGTAGATGTTCTGTATGTTGGCATTGTTTTGCATATCTGTGAGATTGGAAGCCATGGTATCTAACTCTTGGATGGATATTGTCAATGATATCTACGGTGGGCTCTGGATGCTCAAGATTATGGATCTTCATGGAGTTGATCTTGTGGTAGTGATCTAGAGCTCTAATTTGGCAATATGTGAGTATCCTCTTGTTTGGTGGTTTTATTCCTTTACCTTATGGTCATGTGAAGTGAATGGGTGTTCATGTTGGATGGTTTCTTTTGGTGCCCTAGTCACATGGAAGTACATTTATTTTTTGGACTATCGTATGGAGTGCTTATATTGGATTCATGGTTTTAGCCCTTGGTTACAAGAAAGTACTGGATGATTTTCCACAGTTGGCATTTTAGTGATATGATAACTCTTGAACAACCTAGTTCCTCCTTTTCATATTCATGTTATTTTGGATATGTAGGTTTTACAGTTTTCCTGTTCCAAAAAGTTGTGGAATAGTAGATCTGTGATATTTCACTATTTCAAATGACATATATGGTGTGAATATCTAGATGTTTAAGTGATTTCAGATTTACAGAGCGATGAATTTACAGGTTTTGACATGTTAACTAAAATCTATGGTTTGTAGATCTATAGAAAGATTGTATTCGAACTCTTATAGTATTCTGGATGGAAACAGTTACAGATTTGCATGGTTGCTTGATGGGTTCTTATGATCTATGGTTACTCTTATGTGGATTTATTTGGCAAATTAGGTCTAGTGTTGATCTTGGTGTTTGAGTCTTGGAAATTTACATGTTATTCGTTGTTATATTTGTTCTGCATGTTGCTGATGTGGTGTTGAATCTTTTTTTTTTGTTATTTGAGATTGAAACACTAACCATGTTTTTCTCCTTTGAGATGTTGCATGAATGTAGATCTTGTAAATTATCTGATGAGGATTCTATTTGGTTGGCCTCTTCTTGGTCACCTTGATTACATTGGTATGTTTACTTCAGTGACATAGAAGGATGGTTTGGAGTACCTAATATAGTTGTTCATTAGAATCTATAATAGTAAGTTATGGTACATGAAAAGCTCTGTTCACTTTTAGTGGAGTTTTGGTAATGATGTTGGTCATGATGCCATTCATAGCTCTGTATCACTTTCAATGGAAGTTTTGTGCAGTTACATAGTGTGTTCTATCTTCTTGGTTTGGAGGATATGGATTACTTGACCTTTTGGGAGCTATTATCGTTACAGTGGGATTCTTTGATCGTGTTGAGGCCATGAATTATCTTCATTTAGGAGATGGTTATCACGATGTCATGGATAGCTTGGTTACATGTTTCAGTGGGAGTTTTTGATAGTGATGGTTTGATGTTTATCTTGTTGCCATGTATAGCTTGGTATCATGGTTTAGTGGGAGCTTTAGCAATATATGGTTATCTTCATGTTATTTGAAGAGGTGTTAACATCTTATTTCATGGAGGACTCTTAGAGTCTTTGGTAAAGGTGTTATTGTTCTTCCTTTGGAGAGGATGTAATTCTCTTTAGTTTTGAGTATTAATAATTTTCTTGGAGCTTCATGATTTTGCAGGTTGCATTTGAAGTTGGCATGGATTGATTGGTGGGTGCTCATGGATACTAGAGAGACTTGGGTTAGGCTAGAAATCTCTTCAACTTAAGAGATATGTGTTGGAATGGTTACTTGTTATGAAAGTTTTTCAATAGTAAAGACCGAGGAGCCTACACCTGGAAATGGATGTGAGTCCATCATAGACCTAATGAGAAGGTTGTCTTTATTGAAAGCTTATATTGCTTGGTGTTGTATGCACAGGACAATCTTGTATCCCACTCTTGGTCTACTTGGCAGGTAAATGATCTAAGAGGTGTTGCCCACCTGATTATTAGATTCATTCTTTATATGTATCTTGTCTTCTCTTGTGCATTAGTCTTGAAAGTTGAGTTCTAAGGGCTTGTTGAGAAGTAGATGCATGATTTTATGTATTTCTGTTGTTCTTCTTGTAATCTTGAACTTGGGTTAGTTCTGAGGATTTGTTAGGAGAGGTACAGGAGATGGTTAGTGGTTTTGGGCATATTCCCTTATGTTGTGGGAATGTTTGGCTAGTTTGATCTACTTTCTGTGAGAGGTTTACATCTATTTCTGCCATCTTTTCATTTGAGTTGAATGGTTAGATATTGATATCCTTTCAGTTTGGGAGTGTTGAATGAGATCTTACTTTACACAATTTGACACATGTTAGTGTGGTATAAGGACAATAGTTTGATTTGCAGATTCTCTCTTTCCTTGTATAATTGTCTTCTTCTTGAAGGTTCTTATGTTTATGGAGTAGAGATTTGGAATGGAGTCATGTGCTGCTGTTTCTACTTCATTATTTTTTAGCAACAGTTTGGTAGCTCCTTGATCTTTTTCTTCATTGGTTTGGGGGACTTGGGAGAGTTATTTGGATTGGTAATGAGAGGAGTATTTTTCATATCATTGTATGCTTCTTTGACACTTTGATAGAGGAGTTAGCCACATCCTCTATGTGAAGTGCTACAGGAGGACTTGTTAATACTATGATCTTGTTTTCAGATTTGACATTACCTGTGTAGTGGGAGTTCCAGAAGGTATATGTGTTCTACATTAGAGGGGAACCTCTCTTGGAATGGTTACACTTTACTATAGTGAGTTACTTCAGAGGTTTTTTTATCACATGTCTATGTGTGTTATTACCTTGGAGTCTTGTTTTGCAATACGGTGGATATACAGGGACTTGTTTGCAAATTTGGGTTGTTTTGTTGATAGCATGAAGTTCTACCTATGATAGTTTATTTACCCTAGTTTGAGGTATGGATAGTTTGGATGAGCTAGCAACTTGCTTTGGTTTCTATTCCAATTTGGTATGAGTGTGGTAGTCAGTCAAAGTCATTTGTAATCATTTGAATTTGATGCTTGTGTTCATGTATAGATTGGTGTAAGTTTCAGTGACAGTGGATATGTTTCACCTTGGCATGTTCCTTGTCCTATCATGGGTAATATGATGTGAGGAGTTCTTTCTTGGTATGGTGTTATCATGGTTGTCTTTTGCAGGTATCTTGTTGGAGCACAAAAGCATGTTGAAGAATCAATGGTACATTGTTGGCTAAGGGATGCTTTTCCCTTGTTGGTTTTTCCTATGGATATGTATTTGTACAATGTATGATGTCAAGTGAGAGAATGTTAGGATTAAAGTGCAATCAACCTTGTAAATCCTATTTCATAGTTTCCACTGTTCTTGGAAAGTTCCAAGGTTCTTGGAGAGTTCCAACATCCTTGGAGATAGGGTGTTAATTTTGTAAATTTATTCATAACAGATGAAGGTTTCACCATCAACGGTAATTTATTTTTACTTGTATGGTAAATAATTATTTAATGGCCTCAATAATTATTTATTTATTGGCAGGTTGTTATGGAGTTACTTTTACTGCTCAAGGGATCTCGGTAAATAGTAATTGAGGTGAGGTGGAGAATCTTGGCACCTATCTTAGGGAAATGTATTTTTGGGTTATTATGATGCATGTCATAAGTTTATAAGAGCATCTATGACAACTTACTATTGTCATAATGTGTAAGAGACTCTATGACAACATATGACAACAATTATTGTCTTGTAAGTTCCTATTCTTAGTTCTAGGAGCCTATATTAGGAAGATGCCTATGACAAGTGTAAGGGAATCTATAAGAAGATTATTTTGGAGTATCCCAAGATAGACACATTGGATTTTGTCCATCTCCTACAAATTTATTTGGTGGGTACTCATTTTGCATAAATATGAGACTTCAGAGTGAGAGAGTTCTTTTGTACACAAGTGCTGTTGGATTGAAGACTGAAGAGGAGATTGGAAGTGGATGTATTGTAATCTTGTTTTGAAGATAATACAACTTGAGCCTCTCTTCTTGATGGAGTTTTTCCCTCAAGGGTTTCTCCACGTAAACACTGTGTTATGTGTTGGATCTTCTACTCCATTGTTACCTTGTGTTGTGAGATCTTGCATTCTTATGTTGTTGATTTGTGCCTCTTTGTTGCTGCTATCTTATGGTGATATTATTGCTATTATAAGTTCATCTAAGGTAGTTTTATCAAGCATGTTAGAGTGGCTGATTTTAGCATCATAAAGAAGTTGAATCTCTTCATGGTATTTCAAGGATTAAGCAAAGTTATTTTCAGATTGCATACAATTTTTAGATTTTTTTTGAAGTAGTCAAAGCCTTGTATCTCACCAATTGGCATCATATCTTGGTGATTTGATGATTAACAATTGAATTAGAGATTGTTAGTTTATTCCAACATATTTTCAATAGAATCTATGTTGGGAACTTGAGGCTCAAGGTTATGGATCTTTATGGAGTTGGTCCTATGGTAGTGACTTGGAGCTTCATTTTGACAATATGTGTGTATTCTCTTGTTTGGTAGTTTTATTCCTTTACCTTTTGGTCATGTCTAGTAAAAGGGTGTTTATGTTGGATGGTTGCTTTTGGTACCATGATCACATGGAAAAACACTCACTATTTGGACTACAGTATGGAGTGCTTATGTTGGGTTCCTGGTTTCAGTCTCTGGTTACATGAAAGCATTGGATGATTTGCAACTAGTTGTATGTGGGTTGTGGAGTTGGTATTTCTATGATATGGACACTCCTATACAACTTGGTTTCTCCTTCTTCATAGTCATGTTAGTTTGAATATGTAGATTTTACAATTTTCCTGTTTCAAAAGAGTGTGGATTTGTAGATCTGTGGTATTCCATTATTTCAGATGACATATTTGATGGTGTTCACTGGTGTGAATGATTGGATGTTTCAGTGGTTTTAGATTTACAGAGAGATGGTTTTGCAGGTTTTACATGTTAACCAAAATTTGTGGCTTGTAGATCTATGGAAAAATTGTGTTTAGACTCTTTTTGGATGGAAACAATTAAATATTTGTAGGGTTGTTTGTTGGGTTCTTATGATATATGGTTACTCTTATGTGGATTTGTTTGGAAAATCAAGTCTAGCGTTGATCCTAGTGTTTGAGTCTTGGAAATCTACATGTTATATCTGGCTACATTTGTTCTACATGTTATTGACGTGGGGTTGAATCTATTTCTTTAGTTATTTAAGGTTAAAGCATTGATCATGTTTTTTCTCCTATGAGATGTTGCATGTGCGCAGATCTTGTGAATTAGTTGATGTGGATTCTATTTGATAGGACTCTTCTTGGTCACCTTGACTGCATTGGTATATTTATTGTAGTGAGACAAAAGGATGGTTTGGAGTACCTAATTTAGTTGTTCATTGGAATCTATAGCAGTAAGTTATGGTGCATGAGAAGTTCTATTCACTTTCCATGAAGTTTTGGTAATGATGTTGGTCATGATACCATGCATATCTTGGTATCACTTTCTATGAGAGTTTTGTACAATTCCATAGTGTGTTTCTATCTTCTTTGTTTCAAGATTTTGGTTCTAAACTATTGTTGTTGTAGTTTGTAGTGAGCCATGCATAATATTTGATTAGAAGATGGAGTTTATGAATTATTAGTTTTGAGAAATGATCCTTTGTTTAGAGGATGTATGGTATTATGTCATGATGGACTCTTGATCATGTGTCGTTTTGGAATGATACAGGTGCTCTTGGGAGTAGGATATGTTTGTTGGAGCATGTGATCTTCCTTTTAGAATATGTTAGATCATGATGTCATGATATGTTCCTGAATCTATAGTTGAATCTTTGACAATGGTTTGGCTAGTTCTCTTTAGTTTTGAGTATTAATCATTTTCTTGGAGCTTCATGATTTTGCAGGTTGCATTTGAGGTTGGCATGGATTGATTGATGGATGCTCATGGATACTAGAGGGACTTGGGTGAGGCTGGATATTTCTTGTACTAAGAGATATGTATTGGAATGATTACTCATTATGATATTTCAACAAAAGGACTGAGGAGCCTACACATGGAAATGGATGTGAGTCCATTATGGACCTATGACTTTCCATTTATTATAAGATTTTATTTTGTGTTGTATGCAGAGGACAATCTTGTATCCCACTCTTGGTCTACTTGATAGGTGATTGATCTAATAGGTGTTGTCTGCCTGATTATTAGATGCATTCTTTATTTTGTATCTTGTCTTCTCATATACATTAGTCTTGAGCTTTGTGAGTTCTGAAGGATTGTTGAGAAGTAGATGCATGGTTTTATGGATTTCTGTTGTTCTCATTGTTTTGGTCTTAAGCTATGGAACTAGTTCTGAGGACTTGTTTACAGAGGTACAGGAAATGGTTTGTGGTTTTGGACTTATTCCCTATGTTATGGGGAATGTTTGGATAATTTGATCTACTTTCAATGAGAGGTTTACATCTATTGCTGTCATGTCTTCATCGTGCAATTTGAATGTTAGATGTTGATATCCTTTCAGTTTGGGAGTGATTAGGGAGATCTTACTTTACACAGTTTGGCACATGTTAGTGTGGTATAAAGATATGGTTTGATTTGTAGGTTCTCTCTTTCCTAGTATATTATCTTCTTCCTGAAGGTTCTTATGTCTATGGAGTAGAGGTTTTGATTGGAGTCAAGTGTTGTTGTTTGTACTTCATTGTTGTTAACAAAAATTTGGTAGCTAATTGATCTCTTTCTTCATTGGTTTAGAGGACTTGGGAGAGTTATTTGGAGATTGTTAATGAGATATGTTTTATGCATATCATTATATGTTTTGACACTATATGGTAGAGGAGTTTTCCACATCCTCTAAAAGAAGTGTTGTAGGAGGATTTGTTAATGCTTTGATCTTATTTTTAGATTTGACATTACCCATGTAGTGGGAGTTTCTGTATATGTATGTTCTTCATTGTCACGATAGCCTCTTGGTTATCTCAGTTTGTAGGTTATTGATGTGATGTTGAGTAAATGCATGTTTCACTATTGGGATCTATAGGTTGTGCAGTTTAGTGGGTTGTCTTTACCCATTGGTTGCATTGAAGACTTGGATGTGGACTGTTAATATCCACAGATCCATTCAGTATTATGTAGATTTTGCTACATTGGCCTTGTCTTTGGTCATTTGTGCATTGGTATGTTGCATTGAGATGGGAGGATGGATGATTAGTGTCTACCTAAAATATGGGATTCCTAATTGAGGGCCAATTATCCTAAATTGCTACCAATCCCAAGTCCAAGGGACCTCAAGATTGGACCTAATCACTAATGCACTTTCTATCAACTTTGCACCCTATCTAAGCTTACTAGTGACGATATGTCCTAGAGCTAATGAAATTGAACTATTCTAAACTTAAAACTAAACTAATTCTATTAATGTTTAGTACTCAAAGAGGCATAATTTATTTGCATATGATGGCTTGTGAAAAATGGAGGTGAGAGCCTCAATTTATAGATTTTTGAGGATGGGAATGGAGGGCTAAGATCAAATTGGGAGGTCAAGGGTGGAGATTGCTTGAGGATCCTCACACAAGGAGAATTGGACAAATGGCATGATGAGAATGGCTGATAAAATTGCTCCAAGATTCAAAGGATGATCAATGGATGAGATTGAAGGTTTGAATGGATGAATGGCCAAGATTGGTTAGGTGTATGACATGTAAGGCCTCATTTATGAAAAGGCAAAGCTTGGATTTTGTGAGGAATTTTAAATTGCATGGAGAGTACAAGTGGAATTAAAAATTAGAGGAATAGCATGAATAGTGCCACATGTAATTTTAAATTTACATGAATAGTGACACTTGGAGAGGGATGGAAGAAATAGGACAAGTGTACCCATTTTAGAAGATTTGGCCATGCTTCCAAAGTACCACTTGTCATGTACATGCATGTACATGGAATGACAAGTGTAATTCTAGAAACATGGGGGTTTGTAATTGAGGATTAATTAAAATTAATTCTTGTGCACATGTTTTTAAAGAAAATAATGATGATTAATAAAGTAATTAAAAGTGGACAAAATAGGAATTAAAAAATATGGTCATTTATTTAATTTTTTGGTGAACTATAGTTACAAAAATATTTAATTTTTGAACTATAGTAGAAGAATTTTGATTCTTTTAGTGAAAGGGAAAGACAAGGAATAAATTAATTAAATAATTAAAAATTATTTAACTAACGTTTGGATGGAATAGAATGGTGTAGGTGAATAGATTTGGCTTGTGGAAATGAATGAAAGTGGTTGTGACCATTTTCAGGTGTCTACATTTTGCCCCTCTTTGATATGGTGTCACTATTGTCAAGGTTGACGACATATCAAAGAATATAAGTTTTTGATAAATATGCCCCATTTGGCAGATAGGAGAGGAATAGATGACTAGGAGATGTCCCCTTAAGAAATCGGCGGAAAAAAAAAATTCATTCAGTGATGTCTTGAAAGAGGAGGAAGGTAGAGGAAAATAAAAGAAGGGGCACAAGGAATCCCGAGACTAAAGAAAGGGGAAAAATATATTAGATGAAAGAAATGAGGTCTAGGGAGGAAAATTAGGGTTTGGGGGGGATATATAGGTTGGGAGGGGCCCATAAGCCTCATTTGTCTTCATTTGCCTAACAACTTTTGATTTGAGGAGAGAAGAATCAAAGAGGATGATGGCACATATTCTATGAGAGGAGCACCGTGCAGAGCATGTGAGAGAGTATCTTCAACCTATGGCGAGTGGCGATCCTATAGATTTCCAAACCATCTTTGTGATTTTGGGATTGGGTAGGTTAGGCATGCAAAATGCGGGGTGAGATTTGGATGAAAAATAGGCACTAGGGGTATTTTAGTGCTTGGTCTAGGATTATGGTGCCCTCTCTAGTGATTAGCGCCCAGGGGATGGGTAAAATTGTAGCACCTGAAATGAAATTTCAGCACCTAAAAGAAATTGCAGTGCTTATTCTTAAAATATCAGTGCCTAGATTTCGGCACCTACTGAATGATTAGTGCCTAAAGGCAAGGGTGTTTCAACGCCCAAAATGAACATTTTAGCACTTACTTTAAATTGTAGTGCATGTTATAGATTATAGAACCTGGGCCAGAAAAGTAGTGCCCAAAATGAAAATAGAGGCACCCAGGATTTTAGTGCCCAGCAGGGCAGAAATAACACCCAGTTTTCAAACTAAGGCTGACAAGGTGCTTTGATGACTGTGCAGGATGACGCGGATGTTCTATAGTCTTGGGGGCAACAACCACTAAAATTTGTATTGTGGGGTCAGTTGGATGCCACAGATAGATTCTTTCTACAGATGGTAGGACTTTGGTTCATCGCTGAGATGTCGTGGATCAGAGTGGATAGAGCCATGATGACCGCATTGGTCAAGCGGTGGCAGACAAAGTGGTGCACCTTCCTGTTGCCCACAGGGGAGGTTACTATCACATTGAAGAACGTATGGAGGATCTTGAGGATCCCTATACATGGGGAGAGGGTGGTATACGACCATGAGTGAGGGGCAATATACATTGTTCAGGTGTTTGCCCCAGGATGAGTACTTTATGCAGATCAGCGCTCGCAAATGAGGTACATGCCTATGATGGAGAGAGGATTGTACAGGTTGCCATTATTCTTGGCTGGACTGATAGCAGGGAG
The DNA here is from genome assembly GCA_027924645.1 of Cunninghamia lanceolata. Classification (NCBI taxonomy): domain Eukaryota; kingdom Viridiplantae; phylum Streptophyta; class Pinopsida; order Cupressales; family Cupressaceae; genus Cunninghamia; species Cunninghamia lanceolata. The sequence goes on from BSBN01000236.1 coordinate 5,484,807, forward strand.
CTTGGTCCCTAACAGGAGATCGAGGGACTTCTTGGTTGGCTAGGGATTGGTGCTATTGCGGATGATCAGAGATGGTGTGGTGTTCATATGGGGGCCTTGCATGTTGGTACATCTATGCCACGATATGGACGTTATGGTGTATAGGAGATCAACGAGCCTGGGATGTGGTGTGACACTGCTACATATCTAGGTGTGGGAGCATATTTTGGTCATGAGGCTAATGACCATGTGAGATAGGTTGATTCATCAGCTGTTTGTGTTTGCATATAAGGGACAACTAATACACCACCATGTAGGGGACCTATGACATTGGAGGTGGGTTATTGATGATATACAAGTATTTGTAAGGAGATTGTGGAGAGATGTGGAGACTTGGTCAGAGGACCAGGAGTAGCTCAATTATGTGCTACAACCATGATACCTGATGGGGTAGACACAGATGATCATCGATTGGTACTTGCCTGATTAAGTGCAGAGACAGTTTGGATTGGTATAGGATGTACTACAGGGAGAGGCAGTATTTTCTAGGGTTCACATGGAGCAAGAATGATGGGGAGTGGCACTAGATCTACAGATGGTGATAGTAGAGTTTGATGGACTCCAGGGACAAGCTTGGCATGCTAGACGGTAGGTAGAGGATGCCAGGACTACATTGGGATATGACCAGTGGTGGGCCCAGCAAAGGCCAGTGATGCTGACCATAGCAACAGGGTATGTAGCTCCTGGGGAGGTGGCAACAGAGGGGGAGGATGATGATGATAATGATGGTGATGATGATGACGAGGAGGAGGAGGTAGAGTAGATAGTGGAGAAAATGGAGGTAGATGAGGAGGAGGATGGCGGAGATGGGGGTGATGGAGGTGGCGATGAAGGCAGAAATGGAGATGTGGGTGGCAACAGACTAGAGCTGGTGAGAGTATAGGCTATTGTACAGTAGCAGCAGGTCTAGATATCTTCCTTATAGGCATAGGTAGTCCAGCTGTAGGGATAGTTAGGTCATGCATAGGGACAACTGGGAAAGGCCCAAGGGTTGGCTCAATGATATCAGTAGGAGAGAGACTAGGCCTAACAGACATTAGGGCTAGGGATGGGTGATGTGGTGAGGATGATGTAGCATCAGGTGGTAGAGAGTGCAAGAGAGGCTTGGCACTATAGGATGTTCTATGAGAGGCTAGTCCCTGAAGGCCAGTGCGAGAGTTACTAGAGCTGATCAACGGCATTTGGATCCAGACGGTCTAGTCAGTCAGAGTGGTCAATACAGTAGCAGCCTCTAGGATATGCAAGACAGATACCACCCCTATGGGTATAGGGACAGGCAGGACAGTAGGGTATGGGGCCACCTCCTCAGAGGAGCTCAGGGCTAGCCCAGTTAGAGGCTTCAAGTAGGGACAACTCTGCCTAGGGAAATTATACATATGTATTATTTTTTGATGGGTCTGAGGACCAGACTTTCTATCATGATCATTTTTTTTATGTATATACATGAGATGGACATTTGGATTGATGGACTATGTATTGTGTGTTATTGATAGACGTAAGGATGGATTTTATGATGGTTTGATGCATATGTTTATGTGATGATATCATGGTCATGTATGTATGATGATATGCTTGTTTATGGGCTAACGTATCTGTGATGCAAGATATGACATGTTATGGGATTTATGTTTATGTATGATGTCTAATGAGTGTGTGATGCAGGATATAATGTGGAGATATGCATATGAGGATGGATAGATGGTTAGTTTATTATTTATTACATGTTTTGGTGAGACTAACATTATATGGTGCAAGATGGTATTTCATACAACAGTCATTTATACTAATATCTGAGTGTGAGGGTATGATTTATTCATGGTGCAGGATGGTGTTCTGTACAAAAGTTATTTATATCAATTATTTGTATTGTAGGAGGTTTGTATGATGTTTAAGGGTATGCTGGATTATGATGGACTTATATGTATGGATGGTGATGGATTATTATGTTGTAGTTTATGGTATGCTGATGTGGATTCGTATATGTTGATGATGCTATGGATGGGTGTTATGATATAGGGATTAGATGCAGTGAATTTATGTCCAACATGTATTGTATTGTCTATTAAGTGCATTATGTATAGAAGTTATTTCAGCCACTTTAAACCATTTCCTTTTGGAGTGTATGATTCTAGAATATAGATTGATGTATGGATTTTGTGCATATGTGATGTAATGTGGGATGATGATTTTGATGTATATGTAATGGGTAAATGCAAGGAAATGAAATGGATGCTATGAATGATACATGTTTAGATTAATAAACATATATTATGACTAGTCTAATGGGCAATGCAAATGGATGGAATAATATATGTTCAAATTAATAAACACATATTATTAATGGACTAATGAAAATGGATGAAATGAGGAAGATAATAGATGTTTAGATTAATAAACACATATTATTAATAGACAAATGCAAATGGATGAAATAATATATGTTCAAATTAATCTATGGTGTGGTGTTCATATGGGGGCCTTGCATGTTGGCACATCTATGCCACGATATGGACGTTATGGTGTATAGGAGATCAGCAAGCCTGGGATGTGGTGTGACACTGCTGCATATCTGGGTGTGGGAGCATATTTTGGTCATGAGGCCAGTGACCATGTGAGATAGGTTGATTCATCAGCTATTTGTGTTTGCATATAAGGGACAACTAATACACCACCATGTAGGGGACCTACGACATTGGAGGCGGGTTATTGATGATATACAAGTATTTGTAAGGAGATTGTGGAGAGATGTGGAGACTTGGTCAGAGGACCAGGAGCAGCTCAATTATGTGCTACAACCATGATACCTGATGGGGCAGACACAGATGATCATCGATCGGTACTTGCCTGATCAAGTGCAGAGACAGTTTGGATTGGTATAGGATGTACTGCAGGGAGAGGCAGTATTTTCTAGGGTTCACATGGAGTAGGCATGATGGGGAGTGGCACTAGATCTGCAGATGGTGATAGTAGAGTTTGATGGACTCCAGGGACAAGCTTGGCATGCTAGATGGTAGGTAGAGGATGCCGGGGCTACATTGGGATATGACCAGTGGTGGGCCCAGCAAAGGCCAGTGATGCTAACCATAGCAGCAGGGTATGTAGCTCCTAGGGAGGCAGCAACAGAGGGGGAGGATGATGATGATAATGATGGTGATGATGATGACAAGGAGGAGGAGGTAGAGTAGATAGTTGAGGAAATGGAGGTAGATGAGGAGGAGGATGGCGGAGATGGGGGTGATGGAGGTGGCGATGGAGGTGGAAATGGAGATGTGGGTGGCAACAGACCAGAGCTGGCGAGAGTATAGGCTATTGTACAGTAGCAGTAGGTCTAGATAGCTTCCTTATCGGCATAGGTGGTCCAGCTATAGGGATAGTTAGGTCATGCATAGGGACAACTAGGAAAGGTCCAGGGGTTGGCTCAATGATATCAGTAGGAGAGAGACTAGGCTTGACAGACATTAGGGCTAGGGATGGGTGATGTGGTGAGGATGATGTAGCATCAGGTGGCAGAGAGTGCAAGAGAGGCTTGGCACTATAGGATGTTCTATGAGAGGCTAGTCCCTGAAGGCCAGTGCGAGAGTTACCAGAGCTGATCAACAGCATTTGGATCTAGACGGTCTAGTTGGTCAGAGTGGTCAATACAGCAGTAGCCTCTAGGATATGCAAGACAGATACCACCCCTATGGGTGTAGGGACAGGCATGACAGTAGGGTATGGGGCCACCTCCTTAGAGGATCTCAGGGCTAGCCCAATTAGAGGCTTCAAGTAGGGACAACTCTGCCTAGGGAAATTGTACATATGTATTATTTTTTGATGGGTCTACGGACCAGACTTTCTGTCATGATCATTTTTTTTTATGTATATATATGAGATGGACATTTGAATCGATGGACTATGTATTGTGTGTTATTGATAGACGTAAGGATGGATTTTATGATGGTTTGATGCATATGTTTATGTGATGATATCATGGTCATGTATGTATGATGATATGCTTGTTTATGGGCTAACGTATGTGTGATGCAGGATATGACATGTTATGGGATTTATGTTTATGTATGATATCTAATGAGTGTGTGATGCAGGATATAATGTGGAGATATGCATATGAGGATGGATAGATGGTTAGTTTATTATTTATTACATGTTTTGTTGAGACTAACATTATATGGTGCAAGATGGTATTTCATACAACAGTCATTTATACTAATATCTGAGTGTGAGGGTATGATTTATTCATGGTGCAGGATGGTGTTCTGTACAAAAGTTATTTATATCAATTATTTGTATTGTAGGAGGTTTGTATGATATTTAAGGGTATGCTGGATTATGATGGACTTATATGTATGGATGGTGATGGATTATTATGTTGTAGTTTATGGTATGCTAATGTGGGTTCATATATGTTGATGATGCTATGGATGGGTGTTATGATATAGGGATTAGATGCAGTGAATTTATGTCCAACATGTATTGTATTGTCTATTAAGTGTGTTATGTACAGAAGTTATTTCAGCCACTTTAAACCATTTCCTTTTGGAGTGTATGATTTTAGAATGTAGATTGATGTATGGATTTTGTGCATATGTGATGTAATGTGGGATGATGATTTTGATGTTTATGTAATGGGTAAATGCAAGGAAATGAAATGGATGCTATGAATGATACATGTTTAGATTAATAAACATATATTATGACAAGTCTAATGGGAAATGCAAATGGATGGAATAATATATGTTCAAATTAATAAACACATATTATTAATGGACTAATGAAAATGGATGAAATGAGGAAGATAATAGATGTTTAGATTAATAAACACATATTATTGATGGACAAATGCAAATGGATGAAATAATATATGTTCAAATTAATAAACACATATTATTAATGGACTAACATGAAAAACGTATAACATGAGTAATGCAATGGGATGATAGTGAGGGGTTGAGATTGATTTGGTTGATCATGATACAAAAGTCCCTAAAAATGGTCATGAGATGAGAAGGATGGCTTGGTAGGTAGAAGAGATTAGGTGAAGAGGAGATGTGTTCTGATGAAACTTGGAGCAATATCAATGGGATATGATGATGAGGGTAGGGATGGATATGTAGGATAAAGGGATGATAACATATATTAAGAAATTTTGTAAATAAATATTGAGTACTACTGTTGATATAGCATAGGATGTTATGCACTAGGGTATGTGAAACCAAGGTGACAAAGTATCCATGCATAGGACTTGACACTGCAAACAATAGGATGAACCCATGCATGCCCACAATAGGACAACCTTGTTTAGACAAATGAGGCCGATCCAAAGAATAAGCCCTTAGTACACAAAAGGTATGAAGAACCTTAGATGAAAAAGGGGGATAATATGCTAGAACTAACCCTACAATTCATAAGATATGAATGCTAAGATGGAGTAATGAGAACCTCCCACAAGCACAATATATGAAAGCAAAACCTATGCCCCATTTTGGATTGTTCGCCACATGCCATGATATAATGTGATCAAGACATCTTTGAAGTAATACAAGAATGATGCTCAAGATAAAAATCAAGATCCAAAAGACTAACTAACCCAAAGCATATAGCCATTATATCTCTTGCCAAAAATGGATGGAGGATTGGTGATTTTTCCCATTGTAGGAAGGATGCATCCTAGGACAAGAATCGATGGGTAATTAAGATAAGCTAAAGGATAGGCAGGGGGATATAGATCGTTAGTTGTGGAAAATCCAATCTAATGGTTGAGGATTTTTCATGAAGGTGCTATGCTTTGATAGGATGCTTACCAAGTGTATTGTTTATAGGTCAAGTATGATCAACAAGCTCAAGAGAGTGGGACCATCCAAAAGGTGTTGGATGGGTGCATCGTATGTACCTGTGTACTAGATACTTCCTTCATATTCTAGACTACCTACGTACCCTATATCCACGGGATCAAAGCACATTACGATGCAGGTGGTGATGATATGTAGTTCTGGTGGCTTGATGAAATGGGATGGGGATAGGTTCATGTGATTGGATAGGATGTAGTTTAGAGGAGGTGAATGTTAATTTTTTGACTATACCATGGTAAAAAAACCATGATAGGGCAGGGAGATAGTGGTTAAATGGGGGTTAAGCGTCAGATTTCAGACTGCACCATGTAATAAAACCACATGGCAAAGATGAAGGAGGAATAGATAGAATGATATGGTGGTGATGATTGGGGGATGAGGTAGAGTTTGACGAGGATGGGTGACATTGGGTTAAGTGGTGTGGGGCAATTAGCAAGGTCATGTAGTAGTGCAAAGATGTAATGGTTATACAAAAACCACCTAAAGGGAGCAAGGGCTTAGGTGAATGAGGTAATCGGGTGAGTGAAATGGTGGTGGAAAGATGTGATATCTATGCAAACCATAGGGAAGGACCAGGGTTTGTAAGTGAGGTGAAGTGACCTAGTGCATAGACATGATGTTTATGCAAAAACCATGAAGGGACTAGGAGATGGGGGGTGGTTGGGGTAACGTTGAGTGTTAGGGTAGGTGGAAATTCTGCTTTTCTATTACTAGTTTCTATCAAAAGATGGAGAAGGGCAGTTAGAAGGATACATGGATGGGGAGAAGCAGTAGGCTGGAGATTTGGAATGTTTTTCTATTATTCACTTTCAAACCACATATGGATAATGGAAGCTCAAATGGTGGGATTGTTTTGAAGCTTAGATGATATGATTGTTGGATGTGATAGAGAGTGTGGATAATGATAAAAAAAGGTGATTTGAACAATGGATCTAGGTTGAACCTACACATGACACCTGCAAGTCAGTTTTCATCATGGTACTTATCCAAGGTGCCACAAGAAGTGGTTTTCACCATAGGATGGATTATTTCTCTTTACTTTTTTTATTTTTTTAATTTTTTTTTGTATTTTTTACTTGGGTTATTTAGTGGGCTAACTGTAGAACCACTTCAAGTGGATGATGTTTATAGGGTCATCAAGCTCTTCTCCTTCAAGGGTGGAGAGGCAATATGCTCCAGAACCATACTTAGCAGTGATAATATAGGGTCCTAGCCAATTAGGCTCAAATTTCCCTTTCTTTTCCCATTCTGACAGATTCCTTTGATTTTATTTTAGGACCAGGTCTGCAAACTCTCTAGCACATGTTTTCTTGTAGTAGGATCTATGAAGCCAATTCTAGTATGCTTGGAGATGATTGAGGACATTGAGGTGCCATTCATCTAATAGCTCTAATTCTTGGAGGCGTGCAACACAATATTCTTCATCAGTGATCATATTATGTAATGAGATGTGCAATAAGGGTAATTTGATCTCTATTGGCAAGATAGCTTCAGCTCCGAGGACTAGGGAATATGGGGTCGCTCTTGTAGGAGTGCGGATGCTAAGTTGAATTAAATAAATATTTTAATTCCCATTCTCCTATCAATTAAATAAATATTCTAATTTATTTTTAAATGATTCACATCCCTCCAATAATTAAATAAAATTGATTTATTTAATTAAATCCCCCAATTCTTTTAATGTCTCACATAATTAAATAATCCTAAATTATTTAATTAATCCCAAATTCCTCTATCCTAAGTCCTAAATTCCATAAAATCCACATCACCTTTCCACCTCACCTTTCCACCTCACCATGTTGTACATGTAATTAAATATTTTAATATTTAATTAGCTGATATCCCCTCACCCACATGTCCTATTTCTCCTCCAGTCAGATTAGTTAACTCATCAATCAAATCTGTTAACTAATTAGTCAATTGAGTTCACTGCTCAATCTATTATGTTAACTCTTCAATCTATTTTGTTATCTCCCATAACTCATGAAGAAGGCTTGGACACTTGTCCTCTCTTGATTCATGTGCATTCCCTTAAGTCTTCTCAACCCTACACCTCTCAGAAAATTCCTCTAGTCATGGATCTATTGACACTTGGATTTGGTCTTCCCTCGGCCTATATAAACAAGGTTCTCATACCCATTTGCATATCAATCTAATCTTAAGAAAACTTACTCTACAGGAATCATTGCAGCTATCTTTGGCAAATTTATCATCCATTTGCATTATCAACCCATTATCATCACCGTGTCTCCATCAATCACCCATATCCATTATAGTTGCATTGTAGTTTGATCTCCATTGCATAATCCACACATAGTCATTCTACTCTTGTCATCTTCAATAGCAAGGAAGTGCACACTTCTAAGAGCTCCATTACAATCAAGATCAAGAGGAGATAGGCAAACAATGGAAGCACAGAGGTAAAATGGTCCTCAAAGGTGTATTCTTGGTTTACTTGTGTTTACATCAATTTCCATTGAGTTATTAGATGATTAGTTGTTTTAGATTATTATTCATATTTTCTAATAACATTTCTAGTGCCCATCGTGGGGCCTTGTCCCATTTTTAACTTTGATTTGAGTGTTTTGTAGAGGTTCTATCATGACAGGTCGTTCCTGCGCATACAACTTCTAGTTCTGTGCATTCAACGCTTTTGCACCACATTCAACCTTTCTGTGCATCTGACTTGTTTTGCTACGCATCTAACACATTTCTCTATGCTTTTGATCTTCTGGCGCATACACAGTGTAGTCCTGTGCATTCGATATTTTTTGTTGCGCTTCTAATCTTTCGGCGCATCCAAACCGTAGTCCAGTGCATTTAATCATTATTGCTGCACTTTTGTAAATCTGTGCATATGAATCATAGTATTACACATATGACCTACAAATCTGCACATTTGATTTGTCAGATAAAGTTGTAATGTTTGTATCAGATCTTCCGCACTAACTCTCATTTGCTGGTGTTAGAAACTGGACTTAGTCATTTTAGTCGCATTATTAAGCCATTTAGAACTAATTAGGGGAGAGTAACTTAATATGTTGATGCAAATCATCACATAGACATAACTAGGAGGAAAGTAAATCATTTTGTTGCATCACAACTTACATCTAGTCCCAACCTAGGAGTTAAAACTGAACAATTTCTTTATGTTTTTACTATCTTACACTACAATCTTTCACATAGCTTAATAAGGGAAAGTAACACTTGTTTATTTCTTCAAGAAATAATCTACACCTAGATTTTTTAGAAGGTTAAAATAAACAATCTTTTCCAAGTTATTGCTATCTTATTATAAATCTCTGTGCTTGGTAGAGTTAACACATTTAGTTACTTTTCTTTTAACTAGGGGGTAAAGAACTAGTGTTCTCCATGTTTTTAGAATGATAATAGGACTATGCTCTCCCCTCTTTTGGGTGACCAAAATGCCAAACTTATCATTCTGTATGTTTAACCTTTAGAGAGGCCTACCCTTGGAATTCCTTCCTTCCAAGTGGGATGACATTAAGTGATAATGGGATAAAGCCAAGCCACCTCCAAGTCACTATAAATAAATTGTGTTTGTAGTGAAAGATGCAAGCAACGGGTGTTGTTATGTTACACCAACCAATGTTTCCCCCAAAACCCTGTGGAGCGTAACCTCTGCAGGCTGTGAAGCCTCCTTATCAGAGTGAATGGCCTCATGTGTAACCACCCAAATGGATGCCTCGACTAAAATCCTTTTGTTCTAGTAAGCCAAAATCCCCTATTTGGTGACACAGGAGGAGGGACCTCTAGAGCCGTCCAATGTCATACACTCATTTAGTGTAGAGACAGAGAAGTTCAACTCTTTGGAAGAACTATAACTTGGTATGTGTGAGAAGTGAGTGCCGTGGAGGGGAGCCGGTGCTACCAAGTTGTCTACCTTTATGTAAGTGGCTGGTGTAAAAACCAAGTTGGAACTCATCAAATATTGTCTTGGCCAACCTTAGGATTGTGCTTGCTTTCGCTCAAAAATTTGTAATAACAAACATGAAATATTCTTGTGTGATGTGTTTTCTTGCAATTAATTGATACAAATCATCAGTAAAAATACTAGACTCACTTCAAGAAACTTTGTGAAATAAACCCAAGATCGAGAAAATTGAAACAAAAAAAAATCAACACTACCTGCAGTTCTGCACATTTAAAACATTCTATTGTGCATTTAATCCTGCTGCACAATTGACCCATTCTGCTATGCATCTAAGACATTTTGCTGCACATATAATATTTCCACGTATTTGATGCATAGAGTGGCACATGCAAACCACAGTGTTGCGCATTCAAAAATTAGAGCATTCCAATCAGACCTGCGCATTTGACCTACATAGCTGCGCATTTGACCCTTCTTCTTGCGCATCTAAACCTGCGCATGCAAAATAGAGAGCTATTCTGTATACTTTGGAGAAAATTTTGAACCAATTTTGGATACCCATTATTGCATATACCGTGTTTATGATCTCAAGAAAACCATACAAATCCATTTCACACATTTTTTCCAAAACATTTCCATTTGCCATATCATCCCTAGTGCAAACATCAAACAAAACAAACCAAGTTTCCTACTAAGGTATCATTAAATCTTCCAAAAAGTCAAAACAAAAATCTAGTTAGTTTCACAACAGGATATATCATCCTTCATCTCAAAACTATACTAGTGTAATCTTGATAAAAGTAGTCCATATCCATAGTGGTGATCAACTCTCCTACTTTGACTATATTTTACCTCAAGAGCACATTTGTTTGAGCAAACAGTAGATCAAAATTCAAACCTTAGGAAAAATCTTGTCATCTCAAACACACCAAAAACATCCATTCACAAGCATTTTCATCCAACACTCACCCCCACCAAACGGTTTTTATGGTTGCAAAAGCAAGATATGGATCCTTTGAACAAAGACATACCATCTGCATCTCACAATGATGGAGAGGAAGAAATCTTGTATGAGGAAGTAATTGGTGCTTCACAAGACTCCAAATTTCAAAAGATGATGGACAAGGTCCTAAACATGGACCCTCAAAAGTATTTCCTTATGCTAGTGCAGCAAGGGGCAAAACTTTCGGTAGATTTTAACACCTCCACCATAAAAGACACCACCTCTACGAATGATGTGGAAACTCCCAAGATCACACTAGAGGTTCCCAAAATAGACAAGGCTAAGGGTACAATCAATCCCTTGGATATATTGATAATGCAAATCTAAGCCTTACAACAACTCACAGACATTCAAACTGGAGCATCAACAAAACACTATTCTCTAGAGGATATTTCACCATATCCTTTTGACAAGACCTTGATCATGATACCTTTCCCCTCAAAATTTGAGGTACCGAAATATGACAAATATTGAGGAAAGGGTGTTCCAAGAGACCATATCAGGAAATTTAGTGCAACATGTCTTGAAGTCATCCACAATGAAACCTATCTCATGTGACTATTCCCAAGGAGCTTGGGAGGACAAGCTATGGAGTGGTTCTCTCACCTACCTCCCAGCATTAGAACCTTCAACGAGCTAGTTGATAAGTTTGTCACTCACTTTTCCTATAACATTGAGCATCAAATCTCAATGTTAGATCTTTGTAACACAAAACAAAAGGGTGGAAAATCCTTCACTAGTTTCTTGCAAAGATGGAGACAACTGGCCAACAAATGTCCATATCATATACTAGAAAAACAAATGCTTGAGATGTTTGTACACAACCTAAACGTTGATCTTAGCTACCAAATACAAATCCAATGTCCTACTTCATTTAGTAAGGTCATTGAGATGGGGTTACTCATTGAAAAAGCTTTGATAGCCAAAGGTCAAGTCAAAATCTACAAGGAAACCCCTAGCTCCAATAATAACACAGACAAGCTAAGGTTTTAGACAAAGAATAAAAACATTGTCAATGATGGTGTCATGGATGCAAAACAAGTGATCCCAAAGCAACCAATCTTTAACTTGTCTAATCCACAAAACAACACATCGTAAAACAAGCCCCAAAACAATTCGTCATGACCCACTAAATTTCCTCCCCGATGAAAGTTCACACCTTTGGGAGAATCACTAGAATCATCCTTATGGAAGCTCATATCGAACAATGTCATTACACTTCTAACGGCACGTGATTACAAACCTAAATTCAATCCTCCTTTGTGGAAGGACTCTGACTTCTGTGAGTATCATCGAAGCAAAGGACATAAGACCAATGACTACCAAAGCCTCAAAAACTTACTTCAAGACTTGGTAGATCAAAAGGTGGTCAAAGTTAAGGGATAGGGATCCAATGAGGACCATTTGGCATATCAGAATCCACTCCCCAAATATGAAGAGGGAGGTTCTTCAAACTAAAACAATAACAGGGGTAACAATGCAAACTATACAAATGTGTCTTATGACTACGTTGTTAACCACATTTCTGAAAGTGATGCGCATATCAATGTCATCACTATAAACAAGAACCTTGATTGTAACGTAACAACCCGTAGTGGAAAAGTTACTCTTCAAGGAGCACCACCCAAAACTCCATCCACGTTTAACCAATACAATGTCTTAGAGCATCTCCATAAAACACCAGCACACATTTCCATTTTGGAGCTCTTGGATATATCCCCATCCCACAGGGCCATCCTCGATCAAGCTCTCTTAGAAACCATAGTCCCAACTAATCTAGCAGAAGAATAATTCCAAGCCATGGTGGGCCACCTAACCACACCTCATTTCTTGACCTTCACTAAAAAGGATGACATGTCAATCACCCAACCACACAATGCGTCTCTCCACATCGAAACCTTTATCCACAAGTATAAAATAAAAAGGGTTCTAATCGATGGAGGAGCAGGTTTAAATATTTGCACCTTAAAGATACTCCTTGCATTGGGGTTTTCAGAGAAGGTTATTGATTCTAAAAAGAAAATCACCATCAAAGCTTACGATGAAGAGGAAAGAACTTCAAAGGGAACTTTTGTTTTGCCTATCAAAGTGGGACCTGTAGTAAAAGATGTAGTGTGTCAAGTGCTTGACATAGAACTTGCATATAATATTCTCCTTGGAAGACCTCGGATACACGCAATGAAGGTAGTGCCATCAACCTATCACCAGCGTATCAAATTCCCCCATGTCGGCCAAGAGATCACCATCCAACATGATCCCAATCCATTTCAATATTGCAACTCCATAAAATCTAAACCTCATGTTGTAATTCCTAATAACCATGCCTCTACTTCATCCTCATCCCATGTTGACCCAACTTCACTCCCTTCCACATCTAAGGCACGTTAAATCAACCTCAAGCTCAAATACAAGGGTGTCGGTGAATATACAATCACACAATCCTTTTGCTTAGCACAGCTACCTATATGCCCCATATCCTATGGAAAGCCATCAATGAGCAAACCCAAGGCATTAGAAACTCCAAAAGGTCTATTTGTAAAATGGGGAAGCCTTGAAGATGAGAGTGATGAGAAAGACATCCTACAATGGTTATATAAGGATGAGGACCGCATATCCAAGCAACAAGACCATCACTCCACATTGCAAACTAAACAGTATGGTCAAGGATTCTTAATACTACAAAGAATGGGATATGAAGGTCATGGCCCCATAGGATTGAGGAAGGTATTACTGAACCTATCCAACCTCCTTCATTAACAGACTGAGACACTACAGGGCTAGGTTACACTGGTAAAGCAAAGACCAAAGGAACAGACAAGAATAAAGGAAAGAAACCACAAGCATCTGCTACTCACCTAGTAGAGCAAATTCACCAACTACAAGGATGCAGTGAGATAGACTCCAATGAGTATGAATGGGACAGTCTCTCAGAATTATCTTGTTATGAAAAAGATGTTGATGTGGTCCATGAGTATGACCCTACCCTTACAACTCATGAGAGACAAATTTCATAGTCTAGACCTTTAGAGTTTGATCTGCATTATAACGATAGTGAGATTTGTGAGGAAAGAATGATACCAAACTCGAAAGATTAACTTGTGGAGAGTACCATGATAGGCATCATCAATTCTTACAATAACCACATCAACTCCTTCATCTTGACCATCAATGCCCTCAAACCAGACCAATCTAATGACCCATTACCACTATTGTATCCATAACTCATAGATTGGGATTTGCAAGACTCTACCCCTGAGCTAGCTACCTTTCAGAATGATGAGGCCATCATCGATTTTCTAGAACTTAGAGATCATATACCCGTAGGGGATCACAGGGCTAGCTATGCCATAGAACTTAATGACAGGGCTTATTTTGGAGAGAGTACCAAGCCTTTTAGTCTCAAAAATGTAAAAATGAAAGATAGATCTAACGATGAAAACCGCTCTGCGGTAGTGTTAGATCGTGAAAATAGTAAAATTATGGACGTATCCAATGGTGAAAACCTCTCTAAGGTGCCAAAGGATGAAAGGCTTGACCCTCTTCCCAATCTAACACATCATGAGAGATCCTCAATCTTGATGGAACCAGCAGAATAGATCAACGTTGGCACAGGTGAAAATCCAAGGATTATTCATATGGCATAATCTTTAACTGCACAAGAGAAGCTAGAGTTCTCAGAATTCTTCAAAAAGAAACAAATCAACTTTGCTTAGTCATACGCGGATATGCTAGGTCTCGATATGAACCTCATTATACATCATTTATCATTAGCTCTGGGAGCTAAGCCAGTTAAACAAAAACTCAGGAAGATGCACCCGCATATCGCACTCATGGTAAAACAAGAAATCAAGAAGCTACTAGATGTCAGGTTTATTAGACCAATTGACTATCCAGAGTGGATTTTTTAATATAGTGCCTATCGCCAAACCAGATGGAAGAGTTTGACTGTGTAATGACTTCAGGGATCTGAACAAGCTTGTCCCAAAGACGACTTCCCCCTACCTAACATCGACATCATTGTAGATCTCATAGTAGGACACACCATGTTGTCTTTAATGGATGGATTCTCTGGATATAACCAAATCAAGATAGCACCAGAGGATCAGCATAAAACTGCATTCACATGTCCATGGGGTACCTGCTATTGGTGCATCATGCCATTCAGGCTAAAAAATGTGGGGTCAACATATTAGTGGGCAATGACAACAATCTTTCATAACATGATGCACACCATCATGGAAGATTACGTCGATGACATTCTAGCTAAATCAAAAACTAGAGAAAGGCATCTACAAGTCCTAGACAAGATCTTCACAAGATTGGAGCAGTTTAATGTGTGCCTCAACCTAAAGAAGTGTGTATTCAGAGTCACATCCAGAAAGATTCTCAGATACATCATGTCCGCTAATGGAATCGAAGTAGACCTAGCTAAGGTAAAAGCCATCGTGGAAATGCCACCTCCCAAAAATCTCAGTCAGTTGCAGTCTCTACAGGGAAAGCTACAATCTATCAGAAGGTTCATGTCTCAACTGGCAGATAAGTGTCATCCATTCACGCATCTTCTCCATAAGAACATTCCCTTCAAGTGGGATGACTCATGCGAACAAGCTTTTCAACATTTAAAGGAGTATTTGATGAATCCCCCTGTCTTAATGCCACCAATTCTGGGCAAGCCATTGCTACTATACATTTTAGCCACACTAATAGCTCTAGGAGCTCTGCTAGCACAACAAAACCATGAAGGAAAAGAACAAGCAATCTACTACATTAGCCGTACACTAGTCAGCTACAAGCTTCAATAAACACCAATTGAGAGAGCATGTCTCGCAGTGGTCTTTGTTTCACAAAAATGGAGACATTACATGCTATCACATTCCATCAAGCTCATAGCAAAGATTGACCCATTAAAATACTTGCTCAACAAAGCTACCCTAATAGGTAGAATATCAAAATGGGTCATGATACTCAGTGAGTTTGACATCAAGTATGTAGACAGATGAGTAATAAAGGGGCAAGTGATTGCAGATCAACTGGCAGATGCACCTTTAACAGATGACAACCCATTGAGCTTTGAATTTCTAGATAAATCTATCTTTCACATTACAACAACAACCTGGAAACTCTACTTTGACGGCTCATATACTCAACATGGGTCTGGGGTAGGTATCTTGTTAATCACACCTAATGGAGACACCATTCCCAAGTCATACAAACTACTCTTCCCATGCACTAATAATGTGGCGGAGTACGAGGCCCTAGTCATTAGTATCAAGCTGGCAGTAGAATGGAAAATCACAGAACTTTATGTGTATGGCGACTCGTAACTTGTAATCAATCAAGTGAACAAAGACTATCAAACATAGTATGAGAAGTTAATACCATACAAACATATGGTAGACAACTTCAAAGAATACTTTGTTGAGATTTCTTTTAAGAAGATACCAAGGTTGGAGAACAAAGTAGCAGACGCCATGGCAATGATTGCATCTCTCCTCGATATCCCTGAAAACCAATCATGTTATGAGTTCTTGGTAGAGCTGGTGTCCCATCCTACGTATGACACCCCCGAATCCCACATCATTTTCCATATCGTAGGATCTGATTCTCCCCTATATGGAAAAATATTTTCCTATCTAAATGAGAATACCATACCTCTTGATCTATCAAGTAACCAAAAGAGAACCTTCATTCGTCAAGCCTCCCATTTTACCATAATTGCCAATACCCTATATCAACGAGGACTCGATGGTACTCTCTTGAGGTGTCTTGATAGTGAGGAATATCAAATGGCCCTAAGCGAAATTCACGATAGGATATGCGGGACCCACTCTAGTGGTCCTACCTTGGCTAAGAAACTCATATGTATGGGATATTACTGGCCAACTATGGAAAAAGACTCCTATCATTTTGTAAAGAGGTACAAGAAATACCAAATCCACGGGAACCTGATACATGCACTAGCACAAGAGCTGCAGTCGTTAATGGGGACTCGACTTAGTGGGCAAGATCCATCCACCATCATCCAATAGCCATAAATTCATCATAACCACCACTGAGTACTTCACAAAGTGGATTGAAGTCATACCCCTCACCAATGTCATAGGCAAACAAATCGCCTCTTTCATCCTGAACTACATCATTTGCCACTATGGTATCCCTTTATCCATTATCACAGATAATGGGTGACCATTCAAAAACCATGATGTCAAATAACTGTGTGACAAATTCCACATCCAACACCACTTTTCCACCCCATATTACCCCCAAGGAAATGGCTAGGCAGAGGCATCAAATAAAACCATCTTAAAAATCCTAAAAAAGACTGTCAATGATTCCAGCCATGATTGGCACATCCAATTGAATCCCGCACTGTTGGTCTACCACACAAGTATTCGTACACCCACAAGTGCAACATCATATTCCCTTGTCTATGGCTCTAAAGCCATCTTGCCCATTGAAGTTGAGATCTCGTCCTTGAGAGTATCGTTAAAAGGCATCATATCTAATGAAGAGTATAGAGTATCTAGACTTCAAGAGTTAGAGCTACTTGAAGAAAGAAGACAACAAACCTTTAACCATCTCAAGGCTTATCAACAAAGGATGTCTAGGAGTTACAATCACAGAGTTAAACCTCAGGTATTTTAGATTAGTGACCTAGTACAAAGGTATCATTTCAGAGGGAATGCCAAGATCCCTACCACCTATTAGGGATATCAGTCACTGCATAGACTTAATTCCAGGGTCAACACTTCCAAACAAAGCAGCCTATAAGCTGACTCCAGAACAGAATGCAGAAGTAGCCAGACAGATTGAAGAATTATTGGATTCAGGTCTGATTGGGAAAAGTTTAAGCCCATGTGCAGTACCAGCTGTACTAGCACCAAAGAAGGAAGGTACTTGGAGGCTTTGCACAGATTCCAGAGCTATTAACAAGATCACAATCAGGTATAGGTTTCCAATCCCTAGGATAGAGGATTTACTTGACTGTTTGGGAGGTGCTAAATATTTTACTAAAATAGATTTGAAGAGTGGATATCATCAGATCAGGATTAGACCAGGAGATGAATGGAAAATAGCATTCAAAACTAATGAAGGGTTATATGAGTGGAAGGTTATGCCTTTTGGTTTGTCTAATGCACCTAGTACTTTTATGAGGTTGATGAATGAGGTCTTGAAAGAGTTCATTGGTAAGTTTGTCATAGTATATCTAGATGACATTCTGATTTTCAGTAACACAAAAGAAGAACATCTCAGACATATAGATTTGGTTCTTAAGAGGTTGCATGAAGAGCAGCTGATGATAAATTTAGACAAGTGTTTGTTCATGCAAGAGGAGATCACATATTTGGGTTTTGTCATTTCACAAGGAAAGTTACAGATGGATAAGGAGAAGGTAAGTGCCATATTGTCTTGGCCAACTCCACAGACTATGAATGATGTTAGAAGTTTCCATGGGTTAGCAACCTTCTACAGGAAGTTTATAAGAGGGTTTAGTCATATTTGTGCACCCATGCTGGATACCATCAAAGGAGGACAGAAGTGCAGATTTGTTTGGACTCAAGGAGCAGATGATTCTTTTGAAACATTGAAGAAGAAGGTGGCACAGCAGCCAGTCCTTGCACTTCCAGACTTTAACAAAATCTTTCAGGTAGAATGTGATGCCAGTCACATGGCCATTGGAGCAGTACTCAGCCAAGAGGGTAGATCTATTGCATTTTTCAGCGAGAAGCTCAATGATGCTAAGAAGAGGTATTCCTCATATGATTTGGAAATGTATGCTTTAGTCCAGTCACTCAAGAAATGGAGGCATTACTTGATGCCAAAGGAATTCATAGTATTCACAGATAATCAGGCTCTGAGTTTCATCAACAGCCAGGAAAAGCTGAACCACAGGCACATGAAATGGGTAGAAACCTTACAAGCTTTCACTTTTACATTGAAGCATAAGAAAGGAGTTAAGAATAAAGTTGCAGATGCTTTGAGCAGGAGAGTTCTAACAGTCAACCAGATTCAGCTAGAAAGTGTTGGCATTGATTCACTCAAGACCATGTATCAGACGGATGAAGATTTTGGGGAAATATATCAGGTATGTACTTCTTTTGGGGAGAAATATCATGCTGAATTCTCTGAATTTTTGATTCAGGATGGATTGTTGTTCAAAGGTGGACAGTTATGCATTCCAAGGTGTTCTATGAGGTTAAACATCATCAAGGAGAAACATTGTGGAGCTATGGCAGGTCATTTTGGTCTAGATAAGACTCTTGATCTGGTCAGAAGACATTAATTTTGGCCTAAGTTACAATCAGATGTCAGAAAGTTTGTGGAGACATGTGTGATATGTCAGAAAGCTAAAGGCAGGTCAACTAATGCAGGTTTATATCAGCCCTTACCCATTCCTTCCAGACCATGGGAAAGCATAAGTATGGATTTTGTCTTGGGTTTACCAAGGACAAGGCGAGGATTTGACAGTGTTTTTGTTGTAGTGGACAGATTCAGCAAAATGGCACATTTCTTGCCATGCAAAACCACTGCTGATGCTTCATACATTGCAGATTTGTTTTTCAGGGAGATTGTCAGAATCCATGGATTGCCATTGAGTATAGTGTCAGATAGAGATGTGAAGTTTATTGGTCACTTCTGGAGAACTCTTTGGAGGAAACTTGGAACAAATTTGTCTTTTTCCTCAGCATATCATCCTCAGACGGATGGACAGACTAAAGTAGTGAACCGTTCCTTAGGGAATTTGCTTAGGTGTTTGACAAAACAACATGGCAAAAAGTGGGATAACATTCTGTCTCAAGCGGAATTTTCCTATAATGATACTGTCAATAGGAGCATAGGGAAATCACCTTTTCAGATAGTTTATGGTTTGCATCCAAGAGGAATTTTGGAACTGAGAGATCTACCTACAGTAGACCCTGTTAGTGCTGAAGGTGAAGCTTTTGCAGAAGCCATAAAAGAGGTTCATGATCAAGTCAAGACCCAACTGCAGCAAACCACCCTGAAGTATAAGGAATATGCTGATCAAAAGAAGAAGGATGTTCAGTTTGCTGTTGGAGATTTGGTATGGGTTCATTTGAAGAAGGACAGACTTCCTAAGGGAAAGTATACTAAGCTCATGCAGCAAAAAGTTGGACCATGTCAGATCTTGCACAAGCATGGACAGAATGCTTATGAGATACAACTCCCACCTGATCTTGGTTTGTCCCCTATATTTAATGTATGTGATTTAACTCCATACAAGTCTTCTCCAGATGCAGATCAGGAACTCCTACAGGATACAGTCACTGATGACATTCCTAAGCATGATCCTCCACAGTTGCAGAAGGTTTTGGACACCAGAGTGGTCAAGCAGACCCGGAACAAACAATACTTGGAGTATCTAGTCTCTTGGAAGGGAAAACCTAATTCTGAAGCAGTATGGATGACTGAAGAGCAGATCCAGAAGCATGGTGTAGATCTTCATACTCTCATCTCAAGTGGACTTGAGATTTCTTCTTCTGGGGAGTATGGTGCAGGAGCACCCCTACATGATCAGGATATAGGTTAATTGTCCGCATGACAGGACATTAGTTTATTTTTAGTATGTTTGACTTCATGATGTAATAAGGTCCATTGGACCAATGCATATGTATTAGATCAGTCTAGGAGACTGTGCAGGTAGTTAGAGTTCGTGATCAGGTAGTCTAAGCTGTCCTCTCTCCCAGCCGCTTGGAAGCTCCCAGCCGCTGGGAATCGAGTTGGTAGTACTCGCAGGATATTGCTATATATACCTTCGATCTGTTAGGGTTTAGCAGGGTTGGATGTTAGATGTTGATGTTAGTTGAGTTGTGTTATGTAGTACTGGCGATCCAGAGATCAGTCCAGACATTGTAAAGCATTGTTCAGGACATTTGTGTTCCATCTGAATAAGATCTCACCAATTGCATTATCTGGTTTATCAGTTGTTATTGTTTTGATTTCTGTTCTGATTACAAGTGGATGGATTCTTTCAACCCTTCCACCGGTTGATCCTGTGAATCGGTGGAATGGTCGTGTATGATAGTTTAGTTTGCATTTTAGTTTTCTGCTTTTCATTGTTTGAGAGATCAGTTGGTAGCATGCTGTGAATCAGCCTAGCATCCTCATGTGCTAGGTTCAGGAAGATAAATTGTTAAGTTTTGATTTGAAGGTGATCCAGCCCGATCGTCATGTTTCCTTTGTGAAATTGTGTGGTTCTGTGAGTTTGCATGCAGCTGGCGGAGATATAGGAGTCTGCATGTGCTTTTCCAGTCGAAGCGAATCGCATCATCATCTGTGAGTGTATCGCCATCCGGATCGGGTTATGAAGCTGATGAAGTTTGTATGTTGCAAGCGCATCAGGATGGTATAAGTCAGATATATGCTCAGTGTATATATCGTCGTCAGGATCATCTTTTGTGTATGCCCATCAGCCGCATATCGCTATCGTATGCGGAAGTGAAAGTTCATTTTTTTGGCTAAGTGCCGGAGAGGTCATCCTCAGGATATTGCGAATATCACCCTATGCAAATTTATCCTGCTGTCGCTAAGTGTTTTGGCATCGGCGTAAGTCATCGGCACAAAGGTTGGTGAACATCATCAGGATGTTTCAATATGACTGGATAAGTCATATCATGATGCTGTTGTTCAAGTAGTCGGATATTGAGGAATTGCATGTGACGTCATCGTCATCAGGATAATCATCATCAGGATATTTGGGAGCAACCGGATATTTCATTTCCTGCTGAGGAAGGTGATGTTGAATATCATGATGATGAAGATAGTGTTTGGCGCTAAGTGAACAGTGAACATCAGGAGGATGTTCGCGCTTGTCAAATATCATGATGCTGCTGACAGGCGAAAGGCGAAAGGCGAAAGGCGATAAGGGAGTGAACAGTAGTCAGCAGGAGGATATTTCATGCCCATTCGAAATATGATGATGATGCTAAGCCGATAGGATTTTTAATATGCTGTTTGTATTATTGACTCCTCCTTCCCGTTTGTAGGCTCCCGTTGCGTTTACCTCTGTTGCAAGTATGAGGTGAGCCAGTGTTGTCATTGATGTCAACATACTCATACTGCATTGACAAGAAGGATTTGATGAGCTTTGTGCTGAGGATATTAAGAAAATTAGCCTCAGTCAGGAACAGTGATGAGAAGAAGGTAAATGTACTGTATAGGTTGAGAGCCGGAGGATGCGGATTAAAGGGTTAGTAGATATGAGTCTTGAGATGTTACAGTTAAGATTTCAGAGGTCCGCATGAAGATCGGAAGGAGTTGTGGCTGCCGGTATAGAACCAGGTCCGGCATGTATCCGGAGGTGACAGAGGATCACAAAAAGGTCCGGTGAGGTCCGGAATTATATTATCATAATCTGCGGATTGGAAGGAGTGTTTGAGATGTCCTTGTGATGTATCATCCTGATTTGTGTATGATTTCGAGGTCCGGAAGTACCTCTTGCATTATGACAGTAGCGACAGACTGTGTTCTTGAAGTTCCGGATGAGGAAGACAAGAGATCCCAGTAAGCAGAGGAAGTACGGATGTATCCGGACATTCAGACAGGCTTGTGAAGGTTCTTGGATCATGTTTAGGTTGTGTTGTTGGTCCGCATTGATGGTAGAGCCCGGAATTGAAGTTATTCTTCCGGATGAAGTTATTGCTCTGTTTAGCCGACCGGATGAGTTGTTCATCCTGCGAATGTTCTTGTGATGGCCGACCGGATGTGTTATCCATCTTGCGGATACTCCTATGGTTGTTTGCCGACTTAGATGCTTGTTCCTAAGTCGATGTCTTGTATAAATAATGATTTGTGAATTCATTTCAGTGTGTGTGGTGAAAAGATGAGCATGATATAGCGAAGAAAGGTGCGAAAGGCAGAGCAGAGATTGTTGGGCTTAATTGGAACTGATCCGGACATGGTAGAGATGTCATTCTCCAGTTCAAGACTGTGATTTTCATCACTTTGTAGATAGTGTGTCTCCTTGTAGGCAGTGGGCCTCTTTGTGAGCAGTGTGCTCGGGGCAGTGAGCCCTTATTGGCATGTGCCATTCATTTTTCTTTATTCTTCTAACAGAGAATAATTCTTGGGTTAATCACCCCGTGGTTTTTCCCTTAACCGGGTTTTCCACGTCAAAATCTTGGTGTTCAATGTGTTGATGCTTATCTGCTCTTATGTTTATGTATTATGCTTCCATGAATGATTATTTGATATGCTGCTAACTAACAACAGAGAATTAAGTGTTTGAAATAGAAGAAGTTCTATACAACTGATTCACCCCCCCCCTCTCAGTTGTATGTCCTAGATCCAACAATTGGTATCAGAGCTAAGTTCCTCTGACAAGAGCTTAACCGCTTGAGGAGATCCAGGATGTCGTCATACAAGAAGGATAGTCCGAAGTTCGATGGAACCAACTTCACTCTCTGGAAAGGTCGCATGAAGTGTCACTTGGAATGCATGGGAAAAGCATACCTGGGTATGATTTCAAAACCATATGTACCTCCACAAGGTGGTCCGACAACTCTGAATGAAATCACAGAAGCTGAAAACAATCTGCGGACCAAGGAAGCTCTTCTAAGCGCATTGAATGACTCAGATCTCTTGAATGTCATTGACCTACCAACTGCATATGAGATCCTAACTAAACTGGAACTTCTGTATGAAGGAGATGAGTTTGTCAAAAGTGCAAGGTTGCAAAGTCTGAAAGGGAAATTTGAAAGATTGAAAATGAGAGATGATGAAAACATCACTACCTTTATGCCAAGAGTAAATGAGCTAGTATGTGGAATCAAAAATGCTGGTGGAACTTTAGATGAAAATGAGATTGTCTGCAAAATCCTAAGATCCCTTCCTGCTGCCTACAAAATCAAAGTTGCTGCCATTGATGAATTCAGAGCCCACACAACTGTCACAAGAGAACAACTGGCTGGCAAACTAGCTGCATTTGAAATGACCGAGTTTGGAGATGATCCACCCAAGACTGAATCTGCTTTCAAAGCCAGTGCCTATGTGAAAGGCAAACAGAGATTTGATCCGGGTGAAAACTCATCAAGGAAAATGTCATGGTATGATCAAGCAAGAAGAGACATGGAAGAAGAAGAAGCAGAAACAGCTCAACTTGAAGCCCTCATTGCAAAAAGACTGCCAAGAGGATCCGGTAAGTATGAAGGAAAACTACCCTTTAAGTGTTTCAACTGCAATAAGATTGGTCATTTTGCCTCAAGATGTCCGGAAAGATCTGCAAGATCTAATACTCACAGACAAAGGTTTCAAAAGAATTGCTATTATGTTCATGAAGAAGATGACAATGAAGGAGTAACAGATGATGAATCAGAACCAGGAAACAAATCCAGAAATGAGTGGGTGTTTATAGCCATCAAGGAAGAAGATTCCATGCTCTCTGAATCTGTCAATCACAAAATTGTTGAAAAAGCCTTAGCTGCTCAAGTGGAAGAAAAGGATGATTGGGTTATTGACAGTGGATGTTCTCACCATATGACTGGTGACAAGAATAAGTTCTTAGACTTGGAAAGATATGAAGGAGGAATGGTAAAGTTTGGTGACAATTCTGCTGGCAGAATCAGAGGTAGGGGAACTATTTCCTTTGATGGTAAGAGCAAAACAGGTAATGTACTATATGTTGAAGGATTGAAGCACAATCTTCTCAGTGTTGGTCAGTTAGTGGACAAAGGCTATGATCTCCGGTTCAAGAATGGAAAATGCAGAATCTTTACAAGCTCCGGAACTGAAATTGCATCCGGTACTCAGACAAGAGGTAACATCTTTCATCTGGTTGGTTCAAATAAAAGTTGTTTGTTTGTTCAAATTGATCAGAGTTGGTTATGGCATAGAAGAATGTGTCATGTAAATTTTGATAACATCATCAAGATAAGCAATACTCAGGCTGTGAGAGATCTTCCAAAGTTGATAAAACCTACAAATAGTGTGTGTAAAGAATGTCAGTTAGGCAAACAAAGCAGAGTCTCTTTTAAAAGCAAAGATCAGTCTTCTACCGGATTATTGGAATTAGTACATACTGATCTATGTGGTCCAACAAGAATCAAGAGTCTGCAAGGTGATAGATATTTCATGTTGTTAATTGATGATCATTCCCGGATGATGTGGGTTACCTTTCTAAAAGAAAAATCAGAAGCCTTTGAGAAGTTCAAAATCTTCAAAGCTATGGTGGAGAATCAAACTGGATTGAAACTAAAGTGTCTAAGGTCTGATAGAGGTGGTGAATTTACATCTGGTGAATTCATTGACTTTTGTGAGAAACAGGGTATAAGGAGACAGTTGTCTGCTCCTAAGACTCCACAGCAGAATGGAGTAGTTGAGAGAAAGAACCGGACCATCCAGGAAGCTGCTAGGACAATGATGTTGGAAGCAAATGTTCCTCAAATGTTTTGGAAAGAAGCTATCAGCACTGCAGTCTACACTCTCAATCGAGTTCAAATCAGAAACAACACCGGTAAGACCCCCTATGAACTCTGGTTTGGCATCACTCCTACTGTGAAATATTTCAGAGTATTTGGTAGCAAGTGTTATATTAAAAGAGATGAAGATCTAGGAAAGTTTGATGCTAGAAGTGATGAAGGAATTTTCTTGGGCTACTCCACTCAAAGCAAAGCATACCGATGTTACAATAAGAGATTGAGGAAAATGATAGAAAGCACCAATGTAAAGGTTGATGAAGGTATTGAGAAGCCTTCAAGATTTTATGAGTTTGATGAAGATGACCAAGACAGTGTTCAAGGACCTCAATCCTCTCCGGTGAGACAGAGTCAGCCTGATCCGGTAAATCAGGAAGAAGAGTTAGATTTGAATGAGGCTGATCAAGAAACAGCAGTGCTGAATACTCCCAAAATTCCAAGGTATGTAAGACTGAATCACTCTGAAGATCAGATCATAGGTGACAGAAGCAAAGGTGTACAAACTAGAAGGAATATTGCTCAAGATCAGAATGAATGTTGTCTGATTTCAAAGATTGAACCTAAAACAATAAATGAAGCCTGCAATGATGAAAACTGGACCAAAGCAATGGAAGATGAACTGATGCAAATTGAGAAAAATCATACTTGGGATCTTGTTCCCAGACCTAGAGACAGGAATGTAATTGGAACCAAGTGGGTCTTCCGGAACAAACTAAATGAAGCTGGTGAAGTAATCAGAAACAAAGCTAGATTGGTCTGCAAAGGCTACTCTCAAATAGAAGGAATTGACTTTGAAGAGACTTTTGCTCCGGTAGCAAGAATTGAAGCAGTCAGATTACTTCTTGCATTTGCTGCCTTCAAAGACTTCAAGGTATATCAGATGGATGTCAAGTCTGCCTTCCTAAATGGTGATCTGGAAGAAGAAGTCTACATTGAACAACCGGATGGATTTCAATTGTCTGATAATAATGATATGGTTTGCAAGTTGAAGAAAGCCTTGTATGGATTGAAGCAAGCCCCAAGAGCATGGTATGAAAGGTTGGATAAGCATCTTGTGCAGATTGGATTCAACAAAGGTACTGCTGACAGCAACTTATATTTCAAAATTGATCATGAGAACATTCTGATTGTTGAAGTGTTTGTGGATGATATCATTTTTGGAGGAAGAGATAGTATGTGTAAAACTTTTGCAAATCAGATGAAAAGTGAGTTTGAAATGTCTATGCTTGGTGAAATGAATTTCTTCTTGGGTCTGCAAATTACTCAAACAAAAGAAGGGATCTTCATTTCTCAGACCAAATATGCGAAAGAATTGTTAAAGAAATTTGGTATGGAAGACTCAAAGCCTATGAACACTCCTATGGCAACCGGATGTAAGTTAAGCAAAGATGATGATTCTCCAAAGGCAGATCAGACAAAGTATAGATCAATGATTGGTGGATTGTTGTATCTCACTCAAACTAGACCTGATATAATGCAGGCTGTTGGTCTTGTGGCAAGATTCCAGGCTGATCCTAGAGAATCTCATGTTATGGCAATCAAAAGAATTTTTAGATACTTGAAAGGAACAGTTGAGTATGGTCTTTGGTATCCTAGAGATCTGGATTTTTCTCTTCATGCTTACACAGATGCAGATTGGGCAGGAGATGTGGATGACCGGAAGAGCACTAGTGGTGGAGCATTCTTTTTGGGAAAGAGATTGGTTTCTTGGCTAAGCAAGAAACAAGATGCAATATCTCTGTCTACAACTGAAGCAGAATACATTGCAGCAGCAGGTAGTTGTACTCAAATCCTATGGATGAAGCAGATGCTAAGAGACATCAAAGTTGAATATGAGGAGCCTATCACAATTTTCTGTGATAATTCAAGTGCAATTAATATCTCCAAGAATCCGGTATTGCATTCTAAGACTAAGCACATATCTATCAAATTTCACTTCTTGAGAGAACAAGTAAACAAGGAAGAAGTCAGATTGGAGTATGTTCCCTCCAAGGATCAGATTGCAGATATCTTTACAAAACCTCTTCCCAAGGACTCTTTTGAATATCTCCGGGAGAAGTTAGGGGTCATGGCCCCTCCGGTAATGAACTAAGATGCACTGTTGTGCATCAGTCCGGTGGCTATCACAGTCATATCTTGTGATCCGGACTAATGGGGAGCTGCAACTAAGGGGAAGCAGCTGGTATGATTCTGATGCATGAGAATTGCAAGTATGAGCCCTTTGCCATTGATGTCAAAGGGGGAGAGTAGACATGTGAAAAACAAGTGGTTGATGATCAAAGGGGGAGCAGCAAAGGAAGACATGTGAAGAGTTGTTGTTGATAGGGGGAGCTGTGACAGAAAAGAGAAGTTCTTGTCTTGATGGTTTTTCACATCATATGTTGTCATCAATGACAAAGGGGGAGATTGTTGCAAGTATGAGGTGAGCCAGTGTTGTCATTGATGTCAACATACTCATACTGCATTGACAAGAAGGATTTGATGAGCTTTGTGCTGAGGATATTAAGAAAATTAGCCTCAGTCAGGAACAGTGATGAGAAGAAGGTAAATGTACTGTATAGGTTGAGAGCCGGAGGATGCGGATTAAAGGGTTAGTAGATATGAGTCTTGAGATGTTACAGTTAAGATTTCAGAGGTCCGCATGAAGATCGGAAGGAGTTGTGGCTGCCGGTATAGAACCGGGTCCGGCATGTATCCGGAGGTGACAGAGGATCACAAAAAGGTCCGGTGAGGTCCGGAATTATATTATCATAATCTGCGGATTGGAAGGAGTGTTTGAGATGTCCTTGTGATGTATCATCCTGATTTGTGTATGATTTCGAGGTCCGGAAGTACCTCTTGCATTATGACAGTAGCGACAGACTGTGTTCTTGAAGTTCCGGATGAGGAAGACAAGAGATCCCAGTAAGCAGAGGAAGTGCGGATGTATCCGGACATTCAGACAGGCTTGTGAAGGTTCTTGGATCATGTTTAGGTTGTGTTGTTGGTCCGCATTGATGGTAGAGCCCGGAATTGAAGTTATTCTTCCGGATGAAGTTATTGCTCTGTTTAGCCGACCGGATGAGTTGTTCATCCTGCGAATGTTCTTGTGATGGCCGACCGGATGTGTTATCCATCTTGCGGATACTCCTATGGTTGTTTGCCGACTTAGATGCTTGTTCCTAAGTCGATGTCTTGTATAAATAATGATTTGTGAATTCATTTCAGTGTGTGTGGTGAAAAGATGAGCATGATATAGCGAAGAAAGGTGCGAAAGGCAGAGCAGAGATTGTTGGGCTTAATTGGAACTGATCCGGACATGGTAGAGATGTCATTCTCCAGTTCAAGACTGTGATTTTCATCACTTTGTAGACAGTGTGTCTCCTTGTAGGCAGTGGGCCTCTTTGTGAGCAGTGTGCTCGAGGCAGTGAGCCCTTATTGGCATGTGCCATTCATTTTTCTTTATTCTTCTAACAGAGAATAATTCTTGGGTTAATCACCCCGTGGTTTTTCCCTTAACCGGGTTTTCCACGTCAAAATCTTGGTGTTCAATGTGTTGATGCTTATCTGCTCTTATGTTTATGTATTATGCTTCCATGAATGATTATTTGATATGCTGCTAACTAACAACAGAGAATTAAGTGTTTGAAATAGAAGAAGTTCTATACAACTGATTCACCCCCCCCCCTCTCAGTTGTATGTCCTAGATCCAACAACCTCTGCATCAATCTTCACAAGTTCTACACCTAAACCCCAATGCAAGGGACCAAAATAGCAAAAAAAATCAAAAAAATGAAAAAATAGCAAAAAAATTAAAAAATAGAAAAATAACCAAAAAAAATCATCCTCTGCTGAAAACCTGGTAAACAAGCACCTTGGATAGATACCATGATGAAAACCTGGCAAACAGGTGTCAGGTGTATTTTAGCTTTCGTGCAAATAAAAGCAAATGGTGAAAACCTAGTAAACAGGTGCCACTTGTGATAAACTGCCTCCTCCATCTTTTCAGACCTTGTTCCTCATCCATCCCTCTCAACCGCATCCACCCAATCACATCAAGATACCTACCATGGCTTGTTGTTCGCTCATCCTTATCGCCTTCTTCCACCAGATGGTCAATCCAAACTTGCGTCCATCTTGTCATCCATCCTCAACCAACCCATTGAACCATTGTTGAACTACGTCGCCTCTGAGCTATCATGTAGGCAAGGCCATCATTGATGTGTCCCCGAGGCTTCCTTTCCCATCCATTCCATCCCGTGTCACCCAACCTTTGGTCCATCTAAATCTGCCCCATTACTCATCACCTAGGTCTTAGGTCCACATAGTCCACACCCTGAACTACGTTACCTCTGAGTCGTCACGTAGGCAAGGCCATTTATCAATGAGCCCCCAAGGCACTTAGTCAGTCCTTTAGGGCCCATTTCTTCATGTCTATTGTCAGTTCATCCACAATAAATCAATCCCTTACTTGACTGGGGGCAAATCCTTGACCTAGTTGGAGAAATGGATTCTTGAATGTCACAAACCTCAAAGCATAACAATAAGCATCACGATACTATCGCTAGACAGCAGACAGCATTGCAAACACACTTTTTCAACAAAACACTTGACACACAAACTAGACCTATAAAAAAGACACAATGGACCTCAACTACCATGATGATTGTATCTATTTTCATTGCAATAAAATATAACTATGGCAAGAAAATTTGTGCTTATTAATCAGGTTTAAGTTATAGAGTCTTGATTTTTGTTATTATGTCTTTCTATGTGACTTGAGGATGTAAAAAACTAGAGGAGCTATGATGGGGGCATAATCATCTTATTTGTTTGCTATTTGTAGAACAATCTTTAGTAATGTGAGAACTTTGTCTAACGACATGATCGGTAAAAGATCATTGAGGACATTCTAAGTCTGAACATGAAACAGGGAAATCCTTGTCTATTGACACACAAGCAATACTCAGGTCATCTAGATTCAATTTTGACTAGATGCTTGTATTAGATTGCTATATCAAAATCCATGTAAGTAATACTTAAGTCATCATGGTTTAATTATACCTAGATTCTTGTATTTTCTTACAACATACTAAAAATCTCAATGATGAAACAAAGCACTTCAAATACTTGTATCTAAAGATGACAATCCACACATCCATACATATAAAGTTGCATTTCATTCCATAATAAAACCTTTTCCAAGTGTCTTAACATCCAAGTCCTTTCTAACAATTTATCCAATTGTATCTTCCAGTTATCCATGTGATCCATTCATCCTTATCCAATCAATCCAAGCAATGATCCAAATGCAAGTCCATCCTTAATCCATACCAATCAAATAAAGTCAATCTTGTCAAATTATCCAATCGCAATCAGTGGTCTTGATCCTAATCTTGTCGTAAACCAACTCAATCAATCATAATTATCAGTGGGATATATCTTTCCCACATCTTTGTGTTGATCTAGGGATATATCGTTCCCCGCAATGAAAAACACTATCGTCAATCATTATCGATTAATCATTGGTTTACAGCTGGATAGGGGCAATACCTTGTTTCTTCTTGTATCATTTGTGCATACTTGTTTTCTTGCTTGTGTATGTTATCATTTTATCTTGCATAGTGTGTCATTTAGCTCTTTCATTCCATCCCTTTTTCTTCCGCGTCAACCAATTTCTTCTCCAGTCTATCCTGTCAACCTATCTCATCATGAGATTGTCTGTCATCCAGTCATCACCTCTTCCCATCCAATCTCCTGAGGGGGCATCCTATCATCGTATACCTATACCAGGGGCAAACTGGGGCAGATATCAATCACAAAAAATTTTCAATTCTTTGAAACAACGTGATAAAACACATTGCATCAAAGAGGGGCAAAATATATACACCTAAAAATGGCTAAGTCGAGTTAAATAAATATTTTAATTCCCATTCTCCTATCAATTAAATAAATATTCTAATTTATTTAAATGATTCACATCCCTCCAATAATTAAATAAAATCAATTTATTTAATTAAATCCCCCAATTCTTCTAATGTCTCACATAATTAAATAATCCTAAATAATTTAATTAATCCCAAATTCCTCTATCCTAAGTCCTAAATTCCATAAAATCCACATCACCTTTCCACATCACCTTTCCACCTCACCTTTCCACCTCATCATTCCACCTCACCATGTTGCACATGTAATTAAATATTTTAATATTTAATTAGCTAATATCCCCTCACCCACATGTCCTATTTCTCCTCCAGTCAGATTAGTTAACTCATCAATCAAATCTGTTAAGTAATTAGTCAATTTAGTTCACTGCTCAATCTATTATGTTAATTGTTCAATCTATTATGTTATCTCCCATAACTCATGAAGAAGGCTTGGACACTTGTCCTCTCCTGATTCGTGCACATTCCCTCAAGTCTTCTCAACTGTACACCTCTCAGGAAATTCCTCCAGTCATGGATCTATTGACACTTGGATTTGGTCTTCCCTTAGCCTATATAAACAAGGTTCTCATACCCATTTGCATATCAGTCTAAGCTTAAGAAAACTTACTTTGCAAGAATCATTATAGCATGCCTTTGGCAATGTTATCATCCATTTGCATTATCAACCCATTATCATCACCATGTCTCCATCAATCACCCATATCCATTATAGTTGCATTGTAGTGTGATCTCCATTACATAATCCACACATAGCCGTTCTACTCTTGTCATCTGCAATAACAAGGAAGTGCACACTTCTGAGAGCTCCATTACAATCAAGATCAAGAGGAGATAGGCGAACAATGGAAGCATAGAGGTAAAATGGTCTTCAAAGGTATACTCTTTGATTATTTGTATTTACATCACTTTCCATTGAGTTATTGGATGATTAGTTGCTTTATACTATGTTTCACATTTTTTGATAACAATGATTATATTACACAATGAGATGTACAATAAGAGCAATTTGATCTCTATTGGCAGGATAGCTTCAGTTCTGAGGACTAGGGAATATGGGGTGGCTCCTGTAGGAGTGCAAATGCTAGTGCGGTAGGCCCAGAGGGCAGGATGGATGTAGAGGTGCCAATCACGACCAGTTTCATTGACAACTTTCTTAAAAATTTTGATCCAGGTTTTGTTAATTGCCTTAGCCTGGCCATTACCTTGGGGGTAATATGGGGTGGACCAATGATGTTATATATGGAATTGTTCACAAAGGTCGTGAAAATCATGGTTTTTGAAAGGTTTTCCATTGTATGTGACGATGGCTGATGGGATAATTTAATGACAGATGATATGGTAAAGGATGAACTTGGTGATTTGGTTTCCAGTGGTGAAAGTGAGAGGAATAGCTTCGACCCACTTAGTGAAGTATTCAGTGGCGGTGATGATGAATTTATGTCCATTGGAGGAGGATGGATGGATTTTTCCAATGAGATCTAGGACCCACTGATAAAAAGGCCATGGTGTGGTGATGGGTTACAATGCCTGAGAGGGAGCGTGAATGAGGTTCCCATGCTGCTGACAGGGCTTGCACTTCTTTATGTACTCATATGCATCATGTTCCATGGTGGGCCAATAGTATTTGGTATGCAAGAGCTTCTTGGATAGTACAATATCTCTTGTGTGCACTCCATAGATACAGGTTGTCTGGACTTCGTGTAGGGTGAGGGAAGCTTCTTCTATGTTTAAACATTAGAGGAGAGTGCCATCATAGCTTCAGTGATAGAGGGTGCCAGAAAGGATAGTGTAGTGAGTGGCTCAACAGATGAGGGATCATTATTGTTTATTGGTGGATTTGAATGGGAAAGTGTGATGTTGGAGGTAGGTGTAGATATCATGATACCAATGATTTTTAGGACCAACAATCTCACATACAAATTCTGACTCAGCGACACGATATGCTGGCATAAGGAGTTGTTCCACAAGAAACTCACACTGATGGTTGTCATGAGGCATATCCAAGAGGGCACCAATAGTGGCCATGGCATCATCTACTTTGTTGTGAAGATGGGGTACCTATTCAAACTAGATGTAGGTGAAGAATAACTTGTATTCATGCACCATTTTCTTGTAGGGTACTAGTTTGTCATCCTTAGTGAGGTATTCATCATTAACCTGTCTGATAATCAATTGGGAGTCTCCATAGAATTATACCTGTTGGATGTTCCATTGGACTATTTTTTTGAGACCAATGATTAAAGCTTCATATTCAGCCACATTGTTGGTACATGGGTAAGCAAGCCTATATGCTTTGGGGATATAATCACCTTGCAAGGTTACCAATAGTATTCTTTCCCCTGAACCATGATTGGTGAAGGATCCATCAAAATATAATTTCCAGTTTACTGATTCTATCATGGTTAGGATGGACTCATTTAGGAAATCAATGGAGAGTGTTGATGATTTGTGAGGGGTGCTTCAGCCAATTGATCTGTAACAACTTTCCCTTTGATTTCTATTTGGTCAACATATTCAATATCAAATTCACTTAATAACATTACCCATTTTGTCATTCTTCCTGTGAGTGAGGTCCTGGAAAGTAGATACTTGAGAGGGTCAACTTTAGAGATGAGCTTGATAGAATGACTTAGCATGTAGTGTTGTAACTTTTTGGAACAGAAAATGACAGCTAGACATGTGCATTCCATGGAGGTGTAGTTAAGCTCATAGCCAACTAGGGTCCTTCTGATATAGTATATAGCCCTTTCACAGCTGGTATCATCATGTTGTGCTAGGAGTGCCACCAGTGCTACTGAAGTTGTTGATATATACAATAGTAGGGGATTTCCAAGAATAGGTGCTATTAGGATTAGCGATGAAGCTAGATATTCCTTGATGTAGTCAAATGTCTGTTGATAATTTTGGTCCCATTTGAAGTGATACATCTTTGCGTAGGAAATGGGTGAAGGGCTGACATTTATCTGCGAGTTGAGAAATGAATCTGTGGATAGCTTGGATCTTACCTTGTAGACTTCAAAGTTGTTTGAGTGTCTTACGGGGAGGCATTTCTATTATAACAATGACTTTAGCGGGGTCCACCTCGATGCCTCTATGGGAAACAATGAATCCCAAGAGCTTTCCTAATGTCACAACAAAGACATAATTCTTGGGATTGAGATGAAGCTTGTACTCTTTAAGACATGCAAATATCTGTAATAGGACCTTAGGGTGTTCTTCTCTTATTTTTTATTTTCCTAGGAGATCATCCACATAGTCCTCCATGATTTTGTGTAGCATGTCATGGAAAATAGTAGTCATTACACATTGATAGGTTGCCCCAGCATTCTTTAGGCCAAAGGGCATTACTTGCCAGCAATATGTACCCCAAGGATAGGTAAAAGTAGTTTCATGTTGATCTTCATGGGCAATTCTAATTTTGTTGTACCCGGAGAAACCATCCATGAGAGAGAGCATCTCATGTCCTGCTATGAGATCAACGATGATGTCAATGTTGGGGAGTGGAAAATCATCTGTTGGACATGCTTTGTTAAGGTCTCAAATATATATACATACTCAAATGCCCTTATGCTTCTTAGCAACTAGGACAATGTTGGAAACCCATTCTAGATAGTCAATAGGGTGGATAAATCTGACATCCAATAAGTTTTGCAATTCTTCTTTGACAAGCAAGGTGACTTGAGGATGCATCTTGGGAAGCTTTTGTTTAACAGGCCTTGCCTCTGGATGTACTACAAGATGATGAACAACCAAGGATGGATCCAATCTCAGCATGTCAGCATAGGACCAAGTGAACACATCAATTGCTTCATGGAGCACCATTGAGAGATTGGATTTTTCATTAATATCAAGATTTTTTGTAAGGTGTGTAAGCTTGGACTATTCTTTTGTACCGAGATTGATTTCTTTGGTTCCCTTAATTAGGACGTTGGAATGTTCCTACCAGTAGGGTGATATGGGGGAAGATGAAGATCCTCCTCTTCTAGCACCTCAGAGAGGTTTTCACTAGAAGATACGTCTTTATTTTTCTCTTTTGTGTCTAAAAGTGCCTCAAAGAGGTTTTTACTAGGGAACAATTTTCTATTTATTGATTTTTTTCTTTTTTGGACTATGGATCTCCTCTTCCCTAAAGTAGGCATGAGAATGCATGCATATGTCACACCATGACGTGTCACGGAGTTCTAGGAATGCTGAGAGAGCCTCATCATTTGGAAACATGTCGAGACCTACAGGGGGTCCTTAATAATCCCAGGTGATGATCTCAGGATGAACGAGAGGAAGGTCAATGATTAAGATGGCATTGTTAGGGAAGATGCATGAAAGATCAAGATCTTCGCATGAAGCTATGATGATACTTGGAGTAATGTTCTTAACAATAGAAGAGGATTCAGTCACCACTACCAAAGTTCTAGCTGGCCCATGGATTGTCATAGTCGGTGGAGCATATCCTAAACTGAAGTATTGAGCATATTTCTTAGGAGATGTGGGGTCAATCAGGATAGGTTCTATAACAGCTTGTTTATTGATGCCAAGTCATGTTCCATGGTAAGGTATTTTGGCACAAATTTGAAATGGTACAAGATATTTTTTTAAGTATTCCATGTTTACAAGTGCTGGAGTGGTTTCATCAAGGTATAACCAATCACTTAAAGTTGTTTCTTCAGCTTCTTCTTCTCTAGAGACTTGTTCTGGGATGAAGGAAATTTTGTCATTGATCCTGTGTTGTTGTTCTTATTCTTTCTTCTGGAGATGATGACCATGAGAGCAAGGGGACAAAGGTAACTATCCCATGTGGAAGGCATTGTGAAGCTCATACTCACCACACCCTGTGTCTATGATCTTGACCTGGGATATGTGAGGTGTAGAGGTGGAAGATGAGGTAGAAGCTTGTGATGGGTTGATGGTGACTTGTGGAGTGGATGATGATGTGGATGGAATGGATGAGGGGTCCTTAACATGTTCCCCATAAGTTCTTGGACAATGGAATTGTTGGTCGCAAACAACCTCTAAGGCTTTGCAATATTCAAATGGTTGTTGATCAACGGGAATAGTGACTTCCACACCATTATGAGGGAACTTAAGACATTGGTGATAGGTGGATGGAATGGCTCACATGGCATGTAACCATGGTCAACCTAGAAGGAGATTGTATGGAAGGTCAAGATTAATCACATGACATAGAGTTGGTAGTGTGAGTGGGCCCACCTTGATAGGGAGGCATATGGTACCTTTGGATTCTCTTTCTGTGTTGTCATATTCTTTGATGGAGATGACCAAAGACTCTAAGTCAGCTGTCAAATACCCCTTGAGATTTATGAATTTTAATGTACATATATTCAAACCGGATCCATTATCCAAGAGAACCCTCCTGATCTTGTGGTTGGTGATTTAGACTTCAATATGGAGTGCTTTATTATGAGTGGGATCAATACGTGGCATATCGGATTGGCTGAAAGTGATATGGTATGATGAGGACAATTAAGCCACTAGATTTTGGAATTGTGTGAGAGGTATGTCAGTGGGGACATGGGACTCTTGGAGACCCTTATCAAGGATCTCACAATGAATGGTGGATGTCTTAAGGAGTTCCAAGATGGAGATTTGTGTGGGGGTCTTCCCAAGATGGTCAAGGAGATTATATTCAAAAGTGGAAGTGGTGGAGGATGGAGATGATCCCTTTATAGTTACACGCCCTCGATGGGTAGTAACGACACATTCGGGGGTGTTATTTTTGAGTTTGATAGTGGCGACATGAGTAGAGTCAAAATCAATCCATCCTACTATATTGTTGTAAGGAGGTAGAACATTGTTACAATTGATGTTGTTGGCTTGGTTGTTGGGATTGGTGTTGGAGGATGATGGCTTGGATGTGGTTTGATTATTGTTATGATGGGGAAGAGGCTCTTGGAAAACTCCTAGGCCATCGTTAGGTGATGTATTGTTATTCCCTTCTATTTGGATCTCTCTGTGATTGATGAGGTCTTGGATATAGTTTTTTAATTTCATACATTTTCTCATGACATGTCCTTTGATGTGATGGTAGTCACAACATTCATTTTCCTTATACCATGCAGGTTTAGGTTGGTTTACATAAAATGTTTTTGTCATGGGGAACTCAACCATGTTTGCTTGGACTAGTTTTTGGAACACAACCTTGAGTGGTTCACCCAAGGGAGTATACTTACGTTTTGGATTGTTAGGAGAATTCTTCTTTGGAGGAGTAGATGGGACTGAGACATTGTTTCAAACATTTTGGACTACATTTGTCTCTTTAGCTTTAGGAGCGGCGATTTGGATATACTTGGAATCAGTAGCACCATCTCCTATGGTGTT
The DNA here is from genome assembly GCA_027924645.1 of Cunninghamia lanceolata. Taxonomy (NCBI): domain Eukaryota; kingdom Viridiplantae; phylum Streptophyta; class Pinopsida; order Cupressales; family Cupressaceae; genus Cunninghamia; species Cunninghamia lanceolata. The sequence continues at coordinate 5,522,285 of BSBN01000236.1, forward strand.
CTTTTTCTTGGCCCAAAATTTAGGTTTGTCATTGGATGGTTTGTCATTGTCATTTTTGTTATAGATTTTGACCAAACCTTTCATAATAAGGGCCTTTTCAATGGTGACCCCTTTTTCTATGATATCATCAAAGGTGGACGCGCAATGCACTTGTAAATGGAAGGCTATTTCTTGGTTTAAGTTTTGAATAAATATATGGGCAAGTTGTTTTTTAGGGGTTGTCCAAGGTAGCCTACTAGCAAGGGCTCCCCATCTTTGTAGGTATGCGGCGAAACTTTCACCACTTCATTGTTTAGTATTGCAAAGGTTGAGCATGGTGATTTCATGCTATACATTGTATGAGAAGTGGGCAATGAATTTCTCTGAAAGGTTAGTGAAATTTGAGATGGAGCCATAAGGCAAGTGCATAAACCATTCAAGGGCTTGTCCTCCTATGCTTCATGGAAAAAGATGAAGGAGGAATTGATCATCATAGGACACTTCTTGGAATGCCATGAAGAATTCCTTGATGTGGTCATGCGGGGGGTCCCCTTTTCCTTTGTATTTGTCAAATTTCAGCATTTCAAAGTGTTGAGGAAAAGGTGTGATTGCTATGTTTCTATCAAATGGATAAGGACATAAGTCTTCAAACTTCTAATGTTTCTTTTGGGTCCCTAGTTGGATGTTTTTGAGTGCATTTTTCATCTCTTGCCATTCTTGATCAAAAGGATTAGCAAGAGGTGGTTGTGACATATGTTGGAGCGGGGGTTGTTGTGATGATGATTGTTGTTGTTGGGGGTTGATGTATTGTTGTTGTTGGACTTATGGAGGTAGGCGTATAGTTTGTGTATAAACATAAGACCCATATGTTTATTGTTGGGGTATGGTTTGTGTGGATGTGTTTTGTGCATGTTGCATTTGGAAGGGTGGCCATTGATATTGTATGGAAGTACCATGAGGATGTTGTTGATGAGTGGATGATTGATACATTTGTGTGGGATTTGTATAGCTCATTTGAGGATTTTGTTGTGATTGGGATGTGAATGGATTTTGAGATTGAAGATATGCTTGTGTAGGTATAGTAGGGGTAACGTGATTTCTGGGATGATCATCCTTTGAGGAATATTCAAAGGGGGAAGGGATTGTGGAATAGAAATGATGTTGGATGTGTTTTGAGGGATGTTGGAGACATTAGGGATGTTTTGAGGAATATTGGGAGTGTTTTGTGGAATGTTGGATGTGGCTTGATGTATTACAATTTGGGGTTAGTGGGCATTTTGGGATTAGGAATCAAGTGTGATGGCATGCAATAAGGTTGTTCTGACACTTGGGGGTGTGATGGTATTCTACCCCCTACTTTTTGATCAAGGGTATGGATAGTGGCAAAATTTGAAGCATAATTGGCCCATGGATTATCATAGGTGGGGTTGTTGGGATTAAGGACATGGCCCCATGGTTGATCGATGATGGGTAATGGTGGTTTGTCATGGAAAATGGGACTCTTGAATTTATCTTGATCATAGGACTGGGGGAGGCATGCTCCATGTTTAATAAGGCATTCAAGGAATTCATCCTTATGTTGTCAAGGAATTGGTCAAACTTTTCATGTAATCCCTTTCATTAAAGAAATCAATGAAGGTGGGAGAATAGATGTGATGATGTGTGGATGCTTCACCTATTTTGAGTTGGTTGACATATCCCTCCATATTACTCATGGTAGAGTCATGGGGTGAGCGAGGTTGGTAATGAGCATCCATTCTCCTCCTAGCTTGTGATCGCATGATGGGAGGCATAAAAGGTGAACTTTGGTTGGATGATGAAGTCCCAATGGTTAGGGATGGGGATTGTTCTAAGTTCAAAATCTAGATCAAGATGATTATAGATCAAGGATTATCCCTATGTAGTTAATATGGACAAAGAACCTAACCAAAAAGGACAATGGGATTATCTTACTTGGGGTAGACAGGACACACCAAGGAAGACGAGATTTCTTGGAGTCCACTAACTTAGGAGTTGTCTAAGTTCCCAAGCTAATTTATCCAAGAGGGTTGATGGCTTCAATTTTACACTAAACTTAAGATAGATAAGTTCTTAATCCTAATGTAAATAACAAGATGATTGATCTAGACCCTAACCTTAGAATTTGGATACGATTTGGTTGATTTTAGGATGGAGATTGATTTGGATTTGGATGATGAGGATATGATTGATTGTATATATGTGATGATAATGGTTGGTTATGGTCAATTAAGATAAATATTGATTATGGATGACAAGGATTGGTTATGGTCATCAAAGATTATGGTTGATTAAGGATGATGATTGATCTTGGATTAAGAGTAATGGTTAATGGTGGATAACAAAGATTATGATGGATTATGGACTAAGGATGATGATTAATCATGGATTATAAAGATAATGTGGATTATGGATAAGAATGGTTGGCTATGGATGGTAGAGATTGGATTGATTAATGTTTGAAAAGGATAATGATTAATTAAGGATGATGATGACAAGGATAATGGTTGATGACTAAGGTTGGATCAAAAGCTAAGGGGCACAAATGGACATGAATGATGCTTATGTGGTTGTAATGTCAGGGGATAATGTGGAAGGAGTGATTTTGACAACCAAAAGGATGAAATTTTGATTTTGACAAGTCTCTAAAAATTGGGCACCGAAATAGGAAATGGGTGTTAATTTACATAAACTAGGTGCAATTTTGCAAGAACCAGGTGCTAATTTGAGACAGTGTAATTTTCAAGGTGTTTGAGTGGAAATTTTGGCAAGATATAATAATCATCAAACACAATGGTTGTTTGACTAACTTTGGAATTGATTGCGAGAGGTGGTTAGCCTTTGTGGTTCACAAATGGCTTTCACGAGTTTATCACAATAGAAGACATGCCAAACACTTGTATACAACCTAGAACTATTCAAGCGAGAGTGACATATCTTGTGGATCTCACGAAGTGGCCATGGGTCAATCTCAACTCAAAGTGAACCAAGATTCCCACCCCCACTAATACCTTTGATGCTATAGCTTAGATAGATAGGGAAAGCAAGGTCCTAGACCACCTTACCCCCCTCACCTTGGAGACTTTTGTCTTGCCCAAAGCATATCCTATCTCAAGTATAAGGGTATGGTGAGCATCTTCCCCTCCTCTGCAGCAGTGCACCACAAGATATGATGGTCGAAAGGTCTTATCTAGGCTTTACAGGGCTTCTAGGGGTGTCCTCTAGCGTACTCAAGGTACTTGAGGCCCAAGTTTGTGAACAAGGGTGTCCTAATCAATTGACACTCAACCACATGAGCCTTGGTGGACCAAGTATCCTAGAGGTTTTTTCTTGGAGTTGAGAAGGTCCTTCCTTTAAAGGAGTTTTTCAATTCTTACAATATTTATAAACCATGTCGGAACACATGGTTGAGGTCATTCCTTAGGGGGATGAAATCCCCAAATAGGCCACCTGAGAAGAAATTATCCTTTGCTTTTGATCACCCAAGATTGTACTAGGCACAAGGGGAGAGCATACACAAGGTGGATAACCCCTTCGGGTATGAAAGAAAGTAAGGAGGTTTGAAAGTGGACTTTTGATCCCCAAGATCACCCAAAGGCACGAGTGGATAGCATACGTCCACTTACAAACTGAAGACATGGCAAACAAATAGATTTACCCCTACTTTAACTTTAGTGCAACTAAACTAGTGTAAAAAAGAGGTTCTTTGATGACGGGATTGCACCACACAAGTTAGTAGTTGTAAATTTGTCTTGGATGGTCGTAAAGTGCTGTAAAACCAATGTTAGACTGAACAAAATGATTGGAAAGAAATTTTCAAGACCCACAGAAACTAGGTGCTACACTGCAGAAAATAGACGCTGATTCAAAAACTAAGCGCTACTTTGCAGTAAACATGTGCTAAAGTTAGAACAGGCACTAATCTATGAAAAATAGGAACGAAAATGTGTAGGTGATATACCTGTGTATTGGGCACTGATATGAGTTGATAGGGCACTGAAACAGTTGGACAAAGCTTCCCCTTGTAAAAATGATAAAACCTCCAAAAACAGAGAGGCACCCCTGCAAGAAACACAGATTAAAGCACAAAATGCACTCTGCCTAATAGCAAAAGGTTAGTGAAATCAATCAAAACCCCTGTTCTATGAGAATCAAAGGTGGGCACTAATCTAAAAGTTGGGCACTAATCTAAAAACTAGGTGTTGATTTGCAGAAAATAGGCGTTGATCCGTTGTGGGTAGAGTTTCCCCTTGTTTCTGTGTCTTTTCCTGTACAATTGAGAGCTAAAACAACCAAGTTAGTGGGAATCACTTTAAGCACTAATGCATGAAAGTAGAATGGAAAATGATGTAAAATGCATGCATAAACACAAATTATACCTTCCCAGAGACTGGGCACTGATCCAGAAGCAAGCGTTGATATGTTGAAAACATGCATTGATTTGCAGGAACTAGGTGTTGATCAGACCTGTCAACATAAACATCACACAAAATTCCATGAAATTGTTAAAAAAAGGTGGTGGGGGTCCCACTAGGTGTGCCAAAAATGTCTACCTAAGAGATAGGATTCCTAATTGAGGGCCAATTATCCTAAATTGCTCACAATCCCAAGTCCAAGGGACCTCAAGATTGGACCTAATCACTAATGCACTTTCTATCAACTTTGCAGCCTATCTAAGCATACTAGTGATGATATGTCCTAGAGCTAATGAAATTGAACTATTCTAAACTTAGAACTAAACTGATTATATTGATGTTGAGTACTCAAAGAGGCAGAATTTCTTTGCATATGATGGCTTGTGAAAAATAGAGGTGAGGGCCTCAATTTATAGATTTTTGAGGATGGAAATGGAGGGCTAGGATAAAATTGGAAGATCAAGGGTGGATATTGCTTGAGGATCATCAAGTAAGGAGAATTAGACAAATGGCATGATGAGAATGGTTGAGAAAATTGCTCCAAGATTCAAGGGATGATCAATGGATGATATTGAAGGTTTGAATGGATGAATGGCCAAGATTGGTTAGGTCTATGACATGTAAGGCCTCATTTATGAAAAGCTAAAGCTTGGATTTTGTGAGGAATTTTAAATTGCATGGAGAGGACAAGTGGAATTAAAAATTAGAGGAATAGTGCATGAATAGTGCCACATGTAATTTTAAATTTAAATAAATAGTGACACTTGGAGTGGGATGGAAGAAATAGAACAAGTGTACCCATTTTGGAAGATTTGGCCATGCTTCCAAAGTACCACTTGTCATGTACATGGAATGACAAGTGGACTTCTAGAAACATGGGGGTTTGTAATTGAGAATTAATTGAAATTAATTCTTGTGCACACGTTTTAGAAGAAAATAATGATGATTACTAAAAGTAATCAAAAGTGGACAAAATAGGAATTAAATAAATATGGTCATTTATTTAATTTTTTGGTGAACTATAGTTACAAAAATATTTAATTTTTGAACTATAGTAGAAGAATTTTTATTTTTTTAGTGAAATGGAAAGATGGGGAATAAATTAATTAAATAATTAAAAATTATTTAACCAATGTTTGGATGGAATAGAATGGTGTAGATGAATAGATTTGGCTTGTGGAAATGAATGAAAGTGGTTGTGACCATTTTCAGGTGTCTACAATTAGTTTGGTGGATATACAAAGACTTGATTGCATTTTTTGGTTGATATGTTGATGGTGTGGAGTTCTACCTATGTTGGTTTAGTTTATCTTAGTTCAAGGTATGGATAGTTCGGATGAGCTAGCAACTTGTTGTGGTCACTATTCCAATTGGTATGACTGTGGTAGTCACTCAAAGTCATTTTTTATCTTTTGAATTTGATGCTTATGTTCACGTGGAGATTGGTGTAGGTTTTAGTGACAGCTGATATGTTTCACCTTGGCATGTTCATTATCTTATCATGGGTGACATGATGTGAGGAGTTCTTGTTTGATATGGTGGTTATCATGGTTGCTTTTGCGAGTATCTTGTTGAGCACAAAAGCATGTTGAAGAATCAATGGTATATTGCTGGCTAAGGGATGTTTTTCCTTGTGGTTATATAAAATTTTATTACCTCATAGATGTAATTGCAATGTATAATGTCAAGTGGGAGAATGTTGGGATAAATTGTCATTAACTTTGTAATCCTAACCAATTTCATGTGTCTCTAAAGTCCTTGGAAAGTGTTCTCCAACACATAGGGACATGAGAGATAAAATAATATTTAATTATATCACTTGAAAATGTTGTAGTTATCTCCTATGAGGTTGGACCCAATTTCGGTGCCCACTTTGGAAGTGGAGCCAATGGAGACATGGAGTTGACTTCTTGAAGTCTATGTTAACTTGGTGATACTTCCTAGGAGGTGGGAGCTATTTTGGATGCTCACTTTGGAGGTGTTTCCAATGAAGACTAGGAGTTTTTTTTTTTTTTTTTCATGAGATGATAATGTTGGTACAATTTGCATGAATATGGTGTGGGATTTACCAGTGGAGTTAGAGATGCATGCTATTGGAATATTTCTTCCATGAACTCATAAAAGCTTGCATGGACTTGCATGTTGTTGCATGTCACTTGTATGAGCTTGCATGTGCTTGCATTTTACTTGCATGGGCTTGCATGTTGTTGCATGTCACTTATATGAACTTGCATGTACTTGTATTTTGTTGCATGTTGTTGCATGTCACTTGCCTGTGTTTGCATGTTGTTTCATGTCAGTTGCATGGACTTGCATGTTGTTGCATGTCACTTATATGGTGTTGCATGTATCTTGCATGACATTCTAACTCAAGATCAATTGTGGAATGATTCTTGTATTATGCTACAGGTGGTTTCTTGACTCTTGCATGTTACAAAATAGGTTGTTACAGAATAATATTGGGAACATCAATTATGCACGTTGTTTGCATGACATTGATGTGTGTTGGAGCACTCCAGTTAACTAAAATAGATTGGGACAACTCGGGTGTCCAATCTTGAGACTTTCAGTTGTGCTTTTTATTGTGGTCCATGATACTTTAGTTGACTAAGTTTGAATGGGACAACTTGGGCACCCATGTTTGAGACTTGCAGTTAATAGTTGATTTCTACTATGTAGCTTTGGAGTTCATTATATTGGGTGCTTGGTTTTGCATGAGAATTCTTCTCATGTTATTGGGTACAATTTATTGTATTTTAAGATCCATGGCTTCTATATAATGATGCCTTGAGTTGGTAGAAATGATGAGAAATTAATTACAGGTAATGAGAGGCTTTTACAGGTTGAACAAGTAATGAAGTGCTACCAAAATCTAGAGAGGAATTATTATATTTTTAAAACCATTTCAAAGTTAATACAATCATTGGATCTCTTTGGGTGTGGAGTTTTTTCTTGCAAGGGTTTTCTCCATGTAAATCTTGTGTCACATGTTATGCATAATTTCTTCATACCTTATTGATTAAATTGGCTAAACACTAATATATCTAAATTGGATAATCTTGAAAATAATTTTCAGATTTGTAACACCACACATGATTAATTTTCAGATTTGAAAACAATTAAAAGCAACATAGCTGCAATTTTACCTTATTCACACTTGTTTTTTCTCAACACAACAATGATTATAACCTTTAGAAATGACTTATCTAGATATGTAGCTAGTTGAACTTCAACATTGTTTACAATTCCAATTACATTCACTTCTCTAGAATCCATGGAAAAACATTTACCATAGGACTTGAACACTTGTAAAACTAAGTCATTCATGACTTGAAGTGGCATAACATTACTAGAATCTCTAGAGTCTAACATGTAGTTATGGAGCAGTCATCCATTAATTATTAGGGTAGTGTAAAATGGATCAACAATTAATTCGTTGTTCACTAGGGAATTTCTTAGATAAACCTCTATAGTATCTTCATTATTATTTTCCTCCTCAACACCATTTTGAACAATAATTGGATGGTATAGTGCATTTCCAACATTGATGTAGGACAAGACCCTCTCCCTATGCTTAAGAATTCTAAGGACCTCCCCTACTAGCAATGAGATCTTAATTTGACTTATGATTCATGAAGAATCAATAGAGATATAACTAGGAAGGGGTGTATCATGTGGGATGGTTATATCATTTACATGGGAGGTAAAGGAATGATAGGGCCAAAGGAAGTAACATCCTTAACTTTTGGTTTTTTTTCTTCTACTTGTCCTTCACTTGTTCCTTCAATAGTTGGGACTGATCTTACTTGACCTTGTCATTGGGGTTAGTCACTAAAGGGATAGTTGTAGTATTCAATGGCACAAAATATTCTTGAATTTTGGGCACATATTTCATTTTTGGCATCTATTGTTGCATTGGAGCACTCTTCTTTTCTACTACTTTCTTGACAACATTGTTCTCTCTTGTTTGACTATCTACCTTTTTCTTTTCTTTTGCAATGTCTACATCAACCTTATCTTGTTTAGCAATAAAATTACCTTGTGTAGGTACATGTCTATTTCTCAATTGTTATCCACCTTGGACCTATATAATAGTTGCATCAACAAGGGCCTTTATATCTTCATCTGATGGTTTAGAATGCTTGTATCTTTGACACATTGGATCCCTCAAATGTTTAAAATCATGAACAAGAAGCTCATACTAATGTGGAGCTTCTCTATAATCATATTGCAAGATATGGTCATCCTCATCATATCTATCATAATCATTATTCTCATCCAATGATTCATATTCCTCTATATCAAGTTGATTGATATCATCTTCATAATATTCAGCATTACCCTCTTCATTAGGAAATTCCTCTTATTTTCTCATAGAACAGGAAACTGTACAATTTGATGGATTATGGAAAAGAAAAAAACATGACTTGCACCATGATGAAACTGCTTAGATGTTGACATGCTCTCTCCCTAATAGATCTGGAGTTTATTTTTCCTATGGCTTGAAACTTACCTACTTAGGGACCACATGTCTATCATTTTGTTGTGGCCTCTTGGACCAATTAGTGTTGTAGGGCCTGATATGAAACCTCTATCCTTGATTGAAGTGTGTTTCTACATTCTGAGGTGTATGCTCCTTTTCATTCCTAGCTACTATGTATGAGATGTCTTTCATTGCACCCATCAATCTATCTAACTTCTCTTCAAAAATGAAAGGCTTACTGGGAATTACTATATCTGGTTGAGGAATCTTTACATCTAATCTTTCAATCTACTTACATGATTCTCCCATGTTGCTTTCAATGTTGATAGCTCTATAACATATGCCTCTCTCATATTTTAAGGATTTTTGTCCCATAGACAATATCCAACCTTGGAATCAAATGCATTGTGATAAAGGACTAGGCACATTGATTCATTTGATTTAAGATTGAGTACTACCTTCCTCATAGTCATTATCAACCTGCTATTGAAGTCTGCCACTATTTTATTCACTCCTTTCTTAGTAGTTGTGAGTTCATGTATTAAAAATTTAGGATATATTCTATCCCCATATTGAAGTTTGAAAATTTTCATGAACTCTTCCCAAGAATCAACATTGTTGTCCTAGACACTTTTGTACCATTCCCTAGAACTCTCTTGCAATGAATGCACAAATAGTTTCATCATCATATCCTCATGATCTATGTCATACTCATCAGTGATATTGATGAAATCAGCCTCAAATGTTCCTCCCTAGTGACTACATTATTACCTTAGAATCTACGTATCTTCCCTCTTATCTCATTTGGAAGTTCATTAGGGAAATCTAGGATACCAAAAAAATCCAACTATTTATACCTTTCTACTCCCAATCGTTGCCTTGCTGGAGAGAGCCTTTGAGCTTGTCTTTGGAATACAAGATTGGGGTTTGGGATATTTATGAATTGTTGATAAAATTGTTGTTGTTGTTGAGGTTGATCAAGAACAAAATCCATATGGTTTTGATTCCTATTTTTCTGACTTGAAAGATGTTGATCATAATACTAATTTATATTATGTTGTTGCGCTGCTTGAGCCCGAACTTGTGCTCATTGATCAAGTTGAGCCTGCTGCAACTCAAGTTTTGCTTGAAGCTCTTCTCTACCTTATGTGATAAATTAGATCCAACTCCTTATTGAGAATTCTTTCTCTTTCTTCTGCATTAGAACCTGTGGGCTGATCAGCACCATAAAAAATTAAATCTTGTTCATTTCCTTGTGACATATTGGGTGAAGTAGGATGTTGACTAGTGTGATATATTTCTGGATTTTGATTTGGCATGCCAAAGGTCTGCATCTTTACCTCTTGGTATATTTCCATACTTCATATACCAATAATATTTTTATTTCTTTGAACTTCATATTCATTTCTATTTATCCCTCTATTGGTTTTGAGCATGTTATCAATAGAATCTTGTGAAGTATACTAATATTGGTCTCTCATATCTACAAATATACAATTTTTTCCAAATGTTCCTACTTGATCTTGAGCATTTAGTCTTGAAGACTCACTAATATTTCTTGCCCTCCATCTATTTATTTTACTTATAGTGTGGTTTGAGGAATCCTCATGTCCTGATTGATCTTAGTACCATCTCCTTCACTCCATTGTGAATTCATCCAAACGTAAACTAATTTCTAGGTTGATTGAAATAGAGTCACCACTCTTTACCTAAAAGAGACTACCTACAAGTTTATTTTTGTAAATTAGTACTATTGTAACCATGCTAACCTTGTTGACATGCAATGTAATGAGAAATGTGACTAGAGTCAAACTGTCTCTAGTAATGGCATCATTTTGTTAGCGACAAAAATTGTAGGTCCACAATCCTAGAGCATGTTCTTACCTTTTGTTATGGAGTAAAAAGTGTCCACATGTCTTTTTACCTCCTTGCTTAGCTCCTAGGTCCCTGTGATTATATTATACATTCTAAATGTTCATCCTGATACAAAATTACTCGACACCAATGTAAATTGGTAATAAGGGGCCCATATTTTATCTTATCCCAGACCTAAAAGGAGCTCAAAGACTTGGGTGCCACCGCCCAAGTCCCTCCTAATTGGTTGGGGCAAAATTCAAGTTATGTCAGCTGGGGACCTTTCAAAAGGTTTCTCCTTGTCGGCTCTTTTGGTTTAATTTCATGATTTTTAGCGGGAAAGCATATATAAGTATGTTTTTGAATTCATTTGTAAGCAAGATAGAAATAGCTAACTTGAGATATTGAAGGAAAGCAAGCAAGAGCATTCATTGTGATTCTAGAGTAGACTTGTGTGTTTTTATTGTGTGTTTGTTGCACGCATGAGGCTATCATCTATCCACCTTAGGAGTTGAAGGATCTTCATCATTCTAAGGGATCATCACATAGGTGATATCATTGTTGTTTATCATCATTTGATTCATCATTATTATCATTGTTTTAGTCTCTTCCCCCATGAGAGCATGCACCCTCTATCAATCAACGATGTTGGGAAGCTTGAATGCTATCCCGAGATTTGACTAAGGCAAGTCCCTAGACACCATAACCCCTAAACCCCTATCTTATCATCTTGTGTGTAGGTTACAGGAGTGAGATCCAGAGAATATGAAGATACAGGAAGACTGGGTGAAGATCATGGTTTTGGGATCTGACAACAGTTATGGAATATTCCTCTATCCAAGACTTGGGTGGTAGCACCCTAGTCTTCCTACCCTTTATGACTTCAGATCTAGCATCAAGATAGCATCTACAACATCTTTCTAGTTTAGACCTTAGGTAGAATCTTCTAATAGGGACTTGCGCAGTCCCAAATTAGTCCTTCGACACCTCTGCTTTTAGGAGATAGGTTCTATCATCTTCCTGATCATCCCTGTGCAATTGGTTTCTTGATTTTTATTGCACTTTCTCTGTTATAAGCTGGTCATTGTAGAACTAGGGTTTCAAGCATTGTTAACTTAGGGTTTGATACAAAGGCTGAATTGAATCGAATTCCTCTATAGCATACCTGAGTACAAGATCTATAGTTGAGTCCACCTGAGTACAAGATACTATTGTACATGGAAAAGATTATATATATATATATAGAGAGAGAGAGGATTGTCCATGTACTGGCATGTCCTAATCTCTTTTTAATTTCCCTAGACTACTGTGCATGGAATAGAAGTATTTGAGAATTATTTAAGGGTTGTCCATGCACTGGCAACACTCAATCCTCTTTTTGACCCTCATCTGATTATATCCTGAGAAGCCATCCATCATTTATAACAGTTCACATCCAGTAACCTTTTGTAATATTGCTTCCATATTAGGGAGGGGATAGTTGTCTTTTAGGGAAGATTTGTTTAAGTTCCTAAAGTCCACACATAGTCTAATATCACCGTTCTTTTTCTTGACATGCACCAAATTAGAAACCCAAGAAGAATGCCTGATGGGTTTAATGATATCTCCATCTCTTAATTTTGTAAGCTCTTCAAGCATCTTAGGAGCTAATGTAGGATTGATAGGCCTCTATTTTTGCCTGAATGGTTTAGCATCTGGTTTTAGTGGTATTTCATGCTGAAATAGATCTTCTCTATATATTCTTTTAAATCATCATATGACTAGGCAAACACATGTCTATACTTCCTAAGTAAGTTGATGATTCTGCTCCTGATTTTTGGGTTAAGATTTTTTCCAACATACACATTCTTTGGGGCTACTTGTATCCCCAAATTAATCTCTTCAAGGTCATTCTGCACCACTGGTGTGTCTTTCATTTTAAATCTATCATGTCCATCAAATGCCTTTTCCAATGCTATGAGTCCCTTAGGTATTTTATTTGTTTTCAACTGAACTATTTCTTGACCAAAAAGGGTTTCCTTCGCATCATATTCTTCTACAAATGCATTAAAATCAATCTCTTGATTCTCATAATGATTAGCACAATGCAGGAAGTTGATTATATCATCATCATTGTTAAATACTTTCCAATTATGTACATTATCTGGGATAGTGGGTCTGGTTTTGAACTCAACTTCTGTAATACCTCCCAATGTGACATCCCTTTTTAATGCAGTATTCACTAAGAAATCTACCATAATGTTTTTTGACCTATCAATCTAGTTGATTAAAAAGGCATCAAATAAGTCAATATCATCCCATACTGTGTCTCTGTACTATCTCAACCTCTTGTTTTTTGACAGGTATTTCTCTCTCACTTGGGAAGTAACCAATTCATAATCACCATACACAGCTAAATTTTTTATGTTATGCTTGGTGGCTATATTTAAACCAATGAGCAAAGCCTCATACTCTACTACATTGTTTGTGCACTCAAATGTTAATAGAAAGGACTATTTGAAAGTTTTACCTCCTGGTAAAATAAACACTACCCTGGCCCCATTTCCTATTTTGCTGCATGCACCATCAAAATACATCTTCCATACATCATTTTCTTCCTTCTTAGATTCAATATGTATTGTATCAGTATTCTGCAATTCTGGCTAATTTTTCTCAACCTTGAAGGTTCCCAAATCTGTATCACAAAAGAAATTTATTTGATGTTGATCCAAGCGTTCAATAATATTTTCATACCTTGGCTCCCTGCACAACTTGATTTCTTTACCTCCAACTGGTATTGTGGCATATGATAAGTCCAATTAGACATTCCCTCCTGCCATTGCAGCCCATTGTATTGATAGAAGCATTCCATAATATGGTGGGATGTCAACCACAGTAATAACAATGTTATAAGTTTCTTCAAGGTATGAGGCAAGTTTTATCTCCACATCCCTCATAATACCAACGACTGGGATGGATCTATTATCCATTGCATAACACCTACCAAATGTAGTATCAACCCACATTCCCAATTCTTTCATAACTTCTATTGGCATGATGTTCATGGCAGCACTTGAATCAATCATGCAGTTCCTCACTATCATGTTTTTGATCAACAATGTAGTGTAGAAAGGGTCCACCTGTGAGGGATTCCCTGTCAATGTATCACCTAGGTATACTTCAGGCATTTGGAATGTCTCTTGGTGAACATTGTTTGTTCTATTTTCAAACCCTTTATGTTTTTGACTTGGTATATCTGAAATCAATTTGACTACTGTATTCCTGTATTTGTCTATCTTCATCATTTCTAGAAGAGGAACTGATATTTTTATCTGAGATATTACATGATCAATGTCAAATGAATGGGTCATAGTCTGATCATTCTTTTCTGTCTTTGTATTTTCCTTTTCTTGATTTTGTGATTTTTCTTTTGTTTTAAAATACCACCATTTTCTGGTTCTTTGAACGATGACTTTGCATTATTCTTTTTGTAATTCTAATCTTTTATGAATACACTCCTAGGTGTTCCTTGTTCAACATTCACTATCCTATTCCTTAAGTTATAAGCATTTTTAGGTTGAGCTATTGCAGCTATTGTAAGAGCTTCTCTCTTGTTTTCAGTGGGCTTTCTCCATTGATCATATCGTTGATTGTTATAATAAGTCGGTTCCTCATAACCATCCTCCTGATCTAAGAACACTTCTTGTTCTCCTATATTGATATGATGTCTCTGGTTTTCCACATCATACTCATATGCCTCTTACTCTGTAGAAGAATAGTCTTCAGTCACCAAACATGGTGTATCTTGCATCATGTTTATAGTGTGATTGTCTCTGTTATAATTGTATAACATTTCTTCTTGCTGTATTGTTTTAGCCACCTCACAATACTCAGGTGAATGTGGTAAATTACATACTAGACACCAAGGTTTATTTTCTACCATATGTGCCATATTTCTTTTTAGAGGGTCAGGGGTATCCTTGCCATAATGTTGTTTTCTACTGTTATCAATGGGTCTCCCATCTTTCCAATTTGTATTATACAACATATCATGCAACCTGGGCCTTTCATGCCTATGCTAACCTTCTTGTTTAGTCTACTGAACGTTTGGGTTCTGAGGATTTCTAGGGTTATCTCTCTTGCTAACCATACCTGCAGCTTTCCTATTGTTTTCAATAGTCAAGGCCACTTTCTGTGCTTTAGCCAAGGTTGCAGGGCATTGGTTTCTAAGTTCATACCCTGTCTTGGGATCAAATGCTTTCATATAAATACTCAATGATATTGGATCAGATAGTTTGGATCTGTGTGGTACTTTGCTATGTAATTTGGAAAATTTCATATTGAAGTCATACACTGATTCATTTTGATATTTCTGGATACTTATCAATTCATGTAATGCAACTCAGGGGCATACTGATTACCATACTGCTCCTTAAATTGATTATGGAAATCAGTTATTGAACTGATTAAGGCATTAGGTAAACTGTTGAACCAGTCTCTTGCATCTTCAGTCAGGGACATCATGAATAACCTCATTCTAATATCTTCCCAGTCCATACCAATATCTTGTACGAAAGCATTGAAGCTTCTGATGTGATCTTCAGCTGATATTACCTTGTTCCCAGTAAACTTGGGAACCATATTTCTCCAATTACTATCCATAGGATATGGATACAACTGATACCCAGTCAAATCAAATTGGCTACATATGTTTGCGAGGTTTTGAGGTGGAAAATTCATGGGTGGTGGATTAGGATAGTAATTATATCCACCCAGAGGCTGATGATAGGCATATTGTTGTTGTGGGTTTATGTGGGGATTTATATAAGGATTTGGTGGTCTATAATATTGTTGGCCAGGGGGTGGGTAAGGATTAACCATATGTTGAGAGGTATTGTGCATGGGAGGTGGTCTAGGAACTTTAGGAATAGTATTCTAATAAATTTTGGATGCTTGTGAATTTGAAGCACCACCTGTATTTTGATGTAGATTTTGCTATGGATTTCTTGTAGTGTTTCCCCTATGTGGAGGTATATATATATTTTTTTGGGGGGGGTGTTTTAGCTCTACTTTTTATCTGTTGGATCTCCTACTGCAACAACCTCTTAGTCTCCTGTATCTTGAACATGTCAAGTTCTTTCTGGAGCTTGAGCACATCCTGCTGTTCTTCACTCATACTTCCTGAATTCTTTTGGTTCTCATTTATTTCTTGATTTGAGAACCCACGTTTTACCCCGTCTCCCTGATGTAATGACATCTTGAAATCATATTCAGCTTGTCTTTGGTCGATTTCCCTCATGGCCCGTGCTTCACACTTAAGTTGTTCTTGAGGATCAAGTCTGTATTTAGCCAATATGTCATCAGTTTCTCCATTGAGATTTTCATTTGATTCATGCAGAGGTGTAAATTTATTGTGAGTTTCAATAGTTTGCTCAGCATTATCTTCTTGATTCTCCTGGTTATTATCCTAGTGAGAATAATTTGAAGCTCCATTTCTTTTAGAGATGTTTCTAATTGGTGGAGATGATTGCAATTTCTTTCCCTCCATCTTGGATCTCCTACCATCCATTTGGTATCAAATTTCTATTATAACAGTCACTAGAGTCGCCACCTATTTTGTAAATAGGAAAAGTTCATAATTTATCTTTATGGATTCTTCTTGCCAGTAGAGTTACCAAACTAAAGTTTATGAAATGACTCTATGAAAGGAATGGTTTATTACTAAGGTCTTTTATCTAAGTCCCCAGTAGAGTCGCCAATTTGTTAGGTCTCAAAAATGTAGGTTGCTAATCCTAACAGGATGCCACGCTCTATGCTTAGATTCACAACATTTTTGAACTAACTTAACGAAATCAACCTTTAGGGTTTGATGATTTCCTACACTTTAGGTCTTGCTACACTTAGGTGGGTGAACCTTGGAATTTAAAGTAGATTAAATACAACTATTTTGACTAAGTATATGGATCTACCTACAATGGCAAATGATGTAGATTAGATGAGAGCTTGTTGACTAATTCTAATATCTAATGTATGGTTGATATATATTGTATAAGCAATATCAAGGTGAATTTTTATGACTGTGCTTAACTAAATAAAGGATTTTGAAATATGGATTAGAATAAGACCAGTGCCTTGTTGGGTAAACAGAGTCAAATGGAGGACTAAGATTAGTGGCTTATAGTGGGTAATAATTCTAACTGTTTGGCACAATATTTTACTTTATAACTTGTATAAACATGTAGGGAGATGACTGACAAACTCTTCTTAATAATCCAACTAATACAATCAGTTTTCTTATTACTCACTAGAAGGTAATTTAATCCTTTCTTGAAGGAACCAATTGAATGAAATATGCAAGATAGATAGAATATATTAACTTGGAGACATAATGGCAATCCTAATTATATGGTTCTTCTTAGTAATCCAAACTAACACTTCCAGGTTACTGTGATTGATCAGAAGGATTTTAATTCTTCAAATGGAAACCAATTTATTCAATCACATAGATATAGCAAATGTGCATTGACAAATTAACTATATACTTGATATATTAATTTGAATAACAAGGAAATACTGAAATGGAGACAACCACACAATTGAATAATCTTAACAAATAATTGATGCCAGAATAGAACCACTGAATCAGAGAACTTCAATTTACTTCTTCAATAATAAACTTGCAACATGGTCTTTGAGAAACATTGTAAATTATAAGTATATATTCTACTGCTGATGATCTTTATTTCTGGACTTGGTTCCCCTTATATATGTTTTGCAATTGTAGGGTTATGACTCTTCATACATTCGATGCAACCTTTTGTTATTTTAATCTCCTTCAATAACAAAATTTTAATCTTGACCTTCTTACTGTTAAAATGCCTTGGTCGTTGCAGGTGGGATGCCCTTTGCCTTTGTATTGTAGTGTATCTATATATCTTATGTATTTACAACATACACCTGAGGAATCACTGGATTTGTGACTCTATATATACAAATCTTTTGTATATCACATACATTTTCTTCCATATACAAGAGCAGGCCCAACCAGATTTATGAAATGAATTTGAAATCTCCTTCGAATCCGCATTTGTATCATCTCTTTGTATATCGAATGCATATGCTTTATACACAATAGCAGACCCTAGCTAAAATTCACAATATTTAATCTGTCATTCAAATCCGTGCTTGTATAAACTTGTATCTTCGTTGGCGATGGGGCCACGTGGTGTTTCATGCATATACATTTCCTTTGTATCTCGAATATGTATATCATAAACATGCAAGCATTTAAACATACAAAGACTTTTCTATATTGAACTTTTGACATCTGGCTTGTATCTTTAACTTGTATCTTCGCTTGTGTATCGGCTTGTATGGAGAAGATATACATTGTTATTATACAAGCCCAATGTGCAAGTGGCGGGACCCACCTTATTCTTCACTCATATTCCATATTACAACACTACTTGTATCCAACCTTCATATACAATGCCCAATACATACAAACTCAATTGTATCTCCTTTCTGGACTTCTTGCTTTTATGAACCATAGTTCATTCATTTTTGGCTCCACCATGTATATAAAGTGAAATGCATCTTTCGATATACATTAAAGTATGATGCATCATTTATATTAAACTTTAACTTCCTTTGAGTTCCGCGTTGTATGTACACCGCAATTTATGTATCCGAAACATACAACAATAAAATCGTATTTCATATCCCTTTCGGTTCCGCGATGTATATTACCATTGTATATCCCCTTGTATGTTTTATACAAATGCATTTGTACATGCATTTGCCAGTTTTGTATTTCGAATGCTTTAAGCATTTGTATCTTCTCACTATTTGTATCTTGCATACATACAAATAAATATACAACACCTTCGACCGTTCACCTTTGTATCTGGTGTACATGCATTCTGACCAACATGCACTTTGTTTTTAAGGATCTTGACTCTTCTATTTTTTGCTTCAAATCTCTGCTCTATTGGGTGATCGATGAGAGTCTCACCGAGCTCCTCCATCAGTATGACTTATGCTCTCAGGAAGGTTTTCAGAGTATTCGCCGATAGTAACATCTTATACCAATCGGTGTGACTAGTAAATTTCTCTCTGATGAAAGGTCATCGGTATCATTTCCTCCATCGGCGACTTCTAAAATCTTCTCCCCGACCCTTATTCTCATGTCGATGGCTATTTCAACAATTTTCTCATGGATCGGTATAACTAGCATGAGGTCTTGCCAATAATAAAAATTGAGGCCTTTTACATTATTTGTGATAAAAGTCATAGGATTTTATGGGATATATCAATTGCAATTCTAATTTTGGGTGAAATGTTTTATGATTTGGTCGGATATGGATGAATAAGAATACAAGAAAATTTTTAATTTTACTGTCCCAACAGGATGACCCTGGACAACACTTTAAACATTGGGATCACTTGGTTTGTAGTGACACTACTGTGTTTTTTATCTTTCAAAAACCCAGTTTCCTCAAACTAGTGCCTTGATGTACAAAAGTCTCACATACATGGCATCCAGTCATAACAAGGGTAGTGTGGCTCCTCCTTGATCTAATAAGAAAAGGAAGGATCCCAAACCCATCTTACACCACATGAGGTCACTATTAGAGACATTGATGGCCCTCTTTATATAATAGCAAGAATAAGTAGAAATCCTACAAGAGGAGTTCTTGTTGATCCTAATTGCATGACAAATGTTATTTTTGCACTTAGATTTGCACCCTGTGTTGAAGGATTTTAGGGCTCCAAAAATCCAGTGAAACATTGAGATGACCTCCAGGTGTGGGACCTTGCAAGGAGGCCAAATCTCCAGAGAGATGCTGGTTCCTTTGTTGAATGAGAGATTCAGCTATTCCTAATACTAAACCTAATCTATCCACCACTGAGGAAAAGGGAAAGAGAGATAAAATTGGAAATTAATGGAGGTGATACAACAGGTTTGAATATGAAATCTCTCACAGAGCTGATAAAATGTAGAAAATAAAGAAATACAGTTGATCATTCACACAAAACTAACAAATCCTTAGCAGAGGTAAATAAATGAACAAGATTGACAGGAAAGAAACATTCACAGACAATCAGTTCAGAATTACACAGAGCTAAAACAATAGAAAAGGTAAAAACACAGTGTGTATTTCAACATGAAGTCAAGGTTACAACAGAGGAGGGCTCTGTTTGGAGTACAAAAATGTCTCTGTATCCAACCCTCATTACATCTTTTTTACATGCATATATAGCAATTCAATACATTTGACCTCAATAATTTCATCAATAAATTCACCCCATGGTCTGTCAGAAAATATCCCTATCAAAGGGAATGTCTGCCTACTAAAATTAAATGCAGAACATATCTTGGATCATGGAGTAGCTGAAAGATATTTTTCCTTCAATGCAAACAGTCGATTCATCACCTACAATCCTAAATGCAAAAATATATAAATGGAGTAGTTTAGCAGATCATATCTGCATTAATGGCAGATGGAGAAAATTAAAAGAATTTTCCCTCCAAAATCCCTTTTCACAAAGCTTTTATAACACTTCAAATATCCACATTTAGATATTTAAAGTTTACAATACTTTACAAACTTTGTTTTTACATATTTTGTCAATTTCTACATCCTTCTATCTTCATTCGGTAACTTTATCTTTTTCTGAACTGTGGCATGTTTCTTCATTTCTATTTTTCCTTATCAGCAAAAATCATCTTTTTTGAACCTTTTCAAGTCTCTATCTTAATTATTAGCAAAAAGTCATTTTGTCGAACTTTACTCTTGGTCCATATTTTCTTCTTGATTTTGCCTTATCAGAAAAATCTTCTTCTGACGAACTTTCTTTGGTTGTCTCTTTTGCCTTATCAGTGAAACTTACTCCTAGTGAACCTTGCTTTATTTGCCCCTTTTCACCCTTATCAGCAAAAGTCTCTTTTTCTGAACCTTCATCTATTCATCACTTTTTTCCTTTGTCAGCAAAAACACCTTTTGCTGAACCATATGACTTAGCCATTTTTATGTTTCCAATTTTGCCTTATTGGCAAAATGTGACCCTTTTGAACCAAGCTTACCTTTTTGCCTTATTGACAAAAATCTAAATTTTTGAACTCTACCTTAGGCCAACTTTTACCCCTTTATCGACAAAATTTTGCTTTCGCAAACTTTGCCCTTTGGCCTTGCTTTTCTCTCTGTCGGCAAAAATCGCTTATGTCGAACCTTCCTCTATTCGTCGGTGAAGTTCTTCATTTTCAAACCATTGGCTTTGTGTCTTCTTGCCTTATTGGCAAATCCCTACTGTCAGTGAACTCATGAATTTTTGAACTTGGTAAAAAGTTCAAGCTTTGCCCAATTTGCTGATAGAAGGGGCCTTTTTCTTAGCCAATTTTCTACCTTTTATCAAACTTTGCCTTATTTGCAAAATTGCCAACTTTCAAACCATTTCTACTTTTTCGGCAAAACTCACCTTTGTTGAACCATTTAATGCCTTAGCCATTTTTGTTTTATCGGCTCTTTTACCTTTTGGTGAACTTTGCCCCCTTAGCCTCCTTGTCGGTGAACCATGGAAACTTTGAACTTATGAAAAGTTTGAGCCTTGCAAACTTTCCTGACAAAGGCCTTTCCTTTTTCTCCTTTAACTTAGCCGATTTTCAAATCTTCCCCTTCACTTTCCTTTTGCCTTCCCTTTATCGAGAAATCACCCAGTCGACGAACTTTATGAATTTTCAAACTTTTGGGAAGTTTGCAACTAGCCAAAATCGCCGATAAAGGCATACTTTACCTTTTCCTTTGCCTTAGATAATTTTTGAAGACATCCCTCACCTGTCGCTTTATCGGCAAATTGCCAAATCGGTGAACCTTTAGAAAAAGTGAACTTTCCTTGAGTTCATAAAACCTAAATTTTGCCAATAAAGGGAGAAAGAGTCTTCATGCCTTAGTCATTTTGGTTAGTTCATGAACATGAAGTTTTTCTGACTAAGGCAAAATTAGGTCAAAAACTAAGAGAAAAACTTCAAATTTTCTGGGTTTTTCTAAGTTTTTTGCAAGGATTCTCCTGATGAATTTTCAAGAATTTCTACAAGGCAAAACACTAGAATTTGAAGGATTTAAGGCTTGTAGAGTTAGATTTCAAGGTATTTTAACAAGATTTTGAAGTTGGGCTATTTGACTCTGGGCAGAGGAAAATAGGTCAACATTTTGGTGACCTCTCAAGGATGTTTGCTTGCTAAACAAATAGACCAATGGCCTTAAGCATCCATTGGGCATGGAGTCAAAAAGTGACTACAATGGGTCAAAACAACTAAAACCTTGCCTCCAAAAACATAAAAAGAATAAGGCCAACATTCTCTTAATGACAATGCAGCATGTGCAAAAGCACTTAGGGAAGTAAACCTAAAACAAAAATAAAACCTACTCTAAAACCTAAACTAACAACAAGGAATTGACTTCAAACAAAGCCATTAACAAACTCTTGAAAGTAACTGCCCTTTCTTAATAATTTACAATGTTTCTCATGCATGTGGGCAATTAAAAAGAGGTGGGGAAGGGATGGGCATACAACAAGGTAATGAAATACTTCCCCAAGGACAAAGAAAAACTCACCTATCCACTTGTATTAATCAAAAATGTAGTTGCCTGGAAGTGGATAAATGGGTTGATCTAGCCCCTTTTGATGCTCAACCTCATGCTTTGAAGCAAGCATGATAGGTAGGGACTCCTTCTGATATGTCTCTAACTAGTCCAAATGCCTAATAAAGCATCCTACTAAAATGGTATGGTAACCATCACTACTGCACTCAATCTCATTCTTTAATTCTTTCTCATCTTACTGGTCCAAAAGCTTTGGCTCTTGTAAAATAATTTAAGGAATGACTGCCTCCTCAATCTGTTCAAACAACTCAGGATTTACCTCATCTAGAGGCACCGATTTACTATCTAGGTTTGAGCAAAAAACATCAAGCTCATCCCACAAAAGAGCCTCCTCGAAGTCCTCTGCACTCTTTAACATAGGGTTGCACATATGCTCTTCTTCAAGAGCTAGAAACTTATTGTCATATTTGGCCTCAACTTGCAACAACTTACAATCACTCTCAAATCTTCATGTTGTTCCAGAACTGTAGCTAATGTTGGCATTTGCATGCCATCTTTATCTTCAATATAACTAGGCAGTTCATGAAACAGAAGGGCATCGTCCACTTTTTCTTGAGAAATCTCCACAACAACCTCATCCCTAATGCCTTCATCATTTGACTGCAACTCCACAAGATTTTGTTGTTTGGATTGTCTTTGCAACTGGACCTTTTCAACATGCTCCCTTTGCATTTTGCTTTCATTCCTATTGTTCAAAGCATGGGAAAACTCTTGGAATGAGCCAAAATCTAGAGGACTCAAATCTACCTTTGAATCAGTAATAACCCTAATATGCTCAATGCACTACTACTCCATTAGACTAGGTTTAACTTCATCTTGCAATAGGTCTAAATTTTTAGTTCTAATAGTGCATAAAGGATCATCATTTGCAAGTCGCTCTTCCCTAGTTGTAGGTATCTCCCTCCTTAGCTCATCTTTCTAATTAGTCTAGTAGACAACAAGTCCACCCTTGAAAATTGAAATAGTATCAAGGAAAGATGTCTAGATATTTTGTTGAATTTCTTGGAGGGGAGAGAGATCTGGGCAAATTTGTTCCTAGGGAGTAATAAATTGGGTTTGCATAGGAATGGGGGCTTGTGGAGGGAGAGAGCCTTTCAAGCCTTGGAACTTGTGAAGTCAAGGCTACTCTTCTACAAGTTGAAATTAGGTAGAAGAAAGGGGCTTCTTGAAGCTGGGAGAGGATGGAATTGATTGGGCTACTTGCCTCATAGCAAGGTTTTCCTAAAAAACCCTTTCTTGTGCCCCCTATTGTTGGTCATGCTCCTTCATTTCTTGAAACTCATCCCACTCCCTCTGGAAGTTTAGGAACACCTCCTTTAGATCACTAATGTTTTTGATGTTAAGACCATAGTCACATTGAGGTCAACTATACCCCCTCTCTCTTTTCATACCATCCAAAAGTCTATTACTCTCTAGGAACATGCCTGTGAGCTCTTTGAATGCGTCAGCATTCACATAGTCAACATCTTGGAACTGATTAGAAGGGTAGCCGCACTGGCTAGGATCAGAAAAAACTCTTTGGGGTTGATAATAAGCATTATTAGGCTATGAAGAAGGCATAGCAGGGGCAAGTGGGAGGTAAGCATTGTAAGGATGCTGATATTCTGTTGAAACAGGGCAGAGTGATATAAAACCAGAGGTATCTTGGGTTTGATATTTTTGGTATGGAGGCATAAAATTTGTATTTTGGCTGGGTGGAGAGGAGTAACTATAGCTCCCATTAAATATTGACATTCTAAAGCATCAAAATGCCAAATAATCATAGAAAATATCTGAACAGAGTAAAACTAGATACATACCTAGAAGAGTTGCCAGGTGATTTGAGATGCTTCTGGAAGTAGGATAGATTAGGAGAGTTGAATGCACAAGACAATTGAGAGAGGGGTGAATCAGTTATATCATAAACTTCAAACCCTCACAAACATTCATATCCACAT
This sequence comes from Cunninghamia lanceolata, assembly GCA_027924645.1. Lineage (NCBI taxonomy): Eukaryota > Viridiplantae > Streptophyta > Pinopsida > Cupressales > Cupressaceae > Cunninghamia > Cunninghamia lanceolata. Next base: position 5,546,613 of record BSBN01000236.1, read on the forward strand.
TAACCTTTAAACTTATTATGATGATTAAGCATGAAAAGCAAATAACAAAAACTAAATCATAACAACACCAAACACAAGACAACACCTGATTTTATGTGGAAAACCCAAGAAGGGAAAAACCATGGTCAGGATTAGCTCACAATATAAAGTAGTAGCAACACTGAATTACAAAAGGCTCACTACCCAGAAGAAAGAAAGAAAGGCTCACTACCAAAGGACTCACTATCTAGAAGAAAGAAATAGAAGAGAAGGCTCACTGCCAAGAATGAATTGATATAAATGCATCTAACCTATGCATGGAGTACAGTTCCAATGAAGCTCAATATTCTCCACAACACAAACATCACCTTCATAGAAACACTGAAAAATAGTAGACACCTTCTGCTCACTGCATCCAATAGCCTAACACATGAAAGCTCTTACTACACTGATCAAATTTGTATCACAGACATCATATTCATCACGCATACACTAGTCACGAATCCTTGACACTTATTTATACCATCATCAACCTTGAAAATATTCTCCAAGGTCAGAAACACATCTTAACCCAGAAAAATCAAATTAGGTTTGGACCAAAACATTCCCACAGAGGAAAGGAATGAATGCAGACCACATCAAATCTTAGCACAAACCTAAATCCATACATGCATGCTTCATCACACTTTCACAATCACCGAAGCACAACCGCAATTAGTGTAAACAACCAAGTCAGCCAAACTTGTGTTAACACTATAAAATTTTAAGTGCGCGCTTCCTAAAAACCAAAAGATGACATGTGGACCATGCACCAAGCTTGAACATGATCTAGAAACATCCACAAGCACCTAGAAACCAACAAAATCCTTTGCAACATCTTTCACCTGAAGAAAGTTCACACTAGAGCACTTAGATTACTCTGTCATCAACTGCAACTCAAGAAATGATCTTGTGGAGCACCAAACCATGAACCACTTGAACTAAAGATAGATATAATCCTTGTAAGAACGCATCTAGAACTGCAAAGCTAGAAACAAATCTGTAGAGAAATGTGGAGAAAAATAGTTTCTCCCAAACACCTCTGCACAACTCAGAAACACAATCCACACACTGGTGAACACAACTTTCTCTGCACAACAAAGTGAAGCACAAAATCTAGAACATAACATCTCTGAACACCTTTGAACAATATATTCAATCTATAAAGGTAGGTCTTCAAAAAGGAATAAATGCGGAGTAAAACCAAAACATTACTCTGTTAAGTCAGAACACATCTTCAACACATGGTTTCCTTTATTAATCAAATTTTCTCAAAAGAACTTGGAAACCAACCATCAGAAACATATTCCTAGCATCTTCAGTACTTCCTTAAGGCAACCAAATTATCTTCAAAAAATCAACTTAATCAAACAACAACCTCATCAGTAGACACAGTTGACACCAATCACAACACAAGCTTGTTGACATCAATGACAACACTGATAGCTCATACTTGCAACAATCTCCCTCTTTGTCATTGATGGCAACACATAATGTGAAAAACCATCAAGACACAAATCTGCACCAACTTATTTTCTTTCTTACTCTCCCCCTTTCTTTTAGAAAACTTACTCTCTCTCCTTGATCACTGATTCTTTACTTTTTCACATTGCCCTCTCTCCCCCTTTGACATCAATGGCAAAGAGTGACACACCTCTTCTTTCACTCTTATCAGGTCACATGATCTTTTCTTATCACTACTCTGAATACTCCCCCTTAGGAGTGCATACCAAACTGTATCAACTCTCACTCCCCCTGTCTACAACAATCATTATGACCACTACCTGCTCCCCCTAAGAGGTAGCTCCAACATCAGTCCAGAAAAGAATGAATCTTGAAGTCCACTAGACTAATGCATCTCCTTATGTATCTAGTTCAAAGGAGGGGCAATAACCCCTAACTTTTCCTGGAGATACTCAAATGTATCCTTAGGAAGAGCCTTATTGAATATGTTAGCAACATGTTCCTTTGTAGACACATACTCAAGCTTCACTTCATTCTCTGCAACCTTCTCTCTCAGAAAGTGATACCTAATTGAAATATGCTTTGTCCTTGAATGCATCACTAGATTCTTTGAAATGTTGATAGCACTTGTATTATCACAGAAAATAGAAATTGGCTCATCATACACAACTTTGATATCCTTCAAGGTTTGTTTCATCCATAACACTTGTGTGCAACATGAAGCTGTAACAATATATTCTACCTCTACAGTAGATAAAGACATTGAATCTTGTTTCTAATTTAGCCAAGACAACAATCCACATCTAAGAAAGAATGAACCACCACTTGTACTTTTCCTATCATCTACACAACCAAACAATCTACATCTATATAAGCACTTATAGTAAAGTCAGTATCTTTTGGATACCACAAGCCATGACCTGGAGTGCCCTTTAAATATATTAGAATCCTCCTCACTGCCATAACATGTGACTCTCTAGGATCTTCTTAAAATCTAGCAACAAGATAGACTGTATGAATAATATCTGGTCTAGCAGCAGTCAGATATAGTAATCCTCCAATCATTGATCTATACTTGCTCTGATCAACCTTAGGAGATTCATCATTCTTGCTCAACTTGAAACCAGTACTTAACCATAGGAGTACACACTAGTTTAGAGTCTTCCATTCCAAACTTCTTTAACAACTCTTTTACATACTTTGACTAAGAAATGAAAATACCCTTATCTGCCTGATTGATCTATAACCCAAGGAAGAAGTTCATTTCCCCACACATTGACATTTCAAATTCTTTCTGTATTTCATCTGCAAAACTCTTACACATACCTTCATTTCCACCAAAAATTATGTCATCTAGATACACTTCCACAATCAGAATTTGATCTTCACAAAAGGTATTAAACTCATTTGAAGTAAATTCTTCGCCTCTATCAAATCTCAAGCATTTGATTTTCATATCCATTTCATTTTCAACCATAGATTTAAATGCCTTCAACTTATCTAGAGCTTATGATTTTTCTTTAAGAAAGGTAACCCATGTTATTCTGGAATAATCATCAATTAGCAACATGAAATACCTATCACCTTGAAAACTCCTTACCTTGGTAGGACCACAAAGATCTGTATATACCAATTCCAACAGTCTGGTAGAAGATTATTCTTTGATTTTGAAACTTCCTCTCACTTTCTTTCCAACTTGACATTCCTTGCAAATTGCACTGATAGGCTTTGTAATCTTTGGCAGATCTCTCATAGCTTGAACTAAACTTATCTTTACCAGGCTATCAAAATTGATGTGACACAATCTTCTATGCCATTGCCAACTTTCATTTATTTGAGTCATGAAGCAACATCCATTAGCACCTTTGAGTTGATAAGCATTTCCATTTGTCCTCTTTCTAGCAGTAATCACTGTTCCAGAGCTTTTTCTGATCTCATAGCCATCATCCTAAAAAATAAGATTGTAACCCTTGCTACACATCTGCCCAACACTCAAGAGATTATGCTTTAAACCTTTAACATAAAGAACATCGTCAGTGTTATGCTTTCAATCAAAACTGATTGAACTTTTTCCATAGATCTTAGCAGCTGCATCATCACCAAACCTAACTACTCCACCTTCATATTTTTCAAGTTTAACAAACTTACTATTGTCACATGTCATATGATTTGAGCATCCATTGTCAATGATGCGGTCATCTTTTTCTTGTCTAGCATGAAAAGTAGACATTATAGTGCCTTTAGGGTCAGTACTTGCTTCCGAACTCTTTTCCTTCACACAACTTTTAGAATTAGCAAAAACAATTTCATCTCTTAGGGCAATGAATAAGCATGCATTATCATTATCATCCTCATAATCAGATTCATCATCAGATATACTTGCATCTCCTCTAACATAGTAACTTTTCTTAACCATGTTACCTCTATTTTCCCTATTCTTATTTCTCAGAGCTCTATCCAGACATCTTGAAGCATAATGACCTATATTTCCATAGTTGAAACATTTAAAAGGCAACTTACCACTAAACTTTCCAGTACCCTTTTTCATCCTTCTCACAAAGTTAGCTTCCATTTCATCAAGGTCTTCCGGATCTGATTCCACAGTCTTCTCCGATTTGCTAACCTTAAAAGCAGTCTCATCCTTTTTTGTTCCACTAGTTGTACCAAACTCTCTTATTTCAAAAGCAATTAAGGTACCAAGCAACTGATCTTTGGTAAGCTAATTCAAAGTTTATAATTCTTCAATAGTAGAAACCTTATGAATGTAAGACTTAGGAAGAGTTCTAAGTACTTTCAATATCACTTCTTTATCATCTATATTTCCACCAAGTCCTTTGATGTCATTGACAACTTCATCTACCTTCTATAAGTAGCTTGTAATGTTTTCATCTTCAGACATTCACATGGTCTCAAACATGAGTTTCAAATTCTAAATTTTAGCTTGTTTGACCTTATCATCTCCAAGTCATAAACACTTTTCAACTTTTTCCAAATCTCATTAGTAATTTTCAAATTCACAACTTTCACCAATTCAAAATTAGTAAGACCACTTAAAAGAGCATGTTTTGCCTTACCATCAATTTCATGAGCTTTGATTTCTTTAGCAGTTCTTATACCATTCTGAGGTATAATGTAATTAGACCCAACAAATCTTTAGATCTCATAACCAAGAGAAATCAGAAAGGCATCCATCCTTATCTTCCAAGGTGCATAGTCAGATCCATCAAATAGGGGAACATCCTTCTTGTGCGCCATCCCATATCTACCTCAAGTTGTTAAGCTTTCTTCTAAGGAACCTAGCTTTGATACCAATTGTTGAATGCACAAGACAACTGAGAGGGGGGGTGAATCAGTTGTATCATAAACTTCAAACCCTCACAAATAGTCATAGCCATGTTAACCTTTAAACTTATTATGATGAATAAGCATGAAAAGCAAATAATATCTAAACTAAATCATAACAACACTAAACACAAGACAACACCAGATTTTATGCGGAACACCCAAGAAGGGACGAACCATGGTGAGGATTAGCTCACAATATAAAGTAGTAGCAACACCAAATTACAAAAGGTTCACTACCAGAGGGCTCATTGCCCAAAAGAAAGAAAGAAAGACTCACTACCAAAGGACTCACTGTCTAAAATAAAGAGATAGAAGAGGAGGCTCACTGCTAGGAATGAATTGATATAATTGCATCTAACCTATGCATGGAGTATAGTTCCAATGAAGCTCAGTATTCACCACAACACAAACATCACCTTTGTAGCAACACTAAAAAATAGTAGACACCTTTTGCTCACTACATCCAGTAGCCTAACACATGAAAGCTTACTGTACTGATCAAATTTGTATTACAGACATCATATTCATTGCGTGCATACACCAATCACGAAGCCTTGACACTTATTTATACCATCATCAACCTTGAAAATATTCTCCAAGGTCGGCAACACATCTTAACCTAGAAAATTCAAATTAGGTTTGGACCAAAACATTCCCACGGAGGAAAGGAATGAATGTAGACCACATCACATCTTAGAACAAACCTAAATCCATACATACACACTTCATCATGCTTTCATAATAACCAAAGCACAACCGTAATTTGTGTAAACAACCAAGTTAACCAAAATTGTGTTAACACTATGAACTTTTAAGTGCACACTTCCTCAAAACCAAAAGATGACATGTGGAGCATACACCAAGCTTGAGCATGATCTAGAAACATCCACAAGCACCTGAAAACCAACAAAATCCTTTGCAACATCTTTCACCTGAAGAAAGTTCACATAGGAGCACTTAGATTAATCTATCATCAACTACAACTAAAGAAATGATCTTGTGGAGCACCAAACCACAAACCACTTGAATTGAAGAAAGATATAATCCTTGTAAGCATGCATCCAAAACTGTAAAGCTAGAAACAAATCTGCGGAGAAATGTGGAGCAAAACAGTTTCTGCCAGACACCTCTACACAACTCCGAAACATAGTCCACACACTGGTGAACACAACTTTCTTTGTGCAACAAACCAGAGCAAAAAATCTAGAACATAACATCTTTGAACACCTCTGAACAACATATTCAATCTACAAAGGCAAATTTTTAATAAGAAATGCGGAGCAAAACCAGAACATTACTCTGTTAAGTCAGAACACATCTTCAACACACTGTTTCCTTTATTAATCAAATTTTCTCAAAAGCACTTGGAAACCAAACATCAAAAACATATTCCTAGCATCTTTAGTACTTCCTCAAGGCAACCAAATCATCTTCAACAAAGCAATTTAATCAAAGAACAACAACCTCATCAGTAGACACAGTTGACACCAATGACAACACATGTTTGTTGACATCAATGACAACACGGATAGCTCATACTTGCAACATGGAGAACCACCAAAATCCTAATCCTTGGAGTTCTTTAAGTGCTTGAACTAGTTGTAGCAGAAATTTTGATTAGTAAAGTCGCCATGGTGTAAGAGAGACTGCCCTGAATGGCAAGATGCACTAGAGAGCACACCAAAACTCTTCAATAGATGATAAGGATAATCAAATTGTCCAACCAAGCATGCTAGAAACTATTGTCACTTAGATTTGTACCTTGTGTTGAAGGCTTTTAGGGCTCCAACAATCCAGTGAAACATTGAGATGACCTCCAGGTGTGGGACCCTATAAGGAGGCCAAATCTTTAGAGAGAGGTTGGTTCCTTTGTTGAATGAGAGATTCAGCTATTCATAAGACTAAACCTAATCTATCCATCGATGAGGAAAAGGGAAAGAGAGATAAAACTAGAAATTAATGGACGTGATACACCAAGTTTAAATATGAAAGCTCTCATAGAGCTGATAAAATGCACAAAATAAAGAAATACAGTTGATCATTCACGCAAATCTAACAAATCCTTAGCAGAGGTAAATAAATGAACAAGATTGACAGGAAAGAAACATTCATAGACAATCAATTCAAAATTACACAGAGCTAAAAGAACATAAAAAGTAAAAACATAATGTGTATTTCAACATGAAGGCAAGGTTACGGCAGAGGAGGGCTCTGTTTGGAGTACAAAAATGTCTCTGTATCCAACCCTCATGACATCTTTTTTACATGCATATATAGCAATTCAATACATTTGGCCTCAGTCATTTCATCAATAAATTCGCCCCCATGGGTTGTCAAAAAATATCCCTGTCAAAGGGAATGTATGCCTACTAAAATTAAATGTAGAAAATGTAAGGAAATGAGTGCATCTCAGAATGAACATCTGAGAATAGTGGTGTCTTTAGTAACTTTAAATTTCATTAGATTGCCTTAAAAACACTCACAACTATGCCACAAAGTAGAATCAGAAATAGTTCATTTCCATCATTAACCCTTAAAGGAAAGTACAAGCAACATTAACTAGTTTCAACAACAGAATTATTAAACATGAAAGACAAAACACAAACACAAATTTACGTGGGGAAAACCCTTTCGGGTAAAAAACCCCACTCCAAAAGCCTAGATCGCCATTGTATTATTCAGCAACAAAAAATACAGTTATAATACAATTCAGGCACTAAGCCCTTTCATGGAGCTAAACATCCTGTTCCATCTAGAGATAATTTGATAGTCACCCATCTTCTCTATCTGTCTTGCTCGATTTTAGGTATCACACTCATCTAGCATTCAGAACTACATGTCCATGCATGAGTGTCGAGACTACTCTTCTTCGTCTTTAATAACCAACCAAACAGAATAGCCTGAACTCTCTATGTCTCCCTCTCATCGGTCTCTTGCCTTCTGTTACAATGCATTTAATATATCACATTACAGAAGAGAACATTCGATTCGACTACCATAACAGACCAGACAGTTACAAAAGGCAACCGTTCAATTGACAATATTAGTGATATGCATTTCCAATACAACATTGGCTATTCTATCCTTCTGCCATGTCAAGGAGACATGTCACCACTGTCAAATGAATTCCCAGCACCACAGCTCATAACCATTTCCACGACTGTTCAGATTCGTGAGACCTCAATTAGTCCCACATGCATCAATCATCGGTCAATTTTCTAGTTTATATACATGACCACAAGTATGATAACCATTGGCACTTTTACCGACAAGACCAATTGGTCTACCATTCACTGACCATCGGGAAGACCTTGGCTGACGTCTCATCGGAGTGACCAAGACTACTAGAATGACTTGTCTCGCTGATGTCAAACCTTCGTCGGTGTAACATTAAGTACCAGAGAGACATCTTCCAGCCACGTCGATGTCACTTGTCACGCTGATCATCAGAATGACTCTCACCAATGCCAAACCTCCATCAGAGTGGCCTAACACATCAGAACAACATTTCAAAACTAGGTTGATAGTGATTTTCATGTCGATGACCTTTCTCTGTTAGACTGACTCTCACCAACACCAACCACCATCGGAGTAACACACAGCATCGGTGATACTCTCTCACATCACACCGACAGTTCATGTCTTGCTGATACAAAGGACAACCCACTACTTTCATGTGATCACTAAGACTCTTGTCGATCGCTGAGGCAAAGGTCAACTCTTGCCGATGCCTATAAATTTGAGACACATGTACTCAACATTCTCCCACTTGACAAAGGATTTACGGGATTCCATCAACGCTCGAAGTCACTGTATCAGCTTAGACACTGCCTCCACTCCACTGTGCTCACAAGATATATAGAAGCATCATAATATCAACTTCAAAGCCCAAACCAAAACACAACCGTGAAGTCAACCTCCAGAAACAAGATTGAACATCAGCTAGAACAACAACTAGAAAACTGGCTGCTCCCATCCAACTGAACAAAAAACCCACTTGATTGAAAATAACACACACAACAAGTGCTAATCCATCCAATCACTCATACCTTGAAGGTATTCATGCCACCTACATATACACCCATCAACTGCAAATACAAGCTCCATGCGTCAACTAGTCAAAGAAGACCAAACACATCCAAGAACTCCCACTGCATGGGTAATGCAGATCTAAGAAAGATCATGGCATACAAAGTCTACTAATAGCACCATATAGAAAGTGTAAACATCATGTAGTACCAAGGAAACATCCACGATGATATGCAAAACCTGTAATCAAATAACCTGCAAGAACAACTCCTCACCACCAGTCCAGAGCTCTCCCAAGTTCTCCACATCCAACAAAAGAAAGAGATAACAGAACCTCCATGTCATTCCCCAAGAACATAAGTGAAAACACATGACCACAAGCTAGTGATCACAATCAGCTCCAATAAAACCTCAAACCAATGTAGTGTGAAACAAACCATCCAGGAAGATAACCAAAACAAAGAGAGAAACACTGCACATCATATACCTGTAGAAAAACCTTCTACATACACCTCTAAGTGCCAATTGTGTCAAGTATGATCTCCTCTTCAAAACCCCAAAGAGAACAACATAACAACACCCAAAAAAACATTCAATCTCAAGAGATCAAATTCAACATATGTAATCATGCAACTAACATGGATGTAAGCCTCTCAAACCAAAGAAGATCAAGCTAATCCATTTCCTGTTTCAGGAAATCAGCCCATAAAACCATCTCCTAACAATCCTCATCAATGAACAATATCTTAAACTCAAATGCACAAGGAGATAATCATGCTATCCATCTCTCACAATGATTCCTCCAGAATCATCTATGAGTAGTTCAAGATCCATGTCTATGAAAGAAAGCATAAAACCCCTGAGAGAAACAATGGGCAATACCTCTCAAGTAATAAACTACCAAGTAGACCATGAGCGGAAATAAGAATGCTCCTCCAAGATATACAAGCCATCATGACTCCTTCAAGAGCAATCTCCTCATAGGTCTATGTTGAACTCACGTCCAACCAAGGTGTAGGCTCCTCAGACTTTCTGCTGAAATCTTCATCAAGAGTAACCATCAACAACACTTCTCTCATCTCAAAAGAATTATGGCCTCACCTTATTCTCCATGTACACATGAGCATCTGCAAATAATCATTTCATGCTAAACTCCAAATGCATCTCTGCACCAACATGCAGTAATCAAGCAAAAGATCAATGCACCCAACACACAGAGAATCACCAAACCACTGTCAAAGCTCCAATCATCTAAATCAGGAACTTATCATGAAATAATGTTCTTACCATCCCCCTTAGGAGATTCCATGCTCTAGGTGAACATAACCATGGTCTCAAGAGCAAAGTATCATGCCAAAACTCAAATGCATAAATCAAGAAAATACCATGACATGAAACAAACCAAACTCTAAACCAACATCACATGTCAAGCACCACCAACACCTCAGCCAAGGATTTCATGAATCCTCCATGGCTCCAAGATGTTACACATCCTCAAATAGTGCCCTTGCAAATGCGAAAGAAACCTTCTGCAGCAATAGGATCTAAGAGCTCCTTCTAGTAACACCTGCAACACCAAATAATATCATTCACCACTAAGTGATGAACACACAGTCAATGCTAAAGCTCCCACTGAACTGTAACAACCAAGCTTTCCAAGCATTATGACCAAACTTCTAATCTGAAAATCCTCCAGGTCCACACATTAACATGTCCATGTGACAATAAAACCAAGTGGCACCAAGATCTCCAAACCAAGGAAATACACTATCACTATTAGTAGCTTACACAAACCTGTGGATCCAAGCTATTAATGACATCATGATACACATGCTACAGGTCTCCATAACTGACTATTCAGGTACTTTATAACATCCATCCTCTCATCCTGAAGCAGTAACACCAATGCACAAGTGACCACAGACAAGGCCAACTAACAAATCTGCATAAACACTGAAATAATCTTGTGGACAAAGATAGTCCACATCCGAGTCATCTCACTGTAGCTTAATAGGTGATTAGCCCACAAAACTACATAACTCGTAGATCCAACCAATGTACCATGCAAACTCACTATCACACTGGAAACTACAAAATTGAGATCTCAAGGAATAGATAACAATGTAGACAACATGACTCAAGCACCAGATTACTTACAAATCTGATTCACCAAACATGTCTACAACCTAAGCACCATAGTCTAGAAAACCAAAAGCATTACCATAGAGATGTTGAGTGACATCACATACCAACACTCCCACAAGACTTCAACTATCTCAACTAGCAACACCCCAAAAGCCAGGGTCTAGAAATAGCTTAACTGCAGCTTCAGAAAACCACAAGTTTTTCTCTTGACCGTGTAAAACTTGCAAAACCACTGTGTTTGAAAAACACCCATGCACATCCATACCCACTTCACATCTGGAAGACCAAGAATATGAATCAAGAAACACCATAACGTTAAACTAGAAAAATGGATCATCATGAATATGCATAACCATAGATTTTAGGAAAAACTATGAAACCCCTCAAAACCAAGGAACATGATTCTGAGACATGCAAGTACAAAGCATCCATAAAAGGAAATAGCAGTTCAGGAACTTCAGGCCCACTTGTAGGCCAACTCCACAACCACCAACCTGCACATGCATCTGAGGGAGACAGGCTATCGCAGAAGCTCCCAGATCTTCCAATGATCAACTCCATAGCCTTTATGCAACTAGGGCAATAGAAACAATGCTTTCCAATACTAGGAACAAATATCCAGCATAAGCACACTTCTCCATGGCTGAGCAGCAACACAAACTTCTTCCTATCACAGGGAAGCCTCTCACACAGACACCCAATATGAAAGTTATTGCAGAGACACAACCACAAAGCATAATCTGCCCCAAGTGATAGGATTATACATTGTCAACTAAGAGCCTCAGGCCACATCATGACCAGTTCCAGTCTCTTCATCTTCACCATCCTTCAAGCACTGCTGAAACAGGAAAATAAGATCAACTACCAGACTTCACTCAAAACAAGGATCAAACATCATATGATTCCTTCAGATTTCCTCAAGCCTGTCACACTAAGAAATCATCACAGAAGGAATACCTAGAACCAAAAACACCAGGAAGAAACAAATCCCAGTGGAAGGTTATGGTAGCACTTGTAAGGAAATGAGTGCATCTCAGAATGAACATCTGAGAACAGTGGTGTCTTCGGTAACTTTAAATTTCATTAGATTGCCTTAAAAACACTCACAACTATGCCACAAAGTGTAATCAGACATAGTTCATTTCCAACATTAACTCTTAGAGGAAAGTACAAGCAACATTAACCAGTTTCAACAATAGAATTATTAAACATGAAATACAGAACACAAACATAGATTTACGTGGGGAAAACCCTTTCGGGTAAAAAACCCCACACTCCAAAAGCCCAGATCACCATTGTATTATTTAGCAATAGAAAATACAGTTATAATACAATTCAGGCACTAAGCCCTTTCTTGGAGATTAACATCATGTTCCATCTAGAGATAATTTGACAGTCACCCATCTTCTCTGTCTGTCTTGCTTGGTTTCAGGTATCACACTCATCTAGCATTCAGAACTACATGTCCATGCATGAGTGTCGAGACTACTCTTCTTCATCTCTAATAACCAACTGAATAGAACAGCCTGAACTCTCTATGTCTCCCTCTCATCTCTCTCTTGCCTTCTGTTACAGTGCATTTAATATATCACATTACAGAAGAGAACATTCAGTTTGACTACCATAATGAACCAGAGAGTTACAAAAGGCAACCATTCAATTGGCAATATTAGTGATATGCATTGCCAATACAACATCGGCTATTTTGTCCTTCTACCATGTCAAGGAGCCACATCACCACTGTCAAATGAATTCCCAGCACCCTAGCTCATAATCATTTCCATGACTATTCAGATTCGTGAGACCTCAATTAGTCACACATGCATCAATCATCGGTCAATTTTCCAGTTTATATACATGACCACAAGTATGATAACCATCGACACTTTTACCGACAAGACCAATCAGTCTACCGTTCACCGACCATCGGGAAGACCTTGGCTGACATCTCATCGGAGTGACCAAGACTACCAGAATGACTTGTCTCACCGATGTCAAACCTTCGTCAGTGTAACATGAAGTACCAGAGAGACATCTTCCAGCCACACTGATGTCACTTGTCACGTCGATCTTCAGAATGACTCTCACCAATGCCAAACCTCCATCGGAGTGACCCAACGCATCGGAATGACATTTCAAAACTGGGCTGATAGTGATTTTCATGCCGATGACCTTTCTCTATTGGAATGACTCTCACCGACACCAACCACTATCGGAGTAACACACACCATCGGTGATAGTCTCTCAGATCACACCGACAGTTCACGTCTTGCTGATACAAAGGACAACCCACTACTTTCATGTGATCGCTGAGACTCTTGTCGATCGCTGAGACAAAGGTCAACTCTTGCTGATGCTTGTAAATCTGAGACACATGTACTCAACAGAAAATATCTTGGATCATGGAGTGGTTGAAAGATATTTTACCTTCAATGCAAATAGCTGATTCATCACCTGCAATCATAAATGCAAAAATATCTAAAATGGAGTAGTTGAGCAAATCAAATCTATATTAATAGAAGATAGAGAAAATTAAATGAATTTTCCCTCCAAAATCCCTTTTCACAGAGCTTTTACAACACTTCAAATATCCACATTCAGCTATTTACAATACTTTACAAACTCTTTTTTTACATATTTTGTCAATTTCTACATCCTTCTATCTTCACTTGTCAACTTTGTCTTTTTCTGAACTGTGGCCTATTTCTTCATTTCTATTTTGCCTTATTGACAAAAATCATCTTTTCTGAACCTTTTCAAGTCTCTATCTTATTTATCAGCAAAAAGTCATTTTTCTAAACTTTACTCTTGGTCCATCTTTTCTTCTTTATTTTTCCTTATCAACAAAATCTTCTTCTGGTGAACTTTCTTTGGTTGCCTTTTTTGCCTTATCGATAAAACTTACTCCTGGTGAACCTTGCTTTGTTTTCCCCTTTTTTCCCTTATCGGTAAAAGTCTCTTTTGTCGAACCTTCATCTATTCATCACTTTTTTCCTTTGTCAGCAAAAACACCTTTTGTTGAACCATATGACTTAGCCATTTTTATGTTTCCAATTTTGCCTTATCAGCAAAATGTGACCCTTTTACCAAGCTTACCTTTTTGCCTTATCGGCAAAAATCTATTTTTTGAACTCTGCCTTGGGCTAACTTTCACCCCTTTATTGGCAAAAGTTCACTTTTGCACACTTTGCCCTTTGGCCTTGCTTTTCTCTCTATCGGTAAAAATTGCATTTGCCGAACCTTCCTCTATTCGTCAACAAAGTTCTTCCTTTTTGAACCATTGGCTTTGTGGCTTCTTGCCTTATCGGAAAATCCATACTATCAGTGAACTCATGAATTTTTGAAATTGGTGAAAAGTTCAGGCTTTGCCCGATTTGCTGATAGAAGGGGCCTTTTTCTTACTTAGCCAATTTTCTACCTTTCATCAAACTTTGCCTTATCGACAAAATTGCCAACTTTTGAACCATTTCTACTTTGTCAAAAAAACTCACCTTTGCCAAACCACTAATGCCTTAGCCATTTTTGTATTATCAGCTCTTTTACCTTTTGGCAAACTTTACCCCCTTAGCCTCCTTTGTCGATGATTCACCTTGTCGACGAACCGCAGAAACTTTGAACTTATGAAAAGTTTGGGCCTTGCAAACTTTCCCAACAAAGGCCTTTCCTTTTTATCTTTTAACTTAGCCAATTTTCAAATCTTCCCCTTCACTTTCCTTTTGCCTTCCCTTTATCAGGAAATTGCCCAGTCGGTGAACTTTATGAATTTTCAAACTTTTGGGAAGTTTGTGACTGGTCAAAATCGCTGATAGAGGCATACTTTACCTTTTCCTTTGCCTTAGATAATTTTTGAAGACATCCCTCACCTACCGCTTTATCAGCAAATTGTCGAATCGGCGTACCTTTAGAAAACGTGAACTTTCCTTGAGTTCATAAAACCTAAATTTTTCCAATAAAGGGAGAAAGAGTCTTCATGCCTTAGTCATTTTTTGTTAGTTCATGAACATGAAGTTTTGCTAAGGCAAAATTGGGTCAAAAACTAAGGTAAAAACTTTAAATTTTCTAGGTTTTTATGGGTTTTTTGTAATGATTCTCCTGATGAATTTTTAGGGATTTCTACAAGGCAGAACACTACAATTTGAAGGATCGAAGGCTTGTAGAGTTAGATTTCAAGGGATTTCAACAAGATTTTGAAGTTGGCCTATTTGACTCTAGGTAGAGGAAAACAGGTCAACAGTTATCACAGAAGAATTTTTATACATGAATGATCTACCACAAGATACTTATTATCCAATGGATATAATGATAAAAGCACATAATGGTTATTTCCTCTTGGCAATTGGAAAGATAACACTTTTAATTAAGGTAGTCAAAAAATCCCTAGAAGCATCATTTCTTATCATTCCCACTTCAGATCTCTTTCGTGTGAAGTTAGGACATCTTTGGCTAAAATCTATGAAAGCAGTTCCTTCTACTATTCACAAGTGCTTAAAGTTCCCTCATAAAGGTCGAGTGCATGTTATTCATCACAATGGATGGAAACAATTAACCACTTGTGGAAATTTCAATTTAGATTATTTTTGGCCACAACCTATCGAACCAAATCAACCGTGACAAGATCAATTCTTCTTAGCATATCAAAAGTACAAAGCAAGGAAAATATTTGAACTATCATATGCCAAGAACACTCCTGGACCTTCTTGGTCCTCTTTCCTCCCATCCAACAAATAGAAAGTGAAAAGAAACCCAAGTTGAAGGATTCATCTCGACTTAAAGGAAAAGGAATTTTTGTCGAGGTTCCTCCTTCGCCATCCTTACAAGGATGAGGAGAAAACCTTCAAGAGCAAAGCTATTCATTACAAAATCATAAAATTAATTTTGTACCAGCTTCCTTTTCTGAAATGACCAAGAATACAGAAAATCATGAATCTTTGATGTTGAATAAAGAAACTCCCTTGGGAAACATAACTAACAATACTAAAAGAAACAAAAATGCAAGGGAAAGAAGAAGAAAGTGTCAAGCCTTAGTTCAAAAGATTTCTTCATGGGAAGAGAACATCCCTTCGATAGAAATGGAGTCAAAAGAAGAGCTAAAGGAAGAAGTTTTGAGTTGGGCTATAGTGCCCTATGTACCACCTACTAAAGATCAAGATTGGGAAGAAGATGATTTGATTAAGGACAATCACTAGTAAGTAAGTATTTCTCACTCATTTAGCCACTTTGATGTAGCACCTCTTTGAGTTTCTCTCACAAGTGACCTCCTTTTAAGTGTTGTGTTGTGTTCCCCCATGTAGCATTAAATGCTTGTATAGGTCTCCTTGAATGACCCTTGATACTCTTGTAAGGTCAAGGATACAAGGAGACCATCTCTATTGTGACATTCCTTCTATTTGTTTCTCTATTCTTCTACTGTCCTCTCTTATTGCAATTGTTGTGTGTGGTGCCTTAAGGGTATAATGTTGAGGAAGGTGTCTTGGGTGCATTTTCCCACGTTGTGACCCTAAGTCATTTTTGGTCTCCTCTCTCATTTTTCATGATTTCATTCTTTCATTGTACTTGTGTCTCTACTAATCAATGGATGATGACAACAAATTTACACTACTGATAAGGATCATGCATCCCTAACAAGAAAACAAAAATGGACCTAGTCCATGTATGAAGATGGGGGTAATTTATTATTGATGATTGACTAGTAGAATCACTTTGTGTTGTGATGTGATCATGTATCGTATTGTGAAATTGTTGTAAAAAGCCTTTGCAATACTCTAAATATGTTTCTATGCACTTTAAATTACTTTTGTCTCACCTTGTAGCTACACTTGGTTCTAAGATACCTAAAGTATAACCTCACAGCTATACTCAGTTCTAAACCCATAAGTATAGCCTTGGTTTGTGTAAATGATATGTTGCATTATGTCTATATTAGTTTCATGAAATGGTTTGGTTATTGTCTTAGAATAGATTTTCTAACCAAAGATTATTATCAATCAATGGTTGTTAGCAAATGATATTGTTGTATAAGTTCTATCGTGATTGTTGGGAACAATTCAACAATTGTGGGCACATGTCACTTTGGGGCACGGGCTTTGTGAAAGCTCTTGTTCCCTCGCATGTTTTCACCTTACCTTAAACATGATTGCTATCGGTAAGCGAAAGCAACCACTTTAAGGTGGGGGCATATATTGGTAAATGCTTGGATATCTTAGACATTGTGATAAATTATGTTTGTGTATACTTTATTTTCATTGTAAGGCATCTCCACAATGCAAGTGGGATTGTATACTTTGTTTGTGTGTTTCGTACACTTCCTTTTCACCATAAGGCATATCCACAATGCAGGGGGGGTCATGTACTTTGTGTGCATGCTTCCTTTTCACCGTAAGGCATCTTTATGATGCAGGTGGGGTGGCATGCTTTTCAAAGTCCTTCTGCAGAAGGCAGGATGATGTATACCCTTGAGTAGGTTGCACATCCTTTTGACAAATTCCTCTGCGGAGGTAGGGTTGGATCTTGAGTTATTCACCCTTAAGCATGTCTTTGGTGGTTGTGGTAGCGTAGCTCAACCGTCAGGGGTATTTGGCATGTTTTAGATGGTGGAGCGTAGCGATGAGCTCCTCCCTATCATTCATGTTTGCTTTGTATAAGACATATAGTAGGTTGACAAAACACTCGATGGTGCTCATGTATTCCATGTGTTTTTCATGTGTCTTGTGTGTTTTGTGGAGGCACATAGTGATGAGCTCCCCCTACACTGTGTGTTTTGCATGTTTTTTGGAGGCACGTAGTGATGAGCTCCCCCACACTGTGTGTTTTGTGTGTTTTTGATGGTGGTGCATAGAAATGAGCTATCCCCATCACATAGTTAGGGTAGTATTATTGTCTAATAATGTCTTCTCTCCATGTATACTTTGTGTATTGCATGACTATTTCCATGTCTTCTCTGTGTATTACGTGCATCTTTACTGTCTTCTCTATGTTTTGTGTGTTTGTCAAGTGTTTTCTTATGTTTACCTAAGCTTGGGCGCTAGAAATGGTCTTCCAAACTTAGGGTGTGTCTTTGCTCTAGTGTTTGATGTGCTTGATGTGCTTTTGTCATACTTTAATATATGTATTGATCGTAAGATCATACACACATTAAAGTGGGGGCTAATTGTTATAGAGTAAAAAGTGTCCACATGTCTTTTTACCTCCTTTTTTAGCTCCTAAGTCCCTGTGATTACATTAAACATTCTAAATGTTCATCTTGATGCAAAATTGCCCAACACCAATGTAAATTGGGAATAAGGGGCCCATATTTTATCTTATCCCAGACCCAAAAGGAGCTCAAAGACTTGGGTGCCACCACCCAAGTCCCTCCTGATTGGTCAGGGAAAAATTCAAGTTATGTCATCCTGGGACCTTTCAAAACATTTCTCCTTGTCGGTTCTTTTGGTTTAATTTCATGATTGTTAGTGGGAAAGCATATATAAGTGTGTTTTTGAATTCATTTGTAAGCAATACAAAGATAACTAACTTGAGATATTAAAGGAAAGAAAGAGAAATCATTCATTATGATTCTAGAGAAAATTTGTATACTGTTATTGTGTGTTTGTTATAGGCATGAAGCTATCATCTATCCACCTTAGGAGTTGAAGGATCTTCATCATTCTAAGGGATCATCACATAGGTGATATCATTGTTATTCATCATCATTTGATTCATCATTATTATCATTGTTTTAGCCTCTTCCCCCATGAGGGCACACACTCTCTATCAATCAACGGTATTGGGAAGCTTGAATGCTATCCTAGGATTTGACTGAGGCAAGTCCCTAAACCCAAACCCCTATCTTGCCATCTTGTGTGTAGGTTACAGGAGCGAGATCTGAAGAATATAAAGATACAAGAAGATTGAGTGAAGATTAGGGTTTCAAGATCTAACAATAGTTATGGATATTTCTCTATCCAAGATTTGGGTGGTGGCGTCCTATTCTTCCTACCCTTTCTGACTTCAGATCTAGCATCAAGGTAGCATCTGCAACATCTTTCCAGTTCAAACCTCAGGCATAATCTTCCAGTCAGGACTTTGGCGGTCTCGAATTAGTCCTCCAGCACCTCTACTTTCTGGAGATAGGTTTTATCATCTTCGTGTTCATCCCTATGCAATTGGTTTCTAGATTTCTATTGTACTTTCTTTTTTATAAGCTGGATATTGTAGAACTAGGGTTTCATGCATTGTTAACCTAGGGTTTGATAGAAAGGTTGAATTGAATCTTATTCCTCTATAGCATACCTGAGTACAAGATTTGTAGTTGAGTCCACCTTCATTTAGTAGTGATTTGGCTCAGTCTTGTCCTTGAATGTTATATGGAAAGAGGTTTGATCTAGTGTGCATTCTAGTTGTCATCATTCTCCTTTTTCATACTAAACACCTTCAATGCTAGGGGTGTCATCAAGAAGGTAGAATAGGGGCTCATCAATAGACTAGGGATGGTTAAAGGTCAATTGATGAGAGTGGATAATCTCCCCTTCACTTTTAGCTCATCTTGACTCAAGAGGGTGTTCCTAGAGGTATTCCTTAATAGGAATTTCTTGCAACATAAAATACATCAAATGACACTACTTCAGTAGTACCCATTTCATGCTTGATCCCAAAGGTTGTCACTGGACCAAAAACAAACCTATTGCACTAGAAACTCTTGTTAATCTAATGAAGGCTTCATTGCATAAGAGTGAGATGTAGGTATACACATATGATTCATTAAGATGAACACTTGAAAAGGTTTGCTAAAGATATTTCCCTAGTTATAATGTTGAATCATAGAAGTGCATACAAACTGAAACCCAATCCTAAACTACTGGTGAATGATTTTGATCATTCTAAGTGTTTGTGGAAGGTTTGAGTCTTCAAGACCAATGCCTTATTGGGTCACAATCATATATAGCCATTAAAACTATAAAAAAAGAAGTTGAAACAAAGGTATGATATAATACAATCATATCTACTTAGTGATCCTTCTCTAAACCCATCAACATTCAGATGTAACAAAGAAGAGACTAATACAAATAACAGTTTTCATTGACTTAAAATGTTGTGGCATTTATCTTATCCTTTTTACAATCACACCAACAAGTGTGGTGAGGGAAAAATACCAAATAAATGAGAAACCTATCATTCCCTACTACTCAAAATCTTCCAAAATGCCAACAACTAGCCAAGGAGACATATGGTTACAAATATCTACTTCTGTAGTTATCTCTTTGCAAGTTTTGAATGAATAGCTCCAATGGTAAACTAATCAATAGTCTTGAAATCCTAGAAAGATTTACATGCTCATTCTATAGAAAACCCCAAATGACTAACCCCTTGGATGAGAAATAGGACAACACTTATACTCCTCACATTTTGCCCTAAGTTATTCTACTAGGAAATTGAAACACAACTATCTCCTCAAAGAATTGAATTCACACCCAACAATGTCACCCAAGCATTGAATGCCTCCACCTAAACTCATGAAATCTACCTTATCAATGTGTAGATCAAGAAAGGAGGCATAAAAACTACTTTCCCATCCAAACTGGGTAGCTGTAGGAGTTAATACAACCATTAATGACACACTAGGTTGTGTAAGAGGAGTACATGGGGTGTTTGAATGTAGACATGCTCACTAAGCCCATGAAAAAACACCTTGAAAATCATTTAAAATATTTAACTTCATATCCTTTTCCTAGACGGTGTTTCATTTCCTATGTTTTAGGCTCTTAAGGGACTAAGTTAGAGGTTTGGGATTGACCAAGAACCAAGTTGAGGGTTTGAATGGTTCCAAAAACCACCAGAATCTCCAAGACCATTCTATTCTTCCTTTTCTTTTCCACTTCATTTTTTCTTTCATTGGAGGCACTTTGAGCAACTCTAGAACCATGTCAAAGATTCAAGAGGTTCTAGGAACCACTATATTCTAGGGGAAGATTTTTTAGATGAATCCAAAAAGGGGCAAAAGAGATTTTTTACTTTTGATGCATTAAAATTAGGTTTCCATGGTTGATAATAAATTCCTACTCTATTTAGGAACCAGACATTTTTTGAAAAATAATATAACCCTATCTTCCTTCTTAAAAAATTACTATGAAAAAACCTTCTTTCAGAATAACTAGTTCTTCAAATGTAGGCTAATTTTGATCAAGCCACTCAATCAAAAGAGATTTGGATATGGTAATTTTCCAAAAATTACTAATTAGTGTATTATTCTTGAGCTCTTCCATTCTTCCTTCAAGTAAAGCTTCTGGAAATTGGACACAAAGATACTTCCCTTGATGGGTACATGGAGATTTTCTTGATAGCCTTTTGGGGCAAAATGCTAGAGCAAGTATCTCCTTGGATGGCCTTTTTCGTAGCTCTCTATAATATCACATACATTTTTTGGGAACCTCTTTCTAGAAACTCATGTTTCCACTTACAAGAGTGTATGCTTTGTCTTCCCTTTCTTTGACTAGATTTGTCTAAAAATTCCATTTATTAGTTGTGGGTTGTCCTACTCGCATGATAGACTAATGTCTATTCTGGTAGTGGTTTCTCATTGTGCCACTTGTTGTCTTCTATGTACCCCTTGTGCATCTTTTATCATCTACTTGGTATATTACCTTCTAGTTTGTTGTTTATTCTTCTGCTTTAGAATTTTTTGGGGGTAAAAGACTTATTTTCTTCTATCAAGATGATCTTGGTGCTGATAGTTCTGTATATTTTTCCTCCCCTTTTCCTGTCTCCCCTTGTGACAAAAATTTTCTTCTTTGGAATAAGGGATTTCCACCATGTTTGCTCAACAATGTTTGTGATGTTAGATCTCTGTATTTCTTACCAAATTTTTTCTTCTTGAACTTGATGTTAGTGAACTATAAGAGCATGTCCCTAAAGTTTTATGTAACTATGTTTTTATTGTAATATAATTGGTTCATGCTTTGGAGTGTATGTTTTTTTCAAAAGAATTTCCCCCACATATATCATCATGTTATGGTTGTATGTTGTTATGTTAGTATTCTTTCATGAAATATTTTAGATTATATTTTTATGTACATCTCCTCTCATAGATTAGTGTAAGAAGCGTTTTTGCACCTTAGCTTCCTTTCAACATTAGGTGAATATAGCATGATGTAAATATTAGAAGTCAATATTGTCCTAATCATGAACCTCCTTAGGACCAATAGGCAAGTATGAAATTCTTCAAATATTAGTGTGGGATTCAAATTTGTGGCCCATAGCTTGATTAGGGCTTCTTTAAGAAATTTGATAAGTCATATCCCATTAGCCAATATAAAACCAGTTAATGATAATGTGACATGATAGAATATGTCAAGATTAAGCTCTAATATCAATTTTGAATCTTTGTTCTTAAAATCTAATATTACATAGTAGAAATACTATCTAGATACTGATTAACTAATTTGTGTTGAAAATTAATGATCGTAGCAAGAATGAACCATTGTAATATGAATTGACCTTAAGAGTAACAATATGATGACTATGAAACTTCAAGGTACTTGTAAAATATAACAAACAAACAAACAAAAATTTGCGTGATGTAAGATTGCTCTTACATAAAAAATGCTCTTCCATCATATCATTAATTATTAGGAAAATTTATTAGGAAATCAACATTTGACTAGCATCTAGGACATTTTACATATTTGGGAGTGTTGTCCTCTTATGTAGTCATTGACTCAATAATCTTACATAGTTTGACATAAGGGAGTAATTATCCCTACCATATAGAACCAACAAGAACCACAAACAAGTTTTTTAGCCAAGACAAATAGAGAACATCAAGGCAAGTTGAAACTATCAATATAAAATTTAGTAGAGATTGGATCCGTAGGCATAAATGAGATCAACTCTACACTTGCAAGATCAAATCCATAGTTCTGCAAGTAATCTAGAGTGACAGATAGGCCATTCAATGATTCTAGAGCATTCATTTGGGCACCATTGATATTCCTACATTATTGATGAATCAACATTTGACATCTATTATAGTTTCCAACAAAGCATCATTTATTGGTGTATCCATTTTGCAAAGCATTTATTTATTTATTTATTGTATTTTAGCAAAACAAAATTTAATTTGGGATATATTTTAAATTTTCATGATATTTATTATTTACCTTGGATTTACATAAAAATGATTAATCTAAAGAATTGAGCTCAAGTGGTTCAATTAGTTACCTTAGATTTAGGTAAAAATGATTAATCTAAAGAATTGAGCTCAAGTGGTTCAATTAGTGAGTTCTTGTTATGGAGAGCAAGCTTAAATCCCCAAAATGACATCCAATGTGAAATTCTAAATAACAATTGTGATCTTCCATTGTTAACTATGAAAGACAATATCTCTATCATCTAAATATTAACATCAATTAACTCAAATACTCATTTAAACTATATTTATTAATTATCTTCAAATATTTATTAAAATAAATAGAAGATGGTTATTTATTTTTCTTTTCAAAAATAATATAATTAGTATTTTTTATTTACATTTATCTACCTTAACTTCTTTTAAAATCATTTTATTTATTTTCTGACTCTTGTTTAAAATATAAAAAATTAAACTATATTCAACAATACACAAATAATCCAAAGTTAAGAAAATGTTATTTCTATAATAGCCTTCCAATAATAAGAAATTACATTAGATTTCCAGAGTCCATATAGATTTTATGCTTCTGATTTGAATGTAAGTAATAGGAAGTAATAAGTTATATCTAGTGAGAGATGGAATTCCTTTTTTTGTAATAATAAAACATTATATTAGAATACAAAGTTACAAACAAATAGAAATTTTTTTTGGATGAAAATACGATATTATCTATTAACCATAAGATAAGTAAAACATTTTCACAAAAATGGGTTGGATGGTATAAAGGCACACCCCAAAATATCATAGTCATATGGGCATACCCCAAAAAGTCTAAGGGTAACTACCCAAAATTACATAACAGAAATTATAAAAAGCAAAACAAAAATGAAAATCAAGTGGCCAATGCAGTGCCAGCAGATGGAGGGTCCCTGTCCTCCAGATTACCCATACTGCTGCGGGGTCAGGGATGACATCATTTAAGCATTTAGCACATGGTGGACAGAAAATTTCAAAGAAAGCACACAGTAGGAAACATAATAGGTATGTAGCCTAAACGCCACCATCTACGGAAAGCGTTTGAATTAGTTTTTCTCACTCCAGAGCTTCAAGCCGGTCTCAACTCTTACAGCGGGGAGCTGCCAGAGATTTTCTTTTAGTTTTATAATGTTTTGGTACGAGATTTCGGGCATCACAATGGTATCTGAAGTGTTGGAAACAACGAATACCATCCAGGGACACATCATGCAAGTTTTCCAAACATTCATGCAAGTTTTCCCAACGCTCAAGCTCTTTCTCCTCGCTTCCAACAGATGACGATTGTATATAGTTGGAAACAATGATTACCTGCCTTCCTGCTTGGTCTTCCACACTGAATTTCGCTTGGCATCCTGTTTGCTCTCTCAACTTGCGTTGTGCGATGTAGTCCGCAACAATTTTCTTCAGTGAAGATTTAAGTATTGGTTGTCCATTGCTATCGTTCGCATAAGCATACTTGTACCAATCCTGAGAAAATGAGTCATCCTCGTAACTAGAGCTACAGCATAATTTATACACGAAACCAATCACAGGAATATATACTTACCTGTATTAAAATGTTCATTTCGTGTTTCCATTGTGAACAAATAAAAGTCCAGACCACGAATTCTACTTCCCAACCGACAGGGAATTTTTTTCCTTTTGCCATTCTAGAGACATTATTCTTTGCAAAGTTATGGTAGGTGTTATAGCATTTCCATTCTCTGGGAACCTTCTCGATGCCTGTAGCATAACTTTTCAATTGATGAAAAGCTTCTGTTTCTTCATCAGTGTAACTCAGCATCCACGACTCTCTAACCTGCTGCACACGCTCAAACAAAATCCTCCTACAATCCACGAAGAATTCCGAATCATCTTTAGAATCAGACTGATGTCCCTCAATTTCATCTCTGATGTTGCAAACAACAAAACTCAGAAAGTGGAGAATGCCATGTATGAAAGACAGAAAGCAAGATGCAATCCCTGTACATTAATTGTGATGTTTTCGTTAGTACTCAGTGACTATTTGACCATTAAAATGGATGATATTTAAGTAGAGTGATTTCAATGCTTATTGTACATGGATAGCCGTTTGTATATTCACTCAGATAAAACATATTGTTACCTCTATGCCGTGGCATTAGCCAGTCGTACATAAACATAATACACCAGCCTTCCCATTTTATTGGACTTTTGCCGCTCTCAATATCTTGGGGTCCAAGTTTTTTTTCCAGTTCTCGTCGCTTTCCTAATGTCGATAGATAAATAGAAAAAGATTATTGATAGTTTGAGCATAGTACTATTAACCTTCACTACCAAGTGTTGGATTTGTGACAACAAGATAAAACAAAGAAAGTGTGAAAAGAAAGCATAATCTTATCTTTCAAAGAAAGATTTAAAATCTTATTTTTTGTTTTAAATCTAATTTTTTCTTAAGGAAGGAAAATCTACTTTCTTCTAAAATTGATGGTGGCAGTTATGTTAAAGATATTATATATCTTTATAGCCTTTTGAAAAGCAATGAAATTGTATGTTTTCTCTGAACAATAAGAATACCGATACTTTGTCTCATGGATGTTTCTCTGACATACTGCTGGAGTTTTAACAGGTAAATCTGGTGTTGTTCTTTGATCACTTATTCTGTTAGTTTATTATTCTGTTGATTATCTCTAATTTCTTTGTAATTAATTTGTGTTGCAATATTATATGATTCTAGAGTTTTAAGTTCATCATTAAAATTGGAAAAATTTTCAACACGAAGGAACATATTCACTCCTCTAATTGTGTGCTATGCAATAAAATTCAAAATTAAATAAATGTGATTTTCCCAATTATATATAATGGATTTTTGTACCTTCCTCTATCTCAGATTGTTCATTGGACGGTGGCTCCTCAACAGGCACAGGTATCTGCCGATGCTCTTCATTTGTTGAAGTTCTCTTGGATTTTGTCTCGCGTAGCATCCCCGTATCTAGAAAGTCTACCCATTCGTCATCTGTTAGATCTGGTATGTTCACTGGCAGTTGGACAATCTTACTTATGAACTTGTCTGCAAAATCGTTGTCTTGAACCAATAAGGACTTTCGATATGCTGTTTCAATAGTTGCTTTGTCCATTGTTAAAATAACGTTGATTTCACACACTTTGAATACCAGATTTATAGCCCATAACATCTGAAAAGGTGGACTAATCATAAGTGAGAAATCACTCTATTTAAATATCATCAATAACAATTTTACACCTCATTTACAATAAAAAGTGGTAATTATTTGTTCTAATTTTATTGGTCAAAATTAACCTTTGACTGTTGAAATAAAGGATATTTAAAAATAATGGTGAACGACATCCTATAATAATAAATAAATTTTTAAAAAAAGGGCTAATAATTGGTCTAGATGGAAAAACCATACCGGCAATATCACTGTTTCTTCGCATTGGTCGAGATCATCCACAAAAGCTATTATCCGCAGCTTACCCTCGGGAGTTGAGCCATATCGAGGAATACAAGTGCCTTGAACGTTCTCCTTCCACAAACCCCACCAGTTTTTACACATTTCACCAGCAATTAAAGAAAAAATGAAGCAGGGTTTTTTCCCAATTTCAGCTGTCAGAAACTTGATGTCCGAAATTACCCTTTGCTGATAACCCAGCTGTTGTGAATGATCAGGTAAGCTGAAATATCCACTCATTTGTGTGCTTATAGGTTGGAAAACTGAAACTATTTTGCTTAATATAGACCACACAATTGCTATCACAGTTGCAGTTACAGATCCATATTTTAAGTCTTTCAATTCTGAGGGGCCTGCGCTGTCTATCAGCTTCCATGCTGCCCACCCAATCCAGGCTCCCACAAAAGCCAAAAGAACACCTGGGAATATGAAGAGTAAGTAGAAATCCTGGCCATTTCTGGTCCAGATATTTCTCCAACGAGTACTCAGCAACTGGGCCCAAGTCATAGACCCCTCAATTTCTTGTGTTATCTCAATTGCCAGACCCGCCCAAGCTTCTTTTCTTCCGCGATAGTTGGCAGCATTGAAATTCACAGCTAAAATCCTCGGAATTGCTCCCAGTGATTTGCCTTCAATCTCATGAACTGATTTTTTTTCATCTTCTTCCATCTACAACCTCAAACATCGCAAAGATTTAGAGCCTAAATATTCGACTGTCGGCAAGATATTTATTATATATATAAACTTTAAAGGAACATGCAGATCTGATTTATTAAGTGATCTCACCAGTTGAGCGAAGTCCATGCATGCCAAAGACTTGTAAACGGCTTTGCATTTTGGTAGATATTCCCTCAACAAATACACAAGTGACATTGTCTGCCAATACTCAAATATTATTCTTCTAATTAATTTAAGAATTAATAAAAATATAATACCAACAGTCTTTATTTGATAATTTACTTACTAATAGACATCAGATTTCCACATTCCATGATATTATATTGGATTTAATTGTGTGAAAGTTTTTTTCCTTCAACTTTTTAGATCACACTCTGATCCATCATCATTTCTATTTTTCTTCTCTTGCTCTCTACTTCTTGATGATGGATCACTTCTCTTGCTCTCTACTTTCTGATGATGGATCTCCTGATGATCCAAAACATTGAAAAAAAAAAAACTTTCACACAGTTAAATCCTGAAACATTCAGATATAATTTACTTACTCTTTCAAAGGACATGCACTTACTGGCTTTTTATGTGGAGACAAGTGCTCGATCACATCTTTAAAGTCGCCGTAGTTCTCGTTTTCTAGCAAATTGTAAACTCCTTTCTCAATTTTT
Source organism: Cunninghamia lanceolata (assembly GCA_027924645.1). Classification (NCBI taxonomy): domain Eukaryota; kingdom Viridiplantae; phylum Streptophyta; class Pinopsida; order Cupressales; family Cupressaceae; genus Cunninghamia; species Cunninghamia lanceolata. The sequence goes on from BSBN01000236.1 coordinate 5,574,521, forward strand.
TGGCACATCTGTACGCCTTTACTACTGAGGGATATCTTTTTCGCTCCTTTAAAATTCTCGTTGTTCCACAAATATGGGAAGGCTAGTTGAGCCGCTGTAATCAATAGATAGGCTTCTATCTGGAAGCACACAATTTAAAGAGAGGGAAAAGTTTACACCGATATTCAACTCTAAGATGATAATTCTTCAAACTTTAAGATGATAATTCTTCAAATGAAGTACCTGATACATGAGACTACTCTTTCCGGTGCCGCTTCCACCTGAAATGCTTACTGTGATAGGAGATTTAATATATGGATTCAGAAAATGTGCGGATATGCACTCCACAAGCACATTTCGTCCTGCTCCCATTTGCATTTTCCTTACAGTTAATTTTGAAAGAAAAATATTTCTACACCAGAATGGCGATGACAAGCAATTATATATACATTACCTAGAGTGTCCACTAATGTGTGCTGGTCAGCTGCCAGCTGTGAAAACTTTTTAATTGCCTTGGTTACTGCAAACCACATAAATGCCATTCTCATAAACACTAGGAAAAAAAAAAGAACAAATAAGTGTAATAAATGTGGAAACAAATTTTTTCCAAGAGTGAATTCGACATACCCATCTGGTAAGCAGATTTGTTCTCAATAGTTGAAATGTCGCCACCTCGGTTTGGAAGCTCCCATGTCAATCTTAAGTTTCCTGACATTGCTGCTTCTTCCAAAACATTTACATCCCTCAATTTTTCAGATTTCTGTTCTTCCAGAAACTTTTTAAGATCTGGATCTAAGTCTTTTGCTTGGTCAGCAGTGCCGATACCTGCTGCCGAAATCCATAGGAGAAGAGCCTTTTCTTTGTTGCATTTGAAATGATTCAATAGCGCCTCCACTATCTTCTTTGCCATGTCTTTGCCGTTTCTGTTTCTCACAGCATGGTGTAGTGCCATATTTCCACCAATGTCTCGTTGGAAAGGATCTGATCCACAATCGAGAAACACTTGGACAGTTTCTTCATCTCGTTCACAAGCTGCCAAATGAAGTGGAGTCCGTCCGGCGTAATCAGTTGCTTTCAGAGCTTCTTGAAGAGCGGAAGGCAGAAAAGATTTCACCGACATTAGCAGGTCTCTGTTGTCGTAAATCGCAGCTACATGCAGAGGAGTTAGTCCTTTCTCGTTCCTCCGATCAATTAAATTTTCACATCTTTTGCTCAAGAAATCCGCTATCTTGCAACCATACTCTCCTCTGGCTGCATAATGCAACAAGTTTTCTCCCGATGTATCCACTTCATCTTCTTGTAACTCATATTCAGTATCCTGTAATCCCAACAGAGCGTCTGTTAGTTTGGCGTAGCCTCTACTAGTCGCCTCCCTTAAAAGCTTTTCCAAAATTTGGCCGAAGAACCTGATCCTCATGTTTCAATGGATCGGCACATTCTGATAGCAGCTTTGTCAATATCCCGATGCACTTTACCTCTGCATGATTTCTGTCATCTGTCATCTTTGCCACTCTCCGAATTTGTGAATCAACTATAGCCTCTACATTCAAACTTGCTTTCCGGCATTCATCTAGCACAATTTCCGCAATGGCTAGGGCATTATCCGGTACTAATTCATCAACTTTCAAAGGATAATCTAATGACTCGGTCACTTCACTCTCTCCTATCTGGACACTTTCGCCACGAAACAAAATTTTCACGATTTTCAAGAATTCCGGAAAATATTTCTTTACCTCATTTTCGAAATACTCCTTTAACTCGGACTTGATTTCATTCTCACACAATAACCAATAGATGACCTCTATATCTCCCAACAAGCAAGACAAACGCAGCGCAATTTTTCTGCTCTCGTCACCCAGAGTGACTTTAGAGTATAGCTTCTTTCTCAGTAAACCTGCATGTGTGAAAGACAGTCATAATCTTTCTCTAATTTATTTGGAAAACACTTAAAAAGAAACTGAAATGAATGATTACTTACTGGAATTTCTTGATATGCCTGTAGGAGATTGTCCAACGACCAGCATCTCCATCCTTGGCAAATTATCGTCATCAAAGTGAATTTCTTTACGATTACGGAAAACGCTATCCAAAAGACGTAAAGTTTCGGAGCCATTACGGATATGTTGTTTCCTGAGCATGGAAAATTTACTGGTTACTTCGTTAAATGTTGCCAATCGAAACTCTTCGGGGCGTTCGTTGGCTAACGGGAAGCTTCTTGAACTCCATTAATTTCCAGACTTAAAACTACTACTTGAATCGTCTCAAACAACTACTACTTGCAAGATGAGAATTGAATGGTATTTTGGTGGAGCTGTCGTTTTTGTAGAGTTTTCCATGGCAAAGGAATAAGTTGTGTGTCCAATATCTAATCAGCACAAGAGGAAAATAAAATGAAATAAAAGAATAATGTGACAAAAGTATTTCCTTCTTGAATTGCCTAAAAAGGATCAAAGTTCCTTGTCAGAAATTTCGCCGTGACGGGTTCTTCTCAATGGTTGTTTAATCCATATACTTTAATTAAATGAAACTAAAGACGAGGGCTGGGCTTTAATAAAGTAAAGGAATCGAATATCTAAGTGTACGTGAGCAACGTGATAGGATGATAGGATGGAAGTTGTTTATTGATAGACATTTTTTCCACAAGAAATCAAAAGTAAATGGAAAACAAGACAATAGGATAAAAGCAGTTCTTTAAAATCTTAGGACTAGAATATGTAAGTGTACTTGAGCAACGTGATAGGATGGAAGTTGTTTGTTGATAGACATTTTTTCCACAAGAAATCAAAAGTAAATGGAAAACAAGACAATAGGATAAAAGCAGTTCTTTAAAATATTAGGACTCGAATATCTAAGTGTATGTGAGCAACGTGATAGGATGGAAGTTGTTTGTTGATAGACATTTTTTCCACAAGAAATAAAAAATAAATGGAAAACAAGACAATAGGATAAAAGTAGTTCTTTAAAATCTTAGGACAATATTCTCTTTCTTATTGAAATAGGTATATGTCCTCATTTTATATATTCTCTTTCTTATTGAAATAAGATGGTTTTCTTTAAATATTAATATTAATTAGTAAATCTTTTGACTGGAGCAATGAACCAGTGTGTTGTGGGTGACCTCATTCCCAAGCATGAACACTTTGAGATTTGAACCTTGGTGGCAGCCACTACAACCAAGCGACTTAACTACCCAACCATGCCCTTAATGGCTATTTATTGTATATTTTATTTATTATTAATTTTTTAATTTATATTAATTATAATTTAAAGTGATATTATGCTATAATACATATATGTACATACACGCATATAACAAGGACATTAATGTAGAGTGCACACATATTTTCTAAAAAAAAATCTATTTAATTTTTTTTCCACGTAAATCAATAAAAACTTTTATTTTTTATTAAAAACTATGTTTACTAGAAAATATAAAATAGTATAATAATTATATAAAATATATTACAAATTATACTTTTCAAAAATCTTGCTCAAGTATTATGATCCTACAAAATCTCATGTCATGGTGACTCTATTTAATAGTCAGACACTTACTTCAAAATAGAAATTTCTTCCAAAACTCATGTGTGCAAAAGGAGAAGGACAACATAAGGAACTTTGAATGATGAAGGTACCTTCATTCAAATGTCCCTTTATATAAGGTTTTCTTAATATGAAAGATTTAAAAATTGAAAAAATGGATTTCATTTAAACAACCTCACCTTACTTCGAAGCTTGTTTACACATGGTAGGCATTTTAGCTTTGAATAAGGACCTTCAGTCAAAAGTATTCAATAATTTTTTCTTCCAAAACTTAATTTTGTGTTTCATCCTAACAAGTGGGACAGACTACTGCGGGATCACACACAGAAATCATAACATCTAGTTCATCAACAAACTTACCGCATCATCCAAAATGTGATTCTACAAATAGAGAAAACTATTAGCATGACTACCAATTTGGAACCCATGTTGGTCACAATTTACCAAGTCACCTACCCACTCATCAAGGGTACAATAATGATTAGTTACACTTCACAATTATTGGGGGATGAGAAACTAATGAAAGAAATTATTACTCTTCTCAAGGAGATGGTTCAACTTCCCAATAGCTTTTGATCTCAAATGCAAATTCTTTATAAAGTATATAAACACTTCTCTATAACATAGTCTAAGAAGTCATTTAGTAGTGAATAGGTAGGAAATAAACAACCATGCACCTTGCTCAAGGGCATGCCATGTACAAAACAAATAGCACGGAATAATGCATTCTCTATTTAGTTCTTTATCCTTGTATTTTTGAATTGTCATGTTCTATTTATTTTCTTCTGCATATGCCATAACTCAACTAGATCATCATTTAGAGAATGGTTCAATATGTGGATATGGTTTTAATTATACATCTAGAGAGCTTATATTTGAATTATCATGTTCTATTTAATTGTTTCCGCATACTCCATGTTGAGGTTATAGATAAAATAAAAAGAAACCACTTAATGTGCATTAAATTACTAAAGTGTTTGTAAAAAATATCAGTTAAGAGACACATGTGATACAAGAATTGAATCATGACAATAAAATGCAAGAACAAATGAAGAACATTATGTGATATATTTTGGGGTGATGATGATGATGATGATGATGATGATAATGATGATGAACCTCCTAGCTTTGTTACAGGATTCATGAGTATCTCCATAGACTACATCTATATAACTATATTTCTAGTTTGTCCTTTGCCTTTTTTCCTTTGGCCTTTTTCAAAGAACCTTGTTTTTTCTCTTCACATGCTCATCTCATCTTCTATATCACTTACATGAATTTTTCCTTCCCCCAATTGGGGAGGATTTTTCTTCCTTCTTACTTGACATGTTTTCTTCTATGCATGTTTACATCTACTTTTTCTTACTCTTGTGTTTTCTCATGTTTACCACTTTGGTTGATCATATTTGTATTATTTTCTACATTATCTCATTTATCATTATGTTTGATTGTTATTTTCATATGCTTCTCATTCTTATTAATTTGTGATTGCATGGTCAATGGCTTATGATGCTTATCACATACTTGTGCTCCTCACATACTTTACCACATGTTTACAATGCCTATATTATCTTGATACTTATGAGACTTTATCTTGTGTCTAGTTCAATCATATGGTCTTATGCTCATTTCTTACCTCATACTATATTTTATGTAATTTTTCATTGCTATACCATACTCTTAAATTTATCCTTCTATATTGGGGAATCATGCCTCCTCCAATCTATATTCGTTAATTTCATGTCCTTATCATGCTTCTAGACTTATCCTTTTACATTAGGGACCTTGTCTTACCTATACCATTGTGTGCTTGAATGTCTTTTCATGTGCCTAGAGCCACATTGGGGGTATATTCCTTCCTAATGATATATGTACTTAGATTATTTGATCTCACCTTTAGGACTAGCTCACCATTTGTACATACTAGTGGAAAACTTTTATTCCTTGATGATTATCTCTAGTCCATATATTTCTTATGCTTATACTAACAGATGTCTCATTTTGTATCAAATAATACATCTATGACATGTATTACTTATCTATAGTACATGTTCTTTTCCACACTTAATATTTGAGATGTCTCTCTTTCTCTCACACAATGCATTTATGACAATTATTCCTTTCTATGATATGTGTGGTTACATTCTTATATTAAATTTAACTTACATTTGCTAATTTTCTCTCTCCTCCAGTTCCTTGCATCCAATCTAGATGCAACCAATTGAAAGGGTCATATTTTATCACTAACACTTATGTTGAATTTACAAACAATTACAAGTGCCTATACAAAGATTCATCATCATTCCCAAAGGGATCTTGATAGCATGACATGATAGTGCTTCATATGCCATATCATCCTAGTATAGTTGCATTGGGTGAAGTATTACCATACCACTTTCTGTAAAGACATTTTTTCTAACTCTACTCTCTCAATTTTGTAGATAGTTAACCAACTTATAGATGTGACTATTTTTATTTGTATAATCTAAGCTACTCATTACACATATTTTCTTGATTTTGTACCTTTCAATGGAGCGCACATGCCAAGGAGTAAGAACACACCAAGAGATCAAGTTGTGTCCATTACTTTATACATAGACTCGGGTGAAAGCAAGAAGTTGAGTATACATTTTGTGGAAGTTTTTTGCGGGTGAAAAATGCCACTTGGAACGGGCGCTTGAGCTGAAATGAGCACCCGTTATGAAATGGGTACCCGTTTATGATCGGGCACCTGAAGCAAAAACGAGCACCCATTATGAAACGGGTACCCATTCTAAAATAGAAATAGGTGCCTATTTTAAAATGGGTACCCGTTTGAAAAAATAAGAAACGGGTACCCATTTTTTGAAAGGAAAATAAAACGGGTACCCATTTGTAACGGGCACCCGTTATGAGAGAATGGGTAGCCGTTTCTTATTTTTTCAAATGTGACACCCACCAATTTGCCTTAGTTTTTGGATTGGTAAAGGATTGGAAACCTGAGCCTAAGCCTTGGACCTGCAACCAACCTGCAACTAAGAAGCCATGAAAACAATGGGAGAAAAAACTAATTTCACCACTGTGGTTGATGACTTTTTGAAAGAGTATTTTAACAAAATTAAAACCCATTATAGATCTGAAAGTCTAGTTTTCAAATATGTAAATTTTTTTACTACTGAACATAATTTTCTATTTATTAATTATTTTCTAAACAAACTAACTCATAAAATTGAAATAACATAGCTTACTATTTTTTTAATAACTTTTGATTTTGGAAGTTTCTTGAAAAAAAATTATGTTTGACCAAACTAGACATTATTCTCTACATGATGAAATTTTTTTTACTGAATTGATTAGTTTATCTCAAATTATGTTGGTAATACACAAGGGGTTTTAAAAAACACTAATTAGGCTCATTAAAAAATTAATAAAAAAAATATTTATCAAAAAATTACAAAAAAAATATCTTGACCAAAATTCAACATCCTAAGAATCTTTCCACAAAAGGAATTAGAAAATACATTAATTTAAGTCAAATTATGTTGGTCGTACACATGCATGCTTTTGCAAAAAATAGGGGACTTTTAAAAAGCCACTTTTTGTACATCCAATAAAAACCCAACTTGCATCATCTGGGTATTAAAAAAATTACATATTTAAAAACTAGAAATAAAATCCTAAATTTCTTATTTTTATATCATCTTAATATGTTATGTGCAAGTGCTTCAAATTGTCACTCAAAGTACGATAAAATTTGAAAAACAGGGAAAACACTTCCACTTTTTGGCCAAAAAGTGAACTCATCTTCTTGCACTTACCCACCCCATTACTCTTAAAGTTTGAACATTTACTTTTTATTGATGGTTGTAAGTGCTCATATACTTAAAAATACATGTTCATTTTAGAATTTACACACTTAAAATTGGAGGCAAAATGTAATTGTAAAATTTTCATACTCATGCGAGTTCCTATTTAGTTTTAGGCCCTTTTTGATCGAATTTCATAGTACAATCACATACTAATAAATCATAAATTCTTGTGCAATGTTGGGATCATTCCCTAATCATTCATCTATCCTCATTTATGTATATTTCTACAAATTTTACCTCAAGGTGATAACACAATAGTGTGTCTAACTTTTTGGCCTAAGCTAGATCCCATCCCATTCATCCCATCTAGTCCTGACCGTCCTGTCTTGTCCCCATAGCCCAAGTATTTTATATTTTAAAATATCATTTACAAGTATTTGGTTCTTAGGTGATGTCTTGTTCCATCCATCTTATTTGTCCCATCCTATCCACCCTATCTGTCTCATCCTATCCACCCTGTCCATCTCATCCCATCTTCCCTATTTGTTCCATCCTAACCTGGGCACCCCATCTATCCTTACACAACTTGGGTGACCCAAAGAAAGTTGTCATTTGGGAAAATGTTCATGGATCAATGTTGTGAAGCATCACAGGTGAAAAGGGTTTTAGCCTAAGTTAGGCCCAGGGTTAGTGTGGGGCCCAACTTGTGTAACATGGGCAATTAGGGTGCTTGGTTGACTCGGGTGATGTAAACTAATGAGTTGTGAAATTTTTTAGCATTTTTCAAAACTCAAAATCAATAGTTTCTAGCATTTTTCAATTTATGTCAATTATAGGAAACAAATGGTCAAGAATTTAAGAATGATGTAAACTAATGAGTTGTGAAATTCTCTATGTAGATTCAAGATATAATTTGTTTTATGTTTTTACAAGAATTATTTCTATCAATTATTTATTTTTATTTCTTAATCAAAATTTATTTTTCTATTATTTTTTATTGAGTGACATTATTCCATAATGCATAACTTTCACTACAAATAAATTTGTTTCATGATTTATTGGAATTAGACCATTAACTCCACTATATAGTGCATGGATACTTTTGGGTAATTTTTATTTAATATTTTATTTATTATTAATTTTTGAATTAGTACTAACAAAAATTTTAGATCTATATTATTCCGTAATGCATTTCTCTGAGCATATCTATCAAAATTATTTTTTTCTTTTTTCATTGAAACAAGGACATCTATATTGAGTGTAGTGTATTTTTTGAAAATTTTCTAACAATGTTTGTTATTTTTCCAAGTGTCTTGAATAGAGGTAAGTATTTTTCATAATAGACCTACATTTTTTTAAATATACTATTAAAAAAGCATGCTACATATTATAGTTTTTAGAAAGGTAATACTAAGGGATACATACTTACAAAATGAAGTTTCTAAATGACTTAATTTGACCCCCCAAAAGATGAAGCAATTTTTTTGTCATCAGTTTGATAGATGTGGAGGAGACTCTATCAAGGGTTTGATTTAAGCCTAGGGGGCTTTTATCTAAGGGTATTTGATCTAAATGGGTTTGATCTAACCCCCTTTGATCAAATCCCCTTAGATGGAACCCCTCTAGGCTTAAATCAATATTTTTCTAAAAAATATGTGATTTTAAGCAAAAATTGGAATGTCCCACAAGTGGGACACATTATTGTGTGATCACCCCTCATCTAATACTTGTTTGCACTTACTCCTATACATTCACCATTAAATGCCTATCATTTCATCATCAAAGAATTTTTTACTAGTATTTAACTAATCAATTGGTGAATTTCTACATTTTGGCATCTTGAAAAATATAAATTATACATGTTTAGTAGTTGATCTATTGACCTAAATTTGATGGAGGTTCCCTCCAATGGATTCACTTAATAAATCAATGGAATAGAACACACATTTGTAGGGTACTAATAAACATCCCTAATTTCATTTTTACCTCTCAAATTTATGTTTTTGATACCCCCTTTACATACACTAGTCTAATTAAAATATCTCCCTATTTGCACCAGGTATCCTATGTGCCTATTTTATTTCTTACATTTTTATATCTCCTTATTATTTCTACCTTATCAACCAAGGGAAATAATTACACTTACATCTGACTCAACCATTTTTATTAGCATCCCATACATATTAAAACCTCAACATAAAAAACCTAGATAAGCTATAACAAATATGTCATCTTGCAAAAAAAATTGGTTTGAGAATAATTATACATCTCAACCACCAAACCCTTGTCACACCTGTTAGTTCCCAAAAATGTCAGTCCAAAATCCTAGAGCATTTCTCCTCCTTCTAGGCCAGGGGTGTCATCATAAAGGTGAGAAAGGGGCTCATCCATAGATTGAGGATGTTTAAGGGCCAACTCTATGAGAGTGGGTTTTCTCTCCTGCTCTTTGATCTCAACTTAAACTCAGGAGGGTATTCCTAGAGGTTTGATAAACTATATCTGAACTACAAATTTGGTGACTAAAAAACCAACTCATTGACTTGGCCCCAAATATTGTCATTAAACCAAGAACAACTAGCCACCCATTTACCTCAATATAGTTGATTACACAACTTGTACATGTACCCATAGATGACAACATTTACATCCCATAAGATGGATTCATTTGACATTCTTTACATAATGACAAGATATAGACATGTATAACATGATTCACACACAATTGTCTAATAGTATGGATGCCTCCCGCTCCCTTCCTCGAATTCAAAAGAAGTTTTTCTGCTTGTTGGATAGGGTAGGGTTTCTGGTTCTAGAGAGGGCAAAATTTTAGTGGATTTGTCCCCTAGTATTCCTTCACCATTGGGGTCAATGGCAAAGATCATGGAAAATACGCCTCTCGTGTTGCGGCAGGGTGTGGCATCTTGAGGTGTGAATGTTGGTGTGCTTGGTGATAAATGTAGCAGATTGCCTTCAGCATGGAAAATACGCCTCTCATGTTGCAGCAGGGTGTGGCATCTTGAGGTGTGAATGTTAGTGTGCTTGGTGATAAATGTAGCAGATTGCCTTCCCCTGAGTCCCCTGGCCCTAGATCTGGCTCTTATGCAAATGTTGTTGACACTAGTTCTCCTCAATAGAGTGAGGAGAATGCTACTGCTACTAATAATCCTATAACTAGGAGATTAGTTTTTTAGTTTGATCTACCTCCCCCTGTAGTGTTCTTAGGGGATGAGGTTTTAAAAAATGTGAATTATTTTTCTAAGTAGGGTTTGATCTACAGATTTGATTGATTGTGGCCTCAACTTGGAGATTTAAACCTTTGGAGCTCAAAGTGTTGGCACCCTATTATAGAGGGGAAAATAGAAATTTATCCTTGTGCAAAGGGTTTCTTTGTGGATGTTTTTGATTCAATTTTTGATTAGAATGTTGTTTTGATAGTCATTCTTGGTTCTGGGGCCAACATGCCCTCCTTCTAAAGCCTTGAGTTCCATCTTTTAACCCTTTGACTAAGTTCTTCAAAAGAATACCTGTTTGGATTCACCTCCCAAATCTTACTCTACATTTTTGGTGCTATTGTTATGTTGGTATTGGTGATTCTTTGGGTACTTTTATTATGGTGGATCAAGTGACTACTTTGTTCTCACATACCAAGTATGCTCATATTCTCGTGGAATTGGATCATTCTAAGCCTCTCCTAATGGAGATTGTTTTGCAAGTTGTTGATAGTTCATGGAGTTAGATTTTGGATTATGAACGTATTCCCTTTCAGTGTCGACGGTGCTTTACTATGGGACATCTTGCTTCTGTGTGCCCTCACTTAAAGTTTCCATGTTTTTCCTCCTAGAGGAAGAATGCTTCACCTGTGGATGCGGATGAGGATGTTCTTGATTCAGAGGCTTCTAAGCCTCTTACTAATGATGTTGGGATAGTCCCTAATGATGTGGTGGTTCTTGATTCGACGGTTCCTATTGATGTGGTGGTTCCTAATCTGATGGTCCCTAATGATGTGGTGTTTCCTCATCCCACTATGGTTGTTCATCTTCCTTCAGATCCCACCCCTATTTCTGCGGGTGTCACTGGTGTGTCTCCACTAGCTTGTGTGGCTACTTCTTGACAATTGGATTTCCTAGTTAGGCATGCCTCTTTTGGTGTGTTATCCCATGTTGGGATAACTAAGAGGGTTTCCCCTCCTCCCTCTCCTAGTTTGGATTTGGAAAATGAGATGTCATGGACTATTGTACATAGAAAGAAGAAAGGCCTCCCAAAACATGTGTCTGTCTCTCACCCTTGGGTCAAGGGTGTTAGGACTACCCGCTCAAGAGCTTATGTTGTGTAGGTTGACCCTTTGGGTTGTGGGTGTGTTACCCCACTGGCAACTTAGCTGCAACTTTTTTGGTCTATTTGTGTGTTGTTAGTGCATTGTTCCTGGTCGATTTGGGGCATGTTTTGCTTACCCTATGGGTTATTTTGTAAAGAGATCAGTACCCTTGTTTGTTGCCTATCTTAATCAAAAGCATGATTCACACAAGATTTAAATTGTTTAATATCACTTCAAATTTATTATTGGTTATTACACAGAATCACAAATAGTATGTAAACCCTAAACTACTTCTTCTCCTACAACTACCCAAAACAAAGGAGAAATTTCAAGGAGTGATGGCCCTTTACCAAACTATATCGATGCCTACTCCATTAGGAAACAAAATCACAAAATGCAAGACAGAAGGAGTTACAGTTGCAAAACATCAATAGAAAGCAAATATGTATTTGCATACAAATCTTAGATAACATTGCATACAATGGACATACTTAGTAACCAAGTACATAACTACAACAACCCATGTGAGATGAGTAAAATACCAAATGGTACATCAAATCTCCATTATAGTCATGCCAAGAAATGTGACAAGAGGAAAACACATAGCTATGACTTGCTTTTCCCTGAATCATTATATAATGCCCTGGGCACATACCATTACATACAGATGTACAATAAAAGCCCTTTCCTTTGATTTACAATACATATTCCTCCCTATTATAGACTGAACTAGCAATATTTACTAGTTCAAATAATGATGCAGGGGCATCTTCTTAATTTTTAAATTTTGTGTTATCTGTTAAATTTTAGGTTCGATGTGTAAAGTTGGATGTCAAGGTTCTAGCGTAAGGAGGTTCCTATCACCACGACGATAGGAAACATTATTAGTTAATTATTGGCTTGTAGAGACCGAATGGGTTGAGGAAGTTATTGTAGAATAGTTACTATAGTTTGTTGCAGATTCTTCTTGAAAACTTTTAGTAGACAGATACCAAGGCTTCAATTACAATGGGAGAGGCAAATGGAAGAAGGAATAAAATAGTTTTGGTAGGCCTGGGCAGTTTGTTGCGACAGTTACATGGTGAAGATGGAATAATCTAGAAAAAGATAGAGAGCCAGAGCAGAGACAGAGAGCCAGAGCAGTTGGGATGGACAACAGTTCAAATTCTATTATAACAACCAAGTAGGAAGAATGCATAAGAAGATTCGACATAAGGAATGTAAAAAAGGAGGAGTGGAAGTTGATGGGAGACAGTCAGTGGAGAGTCGAGGGCGGTGAGCAGAGAGGAAAGGTTGTGAGTCTAAGAAGGCCACAAATTTGAACAAGGAAGAGGCCGTGAATGAGAATGAGAAAGGCCGAATAGAAAGATAGAGAGGGCTGAATATAAAAGAAGGAAGAGGTCATGAATCAATAGGAAGTGAGGCCGCAAGGAATACAAAAGAAGCCGATCATGGTGGAGGCCAAAAGAGATAAGAAGGCTAACTTGGAATAGGCTGATATGATAATGAGGAGAGTAGCCAAAAAGGAGGAGATTGCAAAATGAAGAAAAGGCCATAAGTCCGTGGCATGAACAAGAGCGAGAGAAGAGAAGGCAGGTCATGAGTAAAGGCCAAAGACAGAGTATTGATGACCAAGAGAAATGTAGAAACATGTATAGGAGGCAGGAAATTCAAATGCAGAAATTAACTGTTTATCTTTTGTTGCCCAGTCCATCTGGATAATGTATGGGTCGATGATATTTGTAATATGATTCTTCATAATATAAAAAGGAGTTAAGGGTCTGAGTTATTGAGCTGCAATATATTTGATATCTTCTAATGCCTTGTTAGTACAATATTGTATTTTTGTTCCTGTCGCCTTGTAGACAGAATGGTGAGTGTTCATTGTAAGTCCTTGTCGCATAATCAGGATTGTTTATAATCTGCCTTATGATTTATAATCTTTATTATCACTATCTTGGTTCATGTCACTATTGTGATAGGAGGTAGATGTAGAAGTCTATTTAGTATAAAAAGACCAAGTATTCAATCATAGATTGCATCAAGTATGTGTGCATTCATATGGAAGCATGCTATCAGATTTTGTTAAAGGGGAAGATAAGGAAAAGTTGAGCAAGGTGATAAGTGAGCAATCTGCTTTTGATGGTGAAGATTATTTTGAATGAAATTTATAAATATGAGAAGGAAATGTGGAAGATTATGGATGAGAAAGAGATGAGGAAGAGAAAATACCAAAATAAGCAAGAAGGTAAGAAAAGGAAAATTGGAGAGTGTAGAATGAACAAATATAAGTGTAGATACAAGGAGAAGTTGAATGAATGTCATGCACAACAAAAGAGGACAGCAGTAGCCTCCGAGAATACATATCTGGAAATGGGAATAGTAGTTAATAAGGAAGGTAATGTTGGAACAGCATTATGCAAAGAGGAAGAGGATAAGCAAAAGTGTGAAGAAGGCATTGTAGACATGAGGAAAGAAGCAAACTAATGGATTATTGCTGAGAAAGAGGTAGATTTAGAAAAAGAGGTAATGTATTGGGGTGTACATAAAGAAGCCGAGAATGGTCCAATGTTGCAGCAGTTGGCTAGGGATAATAATTGGTTGGAAAATGTGTTAAGTAAGGAGGTAGGAAGTTTAAATGTAATGAAGAGTGCAGCTGAAATAGGGGTTGTTATGCAGAGATGTGGAGTGAGTAAATTTGAAGGTATTAAAATGGTAAACATTGAATATGATCTTATGCAAGTAAAGCAAAATAGTGAAAAACAATGGTGGATGAGTATGCTAGGGGTACCAGAATGATTGTGGAAGAGGTGAAAGAAAAGATTAAATAGTTTAAAGAAGGACCACATATGTAGGAGCACATGATCCTTGTCCCTCGGGGAGTCTGATGCAAGGGCATCTTCTTAATTTTCAAATTTTGTGTTAGTCATTAAATTTTGGGTTCGATGTGTAGAGTTGGATGTCAGGGTTCTAACGTAAGAAGGTTCCTATCGCCACAGCAATAGGAAACATTATTAGTTAATTCTTGGCTTGTAGAGACCGAATGGGTTGAGGAAGTTATTGTAGAATGGTTACTATAGTTTTCTACAGTTTCTTTTGGAAAACTTTCAGCAGGCAGATACCAAGGCTTCCGTTACAATAGGAGAGGCAAATGGTAGAAGGAATAAAATAGTTTTGGCAAGCCTAGGTAGTTTGTTGCAATAGTTACATGGCAAAGATGGAATAATTTGGGAAAAGACAAAGAGCCAAAGTAGTTGGGATGGACAATGGTTTGAATTCTATTAAAACAACCAAGTAGGAAGAAAGCATAAGAAGATTCGACAGACGGAATATAAAAAAGGAGGAGCGGTAGTCGATGGGAGACAGTCAGTGGAGAGTCAAGGGTGGCGAGTAGAGAGGGAAGGCCGTGAGTCTAAGAAGGCTGTGAATCTGAACAAGAAAGAGGCCACGAATGAGAATGAGAAAGGCCGAATAGAAAGATAGAGAGGGCCAAATATAAAAGAAGGAAGAGGTTGCAAATCAGTAGGAGGTGAGGCCGCAAGGAATACAAAAGAAGCCAATCATGGTGGAGGCCAAAAGAGATAAGCAGGCCAACTTGGAACAAGATGATATGATAATGAGGAGAGTAGCTAAAAAGGAGGAGATTGCAGAATGAAGAAAAGACCGTAAGTCTACGGCATGAACAAGAGTGAGCGAAGAGCAAGCAGGTCGTGAGTAAAGGCCAAAGACATAGTATTGATGACCAAGAGAAATGTAGAAACATGTATAGGAGGCAGGAAGTTCAAATGCAGAAATTAACTATTTATCTTTTGTAGTCCAGTCCATCTAGATAATGTATGGGTCAATGATATTTGCAATCTAATTCTTCATAATATTAAAAGGAGTTAAGGGTCTAAATTATTGAGTTGCAATATATTTGATATCTTCTAATGCCCTTTTACTACAATATTATATTTTTGTTCTTGTCACCTTGTAGATAGAATGGTGAGTGTTCATTGCAAGTCCTTGTCGCATAATCAGGATTGTTTACATTCTGCCTTATGATTTATAATCTTTATTATCACTGTCTTGGTTCCTGTCACTATTGTGACAAGAGGTTTGTAGAAGTTTATTTAGTATGAAAAGACCAAGTATTCAATCATAGATTGCATCGAGTATGTGTGCATGCATATGGAAGCGTGCTATCATATAAGATGTTTACTACTTTCATACATGAAGAAACATCAAGCACATTAACAGTCTATTCTATTCAAGTGAGTGTATCAGTCTTCATGGGCTCACCAATATACTATCTACCAAGTTGTGAATATCTATGGAATGCAAGGTCATGTACCACCTATACACTCCTTACTGTAGAGGCTAAGGACCTCCCCACTATGATCTCTATCTCTACAAACTCAAAATTATGTTGTGAGTAACTTCCCAGACTAACCGTTTATCAATGCACCATAAAAAAATGTCTAAAAGGTCTTATTTAGGCTAAACAAGCTTCTAGGGGATGTCCTATTTATACACAAGGTACATGAGGCCAAAGTCCACTAAATGAGGGTATTTCTAATGGAATGGTTCAAGAGGGTAACCCACTCTCCTCATTTAGTTTGGAAGGTATAAATTTCTTGCAAGCTTAGCCAAAAGCAACAAGTGTTCCCTAATGGGAGAGTCTTTTGACTCTCTTCCAAATTTGTATACCTTGTTGGAACACAAGGGTTTAGGTCATCCCCTAAGGTGATGAAATCCTTAGGAGTTCTTACTAAAGGGAAAGAAAATCAAGTACTTTTGATTCCTAAGATTGTCTTGCAGTGCGAAGGAAGATTATACACAACTTGATTTCTTGGGATTAACACAACAAATAAAAGAGATAGAAAGTGTTTCTAATTTCCAAGATCACCTTTTGGTGTGTGGCAAGAGAAAAAGGTCTTACAAACATGACAAACAATGTTCAATCCCATTAAAGAGTATAAGAATTGTGTGACTAAACTAGTGCTTAAAATATAGTCTTTCATAAATGTTCTACAACAAATATATTAGTAGTTAAATTATTAGGAGTCTTTGACAAGTGGTTTGTTGCAAGGAAGATGCATTAGAAATGGAATTTAATCCCCTACAAAAATTAGAAGAAAATTTCATCACACAAAAAAATAAATGTCACCACATTGTTCTTCATTATTTTCTATACGATTTTTAAAAAAATTCATCTAATTTGGCTTTCATATACAAAAGTTATGTGCATTTAAAGTTTAAAAAGAAAGATCAAGTTTGAACAATTATACCTAAAAGTTTAGGGTGAGTTTGCAAAACCCACCATCACCACAATGAATTGCCTTGAATATGCTTTTTGATGCCTACAAAAACACAAAATATAATATACAATAAAAATGCTATTCTGAAAATAATTTCTCTTTAACACCTTCAATGGGTGAGTCTATTCTATAAATCAAGCTAAACCCCTAGCGGTCGGGCCTAAGTGGTCACATGAGTTGGTGCGGTTTAAACATAGGGGATTAGTGCTAGGCTATGCGGTCATGAAAATGTTAATGGTTAAATAAAATGCTAAGGCTAGCATTAGATGCTAATGTTAGTGATAAATAATAAAGTGACAGGTAGTGGATAATGTTAGTAGTTGCTAGCTAATGGTTAAGAGGGTAGTTCATTTTAAGGTTACAACTAAGGCTAATGATTGTGGCTAGTAGACTATTAGAAAATATCATTTAGTGGTGGGTGGTTCTGGGACAGTTAAGGGAATGAACCAACATATAGGTTTGTAGGATTTAGGTGGATAGAATGGTGATTTAGATTGGGATGGAGGATTTTTTATTCACCATACTTAGAATGGTTGATTAGCAAGTTTGGATTTTGGAATAGGATGGTGATGAGGACAAAAACTCTTATATAATTTGGAAGGAGGTGGACATGTATTATATGCATGCAAGTTGTTTCTTTCAAGTTGGCTCTATGTTTTGACTGATTGTTGGATTTGGATATTTAGGACCAACATTCTTATACAATCCAGAAGGCGGTGGACACCTATTATATAAAAGGTGCTTCTTTCAACATGGTTCCACATTTTGAGTGGTCACTTGATTTGGATGTTTTTCTTCATTTGATTTGATTGATCCATTTTTTGTTGGGACAAAAATTTATTTTATGTCTTCCATGATTTTTGGATTCATTTTCTTTTGATATTTGATTTTGATATTTTGCTTTGTATGTTTCACAATTTTGTTGGTCCCGATCAATGGGATGAAGATGTGAAAGATAAAGTTTGATGGTAGGGATGGTAGAGGTGGAATGATTGTTGGTAGCAAGGTTATTGTAGGGGATATGAATGGTCCCTATCTCAATGCTTTCATTGGATGAAATGTCCTCAGTGATCGTTGAAGTATCACTAACACCATTAGATTGTTTTTAGAAGACTTGTAGCCAATACATTGAACATGACTAATGTAGATTGGGATAGGCTCTATGATGCATTTATCATGAAGGCCCAATCCTTTTCCTTGATAGTTCATGCTTTTACATATCTTGTTTGTGATAGGATACTTATTGTTTTCAAAGCATGATGTTATCCCATTGGTGTGTTGCCAAGAACTATTAGAACTTTCTACTATACCATTTATGAGAAAGTTTGACTTGATGAAGGTGGTAGATCCTAGTTGATAAGATGATTGTGCTTTCTTATTATGTACACTTGTCATGTCTTGATCATTGGAATGCTCAATGATAATTTGCTCATTGATATGTATGATATAATCAATGTCATTTATTTCATTGTCTATGTGTTCATGGGGACCAAGCGTCTCATCATGGGAAATGAGTGTTGTTGGATGATGGATAGGACTAATTGGATATTGGATAAGACTGAGTGAATGATGGATATGATAATTTGGATTTCTTGATCATGGATAGCATCAAGTTGGATGAGGGGATCAACTAGGTTCTCTTGATCATAGATAGGATCTTGATCATGGATAGGTGTAGACTAGATAGTTTGATCCTGATCATAGATAGGATGAGTTAGGATTCTTTGATCTTGATTTGGTTGGGTCAATATTTGATCATTCTTTAGATTTTTTTCTTAACATTTCTCTAATAGTTTAGATAATAGGATAGGTGATTCTTGGATAACAATTATATGCTTTGGATGGTCAACAACATAGTTACATAATGGGTTTTGACTTGAGCTTGGGATAAGAGGCTATTTGTTAGGCTTAGTGGGCATTGATTTGCATGACAATGTTTAATTTTTGACAAGGATGGTACATTAGGAGACTATTTGATAGCTTTGATAGCCATTAGATTGTGTGATGGTGTTTGATTTTGGAAAGTACTAGGTGACCCTTAAATAACCTTACTAGATGTGGGCTCAATGAATTTATGCTCTCTAGGTAGATAGCTATCCTTTGCTAAGAGTCCTTGGATAAAATCCTTCATGTGTTGCTTGGATGGGGTAGAATTGGACCATGGATGGTATAGTTGATATGATTGATGGTAGGAGTGATGGGGTGAGTTGGATTGTAAAGGTTTTGAGGATGAAGGGATTGCATAGCAAATGGAGGTTACAAGGTTCTCACATGAGGATGGATTAGAGATATGGATTGACTACGACCTGAACTTGGTCTAGAGTGGTGCTTCCCTTGTCAAAGGTACCATAAGGATGAGCCATAGATATGCATTTAGGATTGGCATGATAGGTGAAAATCTCTTGCATGTTCATAGGTGAGCAATGAAAGTTTGTGGCAAGATTGCATGAAATTATCTCATCATGAGTTTCATCATTAAAACTATTTTCATTGTGATTATTATCATCTTAATCAAAGGGGTTTTGATTTTTCTTATGATGAGGAGACTCATCAAAACATAATGGATGCATGATGTTTGATTTGTATTTGAAAAGATGTGATGATTTTGGGTGATGGATTAAATTATAATTTAATTTTGAGATGATGGGATTTAGGATGTTTTGATGTTTAAGAATTTGATGATTTGTACCTTAAGCCTTGTTTTGATGTCAAAAGATTTTGGATTTGAGAGATTGGGTCTAAGACCTTAGGTATCTTGATGATAGAATGGATCAAGATCAAGGGTTCATGGCACTTGATTCTTGATTGGATGTTTTTTGAGTTCGATTCGATGAGATTTGATTGAGATTTGGGACAAAGATATAATCTACCTTGTTGGATGTTGATTTGATTGGAACTTGACTTTATTGGGATCAAATTAGCAAAGATAAATGAATGATGATTGATTTGTAATTTGGGATTAAGGTACAATATCTTCAAGGATTTGATTTGATTAAGGTGAAAGACCATGTTTTATTTGTATGATGGATTTCTTGATGGGGTGATTTGATTAGATAAAGGTAAAAGACTTTGTTTGATGATTTGCCTTTGATTGGAAAGGGATAGAATGTGTTGGTGTTAATGATTGAATGGAATAAGGTTTAGGATGATGATTGATGGATAGATGAATATTTGTGATGAGGATTTAAATGGATTAGGATTTATAATAATGATTAAATGAGGTTTGATAAGATTTATGGTCTTTGAGAGATCGAATGATGAATTGGAGTTAAAGGATGAAGTTTTATTTGTGAAACTAATTGGATTGGTGATAGGTAGGTGTTGGTTGGATATTGATTGAATTAGAATGGATGGACTAAGATTGATTAGGATTAATATTGAATGATTTTGATTTGAGGTGATGGATTGGATTGGATTTGATGAGTTGGATTTTAATTGGGGATTTGGATTAGGATTTGGAGTTATGATTTGAGTTGTTGGATTGAACAAGGATGAACTTGGTTTTGATTTATATGACTTGGGAGATGGTTTGATCAAGATTTGGGATGAAAATTTGAATTTGGTAAGGGATATGATGTTGGATTCTACATAAGCCAGGGGTCCCAGGGCATGCGATTATGATTTACTGATATGGATTCAAAATACTTTCATTTATTTGCATGAGGATTTGGATTATGGCTCTTTCACATTTGAATTTTTTGACATGAGATGTTTGAGGTTTTAAAATGTTTAAATTTTAGACAAAAGATTGATCAATGATTATTTGCAAGAAGGAACATAAATGATGTTTAATGGTTTGTCACATGAAGACACGTCAAGAACATTAACAACCTATTGTATTCCATTAGGTGTATTAATCTTCATGGGCTCACTAATATACTATCTACCAAGTTGTAGATAGATAGGGAATGTAAGGTCTTATACCACCTATACACACCTTACCATTCCCCATAGTGAGCTCTATCTATACAAAATCAGAAGTATGGGTGCATAACTTCCTAGAACTGTTGAATCTAGGGCACACAACTGAGAGGGGGGGTGAATCAGTTGTATAAAACTTGCTCTTACTTCAAACACTTGATTCTTCTTTGTTAGTTAGTAGCATATCAATTAACCATACATGAAAGCATAATGCATAAACATAAGAGCAGATAAACATCAACACATTGAACACCAAGATTTTGACATGGAAAACCCGGTTAAGGGAAAAACCATGGGGTGATTAACCCAAGGATTATTCTCTGTTAGAAGAATAAGAAAAAGAATGGCACATGCCAATAAGGGCTCACTGCCCGAGCACACTGCTCACAAAGAGGCACACTGCCTACAAGGAGATACACTGTCTACAAAGTGATAAGAATCACAATCTTGAACTGGTGAATGACATCTCTACCATGTCTGGATCAGTTCCATTTAAGCCCAAAAACCCTTGCTCTACCTTTCGCACTTCTCTTTGCTATACCACACTCATCCGCCAAATCCACACATCAAAATGAATTCACAAACGCTTATTTATACAAGACATCGACTTAGGAAGAATCATCTAAGTCAGAAATCAACCATAAGGACATCCGCAAGATGATTAATACATCCAGTCAACCATCACAAGAACATTTGCAAGATGAACAACTCATCCGGTCAGCTAGTCTGAACAAGAACTTCATCCAGAAGAAAATCTTCAATTTCAGGCTCTACCACCAATGTGGATCAACAACACAACCTCAATACGATCCAAGAACCTTTACAAGCCTGCCTGAATGACCAGGTACATCTGCACTTCCTCTACTTACTAGAATCTCTTCTCTTCCTCATCCGAAACTTCAAGAACACAGTCTGTCGCCACTGTCACAATGCAAAAGGTACTTCCGGACCTCAAAAACATACACAACTCGAGATGACACATCACAAGGACATCCCAAACACTCCTTCCAATCCACAGATTAGGATAATACAATTCCGGACCTCACCGGACCTTTCTATGATCCTCTGTCACCTCTGAACACTTGCCGGAACTGGTTCCACACAGACAGCCACAACTTCTTCAGATCTTCATGCGGACCTCTCAAATCTTAACTGAAGCATCTCAAGACTCATATCTACAAACCCTTTAATCCACATCCTCTGGTTCTCAACCTATATAGTATATTTGCCTTCTCCTCATCACTATTCTTCACTGTTCCGGATAGAGACTAATTTTCTCAATATCCTCAACACACAGCTCATTCAATCCTTCTTACCAATGCAATATGAGTATGTTGACATCAATGACAACACTGGTTAACCTCATACTTGCAACAATATCCCCCTTTGTCATTGATGGCAACATATGATGTGAAAAACTATTAAGACAAGAACTTCTCCTTTTTGTCACAGCTCCCCCTATCAACAACAACTTTTCACATGTCTTCTCTTCCTTTACTGCTCCATCAACCATTTGTTTTTCACATGTCTTCTCTCCCCCTTTGACATCAATGGCAAAGGGCTCATACTTGCAATTCTAATACATCAAAATCATACCAGCTGCTCCCCCTTAGTAGCAGCTCCCATCATCAATCCGAATCACAAGATATGACTGTGATATCCACCGGACTGATGCACATCAATGCATCCCAGTTCATCACCAGAGGGGCCATGACCCCTAACTTCTCCCGGAGATATTCAAATGAGTCCTTGGGAAGAGGTTTAGTAAAGATATCTGCAGTCTGATCCTTGGAGGGAACATACTCCAATCTGACTTCTTCCTTGTTCACTTGTTCTCTCAAAAAGTGAAACTTGATAGATATGTGCTTAGTTTTAGAATGCAATACCGGATTCTTAGAAATATTAATTGCACTTGAATTATCACAAAAAATTGTGATAGGCTCCTCATATTCAACTTTAATGTCTCTTAGCATCTGCTTCATCCATAAGATTTGAGTGCAACTACTTGTTGTTGCAATGTATTCTGCTTCAGTTGTGGACAGAGATATTGCATCTTGTTTCTTGCTTAGCCAAGAAACCAATCTCTTCCCCAAAAAGAATGCTCCACCACTGGTGCTCTTCCGGTCATCCACATCTCCTGCCCAATCTGCATCTGTGTAAGCATGAAGAGAGAAATCCAGATCTCTAGGGTACCATAGACCATACTCAACTGTTCCTTTTAAGTACCTAAAAATTCTTTTGATTGCCATAACATGAGATTCTCTAGGATCAGCCTGGAATCTTGCCACAAGACCAACAACCTGCATTATATCTGGTCTAGTCTGAGCAAGATACAACAATCCACTAATCATTGATCTATACTTTGTCTGATCTGCCTTTAGAGAGTCATCATCTTTGCTCAACTTACATCCAGTTGCCATAGGAGTGTTCATTGGCTTTGAATCTTCCATACCGAATTTCCTCAACAATTCTTTCACATATTTGGTCTGAGAAATGAAGATCCCTTTCTTTGTTTGAGTAATTTGTAGAGCCAAGAAGAAATTCATTTCACCAAGCATAGACATTTCAAACTCACTTTTCATCTGATTTGCAAAAGTTTTGCACATACTATCTCTTCCTCCAAAAATGATATCATCCACAAACACTTCAACAATCAAAATGTTTTCATGATCAATTTTGAAATATAAGTTACTGTTAGCAGTACCTTTGTTGAATCCAATCTGCACAAGATGCTCATCCAACCTTTCATACCATGCTCTTGGGGCTTGCTTCAATCCATACAATGCTTTCTTCAACTTGCAGACCATATCATCATTATTAGACAATTGAAATCCATCCGGTTGTTCAATGTAAACTTCTTCTTCCAGATCACCATTTAGGAAGGCAGAGTTGACATCCATCTAATATACCTTGAAGTCTTTGAAGGCAACAAATGCAAGAAATAATCTGACTGCTTCAATTCTTGCCACCGGAGCAAAGGTCTCTTCAAAATCAATTCCTTCTATTTGAGAGTAGCCTTTGCAGACCAATCTAGCTTTGTTTCTAATTACTTCACCAGCTTCATTCAGTTTGTTCCGGAAGACCCATTTGGTTCCAATCACATTCCTGTCTCTAGGTCTGGGAACAAGATCCCAAGTATGATTTTTTTCAATTTGCATCAATTCATCTTCCATTGCTTTGGTCCAGTTTTCATCATTGCAGGCTTCATTTATTGTTTTAGGTTCAATCTTTGAAATCAAACAATATTCATCCTGATTTTGAGAAACATTCCTTCTAGTTTGCACACCTTTGCTTCTGTCACCTATGATCTGATCTTCAGAGTACCTTAGAATTTTGGGAGTATCCTGCACTGTTGCTTCTTGATCAGGCTCATTTGGACCTATCTCTTCTTCCTGATTTACCGGATCAGGCTGACTCTGACTTATCGGAGGGGATTGAGTTCCTTGAACCTGAACACCATCTTGGTCATCTTCATCAAACTCATAAAATCTTGAGGGCTTCTCAATTCCTTCATCAACTTTCACATTAGTGCTTTCTATCATCTTCCTTAGTCTCTTATTGTAACACCAGTATGCTTTGCTTTGAGTGGAGTAACCCAAGAAAATTCCTTCATCACTTCTAGCATCAAACTTTCCTAGATCTTCATCTCTTTTAATATAACACTTGCTACCAAATACTCTAAAATATTTCACAGTAGGAGTGATGCCAAACCAGAGTTCATAGGGGGTCTTATCGGTATTGTTTCTGATTTGAACTCGGTTAAGAGTGTAGACTGCAGTGCTGACAGCTTCTCTCCAAAACATTTGAGGAACATTTGCTTCCATCATCATTGTCTTGGAAGCTTCCTGGATGGTCCGGTTCTTTCTGTCAACTACTCCATTCTGCTATGGAGTCCTAGGAGCAGACAACTGTCTCTTTATACCCTGCTTCTCACAAAAGTCAATGAACTCACCAGATGTAAATTCACCACCTCTATCAGACCTTAGACACTTTAGTTTCAATCCCGTTTGATTCTCTACCATAGCTTTGAAGATTTTGAACTTCTCAAAAGCTTTTGATTTTTCTTTTAGGAAGGTAACCCACATCATCCGGGAATGGTCATCAATTAGCAACATGAAATATCTATCACCTTGCAGACTCTTGATTCTTGTCGGACCATAGAGATCAGTATGTACTAATTCCAACAATCCAATAGAGGACTGATCTTTGCTTTTGAAAGAGACTCTGCTCTGTTTACCTAGCTGACATTCTTTGCACAAACTATTTGTAGGTTTCACCAATTTTGGAAGATCTCTGACAGCCTGAATATTGCTTATCTTGATGATGTTATCAAAATTTACATGACACATTCTTCTATGCCATAACCAACTCTGATCAACTTGAACAAACAGACAACTTTTATTTGAACCAACCAGATGAAAGATATTACCTTTTGTTTGAGCACCGGATGCAATTTTAGTTCCGGAGCTTGTAAAGATTCTGCATTTTCCATTCTTGAACCGGAGATCATAGCCTTTGTCCACTAACTGACCAACACTAAGAAGATTGTGCTTCAATCCTTAAACATATAGTACATTACCTGTTTTGCTCTTTCCATCAAAGGAAATAGTTCCCCTACCTCTAATTCTGCCAGCAGAATTGTCACCAAACTTTACCATTCCTCCTTCATACCTTTCCAAATCTAAGAACTTATTCTTGTCACCAGTCATATGGTGAGAACATCCACTGTCAATAACCCAATCATCCTTTTCTTCCACTTGAACAGCCAAAGCTCTTTCCACAACCTTGTGATTGACAGATTCAGAGGATATTAAATCTTCTTCCTTGATGGCAATAAACACCCATTCATTTCTGGATTTGCTTCCTAGTTCTGATTCATCATCTGTTACTCCTTCATTGTCATCTTCTTCATGAACATAATAGCAGTTCTTTTGAAACCTTTGTCTATTAGTATTAGACCTTGCAGATCTTTTTGGACATCTTGAAGCAAAATGACCAATCTTATTGCAGTTGAAACACTTAAAGGGTAGTTTTCCTTCATACTTACCAGATCCTCTTGGCAGTCTCTTTGCAATGAGGGCTTCAAGTTGAGTTGTTTCTGCTTCCTCTTCTTCCATGTTTCTTCTTGCTTGATCATACCATGACATCCTCCTTGAAGAGTTTTCTCCCGAATCAAATCTCTGTTTGCCTTTTACATAAGCACTGGCTTTGAAAGTTGATTCAGTCTTGGGAGGATCATCTCTAAACTTGGTCATTTCAAATGCAGCTAGTTTGCTAGCCAATTGTTCTCTTGTGACAGTTGTGTGGGCTTTGAATTCATCAATGGCAGCAACCTTGATCTTGTAGGCAGCAGGAAGGGATCTGAGAATTTTGCAAACAATCTCATTTTCATCCAGAGTTCCACCAGCATTCTAATTCCACATACCAGCTCATTCACTCTTGGCATAAAGGTAGTGATGTTTTCATCATCTCTCATCTTCAATCTTTCAAATTTCCCTTTCAGACTTTGCAACCTTGCACCCTTGACAAACTCATCTCCTTCATACAGAAGTTCCAGTTTAGTCAAAATCTCATATGCAGCTGGTAGGTCGATAACATTTGAGAGATTTGAATCATTCAATGCACTTAGAAGAGCTTCCTTGGTCCGCAGATTGTTTTCAGCATCTGTGATTTCATTCAGAGTTGTCGGACCACCCTGTGGAGGTACATATGGTTTTGAGATCATGGCCAAGTATGCTTTTCCCATACACTCCAAGTGACATTTCATGTGACCTTTCCAGAGAGTGAAATTGGTTCCATTGAACTTCGGACTATCCTTCTTGTATGACGACATCTTGGATCTCCTCAAGCGGTTAAGTTTCTTTCAAAGGAA
This sequence comes from Cunninghamia lanceolata, assembly GCA_027924645.1. NCBI lineage: Eukaryota > Viridiplantae > Streptophyta > Pinopsida > Cupressales > Cupressaceae > Cunninghamia > Cunninghamia lanceolata. The sequence goes on from BSBN01000236.1 coordinate 5,601,239, forward strand.
CTTGGCTCTGATACCAATTGTTGAATCTAGGGCACACAACTGAGAGGGGGGGTGAATCAGTTGTATAAAACTTGCTCTTACTTCAAACACTTGATTCTTCTTTGTTAGTTAGCAGCATATCAATTAACCATACATGAAAGCATAATGTATAAACACAAGAGCAGATAAACATCAACACATTGAACACCAAGATTTTGACGTGGAAAACCTGGTTAAGGGAAAAACCACGGGGTGATTAACCCAAGGATTATTCTCTGTTAGAAGAATAAGAAAAAGAATGGCACATGCCAATAAGGGCTCACTGCCCGAGCACACTACTCACAAAGAGGCACACTGCCTACAAGGAGACACACTGTCTACAAAGTGATAAGAATCACAATCTTGAACTGGTGAATGACATCTCTACCATGTCCGGATCAGTTCCATTTAAGTTCAAAAACCCCTGCTCTGCCTTTCGCACTTCTCTTCACTATACCACACTCATCCGCCAAATCCACACATCAAAATGAATTCACAAATGCTTATTTATACAAGACATCGACTTAGGAACAATCATCTAAGTAAGCAATCAACCATAAGGACATCCGTAAGATGATTAATACATCCGGTCGGCCACCACAAGAACATTCACAAGATGAACAACTCATCCGGTCAGCTAGTTTGAACAAGAACTTCATCTGGAAGAAAATCTTTAATTTCGGGCTCTACCACCAATGCGGATCAACAACACAACCTCAGCATGATCCAAGAACCTTTACAAGCCTGCTTGAATGACCAGGTACATCCGCACTTCCTCTACTTACTGGAATCTCTTCTCTTCCTCATTCAGAACTTCAAGAACACAGTCTGTCGCCACTGTCACAATGCAAAAGGTACTTCTGGACCTCAAAAACATACACAACTCGAGATGACACATCACAAGGACATCCCAAACACTCCTTCCAATCTGCAAATTAGGATAATACAATTCCAGACCTCACCGGACCTTTCTGTGATCCTCTGTCACCTCTGAACACTTGCCGGAATTGGTTCCACACAGACAGCCACAACTTCTTCAGATCTTCATGCGGACCTCTCAAATCTTAACTGAAGCATCTTAAGACTCATATCTACAAACCTTTTAATCTGCATCCTCTGGTTCTCAACCTATACAGTATATTTGCCTTCTCCTCATCACTATTCTTCACTGTTCCGGATAGAGACTAATTTTCTCAATATCCTCAACACACAGCTCATTCAATCCTTCTTACCAATACAATATGAGTATGTTGACATCAATGACAACACTGGTTAACCTCATACTTGCAACAAGAACTAACTGCTAACTAGTGTACCATGAAAAAAGATGGCCAAAAGGTCTTATCTAGGCCAAACAAGCTTCTAGAAGATGTACTCTTTATATGCAAGGTACATGCCTAGCTAAATCTCAAAAAAATCTCTTCCAAGTACTTCTTCAAAATCTCATTTACAATCACTTCTTACTCTTTCTTCTTCTATCCTAAGAAAGGATTAACTACTTATATCCTCTTTAGAAAGTTTTCTTGAATTATGTGGGCAAGGGTTGTGATTCTTTGTCTAGAGAGTTCATCACCTCACAATGTCTCTTTAGCTTGGGGGATGTGTCTTTCGGTAATTCTTTGTTATTTAATAGATTATCATTATCAGCACTTGATTTATTTTATTCTTCATCATTGAGATTGTTTCTTTAAATATCTTTAAGGTCTCTATGGAAAACCCTAAATTTTTACTAATGTCTTTTATTGTATTCTTATCTTTTTCATCATTTTCTCTACCACATATTTTATTTATTTCTTCCCTTCTCTCCATCCTATAATACCTACTCACTTTGAAGTATTCCATTAATGAGCACTAAGATTCCTTGTGATCCTTTTAGAGGTTGAGGTTACCAATTCTTCAAACCCTTTATTTTCCACAAGGACATTAAGACTCTGCTAGATCTTTTTTAAAGACTACTAGAAATTTGTTATCTTGGTTTGAGGCCAAAATTAAATTCAAACTATCCAATTAGGAATTTGAATCCAACTAAACTATTGTTGATTATATTATTGTATAAATGCTTCACAAAATTGGGGTTAGATGTAATAATTCTTCATGGAAAGATTGGAAATGGTTTCCTAAGAACCCATTTCATAACTATAAACCTCACAAAGGATATTCATGGCTCTCCTCACATCTACATATGGTGTAGAAACTTAATGACAAATGGGGCTTACAGTCCTCAACTAGTTCATGGAAAAGTAGATTCTAAATTGTTTGGATAACCATTCATCAACTAAAACTTTCTCCCTTAGCTTGGTGTACTATATACTAGGATTTTCCCATTAGATCTAGATTGATCCATTTGGGAATTTTCAATCCTCATTGTCCTTTTTGTGGACACTAGGAAAATCTCAAGTGTCTTTCCTTGTTTTGCATGAGAGCCTAGTTTTCTTGGAGTTGGATCCATGAGTTCCTTAGGCCTTTCATACATGATCCTTTTTCTTGGCATATGATTCTTTTAAGGAATCTATCCAAGCTTCCTATGAGGTTCACCTAGATATGGCATCCTTTCAAAGTGGAAAACTTGTTTAGCATTTGGGAAGACATGGATTAACTATTTTTTCTAGAGCTTATGTTGGTATTCACTTCTTTATGTATGCTAAGTTAATGTTACTTTGAATGTTCTGTTGTAGATCCAAGTACAATCCAATAAGGTTACACTAGAGGTTGCTAATTTCTAGGTGTTGTTATATCAATGAGGTAAACTCCTTACACTATTGCTTGGGTCACGTCGACCTCCCCTTCTCAATGATACTTGTGTGGACATAGCAATAATTATTATAACATTCTCGTGGCTCTTATGGTTCTCCTCTACCACAACAAAGATCTCAAGGATGGTCTCAACACTCTTGTCAACCATTTGCTACTTCAAAACTCCATGGTTGGCGTGATGCTAGTAGGTAAAATGATAAATCTCCTAGATTGGTATTCGTTATTTCTCCTATTAGAAATGATAACCCCAGCACCCCACTCCCAACTGATGCTCACCAAGTGCAACCTAATGAAGATGAAGCAAACAAGGCCTGCAACTCCCCCATTGATGCTCAAGACTTGATAGTTGGATGCAACAATCTTGAAGATCATGATCCACCACTTGTTAGATTTATTTCTCTTGTTGCTTAAGTTTTTTACTCTATTTGGATTTGATCTACATTTGAAAACCTTCATGATGTGATTCCATTCCACCCACTTTTTTTGTGAATATAGTGTACATTATATCTTTTATTAAATAGTATAATAAATCCTTGTTCATCATTAAAAATAGACAAACAATATGCTTAAAGTAGCTTGAATAATTGATACAGGATGTGAATAAATTTACACCATGTGACACACCACTTACTTCATCTTCTTTATGATGGCATACCCTCATTATATTACTTGTAATGTTTTACACAATCAATATGCTAGTCTAATTTGGAATTTTTTTATGCTTAATGTAGCCCAAATAATTGGTATAAGATGTGAATAAATTTATACAATGGGATACATCACTTATTTCATCCTCCTTATGATAGCATGCTCTTATTGTATTACTTGTACTATTTTGCACAATCAATATGTGTGTCTAATTTGGAATTTTCTTATATTTAAAGTAGCTCAAATAATTGATATAGGATGTTGCAAATAAATTTACGTCATGAGATACATCACTATTTTTTCATCGACTTTATAATGATCTATCCCTATTATAATACTTGTAATGTCTTACATAGCCAATCTAATAATCTAATTTAATATACTTAAAATAACTCAAATAATTAATATAAGATATTGTGAATAAATTTACACCATGAGATACACCACTCATTCCAACTACTTTATGATGGCCCACCCTTATTCCATCTACTTTATGATTGGCCTGCCCTTATTCCCTTATTCCATCTACTTAATGATGGTCTGCCCTTATTCCATGTACTTTATGATGGCCTGCTCTTATTCCCTTTTCTCATGTGAGTGGAAATACAGGCGGATCATCTGGAGCTTCAATTGTTCTATTTTTCTGCTCAATGGTTATGTTGGCTTTTTTCTTCAATTAAGGGTGGACACCGTGCTGATTCTATTATCATAAAGAGGCTCAAATTTCCTGTCAGTTCTTTTGTACATGCACTCCAAGCTCTCTGGAATGAATCTGCACCTTACACGTCTGGGAATTTAAGCAACTTTAGTGAATTCCCTAACAATTCTCCGTTGTAGGCATAATTCATTGCATAGCTGTCAGTCAATTGTCTTGTTGAGGCATCTTCAATTATTCATGTTTTTCCACTCGAAGTCTAATGTTGTGTTCTGCTTTTCTCAGTTACGTCTAATTTGTTAAGTAAATCGCAGCTTAAGAATTTCTAGGCATTTTCCTTTTCTTTCATAAAAGCTCTTTATTCTGTATTAGTCCTTTATTCTGTATTAATCCTTTACTCAGTTTTCTTTTAAGCTTTTTAATCTGATTGTCTGCAAGAATGTCCTCCCACGAATTAAAAGCTCTTTTGAGTGCAAGAGACTATAGATGAGTCCATCGGAAAGCTAAATTCTTTGGGAGGGAGATGATTGTTGTAAATGGAGAGGTGTCCATTGTAATGGAGTAAAGATGGGTGGACCGGTGGCCAAAAATAGGGCAGCAGGGTAGTAAAACAGAACGGTAGGACAGTCAAACAACAAGACAAAGGCATAAAATATAGAGCTTATTTTGAAATAAAATTAATAGAGTATTACATAACAATATAAAATAGTCTATTTTTTATTGTGTATAATTTAATATATTTTACTCAATGTTTTTGTCTAATAAACAGTCACAAATTTATATTTTTTAGTCTATAAGATTTAAATCAATCTAAAATCTGGAAGATTGTTAATTTCTTGAGACTTCTAGACAATCTTAGTTTCTAGAGTCTTCTATTTTATAGAAACTTTATAGTTTTTAGAGTTATCTACTAACATTCTCCTCTTAAGATTGACTAGAAGGAATCCGAAAACAAGAGAAATGAAAGAGGACATTATGCTTGTCCCCTCTTAACACCCACCTCCAACATGCCAAGCATTTCTTGCAGCTATAAAAATGTGTCTTGTGTCATGATCTTGATAAAAATGTTAGTTGTCTATTCATTAGTGTGGCAATATTACAAATTGAAAACATGAGCTTGAACAAGATGTCAAATGTAATGAAATCAATTTCTAAATGTTTGATTTTACTGTGACAAGTTGGATTGTTAGCAACTTGTACATGGCACTTTGATTATCACAAAATATGGTTGTAGTAATAGTTGTGCAAGGCCAAGCTCCCATAAGATATTTTGAATCCAAACTTCTTTTCCTGATCTATACTCTACCTCACAAGAAGATAATGAAGTAGTTTGATTTTTGTTGTTCTATGTAATGGGGCTTGAACCAAAATCAAACACGTAACCACCTATAGATTTTGTCATCAATATCACCACCTCAATTTCAATTTGTAAAGTCAATCAAAGAAAGTGAGGACCTATAACTTGTTGGCTCTACAAATCCCAAAGGGAAGAATCAATACTCAAGACCACAGATACTTGTCAACCTGAACATAGAGCTAACACTCATCAACAAATAGTGGACAATATTGGGCTAATTATAAGAGTGGGTAACTCCCTTTCACTTGAGGATCTACTAAACTTGGGTGAGTGATCCTTGAGGCCTTCAAACACGTCAATTAAAGAGAAATAATGAATAATAGTTAGGCCTTTAGTAACCATACTCAGTGTCTAATGAACTCCTAAAATTTGTCACTAAATATAAAATTTAACTATAGAATTGTCCACCCAAGATCAATAAGCTTCAATAAAAGCACAAAAGTGACCCAAAATGAGAGAATAATTATATTTTATCAAAGGATGTAAATATATAATGATTCTCGATTAGATTACTTAAATGGTTCAGCTATACGTGGGTATATATAAGATACACCACCAAGAGATGTGAATGTACAACCAATGTAGGATAAAAGAGATATCACATGTGTTTATAACATCTCCACCAAACCAAGATCAATTGAAGTCAATTGCAGAGAACCTTCAAAGGGACTTCTTAAACAAAGAATCCATGTTTTTCCCAAGATGAGATGGTTTTGTCTCAAGACAATAAAGGAAGATTCATAGTCAAGACTGCTTACAGTCTACCATTTTTTATTAAAGGGGTACATTGAGTTTTGAAGGGGCCCCGAAGCCCTATTACAAAATGTTTCCCAACAGACTAAACAAGATTAATCGGAAGCCAACAAACAACAAGAAAAAAACAACCATGAAACCCACAACAAAACAACAACATGATCACAACTTCTTTTAAGTCTCAGATGCCTCCAGTTCCTGTTTATAAAACTCCTCATGCAATTTCACAAAGCCCAACAGCTCATCTTTGTCAGCTTCAAATGATTTTTTCTTGCTCCCACGAGTACGGGAACTCAGTCCTCCCTGCTTGATATTCTTACCCTATTTTCCTTTACCAACATTCATATGATCCTTGTCCCCAGCATCCTTCTGACTGACCTTACCCACGATCTACTCCTCCTAAAATACTTTTAGCATGTCAGTAAAGATCCTGATACCTTCTGCACTATTATGTATAGTGCATTTGTTGACCTCTACCGCCTTCTCTAGGTTTTGTTTAATCTCTTTCATCTCTCTCTCCAACCCAGCAATGTGAGCTTCAAAGTCCTAGCTAAACTTCCCAAGATCCTTTTAAATCTATCCCATCTTCGGAATGGCATCCTAGCTAAGCTAAATTTTTTAATCAAGGGTATCATCAATGTTCACTCTACTGTCCATTTTGTCCTACAAAGCACTCAACCAAATATTGATTCTATTAATCTCAATGAAGAACCACTTAGTCATACAATGTTAATTGGCCACATCGTCCCTGACCAAACCAAGAACCTCTGACAACTCCTCTCTATTAGTAGTCTTAGATAACAAGTAAGAGAAATCCTTAGGCAAATTACAATAGGGGTCAGTCGCAGGGAATGGAAAACCAATTCTTAGCTCTTTAGTGACAAAACCTTCATTAATTTTAGGCTTACCCTTGGGCTCCCCATCCAGCCTCTCATGACCACTTGCTTTACCTTTACCCTTATTCTTCCCAAGAACACGCTCCGCATCAGCCTCCCCACTAGTATTCTGGCTTAGGGTACCCAACTTATCTTTAACACTCCTTTTTACCTCTTATCTTTCTCATGACTCTCCTCACCTGAGTGAAACTTGGTAGACCAGGAACCCCTCTCCTCAAGACACTATTTCTTGTGAATACCCTTCCCCCACTTCTCTTTCTTTTCCTAGACTTCACAACCTCCTCAACCTGAGAGGACCGAGGATTAGAAAAGACTTCCACCGAATCCTCCTTCTCAACCCACTCAGAGTCATTCTTCTCCTCCCCCCCATTGCACATTCATTAGATTTAGTATAGTCCACAATGGGGGTTTTACCCTTCTTCTTAGAACACCCCTCAGCTCCAAGCTAGGATATTGGGATTTAACAAATTCCATAATTAAAGGAATCAGCCCCTTGTGAAGAATGGGGAGCTTCGAGTTCCTTCTGCTTTCCTCGACGGAAAAATCCATAGAAGATAATAAGTAGAAGGGAAAGGAAACAACCATTTTATGCTAGAAATGGTTTAAAAGAGGGAAATGGTAACTGTAAATCATAGTAAATCTACCTTCCAAGGAATTGTATCTCATCAGAACTTCAGCCACCTCTGCCCAGATGGGTTTAATTGACTTGCCTCATAACCATTGGAATGAAACTTCACCAACTGGTTTCTCTCCATCCCTTTGAAGAACACCTTGAGGGCTTCTTCTCCTGCCTTGCGATCTTTAAACACCTTCCTACCAAAAGCTGAGAGACTAGTGACAAAAAGTTGAGAGACTAGTGATTTGAGCAATTAGGTCCTCGGTGATCTCAGCCTCCAAACCATACACTTTAGTCATTTTGTTTCTCCATCCTTGACAAATAATTTGGTAGCCATCAAATCTGAGCCATGTAATTTATCCAAATAGGGGACAAGATCCCCTTACTCTATCACCTTCCAAACATGTGACTTTCTATGAACCCCATCACTGGACAAGGGCTCCACACAATTCCTATCACCACCATATCTAACATAGTATCTTTGTCTTTATTTAATGCCCAAAACTTAGTCTACAAAAATTAAACAAAATCCAGAAAATATTGAGGAGGAAAGTCCTCGAAGCACCTAAAAAGTGTGTGAGCCTGTCAATGGTAATCATCAACTTAACCTCTTCATTATAATCAATTAAATCATCCTCCTTGGCTTGACAAAGTGTCATTGTACCTCATCATTTAATCTATTTTCAAATGTCAAAATCCAGGGGCTGTGTCCTCGGCTGTTTGCAACTAGGGATTCTACAGTTACCAGTTTTCCTAGCTAATCTTAACAGCTTCTACTAATTTGAACAGATTAATCTATCTACTTACTAAATGAATTTAAGGAATGTTGAAAACAAAATTAAACAAGAAGTTTACTCAAGGCAATCTTAAAAATAGTAACATGCATCTATCTATCAAACTCAGTAAATACTCTTCATAGCAAAATCTAAAGTAACAAAAATAGTTGTACAAGCCTTCTGCGTTGGTGGTGAGAGTGGGCCCTTGCTCCGCACCCTTGGGGCTGAAGGCTACAGTAGGGAATCATCACAAAAGAAGATCACAACTAAATTCAATCCAATTCCATTCGCTTTGCATTCATGAAAAGAATATTGATATCACACAACTGAGATTACTCAGAATCGGAATAAATCAATCATTGTATTTTTCTTCTGCTGTTCCTATCAGTATATATGAAAATGAGTGATGAAATATCACTAATCTTATCTACCAGTTCTTCTATGAGATGACATCCATCTCTTTATTACACTAGCTGTCTAACTATGAAAAATAATCATGCAATAAAAGTAGACTGAGTGGAACAGAAGTCCACTCAGAATTCTAAGTTTGAGTCTTAATACATTTGGGCAGCGAGGCCCTGAAAATATGGGTATTGAATCAGCTCTATCCGTAACTCATGCAAAAACTTTATAAAGATAAAAATTCCAGCAGTTTAACTAAAGATGACCCTTCACCACTCAAGTAGCTCCGGAGATACCATTGTGGCCTTCTTTGTTTAGCTCTGGAGAGGCTTTCTCTTTCCTTCAAAACTTCTAGTGTCGTGGTATTCTGGTAGTCTTTGGAGATCATTGAAGACTATCTCTGGAGATGCACAAAATTGTTGTTCCTAGCATCTACACCTGTTGATTCAAAAAGAGAGAAGTTTCTGTATTTTTCCATCAATTCCATGCACATTAGTCACTTAATCAGAAATTATGATCTTAAGTAATCTATCTCAATTAATCATTAACTAGAACTATCTTGCTAGCTTATTTGGGTGCAGACATTAAGAAGGATGGGATTAGGAAGAAGAAAAAGAGAGGTAAAAAGGTGTATTTCATGGGTGTAACTTGGCACTCATCATCCCCCCATACCTAAGGCTTGGCAAGTCCTCCTACTTCTCACAATCTAGATTTATTCTACTGAAGTAGCTTGTCAGTCAAGCTATAATCCTGTGCATAGGTGGTCCAAGTTGTGCGGTTGGTATCACCATTACCTTTGTATTAAACAACCTGCTTCAACCAGTCCTGCAATTTCTCATCTTCTATCTACTCAACCCAGATAGGAAGTGGCTCAATTATTAAAGGGGGCCTAAACCGTCCACCTATCCATTCCTAATTATGGTTATCCATCATTTTGGATATCAACTTTTCTTTTCTCATAAATAATCTTAAGTTTGCAGGGGTGACCACCTCTCTCATTTTCTGCTCTGAGGTCAAAATATTCCATCTTTTCTTTGCTATGGAAAGTACTAGATTTGCTGAACTAATCATGAAAAGACCAAAATCAATGGAGCACTCTGCAAACTTTTTAGGTATAATGGCAAAATTTTGTTCTTACTCTTAGGGTGATAGATAAGGGACCTGAATTGGATCTTAAAAACATTGGGATTGGGACATACCTTCCTGATGAGGAGATTTGTTTCTAAATCTTTCTTGAGATGTTCTTCCATTCGTTCATTCCAAATCTGATGATTCCTCATTAGGGACATAAATCCTTTAAGCTAGCATTCCCCCACAAAATGATTAAGAATGAAAGTTATATCATTAACATAGAAACCATGCAGGTATAATTCACATAGGAAATTCTTGTCCTCATCATTACTCCTTGTATATGCTATCATGAATCCTTATGTTGTCTCTGTATCCTCAACCAGGTCAGACAAGATTAAAGAGAATTTCCTTTGCAGGACTCCTTCTTGTAAGAATATAGAATAGCTGGCACTTGGAGGCCTACAGGATAGAATTTCTGAAGAAAGGGAGGCCATTTCAATGATTTTGCCTTCTAGAGTTGCTATTCTTTTTTGTTTTGGTAGTGACTGCCCTTTGTAATTGTAACATAGGCTTGGAAGCCTCATATTATCTACACTTCTTCTCCCAATGGAATAGGGCTTTAGGAATGTCAATGGGGATTGGACCCACATATGCATCTGTTTGAATTTCATGTTCATTGGTTGCCCTTGGTCCATCCAACTCTTGAATATATTCCTCCTAGTCATCTAGTTTGTTGTTGGCCCAAGTTAACTGTCTATCCTGGCTATGTATTTTCTCAATCAATGCTACCATTATTGTGAGGCTATTGTCTCTAGCCCTAGTGAGCTCAGAAAGACTCTGTGCTGCTTCTTTCTCTTTTTCTTCCAATAGTTTGACTGCCTCAATTTTTTGGGCCTCCAATTCTACTTCTTTCTCCTGGATGAGCTTGTTTTTGCTTTGGAGTTCTATTTGTAGATTTTTAATGACTTGTTTTTGTTCCATTTCTACCTCTATTATGACCTTCTTGAGGTCAGTGATAATCAGATTCTTCCCCTAGAGTAGTCTCTTTAGGTTTTCAATTTCTTCTATCATTTGCTGTTCTTTTAAAATTTCAACATCCTCTTGATCAGAGGGATGAGAGAAGGTTTCTGCTTCTACTTCTTCTTATGCTTATGCTTCTACTGCTATTTACTGATCATCAGGGTTTTCCATGGCCATCTGCCCTACACTGTCAATTGTACCCATTTGCCCTATTTCATCTTTTTTTGCCGACTACCTGACCTGAGGGTCCTCTTAGGGTTCCTCTGCTTCTACTGGCACTGATGAAGGCCCATTCTTATCCTCATATGTTCTAAGACCCAGGAGTACCTCAGCTAGGAGAGCAGTATCTTTCTTGGCCTATGAGAGCTATCTCTTCCTTTTGCTTCTCCATAGCAGAGGTGGGACAGGGGCCTCCAGAGTAGGTCTCTCATCCTCAAAGTCTGAGGAAATAGTAAGAGTTTGTATGTGTTCTTTCTTCAGAGCACATGATGGTTCTGAAATTGGGCTTGACCCCAAATGAACAAATGGTGCTGGGAAAACTTCTCTTTGTTTTCTCTTCCTGACTAGAGGGAACTCATCTGAATCATGAGATGGTTCTTTAGCCCAGATCCTCTCTGCTCTCTGTCCTGAACTCTCCTCTATTAATTCCTTAGTTAAAGTCATCTTTCTCCTAACTGATCGAGTCATATATAGGGTTTGTTTAGGAGCAGACTCTGCAATTTCGTTGCCTTTCTTCTTTTTATCAGAAATAGGGGCTGCAGATGAAGTTACCTCCTGTGAGGACTTCTTTCCTCTTTGAACGGCTATGGAGGAGGCTGAAGGCTCAGTTCCTTCTTCTTGGTGAATAGGAGAACTCTCACCTCTTGGCTGTGCCATCTCTAGTCCTCTGTCCTAGGAATTTTGTTCAAGAAAGTTTTGCCATAATTCCTCCCCATTGGCCTGAGACAGGAAGTAGTGTTTGACTACTAGAAAAATGAGGCCATGATGTTTCATGGGAGCCTTATTTTGCTGATATTTTTCCGTAGTTGCCCTGATGGAAAAATACAAGAAATTGGGAATGTTTATGCTAAACTCAGGGTGTGCATTCCCATGCCTTAGAAAAATCAACATTTTCATGATTGGCCCTAAAACTAGAGAGAATTGATCATCACAAGTAAAATATTTCATCAGCTAGGTGGCAATAGATTGCCAAGGGTTTGGAAGGGTGGACCTAAGAATTCCTTTTACTTCATTTTTATTTAAATGTAGTTGGATTGTAGGTTCACCTCGAACAGAGAAATCCTTAATTAAATTAGTGTATAAGGTTTTCAAGTGATAAAACCTCTCACCTTGTTTAGGTAGTCCAGAAATGTGACTGATAGTGGTTGAGGAGAAATTGATTCAGACTCCTTTGATAGCTATCTAATTGTCCCTTAAATTCATGAGGAATTCATCCATGACATCTTCCTGAAACCCTTCAATTTTTTCTAGAAAGTCCAGCCATCCTGTAGTTCTTAGAATGTTTGTTGTAGCTTCCTCTTGTAGAAGACCCATAGTGCTTTCTGTCTCAGACTTCTTCTTTAGCCCCATTGCCAAATTGGTTCCACCTTCTGTACTTAATTCCTCACTCTCCTCAATTTGCGGCTTATCCCTTCCTCTTAACTTTGTAGGCTCCAGAGGACTGTTTAATTTGCTCTGTTCTTTAGGGTACTTCAGAGGTTCGAATGAGGATTGTTATGTTTCTCAACTTAGGCTTATGGAAGATTTACAGATTAGTTAGAGTACCTAGCCAGTCATAAATGTGACAAAATGATAGGACACTCTGGATGCAAGGTGGCAGTATAGCACAGATGGCGGCATGTGTGAATTTAGGAAAGAAAATGATGGTAGGAGGACGTGTCATAGTAGTGGCACCCAAAAATAGAAAGACAAGACAGTTGTTATTAATGCTTAATTAAAGATAGAATTACCTGGATCATTTTTAATGATGAGGGTGATGTACACGGCAGAGATGTTGCGTCATTTTATGAGACTACATGTGTCGTGGCACATGAGCAGCTTTTGCTGGCTTGAGATGACGCCCACTACTCCATTGGTACACGACCTGCAATCATTGCGCTAACTGGTTCAAGAATCCACGTTCTTTGGCTGATGTCAGTGCCATCTTTGTGAATACCCCTATAAATGATATGCATGCTAATTTAATTTATTCTTGTGATAAAGTAGAGGATGAGTCATGATGACCTCATCATGTGATGTGTCCACTTTATTTCTCGGAGAGGTGGGTCCTCTCCCTTATTATTGAATTGACTTCTTTATTAACAAAGCACCGGAGGTGCTCCTAGTTTGGGAAGCACTGGAGGTGCATTTGACTAACTCCCGGCACCTGATCACCTCTGTAGCTTGATTGTTTTCAACTGTCCTGAAGAAGGGAACCGCCATTTGCTAGTTTTCAACTCCCTTGGTCGAGAAAGACATCCATTTACTAGTTTTCCATCTTTCTCTTTTTTTTTTCTATTCTTCTTTTTTTTTAGAAGGCCGCCATTAGCTAGTTTTCAACCTTCTTTTTTTTTTCTTTTTCTTTTTTTCAATCCAACACTATGATAGAGGAGGTATCCCCTGTATCAAAACACTAATCATTAAGAAACTCCTCTTTAGTAGATGGTCTTTTATAGAGTCTGATTCGGTGACCATTTACTAGGAATGTGTCTGTGCTCCCGTCAATAGGTTCCAATAATATTGTTCCATTTTCAAAAACTTCCTTTATTTGATAAGGACCCATCCAGTGAGTTCACAATTTCTCTTTGAATTTAGAATCATAAAGAAGAACCCAATCACCTTGTTGAAATGTCCTCCTTTTGATGTGTTGGTCATGCCATTGCTTTCTCTGATACTAAACTAGTTCTGTTCATTGAATGGCCTCTGTCTGAATTTCATCCAACTCATTGAGCTAGAGAATTCTATTCTATTGAGTTATAGACAATGGTAGACCAATATCCAATACAGTTTTAAGTGTCTAGAGTTCAAATTCTATAGACAAAATAAGCCTTTTCCCATAAACTAATTCATATGGTGAGAACTTTGTTGTGGACTTCCAAGTGGTATTGTAAGCCCAAACTGCTTTAGGTAATCTGCTAGCCCAATCTTTTCTATTCATTGCTACTGTCCTTGTCAAAATATTTTCAAGTTCCCTATTAGTTACTTCTACCTACTCATTCACTTGAGGATGGTAAGGTGAAGATTTTTTGTGTTTGACTTGATATAAATCTGTGAATGCTTTGATTACCTGTGAAGTAAACTAAGGTCCTCTATCTAAAACTATTGATCTTGGGACTCCAAACCTTAAGAAAATCTTATTATAAAGGAAATCAACAAATTTTTCTTCTCTTGCGAATTGTAATGCTTAAACCTCAATGCATTTAGTAACATAGTCTGTGCATACTAGAATGTACTCCTTGCCTAATGATGGTGGAGAAATTGGTCCCACAAAGTCTAGACCCCACTTCTCAAATGGTTCCATCATGACTTGAGGATGCAATAGCATCTCCTGGGTAAAGGTTGGTTGTCCCATCCTTTGGCACTGGTCACAGTGCTGCACATACTTCTTTGTATCTTTATGAAGAGAGGGCCAATAGTAACCAGCTCTGAGGATCTTGTGGACTGTCTAGTGGAATGAGTAATGGCCACCAGATGGTTCATCATGACATGCTCTCAACACATCAAAAATCTCATCAACTTTTAAACACCTGCGTAGAATGAAATCAGGACCACATTTAAATAGTAAACCATTCAACCATTTGTAAGATAAACTTTCTTTAACTAAACATTTTTTTTGTTTCGAGGTAAAATGGGATGGATACAAGCCTATAGCTAAAAGATTAGCTATATCAACAAACCAAGGTGCAGTAGAGGAGATGGCAAAAAGATGTTCATCTGGGAACTTGTCTTCCACTGGTTGATTTTCTCCTCCGGTATGCAATCTTGACAAAAAATCAACAACTAAATTGAACTTTCCAGGATTATCAACTATGGTAATATCAAATTCTTGTAATAGCAATAACCACCTGATGATCCTTGCACCCACTACTGGTTTGTTCATTAGGTACTTGATGGATGCATGATCAGTGTGTACAAATATCTTATATCCAGTGATATAATGCTTGAATTTGTTTATATCATAGATGACTGCCAAGAATTCTTTTTCAGTTGTGGTGTAATTTCTTTCTGCAGAGGTAAGGTTTTTGCTGATGTAATAAATGGCATGCATACTTTCTCCTTCCTCCTTTTGTCCTAAAACTACCCCAATGGACTCATTTGAAGCATCAATCTATATGTGAAATGGTAAAGTCCAATTAGGTCCTCTTAAAATTGGTGTGACAGTAAGCTTCTCTTTCAAGGTTTCAAATGCTGATTGACATTCTTCTGTCCATAGAAATTCTATGTCTTTATTAAGCAGGGTAAATAGGGGGTAGCTATTCTGCTAAAAAAATTTATGAATCTCCTATAGTAGCCTGCATGACCCAAAAAACTTCTAACATCTGTCTGATTTTTGGGTGAAGGCAACTGTGTGATCACTTATATCTTGTTTTGATCTAGTTTGATCCCCTTTTCTGAAATGTGGTGTCCCAAAACAATTCCTTCCTCCACCATCATAAAGCACTTTTCATGGCTAAGGGATAATTAATTTTTTTGACAACATTTTACTACTTTCTCAAGGTTTGTGAGAGCTTCTTCAAAATTATCCCCATACACAATAAATTCATCCATATAGACCTCCATGCATTCATTAGCTAGTTTAGAAAAAATAGCTAAAACAAGTCTCTGAAATGTAGCTAGGGCATTGCATAGTCCAAAGGGAAGAACTTTGTAAGAAAAAGTTCCCCAAGGGCATGTGAAGGTGGTTTTGTCCTAGTCTTCAGGTGCTACTTGAATTTGATTATACCCACTGAATCCATCTAGAAAAGAAAAATACTTTCTCCCAGCAAGGTTGTCTAGTACTTGGTCAATGAATGGTAAGGGAAAGTAGTCTTTTTCTGTGGCCTTGTTTAGTTCTCTATAATCAATACACACCCTCCATTTCCCATTCTTCTTAGGCACTATGACAAGGGGTGAGACTCATTGACTATCTAAGATTGGATATATAAACCCTGCTTGAAGTGATTTTTCTATTTTAGTTTTGACAATGTCCTTTAAAGCAGGATTCAATCTTCTCTGGGGCTATCTAACAGGTTTAATATCCTCAGTGTAAATATGATGGGTACAGATCTTAGGAGGTATGCCTTTCATATCTTGGTATTCCCAAGCAAAAGATGCTGAATGGGAAATCAGAAGTTGGATAAGTTTTTCTTCCTGATTTGTTGTTAACTAAGTATTGATATTAAGTGTTTTCCCTTGTAAAATCATGACTTTTTTTGTGATTTGATCCATGGATGTAGGTAATCCATACATTGGAGTCATGGTATTGAGAGGACAAGAATGTGGAAGCAACATGTGGAAAGTGGCTAAGTCTCTGTAAAAGGTTTCCCCACAAGGAATGATGTTGGCGAGGGTACAATGAGAAGAAGTAAGAATTTCTCTCCTAGAATCTTGGGTGAGTTCCATCACATCCTTATTGATTAGGATGTGAGTGATGTCTTCTATTGTATCATAGTATATTTCTTCTTCTAACTCTCCCAGATGTTCCTTGATGGTTACCATAGCTACTGAGGCACTGTTGTCATTGTTCTCTGGTTCATCTACCCATACTCTTCCTGTATAATGTATTGATGGTTTAGCTGGAGGATACAAAGATATTTTCTTCAAATCTATCCATTAGAAATGACCATATCCCCAGTTCAACAATCAATAGATGCTACTGTGGTAGCTAGCCATGGTCTTCCTAAAATCAATGGATAAGCATTTCTCTAGTTTCTAGGTTCTAATATGAGGAAGTCCACTGGAAATTCTCATGAATCTATCACAACTAGCACATCAATGATTACTCCTTTTGGAACAGCAACTGACTGGTCAGCAAGTTGAAGAATTGTAGTTGTGGATTCGATACCTGATAGAGATAATTTGTTCATTGTGTGAACTGTCATCACATTAATTGCTACTCCCAAATCAACCAGAACATTTGAAATTTCTACCCCTGAGATGAAAATAGTTATGATGAGATTTCCAGGGTCTCCATATTTTGGAAGGAGAATTTCTCCCATCAATAGATCTACTACTTTTCCTTCCACCTGTATTGTGGAGGGAAAGTTTTTCTTCCTGCCCTACGTTTTGATACAATATTGTTTAATGAACTAATTTAGTTCTAGTACATCTCTGATTGCCTGGAGAAGAGGAATTTCAATGTTTAGTTGCTTGATTTCTTGTAAAAGTTCTGATTCCAAGTTGGTTTGGACTTGTTTTTGTAAGATTTTTTTCTAGGGAACATACTGTTTAAGCCGTTCTGGATATGGTTCTAGTTTTTCCATCTCCAGATCATCTCTGAAGCTCTTGTCAAAATTGTGTTTAGGAATGTTCTCCGTAGTTGGAGGAGATGGTCTTGGGAATGCTTTCCCAGAACACAGTTGGAGATTATTTGAATATATAGCATTAATTCCAGCCAAATTTTCTTGCTCTGTCATGTACATAGCTACTCCCTGTTTATTCCATGGGTTTGGTATAGGTTGAGCTGGTAACGGTGGTTGGCTAACTGGTTCATTTTGCGATTGACCTTGTGTGTTGGAGGGTCCAGTTAGTAAAGCTTGTTGTTGAGGTTGGAAATGTCTAGGTTGTTCCTGGTATTGTTGATTATATCCCTATTGAGAACCCCATTAAGGTTGCATGTTTTGTGATCCAAACTGTGGTGGCCACTGTTGATTTCCCCAAGGTTGATTTTGCCAATTTTGGTTTTGCCAATGTTGACTTGGCCAATCCTGCTATCCCCAAGGAGGATTATTTTGAGGCCCATGCCAAGTTGGATTCCACTGATTATTTCCCCAATTAGAAGGACCCCTGTAAGAAGGTTGGTTTAGCTACTGATTATAAGGGAAATTCCCAGTTTGTTTTTGTCCCACATAGTTCAATTCCTCCTCTATTACAACATTCTTCTTACTCAATCTTTTCAAGGCTGGAAGTTGACTACATTGACTAGTAGGATGTTCCCTATCACAGATTTGACAAATCTCTGATTTGTCCAAAGGGCATTCTCTCAACAGATGCTTGTTTCTACACCTAGGACAATAGATGGAGAGTGGTTCAGTTTTTCTATTTTGATCAGTTGTTCTAGTTTTTGCTTGAATCCCATCCAATGTGGTATTTAATTAGACCAAAATGTTTGTTTCTAGATTTGCAATCTCTTCCATTAACTATCCTATTTTATTTTTCCCTTTAAAAGTTTTGGATGACTTCACTCCATTTTGGGTTCTAGAATAGTTCCTGCAAAGTTCTTCTATAGCAGGTATATCCATTTTGTTGATATTTCCTTTTGCCATTAGACACAGTGCCTATTTTGATTCTTTATCCAATCCTTTTACAAATAGGGTTCTGGCCAAGGAGTGATCTACTGGGTTGCCATACCTTCTCAAGGCAAAATTAAACCTATCCACATAGTCCTCTAAGGTCTCTTCCTCCCCCTGCCTAATTTTAAACAATTCTTCATTTTTATTACTGGATCTACAGTAATCTTGGTATTTTTCCAAAATTTTTGTTTCCATCTGATCCCAAGAATGGATAGAATTCTGGGGTAAACCCATAAACCATCTCATCGCAGAATCTTTCAAAGTTGAAGGGAATAGTTTGATTTTTTGGTTATCTGATCCATAATCATAAGTTTTTCAAACTACTTAGAATTCAAACAAAAACTGATTTGGATCCTTAGAAGAAAGTCCTCTAAAATTTGGCAAGTGTGTTGGTGAGATATTCTTCATAGGAGCATTGTCTCCAGCAGCCAAAACAATAGGATATGAGAAGGTTCTTGGAGCCTAATTTTCCTCTTCTTCATGATTATCATTGTCCATGTTTAGTATTGGTTCTTCTCCCTGAGGTTCTAGGAAATTGGGTTCTATCAAAGGATCTGCCTAAAACTTTTGTTGTAATTCTTGGATATAATCAGCAAGTGGAAGATTTGGAGGATCTAAGGGATTATTGTTTTGAGGTGCAGCTTCCAAAGTAGGTTCTAGGTTTCTCTCTTCAACAAGATCTTGCACCACCCCACTTCTTTCCCCTATGGCTTGTTGTTGGGGTGTCTTCTTTATATATCTTCCTTTTAAATCTCTAGCTCTAACCATACAGATCTATCCTAAAAATTGTTTTAACTAAGTTTCCCTAATTAACACAAGATTTCCTCAGCAATCATGCCAAAAACGACAAGGTGTCATTGTACCTCATCATTTAATCTATTTTTAGATGTCAAAATCTAGGGGCTATGTCCTCAGCTGTTTGCAACTAGGGATTCTATAGTTACCAGTTTTCCTAGCTAATCTTAACAACTTCTACTAATTTGAAAAGATTAATCTGTCTACTTACTAAATAAATTTAAGGAATGCTGAAAACATAATTAAATAGGAAGTTTACTCAAGGCAATCTTAAAAATAGTAACATGCATCTATCTATCAAAATTAGTAAATACTTTTCATAGCAAAATCTGAAGTAACAAAAATAGTGGTACTAGCCTTCTACCTTGGTGGTGAGAGTAGACCTTTTCTCCACACCCTTGGGGCTAAAGGCTATAGTAGGGAATCAACACAAAGAAGATCACAACTAAATTCAATCCAATTCCATTCACTTTGCATTCATGAAAAGAATACTGATATCACACAACTGAGATTACTGAGAATCAGAATAAATCAATCATTGTATTTTTCTTCTACTATTCCTATCAGTATATATGAAAATGAGTGATGAAATATCACTTATCTTATCTACCAGTTCTTCTATGAGATGACATCCATCTCTTTATTACACTAGCTGTCTAACTGTGGAAAATAATCATGCAATAAAAGTAGACTGAGTGGAACAGAAGTCCACTCATAATTCAAAATTTGAGTCTTAATACATTTGGGTAGTGAGGCCCTGAAAATATGGGTATTGAATCAGTTTTATCTATAACTCATGCAAAAAATTTATAAAGATAAAAAATCCAGTAGTTTAACTTAAGATGACCCTTCACCACTCAGGTGATGATTTGAGTGAAATGAGGGGTATTGTGATCATTACTGAGAGTGCCTGGTCAACAACTTATGTTGGAAATATACCCTGCTCACAAGAGGTGCCATAGATATCTGTCCTTGTCTGCAGCTTCAGAGATATGTCTGTAGCTCTGGAGATGTCTATAGCTCTGGAGATACCATTGTGGCCTTCTTTGTTCAGCTCCAGAGAGGATTTCTCTTTCCTTCAAAACTTCTGGTGTCATGGTATTCTGGTATTGTCTCCGGAGATCATTGAAGACTATCTCTGGAGATGCACAAAATTGTTGTTCCTGGCATCTACACCTGTTGATTCAAAAAGAGAGAAGTTTCTACATTTTTCCATCAATTCCATGCACATTAGTCACTTAATCAGAAATTATGATCTTAAGTAATCTATCTCAATTAATCATTAACTAGAACTATCTTGCTAGCTTATTTGAGTGTAGACATTAAGAAAGATGGGATCAGGAAAGCAAAAAAGAGAGGTAAAAAGGTGTATTTCATGGGTGCAACTTGGCACTCATCATGGCTTTCATGAGATATTATGGATTGAGCTTCAATGGGCAAATATGAGTACATTTCCCATAATTTTCTAGCATGGATATTAACCCCCTTGTTGGCGAGGACATCAACAACTCCATTTCCCTCTCAGTAGATATGTGAAATAAGAATTTCGTCAAAGGAATTAATTAGGGTGATTATGTCCTTAATAACCATTTATATAGTCCAAATAGGAGTTTGAACATCTTTTAAGCATTGAATTATGTTTAGGGAATCCCCCTCTATCCAAACTCTCTTGTACCCTTTGGAATAGGCAAGTTTGATACTATTGTAAGCCACTGTAGCTTCAGCATAGTGGTTAGACTGGATACCCAAAGGGAGTGCCACTACTAAAATAAACCTTCCTTTGTCATCTCTTAACACTCCCCCACTTCTAGCTGACCCAAGGTTACCCTTGACCGTCCCATCAAATTTGACCTTAAGCCATCTAGGTGGAGGAGATTTCCAAGCAACCTCATCTCTAGATTTTTTCAACTTCTTGAAAGGGATAGAAATACCATACTCTAGGTTCCACACCTTTAAAACTTAGCTATGATACTGAGAAACACCCACTTTTAGGCCACTAGATTTTTTCCGACACACCATGTAGAAAGTTTTCCTTGATAGCTCTAATTATCTTCTCTGAAACCCCATCTTCTAGGATCAAATTCTCTCTAAAGATCCTATTATTTCTTTCTTTCCACACACCCCAAGCCACATGGGGGATAATGAGGGCCCATAAGAAGTTCAAGGATGGGTTCGGAGAGGGAGCTAACTATTGTTCAAACAACTCCTTAAAGGAGTTGGGGAACACCTAATCAAGGTTCCAAAGAGAGGATCTTACCCCAAATACCCTTGGAGAAGTCACACTCAACTAACAAGTAGAAAGTTGATTCCATTTGACACATACATAAGACACATCTGTTAGGAGGAGAAAACCCATGTTTGTAAAGATTGTTAATGGTAAGAACTTTGTTTTAAACAAAGAGCCAAATGAAGATATTGACCTTAGGGATGAGGGTCGAGATCCATAGCTTAGCTTAGAAGGGGGGTGAAGGATGCAGAGGAAGCAACAACAGAAAACTAGAAGCCACCAAATATTTTCCCAATGATGAAAACTTCCAAACAACTTCATCTTCCACAAGAAAATAAGGAAAGTGAAACTGATACGGGGCCACCTAGATATCAGTCAAGATAGGATCAACTCGAAAAGGTTCTTCCAAACCTCATTTTTAGCATAATCAACCACCCAAGAGCCCAACCTACTAGTGACCAAATCTTTGAGAGGCCTATCCCAATCCTAATCAGTTAGAGGGGCATACCAAGCCATAGATCCTCCCAAAATTTAATGGATAAACCATTCCCAACCTTCCATTTAATTCCAAGATTAATAATACTCCTACTCTCCACAATGTTTTTCCATAAACTGGAGCCCACTAGCAGAATAACATTATCAATATCCAACAATTCTCTAAAGTTATGAAAACCAACCAGGTATTTATTTCTAAAGATATCAGTCAATTCATTCTTCTCACTAATCAGTCTCCAAGCATTCTTAACCATTAAGTCTTGATTGAATTCTTTCAATTTCCTAATACCAAGGCGTCCCATTTTTCTTGGTTTACACACTAGATCCCATGCCAGAAACAAGATTTTCTTCTCATCCTTAGTTCCAGTCCAAAGGAATTTTATTTGAATCTACTCAATTTTTTGCATAATCTTTTTGAGCATTTTAAAGAGACTCATAGCATACACCAGCATATTCTGAAGCATAGCCTTAATCAATTGAATTTTACCAACCTGGCTTAATAAAGCACCTTTCCAACTAGCAAGTTTGGAATGAAACTGATCCACCAACCCAACTAGAAGGATTCAAGAACCTTCTTCTCATAAAGAGGCAAGTCTAAGTAAGTAGACAGAAAGGCACCCACTTTACATTGAAGAATTTTAGCAATTTTCTCTTGTCTCATTCTCAAAGTATTCATGAAAGATAAGGTGCTCTTGTGTAGACTTATTTTCTATCCAGAAGCTTCTTTGTACCTATGAAGGATTTGCTTTATGTTTCTTGCTTCAGATAATGAAGCTTCTCCCATGATGATGATATCATCGACAAACTACTAGTGGGTGCAAGGATGGCCCATAGATGAAGGATGAATTCCCTTCAGGACCCCATTCATAACTTCCTTCTTAATTTTCCTTCCCAATGTTTCCACCATGATGATAAACAGAAAAGGGGAGATCAAATCTTCTATCTAATCCCTTGTGAAGAACTTAAAAAGCTCAAGGGAGAGCAATTGATGAGCACTAAAAACTTGGGAGAGGAAAGCATTTGAGTAACAAGATCCAAATTTTTTTTATGAAAACTGAATCTAGGTAGCACCTTCAACAAGAACCGCTAGTTGACTCTATCATACGCCTTTAATAGGTCCATCTTGAGGAAAAACCCTTCCTTCTAATATTTAGATAACAAGTGGATGTTTTCATGCACCGTGATGATCAAGTCCAAAATTTGCCTCCCCAGCACAAAACCACTTTGCTAAATAGAGATAATTTTTGGGAGAACCAATTGGACCCTCATTACAATCACCTTAGAGAAGAGCTTATAAAGAGTTACACAAGCTTATCAGTTTGAAGTCCATGAAAGAGTTAGCACCCAATTTATTTAGGATGAAGACTAAGAATGTCCTATTCATCTCTTTAAGCAACCTTCTACTACCAAAAAACTCTTTCACGTGGCCTCCAAAATATCCTTAGCCATAATATCCCACAAGGATTGAAAGAAGAAAGGGGGGAAACCATCAAGTTTGGGAGCCTTATTCCCCTCACAAGAAAAAACAACCAATATAATCTCTTCCTTTGTAGGGCTACTCATTAAGCTCTTGATGAAGGAGCATCCTTGGTTCAAGAGCAATCTTACATCAACCAAAAACATTTGCATTTTAGTTTTTTTTGCATTTCAATTTGTTTTTTCTTCATTTTCCAGTTTAGTTCAGGCAGTTTAATCAGAAGTAGTTTCAACTTTTGGTTCAATATTCTACAACAGTTGCATTTCACATCTTACAGATCTGGACTTAGCATCTACATCATATCCAGAATTCAGAGCATTTGGATCAGTTACCGGAAGGATACCGCTACTAGAAGATCGACTATTTTCTCATAACAGAGCATCATGACAGTCTCAGACAATTAGTTGAAGGAGAAGACTTGCGGAGCATTCCTTGACTTGCAAAACCTAATGACATCATTCAATGATCTTTAGTTCGTGGATGACCTTCCTCGAAGATCTCCATGCTATTCCATTCATTTGAGGAAGTGTTCTATGCATTTAGGTCTGACCTATCTGTGTACACGTTATAGCTCTTCAGTGGAGTTTGTGACCTTCCTTAGCTAACGTGGAGGAATCTATTGGTCCAGAAATGATATATAATGATGTAATAGATCCTTAGGGAAGAAATTATCAAGTTGTGATCATTCACATAAGTTCATAGTTTAGATTCTTGCACGAAGGAGCTTAAAAGCTTTATCTTCCACATGAATGTAATTAGGCATGTGAGCCCTAATTGTAAGCTTGCATGTTGCCAACCGATCTCTATTCAAATTCTATGATATATTGAATGAATAAATTTACATTTGTTCCATTACTTTAAGTCATTTCCGTTGTGTTTACTCTTGCTACATGGTCTGAACAGTTCATTATGTGAACCCTCGTACTGTGATTGTACCAAGTGGTATCAAAGAGAAAGTTTGAATTGTTGGGAGTGAATTGAGTGAAATTGGCGAGGGAATTCCATAAGATATTGTTGTGGACAAATCACTAAATCGAGGCAGGTTACTTGTGTCACAACCGATCGCCGATTGAGAGGCAGTTGTCACCTTGTAGCCCGATCGCCAAACCTGAGGCAGTTTACACTTGATGCTAGGAAGAATGCCACCGAGGAGAGTTGCTGCTATTGGAACAATGGTTGGTAGAATGGATGAGATGATGGAGATGATGAAAACAATGTGAATTTGTTTGGATGTAGTTGAAGAAGATAGGTGAAGAGGACTGACACTAAGACCTAATGTTGAAAGTGATGAGGAAGAATAATTTTAATCTTCTGAACAAACTAGCAAAACCCCAAGAGGTGATGAAGAAGAAGAATCAGATCAAGTGAAGATGGTGCAAGTTATTTCAAAGATTGGGAAGAGACCTAGAGTTGATGTGCCGAACTATACTAGTTATTCGAACCCTAAAGAATTGATTGACTGGATAAATGACATGGAATAATACTTTGAATATGAGGAAATTGAAGATCCAGAAAAGGTAAAAATTTGTAAAGACAAAGTTGAAAGGACATGTTGCTACATGGTGGAAAGAAGTTCAGTTGGAAAGAAATAGAAGAGGAAAAGAAAAGATTACAAAATGGGATAGGATGGTGACAAAGTTGAAGAATCAATTTATACCTGTTGACTATGAGTTGGAACTGTTGACAAGATTGCAAAACCTAAGATAGAAGGAGAAATTTGTGAAGGAGTATACTGAAGAATTTCATAAAATGATCATAAGGATAGGACATAGTGAAGCAAACAAGGAGAAAGTGGCTAGATATATAAATGGACTGAGATTGAACATTCAAGAGGAACTAAGCTTGGTAAGGATGACATCTTTAGAAGAAGCATATCAGTTTGTCCTGAAAGTTGAAGAGAAGCTGAATAAAAGATAGGATCAGAGACAGAGGCAGAGGAGGTAAATTTTAAAGAGGTAGAATATTTTTTGGAGGAGATAGATCATATTCGGAGTAGAACAAGTTTGATAGCTCGTTAAATAAGGGTGACAGAGATAACAGTGCTTACCAGAGAAATGAAAAAAAAATTTACCAGAGAGGAAACCCTAGTGCATATCAGAATGAAGGATACAGAAGAGAAGGAAGAGGATTTGATAAGAGAACATTCAGAGGTACTTGTTTCAAGTGTGGAGGTGAAGGACATAGAGCATTTGAGTGTAATCAGGGTAGTACAAGCAAGAAGACATAGAACAGTGGAGGAGAAGCCTATGTGGAAGAAGAACTTGTTGGATCACCTAGTTTTGTTGGTAAACTGGAGAAAGGAGAATCACTTGTGATGAGGAGAGGGCTATTTCAGATAGAGACAAATGAGGAACCACTACAAAGAAAGAGTTTGTTTAGAACTAGATGCAAATCGGGAGGTAAGTGTTGTAAAGTTGTAATTGATAGTGGTAATTCAGATAGCCTAGTTTCAGAGGAGATGGTGACTAAGCTGAAGTTGGAAAGATTGAAACACCCTAAGACCTATCAGATAGCATGGATTCAGGATGATCATAAGCTACTGGTGAGTGAACAATGTTTGGTGAAATTTCATATTGGATCTTATCATGATGAAGTCTTGTGTGATATTATGCCTATGGATGTTTGTCATATTTTGTTGGGTAGACCTTGGTAGTATGATAGAAAAGATATACATGATGGGAGAAAGAATACATACACTATAACAGAAAATGGAAAGATAATTACTTTGATTCCTTTGGAGGATGATCCTAAGAGTGAAGTATGTGGGAATGCTAGAATTTGTTTAATAGATGGAAGAAAATTTCTAGATGGTTTGAGACATGAGAATATGTGTTATGCCTTGATTCCTAAGAAACCTGAAACATTGAAGGAGACTGAAGAATCACAACTGGAGGAGATAAGAGAACTGCTGACAGAGTATGAAGACATCATATCAAACATTGTACCTGAAGGATTGCCACCTATAAGGAGTATTAGTCATCACATGGATCTTATACCCGGAGCAAGTTTGCCTAACAAAGCAACACATAGAATGACACCGGCAGAAAATGAAGAATTGAATAGACAGATACAAGAATAGTTGAGAAAAGGTTTGATCAGAGAAAGCTTGAGTCCTTGTGCAGTACTTGCAGTGCTTGCACCGAAGAAGGATGGAGAATGGAGAATGTGTACTGACTCCAGAGAAATAAACAAGATCACAGTTAAGTATATATTTCCTTTACCTAGGATGGATGATATCGTGGATTGTTTGAGTGAAGCAAGATATTTCACAAAGATAGACTTGAAGAGTGGATACCATTAGATCAGAATTAGAGACGGTGATAATGGAAGACTGCTTTTAAGACAAATGAAGGATTGTATGAGTGGTTAGTGATGCCCTTTGGATTGAAAAATGCACTAAGTACTTTCATGAGATTGATGAATGAAGTTCTGAAGAAATTCTTGGGTAAGTTTGTGATTGTATACTTGGATGACATTTCAATTTTCAGTAAGAAAAAAGAGGAAGATTTGTGGCATATTAGGCAAGTTTTATAGAGACTAAGAGAAGAGAAATTGCTGATAAACATCAAGAAGTGTAGTTTCATGAAGGAAGAGTTGGTATATTTGGGATTTGTGATATCTACGGAAGGATTGAAGATGAACCCTGAGAAAGTGAAAGAAATTGTTGAATGGCCTACACTGGAGAGCATTGGAGAGGTTAGATCATTTCATGGATTGGCTAGTTTCTACTGGAAGATCATCAGAAATTTTAGTTTAGTTTGTAACCCTATGAAAGAGACAATGAGAGGTGACAGAAAAGATTTTAAGTGGACATCTGGAGAAGATAAAAGTTTTGAGTTGTTGAAGCAGAAAGTGACAAAACCTATTTTGGCATTACTAGATTTCAATAAGGTATTTCAAGTTGATTGTGATGCAAGTGGGAGTACAATTAGAGTAGTATTAAGTCAAGAAGGTAGACCAGTAGCATATTTCAGTGAGAAGTTGAATGATGCAAGGAGAAGATATTCTGTTTATGAACCAGAGTTCTATGCCATAATTCAAACCTTGAAGAAGTGGAGGCATTACTTGTTGCCTAAGGAGTTTGTGTTGTATACAGATCATCAAGATTTGTAGTATTTGAACAGTCAAGGTAAGTTGAATCAGAGACATATAAGATGGGTAGAGTTCATGCAGAGTTATACTTTTGTGTTGAAGCATAGGAGTGGAAAATCAAATAAAGTTGCTGATGCATTGAGTAGAAGAAGAAACTTGTTGACAGAGATGAGAGTTGAAGTACTAGGTTTTGATGAATTGAAGAACATGTATGAGGGAGATTTTGGTTTTGTAGAACTTTGGAAAGCATGTAAGGAACTTGTTGTGATAGATAGGAGTAAGCAGTTGGACTATTTCATTCAAGAAGATATGTTCAAAGGAAGTCAGTTATGCATACCTAGAAGTTCAATAAGGGATAATTTGATCAAAGAGAAGCATAGTGGTGGATTGGTAGGATATTTTGGCATTGATAAGGCAGTGGCCCTGGTGAGTGAAAACTACTTTTGGCCTCAGATACATAAGGATGTTTAGATATTTGTGCAGAGTTGTGGAGTTTGTCAAGTTGTAAAAGGGTAAAAGTACAATGTTGTGTCACACTTTTATAAAGTAAATGACCAACGCTGATCCAACTTTTAAATTTGAATCACTAAAAAGTGACATATATGTTTTAAATTTTGAAATGATGTAAATTAATAAAATATTTATTTTTTAGTATATTTTATGTTTCTATTTTTTTGAAAAAATTAAAAAATTATTTGAATATAGTTTTTAATAAATTGACACTATAATTTAGTTGCTGATAAAATACTGAAAAAATGAAGTTACATGAGATGTCAATCTTTATAAAGTAAATTTTTTTTGTTTTTCTTTAATTTTTTTTGTTTGTATTTATAACTTGAAACTTTAGGGCATGGATTTTTTTTTTCAATTTTGATAAACATATATTTTTAAACAAATATTAAAATGTGCGTGTATTAAAACATAATTGTTTCCAGTCGACGTCAACTTTCATATTAACTATTTATCTAAAATAGAAAAAAAATTATACCATCTTGATATAGATTCTTTTATCTAGGGCATCATATTTTTTTAATTTTTTTAAATAAATTTTACTATTTTTGCTTGACATGGTAATTGACTTAATGTTTTTTGCTGATAACCTACTTTTAGAAAAATAAAAAGTAAAATATAAATAATAATTAAACTATTAAAATATATATTTTTGTGAAAACTAAACTTATAGATCTACAAAAGGGTATTTTTATATTTTTTAAAAAATGTTATTTACACGAGTAGAAGTTGTTGAAATATCAAGTTTTTCAAATAATTTTATTTTTTTGGTAAATTGGCTTCATCATGGTGCTACATATGCATTTAGCCAACAATTTTAGTTGTAAAAGTTGTGCACATATCTAACTTAGCTAGAATGAATCTTACAAGATCATATGTTTGACCAAAATTAATTTTTAGTTAGAAATACTTAAATTTGCTTGTGCTGATAAGTCGGCTGAAAGTGTGACACAGCTTTGTGCTTTTACCCAAAAGGGAATAATCAAAATACCAGACTATATAAACCTTTGACAGTACTGAAGAGACCTTGGGAAGACATAAGTATGGGTTTTGCAATGGGATTACCTAAGACACAGAGAGGACATGATTTAATATTTGTAGTGGTGGATAGATTTTCAAAGATGGTTTATTTCATACCTTGTAAGAAGACAACTGATGCAGTGCATGTGGCTGACCTATTTTTAAAGGAGATTGTGAGATTGCATAGATTACCTAAGAGTATAGTTTCAGATAGAGATACAAAGTTTGTTGGATACTTTTGGAAAACACTTTGGAAGAAGATGAAGACAGACTTGAAGTTCAGTTCAACTTTTCATCCACAGACTGATGGACAAACAGAGGTAGTGAATAGGAGTTTGGGGAACTTGTTGAGATGTTTGGTTGGAGAGAAGCCAAGAAGTTGGGATTTGATTCTTTCATAAGCAGAGTTTGCATACAATAATTCAGTAAATAGTACTAGAAGAACGCCTTTTGAGATTGTTACCGGAATAACACCTAGAGGAGTAGCAGAATTAAGAGATATTAGCTTGGAAGAAAAGAGGAGTACAAAAGCATTAGAATTTGTAGATCATGTGAAGATAGTGCATAATCAGGTGAAGAAGTGTTTGGAGGACATGAATAGTATGTATAAGGAAAAGACAAATGAGAAGCGAAGACATTAGGAATTTGAAGTGGGAGATGAAGTGATGGTGTACTTAAGAAAAGAAAGATTTCCAACTGGGACATTGTTGGTAAATAGATTTGTTGCTTTAAAATAATCTTCTTGAGTAACTCTGTTCACCCTTGGATTAGTAACAACCTGCTCACAACAGTTGAAGAATCGCAGGTCTATGTCGATTCCTCTCTGCGTTTAAGAGGGGCAACTCCCTTGTATGATAGGGGTATTTAGATTTTTAGAATTATAAGAATAAAAACAAAGAAACAACAAACACTAATGATGAAATAAGAGTAAAACTTATGAATTTAAGTTTCATGCATCCAAGTAGAGATACCAAAACTTGATGCGAAATATCTTTCTCACAATGCAACTTAGAAAGGAAAGCACATGATCATTATTGATTAAACATACGAATACCACTAACAACACATGAAATTGAGTTGAACACACATTTAAAACATTTCTTTTATTGCTTTCCAACTTGAATAATACTACTCGAGTCTTTCATACACTGTCATGTGAAAAAGTGGAACCCCCCTTGATTGAATCACAATGATATATTTATAGGTGAGGTTAGTAACCACTTAGGGTAACTACCTCAACCACTTTTTAATAACTACTTGACTTAACTACCTTCATAAATTCCCTAATTTTAAATAACTAACTTTCTTTCACAAAGCTAGTCACTTAGAGTAACTACCTTGCTTAGGCACTTGAAACAACTACTTTGTAAGAAAGAGTTAGGATGAACCAAGGGCCCTTGGACTTGAAAGAAGTGAACCTACTCAAAATGGTGGAGCAAATTAATGTAGTATTTGCAAAGAACAAATGAAGCACTTGTGGTAGTGCGAGGAATGTTAAGCACAACTATTGTCTCCTTCCATTTTCTATCATTTATGACCATTTGCAGTCCTCCTCGAGTAGTTACTTCCCTGTATAATAAATAGAGGTCTAGATCCTTACTACCGATCTTTCGAATGCCAATTCCAAAGCTCCCAATTTTGGTGTTATTGGAGATGATGCCGGCATAGGTCTTGGAAGATACTTGCAAAGGTTGTGGAATGAATTTTCAATAGCCGAATGCATATATCTTAAATCAATGTTGTCCATGAGATGACATTTCTTCGAGGTAATTTATCAAATAGCTAACGTGCCATGTCTAGTTTCCACATTTTATAGATATGTCTGCCAGGGTGCCTATATTCACAACAACTCATTAAAATCTAATTTCAATCATGCTTTGTCTGGAAAATTTCATTCACGTGTAGGTAAGAAAGAGGGATTTAGTTTGAAATAATATTCCATGAGATTCAACTTTCTCAAGATTCTTGTCAAATCCTTCACACACTTTGTCTACATTGAATGGAATTCCATTTAACTAAAAATTTGTAGATGCCTCGATCAAATCCCATCTATACATATCTTGCATTCATGGCATAATCTTTGCTAGGGCATTCTATCAAACAGTTCATGGTCATGCATGTTTACCAGAGTAAACGCAATGATAAAGTTTCAAAATCTCCCATTTAGCAAGTTGTGGCTGAGAAGATGATGGTGAAAGCTGTGGAATTAGGATTTTCACTTGCAAATTGTATTTTCTTGAAATTTTTTGTGTGTTTTTCAACAAAACCATATTGTGGACATATTGTAATCTTGGTAGTCCATGCGACCACATTTGCTTTGAATGCTATGCCAAACCCTTCGCGTGCCTTGTCAGTATATGTCTTTGTATTTTGTATGCATGTCTACCAAAGCATTTCCAAATGCTGCTTCTGATAGAAATTCACTTTCAATTATACTTTGAAGGATGTCCAAACCTTGTTCAAAAGTTCCATTTTAGCATGGACTGAGAGGAAGATGGTTGGGCATTACAACAGCCAGTTGCATTTGCTTCAGAGGTCTCCATGGCCTTTTTTAACTAGCTTGTTTTTGCATATCCTTGCAATCATAGCAGCCCATGAGATTACATCTCTGAAAGGTGTTCTTTCAAGTATTTCATTTGCTTGTTTGGCACATGAATCTGCTAGAGAATTTACAACGATAATATCTAATAAAAACCCTTCTTCACATAGCACGGGCTGGGAGGAAGCTGGAAAATGTTTGTGGAGTCTGGTATGTTGGAGAAGGTTATGGAAATACAAAACAAGAATGTTTTATTTTCATAGTAACTGACTCCTTGAGTAGTTATTAGAAACTACTTCCTCCTAAATTTTAGGCAACTTCCTTTGTTTGAGTTTTTGGGTGCTTTCACAACCTTGCAAGAATGCCGATGACATCGGCGACAAATAAAAAGCTCAAAAGCTTGTCTTTTTGTCGTTTAGAATTAGTTTCCAAACCTTTCGTTTTATCCAATATGCAAGTTTATCTCTCATGGAGTAAATCAAGAAGTTGTCCACCGTCGGCGTCAATGCATATTTGTAAACTTTTCTCTTTTTTTTACATTTGCTTAAGCCTCCATTGGTAGTTTTGGAATCACAAAAATTTTAAATTTTAGAATGTAGAAACAGGGTCAATAGATGGCTCTAACTGGGGACAAGGACCCTGTGGACGCAGGATGAACCTAGAATCTCTGGAAATGAATAGTGCCTTAAATCCATTGGGCAAATAGAGTCAGGAGATGATGTGATGTTCAATGAGAACAAGGAGAGTCAAGGAGACAAAAGGACAAATGACAAAGGACACACCTAGATGAGGTAAGCAACAAAAACCAACAGAAACTGAAACAAGATAGACACAAACAAAAATTCCTAATTAACCTATATACATGGTAGGTGACTCCTACCTCAAACTGCTTCAGGATGATCATGTGAAACCATTAACGGGCTGAGAAAAATAGGCACCTGTATGAAAAAGAGATGTGCACAGATGAGGCACCTGCAGACTCAATAGACATTTTAGGATGATGAGAAAAATGAAATACATGAAATGTGAGGACTCTTTGAATCGTACACCAAACAACCATTTCTTGTCATAAGCATCTGAATCCTTCCAAATTGAACTAGTGTTGCTTTGTGGAGCTTCAAACATATCTTCCAACATCATGTTGAGCACACCAATATCCTCTATCTAAAGATCTTTATGATAATCTGGTTTGCAACAAATTATCCCACGAATTGGACAACCTTCATACAATTTGTGATGTGAAGAAATCCATGTAGACACACCCATTGAATCATGCTTTTGAATATCAACTTGAGAATCATCTATGGAAATGCACTCATTCACAAATCAAGGATTGAAGTAAACACCTTGGCTATAGAGGGATTCATTGTCTAAACTTTTTAAGCACCAACTTGGGATATAAACATCATGAGAGTTAACTTTATTGAATTCCTCCATTGGATCATCCATTACCTCATTCCTTGCTTCATTGTTGGCACAAGTCCCACAACTATCCTCTGAAATAGGGGTGTCTTCTTGATCTAAAGATTTGGAAAGAGGATTGCTTTGAACTTTAAATGCTACATAAGACAAAGATTGCACTTCCAACATGACATGGACATTTGTTAATGTATCTACATAGCTTTCAATTTTAACCTACTGAATATTCTTTGGACTCAGTGGTTCTTCTCCATGGAACTCTTCATAAAATCTAAAAATTTCATACTGCAATTGCATGTATGATAAAGAGTGAATGCTTGATGATTCATCTTCATTTTGAAGTTGATCTTTAACTTTTGTATCAGCTGCACCACTAATTAAGGCTCTATCAATATCTTCAAAGGTATAGGTCTCCATTTCTGAAGCTAAGGAAGATATTTGCAAGGGCTCACTTATGGTTTCCTCTCCATTGATTATAATAGTACAAAGTTGTCCAATAGATGTTATATCTTTAATTTCATCAAATGGTCTTTCTACCTCAGCAATTGGTGATGTAGGAATATCTTGTCCATATAGAAAGTCATCATTAGAAGTATTAAGACACCAGTTTGGGACAAAAAATATATGATATTCATCTTTATTCTTCTCTTCTTCATCATTTTTTTGAAGCTTGGGCTGCATGGAAGTCTTGAAATTATTTACTTCTCCTTTAAGATCCTTGTTTTCAAGTTCGTGGAAGACTTCTTCTTTAACAGGTGATAAAGGAGAGAGGATGACATCTTCTTCATAAAGAAAATCATCTTCAGGAGTCTTGAGACACCAGTTTGTGATGGAAACTTCATGAGAGAGATCTTGCAATACTATTTCTTCATCATTCTTCTCTTGTTTAGATCGCATGCATGTCAAGAGAACACTTTGCAACTCATCTTCATGATCTTTGTTTGCACTTTGGTCAAAAATTTCTTTTGCATTTCCGTGAACATTAACCATGTCATGGAAACCTTCCTCAGAAGACATAGTTGTCAAACTGGAGCAAGTTGTCACAAGAGGAGTGACATTCTTCAAAGAAGCTAAGAACATGTCATCGTCTAGATAGATTTCTTCTTCATCATTGCATGTTTCCATAAAATCTTCTTCTTCTATCTTCATCACTTCTTCTTCTTGTTCTTCCTTAAGTGGACATGCATGTTCCGATGAGTCTCTTTTGGACACTTCCTTCAATACAGGTTCATTTGTGGGAAAATTCTTTGCCTCTTCGTTGTTGTCCTCATCATGCGAAAGATATATCTCAGCATAGTTTCTTTTCTCTTCAGGTGTATGAATTTCCTCTGATAGGAAGTTGTGATCAGGAGCAAGAAAATAAGTCTTCTTCCCATCTTTTTGTTCAATCTTCTGTAATGTTTGAAGCAAAGAAGGATGAATTTGGTTAGAATCAAATTACATGCCACCATAGAAATTCTTCAAAAACTCTACTTGCTTAGGGTCATCAAGAACTTGATTTTGTTGAGCAGAGGACGTAGGAGAAGGATAATCTTCATCATCACTGTCACTGTTTGATTCAGGAAGTTGCATGTTATGTATCTGGGTTCTTCGATACCAAACCATCTTCTAGGATGCTTCTTTCAAATAGAGTCGCCAATCTTCTTTTCTGGGGAGATACTTGTATAATCTTGAGGAATAAAAAGGCACCAATGCTTCAGCTCATTTCCCCAGTAGAGTCACCAAAAATCTGTTGGTAAACAAATTTGTTGCTTTAAAATAATCTTCTTGAGTAACTCTGTTTGCCCTTGGATTAGCAATAACCTACTCACAACAGTCGAAGAATCGTAGGTCTATGTCGATTCCTCTCTGCGTTTAAGAGGGGCAGCTCCCTCGTATGATAGGGGTATTTATATTTTTAGAATTATAAGAATAAAAACAAAGAAACAACAAACACTAATGATGAAATAAGAGTTAAACTTATGAATTTAAGTTCCATGCATCCAAGTAGAGATACCAAAACTTGATACGAAATATCTTTCTCACAATGCAACTTAGAAAGGAAAGCACACGATCATTATTGATTAAACATACGAATACCAATAACAACACATGAAATCGAGTTGAACAGACATTCAAAACATTTCTTTTATTGCTTTCCAACTTGAATAATAGTATTCGAGTCTTTCATACACTGTCATGTGAAAAAGTGGAACCCCCCTTGATCGAATCACAATGATATATTTATAGGTGAGGTTAATAACCACTTAGGGTAACTACCTCAACCACTTTTTAATAACTACTTGACTTAACTACCTTCATAAATTCCCTAATTTTGAATAACTAACTTTCTTTCACAAAGCTAGTCGCTTAGAGTAACTACCTTGCTTAGGCACTTGAAACAACTACTTTGTAAGAAAGAGTTAGGATGAACCAAGGGCCCTTGGACTTGAAAGAAGTGAACCTACTCAAAATGGTGGAGCAAATTAATGTAGTATTTGTGAAGAACAAATGAAGCACTTGTGGTAGTGCGAGGAATGTCAAGCACAACTATGATCTCCTTCCATTTTCTATCATTTATGACCATTTGCAGTCCTCCTCGAGCAGTTACTTCCTTGTGTAATAAATAGAGGTCTAGATCTTTACTACCAATCTTTCGAATGCCAATTCCAAAGCTACCAATTTTGGTGTTATTGGAGATGATGTTGGCGTAGGTCTTGGAAGATACTTGCAAAGGTTGTGGAATGAATTTTCAATAGCCGAATGCATATATCTGAAGTCAATGTTGTCCATGAGATGACATTTCTTCGAGGCAATTTGTCAAACAACTAACGTGCCATGTCCAGCTTCCACATTTTATAGATATGTCTACCAGGGTGCCTATATTCATAACTCATTAAAATCTAATTTCAATTATGCTTTGTCTGGAAAATTTCATTCACATGTAGGTAAGAAGGAGGGATTCAGTTTGAAATAATATTCCATGAGATTCAACTTTTTCAAGATTCTTGTCAAATCCTTCACACACTTTGTCTCCATTGAGTGGGATTCCATTTAACTAAAAATTTGTAGATGCCTCGATCAAATCCCATCTATACATATCTTGCATTCATGGCATAATCTTTGCTAGGGCATTCTATCAAACAGCTCATGGTCATGCATGTTTACTAGAGTAAATGCAATGATAAAGTTTCAAAATCTCCCATTTAGCAAGTTTTGGCTGAGAAGATGATGGTGACGGCTGTAGAATTAGGATTTTCACCTGTAGATTGCATTTTCTTGAAATTTTTTTTGTGTTTTTTAAAAAAAACCATATTGTGGACATATTGCAATCTTAGCAGTCCATGCGACCACATTTGCTTTGAATGCTATGCCAAACCCTTCGTGTGCCTTGTCTGTGTATGTCTTTGTATTTTGCATGCGTGTCTACCAGAGCATTTGCAAATGCTTCTTCTGACATAAATTCACTTTCAATTGTACTTTGATGGATGTCCAAACCTTGTTCGAAAGTTCCATTTTGGCATGGACTGAGAGGAAAATGGTTGGGCGTTACAACAACCAATTACATTTGCTTCAGAGGTCTCCATGGCCTTTTTTAACTAGCTCATTTTTGCATATCCATGCAATCATAGCAGCACATGAGATTACGTCTCTGAAAGGTGTTCTTTCATGTATTTCATTTGCTTGTTTGGCACATGAATCTGCTAGAGAATTTACAACGATAATATCTGATAAAAACCCTTCTTCACATAGCACGGGCTGGGAGGAAGCTGGAAAATGTTTGTGGAGTCTGGTATGTTGGAGAAGGTTATGGAAATACAAAACAAGAATGTTTTATTTTCGTAGTAACTGACTCCTTGAGTAGTTATTAGAAACTACTTCCTCCTAAATTTCAAGCAACTTCCTTTGTTTCAGTTTTTGGGTACTTTCACAACCTTGCAAGAATGCCGATGACATCGGCGACAAATAAAAAGCTCAAAGCCTTGTCTTTTCGGTATTTAGAATTAGTTTCCAAACCTTTCATTTTATCCAATATGTAAGTTTATCTCTCATGGAGTAAATCAAGAAGTTGTCCACCGTCGGCATCAATGCATATTTGCAAACTTTTCTCTTTTTTTTACATTTGCTTAAGCCTCCATCGGTAGTTTTGGAATCACAAATAGTTTAAATTTTAGAAAGTAGAAATAGGGTCAACAGACATATAACAAGTCAAAGATGAAGAAGTTTAGACCTTGTAAGGTACTCAAGAAATTTGATTCAGGAAATGGATATGAAGTGAAGTTACCAGAGACATTGGTTATATCACCTATTTTCAACATTGCAGACTTATATCAGTATCATGAAGCAGAGTTCAGTAACAACATGGAAGAAGACTTGAAGAAGTAGTTACCACACAAAGTACGAGAGCATATTGAAGACATTTTGTACAGCAAAGTTGGATGAAGCACTAGAGGAAGATAATACAAAGAATATCTTGTGAAGTGGAAAGGTAGACCAGAAGAAGATTCATCTTGGATTTCTCAGGCTAAGGTGGACCATCTTGGTTCTCCCCTAGCCCCAGCAAAGTGAGGGACTCACTTTTTCAATAACCCTGGATGTCTGATGTAGGAGTATCCCTGGTTCAAGAGCAATCTTGCATCAACCAAAAACATTTGCATTTCAATTTGTTTGCATTTTAGTTTTCTTTCTTTTCATTTTCTAGTTCAGTTCAGGTAGTTCAGTCAGAAGCAGTTTCAACTTTTGGTTTGGTATTCTACAATAGTTGCATTTCACATCTTATGGATCTGGACTTAGCGTCTACATTCATTCATCTACATCATATCCATAATTTAGAGAATTTGGATCAGTTACCGGAAGGATATCGCTATCAGAAGATCGATTGTTTTATCAGAATAGAGCATCCTGACAATCTTAGACAATCAACTGAAGGAGAAGACTTGTGGAGCATTCCTTGACTTGTAGAACCTAATGACACATCATTCAATGATCTTTGGTTCATGGCCAACCTTTCCCAAAGATCTGCATGCTATTCCATTCATTTGAGGAAGTGTTCTATGCATTTAGGTCTGACCGATTTGTGTGCATGTTACAACTCTTCAGTGGAGTTTGTGGCCTTCCTTAGCCAACGCGAAGGAATCTATTAGTTTGGAAATGATATATAATGATGTAATAGATCCTTAGGGAAGCAATTATCAAGTTGTGATCATTTGCATAAGTTCATAGTTTAGATTCTTACATGAAGGAGCTTCAAAACATTATCTTACGCATGAATGTAATCAGGCCTATGAGCCCGCATGTTGCTGACCTATCTCTATTTGAATTCTATGATATACTGAATGACTGAATTTGCATTTGTTCCATTACTTTAAGTCATTTATATTGTGTTTACTCTTTCTACACAATCCAAACAGTTCATTCTTTGAACCCTCCTACCATGAGTGCACCAACTCTTGTTATCCTCAAGAGACAAAATATTCGGGATCACCTTGGGAATTTGGTCTACAATAACCTAATTTGGAGTCAAATCTGACTTAAGTAGACTTGATTAAAATCACATGGCACACTTCTGAAGCTCCTCCTCCTTAATTTTAGACCCATCAGCCTAAATAATGCTTATCCTATTAGCAGCTCTATGTTTCATCATGGACAAGTGGAAGAACTTAGTATTGTGGTCTCTTCTTTTAAGCCAATCCACCCTTGATCTTTGCTTCTAGAATTCTTCCTTAGAAATAATATCATGGAGATTAGTTAAGAGGTCTTGAGCTTGTAAAGAACAATCCAACCCACTCACTTGAATCTGTTATTGAACCACATCCAGTCTACTTGTGATTTTCTCCTTGTTCTTAAAAATCTACCCAAAGGACTTTTTATTCCATTTCTAAACATTAATCTTGACATTAGCCAATTTATTCACCACCCTAAACATAGTTGATCCATCAACTTGAAACTACCACCAATCTTTAATTTTGTTCTGTAAATCTAGGTGCTTAAGCCACATTTTTCAAATTTGAACGGTAACTTCTTCTTTCCCATCATTTCTGAAGATAAGGAAATGGGAAATGATCTGAGCCTAATCTAGTAAGGGTCAACAAGGAACAAGAATAGTCATTAAACTAGTCCATAGAAATAATGGTACAATCCAATTTGACCTAGATAAAGTCCTCACCCACTTTATGATTTGACCACATGTACTCAGTTCCTTGGAGATCTACATCAAACAAGGCTTGATCATTGACAAACTCAATCAGGTCCATTCTGCTATCCAAGGATGTTTGGGAACCACCCCATTTTTCATTCTCCATGAGAGGCATATTAAAGTTCCCCATGACTAGCCATTTTTTAGTAGCATGGCAAACCTTGAATTGACCAAGCTTATTCCAAAGCTTTTTCTTGGCATTTTTGACATTAGGTGCATAACTATTTGAAATAATCTAAGAAGACCCATCCATGATATGAACAAACCATGTAGAAACATGATTCAAATCCTCCATAACAGCCTCTCCCCTCACAATACGAGGGTTCCAGAATGTAGCAATCCCCCCAATGCATCGTTTGTGCCAAACCCTTGAAAATCACTATCTTTAAAGACTTTATTCTTCAAAAAAACTAACTTCTCAGTCTGCATTTTCATTTCCTTAATTAGCACAATATTAGGTTTGTGATCACAAACCATATTCATCAAGAGGTCATGTTTGTGAGAATTGTTTAGCCCCCTAGTATTCCACGAGATAATCTTCATAAATTCTTATTGGGAGTGCTCACCGAGCACCTATCAAACAAGGTTTTCTAAAGCCCCTCTGCAATATCTCTCTTACATGCCCTTTCTGTGATCTTTGTTTGAGAAATTCTTCCTTGGGTTTTATGTTTTGATCCACAATATGCTTTGGTCCTATTCCTTTTGGCCATTCTCTAGTTTGCTACTGGCGATGACTGACCTTTATTCTTGTTATTCCCTTTACCTAGAGTGAAAGGTTCCTCAACCTGGTGCTACTTCCCCATGCTAACAATAGTATCTTTCCCCTTGCTCCCTTCGGTCTGACATTGGGTCACTGAAACCAAGGAGTCTACTCCCATGGCCTGGACAGGGTCCTCCTCTAAAAGAGCAATTTCCTTGTTATAATATCCCTACCTTTCTCTTCACAAATTAGTTTGTCAAGCGGAATAACAACTTGGGAATCCTCCTCAAATTGGTCTAGGTTCTACAATCCCTCCTGATTCTCACCCTCTACTCTTTCTAAGATATTAATCTATGTCTCCTCACTATTGAGGGTTTTTTGAACCCCCTTTCATTAGAGGTTAACCCAAGGAATTTTTTCTCCCTCCAGATTCTCTACATGGCTTTATTATTCTTAGTAGGGCATTGCTTTGCCCAATGTCCCACCTTTTTACATAGAAAACAAGTGAAAGGAATGGAATAAAATTCCACCAATTGATTCTACTTGCAAAACTTAGATATTAGCTTAATAGAGGTGGCCAGGTTTGTTATCTAGTCCACACACATACACAAATCCTAGTGTAGACCATTCAACATCTGTTAGCCATCATAGAATCAATGGTCAGGAGTTGACCAAAAGCACTTGCTATACCCTTGAAAAATTATTCATCCCAGAACACCAAGGGTAACCCATGTAGCCTAACCCAGATTGGAGCAAAATTAAAAGAACTCTTAGAGGCATCAAACCTAGCCTCCCATTTTTTAGAGATAGGGTTGATTTTCCAATTAACCAAGGTCCTCTCGATAACACATTGCAAAGATCTTCCTTACAAGAAAAGGAAAAAGATAAATAGCCCTTAGACAGGGTTGTAATGTCCACCTGTCCTTTATTTCTCCATTTATTGAGAACCTAAGATCTAACCAATTAAACATTCAGTCTTGGCCCCAGAAATTTACCCACTAGCATCATCTCCATTAGAGATGCACCTTTATCAACAATACAATTAGGGATAGAAAGGAGGCACTCACCTGAGACAAGATTCAAAGAGAGATAAACTAGTTTGAAAGTACCTTTCTCTTTTGGGTGAGCTCCAAATAGAGAAGTCCATCAATTACTCTGCTTCTTTGAAAAGAGGTCCTTAGCCAGGTTGTCTATGCCCTTCTAACCCTCTCCACCAATTTCTAGGTCATTACCCTTGGGTAACAAACCTGCTAACATACCTCTTGGGTCTGGAGGTTTATCCTTACCAGCTGTCCCATCCCCAATCCCATCCAGAACAAAACTGATAGCTAGGCCCTCTTTATCTTACTACACACCATCAACGAGATGGCCATTAGCCATGCTTCCTCCATTAGCAACCATACAACCCTACTACAAACCACTACTTGCTCCTACCAATTACAGTCTACTATTAGACCCTGTCAGAAATAGTTTATGGAGACTTATTTGGAACCATAATTTAATCCCTAAATTAAATTACTTCTAGTTGACTACAGTACACAATAATAATCTCACACAGGATAACCTAAAATGAAGAGTGTTCTAAATAACCAATAGGTATGTGTTGTGTTGCAAAGCAGAAGAATTAGTTCCTCACTTGTTTTTCCACTATGACTTTAGTAGGGAAATATAGGGTATGACATTACAGAAATTAAACATTGATTAGGTTTTGAGTGACAATTGAAGCTCAGTTGTGGAAGCATGGAGAAACCCTTTCACACACCCTAGGGCTAGAGAGTTATGAAAGAAAACCCCTCCCCATTTAGGCTAGAGAATCTTGAAAGAAAGGACTAGTAGAATTTTCAAAGATGAGGCCAAGAATCCTAAAGAAGTGTTTATCTTATTCTCTAAACTCCTAGTGGAAAATCTTTAAGCACGTAATCTTAAAACTCTGGAGGCCCCATTTACTCTAGTGGAATTCAAGGTTGTTAACAACTGGGGTATGGCTACTGATATCAACAAGTTTGATAACTCCAAAAAGTTATCTCACCTGAACACTAAATGGAAACCTTTGTTGGAAGGTCAGTGTAAGTTGAACTTTGATGGGGTTGTGAAAGGCAACCCAGGATAGGCTAGTGGAGGTGGTATCCTAAGATCTCATATTGGGGAGGTCATGGTTGATTATGTTAGAGGTCTAGGGAGTAGCACCAACAATGTTGTGGAAGCTATGTCACTTCTATGGGGATTAACAATTGCTCTATCTTTAAAAATTAAATGGTTATAGATTAAAGGGGATTCTAAACTAGTCCTGGATGTTGTTAGTGGGAAAGCAAGGCCAAGATGACAAGCAAGGGATACTATTGAAGATATCAAAGGCCTCATGTAAGGGGTTGAATGACATACCATTGGCCACACCTATTAGGAGGGTAACAGAGTGGCAAATGCTCTAGCTAACTAGGGTATCAACTGTTAGAAATGAAAGCAACACTACTTCAGTGGAAATCTGATTCAAGATAAATTTCTGCAATCTTTAAGTGTGCATTAACAATGCAGATTGTAACAAAACATAAAACCCACTATAGAGAAAATGCCAAAAATGAAGAACTCAACACAAGACACAATGACATAGTGTTTAAAGTGGAGAAAACCCTTGCAAGTAAAAAACTCCATACAAAAAGGAGGCCCAATGTTTGTATTAATTTGTAAAAGATTGTACAATACAACACCACCAATCTATCCTTCAGTCTTCAATCTGGCAACATTCCTGCAGCACCTAAGTACCTATGATATGTATTACAGCAACAAATACATGGCAAATACTTATAGAAATTTTTTCCAACTCATCCTAGGTGTTCACCTTCTCTCTCATGAGATTCCCCAACATGCAAACATTAAATGCCATCTTACAAGCACCTTCTACTTGTCCAAAAACAACCATGCAAATGTTGGGTGTCGAAGACTAAATTTGGCCTCTTATAGCATCTTATGATACGTCATAACCAACATAGATTCCACAAAAGAGTATCTTTCCAAGATAGGAACCTTGGGCGAAATATAGCAAATATACAACTAACATATCCGTCATATGCATCATAGAATCACAGAATCTTATGACAACTTACAGCTGCGATAGATTCACTTACCAAACATTATGAGAGTTGTCATACATGCCAAATATAGTAGATTCCTCAAGGGAAAATGCCTACCCTCATTTGCTTTGAGTTTTTACATTTGCCAACAGTAAAAGTCACTCCGTAATTACCTCCGGTTACTCTAAAATTATCCCTGCCAGTGAAACTAGTACATCTCCTCATGGATAATTACAAATTACATATAATAAATAGAATAAATACAATATTGGGATTTACAAGCTTAATGGAACCTTATCCCAACATTCTCCCAGTTGACATTATACATTGTAAATCAACCCATAGGAAATCAAATGAAAAATAAATAGGCACTAGAAACAAGGCCCATGGCCTCTCTACACCACATGAACTTCTCTGTGCTCATAGGTTTGATCAATGAATCTACAACATTCTCCTGATTGTCTATCTTCTTCAGCTCAATCTATCCATTTGCAACCAACTCTCGAAAAAAGTGATATTGAACATCAACATGCTTAGTCCGAGCATGATACATGAGATTCTTGGCCAAACAGATAGCACTCTGGCTATCACAACCAATCTGAATAATCCTGCAATCAAAACCAATACTTGTACATAGTCTCCTCAACCAAACTACCTCCTTAGAGACATGAATTGCAGCCATATACTCTACTTTTGTGGTGGACAAAGCAATTGTGGGCTGTCTCTTACTCATCCAACTCACTGCACCTCCAAATAGAGTAAACACATAGCCACTAATGGACCTTCAATTATCCAAGTCACCTGCCCAATCTACATCAACAAAACCCTGTATGTCCAAAGATTTATTAGCACTATCAGTACCATAATAAACCAAACAATGATTAGGAGTACCTGCAAGATATTTAAACACCCTCTTCGCATAATTCCTATGTTGTCTACTAGGGTTAGACATAAATGTACTCAAAACTCCCACTACTTGGGAAATATATGGTCTAGTTTAAACCATTGCATACATCAAACTCCCTACAACACTAGCATATGGCACATTAG
Organism: Cunninghamia lanceolata; assembly: GCA_027924645.1. Taxonomy (NCBI): domain Eukaryota; kingdom Viridiplantae; phylum Streptophyta; class Pinopsida; order Cupressales; family Cupressaceae; genus Cunninghamia; species Cunninghamia lanceolata. Next base: position 5,645,241 of record BSBN01000236.1, read on the forward strand.
ACATATTCTTAAAATCATCCTCAGTCTTTGGACACATATCTAATGAAAGCTTAGTACCAATGGGTAAAGGAACTTTAACTGGGTTATAGTCCTGCAAACTAAATCTCTGCAAAATTGTGTTCACATACTTACTTTGTGACAACCAAAACTTTCTACTACCTTTGTCCCTTCTAATCTCAATTTCCATAATATACCTGGTAGCTCCAAGATCCTTCATATCAAATGCACCTGAAAGTTGGACTTTAAACTCACTGATCATACCCTTAGTATTGCTGAAAAATAACATGTCATCAACATACAAAGAAATAACCAGTATAGAATCATCAACACAATAAATGTAAACACAATGATCCTCCTCACTTCTAACAAAACCCAATTTCAAAAAAAATGAGTCAAACTTTTGATACCACATTTCAGGGGACTATTTCAGATAAAGAGACCTCTTTAACTTGCAAACCTAGTGTTATTTTCCTTTTACCTCAAAACCTATAGGTTGTTGCATATATATTTCTTCCTCAAGATCTCCATGTGAGAATGTAGTCTTGACATCCATTTTGTCAATCTCCCAATTATAAGCTACGGCAATGGATAAGAGAAATCTAATAAAAGTCAATTTAGCAACAAGAGAGAATATCTCACCAAAATCAACTCCCTCTCTCTAGGAGTAGCCCTTGGCTACCAGTCTAGACCTGTACTTCTCCAATGACCCGTCTCCTCCAAACTTCTTCTTGAAGACCCACTTACAACATATGGCTTTTCTTCCTTTGGGCAAACAAACAAGATCTTAGGTGTTACAAGAGTCTAAATCCATCATCTCCTCCTGCATGGCTAACTGCCAAGACTCACTGTCATCTACAGAAATAGCTTCCCTATAGGATCTAGGTTCAGTTTTAGTACTCAATAAAGCATATACACAATAGAAATATGGTGGGCTATACCTATCAATTGGATTATGTTGTCTTGTAGATCTCCTCAAGGGTGGAGTAAAAGACTCTACTCATTCTTCTACATGATCATCTACAACAACTTCTTCTGTAACAACAGATTCATCTTCATCAGAACTACTTGAATCTTCTTCTTCTTCACCCCCAATCCATCATTGTGTTCTTCCTGAGGTGCATCTTGCTGCTCTAAATCAAAGTGCACCTTCTTTACCTTTTCTTCTTTTTCTTTTGGCTTCTCAGGTTCAGAAATAGCTCTAAGTTCCTTGAAAATAACATCTCTAGAAAAGATAATCTTGTGGGTTAGTAGATTTCAAAGCTTATAACCTTTCACATTATCACCATATCCAATGAATGTACACTTTTTACCTATTGGGTCCAACTTAGATCACTTTCCCTTAGGCACATGAACAAAAGCCTCACAACCAAAAACCCTTAAATGTGAAACAGAAGGTTTCTTACCTATCCACACTTTATAAGGTGCCAAATCAAGAGCCTTACAAGGAGATCTATTTATCAAGTAGTAAGCAGTACACACAACCTTTGCCCAAAAACATTTATCCAATTGTGCATCACTAAGCATACTTCTGGCTCTTTCCATAATTGTTTGGTTCATCCTTTCTGTAACACCATTTTGCTATGGTGTATATGAAGTTGTCTATTGTCTAATTACACTTGCATGCTTGCAAAACTCATCAAATTCATTAGAAAAATATTCCCCTCCATTGTTAGATCTTAATATTTTTATCTTTATATCTGATTGGTTCTCTACTAAGACTTTGAATTCCTTAAACTTAGTGAAAACTTTAGATTTATGTTTCATAAAATAAATCCATGTATATCTAGATACATCATCAATGAAGGTGACAAAATAAGGAGATTTTTCAATAGATTCATTATCCACAGGTCCAAACACATCCATATGAATAATTTCTAATTTCTCTTTTGCTCTATTGCTTCCTAAAGGAAATAATTTTCTGTTTTGTTTACTAAACACACAATGCTCACAGAAATCAAAGTGCTCATCAGAATAAGAGAAACTGTCCAACAATTCTTTATTCTTAATAGTTTTCAATACATTATTACTTGTGTGGCCCAATCTGTGGTGCCACAACATACAAGTGTTTTCAGAAGCCTCAGAAACATAAGATACATTACAAATTGTACTGGATTCAACCTTAAACAAGTTCCCAAATCTCTTCCCTTTTGCTACCACCAAGTTCCCTCTCACCAATCTGCAGCCATGCTTGTCCAATGTCACATGCATTCCCAAATCATTCAACTTTGAAACTGAAATAAGATTTCTAGCTAATCCAGGAACATGCAAAACACCAAGGAGGGTTTTAATCCTCCCATCACTAAAACACAACAATACCTTTCCTTTCCCGACAATTAGCTATGAAGAGTTGTCACCAAGGTAGATATTACCTCCATCATATTCTTCATATGTGGAGAACTATTCCTTATGCGGGGTCATATGAAACAAGCATCCTGAGTCAACCAACCAGTGATCATTAGAAACAACATTACATGTAGAAAGTAAAACATCTTCACCTGCATTCGAGGACTTATCTGAAGCACTCTCCCACTATTTCTTGGGGTTTCTTCACTCCTCTTTTACATGTCCCCTTTTACCATAGTTCCAACACTTAACTCTATTCTTTTTACTAGGAGTCTTAGACCAGCCCTTGGACTTGTCCTTAGCCCCTTTCTGATCTCCTTTATGTCCCCTTTCCTTAGTCCTTCCTTTGATACTGAGAGCATCACCTGAACTATCTAAACTCTTCTTCCTCAATTCTTGTACCAGTAAAACTGCAACAAGAGCATCCAACTTTAGATCTGTGAGGTTAGCAGTGATAGCCAAAATGACATTTTCCCATGATTTAGGTAAAGAACAAAGAAGCAAGATACATTTATCTTACTCATCAACCTCAACATCTACTGAAGCAAGCTAACTCATCAACAAATTAAAAGAATTTAAATTCTCTACAACTGACTCACCCTCTTTCATTTTCAAAGAAAACAACTTCATTTTTAAATAAAGTTTATTTACCATACTCTTGGCTTGATAGATTTCACCCAATCATTTCTACAACTTGTGTGCACTCTATTCCTTTCCGACATTCAACATGACAGAATCTAACATACACAAACAGATGGTTCCCCATGCCTTCTTATCCAATTTTCCCTCTCATCCTGAGAGACATCATCGGGTTTCTTCTCTTTTTGAATAGCCAACCATTAGTTTCTTTCTTCCAACAAATCTTCCATTTTTAGCTTCCACAACTCATACCCCGTTCCGTTGAACTTTTCAATGTCCATTCAAGAGGTTGATGCGATGGTGGATGCAGCCATAATAACAACAAAAGATCTACAAAACAAATACAACCAAATCTCCCACTGCATCTACAGCTTCCACACTACCACCTAAGAGTCAAAGCTGGCCAAGCTTTGATACCAAATGTTAGAAATGAAATCAACACTACTTCAATGGAAATCTAATTTAAGATAAATTTTAGCAATCTTTAAGTGTTTATTAACAATGGAGATTGTAATAAAACATAAAACCCACTATAGAGAAAATGCCAAACATGAAGAACTCAACACAAGACACGATGATATAGTGTTTAATGTGGAGAAAACCCTTGCAGGTAAAAAACTCCACATTGGAAAGAGGCCCAATGTTTGTATTAATCTGTAAAAGATTGTACAATACAACAACACCACCAATCTATCCTTTAGTCTTCAATCCGACAGCATTCTTGTAGCACCTGAGTACCTAAAATCTATATTCTAGCAACAAATACATGGTAAATAATTATAGAAAAGTTTTCCAACTCATCTTAGGCATTCACCTTCTCTCTCATGAGATTCCCCAACATGAAAACATTAAATGTCATCTTACAAGCACCTTCTACTTGTCCAAAAATAGCCATGCAAATGTTGGGTGCGCAAGACTAAATCTAGCCTCTTACAAAATCATATGACACATCATAACCATCATAGATTCCACAAAAGAGTATCTTTCCAAGATAGGAACCTTGGGCTAAATATATCAAATATACAACTAACATATCCGTCACATGCATCATAGAATCACAAAATCTTATGACAACTTGCAGCTGTCATAGATTCACTTACCAAACATTATGATAGTTGTCATACATGCCTAATATAGTAGATTCATCATGGGAAAATGCCTACCCTCATTTACTTTGAGTTTTTACATTTGCCAATAGTAAAAGTCACTCTGTAATTACCTCTGGTTACTCCAAAATTACCCCTACCAGTGAAACTAATACATCTCCTCATGGATAATTACAAATTACATATAATAAATGGAATAAATACAATATTGGGATTTACGAAGTTAATGGCACCTTATCCCAACATCAACTACACTCAGTTGAGATGTTGGAGAAATATTAAATTTCTCTCTAAGACTATCAAAGACCTTCTCCATAAGGAGATGACTAATAATCTCTAAGTGTTATGTCTCCTATGTGCAAAGAGAATTATGTGAAGTCTGAGTGGGTGCCATACGTGGGGAAAATAGATGCTAAGTTGGAGCTAGTTGTGAAGAATAAGAACAAGGCCCACGTGGAGAACAAGATCATTCAAGTGCAATTTGTTGTCTCTTGAGAGAACCAATAGGTGCAGCTGGGTGGCATTCAATTCAAAGTTAGTGAGGAGATAACTTCTCAAGTCATGGGCTTGTCCAACAGAGGGAAAAAATTGAAAAGGAAAAGCAGGATACAAGACAAGGATAGCATGTAAACCTTTATTAAGGAAGGTGAAACCCTAACTAAACTTCAAGGGGGTTTTGATAGGAGGGAGCTTGTTAACCCCTGAGATAAGGTATGTTATGTTTTAATAAAGTATGTAACTTTAGAGGTCCACTATAAATGTTTCTCACTACCTTTGCTCTCCTTAATCACTTCTGTCACAAATTCATTATTAGTTTCTCGTTTTACCTGTTGTCATCCCTTGAGGCTACTGTGAAATCCCCTAAGGTTTCACTAAAAAAAAACCCTAATGTCTTTGATGTCCCCCTCTACCAAGGTTTAATCATCTATCTTTACCACTTCTATCTTGCACTCTGTCCACCTAATCCCATTACCACATATTTGAATAAGGGTTCCTCATCAAATCCTATGGTAGGGTCCTCTTCTAAAGGTAAATAGATTCTAGCCATGGAGAATGTTGAAACCCCCATGGGTAAGAAGTCCACGCCTTTAGCAGTTGTTGGGTCCCCACTGTTAGGATTAAGGTGCCATAAACCTTGTAAATCCTATGTAATTTATTATTCCTATTATTTTTTGTAAGTCACCCATAAGGGATGAAAGGTTTCACCAGCAATATTCTTGTTTTAGCTACATATTTATATTTTATCATTGTAAATTTGGACCGTTCATCATTCGGTCATAGATCTGACGGTCGATTTATGTTAATTTTCTTGCCCTAGAAGGCAACCCCCTTTTATAAGGATATTTGTACTACATTTTTTATTAGAGTTAAGAGTTATAGGTGCCGCTAGATTGAAGATTCAAAAAGAAGAGGAAGTGCATGTATTGTAATCTCATATTTTGAAGATAATACAAATTGGAGCCTCTTTCTTGGTGGAGTTTTTTTAAAGGGTTTTATCCATGTTACATACTGTGTTATATGTTTAGTTCTTAATGCATGTTATTTCTATGTAGTGGGTCTTATTTCTATTACAATCTCCATTGATTCTACATTATTTAGAGGAAATTAATAAGGTTTGAATCAGATTTCCATTGTGTGGTTTGCACCTTCGTTTCTAACATTTGGTATTAGAGCCTAGCTAGTTTTGATTCTTGGGTGGTAGTGTGAAGGTTTTCTAGCTGCAGTGGGAGATTTGGTTGTTGTTTGTTTGTAGATCTTGTGTAGATATCATGGTTGCATCCTCTATTGCTTCTACCTCTTAGTTGGACATTGAAAAGTTTAATGGTATGAGGTATGAATTGTGGAAGATGAAAATGGAGGATTTACTAGAAGAAAGAAACTAATGGTTGGCTATTACGAAAGAGAATAAACCCAATGATGTTGCTTCTAATCAGTGGGAAAGACTAGATAAAAAGGCACGAGGTACAATTTGACTATGTCTTGTAGATTCTGTTCTACTAAATATTGCGAGTGAGAAGTCTGCACATAGCATGTGGAAGCGTCTGGATGAGATCTACCAAACCAAGAGTATGGTAAATAGGATTTATTTAAAGCATAAGTTATTTTCCATGAAAATTAAAGAGAGTGAATCAGTTGCAGAGCATTTAAATTCATTTAATTTTTTATTAAGTTAACTAGCATCTATAGATGTTGAGGTGAATGAGGAAGATACATGTATATTGCTTCTCTATTCTTTGCCTAAGTCATGGGAGAATGTTATTTTGGCTATCACTGCTAACCTCACAAATTTGAAGTTGGATGCTCTTGTTTTAGTTCTGTAATCACAGGAATTGAGGACAAAAAGTTTAGATAGTTTAGGGTATGCTCTCAGTGTCATGGGAAGGTCTATGGAAGGAGGACCAAAAAGGAGATCAAAAGGGATCTAAGGACAAGACTAGGGGCCATTCTAAGACTCCTGGAAAGAATAATAGAGTCAAGTGTTAGAACTACAGAAATAGAGGACATGTGAAAAAGGAATGTAGAAACCCAAAGAAATAATGGGATTCCACTACTGATAAATCTTCGAATGCAGGTGATGAGGTTTTACTTTCTGCATGTAATGTTGTTTCTCATGATCATTGGTTGGTTGACACAGGATGCTCATACTACATGACTCCACATAAATAATGGTTTTTGTTACATCCCCAATTTTTGTCTTGCTATACTTTTACTTTTTACATGGACATAAGTAAATTTGTTGTGATGTTTAGATTAATGACAAGGAAAAACATGGATTTTATTGAATGTCATTTATTGAAATCATAGGAATGATTATGTTATTATCTATTTAATAAATGTATTATGATATTTGATTTATTAGTTGAATTAATTGAATAATGATGCACTGATCACATATTGTTTGGTGACAAGTGAAACAAGATTTCAGGTAATCAGATGACTCTTGGAGAAAAGAGAGAGAGAATCTTTCTAGGAGAGAAATATAGACCATGGGTTACAAGTGGTTTATTTGCCAAACCGAGTTTTAAGTGTATAACGAAAATGTGAACCAATGTGTCGTAAGAGGTAAGCCTTGTCTTGTTAGTTACTTCTGAACTTAATCGACAGGTAGTCGATATTGTTTTCAAATCTTTCTAAGTCATATTAAGTCATCTTAGTCGTTAATAACATTAACGATGTCGTTTGAGTTTGATTTATGACTATTTACATTTAACATAAATATTATGATGTTATTGTTGTAAAATAGTTGTCATATTATTATTAAGTTACTTGACGTATTATAAATGATTCTTAACATTAAGATGATATAGTCAAATTAAGAATACATGAATTATGTTGACAGATTGTGATGGGGAGACAAGCTCAACCCAATCACATTATCTGTATTTCCTTGTTTAAATATTATTATTGTATTGATTAAACTATAACCATATGTATATTTGATGTGATAAAAAATATACAAATGTGTTAACATAGTAAGAGGATAATACCTCTTAAATGCATCAAAGGTAGTGATGAAAATGTAGGCTATTTGTTAGTAAGCCTTCATTAGTGAAAGAAGTGGGTCAAACCACTCATAACATGATCATTAAAGATCAATTTTATTTTTAAAAAAGCATCGGCTTCATCCTAATGAGGATGACTGTATAAGTTTAACCACCCAACTGAATGAGCCTATAGGCGGCTATCTCTATCCACATGTGTTCATTTTGCTATGAAATCAATTTGTAGTTTGGACTAACTCTCTTAAGACTGTTATTATGCAATCAATGTTGCAACTGATTTACAGTTATGGGACGAATGGAGGGCGACACTATAGGAGTCATGCCCAGTCCACTTTAATAAGAGGGAAATGACTCAACTTTGAGCCGTAGTAGAGAAACAGATAGAAATAGAGTGTAAGATGAGAATGTTAAGGGAATAGAGTAAAAACAAAAGTGCATTGTGGAATAGTGATCTAACTGGAGGTGTGAGGAAGTACGCTTAGATAAGGCATCGACCTGTGTAATATTTGCATACCTCTATCAATACAAGAAACCATTACTTTCAAGTATTCCTCAATGGATTATTTGATAACATTGAAGGAAATCGAATTGGATATCTTAGGAATTATATTGTAGTCTTGTGGCAACTGCGTGTGTTTGCCTGATTTATATTATGTGTGTGACAATTAATAATTAGTAGACTCAACGAGGGAAGAGACACAGTTATCTATTGAGAAAATTAAGTCATTCTATCTCTGTTTGAATGAGAAATAGAATGTAACTATAGTCAACTATGGTAGTACTAGTGAGTACATGATATAATTAATGAATTTGACCACTTAGATATATGAGAAACCGTTATCATATCCAATGCTTGCGATGAAGAATAGAATGTTCTTCATGGTATAAAATGGGTTAAGTTGTCATTTACATTGATAATAGATAATCCTTTGATTGAGTTGGTAAATGGTCAATAGAATGATGGTGAGTTAACAAAACAATAGGACTTTCGAGTATTATAGAGAAGAATGAACTTTGTTATTATACTATCAACTTGAGCCGTATAGTATTGAGATAATAGCGATTTAATATATTGTCTTGTTTAGACTATATATATAATGGGAATTGTTATCCATTCTTGGAAACTAGATTCATAGGAATCTTTAGTAAAACTATTGTAACACATCAAACGAGAATAACTTAGAGTTATTATGGGAAAGAAAATAAGGTTCTTATGAGAATTCGTTGATGTATATATTGTATTCATTATTCACATCATTCTTGAGAAGATCGAATACAATAGAATAGACTTATTCTACTAAGGGATGACCTTGTAGGAAAGGCATATTGGGTATGTTTTACTTTATTACATTAGTAAAGGTATTGGACAAGGGTTAATATTATTTAAAAGAACTATAGTGTTCTTACTCTTTGGTTGAATTAGTCATAAGTCATTTATGAATCTAGGTTGCCTAGAAAAGAGATAAGGTTATATAACATTATTAAATTAGCCATGGGACAATTGGATAACCTAGAGCTGATTAGGAACCAGCTGTATAGTTTAGTCATAAGGGACTTATTAAGGTCTAAAGATATTATTATTATGACTCATGGATTAAACCATGACAAGATTAGGAAATGGTATAAGAATAAAACTATGAGAATATGGCAATATCCAAGTTGAGTAGGCATGGGTGAACACAACAACTACATTCATTATGAATGATTTTGATATTAAAAACTTTGGCCAAAGTAATGTATTTGTTTTCTGCATGCATTGTCGGTTCACTGTATTCGGATTCCTCATCCTATCGGAAATCATACTTAGCTAGAGGGTATGTAGGGTTGTATGGTTGATAGAGTTGAGTAAAATACAACACTATGTACTTGGAAAAGGCAAATTACCACTGGTCACCTGAGGTCTATATTCCTCATGAAGGGTATGGCCACTTTATATGTGGAAGAAGTGTGGGAGACTGCCAGTCTGTGGATGGAGGTAAATAACTGGAAAGATGCTCTCTCTCTAAGGAGGAAACATGCCAGGACTTGTGATAAAGATGTCAGATATTCAGATGCAGTATTTATTCCAAATTTGTATATGTAATGGTTTTACATTTGTAAACATTGTAAATGAAAAGGCAATATGGGTTTATTGTATTTTGTAAAAAAAAAAGAAATCTTGAAATTGTAGTACTTGATTATATGATGAATAAAAGAATTTTTTTTTCTCTATCTCATTTTTACCTTGTTAATTTACTTTATGGTAAATTTTCCAATTTTACTAGGTTTATAGAACATGGATATTACATATGGTATCAGAGCTACCAAGTTCAACACTAGGGCTTATGAGACCACTATGCTTTCCTGTAGTCAACATTATGTGGTTAGCTAATGTTTGAAAATTTCTGTGCTAGGATGGTACGTTTTAAGAAGACATCAAGAAAGTCTATTAATTCAAGTCAAGGTTTCCTTAAAGCAAAAAGAGAGCGTAAGGATATTATCAAAACCTTTGAGGGGAACCAATGATGAGAGTGACACTTGGTTAAGTGATACTGAAACTCTGGCGACTACCTTAACTCAAATTAAGTGAGTAAGAAGGGAAGACAAAGAAAGAGTTAATATCACTGCCAAAATCATAGAATATATGTCAGATGAGGAAAAAACTATGGTTAGGCAAGATCCTCGCACATCCTCAATTGTTGAGATCATAGAAGTTAGGTCCGATAGTGATTCAGAGAGTTATATACCTTGAGATTATGTATCTGAAAATGAGTCTAAGGGATATACTCCTCTTGAGCATGACTTTTGAAGTCATTTCTTGTATAAAGAAGAATACTCTTTGGTTTTGAAAAGAAAGAAATAAATAAAAAGAGTTGTTTTTGTACCAAACTATTGTTTAAATTGAGTATTATGTTTAGATTCAATGGGTTACATTATAATCTTGAACTAATGGACAAATCAATATTCTCAGGTGTGAGAAATCAATAAACATGGTGCAAACAAGAACTAATCAAGGAGAATGTGAAGAGGAAAACCACCCTCTAAATAATAAGCTAGACCAAATCATAACCATGCTAGAGGAAATGAAGAAAAGATTGAGTGATTTGGAAAAGAAGGTGGATGATAAAGGGAATACTGAGGGAGGAGGTGAAAACTCTCATGGTGAAAGCAGAGAAAATTGTGAAGATCAAAGTAAGAGTACTGAACCTCATAAAGAGGCTAGGGATAGATTCCTTGAAGCTCTCAAAGGATATGAAGAAGGTTGTTCCACCAAAATTTGATGGGATAGAAACCAGAGATGTTACAGAAGCTTGGTTAACAGAAATGGAAAAGTACTTCGAGACAAGAAATTACTTGGAGGTGACTAAGACAGTATGGGGAGCATTCCAACCAGTAGGAGAAGCATCCACTTGGTGGATGAATAAAAATATGGAATTGAATTTGAGCTCTCTAAGGGTAACTTGGGCTGAGTTCATGGAACTCTTTCATTAAAGATGGTTATCACAACTCTATTTTGATCAGAAATTGACTAATGTTTAGAATCTTTGACAATGAGATATGACAGTGGTAGAATATGGAGAAAAATTCACTTGACTCTTGAAATATGTTCCACAGTATCAAAAGGATGAGAGATTTAGGAACAAAAAATTCATCATGGGCTTAAATGCTCAAATTGGTGGTGAAGTGGATGTACATGGTCCCACAACAATGGATCACGTGTACGAGAAGGCGATCAAGCAAGAGAAAAAGCTGAAATCCATCTCAGCTTATCGTGATAGAAGTTGCAAGAGGTTTAATGGAACTCCTAACAATCAACCCTATAAGAAAAGATATGAAAAGAGCTACAATAACAAGAGAAAAGATAAAGGACCTTAGAAGAGCAAAGGCGGATCTGGCAATGAGAAGAAGAATGGCAACTACAAAAGAAATGAGGATAACAATGGGAAGACTTCAGATAAGAAAGGACCCATTAGAGGATGCTTTACTTGTGGGGAGACCACTATACAAAACATTGCCCAAACAAGAATCAAAATGGACAACAAAGAGGTATTGCACTACCTACTCAACAAGAAGTGTTCCAGCAAAGGATTCATGCATCTCTCAACAATTGTCAAGTGGAGTATCAAATCACACCCATTGAGATGAGATGTACTTTGTTTGGAGTCCCTATATCTATTTTGATTGATACAGGAGCCACAAAAAACTTTGTTTCTCCTAGATTTTTCAATAAATTTTCTAGAAAAGATGGTTACATGTCCAAACCCTGGTCAGTAGAATATGCTAACCAATCTAAGGCTTAGGTAGAGCAATGTTTGTTTCAAGCCAAAGTTGACCTTTCTAGTTTCTCAACTGAAGTAAATTTGTATGTAGCTCCCTTAGGTTCCTATGATGTGATCCTAGGAATGAATTGGTTATGGAAACATAGAGCTAAAGTTGATTGTTTCTTAAAAATAGTTGAATGCTTAGATGATTTGGGAAATTTGACCCAATTCCAAGGGATTCAAAGAAAAGTTAAAGTGAGAACTATCTCTGCCAAACAATTAAAAAGGGCCAAAAGGAAAGGTTGTCAGTTGTTTGTAGTTAAAATGGAACAAGTGGAGGAAGGAGTAGAAAACCCTAGTTTATCTTTTGGGGAAAAGTATCCTTTTCTTCGAGAATTTTAGGATGTGTTTCTAGAAGAACTACCAGGATTGCCTCCCAAAAGGGTTTTTGATTTTTCTATTGACATTAAACTAGGATCTAAGCCAATATCAAAAGCACCCTACCATATGACAACAACACAGTTAATGGAATTGAAAGCACAATTACAAGAATTGTTGGCAAAAGGTTTAATCAAACCCAGTGTTTCACCTTGGGGTGCTCCGATTATTTTTTTTAAGAAGAAGGATGGAACCCTTCATTTGTGTATAGATTATCATATGCTTAATAAAGCAATGATAAAGAACAAATATCGTTTGCCACATATTGATGATCTTTTTTATTACATGCGTGAAGCTGCTGTGTTTTCAAAGATTGATTTGCAATCAGGATATCATCAGTTAAGATTGAAAGATGAAGATATTCATAAGACAACTTTAAGAACCAGATATGGACATTATGTTTACTGTGTTGCCATTTGGTTTGACAAATCCACCTGTCTCATTCATGAATCTCATGAATAGTATATTCAGATATTGTTTGGATAAATTTGTTTTAGTCTTTCTAGATGATATACTCATTTATTCTAAGAATGATGAAGAACATCATTGGCACCTACAAATAATTCTGCAAAGGTTAAGAGAACATAAGTTATATGGGAAGCTATCTAAGTGCACATTATTTCAAAAGGATGTTCAATACCTAGGTCATACTATATCAGCTAATGGAATATCTGTTGATCCTACAAAAATCATAGCTATTCTGGATTGGCCTTGTTGGCACTCATTTTGGTCTGGAATTGAACGCAGATGTTGGGGGGTTTTTTCTTTTTAAACCCCAAGTCTTCTTGTTCATTGGAGTAACTCAGCGTAGTGATTGTCATCAGCGAAAGTTTTTGTTTGAAGTGCTCCGATTGTGTCTTTGAACTTTCAGTTTGAACTTGAACCCTTTTCTCAAAGGTTCAATGGTTCAAAGCTTTGTGATTTTGGTCTCAGCCTAAGTTTTTTGTGTATCGGGTCGACTTTGAGTTGCTTGGCCAACGGTCAAGTGTCTTGCCGATGGAGTATTGTTTTTGAGGTTTGAAACTCACCGGCGAACTTCAGTGTGGAACCTCACCATTGAACCATCAGGTTGAACCGGTTCATCAGTTCAATGGGTTCGCAGGGTTACGTTTGTGTTGCCGATAGAGTAGGTATTGGCATTGAACCATCGGGTTGAACTTCTCATTTGAACCTAGCCGTGGTTCAACTCGACAGATGGAGAGTCTCGCCAAAGGAGAAGGGGATTCCGATGGCTTCTTCGGTGTAACACATGTGGTCGGCAGGAGATCTGCGGGATAGGCCGATGATATATGTTTGGCCAATGGGCTTTGGGTGAGTGAGCATGCGTCGAGCGCGGCAAAAGCACTCGACACTTGGTATGCAAGTGACTATGCTTTTAAAGTGCTAAGGTGGTCTCCGTGGCATGCATGTGGGATTAATCTCCCTGTATTATTTTGAACCTGCGATAAAACACATTTTGGCAGGAAGTTCTTTTTTGAACGTAGCGATGGTTTTCTTGGTGGCTGCGGGTGGTTGAGCCATCAATGGCGACTGTGCTAAGGCGTGGGTGAGTTGTTGAATAGTCATGTACCTAATTTTTGGCATGAGGACTTCCAGATGGTGATGCAAGGCTTGAGGTCTCCCCTATCTGTTACAACAAGAACTTCTGAGCGCCATTCCTTCTAAGGACTGTACCTGGTGGATTTTTGTAAAAACATGTAATTAATTGCTAGAGGTACACTTTCTGGCTGATATAGGTAGACTGTGTTACCATTTTTGTGGTTGTTGAAAGTTGAACATTTTTAGCTCTGTAATGCAATACAGCTAATTTGGTTGCTCTGTGTAGCAAAACTTGTGAGTTTATGTATCTCCTGTTGTATGTTTTTGCATGAATCCATTGATTTCATGGTTAATCTTATATGAGAAATGCTATGTTAGCATGTGTTTTGTTAATTCTATCTCCAATATTGCATGTATCTTTCTTCTGAGTCTGGATATTTAAGGAATGTCTGAGACTCTAGAACATAGAATTCCTGTGTTGAATGTCTGATCTCTTAACTTCTGCTGAAGGGGTAGATTAAATTGTTCTCAAATTGAACATTGGGAAGGGTATACTACAGTAGGGATGCCATAAGTATAGATAGCTTAACACTCTATATTGGGAGATATCTGTAAGGCAAATATCACATGTGTCCCCCTGAATCTAGTTTTAGTTGTTCATGCTGATCATTCACAGGTGTATGTCTACTGACTCCAGGCCCTGGATAGGCACCAATCTTGCTTTGTGTTAGTGTTATATACCATGTCTAGCTTTGCATCCAAATATAAAATCAAAATCAAAACTCCAAAACAACCATTAGGACAGTAGAATTAGTTTTAGGATCCAAGTCCTCTGTCTACAACTGCAAATAGGCCCAAAGCTAGCCCCTTTGCTCTTATCTTACAGTTTTGGTCTACTTACAGGAGGACTTATCTGCTTTCTGTCGGCATCCCAGCCTTTATATACATACCCTCATAGATGTTGAGTAGGGAATACCCCCCTAGGTTTTGCAGAGCTTGAAGAAGAAGAGGAGATAAAATATAGAGTCTATCTCCTACATTGTTGGCCCATGGCCCAAAGATCCTGTTGATCATTGATAGCTACCTTGTAGGGAAATCTGGGAGTAAGCATCCAGTCTGATGAAGATAATGAAGAAAGCTATGCGTATGCTTAGAGCTCACACAATTTTCTGAGTAACTTACAATGACCTTCTAATAAGGAAATTAGGGCCCTCACAGCTGCAGCAATGGCCCAAGTCAATAGTAACTACAATCTCAGAGGTAAAACTCAGATAAGCAACCCACATCAGCCAGAAGATATTTCTGCAGGTCAGCCAGTGCATGGTCATAAGAGGATTGAACCACAAAAAAGGCAGTGGGGTAATAATAAATAGAATTTTAGACATAGAACAGGTCACGAATCTCAAAGACCAGAAAATAGAATCCCCCAGGCTGAAGATCAAAGTAAAGGTTCCCAAAACAAGAATGATGATCAGGGAACTATGAAAGTAAAAGCTAAATCAGTTCAGGATAAAAACAAGATTGTGGAGCAAGCTACAACTATTATACAAAATTATGCTCCATTTGATATAGCTCAAGTCTTCTCCCAGGTAAAGGTTTCTGTTCCACTTATGGAACTGATGAAGGTTGAAGAAATCAAGAATAGGACAGTATCCCTAATCTCAGGTGTACCTTATCAGTCTAAGCAAAATGTTCAGATCCAGGGTGAGAAGCATGTCATGTGCAATGAAGAAGATGAGGCTCCTGAGGTTTATTTAGGAGTGACTATGACAAAGTGCCCCTCACAAGTGGAACCATTTTATGTATCCCTGGTTATAAATGGAAAAATAATCAGAAATTATATGCTTGACTCTGGAGCATCTACAAATATCATGCCTTTAGCCATCATGCAACAAGCTGGATTGAAAATTGACAAGGCATGTGGAAAATGTTATGCTATGGATGCCAGAGAGGTAACAGTTATTGGAATCATGAAGGATGTAGATTTCAAACTGGCAGCATTTCCTGAAAAGAGATATAAAATGAATATAACAGTGGTTGACATCAAGCCATAGTATGGTATGTTGTTGTCAAGAAGATGGGCAGCACTAATTGGTGGAAGTATGCAGCTGGACCTGTCATATGCCATGATTCCAATGAATGGCAAAGATGTTAAGCTAATCAAAGAACAAAGATCATCAGAGATAGTGGAAGACCAAGAAGCAGAGGAACAGATATGCTTTGTAAACACTGACTGTGATAACTTCAAAGTTGTCTCAGATGATAGAGAAGATAAAGAGAAAGATGTCTGCATTAAAGAGCTGGACTAGCAAGGTTTATGGACCATGTATTTTGATGGAGCTTGTGCAAAAGAAGGCTGTAGAGCTGGAGTTGTTTTCCTGTCTCCAAATGGTAAGCTCCTCAAATTCTCTTTCTTGCTGAGGTTTGTTTGCACAAACAACATTGCAGAATATGAGGATTTACTCTTAGGCCTAAATATAGCTCTCAAACATGGAATTAAGATGCTAAGGGTATTTGGGGATTCTGAGCTGATTGTATCCCAAATTAGAGATAGGTATGCTTCAAAAAACAAAAGATTGAAACAATACAAGTATGTTGTTTGGGATACCATTGAACTATTTGATGCATTTTCAATAGGCTGGGTAGAGAGATCAAAGAATGTTATGGCTGATTTCCTAGCTAATGTTACAATAAGGCCAGATGGCATCACTCTGTCATATGTTACAAATGTAGAAGTTAAAATTAGGCCTGCAGTACCAAAAAACATATGCAGTTGGCAAGTTTTTAATGATGATAGGGATTTGTTAAAATTTTTGCACTGCATAGATGAATATGAGAATCAAGAAATTGATTTCCAAGCTTTTGTAGAAACTATAGATGGAAAAGAAACTCTTATGGGGAAAGAGATAATTCAATTGAAGACTAATAAAATCCCTAGAGGGTTAGTAGCTTTGGAAAGAGCTTTTGACAGTAGAGACCAATTGGCCATAAAGACATCTCCCACAAACCAGGAAGATTTAGAAGAGATAAATTTGGGGACATCTCAGGCCCCCAAGAAGGTATACATTGGTAAGCAGCTCAAACCACACATCAGGAGTATGCTGATTGCATTACTGAAAAGGTATAAACATGTTTTTGCTTGGTCATATGAGGACCTAAAAGCCTATAGGGAAGATCTATTCCAGCATGAGATCCCATTGAAGCCTGGAGCTAAGCCATTTAGACAAAGGCAAAGACCTATTAATCCTACCTTAGCTCCAAAGATGCAAGAAGAACTCAAAAAGCTTAGGGAAGCTGGAATAATTGTGCCGATCAGACATTCAACTTGGGTGTCTAACCTTGTCCCAGTAAGAAAAAAGAATGGTGATATTAGGCTTTGTGTTGACTTTAGAAACTTGAATGTATCCTCTTTAAAGGATAATTATCCACTGCCTAATATGGAATCTATGTTGCAAAAAGTGACTGGTTGTGAACTCTTGTCCATGATGGATGGATTTTCAGGTTATAATCAGGTGAAGGTAAAGGAATCAGAACAGTACAAGACTGCCTTCACCACTCCATGGGGAACTTATGTATATGTTAGAATGCCATTCGGACTAACAAATGCAGGTGATACATTTCAAAGAGCAATGGATGTTGCTTTTGTAGGGTTGATTAATTCAATCCTGGCTGTATATCAAGATGACTTGACTACCTATTCAAAGAAGGAAGAGTAGCATTGTTTGTATCTAGAGTAGATTTTCATAAGAGCACTGGAGTATGGCATTTCTTTAAATCCAAAGAAGTGTGCCTTTGGGGTAGTTGAAGGAAAACTCCTACGGCACATTGTTTCCAAGGATGGAGTTAGGATAGATCCAAAGAGAGTGGTTGCTATTGACAGAATTCAAATGCCAAAGACTGTGAAAGGAGTTCAGTCCTTCTTTGGATAGATAAATTTTGTTAGGAGATTTGTTTCCAACTTTGTAGAAACCACAAGGAACATTTCCAAGATGATGAAGAAGGATGCAACTATCCATTGGGAAAGTGAAGCAATTGAATCATTTCAGAGTATCAAAGAGGCAATCAAGATGGCCCCTGTTCTTAAATCTCCTGATTTTTCTAGGCCATTCCAATTGTTTTCATTTGCTTCCTTTCACACTGTTGCTGCATGTTTACTACAAAAAAATGAGGATGGATTTGAACAACCCATAGCTTTCTTCAGTATGTCCTTGCAAGCTTCTGAGTTGAAGTATGATATTATGAAAAAATAGGCATATGCACTAGTCAGAGCCATCAAAAGTTTCAGACCATACCTGGTAGGATCACATATAATTGCATATGTACCCCATGCAGTAGTCAAAGACATATTCACTCAACAGGAGGTGACTGGAAGAAGGTGCAGATGGATAAACAAACTGCAAGAGTTCAACATAGAGATACAAATTACCAAGTTGGTAAGAGGACAAGGATTAGCCAAGATGATGGCACAGTCAAACTTGGAAGCATGCCAAGTCAATGCAGTCCAAAATAAGAATGTAAATGTATCAAGATCTGAATGGTACAAGGATATTATATACTACTTGCAAAATCTGAATTGTCCTTCCCATTTCAGTGACAGTCAAAAGAGGACTTTAAAGTTACATGCAATCAGGTATGTTATTGTTCAAGGTGAGCTATACTGGAAAAACCTTGATGGTGTGCTACTGAGGTGTGTGGATGAAGATATGGCTAACAATGTTTTGATTGACATGCATAAAGGATTGTGTGGTGGACATTATACTGCCCAAACAATAGCCCATAAGATTCTCGATCAGGATATTGGTGGCCCACTCTCTTTTCAGATGCACAAAGGTTAGTGAGGAAGTGTGACCCTTGCCAAAGATTTTCAGGAAAATTGAGATATGATGGTGCTCTACCCCTCAGAACTGTAACTGTGGATGCTCCATTTCAGCAATGGGGAATTGACTTCATAGGGGAAATTGCAGACAAGTCAAGTGGGGGACAGTTGGATTTTGGTGGCAACTAATTACTTTACCAAATGGATTGAGGCCATTCCAACTAAGAGAGCTACAAGTAAGGTGGTGACGGATTTCATACTGGAAAATGTTATCATTAGGTTTGGAGTACCATTCAAGATAGTCACTGATAATGCTATGTGCTTCAGGTCAGGTGAATTTGTTGATTTTTGCAACAGGTATGGGATAAATCTATCATATGCATCACCATACCACCCACAAGGAAATGGTCAAGCAAAATCAAGCAATAAAAGTATCATGAAAATTATCAAGAGGATACTGGATAAGAACAAGAGAGCTTGGGACTCAAAACTAAAGTTAGCAATATGGGCTAACAGGGTGACAGTAAAAAAGGCTATTGGGATGTCACCCTTTGAAATAGTATATGGTGCATCAACCAGATTGCCCATAAACAATCTCCTACCAGTTTATAGATTCATCCAGGAAAATGATGAGGAGATTGAAGACTCCATGACAGAAAGAGTGAACCAGCTGGTTGCACTAGATGAAAATAGAAGGAAAGCCCACCAGATCAATCTTAAGAGACAACAAGATGTGAAATATCTGTTTGATAGGAGAGCTACAAAAAGGAAGTTTCAAATCAATGATTTGGTACTCATCTGGAATGCAAAAAATTAGGACAAGGGTAAACATGGTAAGTTTGAACCCTTATGGATGGGCCCATATCAGATTTGTAGTACCATGGGGAGGACTCTTATTTCCTTTAGGCCCTAGATGGTGAAGCTTTGGAATTTCCTATGCATGGTCAGTTCCTCAAGTTTTACTTTGCATGATGGCCCATCTCTATGCACATGTGTAAAAAATATGTATATATTGTAAATGCCTTATACAGTTCGTGCTTTTTGGTTTTTGCCTGGTCTACCCAGAGATCTAGTTCTCGCTGCAGGTTTTTCACCTGCACGTCCCCATTCGGAGCCAGTGTTGGCACTCATTTTGGTCTGGAATTGAACGCAAATGTTGGGGGGTTTTTTCTTTTTAAACCCCAAGTCTTCTTGTTCATTGGAGTAACTCGACGTAGTGATTGTCATCGGCGAAAGTTTTTGTTTGAAGTGCTCCGATTATGTCTTTAAACTTTCGGTTTGAACTTGAACCCTTTTCTCAAAGGTTCAATGGTTCAAAGCTTTGTGATTTTGGTCTCGGCCTAAGTTTTTTGTGTATCGGGTCGACTTTGAGTTGCTTGGCCGACGGTCAAGTGTCTTTTCGATGGAGTATTGTTTTTGAGGTTTGAACCTCACTGGCGAACTTCAGTGTGGAACCTCGCCATTGAACCATCGAGTTGAACCGGTTCATCGGTTCAATGGGTTCGCAGGGTTACGTTTGTGTTGCCGACAGAGTAGGTATCGGTGTTGAATCATTAGCATTGAACTTCTCATTTGAACCTAGCCGTAGTTCAACCCGACGGATGGAGAGTCTTGCCAAAGGAGAAGGGGATTGCGATGGCTTCTTCGGTGTAACACATGTGGTCGGCAGGAAATCTGCGGGATATGCCGATGATATATGTTTGTCCGATGGGCTTTGGGCAAGTGAGCGTGCGTCGAGTGTGGCAAAAGCGCTCAACACTTGGTATGCAAGTGACTATGCTTTTAAAGTGCTAAGGTGGTCTCCATGGCATGCATGTGGGATTAATCTCCCTGTATTATTTTGAACCTACGATAAAATGCATTTTGGCAGGAAGTTCTTTTTTGAACGCAGCGATGGTTTTCTTGGTGGCTGATGGTGGTTGAGCCATCAATGGCGACTGTGCTGAGGCGTGGGTGAATTGTTGAACAGTCATGTACCTAATTTTTGACATGAGGACTTCTAGATGGCGGCATAGGCCTCGAGGTCTCCCCTGTCTATTGCAGCAATAACTTCTGAGCGCCATTCCTTCTAAGGACTGTATCTGGTGGATTTTGTCAAAACATGTGATTAATTGCTAGAGGTACACTTTCTGGCTGATATAGGCAGACTGTGTTACCATTTTTGTGGTTGTTGAAAGTTGAACATTTTTGGCTCTGTAATGTAATACAGCTGATTTGGTTGCTCTGTGCAGCAAAACTTGTGAGTTTATGTATCTCCTGTTGTATGTTTTTGCATGAATCCACTGATTTCATGGTTAATCTTATATGTGAAATGCTATGTTAGCATGTGTTTTGTTAATTTTGTCTCCAGTATTGCATGTATCTTTCTTCTGAGTCTAGATATTTAAGGAATGTTTGAGACTCTAGAACATAGAATTCCTGTGTTGAATGTCTGATCTCTTAACTTCTACTCAAGGGGTAGATTAAATTGTTCTCAGATTGAACATTGGGAAGGGTATACTGTAGTAGGGATGCCATAAGTATAGATAGCTTAACACTCTGTATTGGGAGATCTCTGTAAGGCAAATATCACATGTGTCCCCCTGAAATCTAGTTTTAGTTGTTCATGTTGATCATTCACAGGTGTATGTCTACTGACTCTAGGCCCTGGATAGGCACCAATCTTGCTTTGTGTTAGTGTTATATACCATGTCCAGCTTTGCATCCAAATATAAAATCAAAATCAAAACTCCAAGACAACCATTAGGATAGTAGAATTAGTTTTAGGATCCAAGTCCTCTGTCTACAACTGCAAATAGGCCCAAAGCTAGCCCCTTTGCTCTTATCTTATAGTTTTGGTCTACTTACAGGAGGACTTATCTACTTTCTGTCAGCATCCCAGCCTTTATATACATACCCTCATGGATGTTGAGTAGGGAATACCCCCCTAGGTTTTGCAGAGCCTGAAGAAGAAGAGGAGATAAAATATAGAGTCTATCTCCTACACTGTTGGCCCCTGGCCCAGAGATCCTATTGATCATTGATAGCTACCTTGTAGGGAAATCTGGGAGTAAGCATCCAGTCTGGGAAAAAACCAACAGGCCTATACCAACAAATGTACATGAGGTGCATAGTTTCATGGGCCTGGCAGGCTATTATAGAAAGTTTGTTCTAAATTTTTCCAACATTGCTAGTCCAATTACTTCCCTGTAGAGGAAAGGAAAGAGATTTGAATGGACAGATAAATGTTAGGAAGCATTCAATCTCTTAAAGGAAAAGTTAACTTTAGCTCCAATCTTGAAAGTTCCTAACCCCGAAGGACAATTTGAGGTAATTATAGATGCCTCTGGAGAAGGATTAGGAGTACTTATGCAAGAAGGAAGAGTCATAGCATATGAGTCAAGGAAATTGAAATCCTATGAGAAAAATTATGCACAACATGATCTGGAATTGGAAGTAGTAACTCATGCCTTACAAATGTGGAGACATTATATATTGGGAAAGACTTTTGTACTTAAATCATACCATCAAAGTCTTAAGTATATTTTCTCACAACCGCATTTGAATGCTCGACAAAGGAGATGGTTAGAATTGATATCTAACTACGACTTTGAGATAAACTACATCAAAGGAAAAGAGAATAGAGTAGCTGATGCTTTGAGTCGTAGAAGACATATATCTTCTATTATTTCTATTTGTGGAAATTTCAATGATTTGGTATTGCAAAATTTGTCAGGTGATGAGTTTTATGAGCAGGTTAGGCAGGCTCTGAAAGATAATCCTAAAGATCCAAGATATGATGGTTTTCTGTTTGAGTCAAATGGACTATTGAGGTATAAAGATAGAATTTATGTACCTAGTTTAGCTAGATTAAGGGATTTAGTATGGAAAGAAGTTCATACAACACCATATTCAGGACATCCAAGAGTGACCAAACTTCTAGCAGATGTTAAACCTCTTTATTTTTGGAAAGGAATGAAGAATGATGCTGCAAGATTTGTAGCAAGTTGTTTAGAATGCCAAAGGATAAAAGTAGAGCATCATCATCCCATAGGATTGTTGTATCCACATGACGTGTCAAAGTAGAAATGGCAAGTTATTAGCATGGACTTTGTTCAAGGACTTCCTATGTCAAGGAATAGACATGATGCCATTTTAGTGGTGGTTGATAAACTCACAAAAGTAGCGCATTTCATACCAAGAAATTTAATTGATGGAGCACCTGTGTTAGTTCATAAATATGTGCAAGAAGTGTTTAGATTGCATGGCTTCCCTGAAAAGATTATCTTGGATAGAGATGCGCATGTAATGTCAAGGTTTTGGCAAACTTTGTTTTCTACACTAGGGACTAAACTTAATGTGAGTACAACTTACCATCCCAAAACTGATGGGCAAACTGAGAGAGTTAACCAAGTCTTGGAAGATTTTTTGCATATGTATTGCATGGATTAGCAATATAAGTGGGAAGAATACTTACCACTTGTAGAATTTGCTTACAATAGTTCTTATCATTATGCTATTATGATGGCACCATTTGAAGGATTGTAAGGAAGAAGATGTTGAACTCCTATAAGCTGGGATAAGCTAGAGGATAGGATTAGCATCGGACAAGAAATGCTAGCTAAAATGGAAGAGAAAGTTAAGATAATAAGAAAAAGATTGGCAGAAGCCAATGATAGGCAAAAGAGCTATGCAGATACAAAACGTGTTCCAAGGCAATTTTCTATTGGAGAAAAAGTTCTTTTGAGGGTTAAACCTTAGAAGAGTTCTATTAAGTTTGGGAAGTCTTCTAAGTTGGCCCCTCGATATGTGGGACCCTTTGAAGTGCTTGAAGTAGTCAATCTAGTTACCTACAGAGTTGCTCTACCACCAGCCTTATTTAGAATGCATAATGTTTTTCATGTGTCTTATTTGAAGAAATATATTATAGGTAATAATCATATTTTGACTTGGAATTCTTTACAGATGCAAGACCCAAGGGTGGTCATGATCGATCCACTCAAGGTGTTAGAAACGCGCAAGAGCTGCTTGCATAACAGATAGGTCTTGCAATGCAAGGTCCAATGGGACTAGTATGTTGAGGAAAATGCTACATGGGAGGATTACCATGAAATTTATCAAAAAATTCCTCATTTATTTAAAAATGTTACCAATTAAAACAATGAACTTGTTTTTAGTTACTTTTTAATACCTTATATCATTGAGGACGATGAATGTTTAGGGGAAGGATATGTTACATCCCCAATTTTTGTCTTTCTATACTTTTACTTTTTACATGGACATAAGTAAATTTGTTGTAATGTTTAGATTAATGACAAGGAAAAACATGGATTTTATTGAATGTCATTTATTGAAATCATAGGAATGATTATGTTATTATTGATTTAATATATGTATTACGAGATTTGATTTATTAGTTGAATTAATTGAATAATGATGCACTGATCATGTATTGTTTGGTGACCATCGCCACCGCCATTCCCTAAATCGCCACTCCCGTGGATTTCCTCTGTCCATCATTCACCCCTCAGTCACACCTCTCTCCTCCCGGTGGTGGCTCCTCATCGCCACTAGATCTCTCGTCGAAACACTGCCCTAACTCCCTCCGCCCACCTTTTGCACATTACTCCCTCTCACCACTCGGCCAAACCCTGCCACCCATCTCACCACTGTTGATGCCTCCACCGCCTACAGAGTCCATTGAAGCCTCTTTTGCAGTCCCTAAAACACACCACTACCATCATTTAAACCCCACTGCACCTGATCTTGTCTAATTGACATCTTCGGCAATCACATTTACCTGCAAAGCAACTCCCTTCACAGACAACGCTAGTTTAAAACGGTTCCTTTCAGCGGTCTTTACAATGGTGAAACCCTAAACTCAGCCTTTACTCTTGGGTAGAGGTCACATTAGTGATCGAGAGGGAAAATAGGGGAGGGGGCTTATAAGCCCCTTTCATATATCTTTTTTTATTTTT
The DNA here is from genome assembly GCA_027924645.1 of Cunninghamia lanceolata. NCBI lineage: Eukaryota > Viridiplantae > Streptophyta > Pinopsida > Cupressales > Cupressaceae > Cunninghamia > Cunninghamia lanceolata. The sequence goes on from BSBN01000236.1 coordinate 5,669,823, forward strand.
GCTAGGATCTAGCCCTTGGTCATATCAGTGACCAGGGGCCTATTTCACCTCAAACTGCCAACTTGACTGTAACCACCAGAAACACATACCATGTGACCAAAATTTGCAAACCACCAATAGTCAAGTTAAATAGCCAGCTAGACCTTTGTTTGCCTCCACATACCAGAATAGGCTATTTTTTTCAAACTGGCACAACTTTCACATATGGAGACGAAATCAAGCAAACGAACACTCATCGGAAAGAGGACTCAGCAAACTACGCAGTTGTGAGGAAATTTTCAGGTGACTATACCATTTTCTAGCCTTTTTTTGTAGTCAAAGTCAAAGATGCTTCAAAACTTCAAATCATCATGACTTGAGCGATTTTGATCAGTTTTCAGAGAATTGTTTTTTCAAATCGCATAGAATTTCTTGAACAATCTATTCATGCACTTAATTTTTCTGTATCAGTTCTTTTTTCATCAGATTTTGTCAGATTCTCAATTTTCACATAATAATCATCTTGGCTAGTCTACTTGCTCTGTTTTCATTCTTGTGACTTGCAAGTGATCATTCAGGGCTGGAACAACATCAGGATCAGAAAATACAACAATTTGAATAGTGAAACAATCAGGTGCATTCATTCTATCTTTCATTTCTTCATAATCTTGTTTGTAAACACACTTCAATTTGGGACATAAAACCAATCATTGTTTGCATACACATTTCAATTTGGGCTTCTAAAATGAACATTGTTTGATCACACATCATTAAATATTGGGCTTAAAACAAATCAGTGTCTTCAATTACATCTTGAAATTGGGATTTAAAAAGAACCATTACTCAAAGTGTCTTCAACACATTTCAATTTTCTAAGGGCAATTAACCACTGCAAGTGTGATTCAGGTGTGTGTGTGTATGCTCTCTCCTCACACCGCAAGGTGACCTTGGAGATCAAAAACACCTCACTTGATTCACTTTTGTTTACCCTTTCTTAGGAGGCTTGCTAGGGGATTTCATCACCCCTAGGGATGACCTCATTCGAGGCTGAATCGAAAGACACCCTCTTTGAAATCAGAATCTTGTCACTCTTGGCTAAGCCCCAAAGAACTTTCTACATTTAGGAAGTGAAGGTGAAGGGTCAGTTACCTCCTTCTCCCGGCTGTGTGACAAGATTTCACTTTCAATTCTTAGTCAACCTCATGTAAACATTGCCCAAACCTAATTGGCCATACCCCATCAAACTAGACATTAGGGCTTGTTGAGGTGTTTTCCACATGTGCTTGTGTCTTGTGTGAGTGAATCATGTTTGTACATGTGTGATCAATTGATTGAACATTGCCAAATCAAGCTAAACATCAAACACATAAGACAAGTCATTCAACTCATTCCTCCAACACATTCAAATCTAATCACATTCATCCTAATCACTCATCTTTTGCCACTTCATTCCTAATCACATCCAAGTCATCCTAAATCATTCCTAATCATATCCTTGTCACTCGACATCATCAAATCATCATCATTCTATCTAAATCATTATCCAAACAACATCATTCTAACCATTACACATCATCATTATCTCCATTCTTATCAAATCAACCTCAATCCCATTCATCCCTAAGCACATCCTAGTCACATCTCCATCCTTCATCCTCGTCCTATCAACATCATCCCTAATCATTCCATGTCAAAGCCTAATCATATCCAAGTCATCATCACATCACATCAACATTGATCCCAATCATTATCCAAATCCCACAACATCATTATCACCCCAATCATATCCAAAATTCTAAATCAACCCAATAAAAAATCAAGTCCTTAATTGATCATCTAATCCAATCAACCAAATCAACTCTATTACTTAAGTGTCATTAGTCCACCTTAAGTATAGATAATCATCCATACTTTGAAGCAAATTGAATCATCCTAAGGTCCTAAAATTTGACTCCCAATATCACAATCATCCATCATCCCCCATCATCCCATACCATCTCCAACAACATGGATCCTTATGAAGCAATGCAACACTTATAAAGACTTAGAAAAGTCTATGAAAACATGGATCCTAATGTTAAGAAAAAATGCAAAAATGACATCATAGATATGCCCTTAGCATACCTCATCATTGGAGAATCCAAAATCCCTACCCCATCTTCATCATATCAACCCTCATCATATCAACCTTCAACATCTTACATATCCACACCATTGACCTCATAACAACCTCCATCATATTAACAAACATCATACATATCATCCCCATCCACATCATACCAATCTTCATTCTTTCAACCTTCATACCAACCTACATCTTACATATCCACTCCATCATCTTTATATCAACCTTCAACCTCATACCAACTTCCATCATATCAACCTTCATCATATCAAACTTTCCCCTTGTATCAATCTTCATCCCCTTACACATCCATGCTATCATACTTATCCAATCAACCAATACCTCCAACTTATCCATCCCCCAACCTTTGTCATGATAACTTTAATCAAGGGAACACCAATCTATCACACCTTATCTCTGAAATCCAAACCTTATATCCACAACCATTTCCCCATACAAATCCCCCATCATCTAATCCCCATCTTATCAACCTTAATCCATCACCCTGCCTACCTTACAATCCATCAATCCCAACCCCCCCAACACAATATCCAAAATCCACCAACCCCTATCACCCATACACCATCTAATCCACCATCAAATCTTCCAAATCTTAACACTATCACATCCAAAGAATCCTTGTGGGATTTCCTCCAAAGAACATCACCAAGAAAAGCAATGGAATCCCCCAAATTCTCCACCCCTCCAACACCACCATCTTGTCCAACACCTATCCTTGAACCCATCCATGAACCATCACTACCTAATCCCATCACCCACCTATCCAATCCCAATCCTAATCCCACACCAACCACCATCATTATTCATCCATTATATTGTTCTTCAACCCACACAATCATGAAGGATGCCATCCATTGGCTATTAGCAAGGAATCAAACACCCTCATGTAATCCAACATCCACCAAATCTATTGAACAACCCCCTATCATAAGTCAAGAACCATCATGTAGCCATGTTCAAGAACATATAAGTCAAGCACCTATCGCATCCATCCAAACACCTATCACATCCATCCAAGGACCTACCACATCTATCCAAGTCACTCCCACTTCTATCCAAGCACATGAGCTATGTCAAGAATCAAATCCAAAGCATGTTGAAAAATCAACCCCTTCTCCTAATCAAGAATTAACCATCCCATCTAATCCCCTCCCATCTATTGATCAAATTATTGATCCCACACCATCTACCAATCCCATCCCAAATCCATCCTTCTATTCACTTGGAGAAAGCACTTTCATCCGTGGTGACTTCCTTGTAGGAGGTGAACAACTTCCATCCACCATCTATCCTCCTCTAACAAATAATGGACTTGTGTCTTGTTTCCGAAGCACCAAACATCCCATTGCATGTCGCATGCTCCAACATATGAACTATAAAGGCAAAGGATTAGGCCTACATGAACAAGGCATCTTGGAGCCCATCCACACCACATTCCATCCATCTTCACATGGTCTTGGCTATACATCCCAAGGCAAACAATCTAAACATGTTGATACCATCCACCCACCTTCCAAAATCCATCCATCCAATTCCAAACATGGTGCATCTCATCACACCCCCAAATCATATGTCGCCATCCCTCCTCCATCATCCTATCATTTGCAAAAGCATGTGACCATCCATCTTCCTCCATCAAATTTACCTCCACTACTTCCAACTCCAAATATTCCTATCAAATCCACTCTACCTCCTATCCTACCAACACCAAACATCCCTATCCACAAATCCTCTTATCCTCCCATCCTCCCAACTCCTAATAACCCCATCCTCAAATCTCCTTATTCATTTATCCATAAATCCACTTTTTACCCCTCCACCCATCAACCCCCTAAATTTCTCAATCAAGACCAACAAAGGCATACATCTTTCAAATATGAAGCTTCCCCCAAATCCATGGGATTCAAAAGTAATAATTTGAATGCCTCAACTCATAAAGCACAAAAGCCTAAAGATGTTATCCCTTCCAAGTAAAATCAAAAATCCAAAAGGCTATCAAAGCCCACACCATCACAAGAAAAAGAAAAAACAAAAATAGTGTGGGTCCCCAAACAAAAAGCACAAAACTCTAATGAGGCATCCACATCCCAATCCACTCCAAACTTCCAAACATCTTGCTCCCCATCTAAAAATCCCCTAAATCCTAAGTCTATTTGGGTCCCTAAAACCCCAAATCAACCATTCAAAAATCCCCCATCCCGATCCCCATTACTCCCAACTCCACATCCAAAATACAAGCTTCCAAATACATCATGGTGTGTGCAACCGTTGGTCTTGGTTCCCCTCCATCACTTGACATTCCCACATACCCCCATCTCTTCATCTTTCGTTCACTATCCTACATATCTTCCCCATCACATTCCTATGGTCCATGCTTTTGCATAATCCACATCATAATCCACATAATCCACATCATAATCCATTATCCACCATCCATTCCATCTTCTCCTATCTACCAACAATCCATACAATCATAATCCAAAATTCTATCCAACATGGGACCATCTTCTCCATGCTATGGAAACAGACGCTAGAGTCCCCATTCCATCAAAAAAGCAAAAAAATAAAAAAATCAAGAAAAAAGTAAAGAAAAAAAAAATCTGTCCAATGGTGAAAACCACTCCTTGTGGCACCTTGGGCAAGTACCATGATGAAAACCCCTTGTGGGCATCATGCATAATCCCTTCTCCATCCATTTTGTATCCTTACACTTGGGGGCAAAACCATATCCTTCATCCACATCCATAATATCCTTTGCACATCTTATCCACTATCTTATCCTTATCCTATCACATTCCTATCCACCATCCCCTATTTATCCTATCATTCCCCATCCATCCTATCCATTATATCTTGCTTTTACCATCTCCCACCTTAGATCTTGATAAAGACAAGGGGCAAAATATCAACAGCATGCTTTGGAAACCTCTTGGCATAATCCCTTTTAAAGTATATCCTCCTTCCATCTACTGCAAAGTCCATCCATTCAAACATAAACCCATCATGCAAAATTCTAAACATTCAGGCATATGATTCCTTGCAACCTAGCCCTTGGAGTAAATCCTTACCCCCATCTCTCTTCCATCTATCTAACATTCATTCCTATTGCTTGTCCATTCATCTACAACAAATCTCCTATCCATTATCCTTTCATCGCCAATCCCCCTATCCAACCCCATCACCTTCACCTCTAGACTTGGTGTTCCCTTGTCATTGGTATCTAGCATAAAGGTTATCCACACGAAATCCTATGCAACCATCATATTAAACCATCCCTTTTCCAAAAATCAAAAAATCCAAAAACATCACAAAATAAAAAAATCAAAAAACATCACAAAATCAAAAAATCCAAAAAAATCATAAAATCATAAAAAATCCAAAAACATCACAAAAATAAAAAAATCCAAAAACATCACAAAAATTAAAAAAATCTAAAAACATCACAAAATAAAAAAAATCCAAAAACATCACAAAATCAAAAAATCCAAAAACATCATAAAAATCCAAAAACATCACAAAATCAGAAAATCCAAAAACAATACAAAATCAAAAAATCCAAAAAAAATCAAAATATCCACAAAATCCCAAAAACAATTATCATCACAATCACCCAAATCATCCAACACTTCTTATTCCAACATCATTTCACATATCCTCATCATCCCACATCATCATTACAAATCAGAACTACATATCATAACCACTTGCATCTTAATGTGCCTTGATCCCATGGATACAGGGTATGTAGGCAGTCTAGGATACGAAGGAAGTTTCTAGTACTCAGGTGCATAAGATGTACCCATCCAACCCGCTGAGCTTACACTAGATCCAAGCATCGCATCACCTATCAAAGCATCATCCCTTAATCAAAATCATCAACTATCAAATCAGCATCAACCACAACTTGTCACCATCATATCTTGAGCCAATCTTACAACATCAACTAAACATGATCCAATCATCAATCGATTCCTACCTTAGGATATGTTGTTCCTACGAAAGGCAGAATCTATCCAATCATTATCCATTTTGGCAAGAGATACAATGGCTACTTGTTTGGTTCGTTGGTCTTTTTGTTTTTTATTTTTATCTTTTATCCTATTCGAAGATCACATCAAAGCTACCTTGATCTCACTATACCATGGTATGTGGTAAAAACATCTAGAATAAGGCATAGTCTTGTTTTTGTATGTTGTGCTTGTGGGTTGGTTTCATTACTCTAAGCTAGTATTCATATCTTGTTGATCATAGGGTCGGTTCTAGCATATTGGTCTCCTTATGCATCTAAGGTTCATCATACCTTTTGTGTACTAAGGACTTATGGTATGAGTCCCCTTCCCTCGTCGAGACAAGGTTGTACCATCTTGGGCATGCATGAGATCATCCCTTTGTTTGCGTGTCTAGTCCATGCAAATGTTGGATAAACATCATCACTCTGGTCTTCTATACCTTGGTGAACATATCCACTTTGCTATATCAAACCTAGGATTTCTCTAAATCATTTTTCAACACAATGATCATCCACCAATCAATCTCCCACCATCATCATTCTTTCATCTCACCCCTTATCCTCCAACCAATTCTACCAATCTATTCCATCCATTTCGAGAGCACAACCATGTTCTTGCAACCCACCTCTCCTCTCGAGGGGGCATCACCCTTACCAATTATCCCCAAACCTTACCCTATTTTTCTAAGCCAAAATATTTTTTCTATCCAATCCAACTCTATGCTTTAACTTCTTTGAAATGATGTTACTTAGCCGCAACACCATCTCAAAGAGGGGCAAATGTAGACACCTAAAATTGGCTTGCTTCGCAAAACAATTTCCCATGTCTCGACACCAATTTATCCCTCCTATTAATTAAATAAATTCACTTTATTTAATTAAGTTATCCCTAACCATTTGTCTATCCCTTGTGATCAATTAACTCACTTAATTTATCACTAGACCTTACAACACTATCCCTCATTAATCAAATAAATATTCCCAATATTTATTTAGTTCAATTCTCCTTTTCCCTAATCCTCATTAATTAGATAAATCATGCTTATCTAATTAAATATAGCCTACTAATTGACCTACCTTGACCTACCCTAGCCTACCTCATCCTAGCCCTAGGATCAATTAAGCAAAACCTATGTTTAATTAATCCTAACCTCTCATTTGGGTGGTTAAACCTAGTTTAACACCCTTCCCCACATCCTCCAAATATAAAATTAAAACAAATCACACATCACATTTACTTCTCTTACAAACCCCTTACCTCACCCATCCTCATTCATTACCTCTTATCCCCAAATGAATTCTTAATTCATTTCCCATTCCCCAAATAAATTTTTAATTCATTTCCCATTCTTTCACACCCATACCTCATTTATCACCCCTTTTCCCAAAATGAATAAAAGATTTACTTGTATTCCTAGCCCTTGATCTCATCTTTTGACCCTCACCCTCCATCCTCATTTCCAAAACTCTATAAATAAGACACCTCTCTAAGCCATTAGGAGGGACTTCTTCATGCATCAAACCTCTGCCAAAATCTCTCCACAATCTCCTTCATCATACTATGATAATGTCAAAATTATCCCTCATCTCCATCTCAATCTCTATCTGAATCCACTTGTCTCTCATCCTATTGTGTTGAAAAGCATTGAGCAATCTGCATACATTCTAGTCTTGGGTAAAATTTGAGGAGCTGGTGGGTGCAACTCCTTCCCTCTTGGATTTGTGGTTCATTAAGGAAAGTATAATCGTTGTTTTTGCATTTGATTTACATTTTATCTTCATTTTGTTCTCATTAATCACAACAGGATTTCAAGTTATCAAATGACTCTTGAAGAAAAGAGAGAGAGAGTATCTTTCCAAGAGAGAAATATAGACCTTGGGTTACGAGTGGTTTATTTGCCAAACCGAGTTATAAGTGTATAACGAAAATGTAAACCAATGTGTCATAAGAGGTAAGCCTTGTCTTGTCATTTACTTCTGAACTTAATCGACATATAGTCGATATTATTTTCAAATCTTTCTAAGTCGTATTAAGTCATCTTAGTCGTTAATAATGTTAACGACGTCATTTGAGTTTGATTTATGACTATTTATGTTTAACATAAATATTATGATGTTATTGTCATAAAATGGTTGTCATACTATTATTAAGTTATTTGACGTATTATAAATGATTATTAACATTAAGACAATATAGTCAAGTTAAGAATACATGAATTATGTTGACGGATTGTGATGGGGAGACAAGCTCAACCCAATCACATTATCCATATTTCCTTGTTTAAATATTATTATTATATTGATTAAACTATAACCATATGTATATTTGATGTAATCAAATATATACAAATGTTTTAACATAGTAAGAGGATAATACCTCTTAAATGCATCAAAGGTAGTGATGAAAACATAGGCTATTTATTAGTAAGTCTTCATTAGTGAAAGAAGTTGGTCAAACCACTCATAACATGATCATTAAAGATTAGTTTTGTTTTTAAAAGAGCATCGGCTTCATCCTAATGAGGATGATTGTATAAGTTTAACCGCTCAACCGAATGAGCCTATAGGCGGCTATCTCTATTGACATGTGTTCATTTTGCTAAGAAATTGATTTGCAGTTTGGACCAAGTCTCTTAAGACTATTATTATGCAATCAATGTTGCAACTGATTTATAGTTATGGGACGAATGGAGGATGACTCTATAGGAGTCATGCCCAGTCCACTTTAATAAGAGGGAAATGACTCAACTTTGAGCTGTAGCAGAGAAATAGATAGAAATAGAGTATAGGATGAGAATGTTAAGGGAATAGAGTAAAAACATAAATGCATTGTGGAATAGTGATATGACTGGAGGCATGAGGAAGTACGCTTAGATAAGGCATCAGCCTATGTAATATTTACATACCTCTGTCAATACAAGAAAACATTACTTTCAGGTATTCCTCAATCGATTATTTGATAACAATGAAGGAAATTAAATAGGATATCTTAGGAATTATATTATGGTCTTGTGGCAACTGCACGTGTTCTCCTAATTTATATTATGTGTGTGACAGTTGATAATTAGTAGACTCAATGACAGAAGAGACACAGTTATCTATTGAGAAAATTAAGTTGTTCTATCTTTGTTTGAACGTGAAATAGAATGCAACTATAGAGTCAACTATGGTAGTACTAGTGAGTACATGATATAATTAATGAATTTGACCACTTAGATATATGAGAAATTATTATTATATCCAATGCTTGAAATAAAGAATAGAACATTCTTCATGGTATAAAATGGGTTAAGTTGTCATTTACATTGATAATAGATAATCCTTTGATTGAGTTGGTAATGGTCAATAGAATGATGGTGAGTTAACAAAACAATGGGACTTTCGAGTATTATAGAGAAGAATGAACTTTGTTATTATACTATCAACTTGAGCCATATAGTATTGAGATAATAGCGATTTAATAAATTATCTTGTTTAGACTATATATATATATATAATGGAAATTGTTATCCATTCTTGGAAACTAGATTCATAGGAATCTTTAGTAAAACTATTGTAACACATCAAATGAGAATAACTTAGAGTTACTATGGGAAATAAAATAAGGTTCTTATGAGAATCCGTTGATGTATATATTGTATTCATTATTCACATTATTCTTGAGATGATCCAATACAATGGAATATACTTATTCTACTAAGGGATGACCTTGTAGGAAAGGCATATTGGGTATGTTTTACTTTATTACATTAGTAAAGGTATTGGACAAGGGTTAATATTATTTCAAAGAACTATAGTGTTCTTACTCTTTGGTTGAATTAGTCATAAGTCATTTATGAATCTAGGTTGCCTAGCAAAGAGATAAGGTTATATAGAATTATTAAATTAGCCATGGGACAATTGGATAACCTAGAGCTGATTATGAACCAACTATATAGTTTAGTCATAAGGGACTTATTAAGGTCTAAAGATATTATTATTATGACTCATGGATTAAACCATTACATGATTAGGAAATGGTATAAGAATAAAACTGTGAGAATATTCCAATATCCAAGTTGAGTAGGCGTGGGTGAACACAACGACTACGTCCATTATGAATGATTTTGATATTAAAAACTTTGGCCAAAGTAATGTATTTGTTTTCTGCATGCATTGTTGGTTCATTATATTCGGATTGCTCATCCTATCAGAAATCATACTTAGCTAGAGGGTATCTAGGGTTGTATGGTTGATAGAGTTGAGTAGAATACAACACTATGTACTCAGAAAAGGCAAATTACCACTGGTCACCTAAGGTCTATATTCCTCGTGAAGGGTAGGGCCACTTCCTATGTGGAAGAAGTGTGGGAGACCGCCAGTCTGTTGATGGAGGTAAATCACTGGAAAGATGCTCTCTCTCCAAGGAGGAAACATGCCAGGACTTGTGATAAAGATGTCAGATATTCAGATGCAACATTTATTCCAAATGTGTATATGTAATGGTTTTACATTTGTAAACATTGTAAATGAAAAGGCAATATGGGTTTATTGTATTTTGTTAAAAAAAAGAAATCTTAAAATTGTAGTACTTGATTATATGATGAATAAAAGAAAAAAAATTTCTCTATCTCATTTTTACCTTGTTAATTTACTTTATGGTAAATTTTCTAGTTTTACTAGCTTTATAGAATATTTATGTTACAGTTTTCCACATACGAAGAGTATGATGGAGGAAATGTGTACCTTGGTGACAACTTTACATATCCTATTGTTGGATGAGGGAAGGTAATGTTGTGTTTCAGTGATGGGAGAATTAAAACCCTCCCTGGTGTTTTGCATATTCCTGGATTGGCTAAAAATGTGATTTATGTTTCAAAGTTGAATGATTTGGGAATGCATATGACATTTGATAAGCATGGTTGTAGATTGAGATTGGTGAGAGGAAACTTGGTGGTAGCAAAGGGGAAAAGATTGGGAACTCTATTTAAGCTAGAAGCCACTACTTTTTGTAATGCCTATTATGCATCTGAGGCTAATACTAAAAATACATGTATGTTGTGGCACCATAGATTAGGTCATATATGTCAGTCTGGTTTAAAGACTATCTTAAATACAAAATTGTTAGGCTATTTATCCTATTTTGATGAGAGTTTCAAATTTTGTGAACATTGTGTGTTTGGAAATTAGAATAGATCTCTATTTCCTTCAGGTAGTAATAAATATAATGATAAATTGGAACTTATTCATTTAGATGTTTTTGGTCTAGTGGATGTTGAATCAATTAGAAAATCTAGATATTTTGTTTCCTTCATTGATGATGTCTAAAGATTTACTTGGATTTATTTTATGTGTCACAAATCTAAAGTTTTCACTAAGTTGAAGGAATTTAAAGTTTTAGTTGAAAATAAATCAGATTATAAGATAAAGGTTTTGAGATCTGACAATGGAGGGGAATACTATTCTAAGGAATTTGATGAATTCTATAAGCATGCAGGTATTGTTAGACATAATAGAATTCCATATACACCACAACAGAATGGAGTGGTAGAAAGGATGAATCAGACAATAATGGAAAGAGCCAAAAGTATGTTGAGTGAATCATAGTTGAACATGCAGACACATAAATTTGTCCATGTCTTGCAACACCTTGTCAATATATTATTAGAGACATCATATGACATTTTGTCCTAATCCCACTCCTAATCCCACTTATCGCACTTTCTAATTAATTAAATAAATCTCATTTTAATCCCCCTTTCACATATCCCAAATAATTGAAATAAAATATTTGAATTATTCCCTCACCTCTCACCACAATCAAACACATGTCACATTCTACATTTTTTATTTAATACATTTCACATGTTCAAACTAATTCAAATTAAATATTTGAATTAGGTCTCCTTAATTCCCCTTTGCACACTTGTCACATGACTACAACTCCTCATGGAGTGAGAAACCCTATTCGATCCTAGCTATCCACATCGTTCAAATAACCTTTGGATCTCAACCATTCATTCAAATCAACCTTTCCTATAAATCAACCCTCTCACAAGCTATTTGCATATATCCAATTTCTAAGTATCGTTATGCTACTAGAATGAGCAACCAACATTCCTCCCAGAATCAACCTTTGAAATCTTGCATGCCTATGTGAGGTTGAGAAGAGAAATGGAGAGAAATAAAATCTAGCTTGGAGATCAGTTTGCTTTTCTTTCTTGTTTTGATTTTCATGCTAGTTTGTACTCTATTGTGCTAGTTAGGGTTTGATATCTTGTTGTTTTGATTTCAGACCTAATTTTCTCCCTAATGACAAATAGTGAATCCGACGTGAATGCATGCAAATCTAATGTTTTTTTATTGATTTTTGAAAATCATCTTTTGTAGGTGACCTCCTGGCTTGACACAGACCTCACTGTTGCATTCGGGAGGCCTTGCATGTGAAAAATGACATAAAATTTGTTCTGTTTTGCTTCCAAAAATTTTTGCAATTTTTTGAAATTTTTTTAGGGCCGTAGGCCCATACAGTACAGATCTATAGACCCCCCTAGTATCAATCAATATTGATTCTTATTTGGTTTTATGTGGCAGGTCTTGTTTTGTAGGACTAGTTTTATGTCGTAGGTCTTGGTTTGCAAGTCTTATTTTGGGTCGGCTTGTCACAAACCCTAGCTTCTAATCCCGGTTGCTTCTGTTCTTTCCTTGTCACCACCTTTGTGGCACTCGGTTGCCACCTTTGTGGTTCGGTCACCTCCCAACTGTAACCTCTAAGAAATTGCCAACACACTTCTGTGAGGCTTTTCACCTCCCTTCTAAAACCTAGTCACCTCCCCTCCATTTATTATCGACCTAAAATCCTAAGTCGTTGTCTACAAACACTAAAACTACCACTTTTGACACTTCCTTATAATCACCTCCCTCACTGAGTTTTGACGACCACTACACTCCCTGCCTATGCTATCGACTATCCTAAACCCCTTTCAAACCCTTGGTCATAGCCTACAAATCCCTGGTCTCCTCCTTCATCACCACTTCCCATACCTTCATCACCAACTCCTCTCCAACACACAATTGCCTCCATCCTAAGGTTTCATCTAGTTTCTAGCTGCTCACATTGGTGACTTGGTGGTTTGGATTGCCATAACATTTATTTCTTAGATTTGGATTCTGTTGCCACTGTCACATTCGTGACCAGCAAGGAGGGGGGATTTAGGGCTCTCCTCTTTCCTTTTTATTTTTTGTTTGTCTTTAGCCCCTAGTCACATGTGTGACCAGGGGGATTTATAAGCCTAACTGCCCAGACATAACCACCAGGCACCCAAATCCACGGATGTAACCAAGATTTCACAAATCATTAGCAGTTAGTCAAAACAGTTAAGCCTGTCTATTGTCTTCCACATGCCCTAATAGGGCATTTTTTTTCTTTTTCTCATAAGTCGGGAATATGACATCAAAATTTCACAAACAAGGACTCATTGGAAAGATGACTCAGTGAACCACGCAGTGGTGGAGATTTTATTAGATGACTCTTTTTTTATTAATTTTTTTCTCAGTCAAAGACAAACTTAATTTCAAACTTCAAATGAGCATAACTATTGCAAATTTTATCCAATTTTCACATTTTTTTTAATAGTGCTTAGAATTTTGTCTACTTTCTATTCATGATAGTAATGTTTCTATAGCTACTCATCTTGATCAAATTTTTACCAGATTCTTCTTTCTCACATAGTACACTTGTTTGCAAGCTTATTCACTTTCATCTTGTTTTCATGGCTTCTAGGTGCATCTAAGGAGATGGAACAACATTGAGTTCAGTCATGTACACAGTAGATTGGAAAGCAAAAATTTTAGGTGCACTCATTTCATCTCGTCTTTTCATTTCATCAATCAATCTTTCTTGCATAACACATTTTGATTTGGGCATAAAAAGAACATCTTGTCTTAAATCACATATTCAAAATTGGGCATAAAACAAACCATTCTCTTCATTACAAATTTTGACTTGGGGTTAAAATGAACAAGTGTATTCATTTCTTGGCAAATTTGAGTGAAATTAGAGGTGTGTATGCTCTTCTCATGTGCTTGTGAAATCTTGAGAATCAAAAACACCTATCATCCATTCAACTTCACACCACAAATTTTGATTTCTAAGGGGAATTAACAAGTGCGAGTGTGAATCAAGTGTAAGTGTGTATGCTCTCTCCTCGCACCGCAAGGTTGTTAGAAATGAAAGCAACATTACTTTAATGGAAATTTGATTCAAGATAAATTTCAGCAATCTTTAAGTGTGCATTAACAATGGAGATTATAACAAAACATAAAACCCACTACAAAGAAAATGCCAAACATGAAGAACTCAACACAAGACACAATGACATAGTGTTTAACATGGAGAAAACCCTTGCAGGTAAAAAACTTCACATAGGAAAGAGGCCCAATATTTGTATTAATCTACAAAAGATTGTACAATACAACACCACCAATCTCTCCTTCAGTCTTCAATCTGACAACAGTCTTGCAGCACTTGAGTACCTAAAATCTATATTACAACAACAAATACATGGAAAATAATTAAAGAAATGTTTTCCAACTCATCCTAGGTGTTCACCTTCTCTCTCCTCCAAATATCCCACATGTAAGCATCAAAATGACACCTACAAGCAACTTCCAAGTGTCAAAAGTTGGCCCATCCAAAGTTGGGTGCCCATATCTAAGAATGGTATCTTGCAGCATCTTATGATGCACCATAACTATCATAGATACCTCCTATATGCATCCTTCCCAAGATGGACACCTGGGACTAAATATAACAAATATACAACTAACATATCTGTCATATGCATCATAGAATCTCATAATCTTATGGCAACTTGTAGCTATCATAGATTCACTTACCAAACATTATGACAGTTGTTATACATGCCAAAAATAGAAGATTCTCCAAGGGGAATACCTACCCTCATTTACCATGATTTTTTACACTTGCCAATAGTAAATGTCACTCTGTAATTACCTCTGGTGACTCTGAAATTACCCTTGTCAGTGAAACTAGTACATCTCCTCATGGATAATTACAAATTACAAATAATAAATGGAATAAATACAATATTGGGATTTACAAGGTTAATGACACCTTATCCCAACATTCTCCCACTTGACATTATACATTGTAAATCAACCCATAGGAAAAACAATTGTAAATAATTAGGCACTAGAAACAAGGCCCATGGCCTCTCTGTACCACATGAACTTCTCTATACTCACATGCTTGGTCAATGAATCTGTAACATTCTCCTAAGTGTCTATCTTCTTCAGCTCAATCTCTCCATTTGCAACCAACTCTTGAACAAAGTGATACTAAATATCAACATGCTTAGTCTGAGCATGATACATGGGATTCTTGGCCAAACAGATAGTACTCTGGCTATCACAACCAATCTGAATGATCCTGTAATCAAATCAAATACCTGTACATAGTCTCCTCAACCAAACTACTTCCTTAGAGACATGAGTTGTAGCCATATACTCTACTTCTATGGTGGACAAAGCAACTATGGGCCGCTTCTTACTCATCCAACTCACTACGCCTCCAAACAGAATAAACACATAGCCACTAGTGGACCTTTGACTATCCAAGTCACCTACCCAATATGCATCAACAAAATCTATATGTCCAAAGATATATTAGCACTCTCAGTACCAGAATAAACCAAACAATGATCAAGAGTACCTGCAAGATATTTAAACACCATCTTCACATAGTTCTAATGTTGTCTACCAGGGTTAGGCATAAATCTGCTCAAAACTCCCACTGCTTGGGAAATATTTCACCTAGTGCAAACCATTGCATATATCAAACTCCCTATAGCACTAGCATATGGCACATTAGATATATCCTCAGTCTCTGGACACATATCTAATGAACGATTAGTACCAATGGGTAAAGGAACTCTAACTGGGTTACAATCCTGTAAACTAAACCTCTGCAAAATAGTATTCACATACTTACTTTGTGATAACCAAAGCTTCATGTTAACTCTGTCCCTCCTAATATCCATTCCCAGAATATACTTGGCAGCTCCAAGATCTTTCATATCGAATGCACCTGAAAGTTGGTCTTTAAGCTCACTGATCATACCCTTAGTATTGTTGAAAAATAACATGTCATCAACATACAAAGCAATAACCAGTATAGAATCATTAATACAATGAATGTAAACACAATGATCCTCCTCGCTTCTAACAAAACCCAATTTCAACACAAATGAATCAAAATTTTGATTCCACATTTTGTGGGACTATTTTAAACCATAGAGACACCTCTTTAACTTGTAAACCCATTTTTCTTTTCCTTTTACCTCAAAATTTGTAGGCTATTGCATATATATTTCTTCTTCAAGATCTCCATGCAAGAACACAGTCTTAACATCCATTTGCTCAATCTCCCAATCATAAGCTATAGCAATGGATAAGACAAATCTAATAGAAGTCAATTTAGCAACAAGAGAGAATATCTCACCAAAATCAACTCCCTCTAGTTGGGAGTAGCCCTTAGCTACCAGTCTAGCCTTGTACTTCTCCAATGAACCATCTGCTCCAAACTTCTTCTTGAAGACCCACTTACATCCTATGGCCTTTCTTCCTTTGGGCAAACTAACAAGATCCCAAGTGTTACAAGAGTCTAAATCCATCATCTCCTCATGCATGGCTAATTGCCAAGACTCACTATCATCTAAAATAGCTTCTATGTAGGATCTAGGTTCATCATTAGTACTCAATAAAGCCTATACACAATAGAAATCTGGTGGGCTATACCTGTAAACTAGATTCCATTATCTTGTGGATCTCCCCAAGGGTGGAGTAAGAGACTCTACTCGTTCTTCTGCATGATCATTTGCAACAACTTCTTTTGTAACAATAGACTCATCTTCATTAGAACTACTTAAATCTTCTTCTTCTTCTTCACCCCCCAATCCATCATTCTGTTCTTCTTGGGGTGCATCTTGTTGCTCTAAATCAAAGTGCACCTTCTTTACCTTTTCTTCTTTTTCTTTTGGCTGCTTAGGTTCAGAAATATCTCTAAGTTCCCTAAAAATAACATCTCTAGAAAAGATAATCTTGTGGATTAGTGGATTCCAAAGCTTATAACCGTTCACATTATTACCATATCTAATGAATGTACACTTTTTAGCTTTTGGATCCAACTTAGATCACTTTTCCTTAGGACATGAACAAAAGCCCCATAGCCAAAAACCCTTAAATGTGAAACAAAAGGTTTCTTACCTATCCACACTTCATTGAAAGGAAGCTAGGTGTGCGGAAAACGCTTCCTACACTAATCTAATGAGGAGAGGGCTATGCAAATTCAACTTTATCCTAACTATTATAGCAATATTAAACCATTAACATGAGATATTACAACAAAACACAAGAACCAAAAAGAAGACAGAAGAGAGAGAGACAAGATATACGTGGGGAAAACCCTTATGGGTGAAAAACCCCACACTCCAAAACATAGCTCAAATGTATTATAGTAAACAATAACATATTACAATATAGTTTCAGAGCCAATGCTCTTTTAGGAGTCTTCAAATGTCGAATCTAGAGATATTCCAATAGCATAACAATACTTGTACCAAAGATATCTATCTCCCATCCAAGCACCTATTTATATAGAGTTTACAAGGCAAATATGGAACCTTCTAGAGATGGGCATCCATCTTGGACTCATGCCCCAAAACCCACACCTAAGGACACTTGTCCAACATCCCATCCTGAAGTGGACGCTTGGTCCCAAGTTAGGTTATGACAGATGCTCTTACGCACCTTACAACTGTCAGAGAATCCATCATACACTGACTAAAAATATCATATTCCTCTTACATGTCACAACCTCCCTTGACCGCCCAAAGATGCCTTTCTCTCGTACGCTGCCCCCAAATCCCCGTTAATTATTCAAGGGGGGGACTGCGGCTGCCAAAGTCACCAAAATTTACCCTGCTGCATATACACAAGGTGCTGACTATGCCAACTCAACATGGGATAAATAAATACAACATTAGGAATTTGCAAAGGTTGAGACACCTTAATTCCCAACATTCTCCCGCTTGTCAAACACCTTGCAATGGTCAAAAGCAATGACAAGATTTAACTGCTAGGGGCCAAGAGGCCCATAGACTCTAAACACCATCTGAACTTCTTTGTACCCACTGGTTTCGTCAATGCATTTGCAACATTCTTCAAAGTATCTACCTTCTCCAAATTTACCTTTCCATCCTCAACCATCTCTCGCATGAAGTGAAACTAAACATCAATGTGCTTTGTTCTAGCATGGAAAGTTGGATTCTTCGCAAGGCAAATTACACTCTGACTATCACAACTGATCATGATCTGACCTGCATCAACACTAATATCTAAACACAATCTCTTAAGCCAAATCACTTCCTTACAAGCATGAGTTGCTACCATATACTCAGCTTCTGTCATGGACAAAGCAACAACTGGTTGTTGCTTACTCATCCAACTAATAGAACCACCAAACAGTGTAAAAACATAAGCACTGGTGGATCTCCTGCTGTCAATGTCACCTACCCAATCTGAATCCACAAATCCATGAATATTAACAAAATGCAGAGGTCCTGAAACATTACCATGATAGAAAATGGTATACTCAGATGTACTCCTCAAATATCTAAACACTCGCTTAACTGCATCCCAATGAGCTCGTTCAGGATTAGCCATAAATCGACTAAGGACTCCCACTGCTTGGGCAATGTCTAGTCTTGTATAGACCATAGCATACGTCAAACTGCCCACAACACTAGCATAAGGTACTCTGCTCATGTCCTCCACCTCACTAGGAGATTTTGGACAATCCTCAATAGACAACTTTGTCCCCAAGGAAACAGGAACACACAATGGTCTACAATCTCCCATGCTAAATCTGTCCAACATGGTCTTAACATATGTACTCTGACTTAACCAAAGTTTTCTGTTGGTTCTGTCTCTTCTGATTTCCATTCCTAGAATGTACCTGGCTGCCCCTAAATATTTCATTTCAAACTGAGCTGACAACTGAGATTTAAAAATCAGAAATCATATTCTTACCCTTCCCAATGAGCAACATATCATCAACATATAGTGCAACAATGATAATACGATCACCATCAAACTTATAATAAACACAGTGATTTGATTTTGATCTCACAAATCTAATTGACAACACAAAGGCATCAAACTTCAAGTACTATCTCCTAGGGGATTGCTTCAAACCATACAAAGACTTCTTAAGTTTGCAAACTAAATTTTCTTTACCTTTTACCATGTAATGCTCTAGCTGTGACATGTAGATTTCCTCCTCCAAGTCACCATGAGGGAAAGCTATCTTCACATCCATCTATTCTACCTCTAAGTCATAAGCTGCTGCAAGAGACAACAGGAATCGAATGGATGTCATCTTTGCAACGAGAGAGAAGATCTCACTATAATCTATACCCTCCACTTGTGAATACCCGTTCACAACCAATCTAGCCTTATACTTCTCAATACTGGCATCTACACCAATCTTCTTCTTGAACACCCATTTACATCTAATGGGTTTCTGTCCAGGAGGCAAAGGCACCAAGTCCCAAGTTTGATTCTTTTCCAAAGAAGCCATTTCTTCCTCCATGGCCTCCTTCCAGGAACCTACATCCTTCATATCCAAAGCCTCTGATACAATTCTAGGTTCATCACTGTTAGTGAGCAAAGCATCAGCACAACTAGAATCAAGCAATGTAAAACCAAACCTTTCAGGTTGCTTCCTTATCTGTGTAGACCTCCTCAAGAGCTGAGGTTGAGGTTCAGCTTCTTCTTCTAAGTTTTTAGAGCTGCTAGAGCTCTCCTCATTAGTAGGTCCAACATTGTCTTTCTGTTCAGTCTTCTCAGGGGTGAGAGGAAACTAAACAACATCCTCTTTCTTTTCTTTTTCTTCTGGCTACAAAACAGTGGAAGGTGTAAGCTTTTTGAAGATGACACTTCTGCTATGCAACACTTTTTCAGCCACAGGGTCCCAAAGCTTGTATCCTTTCACACCAACACTGTAGCTAATGAAGATACACTTAACAGCTTTGTTCTCCAGCTTTGACCGCTTCTCCTTAGGCAAATGTGCATATGCCTCAAACAAAAACATGAAGATGCCTTACTGAAGGCTTTCTACCAGACCACACCTCCATGGGTGTCTTTCCAACAAGAGCTGATATAGGAGATCTATTTACTAGATAGCAAGCAATGGCAATAGCTTCAGCCCAAAACTTTTGTTGTAGACCAACTCCACTAAGCATCCTCCTAGCCTTCTCCATTAGTGTCCTGTTCATCCTCTCTGCGACTCCATTTTGCTATGGTGTGTATGGAGTTGTCTTATGTCTTTCAATCCCAAGTTCCTTGCAATACTTATCGAATTCTATAGAACAGAACTCACCACCGTTGTCAGTTCTCAAACATTTAATCTTTTTACCAGTCTAATTTTTAGCAAAGGCTTTAAACTCCTTAAACTTGCTATAGACTTCAGATTTGCTTATGAGAAAATAAATCCATGTCCTTCTACTGTAATCATCAATAAAAGATACAAAGTATATAGATTTTGATAACAAAGGAACATTAACAGGACCAAACACATCAAAATGAATAAGGTCCAACACACCAGAAGACTTATGAGAACTTGAGTAAAACTGAACACGGTTTTGTTTTCCATAAATGCAATGTTCACAAAAGTCAAACTCAAGATTACAATCATCTAACCTCTCAACGAGGTTCTTATTTTTCAAGGTACGCAGACCCTTCTCACCAATGTGGCTAAATCTCTTATGCCATAACATTGTCTTTTCTACAGTAAGTTTAACTTCCAATGCACGATTACAACCATCAAGACTAGAAACAACATATTTCTTCATTGCTCATTCAGATGGTGGGGATGAAGTGACTGCTGCCCTCTTCCTTGAGTCATAAGAACTATTGCATTGTGAAATGCATGCTTCCAGATGAAATAGAGTACCTCTCTGAGTACCCTTAGCAAGCACCATAGATCCTCTAGTCATCTTGCATCTGTCTTTCGAAAAGACAACCTGCACACCTGCATCATTCAAACTACTTACAGAAAGTAGGTTCCGTGCTAAGCCTGGGATGTGCATAACCCTAGTGATCCCCTTCACTCAACCACCAGGGAATTAAATAGAGACTCTTCCACGACCAACAATCTTCAGATGAGAGTCATCACCCAGATACACCTTTCCACCATCGAACTCCTCATACTTAGTGAACCAGTCTCAATGTGAGGTCATGTGGAATGATGCACCAGAGTTGATTAGCCACACATCATTAGATGCATGGGCTGCCAGGGCTGCGATGAAGGCATCACCGTCATCTTGTGATTTGTCAGAATCTAAATCAGGAGCTTTCTTCTTTTTCTTCTTCTCCTTTTTGCATTCCTTTCAAAAATGCCCGGTCTTGCCACAGTTCCAACAAAGAGCCTTAGACTTTCTAGGAGATTTGGATCTCCCACAAGATTTGGATCTACCCTTCTCAGCTTTCTTGTCCTTCTTCTTCCCTTTCTCCTTGGGTCTTCCACGAACTGCAAAGGCTTCTTTGGCTTCCTCAAAAGACTTTCTCCGCATCTCTTCAGATAACAATGAAGAGACCACCTCTTCCATTTTGAATGTGGATGTGGTGCTTCCGATTGCCATGATAAGATGATACCATGAGTTTGGCAGAGAATAAAGCAGGGTCATACACCAACCCTCCTCCTCCATCTTTACACTGATAGATGTCAATTGTGCAACTAGCATGTTAAAGGCATTCATATGCTCAGTCACGGATCCTCCGTCCTCCATTCGAAGAGAGTACAACTTCTTTCTCAAGAAAAGTTTATTGATAAGGGATTTGGCTTGATACACATCCCCCAACTTCTTCCAAAGGAGTGTTGCAGTAGCCTCCTCATGGACATTTAACAACACGGAATCGGCAAGACTAAGTCTTATGAGACCCTTAGCCTTCTGATCCTTGAGATCCCAGTCAGCTTATGACATTGCAGCTGGTTTAGTTCCGTTCACACTTTCCCAAAGGTTTCGGTTAACTAACATGTCTTCCATCTTGAGCTTCCATAGCTCGAAATTACTGCCGTTGAACTTCTCTACTTCAAACCTTCCTAATGTGCTTGCCATCTCCTTGCTGTAATAAGATACATAATGCTCTGCATAGACTCCCACTCAAACTAAGATTAGCTCAAAAAACCCCTACCCTACAACTAGGACCAAAGGTGATCAAGCTCTAATACCAACTGAAAGGAAGCTAGGTGTGCAGAAAATGCTTCCTACACTAATCTAATGAGGAGAGGGCTATGCAAATTCAACTTTATCCTAACTCACTCCAAAACATAGCTCAAATGTATTACAGGAAATAATAATAGATTACAATACAGTTTCAGAGCCAATGCTCTTTCAGGAGTCTTCAAATGTCAAATCTGGAGATATTCCTATAGTACAATAGTACTTGTACCAAAGTTATCTATCTCCCATCCAAGCACCTATTTATATAGAGTTTACAAGGCAAATATGGAACCTTCTATAGATGGGCGTCCATCTTGGACTCATGCCCCAAAACCAATGCCTAAGGACACTTGTCCAACATTCATAAGGTGTTGAATCAAGAGCCTTACAAGGAGACAAATCTTCCATTTTTAGCTTCCACAACTCATACCCTATTCCGTTGAACTTCTCAATGTCCATTCGAGAGGTTGATGCAACGGTGGATGCAGCCATAATAACAACAAAAGATCTGTAAAAAAAACACAACCAAATCTCCCACTGCAGCTACAGCTTCCACACTACCACCCAAAAGTCAATGTTAGCTAGGCTTTGATACCAAATGTTAGAAATGAAAGCAACACTACTTGAATGGAAATCTAATTCAAGATAAATTTTAGCAATCTTTAAGTGTGCATTAACAATGGAGTTCAAAACAAAACATAAAACCTATTATTTTTTTCCCAAACTAGATGCTTACTCCTAGATTTCCCTACAAGGTAGCCATCAATGATCAACAGGATCTTTGGGCCAGGGGCCAACAGTGTAGGAGATAGACTCTATATTTTATCTCCTCTTCTTCTTTAGGCTCCGCAAAACCTAGGGGGGTATTCCCTACTCAACATCCATGAGGATAAGCATACAAAGGCTGGGATGCTGACAGAAAGTAGATAAATCCTCCTGTAAGTAGACCAAAACTGAAAGATAAGAGCAAAGGGGCTGGCTTTGGGCCTATTTGCAGTTGTAGACAGAGGACTGAGGATCCTAAAACTAATTCTACTGTCCTAATGGTTGTTTTAGTGTTTGATTTTGATTTTATGTTTGGATGCAAAGCTGGACATGGTTATAACACAAACACAAAGCAAGATTGGTGCCTATCCAGGGCTTGGAGTCAATAGACATACACCTGTGAATGATCAACATGAACAACTAAAACTAGATTTCAGGGGGATACACATGATACCTGCCTTACAGATATCTCCCAATATAGAGTGTTAAGCTGTCTATACTTATGGCATCCCTACTGCAGTATACCCTTCCCAATGTTCAATCTGAAAATAGTTTAATCTACCCCTTGAACAGAAGTTAAAAGATTAAACATTCAACACAGGAATTCTATGTTCTAGAATCTTAGACATTCCTTGAATACCTAGACTCAGAAGAAAGATACATGCAAAACTAGAGACAGAATTAGCACAACACATGCAAACATAGCATTATTCATATAAGATCAACCATGAAATCAGTGGACTCATGCAAAAAACACACAACAGGAGATACATAAACTCACAGGTTTTGCTGTATAGAGCAACCAAAACCAACTGTATTGTATTACAGAGCCAAATGTTCAACTTTCAACAACCACAAAAATGGCAACACAGTCTGCCTATATCAGCCAGAAAGTGTACCCACAGCAATTAATTACATCCCTTTTCAAAAATCTACCAGATACAGATCCCACAGAAGGAATGGCGCTCAGAAGTTATTGCAGCAACAGACAAGAGAAGCCTCGAGCCCTGCGCCACCATCTGGAAGTCTTCACTTAAAAATTAGGCAAACTGACCATGTGTACCATTGCCCATACCTCTGCATTGTCGCCATTAAAGGTCTCAACCACCCGCGTTTCACTTGGAAACTGTCGCTGCGTTCAAATAGAAATTCCTGCCAAAATGCACTTTACTGAAGTTTGAAATGTGCAGGAAGAATAGTCCCACATGCAAGGTGCGGAGACCCCCTCATTACTTTATAAACATGGCCGCTAACATACTAAGTGTCGAGCACTTTTTGCCACGCTCGATGCACACTCCCTCTCCAAAATCCCATTGGCCAAACTTCTACCATCGGTTTACTCCAAAAAACTCCTGCTGACCTCCACAGTCACACCGATGCCCTTGCTTCCCTCTTCGGCCAGACAACCAACTGTTGGCCCAACACAAAACTGCTTCGCCGATGATGCCGATCACCCCGATACCAAGAAACCTAAAGCTTTGAACCATTGAACCATTGAACCAGTTCAAACAGATGGTTCAACCGAGAGGTTGAACACTGACTGGATCAAAAGATAAACAAAGGATTCACTGATAGAAAATATAGATCCAAAGCCCGTGAACCGGTTGAACCGATGAACTGGTTCAACCCGATGGTTCAATACTGAATTTCACCAGCGAGGTTCAAACCTCCAAAACAATACTCCATCGGCAACAAAGCTTCGAACAAATGAACCTTGAACCGTTGAGAAAAAGGTCAAGCAGGAGGTTCAACGATGCAATATTTGCGCAAGGCAAATGCATAATATGACCCATTAGAAGAAAATTGAACCCTGAACCGCTGAACCACTGAACTTAGAGAAAAAAGGGTTCAAGTTCAAACTGAAATGTCAAAGAAACAAAAATGAACCCATGCCGATGGAGAAAAGACGAAGACCCATCCTCAAGAAATGAGATGCAGATGCTCAAAAACACTGAAGGGGCCCCAAAACTTAGAACTTTTTTAGATTTTTTGGGAAGGTGCCTGCATGAAAATTGCTAAATTAACTGACAATGAATTCAAGCACCAATAGTGGCTCTGTCTGGGGACGTGCAGGTGCAAGACTGCAGCGAGAACCCCAGAATCTCTAGGATGCAAACCAATCCCTTATCCATTGGGCAACAGAGTCATGAAGCTACAATGATCTGCATCACCAATCACATTATTTTTTAGACATTATCTTTGCGGCCCAAGGCAGCCGAAAAGGAAAAACCATAATTTTTTCTTGTTAGATGCCTGATTCCAAACTGAAAGATCCCAATTCCAACCGAAAAGATTGGCATAATCTGCCCATAATGTCATCCGCTCAATTAGATACTCCACCACTTTTGAAAGCTTACCACTATCATTTTCACCTCTGTCATATTGGATTTCAAAATTAGACATAGAATCATACATATTATATTCTTCAACATTAGGTAACATATGTATGTTATATCCCTCAGACAGTACATCATACTGCTCTTGGCATCCTTCATCATTTATCTGGCTACTGCATACCATCAGGCACTCATCCAGCTAATCCAAAAACTGAAGACATTCAAAATAAATGAGACCCTCAATATTTATTGATATTGAAAACAAATCCTGATCTGCACATCCATAATTGTACATGCCTGAACCAACTGATGATGAACATCCATCATCCATAGTTTGCAAATCTACATCATCATCATCAAATAGAGGGTTAGTCCTACACTAATAAGGGTCATGACTCACAACACCAAATGCATCTGCAGACTCATCATAAAGGGGATTAACACTCAATGCAAAGGCCTCTGCTTCTTCTTCATGACACTCCAATTCTTCTTCACTACTATCAGATCCAGAGTCATAAGAAGAACAAACCTGATCCATGAATTGATCATGGATATCATTTTTATCATCTGATTGCCCCATATACAAGATTTCTGCTATTTCAATGTACTCTAAAGTTGAACTGTCTACATCATTTTCCAGCCCTCTAATACTTCCTGATGAAACTGATACTGACAGTTGATCCACATGATCACAACTTTGCACAACTAGATCATTTAAACATGAAGGCTCTTTGATGAGGACTGGCATGCAAATACTACTTGAAAAACCATTGTTTTCAACCTCATTTGCTGTGCAAAAAAGGACATCCTCTTCTATAACAATAACATCATCCACTTGGAATGATGCAAAAATTGGGACAGCAGGGGTGTGAGTACTTTGACATTCATTGTTAACACCTGAATTAAATCTTTCATTAACATTGGGGGCAGCAGGACAACAAAATTTTTTAGAAAAATAACCCTTTTGTATTCCATACCTCCAATTGTTTTCAATATCTATTGCAAACTAATGTGCCTGATGCAATGTGGTGGGCTCCTTATCTCTCAATCTATAACTCATTTTCTTATCAAAGGCTCCCAAATAGACAACTAAGCATAGTGCATCATTAGGTCTCATACATTCTGGAATTCTATTCAATGCCCTCATAAATCTGAGGTTAAAGGTTAGGATCAACTCATCTTCTTCAATATGGATGTACATGAAGTCACTAATAACTACATATTCATAAATTCTTTCACCATATTGTACTAGAAATGTAGATTTAAAATCATGCCAAGAGCTGACAGAGTGAGCTGGAAGGTAGGAAAACCAATCCCTTGCATCTTCGTCTAGAGATTGAACAAATAATCTTATAACTACATCCTCATGGTCAATCTCAAAGTCATCTATAACATTTACAAACTGCTGCAAGTGCCTCTCAGCTGATTCATCCTTTATACCATTGAATTTAGGCAAATACGTTCTGATTTTAGGTGGAAGAGCATTTGGATAGCCACAAATGCCACTGAAATTTATGGGCTTATATCTATCTATGTTGAAGCCTCTTTTATTACATGATTGGGACTGACTATTATATGTTTTTGCACTTGACACTTCACAAGGATGCATAGGTTGATAATACATCCTTTATGTTTTTGCAACCCTCCTCTCTACTCAGATTTTCTACAAACAATGACTTTAGGCACTCAAAACTCAGACTATTTTTTTGACCTTTCCTAAAGTCCTTTAAATGAGTCTTTTGAACAACATTGCATGCCCTTTGAAATACAGAGTAAATTCTAATAGAAGCATGCAAGCTCTTCTTTCACCAATATTTCCCTTTTAACCAGTGCTATCTCACCAAATAGGAAACTTTTCAAAAACTTGTGGAAATACCTAGATATGTTGCAGCAGCTGCAAATTCTCCTCTGACTTATTTTATTCTTTTATGAGGTTCTTTAATGTAGAGTCGCCACCTCCTTGAAGAGGAATGAGCTTCAAACAAGCTGAAGCTGTAGATTAATTTCTTTCTTTCTGGGTCATCCACCAGCAGAGTCACATATACAACCGTTTTCTTTTGCTACAACAAGGCACCTCCAGGCCTGATTTTTTTTTTATTCTTTTAGACTCACACCTTCATGAATATGACATTGTCCCTAGTAGAGTTGCCAATTTCTGTTGGTTTTTTCCCAGACTGGATGCTTACTCCTAGATTTCCCTACAAGGTAGCCATCAATGATCAATAGGATCTCTGGGCCAGGGGCCAACAGTGTAGGAGATAGACTCTATATTTTATCTCCTCTTCTTCTTCAGGCTCTGCAAAACCTAGGGGGGTATTCCCTACTCAACATCCATGAGGATAAGCATACAAAGGTTGGGATGCTAACAGAAAGTAGATAAGTCCTCCTGTAAGTAGACCAAAACTGAAAGATAAGTGCAAAGGGGTTGGCTTTGGGCCTATTTGCAGTTGTAGACAGAGGACTAAGGATCCTAAAACTAATTCTACTGTCCTAATGGTTGTTTTAGTGTTTGATTTTGATTTTATGTTTGGATGCAAAGCTGGACATGGTTATAACACAAACACAAAGCAAGATTGGTGCTTGTCCAGGGCTTGGAGTTAGTAGACATACACCTGTGAATGATCAGCATGAACAACTAAAACTAGATTTCAGGGGGATACACATGATACTTGCCTTACAGATATCTCCCAATACAGACTGTTAAGCTGTCTATACTTATAGCATCCCTTCTACAGTATACCCTTCCCAATGTTCAATCTAAAAATAGTTTAATCTACCCCTTGAGCAGAAGTTAAAAGATTAAACATTCAACACATGAATTCTATGTTCTAGAATCTTAGACATTCCTTGAATACCTAGACTCAGAAGAAAGATACATGCAAAACTGGAGACAAAATTAGCACAACACATGCAAACATAGCATTATTCATATAAGATCAACCATGAAATCAGTGGATTCATGCAAAAAACACACAACAGGAGATACATAAACTCACAGGTTTTGCTATATAGAGCAACCAAAACCAACTGTATTGTATTACAGAACCAAATGTTCAACTTTCAACAACCACAAAAATGGCAACACAGTCTACCTATATCGGCCAGAAAGTGTACCCACAGCAATTAATTACATCCCTTTTCAAAAATCTGCCAGATACACATCCCACAGAAGGAATGGCGCTCAGAAGTTATTGCAGCAACAGACAAGAGAAGCCTCGAGCCCTGTGCCAGCATCTGGAAGTCTTCACTTAAAAATCAGGCAACCTGACCATGTGTACCATTGCCCATACCTCTGCATTGTCGCCATTAAAGGTCTCAACCACCCGCGTTTCACTTGGAAACCATCGCTGCGTTCAAACAAAAATTCCCACCAAAATGCACTTTACTGAAGTTTGAAATGTGCAGGAAGAATAGTCCCACATGCAAGGTGCGGAGACCCCTCATTACTTTATAAACATGGCCGCTAACATACTAAGTGTCGAGCGCTTTTTACCGCACTCGATGCATGCTCCCTCTCCAAAATCCCATCAGCCAAACTTCTACTATCAGTTTACTCCAAAAAACTCCTGCCGGCCTCCACAGTCACACCGATGCCCTTGCTTCCCTCTTCGGCCAGACAACCAACTGTCGGCCCAACACAAAACTACTTCGCCGATGATGTCGATCACCCTGATACCAAGAAACCTAAAGCTTTGAACCACTGAACCATTGAACCGGTTCAAACAGATGGTTCAACCGAGAGGTTGAACACCAACTGGATCAAAAGATAAACAAAGGATTCACTGACAGAAAATATAGATCCAAAGCCCGCGAACCGGTTGAACCTATGAACTGGTTCAACCCGATGGTTCAATACTGAAGTTCGCCGGTGAGGTTCAAACCTCCAAAACAATTCTCCATCGGCAACAAAGCTTCAAACCAATGAACCTTGAACTGTTGAGAAAAAGGTTCAAGCAGGAGGTTCAACGATGCAATATTTGTGCAAGGTAAATGCATAATATGACCTGTTAGAAGAAAATTAAACCCTGAACCGCTAAACCACTAAACTTAGAGAAAAAAGGGTTCAAGTTCAAACTGAAATGTCGAAGACACAAAAATGAACCCATGCCGATGAAGAAAAGACGAAGACCCATCCTCAAGAAATGAGATGCAGATGTTGAAAAACACTGAAGGGGCCCCAAAACTTAAATTTTTTTGGATTTTTTGGGAAGGTGCCTGCATGAAAACTGCTAAATTAACTGACAGTGAATTCAGGCACCAACAGTGGCTCTGTCTGGGGACGTGCAGGTGCAAGACTACAGCAAGAACCCCAGAATCTCTAGGATGCAAACCAATCCCTTATCCATTGGGCAACAGAGTCATGAAGCTACAATGATCTGCATCACCAATCACATTATTTTTTAGACATTATCTTGGCAGCCCAGCGTAGCCAAAAAGGAAAAACCATAATTTTTTCTTATCAGATGCCTGATTCCAAACTGAAAGATCCCAATTCCAACCGAAAAGATTGGCATAATCTGCCCATAATGTCATCTACTCAATTAGATACTTCACCACTTTTGAAAGCTTACCACTATCATTTTCACCTCTCTCATATTGGATTTCAAAATTAGACATAGAATCATACATATTATATTCTTCAACATTAGGTAACATATGTATGTTATATCCCTCAGACAGTACATCATACTGCTCTTGGCATCCTTCATCATTTATCTGGCTACTGCATACCATCAGGTACTCATCCAACTAATCCAAAAACTGAAGACATTCAAAATAAATGAGACCCTCAATATTTATTGATATTGAAATCAAATCCTGATCTGCACATCCATAATTGCACATGCCTGAACCAACCGATTATGAACATCCATCATCCACAGTTTGCAAATCTACATCATCATCATCAAATAGAGGGTAAGTCCTGCACCAATAAGGGTCATGACTCACAACACCAAATGCATCTGCAGACTCATCATAAAGGGGATTAACACTCAATGCAAAGGCCTCTACTTCTTCTTCATGACACTCCAATTCTTCTTCACTACTATCAGATCCAGAGTCATAAGAAGAACAAACCTGATCCATGAATTGATCATGGATATCATTTTTATCATCTGATTGCCCCATATACAAGATTTCTGCTGTTTCAATGTTCTCTAAAGTTGAACTATCTGCATCATTTTCCAGCCCTCTAATACTTCCTGATGAAACTGATACTGACAGTTGATCCACATGATCACAACTTTGCACAACTGGATCATTTAAACATGAAGGCTCTTTGATGAGGACTGGCATGCAAATACTACTTGAAAAACCATTGTTTTCAACCTCATTTGCTGGGCAAAAAAGGACATCCTCTTCTATAACAGTAACATCATCCACTTGGAATGATGCAAAAACTGGGATAGCAGGGGTGTGAGTACTTTGACATTCATTGTCAACACCTGAATTAAATCTTTCATTAACATTGGGGGCTGTAGGACAACAAAAATTTTTAGAAAAATAACCCTTTGGTATTCCATACCTCCAATTGTTTTCAATATCTATTGCAAACTAATGTGCCTGATGCAATGTGGTGGGCTCCTTATCTCTCAATCTATAACTCATTTTCTTATCAAAGGCTCCCAAATAGACAACTAAGCACAGTGCATCATTAGGTCTCATACATTCTGGAATTCTATTCAATGCCCTCATAAATCTGAGGTTAAAGGCTAGGATCAACTCATCTTCTTCAATATGGATGTACATGAAGTCACTAATAATTGCATATTCATAAATTCTTTCACCATATTGTACTAGAAATGCAGATTTAAAATCATGCCAAGAGCTGACAGAGTGAGCTGGAAGGTAGGAAAACCAATCCCTTGCATCTTTGTCTAGAGATTGAACAAATAATCTCATAACTACATCCTCATGGTCAATCTCAAATTCATCTATAACATTTACAAACTGCTGCAAGTGCCTCTCAGCTGATTCATCCTTTATACCATTGAATTTAGGGAAATACCTTCTGATTTTAGGTGGAAGAGCATTTGGATAGCCACAAATGCCACTGAAATTTATGGGCTTATATCTATCTATGTTGAAGCCTCTTTTATTACATGATTGGGACTGACTATTATATGTTTTTGCACTTGACACTTCACAAGGATGCATAGGTTGATAATACATCCTTTATGTTTTTGCATCCCTCCTCTCTACTCAGATTTTCTACAAACAATGACTTTAGGCACTCAAAACTCAGACTATTTTTTCGACCTTTCCTAAAGTCCTTTAAATGAGTCTTTTGAACAACATTGCATGCCCTTTGAAATACAGAGTAAATTCTAATAGAAGCATGCAAGCTCTTCTTTCACCAATAGTTTCCTTTTAACCAGTGCTATCTCACCAAATAGGGAACTTTTCAAAAACTTGTGGAAATACCTGGATATGTTGCAGCAGCTGCAAATTCTCCTCTGACTGATTTTGTTCTTTTATTAGGTTCTTTAATGCAGATTCGCCACCTCCTTGAAGAGGAATGAGCTTCAAACAAGCTAAAGCTGTAGATTAATTTCTTTCTTTATGGGTCATCCACCAGCAGAGTCACATATACAACCGTTTTCTTTTGCTGCAACAAGGCACCTCCAGGCCTGATTTTTTTTTTATTCTTTTAGACTCACACCTTCATGAATATGACATTGTCCCGAGTAGAGTCGCCAATTTCTGTTGGTTTTTTTCCAGATTGGATGCTTACTCCCAAATTTCCCTACAAGGTAGCCATCAATGATCAATAGGATCTCTAGGCCAGGGGCCAACAGTGTAGGAGATAGACTCTATATTTTATCTCCTCTTCTTCTTCAGGCTCTGCAAAACCTAGGGGGGTATTCCCTACTCAACATCCATGAGGATAAGCATACAAAGGCTGGGATGCTAGCAGAAAGCAGATAAGTCCTCCTGTAAGTAGACCAAAACTAAAAGATAAGAGCAAAGGGGCTGGCTTTGGGCCTATTTGCAGTTGTAGACAGAGGACTGAGGATCCAAAACTAATTCTACTATCCTAATGGTTGTTTTAGTGTTTGATTTTGATTTTATGTTTGGATGCAAAGCTAGACATGGTTATAACACAAACACAAAGCAAGATTGGTGCATGTCTAGGGCTTGGAGTCAGTAGACATACATCTGTGAATGATCAGCATGAACAACTAAAACTGGATTTTAGGGGGATACACATGATACTTGCCTTACAGATATCTCCCAATATAGAGTGTTAAGCTGTCTATACTTATGGCATCCCTACTGCAGTATACCCTTCCGAATGTTCAATCTGAAAACAGTTTAATCTACCCCTTGAGCAGAAGTTAAAAGATTAAACATTCAACACAGGAATTCTATGTTCTATAATCTTAGACATTCCTTGAATACCTAGACTCAGAAGAAAGATACATGCAAAACTGGAGACAGAATTAGCACAACACATGCAAACATAGCATTATTCATATAAGATCAACCATGAAATCAGTGGATTCATGCAAAAAACACACAACAGGAGATACATAAACTCACAGGTTTTGCTGTATAGAGCAACCAAATCCAACTGTATTGTATTACAGAGCCAAATGTTCAACTTTCAACAACCACAAAAATGGCAACATAGTCTACGTATATCGGCCAGAAAGTGTACCCACAACAATTAATTACATCCCTTTTCAAAAATCTGCCAGATACAGATCCCATAGAAGAAATGGTGCTCAGAAGTTATTGCAGCAATAGACAAGAGAAGCCTCGAGCCCTGTGCCGCCATCTAGAAGTCTTCACTTAAAAATCAGGCAACCTGACCATGTGTACCATTGCCCATACCTCTGCATTGTCGCCATTAAAGGTCTCAACCACCCGCGTTTCACTTGGAAATTGTCGCTGTGTTCAAATAGAAATTCCAGCCAAAATGTACTTTACTGAAGTTTGAAATGTGCAGGAAGAATAGTCCCACATGCAAGGTGCGGAGACCCCCTCATTACTTTATAAACATGGCCACTAACATACTAAGTGTTGAGCGCTTTTTGCCGCGCTCAACGCATGCTCCCTCTCCAAAAGCCCATCGGCCAAACTTCTACCATTGGTTTACTCAAAAAAACTCCTGCTGACCTCCACAGTCACACCGATGCCCTTGCTTCCCTCTTCGGCCAGACAACCAACTATCGGCCCAACACAAAACTGCTTCACCGATGATGCCAATCACCCCGATACCAAGAAACATAAAGCTTTGAACCATTGAACCATTAAACTGGTTCAAATAGATGGTTCAACTGAGAGGTTGAATACTGACTAGATCAAAAGATAAACAAAGGATTCACTGACGGAAAATATAGATCCAAAGCCCGCAAACCGGTTGAACCGATGAACTGGTTCAACCCGATGGTTCAATACTAAAGTTCGCCAGCGAGGTTCAAACCTCCAAAACAATACTCCATCGGCAACAAAGCTTCGAACCAATGAACCTTGAACCGTTGAGAAAAAGGTTCAAGTGGGAGTTTCAACGATGCAATATATGCGCAAGGCAAATGCATAATATGACCCGTTAGAAGAAAATTGAACCCTGAACCGCTGAACCACTGAACTTAGAGAAAAAAGGGTTCAAGTTCAAACCGAAATATCGAAGACACAAAAACGAACCCATGCCGATGGAGAAAAGACGAAGACCCCTCCTCAAGAAATGAGATGCAGATGCAGAAAAACACTGAAGGGGCCCCAAAACTTAAAACTTTTTTGGATTTTTTGGGAAGGTGCTTGCATGAAAATTGCTAAATTAACTGATAGTGAATTCAGGCACCAACAAAACCCACTATAGAGAAAATGCCAAACATGAAGAACTCAACACAAGACACAATTACATAATGTTTAACATGGAGAGAACCCTTGCAGGTAAAAAACTTTGCATAGGAAATATGCCCAATGTTTGTATTAATCTGCAGAAGATTGTACAATACAACAACACTACTAATCTCTCCTTCAATCTTCAATCTGACAACATTCCTACAACACCTAAGTACCTAAAATCTATATTAAAGCAACAAATACATGGAAAATACTTAAATAAATGTTTTCCAACTCATCCTAGGCATTCACCTTCTCTCTCCTCCAATTATCCCACATGAAAGCATCAAAATGACACCTACAAGCAACTTCCAATTATCGAAAGTTGACCCATCCAAAGTTGGGCGCCCATATCTAAGAATGGCATCTTGTAGCATCTTATGATGTGTCATAATCATCATAGATACCTCCAACATGCATCCTTCCCAAGATGGGCACTTGGGGATAAATATAGCTAATATACATCTAACATATCTGTCATATGTGTCATAGATTCTTAGAATCTTATGACAACTTGCAGCTTTCATAGATTCACTTACCAAACATTATGGCATATTTCATACATTCCAAAAATAGAAGATTCTCCAAGGGGAACACCTACCCTCATTTGCCATGAGTTTTGACATTTACCAATAGTAAATGTCACTCCGTAATTACCTCTGGTGACTCCAAAATTACCCCTATCAGTAAAACTAGTACATGTCCTTATGGATAATTACAAATTTCAAATAATAAATAGAATAAATAAAATATTGGGATTTACAAGGTTAATGGCACCTTATCCCAAAAAAGGTGATCTTGGAGATCAAAAATACCCACTTGGTTCACTTTTGTCATACCCTTTTTAGGAGGCCTGCTTGGAGACACACCACTCCAAGGGACGACCTCAACTCTAGCATTTTGGTGGAGTATAAACAACGAGGTGTGAATCGAAAGACACCCTCTTTGGAAGTTAAAATCTTGTCACTCTTGGCTAAGACCCAAAGAACTTTATAACTTGGGGAAGTGAAGGTTAAGGGTGGGTTACCCCTTTCTCCTGGTTGTGTGGTAGGATTTTGCTTTCATTTCACAAAATTGGGCCCCTCGTACCTTGAGTATATTGGGGACATCCTTTGTCAACTTGTGCAACCTAGAGTAGGACCTAATTGGCCAAACCCACTTGACTAGTCATAGGCTTGTTGATGTGTCTTCAACATGTCTTCTTAATCATCATCACATTCTTCAAATTTCAAATTCAAACTTGCTTATGTGTCTTGCATGTGTGATTCATGTGTGTACATGTGTAATCATTTGTTTGCAATTGCAAATTGTCACATCAAGCTATAAACACCAAACACATAAAAAAATAATTCTAAACATTCTTGCCAACACATCATCCAATCATTTTCATCCTAATCATATCCTAATCATTACTAATTATCCAATCACTCATTCCAAATACCACATCATCCTAGTCCTAGTCAATCACTAGTCAAAATGGTCTTAATCATTAGCAAGCCTATGCCCAATCATAAGCCCAAAATCATACTTAGAGGAGGCCCTCCCTCTAATCCCAATAATGAAACAAATCCAAGACATAAACTCATACTTCGAGGGGTCCCTCCTACTTCAAATAATGACAAGAATCATGTGACATACCTTGAGGAACAAGCCAAAATGCAAAGACTTAAATACATGTGTGACACCATGCCAACATTTGAGAACAAATTCCTAGCACCTAAACTCCAAGATCTCATTCAAACACTTCACCAAATACCCCAACCCCTAGACCAACAAACCATACAAAGACTTCATGCCCTCTTTCAAAAATTTCAACAAATCTAATCACCTCAAATACAACACCTCCTAATCCAAGCCCAACAATTCATCGCCACTTGTCAAATTCAACCAACACAACCACAACATCCATAAATTCTAAATCAATCCCATGTGTCATCCCTTTCCACTTCATACCAACCTAATCCATCCACCTATCAAGTCAATGTCACATCAACCTATCCCACTTCTTTCCATGTCAACGCCACACCAACCTATAAATTCATCCCCCAACAAACACATGTGAGCCTAAGTCACCCCTTGAAACAAGATCAAGTGCCTATAAGTTCTAATGTCACCTTTGACAAGGGAAACACAAATCTAGTTCATGCACCTTATAAGTATTGTTGTCACATGAAATTGCACCCTACTTGGAAGGGTTCCAAGCATTCCAATGACATAATGGGAATGCTCTCTAAGTGTGGGACTTTGCTAAATGAGATCAGACCTCCGGAAAAGGCCAGCTTGTTGCAAGTATGAGGATAATCAGTGTTGTCATTGATGTCAACATACTCATATTGCATTAGTGAGAAGGATTGGATGAGCTGTGTGCTAAGGATATTGAAGAAATTAGTCTCAATCAGGAACAGTGAAGAACAGTGATGACATTAAGGTAAAAGTCCAAGATAAGATGAAGATTAGAGGATGCAGTTTAAAGGGTTTGTAGATATGCAACTTGAGATGTTCCAGTCAAGATTTTAGAGGTCCACATGAAGATCTGAAGAAGTTATGATCACTTAAGTAGAACCGGTTCCGGGAGGCGTTCAGTGGTGACAGAGTGTCACAGATTGGTCCAGTGAGCTCCGGAATTGCATTATCTCATTCTGTGGATTGGAGAGAGTGTTGAAGAAGTTCATGTGAAGTTATAAGTAGACTTGTTCATGGTTTGGAGGTCCGGAAGAACCTTTTTCATTATGACAGTGATGACAGACTGTGTTCCTGAAGTTCCGGATGAAGAACAAAAGAATTCCAGTGAGCTGACAAAGTGCAGATGTTCTTGATGACTCAGGAAAGGTTTTGGTGATCTTTGGATTGTGTACAATTCTTATTGGCGGTCCGCATTGAAGTTTGATTTTTCATTTGAAGAATAACCACGGATATTGGTGTTCTTCCTAAGACAGGCCGACTGGATGTATTACACGTCTTGCAAATGATCTTGTAGGTGTTTGCTGACTTAGATGATTGTTCCTAAGTTGATGCCTTGTACAAATAAGGGATTGTGAATTCATTTTAAAGTGGGTCTTGTGGTGATGAGTGTGGTATAGCGAAGAGAAGTGCGAAAGGCAGAGCAGAAGTTTTGGGCTTACATAGAACTGATCCAGGCATGGTAAAGATGTCAATCTCCAGTTCAAGTTTGTAATACTTGTTACTTTGTAGATAGTGTGTCTCTTGTAGGCAGTGTGCCTCTTGTGAGCAGTGTGCTCAGGAAGTGAGCCCTAATTGGTATGTGCCATCTATTTTTCTTATTCTTCTAACAAAGAATAATCCTTGGGTTAATCACCTCGTGGTTTTTCCCTTGACCAAGTTTTCCACGTCAAAATCTTGGTGTACCATGTGTTGATGTGTATCTGCTCTGGTGTTTATGCTTTATGTTTTTCAAGAGTGTATAATTGATATGCTATTGAATAACAAAGAGGATTTAAGTATTTAAATTAAAACAAGTTTTTGTACAACTGATTCACCCCCCCTCTTAGTTGTGTGACCTAGATCTAACAATTGGTATCAGAGCCAAGTTCCTCTAAAAGGAGCTTAACCGCTTGAGGAGATCCAGGATGTTGTCATACAAGAAGGACAATCCGAAGTTTGATGGAACCAACTTCTCTCTTTGGAAAGGTCGCATGAAATGTCACTTGGAATGTATGGGAAAGACGCATTTGTCCGTGGTCAGAAAAGCATATACACCTCCACAGGGTGGTCTGACAACTCTAAATGAAATCAGAGATGCTGAAAACAATCTGTGAACCAAAGAGGCTCTTCTAAGCACATTAACTGACTCAGAGCTCTCAAATGTTATTGACCTACCAACTGCCTATGAGATCTGGATTAAACTAGAACTTCTACATGAAGGAGATGAGTATGTTGAGAGTGCAAGATTGTAGAGTCTCAAGGGAAAATTTGAAAGATTGAAGATGAGAGATGATGAAAATATTACTACCTTTATGCCAAGAGTAAATGAGCTGGTGTGTGGAATTAGGAATGCTGGTGGAATTTTGGATGAAAATGAGATTGTTGGCAAAATTCTCAGATCCCTTCCTGCTGCCTACAAAATCAAGGTTGCTACCATTGATGAATTCAGAGCCCATACAACTGTCACAAGAGACCAATTGGCTAGCAAACTGGCTGCATTTGAAATGACCAAGTTTGGAGATGATCCCCCCAAGACTGAATCTGCATTCAAAGCCAGTGCCTCTGTGAAAGGTAAACAAGGTTTTGATCTAGGAGAAAACTCTTCAAGGAAGCTGTCATGGTATGATCAAGCAAGAAGAGACATGGAAGTGGAAGAAGTAGAAACAACTCAACTTGAAGCCCTCATTGCAAGGAGACTACCAAGAGGATCCCGTAAGTATGAAGGAAAATTACCCTTTAAGTGTTTCAATTGCAATAAGATTGGTCATTTTGCTTCAAGATGTCTGGAAAGATCTACAAGATCAAATTCTAACAGATAAAGGTTCCAAAAGAATTGTTATTATGTTCATGAAGAAGCTGATAATGAAGGAGTAACAGATGATGAATCGGAGATAGGAGACAAATCTAGAAATGAATGGGTGTTTATTGCCATCAAGGAAGAAGATCCAATTTCCTCTAAATCTATCGATCATAAGGCTGAAGAAAGAGCTTTGGCTGCCCAAGTTGAAGAAAAGGTTGATTGGGTTATTGACAGTGGATGCTCTCACCATATGACAGGTGACAAGAACAAGTTCTTAGATTTGGAAAGGTATGAAGGAGGAGTGGTAAAGTTTGGTGATAATTCTGCTAGTAGAATCAGAGGAAGAGGAACTATTTCTTTTAATGGAAGATACAAAACTAGTAATGTGCTGTATGTTGAAGGTTTGAAGCATAATCTTCTTAGTGTTGGACAGTTGGTGGACAAAGGCGATGATCTCTAATTCAAGGATGGAAAATGCAAACTCTTTGAAAGATTCAGAATAGAGATTGCATCTGGTACTCAAACTAAAGGTAATATCTTCCACTTGGTTGGTGCTGATAAAAGTTGTCTATTTGTTAAAGTTGATCAGAGTTGGTTATGGCATAGAAAGATGTGTCATGTAAATTTTCATAACATCATCAAGATAAGCAATACTTAGGCTATAAGAGATCTTCCAAAATTGGTAAAACCTACAAACAGTTTGTGCAAAGAATGTCAACTGGGTAAATAGAGCAGAATCTCATTCAAAAGCAAGGAGCAGTCCTCTACCGGATTATTGGAATTAGTTCATACTGATCTATGTGGTCCGACAAGAATCAAGAGTATGCAAGGTGATAGATATTTCATGTTATTGATTGATGACCATTCCCAAATGATGTGGGTTACCTTTCTGAAAGAGAAATCAGAAGCTTTTGAGAAGTTCAAAATCTTCAAGGCTATGGTAGAGAATCAAACCGGATTAAAACTGAAATGTTTGAGGTCTGATAGAGGTGGTTGTGAGGCCTACACTTTTTCATTTCCGTACATGTGACTATTTAGCTTATTATTGTTGGTATTTTTATATTTATGGGACTGTTGTTCCTAGATTTTCAAACTATTAAATCGTATTATGTTAAAGAAAAACTAGTTGGGTGATGTTAGTTAGAGGTTTTCTTTAAGAGAAAACTAATTGGGTGATGTTAGATAGAAAAGTGTCATGTGATTTCATTATGTTTATAAGAACTGATGTATGCTTTAGCAATGTATGTATTAAGTTTGCTTCGGCTATGATATGTATATGTGGAATTAACTTTGAGATTGAGTGTGCAGGTATTTCTAACAAAACCATAGATACAGGAGATTATTCCACACCTTATGTCATAATCCCTTGTGAAGCCGATCTAGTTCCACGAGGAACCAAGATCAACTTTGTGTTTGGTGCAATGTTGTAATGTTGTAATATTGTCCTGCATGAGGTTGAATGGGTTAGGTCTACCCTTTTGTAAAATTAAATCATGATTTGTGTTGTAAGAATTGTATTTGAATTTCATTTTTTTAAATTTAAATTTTTGATACCTTTTTCTTATGTCTTAACTTGACCCTGGGTGTCCTAACTAAGTTTAAATTGACCCTGGGTTATACCCCAATGGGTCTAGGGTCACTTTTGACTTGGGTAACCCTTGGGTAACCTCCGTATGGTCACCTTAACTTCACAATGAAGTTAAGTGATGAATTTAGAGGCATGGGAAGGATAGGATGAGTGGGATCAACACTCAAGCCCATCCTTTCTCCATTTCCAAGGCTTGAAATGACTCCATGGTCCACCAATAATAGAGGGGCTTATCTTCTTGTTCCCTCACTTTTGGTGAGAGTCCCCATGAAGTGGTGTGGTCCTTCATGGGTGGGGATATTTTTTAAATCCCACTTGGGATAGTGGAAAAAGGAGTGGGGTTATTTAAATATTACAATCTTAAAAAAAATTCATAAATATTACAATTTTTAATTTATTTTTGTCCTCCACTCCTCCACTAGTTGAATTAAAAATTCAATTTGTCATATCCACTATCCAAAAATGAATCTTTAATTCTTTTTTGTCCTCCACTCCCCCATGAGTTGAATTAAAAAATCAACTTGTCATAATCCACTCTTCCAAAAAAAAATGAATCTTTAATTCATTTTTGTCCTCACATGTGAATTTAAAATTCACAAATAATGAGAGCCCTTGATCTCATCTTTTGATCCTCACCCTCCATCATCTTTTTAAAAATCTATAAATGAGACCCTTCTCTAAGCCATTAGGAGGGGGAGAAAAGAGGGAGTTTGATGGTGGAGATTTGGAGAGGAGACTGGAGAGGAACTCTACTTCAACTTCTTCCATTATAGGGATTTTTAAGGTTGGATTTCAAGACCTTTCCTTTGCATTTTCTATTTGTTGCATGGTGGATGTGTGGAATGCATTTCTTGCTTGTGTTGTATTTCTTTTGTTTTTGTGGGAATTTTTGTGTGGGGTGTTGATAGAGTGTCTTCCACTTGGGAGAAATGCTCATCAAGTGTGGGGTGTTGATAGAGCGTCTTACACTTGGGAGAAATGCTCTTCAAGTGTGGGGTAGGGGAGGAGTGATCCTCCTCGAGTTTATTCCTTGTTCTAGAATTTGATTATGTTGAAAGCCTTGAGGGCATTTGTGTGATCTTGAGAAATTTTGTGGTATGGTTTGAGAGCCAAATTTTGATCTACTTTGGGATCTTAGTTTATTTGTTTGGCTTGAGGCCATGAGGAAAGCATTTGTGTGACTTTGAGAAAATTTGTTATATGGCTTGAGATCCAAATATGATATTCCTTGGAATTTGATTATCTTGTTTGGCTTGAGGCCATGAGAAATTTGTGTTGAAATATTGTGAAGAGTGGTACTCTAGAGTTGAGTGTGTCCAATCTCCTACCCCTCTTTAAACTCACAGTGAATGAGTTTTGTGTTGTGTAAATATCTATGGGTGTATTTATGTTTTGGTGTGTTGTTTTTATCTTGTTGTGAAGTGGTATTGAATCCCCTAGGTGTGTGGATAGTCTTCCTAGCTCGAGGGTGACCCTCTTGCAGATCTACGGTAGGGAGGAGAGCAGCTTGTGTGGTGTTTCTGTCCTTGTGTGATATGCAGGTTTTCTAGGAGCTTATTGTGAAGCTTGGAGAAGATTATTAGATCTTAGAAAATATTTTATTTTCCTTAAGTCCTAAGGAGAGCCTGATCTTTTAATAGCTCCTTCCTTATCGATTTTCCAAAAGGAGAAAATTATCTCCCTATTGTTGTATAAATTGTTATTTTTGGAGTTGTGAGGAAATCCTCTGTGATTGAATTCATGTTTGTATTCTACTGTTCATTAAGTTTTACCATTTTAAAATGAGGAAAGGAAGAGAAAATTTGTTTTTAAAAGGATATTAGACTTGTCTAGTTTCTTCTTCTTCTACTTGCAAAGTTGTGAGTTAGTTGATGTTTTAATTAAGTTTGTAAAAGTATTATTTCTGTGCAAGCTTAGTAGAAATATTAGTTTTAAATTTTGTTATATGTAGTTGTAATTTTGCTACCATGAAAGAAATAAAATTTGGGTTGCAGTATTGCTTTTGAAATTACCGCCACCTTGAGGGTCTCTTCCTAGGATGGGGACGAATTCACTATTCACTATTCACTATTCACTTTTACTATTCACTTTTCACTATTTACTATTCACTTTCCACTAATCACTATTCATTTTTACTATTCACTATTTACTTTTACTATTCACTTTTCACTATTCATTTGAAGGCAAACTATATGTAGTTTAAAACATTTGACTTGAAATAGAAATTTTAATCAAGGAAAGTGGGATTTATTTATGCATAATGTATAATACGAATTGAATAGATATTTAAACTCAGAGTTACAATTCAGAAATACATTGTTTATACAATTACAATTCAAAAAGAGCATGGGTAAATATATTTTAATTTTAAGGAAGAGTTTCTCAGAAGTTTTAACAATTATCCCAAATTAAATGACAGGAAAATGAAGAGGAAAGTATGATCCCTTCATTTACAAAAGACATTGAAAATAAACGCAAACAAGCCATCACAGGCATTCCATG
Organism: Cunninghamia lanceolata; assembly: GCA_027924645.1. Classification (NCBI taxonomy): domain Eukaryota; kingdom Viridiplantae; phylum Streptophyta; class Pinopsida; order Cupressales; family Cupressaceae; genus Cunninghamia; species Cunninghamia lanceolata. The sequence continues at coordinate 5,712,746 of BSBN01000236.1, forward strand.
AGTGGCCATTTTAAACTCAACTGTAGATTTAGAGAATAAATGTCTAATTGAAAAAAAAGAGAGAGAAAGAGAAAGAATAGCTAACCTTGGAAAACAAAGAGGAGAAAATGCGCGGCATTTCTGAACAGGGCTAAGAGAACTAAGTAAGTTTAATCTACCGTTAATCCTGTTTAGGAACAGGTTGATTATTAAAATTAATTCAAATGTTGAACTAAAACCTAGAACGGAACCCTAGGGGGACTGAGTCGAGTGAAGTTAGCCAACCCTGTTTAAGTGATCTAGTTTACCAAGAAATTAGGAATATTGTAAAGGATCTAGTGTTATTGTTGTTCGGTAAAGAACGTGAAGAAAAAAAATAGGATAACATAAAAAGATCTTACACAACGGGAAGGGGAATGAGATAGAAATACAATCAAAATTAAATTTCATAGAAATGGTAAAATGAACATGATAGAAATACAACCAAAATTAAATTCCAAGAATGGAAGAGAGGGCAAATGAATAGGCTTGGTTGAAAATGCTAAGTTTGAAGGAGGAGAAATAAATATTAAATTCTAGAAAATGGAAAGAAGAATCAGATGATTGTGCTTTGCTAAAAAATGATCTATCACCTAAAACAACTTTTGTTCAAATATAATTCATGAGATTAACCTAAGTCAGGAAACCATGCGTTTCCTTGCATAGGGTGTGTGCACATGTACTTGGTACCCTACCGACAACTGTATTATTTTCGCCTTAAGCGTACGCCACCAAGCACGCCAACACGTGCAAGGTGATTTCTAGGGAAGCGTGGGAAAATTTTTGGTATTTCGTGTCATGACCACATGGCACATGTGTACATGACACGTGTGATGCGTGTTGTGACCGCATGGGAAATGTGGGCATGACAGTGGTGAATTCACATCCGGTGAATTCATAGATTTTTATGAGAAGCATGGTATAAAGAGACAATTATCTACCCCTAGGACTCCACAACAGAATGGAGTGGTAGAAAGAAAGAACCAGACCATCCAAGAAGCATCTAGGACAATGATGATGGAAGCAAAGGTTCCCTAGATGTTTTGGAGAGAAGTTGTCAACACTGCAATCTATACTCTTAATCGAGTTCAAATCAGAAGCAACACCGGTAAGACTCCTTATGTACTTTGGTTTGGCATCTGTCCTACTGTCAAATATTTCAAAGTATTTGGTAGAAAATGTTACATTAAAAGAGATGAAGATCTGGGAAAGTTTGATGCTAGAAGTGATGAAGGAATTTTCTTGGGTTACTCCACTCAAAGCCAAGCATATCGGTGTTATAACAAGAGACTAAGAAAAATGATAGAAAGCACAAATGTGAAGGTTGATGAGGGAATAGAGAAACCCTCAAGGTTTTATGAGTATGATGAAGATGATCAAGATGGTGTTCTGGTTCAAGGAGCTCAATTCTCTCCTAAAAGTCAGATTCAGACTGATCCGGTAAATCTGGAAGAAGAGATAGGTTTGAATGAGCCTGATCAAGAAATAGAAGTGCAAGAAACTCCCAAAGTTCCAAGGTATGTAAGACTGAACCACTCTGAAGATCAGATCATAGGTAACAAAAGCCAAGGTGTACAAACTAGAAGGAAAATTGCTCAAAATTCAGATGAATGCTGTCTGATTTCAAAGATTGAACCTAAGAAAATAAATGAAGCCTGCAATGATGAAAATTGGACCAAAGCAATGGAGGAAGAGTTGATGCAAATTGAGAAAAATCACATTTGGGATCTTGTTTCTAGACCTAGTAACAAGAATGTGATTGGAACCAAATGGGTCTTCCAGAACAAACTAAATGAAGTTGGTGAAGTAATCAAAAACAAAGCCAGATTAGTCTGCAAAGGCTACTCTCAAATAGAAGGGATTGATTTTGAGGAAACCTTTGCTCTAGTGGCAAGAATTGAAGCAGTCAGACTATTTCTTGCATTTTCTTCCTTCAAAGATTTCAAAGTGTATCAGTTGGATGTCAAATCTGCTTTCCTGAATGGTGATTTAGAAGAAGAGGTGTACATTGAACAACCGGATAGATTTCAATTATCTGAGCATGGTGATATGGTCTGCAAATTAAAGAAGGCTCTGTATGGTCTAAAGCAAGCTCCAAGAGCATGGTATGAAAGGCTGGACAAACATCTTTTGAAGATTGGTTTCAACAAAGGTACTGCTGATAGTAACCTATATTTCAAAATTGATCATGAAAACATCTTGATTGTTGAAGTATTTGTTAATGATATCATCTTTGGAGGAAGAGACAGTATGTGTAAAATCTTTGCAAACCAAATAAAAAGTGAGTTTGAAATGTCAATGCTCGATGAAATGAATTTCTTCTTGGGTCTGCAAATTACTCAAACAGAGAAAGGAATTTTTATCTCTCAGACCAAATATGTGAAAGAACTATTGAAGAAATTTGGAAGGGAAGATTCAAAACCTATGAACACTCCCATGGCTACTGGATGTAAGTTGAACAAAGATGATGACTCTCCTAAGACATATCAGATAAAGTATAGATTAATGATTGGAGGATTATTGTATCTCACTCAGACTAGACTAGATATAATGCAGGTTGTTGGTCTTGTGGCAAGATTCCAGGCTGATCCCAGAGAATCTCATGTCATGGCAATCAAAAGAATTTTTAGGTACTTAAAAGGAACAGTTGAGTATGGTCTATGGTATCCTAGAGATCATAAATTTTCTCTCCATGCATATACAGATGTAGATTAGGCAGCAAATGTGGATGATAGGAAGAGTACAAGTGGAGGAGCATTCTTTTTGGGAAAAAGGTTGGTTTCTTGGCTAAGCAAGAAATAAGAGGCAATATCTCTGTCTATAACTAAAGTAGAATACATTGCAGTAGTAGGAAGTTGCACTCAACTTTTGTGGATGAAGCAAATACTAAGAGATATTCAAGTAGAATATGAGGAGCCTATCACAATTTTCTGTGATAATTCAAGTGCAATAAATATTTATAAGAATCCAGTGTTACATTCTAAGACCAAGCATATATCTATCAAATTTCACATTCTAAGAGAGCAAGTGAACAAGGGTGAAGTCAAATTAGAGTATGTGCCCTCCAAGGATCAGTTTGCAGATATTTTTACTAAACCTCTTCCCAAGGACTCTTTTGAGTATCTCAGGGAAAAGTTAGGGGTCATGGCCCCTCCAGTGATGAACTAGGATGCATTGATGTGCATCAGTCCAGTCGATATCATAGTCATATCTTGTGATCCGGATTGATGATAGGGAACTGCTACTAAGGGGGAGCGGCTGGTATGATTCTAATGTTAGAATTGCAAGTATGAGCCCTTTGCCATTAATGTCAAAGGGGGAGAGAAGACATGTGAAAAAAAAGTGGTTGATGATCAAAGGGGTAGCAGTAAAGGAAGAGAAGACATGTGCAGAGTTGTTGCTGATAGGGGGAGCTGTGACAGAAAGGAGAAGTTCTTTTCTTGATGGTTTTTCACATCATATGTTGCCATCAATGACAAAGGGGGAGATTGTTGCAAGTATGAGGATAACCAGTGTTGTCATTGATGTCAACATACTCATATTGCATTAGTGAGAAGGATTGGATGAGTTGTATGCTAAGGATATTGAGGAAATTAGTCTCAATCAGGAATAGTGAAGAACAGTGATGACATTAAGGTAAAAGTCCAAGATAAGATGAAGATCAGAGGATGTGGTTTAAAGGGTTTGTAGATATGCATCTTGAGATGTTCCATTTAAGATTTCAGAGGTCCGTATGAAGATCTAAAGAAGTTATGATCGCTCAAGTAGAACCGGTTCCGGCAGGCGTTCAGTGGTGATAGAGTGTCACAGATTGGTCCGGTGAGCTCAGAATTGCATTATCTCATTCTGTGGATTGGAGAGAGTATTGAAGAAGTTTGTGTGAAGTTACAACTAGACTTGTTCATGGTTTAGATGTTTGGAAGAACCTTTTTCATTATGATAGTGATGACATACTGTGTTCCTGAAGTTCTAGATGAAGAACAAAAGAATTCCAGTAAGCTAACAAAGTGCGGATGTTCTTGATGACTCAAGAAAGATTTTGGTGATCTTTGGATCATGTACAATTCTTATTGGTGGTCTGCATTGAAGTTTGAGTTTGCATTTGAAGAATAACCATGGATATTGGTGTTCTTCCTAAGACAGGCCAACTGGATGTATTATACATCTTGCGAATGATCTTGTAGGTGTTTACCGACTTAGATGATTATTCCTAAGTTGATGCCTTGTATAAATAAGGGATTGTGAATTTATTTTGAAGTGAGTTTTGTGATGATGAGTGTGGTATAGCGAAGAGAAGTGCAAAAGGTAGAGTAAGAGTTTTGGGCTTACATGGAACTGATCTAGGCATGGTAAAGATGTCAATCTCCAGTTCAAGTTTGTAATACTTGTTACTTTATAGATAGTGTGTCTCTTGTAGGCAGTGTGCCTCTTGTGAGTAGTGTCCTTGGGCAGTGAGCCCTAATTGGCATGTGCCATCTATTTTTCTTATTCTTCTAACAGAGAATAATCATTGGGTTAATCACCCCGTGGTTTTTCCCTTGACCGGGTTTTCCACGTCAAAATCTTAGTGTATCATGTGTTGATGTGTATCTACTCTGGTGTTTATGCTTTATGTTTTTCAAGAGTGATTAATTGATATGCTATTGAATAACAAAGAGGATTTAAGTATTTGAATTAAAACAAGTTTTTGTACAACTGATTCACCTCCCCTCTCAGTTGTGTGCCCTAGATCTAACATGGCTTCCTTGCCTGATTATCACCTAAAACTACTGAACTTTGAGGGGAAAAGGGAGAAGGAAAACTTTAAAAATGAAGATTAAAACTTGAAAACAAAAGGTGATGCACCAGATAGATTAAAAGAGACTTTCACAATACTGAGAAAATGCACAATATGATCAAATATAGCAAATAAATATACACATATTCAAATAACCCTAGCAGAGGCAAGAAGCAATATGATTGAGAGGAATAAAAGAAATTCACAGATAATCATATGCAGATTTACACAGAACTAGAAAATCAGCAAAGGAGGTAAAATAACTTGCATATATCCAATGAAAGGCAAGGTTACAGTATATGAAAACTTTGTTTGGAAACAGAAAGACCAGAAAGCCAAAAATTTCCAACCTTATTTACATCTCATGAATGCATATATATAGCATTCCAAACTAACCTAGGTCGATTACAAAATTTGCTCTAAAAGTTGTCTCCAAAAAATATCTGCCCCTGAATGACTGTCTATCTATAGAAGTTATGGCCTCAAATATCTGGCACTGGGTAGATAGAAGATATTTTTAATCTTTATTGCAAACAACTTATTCACCAATCTTCAGCAATGCATAAGTGGGAGATATTTTGATCACGAATGCGAGCAGCTACCACTACCTGCAGAAATGAATGTAAAAAATATCTACAACCTGCCCCAAAAGTTGCTGAAATGTCTAGTCGCCCAAGATATACAAATCTAGACCTGAAAATGGACAGTGATAAAAACTCCTGAAAACCCTGCCAAATGAAAGATAGGACAAAAACATGCATCTTTGCCTCTTGCAGCATGTCGAAATTCACTAGGATGGAGGAGATACAGGTGGTCAAAGTTTCGGTCAACTGCTTGTATATATCGCTTTGCATCTGTGTGTATATCGCTTGCATTTGCCACCTGAATTGGCATTCAAAAATCTTCTCTGCAACTCCTTTGTATATGCATGGCGCTTTGTATATCGGGCTTGTACATGCCTTGTATTTTCAAATTTGCATATACATACAATTTCACTTGTATGTGCGGGCCCCACCTCTTGTATCTTAGCTTGTATCTGGTCTTGCATATGAAAATATACAAACAAACATACAAGCAGGAAATATATACAAAACACATGTACCTTGGTGGACCCCACCATTTGTATCTCCTCTTCTGCATATGCAAACATACAAGCTGTGGATCCCAAATGACCCTCAGCTGCATTTCATTGTTCTGCCGGGTCCAGTTTGTATCACTTTCTCCTTATACATATCTTTGTATATGCAAATATACAAACACTTATACATACAAACTGGACCTGAGACCTAAATGTGCTAGAATTGATATTCATTTGAAATCTAGCTTGCATATCGCCAATGTACATTTGACTTTGTATATGCGCGATATACAAAACACTTATAGATACAAGGTGGACCTGAGAATTTTATAAAGTAGGCTGCAGACCTCTGTGAAATCTGGCTTGTATCTCACAATGTATGTTTGTTTGTATATCACAAGACATACAAATGACAAATATACAAACCACAGACTTCAAAAAATTTATAAAGTGCTTTGACTGTTGGGTGGGGTCCGGCTTGTATCATCTTTCTTTGTATATTTCCCTACATGTTCAAATATACAAAACACTTATACATATAAACCGGACCTGAGACTTGAATATGTTGTATTTGATCTTCGATTCAAGTCTGCCTTGTACACAACCTTTGTATGTCTGACTTGTATTTCGCAATATACAAAGGCCCCTGTATATTGTGGACCCCACTTCTTGCACATTCGGCCTTGTATATTTCTTTGTATGTTTCAATTGTATGCGCAAACATACAATATGAAATATACATTCCCTTTTGTATGTGCGCTGGTGTACTGTAGCCGATGCATATTATCTTTGTATATCGGCTTGTATGTGTGGACATACAAGTCTATATACATTCTACTGTTCATGCTTACTTGTATCTTAGGCGAAGGTCCCTTGTATATTCTGCGGATATACATTGCAAAATGTACATTCACCCTTGTATCTTCCAACATACAATCTGCCTTTTATGTGTGTGGGCCCCATCTCTTGTATCTCGGCGATATACAAATACCCTTGTATGTTTGGCCTTTGTATATCGACTTGTATATCCGAATATACAACCCGATATACATAGGCCAAACATACAAGCGAGAATCTTGAAGGAATATTCTCGTGATGTATAACCTGATATGCATATTTTTCTTTGTATATTTCAATTGTATGTTTAAACATACAACACAACATGCATTTGAAACCCGATATACATTGAGGGAATATTCCTAGAATCTGCGATAGATTCCCTCAATGTATATGCATCTTCTAAGCCTGATATGCATCTTTTCCTTGTATAATTTTGTGTACATTGCCGATATACAAGCGACAAACTTGTATATAGCTGTTGCATATTCCTTTGCATGTACAAAGGTGAATGTATATTTTCTTTGTACATTCAAAATACATACAAATACAAGCCTTAAAAAATGAGAAAATCCCAACGATAGGAAGCACTTGAAAACAAAAGATTTTTGAGTTTTTCTGCATTTTTCACAAGGATTCCTCAAGCAAGATTTTGGGACTTTTGACAAGGCATGCATGAGTACTCAGAAGATTTAAGCTTTGTATGGGCATTTTCCAAAGGATTTTCAAGAAAACGCAAGGTGAACTATTTGGCTTTGGACAGAGGTAAAATAGGTCAACATTTTTGGCGACCTCTATGGAATGTTTACCTACTAAACAAAATAGGACCAGTGGCCTTAAATATCCATTGGGCATGGAGTCAAGTCTAAATCATGTTGGAAAATTGAAACCTTCCCCCAAAACACAAAAAGGGAAGAGGCCTGCATTCTCCTAATGACAATGCAGCCTGTGCATAAGCACTTAGGGAAAACAAAAAATCTAAACTAAGGTGCAGCAGCACTTATTGAAAGCATAGAGACCTAATTTACTGATTTACAAAGCACTCATACCTCAAAACACCTCTTTAAATATATCCCATTGACTGGGATAGGCAGATTTTGTCTGTTCATGCCTGATAACTGAAATGCATTGTGCTCCCTGCATTCAGTAATGAGAAATGGGCCACTCCACATGCTGTGAAACTTGGAATGCTTTCCTAGTCTACTTTTTAATTCATCCCATTTGAGCACCATATCACCCATTCTAAAATTTTTGGGGGTGGCCCTTTTGTCAAAATTTCTTTTTGTTTGAGACTGATGATACTCCATGGTCTTCATGGCTTTATCTCTGCCTTCTTCAAGCTCCATTAGTTGAGCATATCTAACAGCCATGGGATCTTCTGCTTCAAACATTTCCAGCTGATTCATAATGTCTAGGGCTGGCAGCTCCATAGATATAGGCAATCTTGCCTCTTTTCCATACATTAGCAGATATGGAGAGTTCCCAATAGACCTTTTAGGAGTTATTCTATCTGCCCATAGGACAAATTTTAGATTAGTATGCCAGGTCCTCTGGTTATCCTCCATTGATCTTTTAATAATCCTTATGAGATTTTTATTTGTAGATTTAGCCAAACCATTACCCTGTGGGTAATAATTTGATGAAGTGTTCAGATAGATCCCATTCTTAATAGCCCAGTCAGTTATTTTCAATCCTACAAAGGCCAAAGCATTGTCTAAGATAATAGACTCAGGCACTCCAAATCTGGAAACCAAATCATGATAGAAATTTAAAACAACACTCTCATTGGATTCCTTTAGAGCCACTGCTTCAGTCCACCTTGTGAAATAATCTATAGCTGTAAGTATCCACCTGTGGCCTGCACTTGATGGTGGGTTAATAGGACCTATAAAATCAATGCCCCATCTCATAAAGGGCTGCTCTACCTGAATTGGTTGCAAAGGTAAAGCTGGCAGCCTTTTTTTGCTGGTGAAGATGGTACACTTTTTACATTTTCTAGCCCAAGCATGGGCATCCTTAAATAAGCTAGGCCAATAATAGCTAGCTCTCATTACTTTCCAAGCAGTAGTCCTTGGGGCAAAATGACCCCCTACTATTCCATCATGAAACTCATGAAGCACTTTATCAGTCTGATCATAATCAATGCATCTTAGCAATACACCATTAAAATCCTTTCTGAAAAGGATGCCATTTATTAAAACATATGGAATGGATTGTAGTCTAAAATACCTTCTTCTAGTTCTATGTAGACCTGCTGGACATTTACCAGTTTGCAAAAATTGAGTCATGTCATTTACCCAACTGGCTCCTACTGCTGTTGTATCATTCTGATGCTCCTCTTCAATAGTCAGAAGCACCTCCTCTTCTTTTTCTATTTCATTAACTGAACTAGTAGCAAGTTGTTCATTGAGTCCCCTGCCTTTGACAAGCTTGGTTATCTTGATCTCTATGTCATATTCCATGACTTTGGTGATCCAACCAGCCCTTTTCTCATTCACATCTTTACTCAACAGGAACTCCTTCACACTGGGATGAGTGACCATCAAGTGTATCTTGTTATTAGAAACAAGATGTCTGAACTTCTTAAGGCTCCTTATCACTACCAGGACATGTTTTTCCATGAAGCTATATCACTGCTCATACTCTTCCGGCCTCTGGCTAAAGAAAGTGATTGGTTTCTCAAAACCCTCACTCTGCTGCTATACCAAAATCATAGAGATGGTATCCAGGCTGCCATAAGCATACAATATAAAGCCTTTGGAGAAGTCAGGGTTTACTAGAGTTGGTGCAACCGCTAATGCCTCCTTTATGGACTGGAAGCTATGTTTGGCCTCCTTCGTCCAACTAAAGACTGTGTTCTTTTTCAACATAGACGTCAAAGGCTTCAATAGATTTTCTATATCGGGGATAAATCTCCGCAAAAAATTAATTATGCTAATAAAACCTTGCCATCTCCTTTTGTGGCTGGGTAAAGGCAGCTCCAGACTAGCTTTTACCCTTTCAAGATCAACGGTAATGCCTTCCTTTGATACAACGTGCCCTAACAGCTTGCCTTCATGCACAATGAATATGCATTTCCTAGGATTGAGAGATATCCCAAATTCTTTGCATCTTTCAAATACCAACCTCAGATGAGATAAATGCGCAGATGCATTCTTGGAAAAAACTGTGATATCATCAAGATATACCAGTACCAATTTATACAACAAACCCTTAAATGCCATATCCATGGCTCTCTGAAAAGTAGAACCAACATTTAAGAGACCAAAAGGCATCCTTTTATAGGCCATGGTGCCCCACTTGGTGGTGAAAACAGTCTTGAACTGATCCTCCTCCTTGACTAATAGCTAATTGTAACCAGAAAATCCATCAAGCAAAGAAAATCTTTCTGAGCTAGCTACCATTTGTAGAATTTTCTCCATTGAAGGCAATGGGTAGTGGTCTTTTAGGCAAGCCCTATTAAGATCACTGAAGTCAACACATAGCCTAATCTCTCCATTCTTTTTCCTCACAGGGACAAAGCTGGAGACCCAAGAAGTATGCTTGATCGGGAAAATGATTTTCCCCTCAATTAACTTGGTCAATTCTTTAATCATCAGGGGCTCTAACTTTGGATTTAGAGGCCTTTGCTTCTACCTCACAGGTTTAGTATCTGGTTCTAACTCTATGGTATGCTGGGCAATATGAGGATCAAATCCCTTCAGGTCTGAATAATCCCGAGCAAACACATCTTCAAATTCTTGACAGAGAGCAATAAAAGCTCTTATGTCCTTAGCTAAGCAGATTTTACCAATTTTAAGGAGCTTATCTTTGAAAATTTCTAGCTCCTCGTAATGCTCTTCTTTAACCTGCATCCTAGTCTTGCTTTTCTTCAGTTGATCATCTATACTAAAAATGGATTCCAAGGTTACCAATCCCTTGGGCAACTTGTTTGTTCTCAACTGAACAATTTGATCATTGCCATATTACTGTTTGAGTTTATCCTGATTTATCACAGAAAATTCATCTTCTTCTAACAAGAAACGCAGGATCTATTCATCACTTTCAAAAACTTGCCAATGAATATTATTATCAAGGATAGAGGGCCTATCAGCTATTTTTACATGAGGTTGTGCCTTCTCCCTTTGAATGTCATTGGGGATGTCAAACTAAGCCCCGATTGTAGCTAACCTATCAACATGGAAGTTCTAATTTCTTGGAATAGAGATCAGATTAAAAGCATCAAATTCTTCAATCATGTCCCATACCCTATGTTTGTAGCATTTTAGAACATCATTTTTTGTAAGATGCAGTCCTCTTACCTGATTTACAATGAGTTCACTGTCCCCATACACCTGCAGACATCCTATTTTCCTCTTTCTTGCCCACTGTAAACCTTGAATCAATCCTTCGTATTCAGCAGTGTTGTTTGTACACGCAAAGGCAAAATGAAAAGAAGAAAAATATTTTTCACCTTATGGTGACACCAGCATTGCACCACCACTGGATCCATTTCTACTCCTAGAGCCATCAAAATACATTTTCCACACCCCATTTTGTTGCTCTGTCTGCAGTTCTGTATCCTTCACAAGATTTGGTATTGTTGTTTCAGGTTCATGAAGTATGTAAACCCCCATACCAGTTTCTTGGATGTGTCCCTCAGGATCATATACAACATTTTCTGAGGACCACTCCCTTAAGAGTACCTCTGGTATGCTTTCAGCTTGTAGTTCTTGAGCAGCAACTAATTTAGGGTCATCAGAAATAATGTAATTTGCATTAACAACACTGGGTGTGTAAGGCTCTATGTGATGATTTGAAAGTAACTCAGATTTTAAAGTTACTTTGGTGCCATATCTGGTCCTGAAAAACATGTGGGACCATTCTGAGGATAAATATTCTCTGATCTTGGATGTAAATTCTCTTGATAAGCACATAGCAAAATAAGGAAGCAAATCTATGATGAATACCTCCTGGGAAATGGAAACATTTGGGCAAGTGTGTAGAGTGAGACCTAGGTCTTTTATTACACCCACGGTGTTAATAGCTGTGACATCTAATTGGAGTACACCCTTCTTAAGAGGCTAGTATTTGAGCCCTAATTGGTCTACAATCTATTTAGGCATCACAGAACTACTTGCTCCAATGTCCACCATGCAATTATGTACTAATTTGTCTCCAATTATCAATGATACATAAAATGGGAGTGGTTTGGCACTTTTGTTTGGTTGTTTGCTGTTATCCTGGGATGAATTGGTAAGGACAACCCTATTTGGGTAAACAGTTGGATCCTTGGACACTTTAAAATCAGACAAGGCAGATTGCAATATATCTTTTTGGCCTGGGATGGCTACGGAATCCCACATGGACATGGTCACATTCATCCTCTTCATATTTTTAATAATATTGAAAGGTGGAATGACACTTACCTTATGATTTGATTTTGTAGCAGCAACCTCTACTTGCAAACGAGGTATCTCCCTTGCTGTTACTGGGTTAATTCTTTGTAGAATATGGGGAATATGTGAGGTAGAAGCACCAACATGTCCTTTCTCTTTATTTTCTGGTTGGTCTACCTCATAACCCCTTTTGTTTGCTCTTGTATTTGCTGCAACTGAGGTGTTATCTCTATTTATGCCACAAAATTCACCTTCTTGCCAGTTCATGAAAGCAGAATCACTCTGAGGTTGTTCCTGTTGTTGCACAGCCCCATCATTTAGTGTACTTGGCTAAGGCTGATACGTTTTGCACCATTAAAGCCTGATTTATCACTTCATTTGAATAGGCTTCTTGACTGTGTGGTTGATTGCATGGATAGCACCACTCATATTCAGTTGCAAGGTTGTTCTGAGTAGGGACTAAGTCTCTTACTACATTAATAGGTGCCAGATTATAAGGTTGAAAAGGCCTTTTATTCACATTTTTCCTGACACCTTGATAGTTGCTTTGATAAGGTGGCCTATTGGCTTAGTAAGGCCGATATTGCCCTTGATTAGGTTGCTGATTTTGCCCTTGAGGTTGTGGCTGATAAGGTTGTCTATGTTGGGATTGCTGCTTCTTGATGTTTACTAACTCATTCCCAAAAGTCTGTAAAATATTCTCTATTTTTTGCTGACTATTTTTTATATCTTTCCACTCTTGAGATGAGCTAGAAGCGGCAGGCTTAGGATTGGTAGTACTTGGTAATGCTGCCACAGTAGGTGAAGGGGCAAAATATGGGATTGGCAAAGGCATTGAAGCCTGAATCTTAGGAAAAATAGGCACTAGTGGTCTGGGTGCTATTTTTTGGCTTGAATCAAGTTATTCTCTACCCTAATGGCTAATTCATAAGCATTAGATAAACTATTACCTCCTAATGATTGGATCATCAATGAAATGTCACTATTCAGGGATTTCAAAAAATACAAGAATGCATACTCAACTGGAGGTCTTACCATGGTAGGGATTCTATCCCATGTCTTCTGGAATCTAAAATTAAAATCCATCATTTGCTCCTGAGGAGCTCTCTTTATAGTTGTCATTTGTTCAACCAATGATAGATTATCTAATTTGTCTTGGAATTGCTTATTCAATCTGTCACCTAGATCATCCTAGGTTCCTATAGTCTGCACTGGTAGACTCCTGAACCATTGCAATGCTTTCCCCTTAAATGAAGTGGCTAGCAGCCTGATGGCTACATTTTTCTGGGTGACATGATGTACTCCACATAGAGATGCTACATCTCTAATATGTTCAATAGGAGTAGTCTGATTTTCCCCTGTGAAATAAGGAAGACTCTTCAAAGCTGCCATGGGTATAACATAATGTACAGTCAAATTTAAAGGGCTGCCCCCATCAAAAGCCACGAATGGCTGATTTCTTGCCATCTGAGCAGCTGGGGGTAGATTTACTTGAGTTGCTACAGGGACTACAGAAGTAATTGGTCTAAAATTTGGTGGAGTCAAATGTATCCTTTTAGAAGCTAGAGTCCTTGCTACAGCTCTACTCTGCCTTCTAGGTGGTGACAGCTGCAAATAGTCAAATGAGCTTGAACTCCTAGTTTGAATCTTTCTCATAAAACATGTATTAGTAAAACTGATCTTTTTGCTCTTCCTCAGTGTGAGTCACCAGATATGTAAATTTAATCTCTTACAGGTTTGAAATCACTGGATGCACACCAAAACCAACAATAAAATTATATGGTCCCACCGGGTGTGCCAGAAACTGTTGTCACATGAAATTACACTCTGCTTGGAAGGGTTCCAAGCATTCCAATGACACAATGGAAATGATCTCTAAGTGTGGAACTTTGCTAAATGAGATCAGACCTCTAGAGAAGGTCGGCTTCTTTGCCTGATTATCACCTAAAACTACTAAACTTTGAAAGGAAAAGGGAGAAGGAAAACTTTAAAAATGAAGATTAAAACTTGAAAACAAAGGGTGATGCACCAGACAGATTAAAAGAGACTTTCACAACATTGAGAAAATGCACAATATGATCAGATATAGCAAATAAACATACACAGATTCAAATGACCCTAGCAGAGGCAAGAAGCAATATGATTGAGAGGAATAAAAGAAATTCATAGAAAATCATATGCAGATTTACACAGAACTAGAAAATCAGCAAAGGAGGTAAAATAACTTGCATATATCCAATGAAAGGCAAGGTTACAGTATATGAAAACTCTGTTTGGAAACATAAAGACTAGAAAGCCAAAAATTTCCAACCTTATTTACATCTCAGGAATGCATATATATAGCATTCCAAACTAACCTAGGTCGGTTACAAAATTTGCTCTAAAAGCTGTCTCCAAAAATATCTGCCCCTGAATGACTCTCTATATGTAGAAGTTATGGCCTCAAATATCTGGCACTGGGCAGATAGAAGATATTTTTAATCTTTAATGCAAACAACTTATTCACCAATCTTCAGCAATGCATAAGTGAGAGATATTTTGATCATGAATGCGAGTAGCTACCACTACTTGTAGAAATGAATGCAAAAAAATCTACAACCTGCCCCAAAAGTCGCTGAAATGTCTAGTCGCCCAAGACATACAAATCCAGACCTGAAAATGGACAGTGACAAAAACTCCTGAAAACCTTGCCAAATGAAAGAGGGGACAAAAACATGCATCTTTGCCTCTTACAGCATGTTGAAATTCACCAGGATAGAAGAGATATAGACGGTCAAAGTTTTAGTCAACTGCCTGTATTTATCGCTTTGCATCTGTGTGTATATCACTTGTATTTGCTGCCTGAATTGGCATTCAAAAATCTTCTCTGCAACTCCTTTGTATATGCATGGCGCTTTGTATATCGGGCTTGTACATGCCTTGTATTTTCAAATTTGCATATACATACAATTTCACTTGTATGTGCAGGCCCCACCTCTTGTATCTTAGCTTGTATCTAGTCTTGCATATGAAAATATACAAACAAACATACAAGCAGGAAATACATACAAAACACATGTGCCTTGGTGGACCCCACCATTTGTATCTTCTCTTCTGCATATGCAAACATATAAGTTGCGGATCCCAAAATGACCCTCAACTGCATTTCATTGTTCTATCGGGTCCAGTTTGTATCACTTTTTCCTTATACATCTCTTTGTATATGCAAATATACAAACACTTATACATACAAACTGAACCTGAGACCTGAATGTGCCAGAATTGATATTCATTTGAAATCTGGCTTGCATATCACCAATGTACATTTGACTTTGTATATGCGCGATATACAAAACACTTATAGATATAAGGCGGACCTAAGAATTTTATAAAGTAGGTTGCAAACCTCTGTGAAATCTGGATTGTATCTCGCAATGTATGTCTGTTTGTATATCGCAAGACATACAAATGCCAAATATACAAACCACGGACTTCAAAAAATTTATAAAGTGCTTTGACTGCTGGGTGGGGTCCGGCTTGTATCATCTTTCTTTGTATATTTCCCTACATGTTCAAATATACAAAACACTTATACATACAAAGTGGACCTGAGACCTGAATATGCTGGATTTGATCTTCAATTCAAGTCTGCCTTATACGCAACCTTTGTATGTCTGACTTGTATTTCGCAATATACAAAGGCCCCTGTATATTGTGGACCCCACTTCTTGCACATTCAGCCTTGTATATTTCATTGTATGTTTCAATTGTATGCGCAAACATACAATAAGAAATATACATTCCCTTTTGTATGTGCGCTGGTGTACTATAGCCGATGCATATTATCTTTGTATATCGGCTTGTATGTGCGGACATACAAGCCTATATACATTCTATTGTTCATGTTTACTTGTATCTTAGGCGAAGGTCCCTTGTATATTCTGTCGATATACATTGCAAAATGTACATTCACCCTTGTATCTTCCAACATACAATCCGCCTTGTATGTGTGCGGGCCCCATCTCTTGTATCTCGGCGATATACAAACACCCTTGTATGTTTGACCTTTGTATATCGACTTGTATATCTGAATATACAACCCGATATACATAGGCCAAACATACAAGCGAGAATCTTGAAGGAATATTCTTGCGATGTATAACCCGATATGCATATTTTTCCTTGTATATTTCAATTGTATGTTTAAACATACAACACAACATGCATTTGAAACCCGATATACATTGAGGGAATATTCCTGGAATCTATGATAGATTCCCTCAATGTATATGCATCTTCTAAGCCCGATATGCATCTTTTCCTTGTATAATTTTGTGTACATTACTGATATACAAGCGAAAAACTTGTATATAGCCTTTGTGTATTCCTTTGCATGTACAATGGCGAATGTATATTTTCTTTGTACATTCAAAATACATACAAATACAAGCCTTAAAAAATGAGAAAATCCCAGTGATAGGAAGCACTTGAAAACAAAAGATTTCTAGGTTTTTCTAGGTTTTTCGCAAGGATTCCTCAGGCAAGATTTTGGGACTTTTGACAAGGCATGCATGAGTACTCGAAAGATTTAAGCTTTGTATGGGTATTTTCCAAAGGATTTTCAAGAAAATGCAAGGTGAACTATTTGGCTCTGGGTAGAGGTAAAATAGGTCAACAAGTATATTATACCACCATCCAATCGAAGGCCTATCCTAAAGCCACCATGTCCTAGTCCTAACCCATTGGTCCCTACACCTTCTAATCCATAAAACCCTTCACTACCCTTACCATCCTCTAATCCTCCATCAACTTCATGCCCTAAGTTCAAACATTTTAAAAGAAAACCTATGGCATTACCCAAATCCACCCATTCATTACATCATTCTTCGACCCATACACCTCCAAAGGATGTGATCCAAGGGCTACTAGCTAGGAGTCAACCATGTCATCAAAGTTTTATCCTTGAACCTACTAAAGACCCTTCAAACATCATGCCTAATCTTCTAAATCAGTCTTGTAGTCCGCAACCCATTGATCCTATTGAAGAGTCTCCCCCATTGAGTGTAAGACAAGCTCCATCATGCCCTCATGTCGATGACCATCTAGAACATGTCAAGCCTATCCAAGGGCCTTCCACTTCCACCTCCATTCAATAAAGTCAAGAGGTATGTCAAAATCCTAACCTCAAGCATTGGGAAACATGAAGCCCTCATCGTAATCAAGATCAAATCACTTCCATTCAACCCATCCATAAAATGTCTTTTCAATGATCAAGACATTATTCATGATGAAGAGCCTATCCATGAGAATCTTGATCCTATTCATATCCACTACAACCATTCATGAGAAAGACACCCAAGACCTACATACTCAATCTAATGAAAGTCTTGTTGACCTACTTGAGCATTCACCCCATTTCATGGCCTTCCTTCAATGCAAAGAAACTTCTCCTCCACCTAGTCCTATCCATGATCCACAAACTTCCACTTGTCATGATGAGACATGTGGCTTCCAAGCAAACATAGAAGATGAAAGCAATAACTTGGATCTTAATGAACATAATCAAGATCCTAATGATCCTTCCACATCCCCCATCAATCCCATTTCAAGTCTACCAACATATCCTATTGGTCTATCCACTTTCATTCATGAGTGTTCCTCCTTGGGACAACAACAACCATTGTCTACCACTTCACCTCCTCCATCCTATAATGAGCTCAAGTCTAGTGTCCAAACTACACCAAGTCCCATCATCCATCACATCCTCCAAAACATGAATTACCAAGGTAAAGGCCTAGGCCTTCATGAACAAGGTATTTTGGAGCCCATCCATGTCAAGGTCCCTCCACACTCATACAACCTTGGCTACACACCCCAAGGTAAACAATCCAAAGATGTTGGTAATTCCTCTATTCTTCCTAAGTCCACCACTTTCCATCAGAAACTGTATCATATCCCCAAAACATATGTTGCCATTCCACCTCCATTGTCCTACAAATGTCAAAAGCATGTGACCATACACCTTCCACCATCCAATTTACCTCCGCTACTTCCAACTCCTAATTTCCCACCATCCACTTTACCGCTATTTCTTCCAACACCTAATATCCCCATCATCCATAAGTACCCTCACATTCCTAATCATGATCAACAAATGCACATATTGTCTAAACATGAAGCTTCCACCATGTCCATGGGGTTCAAAAATAAATATTTGGATGCCTACACTCATAAAGCCAAAAATCCTAAGGATCCTTATACCTTAGGACATCAATTCAAAACATCAAAGCAAAGTACATCCAAAAAGCTATCCAAACCCATACCTCCAAAATACATGGTCAGAACTAAAATGGTTTGGGTTCCTACGAAAAAAGAATTCAAGTCAAATGAGGCATCCACCTCTCAAAAATCCCAACCATCCTCTTTCATTCAAAAATCCCAAAAATACCATTCCATTCAAAAATATTAAATTCCTCCATCCCACAAGAAAAGAAAAAATCATAAAAGCACTAAGTCTATGTGGGTCCCTAAATCACTCCGTTATTCTTTCACTAAGAAAACATCACCATTGTTTCCTACACCTTGTCCAAATCAAAAGCTTCAATGTTTATCCTGATGTGTGCAGCCGTTGGTCATGATTCCTTTCCATACCTCCATTACCCCTTCATTCAACTATCATCCTACATATTTCACCCATTATCTTCCTATGGTACATACTTTTGCATAATCCTTTCATCCATCCTTACATAAGTCCTCCATAATCCATATCATAATCCACTCTCTTACCCTACATAATCCACTATTGTTCCTTTCATAATTCACTATCTACCTAATCCGTCTCACTTTCATGCAATCCCCTACCAACATCTATGGGCATAATGAGATTTGGCATGGTCCATGTGGTGATATCCATCTCTAATGGGACTATCACCTTTCATGGAACTAGACAATTGAGTCCCTCCTATCCCAAGTCAAAAAGTCAAAAAATTAAAAAAAAAAGTAAAGAGAAACCCTTTCGTCCAACGGTGAAAACCACCCTTGGTGGCACCTTGGATAAGTACCATGATGAAAACCTAGCAAATAGGCATCATGTGTAGGTTGATCTTCTATGTCACTTACACTTGGGGGCAGATTGTCTCATCCAACATATCATTTTTCATCTTATCATTTCCTACCCTATCTTATCATCCTAATCCATACACTTATGCATCCATTCATCCTCCCTTCCCTTCCTTTTGGTCTTGATGAAGATTGGGAGCAAAATGTTGACAAATTTTTTAGTTATCTCTTGATATACCTCATCCTATCCAAACAATCCAATCCTATCATTATCCTATTGTCATGAGCCTTGTCATGAAAAATCCTAAACATTACACCAAGAATGGGACATGTTATTCCTATGCAACATAGCCTTTTGAGATCACATCCTTACTCTCTTATGCATACATCCATTCCATACATTTATCATGAGTCTTCCATCCATCCATTCCACCTTCATCCTTGCACCTAGACTTGGTTTTCCCCTTGCCATTGGTATCTGGCACAAAGGCTACCTAAATTGTAAACCCATTGACATCCCCCAAAACATGTCAAAAAACTCAAAACATCCAAAAATACAAAAAAAACTCAAAACATTTCTAAAATCCAAAAAAATCAAAATATTCCAAAAATCCAAAAAAATTAAAACATTTTCAAAAACACAAAAAAACAAAAATATTTCCAAAAAAATCAAAACATTAAAAAAAAATCAAAACATTTTCTAAAAATACAAAAAAATTAAATATTTGACCAAAAATTCCAAACAATAAATTCAATCAATTCATCAAACAAATCATCCAATCCGATCATATACAATCATTCCAACCAATCCAAGTCAATTCATCAATTCATTCAATCACATTCATTCTAATCACTTCTTCAATCATTCAATCCAATTCTTCCAATCAACCCTCATCAAATCAATCATCAATTCATCCAAATCATTTCAATCAAATCAACTCAATCCATCAATTCTTCCAATCAATTGAATTCATCCATTCAATCAAAATTAATCCATCACATCACTTCAAAATCAATCAAATCACTTCTAATCAATCCAATCAAATCAATTCATTCAATCAAATTCACATTCTTCCAAATGTTTCACATTTAAGGGTATTTTGTTGTGAGGCTTATGTTCATGTGCCTAAAGAAAAATGGACTAAGTTGGATCCAAAAGATGAAAAGTGTACTTTCATTGGATATGGTGATAATGTAAAAGGTTATAAACTTTGGAATCCACTAACCCAAAAGATTATCTATTCTAGAGATGTTATTTTCAAGGAACTTAGTGTTATTTCAGAACTTGAACAACCAAAGGAAAAAGAAGAAAAGGTGAAGAGAGTGCACTTTGAATTAGAGAATGAAGATGCAACTCAAGAAGAACATAATGATGGATTGGGGGGTGAAGAAGTAGAAGAAGACTCGAGTGAAAATTCTGATGAGGAAAAACCTATTGTAACACAAGAAGTTGGTACATATGAGCATGTAGAAGAGCCTGAAGAGTCTATTACTCCACCTCTAAGAAGATCCACAAGACAATGGAACCTAGTTGAAAGGTATAGCCCACCAAATTTCCATTGTGTATTTTCTGTAATGAGTACTGATGATGAAATTAGATCCTACAAGGAAGCTATTCATGTAGATGATAGTGAGTCTTGGTAGTTATCCATCCAGGAGGAGATGATGGATTTAGACTCTTGCAACACTTGGGATCTTGTTCATTTGCCAAAAGGAAGAAAGGCCATAGGATGCAAGTGGGTCTTCAAGAAGAAGTTTGGAGTAGAAAGTTCATTGGAGAACTAAAAAGGCTAGACTAGTAGCCAAGGGCTACTCCTAGAGAGAGGGAGTTGATTTCAGTGAAATATTCTCTCTTGTTGTTAAATTAACTTCTATCAGATTTTTCTTATCCATTGCTGCAACTTTTGATTGGGAAATAGAGAAAATAGATGTTAAGATTGCATTTTTGTATGGAGATCTTGAGGAAGAAATTTACATACAACAACGTGTAGGTTTTGAGGTAAAAGGGAAAGAACATTAGGTTTGCAGATTGAAGAGGTCTCTGTATGGTCTAAAATAGTTCCCTAGAATGTGGTACCAGAAATTTGATTTATTTATGTTGAAATTAGGTTTTGTTAGAAGTGAGGAAGATCATTGTGTTTGCATTCATTATATTAGTGATTCTATTCTGATCATTGCATTGTATATTGATGACATGTTATTTTTCAGCAATACTAAGGGTATGATCAGTGAATTGAAAGCCCAAATTTTAGGTACATTTGATAAGGTATATTCTAGGGATGGAGATCAAAAGGAATAGAGGTAACATAAAGCTTTGGTTGTCTCAGAGTAAGTATGTGAATACTATTTTTATAGATATTTAGTAAGCAAGACTATAACCTAGTTAGAGTTCCTTTAGCCATTGGTACTAAGCTTTCATTAGATATGTGTCCAAAGAATGAGGATGATTTAGAGGATATGTCTAATGTACCGTATGCTAGTGTTGTAGGGAGTTTGATGTATGCAATGGTTTGCACTAGACCAGATATTGCTCAAGTAGTGGGAGTTTTGAGCAAATTTATGTCTAACCCTGGGAGATAGCATTGAAATTATGTGAAGATGGTGTTTAGATATCTAGTAGGTACTCCTGATTAGTATTTGGTTTATTCTGGTACTGACAGTGCTGATAAAACTTTAGACATATAGGGATTTGTTGATGCATATTAGGCAGGTGACTTGGATAGTCAAAGGTCTCCTAGTGGCTATGTGTTTACTTTGTTTGGCAGAGCAGTGAGTTGGTTGAGAAAAAGGCAACCTACGGTTTCTTTGTCCACCACTGAAGCAAAGTATATGGCTGCTACCCATGTCTCTAAGGATACAGTTCGGTTGAGGAGATTGTGTACAAGTATTGGTCTTGATTGTAGGATCATTCAAATTGGATGTGATAGCCAGAGTGCTATGTTTTTGGTCAAGAATCCTATGTATCATGCTTAGACTAAGCATGTTGATGTAGAGTATCACTTTGTTCAAGAAATGGTTGCAAAGGGATAGATTGAGTTGAAGAAGGTAGACACCTAGGATAATGTTGCAGATGCTTTGACCAAGCCTATGAGTACAAAGAAATTTGTTTGGTGTAGAGAGGCCATGGGCCTTGCTTCTAGTGCCTGATTATTTTATGGTTTTCCTATGGGTATTTAAAATATATGATGTCAAGTGGGAAAATGTTAGGTTTAAGGTGCCATCAACCTTGTAAATCCTATGTAATTTATTATACCTATTATTGTTTGTAAATCAACCATAAGGGATGAAAGGTTTCACCAACAACGATCTTGTTTCAACTGTATTTTTATATCTAGTACCCGACACTAATTCATCCGTGATGGGGGGTCACAGTGCCCTCAGAGCCAAATTTTGTTTATATTTTATCATTGTAAATATTGACCATTTGTCATTTGACATAGATCTGATGATCAATATTATGTCAATTTTCTTGCCCTAGAAGGAAATCCCCTTTTATAAGGATATTTGTACTACATTTTTATTAGAGTTGATAGTTACAAGTGCTGCTAGATTGAAGACTAAAGAAGAAGAGGAAGTGAATGTATTGTAATCTCATATTTTGAATATAATACAACTTGGAGCCTCTTTTCTCAGTGGATTTATTTACCTGAAAGGGTTTTCTCCATGTTAAATACTGTGTTATGTGTTCATTTCTCAATGCATGTTATTTCTGTGTAGTGGGTTTTGTTTATGTTGCAATCTCCATTGATTCTACATTATTTAGAGGATATTAATAAGGTTTGAATCATATTTCCATTGTGTGGTTTGCACCTTCATTTCTAACATTCACCTCCCACTAAAAAGAAAAAAAACATGTCTCTATTGCTAAGGATCCCCCACCTATTGCGATCAAAGAAGTTTTAGAAGATTCTGATGCCCACCCCTCCTAGCCATTGACTCTTAATCCCTCAGCCCACTTGTTTACACAAAAGGAGGTTGTGGTAGGGATTTTTAACTTGAAGAGTGACACAGAGGACACTGATAGGGGAGGATGATTAATGCAGGAGCATTCTAGGTGAATCAACAATCAACATCACTCAAAAACATTTTCAGTTTGGTTTTCAGTTTTAACACCTGTTACAGTTGTATGATTGAAGTTTTTATAGTTCTAATAAAACTAATTGATAAATTCCATTACTCAAAAGGTCACTTGCAATAGACCAGTTTGATTAAACCTCTAGAAGAATCGCATAATGAGAGTGTACCATCTATGCACGATCACTATTTTACAAAATGCCTTAAGGGAATGTGAAGGGCATGGTATTTGAAATACCTCCTAGTGGCTAGAAATATCTATGCTATGGGATGTGGTTATTCTTCCTACCACAGTGGCCAAGAGAGGTTGTCTACACTTCATAAACAAATATGTCTTTTGCTGATCGATAGGAATGTTGTAAGGTGGCAGTTTGTTATTCTCTTAAAAAAAATAAGAAGAAATTTCAACTATTATCTCAGCTCGAAATTGGGGTCACATAGCACTTTAAAAGGAGATAATCCTCATCTAAAAGGAATGTAGACAACAAATGGAGTGCACATCTTAACTACCTCTTCAACAGAAATTTAGACATTAAAATTGTGGAAATGAGGTGCCATTTGGGAAGAGAAAACATTTCTTGGAGGTTGTTCATTAGAACAAAAGGAGAAGCAACCTATTAGGTGGAGGTGAGTATCCAAAAATAGGAAGAAAGGCACTTAAATTGGTGTGTTTAGCTACCTGAGTGAGAGGGGGAGCAGTGGTATGAAGGGAAAAGAAAACACTTCAATATCCTAGGAGGTTAATCAAAGGAAGACGAATCACCATTGGTGTAGAATGTGAAAGGAAATTCAAATTAAAGATTTCAATTTCTTATATAAACAAAAAGCGTAGAAGTAAGGGGACAGTCTATGTGATGAAGAGAGGCTTGGTCCATAGAGGAACAGAGAGGTGTTGGGTGTGAGGTCACAGCCTACTAGAGGAGAAATGGACGAATAGAACATTGCTTGAAACAGTAATTTGATTGAGGAAAGAGGAGTTGTTCGCTGCCAAACAGAGATAATGGAGTACAAGAGGAGGAGAGTTGTTTGTATCAATGTTATGGTGTTTTGTTGTCAATTTCAATTGTAAAAAGCCTATAGTTAGTTTTGAAATCAATAAGAATTCAAGTATTTCTATTGTTTATATATATGGATGTAGACTGTATATGTTTACAGTTTGGTATCTTGAGTGTGAGGGTGTATTTAGTGATGTGCAATTAAGGAAGGAAAGTGTTTCCCTCTATGTCAATTGGTATCGTAGAAGTTTGTTCCTGAGTATGGAGAGTATCTACTAGGACTTGTGGAGTAGCAGAGAAGGCATTTGTGAGAACTCAAATGGATCATTGCAAGTGTGTGAAGTCTTGATCGGTTGAGAGTTTGAAGTGATGAAGGAGAGAGTAAAGATGTGTGAACAATTGCAACAGTAAAGAATCTGAGAAAATCTCGAGAGATGGGGTAGGTGTGAAGGATTCCTACAATGGTAAGAAAAAGAAAGACTCAAAGTTATTGATGGAGAAAATAAGGAAAAGGAAGAGAGGGTTTCTGATTGGCTGGGTTTTGACAATCCTAGTGTTGAAGAGATGGAGAAGACAAAGATGGAAGGAATGAGTTGCGAAAATGTGTGAAGAGTTATTGGAAGAAGTGAAGAAAGAGTTGTATGAAAACATAAAGGAGATTTATGTAGAGAATAAAGTGGGTAGAGAAGAGTTCAATGCTTCTAATAATTGTTTGTTTGCAGGTGACATCATGTGTGCAGCAAATCAATTTGTAGTCGTGGAGTGTGCAGAGGTTGCATCTGTAAAAGAAAAAGAGAAAAATGAAAAGATGAAAAAATGGACTTTGGGAGTCCTATGTTTGATGGAGAAGTTGGTGAGGATGATCTCCTACTGAAAGAGGAGATGAGAAGAATCTAAAGATTCTTAGAAGGAGAAGTGACTGGTAAAGGAGAAGATTTGATGCTATATGATGGTCTAGTGTTCGATGAGGAACCTTATAAAGATAAAGGGTTACTTGGTGAAGAGATACAGAAGATTGAATAATTGTTCAGTGTAACAGTGAAGAACATTGCACCTGATGATGTTGGAGTAAAGAAGAACATTACACTCGGTGACGATGGAGCAGCAGAGGAGTATGAGGTAAACTTTATTTTTATGAGTTTTATGATATTGGGTTTGAAGTGCATGTACCTGATGAGATGAGTAGCATGGTAGAGAAAATTGTGGAATGTGTAAATGTGGTAAAGTGGAGTAGAGATAACTACCTACGGGTAGAAGCTGTAGAGGATGTGACAAGAGAGATTTGGTGGAGGTGGTTAGTATCTGGTGGGTTGAAGCCCACGAAGGTGAAGGATGAGAAGAAAAGAGTGAGGATGTGGAGAGTGAGCCTTTGGTGGAGGAGGATAGTCTACAGTGGATATGAGTCCACGAGGGGAAAGAGGAGGAAGAAGTAGTGTTGTTGGAGGGAGGTGGTGTGTGTTCCGACACGATGCTAGAAAAGGTAAAAGAAAGGTTGATTTTCAGCTCTTGGACAATGAAGGAGTTTGCTGTAGGTTGATGGCAATCTGGAAGAGTAGTAAAACTACTCAACTCCACCTTTACAAACTTTTTACCTACCGTGTCTGATACAGGAGCATCCCAGGTGAATTAGCAATCAGCATCACTCAAAAACATTTCTGGTTTGGTTTTAAGTTTTGACACCCATCATAGTTTTATGATTGAAGTTTTTCCAGTTCTAATACAACCAATTGATAAATGCCATTACTCAAAAGTCACTTGTAATAGACCAGTTTGATCATAAACCTCCAGAAGAATCGCATAATGAGAGCGTACCATATATACATGATCACTGTTTTACAAAATGCCTTAAGGGAATGTGAAGGGTGTGGTATTTGAAATACCTCCTGGTGGCTGGAAATATATGTGCTATGGGATGTGGTTATTCTTCCTACCATGGTGGCCAAGAGAGGTTGTCTACACTTCATAAAAAAAATTATCTTTTGTCGATCGATAGGAATGTTGTAAGGTGGCAGTTTGTTATTCTCTTAAAAAAAAATAATAAGAAATTTCAACTATTATCTCAGCACAAAATTAGGGTCACGTAGCACTTTAAAAGGAGATAATCGTGATCTAAAAGGAATGTAGATAGCAAAGGGAGCACACATCTTAAGTGCTTCTTCAACAGAAATTTAGACTTTAAAATCATAGAAATGAGGCACCATTTGGTAAGAGAAAACATTTCTTGGAGGTTGTTCATTAAAACAAAAGGAGGAGCAACCTAGCAAGTGGAGGGGAGTGTTGGCAAGAGACATTGCTAGGCATGTCAAATGTTGTCATTGATGGCAACTAAATCTATCTTACACATCCGCATTGTATCAGTGGATCATACCGAAAGTCAAACTGTAGATTTGTCTAAGTCTGGATAGACAGGAACAGAGCATATGACAGGGTTCAACATTTTAGTCTGTATTTCTCCACAGGTAATCATATTGAGCTGCGGATCTGAGGGAATATTAAGGATGTCAGGGCTACCTAAATCTAAGATTTTAGCCTCTGGTGATGAAGGGATTGTAAGTTACAAGCATATGAGTATTGGGTTTTAGTTAGATAGTTTAGTCCGATGAAGAACATGCCGACTAGGTGTTTGATCCTTGTGCAAATGAAGAGAAGTGGTTGGTCAAGTAATTTATGAGATCCAATGGTATTGGCTGACATGTGAGGTAATTTGGATATAGAAGTCTTGGTCTGCATTGATGTTTGTGCATGGTTTCAGCTAATAGAACAATGTTCTTGAAATAGTTTCCAAGTTTTCTTAAGGTTGACTGCAGTTGATGTAATTTCATGTAGTGGATATATATGATCGATGGATTCAAGCATTTTGGAATAGGTGAGTGTGAATATGAAGGGATAGGTGTGAAGTATAGTAGTATCAAGTGTGAAGTAAGGAGATCTAAGTTCTGGATCATGGCAGAATAGTAAAAAAGGGTAAAAAGAGATGAAGTGTGTGAAGTCAGTGTACTGAGCTTAACCAGAACTGTAATTTTTCATAGTTAGATGCTTTTCTTCAATTCAAACATTTCAGTGAACTCTTATAATTGATCTTGTAGGCAGTGAGCCTCCTTTGAGCAGTGACCTCTGGGCAGTGCACCCGAAGGCATGTGCCTTCCCCATTTGTAATACTTTTAATAGAGTATAAATTCTTGTGGGTTAACCCCCACCGTAGTTTTTCCCTTAACCAAGTTTCCATGTAAAAATCTTGGTGTTCATGTGTGATGATCTTGTTGTTGTTGTTGTTAAGTTCATGTTTCTTCCATTTGAATGTATGTGGTGTAGACACCTAAAATTGACTTGCTTCGCAAACCAATTTCCCGTATCTCTACACCACCAATTATCCCTCCTATTAATTAAATAAATTCATTTTATTTAATTAATTTATCTCTAATCATCTACCCTTTGTGATCAATTAATTCACTTAATTTATCACTATATCTTATAACTATATCCTCATTAATCAAATAAATATTCCTAATATTTATTTAGTTAATTTGTCCATCTCCCTGCTCCTTGTTAAATTAGATAAATCATGATTATCTAATTAATCAACCCTACTAATCAACCTAAACCTAGCCCAGTTGATTAAATAGCAATTATTTAATTAATCTACCCTAGCCTACCCATCCCTTAGACCTAAATTAATTAATCTAAACACTTAATTAACCTTGCTTAGCCCATCCTCTGACACACCTTTGAATAAAAATCATTTTTTTATTCAAAGGGTCAAATCTTCCTTACAACTCATTTATCACCCTCTTACACATGTAAGTGTACATGTGTCCTTCAACCTTCATACCTCCACATAAAAGTGAATTTTTAATTCACACTCCCCCATGAGTTGAATTTTTTATTTACTTGTCATATCCACTCTTCCCAAAAATAAATTTTTAATTCATTTTTATCCTCAACACCTTTCCCCATGTGAATTTAAAATTCACAAATAATGAGAGCCCTCCAATCACATTAACCAAATCTCAACCATTGATTTCTCCCATCCACTCCTCTTGTGACACTTGTCACAAGACTACAACTTCAAACTTGACCCTAACTCTCAATCATTCCTAGCCCTTGATCTCAACTTTTAATCCTCACCCTCCATCCTTTTTCCAAAAATCTATAAATAAGACCCTCTTCTAAGCCATTTTAAATAACTTCTTCTTGCACCTTTATCATGCCCAAATTTCTCTCAAATCTTCTTATCATACCATCATAATACCAAAATCACTCTAGCCTTATCTCTCATCTCTATCCAATCTATCAATCTATCATCTAATCTCTTCATCTACATTGTGTTGAATGCATTGAGCAACCCACATTTCTACATTCATCTACTTGGGTAAATCTAAGGAGTTTTGGGTGCAACTCCTTCAACCCTATCAAGGAGAGGGATCACATTTGAAGGTATAACTTTGTGTATTTATGAATTTGGTTTGTATTTCTAACTTCATTTATTTTCCTTGTCTTCATTGGCATGCCTGGTGGGACTCGCAAGGTCCCTATCTAATCATCTTGTGAGTGTTTTTTCTTGTAGAAATGTGCTCTTTTGCAAGTGTAGCACCTTCTCTCCACATAGTAGCGCTATTTCTCAGCAAAGTGGCACCATTTCTGCGTATTATAGCACTATTTCTATCTGTTGTGACACTATTTTAGCATGACAATCCCACTCATCTTTATCTTAAATATAATCTTCTTTTTTTTGTTTTCTAGCATTTCTAGCATTTATCTCTTAATTTTTGCAGGTTTTACATAGAAACAAGGGGAAACTATGGCAAAATTTTTCTAAAATCATCCATTGACCAAAACTATGCCGTATTGGTGTTGTGGACACCCAGAGTGGCACCTTCTTCCAAGACAAATCAACCAAACCAAACTCCTGTACAAAGTGGAACTATCTTTCTATATTGTAACACTATTTTATGTATTAGCACTATCTTCTATATCAACGCTATCCTATGTATCAATGCCATATTATGTATCAGCGCCATATGTTTCTGTGGTGCCATCTTTTCTTGGAGCGCCATCTTGCATTATGGTGCCATCCTCTGTTGCAGCGCTATTTACTATATTGGCATCTTCTTTTATTGTAATGCCATTTGTATCTATTTTAGCGCTATTTTTTTGTACTAGCTTAGGGATCTGTGTAGGGTTGGGTCTCTTTTTTGCAGGTCACCTAAAATCACCATCTCAAAACTACTAACATCTTTTGCATGGATTTAGTAGATTAGACACATATTCTTTTGGTGCACTAAAATGAACATTGTGTGCTTAGCTTAGAAAACACTTAAATTTGGTGCAACTAAAATCAATCATTGCTTTGTCAAACAAACAACAAACAAAACATTTCATTTGGTGTACTTAAAAAGAACTCTTTGTGTGCCTAGCATAGATTACATTTGATTTTGGTGCACTAAAATTAATCATTTCTTGCAAAAAACAACTTTAGGCACATTTCAATTTGGGTTTAAAAAGAACATTAGTGAGTGTTTGTTGTGCTTGGTGTGCTTGCACATCTTTGTCACCCATGAGTTAGAATCAAAATATCCTCTCCCCTCGCCTTCAAAAGGATCTTGGGTGAAGAGAAATGGTTCTATCCTAGTTTTTTCTAGAAAGTGGGCCTGCCCTTGAGACACATCCATACGGAGAACACATTGGCGACCCAAGCAGTACTTTCATCTGGTCCGCTATATGTAAATTAGGATAAGGCAAAATCTAAGTCCAAATCAGTATTAGCGCTTACCATTTGATGCTAGCTTGAAAGGAAGTAGAACCTTGTGTATATGAGACTCCTAGTAGAGCTAGTCAAAACATTAAGTGGTTTATCAGGTGCTCGTAATGTGTCGATCCCCCAGATGTACCCCCACTACAAACCTTTGTTTTAGAAGCCAAAATCCCTCTACTTGTTCAACAAGTATTGTCCTTGCTTCACCTTAGGTTGTGCATGCTTGATAAATCTTTCATAAACTAAACCTTTGGCCATTGTGCTTTCTTGTTTGATTTATCTCTTGCCAAGATCTCAAACCATCAAAAAAATCCCAAAAATCCAATCAAATCCAACAACATTCAACATCACACCACCTATTTAGTACTATTTTCCTCTATTTCATCACCATTTCCATATGTGTTTAGCATCCATGTCCAAAAATCAAATTTTCCCATCAAAAACATCAATTTATAAGCTCATTTTTCAAAAAAAATCTAGTCGGGGGCTACACCCCCAAACCCCTGTCAACGGGGGGCCGTGTCCGGCCCCCCATGAAAGGAAGCTAGGTGTGCAGAAATTGCTTCCTACACTAATCTAATGAGGGGAGAGCTATACAAATTCAATTTAATCTTTACAATTACAGCAACAAGAAACATGTAACAGAGATATTGTAACAATACACATAGAACCAGAAAGAAGACAGAAGAAGAGAGACAAGATATAACATGGAGAAAACCCTTATCGGGTGAAAAACCCCACAATCATAAACCTACACAATGTATTATCAAAACCGGATATGGTTTACAATACACTTGTAATGCAAGTTTCAATAGTCTTCGACACTCATATCTGTGTAAAAGTATGAGCCTAACCGGTGTTGTCATTGATGTCAAGGATTGGATGAGCTGTGTGCTAAGGATATTGAGAAAATTAGTCCTATCAAAAACAAAGAAGAACAATGAAGCTCTATGAAGTAAAGATCCCAGAGATAAAGATCAGAAAATGTGCATCAAAAGGTTTGTAGATATGTGTCTAAAGATGATCCAGTCAAGATTTGAGAGGTTTGCATGAAGATTTGGAGAAGTTATGGCCATATGAGTAAAACTAGTTCTGGCAGCTGTTCAGAGGTGACAAAGTGACACAAATAGGTCCGATGAGATCCAAAAATGCAATATCTTATTCTATGGATTTGGTGGAATGTTTAGGAAGCCAATGTGAATTGACAAATCAATTGGTTCGTGGTCTGGAGGTTTGCAAGCATTTATTCTAATGTGACAATGATGATAGACTGTGTTCTTGAGGTTCTGGATGAAAATGTGAATGATTTCAATAAGCAGAAGTGGTGTGGATGTTCTTGGTGATTCAGGCAAGCTTGTGGGGGTCTCTAGATTATGTCCAGTTTGTGTTGGCAGTCCACATTGAAGATTGAGCTCATAATTGAAGATTTACTCTTGGGTGATGGTGTTCTTCCTATTCATGGTTGACCAGATGTTTTACACATCTTGCGGATGATCTTGAAGATGTTCTGCGAAGCATGGCATGTTCCTCAAAGAAGATTGAAGTCCCAGATATGTGTGGTAGGCAGTGTGGTGATATGCATGAAGTTCTTGTAACAAATCAAGTTGTATTTTTGTAATTTCTCTATAATAAAATATGTTGTGCCGACTTTGATGACCTTTCCAAAGTTGATGTCATGTATAAATAAGAATTGCGAAGTCATTTCAAAGGATCTTGGTTAAGATGAGAGAGTGGTAGAGAGGAGAAGAGAAAAAATCAGAGCAAAAGTGTTGAGCTTAAATGGAACTGTCTCAAGCATGGTGAAGATGCTAATCTTCAGTTCAAGTATGTAATATTTATATTATTATTCTGTAGATAGTGTGTCTCCTATAGGTAGTCGGCCTCTTGTGAGCAGTGTGCTTGGGCAGTGAGCCCTAATTGGCAATTGTCATTTTGTTCTTCTTATTCTTTTAACATAGAATACAATCTTGGATTAGTCACCCCGTGGTTTTTCCCTTAACTAGGTTTTCCGCGTTAAAATCTTGGTGTCATATGTGTTAATGTGTTTTTGAGATATTGCATTATGCTTCTCGATTAAATCATTATTATGCTATAGAAATATAAGAAGGATTTAAGTGTTTATATAAAAGAAAGTTTTTGGTGACAACTGATTCACCCCCCCTCTTAGTTGTCTATCCTAAAACCAATAGTCTACAGTCAATCTGGCAGCATAACAGTACCTGTCAATCACATACAACATCTCCTCCTCAAAGCACATGTTTATATAGAATATACAAGGCAAAATTGGCTCTATTTTGGAATGGGCATCCAACTTGGCCTCATGGCCCAAAACCCACACTTATGGACACTTGGTCAACATTGTAAGATGCATCTGACACTTGTCCATAGCTCCCATCCCAAAGAGGTTGCCTATTTCTAAAATGGGCTATAATAGATGCTCTTATGACTCTTACGACCGTCATAGAATCTATCATAGTAGTTACAACTTACAGCTGTAAGAGAATCTGTCATACACAGGCTATAAATAGCATATTCTCTTACAACATGTCATAGTCTACCTTGGGGCACCCAAAGATGCCTTTTTCAAAGATGTTTCTTGACACATGTCTTCACCTGTCTTAGAAGCTTCTGTTTCCCACTCTTACATGTCATAACTTCGTCATAGGAATTCGTCATAATTGTTTCAGTCAACATTCCCTTACACAACATCCAAGATGCTGACACATAGCAAAATACTCCTACCACAAAGTGGGGCACCTATCTCCTCATGTGAGGACAAAATTACAAGTTGTCATCTTCCATGTAGGATGACACATCACTATGCCACATCCCACAAAATGACAATATGGAATTTACAATTAATTTACATCATAGGCAATGAATAAATAAATATAAACAAAATAATGCAAGGAATTACCAAAGTTGAGACACCTTAACTCCCAACATTCTCCCACTTTTCTAACACCTTATAAGAGCCAATAGAATAACAATATTTAACTGCTATAGATCAAAAGGCCCATAGACTCCGAACACTATCTGATCATCTCTATGCTAATTGGTTTCATTAATGCATCTGCAACATTCTTCAATGTATCTACCTTCTCCAAATTTACCTTCCCATCCTCTACCATGTCTCGCATGAAGTGAAACTAAACATCAATATGCTTTGTTCTGGCATGGAAATTTGGATTCTTCGCAAGGAAAATCACACTCTGACTGTCACAACTGATCGTAATCTAACCTGCATCAACACCAATATCTAAACACAATCTCTTAAACCAAATGGCTTCTTTACAAGCATGAGTTGCTGCCATATACTCAGCTTCTATCATAGACAAACAAACCACATGTTGTCACTTACTCATCCAACTAATAGCACCACCAAACAGTGTAAATACATAAGCACTGGTGGATCTCCTGCTCTCAATGTCACCTACCCAATCTGAATCCACAAATCTATGAATATCAACAGAATGCGGAGGTCCTATAACATTACCATGATAGCATATGGAATACTTGGAAGTACCCCTCAAATATCTAAACACTCACTAAACTGCATCCCAATGTACCCATCCAGGATTAACCATAAATCAACTAAGGACTCCCACTGCTTCAACAATGTCTGGTCTTGTGCAGACCATAGCATACATCAAACTGCCAACATCACTAGCATAAGGTACTCTACTCATGTCCTCTACCTCACTAGGAGATTTTGGACAATCCTCAATAGACAACTTTGTCCCCAAAGAAACAGGAACACATAATGGTCTACAATCTGCCATGCTAAACCTATCCAACATGGTATTCACATACTTACTCTAGCTTAACCAAAGTTTTCTATTAGTTCTGTCTCTTCTGATTTCTATTCCTAGAATGTACCTAGCTGTCCCTAAATCTTTCATTTCAAACTATGCTGACAACTAAGATTTAAAATTAGAAATCATATTCTTACCCTTCCCAATGAGCAACATATCATCAACATATAGTGCAACAATGATAATACGATCACCATCAAACTTAAAATACACACAGTGATCTGATTTTGATCTCACAAATCCAATTGAGAGCACAAAGGCATCAAACTTCAAATACCACCTCCTAGGAGACTGCTTCAAACCATACAAAGACTTCTTTAACTTGCAAACCAAATTTTATTTACCTTTCACCATGTAATGCTCTAGTTGTGACATGTAGATTTCTTCCTCCAAATCACCATGAAGGAAAGTTGTCTTCACATCCATCTATTCTACCTCTAAGTCATAAGTTGTTGCAAGAGATAACAGGAATCGAATGGATGTTAGCTTTGCAACGGGAGAGAAGATCTCACAATAATCTATACCCTCCACTTGTGAATACCCCTTTGCAACCAATCTGGCCTTATACTTCTTAACACTGCCATCTACACCAAGTTTCTTCTTGAACACCCATTTACATCCAACAGGTTTCCATCCAGCAGGCAAAGGCACTAAGTCCCAAGTTTGGTTCTTTTCCAAAGAAGCCATCTCATCCTCCATGGCCTCCTTCCAGGAACCTACATCTTTCATATCCATAGCTTCTGATATAGTTCTAGGTTCATCACTGTTAGTAAGCAAACCAAAAGCACAACTAGAATCAAGCAATGTGTAACCAAACCTCTTAGGTTGCTTTCTTATTCATGTAGACCTCCTCAAGAGGTGAGGTTGAGGTTCAACTTCTTCATCTGAGATTTCAGAGCTACAAGAGCTCTCCTCATCATCAGGTCCAACATTGTCTTTCTATTTAGTCTTCTCAGGGGTAGCAGGAAATTCAACAACATCCTCTTTCTTTTCTTTTTCTTCTGGCTGTAAAACAATGGAAGAAGGTGTTAGCTCTTTGAAGATGACCCTTCTACTATACAACACTTTTTCAGCCACAGGGTCCCAAATCTTGTATCCTTTCACACCGACACCATAGCCAATGAAGATACACTTAACAACCTTGTTCTCCAATTTTGACCGCTTCTCCCTAGGCACATGTGCATATGCCTCACAATGAAAAACATGAAGATGCCTTATTGAAGGCTTTCTACCAGACCACACCTCCATGGGTGTCTTACCAACAAAAGTTGATGTAGGAGATCTATTTACAAGATGGCAAGAAGTGGCAACAACTTCAGCCCAAAACTTTTGTTCTAGGGTAGCTCCACTAAGCATACTCCTAGCCTTCTCCAGCAGTGTCTTGTTCATCCTCTCTGCAACTCCATTTTGCTACGGGGTATATGGAGTTGTCTTATGTCTTTCAATCCCAAGTTCCTTGCAATATTTATCCAATTCTATAGAACAAAACTCACCACCGTTGTCAGTTCTCAAACATTTAATCTTTTTACCAGTCTGATTTTCAGCAAAGGCTTTAAACTCCTTAAGCTTACTATAGACTTCAGATTTGCTTCTGAGAAAATAAATCCATGTCCTTCTACTGTAGTCATCTATGAAAGATACAAAATTTATAGATTTTGATAATGAAGGAACATTAATAGGACCAAATACACCAGAATGAACAAGGTCCAACACACCAGAAGACTTATGAGAACTCGAATAAAACTAAACACAATTTTGTTTTCCATATATGCAATGTTCACAAAAGTCAAACTCAAGATTACAATCATCTAACCCCTCAATGAGGTTTTTATTTTTCAGGGTTCTAAGACCCTTCTCACCAATGTGGCCAAATCTCTTATGCCATAACATTGTCTTTTCAGTAGGAAGCTTAACTTCCAAGGCATGAATACAACCATCAGGACTAGATACAACAAATTTCTTCATTGCTCATTTAGATGGTGGGGATGAAGTGACTGCTGCCCTCTTCCTTTTGTTAGAAGAACTATTACATTGTGAAATGCATGCCTCTAGCTGAAATAAAGAACCTCTCCTAGTACCCTTAGCAAGCACCATAGCTCCTCTAGTCATCTTGCATCCTTCTTTCGAAAAGACAACCTGCACACCTGCATCATTCAACATACTTACAGAAACTAGGTTCTGTGCTAAGCCTAGGATGTGCATAACCCCAGAGATCCCCTTCACTTGTCCATCAGAGAAATGGATAGAGACTCTTCCATGACCAACAATCTTCATATGAGAGTCGTCACCCAGGTACACCCTTCCACCATCAAACTCCTCATACTTAGTGAACCAGTCTCAATGTGAGGTCATGTGGAATGATGCACCATAATCAATCAGCTACACATCATTAGATGCATGGATTGCCAGAGCGATGATGAAGGCATAACCATCATCTTGTGACTTGTCAGAATCTAAATCTAGGTTCTTCTTCTTCTTCTTCTTTTCCTCTTTGCATTCCTTTTGGAAATGCCCAGTTTTGCCACAGATTCAACAGGGAGCCTTAGACTTTCCAGGAGATTTGGATCTCCCACAAGATTTGGATCTACCCTTCTCATCTTTCTTGTCCCTTTTCCCTTTCTCCTTGGGTCTTCCATGAACTGTAAGAGCCTCTTTGGTTGCCTCAGAAGACTTTCTTTGCATCTCTTTAGACAATAGCGAAGAAATGACTTCATCCATTTTGAATGTGGATATGGTGCTTCCAATAGCCATGACAAGATGATCCCACGAGTCTGGCGAAGAACAAAGCAAGGTCATATAGCGATCCTCCTCCTCCATCTTCACACCAGTGGATGTCAATTGTGTAACCAGCATGTTGAAAGTATTCATATGTTTTGCAATAGATCCTCCATCCTCCATTCAAAGAGAATACAACTTCTTTCTTAGAAAAAATTTGTTAACCAGGGATTTGGCTTAATACACATCTCCCAACTTCTTCCAAAGAAAGTTTGCAATAGCCTCCTCATGGACATTTAACATGACATAATCAAAAAGACTAAGTCTTATGAGACCCTTATCCTTCCAATCCTTGAGATCCCAATCAGCTTGTGACATTGCAGTTGGTTTTGTGCCACTAATGGTTTCCCAGAGGTCTCGATCAACAAGCATGTCTTCCATCTTGAGCTTCCACAACTCAAAATTAGTGCCATTAAATTTCTCCACCTCTGTCCTTCTGGATGTGCTTGCCATCTCCTTACTACAATAAGATTCAAAATACTCTGCACAGACTCCCACTCAACTTAAGATCAACGCAAAAAACTCCTACCGAACAACTAGGACCAAAGACGATCAAGCTCTGATACCAACTGAAAGGAAGCTAGGTGTGTGGAAATCACTTCCTACACTAATCTAATGAGGGGAGAGCTATACAAATTCAATTTAATCTTTACAATTATAGAAACATGAAACATGTAATAGAGATATTGCAGAAATACACATAGAACCAGAAAGAAGACAGAAGAAGAGAGACAAGATATAACATGGGGAAAACCCTTATCGGGTGAAAAACCCCACACTCAGAAACCTGCACAATGTATTATCAAAATTGAATATGGTTTACAATACACTTACAATGCAAGCTTCAATAGTCTTTGACACTCATGTCTAGAGTCAATCCGGTAGCATAACAGTACCTGTCAATCACATACTACATCTCCTCCTCAAAGCACCTGTTTATATAGAATATACAAGGCAAAATTGGCTCTATCTTGGAATGAGTGTTCAACTTGGCCTCATGGCCCAAAACCCACATCTATGGACACTTGGTCAACATTGTAAGATGCATCTAACACTTATCCATAACTCCCATCCCAAAGAGGTCACCTATTTCCAAAATGGGCTATGACAGATGCTCTTACGACTCTTATGACTGTCATAGAATCTGTCATAGCAGTTACAACTTACAACTGTAAGAGAATCTATCATACACAGGCTATAAATAACATATTCTCTTACAACATGTCATATTCCACCTTGGGGCACCCAAATATTCCTTTTTTAAAGATGCTTCTCGACACATGTCTTCACCTGTCTTACAAGCTTCTATTTCTAACTCTTACATGTCATAACTTCATCATAGGAATCCATCATAACCGTTTTGGTCAACATTCCCTTACACAACATCCAAGATGTTGACACATGGAAAAATACTCCTACCACAAAGTGGGATGCCTATCTCCTCATGTGAGGACAAAATTACAAGTTATCATCTTCCATGTAGGATGACACATCACTGTGCCACATCCCACAAAATGACAATATGGAATTTACAATTAATTTAGATCATAGGCAATGAATAAATAAATATAAAAAAATAATGCAAGGAATTACCAAGGTTGATACACCTTAATTCCCAACACCCTGCACCCCCCCTCACGTCGGGCCCAGTTTTCCTCCCAACACTGCTAAAACCACCCCCCCCATTTATCAAACCCCATCAATTGAGTTTATCTTATCCCTTTATTTGAGCTTAATCAAATTCATCCTAATCCACTTCATCCCTAGTCATAATCATCCTCATAATCCTTAATCCAATTCATTATCATCATCTTAAACCCATTTGATCAACATTATCCAAATCCTCACCCAAAATCAACCTCAAGTCAAAAAATCATAACATCAATCCAAATCCAACATCAATCATCCCTCATACATTATCCACTCCAATCAAACATTTCAATTCCTAATCCTTAATCAACAAATCATCCCTTACAAATCAAACTTTGGTTAAGGACATAATCTCCTTTATCCTCCATCAATCCCCTCATCCAAAAGCCCAACCACAATTATCCACATCATTAACAAAATCCCCCAACATCATTATCAAACTCCAAATCTGAATCAACCCAATAAAAAATCAAGACCTTAATTGATCACCTAATCAAATCAACCCAATCAACCCTCTTGCTTAAGATCATTAGTCTATCTTAAGCATAAAGAACCATCCATCAAAACAAATCAAATCAAATCAAATCATCCTAAGGTCTTGAAATTTGATCCCCAACATCACAATCATCTATTTCATCTCATATCTCTCCAACAAAATGGATCCTTATGTAGCAATACAATAATTACAAAGACTAAGAAAAATCTATGAGAACATGGATCCTAATGCTAAGGAAAAATGCAAAAATGACATTAGGGATATACCCTTAGCACACCTCATCATTGGATAATCCCAAGTCCCTACCCAACCTCCATCATATCAATAAACACCCTTTCTTTCATCCCCGTTAACATCATATCAATCTTCATCCCCTTATACATCCATGCCATCATCAATATCCAACCAATCAATACCTCCAACTTATCCATCCCCCAACCTTTCTCATGCTAACTTTGATCAAGGGAACACCAATCTAGCGAACCTTATATCCAAAATCCAAAGCTTATATCAAAAACCATTTCCCCATGCGAATCCCCCATCCCCCAATCCCCATCCTCCAATCCTCCCACCAAAATATCCCCCCAACCTTATCAAACTTAGCCCATCACCCTCTACATCTCTCAATCCACCAATCCCTATCACCCATACACCATCTAATCCACCATCAAACCTTCCAAATCCTAAGCCCATGACATCCAAAGAATCCTTGAGGGATTTCCTCCAAAGAACATCAACAAAAAATGAAAGCAAAGCTATAGAATCCCCCAAATTCTCCACACCTCCAACATCACCATCTAATTCAACACCTATCCTTGAACCTATCCATGAACCATCGCTACCTAATCCAATCACCCACTTATCTAATACTACTCCTAATCCTATACCATCCATCCTTAGTATCCATCCATTATATTGTTCTTCAACCCATACACTCATGAAGGATGTCATCCATTGGCTATTAGCAAGGAATCAAACACCCTCATGCAATCCAACATCCACCAAATCTCTTGAACAATCCCCTATCATAAATCAAAAACCATCATGTAGCCATGTTCAAGAACCAATAACTCAAGCACCTATCACATCCATCCAAGCATCCACCACATCTATCCAAATCAATTCCACTTCTACCCAAACACATGAGCTATGTCAAGAGTCAAATCCAAAGAATTTTGAAACATCAACCCCCTATCCTAATCAAGATCTAACCATCCCATCTAATCCCATCGCTAATCCCATCACATCTAATGATCACCCTATCCACATCAACCCTATCACTTCTACCACAACAACCCTTTTTGATCCTCCCACACCATCTACCAATCCCATCCCAAATCCATCCCCTTATCCACTTGGACAAAGCACCTTCATCCGCAGTGACTCCCTCATAGGAGGTGAACAACTCCCTTCCACCACCTATCCTCTTCCAACAAATAACAGACTCGCATCTTGTTTCCAAAGCACTAAATATCCCATTGCAGATCGCATGCTCCAAAATATGAACTATCAAGGCAAAGGCTTAGGCCTTCATGAACAAGGCATCTTGGAGCCCATCCACACCACATTCCATCCATCCTCGCATGGCCTTGGCTATACATCCCAAGGAAAATAATCTCAACATGTTGGTACCACCCACCCATCCTCCAAAACCTATTCAGCCAATTCCCAATCCGGTGCATCTCATCGCACCCCCAAATCATATGTCGCCAACCCTCCTCCATCATCATATCATTTGTAAAAGCATGTGACCATGCATCTTCCTCCATCAAATTTACCTCCACTACTTCCAACTCCAAATATCCCTATTAAATCCACTCTACCTCCTATCCTACTAATGCCAAACATCCCTATCCACAAATCCTCTTATCCTCCCATCCTCCCAACTCCTAATATCCCCATCCTCAAATCCCCTCATCCATTTATCCAAAAATCCACTTTTAACCCCTCCACCCATAAATGCCCTAAAATCCCAAATCAAGACCACCAAAAGTACACATCATCCAAACATGAAGCTTCCACTAAATCTAAGGGATTCAAAATTAAAAATTTGAATGCCTCAACTCATAAAGCATAAAAGCCCAAAGATGTTATCCCTTCCAAGAAAAATCCAAAATCCAAAAGGTTATCAAAGCCCACACCATCACAAGAAAAAGGAAATAGAAAAATGGTGTGGGTCCCTAAACAAAAAGCACAAAACTCTAATGAGGCATCCACATCCCAATCTACCCCAAAATCCCAAACTTCCCACTCCCCATCTAAAAATCCCATAATTCCTGAGTCTATTTGGGTCCCTAAAACCCCAAATCAACCATCCAAAAATCCCCTATCCTGATCCCCATTACTACTCACCCCACATCCAAACTATAAGCTTCAAAACCCAAAACGGTGTGTGCAACCGTTGGTCTTGATTCCCCTCCACCACATGACATTCCCACATACCCTCATCTCTCCATCTTTTATCCACTATCCTACATATCTTCCCCACCACGTCCCTATGTTCCATGCTTTTGCATAAATCCACATCACAATCCACATCATAATCCACTATCCACCATCCATTCCATCTTCTCCTATCTATCAACATCCATGCACTCATCATCCATAATGCTATCCGACATGCGACCATCTTCTCCTTGCTATGAAAATAGACGCTAAAGTCCCCATTCCATAAAAAAAAGCAAAAAATCTAAAAAAATAAGAAAATAGTAAAGAAAAAAATATGTCCAATGGTGAAAACCACTCCTTGTGGTGCCTTGGGCAAGTACCATGATGAAAACCCCTTGTGGGCATCATGTGTAATCCCTTCTCCATCCATTTTGTATCCCTACACTTGGGGGCAAAATCATACCCTTCATCCACATCCATAATATCCTTTACACATCTTATCCACTATCTTATCTGTATCCCATCATATTCCTATCCACCATCCCCTATTTATCCTATCATTCCCTATCCATTCCATCCACTATATCCTCCTCCTTAGATCTTGATAGAGACAAGGGGCAAAATATCAACAACATGCTTTGGACACCTCTTGGCATACTCCCTTTCCAAGCATATCCTCCATCCATCTACTACAAAGTCCATCCATTCAAATGTGAACCCATCATCCAAAATTCTAAGCATTGGGGCATGTGATTCCTTCCAACCTAGCCCTTGGAGAAAATCCTAAAACCCCCCATCCATATATCATGCATCCCTATCCTATCCCTCATCCCTATCTTCCATCTATCTAACATGCATCCCTATCAATTGTGCATTCATCTATCATGAATCAACTATCCATCATCTTTCATCACCAATCCCCCTTTACAACCCCATCATCTTCACCTCTAGACTTGATGTTCCCTTGTCATTGGTATCTAGCACTTAGGCTATCCAAACACAATCCAATGCAACCATCCCACAATAAAACCATACCCCATCTAAAACATTCAAAGCCAAAAAAATAGAGAATCCAAAAACACCAAAAAAATAAAAAAATTACAAAAATCCTAAAAACAATCCCATAGCATCATCACAATCACCCAAATCATCCAACACATCATCTTCCAACATCATCATATCTATCCTCAATCATCCCACATCATCATCACAAAGTCAGAACTACATATCATCACCACCTGCATCTTCATGTGCCTTGATCTCGTGGATACAGGGTATGTAGGTAGTCTAAAATACGAAGGAAGTTTCTAGTACTCAGGTACATAAGATGCACCCATCCAACCCACTTGGATGGTCCCTATCCCCTGAGCTTACACAATATCCCAAGCATCGCATTAACTATCAAAGCATCATCCCTTAACAAAAATTATCAACTATCAAATCAGCATCGACCACAACTTGTAACCATCATTTCTTGCACCAATCCAACAACATCAACTAAGCATGATCCAATCATCCATCGATTCCTTCCTTAGGATATATCTTTCCTACGATAGGCATAATCTATCCTATCATCATCCATCTTGGCAAGAGATACAATAGCTATTTGTTTGGTTCGTTGGTCTTTTGGTTATTGACTTTTATCTTTTGTCCTATTCAAAGATCACATCAAAACTACCTTGATCTCACTATATCATGGTATGTGGCAAAAACATCTAGAATGGGGCATAGTCTTGTTTTTGTATGATTTCTTGTGGGTTGGTTTCATTACTCCAAGCAAGTATTCATATCTTGTGGATGGTAGGGTCGGTTCTAGCATATTGATCTCCTTGTGCATCTAAGGTTCTTCATACCTTTTATGTATTAAGGGCTTATGCTATGAGTCACCTTCCCTCATCTAGACAAGGTTGTACTATCTTGGGCATGCATGGAATAACCCTCTTGTTTGTGTGTATAGTCCATGCAAATGTTGGATAAACATCATCGCCTTGGTCTTCTATACCTTGGTGAAAATATCCACTTTGCTATAACAAACCTATGATTTGTCTAAATCATTTTCAGAACAATAATCATCTATTTCCCAATCCATCCATCATCTAATCACCTACCAAACATCA
Source organism: Cunninghamia lanceolata (assembly GCA_027924645.1). Classification (NCBI taxonomy): domain Eukaryota; kingdom Viridiplantae; phylum Streptophyta; class Pinopsida; order Cupressales; family Cupressaceae; genus Cunninghamia; species Cunninghamia lanceolata. Next base: position 5,755,934 of record BSBN01000236.1, read on the forward strand.
TCAATCCTTCATATCACCCCTTATCCTCCAACCACCTTCAACCAATCCGTTCTATCCATTTCGAGAGCACACCCGTGTTCTTGCAACCCGCCTGTCCTCTTGAGGGGGCATCACCCTTACCAATCATCCCTATACTTTACCCTCTTCTTCTACACCAAAATCTTTTTTCTATCCAATCCAACTCTATGTTTTAACTTCTTTGAAATAATATTGCTTAGCCACAACACCATTTCAAAGAGGGGCAAGTGTAGACACCTAAAATGGACTTGCTTCGCAAACCAATTTCCTGCATCTCTACACCACCAATTATCCCTCCTATTAATTAAATAAATTCATTTTATTTAATTAATATATCCCTAATAATCTACCCTTTGTGATCAATTAATTCACTTAATTTATCACTATACCTTATAACTATATCCTCATTAATTAAATAAATATTCTTAATATTTATTTAGTTAATTTGTCCATCTCCCTAATCCTTGTTAAATTAGATAAATCATTCTTATCTAATTAATCTACCCTACTAATCAACCTAAACCTAGCCTAGTTTATTAAATAGCAATTATTTAATTAATCTACCCTAGCCTACCCATCCCTTAGACCTAAATTAATTAAGCTAAACACTTAATTAACCTTGCTTAGCCCATCCTCCGACACACCTTTGAATAAAAATTAATTTTTTATTCAAAGGGTCAAATCTTCCTTACAACTCATTTTATCACCCTCTTACACATGTAAGTGTACATGTGTCCTTCAACCTTCATACCTCCACATAAAAGTGAATTTTTAATTCGCACTCCCCCATGAGTTGAATTTTTTATTCACTTGTCATATCCACTCTTCCCAAAAATGAATTTTTAATTCATTTTTATCCTCAACACCTTTCCCCATGTGAATTTAAAATTCACAAATAATGAGAGCCCCCCAATCCCATTGACCAAATCTCAACCATTGATCTCTCTCATCCACTCCTCTTGTGACACTTGTCACAAGACTACAACTTCAATCCTAACCCTAACTCTTAATCATTCCTAGCCCTTGATCTCAACTTCTAATCCTCACCCTCCATCATTTTTCTAAAAATCTATAAATAAGACCCTCCTCTAAGCCATTTTCGATAACTTCTTCTTGCACCTTTATCATGCCCAAATTTCTCTCAAATATTCTCATCATACCATCATAATACCAAAATCAATCTAGCCTTATCTCTCATCTCTATCCAATCTATCATCCAATCTCTTCATCTACATTGTGTTGAATGCATTGAGCAACCCAGATTTCTACATTCATCTACTTAGGTAAATCTAAGGAGTTTTGGGTGCAACTCCTTCCACCCTATCAAGGAGAGGGATCACATTTGAAGGTATAACTTTGTGTATTTATGCATTTGGTTTGTATTTCTAACTTCATTTGTTTTCCTTGTCATCATGTGGCAAATTTATAAAGCAACATATTAATAAGTTTTGTAGAACACAGATTCACCCCCCCTCTTAGTGTTCCTTAATTTCAACAATTGGTATCAGAGCAAGGTTCCTTAGAAGAAGTTTAACAACTTGAGGAAGCTCTGCGAAGGTATTTTCAATGGGTTCACTCAAGCACTCTAATGGTATCAATCAACAACTTCAAGTAGCCTTAGAAGATCTTGACCTATCCAGAGCAGAAATTAGAGATATATAAGAAAACCTTAAAGATGTTGAAGATTTTATTGAGACCTTAAAAGGATAATCAAGCAAATCTAATGGAAAAAGGAAGGAGCTACTTCATCAACTAGCAAATCAGAATGAAGACAATGACATGGATGAGGCTAAGACAAAGGAGTGTGAGAAGCTAGCAAAAGAAGTTGTCCTAAAACATGAGATGTAATCTGGGGTGATGAGGCTAACCAAGGAAATTGAAGAAAGGAAGAAGACTGAGGAAAATTGAATTAATCTCTGAAAGAAAGAACAAAAGAGTGTTGCAGAATGTATAGAATAATTGGTCATCTAGAATCTGATCTACAAGAAACCAGGGATAACCAGGATCAACTTGAAAGACAAATTGTCATTCTCAAACATGACCTAGAAGTTTCAAGTGAATATAAAGAGAAATTCAAGATAAGCTGAGTTGAACTTGATGTGTTGCTTGATAGATGATAAGCATGGTCTGGGATTTGAGAAAGGTGAAAGCTCTGGATTCGGTCAAAGAAATCTTGAAGCAAGAAATCAAAGAAGGAATCGTAGAAGACCTTTGGTAAGACAACCTAATGCTCAAAGGTATCCATCTTTCAATCGCAATTGTTTCAAATGCAATAAGTATGGTCATAGAGCTAATCAATGCAGAAGTAAAGTGAATCAAAATGCATCATCTTTCTCTAGTCAATGCTTTAATTGCAAAAAGATAGGTCATAAGGCTGAAGAATGCAGAAGTGGGTCAAGGAATCCTCCTAAGAACAAATAGGTGTTCAATGGAAGATGTTTTACTTTGCAATGCAGATCTAAACCTGCTCCAACATGTGATTGTCAGAAAAATAAGATTGTGTGTTTCAACTACAACAAATACAAACATATTGCTAAATTTTGTAGAAGCAAAAAGGAGAACTCATAGCAAGGTAAAGGAAAAACAAAGTAGAAGTTGGACAAAGGCAAGGGAAAAGTAGATGTGAATGAGATCCATAATGAAATTAACAAAACATGGGTGAAGAAAAGTGTAATGAATGATAGTGATCTGGGTCCACACCAGAATTCGGTGCTGATGATTCCTCCGGGAATTGAATCAGGAGCTCTGGCTCAAGGGGAGCTGCATTAAAAATCTATTTCCCCTACCAGTAAGTGGGTGCTTGAATCTAGCATGATGAATGAAGGCAAAGAAGCCTATTGCAGAACTATTGAAGCAAATTCTAGAAGAAAAGAAGCCAATGCGATTGATTGTTGAGCAAGTGAAGATTGACTGTATACAGAAATAGTGTAACTAGATGTATTAGGGTAGAGCATTTATTACAATGGTGAATTAGGTTTTGCAGAGCATAAAATTTCATTTACTCAACATTTGAATCACTTTGCATTTGAAGAAAATAAGAAGAAGAGCGCTTGAACTAAGATTTCAAAGACTTGAAGTGCAAAAAGTGAATTCATCAGCTAACCCTAACCGGTGAAACAAGGTATTCCCTGAAAAACTCTTTGAATTTGCAATCTTTGAATATGGCTACTTTGTTGGTTCTTGACATCACCAAAAGGCTTTGATCTAAATTCAAAAAGCATCCACACAAATCAGTAGAGGTCGATTCGTTAGGTGCCTTTTCAAATGTTCCACATGGTGTATTACATGTTGAAGATATTAGGGCCTATATTCATGCTAGCATAGCTGAGTTGGGGATTCAAAGTTAGTAGATTTGTTCAAGAATCATTTGAGGGATGAGATTCATGGTCTTAAACTTGAGTATAAAGTGCTGCAAGTCAAACATCTCATTCAGGTTATTGGGTTCCCATCCTTCGGTGAAGATGAGTGGGTCTGGTATGTACTAAGTCAGATGCATGCTAAATTCATGTGGTTGATGAAACCCTTCAAGATCACCAAGGATGCTATCCAAGCTGTAACAGGATTGAATTCATCTAGTGGACTACCAATGTTAAAATTAGTGAAGAATCAGACTGTGACTAAAGCTACCAGATCAAAATTTGATAAGAGGGCAATGACAATAAATGATATAACTGATTTAGATGTCAAATTTGCCTTTATGGTGATTGGGTATAAGATATACCACTCCAACAGGGAAAACGTTGTATCCAGTATAGCTATTTATGCTGCCTATCAGATGTTAAGAGAAAATGCTGACTATGACTTGTGTGAGCTAGTACAAAACTAGTTAATGGAGAACCCAAACAAGATCAAAAAGGACAAGAAGAATACATTTAAGTATGGTACATTGGTATTGTGTTTGTTCATATATTTCATGAATGAACTACCCAGCAAGAAAAGCATGTATTGGACTAGTGATAAGCCTATTGCCATACAAATCAGAGAACACTTGCACAATATAGGTGACTCCATTGCCTAAAGAACTACTCTTTGGGGATACTTCAAGAATTTTTAGAATATGATGTAATCAAGAGAAAGAATCCCTACTTATGTGGTAGAAAAGTATAAGGATACAATTTGTTTCATGGTGGAAACAGATCAATGCTTGATAAAAGTAGTTGAACCAAGGACTGTATGGATCATGCCCATGGGGTATGAAGTCGATGGACAAATGCTGGAGATGTATGCTCAACACCTTCTGAGCAAGCCAAAAGATACCTCAGTTGAGAGATTCAATACATATAGTGAACTCAGTGTGAAACTGCATGTTGAGCTCTAGAAACTTGAATCTAAGAGAAAGATTCAAAGATGAGTTGAAATGTATGCAGAAAGCATTGGCATAACAAAATAAGCTATGAGACAAAACAGGGAAAGGATAGAGAAAGCTGAGAAGGAGAAGCAAGACAGAGAACAAGGAAGTGTTCCAGTGGAATCCACTTCTAAAGTAAGGACTACTAGGAGTTCTGGTACAAGCTATGGTGCATCACCTTCTCCTATTGCAGAGAAATCCAAAGAAAAATCTACTAGTAAGGAAGGAAAAATAACAAAAGTAATGGCCAAAAGGTCATATGTTAGTGTGGAGAAGGATGATGAAGAAAAGACTAATTTAGATGATGAGGTTAAAGAGTTGAAGGCCTTAGGCACTAAGGCTATTAAAGTATCTAAGGAGAAACCCTCTGGAAGCTTAAATTCAAAGAAAGTAGAAGCATCAAGGGTTGTCCAAGACAAGCCCTCTGAAAGTGTAAGGGTAAGCAAAAGACTAAAAACTGAAAAATCCACCCTGACAGTTGAAGATATTGTGAATGCAATAACTGTTCATGGGAATTTGAAGCCCTTAAGAAAATATTATGAAAACTTTGATAAAGCCAACAAGAGAATTTTGGAGGATGCTACTGTCAAATACTTGAACACATTCAACATAGCACTTGTGGAAATTTTATCTGAAATCCCTAAGAGTCTGAGTGACATTCTGGAGATGAGAAAAGAAGCTACCAAAGTAAAGGATTTGGAGCTAAGAGAACATGTATTGTCCTATTTATGTATGGTAATCTCTAAGAAGGAAGCCAATAAAATCTTCAAAGAAGTTAAAGATGAATTCAGAAGCAAAATCAGGATGAATAAACTAATGCTTGGAGAAATTGATGAAGTGGTCAAAGAAATAGAGAAAATTCTAAGGAAAGCCCTAGACAAGAATAAATTTTATGTGGTCACTAAGGAACCTGATGTTGATGATACACCCCTTCCAAATGAAGAAGAGATGAAGGAAAATGAGCAGCAAGTTGAGCTAGATGATTTCTCTATTCCAGAAGAGGAAATATCAAACAAAGAAGATGAAGAGATTGTGAAGGAAGATAATGACGGTGCAGAGGATACTCAAATTCCTTCAGACCAATCTCATGAGGCAAATATAGAAATGAATATGGAAATAAATGATCCCACTAAAAGTGATTCTGAGAAGAATAAGGAGCAGAAAGCTGAAGAGGTTAAGGACAAGGAAGGTCAAGAAGAAGAAGCTAATGATGGAATTGATTCCTCCATTCTAGATATTGAGGAATTTGATAAAAATAATGTTGATGCTACTGCTGAGGATACACACAATCCTCTAGAAAAGAATGTAGAAGACACTACTAATGATGTAGAGAGAGAAAAAGAAGAGAAAAAGAGTGAAATGATAGGCAAGACAACGTGGTTGACTCTGGGAAGGGAGAAGATGAAGGCCCTAATGAGCATAAAACTGAAACATCATATTGGGCAAGAGACACTATAGAAACAGTTAAAGAAATTTTGGAGAAAGACAAAAAAGTTGCAGAAGTTCCAGCTATAATACAAGGTCCAATCAACTTTGATACTCTTTCTCTAGTACAGAAGATGAAGTTGGCCTCTTTTGCACAAGCTAAGGCCAGAGAGGAAATCCTAAAGTTTCATATAGAAGATAGTGAGTTGCTTGGTCTGACATCTGACATTTTGAAGAAAATCATGCCTACATTTCAGAAGGATTCATCAACATCCCCCTCCGATCAGTTGAAGAGTCTGATAAACTCTATAAGTACTCACTTTGAGTCTTTTGAAAAGTCAGTAGAAGTCAAAGTCCAAAATGAATTTAATGATAAAAGATTTAGTGAACTAAAAAGAATAATTGCCAATGATAGAATTATGTTGGATACTAGTGTAAAGAGTATTCAAAATGCCCTCACTAAAGGAGGAGATGTGTACAAATTTTGTCTATCTTGGTCAAAAGTTGTAGAAGACATTGAGAAGAAATAAAGGACCCTGAGCAAAAATTCTCAAATGTATCTTAATCCTTTAATCCTTTGACAGTATCTGCAGCAAGTCAAGAATGTCAAGTAGTTAACTTGATTGATGAAATAAAGAAATTTGTGAAGGAAAAAGAAAACATTGTGGCAAGGATGTGTGAACTCTGGGGAATTATTCTCCCTAAGTTAGAAACAATTGTTCAATGCTTTGACAAAAGCTCAAGCTGCTGCTCTGACAAGTGATCCCACTGATATGCAAAAGGCAGAGTCACAAGCATTCTTATTCAGTGGTCATATTTTAGTTTTGGATGGCATGAAGAAAAGTTGGGACAGTAAGTTGGCACTATTAAAGAACATTTTTGGTGATGTGTTTAAGTTTATGTAGATAAGACAAGGATTATTTGTACATATGCAGAAGTATGTATAGAGTTTTGTGTGAATTTTTGGATCCAGACCTCGACCTTTGCCATTGATGTCAAAGGGGGAGTGAAAAGAAGTGAAAAATGAGGAATTCAACTAAGGGGGAGCATTGGAAATCACTAGTGTACTTAGTAAGGGGGAACTGTTCTAACACAGTCATTTTTCACTAAGTGTTACCATCAATGCCAAAGGCGGAGATTGTTGGCAAGAGACACTACTAGGCATGTCAGGTGTTGTCATTGATGGCAATTAAATCTATCTTACACATCCACATTGTATCATGGATCATACGAGAATTCAAACTACAAATTTGTCTAAGTCTGGATAGACATGAACAGAGCATATGACAGGGTTCATCATTTTGGTCTGTATTTCTCCACAGGTAATCATATTGAGCTGTAGATTTGAGGGAATGTTAAGGGATACCAGGGCTACCTAAATCCAAGATTTTAGCCTCCAGTGATGAAGGGATTGTAAGTTACAAGCATCTGAGTATTAGGTTTTGGTTAGACAGTTCAGTCCAGTGAAGAACATGTCAACTAGGTGTTTGATCCTTGTGCGGATGAAGAGAAGTGGTTAATCAAGTAATTTATGAGATCCAAAGGTATTAGCCGACATGTGAGGTAACTTGGATATAGAAGTCTTGGTCCGCATTGATGTTTGTGCATGGTTTGAGCCGACAGAACAGTGTTCTTGAAGTATAGTAGTATCAAGTACGAAGCAAGGAGATCTAAGCTTTGGATCATGGCAGAATAGTAAAGTAGGGTAGAAAGAGATGAAGTGTGTGAAGTCAGTGTATTAAACTTAACCAAAACTATAATTTTGCATAGTTAGATGCTTTTCTTCAGTTGAAACATTTTAGTGAACTCTTATAATTGATCTTGTAGGCAGTGAGCCTCCTTTGAGCAGTGAGCTCTGGGCAGTGCACTCGAAGGCATGTGCCTTCCCCATTTGTAATACTTTTAACAGAGTATAAATTCTTGTGGGTTAACCCCCACCATGGTTTTTTCTTTAACCAGGTTTCCACATAAAAATCATGTTGTTCATATGTGATGATCTTGTTGTTGCTGTTATTAAGTTCATGCTTCTTCCATTTGAATGTATGTGGCAAATTTATAAAGGAACATATTAATAAGTTTTATAGAACATTGATTCACCCCCCTCTTAGTGCTCCTTAATTTCAATAGGGAGTATCCAAAAATAGGAATAAAGGTGCTTAAATTGGTGTGTTTAGCTTCCTAAGTGAGAGGGGGAGCAATGGTATGAAGGGAAAAGAAAACTCTTTAATATTCTAGGAGGTTGATCAAAGGCAGACGAATCACCATTGGTGTAGAATGTGAAAGGAAATTCAAATTAAAGATTTCAATTTCTTATATAAACAAAAAGTGTAGAAGTAAGGGGGTGGTCTATGTGATGAAGAGAGGCTTGGTCCATAGAGGAATGGAGAGGTGTTGGGTGTGAGGTCATAGCCTGCTAGAGGAGAAATGGACAGATAGACCATTGCTTGAAACAATAAGTTGATTGAGGAAAGAGGAGATGTTCACTGCCAAACAAAGATAATGGAGTACAAGAGGAGGAGAGCTACTTGTATCAATGTGAAGGTATTTTGTTGTCAATTTCAATTGTAAAAAGCCTATAGTTAGTTTTGAAATCAATAAGAATTCAAGTATTTCTATTGTTTATATATGGATGTAGACTGTATATGTTTGCAATTTGGTATCTTGAGTGTCAGGGTTTGTTTAGTGATGTGCAATTAAGGCAGGAAAGTGTTTTCCTCTGCGTCAGTGACTATTAAAAAAGGTCCTACTAGGTCTAGTAAAAGTTCCAAAACCAAAAAGGCTAAGGTTGACCCTATGTGGGGTGAGGAAGGTGATGGTGTGGAGTCTTTTGTTAAACCCAAGGAGAAACACAATGTGGAGGAGGAGATCACTGAGGAGAGCACATATGATGGTTTGGTTGTGAAGGAGGTTGGTAAGGAAGAGAAGACTAGTAAGAATAGAAATGAGGCTTCTAGGAGTAGAAGGTTGAGTATCAGAAGATCCAATAGGTTGGCAGGACAAATTACCCCCAAACTTATTGAAGTGGAGAATTCCAGTGATACTACATCCGATGATGATGTGGATTTCCAGAAGGTGATGGAGACCCCAGAAATTGAGGAGTACTAGGAGGAGGCTAGTTTGTTTGAAGAAATGAATGCCATGTATTCTAAGTCATATGAGGAGAAAGTGGAGATGACTAAGGAGATTGTACTAGTTCAAAAGGACTATGATCAATGTAAACAAGTCTCTATGTAGGTTGTAGAGATCAAGGCTACTATGGCTACCCTAGAAAGAAACATGAAGGTGCTATCTACTTTTAGCACAAATGTTATGCATAGATCAACGCCTACATTGTCTATCCTTCAAGATTTAGAACTCAATAGGCATGGTCTAGATGTAAAACTTTTGTTAATTATGAAGAGATATATAAATTCCTTATAGAGGATTGTGGGCAGATATTTGTTTAGTTTTTGTTGGTTCTTCTTTTCATTTTTTATTATGGGTTTTCACTGTATGTTCTGGTTTGTGACTATTGGCTATTAGTGTGTTTATTTTCCATTTTTGGTGGCATGTTGGTGGCTTGAATTTCTCATCCCTTGTGTCTTTTTGTTAAAGGGATCAACACTCATGTTTGCTACTTATCATAATAAAACCATCTCCACCAAACTAGGAAAGTACAAGTTACATGATGCAAGTACAATCCATCTAAGTAGATACCTACCTAAGCAAGCTTATTATATTTTAGGTGCATAATATGTAATAAATTTATTAACTAAATGTAAAATAAATTAATACATCAACACCTTCCCATTTATAACTTAGGTGGGTAGAAAAGATAGATGGATGATTCCTAACAAATGTGTAGCAATGTTAGGTACCTATGTACAAAATGTATCCCTTAATTAACTAGGAAGTATAAAACCTCAAACAAGAGAAAAATCCCCTAGAAAGAATCCCCCCCTAAAAAGAGAGAGAAGGGCCACTCCCTGAATAGAGAGACAAAGAAGAGGACTAGATAGCCTCCCAAAAGAGGTGGTCCTTTATGTTGATGGTAGATGCTTGACTATGAATCCTAAAGATGATCCTTGAATGCTAAATAACATTTCTTCCCTTAGAGGATGAAACAACAAAAAGGTGTATATAAAATATATTCCCATGCCTTAAAAGGAATATGAGGGAGGAAATTGTAGAATGTATGATGTCTTCAAAAGATGCTCAAATGTCACCATTTTGGTGCCAAAAGGTGCCATACTAAATTTAAGTCTTAGGACTAACTAAAGAAAGTGACAATCTAGAACCTTGTAGAAACAAATGTAGAACAAGATCAAAAGATAATTATGGTGTGAAAATAGTTGTTACGAAACTATCATTGCAAAGGATATGGATATCCTCAATAGTGTCTTTTAAATATGCAAGAAGGGACTTACAACAAAAACTTGATAGATCTATTAAGTACCTATCCCAAAGAGTTGTCTCTAGAAGAAAATGAATATGACCGTTCAATATTGTTTGGAAGCCATGGATAAAGCAACACTAGATTTAATAGAAGAATGAGATGATGGAGACAAGATATCATGCATATCATCTAACTACACTACTCATCCTTGGATGATGTGTCCACACAATATGTTGGAGCATTAACATTATATGTATTTGCCAATGTTGTAATAGAAGAGTCATCATTGTTAGGATGTTGAGTGTGTTGATAACTGAGAGGGGGGGGTGAATCAGTTATCTTAATTATTTGACTTTCTTTTCTTCTATAACAATTAGAGCAATATCAAATCATATCATCATACATAACAATGGAAGCAAAAGTAAACTCAACACACATTACACAATATTTTTGATGTGGAAAACCCTGTTAAGGGAAAAAACCACGAGGTGATTAACCCAAGATTGTATTCTCTGTTAAAAGAATTTAAGGTAGTACAAAATGGCACTTGCCAATTAGGGCTCACTGCCCGAGCACATTGCTCACAAGAGGGTCACTGTCTACAATAGTTTATAGATGTAAACTAGATACTTGAACTGATGAGAAGCATCCACATGTGCTTAGGTTCAGTTCCGATTAAGCTCAATACATTGATCTATTGCACTTCATTCTTCCTCTGCCTTAGTGTTGTTGTTCTGTCACATACCAGATCTTGATTGCTACTTCCACACTACTCTCTACTTTTCTTCGCACAACATGACACACAACACACACCTTCACATCCAAATCCATCTGGTATATATATCCGCACCAATGATTTCAACACCTTTCTAGTCAGCATCTAGAATAGTCAATATTTTCCCAAACTCTGATCTGTCATCTGAATCCTTGCTTATTAGGTGATGCATATCAAAGAGATGCTTATAGAAGTCATCAATAATGTCAACCAATCATGAACAATACCTCAAGAAACTTTATCACCATCAATATCTCATCTGGATTAAGATCTGATGCTCTACTGGTCAGGTCGAACCCAACACTCAAGAGCTTATATCTTTTCACTTTTTCATCACTGGAGGCTCAATCTCTAGAATATATCAATCATGATACTCTTCTTGACTTCCCCAAGTCTACACTTTACTGGGATACTTCCTCTAAGAGATCCGGACCTGATTGTCAGACCTTGATGCATGCTCTGTTCTTGGTCACCAGACCAAAATACTCTTCACTCTGACTTCCAGTATAGACACACCATGTCCTACGGATGTGTGAGATAGATTTTGTTGCCATCAATGACAACCCTTATGAAGCCACATAGTGTGTCTTGCCAACAATCTCCCCCTTTGGCATTGATGGCAACACTTAGTGAAAAATAACTAAGTGTCATACTACACTCCCACTTGGCTGATGTTTTGTTCTAATATACATTTTACCAGAGCTCCCCCTTAGTTAGATTCCTCATTTTTCACTATTCCTCACTCCCCCTTTGACATCAATGGCAAAGGGTAGAATCTGCACACCAAAAATTTCAAAAATCAATCTATACATATCCGCATATGTATATATAGAAGTTGTACTTACATATACTTAAGTATATCTGCAAAAGTATTCTTCAACTGTACAACTTCTGTCACCCAACTCTGCTTCATCCTATCCAAAATTGAGATGTGACCACTCAACAGGAATGCAAAAGCTTCTTCCCTTTTTAGATCTGTCGGATCACTGGTCCAGGCTATTGTCTAAGCATCAGTTAGGGCTTCATGCATAGCCTCTAACTGAGGGATAATGATCCCTCTAAGTTCACTTAACTTGTTTATTCTATTTTTCTTCTCCTTCTCAAGCTTCTTTATTTCATTTGTGATTGCAATAGTATGACACTCTTGATTGATTATGGAAGAGGAGAGAGGATCAAAACTTTGAGATAAACTTAGCAATTTATCCTCTTGCTCTTTTACTTTCTTCTCAATGTCCTTGGTCACTTTAGGCCAGGATAAACAAAATTTATATATATCTTCACCATCTTTAAGATCATTTTCTAAGCTCTTTATTTCAATATCCATAACTCTCCTATCATTGGTTATTAGTCCTTGTACTTCGGAGAATCTCATTCCCAAAAACTCCTTCCGGACCTTTTCTTCTGCTGACTTCTCTAAGGAATCAAAATGTGTATGAACAAAATTTACAAGAGACTTTAGATTTCCAGATGTGGAGGCCGAAGGATCCTTTTGGAAGGATGGCATGATCTTCTCCAATACACCAGATGCAGTTTCTATGAGCTCACAGTCTTCCATGTGAGACTTCAGAAGTTTTTCATTTGCCTTTGCTTGAGTAAAGGATGCTAGCTTCATGGTTTGAACCGGGGAGAGGGAATCAAAATTGAATGGACCTTGAAGTAGTTCCAGTTCATCAAATTCTATCATCTCTTTGGTCAAGAAATCTTTGACAGTTTTGCAGTGTCTCTTGTCGGAGACAGAGTCTTCTTTCCTTCTGCAGTCTTAGAACTATCTCCTAGGGTCTTCTCTGTTTGTTCTTTTTATTTTTCCTTTACTTCTTCTCCTTGACTAGTTTTCTCCTCTAATCTTTCTTCTCCTTTAGATCCGAAGTCTGCAGGGGAAACTAGAGGAGAGATATTTGCTTCTTTATGGACTTCCTCTTCTGGACCAGAGGAATCCAGGTCCTTAGTTTTCTCCTCACCTATTTCTTTTGAAACTTCTGCATTTTTCTCTGTAGGATCTTCCTTTGATGTACTGAGTCCTTCATCATCCATGATAGAGGGTTCATCACCTAAGTCCTCTATAATAGGAATATTGAATCTTTTATAGGCATTCCAGAGGATCTCTTTTGTTTCTTTTGCCACTTTGTCAGTCTCTCCAAGCATAAGTTGATTCATTCTAGCTTTGCTCTGGAACTCATCCTTGCAATCTTTGAAGATCATATTCATTTGTTTCTGAGTTATTGAAGGATAGAGTTGAATAGCTATCTATTCCCAAATCTCAAGGTCCTTTGCCTTAGCATTGTTCTTCCTTATTTCTAGTTCCTTCTCTAGGCTCTTAGGAATTAGAGATATGATTTCAATAAATGCCTTATTATAGATATTCAGATACCTAACTGTAGCTTCTTGCAAGATCTTCTGGTCAGCTTCATTATAATCATCATAGAATTCAGTCATTGGCTTTAGGTTCCCATCCATAGTGACTGATTTGACTACATCATCAATGGACAGAGTGGGCCCTTCAACAAACTCTTCTACCTTTGCTTCACCAGATTTCTTCTTCTTCTTAATTTTCTTGATCTCCTCATCAAATTATGTCTCTTCATCATCCTTCTGACTGATGTAAGACCTTGTGGCCTTTGTCTTAGTTCTCTTCTCTCCCTTTCTGGATGTCCTGACTTCTGGTTTTGATGCTTTCTAGGTCATAGAGGAGGTAGGTGCAGAGCTCTTGGAGGATCTGGTCCAGGAGGGAGCTTGCACCAGAGCACTTTCTTTTTTAGTTTCTTGCCTTTCTTTTTCTGCCCTTTCCATCTTTTCTCTATTTGCATCAAGTGCCTCCTTTGAAATTCCTGCCTCTTGGCAAATTCTTCAACTTCTCTCCTCACTTTTCTTTTCATTTCTAGTTGTCTTAGCTCCACATGAATCTTCACACTCAACTCTTCAAAGGTTCCAAACCTTTCTGCCTTAGGATCCTTGGGTTGACTTAGCATGTGTTGAACATGTAGCTCTACAATTTTCTCATCTACTTCATACCCCATTGGCATGATCCAGACTATCCTTGGTTCCACTGCCTCCATTAGGCACTAATTAGTTTCTACCATAAAGCATATTGTATCCTTATACTTTTCAACCAATGATTGGGGGATTCTTTCTCTGACCTGCATCAAGCTTTGGAAGTTTTTGAAGTAACCCCACAGTGCTATTTTTTGTGCCTTGGCATTACCAAGCCCATGCAAATAATCCCTGATTTGTATGGCAATAGGTTTGTCATTTTTCCATATCTAGCAACTAGATCCGTGTAGCTCATTCATGTAATAGAAGAATAGACACAGTATCAAGCCACCATATTTGAAAGAGTTCTTCTTGTCCTTATTTATCTTCTGCAGATTCTCCAAAAGTTGGTTTAGAAGGAGCTCACAGAGATCATAGTCAGCATTCTTCCTTAACATTTCATTAGTGTAAATTGTTGTTCCAGAAACAAAATTCTCTCTACTGGAGTGATAATTCTTGTAGCCAATTATCATGGCGGCAAACTTGATGTCTAGATCTGTCATATCCTCAATTGTCATTGCTCTTTTATCAAATTTGGATCTTATTGCCTCACTCATGGTCTGATTCTTGGTGGATTTGAGAGTAGGTAACTCACCGGATGAGTGCAATCCGGTAATTGCCTTAATGGCATCCTTGGTTATCTTGAATGGCCTCATCAACCACATAAAGTTATCATGCATTCTACTCAGAACATACTGGACCCATTCATCTTCTGCAAAATAGGGGAAATGAATGCACTGCTAAAATGCTTGTCTCGGATGGTTTTGTACTAAGGTTTGAGTTCAAAGGAATCATCTAGTAATTGTTTGTGATAGATATCCATTAGTTTGGAGTCCCCAAATTCCTTAATGTTTGCATGAATATCTGCCCTAACATCTTCTACAAAATGTTTGAAAAGGCACCTAGGGGATCAACTTCTAGGGATTTGTATGGATGTTTCTTGAATTTAGGATGCGGTCTATCAGTGATCTTCACAACATTTGGAGTAGCCATCTTTCAAAAGATTCAGAGAGAGGTTTCAAGAATGGAGAATACCTTTTATGCTTTTAGGGTTCACGAAATGAGCCAAATCGAATTGCTGGATAAGTCAATTTCTATGGATGATCTTTGAGAGGCTTGAGATAATTTGTTGCAAAGCTCCTTCTCTTTTCTTCTCAAATGTAAATGTATAAATGAAAAACAAAATAACCCTTTTATCTTTGAGCAAACCCTAATTCCACATTGCAATAAATGCGTAACTTAAGTCATTCCGATTGCCTTGTTCTCCTTATTTTGTGAAAGATCTTTTTCCAGATCACTAAGATACACTTAGAGTTATTCTCTGTGATTAATGACAATCTATCATCCTTTCCCCAATCCTTTGATCTATCCATAGATCAAGATTTCTCAATTTTGAATCATGCCGGATCTAACTGTGAAAATCCTGCTTCTTATCGGATGACTGTTAAATCAGATCAATCTTGGGAGATTAACCTCTTCTAAGCTTCTTGTGGATCTTCCATCTCTTTACCAAGGATTATTTAGATGTTTCTTTCAGAGCCTTTTTAATCCGTAACCTTCCATGTGCCAATTTTAGGCACCAATTGACTGGCTGGGGGAAATTGTTTTCTTTTGTGACTCCCCCTAAGCCAGAGCTCATCTATTTAGTTTCTAGAAGGAACATCAACACTAGATTCTGGTGCGGATCCATCCTCAACATTTTTTGTACTCTTCTTCACCCAAATCTTGTTCATTTCCCTTTGGATTTCATCCGTATTCACTTTTCTTTTTCCTTTGTCTTAGTTTTGATTATGATGTATCAGACCCTTTTTGTCCTGATTCTTGCTTCTGCAAAATTTGGCAATATGACCGGATCTATTTTAATTGTAGCAAACAACATTTCTTTGCATATTTGACTGATATCCTCTTGATCTACACTGATTAGCCATATGTCCCATTCTATTTCATGCAAAGCATCTACCATTGAGAGAATTGTTCATTTGCATGTTTCTACACTCATGAGATTTGTGACCATACCTTTTGTAATTGAAACACTATCTGGAGAAGGATGAATTATTCTAATTCATTCTTCTTCTACACTAATTTGCTTTATGACCAAAGTTATTGTAGTTGTGGCAATATCCATTGAAAGATGGATATCTTTGAGCATTTGGTTTCCTTACCGGAGGTCTTCTAGGTTTGTTCCTAGGATTTCTTGATCCAGAGTTCTTCTGACTAGATCCGGAGCTTTCACCTTTCTCATACCCCAAGCCTTGTTTGTCATCAACCCTCTTCTAGCTTTGAAGAAGAACTTCAAGTTGAGCAGAGCTTATCTTGAATTTCTCTTTGTATTTATTTACTATTTGAAGATCCCTTTTAAGAGTGTCAATCTAATTCTCAAGTTGTTCTTCATTATCTCTAGCTTCTTCAAGATCAGATTCTAGATGCCTGATTATTTTATCTATTTTATGGCAGTCTTCTGACTTCTCCTTGAGAGATTGTCTTAGATCATCTTCAATTTTTCTTTTCTCTTCAATTTCTTGGGTGAATTTCATAACTCCTAATTCCATTTCATGTCTTACCATAATGACCTCTTTTGATAACTTTTCACATAACTTGGTTTTCTCCTTCAGATCTTCATTTGTATCATTGGCTTCACCTTGTCTTGCCAATTGCTGAAGTAGTTCCTTTCTCTTTTTCATAGAGATACTTAATTTCTCTTTTAGTTCATTTATGAAATCATCGGCTTGATTGAGTCTTTCCTTCAATTTGTTAACTTCAGAGTAAGATTGCTCAAGATAATCTAGGGTAGACTGAAGTTGTTCCCTCATACCATACATATCCATTGAGATTCCCAGATCTTCCTCAAGTTGTTAGGCTCTATTTGGAGGAACTTAGCTCTGATACCAATTGTTGATAACTAAGAGGGGGGTGAATTAGTTATCTTAATTATTTGACTTTCTTTTCTTCTTTAACAATTAGAGCAATATCAAATCATATCAGAATACATAACAATGGAAGTAGAAATAAGCTCAACACACATGACACAATATTTTTGACATGGAAAACCCTGTTAAGGGAAAAAACCACGGGGTGATTAACCCAAGATTGTATTCTCTATTAAAAGAATAAGGTAGTACAAAATGGAACTTGCCAATTAGGGCTCATTGCCTGAGCACACTACTCACAAGATGTTCACTGCCTACAATAGTTTATAGATGTAAACTAGATACTTGAACTAATGAGAAGCATCCACATGTGCTTAGGTTCAGTTCCGGTTAAGCTCAATACACTGATCTACTGCACTTCATTCTTCCTCTGCCTTCGTGCTGTTGTTCTGCCACATACCAGACCTTGATTGCTACTTCCACACTGCTCTCTACTTTTCTTCACACAACATGACACACAACACACACCTGTACATCCAAATCCATCTGGTATATATATCCGCACCAATGATTTCAACATCTTTCTAGTCGACATCTGGAATAGTCAATATTTTCCCAAACTCTGATCTGTCAACTGAATCCTTGCTTATTAGGTGATGCGTATCAAAGAGATACTTATAGAAGTCATCAATAATGTCGGCCAATCATGAATGATACCTCAAGAAACTTTATCACCATCAATATCTCATTCGGATTAAGATCTGATGCTCTATCGGTTAGGTCTTCCTTAGTCTACTCTGCCAAATAGGAACCCAACACTTAGGAGCTTATATCTTTTCACTCTTTCATCACTGGAGGCTCAATCTTTGGAATATATCAGTCATGATACTTTTCTTGACTTCCCCAAGTTTGTACTTTACTAGGATACTTCCTCTGAGAGATCCGGACCTAATTGTTGGACCTTGCTACATGCTCTATTCTTGGTCACCGAACCAAAATACTCTTCACTCTGACTTCCAGTATAGACACACCATGTCCTATGGATGTGTGAGATGGACTTTGTTGCCATCAATGACAACCCTTATGAAACCACACAGTGTCTCTTGCCAACAGAGTGGTAGATAAAGAAGATGAATCCTTTGAATATGTATTAATAGTCATAGAATCTAAAGAATCAATAAGAGTCTCTTTAAGGGAAGAAGAAGAATCAAGAGAAGTATCTAACTCATCATGGCTTTCAATATCTTCCCACTCAACAAGTGTATTAGTTGTATCATGATCATATGATCAAAAAATATCAAGAGATGTAAGACAATCTGTAGCAGGATACTTTGAGAATGGAGATGCATTCAAGTCTTAAAAATCTTCCATATTCATATCTAAAGGTCATGAGGGCACTCAGTATGAGTAGTGGTCATCATGGTGTCAATGTTGACATAAGTTAAAATTAATTCTAACATATGATTGACCTTATCATTCCATACAATTTTCCAATATAGAGTACTTGGTTTATAAACAAGTCCATAGAGATATGGAAAGACATCAAGCCATCTAAAATGCTTCAAAATTTCATCTATCTTGGACTTATATTTCTCTCTTTCTAAGTTGAAAATAGTTGGATGAATTTTGATAATGATGATTGTCTCCTCAAATTTGTCACTCAATAGACTAGTCAAGAGACTTAATCCAATAAGAGAAAATGGAACACTAGATCACACCCCCTCTCCCATAATCACTCAACCATTAAAAGCCTCAACACAATATGATTTAGGCACTTTATATCTAGTCCAACTACAATTTCCACTTACTAGATCAACAAAGTGGTCTTGGTCTTAGTATATTACAGATGTCACATTAGGTCATAGTGCTAAAAGTATAATTTTATGATAGAATGGGGTAAATCTGTAATGAGTAAAAATTTGGATAGTGGGTGTTTGATTAGTTTGATGTCTATCCTCCTTTCACCAATTATATTCAAGGAATTTTGGTCAAGTGGAAATACACTATCAGACCCTTGGTCACTTAGGAATATAGGGAAGCTTGGATTTATGTGATTTGATTGCTAATTATGTTCAATTATGCTCAATTATACCTCAAAACCCTAATTATGCAATTACAGAAGCAAATTGACAAATTACTCAAAATATTGCTATAGGAAGATGTAAAATGATAGATAAATGTGCACCTATTTTTGTAGTTCAAAAAGAGGAACAATCAGGGACTAAGTAGCAGGCACCTAAGTGCAATGCCTAGGTTTTTTTCAGGATCTGGAAACTTGATCTACAACTTGTTCTTGTTGTATCAGATATTTTCCCGTCACAGAATCCAGAGGACTAGGTAGCAGGTGCCCAAGTACAGGTCCCTATTTTTAACTTTGATCTGTAATTCTGACACTCTGCAATATCCTCCTGCAACTCCATTTTTCCTGTATCTTCAATCTGTAACCTGCAATCACAGAAGCTTTGGGAGGGGGTTGTAGTGTTTAGAGGCTTGCATCAGTCAAGCCCCAGAGAGACATTCAAGTCTTCCAAACACCGTTGTTAGAGAGAGAGTGTGTGCCCTTGTGAGGCAGAGGTAAAAACTAAATGATAAATGCTTAAAAACACAAATGATGTCACCTTGTAGTGAAGATCTCATGGAAGGAAGAAGCTCTTCATGCCATGAGGAGATGATTTCTCAAATTTGCAAATACAAACACACGAACACACAAATCTACTCTTGTTACACAATGAATGCCTTGAATCACCTTTAGAATGCATAAAGTTCACAATAGCTTTTCTAGTAATCATCTTCTTTACAAATGAATTCCTAAACATGCTTATATATGCAACTACAAACACTCCCGCCAAGAATTTCATAATTCAAACTTATCGTGTCAGTATAGGACCTAAATAACGATCACAAGTCAACACTCCAAATTTGGGACTAACCCAAAATAGGGCAGGACTAGGGTGTGGGCACCCAAATCCTCCCCCTGTATTTTGGTCAAGGTTAAGTTCAAGGAATCCCCCTAGGTCCCATTTATCATGAAACCCAGGGTTCATTTCATCAAGATGTCAAAATATGATGCAAGATGTCCTAAATGTAGATAAAAGACCCAGGAGCTAAACCTTATGAGGGAAAAGTCCCCAAGGGGAGATTTTTTGATGTTACATTTAGCCCCCACTTTAATGTATATATAAATGTGAGGCCAATACATGCATTAAAGTATGGACAACAAACACAGCAAACACACCAAGCATGGAGAAGACATGCCAAACACATTGAAGGCAAGAACAAGCATACAAAACATGGAGAAGATAGTTAGAGTCATGCAAAACATGAAGAAAACAACAAATGCATAGAAGATAGTTAATGCATGGAAGATAGGAATGATTTATTTTCTTTTATTTTTCTCATATATATATGAAATGTAGATGTAAGTACAAGGAAAGTAAACACACCTCCCATAATGCAGGAAGCACTCATCGCACTGGTCTTTAAACTGCATATATGGGGAAACACACATGCAAGACACTCCAAACCTCCCAAAATGTAGGAAGCACTCATCGTGCTGGTCTTTAGACTACATATGGGGAAATAGACATGCCAAACAAAGTAAGCACACCAAACACACACACTTTGAAGACATGGAGAAAACACAACAGACAAGCGATGGAGTGTTCATATTTCTAGGCTCATCACCATCTCAGGCACATTACAGGCACACATTGATGATTGGGCTTCAACACAACAATCACCAAAGACATGCTTAAGGGTTGAGTTAGTCATAGAACTACTCCCCGTCTCCTAATGAGGACTTTTGAAAATGATAGGATGGACACTCTCTGCAAGAGATACACCACCCCCGCCTTTGTAGAGGGCTTAAGATGATTGATTGATTGATTGATTGCAAACAAACTCAGAGTACAGGAGGGACTCATCACCACCAGTCTTTAAACTGCACCTAAGGACAAGCACATTGCTAACATATACAATAGATAGCTTACCTTATATATGCCCCCACCTTAAGGTGGTTGATATCATGCATCGATATCAAGCACGTTAAGGTAGGAAGAAAACACACAAGGGAACATAGACTTTCACAAAGCCCATGCCCGCTGGAGGTGACATGTACTTTGCAATCGCTAAATGTTCCCACAAACACATCCCTGTAAGAAACATGTTAGTGTCCAAATAATCATGATAAACAACATCATTGCATATGATCAATCACACAAAAAGCTAAGGTTATACCATGAATAAAGAGATTGAGGATAACCGTGGGGCTATATCATGAAAATCTCCAAACCGAGTACCACCAAGGTGAGATTCAAAGACAATCAAAGTGCGTGGAGCAACAATATTATTAAGGTTTGTAAGTGAGACAAAAACATCATCAAAATCACTATGCAGAAAGTACGAGTGCTTCTACTAGCCAAGCATCAGATAAAATATTACAACCCCGTCGTCATATTAGGAACTAAATCTAATTTTTTATTTCTCCCTAAAGGGACACTAGGTCTGCATCAGTATAAATGTTTTTCATCATCTACCTACTAGATAGAAACACTAGAGGAAGGGAAACAATAAATCAAGAGAGGAGAAATAAGTGTCTTAGGGATAGTCACGTAGGAGGGTGTCCCCAAGTCACCAACCACAACGCTATATCCGTAAGACACAACACACAACAATGAAATTAGAGAGACAAGCAATATATAAGAATGATGATACAAATAGAAGGTCATGACATAGGCAGTCTCCTAGTATCCCGGACCTTACAAGAGAATCAGGGGTCATCCCAGGAGGCCTAAACAACGCATAACACATCACAGGGAAACACATCACAAGAGATAAACGGTTAGAAATACTTACCTATAGGATCTTTGCACTAAGTCTCATCATCAAGTAAATCATCATCATCCTCCCATTCTCAAATGGTAGAGGAAAGTGGGACATAAGGTACCATAGCCCAATTCCTATTCTTGTCTTTAGATTGTTCATTGTTAGGATCATATTTGTTTGGTTCAATGTTTGGATCAATGTTTTCTTGTTCACATGCAAGGCTTATGGCATAATCTTGTCTTCTTCT
The DNA here is from genome assembly GCA_027924645.1 of Cunninghamia lanceolata. Lineage (NCBI taxonomy): Eukaryota > Viridiplantae > Streptophyta > Pinopsida > Cupressales > Cupressaceae > Cunninghamia > Cunninghamia lanceolata. Next base: position 5,777,840 of record BSBN01000236.1, read on the forward strand.
CCTTCTTTCTCTTGCTTTTCTATTTATTTTTCTTTTACCACTTATCTCAAGTAAGATAGGGCTTTGTTCTTTCATAGGCTTTTGCTTTTTAGAAGAGGAAGCATCGGGATCAAATCTCATTTGTCTAGGTGGAATGCTTTTTTGTCGACAATTACCTCCTAATCCTTGTAAGGATGGCAGGGGAGGAACCTCAGCACATGGACCTTGTCCTTTCAGTCTAGGGTTCTCTTCAAATGCGGGTTGCTTGTCTTTTGTTATTTCTTGTATAGAAGGATTGGCCACTGGGTGTAATAGTTTTGCTTTGTAATTACTGTAGCTCAAAAAGTTAATGTTTGTTCATGGCTTTGGTTCCTTTTTAGATTTGTCCAAAAAGTAATCCAGTGTAAAATATTTACTTGTAACCAAAGGTTTGTACTTGTTGTGAGGTATAGTAAGCACTTGTCCATTCAAAGGAAATTTTAGACAATTGTGAATTGTTTAAGGGATGACTTCATAGCCTTTAACAATGGGTGTCCAAGTTTTATACAAAAGAGATCAGAAATAGGGACAACATCAAACCATTGTTCTACATGTTTCTCAAGTACAGTTACCAACAATGGTATCTTACCCAAAGGATTTATAAAGGCTCCCTTATGTGTTTTGATCATCATATCCAAAGGGTCATAAGATCCTTGCATCAAATTATGTGCATAGAGGAACTCTTCTATAGCTATATTGGTCATGAAATTAGGGTCAATAAGGGTTCCATCCACAGGGTTTCCCATTATTTTCATAGTGATGTAAAGAGGTCCTTCAATGTCTCCAATTGTTCTATTATGAGGTGTACACACAATTTTAGGTTCAGGGACCTTTCTCTTCATGTAAGGCCTAGGAGGGAATCTATTTTTATTTTTATGATTAGAGGCCATGTGTATATGCTGAAATGAATGCAAAATTAGGTTTTAACAATTTTCCAAAAGTATGCAAGAGACAAGTGCAAAACTATATGTAAAAAATGACCTAAAATGCTTGATTTTTTGTACTTTTTCAATTCAAATATATGAAAGAAAAGGTGTTGTCAAGATTTTGATTAGGGATAGAAAATAATATGTTTGATATCAGTCCAATACAGCCATAATATCTGTCACAACACACTCTTGATGCAGATCTAAGATGATGACTAGTCCAAATCTAGTGAAAATACACTAAATATGTGATTTTTTCACCAAATATCAATGTAAAAGAGCATGACAAAGGGTGTTGTGAGGAAAATTATGATGTAAAAAAAATTATATCAGTAATAACAGCCACCTAATTCCAAAAGATCCGTCACAACACACTTATAGTGCCACTCAAGATCAAAATATAGCAAAAATATGCAAATTTTCACGATTTTTCCAACTCCAAGACCTAGAAAAAGGGGTGTTGTAAAGAATTTTAGGAGGTGAAAAAATAATAATAACAATGATATCAGTCACCTACAATCATAAAATCTTTTACAACACACTTGGAGTGCAATCTAGGTCAAATCCTAGGGCAAATATAGCAAAAATGTGCAATTTTTCACCAAAATTTTAATACAAGAGCCCAATAAAAAGGTGTTATAATTAATTTTAGGATGGGAAGAAGATAATAACCTTTATAAAAGCCAATTAGTGCAAAAATATTCTTCACAACATGCCTATGGTGCAAATTTTGAGAGTCTATAAGGCCAAATCTAGTTAAAATCAAGGTTTTTCAAGCCCTAGGTTTGAGATCTTAATACAAAATGCTATTAGAATGTTTTGAAAGATTATTTATGATGAAAAATAAATACACTCAGATCTGAAAATAATTTCCAACCCATAAGATGCAAAATGCAAGTGCAAATCTAATGAAAAATCAATGAAAATGCTAGTTTTTTTCCTGAAAATTTCTATGTAAAAATGCAATTTTTTGAGATATAAATGCAAATTCACACTAAAATACAATAGTACAGCCAAACCAAAATTTGAATGAGTCTCTAAGATCAGTAGAAAAATATGAAACAAGATTTTACCTACAAACCCTAGTTTTTGAAATTACTAGGTTATATGCAAAATTCATAATTTTCAACAAAACCCTAGCAATTTTATGATGAAAATGCAATGCAAGCTATTGAAGTTTTGTAATTTTCTACAATTTAGCTCATATCTAATGCAAAAATCATAAATTTGATGAAATTCAAATTACTTGATGCAACATGCAAACCCTACTAGAATGCAATTTTTTTTCAAGTTTTTCAAAATTTTTAATTTTTTTGTGAGTTTTCCAATGCAATAAGATGAATGATACTATGAATGAATGAAATAAATGCAAATTTGAAGAAAAACACTCAGCAAGGTGCAAACAAGTCCAACAACATGGGTTCACCAAAATGTAATGGTGTTAAAATTTAGATAGCAGGTGTTTGATTAGTTTGATGTCTATCCTCCTTTCACCAATTACATTCAAGGACTTTGGGTCGAGTGGCAAGATACTATTAGACCCTTGGTCACTTAGGAATGTAGGGAATCTTGCATTGATGTGATTTGATTACCAATTATGTTTAACTATGCTCAATTATACCTCAAAACCCTAATTATGCAATTATAGAAGTAAACGGATAAATTACTCAAAATGTTGCTACAGGAAGATGTAAAATGACACATAAATGCACACCTATTTTCAAAGTTTAGAAAGTGGAATAGTAAAGGACTAAGTAGTGGGTGACCAAGTCCAATGCCTAGGTTTTTTTTGGGATCTGGAAACTTGATCTACAACTTGTTCCTGTTGTATCAGAGATTTTCCTGTCACAGAATCTAGAGGACTAGGTAGCGGGCGCCCAAGTCCAGGTCCCTATTTTCAGCTTTGATCTGTAATTCTGACACTCTGTAATATCCTCTTGCAACTCCACTTTTCTTGTATCTTCAATCTATAACCTGCAATCACAGAAACTTTGGGAGGGGGTTGTGGTGTTTAGAGGCTTGCCTCAGTCAAGCCCCAGAGAGGCATTCAAGTCTTCCAAACACCATTGTCAAAGAGAGAGTGTGTGCCCTTGTGAGGCAGAGGCAAAACCAAATGATAAATGCTTAAAAACACAAATGATGTCACCTTGTAGTGAAGATCTCATGGAAGGAAGAAGCTCTTCATGCCATGGGGAGATGATTGCTCAAATCTACAAATACAAACACACAAACAACATAAATCTACTCTTGCTACACAATGAATGCCTTGAATCACCTTTCGAATGCATAAAGTTCATAATAGATTTTCTAGTAATCATCTTATTTACAAATGAATGCCTAAACATGCTTATATATGCAACTAGAAACACTCTCACCAAGAATTTTATAATTCAAACTTATTGTGTCGGTATAGGACCTAAATAATGGTCACAAGCCGACACTCAAAATTTGGGACTAACCCAAAATAGGGCAGGACTAGGGCACAGGCGCCCAAGTCCTCCCCCCTATTTTGGTTAGGGTTAAGTTCAAGGGATCCCCCTAGGTCCCATTTGTCATAAAACCTAGGGTTCATTTCATCGGGATGTCAAAATATGATGCAAGATGTCCTAAATGTATATAAAAGACTTGGGATCTAAACCTTATGAGGGAAAATCTCCCAAAGGGACATTTTTTGACATTACAAAATTAAACTATACCAAAAAAATGTACACAAAAAATTGTCCACTTTGAAAAATTGCACAAAAAGGGAGTGTGTATAAATTCAAATGGAGCCTTAGAAGTTCCTAAAATGAGACTACTCAACATCAACTATGATCTAATCTATAATTTTTAGAAAATTTAGCTACAAGAATTTAAAACCATCTACACCATTGAGAAACTCTCAAAAAATTGTCCTAGATAAAAAATATTGCTAAAAAAAGAAGCCAAAATGAGCATCAATGAGGAATTTGAAGATTAATTAACAAAAGGAAAATGCCATTAGAGAGGGGTCAAGAGTTGGGGAATGCAAGTGCTAACATAGTGTTGATGTATTGTTGACATTAATAGACACCAATGGACAAAATATGCTCTTTCCTACTAGAATATTTCTTACAAGCACAAAATTGTCATTATCATGTACCATGAACTACCTTGGACACTAAAAGTTGCCTTCTACAAAACTAGAAACTATCGCTATTCACTAGAAGTAGTTTTAAGTATGTAGAGAGTAGTTTTAATGGAAATAATTCTTAAAATATTTTTCCTAGTCACCATTGAGAGATGAGTGGTACTATTGGGTTTCAACACTAGTGGTAGGGCTACAAATCAAAGGGGCTATAGGTGGTGGTGTTTTGTTGAACCAATAGATGGTTGTTGGTTGCTGGGGATTTCCCCATTCTTTTATTCATTGATATGCACTATTGTACCCAAAGGTGGGGTTTACACAATGTGGGACCTCCTTAGCATTAGAGTCTATATCAATGTATATTTTTAAGGTACCCTCTACTAATACCTTGTAGTACAAACCAAGATTCTACAAAAAATGTTAAAACCAAACCTTAAAAACACAAAACTTCATACCACCCTTTGTATTTTACTAAGCTAACATGTGCAATGCTTGTGACCAAAGATTCCAACCAAGATACTAATTACATAGAGAATATTATCTTCTATGTAGTATAATCAATTTGGTTGGGGAGGAGAATTCTTTTCCTAATGACTTTTTCCAAGTTGCTTGATTTGGATGATTTGATAGTTTGTCCGTAGGTTTCTATGCCTTCTTGATGCAATGACAGAGTCAATTTTTCCCTAAAATGCTCCCAATAGTGAGTGATCTACAAATGGCCAATAGAAAATCCTTCTTTCAAACCCTTGTAGATTTGGCCTTCTATGTCTAATTCATTAACTAACTAACTATCCTATATGCTCTAAACTTAATTGTGAGATTAGATTCACTACAAGAATTTTCCAAAGCAGCCTACAAAATAAAGTCATAAAAGGAACCCCCTAGAATATGGCATTTCTATCAAGATTTTTTGATTCTCTAGATCATAATCCAATGCAAGACAAGATCACATTCAAAAATATAATAAAATTAAAGATCTTCAACCTAGATCTACAAAAAGGATACCAAGAAGCAATCCCAAAATATTTAATACCATGTAAGAATTAACTATGTAATTAGCCACCTAAGATCAAGGAGCTTCAATGAAAGCTTAAAAGAGACACAAAATGAGAGAATAATTCTACTCTATAAAGGGTGGAAATAAACAATGATTCTAGATTAGATTCTCAAATGAGAGCTATAAGTGGGTATTATATAATACACCACCAAGAGATTTGAATGTACAACCAATGTGGAATTTAAAGGAGATGTATGCACAACATCTCCACCAAACTAGGAAAGTATAAATCACATGATGCAAATGCAAATCACCTAAGAAGATACCTACCTAAGTAAGCTTATCCTATCCAAGGTGCATAATATGTAATAAAGCACTTAACTAAATGTAAAAAAATAATATACCGACACTATGTACATGGCATATAGATTTCTATAAATAGAACTACAAGGCATTTAACTAAGTAGATAAGAACAAGCTTACACATGTATCAAATAATAAAATTATATTTATATCTCTTTAAGTGAATCTCCTTATGCTTTACATATACATGAAAATTGTAGACCATACTAGTAGGATTCTCTAATATTTTATAAGAATGGGCTAACTAAGGATTTTGCTTTAGTTATATTACTAAATCTGATAGCAAGTAAGATCTAATCTACAGAGCTACCAAAGAACCAAGAGAGATAATTAAAATTGATATTTATTCAACCCCTCACCATCTATAATGGTGTTGAACCAATATGCAATAGAGTCAATGTCTATAAGGAGAGATTAGAGTATAAGTATGAAATAATGTTGGACACGGACTTGTATATGCATACAAATCACAAGGTCAAGAGTCTTGCACATAGTTAATCTTCTTCAAATATGTATCTCCATATCCAATATTAGTCAAGCATATTCCAAGTGCATTGAGGAGACTACCACAAGTGTCTTGCAATGTTTTACAATGTTGCACCATTAACTACCCTCCTAATACAATAATGTTGCAAGTTGTATGCCCTTGGTCTCCTTGTGCTATACAGTGTAGCGCTTGGGTTTGTGAAAAGGCTTAACCACCTCCCATAGATTCATTAACTTTGGCAATTGGATCGGGCATTAATAGGTTGATCTTTTGGTGCAATGACAACCGTCTTTGCAACAATTGGTATCAGAGCCTGGGTCATGGGTTCGAACCCCTTGCTTGCACTGGGGGAATTGTTGCAAGGTGTGCGCCCTTGGTCTCCTTGTGCTATGCATTGTAGCTGTTATGTTATAAATTATCCTCCTATATGGAATGGTACAATTTCCCCATGGTTTAGCTCCTTCTCTTTGGTGACCTCTCAACCTAGTTTTTATAAACCTTCCCGAAACCTAACTGACCTAGGTCTAACTGGAAGAATCTCACATTTTGGAATAATTGAAGGCTGAACAGTAAAAGTAATCTTGGATTTGGGGACCCCTAACCTCCTTAAAACAATCCTGAGTGGGAAATTAGGGCTTGGACTTGGGTACTAGCGCCCTTGTCCTACCTTGTTTCCCAAGATCTTGAGTTTTGGAGGGATGTCAGCTATTGCCATGCATTCCAGGATTCCACTTTCAAATTTTTGTTTTTCACATGATGTCGATATCTTATTTCAAAATTTGAAATTCCTAAGGTTGGATATAAAGAGACAATTGAAAATCATTTTATGATATACAATTCTTATGCAAGCTTGATGCCAAAACTTTGCTAAAATTGCCATTGAAGATCAGTAATTTGTTGAAGCTCTTGAAGTCATCTTGAATTTGCTTTCATTGAGACAATGGATGGAGATTAGGAATCAAGATCTTGAGACTATCTTGCTCTTCCTAGGGTTTGTACAGCTTTTGCATGATCAAGAGAAGGGTTGAATCCTCCAAATCAAGTTTGGAGATCCTCCACAAACATTGTTGATTCACCTTCTTATTCATGCAAGTCTTCATTGTTTTCATCTCCTTGAGGTGAAGTGTTTATCCATTGAGATAATGCAAGTTGTTGATCTTCCCTTGATTGAGACATCTAGGGTTTGATATTTCTGCATATACATTGCTAGGGTTTGCACACATATCTACAAATCTTTATCTTTATCTATTGTTGAGGTAGGAACACTAAAATGGGGCTTGACTGAGGCAAGCTCCTATATAGCTACAAACATTTTTCTCCTCCTTTTGTATGTGTAGGTTGCATTTGTCAAGATCTGGTGGAAAGGAGATGCAGAAAGGTTCATATTGTGGACACAGTTGTGACATAATTTGAATTTTAGGATTCCAAGAGTTCTGGGACACGATGACTTTCACCCTAGTCCAACTGGGTGATTTTTCTAGGATCTAGGAACCTTTGGAGATTGTGAAGCAGCTGGTATAGAAGATTCTAACTTTTAGAAATTTACAGGACATGATGACTAGCGTCCTAGTCCAACAACTCCTCATTTTATGGGTACACTATCTCTAAACTGTTTGCTCAACATTTATGCACTTATTTCATCAATATTTGTGTCTGAAATTGAGTTATTACATTCTAATATACTAATTATGGTTTTGAGGTTAGAAAAGAAAACTAGCTTGTAAACACCTGATTCAACAGCCACATAGACACAATTAATAGGAAAAGGGAACATTGGAAACCTATAATTTATCCCTAAACTCACCCTTTGCTTCGCTAATGCTTTAGTGTGCATGAAAGTGTGGGACCTATATAATCCATCTTGCTTCCACATTTTCACCACTAAACATTTTGGTGAACCCATACTCTAAAAGAATTTGCATCTTTTTACAATTCAAATCTAATATAGTTTGCTATCCTAAAACACCTTTAGATTGCAAATCCTCTTTCATAAAAGTGCATGATTTAAATCTTGATTGAATCTTTTATCTCTGTTTTCACAAAGTTCATGATATAGCATTTTTACATTCAAAGTCTTGGGTAAATTTGAGTATATTATAATGTCAGATTAATTTTTACAAGACTTTCATGTGTATGACGAGCTGTTTAGTTGTGATGACTTCAATATGCTAGATGAAGCCCTTGATGACTTTATCTCAATTGAACAGTCCACTACAACTCTTAAACCATCATTCTTTCAAAGATTTGTAAATGCAATTTATGTTCCTAAAGCTAGAGAAGAAACCATGAAACCAAAAATAGTGGTCACTTTGTACTTAGATGTATCTCAATCTCCTTCAAAATCGGTGCTCATTATTAGAGGTCCTTCACCTTCTTCTTGTTCTCCTAATTACATTTACAACTATGCTAAATAGATATCACATCCAATTTCACAACAACCTAGTTCTACTATGCTTGCTCATACATACAATACTCATAATAACATACAAAACAAACAACAATAAAAAATTCTGATATCTTTACCAGCTTCTCAACCGATGCTTCATTAAGCACCCGTTTAACACAAAAAAGTTGGTTGAGATTATGATCTTGTTGAGCAGCTTCATGCTACTCCTGCTAAGATATCCCTTTGGGAACTTATTCAAACTTCACCTACATACCATGGAATGCTCTAGGAAGCATTAGAAAAGGTGATTGTGCCACCTACTATTAAAACCCAATGATGTAGCAGCTCTTCTGGATTGTATGCATGTGACAAAAACAAATATTTTGTTTCAACAACATGAGTTGCCATCTCTTAAAGTTCAAAATCAATATGATCCTCTGATTATTTTTGTTACAATAAATAAGAAATTGATTAAATGAGTTATGATTGACAATGGGTCAACTCTTAATGTTTGTGCTATTAGCTTATTGCATAAGATTAAAGTTGACACATCTTTGATTAAACTGGATAAGTTAAGAATTCGTGGCTTTGACAATGTTGGAAGACAATCCGTAGGCACCATAACTCTACCTATACAATTTGGGCCTATCACTTTTCCTACCTTGATTCATGTCATGCCTTGTTCCTTCTCTTACAACATGATTCTGGGTAGACCTTGGATTCATGCATTGGGGGCAGTTCCTTCTACCCTTCATCGTTTGATTAAATTTATTCATAAAGATAAACTCCATACCATTCATGCTGATCCTGAATCCAATATTTCTTTACAAATCTAATCATAGAAACAAGTTGTTCAACACAAAATCTTAAGCAATTTGAAAGTTGAATCATCAGCTTCCCCTACCACAAACAAGGTTGTTCTAGAATCCACACAATCAAATGCATTCCTTGGTGACAATTGGGGATCACTGAATTTTACATCTCCTTCCATGGGTGAATACAAAACATATGATCTTGTCCTTGAAACATCAAAAGTTGCAGCGATATTATCTCAAAGTTTGACCGTGAAACCTAAGGTCTCTTTGGTTACAAATTTAGATAACACTCTTAAGTATACAATAGATTATGAGACTGATGAAGCCCCACCTTCTTCCAAAGAAATGGCTTCTCTTTATGGTCAAGGATTTTAGATCCTTTATAAGAACTGTGACTATGTAGGTATGGGTTACAGTATTAATAAACAAGGAATTAAAGTCCCTATAGAATCTGTTTTGCAACATTACTCAAGAAGCATTGGATATAACCCTTTTAGGGAATCTAGAGCCCGTCGGCACCCTAATCTTAATGTGAATTTAATATCGACGCTCAATTTAATCTTCCCTGAGATGATTAGCATTAATTGTCCTTCAAGAGAAATCCCTTTATATGTGTTTTCAACTAATGAAACTATAATGGAATTTTTGGGTGCTTATGATAATATTCCCCCTTACCATCACAAACATGGATTACCTTATTATCTGAATAATGATGCATATTTTGGAAAATGCGTTAGCATGATAAGCAACACTTTGATATCTGAAGATCAAACTAAATAATTACCACAATCACTTGATCTCCCAGAACATAGTACTTTACTTAATGGAAAGACTATTGATGTCTTCATGGAGAAAGACAACACTAAAAAAGTTATTCCCATTGGTGACTATTTGAATATAGAATAGAAAGAAGAGATGACCAAGTTATTACATGAATTTTCTAAATTATTTGCTTGGAATTATTCAAATATGCCTGGTATCGATCCTTAGATTGTGACACATAATATCGTCTTGAAACTAGATGTTAAGCCGTTTAAACAAAAGATCCGTAAAATGAATCCTAAAGTTGCATTACTTGTAAAAATAGAGATAGAAAAGCTTTTGCAAGCTGGCTTTATTTGTTCCATTGATTATTCACCTTGGATTTTGAATATAGTGGCTATCTCTAAACCTGATGGTCATCTTTGAATGTGTACCAACTTTAGAGATTTGAATTTGGCATCTTTGAAAGATGATTTTCCACTCCCAAACATTGATATAATTGTTGATTCTATAGCTGGCCATGAGTTACTTTCCTTCATGAATGGATTTTCAGGATACAACCAAATCTATAAGCGTCCAACTTCCTCTTTAGTTTTTAAGACACTTGTAATCATTTTGGCATGGTTATTATAATCCCATAAAACCTTGTAAAAGAAGATAGAAACTACCATATGAGAAAAGACAAACTAGGCACCCATATTGAGAAGTTAGTAAGTTGGTTACAACTTGCCATGGATTAAGTTGGGATACTACCAAGGTAGAGGAGTTGGGATATATAACCAATTTGGATGCCCCATTTAGGTATTGAAATGTTATAAAATAGGTGGTTAGGGAGGTAGAAATCATATGTTATGAGAAAGAGTGAAAACTCTATACATAGGTGTTGAAGGATTGAAGATTGAAGAGAAGATAGGAAGTGACTACGTTGTAATCTCTCTTTTCAAGATAATATAGATTTGGACTCTCTCCTTGGTGGATTTTTTTAACCTAAAATGGTTTTCTCCACAAAATACAATGTTATGTGTTGATCTCTTCTATTCTTTATTTCTTCTTGTTATAGTTATTTACATTATTACAATCTTCATTTGGCTATCTACTAGTTAATTTTAGATTTGTAGTTCAATTCTAGATTTTTTCCATTTTATAGTTTTTTTAAGAAAAAGGTGCAAAGCACCTGAAAAGAGTATTATATTTATAATAAAAAATAGATTACACATTAACCATCAGAGGGCCACAATACAGGTTGTACTTTCTAGCAAATCTAATAGTGAATAATCCTGTAACAAATCACCAATCTAATATAAGCATGAATAGTAGTGGTGATGGAATTAGAAAATACCCTCAAGGAGACCCCAAAATTTTTTTATACAAACATATAGAGAATAGATAAAAAGAAAGAATAGGAAGCCTTAAGTAGGAGGCTCATTCACATCTATCATCGACCCAACGAAATCCTCAGCCATGTTAGTAGTATTGTCATCATCATCTTCTTTAGCTACGTCTCTTGAGGGTGGTGGAACTTGTGGCTTGTGTCACAAAAGAAACATAAGAGTGGCATTTCTCTTCAATTTTGATAGCAAGGTCACCTCTAATCTCCTCCTTATGAGCTCACAGAGAGTTTAAAACCGTAACTTCACATTTTTTTATATACCATGTTGCAGAGAGTTAAAGATACAGTTGTATGGAGGAGTATGACTAATATGATAGTGTATAAAAATACACCCAACTAGCACTCCGGATTTAAAAAGATCATAACCCTAGAAGGCTACATCCAAAGATTCCTTTGAAAACAAAAATTCATGAACATACTTAAGAATCAAAGACCTAACAATATTATCATCTTATGCCAAATCCATAACATTTGAGGCAAGAGCATAAAGGAGCTAAGATGGATACATAGTTTGAAGGCAAGCATCTAGTAAATATCTTCCTATGATCTCACAGATCACATCTTCCACCTCTTCTCCATCAATAGAGAAGATCTACACTAAGGAATATGAGTCAATATTACCCATGAAAGGGTGTTCCCACTTCTGAATAGGAAAGTGCACTCATCTGTTAAATTGCATCTCCATTACCGTTACAACACACAAAGATAACCCAACACTAAACAGGGATTAAGAATAAATAGAAGCCATGAGAAGCTAGGGATAATAATGATCCAAACCTGATTACATAACAATAATAAATAGCCCATTGTGTGTTAAAAATACAGTTGTCATTGCACCAAAAGATCAACTATTAATGCCCGATACAACTGGTAGAGTTAATTAATCCACGGGAGATGGTTAAGCCTTGTCACAAACCCAAGTGTTGTGCTACACAACACAAGGAGACCAAGGGCACACACCTTGCAACAATCCCCCCAGTACAAACTCTGATACCAATTGTTGGCCCAAGGTTGCCATTGCACCAAAAGATCAACCTGTTAATGCCCGATACAACCGCTAGAGTTAATGAATCTATGGGAGGTCATTAAGCCTTGTCATGAACCCAAGTGTTGCACTGCATAGCACACGGAGACCAAGGGTGCACACCTTGCAACATTGCACCCATCTTTAGGGAAAGTTTTTTAGTATGAAACGAAAGATTTAGCATGAGTGAAACAACTCATCAACAAGTACAAACTGCTCTGTAGCTGATCTCACATGAAATGGAATGAAATAGAAATGAATTCACTACAAGATTCTTTGATGTCACTACCTACAAACACACACCAAAATGTTAGATTAAAAACATGTGGCATAATGCCACTTAGTTACTTTTCTCCTTCTCCATGATGGGTGAGATTTGAGGGTAAATTCTATTGTGGCCATATTGAACTCCAACCTCTCTAACTATTTTTTTCTCCCTTTCCATAATAGAATAAATCTGAGAAATTTTCCAATCAAGTCTTTATTGAATTCCATAGACTCAAAATGTTGATCAAGGGCTAGATTTTCTAACCCATCGTCTAGGTCGTTACCCTCTCTATAACAATGAAGAATGACATAATGATCTACATGCTCTAATAACTTCCATGCATATTGTAAGATGTAAAAAATTATCCAATTAGATGAAGATTTAAATTTCAAAGCATTAATAATATACAAAGAATCTCCTTCTATACAAAGATTTCAAATCTTTTCCCTGCAAGCTAATCTAAGTCCTTCCACCAATGTTGTAGCCTCTACCTTATTGTTGGTCCTGTCAGAAATGCATTTAGATAGAGCAAAAATAACCTCACCTAAAGAGTTTCTAATGACACAACCCACCATAGAAGGGCCCAGATTCCCTCTTTCTACACCATCAAAATTTAGTTTAAGCAAAGGCTCTTCTAGAGGAGCCCAAGAAACTTGGCTCCTAATGATTTTCCTTGTATCAAGAAAATAATTAGAAGGGGGAAGACTTAGGGACTTCCAATTAGAAACCATTAAAGAATCCCAAGAGGAGAAATAAAGGTTTGAAATCCTTGTCCTCTGAAGATGAGACATGAATACTTCAGAAATAGAAGTTTCAATTATGGATAGAATTTTCTCTAGGCTGCTACATTTTTTTTTGAAAATCCTTCTATTTATTTCCCAAATACTCCAAATTATAATTGAGGGAGATACAACCCAAAGATCCACAAAAGTATAATCTCTAAACAAAAGAGACTAACTGTGAAAGAGACCTTGAAGAGTGTTAGGTAAGGGGGAATACCAATTCAACTTTTCACAAACCCAATACCAACATTTAGAAGTAAATGGACATTAAACCAATAAATGATCAATACTTTCTTCCTCAAATCCATAAAGCAAACACTTAAATGAATCAACTCCCAATTTTTGCAATCTCTAGCTTGTAAGAATCTTATTGTTAAAGGCTAGCCAAGCAAAGGCTCTAGCTTTAGGTAGACATGCTTTATTCCAACACAACATATGATGCCACCTATAAGAGTTAAAATTTCCTTCTTGTAAAAGAGACTTATAACCTTCCTTAACTAAATACTAACCTAATTTCGTGAAGGACCAAACTAACTCATCATCCTTACCTGAGAGAGAAATTTTTTTGTTCTTCAAAGTAGAAGATAACAATAATTTTTGATCCAAAGGAAAGGGGTACTCCTTGAAATCTTTCCATTTCACAATAGGAAGAGAGGAATAAGATGATAAAAAATAATAATCTTTAAATTTGCTGCCCCATAAGTTAGAAAGGACTACCTAAGCTTGTTTGAGACCTGACTGCTAAGATAAAGGGGAATGACCATTCCATGAATCATTCTAGAATGAATCCTTATTTCCACTATGTATTACCCGAGACAGATGAGGGAGAATAACATCTCTGCACTCTATGAGAAAATTCTACATTTTTGAACACGATGGTGGGTTTGATACAGTAAAAACTCTTTCTAGAGAAAGAGAGTCTAGGTATTTATAGTGCATTAGTTTACACCATTTTGTAGTTGTTTACCTTCATTTCTAACAATTGTTATCAGATCTTGACTAGCTTTGCTTCTTGGGTGGAAGTGTGAAGGTTTTTTAAGTTGTAGTGAGAGTTTTGGTTAAAATTGTTTTGCAAATTTGTGTGTGGAATCCATGGCTACATCTGCATCTTGGTTGGCTATTGAGAACTTCAACAAAACTAACTACAAGCTATGGAAGTTGAAAATGGAGGATCTCCTTGAAGAGAGGGATCAATAGTTAGTTGTAACAGCAAAAAATACACCAACCAAAATAGATTAGGATGAGTGGGATAAGATAAATAAGAAAGCACATAGGAAAATATGGCTTTGTCTTGTAGACTCTGACCTACTAAATGCTTAGATAAAGAGAAAATTGCATATGACCTATGAAGACATTTGGGTAAGATCTACCAAACTAAGAGTCTGGTAAATAAGTTGTTTTTAAAAAGAAAATTATTTTCTCTAAAAATGAGGGAAAGCAATTCGATTGTTGAACATTTAAATACCTTTAAATTGATTTTTAGTCAATTAGCCTTTGTTAATGTTAAGATAAATGAATAAGATAAATGCATTATGTTTCTTTTCTCTTTGCTTGAGTCATGGGAGAATCTCATTATTGCTAAAAGTGATAATTACAAAGATCCCATGATGGATGCTCTTGTCGCAACATTGTTGTCATAAGAAATGAGAAAGAAACCTATGGATAGCTCATCAGATTCTCTTAAGGTTAGGGGAAGGTCAAAAGAAAGAGGTGGATCTAAAGGAGATCAAAAGAGGCCTATAGACAAATCTAAAGGTAAATCTAAGACTCTTGGTAAAAAAAGATGAGAGTGAAGTGTTGGAATTATAGAAAGAGAGGACATGTGAAGAAGGAATGTAAAAAAAAAGAAACAATGGGATTTCACCATTGAAAAATCCTAAAAATTAGGTGATGAAACTTTTCTTTCTTCATGTAATGTTATTTGTAATGGGCATTGGTTGGTTGACTTGAGATGCTCTTATCATATGACTCCTCATAAGGAGTGGTTTTCCACATATGAAGAATATGATGGAGGTAAAGTCTACCTTGGTGACAAAATTTCATATCCTATTGTTGGATAGGGAAAGGTATAGTTGTGCTTCAATGATGGGAGGATAAAATGATGTAGAGAAAGGACTTATCCTAAACACACTTGACTGATTTGACACCTTTCACATAATGATTCATCTCAAACAATCACTAAATGCATACTAGTGCACTTGGAAACATTACCATAACGGCCTAATGGGCACTCAACAAAGAGAACAACATGAAAATTTGAGTCTTGATCTGTACAGATCTTTTACAACATATCTCATTGATTCTCAACCAATCATGTTCACACAAAGTAGAGATCTTATCAACCCTCATGGAATTAGGGTTTTAGGACTATTTTCTTGCAAAAGAGAGCATATTGTCATTAATTCCTCACACATGCAAACTTTTAAAGGCTTGAGTCCAAAAGAGTTTTTAGATCTCCTTAAAATAGAACTTTCTACCAATTTTCATGACTTTTTGACAGTGGAAAACAAAGATGATTTTTTTTGTGTTTCTGGAAACCCTAAGCAGGGTTTAAACCTGCACTCACCAAAATTGCAATAACTTTCACAAAACTTAATGAAATGACTCCAAAAAAACCAAAAGTTTTGTATTTCATATCTTTATCATACACATGCCTAACCTTAATTGTACTAGGTCATACAAAACCATACCAAGCAAGTTTCTTGTTGTTTCACAGTACAAATTTGTAAGTGGAAATCACTAAAATCATCATAGCTTTCACAAAACTTCATGAAAATTTACCAAACCAAATGCATTTGAAAGATAACTTTCTCCTCTAACTTCTCTAGTTAGTTTTAGTACTGTACCATATAGTATAAATCCATGTTGAATACTGAGAGGGGGAGGGGGTGAATCAGTATTCTATAATTTAAACAATTAAACTAAATACCAACTTTAATAATCAGAAAGCAAAGTAACCACAGAAATATAAGCCACATAAACATGAGACATAAACACTTGATTTTTACGTGGAAAACCCAAGAAAGGGAAAAACCAAGGAGAGGACTAGCTCTCAATATATATTGCAATCTTTTACAAATGGTGATGTTTAGGCTTGGTCACTCCACGGGTCTAGAACATGTTGTCTCACTACCATGAAGTACAACTAGGTCTAGCAGGCTCATTGCCTCAACCCTAAACCTAGAAAGATTACAATGAGGGCTATTAAACCCTAATGGTTTCTCACTACCAAGCTCACTTCCTTAATGAAGATGGTTCACTACCAAGTACAAGTGAAATTATATAAGAAATGTGAATACTGTAAAAGCATCTATCAATATGCCAGGGTGCAGTCATTTAGCAATTGAATATTGAATCCTAAGTCTTCATCATCACCGATCTTCTATCTCTACTTTGCTATTCTCATACTTGCATCACTCACACATCATAATACCTTTTCACACATCATATTTGCACAACACACACCAAACACTAAATTTGATCCCATATATATATTGGCAACACTTAAGATCCTCATAGTAGGTCGGCATACTTAGATGAAGCGTATAGTTGATAAAATTGTAGCTTGTCAGCCAAATACATAGTAGACCCAAATAACATTTGAAACATCTTCTCAGATGTCGGCTCCTACTATAGAACCACTTAGGATAAAGTTCTAATCAATGGAACTTACCGCACATAAATCAAACTATCATGTTAGTCTCAAACTTAGACTGTTGTTGGTTCAGTTCAACTGTCAGATCACAACTTTCATTGCGGACCACATGGATTTCTCAAAATAATTTCAAAGAATCCTTAGACATCACCCATCAAATCTTCAGAATTACAGAGAAAAATATTCCATAGTGGCAGAATGCGGACCATCAAAACTTAGACTCTGTCACAGTCAAACACTATAGCAATACTTAGCAGCTTGCAACTATCTTTCCAGTGGACTTCAGATCTTACTACTCTAGATTTAGACACTTCACACAAGTGTTTACAACACCTCAAAACTGCATAACAAAATATGCACTTGCAGAGGAATGCAGACCCTTTTACTTTACACTGTACATTGTTCTTGTCTTACTTTTGTTCATCTAGACTTAGATATTTTCTACAAATGACTTCCAGAGGAAGTCATGACCTAAACAATAGAATATATAATCATCAAGTAGCTATGAGTCATCATACCTGAACTAAATTTTCTAGTCTTCATCTACAGAGGCATACTGATTCACTTTTTGTCCCTTACCCTAAACACTAACCATAGTAATTTTGGCCTTCCAGTCTTGAATACTCTTGTGCCTTGTTGCTAAATCAAGTTGGTCTTCTGGAAAGATGTCTTCTTGTCATATTGATGTACCCTCTTTACCTTGTTTCCATTAATGACAACATACCAGCCTTCTTCATAGCAGTGTCTCTTGTTAACAATCTCCCCCTTTGGCATTAATGGCAACACTTAGTGAAAAATGCTTGACTGTCTTGACTTCTCCCCCTTTCTATATACACTCTATATTCCTTCTCCCCCTAAGATGTTTGCCCATTTTTAATTGATCTTCTTCTCCCCTTTTGACATCAATGGCAAAGGTGTAGGTTCCGTAATAAAAAACTGTCAAAACTACAAAATTTGCTATACTTTGCCTCATATGTATAAGTACAATCTTCAACTTTATTTTACATGTGCTGGAGGATATCATTGAAAATGTTCTTAATTTGGACCAGCTCACCATCCCATCTTTTCTTAGCAATGTCCAAAATTTGAATATAACGACTAAGTAGAAAAACTATGGTCTCTACTTGGTGAGGATCAGAAGGTGTATCAGTATGTGAAGCTATTTGTGCTTCAGCTACAAGATTAAACATTGAGTCTAACTTAGGATTAATTTTTTCTCTTAGTTGACACATTCTAGTTCTGATTTGATTCCTCTCACTTATTAGATTGCTCAAGTTATTATAAAGGTTGATGACTTGACTTTCCTTTCTGCTAACTGATTCTACTACCAGATCAAATGTATTGGACGTGTTCAACAGTTTCTACTCCAAATCCTTGATCTTTTCTATTGATTTCTTTGTGACTACTAGCTAGGATAAACAAAATTGTATTTATCACTAGCTTCTTTAATGGAACTTTAAATACTTGTATTTCCTTGGTCTAAAGAGATCTTATCATTGATCAACATGGCTTTTAACTCTGCTAGTCCATTCTCATCAAATTCTTTTCTGACCTTTGTTTTTTCAGATTTTTCAAAGGATTCAAAATGATTCTCGATTGATCTTATCACACCTTTTAGTTGATCTATAGATGATATCACTATATCTTTCTGGTAATTAGGAGACAACTTTCCAAGTATACCAGATACTGTTGTAATGAGCTTATTATCTTGCATGTGAGTTTTCATCAATTCTTCCTATGCCTTTGCTTGGGCAAATGATACTAATTCAAATTTATGTTATGGAGACAGGGAATTTAGATTTATTGGTTCTTGAAGAAACTTGGGTAGATCTAAGATTTGTGTGCTTTGTAGATTTTCTAGAGGTTTTGCAACAATGTCTCGCCACTTTTTCTTCACAAAATGAAACTTTTTCTCTCTTTTCTTCAGTTGTGGTATCTGTTATGGACAAGGTTCTTGATCTTTTTCTGAGACTAGATGCTAGTCTCTCTTCTTCAAATTTCTTATCTTTCTTTTTTGGAGTTCTTGAATCCCATTCAACCAGAGAACTTATGGACTTTGATCCTTCTGGACTGGTTGTTGCCTTACTTGATTGTTCATCTAATATTTTCTCTAACTGCTCAAATTCTATCAACATCTTGGAAGATAATTTTGAGAATGTCCCAAATCTGTTCTCTTTAAGATCAATAGGTTTACTTAGTAGTGCATCAGCTAATTCAATCAAGACATCTTCTTCAACTTCATAACCAAGTGCAAGAACCCATATAGTTCTTGGTTCCACAGCTTCCATGAAGCATTTGTCTTTGTCCACCATGAATACAATATCCTTTTCATACTTTATTACTACATTTTCAAGTATCCAGAACCTACTTGACATTTTCTTTTGAAAGTCTTCGAAATAATTCAATAAGATTTCATTCTGCTTATCTGCATTTCCCAAACTCTGTAGGTGATTTCTTATTTGAGCAGCTACAGGGATGTGATCAAGCTGGACAATATTTTCTAAACCAGGTAGCTCTCTCAGGAAGTAAAAGAGTAAACAAGTAATCAATGTTCCATATTTGAAAGGATGATTAGTTTCTTTTGTTCTTCTCAAGTTCTCCATTAGTTCACTCCTCAGCAATTCACAAAGGTCATAGTTTGTATTATTTTTTATCATGTCATATGATGTGTATATAGCTGATACAAACACATATTTTTCTTTGTTGGAGAAGTACACTTTGTATCCAACAATCACTGATGCAAATTTGATAGCTAGATCCTTGATATCATTTACTATCTGGCCATTGTTCTCAATTTTGGCTCCTATTAGCTGCATTACCACACTATTCTTCATTTTCTTTATGCTTGGAACCCTTTTGGAGGAACTCATACCTGTTACAGCTTTGATGGCTTATTTAGTTATCAAATAAGATTCATCATGAATTCTGCTTACTATAAGCTTGACCCATGCATCAATCAGAATTGCGGGAAAATCCAACTAGGTGTCAAGTTTCATTTCTCCTAGAACTTTATAATCATATTTCAACACAATATCCACAGTAGTCAGTTCATCCAAATACAGTTTTCCTAATTTCATGTGATCAAATTCTTCTAGATTAATATGAATGTATGCTCTAATATCTTCCATATGCATTACCCCATGTGGGGTAATTAAGAATGTCTCTAATGGATCATTTTCCAGAGATATGATGAATTGTTTCTTAAACTTGGGGCAAGGCATCTTTCCTATCTCGATTACATAAGGAGTAAACATTTCTAGAGCAATTTAATTTTCACAGTAAGGTTTTAAGTCATAATTACCTTTTTTCGTTGGATTATGGTTTCCTTGATCTTGATTTGAAATCCTTTGGAGAATACTGTAGACTCTTTGAATCTTCCTTCAATTCTCCTCAGTCACTTGAGCTCATGAAATGAAGAATGATTTTTTCTTTAGATACAGCTTCTTTTATTCTTTGCATGTCAAAACCTAAGTCATTAATGTCACCTTACAAAAAGTTATTAGACATCTTCCTGGCAACCACAGACACTTTAAATTACTCCGCAAATCTTTGCAATTGGACCTTTTCTTCCAAAACTTGCTTCAAAGGATTTGTCACATGATTCATTTTATCATATCTTCATGCTGGATTCCAGCACTAGATGACTGGCTGGGGGTTTTGAATTTTCAATGTGGCTCCCCCTAAGCCAGAGTTCTCACTTTACTTCTTGGAGGAAGTATCTGCACCAAAATCTGGTGCGGATCCATCCTTGGTAATGTCAACATCTTTATTAATCCAAACCTTGCTCATTTCCTTCTTTATTTCAATTGGATCAATCTTTTCTTTTCCCTTATCATTCCTCTGCTCTATTTTCCTTTCTTCAACATAGTAATTTCTCTTCACATTCTTACTTCTGCAGAATCTTGCAACATGTCCAAATTTGTTGCAATTGAAGTACGCAATTTGTCCTTGATTCCTTCTGAATGAATTCATCCTTGATCTGCATTGATTAGCCATATGTCCATATCTATTGCATGTAAAACACTTTCCATTGAAAGATTGGCTATTCCTTGCATTGTAGGACCCATTTCTTACCAGATTTCTACATTCATTTGATTTGTGACCAATTTTCTTGCAATTAAAACATTGACCAGAGAATGATGGAACATTCTGATTTACTTTACTCTTGCATTGAGTAGCTTTATGACCAAACTTATTGTAATTAAAATAGTGACCAGTGAAAGATGAATACCTTTGAGCATTTGGTTGTCTGACTGAAGGTCTTCCAAGTCTTCTTCTTTGGTTTTTGTATTGATTTCCTCTATTTTTCTTTAACCCAGTGTTGGTTTGACCAATTTTTGAACTTTCTCCCTTTTCAAATCCCAAACCTTGCTTATCATCAGCACTCTTTTGACTAGCAATCACCTCATCAAGCTTTGCAGAACTTAGTTTGAACTTTTCTTCATAGCTCTCGGCCTTTTCCAAGTCTACTTTTAGACTCATAATTTATTTTTCAAGTTTGGTACCATATTTTGATTTGCTTTTCATCATTAAATTTAGATCTTCTTCTGCTTGGGTTCTTTCTATAACTTCTTCTTCCAAGTCATTCAGAGTTGCACTTGCTGATATCAATTGATCACTAACTTCTTTGTATTTGTCTTTGAATATCTTGACTTGTTCTTTTAATTTTGAGATGCATTCACCGGCTTCTTGTAAGTTATCCTTCAGATCCCTGACTTCTTCTTTAGACTTTTCAAGATCAATAAGGGTTGCTTCTAGTTCCTTGTTGCTTTCATAATTTCTAAATCTTCTTGCTGCCATGATTACACTACCCCAGATCTTCCTTAGGTTGTTAGGCCCTTTCCAAGGAACTTGGCTCTGATACTAATTATTGAATATTAAGAGGGGGTGAATCAATATTCTACAATTTAAATAATTAAACCAAATACCAACTTTAATAATCAGAAAGCAAAGTAACCACATAAATATAAGCCACATAAACATGACACATAGACACTTGATTTTTACATGGAAAATGTTGCAATTATGTGCCTATTCGGTGTTGTCATTGATATCAACATATTCTTGTTGTCATTGGTTTCAACTATATCCTATTCCATTACTTGTTTAGAAGACTTGTATGTTGAGGATATTGAGAAAATTAGCCTCTTCGGAAGAAACAAGTAAGCCACAGAGAAGTGCAGTACAAACAGTGAGTTGTATGTTGAAGAACAATCCGGTGAACTGCTCCGCATTTGTTCCTTCTTAAAGATCATGGTTTGCGAATTGGAAGTAAGCTAGAGGTATGTTTGAGGATGCTGTATTTCAAGTTTAGGCCATCTGCATGAAGATTTGAGTGAGTTGTGTTCACTAGAGTGAAGTTTGCTTTGTCTATAAGTTCAGTTGAGACATGAAGACAATATTTGGTTTTGTATTCCTCTGCAAGAAAGTATTTTATTATGTGGTTCTAGAGGAAAGTCTGGGATGATGATAAGTGCCTACAGTTGCAATGGTTTATGGTTTGGTGATTTACAAGCTATCTTTCTTTTATGAGAGTTGAAGATAGTAAAGCTCATGTGTTTCAGTGAGAAGATTCCTATGAATAAAGTGGTTAAGGTTCATGCGGTTGCTCCTGATGATTATAGCGTGCTTGTGGATGTCTCCTAATCATGTTCCTATCTGGAATTTGGTCCACGTTAAGAAATTGAGATGGCGTGTGAAGATTGTTCCCATATAACATAGCGTGTAACCAGTCTTAGCCGACCTAGTTGATCCCAGTGATTGCAGAGAACTCTAGAAGATTGTGGAAGCATGTTGTAGCATGGAAGATCATGTTTGAATCCTAGGTAAGGCATGACATGATCCGCATTTCATTCCCTTTGCATAATGTTGCAATAGGTCAGAATCAATTTTGTAAATGTTTGTAATACCAACCTTGGAGATTGTTCCAATGGTTGATGCCGACCTTGATGATCATTCCAAGGTTGATGTAGTGTATAAATACTTGTAGCTGAGTCGTGGAAAAGTTATCCTTGAGCGAAAATGAGAATATATTAAGAAAGGTCCAAAGGCAAAGCAGAGAAGAGGTAGAGGAAAGAAGAGAAAGAGCATAGTAGAGGAAGAGCAGGGCAAAGGAAGAGTAGAGCTGAGGAATTGTTTATTCACAATAAAGAAAGGTGTTTGATCATGATAGTGAATCTGGTAGTAAGCCACTAGTAGGGTTTAACAGCCCTCAGGGTTTACGGTGTAGGAGCACCTTGACAAATTGATACTTCCATAGGAGTTTGATTAAATTTTAATGGTTCAACATTGTAATGAGGTTAATCAAGTCACTATTAGGTGTTTAGGTCATTATGAGGTTCAAATATGCAAAATATTGCATACAATGTAAAGGTTGTCATGTAAAATTAAAAAAAAGATGCAAACTTGGAAGTTGAAGGGTCATTTGGCTCTTAGTTCATTCCAAGGAAGTTAGAAACTGAAAGGTCATGTTGTAATTCCTTTAAAAGGCCTTGTATCCATTTGTGAAGTCGTGGGTGATTGGAGATTTGAACATAGAATGATAAAAGACACTGTTTTCTGTATTCTACTTCAGAAATTTGCTGTTTTCTTACATGGTACGGCCCAGTATAGGAAGGAGGACATTTATTTTTAATCTCAAATAAAATTATATTCAATAACCCTCCCTTTCCTTTTTGTCTCATCGAATTTGGTGCAATATTGAGGAAGTTATGACCGTTTTAGTGACTGCAATTTCCAGAATTCTCCTATAACAGTCCTGTTGCAGCATTTGGTACGGTTTTGTACAGATAGATACAGGGACAAGCCATATATGGTTGGAAAGAGGATTGAGTTACCTTTCAAATTCATCTAGTAGGAGGTCTTAAATCAATTCCTAGAGGAAGATATCACATTTTTTTCTAAAACTGCTCTGTTAACTAGGTTAACTAGGGTTTTGGTAGGAAAAATGTCATAAAACCTCATTCCACTATGGGAATCCTCTAAAACTCAGTGGAATGGAAGTATAGGGAGTTATTGACATGTTGACCAAGGATTAGGACTGAAAAATTTGTTTTGGTGTGTTTAAATTGATGCCCTAGGTGACTGTAGCAGCATTTTGCTTGTTATTTTTGCATTTGAAGTGGGAAAACAAGCATAGAATGAAATTGTCTTGCATCCTGACCACAAAACCCTTGAAATACATTGTTTTACCATCCATTTGAAGTGTCCAAGTGGTCCATAGAGTTTGGTGGTTCCATCCAAGGGTACTTGCTTCACAAACTAGGCCTAATTAGGGCTTAAAACCACTAGGAGGGTTATTGGTTAGGGAATACTTTCCAAAACAACCCAAACCCATTCTAGAGTATGTTGTGGGGAAGTATAATGGATTCTAATACATGTCTAAACACCATTTCCAAGAAGAATTCAAGAGCCTTAACTTCTGTTCCCACTTTTCTATGAAGATCCTTGTTTTTGGGCTTTTGGGGTGAATAGAACCTTGTCTTGTTTGTCCTTTTTCTTGTATCCACTATGTGCTTTGCATCAGTTTACCAACACTTATTATAATCTTGCTAGGTTTAGGGTTGAGGTAGTGAGTCTGCTAGACCTAGTTGTTCTTCATGGTAGTAAGATAGTATGTTTAGGCCCGTGGGGTGACCAAGCCTGAACATCACTATTTCAAGATTGCAATATATATTGAGAGTTAATCCTCTCCATGGTTTTTCCCCACCTTGGGGTTTTCCATGTAAATCTAGTGTCTCTTGTGTTTGATATTGTTAAGTTTCTAATTTCATGCACTCATTGTTAAATTATAATAATTGTGGATAAGTAATGAATGTTTAATTGCAGAAAGTGTTTAAGTTTTTGTGACAACTGATTCACCCCCCCTCTCAGTTGTCCGGTGCATATCAAAAATTGGTATCAAAGCCAAGTCCCTTTGGAAAGAGTCTAACAACTCAGGGGAGATTTAAATGGAGACAAAAGGAAAGAAAATACTCTTCGATACAATCAAATACTCATCAAGAGACATCAAGAGTAGATTGTCCAAGGAAGTGATTCACGAAGAACAAAATGTCAACCATCGAAGATGGTCTAAAGCTTGTACCAGTGATGAAGATTGTTGGGTTATTGATAGCAGTTGCTCAAACCATATGACTGGAGATAGAAGCAAGTTCATTAGTTTGAAAAAATACAATGAAGGGCTAGTCAGGTTCAGAGATGACTGCACTACTGAATTCTGTGGAGTAGGATCGACAAATTCTGGCAACAGACAAAGTTCTAAAGATGTTCTTTATGTAAAAGGTTTGAAACAAAATATCTTGAGCATTGGATAGTTATGGAGGAAAGGATTCAAGTTTGTATTTGAGAATGACTCTATTGAAGTTAGAAAAATATGGAGCTACAATAGCAATTGCAAAAAGAACTGAAAAGAACATCTATCATCTCAAATAAAGTGACTTTCTTGGATACACATCTCAGGCAAATGAAAGTTGGGTTTGGCATAGAAGACTTTGCCATACAAATCTTGATGATTGAATGAACACAGTTCAGATTGTGAAGGATCTACCAGAGATTAATTACTCAAGCAACATCAGCTGCAGGAAATATCAAAAATTGTCAAGAAAAGCATGGCAAGATAAAGAAAGATCCTCCACTGAACAATTGGAATTAATTCATGCAAACTTTTGTGGTCCTACAAGAATATCAAGTCTCCATGGTCAAAGATACTTTATGTTTTTCATTGATGACTTTTCTAGAATGACTTGGGTTAGTTTTTTAAAAGATAAATCAAAGATTCTGGAAGCACTCAAAAATTTTAAAGAAACCCTTGAAAATGAGCTAGGCATGAACATCAAAGGCCTAAGAATTGGGAAAGAAGAAGAACATATTTCCAATCATTTTAGTACATTTGTGAAACCTATGGGATAGAAAAACAACTCTTTGCCAAAATTAAGATAACGAAAGAAGCAAGTAGAACTATTCAGGAGAATGCAAAATTAATGATGAAAGAAGCAAATTTCCCAAATGTATTTTGGAAGGAGGCAATACAAACCACTATCTCCACATTGAATAGAGTTTAGGTAACAACCAAAGAAGGAAAAACCCCTGCTGAGTTATGGTGTGGATCAATACCCACTATGAAATATTTCAAAATTTTTGGAAGCAAATGCCTCATCAAAATGGAAAAGGACAATGCTAAGTTTGAGGAAGGCATTTTTCTTGGATACTCATCTTGGACCAGAGCATATTAGTGTTACAACAATAGATTATTGAAAACATCCAGGAGAATTCAGTCTCAACCAACAAGAGTTTGCACATTGAAAAACAAGAAGGTTCCCAGACCACCGAATGCGATATGGAAGACCATAAAGCTGTTGTAAATCAAATGAATATGTGCTTAATTGCCAATATTGACAAAGACAACTCAAGAACTGTAGATGAAGATATGGAATTGAAAGAATATTTAAGAAGGCAAATCAGGCAGTTATAGCAAACTCTCAAAGAGAACATTGAAGAAAAGACAAAGATTGAGAATTGTTTGAAAGATAAAGTTAAAGACTGCATGAAGCTTGAAGAAGAGGTTGAAGACTTGAAAGCTAATCTGAAACATGTACAGGCTCATAGAGATCAACTCAGTGTGAGTGTTGCTAGATATGATAGGTTAATAGCAGAACAAAAAAATGATAGAGAAGGCATAACATTTGGAAAAGACAAAGGATTCAGAATAAGTCAAGAAGAGGACAAGATTAGATGAACTCAAAATCAAAGAAGCAGAAGACTATCAATCAGACAACCAAACACTCAAAGGTACTCTTCGTTCAATGGTTACTGCAATTTATGAAACAAATTTGGTCACAAGGCTAATTGGTATAGAAATAGGGTGAATCAAAATATCCCATCCTTGTCTAGTTAGAATACCATTAGATGCTATGCTTGCCACAAAATGGGACATAGAGCTAATGAGTGTAGAAGCCAAGTGAGAAAAGGCTATGGGACAAATGGGAAATTGGAATCCTTCAGTGGCTATTGTTATATATGCAATAAATTTGGGCATAAAGCTAACCTATGCAGGTCAAGGATGAATGAAAGGATCAATGGTCAAAAAAGTACTGTGTTTTAATTGCAACAATCCTGGACATGTTGTAAGATTTTGCAAAAGTAAGAACATGAAGAAGGATAATCAAGAAGAATTGAAGAAATCAGTAGAAAAGGTTGTGTTAGGGTTAGCCATCAGAAGATATCAATTAAATGTAAATAATAGTAATGAAAATACATAGAAATAATAATAGAGAGAGACAAGTTTTAACGTGGTTCACCCAAACTTGGGCTACATCCACCAATAGAGAGTCCATTATTATTATCCAATAAATCAAAACTGATTACAACTAGCAATCCTTGCAACTCAATACCACTGCAAAATGCTACAATACATCAACGGAAACCCTAACCCTTAACCATTTTTATCATGACTTTTGTTAGTTACAAAATAGGGTTTTTTATGTCAGCCAATGAAAAATAACTCCCAACGCCTTAATAAAATAATAAAAAACTGTGTGAGGTTTCGGGGGCACTGCCCCTTGACCCCGTAAGGGGCACTTCTACTTAACCTCATATTGGGGGTGCTGCCCCCAAACCCCTACAAGGGGTGCTACCCCTTGACCCTGTAGGAATTTGGAGGGAAACCGTACCAATAAAAGTGGGGTAAATTTAACCTCTGAGTCTAATTAGGCTCTATATAACAATAATCTCCCACTTGGAGATTGATCATAACATTGCTGACCCTATAGCTCCCACTAGAAATAAGCACCCTGGACTCTGCTGTTCTATTTTGGTTGTTTTTAGTCTAGAAGACCAACTGAAGCTGAAGAGGAGCTCAGCTTCTCCCTTGTCACTGTCTTTCTAAACATATCTGCTAGATTTTCATCTGTATGTATCTTTTTCAGTCGTAACTATCCATCATCCAACATTGATCGAATAAAGTGATACCTCAATTGTATGTGTTTGGTCTTTGAATGAAAGACATAATTCTTTGCAAGATGTATGGCACTCTGGCTATCTGTAAACAAATAACTATTAACCTGTTGTTTGCCCAATTCTTCCATGAAAGATTGCAGCCATATCATCTCCTTGCTTGCCTATGTTCCAGGTACATATTCTACATCTGTGGTGGATAAAGCAACCAACTTTTGCTACCGTGAGATGCAACTCACCACTATCCCACCTATAGTAAAGACATAACCTGCAGTACTCCACCTGGTATCAATATCCCCTACCAAATCTGAGTCTACATAACCCGCTAAATTAGTATTAGAGCCTCCAAAACATAAATGTTTATTGGATGTACCTCTCAAATATCTGAGAATTGATTTTACTGCATTCCAATGCTCTAATCCGAGATGACTTATCTACCTGCTTATGACTCCTACAACATGTGTAATATCCAATCTCATGCATACCATGGCATGCATTAAACTTCCTACAACTGAAGCATATGGTACCTTTGACATTTTTTCTTCCTCCTCGGGTGTCTTAGGACACATCTCCTTAGTCAATTTCAAATGACTAGGCAAAAGTGTGCTAACAGCTTTTGCATTCTCCATATGGAATCTCTGCAACACCTTTTCAACATAATTAGCGTGAGATAGAGTCACATTTCTATTCTTCCTATCTCTACAAATTTTCATACCAAAGATTTGTTTGCTGCCCTCAAATTCTTCATAGCAAATGACTGTGCTAACTGTTGTTTTAACGCTCTTATGTGATCCATGTTAGACCTTCCTACAAGCATGTCATCAACATATAAACATAAAATAATGTAGCTGTCATTATCTAACCTCTTAAAATAAACACAATGGTCAGAATTACACTGGATGTAGCCTTGCTCAGCCATAAAACTATCAAATTTCAAGTACCATTGCCGAGGTGCTTATTTTAGGCCATACAAACTCTTCTTCAATTTGTACACTAGTTTCTCCTTACCTTTGACCTTAAATCCTTGGGACTATTCCATGTATATCTCCTCCTCCAAATCACCATGGAGAAAGGCATTTTTCACATCTAGCTATTCCAAATGCAAATCTTCAACAGCCACAATACTCAAAATAGTATGAATAGAAGTCATCTTGACAACCAGAGAAAATATCTCATCAAAATTAATACCCTTTTTTTGTGCAAATCCTTTTACAACTAACCTAGCTTTAAATCTTTTCTTACCTCCATCTTCCTCTTTTAGCCTATAAACCCATTTGTTTGGTAAAGCCTTTTTACCTGCAGGTAACTTACATAATTCTCAAGTCTAATTTTTTAGCAAAGAATCCATTTCTTCTTTCATTGCAAGCTCCCTCTAAACCTTTGTATCCACCTGCATAGCTTCAGCATACCCTTCTAGTTCACTAGCATTTGTTAACAAAATAGAATACAAAGAGGGAGAAAACCTTTCAGGAGGTCTACTTAACCTTGTTGACTGTCTAACATTCACTGGAGTTTATGGTATTTCTTGTTGCTATTGCAGAGCATGAGGAACCACTAGAACATCACTATTTAGAGTATCATCTAGTACCACATAATCCTTTTCTTTCTTCTCATGTTGCTGCAATTGATCTTTGTACAACACCTTCTCGTTGAATACAACATCCCTACTTCTCACAATTTTCTGATTTTCAAAATCCCAAAGCCTATAGCCAAATTCATCAATGCCATATCCAATGAAGGTACATTTTTTTGACTTTGCATCCAACTTGGTTCTATTTTTAGAATCTACATGTGCAAATGCTTCACATCTGAAGGTTTTGAGAAAAGAATAGCTCACCTTCTTACCTATCCATGCTTCCTCTGGAATACCACAACCCAAAGGAACTAAAGGACCTCTATTAATTAAATATATAGTGGTATTGACAGCCTCTACTCACATGTTTAAAGGCAGCCCAACATGCAATCACATGGTCCTTGCATGCTCCATTATTATCCTATTCATGCGTTCAGCCACTCCATTTTCCTGTGGAGTTCTTGGAACCATTTTCTACCTACAAATTCCATTAAAGGAACAATAATCCTCAAATTCTTTGCTGCAATAATCAACACCATTATCAGAGCTGAGACATTTTAATCTTTTACCCATCTCATTCTCAACCAAGCTTCTCCATTTCTTAAATGTTTCAAATACATTAGATTTCTACCTAAGGAAATAAATCCATACCTTCCTAGTTGCATCATCTATGAATGTAACATAATACCGAGAGCCACCAAGAGAAGATACCTGAGTTGGTCCCCATACATATGTATGCACAAGCTCCAACTTTTCATCTTTCTTATGCTTCCCATTCTTGAGAAAACTAACTCTCTTTTATTTTCCATACACACAACTTTCATAGAAATCCATATTAATACATTTTAGACCTAGTAAAACTTTCTTAGAATGAAGTACCTTCATACCTTTTTCACTCATATGCCCAAGTCTGTTATGCCACAGTGTTGTCTTAGAACATGTAGTAACTATTTCAGTCTCTTCCTATGAACCTGTAGTAACTATTCCTGAACCTGTTTGGTTTTTCTCTGCAATAGCTAAAGTAGAAGGAACAATATGACCTGTACAAAGATATAAGGTGCCTACTTTCACACCTTTTGCTACTGCTAAGGCACCTCTTGTAACCTTCCAATTTTTATCAGTAAATGTAACAATGCAACCTTCATCAGCTAGTTGCCCTGCTGAAATTAAATTCCTACTCAGCTTTGGAACATGCCTTACTTCTTGTAGTAGCCAATGATCCCTATTCTACAACTTAATCTTGATTCTTCCCTTTCCAACAATCTGATAGGGTTTGTTATCTCCCAAATAAACTAGCCCAAAATCCCCTTGGACATAATCAAGAAAATAACTTCTATGGGGCATAGCATGAAATGAGGCCCCTAAATCTAAAACCCATGAATCATCAGCATTATCTAGGGAAAGAATCAAAGGATCATCTTCAGATTTATTACTTACCACATTTGCCTCCTTATTGCCTTCTTGTTTGTCTCCTTCTTTATTCTTTTGAGACCAACAATCTTTCTTCAAATGACCTAGTTTCCCATAGTACCAGCAATCCTCTTGTCCTCTGGATTGGGATCTCTTGTCCTTTGATTTTCCTCATGACTTCCCATGACCTCTAGAACCTTTTCCTCTCTCCTTTGATCTACCCCTTCTTTATGCATTCAAAACACTACTTGATGTGGACCCTCCTAAGCTTTTCTATCACATTTCCTTGCTAAGGATAACACCAATAACATCATCAAATTTCAAAGTGTTTGGACTAGAGACAAAGTTACTTACATCCATTACCAAGCTATTCCAGCTTTTTGGCAAACAACATAATATCAAGAGATCCCTCACCTCTTCATCAAAACTTACTTTTATAGAATTTAACTGGCTGATAATCATATTAAACTCATTTAAATGATCTATCACAGATCCACCTTCAATCATTTTCAAATTAAACAAACACTTCATGAGAAATACCTTATTTGAGGCTAAGGGTTTTTCATACAATTTAGCCAAAGCTTTCATTACACCATCTGTTGTCTTCACTTCCATTATATTGAATGCCACCGATGGTTCCGGGCACAACCAAATGGTTCCCAATGCCTTTCTGTCTAGAAGATTCCAATCCTCATCAGTCATTGTTGCTAGTTTCTTAGCGACTCCTTCCAACGGCCTCCATAAATCCTTTTGATAGAGATAATCCTCCATCTGTGTCTTCCATAACTGATAGTTTTGCCCATTGAATTTATCTACCTTCAATTTACCCTCGTCTGCCATTGCTCCCACTCAACTGTGAGACTCCCAATCAACCATGAGACCTTCCTACAGATGATAATCAAACACAACCTGCTCTGATACCACTTGTTAGGGTTAGCCGGTAGAAGATATCAATTAAATGCAAATAAAGATTAAACAAAGGAATGAAAATACATAGAAATAATAATAGCAAGAGACAAGTTTTAACGTGGTTCACCCAAACTCAGGCTACATCCACCAACAAAGAGTCCAATATTATTATCCAGTAAATCAAAACTAATTACAACCAGCAATCCTTGCAACTCAATACCACTGCAAAATGCTACAATACATCAATGGAAACCCTAACCCTTAGCCATTTTATCACGACTTTTGTTGGTTACAAAATAGGGTTTTTTTATGTCAGCCAATGAAAAAATAACTCCCTACATCTTAATAAAATAATAAAAAATTGTGTGAGGTTTCGAGGGTGCTGCCCCTTGACCCTATCTTGGGGGCACTACCCCCAAACCCCCGTAAGGGGCGCTGCCCCTTGACCCCGTAGGAATTTGGGGGGATTCCGCACCGATAAAAGTGGGGTAAATTTAACCTCTGAGTTTGATTAGGCTCCATATAACAGTTGGTGGATCTAGCAGAAGTCAAGGAAGAAATGAACAAGGTTTGGGTCAAGAAGGAAACAAATGAAGGAAGTGATGAGTCTGCCCCAGGTTTCGGAGTAGCTACTTCCTCTAGGAAGTAGATTGTAATTCATGGGTTAGGGGGATTTGTATTGAAAATTCTAAAGCCCCCAGCCAGATAATCAATGCTGAGATTTGGCACAAAGATATGAGGACATACATGGCAGATTGCTTGGAAGGAACTCTATAGATCAAGGTACAAAAGGATTATGGTCTGGAAGCCCAAAATGACCAAGGTATGAGTAATATATAAAGTAAGTAACAGAGATTGAATTAGTATGCTTTCGTAGTTGATGATCATTATATGTGGTTCAAAGTTAAGCTTGAAACAGTATAAAGCATCTGAGCATTTTTGTCTGCATTCTTCCTCTATTGAGTATTTTGATGTGCGGTTCTCAAAAGTATGTTAAGAGGTAAATGATGATTGCTGGATATGAATTTTAGAGTTTCATGTGGATTTATGTCATGATAGATGAATTGGTTAAGTGTGTACTATCATGCCCGCATTTCACATGCATTCACAACACGCTAATCCGCGTGTCATGTCCATATGCGTCATGTGGTCATGATACAAAATATAAAAAAAAAATTCCTAACTACTCTGAAAGCCTCCCTTGCATGCGCAAGTGTGCTCGGTGTGTCTGTTTAAGTTGTCTAAAAGATTGTTGATACAGAATAATCCTCTCACATGTGCATGTAGATATTTTGTCACTATGTTTAGTGTCGGTTTAATTTGCAATGTTTTAGGTCTTCTCTGACAAGTGATTGGCATTTAAAGTTTTAAATGGTTTTCCTGTCCGCTTGGATACACTTTTTTCTTATATAACTTCTTTTATTACAATTAAATCCAAGACATTAATCTATTTTCACTACTTGGTAACTCATTCGGGAAAAATAAATCCCGTAGTTACAATTTTCTTTCAAACGAGCAAATGTGACAGAATAATTATATGTCTTTCAATTACCCCCTTTATTATCATTTAATAATAAATTCTTTATATATATATATATATAGTTATATTATTTTAGAAATTCCTTTCCAATATAAGAAATGGTCTTTTATAAAAATATATTTAATTCGATATAATAATATACTTACCATTGTATATTTTTACCTTACAAATGGGATCTCCACCCAAATTTATTTATTTATAAATACATACATATATATATATATATATATGTATATTTCATATATTTTAAAAATTCCTAGAGTGCAAGCACATGTCTTTGCATTTGATACATATATAAATATATATATAGGGTTATATATATATACATTTATATATATATATATATATCAATGTTATTTGAATATTGATAATGGAATTTCCACTATCAATTTAATCTTTTTATTAATAACAACAACTTATACCATTGAGGGTTAAAAACCCTAAAGAAGACTCTTATTGAACAAGTGTTGAATTGCAGGTGGGGAAACATGGCGGCGGAGGTTGCTGTGTAGGGCCGAACCCATGGAGGAGGGCGTGGGTTGGACGCTGCAAGCCGCAGCGTATGGTGGCCGTGCTGAGCGGCGAGTGGAATGCGGGGGTCTCGGCAGAGGTCAGCCTGTATATAGGCCACGGGGTATAGAGAGGTGGGGGATGTGGGGAGGGGCGGAGCCCCACCCACATCCCACCTAGTGGGGGTGTGGGTGGGGCTCCGCCCCTCCCCACACCCTATTGTAAGCTATGTATGGTGGTGGGGGATTCAACCCCCCCACCACCATTTCCTTCAAAACTTTTCACTGTGTAAGAAAGTGATCTCCTCTTAATCGTTGTTCATTGTTTTCAGTAATATATATATGTGTGTGTGTGTGTGTGTGTGTGTGTGTGTGTGTGTGTGTGTGTGTGTGTGTGTGTGTGTGTGTGTGTGTGTGTGTGTCCATCATTTTCATGATTGCATTTGTTTAAAAACTATTAAATATACATTGATATATATATATATTCACAAATGTAGCAACAATTTCAATTTCTCAAATTCATATAAATAAACTTCTGAATAAATAAATATTCATATATATATATATATATATCTAATTCAGTTTTACAATTTCTCTCATTAATGTATTCATAAATACAGATTTCAAACTTTTACAACTAAATTAAAATCAAATTGTTATATTTAAATGTATATACAAATTCATATTTATATATTTAAATAACATTGTCTCATGGTAAAATTTCTTTCATATTTACTTCAGCATTGAAATTTTTTTAAAAACAATTAATCAAATGAACAAAAGAAGGGCATTTAATCAATCAAATCTGTGGGTGCTATTTGTAAATTATCAAGTAAATTTCCCATATCAACTACTTTTTAAAATTCAGAAGTAAATACATGAACTATAAACCTTTTCTTTTCAATAAATCTCTATAGTCAAAATATAAATTTGTTTTGAAATAATTACCATTGCAATCTTTACTTAAGATTTAATTTTCATATATACAAGGTAGATATGCAACTTCCAAATTACAGTAAAATATACTTTCTCACAAAGTAATTCAAAAGATAATTTAAAACAACTGATCCAACTCACTCACATTTACACAACTTACATTTGGATAATCAAGAACATTTAACTATAAAACTTCCCCATCTCATATACAACCTAAGGGAGTTATTTACTTGTACTCCCAACTCACACAAATAATGTAATTGTAAAAATCAATTAAAATTACAACAATTGACATAATAAGGGATGATTAACTCTCCACTCCCAAGGTAACAACTTTTACAACAATTTCAAAAGAGAAGTTCTCTCAACATCTTTTACATAATGAAACTCTAGAGACCAAGCTCTTAATGCAATAGGAAGATAGACAGATTCTTTAACAAGGTAAAACTTCTTCAATCCCTTTCACATTGCTTCAACATTAACCTGCAAGACAAGAAGGGAGACAACAAGAGTCATCTAGCTCTCATCCCTACCTTTGACCCGCAAGAGGGTCACCCCCGAGCTAGGGAGACCATCCTCATACTAGGGTAGCATATACAAGTCAACACATCACAACATTGAATAACAATAACCAAGAAATTTACACATAAAACCCCATGGTTGACTCACATCACAGAGACTCAGCTTAGGTGAGTTCAAGGAGGGTAGGGAAGTAGACATCTCTAACCCCCAGGTATCATCTTTTCACAATTTACCACATAGTATCACAAGGCCTTAAGCCAACAAGTTATTCTTCCTCCACAAGGCCTCAAGCCAACAATATACTCTTCCTCCACAAGGCCTCAAGCCAACAATATACACTTCTTCCACAAGGCCTCAAGACTTCCAATAAACCCAATCACTAGGGATATCCCAACAGGCTCACATGGCCCTAAGCCCTCTAGGCTATATAAGTAACAACATGCCCTCAAGGCATTA
This sequence comes from Cunninghamia lanceolata, assembly GCA_027924645.1. Classification (NCBI taxonomy): domain Eukaryota; kingdom Viridiplantae; phylum Streptophyta; class Pinopsida; order Cupressales; family Cupressaceae; genus Cunninghamia; species Cunninghamia lanceolata. Next base: position 5,813,624 of record BSBN01000236.1, read on the forward strand.
CAAATATCAAGAATAAGATGACACCTGGGGAGGGTCACACCTCCCCTTCCCTATACTAGATGAGTGTTGCCTTCCAACTGGAAGGAGCTCTTTCTACACCCAAAACAAAACCCCCAAACTAACAGAAAAACTCAAAGAAGACTAATTCAAACTCATTCATCAAACCGGAAACAACAAACATTTCAAACAATAATCACATAAGAGAGTAGAATTGATTCACCAACCTTCCAAAGCCCAATTATGGAATGAAAGTTGATGTAGAGCTCCTCTTCCCTCCTGCTTCTCCAAGAAACCCTTCTTTTTTCAATAATCCAACCCCCTAACTCTCCTCCTTCTCTTTCTTTTAAACTAATTCCCTCTATTTTCCTAATTTCCCAAGTGGCATTAAACAACTAACCACAACTCACCCATTATCCTACTGGTCATAAAACAATTGACCCCCACTTCGTAGGTTCCCCACTATAGTCCTACCTACAACACATGGTAAATTTAAAATACATTAAGTAAAATAAAATACAAATGGAGTGGATGACACACTACCCCAAATAAGGAGAACCCCACCAAAAGAGAGGCACATGGAGACAAACACTCTATTATTAGGGAATCATGGAGATATTTTATGACTTATAGGTGGCCTGAGTATGGATTCCACTCATCCCATTGTCCCCATGCTTCCAATTTCGTCACTTTACTTCACTATGAGGTTTAAGTGACCATATGGAAGTTAACCCAGGGTTATCCTAGCCCAAAAGGTCCCTAGACCCATGGGGTATAACCCAGGGTTGATTTATGCCTAGTTAGAGCTCCCAGAGTCAAATAAAACACAAGATAAAGGGTCTAAAAGAATTAAAATTTAAACAAGATAAAAAACATCATTACTTACAACACTTATCATAATAAAAGTAAATCAAAAGATAACCCTTATTCCCTTGACCTCATGCAACATTTCACATTACAACATTACAACATTTTCCAAACATGAGGTTGATCTTAGTTCATCATTGAACTAGATTGGCTCACAAGGGATACAACATAGGTATGGGGTGGTCTCTTGTAATTGTGGTTTTGTTAGAAATACCTGTACACTCAAACTTGAAGTCAATACCACATAGAGATATCATAGCCGAAGCAAAACCAAATACATGCATCTTAAACATTCAACCATAGAATCATACTGAGTTTCCATATCCATTCATCATTTTCTTCCAAAACAATATCTAAATTATCATTGCACAATTATTTCCTTAAAAATCAATTAGGTTTAATAAGCAAGATTCCAAAACATAAGTCTCTCAACATATAAATAACAATAAAAATCACTGCAAATAGTCTCATGAACAGTAGTGTAAAAAGTAGGCCTCACATGTACTTAAGGGAGAAGCTGACATGTCATGAATTTTGGCTAAGTATCTAACCGATAAAATCAAGTGACAGGGCTCTGGTATTCTGGTCCACTTGGGTTCATCGTTGAAGATAATGTTCTGCAATTCAAACATATGGTTATTAATTAGTGACTACACCTATATCCATAAATTTGTCTGATCTTGAGAATAATGAGTAACTTTGGAAACAGTTTAAAAATATGTAGATGAGCTCAGAGTTGAATGATTATGAACTAGATGATCTTTCAGCAATGACTAGGAATGAGATACAACTGAGGATCTAATGCTTAAGATCTGATAGTGGAGGTGAGTTCACATCAAATGAATTCAATATTTTCTAAATAACAAGGGATAAGGAGACAATTGTCTGTCATGACTCCTCAATAAAATGAAGTTGTTAAAAAGAAATATAGGTCAATCCAAGAGACTACTAGATCAGTGATGGAGGAAGCTAACCTACCAAATACATACTAGAGGAAAGTTACACATATTCAAAACAGAGGTTAAGTCAAAACTGCTACAATAAGAGTCTGGGAAAGATCATTGAGAAGTGCTATTATGAAGGGTGATGAAATCAAAGAAAAAATGTCATATCTGAGTAGGTATAAATCAAATGGACCTATTGAACAAGAAGACAACCAAGTTAAAGAAGAAGTTCTGGAAAGAATTCCTGAGATCCCTAGAGATTGTGTAGAAGTACCACAATGAATACTAGTTCTTGGGTAAAAAGAGATAAGGTGCATTGGTGAAGAAAAAGAATTATAGAGAAGATATGCAAGGATAAGTTCTCAATCAAAGCAATAATGGGAAAAAGGTGTAGAAGTGCAGCTAATAATCAAAGATGGTTGATGAAGTCAAAAAAATTATGATATTATCTCCCAAGGGAAATAGGGCAGTAGTAGCAAGATCCTAAGATTAGAATTGACAAACCAAGAAGGAGAAAAATTCACATAAAATTATAGTTAGGAAAGCATCAAGTAAGGGAGAGCAGTTAGTTGAAGAAAATTTAGAAGAGAGATTAGATTAGAGCAGAAGAGTGCAAGTATGTGCTCTTTGCCATTGATTCAAAGGGGGAGAGAAGTCATGTGAAAAACTTAGAGTGCAAATGTGTAAGAGAAAGGGAAAGAAAGAGTGAAGGTGTGTAAAGAGAAAGGGGGAGAGTCTTGTCTTGATGATTGTTGTTGTTTTTCACATCATATGTTGCCATCAATGACAAAGGGGGAGATTGTTGCAAGTATGTGCCTAATCGGTGTTGTCATTGATGTCAACATATTCTTGTTGTCATTGGTGTCAATTGTATACTATTCCATTACTTGTTTAGAAGACTTGTATGTTGAGGATATTGAGAAAATTAGCCTCTCCGAAAGAAACAAGTAAGCCACAGAGAAGTGCAGTACAAATAGTGAGTTGTATACTGAAGAACAGTCCGGTAAACTGCTTCGCATTTGTTCATGCTTGAAGGTCATGGTTTGCAGATTGGAAGTAAGTTAGATGTATGTCTAAGGATGCTACATTTCAAGTCTGGGCCATCCACATGAAGATCTGAGTGAGTTGTGTTCACCAGAGTGAACCCTGCTTTGTCTATAAGTTCAGTTGAGACAGGAAGATAGTATTTGGCTCCGCATTCCTCTATAAGACAGTAATTTGTTATGCAGTTCTAGAGGAAAGTATGGGATGATGATAAGTACCTACAGTTACAATGGTTCATGGTTTGGTGGTCCGCAAGCTATCTTTCTTTTATGACAGTTGAAGACAGTAAAGCTCATGTATTTCAGTGAGAAGATTCCTATGAATAAAGTGGTTTCTCCTGATGATTATAGCATGCTTGTGGATGTATCCTAATCATGTTCCTATCTGGACTTTTGTCCACATTAAGAAAATGAGATGGTGTGTGAAGATTGTTCCCAGATAACGTAGCATGTAACTAGTCTTGGCAGACCTGGTTGATCCCAGTGATTGTGGAGAACTCTAGAAGATTGTGGAAACATGTTGTGGCATGGAAGATCATGTTTGAGTCCCAGCTAAGGCATGACATGATCCACATTTCATTCCCTTTGCATAATGTTACAATAGGTTAGGACCTATTTTGTAAATGTTTGTAATATCAACCTTGGAGATTGTTCCAATGGTTGATGCCGACCTTGATGATCATTCCAAGGTTGATGTAGTGTATAAATACTTGTAGCTGAGTTGCAGAAAAGTTGTCCTTGAGAAAAAATGAGAATATATTAAGGTCCAAAGGCAAAGTAGAGAAGAGGTAGAGGAAAGAAGAGAAAGAGCAGAGTAGAGGAAGAGTAGGGTAGAGGAAGAGCAGAGCTGAGGAATTGTTTATTCACAATAAAGAAAGGTGTTTGATCGTGACAGTGAATCTAGGAGTAAGCCACCAGTAGGGTTTAACAACCCTTATTGTGATCTTTCTAGGTTTAGGGTTGAGGTAGTGAGTCTGCTAGACCTAGTTGTTCTTCATGGCAGTAAGCCAGTATGTTTAGGCCCATGTGGTGACCAAGCCTGAACATCACTTTTTCAAGATTGTAATATATATTAAGAGTTAATCCTCTCCATGGTTTTTCCCCACCTTGGGTTTTTCCACATAAATTTGGCATCTCTTGGGTTTGATATTGTTAAGTTTCTGATATCATGCACTCATTGTTAAATCATAATAATTGTGGATAAGTGATGAATGTTTAATTGTAGAAAATGTTTAAGTTTGTGTGACAACTGATTCACCCCCCTCTCAGTTGTCTAGGGCATATCAACAGAAAATCCAATAAAGGGAAAAACCATGGAGAAGATTAGCTCTTAATATATATTGCAATCTTTTACAAATGGTGATTTTCAGGCTTGGTCACTCCATGGACCTAGAACATGTTGGCTCACTGCCATGAAGTACAACTAGGTCTAGCAGGCTCACTGCCTCAACCCTAAACCCAAAAAGATTATAATGAGGGATGTTAAACCGTAATGGTTGCTCACTACTAGGCTCACTGCCTTAATGAAGATGGCTCACTGCCAAGTACAAATGAAATTATATAAGAAATATAAATACTACAAAAGTATCTATCAATATGCCAAGGTATAGTCATTTAGCAATTGAATACTAAATCCTGAATCTTCATCATCACTGGTCTTCTATCTCTATTCTGTTGTTCTCATAGTCACATCACTCACACATCAAAATACCTTTTCACACCCCATATTCGTACAACACACCAAACACTAAATTTGATCCCATATATATATATATATATATATATATATATATATATATTGGCAACACTTAAGATCTTCATATTACGTCGGCATACTCAGATGAAGCGTATAGTTGATAAACTTGTAGCTTGTCAGCGTAATGCATAGCAGACCCAAATAACATTTGAAACATCTTCTCATATGTCAGATCCAACTATAGAACCACTTAGGATAAATATCTAATCAATGGAACTTACCACACATAAATCAAACTATCATGTCAGCGTCAAACTTAGATTACTGTTGGTTTAGTTCAACTGCAAGATCACAACTTTCACTGTGGACCACATGGATTGCTCAAAATCATGTCAAAGACTCCTTAGACATCACCCATCAAACTTTCAGAACCACAGAGCAAAATATTTTGTAGCGGCAGAATGCGGACCAAAAGAACTTAGACTCTGTCACAATCAAACTCTGTCAAACATTGTAGCGATACTTAGTATCTTGCAACTATCTTTTCGGTGGACTTTAGATCTTACTACTCTAGATTTAGACACTTCACACAAGTGTTTACAACACCTAAAAACCTCATAACAAAATATGCACTTGCAGAGGAATGCAGACCCTTTTACTTTGCACTGTACACTGTTCCTATCTTACTTCTGTTCATCCAGACTTAGACATTTTCTACAAATGACTTCCAAAGGAAGTCATGACCTGAACACTAGAATAGATCATCATCAAGTAGCTATGAGTCATCATACCTAAACTACATTTTTTGGTCTTCATCTACGGAGGCATACTAATTCACTTTATGTCCCTTACCCTGAACATTGACCATACTTAGTCATTTTGGCCTTCCAGTCTTGAATACTCTTGTGCCTTGTTAACAAATCAAGTTGGTCTTCCAAAAAGATGTCTTCTTGTCATACTGATGTACCTTCTTTACCTTGTTACCATCTATGACAACATACCGGTCTTCTTCATAGCAGTGTCTCTTGCTAACAATTTGTACAATGTGATTTACAATCAGGTTTCACAGAAAAATGCAAGTAAAACATGGCAAAAATGAAGTTCTTTTCATTCCAACCTTCTCCAACCTTGGTTCTCATGGTTACATTGCATATTTATCATGTCAAAACCAATCCCAACTGAAAAAACTAACCTCTAACTACTTGTTGACACAAATGACCACATTTTCAACTTTTTTGACAACATTTTGACAATATTTTGTAACTTGACTCCAAAACATTATTGAATGGATTTAAATGACTCTAAAATGACTCCAATTGGTCTTACATGACCTAATTGACCTCGATCAAACCAAAACCAAAGTGTATCAACATGACCTAATTAGCCTCAAAAAGGGTTCATCAGGATGCCCCTGCATCATAAAACCCCTCCCTAGTGTTTTACATATTCCTGGATTAGCTAGCTATTTAATTTCTATATCTAAGTTGAATGATTTGGGGATGCATGTAACATTTGATAAGCATGGTTGTACATTGGTGAGAGGGATAATGGTGATAGTAAGGGTTATAAGAATGGGAACTCTCTTTAGGCTAGATGTCACTATTGTTTATAACTCCACCAATGTGATTGAAAAATCTGAAAAACATGTATGTTGTGGTCCCATAGATTGGGTGACATAAGTGAATCTAGTTTAAAAACCATTTTAAATAAAATGTTGTTAGATGGTTTTTCTTATTCTAACAATTATTTTGATTTTTGTGAGCACTATGTGTTTGGGAAACAAAACAGAGCATCATTTCCTTGACGAAGAAATAAAGTAAAGAGTAAATTAGAAATTATTCATACATATGTATTTGGTTCTGCGGATAATGATTCTATTGGAAAATATTAATATTTTTTGTCCTTCATTAATGGTGTTTCAAGATTTACCTAGATTTTTTTGATGATACATAAGTCTAAAGTTCTCACTAAGTTTAAGGAATTGAAAGTCTTAGTATCTAAAAGAAATCAGGATGTAAGATAAAGGTTTTGAGATCTAAAAATTGAGGAGAATATTATTCTAAGGAATTTGATGAGTTTTTCAAGCATGTAGGCATTGTTAGGCAAAAGACTACTCTGTGCATTCCTCAATAGAATGAGGTGGCAGGAAAGATGAATTGATTTATAATGGAAAGAGATAGAAGTATGTTAAGTTGTGCACAATTAGATAAATACTTTTGGTCAAACGTTATGAGTACTGCTTGTTACTTGATTAATAGATCTCCTTGTAAGGCTTTTGATTTGACACCTTATGAAGTGTGGATAGATGAGAAACCTTCTATTTCACATTTAAGGGTTTTTGTCTATGAGACTTTTGTTCATGTGCTTAAAGAAAAACATTCTAAGTTTGATCAAAAAGAAGAAAGGTGTATTTTTACTAGATATGGTGAGAATGTAAAAGGTCATAAGCTTTGGAATCCTCTAACCAAGAAAGTTATCTAAATTCAAGAGATGTAATTTTCAGGGAACTTAGAGCTATTTGTAGTCCTAAACGACCAAGAGATAAAGAAATGGACAAGAATGTGCATTTTGAAATTAACCAAGAAGATACACACTAGAAAGAACAAAATGGTGTATTTAAAGATAGTGAGGTGGAAGAAAAATAAGAAGAAGAAGAGAGTTTTGAGAAAACTGAAGATGTTAGGGAATATAACCATGAAGAAGTTGAGTAAGCTCAAGAATAGGTAGAACCTCATTCTCCTATCTTGAGAAAATCCACAAGACAAAATAATCCATTTGATAAGTATATCTCACTAGATTTATGTTGTATTTGTTTTATTAAGTACTAATGATGAACCTATATCCTATAGGGAAGTTATTCTTGTAAATGATACTGAGTCTTGGAAACAAGCCATGGTAGAGAAGATGATGGATTTAGACTCATGTAACACCTAGGATCTTGTTTGTTTTCCCAAAGGAAGGAAGGCCATTAGATGTAATTGGGTTTAAAAGAAGAAATTTGGAGAAAAACATTTATTGGAAAAGTATAAGACTAAACTGGTGGCCAAGGGCTACTCTCAAAGAGAGGGAGCTAATTTTGGTGAAATTTTCTACGCTATTTCTAAATTATCCTCAATTAGATTTCTTTTATCCATAACTACTACTAATGATTTTGAAATTGAGCAAATCGATGTTAAAATTGTATTTTTGATTGGGGATCTAGAAGAAGAAATTTACATGTAACAACCTTAAGGTTTTGAGGTAAAAGGAAGATAACACTTGGTTTGCAGATTAAAAAAAGCTCTTTATGGTTTGAAACAATCACCTTATATGTGGTATCACAAGTTTGATTCATTTATTTTAAATTTTTATTTTGTAAGAAGTAAAGAGGATCATTATATTTACATTAAATGTATCGATGATCATGTACTAATTGTTTCCTTGTATGTGGATGATATGTTTTTTCGGTAACACCAAAGGTATGATTAGTGAGATAAAAGCTCAACTTTCAGATGCATTTGAGAAGAAAGATCCTGGATCAATAAGGTACATATTGGGAATGGAAATCAAGAGGGATCATGTACATAGAAAAATTTGGTTATTCTAGAGTAAGTACATCAATACTATTTTGCACACATTTAGTATGCAAGACTGTAAACCAATTAGAATTCCTTTATGGGTTGGAACTAATATTATTGTAGATATGTGTCCCAAGAGTGAAGATAATTAAGATATGTCTAATATTCCATATTCTAGTGTAGTAGGTAGTTTATTGTATGCAATAATTTGCACTAGGCTATATATTACCCAAGTAGTGGGAGTATTGAGCAGGTTTATGTCAAACCCTAGTAGAGAGCATTGGAATAATTTTTATTTTAGAGATCATCTACCAAAAAATCCAAAAGAATAGGTACAATATATGGTGAAGATCACCAAATCCACACTAAGGTTCCATAATGAGATCTATCGATAGGAAAGAATTGTCTAGACCACATCAAAATAACTGTCTAGACTAGATCAAAAAATTTGTTTTAGGTATCGTCTAGTCTAGAACAACAATCTTATCTAGTAGTTCTGTAAAAAAAAACATAACATCCAAGTCTAGGAATCTTCAATACATCATGGGGGAATATCAAAAGATACTCCCAACAACACTTCTAGTTACTAATATTCTCATACATATCAAATTCAAATGTGCCAATCACAGGATCAACTCCATCACTAAGATCCAAATCTTTGACAATAGGTTCAAATCACACTTTGTTCTAAGAATTACTTTTATTACTTTTCTTGGGCTTGCTGATGTTAAATGCTTCTTCAAATATTCATTCTATATTTGAAGTTCTTTCTCATTGAGCTTACTTCTATCCTACAGCCAAACATGAGCACATTTGACCTCCTTCTTATACACCAAGCAAGTCCTTCCTCCAACATGATCATAGAGCATTAAAATTATATAAAAATGGTATTAAGATATTTGCATGGTACTTTTGATTATTGGTTGGCTTATTCTGGTACTAATAATGTTGATAAGACATTAGACATACAAGGTTTTGTTTATGCCAATTGGTTAGGTGACTTGGATAGTTGAAGGTCCACTAGTGCGTATGCATTTACTTTGTTTGGAAATGTAGTTATTTAGATGAGTAAGACGTATCCTATAGTTGCTTTATCCACCATCAAAGTAGAGTATATGGATGCTACCCATGTCTCTAAGGAGGTAGTTTTCTTACAAAAATTGTGTAAAGGTATTGGTTTTGATTGCAGGACAATTTAGATTTGTTGTGATATCTAGAGCATAATTTGTTTATCCAAGAATCCCATGTATCATGCTTGGAATAAGCATGTGGATGTTCAATACCACTTTGATCATGAAATGATTACAAATGGATAGATATACTATTGCAAGTATGAGCATTAAGTGTTGTCATTGATGTCGACACCTAAGTTCAACATCTAAGGAAATTATTTGGATGAGTTTGAGAAAGTGTTGAGAAGTTAGTGCATTTGTAGAATTGTTCTATCTCCCTGAATAGTGTAGTGTTTTGCTCTGCATATCTTGTAGATTGAATATCTTTGTCTGTTGTTTGAAAGTTATGTTAAGGGATGTTTGTAGTTGCTATGTTTCAAGTTTGAGCCTCCTGTTGGTTGTTTTAAATTCCCAACCTAATCTCAAGGAAAAAAACACAAATCTATAGAATAGCCACTTTCTAATAATAGACCTGCCTCGAGGGATTGGCCAACAAATAGGAAATAGGGGTTTTCGATCCCTCTTTCCTTTGCACTTTAGGCTTTGTGAATCCAAGGAGGGTGTTCCTATTTCCTTTTGGAATCTTTCCCCTTTTGGGGGGAAAACAGTGTTCTATTCAAATGGATGAGGATCCCTAAAATACTTTCTTAATAACACTACTCCAATAACAAATGTGTTCCTTTAAGATTGCTTAAAGAATGTTTGATAAGTAAAGAGATGGGCTAGATTCTTAAGCTTTAATCATTTTCTTTGTAAAGGAACATGCAAATAAAATTAACTCCTAATACCTATTGCTGGAAGGGAAAACATGTTGATTTTATTTAAAATAATGAGGATAGTTAAAAGGATGCAAACTTAGTACTGTATTCATGAAAAGATTAGTACCTATCCAAGGGTCATAGAGTCAAGAAGCTTGTAGAAGCCTTAAAGAACATATGATATAATAAAACCTAATTTACTGTAAAGATATAGTAATGCCTTACATTAAAATACTTTACTAATCTTGAAGCTAACCATGCTTAGTTATCCCTGCAAACCAAGATTGCATTTAGTATTTCTCTTGCAACTAATTATTTTACTACTTGAGTAAATGCCACAAGATAAAATACAAAAACATAGGAAAGACTATGATGATGAATAAAAATGATCCTCAATCAAATATATATTCATAAATGTAGAACTGTATACATGAAGTAGGAGACAGTACACTTCAAGACTCAACAGGTTTTGTAAAGTAAACTGTTTGGTAAATTATAACACAACCTTTGTAGTTCTATCAAAACATCTTAAAAATTAGAATGGAAACTTGACAAATGGACAACTGAATCTATTGCATAAAACAAACTATTTACAATTCCTCCTTAACCAGATTGATCCCATATTTCAAACTAAGTCTGAAGACATGACCTCGAACCAATGAATTTTCATAAGCCCTAAATTCCCTTTTATAGAGATAAGGGAGCAGACAAGCTTTAGGCTTAAGAAAAAAGAAGTTACAAATTTTTGTAACCAAAAGATGAAGCTACGAGAGGAGGTTGGTGCAACCGCTTCACAATTGTATGTCCTGCTATCATGGTATATGCTGAGGTACCTGTAAGACTGTGGGTCCTCTCAATTTAGGTGGGGAAAACAAGCCATGATGCTTATGGGGGATTGTTTGATAACTGTTGTTAGAGCTTACATACGCATCATATGCCACCTATTTGTTCAATAGGAGCATTCATTGTCCATCTTACCCACCTCAATTAGGAATGACTGCAAGTGACAATATCAGAAGAAAACCCCATTAACTGGAGCTCTTTGCTTTACGCCCATTGTCATTTGTAAGGATGTGATTCCTCTTTCATAACTGAGTGGTCACCAACCAACTCAACCAAATAGAAACTAGATGAAATCATAGCAGGCTAGATATGGCAACACCACCTATCCAGTGAGGGGGGCAGCAACAACAACAAAATGAGAGCACCCTATCTTCATATGTTACATTTGGAAAGGAAACATCCCTACCACTAGAGCTAATGCTTTGTTAGGAAAAGTAGAAGAGGGATGAAGGAAAAGAGTGAAATGATTTCCCTCTGCACTTGATACTAATCTACCTAATCTTAGACATAATAAATGACTGGAATTAGGAGATTAAAATCCAAGGTCCCAATCCAGATGAAACAACAGGAAGAAGAAAAGCTCACAGAGACTCATAAAATGTTGAAGCTATTCCCAAAATTTCCTTGCACCACCTATTCCAAAGGAAGAAAACTCCAATTCTCCTAATTTTGTAAGGACAAGTTAATAACTATGAGAACAAGGAAGAAAATCTGACAGAACAGGGGAGCAAATAGAACACACAGGACTAGGGGAACTCTATATTCCCAGTCTTAGATAGTATAAGGGGTAACACCAGAAATTATCTATTTATAGAAATTCTGGGATGCAAGCATACATCCGCACATCTTTGGTTCAATTAATCCTAGTTATTTCAAAGCATTCCAGTCATAAATGGAAATCTTGTGAAGATTACTATAAATGAATAGAAAGATTGGATCTCATAATTTTGCATAACTGAGAACATCACTTCTTGTATTGAATATGCCAGGTCAGGTGTCTTGATTTCCTCAACTTAGCATTGTCATCATGTCAAATTTCATCACACAACAAATGAAATGTCATTCCTGGTAGCAGCATGGATTTCCAAAGGTCAAGCCTGCATAAGACAAATCTTTTAGTTAATAAATTCCTTCATAGTGGTGACAATGGAGACTATGTACATGCTTGAGTAGTTAATGCTTGAAATGAAGCATCATCAGATCAGCACCAACTCATCTCCTTGTCACATTTTTAAATTCTGTCCGTTGATCACGATCATAGCTGGCTAGACTTCAACGGCACTGATTTGGCCCTTTTCATAGTAGGAGGGTAATACTTGTTTTTCCCAATGACAGATTGCCACCTGGATAGCTCTCCTAACCATGATCCTAAGAAAATATCCTCTTTATAGTATAGTTAAGACCACATTCTCAAATTCTACACACAAAGGATATGGCTGGAGATATGGTCTTGGTGGAATGGTGGACGACTGTTCGATCAGCGGCACATGATTAGGACAACTCTCCAGCAAGTGGCCACATCCATAGGACAATGACATGACATGTTCTTGCTACTCAATGCACCATTCCCATCCTTTTAGAATGCCACGTGTCAAGACTTTCGCCTTTCTGCAATCGCCCATAATGACCCCTTGGTGAAATATGGCAGAATGGCAAAAATAATAAAGAAACCATTCTATACTATCTAGGGCCCACCATCCTTCCCTCCTCTATAGTCACCGACTAGCTGTCACTCCTTCTGCAATTCTGCAGGCGCGAACTCTATCAATATTTTACTGTTGGCGGAATGGTAGAAATGAAATCACCATTGCCACCTATCAAAAAAGAGAATTAGTAGGACTAGACTCAAGTGTCTATGCTTTTAAAAATATCCTTTTCTTCCTAGGAAAAGGGGGCCAATGGGTCTAAAGATTTTCTAGGTGCGGGCTAGAAAAGGTAATTGTTTAGTGAGGGGCTGGTCAAATAATGTTCAATGGGACATAAGGGAGCAACTTAAACTCTAGGTAATGAGAGACAAGCGGTCATTGAAGAAATACAATGAATGTGGCCTTTACATTTAACTTTGGCATGGGGGTTTAGCGTTTAACGTTTCTTTTGGTATGCAAAGAACCCTAAGTTTGGAAATACTTCAACATAATGACATAAGTCTGAGGACAAAAATACTAGAACTATGAAAATTTTTATATGGTTCCATCACCTTCGGTGTGAATATTTGAGTGAGTTCTATTCACCAGAGTAAAAACTATTTTTCTGAGTATTCAATGGTGACAAGGAGAATTTATTCTACTTCGCATCTCTCCACATTTAAGTTTCATAGGTTGCAGTTCTAGAATTAAGTTTGGAATGCTACTATGTGTCTTCAGTTGAAGTGGTTCATGATTTGGTGCTCTGCAAGCAATCTTTTCTTTATGACAGTGGGTGACAATAATGTTTAAGTGGTCCAGCTTGAAGAATCTTTTGGATAGAGTGTTTAGAGGTTGTGTGGAAGTTCTTGGTGATTATAACATGCTTGTGGATGTCTCTAGATCATGTTCCTACTTTTTCATTGGTCTGCAAAGCATCATTTGGATCGTGGATGAAGCATGTTCATAAAGGCCTTAGTGTTAACACTAGTTTTGGCCGACCTGGTTGTTTTCACTACTTGCAATTATGCTTTAGAGTTTGTGATAGCATGTTTTTGAATGGAAGATTGCATTTGAGTCCCTATTAAGGTGTGGTGTGGTCCACATTCATTCCTTTCCACCATGGGAATGTTTAGGTCCAGACCTAATTTGAATATGGGCTAAGTTCATTGTTTGTCCTGACCTTGAAGATTGTTTCCAAGATTGCAAATGCATAAATATGAATTAGATGATTGGGAAATCTAGTGAAGTTGTCAATATAGATGACAAGCTGCATGAGAAGTATCATTTGTTGCAGGTGTGATTCAAATGATTTTATAAGTGTGAAAGTGAGTAGAAAAGAATATATTTTGATGCAGAGAGGTTGCAAAAGATTCAGTTGAGTTTGTGGTGGATCCCCGGTTGCTGTGAGATTAGTTCTCATTGTAACTATCTTATTTTATCTTCTTCTACTTTTGGCAGTGAACCCCTTTTGATAGTGAGCCCCTTCTTTTTGTAGTGAGCATTTTGGGAAGTGAGCCTCCAATAGTGATCCTTGTTGTAAATTTTGATATATCATTTATATTGTGAGTTAATCCTCACTATGGTTTTTCCCTCATTGGGCTTTCCATGTAAAAATCTGGTGTCTCATGTGTCTCATGTGTGAATGTGCTTAATTTTCTAATTTCATGCTTTCATGGTTAGATCATAATAATAGTGATTAAGTGGCTGATGTGTTGATTCTTAAAAGAAGTTAAGTTTTGATTACAACTGATTCACACCCCCCTCTTAATTGTCTTGTGCATTTCAACAATTGGTATTAGAGTGAGGGTTCCTTGGAGGAAAGCCTAATAGCTTGAGGTAGATATGGGATGGTGCACAAGGAGTCTTCATAGTTCAATGGAACAGACTATGCTCTCTAGAAGGTACAGATGAAAAGTCATCTCATTTCTCTTGGTTATAGTGTCTGGAAGATGGCAGATACAAAGTATACTAGTCCTCCAAATGGTCCATCATCTAAAGATGAATTCAAATAGTATGAGTTAAACAGAAAGGCTAGAGATGCTCTGTTAAATGCTTTATCCAACACTAAGTTAGTGAAATTTATGGATCTGGAAATTGCTCATGAGATCTGGGTTAAGTTGAAAAATTTATATTGAGGAGATGATTCTGTAAAGAGTACCAAATTATAAAACCTAAAGGTGAGGTATGAAGCTCTGAAGATGAGTGATGATGAGAACTTAACAATCTACATGCAAAAAGTTGATGAAATTGTCGATGGAATCAAAGGTCTTGGAGGAGCTATTGATGAGAATGAGGTTGTGCTTAAGATTCTTAGATCATTGCCTAAATCCTATAGTCACAAGGTGTCTACAATTGAAGAACTTATGAGTGTCAACAAGATTACAATGGATCAATTGCTTGGAAAGTTTATTGCTTTTGAGATGAGAGAGTTTGGTGACGCTCTATTGAAGACTAAGGCTGCTTTCAAAGATAGCACTTCAAAGAAGACTTCAAGATTTGAGAAGTATGTTATGGAACCAAACGATGACCTTGATGAGATTGAAGCCAACTTTGTGGGAAGAATGCAAAGAGGTACCAGTAAGCTCAAAGGTAAATTACCATTTAAATACTTTACTTGTGGTAAGATTGGTCACTATGCCTCTAGGTGTCCGGAGGGAATTGAGAAAGGCAAGAAGAAATTTGAAAGTAGACCTAGGATCATACAAAAATGCTATTATGTTAGAGATGTTGATTATGATGGTGTAACAAATGATGAGTCTGATGATACTAGTGCAAATGAATGCTTGTTTATTGCTATCAAGGAAGAACCTATGTCTTCTAATCCTACTAACTATGTGAAGGAAGAAAAACTAGTAGAAGAGAGTGTTTTGTCTATCTGTCAGGTTGAGAAAGATAAGGATGAATGGATTATTGATAGTGGATGTTCACATCACATGACCAATGATAAGAGTAAGTTTGTGGGTTTGGAAAAGTATGATGGAGGACTAGTTAGGTTTGGAGATGATGCAACTAGTAAGATTTGAGGAAGATGATCTATTTCTTTTGATGGAAAGCACAATATAGATGGTGTTCTATATGTGAAGGGTTTAAATCATATTATTTTAATTGTTGGTCAGATGTGTGACAAAGGGTATGATCTACAATTCAAGGATAATGGATGAAAGATCATGGAAAGCTCCAAAACAGTGATTGCTACTGGTAAGAAGACTAAAGGTAATGTTTATCATTTGAGAGGAATTAATGATTGTTGTTTGTTGGTTCAGATAGATGAGAGTTGGTTGTGGCATAGAAGGATGTGTCATATCAATTTTGACAACTTGGTGAAAATAAGTTCAATACAAGATGTGAGAGATTTGCCTAAGCTTGTGAAGCCTACTAATACTATTTGCAAGGAATGTCAATTGGGAAAACAAACAAGAACAAGTTTCAAGAGTAAAGAACAATTTTCTGCTAGATTGTTTGAGTTGGTGCATACAAATTTGTGTGGTACTACAAGAACAAGAAGTTTGCAAGGAGACAAATACTTTATGTTGCTTATTGATGATTATTCTAGAATGACTTTGGTTTCTTTTCTAAGAGACAATTAAGAAGCCCTAGACAAATTCAAAGCTTTCAAGGTAATGGTTGAGAATGAGTTAGAATTAAGGATCAAGTGCTTAAGGTCTAATAGAGGAGGTGAGTTTACATCAAATGAATTCAATATTTTCTATGAAGAACATGGGATAAAAAGACAGTTGTATGCTCCTAGAACTCCCCAACAGAATGGAGTGGTTGAAAGAAAGAACATGATAGTTCAAGAGGCTACTAGGTCAATGATGAAGGAGGCCAACCTACCAAAAGTGTATTGGAGAGAAGCTATACATACTATTGTCTACATTCAAAACAGAGTTCAATTCAAAGGTAATGGTACTAAAACTTCTTATGAATTATGGTATGGAAGAGTTCCTACAGAGAAATATTTCAAAGTTTTTGGAAGCAAATGCTATATCAGAAGAGAAGAAGAGTTAGGCAAGTTTGATGCTAGGTGTGATGAAGGAATTTTCCTTGGATACTCTACTAAGAGTAAGGCCTACTGGTGCTACAACAAGAGATTGAGAAATATAATTGAGAGTGCTAAAGTGAAGGTTGATGAAGATAGGGAAAGAATATCAGATCTGAGTGGCTATGAATTAGATGAACCTGTTGTTATAGTAAATGAAGAAAAAGTTGAACAAGAAGACAGTTAAGTTGAAGAAGAAAAGGCTCTAGAAAGTGATATAAAGACTCCCAAATATGTAAGGATTAATCATTCTGAAGATCAGATTATTGGTGACAAAAGCAAAGGGGTAATGACAAGGAAAAGAGTTGTAGAAGAACAGGTGAACTATTGTTTACTTTCAAAGATTGAACCTAAAATTGTAAGTGAAGCCTACAAAGATGAGAATTAGGTAAAGGCTATGAAAGAAGAGCTGATGCAGATAGAGAAGAATCAAACTTGGGAATTGGTTCGTAGAACTACTGATAAGAATATGAATGGAACTAAATGGGTTTTCAAAAATAAGTTGAATGAAAATGGACTAGTAAGAAACAAAGCAAGACTGGTATGCAAAGGATATTCTCAGGTTTAAGGCATATATTTTGAGGAGACTTATGCTCCTATGGCAAGGATTGAAGCAATAAGAATGTTTTTGGCATTTACAACACACAAAGATTTCAAAGTGTACCAGATGGATGTGAAGTCTGCATTCTTGAATCGAGAGATGGAAGAAGAAGTTTACATTGAACAACCAGAAGAATTTTAGTCATTAGACCAAGGTGACATGGTGTACAGATTGAAGAAAGCCTTGTATGTACTAAAGCAAATCCCTAGATCTTGGTATGCAAGGTTGGATAAGTATTTATTGCAATTAGGGTTCAGTAAAGGTAATACAGACAATAATCTCTATTTCAAAATCAATGATGATCAAATTCTGATTGTTGTAGTCTTTGTTGATGATATTATCTTTGGAGGCAATGAATGTATGTGTAAGAAATTTATAAAGGAAATGCAAAAGGAGTTTGAGATGTCTATGTTTGGTGAAATGAATTTCTTTCTAGGACTATAAATTACTCAATCAGAAAAAAAAAAATTCATTTCTCAATCCAAGTATGTGAAAGAGTTGTTGAAGAAGTTTGGAATGGATGATTCTAAGCTAGCATGTACCCCTATGGTAACTAGTTACAAGATGAGTAAGAATGATGAATGACCTAAGACTGATCAGAAAAAGTAAAGGTCTATGATTAGAGGACTACTTTATCTAACCTATACCAGACTAGATATAATGCATGCAGTTTGTCTCATGGAAAGATTTCAAGAAGATCCTAAGGAGTGACATGCGATGCCAGTTAAGAGGATTATGAGGTATTTAAAAGGCACTTTAGACTATGGATTGTGGTATCCTAAAGATATTGATTTCACTCAAGTAGTGCTTATACAGATGCAGACTAGGTAAGAGATGTTGATGATAGAAAAAAGTACAAGTGGAGGTGCCTTCTTCTTAGGTAATAGATTGGTTTCATAGTTGAGCAACAAGCAAGATTCAATTTCTTTGTCTACTACAGAAGTAGAATATATTGATGCAGCATGTTGTTGTACTTAGGTGCTATGGATGAAGCAAACATTTAAGGATATAAGAGTTGTGTATGGAGAACTAATTTCAATCTTTTGTGACAATACAAGTGCTATAAATATTTCAAAGAATCCAGTGATGCACTCAAGAACAAAGCATATATCAATAAGGTATCACTTTATGAGAGAAAAGGTAATAAATAATGAAGTAAAGATGGAATATGTGTCTACAAAGGATCAGATTGTAGATATTTTCACAAAGCCTTTACCTAAGGATATTTTTGAGTATCTTAGGGAGAAGTTAGGGGTTATTACCCATCCTTCTATAAACTAAGATGCATAGAAAGTGCATCAGTCCAGTGGTGCCCATAGTCTCATTTTTTGATCTAGAATGATGTTTTTAAGGCTACTTCTCAAGGGAGTAGGTAGATGTTGATGATATCAGTTCTTGATAAAGAGCAATAAGTGTTGCAGTGTTGTTGTCAGGAGGAGTAGTGCAATGTTAGTAAGATCTGAATTAAGCCTTGATATCTAAAGAGAGAGAAAAGGTCCAACACCCTTTGCCATTGTTGTCAAAGGGGGAGAGAAGTTTATGTGAAAAAATTAAGGTGAGAGAATCTGAGAAAGTTGCAGCTAGAGAAAGCATAAAGTAAGGGGGAACAAAGAAGCAAAGCAAGTTTGTCTTGATGATTTTTCACATCATGTGTTGCCATCAATGGAAAAGGGGGAGATTGTTGCAAGTATAAGTAGTAAGTGTTTTCATTGATGTCAACACCTAAGGTTAGCATCTAAGGAAATTATTTGGATGAGTTTGAGCAAGTGTTTGAGAAGTTAGTGAATTTATAGAATTGTTCTATCTCCCTTAACAATGTAGTGTTTTTCTCCACATATCCTATAGATTGAATATCTTTATTTGTAGTTTGAAATTTATGTTAAGGGATGCTTGTAGTTGCTATGTTTCAAGTTTGAGCCTCCGGTGTGAAGATTTGAGTGAGTTCTATTCACCAAAGTAAAAACTATTTTTCTGAGTATTCAATGGTGACAAGGAAAATGTATTCTGCTCCGCATCTCTCTGCATTTAATTTTCACAGGTTGTGGTTCTAGAATTAAGTTTGGGATGATGCTATGTGTCTTCAGTTGAAGTGGTTCATGATTTGGTGCTCCGCAAGCAACCTTTTCTTTATGACAGTAGTTGAAAATAATGTTTAAGTGGTCCAACTTGAAGAATCTTTTGGATAGAGTGTTTGGAGGTTGTGCGGAAGTTCTTGGTGATTGTAACATGCTTGTGGATGTCTCTAGATCATGTTCCTACTTTTTGATTGGTCCACAAAGCATAATTCAGATCGTGGATGAAGCGTGTTCCTAAAGGTCTTAGTGTTAACACTAGTTTTGGTCGACCTGGTTGTTTTCACTATTTGCGATTATTCTTTGAAGTTTGTGACAATGTGTTGTTGCATGGTAGATTGTATTTAAGTCTATGATAAGGTGTGGTGTGGTCCACATTTATTCCTTTCCACCACAGGAATGTTTAGGTTCAGACCTGATTTGAATATTGGCTAAGTTCAATATTTTTTGTGCTGACCTTGAAGATTGTTTCTAAGTCTGTGAATGTATAAATATGAATTAGATGATTCAAGAAATCTAGTGGAGTTGTCAATATAGATGAAATGGCTTCATGAGAAGCATCATTTGTTATAGGTGTGATCCAGATGAGTTTGTAAGTGTCAAAGTGAGAAGAAAAGAATATATTTTGATGCAGAGAGGTTGTGAAAGATTCAATTCAGTTTGTGGTGGATACCTAGTTGCTGTGAGATTAGTTCTCATTGTAACTGTCTTCTTCTACTTTTGGCAGTTTAGGCAATGAGCCCCTTCTTTTTGCAGTGAGCATTTTGGGCAATGAGCCCTAAGGTAGTGAGCCTTGTTGTAAATTTTGATATATTATTTATATTGTGAGTTAATCCTCACTATGGTTTTTCCCTCATTAAGTTTTCCACGTAAAAATTTGGTGTCTCATGTGTTGAATGTGTGAATGTGCTTAAGTTTCTGATTTCATGCTTTCATAGTTAAATCATAATAATAGTGATTAAGTGGTTGATGTGTTGATTCTTAAAAGAAGTTAAGTTTTGGTTACAACTTATTCACCCCCTTTTAGTTGTCTTGTGCATTTCAACATAGAGTTGAAGAAGGTTGACACTCAGGAGAATGTTGCAGATTCTCTTACGAAGCCTATGAGCATAGAAAAGCTTACTTGGTGCATGCTTGCCATGGGCTTTATATATTGTACATAGATGATTTTATTTTTCCTACATGGATGTATTTACAATGTATGATGTCAAGTGAGAGAATGTTAGGATTAAGGTGCCATCAATCTTGTAAATCCGTTGTATTTAATTATTCTAAGTGTTGTTTGCAAATGCACTCATAGGGGATGAGGGATTTGACATTAGCTATAATTCATTTTTATAAGTATAATAATTATTTTTTACTAGGAGCAGTAATTAATTATTTATCGGTAGGAAGTTACTATTTACCATCCAAGCATCTAGGAGGTTATGAAAGAATCTAGGCCTCCAACTTCCTCTTGTGTTGTTAGGACACTTATAATCATTTTACATGGCTATTATTAGCCCATAAAACCTTGTACAAGAAGATAGAAACTACCTTAAGAGAAAGGAAAAACTACACACCCATTTTGAGAAGTTAGTAAGTTGGTTACTATTGTCGATGAGGATTGCACCCTTATGCAAAGCTGTAACACTTTACAATCCTTCGAAACATGGGGGAAAACTCAGGCTATGGGTGACCTATAATGAGTTTGAACCTCCAGATTATGGGTTGGTTCCCTTAAAATATTCTACTTGGATCTATGATTTTCTATTTTGGAAAAGGGTAAGAAAGGAACTATAATGGAAATAAAACTATAAAATTTGGTGATGCACCTAGTAATGGTGGAAAAATGTAAATTTGATTCACAATAGACTTCAGAAATCTTACCTACACAATCCACTTTTGACACAATAATCACATAAATGTTTCTAAGGATGGCTAGAAAAAATGTTCTTTATGAAGGAAAAAGATTCTTCACAACATGAAAGAAAAGATTTCAGTAACACAACCTAAGACCTATGACATCAATATGCTTAACACTTACAAATAAGAATGAGACAATAATTTTAAAGGTTTCGATATTAAAACACATTAAAATTTCACCAAATCATCCATACAAGTAGCATCATTGGAAAGACAAACACTTGATTTCAATGAAAAATGAAGGAAAATATTACATGAAGAACAAAGAAATTAAACCTGTAACCTGCTGTAATCTCTATAAAATCTATAATCAATGAGTTACAAAACCTCCTTCTCTCTCAAAGTGTAAAGAGCAAAAAGACAAGAACACGAAAAATAAGTTACAAAACCTTGTCATTCAATGTGTAAAAGAGAAAAGAATGCAAGAACTAGCCAAAATTAAGTTTTGATTTACAATATATAGCTTTCTCTCTCCAAGAGGCATGCAAAATAGAACTGCAGCTAACTGCCTCTCTAAAAATAATCTCTCCAAAGTGATCCATGAGCAAATCAAGAAATCCCTAAAAATAAGGGTCCAAACTGCCACAAATTGAGCAAAAATAGCTCCAAGTTGATCCCCTCCATATGTTTGACCAAGAAGTTGACCAAAACTCCTTAAATCTCTCCCCAAATCATGCAAAAAACCCTAATATGGCCTTAGTTATATCAACTCATCAATTTGCATGATTTTGCTTTTGCAAAATTGATGTGAGTGGATATGTCATGCCCACATTTCCCATGTGGTCATGACATACAACACCCATGTCATGTCCACATTTGTCATGTGGTCATGACACGAAATATCAAAAAAATTTCCATGCATCCTTAGAAACCCCCTCGCACGCATCAGCATGCTCGGTGGAGACACGCATAAGGCCTAAACATGTCAATCAAATGCGAGGTAATGCAATCACATGCGCATTCCTCTACATGATGAAAGCCGACTAAGGGGGTCAATGTGATGCGAGAAGCATTGCCATTAGGGTTAGGATCAGATGATCAAAATGCTAAGTTTTCCTAGGTGAGGGACGGATTTTGATACGAGTCAAAATCCCAAAACCCTAATTCTAAAACATAAAAGAATTAAATTACAACTTAACTAAAACCAACAAGTTGTGAAAACATTCAAATTTTATTCTACGCATGGTTAAAAATTATTAAGGATAGTTATCTCTGAATCTCAAAAAAATCTAGTAGCATAACGCCTCAGGGGCGTGAATAGGGATTATTCTAATTAAATAAATTTTGATCAAAGTTTCCTCTAAGCTCACTAAATTGGATAAAAATGACTTGTTTAATTAATTATCTATTACATGCTAGATCTAATAAATTAAATCAACTAAATTGATTAAAATAAGATTAACCTCTTTGATTAATGTCCACATACAATTATTTAAAATAATAAATCAATATAAAATTAAATGCGTTATTAAAAGTTAAATTAATTATACACCTCTCTAATTAAATTCCTCCAAAGGTTAAATTAATTATACACCTCTCTAATTAAATTCCTCCAAAGGTTTAAATATCATAAAATGATTAAGATGCAAATAAAGTTCCATTAATAAAACTCTAAAGTGCAATACAATTATTAAAAGAATTAAATTCATAACCCTAAAATATTAGACTTGACACCTAGTAAATATTTATTAAGATAACATACCATTCTTAATAATATTTACCCCTCTACATAATTTTAAAACACCACAATAAGATAAATAAAAAGAAAAGAACAAAACCCATTAAGTCTAAAAAGAGAGGGAAGGAAGAAATAAATAAATAAAAAAAATTAATCCACTTGCCCTAGTTG
Organism: Cunninghamia lanceolata; assembly: GCA_027924645.1. Taxonomy (NCBI): domain Eukaryota; kingdom Viridiplantae; phylum Streptophyta; class Pinopsida; order Cupressales; family Cupressaceae; genus Cunninghamia; species Cunninghamia lanceolata. Next base: position 5,836,592 of record BSBN01000236.1, read on the forward strand.
ACTCTCCAATTAAAATAATACTTTCCTTATGGAAAGAATAGAAAGCCCTAACCCTATTCTCTAATCTATCCTTTTCTTTTCTCTTTGATTTTGGTTTCTCATTCCTCCTCTCTTCTTCTTCTTTGTTTTTGTGTTGCAGGTTGGAATGAGGGCATCCATGGCCACCACGGAGGTATACTTATCTAGTATACACGTTTATTTTCTTTTAAGTATATATATACACTAGTCAAAATAACTAGATATTTTTATTTAACAGCTGAAGGTTTTCTTTTTTTTTAGACACACACACACACACACATACACACACATATATATATTAATGATATTTATTATGCGGCAGGGCGAAGGCCGAACACTAGAGATAAGGGCAACGAACTAGAAGCTGTGGGTGCCGCCGTTCAAAGGAAGAGTCTGTGTTTGAGTTTAAAAAGAACATAAAAAAAAGAATGGGGGACTAGATACCCCACCCCCACTCCACATAAAATGGAGTGGCCAGTGGGGCATCCACCCCACCCCCACTCCCCTCACAACAATAACAAGCAAAGGTGTGACGGCATTACATTTGAAACCCTATTTCATTTCATATGCGAACAATCCAAACAAAATGTCCTCGCTGATATCTACAGAAATCAAAAATTTTATTTTTTGTTTTTCAACTTTATTTTCTATTTAACATAGTATCAATAAATCTTCTTTAATATATATATATATATACACACACAGGTTTTTAGAATAACACTATTCCCTTTTTTTTTAATTTATTTAAACTGTAATAACTATATATATACCCAGTTTTCTCTATTTTACCAAAAAAAATTTCAGCAAGCTAAGTAACATAGAAATAATATAAATGGATATATATATATATATATATATATATATATATATATATATATATATATATATATATATATATTTCTTTGGAGTAATTGTTTATATATATATAAACAATTACTCCAAAGAAATTCTCAAAATGACAAATTATCTATTTTCTATTTTAAAGGTAAGATAAGTTAAATGCACTTTTTTTTATTTTTGGAAAGACTACAAACACATTATATATATATATATATATATATATATATATATATATATATATATATATATATATATATATATATATATATATATATATTGTAAAAAAAATAGCAACTTTCTCTTTTTTTTTGCATACAATTTTAACTTAAGAATAGTAACACTAAGTTTCATATTTTTTTTTTAAAACACAAAAATCAGCAAGCTAATGAATTCTTTTTTTTTAAATAGATGCAATGAAAACTAATTGTAGGCACAATTTAAGAACCATTTAAAATAATCATTGCACATAATACATTTCCTTTTTTTGTAACTTTTCAAAGAAATTTCCATAACAAAACAACCACTAATAAATATATTTGTAACTTAAAAAAAACTAAATACAACTCCAAAAATTTTAACATGTAGCTTTACATAGCAAGAGAGAAAATTTCTCTCTATTAACTTGAAACAATACACAAGGCAAAACTTGGCGATAACTCTCTCAAGAGTCAAATGACAACACTTTAAAGATAAAAGTCTTTTTCTTCCAAGCTCCATAGCTTCAAATAACCTGCAATAAGCACATAGAAAGGGGGAAAAAGCCACTAAACCCACTCTCCTCCCTACCATAGTCTCACTCATGAGTCAGCCCCGAGCTTGGAGGTCATGCTCACACAAGGAATACTCACACCACTTCACAACAAAACACTCAAACACAAAAGCAAGAAGAACTCCCTTGGCTTGCACAAAAAAAAAACTCATAAAAATGAGTTTAAAGGAGTAGGGGAGTGGACATCACTCAACTCAAGAGTGCCACTCCAAATATCTCCCAAAACCAATTTTCACAAGGCCTCAAGCTATCACATAAAAACTACCTTTCACATAATTTCTCCATGGCTCTCAAGCCTTTCAAATATATTCATTTTCTCATCTTGCCCTCAAGGCTAAAATATCACAAGAAATAGTATGTGACCTCAAGGAGGTTCACTCCTCCCCCACCCCACACATGTTGAGAATTTTCTCCAAGTGGAGAGGCTCTCACAACACCCATCACAAAAATCCCCACAACAACAAATATAAAACACACACACACACAAAATCATACAAGAAATGTAAAATACATAAGGAAAGGCCAAGGCCTTGAATCCTACCTTTAATACCTAAAAGGAAGATAGTTGAAGAAGAGGCCTTCCAACTCCACCTCCAAATCCTTCTCCAAAAGAGCCTCCAAAATCTTCTCCAACTCTCTCCCCAAAATTTAAATTAAAATAAAAATTCCCAATAATTCAACAACCCTTTCCCTCTCTTCAAGAGGGATTAAAATAGGCTCTTTTCATGAGCCTTAAAAAATGGGGAGGTGACACATGTCACCTCACTCCTCCACACAACCACTTGCAAGCTTCATGGAATGTGGCCGTGAAATATGTCACTCACCCATTCCACCAAGTCTTGCCCCCTTAACTTGTGTTCTCTCACACATGTGGGAGAGAAAAGTCGAGCCAAAGGAGTGGGTACTACAAGTGCCCCAATCATCTCCTCCTAAGAAATCTCACAAAACCCCAAGGTACCCTCACCAATGGTGGGAGAGCCTTGGAGTTGAGTCCTCCACAATTTAGGGGTCTTGAAGACTCCCCCAAGATTTGGAAAGAGGAGTGGATGAGGTTGAGTGTTTGACCCAACCCTCCACTCCTTCCCAAACTTCCATTTTCTTCACTTTACTTTAGGGTGAAGTTTAAGTGACCAAATGGGAGTTTACCTAAGGTTAGACAAGCTCAAAAGGTCCCTAGACCCTAGGGGTACAACCCAGGGTCACTTTTAACCCATTTTGAGCACCATAGGGTGAGTAAAATCACATAAAAAGGGGTCACAAAAATAAAAACTTAAAATTAAAATCAAATAAACATTACACCTTTATAACATCAAATACAATCAAATATAAAAGGAGTAGACCTAACCCAAACAACATCACACAATAACATTACAAAATTTCATCACGCATAACATAGTTGATCTTGGTTCCTCTTGGAACTAGCTTGACTTAACACGGGAAATCACAAAGTGTGTGGGATCGTCTCTAATTATCCGTGGCTTGGTTAGAACACCTGCACACTTAAACAAAAGATTAATCCAACATGTATATCATAGCCAAAGCAAAGGAAAACATACACTCACATCATCTCATCATCATATAAAACATCATAAAATCTCATCACAATAGATTCATAATTTGCATTTCAATAATCCATTTCAAGATAACATTGCATAATAATTCCATAACAATAATCACATAACTAGTATCTCATATAGTATCATAATGCAAATCACATGTCAATATCCTCATCAGTAAATCAAATCAAGATCTAATCTCATCGCAATCATGCTAACATAATAAATGAAAGGTAAAAGCATATAGTCTAATAATCCTGCATATCGGGATCAACAGTCCCCAAAAGTATAAAATGTGTCTCCAACAGTAATATGAAATGATCAAAATAAGGGAGTAAAAAGGTAGGCCTCACATCCTCCCCCCTAAGACTAAATTTTCTCCTGGAAGTCATCAAAGAGGTAAGGATATAGTGCCCTCAATCTAGCTTCATCCTCCTAATTCATCGTGACCTCATCGTACATGTCCCACTGGACTCTAACCTAGTCCATCTCTCAACCTCGAAGGCCAAGTGTCTGATGAGCCAATATACAAATTGGCTCCAAAGCCAACTACCTGTCTGCCTCTACCTGTAGAGCACTCCAATCTAATACATGAGATAAATCAGATATGTAACGCTGCAAAACAGATACATGAAAAACATTGTTGATGCATGCCAGGCTAGGTGGCAAGGGTGGACGGTAGGCTATGGGTCCTATCCACTCCAAGATCTCAAAAGGTCCAACAAAATGTGGTGAGAGCTTAGAGCCATTTCCATAACAAATTGGACTCTTGTGCAGTCGTACTCTCAAGAATACTCTATCCCCAACCGAGAATCTCTAATCTACCCTCTTAGCATCTACATACTTCTTTTGTTGATCATGTACCTCTTGAAGTCTCTATCTAATCAAGGTCCCCTGCTGCTCCATGTTCTGTACCAACTCTAGCCCTATCACGACCCTATCCTCAATATGGTCCCAACTCAACGGTGTCCTGCAAGATCTGTCGTACATGGCCTGAAAAGGAGGCATACCTAATGAGCTATGATGCCCATTATTGTAGACAAACTCAACTAGATACAGATACTCCTCCCATCTAGTCTAGTGATCCATGACGTACATAGAGAGCATATCCTCAAGAACCTGATTAACCCTCTCTATCTGACCATCTATCTCAGGATGATAAGCGGAGCTGAAGTTGAGCTGTGTGCCCAATGCTTGCTGTAATGCCCTCCAAAAGGCTGATGTGAACACTGAGTCCCTGTTAGAAATGATACGGTGAGGTACCCCATGTAATCTAACAATCTCATCCAAGAATACTCTCACCACTGATGGTGCATTGTACGTCGTGCATATAGGTGAGAAATGCGCCACCTTGGTCAACTTGTCAACCGACACCATGATGGCATCATAGCGGTGAGAAGACATAGGAAGAACAATAATGAAATCTATGGAAATGGTCTCCCATTTCCACTCAGGTATCTTGTGAGGGTATAAAAGACCTGCTAGATGCTGATGCTCGGCCTTGACCCTCTGGCACTTAATGCAATGATTAACATACTCTGTAATATCTCATCTCATACCTGCCCAATGGTACAACTATCACAAGTTGGCATGCATCTTCTTCACCCCCAGGTGTGTTACATAGGGTGTTCTGTGAGCCTCTGAAAGAACAATTGCATGTAGGTCACCCGTACAGGGCACATAGATGCACTATTGACGTCTAAGAAGCCCATTTGCCTCAAGAGAATATCCTTCAAACTTGCCCACAAGGGCCCTCTATGACTAGATCTCCTACTGCACCTCAAGAAACCACTCATCCTTAGGTAGATGCTGAATGATGCGCTCTCTCAAGTCCACACTCAAGGTCAAGGTCAAGATCTCATGGCACCTCTGAATCAATGCATCGGCAACGACATTCTCCTTCCCTTTGATGTAGTGGACATCAAATTCGTACTTGTAAAGAAACTCCATCCAACACCGCTGGTGGGCATTCAAATTCAGTTGTGTGAATATGTACTGCAAACTATGATGATCTAAATGAAGCTCAAAGCGATGACCCAATAGAAAGTGTCTCTAATGAATGAGAGTATGAACCACTGTTGCGAGCTCTAAATCATGAGTGGGATAGTTTAGCTCATGTGTCTTGAGCTTTTACAACTCATACGTGATCGCCCTACCACTCTGCATAAGCACGGCTCCCAAACCCTCAAGTGATGCATCTGTACAAACCATAAAATCCTCTATAGGATCAGGAACCGCTAAAATGGGAGTGCTGATAAGATGCTCCTTAAAGACCCCAAAGGCACTCTCACACTACTCAGTCCAAGTGAAACTCTTCCCTTTTCACTGAAGGGAAGTGATGGGGTGCGCTATCCTAGAAAAGCCCTCTACGAATCTGCGGTAGTAACCAGCTAATCCCATGAAACTCCTGACCTCTATCACACTGGTGGGTACTAGCCAATCCCTGATAGCCCTGATCTTCGATGGATCTATAGAGACACCATCGCCAAATAGGATGTACCCCAAATACTGCACCTCAGTCCTGAAAAAGACACACTTCACCAAGTTGCCATAAAGTTGTTGCTCTCTCAAGCACTGCAAAACCTGACACAAGTGATCCACATGCTCCTCCTCAGTTCGTGAGTAGATCAAAATATCATCAATAAAAATGTTCATGAACCAATCCAAGTAAGTGTGAAACACCCCGTTCATGATACTCATGAACACTGCAAAGGCATTCGTCAAGCTAAAGGGTACCACAGTGAACGCATAGTGGCCATATCAAGTCTAAAAAGTAGTCTTGTGGATATCTGCTTCTATGATGCATAACTGGTGATAACTAGACTTTAGGTCTATCTTAGAGAACACTTTGGCTCCTTGCATCTGATAAAAAAGTGTTAGACTTAGGGTACACAACTGAGAGGGGGGGTGAATCAGTTGTGCAAAACTTTCTTCCAATTAAGCACTCAACTCCACTTTGCAATTCAACGGTATAATAATAAATCAATCAAGGAAACACAATGCAACAAATTAAGAGCAGAAACACATCAACACATGAGACACCAAGATTTTGACATGGAAAACTCAGTTAAGGGAAAAACCACGGGGTGACTAACCCGAGATTATATTCTCTATTAGAAGAATAGAAAGAACAAAATGTCACATGCCAATTAGGGCTCGCTTCCCAAGCACACTGCTCACAAGAGGCTCACTGCCTACAAGAGACACACTGTCTACAAAGAAATAAGTATCACATACATGAACTGGAGAATAGCATCTTCACCATGCTTGAATCAGTTCCATTTAAGCCCAATACTTCTGCTCTACCTTTCACTCTCCTCCTTGTTACCACACACTCATCTCAACAAGGACAACTTTGAAATGACTTCGCAATCCCTTATTACAAGATATCAACTTAGGAATGATCATCTAAGTCAAAAAACATCAACAAGAACATCCGCAGGATGTGTAACTTATCCGGTTGGCCAACCTCTGAAAGAACACCATCATCTGGAAGTTATTCTTCAATGCAAGCTCTAACTTCAATGTGGACCACCAACACGAACTGGACATGATCCAAACTTGCCTAAATCACCAAGAACATCCATACTTCATCTGCTTACTGAAATCCATCTCCCCTTCATCCAAAACCTCAAGAATACAGTCTATCATTACTGTCACAAAGGAATAGATGCTTGCAAACCTTCAAACCATGAACCAATCTAGTTGAAACTCCACAAAGAACTCCTCAACACTCCTCAAATCTGCAAAATAGGACAATGCAATTCCAGATCTCACCGGACCTGTTTGTATCACTCTGTCATCTCTGAACACCTACCAGAACTAGTTTTACTTGAGTGGCCACACCTTCTTCAGATCTTCATGCGGACCTCTAAAATCTCTACTGGATCACCTTAAGACACATATCTACAAACCCTTTAACCCGCATCCTCTAATCCTCATCCTATTTTGGACATTTTCCTTACTGTCATCATTGTTCTTTACTGTTCCTGATTGAGACTAATTTTCTCAATATTCTCAATTCACAGCTCATCCAATCCTTATCATTAATGCAACAGGAGTATGTTGACATCAATGACAACACCAGTTAGGCCCATACTTGTAACAATCTCCCCTTTTGTCATTGATGGCAACATATGACGTGAAAAACTATTTTGACCATCAAGACAAGAACTTCTCCTCACTGTCACAACTCCCCCTATCAGCAACAACCATTCACATGTCTTCTCTCCCTTTAGTGCTCTCCCTTTCATCAAAAACCATTTGTTTTTCACATTTCTTCTCTCCCCCTTTGACATCAATGGCAAAGGGGACATACTTGCAATTCCAACACTTTAGAATCATACTTGGTGCTCCCCCTGAGTAGCAGCTCCCCATCATCAATCTGGATCACAAGATATGACTGTGATATCCACCAGACTGATGCACCTCAGTGCACCTTAGTTCATTACTGGAGGGGCAATAACCCCTAACTTCTCCTTGAGATACTCAAAAGAATCCGTAGGTAGAGGTTTAGTAAAGTTGTCTGCAATCTGAGCCTTGGAAGGTACAAACTCCAATCTGACTTCATTCTTATTCACTTGCTCTCTCAAAAAGTGAAACTTAATGGATATGTGTTTAGTCTTTGAATGTAACACCGGATTCTTAGATATATTTATTGCACTTGAGTTGTCACAGAAGATTGTGATAGGTTCCTCATACTCCACTTTGATATCTCTTAGCATCTGCTTCATCCACAAAACTTGAGTGCAACTACCTACTACTGCAATATATTCTGCTTCAGTTGTAGAAAGAGATATTGCCTCTTGTTTCTTGCTTAGCCAAGAAACTAATCTCTTCCCCAAAAAGAATGCTCCACCACTGGTACTCTTCTAGTCATCCACATCTCCTGCCCAATCTGCATCTATATATGCATGAAGAGAGAAATCATAATCTCTAGGATACCACAAACCATACTCAACTGTCCCTTTTAGATATCTAAAAATCCTCTTGATTGCCATGACATGAGATTCTCTAAGATCAACCTAGAATCTAGCAACAAGACCAACAACCTGCATAATGTCTGTTCTAGTTTGAGTGAGATACAACAGTCCTCCAATCATTGACCTATACTTTGTCTAATCAGCCTTAGGAGAATCATCATCTTTGCTCAAATTACATCTGGTTGCCATGGAAGTATTCATTGGTTTTGAATCTTCCATCCCAAATTTCTTCAACAATTCTTTCACATATTTGGTCTGAGAAATGAAGATTCCTTTCTTTGTTTGAGTGATTTTTAGACCCAAGAAGAAATTCATTTCACCAAGCATGGACATCTCAAACTCACTTTTCATTTGATTTGCAAAAGTTTTACACATACTATCTCTTCCTGTAAAAATGATATCATCAACAAACACTTCAACAATTAAGATGTTTTCATGATCAATTTTGAAATACAAATTACTATCAGTAGTACCTTTGTTGAAACCAATCTTCAAAAGATGTTTGTCTAATCTTTCATACTAGGCTCTTGGGGCTTGCTTTAGTCCATACAGTGCCTTCTTCAACTTGCAGACCATATCACCATGATCAGACAATTGAAATCCACCTAGTTGCTCAATGTACACTTCTTCTTCCAAGTCACCATTTAAGAAGGCAGACTTGACATCCATCTGATACACCTTGAAATCCTTGAAGGAAGCAAATACAAGAAATAATTTCACTACTTCAATTCTTGCCACTGGAGCAAAAGTTTCTTCAAAATCAACTCCATCTATTTGAGAGTAACCCTTGCAAACCAATCTAGCTTTATTTCTGATTACTTCACCAACTTCATTCAGTTTGTTTCGGAAGACCCATTTGGTTCCAATCACATTCTTGTTTCTAGGTCTGGGAACAAGATCCCAAGTGTAATTTTTCTCAATTTCAATCAGCTCTTCCTCCATTGCTTTAGTTAATTTTTCATCATTGCAAGATTCATTCACTATCTTAGGTTCAATCTTTGAAATCAGACAATACTCTTCTGAATCTTGAGCAATTCTCCTTCTTGTTTGTACTCCTTTGTTTTTATCACCTATGATCTGATCTTTAGAGTGGTTCAGTCTTACATACTTGGGAACTTTGGGAATTTCTTGCACCTTTGATTCTTGATCAAGCTTATTGAAACTCATTTATTCTTCCTGATTTACCGAATTAGTTTGAATCTGACTTGCAGAGGAGGCTTGGGCTCCTTGAATTAGAACATCATTCCGATCATCTTCATCATACTCATAAAACTTTTAGGGTTTCTCAATTCCCTCATCAACCTTCACATTTGTACTTTCTATCATCTTTCTCAGTCTCTTGTTATAACATCGGTATGCTTTGCTTTGAGTGGAGTAACCCAAGAATATTCCTTCATCACATCTAGCATCAAACTTTCCTAGATCTTCATCTCTTTTAATGTAACATTTGCTACCAAAAACTCTGAAATACCTCATAGTAGGAGTGATTCCAAACCAAAGTTCATAAGGAGTCTTACCGGTATTGCTTCTGATTTGAACTCAATTGAGAGTATAGACTGCAGTGCTGACAGCTTCTCTCCAATAGATCTGAGGAACATTTGCTTCCATCATCATGGTCCTAGATGCTTCCTAGATGGTCCAGTTCTTTCTCTCCACTACTCCATTCTACTGTGGAGTCCTAGGAGCAGACAACTGTCTCTTTATTCCATGTTTCTCACAGAACTCTATGAACTCATCGGATGTGAACTCTCCACCTCTACCAGACCTTAGACATTTCAATTTTAATCCGGTTTCATTCTCTACCATAGCCTTGAATATTTTAAAATTCTCAAGAGCCTCTGATTTCTCTTTTAGAAAGGTTACCCACATCATCCAGGAATAGTCATCAATTAGCAACATAAAGTATCTATCACCTTGTACACTTCTAATTCTTGCCCGACCACAAATAATAGTATGAACTAAGTCCAATAATCCGGTAGAAGACAATTCCTTACTTTTGAATGTGACTCTTCTCAGCTTACCCAACTGACATTCTTTGTACAAGCTATTAGTAGGTTTCACCAATTTTGGAAGATCCCTTATAGCCTGAGTATTGCTTATCTTGATGATATTATCAAAATGTACATGACACATCATTCTATGCCATAACCAACTCTGATCAACTTGAACAAATAAGAAACTTTTACCAGTACCAACCAAGTGGAAGATATTACCTTTAGTTTGAGTACCAGATTTAATCTCTATTCTGAAACTTTCAAAGATCTTTCATTTTCCATTCTTGAATCAGAGATCATAGCCTTTGTCCACCAACTTTCCAACACTGAGACGATTGTGCTTCAAACCTTCAACATATAGTACATTGTCGGTTTTGTTCCTTCCATCAAAATAAATAGTTCCTCTTCCTCTGATTCTACCAGCAGAATTATCACCAAACTTTACCACTCCTCCTTCATACCTTTCCAAATCTATGAATTTATTTTTGTCACTGTCATATGGTGAGAGCATCCACTGTCAATGACCCAATCATCTTTTTCTTCAACTTGGGCAGCCAGAGCTCTTTCTACAACTTTATGATTAATAGATACAAAGGATATTGGTTCTTCTTCCTTGATGGCAATAAACACCCATTCACTTATGGATTTGTTTCCTGTCTCTGATTCATCATCTGTTACTCCTTCATTATCATCTTCTTCATGAACATAGTAACAATTCTTTTGGAACCTTGATCTATTAGGATTTGGCTTTGAAAATCTTTTCAGACATTTTGAGGCAAAATGACCAATCTTATTGCAGTTAAAACACTTAAAAGACAATTTTCCTTCATACTTACTGGATCCTCTTGGCAGTCTCTTTGCAATAAAGGCTTCAAGTTGAGCAGTTTCTACTTCTTCTTCTAGGTCTTTTCTTGCTTTTTCATACCATGACAGTTTGCTTGAAGAGTTCTCACCCAGATCAAACCTTTGTTTACCTTTAACAAAGGCACTGGCTTTGAATGTAGATTCAGTCTTGGGGGGGTCATCTCCAAACTTTATCATTTCAAATGCAGCCAATTGATCTCTTGTGACAGTTGTATGGGCTCTAAATTCTTCAATGGCAGTAGCCTTGATTTTGTAAGAAGCAGGTAGGGATTTGAGAATTTTACCAACAATCTCATTTTCATTCAGGACTCCACCAGCATTTCTAATTCCACAAACAATCTCATTTACTCTTGGCATAAAAGTAGTAATATTTTTATCATCTCCCATCTTTAGATTTTCAAATTTCTCTTTCAGACTCTGTAACCTTACACTTTTAACATACTTGTTTCCATGCAAAAGTTCTAGTTTTTGCCAGATCTCAAAAGTAGTTGGTAGGTCAATAACATTTGAGAGTTTGAATCAGATAATGCGCTTAGAAGAGCCTCTATAGTCTACAGATTGTTTTTAGCATCTGTGATTTCATTTTGGGTTTTCGGACCACCCTGTGGAGGTGTATACTGTGTTGTAGCCATGGTCTAGTACACCATTCCCATACATTGCAAATGACATTTCATGTGACCTTTCCAAAGATTAAAATTGGTTCCATCAAAATTTAGACTATCCTTCTTGTAAGATGACATCCTGGATCTCCTTAAGCGGTTAAGCTCTTTTTAGAGGAACTTGGCTCTGATACCAATTGTTAGACTTAGGGCACACAACTGAGAGGGGGGGTGAATCAGTTGTGCAAAACTTTCTTCTAATTAAACACTTAACTCCACTTTGCAATTCAACAGTAAAATAATAAATCAATCAAGGAAACACAATGCAACAAATTAAGAGCAGAAACACATCAACACATGAGACACCAAGATTTTGACATGGAAAATCTGGTTAAGGGAAAAACCATAGGGTGATTAACCCAAGATTGTATTCTCTATTAGAAGAATAGAAAGAACAAAATGGCACATGCCAATTAGAGCTCACTGCCTGAGCACACTGCTCACAAGAGGCTCATTGCCTACAAAAGACACACTGTCTACAAAGAAATAAGTATCGCATACATGAACTGGAGAATAGCATCTTCACCATGCTTGAATCAGCTCCATTTAAGCCCAATACTTTTGCTCTGCCTTTTGCTCTCCTCCTTGTTACCACACACTCATCTCAACAAGGAGAACTTTGAAATGACTTCACAATCCCTTATTTATACAAGATGTCAACTTAGGAATGATCATCTAAGTCAGAAAACATCAACAAAAACATCTGCAGGATGTGTAACTCATCCGGTCGGCCAGTCTCAGAAAGAACACCATCATCAGGAAGTTATTCTTCAATGCGAGCTCCAAATTCAATGTGGACCACCAACATGAACTAGACACGATCCAAAGATCTCCACAAGCTTGCCTGAATCACCAAGAACATCCATACTTCATCTACTTATTGAAATCCATCTCCCCTTCATCTAGAACCTCATGAACATAGTCTGTCATTACTGTCACAAAGGAATAGATGCTTACGGACCTTCAAACCATGAACCAATCTAGTTGACACTCCACAAAGACTTCCTCAACACTCCCTCAAATCTGTAGAATAGGACAATGCAATTCTGGATCTCACCGGACCTATCAATATCACTCTGTCATCTCTGAACACCTACCGGAACTAGTTTTACTTGAGCGGCCACACCTTCTTCAGATCTTCATGTGGACCTCTAAAATCTCTATTGGATCACCTTAAGACATATATCTACAAACCCTTTAATCCGCATCCTCTGATCCTCATCCTATCTTAGACTTTTGCCTTACTGTCATCACTGTTCTTCACTGTTCCTGATTGAGACTAATTTTCTCAATATCCTCAGCTCACAGCTCATAAAATCCTTATCATTAATGCAATAGGAGTATGTTGACATCAATGACAACACCAGTTAGGCCCATACTTGCAACAAAAAGGTCATCAATCCTTGGCAGAGGATAACGGTTCTTCACTGTCACCTTATTAAGCTACCTATAGTCCATGCACAAATGAAGAGACCCATCCATCTTCTTCACGAAGATAACCGGTGTACCCCATGGTGAAATGCTAGGTCAGATGTGCCCCTTCTCAAGCAACTCCTCTAACTACAACTTGAGCTCCGTGAGCTCATGTGTGGTCATCCTGTAGGGTATGCAAGACACTGGCTCAACACCCGATAGTAGATCAATGTGGAAGTCCACCTCTCTGCATGGAGGCATACTTGGTAACTATGGTGGAAAGACATCAGTGAACTCCCTCAAGATAGGATGGTCATCTAATGATGCCTCTGGCTCATCCTCTGATCTGTCGCTAACTGTGATAGAAAATAATTGACATCCCTTTTGCATGCAGTGCTTAAGCTGCTGAGAGGAACTCATATGAACTGTTGTGGGCTTCTGAATACCCACTACCTCGACTGACATGCCATGATCATCTAAACAACTAATCACCTTTTAGTGACAATCTATCTTGGCTCTATGAGTTGCAAGCCAATCCATGCCTAAAACTACACCATAGGATCCTAAAGGCATAACCATAAGGTCACATAATGTAGTGAAGGCCCCCAAAGATATCTCACAATCCTGAACCAAAGCATCTACTAACATCCTGGCCCCAATGACCAACTCAACCTCCCACCTAACATCCTACCTAGAGGTCACTAGCCTATAACTCTCCACTAATTATGGAGATATGAATGAATTAGTAGCGCCAGAGTCAAATAAAATAGCAATGGGGACATCCCCAATCATACTTGTTGTCTTGATAACTGAGGCCTGGAAGTCGGCCTGGCGGTTATCAACCGCTGCAAACATATGGTGGGATCTACCCACATCACCAATTGTTTTCTCTAAACCTCCTATACGAGGCTGTCCCTCTGTCGTAAAACCCTATGGTCACTCCTTGGCTAAATGTCCTGCTCCACCACATACATAGCATGGGCCCCTAGCCTGTACCTGTCCCGTCTGAGTCCTACTACTCTGCTGTTGTCCAGTCTAACCAGTGGACCCCTAAGAACCCCTGTAAGACTGTTGTGATCTCGTAGGTCCCATAGGTGGTCCCTACTATCTCTGATCCCTACCTGAGCCCTGCTGCTACCAACCATAATTCTGTCCTCCCTGTGCCTTCTGTTAGGGCCTGGACCTCTGTTGAAACTACTGTTACTACTACTATGGAGGCCTAGGAGGTAAGGGTGTAGAATTAAACCCTCCACTTTGAGGTGGTGTTGGTGGTCTATGGTAATTCTTTTGCTATTGTTGGCTATGATCTTGAACTGAGGGTGTGAACTCTAACCTCGTCCATGTATCTCCTCAATAATGTATGCCTTCTCAGCAACCTCACTCAAGGTCTGGGGGTTTGTCATGTGCACATGCCCTAATATCCCCTAATTCAAACCTCTGATAAACTTGTGAACTAGAATTTTTTCATCATGGAGATACTCTGCATAACATGACAGCTTTGTGAACTTGCCCTCATACTGTGCTATCGTAGATCCTTGCTGCTGTAAATCATGGAACTCATTGATACGACACTGGCTGTAATGGTCTGACAGATATCGCACATTAAAGTGCTTAATGAATGTGTCCCATGAAAGTGTATCCAAAGATAAGTGACACTTGCACTCCTTAGTGTGCCACTAAGTCACTGTTGCATCTCTCAATAGGTGAACTGCCATGCGTGCCTTCATGTTTCCCTTGTAAGGATGCAACACAAAGTACCTATCTAAACTGATAAGCCAAGCCTCTACCTTAGCTCCCTCTATGGTCCCAGCAAAGGTAGGTGGATGCAGTCTCAGTGAATCTCTGATGGGGTCCCCACGGTCTCTGTGTCCTCGGATAGGCTCATCCACACCATAACCATAAGGCTCATGAAAAACTTGCTCTACTCTCACTACCTCCTCTCGCCTAGCATGATGCAGAGGGTTCCTGCTATGAGATCTGTAAGCTAAACCAACCTCCTCCACTGTCATGTTAGGTATCTCAACATAAGGCTCTACACATGGTGCCACTTGTGGCTTGATGCGGGGCTCTACATGTGGCTCCACATGTGACTCAGCATGGGGCTCCTCTCATGGATCAACGCGGGGCTCGACACACGACTTGATACATGGCTTAACTGTGGCCAGTGGTAACCCATCTAGCACTGCTTGTAATGCCTCTAAGCTATATGGTCCTATATCAGGTGTGGGTGGTGCCTGTGGTACCTACGGTGCCGGCAATCCCTGACCCTTAGTTGATGAGTTACTATGCACTTCTATGAACTCAGTGTGGTGTGAACGTACTTGCCTCGTTCTAGGTGGCATCCTACAAGAACAAGGTAGTCATGAATTAAATAAAATTATGGAATAAGTAATGTGCCCAAACAAGCCCAATGTTTAAACTTGGGCTCTGATACCAAATGTCATGCCTACATTTCCCATGTGGTCACAACACGTAACACACGTGTCATGTCCACATTTGTCATGTGGTCATGACATGAAATATCAAAAAAAATTCTACGCATCCCTAGAAACCCCCTCACACACGTCAGCATGCTTGGTGATGACACACATAAGGCGTAAACATGTCAATCAAATGCGGGGTAATGCGATCACATGTGCATTCCCCTATGTGATGAAAGTTGACTAAGGGGGTCAATGCAACGTGAGAAGTGTCTCCATTAGGGTTAGGATCGGATGATCAAAATCCTAAGTTTTCCTAGGTGAGTGACAGATTTTGATATGAGTCAAAATCTAAAAACCCTAATTCTAAAACATAAAAGAATTAAATTACATCTTAATTAAAACCAAGTTGCGGAAACATTCAAATTTTACTCTATACAAGGTTAAAAATTGCTAAGGATAGTTATCCCTGAATCCTAGAAAAATATGGCAGCATAACGCCTCACAGGCGTGAATAGGGATTATTCTAATTAAATAAATTTTGACCAAAGTTTCCCCTAAGCTCACTAAATTAGATAAAAATGACTTATTTAATTAATTATCTATTACACGCTAGATCTAATAAATTAAATTAGTTAAATAGATTAAAATAAGATTAACCTCTTTGATTAATGTCCACATACGATTATTTTAAAAAAAAATCAATATAAAATTAAATACGTTATCAAAAATTAAATTAATTATACACCTCTCTAATTAAATTCCTCCAAAGGTTTAAATATCATAAAATGATTAATATGCAAATAAAGTTCCATTAATAAAACTCTAAAGTGCAATACAATTATTAAAAGAATTAAATTCATAACCCCAAAATATTAGACTTGACACCTAGTAAATATTTATTAAGATAACATACCATTGTTAATAATATTTACCCCTCTACATAATTTTAAAACACCACAATAAAATAAATAAAAAGAAAAGAAAAAAACCCATTAAGTCCAAAAAGAGAGGGAAGGAAGAAATAAATAAAAAAAATAAAACAAATTTGAATCCATTTGCCCTAGTTGACTCTCCAATTAAAATAATACTTTCCTTATGGAAAGAATAGAAAGCCCTAACCCTATTCTCTAATCTATCATTTTCTTTTCTCTTTGATTTTGGTTTCTCATTCCTCCTCTCTTCTTCTTTGTTTTTGTGTTGTAGGTTGTAATGAGGACATCCATGGCCGTCACGGAGGTATACTTATCTAGTATACACTTTTTTTTAGTGTGTATATATACTGGTCAAAATAACTAGTGATTTTTATTTAACAACTGAAGGTTTTTTTTAGACACATATACATTGAATATATATATAGTTGCAAGTATGAGGATAACCAGTGTTGTCATTGATGTCAACATACTCATATTGCATTAATGAGAAGGATTGGATGAGTTGTGTGCTGAGGATATTGAGAAAATTAGCCTCAATCAGGAACAGTGAAGAACAATGATGACATTAAGGTAAAAGGCCAAGATAAGATGAAGATCAGAGGATGCGGTTTAAAGGGTTTGTATATATGAGTCTTGAGATGATCCAATTAAGATTTCAGAGGTCCGCATGAAGATATGAATAAGTTGTGATCGATCAAGTAGAACCGGTTCTGGGAGATGCTTCGGAGTGACAGAGTGTTACAAAAAGGTCTGGTGTGATTCGGAAGTGCATTGTCCTATTCTGCGGATTGGAAGGAGTGCTTGGGATGTCCTTATGATGTGTCATATCAATTTGTTCATGTTTTGGAGGTCCAGAAGTATCTTTCTCATTATGACAGTGATGACAGACTATGTTCTTGAAGTTTCAGATGAAGAACAGAAGAATTTGAGTAAGCTGAGGAAGTACAGATGTACCTGGTCATTCAGGCAAGCCTGTGAAGGTTCTTGGATCATGTTGAGGTTGTGTTGTCGGTCTGCATTAGTGTTAGAGCCTGGAATTGAAGATATACTTCTAGATGAAGATGTTCTTGTTCAGGCTGGCCAACCAGATGAGTAATTCATATTGCAAATGTTCTTATGGATGATTGCTGACTTAGATGATTGTTCCTAAGTTGATGCCTTGTATAAATAAAGGTTTGTGAATTCATTTCGTAGTGTGTCTTACAGCAGATGAGTGTGGGATAGCGAAAGAGTGAAAGGCAGAGCAGGAGTGTCTCGGGCTTAAATCGAACTGATCTAGACATGGTAAAGATGTCAATCTCTAGTTCAAGTTTGTAATACTTGTTATCTTGTAGACAGTGTGTCTCTTGTAGGTAGTGTGCCTCCTTGTGAGCAGTGCTCAGGTAGTGAGCCCTAATTGGCATGTGCCATCTATTTTTCTTATTCTTCTAACAGAGAATAATCCTTGGGTTAATCACCCTGTGGTTTTTCCCTTGACCAGGTTTTCCACATCAAAATCTTGGTGTTCAATGTGTTAATGTTTATCTGCTCTGATGTTTTATGCTTTATGCTTTCATGAATGGTTAATTGATATGCTATTGAATAACAAAGAAGAATCAAGTGTTTGAAGTAGAAGCAAGTTTTTGTACAACTGATTCACCTCCCCCTCTCAGTTGTGTGCCCTAGAACTAACATATATATTAATGATATTTATTATGCAGACTGGGTAG
Organism: Cunninghamia lanceolata; assembly: GCA_027924645.1. NCBI lineage: Eukaryota > Viridiplantae > Streptophyta > Pinopsida > Cupressales > Cupressaceae > Cunninghamia > Cunninghamia lanceolata. Next base: position 5,854,751 of record BSBN01000236.1, read on the forward strand.
GTCGAAGGCCAAACGGCCAGAGATAAGGGCGATGAACTGGAAGCTGTGGGCGCCGTCGTTCGAAGGAAGAGTTTATGTTTGAGTTTAAAAAGAACATAAAAAAAAAGAATTGGGGGGGGAGGGGGGGGCGGATACCCCACCCCCACTCACCTCACAAAAATAACAAGAAAAGAGGTGGCAGAATTACTACCGTCACCCCACATTCGAAACCCTATTTCATTTCATATGCAAACAGTCCAAACAAAATGTCATCATTGATATCTACGGAAATCAAAATTTTCATTTTCTATTTTTCAACTTTATTTTTTGTTTAACATAGTATCAATAAATCTACTTTAATATATATATATATACACACACACACATAGGTTTTCACAATAAAACTATTCCCTTTTTTTTCAGTTTATTTAAACTATAATAACTATATATATACCCAGTTTTCTCTATTTTACCAGTTTTTTTTTTCAGCAAGCTAAGTAACATAGAAATAATATAAATGGATAAAAATATATCTATATATATACATCTATATAAACATATATATATATATATATATATATATATATATATATATATATATATATATATATATATATATATATAAACAATTACTCCAAAAAAATTCTCAAAATGACAAATCATCTATTTTCTATTTTAAAGGTAAGATAAGTTAAATGCACTTTTTTTTTTGAAAAGACTACAAACACATTATATATATATATATATATATATATATATATATATATATATATATATATATATATATATATATATATATATATATAATTAAAAAAATTATAGCAACTCTCTCTTTTTTTGCATACAATTTTAACTTAAGAATAGCAACACTAAGTTTCATAACTTTTTTTTTTGGAACACAAAAATCAGCAAGCTAATGATTTTTTTTTTTTTAAATAGATGCAATGAAAACTAATTGTAGGCACAATTTAACAACCATTTAAAATAATCATTGCACACTATATATATATATATATATATATATATATATATTTGTAACTTTTCAAAGAAATTTTCATAACAAAACAACCACTAACAAATATATTTGCAACTTAAAAAAAAACTAAATACAACTCCCAAAGTTTTAACATGTAGCTTTACACAACAAGAGGAAAAGTTCTTCTCTCTATTAACTTGAAACAATACACAAGGCCAAACTTGGCCATAACTCTCTCAAGAGTTAAATGACAACACTTTAAAGATAAAAGTCTTTTTCTTGCAAACTCCATAGCTTCAAATAACCTACAATAAGCACATAGAAAGGGTGAAAAAGCCACTAAAACTGCTCTCCTCCCTACCATAGACTCACTCATGAGTCAGCCCCAAGCTTGGAGGTCATCCTCGCACAAGGAACAATCACACCACTTCACAACAAAACACTCAAACACAAAAGAAAGAAGAACTCCCTTGGCTTGCAAAAAACAAAACTCATAAAAATGAGTTTAAAGGGGTAGGGGAGTGGACATCAATCAACTCAAGAGTGCCACTCCAAATATCTCCCAAAACCAATTTTCACAAGGCCTCAAGCCATCACATAAAAACCAACTTTCACATAATTTCCCATGGCTCTCAAGCCTTTTAAATATATTCATTTTCTCATCTTGCCCTCAAGGCTAAAATACCACAAGAACTAGGATGTGACCTTGAGGATGTTCACTCCTCCCCCACCTCACATGTTGAGCATTTTCTCCAAGTGGAGAGGCTCTCACAACACCCATAACAAAAATCCCCACAACAACAAATGTAAAACACACACACACACATAAAATAATACAAGAAATGTAAAATACATAAGGAAAGGCCAAGGCCTTGAGTCCTACCTTTAATAGCCCAAAAGGAAGATAGTTGAAGAAGAGCCCTTCCAACTCCACCTCCAAGTCCTTCTCCAAAAGAGCCTCCAAAATCTCCCCCAACTCTCTCCTCAAAATTCAAATTAAAATAAAAATTCCTAATAATTCAACAACCATCTCCCTCTCTTCAAGAGGGACTAAAATAGGCTCTTCTCATGAGCCTTGAGGAATGGGGAGGTGACACATGTCACCTCCTCACTCCTCCACACAACCACTTGCAAGCTTCATGGAATGTGGTGGTGACACATGTCACTCACCCATTCCACCAAGTCTTGCCCCCTCCACTTGTGTTTTCTCACACATGTGGGAGAGAAAAGTGGAGCCAAAGAAGGAATGGGTACAACAATTTAGGGGTCTTGAAGACTCCCCCACAATTTAGGGGTCTTGAAGACTCTCCCAAACTTTGGAAAGAGGAGTGGATGAGGTTGAGTGTTTGACCTAACCCTCCACTCCTTCCCAAACTTCCATTTTCGTCACTTTACTTTAGGGTGAAGTTTAAGTGACCAAATGAGAGTTTACCTAAGGTTAGACAAGCTCAAAAGGTCCCTAGACCATAGGGATACAACCCAAATTCACTTTTAACTCATTTTGAGCACTATAGGGTGAGTAAAATCACATAAAAAGGGGTCACAAAAATTAAAAATTAAAATTAAAATCAAATAAACATTACACCTTTATAACATCAAATACAATCAAATATAAAAGGGGTAGACCTAACACAAACAACATTATACAATAACATTACAAAATTTTATCACGCATAACATAGTTGATCTTGGTTCCTCTTGGAACTAGATCGACTTAACACAGGAAATCACAAAGTGTGTGGGATCATCTCCGATTATCCGTGGCTTGGTTAGAACACCTACGCACTTAAACAAAAGATTAATCCAACATGTATATCATAACCGAAGCAAAGGAAAATGTACACTCACATCATCGTATGATCATATAAAATATCATAAAATCTCATCACAATAGATTCATAATTTGCATTTCAATAATCCATCTCAAGATAACATCACATAATAATTCCATAAAAATAATCACATAACTAGTATCTCAAATAGTATCATAATGCAAATCACATGTCAATATCCTCATCAGTAAATCAAATCAAGATCTAATCTCATCGCAATCATGCTAACATAATAAATGAAAGGTAAAAGCATATAGTTTAATAATCCTACATATCAGGATCAACAATCCCCAAAAGTATAAAATGTGTCTCCAATAGTAATATGAAACGGTCAAAATAAGGGAGTGAAAAGGTAGGCCTCATAGGATAATAAAGTAATTAGGATAATTACTTTACTATTAGCTACAATTTGCACTATTTTTTAGTTTTACAACTTGTAAAAAATAATAAAGTAATTTGTAAAATATTACTTTATTATTTACTTACATTGATTTAATTGTAAAAGCATCCATGATGAAAGAGAAAATAATTCCCTTATCTCTCCAATTACACTTGCCTAATTTTTGATGATTTGAGAAAAAAATAGGACTTTAGAAGAAAATAAAATCCCCTTATATCTCCTTGTGAGAAAAATCCCCTAGTTTGCATGACATATGCATTTAAGGCAAAATTACACCATATGCAATGTTAAAATTCATTAAAACACTTAGGCATATAACTCCATTTACAATGTAAAAAATACCACCTCTGCCATATGAGCTTCATCATTCAAAAACAAATTCCAAAATCCTGCCACCTTGTAATATGCCTTATTACCCTCATGCAAAATATCCCTTCTCTCCAAGAATCTTCATTATGCAAAGAACCTTAATGATACTCTTCTACCACCTTGCAATATTATCATGTCTTCATATACTCTCTTACCTTTGAGTTTGGATGATAATATTACAAGGCATAATAAGTTCTCTTTGACCATATTCAATCATTTTGTATGTATCAATTATTATAAGGGAATATCTGATTGGTAGAAGACAAAGTATAATTGACTATGTGATGCAGAGTGGGACGCAACGGAGGCCACCTAACAGGAAGGAGTAGCCAACAATACACACAGCATGATAAAATTCTCTATCGGCTGAACTTCACCATCATATTTCCTAGAGACACCAACAGCATCATCATATTTCAACAGCATCATCATATTTCGGATGATCGCACATATCCTCCTGTCGACTACTATTTACCTCCTCCGCTTGTCGCCTATCATCATCATCATGATAATCAATGGGCGCAAACATCCTCCGGTTGCACTGTTCATCGGGTGCCAAATACAAGCGGCATCATCATGATATTCAATATCACCTTCGTCAGCAGGATATCCAAATATCTGGTTCTCCAAATATCCTGATGACGTTGCACTTCAACAACTTGCCTTCGATGCTCCACTGCCCGACGATACAAGCAACAACACCATGATATAATTTATCCAGTTCTTCGAAACCTCCTGATGATGCTAATACAACTTCCTGCCTTCGCCGATACTTAACCACTTAGCGACAACAGGATAAACTCGCATAGAGGGATATCTCAATATCCTGATGACGATGACGTCATATCCTGATGACGATGACGTCACACACCATCCTGATGAACTCTCCAACACTTAGCCAAAAAAACTTAACTTTCACACCCGCATCTGTTGGCGATATGCAGATGATGAACTTCCTCTGAGAGATGATCCTGACTGCGATATATACACTGAGTATATATCCTACTCAAAACATCATGATGCACTTGCAACATGCAAATTTCAGCATCTTCATGACCCGATCCTGATGGCGATGGATTCGCAGATGATGATGCGGCTCGTTCCGACTGGAACGCTCATGCAGACTCCTGTGTATCCTTCCACTGCATGAAAACACTCCGAACCGCTCTGTTACATAAATACAATATGACGACCGGGCCGGATCACCTTCAAACCAAAATCTAACAGCTTATCTTCTAGACCTAGCACATGAAGATGCTAGGCTGTTTCACAGCATGCTTCTGACAAATCTCCTGAACAATGCAATGCATAAACAGAAAACACAAATGCAAACTAAACTATGATACAGGACCATTCCACCGATTTGCAGGATCAACCGGTGGAAGGGTTGAAAGTGCCCATTAACTTACAAACAGAAAGGAAATCAACACAGATACAACTGATCAACTCAAATACTGCAAAAGATGAGATCTTATTCAATTGAGATTCAAATGTCCTGCTTTTACAATCCTGCTTCACAATATCTGGACTGATCACCAGTACAGCATATCACCAGTACTACTCTCCTGAACATAACACCTATCAAACTCAATATGAACTATCCACCTGAACTGTATCTAAACCCTAACAGATCGAAGGTATATATAACAAATCCTTCGAGTACTACCAACTTCACTTCCCAGCGGCTGGGAGCTTCCAAGCGGCTGGGAGAGAGGACAACTCAGATAACCTTATCCCGATCTCTAACTGCCTACACATACTCCTATGTGGATCTAATACATAGCATCGGTCCAGTGGACCTTATTACATGACAAAGTCAAACATACTAAAAATAGACTATCCCGTCATCATCCTGATAACTATCCTATATCCTGATCATGTATGTCATCATGCGGACCTATATCCTGATCATGTGCGGGTGCTCCTGCACCATACTCCCCAAAAGAAGAAATCTCAAGTCCACTTGAGATGAGAGTATCCAGGTCGGCACCATGTTTCTGTATCTGTTCTGCAGTCATCCATACTGCTTCAGAGTTTGGCTGTCCCTTCCAAGAGACGAGGTACTCCAAATACTTTTTGTTCCTGGTCTGTTTGACCACTCTGGTATCCAAAATCTGCTGTATCTGTGGAGGATCATGTGGAGGAATGTCTTCAGCAACTGTATCCTGTAGGATAGCCTGATCTGCATCTGGATTAGTCTTGTATGGAGTTAAATCACATACATTGAAGATAGGAGATAAACCAAGATCAGGTGGTAGTTGGATCTCATAAGCATTCTGTCCATGCTTTTGCAAAATCTGACATGGTCCAACTTTCTTTGGCATGAGCTTAGTATACTTCCCCTTAGGAAGCCTGTCTTTCTTCAAGTGAACCCAAACCAAATCTCCAACAGCAAATTGAACATCCTTCTTCTTCTTGTCAGCATATTCCTTATATTTTAAGGTGGTTTGCTGGAGTTGGGTCTTGACCTGATCATGAACTTCTTTGATGGCTTCAGCAAAAGCTTCTCCATCTGCACTAACCGGATCTGCTGTAGGTAGCTCTCGCAACTCTAAAATACCTCTGGGATGCATTCCATACACTACCTGAAAAGGCGACTTCCCTGTGCTCCTGTTGACAGTATCATTATATGAAAACTCAGCTTGAGACAGAATATTGTCCCACTTCTCTCCATGCTGTCTTGTCAAGCATCTAAGCAGATTCCCCAAGGAACGGTTTACTACCTCAGTCTGACCATCCGTTTGAGGATGATATGCAGAGGAAAAAGACAAATTGGTTCCTAGTTTCCTCCATAGGGTTCTCCAGAAGTGACCCACAAACTTCACATCTCTGTCTGAAACTATGCTCAAAGGCAACCCATGAATTCTGACAATTTCCCTGAAGAATAAATCTGCAATATATGAGGCATCAGCAGTGGTTTTGCATGGCAAGAAATGTGCCATTTTACTGAATCTGTCCACAACAACAAAAACACTGTCAAATCCTCTCCTGGTCCTTGTCAAACCCAAAACAAAATCCATACTGATACTTTCCCATGGTCTGGAGGGAATGGGTAAGGGCTGATATAACCCTGCATTAGTTGACCTGCCTTTAGCCTTCTGACAAATTACACAGGTTTCTACAAATTTCCTAACATCTGACTGCAACTTAGGCCAGAAATAATGCCTCCTGACCAGATCAAGAGTCTTGTCTAGGCCAAAATGACCTGCCATGGCTCCACAATGTTTCTCCTTGATTATATTTATCCTCATAGAACATCTTGGGATACACAACTGTCCACCCTTGAACAACAATCCATCTTGGATCAGGAATTCAGAAAACTCAGCATGGTACTTCTCCCCAAAAGAAGTACAGACCTGATATATTTCTCCAAAATCTGCATCAGACTCATACATGGTCTTGAGTGAATCAATACCAACACTCTCTAACTGAATCTGATTGATGGTGAGAACTCTCCTGCTCAAAGCATCTGCAACTTTGTTTTTGACCCCTTTCTTATGCTTCAAGGTAAAAGTGAAAGCCTGTAGTGTTTCTACCCACTTCATATGTCTGTGGTTCAGCTTCTCCTGACTGTTGATGAAACTCAAAGCCTGGTTATCTGTGAAGACTATGAATTCCTTTGGCAACAGATAATGTCTCCATTTCTTTAGGGACTGCACTAAAGCATACATCTCCAGATCATATGATGAATACCTTTTCTTAGCATCATTTAGCTTTTCACTGAAAAATGCAATTGGTCTACCCTCTTGACTGAGTACTGCTCCAATGGCCATGTGGCTGGCATCACACTCTACCTGAAAAATCTTGTTAAAATCTGGAAGTGCAAGGACTGGCTGCTGTGCCACCTTCCTCTTCAATGCCTCAAAGGAATCATCTGCTCCTTGAGTCCAAACAAACCTGCACTTCTGCCCTCCTTTGATGGTATCCAGCATGGGTGCACAAATATGACTGAACCCTCTGATGAACTTTCTGTAGAAGGTTGCTAACCCATGGAAACTTCTGACTTCATTCATGGTCTGTGGAGTTGGCCAATTCAATATGGCACTCACCTTCTCCTTATCCATCTGCAGCTTTCCGTGTGAAATGACAAAACCTAAATAGGTGATCTCCTTTTTCATGAACAGACACTTGTCCAAGTTTATCATCAGCTTCTCTTCATGTAACCTCTTGAGAACCAGTTCTATATGCCTGAGATGTTCTTCTCTGGTGTTACTGAAAATCAGAATGTCATCCAAATAGACTATGACAAACTTACCAATGAATTCCTTCAGAACCTCATTCATCAGCCTCATGAAAGTACTAGGGGCATTAGACAAACCAAAAGGCATAACCTTCCATTCATACAACCCTTCATTTGTTTTGAATGCTGTCTTCCACTCATCACCTGGTCTAATCCTGATCTGATGGTATCCACTTTTCAAATCTATTTTGGTAAAGTACTTGGCTCTGCCCAAACAATCAAGTAAATCCTCAATTCTGGGGATTGGAAACCTATACCTGATTGTGATCTTGTTGATGGCTCTGGAATCTGTGCAAAGCCTCCAAGTGCCTTCCTTCTTAGGTGCTAGTACAGCTGGTACTGCACATGGGCTCAAACTCTTCCCAATCAGACCTGAATTCATCAGTTCTTCAATCTGTCTGGCTACTTCTGCATTCTGCTCTGGGGTAAGCTTATAAGCTGCTTTATTTGGAAGTGTAGACCCTGGAATCAAGTCTATGCAATGACTGATATCTCTGACAGGTGGTAGGGATCTTGGCATACCCTCTGAGATAACACCTTTGTACTTATCCAATAACTCTTGGACAGCTGGGTCTATCAACCTTGGCTTCTTCTCTTTCTTGGCTTCTTGCTGTTGTTTCTTATTCACACTCAGACATGGGATTAGGGCATATGCAACTGAACCTTCTGCTGCTACTTCTTTCATGAACTGTTTGCCTTCCATCAGCATGACCTTCACTTCTTTTCCTTTAGACTTCTCCTCTTTCTCCTTCAATGGGAATAACGTTACTTCTTTACCATCTTTAGTGATTTTATAGGTGTTTTTAACACCATCATGCTGTGCCTTCAGATCATACTGCCATGGTCTCCCAAACAAAAGGTTGCAAGCATCCATCTTGGTGATATCAAACAACAACCTATCCTTATATCCACCAATCTGAAACTCTACCCAAGCCTGCTCTTCTACAGTTGTCTGCTGACCTTGAGTAAGCCATGAGACTTTATATGGAGATGGGTGAGGCAATCTTTCAAGCTTCAGCTTTATCACCATTTCTTCAGACACAAAGTTCTCAGTAGAACCAGAATCAATCAAAACTTTACAAGCCTTACCTCCTGCTTTGCAAGTGGTTCTGAAAAGAGACTTTCTCTGAGGGGCTTCTTTATCAGGTACCTTCATGGTAGTCACTGTTCTTCTCATCATCAGGGACTCTCCACTTTCTGGATATCCATAATTCTCAGGACCATTCACACTCTGAAATTCATTAGAGCTTGTCCTACTTTGATTATCAGGTTCATTGACCAGATTTGTCCTCCTTTCTCCTGCTGAACTTGTGGCCTTGTCTGGACATCTGCTGGCTATATGGCCTTCTTTGTTACAGTTGTAGCATCTGATGGATCCTCTGCCCTGGGTTCTTCCTCTGAAGGGTCTTCTACCTCTGAAGTTTCCTTGTTGACTGAAGTTCTCTCTCTGATTCTGACTATTGTTGCCCTTGCTATTGTCCTGACTGGACTCTCCTTGATATCCCTGTCCATGTCCTCTGCCTCTGAAAGGACTTCTTCCACCTCTTTGTTGTCTTCCTCTTCCTCTGTTGTTTTGATCTTGTTTCCTCTTCAACTTTTCTTCCACTTTCAATGCCAACTGAAAGCTTTTCTGCACTGTATCTGGGTTATGCAGACTGAGATCTTCCTGAATATTAAACCTCAATCCATTAAGGTATCTGGCTACCTTTTCTTCTTCACTTTCTTTCACCTTTGTCTTCATACAGAGTTTCATGAACTCTTCTGTATATGAGCTGACATCTAGCTCCTTCTGCTTCAGGTTCTGCTTCCTCTTGTGTAACTGGATACTGTAATCCAAAGGAATATAAGCTTCCTTCACTAATTCCATCATCTTCTTCCATGTGGCAACTCTACATTTTCCCTCCTGTACTCTATCATCCTGAACAAAATTCCACCATGTTAAGGCAGCTTCTTTCATCTTTGACTGTGCTATCTTCACTCTCTGCTGTTCTGGTATCTCCTCTGTTACAAAGAAATTGTTCAAACAGTCTATCCATTCCATTACTGAATCAGGGTCCATCTTACCTGTAAATACTGGCAAATCCAGCTTCACATCCATGGTTCTCCTCTCCATGGCCTTGAGGGCGTTCAACAGTGGTCTCTGGTCTGCAGGAACGACCTCCTCGCTCCAATTAGGGACATCTTCTTCTTCCCTATCATCTTCTCTACCAGAACCTACTTTACTCCTCAACTTTGCTAACTCATCTTTCAACTCCTGATTCTGAGCCTTCACGGCCTTGCTTTCCGCAATCTGTTTCTTCACCAGAACTGCCAACTCAGCGTTGGTCATCCTTGTTGGAAACTCAGACGTTCCTTCTTCGTCTGACATCCTGCTTATCTTTTCCAGAAGATCCTAACCTAGCTCTGATACCACTATGATGCAGAGTGGGACGCAACGGAGGCGACCTAACAGGAAGGAGTAGCCAACAATACACACAGCATGATAAAATTCTCTATCGGCTGAACTTCACCATCATATTTCCTAGAGACACCAACATCATCATCATATTTCAACAGCATCATCATATTTCGGATGATCGCACATATCCTCCTGTCGACTACTATTTACCTCCTCCGCTTGTCGCCTATCATCATCATCATGATAATCAATGGGCGCAAACATCCTCCGGTTGCACTGTTCATCGGGTGCCAAATACAAGCGGCATCATCATGATATTCAATATCACCTTCGTCAGTAGGATATCCAAATATCCGGTTCTCCAAATATCCTGATGACGTTGCACTTCAACAACTTGCCTTCGATGCTCCACTGCCCGACGATACAAGCAACAGCACCATGATATAATTTATCTGGTTCTTCGAAACCTCCTGATGATGCTAATACAACTTCCTGCCTTCGCCGATACTTAACCACTTAGCGACAATAGGATAAACTCGCATAGAGGGATATCTCAATATCCTGATGATGATGACGTCATATCCTGATGACGATGACGTCACACACCATCCTGATGAACTCTCCAACACTTAGCCAAAAAAACTTAACTTTCACACCCGCATCTGTTGGCGATATGCGGATGATGAACTTCCTCTGAGAGATGATCCTGACTGCGATATATACACTGAGTATATATCCTACTCAAAACATCATGATGCACTTGCAACATGCAAATTTCAGCATCTTCACGACCCGATCCCGATGGCGATGGATTCGCAGATGATGATGCGGCTCGTTCCGACTGGAACGCTCATGCAGACTCCTATGTATCCTTCCACTGCATGAAAACACTCCGAACCGCTCTGTTACATAAATACAATATGACAACCGGGCCGGATCACCTTCAAACCAAAATCTAACAGCTTATCTTCTAGACCTAGCACATGAAGATGCTAGGCTGTTTCACAGCATGCTTCTGACAAATCTCCTGAACAATGCAATGCATAAACAGAAAACACAAATGCAAACTAAACTATGATACAGGACCATTCCACCGATTTGCAGGATCAACCGGTGGAAGGGTTGAAAGTGCCCATTAACTTACAAACAGAAAGGAAATCAACACAGATACAACTGATCAACTCAAATACTGCAAAAGATGAGATCTTATTCAATTGAGATTCAAATGTCCTGCTTTTACAATCCTGCTTCACAATATCTGGACTGATCACCAGTACAGCATATCACCAGTACTACTCTCCTGAACATAACACCTATCAAACTCAATATGAACTATCCACCTGAACTGTATCTAAACCCTAACAGATCGAAGGTATATATAACAAATCCTTCGAGTACTACCAACTTCACTTCCCAGCGGCTGGGAGCTTCCAAGCGGCTGGGAGAGAGGACAACTCAGATAACCTTATCATGATCTCTAACTGCCTACACATACTCCTATGTGGATCTAATACATAGCTTCGGTCCAGTGGACCTTATTACATGACAAAGTCAAACATACTAAAAATAGACTATCCCGTCATCATCCTGATAACTATCCTATATCCTGATCATGTATGTCATCATGCGGACCTATATCCTGATCATGTGCAGGTGCTCCTGCACCACTATGCAAGGGTTTAAGGATCTTCAACCATCTGCATAGTTGACTATAAGGAATAAAAAGGTTTGTTTGAAAATGCTTAAGGCATAACCCTTAATTTCCAATGATGTTGACCCCATTGACCTTTGATTTTAATCAAATAAAATCATAAGAGGTAAAGCCTATCGGCCCCTTCAAGTAACGATTGCTAAGGATCTCTATCCCTCAAGTCTTGACCCCAATAGTATTTGGATAAACTAATGATTTTCTACATTTGCAAAGTCAAAAATCAAAAGTGTAAAGAAGCTTCGAGCAAAAAGGAATGAAGAAACCCTAAATTCAATTCATTTTCATTTTGCATTCTTTTTCTTTCAGCTCTACAACTACTCCATGGCTGACAAGGGTTTGAAGACTCTAGCTTTAATCGTCACGGCCATACTTGCTTCTTCCTCTGCAACATTCTTTGACACCATCTTTTGTTCTCTCTGTGTATTAATCTTGAAACTGTGACAAAAAATGACAAAAAACTTCAAAAGAGGTCGCGACCATGCTTGCTCCACTCCTTTGCAACTTAAAAGGTAAGCTCTCTTCACTTTTATTGTAGATTCTTTGATCATTTCTAACCTAGAAAATATAGAGTTTCTTTGCAAAAAAACTAATATGGGTATTTGATTTCTAAAGAAAATGTTTCTTCCTCTGCAATGGTCATAACCTATAAGTGATTCTATGGCTTTTTCTTTGTCTTCTGATACAAAACTCGACGGTTTTAAACAATATGAAAAGAGGGTTTTATCTTTTTGTACATAGAAATTCCTCCATAGCTATGGCTATCCTGTAGACACCTTATATCACCTTTCTTCACTATCATTACTGAATAGAAGTAAAACATGAGAAAGCTGATAAGGGTTTCATCTTTTAAGCATAAAAATGCTTTTCTTATCATGGCCTTGGCAGAAAATACACTGTATTTCTTTCTTTTCTCTTACTTGTCTGGTAACTTGTCACTCTGGTTCTGTGGCTCCTCATGATACTATATCTTGATATTTCTGAGTATAATAACTGTCATTTTATTTGAAGTATTAAGAACCTTCTGTAGCATATTATGCATCCTTTTCTTCATTCAAAAAGGTTCTAGAGTTGTATACTCTTTTCTTTCCTGAACATGGAACTTGGTTTGATATTTATTCTCCTTTGGCATAAACCCAATCACCTGTCAGATGCTCTTTATCATGCTAGTCTTTTACATTCACTTGTCTTCAACTATGTCTAATGGAGATATGACTGTAACTACAGAATACTCATAAAATCTAGAAACTGTGTCTTCATTTCACTTTTTGTGCATTTAGGACTTCCTGTAGCATATACTGCAAATCATGTATCTTTTCCTTTTCTCTCCATCATGACATATACCTGACATTATGAATCCTTTCTTTGTACCAGTTAAGAGATAATATGAATACCTAAACTTGATTTTGATCCTTATTCTTTTCTCCCTCCACTATAGCTTCAAATGATAAAAGATTTTAACATTTTTAAATTATGATTGTTCATTTGTAGCTGATGTTTATCTGAACCTGTAGCATTCATTTGTTAATTTTACTTGATGTATTATCTTCCATTCATGATTTTCAGAGTCAATAATGCATATATCATCTGTCCTTTACTATAACACCATATGATACAAAGCTTTGACATCTTCAGTGACTCTAAGGTATCAAATGATACAAGATTTTGGCACTTTAAAGGCATAATTGTTCACCTGGTTGAGTACTTTGAACTTTGTAGCATATATTTGTACTGTAGCTACACTTATCTATTCATGATATTTAATCATATGAAATGAAAAATAAATACATGCATTCAAATGATCCTATACTTTAGATAAATCCTGTAGTATGCACACTCCTTAGTGTCTTGTTCATGTAACTTGGTTGACATATGCTCTTTATCTGATACAGTCATATGATCATACCTGTACTTGTTTCTTGTACTTGATTATCTAATTTTATCAACTAATCCCTGAACATAAATGCATGACTATTCACACTAATTTGTAGCTGTTCATTATGTATATAACTCTCAATCCTTAATGGCTTATGTATCAATAATGAATTTGAGAGTTATGTTTCATTATGAACATCTACAGATAGGGATTTAGCTTTATAATGTCTGCAAACTGATACTTTATTTGATCACAAGTCTATCCATCGTATTTGCATGCTTCTATTTATATCTTAAATATGATTTTATGAATTGTGACATGAAACATAGTAGTAATAAGGCATCTTAATGATGATATGAATAAGAAAAATACCTTCATGGTTGCATTTTTGTTTTCTGCAATTTGTCAAGTTAACTCAAGCACTTGAACATATCTAATCCGTTTTAATCAACTACAATCAATGTGAACATAGTTTATAGGAGAAAATGTTCCTTTTCATGATTATGATGACATACTTTTCTGCAAGTTGATTTAATGATGCATAATATAACTTTAAATGATGCATCTTTTCTTTATCTGATATCCTTTTCAAATGAATAGAAAAGGGAACATGTTGGGCTCAACCCTTGTGGGAGCCACATTTTATCCACATGTTTTAATGTCTTCAAATCAGGGACATTACTTTTCCTATACCTACACAGTGAACAAATAATTTAGCATAAAAATGTGCCTTATGGAGTTGATTGATCCTCTGTATGATATTATGATTTATGGCACATATCTAATTTGATATTTCATATGAAATGCATGATGTGACAAGTTGATATGTCTGCTTGATAAAAGCATATGAAAATTTTAAATATCCGGAGCTCTTATAGGACTTTCCCCAATTTTTTGTAGGTTAACTTGATACAACCGAAGCTGAAGATGAGAGATGAAGATCAACCATCAACAAGTTCAACAACCAATAGAAGATATCAACCTTGCTCAGGCAATGATGGATATTTAATTTTATCATGTGTTCTTCCTCATTTCTTTTATCATCAGATGTATAGCTTGCATATGTCTGCATTGGTCAATTTAGTCACTCCCATGGCTTGTGTGGGACACATTTGAACACTTCTTTTAAACATGATCAGTTAATTTATCTTATGCACTTGATTTTATGTATGTTTGCTTTTCAATCAATGCATAGGATATAGTAACTAAAACTAAATGTATGTATTAAATATGACATGAAATGATAGTTCAAATGAATACCTTTCCTTCTTGCTTTCAATTATGATCATTTGAATAATCAAATTGTCTTATAACCCCTGAAAGATAAAAATAGTTTAGATCAACTGTCTTCCTTGAATGCTTGCTTTCTTGACATCTAAGTCACTTGTCATGGTGATTTAACAGTCCTGATTGGATTGTTAGGTTGTCATGACAACTGATCATTATTTCTGCCTTATCAAAATATCAAATATTCACTTAATGAAAAACTTTAAAAGTTTTCTTTTATTCCTTCTGAAACAACTATAATTAGGTCTAACTAAATTTAGTGTGAACAAAATTTAGTAACAGTTACAGCTTTTCATGGACTTGTTCGGGATACTTCCAAGGTAGAGGAGTTGGGATATGTAACCATTTTGGATGGCCCATTTAGGTGTTGAAATACTATACAATAGGTGCTTAGGGAGGTAGAAATAATATGTTAAGAGAAAGAGTTAACTCTATATACAGACCCCTGCTAAAGGATTGAAGAATGAAGAGGAGATAGGAAGTGATTATGTTGTAATATGTCTTCTAAAGATAATATAGACTTGGTCTGTCTTCTTAGTGAAATTGTTTACTTGAAAGGGTTTTCTCCATGTAAATACAATATTATGCGTTGATCTCTTCTATTCTCTATTTCTTCTTGTTGTGGTTATTTACATTATTGTAATATCCATTTGTTTATCTACAATTTAATTTCATATTTGTAGTTGAATTTCATATTTCCATTTTATAGCTATTTACTATTAGAAATTGTAGTGTGGGAAAATTACTTCTCACTCTACTAGCTTTGATTGAGAGAACTCTCCACTATGACTACACTTGGGTTCTACAACTGGAGTTGTCAAATGTGAAGTTAATCTATCATGGATCCACTACAAAACTACTATGAGTCCCACACAAAGTAATGCAAATTGAATAGGTCATTAAGAATGATGGGAAAATTGGAAAAATGCATAAAGCAATTATTCTAAACAGAGTCTGAAATAGACAGTTGTAGAAATGAAATTAGGATGGAAAGAGGAACCTATGATAGTGAGGATAAGGTCTCAGCCTTAGATGATAGTGCGGTGTGAGGACGTCTGAACTGGGCACTAGAGTCCAAAATGCAAGCAAAATAAAAATTGTTAAACCCAAATGAATCTTGTGGTTTGTGCTAAGAATTTAGGGTTTTTGGTCAAATTTCCTAGTTTTCCCTTAGGTTTTAGGGTTTATTGTGCTCTATAGATTATGTTTTGTGCCCTAGGGTCAAAAACTTAAGTCACCAAATCACCTATGTGTTTTGTGTTATGTTTTAATGTTGACCTTTTGGCCCAATCGCCAGTCATTTAAGTTATAACTTAAGCCTTTATATGTCGTGCATTACCAGTCCCTTTATTATAGGTTACTGGTTGTCGTTTCCTGTCAAGAAATCAAAACATTAAAATCCATAAGTCTATGGTGTGGGAGTCGAATATGATAGGACACATGGTAGTTTGGCATAAGCCTACAAGCTTCTGAAGTATGTACCTTGTCGAGGCCACACTACTACCATTTGTTGCCATCTGATCAGCGGGTCTGCAGTCTTGTTAAAGCCAGCAATAAGGGAGGTCTAGTTGTGTGCTTTTCAATTGGTCACACATTACTATAGAGGATGATCTATTAGAACTAAGTCACTCTTACGCTACTGCGATTTGTTGCTATGTGTACCTAGTCAGAGAAATAACATCCAAAGTCTAAAAGGTAGTGTGTTCCACATGGATGGATAGTACAAGCCCGCAATGTAAGAAAATTGGGATCTGATGGGCAGCACGGGGCTACAAAATGTTGAAACACGGTGAATCTTGAGGGTTGACATGGAAAGTAATCCTATGTGGTTGAATATGACTGGTCAAATACTTTTTAATGTGTGCAATGTATTTTTCAAATCTCCCAAACTATTCTGAGCTATTGATCTTGTTGTGACAAGCCTTGCATCGATAGTTGATATTCAAAATTTCAAATTCAACTATTGTGGACACTTTATTCAAGCAAATGGGTAGTAATGGTAGAAATGACTAATACTAATAAATTATAGGGTCACCCGATGCAAATAAATAGTATGTTGGACTTGTAACAATAATCATTTCATGTTGTGAAAATAATTTCTTGGCGACTCGAGCTCTCGACATTTCTCTAGAAAAAAATAGGGTTTACAGGAGGATATCCAGGTTGGTGAAAATTTGAGCTTTACTCTATTTAGATTCATTGTCCTGAATGTTTTTAAGTGTTATCTACTCATGTAAAAATGGAAAGGGTCATAGAATTGAGCAGTTGTTATGAGCCCTAGTTTTATAGAATCCCTAAAACCTACATTTCAACAAAATAAGTTAATTAACAGGTCAGCCGTCCATGTCAAAAAGAATATTAGATAGGAATTAATGATACAGTTGTCTAGGTCTTCGAGAAGGACTTTCAATGTTTGTGGCCTAGGAGGAGTAAAAGATAGATTATTAGACAATGCCCAGGGTTGTAGAGATGCAAAAATTCCCATAAGAGGTTGGGTGTTATTTGACCACTAGTATAGGAGGATATGTGTTAGGGCTCCCATATTACATGCATGGACCTTAGACTTGACAAAGATTGTAGTACCAAATGTATTCATTGATGTTGATTTTATTAAGGTCATAGCCAGAAGATATGACATGTAAAGGAGAATGGTATTGGATGAAAATAATGTGGGTATGATCAACATAACAAAGTAGTATATCTCCAAATTCTTTGGATTGAATCTTGCAGCTAGAAAGGGCATTGATTTTGAAGCCTTCAATGATAAGTATAAAAGAGTAAGAGTAGTTATAGAAATATTTTGCTTCCAAAACATAGGGTGAGTGGAATAGATAATAGTCCCATTGATATTTCCCCAAATGAGAAGGAACCCTTGGCAATTGATTTATTTTATGATTATTTCATTAAGACCTATCATTCACTATGTCAGGTCTTGGGACAATATGCAAAAGAGAACATGCCTATTGCTCTTATGCTCATGGCAATAGATATTTAGGACTAGATAGTGAATATTGAATATGATTATGCCTCATATATTGCAAATAAAATGAGTGAGCAATTAATAGCCATTAGGAAGAATGAAGATAAGATGGAATTTAAGATGGAATTCAAGTGGTACTCCTTGATGTGCCATATGTTTCTATATGCAGGGGACAAAGCATGGCATAATGACTTGCAGGTTAGTTAGGTGGATAAAGATGGCAATCCCCTTCCTTTTTAGTGTTGGACTCATTTACTAGATAAGCATTATAATACTGCTAATTTTGTGATTTTTGAGGAATATTTTATCAGAAGACTTTTGAGTTACATGGAGCCACCACAGGACAGAGTGCCTAGAGAGATTATGGATTTTCTGAGGCCAATGGATAGAACCCCTGAAATAGGAATTCAACATAATTGGGGTGATTGGTTCCTACATACAAACACTACTACCATCAGGGTGTATGAATGTCCATTGAACCCTCATGTGTTACCAAATATGTTCCAAAGGGACTTTCTTATTCGGAGGTGATGTGGCAATTGAATGAGTCAGATAAGACTCATTTGAGGGGATAGAAGAAGGGTTCTTTCTGTCCCACTTCTACAAAGTTTAGTGATTTTTGGGCAACAAATAAGGATGGTTTGCACTAGATCTATCTACTTCTACATTATTATAATATGGGGAAAGAGGGGGGGTGAATCAATATTCAAAAAAATCACAATTTCTTTGAAGCAAA
The DNA here is from genome assembly GCA_027924645.1 of Cunninghamia lanceolata. Lineage (NCBI taxonomy): Eukaryota > Viridiplantae > Streptophyta > Pinopsida > Cupressales > Cupressaceae > Cunninghamia > Cunninghamia lanceolata. The sequence continues at coordinate 5,873,532 of BSBN01000236.1, forward strand.
ATAAAACTTCAAATTTATAGCATTAACAAAGACATAAAAGATCAACACAATGCACAATACCACATAACACCATATGTACGTGGAAAAACCACAGTGAGGACTAACTCACAATATATGAAGTTCACTACTATAAAATATTATAACTTTGTTTTAGGGCTACAACCCAAGGAAGATACTACTCCCTGCTGACTTTGTTTTAGGGCTTCAACCCAAGGAAGCAACCACTCCTTGAAGAAAGGTTTTAGAGTCACTCCTAAGGAAGCTGCAACTCCCTGCAGACTTTGTTTAGGGCTACAACCCAAGGAAGCAACTACTCCCTGAACTAAGAACAAACTTAGAAATGATTACTGCATGATAGTCCTTCTACTATCTAAAACTGACAATAAAGCTCACTCCTTTTGATGATTGAATTAGTTAGGAACACTCTTCACTTCCCTCCTATCTCAAAAATGTCTTCAAGATGAATCACAACAGGCTCTATCACTTCTGCTCTTTCTCCTTCAGTTGCACATCATAATGAATTACACATTCATATTCTTCTCCTCACATTTTCATCTTCACAATCATACCTCACCTAGATCAACTAGGTTTACAATATATACATGATATTAACATTACAAGTCGGCCAAAGACAATAAGAATATTACATTTTATAAGTCATCCAAAGATCACACAACATGGAACATGTAAAGGGAAAGCCCTAACATGAATTACACTCAACACTAGGAAGAGAAACACACAATGTAGACTCCAACACATGCTTAACCTAGTCCTAAACATCCTTCACACAATTGAATTAGATTTCTCTTAAGTAAGAAAACATGATGCATGTAGCATATCGACCATTACAACTTGGAAAAACTCATGAAGGATTAACCATTACTTTTGTTTCTCCCAAATGAGTCAGCATGGCCCATACAACATCTCCAAATACTCTTTCAACTCCGCACAACAACTTTGTGAGACACATTACCAACATTCACAAGTTGGCCTCAACAACAATCACTCTTCAAAAATTGACTTGAAAACATTGTGTGGTACTGGAAACACGAAGGATCTGCATATGCTTCAAACTTGAGAAACATAGAGACATGTAGATTATCCAAATAAACTCATATAATTGATCTGTACATTCTCCAACTGGCACAAGTACTCAAACATATGTTATGTAGAACAATTAGATATCCAGAACTATCTATAGCACACTGTTATTTGAAAACTGAACTTGTGGACCTCCATCACCTGATACTGCAAAGTAGCATGTATTGAACATCCTTGAACATGTCCACAAAACTGTATGGACAGATCCTCACTTTCAAAGGAATGCAGAGTATTCCACCTAGCCTTCATCATCACTTTATTCTACCAGAGCACAGACCAGAACTGTGTCACTTATAACTTTCACTGCGAAAGGTTTAATGACTTGAAATTTTGGATATAACACCTTCACACCTTGGCCAACTTATCTTCTGAACCACAAGACCATATCTTCAAATGTGGAGGAATGCAAAGCATTCTCCCAACTAGTCTTCCAAGCAACTTCCTGCATCAAAAACCTTCACCAACATCTAGAGATAGAGTCTTCTTGTAACAACACATTCTTCCTTAGGATCAGCAAAAGAGAGTATACAACATGATATAGACCATCAACAACATCTTCTCAACATCAACATTACTTCTAATCTTCATCTTAATGCTTCTAATTCCCATCTTAATAGATCATCATGATATCAACTCTGTTGATAGCAAACATACTCAATACAACCTTAGATTACATTGAATAAAGCATGACATCCAACCATTAACATTAGTAAAATCATTGTTAGCATACCATCAACATAAGAATCAATGATAGCCCAAATAGAGTATCCAAACTGAGTGTTGACATCAATGACAACCATAGGTAGCATATGTGCAACAATCTCCCCCTTTGGCATTGATGGCAACACACACTTACTCATTCTTCCCCTTTGACATCAAGGACAAAGGGTAACTACTTCTTAGGACACAAACTCTCCTTTTCAACCTTCTCCCCCTGTCAGCAAGAATCACTATCTACTTCCCCTGAGAGGTAGCCACCATCAGTCCAGGAAAAAGATATAGCATGAATTACTCCCCCTGGACAGATGCACTAACTATGCATCTAGCAAGAAGGAGGGGCAATAACCCCTAACTTCTTTCAGAGATACTCAAAAGTATCCTTTGCAAGAGCGTTTGTGAAAATATCTGCAATCTGATCTTTTGTTGGAACATACTCCAACTTCACTTCTTTATCTACAACCTTCTCTCTCAAAAAGTGATACATGATTGATGTATGCTTGGTTCTATAATGCATCAACGGATTCTTAGAAATATTGATAGCACTAGTATTATCACATAAAATAGGAATAGGCTCATCATACCATATCTTGATATCCTTCAATGTTTTCTTCATCCACAACACTTGTGTACAATAATATGTTGTTGCAATATACTCCGCCTCTGGGTGCTGCCACAATAATGGGTTACACTTTCTAGGACATCCTAATTTTTTCTGAAATCACATATTTTTAGAAAATATAATGATTTAAGCCTTGAAAGGTTCCATTTAAAGTATTTTAATTGAAGAGGGTTTGATCAAACCCCCCTTAGATTAAAACCCCCTTGGATAGAACCCCGGTAGTTTTAAAACATACCTATAATGGAGTCTCCTCTACACCTATCAAAATGTTGATAAAACGCCACTTTTGATTTACCTTTTGGGGGATCAAATGAATTCATTTAAAATTTATGTTTTGTAAGTATGTAGTCCTTATTATAAGTTTCCCAAAAAGTATAATTTTAAATATATTTAATTTGATTATTATATTTATTTTTTATTTCTTGTGAATGTAGGTTTTTCACTGAACATCAAGTTCTCTATTCTACACACATGGAAAATTAGTGAATTTTTTTTTGAAAAATATCTATACCCTAGGTATTGATGTCCTTGTTTCAACAAAAAAAAATGAATTTTGATACATACAGAAAAAGTTATGTTTTACAGAATACGCCTATGTCTAAATCATAATTGGTTTGACTTAAAAACTTAATTAAAAAAAATATTCAATAAAATATTATGAAACCAAATACATGCCCTATATATTGGTGTTACCAATCTAAATTCAAAAGAATCAGAATTTTATCCTTTGTAGAAAAAAAGTTGTGTTACAGAATACACATCACTTTAAAAAAATGTTGTTTACTATTAAAATCTAGTTATTAAAGGAGATGAAAAATATAAAAAAATTTAACTCCAAATTTTTTTAAAAATATAATACAAACAAAATCTCACAAATCACTAGTTCACATCATCTTCAAATTCCTAATGGTTTAGCAGCTATAGGTGTTAGAAAGTGAAGATTTAGTTCAAAATGTTGATTTCAATGTCAAGTTTGGCCAAAAAGTGTAACCCATTATTGTGGGATGAACCCTTTGTAGTTGATAAAGATACTGAATCTTGTTTCTTACTATACCATGAAACTAATTTGCTTCCTAAAAAGAAATCACCACCACTTGTACTTCTTCTATCATCAACACAACTAGCCCAATCAACATCAATGTAAGCACTCAAATCAAAATCATTGCCTCTTGGATACCTAACCCATAATCTAGAGTGCCCTTCAAATATATGAATATTATTTTTACTACCTTCTCATGAGTTTGCTTAGGATTAGCTTGATATCTGGCAACCACACATACTACATGCATTATATCAGGTCAAGAAGCAGTCAAGTACAATAATCCTCCAATCATGGATCTATTGAGAGTCTGATCAACCTTAGGTGACTCATTAGCCTTGCTCAAGTGACAACCAATAACCATAAGAGTACTTACTAGTTTGGAGTCCTCCATACCAAAATTCTTCAACATATCTCTAATATACTTAGCCTAAGAAACAAAGATACCATCATCTAGCTGAACAATTTGAAGCCCAAGGAAGAAAGACATCTTAGCAATCATAGATATCTCAAACTCTTTTTGCATCTCTTCTGCAAACCTCTTACACATATCATCATCTCCACCAAAGATGATGTCATCAACATATAATACAACTATCAAAATCTTGTCTCCCTCTTCCTTAATGTAAAGATTGCTATTTACAATACCTTTCTTGAAAACTTGCTGAAGTAAGTAATTATCCAACTGAGCATACCAAGCTCTAGGAGCTTGCTTAAGTCCATACAAAGCTTTCTTGAGTTTGTACACCATGTCTAGATCCTCTGATAGCTAGAAACCATCTGGTTGGTCAATGTAGACCTCTTCCTCTAAATCACCATTCAAGAATGTTGACTTGACATCCATTTGACAGACCTTGAAGTTCTTGTGAGTAGCAAAGGAAAGAAACATCCTGATTGCCTCTATCATAGCTACTAACACAAAAGTCCCCTCAAAATCAATACCTTCAATTTGTGTTTAACCCTTACACACCAATCTTGCTTTGTTCCTTACAACTTCACCATCTTCATTCAGTTTGTTCCAGAACACCCACTTTGTTCCTATAACATTATTATTGGCTAGTCTAGGAACCAATTCCCATGTTTGATTCTTCTCTATCTAATTATATTATTTTTCCATTGCCTTCAACCATCCATCATCATTCCTAGCATCACCAAAGGTTTTGGGCTCTATCTTTCATAGTAAACACAGATTCACTTGCTCACTTCATTTTGTGAGCCTTCTCCTATTCTAGACACCTTCATTCTTATCCCCAATGATCTTATCCACTGAATGGTTCCTTTGAACATACTTTGCTCAAGTCTTAGGGATATGCTCTGATTCTTGTTCCTTCTCTTCCTTCTCCTCTTCTTCTTCTTCTTCAATGTAGGGAGGTATATCAAGTCCGCAGTCCTCTTGTTCTTGTGAGATCTAATATAAATCTTCATCTACCTTAACATTTGTGCTTTCAATCATATTTCTCAATCTCTTGTTGTAGCATCTATAGGCCTTGCTTCTGGTTGAGTAACCAAGAAAGATCCCTTCATCACACCTTGAATCAAACTTTCCAAGGCCTTCTTCATCTCTCCTGATGTAACATTTGTTGCCAAAGATCCTAAAGTATCTGACAGTGGGAGGTCTTCCATACCATAGCTGATGAGGGATCTTAGTGCTATTGACCCTCAATTGTACTCTATTAAACACATAGACAACAGTGCGAACTACTTCTTTCCAATACATATCAAGAAGATCTACATCTTTCAACATTTCCCTAGCCATCTCTTGCATAGTCCTATTCTTCCTCTCCACTACCCCATTTTGTTGAGGGGTCCTAGCAGCAGACAGATGTCTCGTAATACCATGATCTCCACAAAACTTTTTAAATTCATTTGAATTAAACTCACCTCCTCTATCAGGTCTTAAGGATTTGATCTTAGCATCCATTTCATTCTCAACTAATGCTTTGAAAATTTTAAACTTATCAAAGGCTTCTAATTTTTCCCTTAAAAAGGTAACCTAAGTCATTCTAGAGTAATCATCATTAAGCAACATAAAATACCTTTCACCATGTTGACTCTTTGTTCTTGTTGGACCACATAGGTTAGTGTGAATCAGCTCCAATGGCATTGTAGAAGAATACTCCTTTCTCTTGAAATTTATCTTTGTCTTCTTTCCCATTTAGCATTGCTTGCATAATGTGTTTTTAGGCTTGGTTATCTTAGGCATATATCTCGCCACATGAATAGAGTTGATCTTTACCATATTGTCAAATTTGATGTGTCCTATTCGCTTGTGTCATAGCCAACACTCGCCAGATTGAGCAATAAACAAGTTCTTCCATTTACCTCCTTTAGATGATAGATATCTCCAAATGTCTTGATACCTTCTACAACTAATCTTCTAGACCCTACCTTCCTGATCTCACATCCATTGGCATGAAATGTAAGATTGTATCCTTTACTACACATTTGACTAATATTGAGGCGATTGTGCTTCAGCCCTTTTACATAGAGGACATCCTTAGTCTTGTTCTTTCCATCAATGGTTATAGCACCCTTTCAATAAATTTGTGCTGACTCCACCACCAAACTTAACAGCTCCACCATTCCACTTCTTAAGACTGATAAATGTCTCCCTGTCACCATTCATGTGGTTAGAGAAACCACTATCAATTACCCAAGCATTAGCTTCTTCTCTTGCATGAAAGACAGTCCACACAACCATTGATTTTTCATTATCTTGGTCACCCTACAATGTATCAGACTTTTTACAATTCCCAATATCACCTCTTTTGTCACTAACATTCAAGGCTATGAAAAGTGTTTCATCATTTGAATCATCATGATCCTCATCTTCTAAAGAGCAGTTGTTCTCTATGAAATAAAGACCCTTTTTTGAACTTCTCTCTCTTATTACTACCCCCTAATTCTTTAGAAGGACATTTAGAAGCAAAATGACCAACTTTCCCACAATTGAAGCACTTCAATCTTCCCACAAAGTTTGCCTCTACCTCATCAATGTCATCATCTTGATTAGTGTTTCATCTTCTGGCTTTTTACTTGCTTTGAATGTTGCTTCTTTCTTTGGAGCCCCTTTGTCAATTTCTCTCATTTCAAAGGCTGTGAGAGAGCCACATAATTGATCTATAATATAGTGATCCAAATCCTAAGTCTCCTCAATGGCAGATACCTTATGATTGTAAGATTTAGTGAGAGATCTCAACACCTTCTTCACAATCTCATCTTCTTTCACTATTCCACCAAGACCTCTAATGCCATTAACTATTTCATCCACTCAAAGCATATAACTAGTAATATCTTCATCTTCTGCCATCCTCAGGGTCTCAAACTTGCTCTTGAAGGTTTGCATCTTGGCCTGCTTCACTTTACTATCTCCTTCATAAATGTTGCTAAGTTTTACATAGACATCCTTAGTAGATTTACAACCCACTACCTTCAAAAGTTCTAAATCAGTTAGCCCACTCATGATAGCATTCTTTGCCTTGGCATTGTTATCATACAACTTAACCTCATCCTAATTTGTAGGCTCAACAGTAGAAGCAGTGTAACCATCCTTGACAGATTTCCAAACACCAAACCCTAGAGAAGATAGATAATTTTCCATCCTTAGCTTCCAAAAGGAGTAATTTGTTCCATCAAACATAAGTGCCTTGTGAGACCCATTATTAGCCATCCTAGACCTTCCTCAAATAGTTAATATTTTTCTAAGTAACTTGGCTTTGATACCAATTGTTGAACACACCCGAATACTAAGAGGGGGTTGAATCAATATTCAAACAAGTCATTTCTCTGGAGAAAAATAAAACTTAAACTTTATAGTATTAACAAAAACATAAAAAGATCAACACAATGCACAATACCACATAACACCATATGTACATGGAAAACCCCAAAGGGGAAAAACCATGGTGAGGATTAACTCACAATATATGAAGATAACTGCTATAAAAATTACAACTTTTTTTAGGGCTACAACCCAAGAAAGCTACTACTCCCTGCTGACTTTGTTTTAGGACTTCAACCCAAGGAAGTAACTACTCCCTAAAGAAAGGTTTTAGGGTCAATCCCAAGGAAGCTACAAATCTCTATAGACTTTGTTTTAGGGCTACAACCTAAGGAAGCAACTACTCCCTGAACTGAGAACAAACTCAGAAATGATTACAACATGACAATCCTTCTACTGTCTGAAATTGACAATAGAGTTCACTCCTTTTGATGATTGCAATTACACCTTTCCACTCCCTTTTGATGATTGAATCAGTTAGGCACACTCTTCACTACCCTCCTATCTCAAAAATGTCTTCAAGATGAATCAAGACAGGCTCTATCACTTCTGCTCTTTCTCCTTCAATCGCACAACATAATGCATTACACATTCATATTCTACTCATCACATTTTTATCTTCACAATAATACCTCACCTAGTTCAACTAGGTTTACAATATATACATGATATTACATTGATTACATTACAAGTCAGCCAAAGACAATAAGAATATTACATTTTACAAGTCAGCCAGAGATCACACAACATGGAACATGTAGAGGGCAAGCCCAAACATGAATCACACTCAACACCAGAAAGAGGAACATGACTTGTAGATTCCAAAACATGCTTAACTTAGTCCTAAACATCCTTCACAGCATCATCCTTTAAAGAATAACATCCGCACACTTCACATAATTCAATTAGGTCGTCCTTAAGCAAGAAAACATGAAGCATGTAGCATATCAGCCATAACAACTTGGTAGAACTCATGAATGATTAAGCATCACTTGTCCTTCTCCTAGATGAGTTAGCATGACCCATACAACATATCCAAACACTCTTTGAACTCCGTACAACAACAGCTTTGTGGCACACATCACCAACATTCCCAAGTTAGCCTCAACAACAATCATTCTTCACAAATTGACTTGAAAACTTTGTGTAGTACTGGAAACACGAAGGATATGCATGTGCTTCAAACTTGAGAAACATAGAGACATGTTGAAATTCCACATAAACTCATATAACTAATTTCTACATTCTCCAACTAGCACAAGTACTCAAACATATGTGCTGTAGAACGATTGGATATTTGGAATTATCTGTAGCACACTGTCATTTGAAAAATAAACTTGCGGACCTCCAAATCACATGATACTACAAATTAGCATGTATTGAACATCCCTAAACATGTCCACAAAACCACATGAACAAATATTCACTTTCAGAGGAATGCAGAGCATTCCACCTAGCCTTCATTATCAATTTATTCTACCAGAGTACAGACCGAAACTTTGTCACTTATAACTTTCACCACGGAAGGTTTAATGACTTGAAATCTTGGATATAACACCTTCACACCTTGGCCAGCTTATCTTTACAACCACATGATTGTATCTTCAAATGTAGAGGAATTCAGAGCATTCTCCCAACCAGTCTTCCAACCAACTTCTTGCATCAGAAACCTTTACCAACATCTGAAGACCAGAGTCTTCTTGTAACAACACATACTTAGGATCAGTAGGAGAGAGCATACAACATGCTATAGACCATCAGAAACATCTTCTCAACATCATCATTACTTCTAATCCTCATCATAAAGCATCTAATTCACATATTAATATATCATCATGATATCAACTCTACAGACAACAAACATACTCAATACAACCTTAAATGACATTGAATAAAGCATGACATCCAACCATGAACATTAGTAACATCACTGTTAGTACACCATCAACATAAGAATCAATGACATCCCAAACAAAGTGTCCAAACCAAGAATTGACATCAATGACAACCATAGGTAGCATATGTGTAACAGAAGGATTTATCAATAGGATCCGACTAAATATCAAGAGACCTACATATGTACACAAGCTCCTGTTTGAGGAAGATGTAGTCAGAAATTATTTTTTATGGAGGAAGTGAAGGATAAAAGTAGATGGGAAAGGGTCAATGAGATAGAGGAACAAAAGAATAGGATGCATGCCAATTATCCTAGTGCTTTTGCTGAGAAAAATACCCTATTGTTATGATATAGAGGATATTGGATCATGTTGAGACCTTGATTGGAAAAGCTCCTACAATAGAGGAGAGGCCTCCATATGATAAGAATGCTCCATACCAGCGCTATGTTAGAGTGGAGAGTGAGTCTACTACCCCTAAGAAATCCCAAAGTGTTGATGTTCCTCTACCATCTTCTTCTAGGAAGAGAAAAATTAATTGGTCTTGAACGTGGAGATATAGAAGTTGAAATGGTTAACTTAGAGGGTACTGTAGAAAGTATACTTGGGGAAGAAGAAGAGGTAAATCTACCCATGGAATCACTTGTAAGGGTTGTAGTGAATCCTCCACCAAAGGATAGAATGGAGGTGAGTCTTAGACAAGGGAAAGATGAGACAAATGATATACAAGACTTAGCTTGTACACAGTTCTTGTCTGATGATGAATTTGTTAAATCCCCATAGTTTAAAGGTTTTGTCTTGAGCTTGAGGAGTGTAGAGTTCTAGAAAATGGTGGAGGAGGCCAAAAGTAATGTAAATCTTGACTAGTATGAAGAAATTAGTCAAAAGGTGTTGCAAGAGGTAAGTCAGGATATTGGTCAAATCACTCCTAAAGAGGGAAGATAAATGGTTGCGAGTAGTGGCTTGCTGCTACTACCATATTGGAATATAGCCACTGTACTTTCTCTAGACACCATAAGGAGACATGACGAGGAGGTATTTTCTATAGAGGAGTAGGCTGACCAAGCTTTCTTTGGCTCAGGGTTTAACCCTAAAATTGAAACTTTGGCAATATGGGCAATGGCCCCAAATACAAACAAGCCCAAAGTAGCAGATAGTGTTCATGACTTGATAGGGAATGTTATTGTCAAAAGGTTATTAGACACACCTTCCCCTCAAGTTGTATCTTTGAGTGTGCATACAACCTTGTTCATTGAAGCTACCACTATGAAACTACAAAAAGGAACATGATCAGTTGAATGAGAAATATACACAGGCTATGGTAGAGTTGAATCATTATAGGTCTCTTCATCTTGGAGCCCCTATTCCAATAATTTCCACTCCCTCTAGTTCTGCAGAACCTTTTCCATCAGATAGGGAATCATTGTTTCTAGAAATAAAGGAGCTCAAAGATCAATTGGAAGGAGCTATGTAGAATAAGATTGAAATAATTAGAAATCTTGTTAAGGATTTGATTAATCATAGAATTTCCAAGGTAATAAGGCTAGTGCTGCATGGAAAGCCTATTCAGATTTTAAAATACCTTTTGATAAACATGTACAACACAAGGAAAATCTAAGAGGAATAGTTGATAAGTGGTTACCCAAGATTGTATCAAAAATTCACAAATGTGCTAGATTTGATCCTGCAACCTACTGAGATTGCACCAACATATGATATGATCATAATGTTGGAGGATGTTGTTGCATATATGATAAGGTTTGTCAACTATGCAGGAGATAAGTTTCATTTATTAGAGAAAATTGACAAGAAGATTATGCCAAAGATTCTGGATGATAATAAATAGGTAAAGCCTCTAGATCAGTGGAAAGAGAAATTCAACACATTAGTTCCTAATCTCTCATCTACCATATGTGCTAATGATGTATTTAGCATAGATCAATTGAATAGTAGACAAGAGTTAATTTCTTTAGAGGTGAATCTTGATAGTTTCAGCAAAGAGACTAGGGCAATCTTGGATGCCAATTATACTACAAATAATGACAAGATAACTAAAATGATTCCATTCAAATGGCCTACAGAGGAGATGTGTGCTACATGGAGTGAGAAATATAATGATTAAAACACAGGATTGGAGTTTAAGGCAGTTGGAAGTCTAATTTTGGCAAAGGCAGCTCTAAAGGTTTTTCATCAACATCAAGATTGGTCTTCTCAGTGGTTACAACTACTACAAAGAGTTATTTTTAGGAAATGTATTTTGTTGTAAACTAAGTACATGTTTCTACGCCTCAATTCATTTAATGTAAAAGAACAAGGTTGTAACTAATCATGTTGAGTTAGGTCCTAGGCCAAAAAGATTCTTGTCTTCTATATAAGAGCTTGTTTCATCATTATAAAAGGATTGTGGAATCCCATTCTTGGGCAGATATATTTTGAATCAAAATATTTCGGGTTGCATATAGACAATTTTGATAGTGAAAAATCTCTATATGACATTTTTCAATTTAGAATGAATCATATGAAAAATGCATCTAGCATGTGTTTCTCACATTTGTCTCCTTGAATGTATGCATTTCTTATATAAATGAAGGAAAAAAGGTTTTCTAAGTTTTATCTATGCACATTTGTTGTATTAAATATCTTATTTGTTTCTTTTGTTCAAGTAATGGATTAAATTGCTTTAAATAAGATATAGGGAGTTATGTATTGCATTAGAGATTACTAAGAAGAAAAGTGTGAAATACCCTTCTTTGGATGTGTCATTGTAAGGTAGTGATAAAGGTTAATCCTTTGTGCTTGAAGTTTATATGTCAAAAAGAGGCACTTGTAGGAAATAGTTTGACTCTGTACCCTAGATAGGAAATTATATGAATTTCATCCTACCCAAGATCTAGAACTAAAACCCTAAAAGATAAATCATTTGAATAATTTTGTTTTGATTTAGTATTAGTTTAGGTTGTTTTAATATATGTTCTCAAAGCCAACAATGAGTTATTTTCCAAGGACTTAGCTAGTTTTGAATTAATCTCACAATATTAGTATATATCAGTGAGAATATTTTTGTTGTTACAATATCCTGTGGTGATTAGGGTTTGATTAGTTGATATTGTTGTAAAGGGAATACCCCTAGGTTTAGTAGAGCCTAGAGTGTAGAGGAGATCAATTCATTGACTTTTGTTTGTTGGCCACTAATTGAGAGTCTTGAGCATTAAAGATGGCTACTTTGTAGAGATAATTAGATAATCAGCTAGAAGAACTAATAGATTGGTGATTCCGTTGGGGACAAGGAAAGGTTTATTGAGACCCTAGATTAATATTCTTAGAGATTTTTTGGATGGTGAATTTGATATCTCCAAATAGGCTGATACGAGTATTAGGTCTTATTTTAAAATGGATGGAAGAAGATCTTTGTATAAGAATAATTCTGGAAATAGGTTATTGATTGAGGATCAAACAAATGCAAGACCAGAATGAAAAGAAAAGGGTACTAGTAAGTCACATACTACTCCTTACAACCCCTTTCCTCATGCAACATATTCTAGTGGTGATGAAAGCCCTACTAGAAGTGTACCAGGTGTCAAATATGTTAGTCCTGGTATTCTAGAATTAACTATTGAAAATATTAGAAATAAGGAACTTTGGTAAAATTTAGAGTATCAAGCTAGAATAGAGAGAGAGAGAGAGAGAGAGAGAGAGAGAGATTGATCTGATCCACTAGGATAGCATTCAAACCTTAACTCAATACCATACATTTTATAACCTTATGTATACAGATTTTGTTAATGCAATTACAATAACAAATACACAGAGTGTTCATGTTTCCCCTAAAGCATCAACCTTTAGGACAAAAGTACAAAATGAGGATGAATTACTACAATAAGTGAATGATTTAAAGATTGAATTAGATATATTATACAAGGAGAATTTGGGATGACATGAAGATGATAATTGATGCATTGAATGCCTCCTATGGTTTTGTTTCTCAAATTCTTGATATTAATAAGGTTCTACAAGGCTTGATGGCCCCAAGTTCTAGACAAAGGGCACCCTTAATAGGCATAAGTAATTCTGCATTACAATAGGGAAATGTCCCAGTAGCCACAACTGCTATGTCTACCCCAATGCATTTGCAACAACAAATTGTGCCAAATCCACAAACATAGGTGGTAACCCAAGCTCATAATACCAATGCCAGATGGGTATGTCAGCATTTCATACACTATCCCCATGCAGAACAAGGAGCTGGTCATATACAAAATATACAAGCAGGTCATAATCCTCTTGGTCAATACAAACCTCAAATAAATCCCCAACAGGATGTTCATGGACAACAAAATATACAAGGACAACCAAATATGCAAGTAAATGTTGCAACAGTAAATATCCAGGCTAGGAGACCATTGCAGCTTGAAAGGTACAAACAACTTGATTTCATAGGTATCCATGGTTACCCAAATCATATTCCAAATGATATAAGGAAAGATTTAGTAAAATTTTCTAGAAATAATGCTCTATCTAGTGAGGATCATTTGAAAGAATTTTCAAATATTAGGGATGATTATGAAGTAGAAGATGAATATGTAATCATGAAATTGTTTATGCAATCAATGGCAGATGAGGCTAGGAATTGGTATAGGAATCTTCTTGATGCAAGTATTAATTCTTGGGATGAATTTAAGAGAGATTTTAGAGAACAATATGGTGATAAAACTGATCCAAGATTTGTTATAAATGAGTTTACTAGTGTTACTAAGGGCTATAATGAACATGTTTCAGATTTTAATGCTACGTTTACTAGGGTTTTTAACAAGATTCCTCCATATATAGGCCAAACAAGTCCATGTGTTTGGTCCTGTATTGTAATGCATACGATGCTACTGATGGGTTATGAGTTGAGAGATAAGAACCCTCAAACTTTGGGAGATGATTTTAAAATGGCAACACATATTGAGAGTAACAGGAAAACATCAAGGAAGGTGAATAAAAGAGATGATGTCACAATATTGCAAAACCTTAATCTTAAAGCACAACAAGCCAGAGCACTTGCATTTGAAGATAAACTAGATAAAGTAATAAGTGCATTAAGGGATTTAAGTTATAGAGTGGCAAGAAATGAAAAGGGTTTACCTTTTGATAGACATAATTACCCCAAGCAGGAAAGAATACCTAAATTGTTAGATCAACCTTATAACACTACTTGCCATAATGGTAAGCCAGTGCCTAATAACCAAATAAATCCCTCCAATAGAGAAACTCCAAATCCTCTCAGGAAGAATAATGTTAATATGGTTGCTGATACTCCATGATGTGTAGTTTGTTAGATGCCCCATGCACCAACACAATGTATGGTTGCAGAGTCTTTTAATGATTTTTCCATTCCTTGTGATGAATGCAATGATTCTCATTACAATGATGATCATCAAATAAATATGTTGTCCACTAGCTTGGATCACAAGGAAGATTGTGCTCATCAAATTTCATCTGATACTAAGGACACTGATTCTACTGTGTATGCTTTTCAATCTTACAATATAGATGTGAGATTAAGAAGACCTTCAGATGAAGAGATTAAAGCATTAATAGTAGTTGCAATTGCACAAGTCAAAAGTAATTATGATCTTAGAAGTAGGACTCAAGGTTAGGATCAAAGCAAGATGGGTGATTTATTTATAAAATAGGCTCAAGACCTTGTTGGGAATCAAAATGCTACTAAAAATATAAAGGAAAGAGGTAAAACTCCTAAGAACAAGAAACTACATGTAGACAGTGATAAGAAAAACATTGATGTCCCCACAAGAACTGATGAGGTTAAGACTGATGGAGATAGGTTGTCATTGGTGTCAAAAAGGTGTTGAGGGTGTTGCATTGTTTTCCATTGATGGTTTGGAGTTGTTGATTCATGATAGGGGTTCACAAAGGTTGATATGTAATGCAAGTTGAAGTCTTCTTGGTATATCAGGTTGCTCACAGCCATAAGGAATGGTGATGCTCATGAGAGTTTGTTTTTTCCATCACAAGAGCTTACTTGATTTGTTGATTGTAGAGTATCAGGTCTTTATTCTTTATGTCAACTTGTGTATGATCAAAGTTGAGTTAATCTATTGATATCTTGTCATGAAGTTTGAATCAGAAGTTGCATAGTGTGACAAAGTTCAACATTGAAGGTTTGGTTGTTGTCATGTTTCTTACCATTGTTGCTCACCATTCTTCATGTTATGATGACCATGATTCTTGATTTGAAGAGAGTTGGCATAGGTGCTCAAAGTTGATATGTTACTTCATCATGTTCAAGACTTCATGTTCATTGAGGTATAGTTGTCATTCATGACAATAGGCATTGGTATTGGTATTTACTGTCATTAGCATTGGTGTTTGGTATTAGTATTCATGTTGTTTGAGAATTTGATGTTTTGAGCTTATGATTTTGATGATATCATTTATATGGTCCAGTTATTCATAATGGTTGTTGGCAGAGGTTAGTCTATGGTTGTTGACAGAGGTCATTCTATGGTGACACTCACATAATCTGATGTTATGAACAACTGATATACTCATGGTTCTCTCAGTTAACACATACTTGGTAGGTTAATGGTAATGGTTATGCTGACATAGGCAATGGTAATGGTTAAGGTATTTGTTTATGATCCTTGTGACAATTGGCATTTGGTAAGGTGATCTTGACAAGTTGTATTTCATTGTGGCATTTAATTGTGTCATGTTGGTTAAGACACATTATGTATTCTATAGTGTTTGGCAAACTGTGATGGTATCATTATTGTCATTGTGATCTTCTCAATTTGAAACATTAGTGAGCTCAGTTGGTGTTCCTTATACTCTCAGAGCTCAGTGAAAGTTTTTGAGTGATCTAAAATCTAAATCCTATGCAATGTATCTCATAAACTTAACCTTCACTACCTGTCTTTAGTGAGATACATTTTATGTTATAAGAGCCTATTGACCTACAGTTGTAGGTAAAAGTCACTTAAGTGACCGATCTAAGGGCACTTAAGTCATGAGTATGACTAGCCTTATTCCTAGCGAGACTCATAGCATCGGTCATCATATGAATACATTGGGCACCAATAAAAAATCAAAGGTTACATTTAAAAGATGGATGAGCGCGCATTTGAAGATCAATGGATAGTATTTAAACCCCGAATACCTTCCACTTGCTCATACTTTGATGTGCTTGTGGTTGTCAAAATATTTTTGACTGCAAATTTTTTGTTTTTATAAAGCTATTTTTAGTATTTTTTTCAGAGGCAGATTTTTGTGAGTTTCTAAAGGATATTTTTGAAGATTCCCTTCTATTTTTTAATTCCTTTCATGGCAGAAGACTATAAAGAAGGAGCCTTTTTATTTATTTTTTAAATATGAAAGTTTCTTTTTGTGAAATGATTATGGAAGCCTAAGAGTTGTTTGGAATCTGAATAGGAGAGAGATAGAAATAGATTGAATCTATTAAAAGATTTTTGGAGAACCTTCTTTTTATCTTCTTGTAGATGGATTGGTGTTTGGTCTAAAGATATTTTAGCAGGGAAGATTGAAATTTCATTGAAAATTTTTTTATCTTTATTTTATTAAGATCATATTTGCAGAGAAGAAATTGAAGGGATTATTAAAGTATGCACAAAGGAATATGAAGATGATTTATTCAGAAGAATGTGAATGGATTTTGTTTTAAAATGTTTTATACAAATGCAGGTTGATTTGAATGTGGAAGATCAAGGGTTTAATGAGAAGTAATATAAATATGCATGTTATGAAAATGAGGAGGTGTGTGTGTGGACAAACATGCAATATTGAAGATATTTTTGTGAAAATTATGTTGAAGAGAAAATACAGATAAAACATTATGTTTTGTATGTGATGAATAAAACATAGGTTGAAGATATTATGCAACAAACTCATAGATTGAACCATGTCAAACATGAAGACAATATGCAATTGTATGTGCATCAAGTAAATTGATTGTGCAAAGATCATGAGACTGATAATCAAATTGGATTGAGTATGATTGCAAAGATATATGCAAACTTAGAGAAGACAGGTTATGTAATGGTGCAAATCAGTTTGACCTGCAATCATTTCTTGCTCACTAACTAGTATGTTTTGATGATGATGATTGTATTTGCCAGTGAGGCTTGTATGGTCAGTGAGACCTGATTATAACCAGTGAGGTTTGAATAAGCCAATGAGGCAATTTTTTGAGAGGTTTTTCTACCCCAGGAGGGTTTTCCTCTCGTATAATCCTTTGTGTCTTGGTCTCATGTCTTGTGTTAATTCATACTTGTACATATGTGTTTAACAAATTATTGATGTCCTCATCTCTCTTTGTTTTGTAAATTAAAAGTTGTGAAAAGTTAAAAGTTTACACAACACTGATTCACCCCCCCTCTCAATGTTGTCCTGGACTCCAACAAAGACAACACATGGCCAGGAGAAAATAAGAATGTGTCTATAGGTATAGTTCAACCTTCTAGTCATAAACAACATTATGTTTCTTTTGATATGACACAAGTCATATCTCAAATAAAGGTTTTAGTCCCATTATTAGAGATGATGAGAATCAAGGAACATAAGGATAAGGCATTGACCTTCATACATAATGTTGCAGAATAGCCAGTTGTAAGAAAACAAACCTCTAATTAGAATACAAAGGGAAAGGAGCAGGTAAACAAGGTTGAGGAGAATCATCTGATGAGATTCCAGAAGTTTATCTAGGAACAACTGTGACTAGGTGCCCTGCTCAGGTAGAACCTTTCTATGTTACTTTTCTCATCAATAATAAACTAGTTAAAAATTGTATGATAGATTCAGGAGCTTCTACTAATGTTATGCCTTTAGCAATTATGAAAGAATTGGGTATGCAAGTAAACAAGGCATATGGAAAAAGTTTTGCCATGGATTCAAGAGAAGTACATGTTATTGGGATTATAAGAGATGTAGAGTTCAGACTAGCTGCTTTCCCTAAGAAAAAATATAGCATGAATATTACTGTAGTTGATATTTCACTTGAACATAGAATGATATTATCTAGAAAATGGGTAGTAGCAGTGGGTGGAAGCATGTAGTTATACTTATCCTATGCTACAATCCCTATGCATGGTAAGGATGTCAGATTGGATAGGGAAAAAATAACTACTACTTTGGTGGAATATCAAGAACACGTGGAACAAGTGTGTTTTTTGGATACTGACCTTGATCATTTTAAAGTTATTACTCTAGAATCTGACTCAGTGAGTAGAGAACCTATGTTTTAGGAAATTTAAATATCTGATATTGAAAATAATATATGGTCAATGTATTTTGATGGGGATTATTCAAAGAATGGTTTTGGTGCTAGGATTGTTTTTCTGTCACTTGAGAAAAATCTTTTCAAGTTTTCTTTCCTTCTAAATTTTGAGTGCACAAATAACATATGAGCAGAGTATGAAGCACTCCTTCTAGGATTTAATATTGATGTCAAGGATGGAATTAAAATAGTTAGAGTTTTAGGTGATTCAAAATTAGTGATTACACAAGTTAGGGGTATTAAGATGTTCCTCTAGAATCATCTATTTTTAGTTAATGGTAAGTACCGTGTAAGTGTAACGGTCTTGTAATCATATCTTGGATTGTGTGTCGATCTTTGGCAGTTTCTAAATATAGAAACGTGCCTATTCTTGTACATTCTGTAACCTATATATTGAGAATTCGCTTAATGTTAATATCATCCAATCTTTTACCAATTACCTGTGTAATATGGTATCAGAGCCAGCATAGGCTCTTCGAATTTTGTATGTCGTACGGATCGTACGACACTGTAAGGAGGCCGTACCCATTTCTGGTTTGTAATTGTGTTTTTGGTATCCTATCTTCTATGGTCGTGGATTCTATTTCTGAGGGTATCGCGTCTTTTCCTGTGTCATTCTTTCTGGCCATGATTTCCATTCATGAAATCGTGACTTTGATTTCCTTGGTCATGATTTGGAGATCAGCATCTGAAGATTTTTTGTGATAAGCATTTTTGAAGACAACTGGCGTGATTCCTCTGTGTTTGGCCCAAAATTGCGTTGTTTTCCTGCAAATCATGACTTCCATTTCTCCTATTCGCAAGATGCATTCTCTGACCACCATTTTTGGTTTAAGGGATGTGATTCCTTGTGATTCCTAGTCATGAATCTTCTGCTCATGTTCTTTCTCCTGCGTCATGCCCTAGTAGTGGGCTTCTGAACGTCACTTTATGATTGAGATTTTCCTGTTCACGCTCGCATTTTTTTCCTTCCGCGCAATTTTTTCATTGGTGTTTTTTTGGGGCAGATTTTATCAGTGAGTTTGTGTTGTTCGCAGTCTTCTTTGTGATTGGGGTTTCCTATCTTTTCCTTGGCAATTGGATGCCTTTCCATTCCTCCTTGCGAAGAGTTTCAGTGGATTCTTCCTGTTCTTTGAGCTTGTCTCTGGCGGCCATGATTTGCCTTTCTGGGGCATTTTTTTCTGCATCGTGAAGACTCTCTGTAGATGCATGAGGAGGTTGCATGCTTGTTTTGATTATGGTTTCTTTTTTAAATATTCAAGCAGTCTGTGGTTTCGATGATGATATTGTCTATTCTTAGATTTCTCCTTGCTAAATGGTAGTTTCTATTGTGGGTCCCTCTCTATTTTTGAGCTCCTACAATCTTGTTTGGAGTTATTTTGGTTGCTATTGGAGTTTCCTTCTCTGTGTTTGTAGTTTTAGGGTGAATCAGTGATGATTTGCTAGGTAATTTCAACAGCCCACACTATCAGTGGCAGTCATATTGGTGGTGTTTTCTTTTTCGTCATCCTTGGGATGTGTGTTGTCCATACTCAAGACATGTAGAAATATTTTTTTGAAATCCATGTTCAGATTCTGTAAATCTATGCTTTCCGTACTCTTGAGATTCACGTTTTGAAATCCATGTTTAGATTTATCTCAAGATCTATGCCTTTGTATTTCAACTTCATGTTGTGTTTCAGATTTATTCTGTGCTTTCAGAATCTATATCTCGTAACCCATGCAAGGGTTTTGTTCAGCATTTTGTGCTGTCTATCTGCTTCGACATTCATGCCATCAGTTTGTAATCTATCTTTTCATGTCTCAAAAAATGTGAAACATGGCATCCTGGTTCAAAAGCAATCAACAATTCAAATGGCAACAAATCTCTTTAATCATCAATATTCTCTGTAGGATCTTATCAAAGTTTGGTTCCTGTTCCATAGCCCTGTGAATAGGGTTCTATTTTTTGTTTTCAACAGCTTCGTGGTTTGGCAAATTTTTTTGCCTTGTCGTTGTTTCTGGAGAACTTTCTACCTTTTCGTCATGGTTCACAGCTTTGAGGGCTTTCTTGGTTTGCGCTTACAGTGCTTAGCCCCTTCTTGTCACCAGCTGGCTCTACATTCATCATTTGTGTTCTGCTTCTTCAGATTCATCAGGATTTCTATTTCGACACCCATGCTCGGGTTCTATTCTCTGGTTATGCCTCCATTTGTCTCGGATAGTAGTTTGTTTTGGAGGGCATCAGTTTTAGTTAGTGGATTGACAATTAAGGGGGGGTATTAAGATAAATATCTTAATAAGGGGAAAGTATACATCAAAACATAAAAGACTGAAATAATATAAAAATGTTTTTTGGGATACAATTGAGCTCTTTGATGCATTCTCCATCAATTGGCTGGAAAGATCTAGAAATGTAATGGTAGATTTTTGGTAAAATGTTGCTATCAAGCCAGATGATGTTAGTCTAGCTGATGTATCAAGAGTGGAAGTCAAGACAAGACCTTCAGTCCTAGACAACATTTTCAACTGGTAGGTTTTCAATGATGATAAAGATTTAATCAGTTTTTGCAATGCATGGATGAGTTTGATAATCAAGAAATTGATTTCCATAATTTTGTTCAAGTAGTAGATGGAAAAGAAACATTATTTGGAAACAAGGTCATTCAACTTAAAACAAATAAGGTTCCTAAGGGTTTGGTTGCTCTAGAAAGAAATTTTGATAATAATGATAGAAAAATTACAAAATCTACCCCAATGCATGATCAATACCTTGAAGAAATCAATTTAGGGATAAAGACTGTTCCAAAAAGGGTTTATATTGGAAGGAAATTAAATACAAAGGTAAGGGCAATGTGGATAGCTTTGCTTAAGAAGTATAAACATGTTTTTTATTGGTCCTATGATGATTTGAAAGCTTATAGAGAGGATTTGTTCTAGCATGAAATTACTTTAAAACTAGAAGCCAATCCTTTTAGGCAAAAGAAAAGGTCAATAAATCCAACTTTGGTAGCTAAGATGCAGCAGAAACTTATGAAACTCAAGGATGGAGGTATTATAAAAACTATCAGGCATTCTACTTGGGTTTCCAATTTAGTGCCAGTGAGGAAGAAGAATGGTGACATTAGGTTGTATGTTGACTTTAGGAACCTCAACATTTCTTCATCAAAAGATAACTATCCATTGCCTAATATGGAGGCATTGTTGCAAAAGGTAACTGGGTGTGAATTGTTATCCATGATGGATGGATTTTCTAGATATAATCATGTCAAGGTAAAGGAATCAGAGCAGTATAAAACAACTTTCACAACACCTTGGGGTAATTATATTTATGCAAGGATGCCTTTTGGACTAACAAATGTTGGAGCTACATTTCAGAGAGCAATGGATGTTGCATTTGTTGGCTTGATTGATACTATTATGGTAGTAAATTAGGATAACTTGACTGCTTTCTCAAAAAAGGAAGAAGAATATTGTATGTTGAACACTTAAAATACTGAGAGGGCGGGGGGGTGAATTAGTATTCTATAAAACCATTCACACATTAGATCTTTAATTCATTTCCCAATTCAATAATTGGAAGCCAAGTTAAGCACAAAAAATATTGTTGGAATGCGCCAGACAACTGAGAGGGGGGGTGAATCAGTTGTCTCAAAAATTCAACCACTTATACACTTAAATATTAATCACTTGTCCACAATTATTATGATTAAACAATGAATGCATGAAATCAGAAACTTAAACATAGATGCAACATTAAACACAAGATACACCATATTTTTATGTAGAAAACCCCAAGGTGGAAAAAAACCATGGAGAGGATTAGCTCTCAAAATATATTGCAATCTTTGAAAAATGATGTTCAGGCTTGGTCACTCCACAGGCCTAGAACATATTGGCTCACTTCCATGAAGTACAACTAGGTTTAGCAGGCTCACTACCTCAACCCTAAACCTAGAATGATTATAATAAGGGTTGTTAAACCCTGAGGGCTGTTAAACCCTACTGGCAGCTCAGTTCCAAGCTCACTACCAAGATCATCATCTTCTTCATGTCTGATATTAATACATTGAAGTATAATAGTTCATCTGCTCTACTATGCCTTTCCCCTTCTTTTCCTTATCTTCCCATCTTCGCACAAGGACACCTTTTCCATGACTCAATTACAAGTATTTATACACTTCATCAATCTTGGAATGATCATCAAGGTCAGCACTACAATCATCAACCATTAGAACAATCTCCAAGGTCAACATTACAAACAATTACAAAATAGGTCTTGACCTAATATAGAATTTGGCTAAGGAATTGTAGTATAGATGTATGTGGATCATGCCACACCTTAGCTGGGACTCAAACACGATCTTCCATGCCACAACACGCTTCCATAATCTTCAAGGGATCTCCACAATTACTGGAATTAACCAAGTTGGCTAAGACTGGTTACACACTATGTTATTTGGGAATAATCTTTAAACATGATCTCAATTCCTTAATGCGGACCAATGTAAAGGTAGGAACATGATTAGGAGGTATCCACAAGCACATTCAAATCACCAAGAGCAACCGCACAAAATCAAACCACTTTATTCATGAGATTCTTCACATCAGAGCACATGAACTTCACTATCTTTGACTGTCATAAAAGAAAGATAGCTTGCGGACCACCAAAACATAAACCACGACAATTGTAGGCACTTATCATCATCCTAGACTTCCCTCTTAAACCACTAAGAAAAACACTTTAATGTGGAGGAATCCAAAGCAAAATACTTTCTCTCGGGCACTAGTGAATAATAAGAAAAAAGTAGGTTTTACTCTAGTGAATGTAACTCACTCAAATCTTCATACTAGTGGCTCAAACTTAGGATTTAGCATCTTCAACCATGCTTCTAAATAAATTCCAATCCACAGAACAAGATCTTCAATTAGCAAGAAATGTGGAGCAATCTTCTAGACTGTTCTTCAGTATGCAGCTCACTGTCTTCACTGTGATTCACTATTTACTTTTTGATTCTTCTAGAGGGGCTAATTTTCTCAATATCCTCAACATATAGATATTCTAAACAAATAACAAAATAGGATACAGTTGACACCAATGACAACAAAGATATGTTGACATCAATAACAACACCGATTAGGCACATACTTGCAACAATCTCCCTCTTTGTCATTGATGGCAACATATGATGTGAAAAACTGTAGCAGTCATCAAGACAAGATTCTCCTCCTATCTCTTTACACATCTGTACTCACCAAGACAAGATTCTCCCCTATCTCTTTACACATCTTCACTCTTTCCCTCTGAGTTTTTCACATGATTTATCTCCCCCTTTGACATCAATGGCAAAGGGCACATATTTGCACTCTTCTACTCTGATCCAATCTCTCTTCTGAACTCTCTGACTACTCCCCCTGAGAAGTAGCCCTAAAAGCATCAATCCAGATCTAGAGAAGGGACTCTAAGCACCACTAAACTGATGCACTCTTGTGCTTATTAGTTTAGAGCAAGAGGAGTAATAACCCCTAACTTTTCTCTGAGATACTTGAAAGTATCCTTAGGCAGAGGTTTGGTGAAAATGTTTGCAATCTGGTCTTTTGTAGATATATATTCCAACTTGACTTCATTCTCTGTCACATTGTACCTCAGAAAGTGATATCTTATGGATATGTGCTTTTCCTCGAATGCATTACTAGATTCTTTGATATGTTTATGGAACTTATATTGTCACAAAAGATTGAAATTGGATCTTCATACCCAACTTTGATGTCCTTCAATGTCTGTTTCATCCATAACACTATTGGAAACAAGGTAGATAACTGAGAGGGGGGGTGAATTAGTTATCTCTAATAACTTTACTTTATTTTTCCTTTTATAATTTGTGCAGCATCAAAACACATAAGCATATATAATCATGAGATCAGAAATGAAATTAACACACATAACACAAGGATTTTAATGTGGAAAACCCTGTTAAGGGAAAAACCATGGGGTGACTAACCCAAGATTGTATTCTCTATTAAAAGAATAAGAAGTACAAAATGGCACTTGCCAATTAGGGTTTACTGCCTGAGTACATTGTTCACAAGAGGCACACTGCCTACAAGAGACTGTCTACAATGTTTATAGAAGGTAACTAGGTGTTTGAACTGAAGAGAGGCATCCATATATGCTAAGGTTTAGTTCTGGTTGGGCTTAATATACTGATCTAATGCACTTCATTCTTCCTCTACTTTAGTGCTACTGTTCTGTTACATATCAGACTTGTATTGCTGCTTCCACACTTGTCTCTGTCTTTCCTAGCACACTATATCTTCACACACTCCATACTAAAATCAATCTGGTATATATATCCACACTAAGGATTTTAACATCTTTCTAGTCGGCAACTGAAATATTAAAGATATTTACAAGACACTGAACTGTTAGCTGATTCCATGCTTAATATGTGATGTTTATCAAAAACATAGACATAGAAACCATCAATCATGTTGGCCAACCATGTATGATCCCTCAAATAGCTTGATCAACATCAATTACTCATCCAGATTGAAGTCTGATATTCTACCAGTCAGTTCTTCCTCAGTCTGCTCTGCCTGTCTGGAACCCAACACTCAGATGCTCATATCTTTTTCACAATTCATCACCGGAGGCTCAATCTTTGGAATAGTAGTCATGATACTCCTCTTGACTTGTCCAAGTCCACAACTTGCTGAGTTACACCATTTGAGAGATCCGGACCTGATTGTCAGATCTTGCTACATGCTTTGTTCTTGTTCACTGGACTAGAACACTCTTCAATCTAACTTCCAATATAGGTATACTATGCTCTGCAGATGTGTGGGATATACTTTGTTGCCATCAATGACAAAATCATGAAGCTACACAGTGTCTCTTGCCAACAATCTCCCCCTTTGGTATTGATGGCAACACTTAGTGAAAAATGACTGTCATAGAAAAACTCCCCCTTGGCTGATGCTCTGTCTTATGTACACTTTTATCGGAGTTCCCCCTTAGCTAGATTCCACATTTTCACTACTCCTCACTCCCTGTTTGACATCAATGGAAAAGGGTGGAATCCACACACCAAAATTTGCAAAAATCAACCTATACATAGCTGCATAAGTATATATACATGTTATACTTACATATACTTAAGTATATCTACAAAAATGGTCTTCAACTGTACAAGTTTTGTTTCCCAACTCTACTTCATCCTGTCCAAAATTGAGATGTGACCACTCAACAAAAATGTATAAGCTTCTACTCTTCTTAAGTTTGTCAGATCACTAGTCTGGGCTATGGTCTGAGCATCAGTTAAGGCCTCATGCATTACCTCTAACTTTGGGATAATTATCCCTCTAAGTTCACTCATCTTGCTTATTATATTCTTCTTCTCCTTTTCAAGCCTCTTTATTTAATTTATAGTGGCAATAGCCTGGCACTCTTGAGTCATTATGGAAGTGGTGAGAGGATCAAAATTCTGAGATAAACTTGATAGTTTACCTTCTTGTTCTTTCATTTTCTTTTCAATATCCTCTATCACTTTAGACCAGGATAGACAAAATTTGTACATTTCTCCACCATCTTTAAGAGCATTTTCTAGGATTTTTATCCCAATATCTAGGGTTCTCCTATCATTAGCTATGAGTCCCTATATTTCAGAGAATCTCTTTCCCAAAAATTATTTTTGGACCTTTTCTTCTACTGATTTCTCTATAGAATCAAAATGGGTGTTGACAAAGTTTACCACAGATTTCAAGTTACCAGATGGAGAGGCCAAAGGATCCTTTTGCAAAGATGGCATGTTCTTCTCCAGCATTCTAGATGCAATCTCAATCATCTCACAATCTTCCATGTGATACTTCAGAAGCTTTTCTTTTGATTTAGCTTGGGCAAAAGATACTATCTTCATTATCTGGACTGGAGAAAGGGAATCAAAATTTAGTGGTCCTTAGAAGAGTTCTAGTTCATCTATCTCCATCATCTCTTTGTTTAAGAATTTCTTCACTGCCTCTGTAGTGTCTCTTACTGGAGACTAAGTCTTTTCTTTTGGAATCTTTGAACTATCATCAAAGATCTTCTTTGTTTGCTCTTCTTCTCTTCCCTTTACCTCTTCTTCTTGACTCACTTTTTCTTCTTTTCTTCCTTCTCCTTCAGCTCCTGAGTCTGGAATGTCTGCAGTGGGATCCAGAGGGAGATGTTGACTTCTTCATGGACTTCCTCTTCTGGAATAGAGGAATCCAAATCCTTAGACTTCTCCTCATTTATCTCTTTTGATTCTTCTATATTTTTCTCAGTAGATTCTTCTTTTGATGCACTTAATCCTTTGAAATCCATGGTAGAAGGTTCTTCATCTATTTCCTCTATAACAAGAAGATTGAATATTTTAAAAGCATTCTGAAGGATGTCTTCTATTTCTATTACTACTTGATCAGTCTCTCCAAGCATAAGTTTGTTCATTCTTGCTTTGTTCTGGAACTCATCCTTGCAGTCCTTAAAGATCATGTTCATTTGTTTTGGAGTAATGGAAGGATAGAGCTGAATAGCAATCTGTGCTCAGATCTCTAGGTCCTTTGCCTTAGCATTCTCCTTTCTTAGTTCAAGTACCTTCCCTAGACTTTTGGGAATTAGAGAGATGATTTCAATGAATGCTTTATTATAAATGTTTAGGTACCTGACTGTAGCATCTTCCAAGATCTTCTTGTCAGTATCACTATATTCATCATAAAATTTAGTGATTGGTTGCAAGTTCCCATCCACCATGATTGCCTTTATGATATCATCAATAGAGAGAATAGGTCTTTCAACAAATTCTTCTGCCTCTTCTTTGTTTTTACTGGCAAAGGATTCCCCAGATGTTTTCTTCTTCTTCTTCTTCATTTTCATAACTTCCTCATCAGACTCTGTTTCTTCATCATCCTTTTAGCTTATGTATGACCTTGTGGCCTTTGTTTTCATTCTCTTTTCTCCCTTTCTGGATGTCTTGGCTTCCAGTTTTGAGGCTCTTGAGCTCTAGAGGTCGCAGGTGCAGAGCTCTTCGAGGATCTAGTCTAGGAGGAGGTTTGTGTTGGAACACTTTCTTTTTCTGCTTCTTGTTTCTCTTTCTTAGTGCTTTCTATTTTCTCTCTATTTGCATCAACTACCTCCTTTGATATGCCATATCTTTTGGCAATTTCCTCTACTTCCCTTCGCACTTTTCTTTTCATCTTTGGTTGTCTTAGTTCAACATGTATCTTCACACTTAATTCTTGAAAGGTTCCAAACCTTTCTACCTCATGGTCCTTAAGATGACTTAGCAAGTGTTGAATATGTAGCTCCAAGATTTTCTCATCTACCTTATATCCCATTGGCATAATCCAAATTGTTCTGGGCTCAACTGCCTCCATTAGTCATTGATCAGTGTCTACCATGAAGCATACTATATACTTATATTTTTCAACTATTGTTTGAGGAATTCTTTCTCTGGCCTACATCAAACTTTGGAAGTTTTTAAAGTATCCCTAAAGTGTTGTACTTTGAGCTTTGGCATCACCAAGCCCATACATATAGTCTCTGATTTGTATGGCAACTGGTCTGTCATTTTGTCATACCCAACCACTTGATCCGGGTAGCTCATTCATATAGTAAAAGAAAAGACATAGTATTAATCCACCATACTTGAATGAGTTCTTCTTATCCTTCTTGATCTTCTGCAAGTTTTCTAATAGTTGGTTCAAATTTTCCCTTAGCATCTGATATGCTATATAAATTGTAGTTCTGAACAAAGGATTCTCCATGCTGGAATGATAGATTTTATAACCAATTATCATAGAGGCAAATTTGATATCCAGATCTGTGATATCTTCTATTTTCATTGCTCTTTTTTCAAACTTAGATCTGGTAGCTTCACTTACTGTCTAGTTCTTGACAGATTTGAGTGCAGGCAACCCACCAGATGAGTGTAGTCTAGTTACTGCCCTAATGGCATCTTTTTTATCTTGAAGGGCTTCATCAACCACATGAAATTGTCATGTATTTTGCTAAGAACATTCCGGACCCATTCATCTTCAGCAAAATAGGGAAAGTGGATGCAATGTCCAAAATGCTTATCCCGGAGGGCCTTGTATTGAGGTTTGAGTTCAAAATTTTCATCTATTAGTTGTTTGTGGTAGATATCCATCATCTTAGATTCTCCAAATTCCTCAATATTTGCGTGGATGTACACCCTAACATCTTCTACGTGTAGAACCCCATGCAGAATGCTAGAAAAAGTGCCTAAGGGATCAACTTCTAGGGATTTGTAGGGGTGTTTCTTGAACTTTGGGCATGGCCTATTAGTGATCTTAACAACCATTAGAGTAGCCATCCTTGCAAAAGATTCAGAGAGAGATATTCAGAAATGGAAATACCTTTTTACACTTTTAGGGTTCACAATAAGAGTCAAAATAGGTCGCTAGTTGAATCAGATTCTGCTATTGATCTTTGAGAAAGATGTAAAAACTTGATGCAAAGCTCTTCCTTTCTTCTTCTTGAATGCAAATGTGCAAATGATGAGTAAAAGAACCCTTTTTATCTCTACACAAACCCTAATTTCCTTTTGCAATAAATGCACAACTTAAGTCATCTGGTTGCCTTGTTCTAAGAGAGATCTTTTTAAATCACTGAGATGCACTTAGAATCATGTTTAGTGATAATTGACAATGTATCTTCTTTCTTCCAATCATGCCATGAATCTACAGATCAAGATATTTCAATTTTCAATCATACTGGATCTGTCTATGAAGATCCTACTTTATCGGATGGCTATCAAATTGGATCAATCTTGGCTAAATAAACTTTGCAAACCTCCTTGTGGATTGTTCATATTTTTACCGGAGGTTATTTAGATATTCCTCTGAGAACCCTTTAATCCACAACATTCCATGTGCCAAATTTAGGCACCAATTGACTAGCTAGGGGAATTTATTTTCCTTTGTGACTCCTCCTGAGCTAGAGCTCATCTGTTTAGTTTCTAGAAGGAATATCAGCACTAGATTCTGGTGTGGTTCCATCCCCAACATTTTCTGTACTCTTCTTCACCCAAATCTTGTTCATCTCCCTTTGAACTTAATCTGCATTCACTTTGCCTTTTCCTTTATCTTGATTTTGAT
This sequence comes from Cunninghamia lanceolata, assembly GCA_027924645.1. Classification (NCBI taxonomy): domain Eukaryota; kingdom Viridiplantae; phylum Streptophyta; class Pinopsida; order Cupressales; family Cupressaceae; genus Cunninghamia; species Cunninghamia lanceolata. The sequence goes on from BSBN01000236.1 coordinate 5,903,094, forward strand.
TATGATGCACCAGACCCCTTTTATCCTGATTCTTGCTTTTGCAAAATTTGGCAATATGACCGGATCTATTGCAATTGTAGCAAACAACATTTCTTTGCATATTTGACTAATATCCTCTTGATCTACATTGATTAGCCATATGTCCCATTCTATTGCATGCAAAGCATCTACCATTGAATGAATTATTTATTTGCATATTTCTGCATTCATGAGATTTGTGACCATACCTTTTGTAGTTGAAACACTGTCCGGAGAAGGATGAATTAGTCTGATTCATTCTTCTTCTACACTGAGTTGCTTTATAACCAAAGTTGTTCAACTGTAGGAGTATCCATTGAAGGATGGAATGCTAGGCATGTTCCTTAGATTTCCTGATCTAGAGTTCTTCTAACCGGATCTGGAGCTTTCACCTTTCTCATATCCCAAGCCATGCTTGTCATCTACCCTCTTTTGGCTTTCAAGAACTTCAAGTTGAGCTAAGCTTATCTTGAATTTCTCTTTGTATTCATTTGTTGTTTGAATATCTTGTTTAAGAGTGTCTATTTGATTCTCAAGTTATTCTTCATCATCTCTAGCTTCTTCAAAATCAGATTCTAGATGCTTGATTATTCTATCCATTTTGTGGTAGTCCTCTGACTTCTCCTTAATCTTCAATTTTTCTTTTCTCTTCAATTTGTTTGGTGAATCTCATAACCCCTGATTCCATTTCATGCCTTACCATAATGACCTCTTTTGATAGCTTCTCACATAGCTTGTTTTTCTCATTCAGATCTTCATTTGTATCATTGGCTTCACTTTGACTTGCTAATTGTTGAAGTAGTTCCTTTCTCTTTTTCACAGAGATACTCAGTTTTTCTCTTAGCTCATTTATGAAATCGTCAGCTTGTTTAAGTCTTTCTCTCAAGTTATTGACTTTAGAGTGAGATTGCTCAAGATCATCTAGGGCAGACCGAAGTTGTTCCTTCATACCATACATATCATTGGCATTCCCAGATCTTCCTCAAGCTATTAGGCTCTGTTTAGAGGAACTTAGCTCTAATAACAATTGTTGGAAACAAGGTAGATAATTGAGAGGGGGGGTGAATCAATTATCTCTATTAACTTTACTTTATTTTTCCTTTTATAATTTGTGCAGCATCAAAACACATAAGCATATATAATCATGAGAGCAGAAATGAAATCAACACACATAATAGAAGGATTTTAACATGGAAAACCCTTTTAAGGGAAAAACCATGGGGTGAGTAACCCAAGATTGTATTCTCTGTTAAAAGAATAAGAAGTACAAAATGACACTTGCCAATTAGGGTTCATTGCCCAAGCACACTGCTCACAAGAGGCACACTGCCTACAAGAGACTCACTGTCTACAATGTTTATAGAATGTAACCATGTGTTTGAACTAAAGAGAGGCATCCATATATGCTGAGGTTCAGTTCCGGTTGGGCTCAATATACTGATCTAATGCACTTTATTCTTCCTCTACTTTAGTGCTGCTATTTTGTTACATACCAGACTTGTATTGTTGCTTCCACACTTGTCTCTTCCTTTCCTCGCACACTATATCTTCACACACTCCATACCAAAATTAATCTGGTATAAATATCCGCACCAAGGATTTTAACATCTTTCTATTCGGTAACTAGAATATTAAAGATATTTACAAGACATTAAACTATCAGCTAATTCCATGCTTAAATGTGTTGTGAATCAAAAACATAGACATAGAATTCATCAATCATGTCGACCAACCATGTATGATACTTCAAATAGCTTAATCAACATCAATTACTCATCTGGATTCAAGTCTGATATTCTACCGGTCAGTTCTTCCTCAGTCTGCTCTGCCTATCGAGAACCCAACACTCAGATGCTCATATCTTTTTCATGATTCATCACCGGAGGCTCAATCTCTGGAATAGTAGTCATGATACTCCTCTTGACTTGTCCAAGTCTGTAACTTATTGAGTTACATGATCTGAGAGATCCAGACATAATTTTCAAACCTTACTGCATGCTCCATTCTTGTTCATCAGACCAGAATACTCTTCAATCTAACTTTTGGTATAGGCATACTATGCTCTGTAGATGTGTGGGATAGACTTTGTTGCCATTAATGAAAACAATCATGAAGCCACATAGTGTCTCTTGCCAAAAAACACTTGAGTACAACTACATGCTACTGCAATATATTCTGCTTCTACAGTGGATAGAGATATTGAATCTTGTTTCTTTCTTATCCAAGATACCAGCCTTTTTCCCAAAAAGAATGCACCTCCACTTGTACTTTTTCTGTCATCCACATCTATAGCCCAATCTGCATCAGTGTATGCACTGAGAGTGAAATCATTGTCCTTTGGATACCACAAACCATAATCCATTGTGCCTTTCAAATATCTTAGAATTCTCTTGACTACCATCACATGTGACTCCTTAGGTTCTGCTTGAAATCTTGCCACAAGACAAACTACATGCATTATGTTAGGTCTGGTTTGAGTTAGATAAAGTAATCCTCCAATCATAGATCTATACCTTTTTTGATATGCCAAAGGTGAATCATCATTTTTGTTCAACTTACAACTAGTTATCATGGGAGTATTTACTGATTTAGAGTCTTCTATTGCAAACTTCTTTAACAACTCTTTCACATACTTATACTGAGAAATGAAGATACCTTTATTTGATTGATTTATTTGTAGACCTAAAAAGAAACTCATCTCACTAAACATGGACATTTCAAATTCACTTTGCATTTCTCCAGCAAAAATTGTGCACATACCTTCATTGCCTCCAAAGATAGTGTCATCAACAAAGACTGCAACAATTAGGATTTGTTCATTATTGATCTTGAAATAGAGATTGTTGTTGGTAGTACCCTTGCTGAATCCTAACTATATCAGATACTTATCCAACCTAACATACAAGGCCCTGGGGGCTTGTTTTAATCCATACAATGCCTTCTTCAATCTGCATACCATGTCACCCTAATGTGATGACTAGAATCCTTTTGGTTGTTCAATATAGACTTCTTCTTCCAACTCTCCATTTAAAAATGCAGACTTTACATCCATTTGATATACTTTAAAATCTTTGTAGGCTACAAATGTCAAAAACATTCTTATAGCTTGAATCCTTGCCACTAGTGCAAATGTTTCCTCAAAATCTTTTCCTTCAACTTGAGAGTATCCTTTGCATACCAACCTTTCTTTATTTCTTACTACTTCACCATTCTCATTCATCTATTTTCTGAAGACCCACTTGGTGTCAATTACATTTTTATCTGTTGGTCTGGGAACAAGATCCCATGTCTGATTCTTCTCTATCCACATCAATTCTTCTTTCATAGCCTTTACCCAATTCTCATCATTGCAAGCTTCATTTACAGTCTTAGGTTCAATCTTGGAAATCAAACATAAATTTACTTGTTCCTCTGCAGCTCTTCTTCTGGTTAGGATTACTTTACTCTTATCTCCTTTGATTTGATATTCAAAATGATTAAGTTTTACATACCTTGGTATCTTGGTAGAACTTTCTAGAGCTTGTTCCTCTTCATTTGAGTTGTCTTCATGCTGTACCACTTCTGAAGCATTTGATTTATCTCATTCATATCTATTTGATTCTAGAGACCTCTCCTTTCTTTCATCAACCTTGACATTTGCACTCTCAATGATCTTATTCAGCCTCTTATTATAGCACTGGTAGGCCTTGCTCTTGGTGGAATAACCAAGGAAGATTCCTTCATCATACCTAGCATCAAACTTGCCTAGATCTTCTCATTTGATATAACATTTGCTACAAAAAACTTTGAGATATTTCACAGTAGGAACTTTACCATACCACAATTCATAAGGAGTCTTAGAACTGTTACCTTTGACTTGGAATCTGTTTAAGATATATACCGTAGTGTGAATTGCCTCTCTCCAATATACTTCTAGAATATCAACTTCCTTCATCATGGTTCTAGCAGCTTCTTGAACTGTTCTATTTTTCCTTTCAACAACTCCATTTTGTTGTGGAGTTCTAGGTGCAAATAACTATCTCTTTATCCCATGTTCTTCACAAAAGAAATTAAATTCATTTGATGTAAACTCTCCTCCTCTATCAGACCTTAAACATTTGATCTTCAAATCCATCTCATTTTCAACCATTTCCTGAAATGCTTTAAACTTATCTAGAGCTTCTACTTTTTCTTTCAAAAAGGTAACCCAAGTCATTCTAGAATAATCATCAATAAGCAACATGAAATACCTATCTCCTTGCAAACTTATTACTCTTGTAGGCCCACGCAAAATTGTATGCACTAGTTCTAGCAGTCCATCAACTGATTGGTCCTTGCTTTTGAAACTTGTTCTCGTTTGTTTCCCAAATTGACACTCCTTGCAAATAGGTTTAGCAGGTTTTACAAGCTTAGGCAAATCTATAACATCCTGTGTAGTACTTATCTTCATAATGTTATCAAAATTGATGTGACACAACCTTCTATGCCATAGCTAACTTTCATCAGTTTGAGCCAACAAACAATAGGTATTAGTTCCTTTCAAGTGATAGATATTACCTTTGGTCTTCTTACCAGTTGCAATAACTGTTTCGAAGCTTTCCCTAATCTTGCATCCATTGTCTTTGAAGCTTAAATCATAACCTTTGTTACACATCTGAGCCACACTCAAAATATTGTGCTTTAATCCTTTCACATACAAAACATCTTTAGTATTATGCTTGCCATCAAAAGAAATAGATCCTTTTCCACAAATCTTACCAGCTGTATCATCTCCAAACCTAACCAATCCACCATCATATCTTTTGAAACTCACAAACTTACTTTTCTCACCAGTCATGTGGTGAGAGAAACCACTATCAATAACCCATTCATCTTTTCCTTCAACAACCTGAGCAGCGAAAGCACTTTCCACTAGTTTTTCTTCCTTCACACAACTAGTAGAATTAGTAGACATGGGTTCTTCCTTAATAGCAATAAACAAGCATTCATTACCAGAAGTACTAGCATTATTTGGTTCACCATTATCTAATACTCCATCATCATCAAAATCTTCAACATAATAACATTTCTTTTGGATCCTAGGCCTATTCTCATATCTTTTTCTATTTCTTTCAATTCTTTTAGGACATCTGGAAGCAAAGTGGCCTACCTTACCACAAGAAAAACATTTAAAAGGTAATTTATCTTTAAACTTACCAGATCCTCTTTGCAGTCTATCCACAAAGCTGGTTTCAATTTCATCAAACTCATCATCAGATTCTACATTGTACTTTTCTAATCTGGAGGTTTTCCCAGAAGTACTAGCTTTGAAGGCAGACTCAACTTTTGGTAGGGCATCACCAAACTCTCTCATTTAAAAGGCAGTAACTTACCAAGTAACTATTCGCTATCAATAGATTTTACTTGTAAAAATTCTTCAATTGTAGGTACCTTGTGATTGTAAGATTTTGGTAGTGATCTAAGAATTTTCATTACAACTTCCTTATCAATGAGAGTTCCCCCCATACCTTTTATTCCAGTGACCAGTTCATCAACTCTTTGCATAAAGGTTGTTTTGTTTTCATATTCATTCATCTTCAAACTTTCATATTTCACTTTTAGACTTTGTATCTTGACCTCCTTCACAGAATCATCTCCTTCATACAGAGTTTTCAGCTTCTCCCATACTTCATTTGTAGTTTCAAGATCCACAAATTCTGTCAGTACTGAGTCATTTAATGAACTTAATAGAGCATCTTTTGCCTTGATATCCACCTCATATTCTTTGATTTCATCTTGAGTTGTCAACCCATTTTGAGGCATGCTGTATTTTATTTCTGCATCTTTCCATACTTTGTAACCAAGACAAAAAATACGACTTTTCATTCATGCCTTCCAAAGAGCATAGTTCATCCCATCAAAATGTGGCACTTCCTTCTTATAAGGCATTTTGGATCTTCCTCAAGTTGTTAAACTTTATTCAGAGGAACCTTTCTCTAATACTAATTGTTGGAATGCGGCAGACAACTAGGGGGTGAATCAGTTGTCTCAAAAACCCAACCACTTCTGCACTTAAACATTAATCACTTTCCACAGTTATTATGATTAAATAATGAATGCATGAAATCAGAAACTTAAACACAGATGCAACATTAAACACAAGAGACACCATATTTTTACGTGGAAAACCCCAAGGTGGGGAAAAACCATAGAGAGGATTATCTCTCAAAATATATTGCAATCTTTGAAAAATGATGTTCAGGCTTGGTCACCCCATGGGCCTAGAACATATTGGCTCACTTCCATGAAGTACAACTAGGTTTAGTAGGCTCACTGCCTCAACCCTAAACCTAGAAAGATTACAATAAGGGTTGTTAAACCCTAAGGGTTATTAAACCCTACTAGCGGCTCATTGCCAAGATCATCATCTTCTTCATGTATAATATTAATACATTGAAGTACAATAGTTCCTCTACTCTGCTCTGTTTTTCCACTTCTTTTCCTTATCTTCCCATCTTGGCACAAGGACACCTTTTCCAAGACTCAATTACAAGTATTTATACACTTCATCAAGGTCAGCACTACAATCATCAACCATTGGAACAATCTCCAAGGTCGACATTACAAACATTTACAAAATAGGTCTTGACCTAATACAAAATTATGCTAAGGAATTGTAGTATAGATGTAGGTAGATCATGCCATGGCTTATCTAGGACTCAAACATGATCTTCCATGCCACAACATGCTTCCATAATCTTCAAGGGATCTCTGCAATTACTGGAATTAACCAAGTTGGCTAAGACTGGTTACACGCTACGTTATCTAGGAATAATCTTCAAACACGATCTCAGTTCCTTAACACTAACCAATGTAAAGGTAGGAACATGATCAGGAGGTCTCCACAAGCACATTGAAATCACCAGAAGCAACCACACAAACTCAAACCACTTTATTCATGCGATTCTTCACACTGGAGCACATGAACTTCACTATCTTTGACTATCATAAAAGAAAAATAGCTTGCAGACCACCAAAACACAAACCACTACCATTGTAGGCACTTATCATCATCCCAAACTTCCCTCTAGAACTGCAAAGCAAAACACTTTAATGCAGAGGAATGCCGAGCAAAATACTTTCTCTTGGACACTAGTGAATAATCAGAAAAAGCAAGTTTTACTCTGGTGAATGTAACTCACTCAAATCTTCATACCGGAGGCTCAAAATTAGGATTTAACATCTTTAACCATGTTTCTAAATATATTCCAATCTGTAGACCAAGATCTTTAATTAGCGAGAGATATGGAGCAATTTTCTGGACTGTTCTTTAGTATGTAGCTCACTATCTTCACTATGATTCACTATTTACTTTCTAATTCTTCCAGAGGAGCTAATTTTCTCAATATCCTCAACATATAGAGCTTCTAAACAAATAAAAAAATAGGATACAATTAACACCAATGACAACAAAGATATGTTGACATTAATGACAACACCAATTAGGCACATACTTGCAACAAATATAACCACAAAGCATAACACATGGACACCATAATTTTACGTGGAAAAACCAAAAGACAAAAACCATGGTGAGGATTAGCTCACAATATATTATAACCGGTTAAGGTAATACATAAATGCTCACTGCAGGTGGACTCATTGTCTAAGTGGACTCACTGCCCACTGAGAGAGAGAGAGAGAGAGAGAGAGAGGAATGAGAGAAATGGGATGGCTCACTGCCAATGATGAACTGTTACATTTGCATCTACACATGCATGAATTACAGTTCCAATAAAGCACAATCATAATCCTTTTTCACTAATCTGAATCATAGTTCTACTCTCCTCTATAATCACATAGTCTTCCCTATTCTTTCTTAATTCACATCTACAGGTGCTTGTTACATCACATACATCTTTCCTTCCCATCAACATCACCTACTCTTTGCACACCACTCTAAGGCATCAAGACAAATCTATATATATATTTGCTTCATTTATAATCATCAATTAGGTCATCCTAAAAATATTCCTTGAACTTTACCACAAACTATGCACCAAGATTCAAATTGGAAAATAGGTTGGGGTGGACCTAAAATAGATCTCACTTAACTCTACATCTTTTTTACCTTCTCTTTAGAACTGCTTTACTCACAACACCAAATAGGTCAGCTTGCTTGAGTGTAGTGTGTAGAATAGCATGGGTCAGCCTCAAACACCAATGCAAACTATACCAAAGCAGAAACACATTCTCCTAGGTTGGCTTGACCTATAGAACCACCTTATATAGCATCACAATCTTTGGAATGCACCGCACAAGTAAACTTCTTCAGGTCAGCTTGCATGAGCGAAGTAACATAGATGCACACTAACTATCAGAGCACAACTCAACAACATGGACTTCAAATAACCTCAAACTTGGAACTAACTAGCTTCGAAAATCTATAATCATATCCTAAAAATTACAAAGAAAAATGTTTCCATGTGGTGAAATGTAGAGTACTGGAACTCAGTCTCTATCACAATCAAACATTGTCTATTCATGTAGCGATACTTAAACAATTTTATCTCTCTCTGGAGGTCTTCAAGCTCTGAAACATTGGATTTGGAAAGTCCAAACATATGTCAACAACCCCTTATAATAGTAAAAGAAAGTATGTCACAATGTAGATATGTAGACCAAAACAATTAGGCATTCTACACTGCCTGAGACTGCACTTTGTTAAGCTAAAGTTCTTCAACAAGTAGCCAACTTTCTAGATGACATAGGAAGATGAAATCCTAGAATTTGATGCTTCTAACAATCCTCAATAAAATTCCAAAAGTATAGATTAAAATCTTCAAACTATGAGAAATGCGGAAATGTAGACCAGAAAACTATATCTATGTGCACTTGGAAGACAGTCTAACACTCAGCCTTACTGCTCTAAACATTGTTGCCATCAATGACGACACATAAACACTTCTTGACTGACATGCACCTTAGTATGCCAACAGTGTCTCTAACATTGATATGTCCAACAATTTCCCCCTTTGGCATTGATGGCAACACATGATGTGAAAACAATCAATCCAAATCTTTGAAATTTCTCCCCTTAGATATTTTCCACATCTGCATCTTGTTGCAAGTATGTTCTAATCAGTGTTGTCATTGATGTCAACATGTTTATGTTGTCATTAGTGTCAACTGTGCTCTTATTTTTTTGATTGATTGTGATGAGTTAGTTGCTTTGTATTGTGTTGTATAAGTGTTGAAGATGATAAGAATATTTTCCTGATATTGAGTTTCCAAGTGCTTTTTCAAAAAAATTGGTTCATACTGAAGACAAAGTTGTGAAGATGTATTCTGTCTTATAGGATACTATTTGAGTTTTGCTCCACATTTATTCTATGTTGAATACTAGAGTATGACATTTGGATATGTTTTAGAGAATTGTTTGAAGATGCTAAATCCATAATTTGGTGGTCTGGATCGTTGTGCAGTAGAAGTGATATTCACTAGTTTGAAGACTGTGCCTGGTAGCATTTACAGTGTGATAGGGAGAAAGTATTTTGATCCGCATTCCTCTGCAGTTTGGTTTTGGTCTTGCAGTTCTATACATATGTTTATAATGTCCTTAGCTATCTTCATTCCAAAGGATTTGTGATTTGGTGCTCTAGAAAGAAAGTTATTGAATAGAAAAACTTAGCATTGTTGTTTGTAAGTTGTCTTCAAGTGATATTTGTTGTCTTCAAGTGAGATCTGTTGCAGCTAGATTTGTCAGCTCCTAGGTGATTTTATGTTGTTTGTGGATGTCTCCAAATTGTGTTGAAGGTATGTGCTTGATCTACAAGCTATGATTAAGTTCTTGGAAGCGTATGTCTAAGTATTCTTTGGTGTTTGCACATGTTTGGCCAACTTGGGTGCTAACACTCTTTACGGATGTGTTTTGTGGATTGTAGAAGTGTGTTGAAGTGTGTGAAGATGTATTTGGGTCTGAGATAAGCCATGAAGTGTTCTACCTTCATTCATTTAATTTGAAATATTGTTTAGGTCTATACCTAATTTGAATTATGTATGTTTGTCGACCTTGAAGGTGGTTTCAAATGTTGTAGAGTATGTTTCTGACCTTGATGTATGTTCCAAGGTTGATGATTGATATAAATAAGTGAAAAGGATTCATGTGTTTGTGTGTGGCTGTGAGAATGTGAATATGAGAGTGTTTGTGTTGTAAGTTAGCGAAGGTGATATGTATTGCACTTCAATGGAACTAGACTTAGGCATGTTGTAGATGCTATCATATCAATTCATGGCAGTGAGCCACCCCTTAGCAGAAAGCCACCATTTGGCAGTGAGCCTTTTTGCAATGATCACTCTTTTGGGCAGTGAGGCCTTTGGCAGTGAGCCTCTTTTGTTATTCAGTATTATTACTACATTATATTGTGAGCTAACACTCACCATGGTTTTTCCCTTTTAGGGTTTTCCATGTAAAAATATAGTGTTCATGTGTGTATGGTGTTGATGTGTTTAAGTTTTGATTTTCCATTTCATGTTTAATCTTCATAACAAATTAAGGGGTTAAAGTAAGTGAATGTGAATGTGATTTTGTTTAAGAGAAGTTAAAGTTTTTGATACAACCGATTCTCCCCTCCTCTCAGTTGTCTTATGCCTTCAACATATCTCTTCATCAAAAGTACCTTTTCCACATCTGCTTCTCTCCCCCTTTGTCATCAATGGAAAAGGATATGAACTTTTACCGGATCTCCTTTTGTCCTTAGAGCATAAGTATATGCAAACTAAAAATTTCTCCCCCTAAATAACTAATCTCTATATACACCAAAATTTCAAAAAGTTATCCTATAACCTTTCACATGAGAAATCAAGACTTACTAAGGTTTAGGCATGATGTCTTTGTAGATAATCTTTAGTTAAGCTACATCTAAATCCCATCTGGCCTTAGCATACTTCAAAAATTGTACATGTCCATTAATCTAGGATAATATATCTTTTGCCTTACCTATCGTATCAAGAGAATCTGTCACTTTCCTAACCTTATCAGCTTCATTGATCAAACCCATCATGGTAGCTATCTTGAAGCTCATTATTCTCTCAGTTGGCTTGTCTAATCCTTTATGGACTCCTTTTGATTTTGTAGTTGCTTTATACTTACATGAGCCTTTACTATCTCAGATCTTAGATCTCCACTCAAATATTTCCAAGGGTCATAAGTATTGGAAAGCCTAAGAATCTGATTCTCAAGATTCTCTATCTTGTCTTTTATATCCTTTGTAATTATGGGCCAGGTTAAGAAAAATTGATATAAAGCATTTACATCATTAATTGTTGTTCTAACATACTCAATTCTATTGTCTAACAAAATTTGTTCCTTAGAGAACTTATCATTCAGCTCTACTAACTTTTTTCTATCAAATTCTTCTCTAACTTTCTTCTCTACCACAAACTCAAGAGAGTCAAACTTACTATTGATAGACTCCATGATTTTCTTCATTTGCAACGTGGGAGTCAATGAAGCATCTCTCTCAACATCTAGAAAATTTTTCTCAAAAACTATTATAGCTTCTTCTATCAATTCATTGTCTTCAATATGTGATTTCAATATTTCTTCTTGAGTTGTGGCCTGAAAGATTGTTCCCAATTTGAGATTTTGTAGGGGGGACATGCTAGCCAAGTTTATTTGACCATCATTGGAAGGCACTGGCAACAAATCAGAGGCTAACAAAGTTTGTGTTTCTCTCTACTTGATAAAAAATTCTTTGATTGAATCCAATGGTGAAGTTGTTGAGCTCTCACCAGCAGTGTCTCTCCTTTCAACATCTGAAGATGCATTTGCAGCAAGAACTTCCACAGACTCTTCTCCAATAGGAGTTTGTTGTTTAGAATTGATTTATCAACTTGTTTTGATGGTTCATTCTCTTTCAACTTGTCTTCTTCCTCTGCAATCCTTTCCTCAGTAGGTTCTCTTACTTCTTCATTATTTTCTGAGTTTTCTGGAGAAGGGATCACACCTTGATCCACTGAGTCTGAAGAAGGTGGTGAAGATTGTACATTCTACCCACCATCTACATCTAGAACTACACCAGTGGTGCCCACATCAGAATTCCACTCTTCTCCATTAGTGTTTGTAACAAATGGAACTTGGAGCTCACTGAGCACATTCAATGTTATTTCTTCAATTTCTTTCATCAATTTCTCAAACTCCTTTTTGTCCCTAGCCATCAGAGTATTGATACTTCTTTTGTTTCTAAAATCTTTACTTAACCTTTGAGTGACTCTGATTTTCTCTTTTCCAAAGAGACTTGGAACTTCTTCAAAATAGTTTCTTTTATTTCTATATCTTTAGCCATTGCCTCATCTCTTTTGGTAGTTAAAATATTGGCTAGACTATTAGGTAATTCACTAGTAATTTCAATCAAATCTTTATTGAACATATCTAAATACCTTATCGTAATAGATTCAATGATGGCTTTGTCATCGTCAGAGATCTCATCATACAAATCTACTATAGGCTTTAGGTTTCCATGCACAACAACTACATTGACTATGGCTTCAAGAGTCATAGTAGCATTACCTTTCTTATCCATCTTCTTCTTTCCTTTTCCTTTACCCTTTTCAGAGGACTCTCCTTCTTCTCTGGAAGTGACATCTCTCTTCTTGAAAATGAAACCTTCCTTTTCTTTCTCTAAGATATCTTCTTCTCCAATGGAAATATCAATCTTAGTCCTCTTTTCTAATGTTTTTTCTTCAGTAGATGGTGGTCCCTTTTTCTCTTGGACCAATTTCTCTACTTATTATTGTTCTTCCTCTTTCTCTTCATTAACACCATGACTGACATATACATCTCTATGCCCTTTTATTTTGACTCTTCTTTTCTTTGTTGATATGAAAGCACTCCCTTCATCATTCTTCTCTATAGTAGAAGTAGCAGAGGATCTGGAGACCTTGGATGCACTAGCCATGAAAGATGAGGTTCTAGTTGACTTCCTGGTGCTGGGTGCAGGTTCCTTTCCTTCAGTCTTCTTTTGTTTTTTTGTAGCACCAGATTCTTCAGCTTCTTTCCTCTTGGCTTTAGCCTATTATAATTGTTCCTTGGATATACCAGCCATGTTTGCAAATTCCTCAATTATTTTATGTGCTTTCTTCTGTGACTGTGACTTATTTTGCTCCATATGAATTTTCATATACTTTTTTTTAAAATTCCCAAACCTCTCTTTAGTAGTGTCATGAGGTTTTATGAGCATTAGTTTAGCCAAACCAACCAAAGTGTCTTCTGAAACCTCATATCCCATTTCTAGGATCCATACAGTTCTAGGTTCCATAGTTTCCATCAGGCACTCATCTTTGGTTACCATAAAAATGATATCATTTTCATACTTCTCAACAACATTCCTAGGGATTCTGACCCTAGCTTGCATCTTTTCTTGGAAAATATTGAAATAGCCCCACAGGGCTGCACATTGAGCATTAGTACTACCAGTTCTTTGCAAATGGTCTTTGATCTGAGTTGCCACTAGAATATTTTTGAGCCATACCACATTTTGTGCTCTGGGTAGTGTAATGTCATAACATGTCCCCTTGGGGGATTTTCCCTCAAAAGGTTTAGCTCCCGGGTCTCTAGTGTGCATTTAGGACATATTGCATCATAATTCAACATCCCAATGGAATGAAACATGTGTGTCATGACAAATGGGGCCTAGGGGGACCCCTTGAACCTAACCCTACCCAAATAGGGGGGAGGACTTGGGCATCTATGCCCTAGTCCTGCCATATTTTGGGTCAAGCCCAAATTTCTAGTGTTAGTTTATGACCATTATTTGGTCCCTAGGCTGACATAGTAAGTTTGAATTTACGAAATCTTGGCGAGAATACTTGTAGTTGCATATAAAAGCATGTTTAGGCATTCATTTGTAAACTAGATGATTACTAGATTGTTATTGTGAACTTTATACATCCTAAAGGTGATTCAAGGCTTTCATTATGTTGTAAGAGTAGATTTGTGTTGTCTATGTGTTTGTGTTTGTAGATTTAAGCATCCATCTTCTCATGGAATGAAGAACTTCTTCCTCCCATGATATCTTCACTACAAGGTGACATCTATTGTGATTATTGAACATTTATCATTTAGTTTTTGCCTCTGCCTCCCAAGGCACACACTCTCTATCTAACAACAGTGTTCAGAAGGCTTGAATGTCTCTCCAGGGCTTGACTGAGGCAAGCCTCTAAATACCACAACTACCTCCCAAAGTTTTCATGATCACAGGTTACAGGTTGGAATTCTAGACAAAGTGAAGTTGCAGTAGGGTACAACAGAGTGTCGGGATTGCTGATCAGTGAAAGAAACAACTACCTAGACTTGGGCACCCACTCATTAGTCCTCAAAGTTCCCCTCTGATATAACAGATATAGGTTGTAGACTGAGTTTCTGGATCTCGACAAAAAGTAGGGAACTAGACTTGGTCGCCCTCTCTTTAGTCCCTAACTTTTCCACCTTAGAACCCTGAAAACAGGTGCACAATTATTTGTTATTTTACAGCTTTCTGCAGAAGCATTTTCTGTAATTCATTCGTTTACTATTGTATTTGCATAATTAGGGTTTTAAGGTACAATTGAGCATAAGAGAAGGAAATTTTCAATCTAATCATAAAAATCTAAGTTCCCCTACATCTCAATAGTGACCTAGGGTATGATAGTACATTGCAACTCGACCCTAGGTCCTTGAATGTAAGGGTGAAAGGAGGATATACACCAAAACTACCAAAAACCAAACATCCAAATTCCACTCTTTACATTTTGGTGAACCCATGTTATTGGACTTATTTGCACCTTGATGAGTGTTTTGCTTCAGATTTGCATTGATTTTCATTCATTCATATAGTCATTCATCTTATTGCATTGGAAAACTTACAAAAAAATTAAAAAATTGGAAAAATTAAAAAAAATTACATGCTATGGTTTTGCATATTGCATGAATTAGATTGAATTTCATCAAATTTCTGATTTTTACATTAGATATGATTTAATTTTCAGAAAATTACAAAAATTTAACATCTTGCATGGCATTTTCATCATCAAATTGCTAGGGTTTTGTTGAAAATTTGTGAATTTTGCATATAACCTAGTAATTCCAAAATCTAAGGTTTGTAGGTAAAATATTGTTTCAGATTTTTCTACTAATTTTAGAGACTCATTAAAATTTTTATTTGGCATTAGTCTTGCATTTTAGAACAAATTTGCATTTAGATTTCAAAAATTTGCATTTTTGCATAGAAAATTTCAACAAAAATTGGTATTTTCATTAATTTTTCATTAGATTTGCACTTGCATTTTGCATGTTAGAGCATGGAAAACATTTTCAGATCTGATAACATGTAATTTTTATCATATATCATCTTGCAAAACATTCATATAGCATTTTACATCAAGATCTCAAACCTAGGGCTTGAAAAACATTAATTTTCACTAAATTTGGCCTTATCGACTCTCTAATTTTGCATCATAGGTGTGTTGTGAAGAATATTTTTACACTAATTGACTGATATTAGGGGTATTATCTGCTTCCCCTCCTAAAATTATTCACAACACCTTGTTATTGGCCTCTTGTATTGAAAATTAAATTACCTATTTTTGCTATTTTTTCCCTAGGGTTTGGCCTAGTTTGCACCCTAAGCATGTTGTAACAGATTTTATACTTGTATGTGAATGATATCACTGATATTGTTTTCTGTACCTCCTAAAATTATTTACAACACCCCTTTTGCTAGGTCTTGGAATTGAAAAATTGTGAAAAATTACCTATTTTTGCTATATTTTCACTAGGGTTTGATCTTGGGTGGCCTTATAAGTGTGTTGTGATGGATATTTTGGCATTAGGTGGCTATTATTACTAATATAATTTTCTTTCCATCATCATTTTCCTCACAATACCCTTTTTCATGCTCTTTTGCATTGAGATTTGGTGAAAAATCACATATTTTAGTGCATATTCACTATATTTTGACTTGTCATCATCTTAGATTTGCATCAAGAGTGTGTTTTGAAGGATATTATTGCTGCATTGGACTGATATCAGACATATAATTTTTTGCCCCTGATCAAAATCCCTACAACACCTTTGATTTCACATATTTACATTGAAAAAGTTTAAAAAATAAAGCATTTAGGTCATTGTTGCGTATAACTTTGCACTTGTCTTTTACAAGCTTTCAAAATCTGATTTGGCACTAATTTGAGCATATACACATGGCCTCTAATCATAACAACAACAATAGGTTCTCTCCTAGGCCTTACATGAAAAGAAAGGTCCCTGAACCTGAATTTGTGTTTACACCTCATGATAGAACAATCGAAGACATTGATGAACCTCTTTACATCACTATGAAAAATAATGGAAACCCCATGGATGGAACTCTCATTGATCCTAATTACATGACTAATGTTGCCATGGAAGAGTTCCTCTATTTACATAATTTGATGCAAGGATCTTATGACCCTTCAGACATGATGATTAAAACACATAAGGGAACCTTTATAAAACCTTTGGGTAAGATATCATTGTTGGTAACTATATTTGAGAAACATGTAGAACAATGGTTTGATGTTATCTCCATTTCTGATAATTTTCGTATAAAATTGGGACACCCTTGGTTAAAGGAAATGAAAGTTGTCCCTTTAACAATTCATAATTGTCTAAAATTTCCTTTTGAGGGACATGTGATTACCATATCCTGGAATAAATATAAAACTTTGGTTGAAAGAAAACATTACATAATGGATTACTTTTGGGACAATAACGAAGAGAAACCTGAACCATGAACAGACTTTAACTTATTAGTCTATATAAATTACAAATAAAAACTATTACATCTGATGGCTAGACCTTCTATGCAAGAAATGACAAAAGATAAGCAACCCACATTTGAAGAGAACCATAGACCGAAAGGACAAGGTCCCTATGTTGAGGTTCCTCCCCCGTCATCCTTACAAGGATCAGGAGGTAATAGTCGATGACAAAATATGGCACCTAGACAAATGAGATTTGATCCTGGTGCTTCCTCTTCTAAATTGCAAAAACCTATGAAAGAGCAAAGCCCTATCTTACAAGAGATAAGTGGTAGAAGAAAGAGAAATAGAAAAGCAAGAGAAAGAAGATGAAGAAGACAAGTTTATGCCATAAACCTTACATCTCAACAAGAAAAAATTGATCCAAACATTGAACAAAACAAAGATGACCCTAACAATGATGAGAATTGGGCTATGGTACCTTATGTCCCACTTTCCTCTAAAATCTGAGAGTGGGAGGATGACAATGATTTACTTGATGATGAGACTTAGCATGAAGACCCTATAGGTAAGTATCTCTAACCCTTTATCTCTCTCATGATGTGCTTCCCCCATGATGTGTTATGTGTTGTTTAGGCCTCCTAGGATGACCCTTGATTCTCTTGTAAGGTCCGAGATACCAGGAGTCTGCATTTGTTGTGACCTTCTTCTATTTATATCATCATTCTTCTATATTGCCTCTCTCTCTGATTTCATTGTTGTGTGTTGTGTCTTGCGGACATAGCATTGAGGTTGGTGACCTGGGGGCACCCTCCTACGTGACTATCCCTAAGACACTTGTTTCTCCTCTCTTATTTACTATTTCCTTTCCTCTAGTGTTTCTATCTAGCGGACAGATGACGAAAAACATTTATACTGATGCAGACCTAGCGTCCCTTTCATGAGAAATAAAAAATTAGACTTATTTCCTAATATGACAATGGGGTTGTATATCTTATCTGACGCTTGGCTAGTGGAAGCACTTGTGCTTTCCAAGTAGTGATTTTGATGGTTTTCTATCTCATTTACAAAACATAACAATTCTGTTGCTCCGTGCACTTTGTCTATCTTGAATCTTGATTACCTTAGATTTCATATGCATTGATGTTGTTTTTATGTGGACACTAACATGTTTCTTGCAGGGATGTGTTTGTGGGAACATTTGGTAATCGTAAAGTACATGTCACCTCCAGGGGGCATGGGCTTTGCAAAAGTCTATGTTCCCTTGCATGTTTTCTTCCTACCTTAACGTGCTTGATATCGATGTGTGATATCAACCACCTTAAGGTGGGGGCATATATAAGGTAAGTTGTTTGTTCTAGATTCTAGTAGAATGTGTTTGAACAATCTTGAAATCTTGAAATCTTGAAATCTATTTCATGTACCTCCTTTTCACTGTAAGGCATCTCTGTGATGCAGGTGGGGTTGTATACTTTTGAGTTCATACCTCCTCTTCACCATAAGGTGTCTCCGTGATGTGGGTGGGGTTGTATGCCATGCTTCCTTTTCACTATAAGGTGTCTCTATGATGCGGGTGGGGTTGCATTTTTAAAAGTCCTCTGTGGAGGCAGGGAGTAGTTCTCTGACTAACTCAACCCTTAAGCATGTGTTTGGAGATTATTGTGGTGAAGCCCAATCATTAGTATGTGCCTATAATGTGCCTAAGATGGTGCTAAACCTAGAAATAGGAACACTCCAT
This sequence comes from Cunninghamia lanceolata, assembly GCA_027924645.1. NCBI lineage: Eukaryota > Viridiplantae > Streptophyta > Pinopsida > Cupressales > Cupressaceae > Cunninghamia > Cunninghamia lanceolata. The sequence continues at coordinate 5,921,587 of BSBN01000236.1, forward strand.
CACTTGTCCGCCATGTTTTCTTTGTGTCTTCAAAGTGTGTGTTTGGCGTGCTTTCTTTGTTTGGCATGTTTGTTGCCCCATATGCAGTCTACAGACCTGTGCAATGAGTGCATCCTACATTTTGGGAGGTTTTGCATGTCTTGCGTGTGTTGCCCCATATACAGTTTAAAGACCTATGCGATGAGTGCATCCTGTATTATGGGAGGTTTGTTTATTTTCCTATACTTGCATCTACATTTCATATATATGAGAAAAAGAAAAGAAAAGAAATCATCTTTGTCTTCCATGCATTAATGTGTCTTCTATGCATTTACTGTATTCTTCCTGTTTTGTGTGACTGTAACTACCTTATCCATGTTTTGCATGTCTGTCATTGTCTTCAATGTGCTTGACATGTCTTCTCCGTGCTTGGCATCTTTGTTGTGTTTGTTGACCATACTTTAATGCATGTATTGGCCTCGCATTTATACATACATTAAAGTGGGGGCTAAATGTAATGTCAGAAAATGTCCCCTTGGGGGCTTTTCCCTCAAAAGGTTTAGCTCTTGGGTCTCTAGTGTGCATTTAGGATATATTGCATCATAATTCAACATCCTGATAGAATGAACCCTGGGTATCATGACAAATGGGGCCTAGGAGGACCCCTTGAACCTAACCCTACCCAAAATAGGGGGAGGACTTGGGTATCCGCGCCATAGTCCTACCTCATTTGGGGTCAGGCCCAAATTGATAGTGTCGGTTTATAACTGTTATTTGGTCCCTAGGCTGCCATTATAAGTTTGAATTTACAAAATCTTGGTGGGAATATTTGTAGTTGCATATAAAAGCATGTTTAGGCATTCATTTGTAAACTAGATGATTACTAGATTGTTATTGTGAACTTTATGCATCCTAAAGGTGATTCAAGGCTTTCATTGTGTTGCAAGAGCATATTTGTGTTGTCTATGCTTTTGTGTTTGTAGATTTGAACATCCATCTCCTCATGGAATGAAGAGCTTCTTCCTCCCATGAGATCTTCACTACAAGGTGACATCTATTGTGATTATTGAGCATTTATCATTTGGTTTTTGCCTCTACCTTCCAAGGCATGCACTTTCTATCTGACAATGGTGTTCGGAAGGTTTGAATGTCTCTTCGGGGCTTGACTGAGGTAAGCCTCTAAACACCACAACCCCCTCTCAAAGTTTTCATCATTACAGGTTACAGGTTGGAGTTGCAGACAAAGTGAAGTTGCAGGAGGGTACAATAGAGTGTCAAGATTGTAGATCAGTGAAAGAAGCAGCTACCTGGACTTGGGCGCCTGCTCATTAGTCCTTAAAGTTTCGCAACGTGAAAACCCTTTGATACACTAGATATAGGTTGCAGACTGAGTTTCTAGATCTTGACAAAAGCCAGGGCACTGGACTTGGGTGACCGCACTTTAGTCCCTGACTTTTCTACCTTGGAACCCTAAAAACAGGTGCAAAGTTATTTGTTATTTTACAGCTTTCTACAGAAGCATTTTTCATAATTCATCTGTTTACTATCATATTCGTACAATTAGGGTTTTAAGGTACAATCAAGCATAAGTGTGAGGCTGATTATTTTCCTTCCTTATTTTGATTGTTTTACATTAAAGTTGGTGACATTATCATACTTTTAGAGACTATTGTTCCATTATGCAAATTTGATTATATCTCTTGATTTTTGTTTGACATTGATTAGACATGTGGTGATTTGATTTGATCATATTTTGATGTTATGATGATATTAGATATATGAGATATAGTTGATGATGATTATAGATGTGATTTCAAGTTCATTATGTGGATATGTTATTTGATGATGATTATGAGACATTAGATAGAAAAGATAAATATAATATTAAATTATGTTGTAAATGATTAATGTTGTATGCAATGACATAAATTTAATTTCATTTGCTTCAGCTATGATTATCCATGATGTGATTGACACTTGATCTAGTTGTATAGGACTATATTCCCAGGCCACGAGAAATCAGAGGTAGTGTTCACACATATGTATTCCCTGAGAAACTGATCCATTCCCAAGAGGGATGAGGATCACGTGTGATTGTATGTTGCTTGTGTGCATGCTTAAATTATTTATTTTGGCCTAGTGACCCCTTTCTTAGTTGATTTATATCATGTGTTGTATATTTATAATTGTTTTACACCACTTGGTATTATTTTCATTTATGGGCCATTTAAAGTGAATTTATGCCTCCCTAGGTGTACCTTGGTGTCCCAAAACTTACCCTAGGTGGTTACCCTTGGGTCTAGGGTCAATTTTGACTAACTAAACCTTAGGGTAACTCACTTTTGGTCACTCTAAACTGAGGTTTAGTAAAAGTGACGAATTTTAAATTGGCTAAGGATGGGAGATGAGTCATGCTTTGGGAAAGACCCATCTCCCTTCCCAAAGTTTGGTGATCCCTTCACCATGAAGACTTGGGAGGTCTTCAAGACTCCCAAGTGTGTGGGATCTCCCTCCAAGACTCTCACACACGTGTGAGAGCATCTTGGAGGGAGATGGCTCTCTTGGAGAATAAGAGGATGCCATGTGGCATCCCTTATCCTCATGGAGGCTTGGAGGAAGTTGCCACCTCACCACTTGGTCTCTCACACATGTGTGAGAGCACAAGTGGATAAGGTGAGGGATAGAATGGAATTAGAGTCACCCTCACAATCCTTCTCCCTTGCAAGTGGCATGGGATGAGGAAGGAGAAGGTGACAAGTGTCACCTTCTCATTCCTCAAGGCCAAATTGGAAGGCCTATATTATCTCCTCTTGAAGAGAAGTGTGGGGTTCTTATATTTTGCATGTTTTTCTATTCTTGGAGTTCCTTTTTTTTGGAAGTTAGAAAAATTTGGAGATTGGGAGGCTTGGAAAAGCTTGGAGCTCTTCACCAAACGTGCTTCTATTTTTAGGGCTTTTGAAGGTAAGCTCCATGGCTATGGCCATTTTCCCTTGTATATTTCATTTTATGTTTGTGTTTGTGAATTTATGTTGATGGTTGTTTTCATTTTGTGTGGGTTGGGAGTTTGGTGAGAGCACCTCCATTTGGAGGTAAGGCTCAACTTGTATGGGGTGGGGGAGAGTGAAACTCCTCGAGGTCACCTCCTTTTTGTTGTGCTACTTATAGCCTTGAGGGATTTTCTATGGTCTTGAGAGCATTTTTTATGGCAAGAGTGCCATGATAGTTTTTTTGAGATATTTGGAGACATGTATTATGTGGTATTGGCTTAAGGCCATGAGATTTGGTGATTTTAGTATCTTGGAGTGACCTCTTGAGTTGAGGGGTCCACTCCCCTACCCCCTTCAAATTTATTTTCATGAGTTTAGTTTTCTACAAACTTGGGGAAATTTTATGTGTGTTTGGAAAATTGCATTGTTGTGGAGTGTGTGTCAAACCATGTGAATCCTACCTCCCTAGCTCGAGGGTGACCTACTTGTAGGTCTATGGTAAGGAGGAGGGCATTCCTTCGTGGCTTGGTTCCCCATTTTTGTGTTGCTTTATTGCAGGTTGTCATTGGAAAGAAAATGGAGCTTAGAGGAGTTTGTTGTTATTCCATTTGCCTTATTTTAGTTGGCTGGTTTGAGATGCCATGGCCTTAGAGGCCTTGTTGTATTTGTGTCTGATTCTATCACCTTGTTGTTTGTAGAAATGTAAACTATATTCCTTGTATGAAATTAAAACTATCATTGAAAGCATTTATCATTGCTATGAAATAAAATATTCTTGCTGTCCTATGTACTTGATAATTTCTGTTAAAATATTTGTTGTGTAAAAAGGGTTAGAAAGAAAGAAATTTAATTGAGTTTTATTCTATTAGACTTTAGGAAATGTTTATACTTCTATGCTTATTATTGTTCTCTTGTAAAAGAAAAAAATATGTATATATCTGGTGGTCATTCCTATTGCTATTGAAGGAAAGAAAATGAGGTATTAGGTCCCTTAGATTAGTTGCTCAAAATTGAAATGGGTCATATTCTATTTAATTTCTATCAAAGGAGGAGAGAGAAATATAGTGGCCCTGTGTATTTTTATTTTTTTAAATATAGATATGTATCTCTTTCTATTTCATTTTATTGTTGTCAAGAGAAAAGAAGAGAAATAGAAATTTTTATCTTAACCTTTTTGTATATATATATATAGAAATTCTGTATTAATTCTCTTTGCAAAAAAAATTGTACACTACAGATTTGTAAAAGTTACAAATCTGTTTATTTTTTCTTATTATGAGTATGGTTATATACATAAGATATAATAAATAAATATATATATATATATATATATATGAAGTATATACATATTTATATATATCTATTATATATATATATTTGTTTTTCCTTATTATACATTTTAACCTACTATTTAAAATTGATTACACAATATATATATATACTGTAATAAACTATAGATATAGATTTTAGACCATACAATATATATTTTTGGGTTGTTTAAAAAAAAGGGGACAGAACCATGCATGGGCGAACCCTATGTCCATCGGGGTTTGGAGATTTTTTTTTTTTTAAAAGAGATACAGTGGTGGACGATAGCCTCTGCCGCCGCCCACCACTCCTTGTATTACAACAGCGGGTGTAGGGAGGGGGCCAAGCCCCCACCGACACCCTATCTCCATCGAGGTTTGGAGATTTTTGTTTTAAAAAAAAAAGAGATACAGTGGTGGACGGTGGCCTCTGCTGCCGCCCACCACTCCTTGTATTACAACAGTGGGTGTAGGGAGGGGGCCGAGCCCCCACCCACACCCAAGGGTGTGGGTGGGGGCTCAACCCCCTCCCCACACCTAACACCCCCTTTCCCCCTTTACCCCACGCTGACACCCCTCTCTCCTCTTCCGTGGCATCGCCCACATTTCCCCTTAACAAAATACAAACCCTTCCACAGCTCGGCGGTGACAGTATAATGGTCTGATGGTCCTCCTACTCTCAAAGCCTCTTCTATCCTTGGCTGCTAGTCAGCCTTCTCCTTAACTATTTATCATCTTTAAGCCTGCAAACAAATGAATATATATATATATATATATATATATATATATATATATCATTGCAGTCCCAACGAAATTATCACAGTGATTTTCCAAAATTAAAAAAAAAAAACATATACTTATACAATATGTATATACCTCAGTGTGGAGCATTTTCATGGTGGCCTCCTCATCAAAGCCTCAACCTGCAAACAATGGAGCCAAACAAAAAAAAAAGAGGAAGAGAGCAACAAAACAAGAAATGGGGAAAACAAAGAGAAAACAAAGACAAGAAGAGAAAAAACAAAGGAAAAGATAGGGTTTTCATAAGGAAACTAATTAAATATGTTTAGGGAAACTCTTGAAATTATAATAAATAAATAGTGGAGTAGGGTTAAGTTGGGAGATGAGGGAAATGAATTTGAAAGGCATTTTAATTATTTCCCTCATTTTGCCTTGTGCATGGGAATTTAAAATTCCCTCTCCCTTGCCCTTGCATTTGAAATTATTTTTATTTATCCTTGAGTTTTATTTTAGTTGATTTAATATTTATTTGGGGTTTTGATTTTTAAATTCTTTTGGGAAGTGTTTTCCCTTTGTAAGTTAATTGTTTGGGACATTTATTTTTAATCCTAGTGCATTTTAGTTTTATGTGTTTGGAATCCTTTGATTGAATTTAATCTTATTTTAATCAATTTTATTTTAGGGGGAATATTTTAGATCTATCCTTCTTTTTAATTATTTCAACTTGAGTTAATTAATAAATGTAATTGACGAAATTACACTTATTAACGGACTCAGGTATTGAGTTTATTTTGGTCGTTTATTTTAACTTAATTTTTATGGTTTTGTTGAATGGTCAAATTTAATTGGTTTTGGAAATTTATTTAATTTTTCTTATGTTTAATTATTTTAATTTTTGCATTAATTCCTTCTTGGAGTTTTTCTTTTAAAATTTTTATTTCAATTATTGAAAACACATTATGCTGTTGAATTTTTCCCAGGTTTTAGGGTTTTACCCTTATGATATTTTTTTACGACTTTCATTAATCACTCCATTTCTTCATGCGACCATCAGATCATCAAATGCATTTTTATTTTTTGAGTTTCATTTATGCATTAGAGTTAGGGCTTGGTTTTGAATTAGTTGAAATCATCTCTTTTGCCAAGGAAACTTAAGGTTTGAATTAAATCTATTCTAACCCTAGAAGCGGCGCACATTGCGTTGCAAACCCCCTAGTCAGCTTTCATCATGTAGGGGAGTGCATAGTTAGATGCACTTCCTTGAATAAGATTGACATGTTTACACCTTATGCGTATTGCCACCGAGCATGTAAATGTGTGCAAGGGGGTTCCTGGGGACATGCGGAATTTTTTTTGGCAATTCGTGTCATGACCACATGAGAAATGTGGATGTGACACGTGTGTTGTGTGTCATGACTGCATGGGAAATGCGAGCATGACATTTGGTATCAAAGCCCAACTTTAAACACTGGGCTTGTTCAGGGCACATTATTATTCTGCAACTTTGATTATTTTTTGGTTACCTCATTTTTGTAGGATGCCTCCCCGATGAGTTTAGTGAGTGCGTTCACGTCGCATGGAGTCTGTAGAGGTTCATAATGACTCTTCAGCTGAGGGACAGGCACTGCTGGCCCCATAGGTACCATAGGCACCACCGGCCCTACCTATAACAGATGTTAGGCCATACATATTTCAAGCTCTACAGGTAGTGTTAGATAGGCTACCACTGGCTGCAATTGAGCTGCGCATAGAGCCACATGTTGAACCCCACGTTGATCTGCAAGAGGAGCCATGCATGGAGCCACGAGAAGAGTCACGTGTTGAGCCATGTGTGGAGCCCTGTATCAAGCCGTGAGAGGCACCACATGTGGAGCCATCTATTGAGATACCAGATACGACAACGGAGGAGGTCAGATCAGCCTACAGGACCCATAGTAGGAGCCCTCCACATCATACTAGGCGTGAGGAGGTAGTATCAGTGGAGCAGTTTATTCATAGGCCTTATGATTATTATGCGGACAAGCCTATCAGAGGGTACAAAGACTGAGGAGATCTCATTAGAGATTTGTTGAGGCTGAATCCACCTACATTCATTGGGACCACAGAGGGAGCTGGGGCAGAGGCCTAGCTCATCATCTTAGACAAATGCTTCATGTTGCATCCTTACGAGGGCAACATGAAGGCATGTGTGGCAGTCCACCTATTGCGAGATGCAACAGATACTTGGTGGTGCACTGAGGAGTGCAAGCACCATCTATCATTGGACACACTCACATGGGAGACTTTCATTGAGTGCTTCAATGCGTAATATTTATCAGATCACTACAGGCAGTGTCGCATAGACAATTTTCATGACCTTTAGCAGAGAGGGCTTACTATTGTTTAGTATGAGGGTAGATTCATTGAGTTGTCTTGATATGCAGAGTATCTCCATGACGAGAAGCTCCTGGTTCATAAGTTTATCAGAGGATTGAACCATATCATAGCAGGGCCTATACGCATGGCAGACCCCCAGACATTGAGTGATGCTTCTGAGAAGGCATACACAGTTGAGGAGATATAGGGTCAAGGGCAAAGTTCATGTCCTCAGTTTCAAGATCGTGGGCAACAGCAGCATCAGCAGAGTTATCATAGACCACCACCACCACCTCAAAGAGGAGGATTTAGTTCTGCATCCTTACCTCCTAGGCCCCCATAGCAACAGCAGTAGAGATCTAGGCCACAGTAGAGGGCACATGGGGGGCATAATCAAGGTTGGTAGCAGTAGGTCCCGCATAGAGATCAGAGGCAGCAAGACCACCTATGGGACCCACGAGGTCACAACAGTCATACAGGGGTTCACAGGGGTCTATAGGTAGATCTGGACAACAACAATTGAGTAAGACTCAGACTGGACAGGTGCAGGCTAGGGGCCCATGTTATGTGTGTGGTGGAGCAGGACATCTAGCCAGAGAGTGTCCATAGGAATTTACAGCAGGGGGCAGCCTTGTACGGGAGGATCAGAGCAGACGGTTGGAGATGTGGGTAGGTCCCACCGTATGTTTGCAGCATGTCATGCCCACATTTCCCATGTGGTCACGACACGCATTATACGTGTCATGTCCACATTTGTCATGTGGTCATGACATGAAATATCAAAAAAAATTCACACTTCTCTAGAAACCCCTCTCACGCGTAAACATGCTTGGTGGCGTTATGCTTAAGGCGTAACCATGACAGTTGAATGCGGGGTAATGCATTCATATGTGCATACCAATAGTAATGAAGGCTAACTAGGGGGTCAAAGTGACGCAGTTAACATCACCAATAGGGTTAGGATCAACGATCGAAACCCTAAGTTAACCTATGTGAATGAAGGGGTTTTGACATAAGTCAAAACCAATAATCAAATTCAAGTGCATGAGAGGGTAAGATATAATACAAAAATCAAATGATGATACTCAGCAAAAAACAATATTATATTCCCAAACAAGGTTAAACTTCACTAACCTAGCTAAACCCTAAATTCTGGAAAAATCTGGCAGCATAACGCCTCACAGGCGTGAGTAGGGTTTATTGTACTAAAACTAATTTTGATCAAAAGGTTTATTGATTTGGTTTATATTACCTACGTCTCACTAGTTGAAATGGTAGATTAGATGATTAAATTAATTGATCATTTTTCAACAAAGTCTGATCAATTTGTTCTCCTTCATATTTTCTAAAATTTAAAATATTTTTCAACAAAGCTCGATCAAATTGTTCTCCTTCATGTTTTCAATCAATTAGAGTTATCTCTGCATCATTTACATTATTCCTAATTTCTTGGTAGATCAGATCTCGGAAACAAGTTTTACTAACTTCATTTAAATGGTTTACTAGGTTTCTGAGTTTGATTTAAATCAACGTCTAATTTTAATTTTGTTAATTAAATTGCCCCAAAAGGATTAAAAAGAATATTAAATTTTAATTAATAACAATGTAGGTTAAAATCATCCTAATCGAGATAGGTTTTATAATCTAAGATTTAACCCAATTGTTTAAAATAAATACATCTCAATATTTAAATTGTATAACATTTAATTGAAACAAATAAATCCTTATTTCCCATAAATTTAAATTAAAAATCAATCAATTATAAATCCTTCTAATCATGATTTAATCAATTTATTCACATCCACTAACAAATAAAAATAATAATAATCCAAAAAGAATCTAGTTTTACCCATTTAATTAATCATACTACCCATTCAATAAATAAATGTTAAAACAATAACGAGGGAAATAAAGAGAATGGGAAAAGAATATAAGGGCAATTTTAAAATGCAAAGCCCTAAAATTCCTCTCAATAAAAAAATTAATTTCCTTATGAGCAAAAACCCTAACCTTATTCTTCTCATTTCTCATTTTCTCCTCTTTGTTTTCTCTTCTCCTTTCTTTCTCTTTCTCTCATTTTGTCTTCTTGGTTTTGTTTGCAGCTTTAATGGTGGCCTCATATGAAATGCATATGATGGCATTCATATATATATATATTATGTGTTTACTAATAACTAGATTTTCTTTATATATATATATATATATATATATATATATATATATATATATATATAGTTATAATGCTACAAACCCTAAGTTCTTTTGTGGCAGGTCTGTGGAGGGGTGCTGTTGGGGTAGTGATGGTGGCGGCGGCGTGTTGAGGAGGGTGGAGAAGTGGGAGGCACTATGAGGGGGCCGCGGAGGAAGGGACGACCGAAGTGTTGAGGGGAGGCCATAGTGGAGGGGAGGTCTAAGACCGCAGGAAGGTGGAGTCTGGCGGCGACGGTGGTTCACAGGGAGTCCGCGGGGTATAAGGGACAACGACGGGGTGTGGGGAGGGGGCGGAGCCCCCACCCACATCCCATAGAGTGGGGTGTGGGGAGGGGGCAGATCCCCCACCCACATCCCATAGAGTGGGGTGTGGGTGGGGGCTCTGCCCCCTCCCCACACCCAACACAAAATAAAGATGGCGGGGGGGTTTCAAACCCCCCCAAACCCTTTAAAAAATATTTTTTTTATAAATGTAAACTGTGACATTCAGTCTCAGTGGATTTACCATTCATTGGATAGCAAATCATTAAATGGTCTCATATATATATATATATATACACACACAGAATTATTTTCTCAGTTCCACTCAAAAACACAATTTGATTAGTATTAAAATATAATAATATAAATAAATATATATATATATAATGCATTCCTTATTTTGTTGATAGAATATTAAATTTAGTTTACAATTAAATACATATAGATGCAAACATTCAAGTACACACACACACACACACACACACACACACACACACACATATATATTTCAATTATAATTTCCTTCCAACACTTACACTTTTACTCTTAAACAAATAAACAAAGATATATATCTATTTTTTTTTCTTTTTTTATAAAATCTTCTACAAGACAATGAACTCATTTTAAAATATATTCATTTTATTAGTATTGATATTTGCATTTTTAAAGGATAGAAACAATGAAATTAAGTAAATGCTTCTAATACATACATCCACTAATTTTCTCTTTCAAAAAAAAAACAATATACAAGTTTTATATTTTGTCTCAATAATATAACCACAACTTTCATATTTGATATTTTAAAATTTACATACAAACGAAATAACTTTTTTTTAAAAAAATTATTCCTTCAACTTTCCTTGAATGATAAACATTAAAATCAACATTTTTTAACATTCTATTTCAAATGTAAATAGACTACACACAAAATAAAATTATATTTTTTACAACAAGAGACAGAACAATGCTCTTCTCTTTGACAACTAACAACAAATACAAACTCCTAAATAGGCCAAGCTCTCTCTCAAGAGAAAAAAGGAAATAGAATATCTACTCCAAGAACAAGGTGTTTTCTCCAACTTCACAACTTAGCTCCAATAATTCTACAATAACACAACAAGGGGAAAGAAACCACAACATCTTGTTCTCCTCCCTACCATAGACCCGCTAGTGGGTCACCCCCGAGCTAGGGAGGTCATCCACACACTTGGGAACTCATTCCACATCACAACAAGGCATTCAAACAACCAAACACAATTTACTCCCATGGTTAACACAACATAAGAACTCAATCAGGATGAGTTCAAAGGGGTAGGGGAGTGGACAACACTCAACTCAAGAGTGCCACTCCTACAAATATCCCAAATACAAATACCTCTTAAGGCCTCAAGCTAACTCTTTTTAACGCCATTTCCACAAAGCTTCCATTTTGGCTCTCAAGCCATTTCACATATTGCAATTATCCACATATTGCTCTCAAGGATTACAACACCACAAAATCAAGGAAATGACCCCGAGGAGGATCACTTCTCACCCCTCCCACACTTGTTGAGCATCTTCTCCCAAGTGGGAGAGGCTCTTACAACACCCATACAAATTTTTCCCATAACAACAAATAAAAACTCAAAAATAGAACTCACACATAGCATCCACCAACAAATAAAAATACATAAGGGAAGGCCTTAGCCTTGAAACCAAACTTAAAAAGCTCAATTTGGTAGATGGTTGATGTAGAGCTTCTCCAAATCCTCGTCCAGCATAAGCCACAAAACTCTCTCTAACTTTTTCCCTAAAGTAAAATTCAATACAATAAAAATTTCTAAAAATTCAACCACCCATACCCTTCTCCAAGTGGGATTAAAATAAGCTCTACCCATGAGCTTTGAGGAATGGGGAGGTGACACTTGTCACCTCCTCACTCCTTCTCCCAAGTACAAGCAAGACCCATGGGATGGGTGGTGACACTTATCACTCACCCATCCCCCAAGTCTCTCTCCCTTCCACTTATCCTCCCTAGAACATGTAGGAGAGAAAAGTGGAGCTTAAGAGGGAATGGGTGACACATGTGTCCCATTCCTTTCCTCCCAAGAGGGACCACACAACCCCAAGGTACACTCACCAATGGTGGAAGAGACTTGGAGTAAAGTCCTCCACCATTGAGGGGTCTTGGAGTTATCCCCAACCTAGGAAAGGGGTAAGGATGAGGTTGAGTGTTTGACTCACTCATCCTCTCCCTCCCATGCCTCCAATTTCGTCACTTTACTTCAGGGTGAAGTTAAAGTGACCAAATGGAGGTTTACCCTGGGTTCCCTAAGCCAAAAAGGTCCCTAGACCCAAGGGGTACAACCCAGGGTCAAGTTTAGCTCATTTTGAGCACCAAGGGTTAAGTTAAAGCACATAAAAAGGGGTCTCAAAATTTAAAATTTAAAAAATGAAATTCAAAAGACAATATTCTTACAACACCAATTAGAATTCAAAGTAAAAGAGGGGTAGACTTAGCCTGACTAACAAAATGCAATCAACATTACAGAATTGCATCATGCACAGAGTTGATCTTGGTTCCTCGTGGAACCAAATCGGCTTCACAAGGAATAACAACATCATGTGTGGGATGATCTCCAATTTTTGTGGCTTGTTAGAAATACCTGCACACTCAATTGAAAAGTTAATTCCACATATATATAATAGCCAAAGCAAATTGAAACATACACTTGCATAAAATATCACAAGTTCATATAAGCATAAAGGAAGTCACATTACAATTAGATTCTAAATTCTACATTTCAAACATCCATTTCCAAGATTGAATCACAAAACAAATTTCTAACTAACATCACCCAATTAGTTTTCCCATAACATCATAATATAAACCATCTATCTAACATCATCAGTAAAGCAATATCCGGGTCTAAACACATCGTAAACATACTAAGCATAACAATCCACATACAACAGAAAGTCTAATAGTCTAGAAATTCAGGATCAATAGTCCCACAAGTCTAAATGTATCACCAACAGAAAATAAATAGTCAAGTACAAGGGAATGAAAAAGTGGGCCTCACATCCTTCCCCCCTAACACTGTACTTCCTCCTAGAAGTCATCAAAGAGGTTAGGATAAAGGGCCCTTAATCTTGTTGCATCCTCCCATGTCACCATTACCTCATCGTACATGTCCCACTAGACTCTAACATGGTCCAGCTCTTGACCTCGAAGGCCCAACGTCCGATGAGCCAATATGTGAATTAGCTCCAAAGCCAGCTGACCGTCTACCTCTACTTGAAGAGCACTCCAATCCAATACATGAGATAAATCAGATATGTAATGCCGTAAGACTGAAACATGAAAAATATCATGGATACATGACATGCTAGGTGGCAAGGCTAGATGATAGGCTACAGGTCCTATTCGCTCCAAGATCTCAAAAGGTCCTACAAACCATGGTACGAGCTTAGAGCGCTTTCCATAATGGATTGGACTCTTATGTGGCCACACTCTAAGGAATACCCTGTCACCTATTGAGAAGCTCTGATCAGTTCTCTTAGCATCGGCATACTTCTTCTGTCTATCCTATGCCTCCTGAAGTCTTTGCCTAATTAGTGTGACTTACTGCTCCATATCCTAAACTAACTCTAGACCAATGGCAACTCTGTCCTCTATCTGATCCCAACTCAATGGTGTCCTGCATGGTCTGCCATATAAAGCCTGAAAAGGAGGCATACCCAATGAGTTGTGATGCCCATTATTGTAGGTAAACTCAACCAGATACAGATACTCCTCCCATCTAGACTGATGATCCATGACATACATGCGGAGTATATCCTCAAGAACTTGATTAACCCTCTCTATCTATCCATCGGTCTCAGGATGATAAGTGGAACTGAAGTTGAGCTATGTGCCCAACACTTGCTGTAAGGCTCTCCAAAAGGCTGAAGTAAATACTAAATCTCTGTCAGAAATGATATGGCAAGGTACCCCATGTAGTCTAACAATCTGATCCAAGAATACTCTCACCACAGATGGTGCATCGTACATTGTGCATACAGGTGAGAAATGTGCTACCTTGGTCAACTTGTCAACCATCACCATGATGACATCATGGTGATGTGATGACATAGGAAGACCAACAATAAAGTCCATGGAAATCGTGTCCCATTTCCACTCAGGTATCTCATGAGGGTATAAAAGACCCACTGGATGCTGATGCTCAGCCTTGACCCTTTGGTACTCAAGACAACGAGCAATGTATTCTGCAATATCTCATCTCATACCTGCCCAATGGTATAACTGTCACAAATCAACATGCATCTTCTTCACCCCTAGGTGTGCTGCATAAGGGGCTCTATAAGCCTCTGAAAGAATCACTGCATGAAGATCTCCCGTAAGGGGTACATAGATGTGCTGTCGAAGTCTAAGAAACCCATCTAACTCAAGGGAATACCCTGCAAATCTGGCCTTAAGGGCCCTCTATTTTTGGATCTCCTGCTGTACCTCAAAAAACCACTCATCCTTAGGAAGATGCTATATGATGTTCTCTCTCAAGTCCACACTCAAGGTCAAGGTCAGGATCTTGTGGTGCCTCTGACTCAAGGCGTCCGTGACCATGTTCTCCTTCCCTTTGATCTAGTGGATATCAAAGTTGTACTCGCATAAAAACTCCATCCAATGCTACTGGCGGGCATTCAAATTCGGCTGTGTGAATATGTACTGCAAGCTATGGTGATCTGAATGGAGCTCAAAGTGATGACCCAAAAGGAAGTGTCTCCAACGAACAAGAGCATGTACAACTGCTACGAGCTCTAAATCATGAGTAGGGGAGTTCAGCTCATGTGTCTTAAGCTTACACGACTCATTTGCAATTGCTCTACCACCCTGCATAAGCATGGCTCTCAAACCCTCAAGTGATGCATCTGTACAAACCATAAAATCCTCTGCAGGATTTGGAACTGCTAAGATGGGAGTGCTGATAAGATGCTCCTTGAGGACCCCAAAGGCCCTCTCACACTACTCCGTCCAAGTGAAACTCTTCCCTTTCCGCTGAAGGGAAGTGATGGGATGCGCTATCCTGGAAAAGCCCTCTACGAATCTACGGTAATAACTAGCTAATCCCATGAAACTCCTGACCTCTATCACACTGGTGGGCATTGGCCAATCCTCAATAGCTCTGATCTTCGATGGATCTACAGAGATGCCATCACCTGATAGGATGTGCCCTAAATACTGTACCTCTGTCTAGAAGAAGGCACACTTTGCCAGGTTACCATAAAGTTGTTGCTCTCGTAAGCACTACAAAACTTGATGCAAATGATCCACATGCTCCTCCTCGGTCCATGAATAGATCAAAATATCATCAAGAAAGATGATCACGAACCGATCCAAGTAAGTGTGGAACACCCCGTTCATGAGACTCATGAACACTGTAGGGGCATTCGTCAAACCGAAGGGTACCAATGTGAACTCGTAATGGCCATATCTAGTTCGAAAACTAGTCTTATGAATATCTACCTCTGTGATATGCAATTGGTGATACCTAGATTTTAGATCAATTTTTGAAAACACTCTGGCTCTCTGTATCTGGTCAAAAAGGTCATCAATGCTAGGCAGAGGATAACGGTTCTTCATCGTCACCTTGTTCAACTACCTATAATCCATGCACAAGTGTAGAGACCCATCCTTCTTCTTCATGAAGATAACCGGTGCACCCCATGATGAAACACTAGGTCGGATGTGCCCCTTCTCAAGTAACTCCTCTAACTGCAGTTTGAGCTCCGTGAGCTCATGTGTAGTCATCCTATAGGGTGCACGAGACACTGGCTCTGCACCTACACTAGATCGATGTGGAAATCTACCTCTCTGCATGGAGGCATACCTGGTAATTCTAGCAGAAACACGTCAAAAAACTCTCTCAAGATAGGGTGATCATCCAATGAAGTCTCAGGCTCATCCTCTGATCTGTCACTAATCGTGATAGTGAACATATGACATCCCTTCTGCATGCAACGCTTAAGCTACTGAGTGGAAATCATATGAACTACCGTGGGCTTCTGAATGCCCACTATCTCAACTGGTGCACTATGATCATCTAAGCAGCTAATCATCCTTCGGTGACAATCTAGCTTGGCTCTATGAGCCGCAAGCCAGTCCATGCCTAGAACCACACCGTAGGATCCTAATGGCATAACTCTAAGGTCACAAGATGTGGTGAAGGAACCCAAAGAAATATCACAATCCTAAATTAAGGTATCTATTGACATCCTAGCCCTAGAGGCCAACTCAACCTCCCACCTAATGTCCTGCCTAGAAGCCACCAGCCTGTAACATTCCACTAACAATGTAGACAGAAAAGAATCGGTAGCTCCAGAGTCAAAAAGAATAGAGATGGGGGCACCCCCGATCGTACCTAATGTCTCAATCATGGATGCCTGAGAGTCAGCCTGGTGGTTAGTAATGGCTGCAAGCATGCGGTGGGACTTGCCCACATCTCCTACAGTCTGCTCTAACCCTCCTGAATAGGGTTGTCCCCCTGCTGTGAAACCCTATGGACACTCTCTAGCCAAATTCCCTGTCCCACCACATACATAACACGAGCCCCTAGCCTGTAACTGCCCTGACTGAGTCCTACCTGACTACTACTGCCCAATCCATCCTATGGACCCCTGTGAACCTCTATACAACTGCTGTGACCTTGCAGGTCCCACAGATGATCCCTACGTGGGCCCTGTTACTGCCAACCACGATTCTATCCTCCCTATGCCCTCTGCTGGGGTCTAGACCTCTATTGATGCTACTATTGCTGCTATGGAGGCCTAGGAGGTAATGATGGAGAATTAAATCCTCCTCTCTATGGTGTTGGTGGTGGTCTATGAAAGTTCTGATGCTGATGATTACAGTCCTAAAACTGTGGGTGTGAATTCTGCCCTCGTCCCTGAATCTCCTCTGCAATTTAAGCCTTCTCGGTAGCCTCACTCATAGTCTGGGGGTCTACCATATGCACTGGTCCTGCTATTCCTTGATTCAAACGTCTAATGAATTTGTGCACTAGGAGTTTCTCATTGTGGAGATACTCTGTGTAACGTGAAAGCTTAATAAATCAGCTCTCATATTGTGCGACCGTGAGTCCTCTCTGCTATAAGTCATGGAACTCATCTATCTGGCATTGTCTATAATGATCTGACAAGTAACACGCATTAAAGTGCTCTATAAAAGTGTCCCATGTGAGTGTGTCTAATGATAACCGACACTTGCACTCCTCAGTGTGCCACCAAGTAGCTGATGCATCCCTTAGGAGGTGTACTGCCACGCGTGCTTTTGTGTTGCTCCCATAAGGTCACAACATGAAGCATTTGTCAAGACTGATGAGCCAAGCCTCAGCCTCAGCTCCCTCTGTAGCTCCTGCGAAGCTAAGTGGATTAAGCCTAAGTAGGTCTCTGATGGGATCTCCTCTATCTCTATGTCCTATAACTGGCTCATCCATACCATACTCATAAGGTCCATGATGTACCTACTCTACCCTCGCAGTCTCATCTCATCTCGCATGTCGCGAAGGACTCCTACTCCGTGCTCTGTACGCTGACCCTACCTCCTCCACTATAGTATCAAGTATCTCTACAAAAGGCTCCACACGTGGCACCTCTTGCGGATCGATGCGAGGCTCTACATGTGGCTCAGCTCGTGACTCAGCACGCAGCTCCTCACGTGGCTCCTCTCGTGGATCAACATGAGGCTCGTCATGTGGTGTTGGTATAACTGGCAGTAGCCTCTCTAACATGACCTATAGTGTCTATAAAATCTGAGGTCCTATATCAAGTACTAGTGGTGCTTGTGGTACTAGCTGATCTGCTAAGGCTGCTAGTATCTATCCCTCTACAGAGGAATCACTATGCACCTCCACAGACATAGTGTTATGCGATCACGGTCGCCAAATATGTCGGGGAAGCATCCTACAAAACAAGGTAGGCACTAATTAAATCAAAGTTGCAGAATAAGTAATGCGCCCAACAAAGCCCAGTGTTTAAACTTGGGCTCTGATACCAAATGTCATGCCCACATTTCCCATGCGGTCATGACACGCATCACACATGTCATGTCCACATTTGTCATGTGGTCATAACATGAAATATCAAAAAATAAATCACGCTTCTCTAGAAACCCCCTCACACGCATAAATGTGCTCAGTGGCATTACGGTTAAGGTGTAAACATGACAGTTGAATGTGGGGTAATGCATTCACGTGTGCATACCAATCGCAATGAAGGCCAACTAGGGAGTCGAAGCGACACGGTTAACGTTGCCAATAGGGTTGGGATCAACAATCAAAACCCTAAGTTAACCTATGTGAATGAAGGGGTTTTAAGGTAAGTCAAAACTAATAATCAAATTCAAGTGCATGAGAGGGTAAGATATAACACAAAAATCAAAAGATGATACTCGACAAAAAATAATATTATATTCCCAAACAAGGTTAAACTTCACTAACCTAGCTAAACCCTAAATTCTAGAAAAATCTAGTAGCATAATGCCTCATGGGTGTGAGTAGGGTTTATTGTACTAAAACTAATTTTGATCAAAAGGTTTACTGATTTGGTTTATATTACCTACGTCTCACTAGTTGAAATGGTAGATCAGATGATAAAGTTAATTGATCATTTTTCAACAAAGTCCGATCAATTTGTTCTCCTTCACATTTTCTAAAATTTAAAATGTTTTTCAACAAAGCTCAATCAATTTGTTCTCCTTCACATTTCTCTCTGCATCATTTACATTATTCTTAATTTCTTGGTAGATCAGATCTCAGAAACAGGGTTTACTAACTTCGTTTAAATGGTTTACTAGGTTTCTGAGTCAGATTTAAATCAACGTCTAATTTTAATTCTATTAATTAAATTGCCCCAAAAGGATTAAAAAGAATATTAAATTTTAATTAATAATGATGTAGGTTAAAATCGTCCTCGTCGAGATAGGTTTTATAATCTAAGATTTAACCCGATTGTTTAAAATAAATACATCTCAATATTTAAATTGTATAACATTTAATTGAAACAAATAAATCCTTATTTCCCATAAATTTAAATTAAAAATCAATAAATTATAAATCCTTCTAATCATGATTTAATCAATTTATTCACATCCACTCACAAATAAAAATAATAATATTCCAAAAAGAATCTAGTTTTACCCATTTAATTAATCATACTACCCATTCAATAAATAAATGTTAAAACAATAAGGAGGGAAATAAAAAGAATGGGAAAAGAATATAAGGGCAATTTTAAAATGCAAAGCCCTAAAATTCCTCTCAATAAAAAAATTAATTTTCTTATGAGTAAAAATCCTAACCCTATTCTTCTCATTTCTCATTTTCTCCTCTTTGTTTTCTCTTCTCCTTTCTTTCTCTTTCTCTCATTTTGTCTTCTTGGTTTTGTTTGTAGGTTTAATGGTGGCCTCATATGAAATGCATATGATGGCATTCAAATATATATATTATTGTGTTTACTAATAACTGGATTTTCTTATTATATATATATTTCTAATGCTACAAACCCTAAGTTCTTTTGTGGCAGGTCTGTGGAGGGGTGTTGCTAGGGTAGTGACGGTGGTGGCCACATGTTGAGGAGGGTGGCGGAGTGGGAGGCACTGTGAGGGGGCCACGGAGGAAGGGACGACCAAAGTGTTGAGGGGAGGCCACGGCAGAGGGGAGGTCTAAGACCGCAGGGAGGCAGAGTCTGGCGGTGGCAGTGGTTCGCGGGGAGTCCTTGGGGTATAACGGATAGCGACGAGGTGTGGGGAGGAGGCGGAGCCCCCACCCACATCCCACAGAGTGGGGTGTGGGTGGGGGCTCTGCCCCCTTCCCACACCCAACACAAAATAGAGATGGCAAGGGGTTTCGAACCCCCCCAACCCTTTAAAAAATATTTTTTTTATAAATGTAAACTGTGACATTCAGTCTCAGCAGATTTACCATTCATTGGATAGAGAATCATTAAATGGTCTCAAATATATATATATAGTTATATTTTAATACTAATCAAATTGTGTTTTTGAGTGGATCTGAGAAAATAATTGTGTGGATATATTAGTTATATACTTATATATATATATATATATATATATATATATATATATATATATATATATATATATATATTCTGTCAACAAAATAAAGAGTGCATTATATATATATATATATATATATATATATATATATATATATATATATATATATATATATATATATATATTTCAATTATAATTTCCTTCCAACACTTACACTTTTACTCTTAAACAAATAAACAAAGATATATATCTATTTTTTTTTCTTTTTTTTATCAAATCTTCTACAAGACAATGAACTCATTTTAAAATATATTCATTTTATTAGTATTAATATTTGCATTTTTAAAGGATGGAAACAATGAAATTAAGTAAATGCTTCTAATACATACTACAACTTTCATATTTGATATTTTAAAATTTACATACAAATGAAATAACATTAAAAAAAAAATTCTTCCTTCAACTTTCCTTGAATGATAAACATTAAAATCAACAATTTTTAACTTTCTATTTCAAATGTAAATAGACTACACACAAAATACAATTATATTTTTTACAACAAGAGACAGAATAATGCTCTTCTCTTTGACAACTAACAACAAATACAAACTCCTAAATAGGCCAAGCTCTCTCTCAAGAGAAAAAAAGAAATAGAATATCTACTCCAAGAACAAGGGGTTTTCTCCAACTTCACAACTTAGCTCCAATAATCCTACAATAACACAAGGGGAAAGAAGCCACAACATCTTGCTCTCCTCCCTACCATAGACCCACTAGTGGGTCACCCCCGAGCTAGGGAGGTCATCCACACACTTGGGAACTCATTCCACATCACAACAAGGCATTCAAACAACCAAACACAATTTACTCCCATGGTTAACACAACATAAGAACTCAATCAGGATGAGTTCAAAGGGGTAGGGGAGTGGACAACACTCAACTCAAGAGTGCCACTCCTACAAATATCCCAAATACAAATACATCTTAAGGCCTCAAGCCAACTCTTTTTAACACCATTTCCACAAAGCTTCCATTTTGGCTCTCAAGCCATTTCACATATTGCAATTATCTACATATTGCCCTCAAGGCTTACAACACCACAAAATCAAGGAAATGACCTCAAGGAGGATCACTCCTCCCCCACCCCACATTTGTTGTGCATCTTCTCCCAAGTGGGAGAGGCTCTTACAACACCCATACAAATTTTCCCCACAACAACAAATAAAAACTCAAAAATAGAACTCACACATAGCATCCACCAACAAATAAAAGTACATAAGGGAAGGCCTTAGCCTTGAAACCAACCTTAAAAAGCCCAATTTGGTAGATGGTTGATGTAGAGCTTCTCCAAATCTTCCTCCAAGATAAGCCACAAAACTCTCTCTAACTTTTTCCCTAAAGTAAAATTCAATACGATAAAATTTCCAAAAATTCAACCACCCATACCCTTCTCCAAGTGAGATTAAAATAAGCTCTACCCATGAGATTTGAGGAATGGGGAGGTGACACTAGTCACCTCCTCACTCCTTATCCCAAGTACAAACAAGACCCATGGGATGGGTGGTGACACTTGTCACTCACCCATCCCTCAAGTTTCTCTCCCTTCCACTTGTCCTCCCTAGAACATGTAGGAGAGAAAAGTGGAGCTTAAGAGGGAATGGGTGACACATGTGTCCCATTCATTTCCTCCCAAGAGGGACCACACAACCCCAAGGTACACTCACCAATGGTAGAAGAGACTTGGAGTAAAGTCCTCCACCATTGAGGGGTCTTGGAGTCATCCCCAACCTAGGGAAGAGGTAAGGATGAGGTTGAGTGTTTGACTTACTCATCCTCTCCCTCCCATGCCTCCAATTTCGTCACTTTACTTCAGGGTAAAGTTAAAGTGACCAAATGGAGGTTTACCCTGGGTTACCCAAGCCAAAAACATCCCTAGACCTAAGGGGTACAACCTAGGGTCAAGTTTAGCTCATTTTGAGCACCAATGGTTAAGTTAAAGCACATGAAAAGAAGTCTCAAAATTTAAAATTTAAAAACTAAAACTCAAAAGACAATATTCTTACAACACCAATTAGAATTAAAAATAAAAGAGGGGTAGATTTAGCCCAACTAATAACATGCAATCAACATTACAGAATTCCATCATGCACAGAGTTGATCTTGGTTCCTCGTGGAACTAGATCGGTTTCACAAGGAATAACAACATCATGTGTGGGATGATCTCCAATTTCTATGGCTTGTTAGAAATACCTGCGCACTCAATTGAAAAGTTAATTCCACATATATATAATAGCCGAAGCAAATTGAAACATACGCTCACATAAAATATCACAAGTTCATATAAGCATAAAGGAAGTCACATTACAATTAGATTCTAAATTCTGCATTTCAAACATCCATTCCTAAGATTGAATCACAAAACAAATTTCTAACTAACATCACCCAATTAGTTTTCCCATAACATCATAATATAAACCATCTATCTAACATCATCAATAAAGCAATATCTGGGTCTAAACACATCATAAACATACTAACCATAACAATCCACATACAGCATAAATTCTAATAGTCTAGAAATTTAGGATCAACAGTCCCACAAGTCTAAATGTATCACCAACAGCAAATAAATAGTCAAGTGCAAGGGAATGAAAAAGTAGGCCTCACACAGTGGTTGATAACTGCCAGGCTGATGTTTAGGCATTAGTGATTGAGACATTGGGTATGATAGGGAGTGTCCCCATTTCTATTCTTTTTGAATTTGGTGCTATTGACTCTTTCATATCTCCATCGTTAGTGGAGCATTGCAGGTTGGTGACCTCTAGGTAGGGTGATAGGTTGGTGGTTGAGTTGGTCTCAAGGGCCAAGATGACAGTAGATGCCTTAGTCCATGAATGTGAGATATCTTTGGGACCCTTTGCCATAGTATATGACCTTAGAGTTATGACATTAGGATCCTATAATGTGGTTTTGGTTATGGACTAGCTTGCGCCTCATCAAGCCAAGCTAGATTGTCACTGAAAGGTGATTAGCTGCTTAGACGATCATGGTACATTACTTGAGATGGTGGGCTTTAAGAAGCCCACAATAGTTTGTATGATATCTACTTAGCAACTTAAGTGCTGCATACAGAAGGGATGCCAAATGTTCACTATTACAGTGAGTGACAGATCAGATGATGAGCCTGAGGCATCTTTGGATGATCATCCCATTCTGAGAGAGTTTACCAATGTGTTTCCAGCAGAGTTATTGAGGATACCACCTCGTCATGAGGTAGAATTTCATATTGACTTAGTGTCAGGTGTCGAGCTAGTGTCTCGTGCACCCTACATGATGACCACTCATGAGCTCACAGAGCTCAAGTTATAGCTTGAGGACTTGCTTGAGAAGGGGAACATCTGACTGAGTGTTTCACCTTGGGGCACTCCTATCATCTTCGTGAAGAAGAATGATGGGTCTCTTTGATTATTCATGTATTATAAGTAATTGAATAAGGTTACAGTGAAGAACAGTTATCCTCTACCCAAGATTAACGATCTCTTCGATCAGATGTAGGGAGCCAGAGTGTTCTCTAAGATTGACCTAAAGTCTGGTTACCATCAGTTGCATATCATAGAGGCAGATATCCATAAGACCACCTTCTAGACTTGATATGGCCACTATGAGTTCATTGTGGTCCCCTTCAGTTTAACGAATGCCCCTACAGTGTTCATGAGTCTCATGAATGGGGTGTTCTATACCTACTTGGATCGGTTTGTGATTATTTTCCTTGATGACATGTTGATCTATTCGCGGACCAAGGAGAAGCATGAGGAGCACCTATGTCAGGTTCTACAGTGTTTGAGGGAGCAGAATCTTTATGGGAACTTGGTGAAGTGTGTATTTTTTAGGACATAGGTACAGTACTTGGGGTACATCCTATTTGGTGATGGTATCTTAGTAGATCCATCGAAGATCAGGGCTATCAGAGATTGGCTAGCACTCACCAGTGTGACAGAGGTCAGGAGTTTTATGGGGTTAACTGGTTATTACCGTAGATTTGTTGAGGGTTTCTCTTAGATAGCACAGCCCATCATTTCCCTTCAGCGGAAAGGGAAGAGTTTGTTGCAAGTATGAGGTGAACCAATGTTGTCATTGATGTCAACATACTCATATTACATTGACAAGAAGGATTGGATGAGCTGTGTGTTGAGGATATTGAGAAACTTAGCCTCAGTCAGGAACAGTGAAGAACAGTGATGAGAAGAAGGAAAATATATTGGATAGGTTGAGAACCGGAGGATGCGGATTAAAGGGTTTGCAGATATGAGTCTTGAGATGCTTCAGTCAAGTTTTCAGAGGTCCGCATGAAGACCTGAAGAAGTTATGGCTGTCTGTGTAGAACCAGTTCCGGCAAGTGCTTAGAGGTGACAGAGGATCACAGAAAGGTCCGGTGAGGTCCGAAATTGTGCAATCCTAATCTGCGGATTGGAAAGAGTGTTTGGGATGTCCTTGTGATGTGCCATCTTGATTTGTGTATGATTTGGAGGTCCGGAAGTACCTCTTGCATTATGACTGTGGCGACAGACTGTGTTCTTGAAGTTCCGGATAAGGAGGATAAGAGATTTCAGTAAGTAAAGGAAATGCGGACGTACCTAGTCATTCAGACAGGCTTGTGAAGGTTCTTGGATCATGTTGAGGTTGTGTTGTTGATCCGCATTGATAATGTATGATTTGAAGGTCCGGAAGTACCTTCTACAGTGGCGACAGACTGTGTTCTTGAAGTTCCGGATGAGGAAGACAAGAGATTCCAGCAAGTATAGGACGTGCGGATGTATTCGGTCATTCAGGCAGGCTTGTGAAGTTTTCTGGATCGTGTTGAGGATGTGTTGTTGATCCGCACTGATAGTAAAGCCTGGAATTGAAGTTATTCTTCCGGATGAAGTTCTTGCTCTGTTTAGCCGACCGGATGAGCTGTTCATCCTGCGAATGTTCTTATGGTGGCCGACCAGATGTGTTATTCATCTTGCGGATACTCTTATGATTGTTTGCCGACTTAGATGTTTGTTCCTAAGTCGATGTCTTGTATAAATAACGGTTTGTGAGTTCATTTCATAGCGTGGTGTGTGTCGATGAGTGTGGGATAGCGAAGAGAAGTGCAAAAGGCAGAGCAGAGGTTTTGGGCTTAATTGGAACTGATCCGGACATGGTAGAGATGTCATTCTCCAGTTCAAGACTGTGATTTTTATCACTCTGTAGACAGTGTGTCTCCTTGTAGGCAGTGGGCCTCTTTTGTGAGCAGTGTGCTCGGGCAGTGAGCCCTAATTGGCATGTGCCATTCATTCTTCTTTATTCTTCTAACAGAGAATAATTCTTGGGTTAATCACCCCATGGTTTTTCCCTTAACCGGGTTTTCCACGTCAAAATCTTGGTGTTCAATGTGTTGATGCTTATCTGCTCTTGTGTTTATGTATTATTCTTTCATGGATGATTAATTTATATGCTGCTAACTAACAACAAAGAATCAAGAGTTTGAAAGAAAAAGAAGTTTTATACAACTGATTCACCCCCCCCCCTCTCAGTTGTATGCCCTAGATCCAACAATTGGTATCAGAGCCAAGTTCCTCTGATAGGAGCTTAACCGCTTGAGGTGATCCAGGATGTCGTCATACAAGAAGGATAGTCTGAAGTTCGATGGAACCAACTTCACTCTCTGGAAAGGTCGCATGAAGTGTCACCTGGAATGTATGGGAAAAGCATACTTGGCTATGGTTTCAAAACCATATGTACCTCCACAAGGTGGTCCGACAACTCTGAATGAAATCACAGAAGCTGAAAACAATCTGCGGACCAAGGAAGCTCTTCTAAGCGCATTGAATGACTCAGATCTCTCGAATGTTATTGACCTACCAACTGCATATGAGATCCTGACTAAACTGGAACTTCTGTATGAAGGAGATGAGTTTGTCAAAAGTGCAAGGTTGCAAAGTCTGAAAGGGAAATTTGAAAGATTGAAAATGAGAGATGATGAAAACATCACCACCTTTATGCCAAGAGTGAATGAGCTGGTATGTGGAATCAGAAATGCTGGTGGAACTTTAGATGAAAATGAGATTGTCTGCAAAATCCTAAGATCCCTTCCTGCTGCCTACAAAATCAAAGTTGCTGCCATTGATGAATTCAGAGCCCACACAACTGTCACAAGAGAACAACTGGCTGGCAAACTAGCTGCATTTGAAATGACCGAGTTTGGAGATGATCCTCCCAAGACTGAATCTGCTTTCAAAGCCAGTGCCTATGTGAAAGGCAAACAGAGATTTGATTCGGGAGAAAACTCATCAAGGAAAATGTCATGGTATGATCAAGCAAGAAGAGACATGCAAGAAGAAGAAGCAGAAACAGCTCAACTTGAAGCCCTCATTGCAAAGAGACTGCCAAGAGGATCCAGTAAGTAGAAGGGAAACTACCCTTTAAGTGTTTCAACTGCAATAAGATTGGTCATTTTGCTTCAAGATGTCCGGAAAGATCTGCAAGGTCTAATACTAACAGACAAAGGTTTCAAAAGAATTGCTATTATGTTCATGAAGAAGATGACAATGAAGGAGTAACAGATGATGAATCAGAACTAGGAAGCAAATCCGGAAATGAGTGGGTGTTTATTGCCATCAAGGAAGAAGATTCAATACTCTCTGAATCTGTCAATCACAAAGTTGTTGAAAAAGCTTTGGCTGCTCAAGTGGAAGAAAAGGATGATTGGGTTATTGATAGTGGATGCTCTCACCATATGACTGGTGACAAGAATAAGTTCTTGAATTTGGAAAGGTATGAAGGAGGAATGGTAAAGTTTGGTGACAATTCAGCTGGCAGAATCAGAGGCAGGGGAACTATTTCCTTTGATGGAAAAAGCAAAACAGGTAACGTACTATATGTTGAAGGATTAAAGCATAATCTTCTCAGTGTTGGTCAGTTAGTGGACAAGGGTTATGATCTCCGGTTCAAGAATGGAAAATGCAGAATCTTTACAAGCTCCGGAACTGAAATTGCATCCGGTACTCAGACAAAAGGTAATATCTTTCATCTGGTTGGTTCAAATAAAAGTTGTTTGTTTGCTCAAATTGATCAGAGTTGGTTATGGCATAGAAGAATGTGTCATGTAAATTTTGATAACATCATCAAGATAAGCAATACTCAGGCCGTAAGAGATCTTCCAAAATTGATGAAACCTACAAATAGTTTGTGCAAAGAATGTCAGCTAGGTAAACAAAGCAGAGTCTCTTTCAAAAGCAAAGATCAGTCCTCTACCGGATTGTTGGAATTAGTACATACTGATCTCTGTGGTCCGACAAGAATCAAGAGTCTGCAAGGTGATAGATATTTCATGTTGTTAATTGATGATCATTCCAGGATGATGTGGGTTACCTTTCTAAAAGAAAAATCAGAAGCATTTGAGAAGTTCAAAATCTTCAAAGCTATGGTAGAGAATCAAACCGGATTGAAACTAAAGTGTCTAAGGTCTGACAGAGGTGGTGAATTTACATCTGGTGAGTTCATTGACTTTTGTGAGAAGCAGGGTATAAGGAGACAGTTGTCTGTTCCTAGGACTCCACAGCAGAATGGAGTAGTTGAGAGAAAGAACCGGACCATCCAGGAAGCTGCCAGGACAATGATGTTGGAAGCAAATGTTCCTCAAATGTTTTGGAAGGAAGCTATCAGCACTGCAGTCTACACTCTCAATCGAGTTCAAATCAGAAACAACACCGGTAAGACCCCCTATGAACTCTGGTTTGGCATCACTCCTACTGTGAAATATTTCAGAGTATTTGGTAGCAAGTGTTATATTAAAAGAGATGAAGATCTAGGAAAGTTTGATGCTAGAAGTGATGAAGGAATTTTCTTGGGTTACTCCACTCAAAGCAAAGCATACCGGTGTTACAATAAGAGATTGAGGAAGATGATAGAAAGCACCAATGTGAAAGTTGATGAAGGAATTGAGAAGCCTTCAAGATTTTATGAGTTTGATGAAGATGACCAAGACAGTGTTCAAGGACCTCAATCCTCTCCGGTGAGACAGAGTCAGCCTGATCCGGTAAATCAGGAAGAAGAGATAGGTCTGAATGAGCCTGATCAGGAAGCAGCAGTGCAGGATACTCCCAAAATTCCAAGGTATGTAAAACTGAACCACTCTGAAGATCAAATCATAGGTGACAGAAGCAAAGGTGTACAAACTAGAAGGAATGTTGCTCAAAATCAGGATGAATGTTGTCTGATTCAAAGATTGAACCTAAAACAATAAATGAAGCATGCAATGATGAAAACTGGACCAAAGCAATGGAAGATGAATTGATGCAAATTGAGAAAAATCATACTTGGGATCTTGTTCCCAGACCTAGAGACAGGAATGTAATTGGAACCAAGTGGGTCTTCCGGAACAAACTAAATGAAGCTGGTGAAGTAATCAGAAACAAAGCTAGATTGGTCTGCAAAGGCTACTCTCAAATAGAAGGAATTGACTTTGAAGAGACTTTTGCTCCGGTGGCAAGAATTGAAGCAGTCATATTACTTCTTGCATTTGCTGCCTTCAAAGACTTCAAGGTATATCAGATGGATGTCAAGTCTGCCTTCCTAAATGGTGATCTAGAAGAAGAAGTCTACATTGAACAACCGGATGGTTTTCAATTGTCTGATAATGATGATATGGTCTGCAAGTTGAAGAAAGCTTTGTATGGATTGAAGCAAGCCCCAAGAGCATGGTATGAAAGGTTGGATAAGCATCTTGTGCATATTGGATTCAACAAAGGTACTGCTGACAGTAACTTATATTTCAAAATTGATCATGAAAATATTTTAATTGTTGAAGTGTTTGTGGATGATATCATTTTTAGAGGAAGAGATAGTATGTGCAAAACTTTTGCAAATCAGATGAAAAGTGAGTTTGAAATGTCTATGCTTGGTGAAATGAATTTCTTCTTGGGTCTGCAAATTACTCAAACAAAAGAAGGGATCTTCATTTCTCAGACCAAATATGTGAAAGAATTGTTAAAGAAATTTGGTATGGAAGACTCAAAGTCTATGAACACTCCTATGGCAACCAGATGTAAGTTAAGCAAAGATGATGATTCTCCAAAGGCAGATCAGACAAAGTATAGATCAATGATTGGTGGATTGTTGTATCTCACTCAAATTAGACCAGATATAATGCAGGCTGTTGGTCTTGTGGCAAGATTCCAGGCTGATCCTAGAGAATCTCATGTTATGGCAATCAAAAGAATTTTTAGGTACTTAAAAGGAACAGTTGAGTATGGTCTATGGTACCCTAGAGATCCAGATTTCTCTCTTCATGCTTACACAGATGCAGATTGGGCAGGAGATGTGGATGACCGGAAGAGCACTAGTGGTGGAGCATTCTTTTTGGGGAAGAGATTGGTTTCTTGGTTAAGCAAGAAACAAGATGCAATATCTCTGTCTACAACTGAAGTAGAATACATTGCAGCAGCAGGTAGTTGCACTCAAATCTTATGGATGAAGCAGATGCTAAGAGACATTAAAGTTGAATATGAGGAGCCTATCACAATTTTCTGTGATAATTCAAGTGCAATTAATATTTCTAAGAATCCGGTTTTGCATTCTAAAACTAAGCACATATCTATCAAGTTTCACTTTTTGAGAGAACAAGTAAACAAGGAAGAAGTCAGATTGGAGTATGTTCCCTCCAAGGATCAGATTGCAGATATCTTTACAAAACCCCTTCCCAAGGACTCTTTTGAATATCTCCGGGAGAAGTTAGGGGTCATGGCCCCTCCGGTGATGAACTAGGATGCACTGATGTGCATCAGTCCGGTGGATATCACAGTCATATCTTGTGATCCGGATTGATGATGGGGAGCTGCTACTAAGGGGGAGCAACTGGTATGATTCTGATGTATTAGAATTGCAAGTATGAGCCCTTTGCCATTGATGTCAAAGGGGGAGAGAAGACATGTGAAAAACAAGTGGTTAATGATCAAAGGGGGAGCAGTAAAGGAAGAGAAGACATGTGAAAAGTTGTTGTTGATAGGGGGAGCTGTGACAGAAAGGAGAAGTTCTTGTCTTGATGGTTTTTCACATCATATGTTGCCATCAATGACAAAGGGGGAGATTGTTGCAAGTATGAGGTGAACCAGTGTTGTCATTGATGTCAACATACTCATATTACATTGACAAGAAGGATTGGATGAGCTGTGTGTTGAGGATATTGAGAAACTTAGCCTCAGTCAGGAACAGTGAAGAACAGTGATGAGAAGAAGGAAAATATATTGGATAGGTTGAGAACCGGAGGATGCGGATTAAAGGGTTTGCAGATATGAGTCTTGAGATGCTTCAGTCAAGTTTTCAGAGGTCCGCATGAAGACCTGAAGAAGTTATGGCTATCTGTGTAGAACCGGTTCTGGCAAGTGCTTAGAGGTGACAGAGGATCACAGAAAGGTCCGGTGAGGTCCGGAATTGTGCAATCCTAATCTGCGGATTGGAAAGAGTGTTTGGGATGTCCTTGTGATGTGCCATCTTGATTTGTGTATGATTTGGAGGTCCGGAAGTACCTCTTGCATTATGACTGTGGCGACAGACTGTGTTCTTGAAGTTCCGGATAAGGAGGATAAGAGATTTCAGTAAGTAAAGGAAATGCGGACGTACCTAGTCATTCAGACAGGCTTGTGAAGGTTCTTGGATCATGTTGAGGTTATGTTGTTGATCCGCATTGATAATGTATGATTTGAAGGTCCGGAAGTACCTTCTACAATGGCGACAGACTGTGTTCTTGAAGTTTCGGATGAGGAAGACAAGAGATTCCAGCAAGTATAGGACGTGTGGATGTATCTGGTCATTCAGGCAGGCTTGTGAAGTTTTCTGGATCGTGTTGAGGATGTGTTGTTGATCCGCACTGATAGTAAAGCCCGGAATTGAAGTTATTCTTCCAGATGAAGTTCTTGCTCTGTTTAGCCGACCGGATGAGCTGTTCATCCTGCGAATGTTCTTATGGTGGCCGACCAGATGTGTTATTCATCTTGCGGATACTCTTATGATTGTTTGCCGACTTAGATGTTTGTTCCTAAGTCGATGTCTTGTATAAATAACGGTTTGTGAGTTCATTTCATAGCGTGGTGTGTGTCGATGAGTGTGGGATAGCGAAGAGAAGTGCAAAAGGTAGAGCAGAGGTTTTGGGCTTAATTGGAACTGATCCGGACATGGTAGAGATGTCATTCTCCAGTTCAAGACTGTGATTTTTATCACTCTGTAGACAGTGTGTCTCCTTGTAGGCAGTGGGCCTCTTTTGTGAGCAGTGTGCTCAGGCAGTGAGCCCTAATTGGCATGTGCCATTCATTCTTCTTTATTCTTCTAACAGAGAATAATTCTTGGGTTAATCACCCCGTGGTTTTTCCCTTAACCGGGTTTTCCATGTCAAAATCTTGGTGTTTAATGTGTTGATGCTTATCTGCTCTTGTGTTTATGTATTATGCTTTCATGGATGATTAATTTATATGCTGCTAACTAACAACAAAGAATCAAGAGTTTGAAAGAAAAAGAAGTTTTATACAACTGATTCACCCCCCCCTCTCAGTTGTATGCCCTAGATCCAACAGAGTTTTCTATGGACTGAGTAGTGTGAGAGGGCCTTTGGGCTCCTCAAGGAGTGTCTTACCAGTGCTCCCATTTATCGGTTCTTGATCCAACAGTAGATTTTATGGTTTGCATGGATGTATCACTTGAGGGTTTGGGAGCCGTACTTATGCAGGGTGGTAGAGCGATCACATATGAGTCACAAAAGCTCAAGACCCATGAGTTGAACTGCCCCACTCACGATTTGGATCTTGTAGCAGTGGTTCATGCTCTAGTTTGTTGGAGACATTTCTTATTGGGTCATTGCTTTGAGCTCCATTCAAATCATCATAGCCTTCAGTACATATTCACACAACCAAACCTGAATGCCAGTCAGTGGTGTTGGATGGAGTTTCTTTGTGAGTATGACTTTGATGTCCACTACATCAAAGGGAAGGAGAATGTGGTTGCTGATGCATTGAGTTAGAGGTGCCACAAGATCTTGACCTTAACTCTGAGTGTGGACTTGAGAGGATGCATTATTTAGCATTTGCCTGAGGATGAGTGGTTTCTTGAGGTGCAACAGGAAATCCGTTCACAGAGGGCCCTTGTGGGCAAGTTTTTAGGATACTCACTTGAGGCATATGGGTTACTTCATCATCGATAGCGCATATATGTACCCCACGCAGGTGACCTATGTACTATAGTGTTATCAGAGGCTCACAGAGCACCATATGCAACACATCCAAGGGTGAAGAAGACGCATGCTGACCTACAACAACTGTACCATTGGGCAGGTATGAAATGGGATATTGTAGAGTTTGTTGCTCGATGCCTTGAGTGCCAGAGGGTCAAGGCCGAGCATCAGCATCCAGCGGGTATTTTATACCCTCACAAGATACCTAAGTGGAAATGGGACACCATTTCCATGGATTTCATTGTTGGTCTTCCTATGTCTTCATGTCGCCATGATGCCATCATGGTGACATTTGACAAGTTGACCAAGGTGGTGCATTTCTCACTTGTACGCATGACGTACAATGCACCACCAGTGGTGAGAGTATTCTTAGACGATATTGTGAGATTACATGGGGTACCTCACCACATCATTTTTGACAGGGATTCAGTGTTCACATCAGCCTTTTGGAGAGCTTTACAGCAGGCGTTGCGTACACAGCTTAACTTTAGCTCCACTTATCACCCCGAGACAGAGGGACAAATAGAGCAGGTGAATCAAGTGTTGGAGGACATGCTTCGTATGCATGTTATGGACCATCAATCTAGATGGGAGGAGTATTTGTATCTGGTTGAGTTTGGCTACAATAATGGGCATCACAGCTCATTAGGTATGCCTCCTTTTCAGGCTTTATATGGAAGATCATGTAGGACACCATTGATTTGGGATCGGATTGAGGATAGGGTTCCCATTGGTCTAGAGTTGGTTCAGGATATGGAGCAGCAGGTCATACTGATTAGGCAGAGACTTCAAGAGGCACATGATAGACATAAGAAGTATGCCGTTGCTAAGAGACTTGATCGGAGCTTCTCAGTTGGGGACAAAGTATTATTTAGAGTGCGGCCACACAAGAGTCCAATCCATTATGGAAAGGGCTCTAAGCTCACACCATAGTTTGTAGGACCTTTTGAGATCTTGGAGTGGATAGGACCTATTGCCTACCGTCTAGTGTTGCCACCTAGCTTGTCGCATATCCATGATGTCTTTCATATTTCTGTATTGAGGTGAT
Source organism: Cunninghamia lanceolata (assembly GCA_027924645.1). Classification (NCBI taxonomy): domain Eukaryota; kingdom Viridiplantae; phylum Streptophyta; class Pinopsida; order Cupressales; family Cupressaceae; genus Cunninghamia; species Cunninghamia lanceolata. The sequence continues at coordinate 5,954,774 of BSBN01000236.1, forward strand.
ATATATCTAATTTATCTCATGTATTGGATTGGAGTGTTCTACAGGTAGATGCAAATGGGCAGTTGGCTTTGGAGCCAATTCATATATTGGCTCGTCGGATGCTGGGCCTTTAAGGTTGAGAGCTGGACTAGGTTAGGGTCCAGTGGGATCGTTATGATGAGGTCACAGCTACTTGGGAGGATGTAGCTAGTTTGAGGGCACTCTATCCTCACCTTTTTGACAACTTCCAAGAGGAAGTTTAGTCTTGGGGGGAGGATGTGAGACTGATCATTTTCCTTCCTTATTTTGATCATTTTACATTATAGTTGGTGACATTATCAGACTTTTAGAGACTATTGTTCCACTATGTAGATTTGATTATATCTCTTGATTTTGGTTTGACATTGATTAGACATGTGGTGATTTGATTTGATCATATTTTGATGTTATGATGATATTAGATATATGAGATATAGTTTATGATGATTATTGATGCGATTTCAAGTTCATTATGTGGATATGTTATTTGATGATGATTATGAGACATTAGATAGAAAAGGTAGTTATAATATTAAATTGTGTTGTAAATGATTAATGTTGTATGCAATGATATGAATTTAATTTTAGTTGCTTCGGCTATGATTATGCATGACGTGATTGACACTTGATCTAGTTGTGCAGGACTATATTCCTAGGCCATGGGAAATCAAAGGTAGTGTTCACACATATATATTTCCTATGAAACTGATCCATTCCCAAGAGGGATGAGGACCATGTGTGATCGGATGTTGCTTGCGTGCATGCTTAAATTATTTATTTTGGCCTAGTGACCCATTTCTTAGTTGATTTATATCATGTGTTGTATATTTATAATTGTTTTACACCACTTGGCATTATTTTCAATTATGAGCCATTCAAAGTGAATTTATGCCTCCCTAGGTGTACCTTAGTGTAACTTATCCTCATGGAGGCTTGGAAGAAGTTGCCACCTCACCACTTGGTCTCTCACACATATGTGAGAGCACAAGTGGATAAGGTGAGGGATAGAATGGAATTGGAGGGTGACACTTGTCACCCTCACACTCCTTCTCCCTTGCAAGTGGCATGGGATGAGGAAGGAGAAGGTGACAAGTGTCACCTTCTCATTCCTCAAGGCCAAATTGGAAGGCCTATATTATCTCCTCTTGAAGAGAAATGTGGGGTTCTTGCATTTTGTATTTCTTTTCTATTCTTGGAGTTCCTTTTTTTTGGAAGTTAGAAAAATTTGGAGATTGGGAGGCTTGGAGAAGCTTGGAGCTCTTCACCAAACGTGCTTCCATTTTTAGGGATTTTGAAGGTAAGCTACATGGCTATGGCCATTTTCCCTTGTATATTTCATTTTATGTTTGTGTTTATGAATTTATGTTGATGGTTGTTTTTATTTTGTATGGGTTGGGAGTTTGGTGAGAGCACCTCCATTTGGAGGTAAGGCTCAACTTGTATGGGGTGGGGGAGAGTGAACCTCCTCGAGGTCACCTCCTTTTTGTTGTGCTACTTATAGCCTTGAGGGCTTTTCTATGGTGTTGAGAGCATTTTTTATGGCAAGAGTGCCATGATAGTTTTTTTGAGATATTTGGAGACATGTATTATGTGGTTTGGCTTGAGGCCATGAGATTTGGTGATTTTGGGATCTTGGAGTGACCTCTTGAGTTGAGGGGTCCACTCCCCTACCCCCTTCAAACTCATTTTCATGAGTTTAGTTTTGTGCAAACCTTGGGGAAATTTTATGTGTGTTTGGAACATTGCATTGTTGTGGAGTGTGTGTCAAACCGTGTGAATCCTACCTCCCTATCTCAGGGGTGACCCACTTGTGGGTCTATGGTAGGGAGGAGGGAATTCCTTCATGGCTTGGTTCCCGATTTTTGTGTTGCTTTATTGCAGGTTGTCATTGGAAAGAAAATGGATCTTAGAGGAGTTCATTGTTATTCCATTTGCCTTATTTTAGTTGGCTGGTTTGAGATGCCATGGCCTTAGAGGCCTTGTTGTATTTGTGTCTGATTGTATCACCTTGTTGTTTGCAAAAATGTAAACTATATTCCTTGTATGAAATTAAAACTATCATTGAAAGCATTTATCATTGCTGTGAAATAAAGTATTCTTGTTGTCCTGTGTACTTGATAATTTCTGTTAAAATATTTGCTGTGTAAAAAGGGTTAAAAAGAAAGAAATTTAAGTGAGTTTTATTCTATTAGACTTTAGGAAATGTTTCTACTTCTATGCTTGTTGTTGTTCTCTTGTAAAAGAAAAAAAACGTATATATCTGGTTGTCATTCCTATTGCTGTTGAAGGGAAGAAAATGAGATATTGGGTCCCTTGGATTAGTTGCTCAAAATTGAAATGGGTCATATTCTATTTAATTTTTGTCAAAGGAGGAGAGAGAAATATAGTGGCCCTGTGTATTTATTTTAAAAAATATATATTGATATGTATCTCTTTCTCTTTTATTTTATTGCTGTCAAGAGAAAAGAAGAGTAATAGAAAAGTTTATCTTCACCTTTTTGTATAAAAAAAGTATATATATATATAGAAAGTTTGTATTAATTATCTTTGCAAAAAAAATTGTACACTACAGATTTGTAAAAGTTACAAATCTGTTTATTTTCTCTTACTATGAGTATGGTTATATACATAAGATATAATATATATATATATATATACTGTAACAAACTGTAGATATAAATTTTAGACCTTGCAATATATATTTTTTGGTTGTTTAAAAAAAAGAGGATAGAACCATGCAGGGGTGAACCCTATCTCCATCGGGGTTTGGATATTTTTGTTTTAAAAAAAGAGAGATACAGTGGTGAACGGCGGCCTCCGCCGCCGCCCACCACTAGTATTACAATAGAAGGTGTGGGCTCGACCCCCTCCCCACACCCAACACCCCCTTTACCCCATGCCGACACCCCTCTCTCCTCTTCCGTGGCACACCCACATTTCCCCTTAACAAAATATAAACCCTTCTACAACTCGGCAGCGGCAGTATAATGGGCTAATGGCCCTCCTACTCTCAAACCCTCTTCTGTCCTTGGCTGCCAGTCAGCCATCTCCTTAACTATTTAGCATCTTTAAGCCTGCAAACAAATGAATATATATATATATATATATATATATATATATATATATATATATCATTGTAGTCCCAACGAAATTATCACAGTGATTTTCCAACAAAAAAACATATACTTATACAGTATGTATATACCTCAGTGTGGAGGATTTTCATGGTGGCCTCCTCATCAAACCTCAACCTACAAACAATGGAGGCCAAACAAAAAAAAAACAAAGAGGAAGAGAGCAACAAAACAAGAAATGGGGAAAACAAAGAGAAAATAAAGACAAGAAGAGAAAAAACAAAGGAAAAGATAGGGTTTCCATAAGGAAACTAATAAAATATGTTTAGGGCAACTCTTGAAAAATATAATAAATAAATAGTGGAGTAGGGTTAAGTTGGGAGATGAGGGAAATGAATTTGAAAGGCATTTTAATTATTTCCCTCATTTTGCCTTGTGCACGGGAATTTAAAATTCCCTCTCCCTTGCCCTTACATTTGAAATTATTTTTATTTATCCTTGAGTTTTATTTTAGTTGATTTAATATTTATTTGGGGTTTTGATTTTTAAATTCCTTTGGGAAGTGTTTTCCCTTTGTAAGTTAATTGTTTGGGACATTTATTTTTTAATCCTAGTGCGTTTTGGTTTTATGTGTTTGGAAGCCTTTTTAATTAAATTTAATATTATTTTAATCAATTTTATTTTAGGGGGAATATTTTAGATCTATCCTTCTTTTTAATTATTTCAACTTGAGTTAATTAATAAATGCAATTGACGGATGCAAAAATGAAAAAAAAAGCAGAATACCCGCGACAAAGCTGCATTAACAATTGAAAGGAAGCTAGGTGTGCAGAAATTCTTCCTACACTAATCTATTGAGGAGAGGGCAATGTAAATTCAAATTTATCCTAACTATTATAGCAATGTTAAACCATTAACATGAGATTTTGCAGCAAAACACAAGAACCAGAATGTAGACAACAGAAGAGAGACAAAGATTTATGGCGGGGAAAACCCTTATCGGGTGAAAAACCCCACACTCAGAAACCTACACAATGTATTAACAAATCTGAAAGAATGTTTACAATACACTTGCAATGTAAGATTCAATGGCCTTTGACACTTGTGTCTAGAGTCAATCCAGTAGCATAACAGTACCTATAAACCTGTGATACAAACTCCATCTCCAAGCACCTGTTTAAATAGAACATACAAGGCAATTTGGGACCTTTCTTGGAATGGGCGTCCAATATGGCATCTTGGACCAAAACCCACCCTAGGGACACTTGGTCAACATTGTAGAATGTGTCTGACACTTGTCCATAGTTCCCATCCCAAAGAGGTTGCATATTTCTAAAATGGGCTATGACAGATGCTCTTACAACACTTACGACCATCATAGAATCTATCATAGCGGTTACAACTTCCAGCTGTAAGAGAATCTATCATACACATTCTATAAATAGCATATTCTCTTATAACACATCATATTCCACCTTGGGGTGCCCAAATTTGCCTCATTCAAAGATGCTTCATGACACATGTCATTACCTATCTTACAACCTTATATTCTTGACTCTTACATGTCATAGATTTGTCATAGATTCGTCATAGGAATCTGTCATAACCATTTTGGTCAAACATTCCTTACACAACATAGAAGATGCCGACACATGGAAAAATATTCCTACCATTAAGTGGGATGCCTATCTCCTCATGTGAGGACAAAATAACAAGTTGTCATAATCCATGTAGGATTGACACATCACCGTGCCACATCCCATAATATGACAAAGTAGAATTTCCAATTATTTACAACATAGGCAATTGAATAATAAATACAAACATTACAAATATAGAGAATTACCAAGGTTGAGACACCTTAATTCCCAACATTCTCCCACTTGTCAAACACCTTGTAAGAGCCAATAGAAAAACAAGATTTAACTACTATAGGCCGAGAGGCCCATAGACTCCGAACACCATCTAAACTTCTCTGTGCCCACTGGTTTCATCAACGCATCTGTAGCATTCTTCAAAGTATTTACCTTCTCCAAATTTACCTTTCCATCTTCAACCATGTCCCTCACAAAGTGAAACTGAACATCAATGTGCTTGGTTCTAGCATGGAAAGTTGAATTCTTTGCAAGGCAAATTGCACTCTGACTGTCACAACTGATCGTGATCTAACCTACATCAACATCAATATCAGAACACAATCTCTTAAGCCAAATGGCTTCATTACAAGCATGAGTTTCTGCCATATACTCAGCTTCTATCATGGACAAAGCAACAACAGATTGTTGCTTACTCATCCAACTAATAGCACCACCAAATAGTGTAAAAACATAAGCACTGGTGGATCTCCTACTATCAATGTCACCTGCCCAATCTGAATCCACAAATCCATGAATATCAATAGAATGTGGAGGTCATGAAACATTACCATGATAGAAAATGGAATACTCAAAAGTACCCCTCAAATATCTGAACACTCACTTAACTGCATCCCAATGAACCCATCCAAGATTAGCCATAAATCGACTAAGGACTCCCACTGCTTGGGCAATGTCTGGTCTTGTGCAGACCATAGCATACATCAAACTACCAACAACACTAGCTTAAGGTACTCTGCTCATGTCCTCCACCTCACTAGGAGATTTTGGACAATCCTCAAAAGACAACTTTGTCCCCAAGGAAACGGGAACACACAATGGTCTACAATCTCCCATGTTGAATCTATCTAACACGGTCTTAACATACTTATTTTGACTTAACCAAAGTTTTTTGTTGGTTCTGTCTCTTCTGATTTCTATTCCTAGAATGTACCTAGCTGCCCCTAAATCTTTCATTTCAAACTGAGCTGACAACTGAAATTTAAAATCAAAAATCATATTCTTACCCTTCCCAATGAGCAACATATCATCGACATATAGTGCAACAATGAGAATACGATCACCATCAAACTTATAATACACACAGTGATCTGATTTCGATCTCACAAATCCAATTGACAACACAAAGGCATCAAACTTCAAGTACCATCTCCTAGGGGATTGCTTCAAACCATACAAAGACTTCTTAAGTTTGCAAACCAAATTTTCTTCACCTTTTACCATGTAATGCTCTGGCTGTGACATGTAGATTTCCTCCTCCAAGTCACCGTGAAGGAAAGTTGTCTTCACATCCATCTATTCTACCTCCAAGTTGTAAGCTACTGCGAGAGACAACAGGAATTGAATGGATGTCAACTTTGCAACGAGAGAGAAGATCTCACCATAATCTATACCCTCCACTTGTGAATACCCCTTCGCAACCAATCTGGCCTTATACTTCTTAATACTGCCATCTGCACCAATCTTCTTCTTGAACACCCATTTGCATCCAACGAGTTTCCATCTAGGAGGCAAAGGCACCAAGTCCCAAGTTTGATTCTTTTCCAAAGAAGCCATTTCTTCCTCCATGGCCTCCTTCCAAGAACCTGCATCCTTCATAACCAAAGCCTCTGATATAGTTCTAGGTTCATCACTGTGAGTGATTAAAGCATAAGCACAACTAGAATCAAGCAATGTAAAACCAAACCTTTCAGGTTGCTTTTTGATCCGTGTAGACCTCCTCAAGAGCTGAGGTTGAGGTTCAGCTTCTTCCTCTGAGCTTTCAGAGCTGCTAGAGCTCTCCTCATCATCAAGTCCAACATTGTCTTTCTATTTAGTCTTCTCAGGGGTGAGAGGAAACTGAACAACATCCTCTTTCTTTTCTTTTTCTTCTGGCTGCAAAATAGTGGAAGAAGGTGTAAGCTCTCTGAAGATGACACTTCTGCTATACAACACTTTTTCAGCCACAGGGTCCCAAAGCTTGTATCCTTTCACACCAACACCATAGCTGATGAAAATACACTTAACATCTTTGTTCTCCAACTTTGACCACTTCTCCCTAGGCACATGTGCATATGCCTCACAACCAAAAACACGAAGATGCCTTACTGAAGGCTTTCTACCAGACCACACCTACATGGGTGTCTTTCCAACAAGAGCTGATGTAGGAGATCTGTTTACTAGATAGAAAGCAGTGGCAACAGCTTTAGCCCAAAACTTTTGTTCTAGACCAGCTCCACTAAGCATACTCCTAGCCTTCTCCATCAGTGTCCTGTTCATCCTCTTTGCAACTCCATTTTTCTGTGGTGTGTATGGAGTTGTCTTATGTCTTTCAATCCTAAGTTCCTTGCAATACTTATCGAATTCTATAGAACAAAACTCACCACCATTATCAGTTCTCAAACATTTAATCTTTTTACCAGTCTGATTTTCAGCAAAGGCTTTAAACTCCTTAGACTTTCTATAGACTTCATATTTACTTTTGAGAAAATAAATCCATGTCCTTCTACTGTAATCATTTATAAAAGATACAAAGTATATAGATTTTGATAACGAAGGAACATTAACAAGACTAAACACATCAGAATGAATGAGGTCCAACACACCAGAAGACTTATGAGAACTCGAGTAAAACTGAACATGGTTTTGTTTTCCATAAATGCAATGTTCGCAAAAGTCAAACTCAAGATTACAATCATCTAGCCCCTCAACGAGGTTCTTATTTTTTAGGGTACAGAGACCCTTCTCACCAATGTGGCCAAATCTCTTATGCCATAACATTGTCTTTTTTGCAAGAAGTTTAACTTCCAATGCACGATTACAACCATCAAGACTAGAAACAATAGATTTCTTCACTTCTCATTCAGATGGTGGGGATGAAGTGACTGCTGTCCTCTTCCTTGAGTCAGAAGAACTATTGCATTGTGCAATATATGCCTCTAGCTGAAATAGAGTACATCTTTGAGTACCCTTAGCAAGCACCATAGATCCTCTAGTCATCTTGCATCCTTCTTTCAAAAAAAACCTGCACACCTGCATCATTCAAACCACTTATAGAAAGTAGGTTCCGTCCTAAGCCTGGGATGTGCATAACCCCAGAGATCCCCTTCACTCGACCATTAGGGAATCAGATAGAGACTCTTCCATGACCAATGATCTTCAGATGAGAGTCATCACCTAGATACACCTTTCCACCATCAAACTCCTCATACTTAGTGAACCAATCTCAATGCGAGGTCATGTGGAATGATGCACTAGAGTTGATTAGCCACACATCATCAGATACATGGGTTTCCAGGGCTGCGATGAAGGCATCACCATCATCTTGTGATTTGTCAGAATCTGAATTAGGAGCTTTCTTCTTTTTCTTCTTCTCCTCTTTGCATTCCTTTTAGAAATACCCAGTCTTTCCACAGTTCCAACAAAGAGCCTTGGACTTTCCAAGAGATTTGGATCTCCCACAAGATTTGGATCTACCCTTCTCAGCTTTCTTGTCCTTCTTCTTCCCTTTCTCCTTAGGTCTTCCATGAACTGCAAGGGCTTCTTTGGCTACCTCAAAAGACTTTCTCCGCATCGCTTTAGATAACAGTAAAGAAACCACCTCTTCCATTTTGAATGTGGATGTGGTGCTTCCGTTTGCCATGACAAGATGATTCCATGAGTCCGGTAGAGAACAAAGCAGGGTCATACACCGATCCTCTTCCTCCATATTTACACCAATAGATGTCAATTGTGCAACCAGCATGTTAAAGGCATTCATATGCTTAGCCATGGATCCTTCGTCCTCCATTTGAAGAGAATACAACTTCTTTCTTAGAAAAAGTTTATTGACAAGGGATTTGGCTTGATACACATCCCCCAACTTCTTCCAAAGGAGTTTTGTAGTAGCCTCCTCATGGACATTTAACAACACAGAATCGACAAGACTAAGTCTTATGAGACCCTTAGCCTTCTGATCCTTGAGATCCCACTCATCTTGAGTCATTGTAGCTGGTTTAGTTTTGTTCACACTTTCCCAAAGGTCTCGGTCAACTAACATGTCTTCCATCTTGAGCTTCCACAGCTTGAAATTACTGTCGTTGAACTTCTCTACTTCAAACCTTCCTGATGTGCTTGCCATCTCCTTGCTGCAATAAGATATAGAATGCTCTGCATAGACTCTCACTCAACCTAAGATTAGCTCAAAAAACCCCTACCCTACAACTAGGACCAAAGGTGATCAAGCTCTAATACCAACTGAAAGGAAGCTAGGTGTGCGGAAATGCTTCCTACACTAATCTATTGAGGAGAGGGCTATGCAAATTCAAATTTATCTTAACTATTATAGTGATGTTAAACCATTAACATGAGATATTGCAGCAAAACACAAGAACTAGAATGTAGACAGAAGAAGAGAGACAAAGATTTATGGTGGGGAAAACCCTTATTGGGTGAAAAACCCCACACTCAGAAACCTGCACAATGTATTAACAAATCTAAAAGAATGTTTACAATACATTTGCAATGCAAGCTTCAATGGTCTTCGACACTCATGTCTGGAGTCAATTTGATAGCATAACAGTACCTGTAAACCTATGATACAAACTCCATCTCCAAGCACCTGTTTAAATAGAACATACAAGGCAATTTGGGACCTTTCTTGGAATGGGCGTCCAATATGGCATCTTGGACCAAAACCCATGCCTAGGGATACTTGTTCAACATTGTAGAATGTGTCTAACACTTGTCCATAGCTCCCATCCCAAAGAGGTCACCTATTTCCAAAATGGGCTATGATAGATGCTCTTACAACACTTACGACCGTCATAGAATCTGTCATAGCAGTTACAACTTATAGCTGTAAGAGAATCTGTCATACACATGCTATAAATAGCATATTCTCTTACAACACATTTATTCCTCCTTGGGGCACCCAAATTTGCCTCATTCAAAGATGCTTTATGACACATGTCATTACCTATCTTACAACCTTCTATTCTCGACTCTTACATGTCATAGATTCGTCATAGGAATCTGTCATAACCATTTTAGTCAAACATTCCTTACACAACATAGAAGATGCCAACACATGGAAAAATATTCCTACCACTAAGTGGGACTCCTATCTCCTCATGTGAGGACAAAATAACAAGTTGTCATAATCTATGTAGGATTGATACCATCCCACAATATGACAAAGTGGAATTTCTAATTATTTACAACATAGGCAATTGAATAATAAATACAAACATTACAAATGTAGAGAATTACCAAGGTTGAGACACCTTAATTCCCAACAACAATAATGCCAGAAATGAAACAAGGGCAGAGCACCCTTGCAGCGATATGCAGTGGAAGGAGAAGGTTTTTTACGGGGGCTGGGCTCCCCCTCCACAACATCACGAGGAACAAGGTTGGCAAACCATGAAGAGTAGGAAATTGTAGAGGGGTGTTAGGGTAGATGTTGCTTCAAGAGAGAATGCCCAAGCTAGGGTTTCATTGATTTGGGCTATCCCAATTACCTCAGCAACCCCTGCATTTGCAACTGGAGCAAATCGCACTTCATTTAGTAGGGAAAGAAGTCGTAATGCTCAACAACCCCCTCCTCTCTCCCACCCTTCCCTTCCAAGGCAAAGAGTTGTGGAGGGTTTTCCAAAACTGGCCCCCAAGATCATTCATTCGAAGGAAAAGCCCTTTACAAGCAAAATGTCAAATTCCAGAGCACATCACCATCGGCCAATTTCTCAGAACCCTAAATTCAGAAACACAACGTCTAACATTCTTGGGAGGGGCAACAACTAGTTAGCAATTCAAGAGCAAGCAAACCCCAGACCCCCTTGGTCAAGGCAGCAAATGAGTTCAATGCATGATCAAAAATCATAGGCCACGAGAAAGAAAGAATCAATAAATATTAGCAATATTTACTCAGATGGTTTGGGGAATCATTGTAGAACCCACGATTTCTTTATTCGATGGTGTGGGATAGGGCAGCCTACGAAGGAAATCATGGATTGGGTCCAAGTTCTCCACAAAGATCAGGTGAGTATCACTATCACTTCTGAAGATTTCATATTCATTGATTGCAAAAGTGCAGACCTTAAAAAAAATATTAAACAGTAGAAGTTGGTTCTATAAAGGGCATAATTTTGAATATATAGACTAGCAACCAAATTTCAACCCTAATAAAATGAAACTTAAATTAGTTAGATGGGTCAAATTACCAAATCTCCCAGTCGAGCTTATCCATAGTGAAATCCTAAGGGAGATAGGTAATCATCTAGGAGAATTCCTAGGAATGGAGAAGGACTTCTTATCTCATTTAGATGTTTTTCTACTAGTTAAAATGGATATAAGCACTAAAGACCTTGAACCTATTGAAATAAATACTAATTTGGCTAATTACTGTATCAAGCCAGTTTTTCACTTGGGTCCTTCCCATAGTAATATTATCAACAAATTTTGAAAATACATGCTAAAAAGAACTCCAATCCCCAGTCTTCAGGTGTTAATATTAGATTTAACAATAAGAAAGGTAGATTTATAGTGGAATATTAGAGGACTAGCCTCCTCCCCTTAAGAAGCACCACAGTGGTAGTAGGGATTTGTCTAGATAAAATCAGAACCCAAGTATGGTATCAGCTCAGCCTAGAAAATGCCCTAAATCTACTCAAAATACCAAAGGAAATACCCAGAGCCATAGTCATGATCTTATTATACAGAATATGAACCACACATAGGAAAGCTCAGGTAAAGAAACACCCGCAGCAGCTAAGTCTCCAAAGTAGATTTATGAACCCCATATAGGCAAAGAAAGGATGGAACTGGAAGAGGGGGAAGTTCCTTTAGAAGAGACCAAAAATAATAACCCCCTAGTAGTGGAAGGAAGTACAGATCCAGAGGTTTTAGAGACCCCAGATTGGGTCTCAAACACATATGATCTAGAGGAAAAACATAAAGAAACTGGGAATCAAAAGATACCCTCAGATAAGATCAGCCATAGGGATCTAGAAGACATCTATAATGAGATCCTTGACAAGGCAATAGAGGAAGTGGTAATTGAGGAAGATAACAAAGAGAAGGAAAATCTTATCACCAAAATCTTGGAACTTGAAGAATGAGAGAAAAGGCAGGATAGTAATAAAGAGGACCCAAAAGATCAGGGAGATAGAGAGTTGGAGGAAGCAGACATACGGTTGGGAATTGCTATAACTGATTTTAGTAAGGATACCCCAGATTGTGCCAAAAGCAATAAAAAAGGGGGTAGGAAATATTTACTAGAACTAAGAGAGAAAGTAGGTGAGGTGACTGATCAAACTAAGATCACTACACTATTTAATGTAGGGAAGGGGAAGTGCCTTCCCTCGGCACCATGAGAGTCTACACTTGGAATGTTAGGGGTCTCAATGCCCCTAACAAACTATGAATCATAAAACATTGTATAACTAACAAAAAATGAAATATACTAATGATCCAAGAAACTAAACTCAATAAAGATGAAATAGACACTCTAAATAAGAAGTTAGGAATATGGGAGCTAGTTGGAGTTCCAGCAGAGGGTGCTTCGGGAGGCCTTGGGGTAATCTAGGACCCTAGAGTGGTTTCATTTTTAATGATAAGTTGTAAGAAGAACTGGATGGTTGGGAATGTCAAAAGCATCAGAAGCAATTTACACTTTTTTATTTTTAACATTTATGGTCCTTGCTAGAACCAAGTTAAGAGATCAGTGTGGATAGAAATAGAACAATTCATGGGAACTTTACAAGATCAAGCATGTGTTTTGGGTGGAGACTTCAATGTGATCCTAGACCCTAAAGAAAAGTCAGGAGGCTCTGTAAAGCTATCTATAACAGCGATTGACTTTAAAGACTAGGTTCAGAAGAACAATTTATTGGAAATTAAAACTACACAGGAAGGATTTACATGGAATAATAGAAGAAAGGGCTTTAGTAATATTGCAGAAAAAACTTGATAGATTCATGTTCAGGGGTAACTGGGCTCAACTCTCTTATATTTTGACGGTTGAGATCTTACCATACTCAAGCTCTGATCATTACCCAGTCTAGCTAAGTATCTCAGAAGACTTCCAACCCAAATGATGCCCCTTTAAATTTGAACAAATGTGGGTCAAAGATAATAACCTTATAACCCTAATTGAGCAATGGTGGAAAGAAACTAGAGTTTCTGGTTCTAATCTTTTTTGTTTAATATCCAAACTGAAAACTATCAAATGTAAGCTTCTTAGTTGGAACAAAACTAACTTTGGTAATATCTTCGAGATCAAAACTAATCTAGAAGAGGAACTTGAAAACCTCAACAAAAGTGTTATTACTAAAGGCATGGATGCATAATCATATTTAAAAGAAAAATAGCTGAAAACTGAATATGAAGATATCCTAGCCAAAGAGGAAATCTTTTGGCATCAAAAGTCCAGAGAGACCTAGCTAGAAGCTAGAGATAAGAACACTAAGTTCTTTCATAATAGCACCAGAGTACACAGAAATGCAAATAAAATCTTTAAAATTAAAGATGAGAACAATGTCTAGATCAAAGATCCTCAACAAATTGCATGTGAAACGGCTAGGTATTTTGAAAATATTCTTAATAATCAGGAGGGATCTAATTGGTTACACCAACAAGCCATATTGAAAGATATTCCAAGGATTATCTTAGAGGATCAAAACAAAGCTCTCAATGGTAAATTCACCAAGAATGAGGTTGGAATGGCAATCTCTCAAATGCAACTGAATAAATCTCTAGGACCAGATGGCTTCCCAGCCTTCTTCTTTTAGAAATGTTGACACTTCATAGGAGATGAAGTGGTCGAAGCATTATTCAAGGGGTAAGAAATTTAGGTAGCCTTCTAAAAGAGGTAAATAATACTTTTCTCACACTTATCGCCAAAAAAGAGAAAACAGAAAGTCTGGGGGATTTGCAGCCTATTTCTCTTTGCAACACTATTTACAAAATCCTCACTAAAACCCTGGCTAATAGGATTTAGATAGTTCTACTAGACATCATAAGTGATGAGAAAATAGGGTTTGTTCCAGGAAGATCCATACATGATGGAGTTATTATAGCCCAAGAAGCCATTCACACCATACAGAAAAATAAAAAACCTAGTATGCTAATTAAATTAGATATTAGTAAAGCCCATGACAAGGTTGACTGGTGTTTCCTTTGCAAAACCTTAGAGACTTTTGGTTTTACTAAACAATGGATAAACCTCATTTATGCATGTATTTCTAACCCTAAGATCTCAGTCTTAATCAATGGGACCCCAGAAGGCTTTTTTAGTATATCAAGAGGATTGAGACAAGGGGACCCTATCTCCCCTTTTCTATTTATTATAATGGCAGAAGTTTTAGGGAGAATGATCACCAAGGCTAGGGAAGAAGGAAAGATTCAGGGAATCAAAATCACTTTTGGTGTAGATCCTACAACTCATCAATAGTTTGTAGATGATACTATGCTCTTTGGTATGGGGTGCATCGAAGAAGCTAAGGTATTCAAAGAAATCCTAGACTCCTATTGTAGGGCATCTAGACAGGAGGTTAATGCTAATAAATCAGCAATTTATTTTTTCAACACAGATCCTGAAACTGAAAGGGAAATTTGTAGAATCTTGTCTTTTAAAAGAGGGGTAATGCCATGTAAATATTTAGGCATACCTTTGGGTAAAAGAAATAAGACTAATGATCTCTGGGACCATATTACTTCTAAGATCAGGAAAAAAGTGGAATCTTGGAAAGGCAAATGGCTATCCTCGGTTGGTAAAGCAACAATGTTAAAATTGGTTCTCTCAGCTATCCCAATATACCATTTATCTTGTATGAATCTTCCAGTAGAAAAATGTGAACAAATCGACAAAACCCTAAGAACTTTTTTATGGCAAGGTTCAGAGGATAAAAAGAAAATGGCACTTGTAGCTTGGCATAAGATTTGTAGACCAAAAGATGAAGGTGGCTAGGGTTTGGAAAACATCAGGGAACAAAGTAAGGCATTAGGCACCAAACTTGATTGGAAAATGTACCAGCAACCTAATTTAAAGTGGGTAAAAATCCTTAGAAACAAATATCTTAGAGGTGAGGAGCCAACCTTCCTATTCAGAATGGCTAAGCCCCCTAAAGGTTCCCGCCTTTAGAATTTTATGATGGATTGCAGAAAGCTCATAATGGACAAAATTACATGGAGTCTTGGTGATGGTAATCAAGCACTTTTTTGGGATGACTCAGGGGGGTTTGAGTCGATCAGTAGCTTAGATAACTTAGAAAATGCCAAAAGAATCCTAGAATCCCAATGGGGGAAACATGTAAAAGATTACATAGATTTCCCCAATCAGGGGGAGAATCAGGGATGGAAATGGAAATCCCTAGAAAATAGGAACATCCTGAATGATGAAAAAAAGAAACTACTTGACATCCTCAATAAAATGAAGGTATCCCTCAAAGGAGATACAGATAGATTAGTCTGGGATGGGGCTAAATCAGGAAAATATAAGACTAAGGATGGTTACAAAATTTTAATCAAACAGCAGCTCAGACCAAAATCAGAGATACCGCTGAGACTTTGTTGGGATAAGAATTATCTCCCAAAAGTTGGGATGTTTGAATGGATGGCCCTATAGAAGAAAATTCTAACTGCAAATAGGTTCACTAAGATGGGATATGAGGGGCCTAGTAGATGCCCCCTTTGCGAAAAGGATCAAGAAACAACAAACCATATTCTACTTAACTATCAATTTTCTAATAAATGTTGGAACTGGCTAAGCAATACATTGGGCTGGATTACTGCCCTTCCTAATAACATTCTAAACTTATTCCAATGCTAGCCTGATACTCACAAACAAAGAATTTACCATATGTTATGGACAATTACCCCTTCGATCATGTTATGGGAGCTTTGGAAAGAAAGAAATAGAAGAATCTTTAAAGATAGAAAATTGACTTTTGAGAAGCAAATTATTAAGTTTGAAGCTGTTATCATAGAAATTGTCAACAGTAGGGTTCTAAATAATTCCAAAAAAGAAACCAAAATGACTCACTAGGATGAAAAGATGTGTGGTAAATGGGAAGGACTAAAATTGCCCTCCTTTGTGGGACCAGGTAACCATAATACCACCAATAAGAGACAGGAATGTAAGTGGCAACCTCCTAAAGAAGGTTGGTTCAAGCTAAATTTCAACGGGGCATCTAGGGGTAACCCAGGAGTCGCATGTATAGGCTATGTAATCCATGATTCTAAAATGAGAGAAATTGCAAATTTAGCCAAACCCCTAGGAGAAGCAACAAACAACACAGCCGAATTAACTTCCCTGATTGAAGGTCTAAGAATTTGCAAAGATTTGAAAATTGAAAAATTAGAGCTTGAAGGAGACTTTGCGATCATCATTAATGCCTTATGAAAAGGGAGCATGCCTAATTGGAGACTAAATTCCCTACTGGCTAACGCCCTCGATATCACTGCTTCTTTTAGAAGGTGCACATTTAATCACATCTTCAGAGAAGGTAATAGTAAAGATGACTCCCTGGCTAATAAAGGGGATGATGGCTTCTGCCTTTCTACTAAATTTAGCTCTAATGAAGCAATATTAAATTCTATGTGAAACATTAAGAGAAGTGTTGTTTATTTTATCTCTCCATTTAAGAACGTTTCTGCTTACAATCTCTTAGATATACATTCTTATCATTAAGCCAACAAGATCTTTTCTTGTTCTAATGTCATATACTCACTCCAAACCATTAAATTCTATCAGAATTATGGACTTAAGGTTCTGGCTATACTTATAACAAAAGTTTGTCAGAAATTGCTACAACAAGAGAAGACTTAGGGACTTCGCAAGGTCTATTCATAATATCTACATTGATTATACTTTCTTCTATTTATATAATCAAAAGGTAGCTATTTTGAAGCTGATAACAAGCCTACTACACTCTCATAACAAAGATGAATCCTTGGCTAACAAAGGGGCTGATGCCTCTCTACTGAATTTAGTTCTAATGAAGCAATATTAAATTCTATCTGTAACATTAGAGAAGTGTTGTTTACTTTATCTCTCCATCTAGGAACGTTTCTGCATACATTTTCTTAGCTATATATTATTCTCATTAAGACAATAAGATCTTCACTTGTATCTATTGTCATATATTCATTCCAAACCATTAAATTCTATCAGAATTAGGGTTTTAAGTTTCTGACTATTTTATAATAAGTCTGTCAGAAATTGCTATAGCAGAGGAAGTTTTAGGGACCTCGCAGGGTCTATTCATAATATCTACATTGATTATATTCTCTTGTCCACATAGGGATCACTTTCTATTTTGATATTCAAAAGGTAGCCATTATGCAGCTTATAATAAGCCTACTGCAACTTACATAAAAGATAACAAAATTCAGGCTTTTCTTTGACTTACTCTTGATCATACTCAAGCAATTGAAGTTTGAAAGCAGCTACCCACTCAAACCCTTCTTCCTCCACTAGACTGAGGACCCTTTGGATGAATCCTACTGCTATTAGCGCCTTCTCTTTGACCATCATGAGGTCTGATCCTTTGATATCTAAAATGAAAGGATAGAGCTTCAGAATAGCCTCAGGATCATCTAAAGAGTCCATATCTCTTGGTCGTGGTATCCCAACACCTATACTTGCAGCTTCCAGGGCTACCTCTAAACCACCCAAGTGTTCAAGATTAAACAAGCCCCTCATCATCTGCCCTATTGTTCCCTTGTCAATCTCCATCTCTAGCAACATTTCTAGCACCCTAGAAGAGATATCGATATCAACTCGATACCTTTCAGCCTCCCACATAAACTTTCTTCCAACAATTATTCTAATGGCTTGAATCATTAGTTCATTAGACCGATGTAGCATACGCTGCAATCAAAGCAAAGTAACAGGTCCTAGAAAGGCCATTTGGCGTTTGGTACTAACCAACCTCACAGGGGTCTCCATCCCTCTGCAACTGATGGCTTTTGC
Source organism: Cunninghamia lanceolata (assembly GCA_027924645.1). Lineage (NCBI taxonomy): Eukaryota > Viridiplantae > Streptophyta > Pinopsida > Cupressales > Cupressaceae > Cunninghamia > Cunninghamia lanceolata. Next base: position 5,972,671 of record BSBN01000236.1, read on the forward strand.
TGTAAAGATAACTGAAAATTGAATTGGCATTGGTAATGATGGAAGAGGAAATTGGAATGTTATAAAATAAGAACCATCTTGTATAGCCTAATCCAGTGATCAACATTAAATAGATCACACTGTATTAATCATGTCTTTTTAAGCTCGAGTTCCTCCCCTGTTAACATGCTTCAAAGATACCACCTTTCTTTTCTCTTATATATATATATATATAATATATATAGATAGATGTATATATATAGATACAGGGCTTAATAGTTTTCAAAGTATTTCAATAGGCACTTTATTTGTCAAATCTTGTACGGCAATCTTCTTCTCAGCGTTGGGCTCAATACCCAAGCAGGATGAGATAGGGGTATGATTATATCTCCATAAATGAATTATAATGATATTATGCTTGAAGCAGATTGTCTCGGTAAAGAGGTTAGAAATAATGATGTTATACTTGATGCTTGAATCACAATTGACATGTGAGAAAGCAGGAAACTTGAAATGTAATAATGAGGTCTCGAGTATATCTTTGGCTCTCATATCAGCTCATTTGAACTTTATAACTGGTATGATGTGACAAGTAATAAATTTCTCTATGACATGATTGAATAATTAAGATCTAATTGAAACTTTCTTGGAATAATATCAATTTTAGTTAATTGCTTGATCTCATACATATACACACATATAGATATCTATATATATATATATGCATTTATACAAGTATATATATATATAGATGTTCGTATATATATTTGATTAGCTAACAATTCAGGGGTTTCCCCTCTCAACCCGATTTGGTATTTTCATTGAAACAAGTATGTGTTGACACTTCTGATAAGCATGCAAAGTGTAAGTATTTTATTCTTCCCTTTTAGGCAAATGATAAAGAACTCTAATAGGTTTAGGTAGGAATATGAATAATTTTTTACTTCCTTTTTTGTTTGGCAAATATGCGAAAAAGAGTTGGAAGTATGTCCTTTTGTTTTTAGGTAAGACAGGTATATTGTTATGAGCAATGCAGAAGAAGCTCTCCCACATGGATAAAAGATAGTTGATCTATTGATAGATGCCCCAGAAGACATCCCATGGACCGAAGAACCAAAAAGATAAACAACAAGGATATATTATAAGAAAGGCCCATGATAAGGGCAGGGACTGATCTTGTATCTTAGAAATATTGTGAGAAAGGATTTATCCTTTTACGGCATTGCCCTGTATAAGATTTGTAAATAAACATTATGTACTAGACTGCATACGTCCCAGGCTAGACCGGAGGTTTTCTTCACTCTGTTCTTTCCTACCGGTGCCCACACTGAATACAACTATACTTTTGAAACTTTACTAATTTAATACATTAATGGCTTCGGCCTTTTACCCATAAAAAAATGCAATTGACAAAATTACACTTATTAACGGACTCAAGTATTGAGTTTATTTTAATTTAATTTTTATGGTTTTGTTGAATGGTCAAATTTAATTGGTTTTGGAAATTTATTTAATTTTCCTTATGTTTAATTATTTTATTTTTAATTGTTTTAATTTTTGAATTAATTCCTTCTTTGAGTTTTTCTTTTAAAATTTTTATTTCAATTATTAAAAACGCATTATGTTGTCAAATTTTTCCTAGGTTTTAGGGTTTTACCCTTATGATATTTTTTTACGACTTTTGTTAATCACTCCATTTCTTCATGTGACCATCAGATCATCGGATGCATTTTTATTTTTCAAGTTTCATTTATTCATTAGAGTTAGGGCTTGGTTTCAAATCAATCTAAATCATCTCTTTTTCCTAGGAAACTTAGGGTTTGAATTAAATCCATTATAACCCTAGAAGCAACGCACATTGCATCACAAACCCCCTAGTCAACTTTCATCACACAGGGGAGTGCATAGGTAGATGCACTTCCCTGAAAAAGATTGACATGTTTATGCCTTATGTGTATTGCCACCAAGCATGCAAACACGTGCGAGGGGGTTCCTGGGGACATGCAGAAAAGTTTTTGGCAATTCATGTCATGAGCACATGACAAATGTGGACATGACATGTGTGTTGTGTGTTGTGACCGCATGGGAAATCTAGGCATGACAATAAGTGAAGGAAATTGTCAATCTAATCATAAAAATCCAAGTTTCCCTACATCTCAATAGTGACCTAGGGTATGATAGTACATTGCAACTCAACCCTAGGTCGTTGAATGTAAGGGTGAAAGGAGGAAATACACCAAAACTACCAAAAACCAAACATCCAAATTTTATCCTTTATAGGTAGCTCTCTCAAGAAGTAAAATAGTAGATAGATTATGAGAGTACCAAACTTGAATGGGTACTTAGACTCCTTGGTCTTCTTCAAATTATCTAAAAGTTGTTGCTAGAGGAGTTCACATAGATCATATCCAACATTCTCTTTTACCATCTGATATGTAATGTATATGCCAATGGTAGAAACAGAGTTCTCTCTATTAGTGAAATAGATTTTATACCCAATCATCATTGATGCATACTTAACTACTGGATCTTCAATGTCATTGACTGTTAAATACCTTTTATCAAACTTTGCCCCTATAAGCTTCATTACCATATCATTTTTCATAGATTTCAAAGCTGGCATAGTACCAGTGGAGGGAAACCCTATTACAGCCTTGATGGCCTCCTTACTGATTATGTGTGGGACATCCAACCACATGAATTTATCATGTATCCTTCTCAACACATATCTTATCCAAGCATTCTCATAGCAAAAGATTGGGAAATTATTCCATACATCTAATTTATTCTTAGCTAGGGCACTAAATTTCATTTTCAGATTGTATTCATCATCAATCAATTAATTGGACCAAACTTGTCCTAACTTGACATGATTATACTCTTCCATATTCACATGAATGTAAGCCCTAATATCTTCATTATACATAACGCCATAGGGCATGTCAAAAAATGTGCCATCCAGATCCATTTCTATGGATTTCAACGGATACTTTTTGAACTTAGGTCTAGGCCTATCTAATACATCAATCACACGAGGCTTAAACATTTATGTTGCTTGAATACTTGGATTAGGAGAGAAAAAATATAAATACCTTGATAAATGCTTTCAATTAGGGTTTCTGTTTGAAAAATGCTAAATGCAATGAACTCCTTTTTGATGCACTACTCAAGATCTCCTTATTTACTTGAAAGTTTGATTACAATGTGAATGTCCATCAAAACAAATTGTCTTATAATCTCTCATTGATCAAAACCTAATTCTCCATATAATGCTTTGTTTCAAAAAGCTGCTAATATCTTCACTATAACTCATAGTCAATTTAAATTGTTCCACAATCTTCTATAATTGAATATTTTCTTTCAAAATTTTCTTCAATTGATCAAACATACCAATCTTCAAATCATACCTTCGTGCTGACCTCATCACTACTCATTTGGAAGAGCAAGGAAAGATTTCCATTGATTCTCCCCTAATCCAAATCTATTAGTTTAGTTTCTGGAGGAAACATCTACACTAGAAGGTGGTACAGACACATCCTTGTCATCAGTTACATCTTTGTTGACCCAGATCTTGCTCATCTCCTTCTTGGTTTCTATCAGATCAATCATTTGAACTAGTTTATTCTTTTCTGCTGGTGTATCCTTCCTCATGTTTCTACTTCTACAAAACTTTACAAAATGTCTAGGCCTATTGCAGTTGTAGCACACAACATTCCTTTGATTTTGACCATTATTCCTTCCATTCATTCTGGATCTACATTGGTTATCTTTGTGCCTGAATCTATTGCATGTAAAATAGTTTCTATTAAAATATTAAATCATTCTACCATTTTTATAGCCATTTATCCTTTGACTTCTGCATTCAATGGCCTTATGACCAACTCTCTTGCATGTAAAACATTGACCAAAGAAAGATGGTACATTTTGATTCACTTTGCTTCTACATTGTGTAGCCTTATGTCCAAATTTATTACAAGAATAACAATAACCATTGAAAGATGGGTACCTTTGAGCATTAGGTTGTTTGACCGGTGGTCTTCTATCTCTTTTCTTTTGATTCTAGTTCTATTTTCCATTGTTCTTCCTAATTTCAAATTTTGATGTTTGTCATGTTTTTAAACTTTCACCTTTTTCAAACCCTAAGCCTTCTTTATCATTGGGATCTTTCTGACTTGCAATCATCTCATCAAGACTTACAAAACTTATCTTGAATTTTTCTTCATAAGTCTTTGCCTTTTCAAGATCTAATTTTAGTTTTACAACTTCTCATTCAAGATTTGTACAATCTTCAGATTTGCCTTTCATCATTGAGTTTAGATATTCCTCAATTCTTTCTTTTTCCTCAACTTTCACTTTTAGATCAATCATGGATTCATTTGTTAACCTCAAATTTTCACTATCCTCCTTATGCCTTTGTTTAAGATTCTTGACTTGATCTTTCAAATTTACGATACATTCATTTGCATCTTTGACATTCTCCTTCAAATCTATGATTTCTTCCTCAGTCCTCTCTAGGTCTTCAAGAGCAATCTTGAGTTCTTCACTATTTGCAGACATGCATTCATCTTCTAAAAATTCAATAGTAGGAATCTCATCTAGAGGAGTAGGAAATTTTTGAGATGTCATGTGTTCAATCTAAAAGATCTTCCCCAAGCGGTTAGGCTTCTTCCAAGGGACCTTTCTCTGATACCAATTGTTGAACACGCAAAATATAGAGAGGGGGGGTGAATCAATATTCTATAAAACCATTCACACATTAAATATTTAATTCATTTCCCAATTTTATAACTAAAAGGCAAGTTAAGCACAGAAAATATAACCACAAAGCATAACACATGAACAACAGGATTTTATGTGGAAAACCCAAATAGGGAAAAACCACAGTGAGGATTAGCTCACAATATATTATAACTGGTTAAGGTAATACATAAATGCTCACTGCAGGTGGACTCACTGTCCAAGTAGACTCACTACCCACTGAGAAATAAAGAGAGAGAAGAATGAGATAAATGGGATGGCTCACTGCCAATAATGAACTGTTACATTTGCATCTACACATGCATGGATTATAGTTCTAATGAAGCACAATCATAGTCTTCATTCACTAATCTAAATTATAGTTCTACTCTCCTCTATAATCACATAGTCTACCCTATTCTTTCTCGATTCACATCAGTAGGTACTTGTCGCATCACATACATAATTCCTTTGCATCAACATCACCTACGCTTCACACACCACTCTAAGGCATCAAGATAAATCTCTCTCTCTCTCTCTCTCTATATATATATATATATATGCTTCATTTACACAATACAACATTTTTACCTTCCCTTTAGAACCGCTTTACTCACAACACCAAATAGGTTGGCTTACTTGAGTGTAGCATGTAGAATAGCATGGGTCGGCCTCAAACACCAATGTAGACTAAACCAAAGCATAAACACATTCTCCTAGGTTGTCTTGACCTATAGAACCACCTTAGATAACATCACAATATTTGGAATGCACCGCACAAGTAAACTTCTTCAAGTTGGCTTGCATGAGCTAAGTAACACAGATGCACACTAACTGTCAGAGCACAACTCAATAAACTAGACTTTAAATCACCTCAAACTTGGAACTAACCACCTTCAAACATCTATAATCATATCCTAATAACTACAAAGCAAAATGTTTCCATGCGGTGAAATGCATAGTACTGGAACTCAGTCTCTATCACAATCAAACATTGTCTATTCATGTAGCGATACTTAGACAATTTTATCTCTCTTCGGAGGTCTTCAAGATCTGAAACTTTGGATTTGGAAAGTCCAAACATATGTCAACAACACCTTAGAACCACAGAATAAAGTATGTCATAGTGGAGATATGCAGACCAAAACAATCAGGCACTCTGCACTGCCTGAGACTGCACTCTGTTAAGCCAAACTTCCTCAACAAGTAACCAACTTTTTGGAACACATAGGAAGATGAAATCCTAGAATTAGATTCTTCTAACAGCCCTTAATAACATTCCAAAACTATAGACTAAAATCTTTAAACTATGAGAAATGCGGAAATGCAGACTAGAAAAATGTATCTCTGTGCATTTCGAAGACAGTCTAACACTTAGACTTACTTATCTAAACATTGTTGCCATCAATGACAACACTTCTTGAATGTCATGCACCTTGGTATGCCAACAATGTATCTAACACTAATATGTCCAACATTGTATACATCTTGAAAAGATCTTTATCAGAGCAATAGAGTATGGTATATTGAATTGAATCCAAAGAAGTGTACATTTGGTGTCACTGAGGGAATGTTGTTGGTGTTGCACATATGTTACCTAAGGTTGTTACTATTGTGGTTGTCCTTGATGTCAACACTTAGTTTGGACTTCCATTGACTCTTATGTTGATGATGTGCTAATAGTGATGTTGTTGTTGTTCATGGGTAGATGCCATGCCTTGTTTAGTGTCAACTGAAGCTATATCGAGTATGTTTGTTATCAACAGAGATGATATCATGATGATATATTAAGATGGGAATTAGAAGCATTAAGATGAGAAGTAGAAGAATTAAGATGGGAATTAGAAGCATTAATGTTGATGCTGAGAAGATGTTGCCGATAGCTTGTAGCTTATTGTATGCTCTTTCCTAATGATCCCAAGAAAGTATGTGTTGCTACAAATAGGTTCTACTCTCCAGATGTTGGTAAAGGTTGTTGTTGCAGGAAGATGTCTGGAAGACTGCTTAGTAAAATGCTCCACATTCCTCTGCATTTAAAGATATAGTCATGTGGTTTAGAAGTTAAGTTTAGTATGTTGTAAGGGTGCTAAATCCAAAGTTTCACATCATTTTCTCCTCCGCAGTGAAAGTTACAAGTGATAGAGTTTTGGTCTATGCTATGGCAGAATAAAGTGATGATGAAGGTTGTTTGGAATGCTCTGCATTGCTCTGGAAGAGAAGATTTATCCATATAGTTTTGTGAACACGTTCAAGGATATTCAATGCATACTACTTTGCAATATCAGGTGATTTGGTGGTCCGTAAGTTTAGTTTTCAAATGACATTGTGCTAACAGATAGTTCTAGATGCCCAATTGTTCTACAAAACATGTGTTTGAATACTTGTGCTGGTTGGAGAATGTATAGATCAGTTATATGAGTTTATGTGGACATTCTACATGTCTCTATATTTCTCAAGTTTGATGCATATACAGATCTTTCATGTTTCCAGTACTGCACAAAGTTTTCAAGTCAGTCTATGAAGAGTCATTGTTATTGAGAACAACTTGAGAATGTTAGTGATGTGTTACATAAATTTGTTGTGTGGAGTTCATGAAGTGGTTGGAGGTGTTGTGTGGGTCATGCTAACTCATCTGGAAGAAGTGCAAGCAATGTTTAATCTTAACAAGAGTACCGCCAAGTTGTAATGACCAATATGCTACCAGCTTCATGTTTTCTTTCTTAAGGGAAACCTAATTCAAATGTACGAAGTGTGTGGATGTTGTTCCTTGAAGGATGATGCTATGGAGGATGTTTAGGACTAGGTTAAGCATGTGTGGGGATCTGCAAGGCATGTTCCTCTTCCTGGTGTTGCATGTGGTTCATGACAGGGCTTGCCCTCTACAAGTTTCATGTTTAATCTTTGGCCGACTTGTAATTGTAATATTCTTATTGTCTCTAGCTGACTTGTAATAAAATCAATGCAATATCATGTATAAATTATAAACCTAGTTAATCTAGGTGAGGTGTGATTGCAATGTGAATGTGAGGAGTAGAGTGTGGATGTGTAATGCAGTATGATGTGTGACTGAAGGAGAAAGAGCAGAAGTGATAGATCACGTCTGGATTCATCTTGAAGATATTTTGTGATAGAAGGGAAGTGAAGAGTGTGCCTAACTAATTCAATCATCAAAGAGAAGTAAAAAAAATAGAAGTGTAATCATCAAAAGGAGTGAGCTTCACTGTCAGTTTTCAAACAGTAGAAGAATTGTCATGTTGTAATCATTTCTAAGTTTGTTCTCAATTCACGGAGTAGTTGCTTCCTTGGGTTGTAGCCCTAAAACAAAGTCAGTTGAGGAGTTGTAGCTTTTTGATAGTGACCCTAAAACCTTTCTTTAGGGAGTAGTTTCTTCATTGGGTTGAAGCCCTAAAACAAAGTCAACATGGAGTAGTAGCTTCCTTGGGTTGTAACCCTAAAACAAAGTTGTAATTTTTATAGAAGTGAGCTTCATATATTGTGAGTTAATCCTCACCATGGTTTTTCCCCTTTTGGGGTTTTCCATGTACATCTGGTGTTATGTGTTGTTGTGCATTGTGTTGATCTTTTATGTTTATGATTAATGCTATAAAGTTTAAGTTTTAATTTTCTCCAAAGGATTTGAGATTTATTTGAATACTGATTCACTCCCCCTTCTCAGTATCTAGGTGTGTCCAACAGTTGGGTCATCTTGTGTCTAATGATGGTATCAGAATTGATCCTGTAAGAGTTGCTGCTATTGATAGGATACCAATTCCTAAAAATGTTAAAGGGATACAATAAGGGAGAATTTGTTTCATGGGGAGATGAAGCTATCAAATATTTTGATGATGTTAAGGAAGCCATAAAAAAGGGCTCTTGTATTGAAGTCACTAGACTTTGTAAAGTCTTTTCATCTTTTTTTCATTTTCTCATTTCACACCATAGAAGTAGTACTATTGTAGAAAAATAATGAAGGATATGAGCAGCCTATAGTGTTTTGAGTAAATCTTTATAGGATGCAGAGCTAAAATATGATATTATGGAAAAACAAGCTTATTCTCTACTGAAGGTAGATAAGAATTTCATACCTTACTTGGTGGGAGCCCAAATAGTGGATTATGTTCCTCATGCTATAGTTAAAGACATCTTAACACAATAGGAGGTTACATGAAGGAGATGTAGGTGGATAAACAAAATTTGGAAAATCAATATTGATATTCAGATCACAAAGTTAGTAAGAGGATAGGGACTAGCTAAGCTAATGGCACAATCTAATTTGGAAGTTGTTAAAGTAAATCAAGTTTAAGAAGTAACATCTTTCCAAAAGTGTAATTTGCAAACTTCTACCTGGTATAAGGATATTGTTTATTATCTACAAACTATGACATGTCCTAGTGAGATGAATGAGAATCAAAAAAGGACTTTGAAATTGCAAGCAATAAAATATGTTATACTCTGAGAAGATTTGTATTGGAAGAATATAGACGGTGTCTTGTTGAGATGTGTTCACAATGACCAAGCTTCTAAGATATTGGGGGAAGTGCACAGTGGAGTATGTGGAGGTTATTTTATGGCAAAGACTACTGCACATAGGGTTCTTAGGTCTGGTTATTAGTAGCCTACCCTTTTTGTTGATGCTCAAAGATTGGTGAGAAATTGTGATGCATGCCAGAGATTTTTTGGAAAATTGAAGTACTTTGGTGCTTTGCCATTAAGAACCATGATTGTGGAGGCACCTTTTCAACAATGGGGTATAGATTTCATTGGAGATATTACAAAAAAATCCACTAGAGGACACAGTTGGATTCTTGGTGCTACCGATTATTTTACCAAGTGGATTGAAGCAATTCCTACCAAGAGAGAAACAAGAAAAGTTGTTTCAGACTTTGTGATGGAATACATTATTACTAGGTTTTGAGTACCATGCAAATTGATTACAAATAATGCCATGTGTTTCAGATCAGATGAATTTGTAGGTTTTTACAATGAACATGACATTACTATGTCTTATTCTTCACCTTATCACCCTCAGGGAAATGGACAAGGTGAGTCTAGAAATAAGAGTTTAATGAAGATCATAAAGACAATGATAGGTAAAGACAAGAAGTCATGGGATTCAAAACTTGGACTTGAACTATGGGCTAATAGGGTTACAATCAAGAAGGCTACTAGGAAATCCCCTTATGAATTGGTGTACGGAATGGATGCTAGAATGCATGTTAACAATCTACTGTTAGTATACAAGTTTATATAGGAGTATGATGATGATATTGACACAGTCATGAATAATAGGATAAATCAGTTGGTTGAAATGGATGAGACAAGAAGGACATCATAGAAAATGAAAATTTGGAAGTAGCAACAAGTTAAGTATCTATTTGATAAGAAAGCTTCAGACAGAAAATTCAAGGTAGATGATATGGTCTTGATGTGGAATGCAAGGTTTCAAGAGAAAGGAAAACATGGCAAGTTTGATCCACTATGGACTGGTCCTTATTTGATTAGAAATACACATGGTGAGAATTATTATTTCTTGCAGAGCTTGACTAGAGAATTTCAAGAATTTCCTGTGCATGGACAATTCTTGAAGTCCTACTTTGCTTAAGTAGGTGATTTTTCATGCACATTGTACATAGTGTATATGTTGTATAGTAGTTTGTTTATTTTTCATTTTCCCTTTTTGGTCTACTTCCCAAAGTTTTGTGGTCTTCACCATGCTTTGATAAAACATGCATCCCCAAATAGAGCCATTGGTGGTTTGTGCTGAAAATTTAGGGTCTTTGGTCAAATTTCCTAGTTTTCCCTTAGGTTTTATGATTTATTGTGCTCTATAGATTATGTTTTATGCCCTAGGGTCAAAAACTTAAGTCACCTAATCACTTATGTGTTTTACGTTATGTTTTAATGTTGATCTTTTGGCCCTCATCGCTAGTTCTTTATATTATAAATCAAGCCTTTATATTTCATGTCTTACCAACCCCTTCATCCTAGGTTACCAGTTGTCATTGCAGGTCAAGAAATTAAAATATTAAAATCCATAAGTCTATAGTGTGGGAGTCAGATATGATAGTGACACATGGCAGTTTGGTGTAAGCCTGTGAGCTTCTAAAGTATGTACTTGTTGATGATTGTTTTTACACATTCATAATAAAAGTTAAAATTCACAAAATGAACCTAACTGTCTTGAAAGATATGAAGAAATCAATTAAGATTACTTAATCCCAAGTTTCTATATGGTCAAGTCTTGACCTATTGGATAATTCAATCAGTAAATGCGAAGCTGTAATATGCAAGGGGCCTTACTTGATTTAAGGTTTTTTTGATAATTCACTGGGCTCAAATTATGCAAAATATCACAAATATCAACATTTTATTCATTCCTTTGCATAAATTTGTTATTGTATTAGAAAGATTTATATGATTTATGTTAACACAAGCTTTTCTTTTCAAAAATTATGAAAACTATCAAATATCAACTCAGTTGTTCATTTTTCCTTCAAATATTAGACAATCTCCTTTAAATTTATGCGTTTAAGCTAAGTATTTCAAATGGTTTGGGAAAAGTTAGAGAAATATAAATTAAACTTCATTCTACTACATGATCTAAATATTCTATTATGCATGTTATAAGAAGTACAGTAAACCTGATTAAATCCACAGACTAAACCTTTAAATGTGAATGCCCTGAGTATTTTCACGAACACACATTCAAGATTGCAAGATTTAAGAGATATTATTTCAAATACAAAGAAGATCTAGAAGACACTCTAAATATAGACATAGAATTCCAGACTCATTTGCATTCAAAACACAATCATATATGATTTACAATGTATGAATGACTCTTAGCTTCATTAATCAACTTAAAGAAAACTTACAACGCTTTACAGATACAATAAGGAAGCTAGATGTTCCACGCATTCCTTATTGCAGACACAAGCGACCTCCTTCTATTCTAAACTAAAAGGTCCCTCTATTCAAAATGCTAAGACTAATCACAACTTCCAGCTTTGTCCTATGAATCCCTATGTCCCTGTGTAACTTATTATAGAGTAAAGGGGTTAAATATAAAGATTTGATTATCCCCAATACAGTCCCAAAACCCTAGTTAAACAACGGTCTGCATCTCAAGTGCAGCATCAATCGGTGGAAAACAAATCCCACCAAAAATCTTCTGAGAAGCATACTCGTACTGAGCGTAAGGATGCCCTTTGAAAACCCTAACAACCACCAAAATATCTTCTATTGTTCTTTTAATAACGTTTCTCCATCTACATATCTCTTCTCACTGAAAACTTTTGCTTCTTTTGCGATCTTTTACAATCTGATCCACCTCCTGTGATGTCATTGCCATTACAGCTCCACTTTTATATCCACCTACATACCTGCAAAACAGACATAAAAAATAGATTTAAAATTCATGCTGCTATCGTCAATTTAACCTAGTCAAAATATTCGATGGGCCTTAATTATAGTAACCAATGAGCTACCAAATCAGCCCTCAGTTGCAGTGTTGGCACTTTTAAACCTTTTGTATATCTCATCGTGTATACCTTCATTGGTGTAACTCACGCAATCAGTTCGATCAATAAATTTCACACCGATCGCATACTTCTGGCCGATACAACTCTTTATCAGCTTGGTCATCTTCCTCATCGGCGTAACCTTCTTCATCGGGTTAATCCAATGAACTTTCACCGATCATACATTTCTGGCCAATACAATCTATTCAGTATGTATATCCTTGTCCATCGTAAACAAACAAGCATTTAAACATTTAAAGACTTTTCTAAATTGAACTCCCTTTTGACATCCGACTTGTATCTTTTACTTGCATCCTTCACTTTACATATCGGCTTGTATTTCAACTATACAAGCCCAAGATACATACAAATATTTTCTTGTATTAAATTCTCTTTTCCCATCTGTGTGGTATCTTTAACTTGCATCTTTTGCTTTGCATATCGGCTTGTATATTGTAAACATACATTGTAATTATACATACAAACCCGACATGCAAACGGTGGGCTCCACCTTACCTTTTACTTGTATCTCCGTGATGCATATAACACTTGTATCAAACTTTTAGATACAAGCATAGACATATACCAACTCTTTTGTATGTGCTACCTTTCAGACTTCAACTTTTATAAGCCATTTGTTCACTCAAGCTTTGGTTCCGTAACCTGCATAAAGTGCAATGCATCATTTGATATACATTAAGTCAGGATGCATTGGTTTAACCAAACTTTAATCTTTCTTTAGTTCTGAATTGCATGTATATCAAAATGTATGTCTCTAAAACATACATACAAAGCATGAAATATACAACAACTTAATGTTATTTCATAATCATTTTGGTTCTGCCCTTGCATTCCGCCTTGTATATTTTGCTTTGTATGTCCTGAAACATACAAAGCCTGAAATATTCAATTGTAAAACTTTACTTCATCATTATTTCAGTTCCGCAACATGTATAAAGTGTTGTATATCACGTTGTATATTTGCCAAACATACAAACATACAATACATTCAACAAACTTGACCGTTTATTCATTCAAACTTTGGAATGTTTTGGGCCCAACTTGTATGTATAGATAGAACTTTTAACAAAATGCATACAAGTAAAATGAATTAGAAACCCGATGACCTCTACATGTGACTTGTATATACAAACAACTTTGTATGCAAGCGATATACAAAGGACTTAGTATATGCAAATGACTTAGTATGCGAGCGACCTTGTATACAAAGGACCTTGTATATGCAACCCGATATACAAAAGACTTTGTATACAAGCGACCTTGTATATGCAACCCGATATACAAAATACTTTGTATACAAGTGACCTTGTATACAAAGCACCTTGTATATGCAACATACAAACCCTTCCATTGTACATTTTACCAAAATACTCATAACTTGCAAAATACTAGGAATTTTAACATGGTTCAAAAAGTAACCCTCACTCATTTTTGATAGGGAATCTACCCAAACTTTGCTCTGGTACTTAATGCAATTTTTTTATTGTTTTCAACAAGGTTTGTAACTTTCACTCTCTTTTCCCTTTTACCACCCAACAGACACACATAGAAAAGCAAAAGCAAAGCCATAACAGGGATCCTCATTTTGCTAAGGAGTAAAATGGGGAGTGTTGTGAGCATCACAACAACTAGCAACCAAACAAAACAATTAAATTTAAAAACTATCAAAGAAAACTAAATGAAATAAATTCATAACTTCTAAATATCTTTTCTGCAAATCATCATTTAACCTGAGACCTAATGTATTCAATAAGGTGCATGAATCTTCCTTTCAGTTTAAGTGGGTGCACGTGATTAATAATCCTCATCTTGAAAATTTGTTGAACAAACCAGTGACTGATATTAGCCTACATAGTTGATATCATTCCCTCATAGCCAACCAAATAGAGCCTTGCTGCTAGTAGGTGTCCATAGCCCCAACAAGGTTATTGTTACAATTCTCCTAAGTAGAGCCCCACTACCAGTAAGCATCTATAGCCCTGGTAGAGTTACTTAGATGGCTTAATATAGATTTTCAATAAAATCCATTCTATTATTTTATATTTTTTTTGTATTTGATAGAGATTTCATAAGATACTTCAATTGTAACTTCATGATGCAAGGCATGATCACTTGCTAAAATTAAGCTAAGAATTGTAATGGTAGCAAGGGTGACCTCTGATTTTCACCTAATATCTACATTGGTATGTTCAACAAACCCAAGGATTTTAGGTGTGTCATTGTGAGAAACTTCCCTTGAATACTCAACCCACAATTATTGAATACAAAATTTCACAAGTTGAACAACTTTCTACATTCATGACAGTCACAACAAGTTATGCATAAATTTCAAATAATTGACCCGAATGTTCTGAATTTTCTATTGTTTTTAGTGGTTGTCAGTCTGCTCCTGCATACTTTAAATCAAAATAAAGACCCCAGCACACAGAAAAACAACAAAGCAACCAAAACAAACAGACTGTACAAACAACTAACCTATGAAAGGAAACAAAGCAACAAACAAAACAAAACAAAAAAGAAAAAACAACCCACAACTATACATTATTTACATTATGATACAGAGAAACTAACTGCCCTCACCTCAAGCCTAAAAGTAATGTTTCAAGTGTTGGCCATTAACTGGTAATGGCACATCTTCCCCAATCAAGGTCTTGAGCCTGAAAGTATTGTCTCCAATTATTTCTGCGACCTGTAATGGACCTAACCATAATTTGTCAAATTTTCCATGATTTCCTTTCTTTTCATGTGCTTTATCCCAGCACAGCACTAAGTCTGATATTCTAAACATTTTGACTCTTGCTCTTTTATCAAACCATCTCTTGACTACTGCTTGATGTTTGGCAAATTTCTCAATGGCTTGATCTTTTTTCTCATTTGATTGTAACATTTGTATTATTCTGGCCTCTCTATGATCATCAAAGCCTAAGTATTCATTAGCAAACTTCTAGACTAGTATTCTTAAATTCACTGGAAGTATGGGATCAATCCCATAAACTAAGTGATAAGGTGCATTACCTAAGGTTGACTTAACCTTAGTCCTATCTACCCACAACGCATATTTCAACAGTGTGTTCCACTCTCTAGGATTCTTTTCAGTTAGCTTCTTGATTATATCCAATAAATTTTTTTTTGTAGACTTAGCTAACCCATTCCCCTGAGGATAATAATTTGAAGAAAACTTTAAAACTACCCCATATTCAAATGCCCATTTAGAAAATTTTAGAGAGGAAAAAGTAGGGCCATTATCACATACCATCGAATATGGAGTTCCAAACCTGGTAATGATGTTTTCTTCAAGGAACTTGATGTCGACCTTAGTATTAGAGAACTTGCAACATGTGGCTTCAGTCCACCTTTTACAATAGTCAGTTATTGTTAGTATAAACTTATGTCTTGCAGATGATGGAGGATTTATGACCCCAATGAAATCTAAGCCCCATTGTGCAAATGGTCTAGACTTAATCACTGGCTATAATGGATTAGCCTAATTCCTTCCCTTATTTGTTGTAGTTTGACAGGTGTGACAATTTTTAATGTGACTCTCTGTATCCTTAAACATTGTAGGCCAATAGTACCCTGCTCTCAATATCTTATGCATTGTAGCTAAATGGGAACCATGAGCAGTTCCATATTTATCATGTAATTCTGACAACACCTTATCTACTTCAACTCTGTTTAAACATCTTAAATATATTCCTTCATGGTTCTTCCTGAATATAAGATCTCCATGTAACATGTACTTCTATGCTTTAATCTTTAAAGCTCTCCTCTGAGAAGGTTTCATTTTATTTGGATATTTTCCTTATATTAGAAAAGTGTTCAAGTCATCATACCACCCTGATGCATCATTAATATTCAACACATATTACTATTTCACCAAATTTGGATCTGTGTTTGCTATGGTCTGTACTAACGCTTGTCCTCTAACCAACTTCATTAGAATGATTTCCATATCAAACTCCTGCAGTGTTGTAAGCCATTTGGCTCTTTTCTCTCCAGGATCATTCTGCATCAGGAGCATCTTCACGGTTGCATCTAGCACTATGGCTTTAACCTGACTGTGTAAGATATAATGTCTAAACTTTTTCACTGCTCTTACTAATGCAAATGTCTGTCTTTCTGTATCAAGATATTTCAGCTGTGTATCCTTCATAGGTGCACTCATAAAGGCTATGGGTTTTTCGTCATTGTCTTCTCCCTTTTGTGTTAAAGCAACTGTAACTGAATGTGAAGATGTAAAAGAATAGATGTAAAATGGATTTGTATAATCTGGACTTGTCAACACAGGAGCATCAGAAATGGCATCCTTAATATCTTCAAATGCGGCTTTAGCTACTAGTGTCCATTCTATCTTTGTGTCCTTCTTTAGCATGGCGTTTGATGGTTGCACAATTTTTGTAAACCCTGTAATAAACTTCCTGACAAAATTAATCTTGCCAAAAAATGACTTTAGTTCTTTCCTACTGTTTGGTAATTGTAGTTTCTTTATTCTTTCTATTCTATCAGGATCAATAGATATCCCATTTTTAGAAATGACATGTCCTAATAATTTTCCTTCAGTTACGCCAAATGAACATTTCTTTGGATTAAGGGAAATCTCGTACCTTTCACATCTTTTAAGTATTTTTCTCAGATCTTCAGCATGAGTGGATGCATCTTCAGAGTAAATAGTTAAATCATCCATATAAACAACAATGCACTTACCTGACAATCCACGGAATGCAATATCCATGGTTCATTGAAAAGTGGTGCCTACATTGATTAGACCAAAAGGTATTCTTCTGTATGCATAATTTCCCCATTTACAAGTAAAAGTGGTCTTTAATCTATCCTCTTTATCTATTAAGACCTGGTTATATCCTGAGAATCCATCTAAGAAAGACATCATTTTAGCCCCATTCACTGCTTGCAACACTTCATCTATTGGAGGCAAAGGATAATTATCTTTTTCAGATGCCTTATTCAAATTTCTAAATCTACACACAACCTAATGTCTCCACTTTTCTTTCTCATAGATACTAAATTAGCTACCCAGGCTGAATGTCTAACTGGGAAAATTATTCTGGAAGACAACAATTTTTTCACTTCTTCAAAGATTAAAGGCTCTAAAATGGCATTCACAGGCCTTTGTCTCTACCTAAATGGTTTAACGTCTGGCCTCAAGGGTATCACATGAGTTATGATGGACGCATCATATGTTTTCAAATCTTCATACGTCCATGCTATGACATGTTTGTACTCTTTCAGAACATCCACAATTTCCTTTCTCACTTCTTCAAAGCAAGCCTTTCCAATAAGTACATTTTGTGGACTCTGCTTTGTTCTAAGGTTATATGGATCACACTTACCTCCCTCAGTTTTGGGCAAATGCTTCTGTCTTACTACCCTATCAAAGTCAAAAATATGTTCTAACTCAATTACCACCTTCAGTAAGAAATTTCTTTTCAGGTTGATTATGTCTTCTTCATCCCAAGACACATCAGGTCTTTCCTGTTCATCAATAATTTGAGCTTCAAATACCTCATTACAAGTTAGAAAATCTACAATTTACTGATCCCCTTCAAATACCTAAAAATGAGTAACATTATCCGGTATGCTAGGAGCATTTACTAACTCAACAGTAAATCTTTTTAAACCTGACAGTGTTAAGGGTTCTAACAAGCTAGCAGCAACTGCTAATGCATCTAGTCTATGGTTCAATTCTCTAGGGATATGTTCTATGTTGAAAGCATCAAATGAATTTATCAAATCCCACACCCTATGCCTGTAACAAACCATATTTTTGTATTTGCATGCATATAATTTCCTTACTTACCTAACTACTAATTCAGAATCTGAAAAATACCCTGATCATTTTTACCTTTTTCTTGATAGCCAAAACAAGTCCATAAATTAAGGCTTCATATTCTGCAACATTATTAGTACAAGAAAATTGTAGCCTATGTGCTTCTAAATATGACTTACCATGAGGATCTATAAGTTCTACACCTACACCTACACCCTGTTTTGATTTAGATCCGTCACATTTCAGTGTCCACATGCCCTCTTTATTCTTTTGACCCTTTACTTTGACATGTTTTACTTTTTCTATCACATGTGAGGTACTATCTTGTTCATTCATAGGAAATTCATTTTGACCTTCTTGGATAGTTATACTTTCAGTTTGTAAATCATAAAGACAAATACTCTTCTCCTTTATTTCTTCTTTTAAATCTGGGATCAACACATCTATGTTATTCTGAAAGTATTTCTCTGGTTGATTAGGATTAACCTTTCCTTCTTGTATTCCTACTCCCTTTGTGCATTTTATGTACTGGTATTCTATAATATCCCTGCACATACCACAATTCTCTTTAGAATGTGGCTTATTATGGACTCTAGACATGTTTTTATAAAATTTGCATTAAACTGGAAGATTTTGTTTAATGCACTCTTCCATTTCCTATCTAATGGTCTAACCAAAATTGTTTATTGCATTGTTTTCTTCATCAGAAGAATTTCCATCAGACTCAATGAACAATATTGTTTCCTTACTGACATGTTTTTCTCTAAAATTTAACATCAGGATTTCTTCAATTTGTACTCCCTTGTCAGTGATTCTATAAACACTAGGTTCAACAAAAGCATATAATACCTCGTTAGTCCTATTGTATTCGGTAATCATGTGTTTCATTCTAGGTTCAACTTCTATCGTGATCTGATTTGGAACACCTCTCCAAGGTAACCACATATGTGAAAAATCTGTGGCCATATATCCATTCAATGTTTTAGACTAGTCTCTACTCAATAACATCCCATAATTCATAGGTATATCTAAAACCTGAATGCTAATAAACTGACTTACCCTAGGATCTGAAGCTAATTGCATTTGAATATGCATCAGTTCTCCTATCACGTTAACCTCAGTTTTATCCAATTGTGTAACAACCTTAGCAGATTTAGTAGGAGTCAGCCCTAAAGTTTTGCATATTCCTAAAGGCATTACATTGGCTAATGCAATAGAATCTACCATGAAATTATGTATGTTCTTTCCAAACATTCTAATGGTTAAAAAGAAAGGAGGAGCATCCTTCTTATCTGCATACATTACCACATTAGTGTTGGAAGGTTGCTCAATTTTCTTACTCTTTTCTTTGGGTTGTGAATCTCTACTAGGAACATTCACATCAGCAGAAACCTCACCTGTCACAAATGTATCCAAGGATTTTATGAAAGCATTTCTGACCCCTGGACTTTTCAATAATTCACACAAAGGTATACTGACCTTAATTTTCTTTATCTCTTCAAATAAATAACTCATCAACCTCACTATTTCTTTTGTCTCTGCTTTAACTGTTTGGACCTTTTGTGCTATTGTTCCATTAGTTGCATGATGATTATCCTTCAGTATAGCAGGATTATTACTAGCATTCTGATTTGGGGGAGTATTGAAATTGTTAGGAGGAGTGGAAGTAGTAAAAGGACCTCCTGGCCTAGTGTTATTTCTCAAATTGTAGGTGTGGTTTTTGTTTGACTGCTGAAAAGCTTGTACCTCTTCTATTTTGTATAACACTTCATTTTCAATTTCAAAGGGAAACTGAAATGCATTTAGTACAAAGGCTAATTCAAGATATAGGTTCTCACAAAAATAAGGTTCATCCTCTAACAATTGATCCTCTTCTTCTCCAGTTGCAAAAGTAAAAGTCTCTAAGACTAAAGCACTCTCATATCCTGAGGGCACTACTTCATTACCTTTGGGAATGAGAAACTCATAAGTGGGAGCCTATAAATCTACATTGAAAATACTGGCTACTAAATGGAACTGAGGACAATCTAGTTCAGCATGGGCACTGGTATTATGAATTCTACACCAATTCTTCAACGCTACATTAGCCATTTGAATCCTAGCTATTTGTTGTGTATCCTGGTTATCTAAATTCTCAAATGGAGAAGCTAGAGTGCCATTATTTGGCCCTGTGTTCCATGTCTTAGGTGGCCTTGGCTGATTTTGATTCTTTTGTTATTACCCCAAGCCCTGTTATCTACCACAAGTCCTCTATTTTGCATTGGTTGTCTTGGATTATGACTTTGATTTTGATTGTAATTCTAGTTTTGATTTGAACTTTGACCCTAGTTATAATTCTGATTATGATTCTAGTTCTAAATTGGGTTACAGTTCTAACTATATCCTTGGTTATGGTTTTGACTATATCCCTAGTTGTTTCTACCATAGAAATTTTCATTTCTTAGTTGTGTCATTTCAGTAGTCATTCTTCTCAAGTGTGCAATTATTTCTTTGATTTCTTCTCTTTCCTCTGGTGCCTTTGCCACAAATGTATTCTGAGGAGGTTGGAAGAAAGGTTGACCATTACTCTGATTATTATTGGTAGTGTTACCAATATAAGGGGTTATGGCCTGGATTGGGGCAAGATTATACACAAGTGTGTATGTAGGAATTGGATTCAATAATGGAGTGCTATGTGTAGGGATTCCATTCCAAGGTTGTGTTTGATTTTGTATCCCAAGATTTCCTCCATTAGGAAATAGATTATAAGTTGTCTACCTCATCTCCTGATTTACTGACGTAGCCTCCTTATAGGCTTTGGATATTGTATCTATGTCAGGCTTTCTTTTGACAAACATAGCAATTAATGGATCTAAGGCAACATAATACATGGCTAACAATGTATCTGTATTTACTGTGTAAGGAGCTACTATCCTAGAATAGGCCTTTTGAAATCTATCATTAAAATTATCAATCAGCTCTCCTTCACCTCTCTTAATTGTAGCCAATTTGTGATATAAGGTGGAAGGATCTATTGGTCCTCTAAATCTAGACAAAAATATGTCTTCCATAAGTGCCCAAGAAGAAATATAACCATTGGGAAAGTTAACATACTAGTTAGAAGCCTGCTCATTGAAGGTGTAAGGAAACAATCTACATACAACATCCTCATATTCTAACGTGGCCCTAAAGCATGCCTCTTTGAATATTCTAATGTGATCTTCTGGATCCTGATGTAACTGGTATTTAGGACATATCTTTTCAAGATTTTTGGCATCTCATGATAATCAGTGAAATGTATGGGAGAGTTGACATTAAAATAAGCCATTGTAGGTACTTGTGCTTGACCTAAACCGGTAGGAATACCTAGATTTCTTGGAGGATTAGGATTCCTGGGAGGACTGGGACCTCTAGGAGTACATGAACCAAGATTCAAAGATCTAAATTAAGAACTGTTAGGACTCACAATGTTATGGATACTAAAAGGTGATCCAGGAGGTGTTCCAGATGAACCTCCTGCGTGTGATATTCTAAATCAAAGGACTCTTATTTTGCCTTTTATCAGGTGCTTGCACAAATATATCTTCTGAACTAGATCTAGACCTAGTCACTCTGTTACTTTTATGAGTCAGCTTTACTTAGAATAAATCCTAACTCTAATCAGGCCCTCCTTCTAGTGCCAAAAACTATTGATGATTGTTTTTACACATTCATAACAAAAGTTAAAATTCACAAAATGAACCTAACTATCTTGAAAGATATGAAGAAATCAATTAAGATTACTTAATCGCAAGTTTTTGTATGGTTAGGTCTTGACCTGTTGGACAATTTAATAGGTAAATGTGAAGCTGTAATATGCAAGGGGCCTTACTTGATTTAAGGTTTTTTTTATGATTCACTGGGCTCAAATTATGCAAAATATAACAAATATCAATGTTTTCTTCATTCCTTTGCATAAATTTGTTACTGTATCAGAAAGCTTTATATGATTTATGTTAACACAAGCTTTTCTTTTCAAATATTATGAAAACTATCAAATATCAACTCAGTTGTTCATGTTTCCTTCAAATATCAGACAATCTCCTTTAAATCTCTATTTTTAAGCTAAGTATTTCAAATGGTTTGGGAAAAGTTAGAGAAATCTAAATTAAACTTCATTCTACTATAGGATCTAAATGTTTTGTTATGTGCCGATGATGGCATGGTTCGGTGGTTAAGTCGCTCAGGATGTAGTGGCGGCCACCAGAGTTCAAACCCCCGCTGGGCCAACGAGCTCGCAAGGCTTTACGCCTTCGCTGGGCCAATGAGCTCGCGGGTTTGAAGTGTTCTTCCTAGGGGATGAGGTCCCCCAGTTGTGGCCTCACCGGTTCATTGCTCCGGGCAAAAGCATTCGCGTGGAGCCGGAGGGCGTGTCGCACCAGCGTCGCCGGTCACGTTAAAAAGTTTACCAGGCGCATTTTAAAAAAAAAAAATGTTTTGTTATGCATTTTATAAGAAGTATAGTAAACTTGATTAAATCCATAGACTAAACCTTTAAATGTGAATTCCCTGAGTATTTTCACGAACACACATTCAAGATTACAAGCTTTAAGAGATATTATTTCAAATACAAAGAAGAGCTAGAAGACACTCTGAATATAGACGTAGAATTCCAGAGTCGTTTGCATTCAAAACACACAGTCATATATGATTTACAATGTATGAATGACTCTTAGCTTCATTAAGCAACTTACAGAAAACTTACAACACTTTATAGATACAGTAAGGAAGCTAAATGTTCCACGCATTCCTTGTTGCAGAAACAAGCGACCTCCTTCTATTCTAAACTAAAAGCTCCCTCTATTCAAAATGCTAAGACTAATTACAACTTCCAACTCTGTCCTATGAATCCCTATGTCCCTGTGTAACTTATTACAGAGTAAAGGGGCTCAATATATAGATCTGATTATCCCCAATACAGTCCCAAAACCCTAGTTAATCAACGGTTTGCATCTCAAGTGCAGCATCAATCGGTGGAAAACAAATCCTGCCATAAAAAATTTGAGTAGCATACCTGTACTGAGCATAAGGATGCCCTTTGAAAACCCTAATAGCCACCAAAATATCTTCTGTTGTTCTTTTAATAATGTTTCTCCATCTGCATATCTCTTCTCACTGAAATCTTTCACTTCTTTTGCGATCTTTTGCGATTCGATCCACCTCCTGTGATGTCATCACCATTACTACTCCACCTTTATATCCACCTGCACACCTGCAAAACAGACATTAAAAATAGATTTAAAATTCATGCTGCTATCATCAATTTATACCTGGTCAGAATGTTTGATGGGCCTTAATTACAGTAACTAATGCACTACCAACTCGGCCCTCAGTTGCAGTGTTGGCACTTTTAAACCTTTTGTATATCTCGTTGTGTATACTTTTGGCTAATACATCGGCTTGGTCATCTTCCTCATCGGCATAACCTTCTTCGTCGAGTTAATCCAATGAACTTCTGTCGATCATACATTTTTGGCCGATACAATCTATTCGGTATGTATATCCTTGTCCATCGTAAACAAATAAGCATTTAAACATTTAAAGAATTTTGTAAATTGAACTCCCTTTTGACATCCGGCTTGTATCTTTTACTTGCATCCTTCGCTTTGCATATCGGCTTGTATTTCAACTATACAAGCCCAAGATACATACAAATATTTTCCTGTATTAAATTCTCTTTTTGCATCCGCATGGTATCTTTAACTTGCATCTTTTGCTTTGCATATCAGCTTGTATATTGTAAACATACATTGTAATTATACATACAAACCCGACATGCAAATGGTGGGGTCCACCTTACCTTTTACTTGTATCTCCGCGATGCATCTAACACTTGTATCAAACTTTTAGATACAAGCATAGGCATATACCAACTCTTTTGTATGTGCTACCTTTCGGATTTCAACTTTTATAAACCATTTGTTCACTCAAGCTTCAGTTCCGTAACCTGCATAAAGTGCAATGCATCATTTGATATACATTAAGTCAGGATGCATTGGTTTAACCAAACTTTAATCTTTCTTTAGTTCCACATTGCATGTATATCAAAATGTATGTCTCCAAAACATACATACAAGGCACGAAATATACAACTTAAATTTATTTCATAATCATTTTGGTTATGGCCTTGCATTCCACCTTGTATATTTTGTTTTGTATGTCCCGAAACATACAAAGTCCGAAATATACAACCGTAAAACTTTACTTCATCATTATTTCAGTTCCACGACATGTATAAAGTGTTGTATATCCCGTTGTATATCGCGTTTTGCCAAACATACAAACATACAATACATTCAACAGACTTGACTGTTTATTCATTCAAACTTTGGAATGTTTCAGGCCCGACTTGTATGTATAGATAGAACATTTAACAAAATGCATACAAGTAAAATGACTTAGAAACCCAATGACCTCTACATGCGACTTGTATATGCAAACAACTTTGTATGTAAGCGATATACAAAGGACTTAGTATATGCAAACGACTTAGTATGCAAGCGACCATGTATACAAAGGACCTTTTATATGCAACCCGATATACAAAAGACTTTGTATACAAGCAACCTTGTATACAAAGGACCTTGTAAATGCAACCTGATATACAAAAGACTTTGTATACAAGTGACCTTTTATACAAAGGACCTTGTATATGCAACATACAAACCCTTCCATTGTACATTTTACCAAAATACTCATAACTTGCAAAATACTAGGAATTTTAACATGGTTCAAAAAGCAACCCTCACTCATTTTTGACAAGGAATCTACCCATACTCTGCTCTGGTACTTAATGCATTTTTTTCATTGTTTTCAACAAGGTTTGTAACATTCACTCTCTTTTCCCTTTTACCACCCAACAAACACACACAAAAGCAAAAGCAAAAGCAAAAGCAAAGCCACAACAGGGGTCCTCATTTTGTTAAGGAGTAAAATGGGGCATGTTGTGAGCATCACAATAGTACCTTGTTAGGGTTGCACTACTACGGTTTTTTGCCATCTATTCAGTGGGCCCACGGTCTTGTTAAAGCCAATGGTAAGGGAGGTCCAGTGGTGCGCCTTTCAATTGGTCATGCATTACCACAGAGGACGAGTTGTCAGAACTGAGTTACCCTTGCGCTACTACAATTTTTTTCTATGTGTACCTATTCAGCCAAATAACATCCAAAGTCTAAAAGGTAGTGTGTTCCACATAGATGGATAACACATGCACGCAATGTCAAAAAATTAGGACCCGATGGGGAGTGCAGGGCTACAAAATGTTGATGTGTGGCGAGTCTTGAGGGTTGACATGGAAAGTAATCACGTGTGGCCAAATATGACTGGTCAAAGACTTTTCAATGTGTGTGATGGATTAATATCCTAGATTAGTGTGAGCCATTGATCTTGTCGTGATAGACCTTGCATTGACGGCTTATATTCAAAATTTTAAATTGACCTGTTGTGGACACTTTATTCAAGCGAATGGGAAGCAATGGTGGAAATGACTAACACCAATAAATTGCAAGGTCACCCAATGCAATTAAATAGTATGTTGGAGTTTTAACAATGATCATTTCATGTTGTTAAAAGAATTTCTTGGCCATTCGAGCTCTCAACATTTCTCTGGTAAAAATTAGGTTTACAGGTGGATATCCAGGTTGGTGAAAATTGAGCTTTACTCTAATTAGATTCGTTGTGTTGAATGTTATTAAGTGTTCTTTACTCATGTAAAAAGGAAAGGGTCATAGAATTGAGTAGTTAGTATAAGCCCTAGTTTTATACAAGCCCTAAAATCTGCAATTCAACAAAATGAGTCATTTAACAGGTCAACTATCCACATAAAAAACAACATTAGATGAGGACTTAATGATAGAGTTTCCTAGGTTATTAAGAAGTCCTTTCAATGTGTGTGGCCTAGGAGGAGTAAAATATAGATTATTAGACAATGCATAGGGTTGTAGAGATGCAGAAATTCTTGTAATAGGATGGGTGTTATTTGACCACTTCAGTATAGGAGGAGATGTATTAGGGCTCTCGTATCACATGCATTAACCTTAGAATTTGCAAAGCTTGTAGTTCCAAATATATTCATTGATGTTGACTTTGTTAAGGTTGTAGCCAGAAGATATGATCTACAAAGGAGAATGGTATTGGCTAGAAATAATGTGGGTATGATCAGTGGCAGGAGCACCAAGAGATTCAAGGAGATTCATGTGAATTTTGTCTTGTTTCATTTTGTTCATGTTGTAATAAGGTCCTTGAGATCATATTGCAATAAGGTCCTTGAGACCATTCTTATCCATCTCATTTCAGGTTAGCATATAGGACAGTCTTAGCATTTAGGATAGTCTTGTCTTGTAATTGAGGATAGTTATGGCAGTCTTGTGAACAATCATAGTATAATGATGTGTTGTAGACCTTGTCAAAGGCTCTTTCTCTTGTAACAAGGAGTTTGAACATTTGGTTACACTCCTTAATCATGTAAACACACATGTAGTTGCAAATAGAGACAAAAGAAGGTAGTTCAGTGGTTGCAGGGCAGTTTGTGGCCTCCCACCAATCCAAACTATCTCTCCATTTAGTTTTATGGTTGAGCATATGTTGAATAGGACCTTGAACACGTTCATGGCATTGTAGAAAGAAGTTTGGAAGAGAAACAAACAAGAAATCTTAGTTTTTTGCCCATTTTCCTGTGTAGTTCGCTGTTCTAAGCCGTACCTTGTTCCTGTATGGTTGAATTACATAAAGACATGGTGTTGGAAAGTTAGTAGGGTGAGTTAAGATTATAATTCACTTTTTTTGAGTTATTGAAACATTTGTATAGCACAGGTATTTGCATTTTCTTGAAACTAGTCTGATAAACCCCACTTTAGGGTTTTGATAGCAAATTGCATATTTCTTCCCATTCAACTGATGTAAAACCATCTAGATCAGTGGAATGGATTTCGTTGAGTTTGTTTCAATGTATTATGTGAGATTATTGGGTAGAGAAGTAGATTTGATGAAGTTTGTTTGAAGAGACCTAGCAAACCCATGTGCTAGGTGCATCCTAAGGGGAACATCATAGTCTAGTTTTTCAATAGTCGACTATGAGGACTTAAAACTAACAAAATCTTTGGCTTTACCATGCCTTTGACACATTCCAATTGTTTAGAAAGTTTTGTGAGTCAAAACAAGGGTGGTTGCTTTGTAATTTAGGCCTAATTGGGCTATTTGAAGTAGGACAGTCTGGAAGAAAGTGCCATATGTTCCAAAACAACTCATTTCAGGTTCTTGATGTGTTTTTAGGCTTCCAAAAGGGTATCTCAAACCCTACTTGTCTGCCCTAGGAAGTGTCCTGATTGGAAGATATCCTCTGACAAAGCTAAAAATAAGCCTAGAAGGAGATAAGTCAGTTTGCAAGGGAGTTACGATGTGTGCAGTCATAAAGTCCTGAAGGATGGCTTGTATGGAGCCTGCAAGGTGTTAGGAAGCCCTCCAAATGTCTGGCTCCAAAAGATTTAATGGTTATATCAAGAACCAAGTGAGCCTTTGGTTTAGGATTGTCAAACTACATCCAAATCTGCCTAGTTTCCTTTATCCTCTACATCATAGTGGTATCAGAGCCCTACAATGTTCTATAATTGGTTGTGAGAAGATCCCTTATGTATGTCAGTAGAGGAGAGTGAAGGAGAGGCTAGCATCATGCCTCCAAATGGGATGACCACTGAGGTGGCCAAGAAGTTTCAAGAAATGGAAGAGATGATTAAAGTGGGAGTCAAGGATGCACTCAAGGCAGAATTGAAAGCCTTGAGGATTGGAAAGAGGTCAGATAAGGAGTCTGATGGAGAAGAAGAAAGGGAGGAAGAAGAAGAACCCCAAGGGTAGGCAGAAATACCTGCTGACCAAAGATATTTTCTTGAAGCCGTCAAGACACTTGGTAAGGATTCATTAGAGGCTTGGATGGCAATCCCAATGTTTAGTGGGAAGATGGATGCTGAGGAGGTTATGGAGTGGATTGAGGCCTTGAATAACAAGAGGGTGAAGTTTGCAAAAACTAAAATCAAGGGTGCTGCCCTTACATGGTGGAATTACACCTAAGGTGAGAGGGTGAAGAGTGGGAAGAGCATGATTAATTCTTGGGGCAGAATGATGGAGAGAGTTAAAAGCCAATTCCTTCCGACAAATTATGAGGTCCAAATTTACAAAAAAATGAAAAACCTCAAACAAAGAGATATGGATGTTTCTACCTACACTAAAGAGTTCCACAAACTTACTCTCAGATGTGGGCAGGTAGAAGATGAGAAAGGCAAGGTTGCAAGATACATAAATGGTATAAAATTCAACATACAAGATGAGATCAGCATCTTAAACCCTGATACAATAGATAAGTGTTTTCAAATGGCATTGAGGAATGAAGAAAAGTTGAAGAGGAAGGGAGAGAAGCAAAACAGAGATAGAGGAGGTAGAAATTTTAGAGGTAGGGGTAGTTTTGGAGGCAGAAATCAGTCCCAAAGAAGTCAAGGGGAATCTAGTTCCCAAGAACAAAGTGGAGAATCAGGTTCAAGAGGAAGCTTTAGAGGAAGGAGACCCAATGGAAGGGGTAAATTTGGTGGACCAGAGAGAGGTCCTAATGTCTTCACAAGGAGGTACTACAATTGCAACCAAGTGGGACATCCAGCCTTCAAATGCCCTAAGAAACAAGCTTCAAGCTCTTATGGAGGAGAGAGAAGGAACTAGTTGATTTAAGAGGAAGATTGCCAAAGTGTTAACTCTCTAATTGGAAGTGCAGCCCCAGTTCATGATGGAGAAAGTTTGATGGTGAGGAGAACCATGTTGAAGGTGCCTCAAACACAAGAACCCCCTCAGAGGAAGACATTGTTTAGGACAACATGCAAGGCCTATGATAAGATTTACAAGGTAATTGTTGATTCAGGTTCAACTAAAAATTTAGTTTCCATTGAGATGGTAGACAAGTTGAAATTGAAAAGACTTCCTCATGCTAGTCCTTATAAGGTGTCATGGTTGAATAAGGGGTAGCAAGTCTTGGTAGATGAACAATCTTGGGTAGAGTTTGAGATAGGGGAGTATAAGGATAAGATTTTGTGTGATATAATCCCCATGGATGCTTGTCATTTTTTGTTAGGATGCCCTTGGTAGTATGATGTGTAAGCCCAACATAATGGGAAGTCAAACTCTTTTGTCATAACCATGAATGGTAGGAAGTATAAAATGGATCCATTGCCAGATGAGAATGTGGAGAAGAATGTAGGGTCAAGTGTCATGTTGGTGAGTGGAAAAGAGTTTCTTAACACCCTTAAGGAGGAAGTAACCCAAGGGTATGCTCTAATTTTGAAGCCTAAAAATAGTCCTAATTTGCATGGTCCTAGTGAGGAAGAAGTTCCCAAGGAGGTGCAGCAATTGTTAGAGAAATACAAGGGTATCATGGTAGAGGAGATGCCTAATGAATTGCCACCTATTAGGGACATAATCCATCAGATTGACTTCATACCAGGGTCTACTTTTCCAAACAAAGCATTTTACAAGATGACACCTTCTCAAAATGAAGAGATTGCCAAGCAAGTGCAAGAATTATTGGATAAGGGTTTGGTGAGAAAGAGTCTTAGCCCATGTGCTGTCCCAACAATCCTAGCCCCTAAAAAGCAAGGTAAATGGAGACTATGTACGTATTCTAGGGCTATTAACAAGATCACCATAAGATATAGATTCCCTATGCTAAGGATTGAGGATTTACTGGACTATTTGGGAGGGGCTAGATACTTTTCCAAGATTGATCTTAAGAGTGAGTATCATCAAATTAGGATAAAGCAAGGGGATGAGTGGAAGACAACCTTCAAAACAAATGAGGGTCTTTATGAGTGGTTGGTGATGCCATTTGGTCTATCCAATGCCCCAAGTACTTTTATGCACCTTATGAATGAGGTGTTGCAAATTTCATTGGCAAATTTGTTTTGGTGTACCTTGATGACATTCTTGTTTTTAGCAGGACCAAGGAAGAACATTTGCAGCACTTGGATCAGGTTCTGAAGAAGTTGCATGATGAGAAATTGATGATTAACATGGAGAAGAGTGTCCTCATGAAGGAAGAACTCACCTATCTTTGTTTTGTCATTTCTCAAGGTAGTTTGAAGATGGATCTGGCTAAGGTAGAGGCTATTTTGTCATGGCCAACTCCTAAAATAGCAGGTGATGTAAAAAGTTTTCATGGTTTGGAAACATTCTATAGGAAGTTTATAAGGGGTTTTAGTCATATTTACGCACCTATTTTGGATACCATTAAAGGGGGCAAAAATTTAAATTTTCTTGGACAAAGGCAGCCAATGATTCTTTTGAAATTCTGAAACAAAAGGTAGCACAGCAGCCCATTCTTGTTTTGCCTAATTTTAATAAGTTGTTTGTGGTGGAATGTGGTATGATTAACCTTGCTAGAGGGGCTATCTTGAGTCAGGAAGGCAGACTAGTTGCCTTCTTTAGTGAAAAATTGAATGATACCAAAAGGAAGTATTATACTTATGACTTGGAGTTGTATGCAATGGTCCAATCTTTGAAAAAATTGATGCACTATCTGTTGCCTAAGGAGTTTATTATTTATACTGACAACCATGCACTTAGTTTTCTGAATTCACAGGAGAAACTCAGTCATAGGCATATGAAATGGGTTGAACAACTCCAAGCATATACCTTTTCCATCAAACACAAGAAGGGGCAGGCCAATAAAGTGGCAGATGCATTGAGTAGAAGGTTGTGTATGGTGCAAGAAATTCAGTTACAAAGTGTGGGGATTGATGCTTTCAAACATATGTACAAAGATGATGAAGATTTCAAGGAGGTATATGAAGTTTTCTCTCAATTTTTGGATGCATATCATTCTAATTTTTTTGATTTTTTGTTGCAGTAGGGGTTGTTGTTCAAAGGCAGTCAATTAATTGTGGTGGTCTAGGAGGTCACTTTGGGCTAGATAAAACATTGGATCAGGTGAAGAGATTTTATTTTTGGCCTAAAATGCAATCAGATATCAAAAAATTTGTTGAGAGTTGCAGTATATGTCAAAGGGAAAAAGATACTTCATCTAATGCTGGTCTATATCAGCCACTTCCTATTCCTAATAGGCCATGGGAGAGTATTAGCATGGATTTTTTCTTGGGTCTTCCTAGGACTCAAAGAGGTTTTGATAGCATATTTGTTGTGGTGGATAGATTTAGTAAGATGGCTCATTTTTGCCATGTAAATGCATTAATGATGTTTCACATATTGCTAGTTTATTCTTCAAGGAAATTGTTAGAATCCATGGTTTACCTCTTAACATTGTGACTGACAGGGATCCAAAGTTTGTGGGCCACTTTTGGCGTACTTTGTGGAAGAAGTTAGGCACTCAATTATCCTTCACTTTAGCCTATCACCCTTAGACTAATGGCCAAACTGAGGTGGTGAATAGGTCTTTGGGAAATCTTCTTAGATGTCTTACAAAATAGCATGGAGAAGCATGGGATATGATCATTCCCCAAGCTAAATTTTCTTACAATGATTCCACCAATAGAAGCACAGGAAGGAGTCCATTTGAGATTGTCTATGGTATTCACCCAAGAGGCATTCTTGAATTGAGGGATCTACATGGATTGGAGAGGAAGAGTGCTCAAGGTGAAGACTTTTCATTGGTCATGAAGGACATCCATGATAATGTAAGAGAAACTCTTCAAAGGAACAATGGGAAGTACAAGGAGAAAGCCAATGAGCTAAGGAGAGATGTGCAATATAAGGTTGGGGATTTGGTCATGGCACATTTGAAGAAGGAAAGACTTCCAAAGGGGCAACCAACCAAACTCCTCATGAAGAAGATAGGTTCTTGCCGGATTGTGCACAAGTTTGGGCCCAATGCCTATGAGATTGAGCTTCCTCAAGGCTTGGCCATATCTCCTATCTTTAATGTCTCAGATTTGTTTCCTTATAGGTGTGGTACTGATGCAAATTCAGAGGCAGATGTGACAGCAGTAGGAAATGAGGAATGGGTTAAGGGTCTCCCACCCAATCAACCCTTGAAATTGGAATGCATCTTGGACACCAAGGTCTTGAAGCAAACGAGAAGGACTTACAAGGAGTACCTTGTCAAATGGAGTGGCCTACCTGATGAAGATGCCACTTGGATGAGTGAAGAGGACATTATCAAACATGGTACTACTGTTGCTAATCTAATTTCTCAAGGGACTTGAGTTCTCTTCCACCCCAGGGAGTATGGTGCAGGAGCACCAAGATATTCAAGGAGATTCATGTGAATTTTGTCTTGTTTCATGTTGTTCATGTTGTAATAAGGTCCTTGATATCATGTTGTAATAAGGTCCTTGAGACCATTCTTATCCATCTCATTTCATGTTAGCATATAGGACAGCCTTAGCATTTAGGAGAGTCTTGTCTTGTAATTGAGGACAATTATGGCAGTTTTGTGAACAATCATAGTATAATGATGTGTTGTAGGCCTTGTCAAAGGCTCTTTCTCTTGTAAAAAGGAGTTTGAACATTTGGTTACACTCCTTAATCATGTAAACACACATGTAGTTGCAAATAGAGACAAAAGAAGGTAGATCGGTGGTTGCAAGGTAGTTTGTGGCCTCCCACCGATCCAAACTACCTCTCCATTCAGTTATATGGTCGAGAATATGTTGAATAGGACCTTGAACATGTTCATGGCATTGTAGAAAGAAGTTTGGAAGAGAAACAAACAAGAAAGCTTAGTTTTCTGCCCATTTTCCTATGTAGTTCAATGTTCTAAGCCGTACCCTGTTCCTGTACAGATGATATACAGAAAGACATGGTGTTGGCAAGTTAAGATGGTGATTTAAGATTCTAATGCACTTTGTTTGAGTTCTTGAAACATTTGTATAGAATAGGTATTTGTATTTTCCTAAAACCAGTCTGATAAACCCCACTTTAGGGTTTTGACAACAAATTACATATTTCTTCCAATTCCACTAATGTAAAACCATCTAGGTTAGTGGAATGGATTGACTTGAGTTTGTTTCAATGTATTATGTGAGATTCTTGGGTAGAGAAGTGGATTTGATGAAGTTTGTTTGAAGAGACCTAGCAAACCCATGTGCTAGGTGCATCCTAAGGGGAACATCATAGTCTAGTTTTGCTATAGTCAACTATGAGGACTTAAAACCCACAAAATCTTTGGATTTACCATGCCTTTGACATGTTCCAATTATCTAGAAAGTTTTGTGAGTCAAAACAAGGGTGGTTGCTTTGTAATTTAGGCCTAATTGGGCTATTTGAAGTAGGATAGTCTAGAAGAAAGTGCCATATGTTCCAAAACAACTCACTGCAGGTTCTTGATGTGTTGTTAGGCTTCCAAAAGGGTATCTCAAACCCTTCTTGTCTGCCCTAGGAAGTGTCCTGATTGGAAGATATCCTCTGACAGAGCTAAAAATAGGCCTAGAAGGAGATAAGTCAGTTTGCCAGGGAGTTACCATGTGTGCAGTCATAAAGTCCTGAAGGATGGTTTGTATGGAGCCTGCAAGGTGTTAGGGAGCCCTCCAAATGTCTGTCTCCAAAATATTTAATGGTTTGTATCAAGGACCAAGTGAGCCTTTGGTTTAGGATTATCAAACTACATCCAAATCTACCTAGTTTCCTTTATCCTCTACATCAATCAGCATAACAAAGTAGTATATCTACAGAGTCTTTGGACCAAATTGCAACTAGAAAGGGCATTAATTTTGAATCCTTCAATGATAAGTACAGAAGGAATAAGAGAAATTACGGAACTGTGTTACTTCAAAAACATAGGGTGAGGGGAATAGATAATAGGCCCATCAAGATTTCCCCAAATGAGAAGGAACCCTTGGCAATTGATTTCTTCTATCATTATTTAATTAAAACTTATCATTCAATGTGTTAGGTCTTGGGACAAGATGCAAAAGAGAACATGCCTATTGCTCTTATGCTCATGGCAATAGATATTCAGGACCAGATGTTGAATACTGAATCTGATTATGCCTCATATATTACAAATAAAATGAGTGAGCAATCAATAGCCATCAGGAAGAATGAAGACAAGATGAAATTTAAAATGGAATTCAAGTGGTACTCCTTGATGTACCATATGTTTCTATATGCAGGGGACAAAGCATGGAAAATTGCCTTGCAGGTTAGTTAGGTGGATAAACATGGCAATCCCCTTCATGTTCAATGTTGGACTCATATGCTGGATAAGAATTGTAATACTACTAATTATGTGATTTTTGAGGAACATTTTATTAGAAGACTTTTGAGTTACATGGAGCCACCATAGGATAGAGTGCCTAGAGAGATTATGGACTTCCTGAGGCCAATGGATAGAACCCCTAAAATGAGAATTCAACATATAGACAATTGGTTCCTACATACATATACTGTTGCTATCAGGGTGTATGGATGTCCATTGAACTCTCATGTGTTACCAAATATGTTCCAAAGAGACTTTCTTATTTGGAGGTGATGTGGCAATTGAATGAGTTAGATAAGACTCATTTGAGGGGATAGAAGAAGGGTTCTTTCTTCCCCACTTCTACAAAGTTTAGTGATTTTTGGGAAACAAATAAGGATGGTTTGGACCAGATCTATCTACTTCTATAGTCTTACAAGATGGGGAAAGATACATCAAGGGTTTTTGATCTAGAAGGATTTATCAATAGGATCAAACTAAATATTAAGAGACCTGCATATGTGCACAAGATCTTGTTTGAGGAAGATGTAGTCAGAAATTATTTCTATGGAGGAAGTGAAGAATAAGAGAAGTAGATGGGCAAGAGTCAATGAGATAGAGGAAGAAAAGAGCATGATGTAAGATAATTATCCTGGTGCTTTTGCTGAGGAAAAAGACCCTATTGTTAGGATACAAAGGATACTGGATCATGCTGAGATCTTGATTGGCAAAGCTCCTACAGTAGAGGAGAGGCCTCTGTATGATAAGAATTCTCCATACCAATGCTATGTTAGAGTGAAGAGTGAGTCTACTACCCTTGAGAAATCCTAGAGTGCCAATGTTCCTCTACCATCTTCTTCTAAGAAGAGAAAAATTGATTGTCCTTGAAGGTAGAGCTACAGAAGTAGAAATGGTTAACTTAGAGGGTACTACAGAAAGTTTACCTAGGGAAGAAGAAGAGGTAAATCAACGAATGACATCACCTATAAGGGTTGTAGTGAATCTTTCATCAGAGGATAGAATGGATGTGAGTCTTAGACAAGGGAAAGATGAGACAAATGATATATGAGCGTTATCTTGTACACAGTTCTTGTCTGACATGATGAATTTGTTAAATCCCTAGAGTTTAAAGGTTTTGTCTATAGATTAAGGAGTGTAGAGTTATAGAAAAGGGTGGAAGAGGGCAAAAGTAATGTACATCCTAACCAGTAGTAAGAAATTACTCAAAAGATGTTGCAAGAGGTAAGTTAGGATATTGGTCAAATCACTCCTGAAGAGGGAAGACAAATGGTTGAGAGTATTAGCTTGCTGTTACTACCACATTCAGATATAGCCATTACACTTGCTCTAGACACTATAAGGAGATAAGACAAGGAGGTATTTGTTAGACTTAGGACACACAACTAAGAGGGGGGGTGAATCAGTTATGCAAAACTTTCTCCAATTAAACACTTAAATCTTCTTAGTGATTAGTAGTATATTAATCATGAACCATAATGCATTCAAATCAAGAGTAGAAACACATCAACACATAAGATACCAATATTTTGACGTGGAAAACCTAGTTAAGGGAAAAACCACAGGGTGATTAACCCAAGATTATATTCTTTGTTAGAAGAATAGAAAGAACAAAATGGCACATGCCAATTAGGGCTCACTGCCCGAGCACACTGCTCACAAGAGGCTCACTGCCTACAAGAGACACACTGTCTACAAAGAAATAAATATCACATACATGAACTGGAGAATAGCATCTTCACCATGCTTGAATCAGTTCTATTTAAGCCCAATACTTCTGCTCTGTCTTTTTCTCTCCTCCTTGCTACAACACTCTCATCACAACAAAGACAACTTCAAACTGACTTCACAATCCCTTATTTATACAAGACATCAACTTAGGAATGATCATCTAAGTCGGCAAACATTCATAAGATCATCTTCCAGATGCATAACTATCTAGTCGACCTATCTCAAGAAGAACACCATCATCTAGAAGTTACTCTCCAATTGTGAGCTTCAACTTCAATGCGGACCACCAACATGAACTGGACATGATCCAAAGACCTCCACAAGATTGCCTGAATCATCAAGAACATCCACACTTCTTCTACTTACTGAAATCCTTCTCTCCTTCATCTAGAACCTCAAGAACACAGTCTGTCATTACTGTCACAAAGGAATAGATGCTTGCGGACCTTCAAACCATGAACTAATAGATTTGATACACCACAAAGACTTTCTCAGCACTCCCTTAAATCTACAGAGCAGGAAACTTCATTTCTGGATCTCACCGGACCTTTCTTGTTACACTCTATCACCTCTAGACACCTACCAGAATTGGTTTTACTTGAGCAGCCACAACTTCTTCATATCTTCATGCAAACCTCTAAAATCTCTACTGGATCACCTACAGATACATATCTACAAACCCTTCAATCCGCATCCTCTGATCCTCATCCTATCTTGGACTTTTTCCTTACTGTTATCACTGTTCTTCACTGTTCCTGATTGAGACTAATTTTCTCAATATCCTCAGCTCACGGCTCATCCAAACCTTATCATTAATGCAACAGGAGTATGTTGACATCAATGACAACACCATTTAGGCCCATACTTGCAACAATCTCCCCCTTTGTCATTGATGTCAACATAAGATGTGAAAACTGTTATAATCATCAAGACAAGAACTTCTCCTCACTGTCACAACTCCCCCTATCAGCAATAACCATTCATATGTCTTCTCTCCTTATACTGTTCCCTCTTTGATCAGAAACCAATTGTTTTTCACATGTCTTCTCTCCCCCTTTGACATCAATGGCAAAGGGCACATACTTACAATTCTAACACTTCAGAATCATACCTATTGCTCCCCCTGAGTAGCAGCTCCCATCAATCCAAATCACAAGATATGACTATGATATCCACTGGACTGAAGCACCTCAGTGCACCTTAGTTCATCACCGGAGGGGCAATAACCCCTAACTTCTCCCTGAGATACTCAAAAGAGTCCTTAGGTAGAGGTTTAGTAAAGATGTCTGCAATCTGATCTTTGGAAGGCACAAACTCCAATCTGACTTCATTCTTGTTCACTTGCTCTCTCAAAAAGTGAAACTTGATGGATATGTGTTTAGTCTTTGAATGCAACACCAGATTCTTAGATATATTTATAGCACTTGAATTATCACAGAAGATTGTGATAGGTTTCTCATACTCCACTTTGATATCTCTTAGCATCTACTTCATCCACAAAACTTGAGTGCAACTACCTGCTGCTGCAATATATTCTGCTTCAGTTGTAGATAGAGATATTGCCTCTTCTTTCTTGCTTAGCCAAGAAACTAGTCTCTTCCCCAAAAAGAATGCTCCACCACTGGTACTCTTCTGGTCATCCACATCTCTTGCCCAATCAGCATCTGTATATGCATGAAGAGAGAAATCATGATCTCTAGGATACCACAGACCATACTAACCGTCCCTTTTAGATATCTAAAAATCCTCTTGATTGCCATGACATGGGATTCTCTAGGATCAACTTGGAATCTAGCAACAAGACCAACAACTTGTATAATATCTAGTCTAGTTTGAGTGAGATACAACAATCCTCCAATCATTGATCTATATTTCGTCTAGTCTGCCTTAGGAGAGTCATCATCTTTGCTCAACTTACATCTAGTTGCCATGGGAGTATTCATTGGCTTTGAATCTTCCATCCTAAATTTTTTCAACAATTCTTTCACATATTTGGTCTGAGAAATGAAGATTCCTTTCTTTGTTTGAGTGATGTACAGACCCAAGAAGAAATTCATTTCACCAAGCATAGACATCTCAAACTCACTTTTCATTTGATTTGCAAAAGTTTTACACATACTATCTCTTCCTCCAAAGATGATATCATCAACAAATACTTCAACAATCAAGATGTTTTCATGATCAATTTTGAAATATAAGTTACTGTCAGCAGTACCTTTGTTGAACCCAATTTTCAAAAGATGCTTATCCAATCTTTCATACTAGGCTCTTGGGGCTTGCTTCAATCCATACAGTGCCTTCTTCAACTTGCAGACCATATCACCATGATCAGACAATTGAAATCCATCCGGTTGCTCTATATACACTTCTTCTTCCAAGTCACCATTTAGAAAGGTAGACTTGACATCCATCTGCTATACCTTGAAATCCTTGAAGGTAGCAAAGGCAAGAAATAATCTGACTGCTTCAATTCTTGCCACTGGAGCAAAAGTTTCTTCAAAATCAATTCCTTCTATTTGAGAGTAGCCCTTACAGACCAATCTGGCTTTATTTTTTATTACTTCACAAAATTCATTTAGTTTGTTCTGGAAGACCCATTTGGTTCCAATCACATTCTTGTTTCTAGGTCTAGGAACAAGATCCCAAGTGTGATTTTTCTCTATTTGTACCAGCTCTTCCTCCATTGCTTTAGTCTAGTTTCATCATTGCAAGCTTCATTCACTGTCTTAGGCTCAATCTCTGAAATCAAAAAATACTCTTTTGAATCTTGAGCAATTCTCCTTCTTGTTAGTACTCCTTTGCTTTTATCACCTATGATCTGATCTTCAGAGTGGTTCAATCTTACATACCTGGGGACTTTAGGAATTTCTTGCACTTCTGATTCTTGATTAGGCTCATTGAAACTTATTTCTTCTTCCTGGTTTACCGGATTAGCTTGAATCTAACTAACAGATGAGGCTTGGGCTCCTTGAGTTAGAACACCATTCTGATCATCTTCATCATATTCATAAAACCTTGAGGGTTTCTCAATTCCCTCATCAACCTTCACATTTGTACTTTCTATCATCTTTCTCAGTCTTTTGTTATAACCATGGTCCTAGATGCTTCCTGTATGATCTAGTTCTTTCTTTCCACTACTCCATTCTGTTGTGGAGTCCTAGGAGTAGACAACTATCTCTTTATTCCATGTTTCTCACAGAACTCTATTAACTTATTTTTGTCACCTGTCATATGGTGAGAGAAACCACTGTCAATGACCCAATCATCCTTTTCTTCAACTTGGGCAGCCAGAACTCTTTCTACAACTTTATGATTGACAGATACAGAGGATATTGGTTCTTCTTCCTTGATGGCAATAAACACCCATTCACTTTCAGATGTGTTTCCTATCTCTGATTCATCATTTGTTACTCCTTCATTATCATCTTCTTCATGAACATAGTAACAATTCTTTTGGAACCTTGATCTGTTAGGATTTGGCCTTGAAAATATTTCCAAACATCTTGAGGCAAAATGACCAATCTTATTGCAGTTAAAACACTTAAAAGGCAATTTTCCTTCATACTTACTAGATCCTCTTGGTAGTCTCTTTGCAATGATGGCTTCAAGTTGAGCAGTTTCTACTTCTTCTTCCAAGTCTTTTCTTGCTTTATCATACCATGACAGTTTCCTTGATGAGTTCTCTCCCGGATCAAACCTTTGTTTACCTTTTACAGAGGCACTGGCTTTGAATGCAGATTCAGTCTTGGGGGGATCATCTCCA
Organism: Cunninghamia lanceolata; assembly: GCA_027924645.1. Lineage (NCBI taxonomy): Eukaryota > Viridiplantae > Streptophyta > Pinopsida > Cupressales > Cupressaceae > Cunninghamia > Cunninghamia lanceolata. The sequence goes on from BSBN01000236.1 coordinate 6,012,405, forward strand.
AACTCGGTCATTTCAAATACAGCCAATTTGTCAGCCAATTGATCTCTTGTGACAGTTGTATGGGCTCTAAATTCATCAATAGCAACCTTGATTTTTTAAGAAGCAGGAAGGGATCTGAGAATTTTGCCAACAATCTCATTTTAATCCAAGACTCCACCAGCATTTCTAATTCCACAAACAAGCTCATTTACTCTTGGCATTAAAGTAGTAATATTTTCATCATCTCTCATCTTCAGGTTTTCAAATTTCCCTTTCAGACTTTGTAACCTTGCACATTTAACATACTGGTCTCCTTCATGCAAAAGTTCCAATTTTTTCCAAATATCAAAAGCAGTTGGAAGGTCAATAACATTTGAGAGCTCTGAATCAGATAATGCACTTAGAAGAGCTTATATAGTCCGTAGATTATTTTCAGCATCTGTGATTTCATTTGGAGCTTTTGGACCACCCTATGGAGGTACATACTATGTTGTAACCATGGTCCAGTATGCCATTCCCATGCATTGCAAGTGACACTTCATGCAACCTTTCCATAGATTGAAATTGGTTCCATCAAATTTCAGACTATCCTTCTTGTAGGATGACATCCTGGATCTCCTCAAGTGGTTAAGCTCTTTTTGAGGAACTTAGCTCTAATACCAATTGTTAGACTTAGGGCACACAACTGAGAGGGGGGGTGAATCAGTTATGCAAAAATTTCTCCAATTAAACACTTAAATCTTCGTAGTGATTAGCAGTATATTAATCATAAACCATAATGCATTCAAATCAAGAGAAGAAACACATCAACACATAAGACACCAAGATTTTGATGTGGAAAACCCAGTTAAGGGAAAAACCACAGGGTGATTAACCCAAGATTGTATTCTCTGTTAGAATTATAGAAAGAACAAAATGGCACATGCCAATTAGGGCTCACTGTCTAAGCACACTGCTCACAAGAGGCTCACTGCCTACAAGAGACACACTGTCTACAAAGAAATAAATATCACATACATAAACTGGAGAATAGCATCTTCACCATGCTTGAATCAGTTCCATTTAAGACCAATACTTCTACTCTACCTTTTGCTCTCCTCCTTGCTACAACACTCTCATCACAACAAAGACAACTTCAAACTAACTTCGCAATCCCTTATTTATACAAGGCATCAACTTAGGAATGATCATCTAAGTTGGCAAACATTCATAAGATCATATGCTAGATGCATAACTCATTCGGTCGGCCTGTCTCAAGAAGAACACCATCATCCAGAAGTTACTCTCCAATTGTGAGCTTCAACTTCAATGCAGACCACCAACATGAACTGGACACAATCCAAAGACCTCTACAAGCTTGCCCAAATCACCAAGAACATCCACACTTCTTCTGCTTACTAAAATCCTTCTCTCCTTCATCTGGAACCTCAAGAACATAGTCTGTCATTATTGTCACAAAGGAATAGATGCTTGCAGACCTTCAAACCACAAACTAATAGAGTTGATACACCACAAAGATATTCTTAGCACTCCCTTAAATCTATAGAGCAAGAAACTTCATTTTCGGATCTCACCAGACCTTTCTTGTTACACTCTGTCACCTCTGAACACCTACCGGAACTGGTTTTACTTGAGCAGCCACAACTTCTTCATATCTTCATACGGACCTCTAAAATCTCTACTGGATCACCTACAGACACATATCTACAAACCCTTTAATCCACATCCTCTGATCCTCATCCTATCTTGGACTTTTTCCTTACTGTCATCACTGTTCTTCACTGTTCCTGATTGAGACTAATTTTCTCAATATCCTCAGCTCACAGCTCATCCAAGCCTTATCATTAATGCAACAGGAGTATGTTGCCATCAATGACAACACCAGTTAGGCCCATACTTGTAACAATATTTTCTATAGAGGATTAGGATGACCAAGCTTTCTTTAGCTCAGGTTTTAACCATAAATTTGAAACTTGGGCAATATGGGCAATGGTCCCAAATACAAAACAAGCCTAAAGTAGCAAATAGTGTTCATGACTTGACAAGGAATGTTATTGTCAAAAGTTTATCAGACACACTTGCCCCTTAAGCTGCATCCCTAGGTGTGCATACAACCTAGTTCACTGAAGCTACCACTGTGTAACTACAAAAGGAAAATGATCGGTTGAATGAGAAATATACACAGGCTATGGCAGAGTTGAATCATTGTAGGTCTCTTCAGCTTGGAGCCCATGTTCCAATAATTTCCACTCCCTCTAGTTTTGTAGAACCTTTCCCATTAGATAGGGAATCTTTGCTTTCAGAAATAAAGGACCTCAAAGATCAAATGGAAGGAGCTATGTAGAAAAAGATTGAAGTTATTGGCAAGCTTGTTAATGATTTGATTGATCATAGAATTGCCAAGGTAGTAAGGCTGATACATGGAAGGCCTATTTAGATTTAAGAACATATTTTGATAAACATGTACAAGATAAGGAAAATCTAAGAGAAATAGTTGATAAGTGGTTTTCCAAGACTACAACAATAAGGAAAATTCACAAATGTGCTAGATTTGGTCCTATAGCTCTTGCTGAGATTGCACCAACATATGATGTGATCATACTGTTAGAGGATGCTGTTGCATTTATGATAAGGTTTGACAAGTATGTAAGATATAAGTTGCATTTGTTGGAGAAAACTGACAAGAAGATTATGCCAAAGTTTCTAGATGATAATAAACAGGGAAATCCTCTAGATCAGTGGAAAGAGTAATTCAAAACATTCGTTCCTGATCTCTCATCTACCATATGTTCTAATAATGTATTCAACATAGATCAATTGAATAGAAAATTAGATAAGTTATTTTCTTTAGAGGTGATTCTTTATAGTTTTAGCAAAGAGACTGGGGCAATCTTGGATACCAAGTATACTGCAAATAATGACAAGATGACTAAAGTGATTCCATTCTAATGGCCTATGGATAAGATGTGTACTACATGGACTAAGAAATATAATGATTAAAACATAGGATTAGAGTTCAAGGAAGTTGGAAATCTAATTTTGGAAAAGGCAGTTCTAAAGGTTTTTCATCAACATCAAGATTGGTCTTCTCAGCAGTTACAACTACTACAAAGAGCTATTTTTAGGAAACATATTTTGTTGTAAACTGAGTGAATGTTTCTATGCCTTAATTCATTTAATGTAAAAGGACAAGGTAAACTAATCATGTTGAGTTAGGTCCTAGGATAACAAGCTTCTTGTCTTCTATATAATAGCTTGTTTTATCATTGTAAAAGGATTCTAGGACGCCATTCTTGGGAAGATATATTTTGAAACAAAATATTTCAGGCTGTAGATAGACAATTTTGCTAGTGAAAAGTCTCTATATGACATTTTTCAAATGAATCATATGAAAAATGCATCTAGCATGTATTTCTCACATTTATCTCCTTCAATGCATGCATTTATTTTATAAATGAAGGAATCACGGATTTCTAAGTTTATCTATACACATTTGCTATATTGAATATCTTATTTCCTACTTCTATTTAAGTAATAGATTATTTTTTTTTAAAATAAGATATAGGGAGTTATGTATTGCATTAGAGATTACTAAGAAGAAATGTGTGAAATACCCTTCTTTGGATGTGTCATTGTAAGACAATGATATAGGTTAATCCTTTGTGTTTGACGTTTATATGTTAGAAAGAGGCACTTGTAGGAAATAGTTTGACTTTGTGCCCTAGATAGGCACCGATCTAAGTTTCATCCTACCCAAGATCTAGAACTAAAACTCTAAAAGATAAATCATATGATTTTTTTTGTTTTGCTTTATTATTAGTTTAGGTTGTTTTAATATATGTTCTCAAAGCCATAAATGAGTTAAATTCCAAGGACTTAGCCAAGTTTGAATTAATCTCATAGTCTTGGTATATATGAGTGAGAATAATTTTTGTTTTACAATATCCTATGGTGATTAGGGTTTGACCAATTGATACTATTGTAAATGGAATACCCCCTACGTTTAGTAGAGCCTAAAGTACATAGGAGATCAATTCATTGACTCTTGTTCATTGGCCACTGATTTGAGAGTCTTGAGCATTAAAGATGGCTACTTTATAGAGATAATCAAGCAACCAACTAGAAGAACCAATGGAATCTACAACACTTGCAGAGCACAAGTTCCAATAGCAAATATACCCAGTGATATCTGGTTGAGACAAAAATGAAAAGAAACCAAATAAACTAAGGGAAATGAAGAGAGACAAGCACAAAAGGAAGAAATACGAAACCGCCATGTGGCTGTATGATCTACACTCTAATAAACCTACAAAAAGAAGAGGAAAATGGTGGGCCTGCTTGGCGACTTGCCTTAATCAAGTCGTAGTGTTGGTATTTCTACCTTCATGAGTAGAAATACAACATATAACATGGAAATTGAAGGGAAATGTGTGTGTTCTTATCCTAAGTGCCCAGGAAGGTAAGAACAACAAGAAAATAACTAAGTTAAAAAGAGTTTCTTCCTAAGTCTGCAGGGAGACAAACCTACATAGTATAGCTTGTGCATCCAATAAGAAAAATGCTAGAATACACTTAATAAAGCAAGTGAAATGGTGGTCTACACCATACAACAACCTATGCAAAGAAAATAGATTTAAACTAACAATTATTGAGAAACTATAATCAAAAGAGCTTACTAGTTTGAAGATAGAAAATGAAGCTATGAGTTCCCAAAAGCTTGAAGGTAATTTATAGCATCAAAACCTAGCATAGAGTGTTAAACATATGGTTCCTAGGGTTTTCATTGATGTCAAGATTGTCACTAGGTTATCATTGATGTCAACACTATCATGGTGGTGTGATGGTGTTCATGGTTGGATGACATGTCCCATCCAACAAGAGAAGGGAGAAGATATAGTTCATATTAATATGGGAATTAGAAGCACAAATATGATCAAATGTATTGTTGATTTTATTGATGGCCTAAAGCATCTATGTTCCAAGTTCTATGATGATTGGAATACCAGAAGAGTGTTTTGATATTGATTGTTTGAAGATAGTGTTGTCTCTGTGAAGGTGTTATGTGTAGGACAATGGAATGCTCTGCATTCCTTCGCATTTGTAGATATGGCCATGCAGTTATAGAACTATGTTTAGGGTGTAGTGAAGGTGATAATTCCAAGTTTTTAAATCATTTGTCCTTCTATTGTGAAAGTTATGCATGATAGAGAACCGTCATGTGTTTTGGCAAAGTAAGCTAGTGTTGAAGGCATGTTGGAATGCTCCACATTCCTCTGGAAATGAATGATTTCCCTTACGGTTTTGAGGACATGTTTATGGATGTGTATTACATGCTTCCTTGTAGTTTCAATATTCTTGGTGGTTCGCAGCTCAATTTTCAAATGACAACATGTTGCAGTGTGTTTTGGATGACAAATTATTCTTAGAATTCATGATTGAAGATGTGCAGAGCAAATTTTTTGATGTACAGATGTAAAGGAGTATTTGGGGATGTTGAATGAGTCTTGTAGACTCATCTAGAAAAGTTTCATGAAGATATTTTATTGTTTCTAGTACCACACAAGGTTTTCAAGTTGATGTGGTCATTATGCTTCAAGGTTCATGTGTTTTTGCTTAAAGTTGTCTTATTTTCAAATGAGAAGAGTGTGAGGATGTAATTCCTTGGTGTTTGAAGCTATGAAGGATGTTTTGGACCTGGTTAAGCAAGTGTTGGTGTCTACAAGGCATAGGTCTTCTGCTGGTGTAACATATGGTATTACTTAGGACCTATCTTCTACACGTCTCATGTTGTGTGTTGTTTGGCTGACTTGTAAATTCATTGTTCATATTATATATAGCCGACAAGAAATGTAATCAATGTAATATCTTGTATAAATTGTAAATCGAATTGAGTGAGGTGAAGTGTGATTGCAAGTTGAATGAAACAGTTCGCAAGCATATAAGGAGTAGAATGAATGCATTTTTTATATGCGACTGAAGGAGAAAGAGCACAAGTTGTAGATGATGTCATGATTCATCTTGACGATATAGTTGTGATAGTGATCAAGTGTAGAGTGTGCCTAACTAATCTGGTCATCAGAAGAAAGTGTGAAGAGGTAGAATTAAAACCATGAAAGGTGTGGTTTTCAATGTCAATTTTCAAACAGTAGGACTATCACACTATAATCTTTTGTAAGTGTATTCTCAATTCAAGGAGTAGTAGCTACCTTGGGAGTGACCCTAAAACAAAGTCTTCAAGTAGTAGTATCTTCCTTGGGAGTGACCCTAAATCAAAATTTTCGGGGAGTAGTAGCTTCCTTGGGTTGTAGCCCTAAAATAAAGTTGTTATTTAAGCTTCATTTATTGTGAGTTAATCCTCACCATGGTTTCTGTCTTCTTGGGTTTTTAATGTATATCTAGTGTTACATGTTGATGTGCATTGTGTTAATCTTTCATGCTTATGTTAATGTTGTGATGCTTAAGTTTTAATCTGCTCTAGATAAGTTGAAGTTGTGTAATGTGTTGTCCCTGTTTGTAAATTTTTAAGTCTTTTTATGTGTGATTTTTATTATTTTAATGTGTGATCTTTCATACTAGAGAGAAGATGCAGAAGGAGTTTTATGTTTTCCTACAAATGTGTGTTGTTAGAGCATACAATATAGAGCATATAACCAAAACCCAGAAAATATACAATAGATATAGAAAAACTAACAACTACCCAGATAGAAAAATGGCCAATAATGAATTACTATGACATAGCCATGTTTAGAAATGCAACTTGGTACAACAGCTAAAATGGACCAGCAAGTGGGTATGGTTGGAAATGTATCAAAACTCCATAATATGATAAGTATTGTCAATACAATTATTAACAGCTGAAAAATGAGCCTCAAATGCCTCACTAAGGCCAAGCAATGAACTGTAATGAAGGAAGAAAAGCCTCTAGAGAACCCACATCCTCACTAGAATATGTACGGCCTGGCTGAATGAGAAGTCTACACAAATAAACACTAAAATCACCTTCAATCTTCTATCAATACAATTAGATATATCCCTCAAGGTAGAATGACCAATCTAGGAGTGTTTGGATGCCAAAAATCTCTCAAAAGGAGTTGTAAAAAGGGTACGACCTACTCCCAAACAGTATGGCCAACAAGGGAAACTCAAGCCATCCAAAAATCCTCACTATAATATACTCTAAATAGCTAATACACTCTAATTTCCAACCTTCTAATGCACTCCACCAAGAAATTGCAAAGGATGTGTCTAGAAATGCATCAAATTATCAACCCATCAACTCCATTGAAGCACAAGAATGAATACTAGATGTATCCATCATCAAAAGCACCTTTGGGTGGTATTGCACACCTATAGAATGTCATCACTAATGGAGGATTTCATCTCCAAAATCTTGGTTTGAAATGCTCAAACCCTCAAACCCTAGCAGAGCTCTCACAAGAAACTATCATAAAGCAAGCATGAGCAAATGAGGTCCAAAATGCTCTTTTATTCCCCCTCCAAGATGGGCATTGGGCATTAAGGATGGAAATTACATTTTAAAAACACTTTATTTCTCCAGGGAAGGGCGGCCAAGGTCACAACTTGATGTTATGTTTCCATTTTCATAAAGTCACTTTTCCCCTTACATTATAATGTCCTAGTTAAATATAACATTTTAAATCTTTGGACTTTAAAATAAATATGAAGACGGTGTCAGAATGAAGTGATCTATAGCTTGCTGAAAAGCCCTCGATGAGAGGAATCTGATGCCACTCTGATAATGCCAAACTGACACTGACCCTGAACTTACTAAAAATAGCAAGTACTGACCAAGAGGAATCTAAGCCAACTCCGAAGGTGCCAACTGGATCCTCTGAACTTGAACCATCTTTCCTTCATCCACACAAACCTCCAATGCCAAACCAACTCCAGTTCCCTAACCAAATTGCTAGTCCATGGGAACTCTATGATGGACTAACCATGAGTCTAGAAGTGGACATTACAAGTTGTTAAGATTGAAGATTGGTTAGATACTAATTCACACCCCTCTCAGTATCTTGGTGTGTTCAATAATTGGTATCAGAGCCAAGTTCCTCTAGGGGAAGCTTAACCACTTGAGGAAGGTTTGGGATGGTGCAAAATGGATCCAGCAAGATACCTAGGTTTGATGGATTAAATTATGCTTTTTAGAAGCTAAGGATGGAAGCTTATATTAATTCTCTAGGGTGTGGTGTTTGGGACTCTATTAAGTCTGGTTACATAATTCATGTTTCTATTTCTACAGATGCAGATGAAGTCAAGTTGTATAATAACAATGCTAAGGCAAAGTTTTCTATTATGAGTGGGTTGGCTAATTCAAAACTTTCAAAGGTAATGAGTTGCAGTTCTACTCAAGAAGTTTGGGTTAAACTTGAAACCATCTATGAAGGAGTTAAGAAAGTAAAGAAATCCAAGATGCAGATATTCAAGAGAAGATTTGAGAACCTAAAATGTCAGAGGATGAAGACATTGCTAGATATATGCTCCAGGTGAATGAAGTGGTCAATGGCATTACAGGTCTTGTTGGAGAAGTAAAAGAAGATGAGATTGTGAAAAAGGTTCTGAGATCTCTTCCCAAATCTTACAATAATAAGGTATCTTCCATTGAGGAGAATGCAGACTTGGATACATACACTATAGACAAATTGTTTAGTTCCCTTATTACCTTTAAAATGAGAGAGTTTGGCAATGATGCTCCAAAGAAAGAAGCTGCTTTCAAAGCCAATGTGAAAACAAAGGAAGAATTTTTTGATGAAGTTGAAAAAAAATTTGTGAGGACTAAAAAAAGGCATTGGGAAATACAAAGGTAAGTTACCCTTCAAATGCTTCAATTGTGGAAAGTTCGGTCACTTTGCTTCTAAATGTCCTTTTAAGGAATCAAGAGGTAGTTACAAGAGATGAAAGTTCAAAAGAAGTCTGTATTCCATAGAGAACAATTATTCTTCAGAAGATGAGGATCATGATGATTCAAATGATGAAACACTTTTCATGGCCTTGAGTGTTGGTGACAAAAAGGATGATGTTGGAAAATGTGAGAAGATTGATGCCTTGCAAACATAATAGAACAATGAAAGATAAATGATTGTATGGACTGCCTTTCATGCAAAAGAAGAAGCCAAGGCCTGGGTAATTGACATTGGATGCTCAAGTCATATGACTGGTGACAAGGAGAAGTTTATTATCCTTGAAAAGTGGAATGGTGGTGTTCTCAAGTTTGGTGGTGATGAGTTAGCACAAATCTATGGAAAAGGTGCTATAACTATTGATGGGAAGAACATGATTGAGGATGTACTCTATGTCAAAGGGGTAAAACACAATCTTCTTAGTGTCAGTCATATGTGTATCAAGGAGTATAATCTCACCTTTTATGCCAAGGGTTGTGAAATCAGGAAGGCAGGGTCCACAAAACTAGTTGCATAAGGTATCAAGATATATGGTGACATCTATCATCTGAATGAGGTAAATGGAAGAACATGTTTGTTGGCTCAATCTAGTGAGTTTTGGCCATGGCATAAGAAAATGGGACACACCAATTTTTGATAATATGGTAAAGATCAATTCTACTCATGCAATTAGAGATATGCCTAAGCTAATCAAGCCTACAAATACAGTATGCAAGGAATGTCAAATGGGAAAGTAGACAAAGACAAACTTCAAAAGCAAAGAGTATTCTTCTTCAAAGCCATTGGAGTTGATTCACACTGATATATATGGCCCTACAAGAGTAAAGACTCAACAAGGTGAGAGGTATTTCATGTTGCTTAATGATGATTAATCTAGAATGACTTGTGTTACTTTCTTAAGAAAAAATTAGATGCACTTGATAAATTTAAAGTGTTCAAAGATATGGTTGAGAATGAACTAGATGCCAAGATCAAATGTTTGAGGTCTTATAGAGGAGATGAGTTTACTTCAAATGAATTTGAAAAGTTTTGTGAAGATAATGGTATTAGGAGACATCTGTCAGCCCCTAAGACCCCTCAGCAAAATGGGGTAGTGGAAAGAAAGAATAGAACTATGCAAGAGATGTCTAGGGCAATGTTGAAAGATGCAGATCTGCCTAATATATACTGGAAGGATGTAGTTCATAGTGATGTCTATTTAATTAGTAGAGTGCAACTGAGGGTCAAAAACACTAAGACCCCTTATGAGATATGGTATGGAAGACCTCCCACACTTAGACACTTCAAGATCTTTTCCAGTAAATGCTATATCAGAAGAGATGAAGAAGACCTAGGAAAGTTTGATTCAAGAAGTGATGAAGGAATCATTCTTGGCTACTCAATTAGAAACAAGGCTTATAGATGCTACAACAGTTCTTGAGGTTGAGAAAGATGATTGAAAGCATAAATGTCAAGGTAGATGAAGGACTATATTAGACCTCACATGAATCAGAGGACTCTAAATCTGATATCTTTCTATGCATTGTAGATGAAGAAGGAGAAGTGAAAGAAGAAAAGGAACAAGAACCAGAGTAGATGCCTAAGACTCCAACAAAGTATGTTTAGAAGAACCACTCAGTAGATCAAATCATTAGAGATAAGGATGAATGTGTGAAGACAAGGAGAAGGCTTGCTAAGGCACATGAGCAAGTAAACTTATGTTTGTTATCAAAATTGGATCCCAAAAACTTTGCTGATGCCAGCAAAAATGATGGATGGATAAAAGCCATGGAAGAAGAATTGGATCATAGTAGGAAGAATCAAACATGGGAATTGGTTCCTAGACTAGCAAAAAAGAATGTTATAGGAACAAAATGGGTGTTCTAGAAAAAATTGAATGAAGAAGGTGAAGTTGTAAGGAACACGACAAGACTGGTATGAAAAGGATACACACAAGTTGGTATTGATTTTGAGGAGACTTTTACTCTGATAGCAAGGATGGAGCAATCAGAATGCTCTTTTCTCTTGCTGCTCATAAGAAATTCAAGGTATATCATATGGATGTTAAGTCAACATTTATGAATGGTGATCTAGAGGAAGATGTTTATATTGAACAACCATATGGTTTCCAGCTATCAGAGGATCTGGACATGGTGTGCAGACTCAAGAAGGCTCTATATGGTCTTAAGTATGCACCTAGAGCTTGGTATGCTAGGTTGGACAAGTACTTACTTCAGCAGGGCTTCAAGAAAGATACTACAGATAGTAATCTTTACATCAAGGAAGAAGGAGACATGATATTAGTTGTAGTATAGGTTGATGACATCATCTTTAGTGGAGATGATGATATGTGTAAGAGGTTTGTAGAGGAGATGCAAAAAGATTTTGAGATGTCTATGATTGGTGAAATGGCTTTCTTCCTTAGACTTCAAATTACTTAGCTAGATGGTGGTATCTTTATTTCTCAAGCTAAGTATGTCAAAGAGTTGTTGAAGAAGTTTGGTATGGAGGATTCAAAACTAGTGAGTACTCCCATGGTCTCTGGATGTCACTTGAGCAAAGATGATGAGTCTTCAGAGGTGGATCAGACTATCTATAGATCTATGATTAGAGGATTGTTGTACTTAACTACTTCTAGACCTGATATTATGCATGCCATATGTGTGGTTGCCATATATCAAGCCAATCCCAAGAAAACACATGAGAAGGTAGTGAAAAGGATATTCAGATACTTGAAAGCAACTCCAGACTATGACCTATGGTATCTAAGAGGTAATAACTTTGATTTGAGTGCTTACATTGATGCTGATTGGACTAGTTGTGTTGATGATAGAAGTACAAGTGGTGATCCTTTCTTTTTAGGAATCAGATTGGTTTCATGGAAGAGCAAGAAGAAAGATTCAATGTCCTTATCTATTGCAAAGGCAGAGTACATTGCAGCAGCATCCTACTATACACAAGTGTTGTGGATGAAGAAAACCCTAAAGGATATCAAGGTATTGTATGATGAGTCTATTCCTATCTTGTGTGACAATCCAAGTGCTATCAATATTTCCAAGAATCCAGTGATGCATTCTAGAACCAAGCATATAGCAATCAAGTATCACTTTTTGGGAGAGAAGGTTGTAGATAAGGAAGTGAAGTTGGAATATATTCCAACAAAGGATCAGATAGCAGATATTTTCACAAAGGCTCTTGCAAAGGATACTTTTGAGGATCTATGGCAGAGGTTAGGGGTAATTACCCCTCCTTGCTAAATGCATAGTGGTGCATCTATCCAAGGGGAGTTCATGTCATAGTTTGTTCCTAGACTGATGGTGGCCACCACTTAGGAGGAGAAGGTAGTGGTTCTTGGTGATAGGGGAGCTTGTTTTCTGCAAGAAGTCATGCCCTAAGGATGAATATGCAAGTATGTGGTCTTTAATGAGTAGGTAGTGGTTGCCTTTTGTTCTTGATGTCAAGGGGGAGAGAAGCATAGATGTGTTTCCATCAATGTAAAAGGGAGAAATTGTTACACATATGGTTCCTAGGGTTGTCATTGATGTCGATACTATCATGGTCATGTGATGGTGTTCATGGTTGTATGTCATGTCCCATCCAACAAAAGAAGGGAGAAGATATAGTTCATATTAATATGGAAATTAGAAGCATAAAAATGATCAAATGTATTATTGATGTTACTAATGGCCTGAAGCATATATGTTCCAAGTTCTATGATGATTGGATTACTGAAAGAGTGTTTTGTTATTGATTGTTTGAAGACAGTGTTGTCTCTGTGAAGGTGTTCTATGTAGGACAATGGAATGCTCTGCATTCCTCCGCATTTGTAGATATGGCCATGCAACTCTAGAAATGTGTTTAGGGTACAATGAAGGTGATAATTCCAAGTTTTTAGATCATTTATCCTTTTGCTATGAAAGTTATGCATGATAGAGTACCGACATGTGTTCTGGTGGAGTAAGCTAGTGTTGAAGGCCTATTAGAATGCTCCACAATCCTCTGGAAATGAATGATTGCCATTATAGTTTTGAGGACATGTTTATTAATGTGTATTATGTGCTTCCTTGTAGTTTCAAGATTCTTGGTTGTTTGCAACTCAGTTTTCAAATGACAGCATGTTGCAGTGTGTTCCGGATGACAAATTCTTCTCAAAGTTCATGATTGAAGATGTGTAGAGCAAATTCTTTGATGTGTAGAGGTAAAGGTTTTACAAAGATGATTATTGTTGCACCAAAAGATTGACCTGTTAATTCCCATTACAACTTCTAGAGTTAATAAATCCACGGGAGATAGCTACTTGCCTTGTCACAAACCCAAGTGTTGTGCTATACAACACAAGGAGACCAAGGTTACACACCCTGTAACAATCCCCCTAGTGCAAGAGAGGGGTTTGAACCCATGACCTTGACTCTGATACCAATTGTTGCAAAGATGGTTGTTGTTGCACTAAAAGATCAACCTATTAATGCCTGATACAATCGTTTGAGTTAATGAATCCATGGGAGGCAGTTAAGCCTTGTCATGAACCACAGGCATTGAGGTGTACAACACAAGGAGACCAAGGGTGCACACCTTGCAAAAAAAGGAGTGTTTGGGAATGTTGTATGAGTCCTATAGACTCATCTAGAAAATTTTCATGCAGATCTTTTCTTGTTTCCAGTACCACATAAGGTTTTCAAGTTGATGTGGTTGTTATACTTCAAGGTTCATGTGTTTTTTCTTAAAGTTGTCCTACTTTCAAATGAGTGGAGTGTTTGGATGTAATTCCTTGGTGTCTGAAGCTGTGAAGGATTTTTTGGACCTAGTTAAGAAAGTTTTGGTATTCGTAAGGCATAGGTCTTCTGCTATTGTAACATATGGTTTTACTTAGGATCTATCGTCTACACATTTCATGTTGTGTGTTTTCTGGCTGACTTGTAGATGCATTGTTCATATTATATCTAGATGACAAGCAATGTAATCAATGTAACATCTTGTATAAACTATAAATCAAATTGAGTGAGGCAAAGTGTGAATGCAAGTTGATTGAAAAAGGTATGCAAGAAGATAAAGAGCAAAATGAATGCATTTTTTATATGTGACTGGAGGAGAAAGAGCAAAAGTTGTAGATGTTGTCTTGATTCATCTTGAAGACATATTTGTAATAGTGATCAAGTGTATAGTGTGCCTAACTGATTTGATCATCAAAAGAAAGTGTGGAGGTAGAATTGCAATCATTAAAGCTGTGGTTTTCAATGTTAGTTTTCAGATAGTAGAAGGACTGTTATACTGTAATCTTTTGTAAGTGTGTTCTCAATTTAGGGAGTAGTAGCTTCCTTGGGAGTGACCCTAAAATAAAGTCTTTGGGGAGTAGTAGCTTTCTTGGGAGTGACCCTAAATCAAAGTTTTTAGGAAGTAGTAGCTTCCTTGGGTTCTATCCCTAAAACAAAGTTGTTATTTGAGCTTCATTTATTGTGAGTTAATCCTCACCATGGTTTTTCCCTTCTTAGGTTTTCCATGTATATCTGGTGTTATGTGTTGATGTGCATTGTGTTAATCTTTCATGCTTATGTTAATGTTGTGATGCTTAAGTTTTAATCTACTCTGGATAAGTTGAAGTTGTTAAAATTGAAGATTGGTTAGATACTAATTCACCCCCCCCCCTCTTAGTATCTTGGTGTGTTCAAAAAAGAGAACCTCACAACAAGTAAAACAAAACCCTAAGACCCAAGAGGAGTAATCTCTCAATATCAATAATATCAAAACCTTCAATGGCTGCTACAAGACTCTAATTTTCACAAGACAAATAGCAGAGAGCTACCAAAACCCAAAAGTGTTCAAAGCAAAGAGAGAGTGAGTGTGAATGAATGAAATAATTCAAAATTCTTCCAATACTCTTCCAAGAGGGAAGAATCTTGAAAATTCAAGCATGGAGTCATTTTGTGACTCATAGAGGCATTACCACTAATCTTCATGATCACTAAAAGTGTGTTGTAACACCCAAAAATGGATATATGTTAGCAAACAGACACATGACACTAGTGTGAATCATTGATGTCCACGTAGAGCACTTTGGTCTAGGTAAAAATAGCTCCTAGTCATACAAGGCACCTTAGGACCATGTCAACATCAAAGCACTATAACAATTTTTTGATAAAAGAAGAATATATAGAACAAAATCACATAGACCTAACCTATCATACAGAGAGGAGGTGTGAAACTCTAAAATGGTTACTAAATGTAGCATGAAATTGCAAGGGTATGCAATTTTATACATTACATTTAGCCCCCACTTTAGTGAACATATCACACTACGTGCATATGAAAGATAAAGTAAAAATTAAAATAACAAAACATGTTATACCTCCAACAGGAATGTCGTAGAGGACTCAGGAGATTCTTTGAGAATAGGTATGAAGCCTCCAGGCTAAGAACCTACAAAACCACAATGTTACACAATAAAATTGCACAAGAGGTAATGTCAGAATCATAAAACATCCTAAAAGGACTAGATTGAATATGATTTGCCCAAACATCATTGTTTTGCAAATCATATGATCTAATGCACAATCTACTACTATCTACAAGAAACACACACAAACAATAAAATAAAGAATACAAAGCAACAAAGAGGCATTTCTAGTACACTACGAGAGATAGAAAGGATGCCAAGTATGGTTTTAGGGCTAGCACACTATGAGAGATAGGAACCATACCAGCTCTTGTAGGCCACTAGGACTAACAAACTACATTATTAGATGACTCATAAAAGTGCCAAGCAAGTGCATCTTCTTGGGACCACTAGCTATAAATGTTGTAGGGAGTGCACACCTTGGGGAGCGTTTCAAAAACCAATGCCTCAAGGAGAATTTCAACAAAGTGGTATATGTAAAAAGGTGTAAAGTATGAGATATATGCCCCCACCTTAAAATATTTGCATGACATGTATGCAATTGATTTTAAGGGATAAACAGGGAAGAAAGATTTAAGAGGCATATATCAGTAGATATATTCTCAAAGCTGCATCTTGCAAAAGAAAAGAGATGCCCCCCAAAGAGGGACAACCGAGGCAATGTTGGAGGCATGATACACAAAGAACTTGTGTAAGAATGGTATGATACCGAGCAATGCTAACACATACCGCATGAAACAAACAACAACACTAAATACACTAAGGGATCTACATGATTTTTTATTAGCATAATGTATATCTGGATGTAATAATCACAGGATCTCATTTTTTTGTATTATAATCATCCCCAGGCCTATAGAACTACAAGTATGGAGGTAGAAGGTCACAAAGAGGCAAATACAAAAAATAAAATAAAATAAAAATGAAATATTTAAAAATTTTGGGTCAACATGGAAGGAAGATAAATCTTCCAATGCTTTGCATCATCCCAAAAATGTCACAACAACAAACAAAAACAGAACATAGAGAAAGGAAGTATCAACAAATAGGAGAATATCACAATAGACGTGTCCCACCTCTATCCACATGTCTACAAGGGCACCGTGGGCCTTTTTGATGGTTGTTTTGGTACATCAACTCTAAGTAGAATGGATGACACTCTACTTCTTTGGAAAGGTAACCTAATTATGTTATGATTATCCCTAGGTCCTTGTAAGCTAGGTCACAACAATGTTGGAGTATCTAAGTGGGCAATGTAAGTGTTTGTTCAAGGGGTCTATGCTAATAATGTCAATTTGGATGTTTGATAACCTCTGAGAGGTAGATAGTTCTTTGGAGTTTGGGATTCTAAACCTACTGCTAACTATATGTGTATAAAGAATAGGGAAAAGGGAGGTTAGGGTTCAGAAGAAAGAAAATGCAAATAATCAGACAACATCTGTACCTAGATTTTCACTTCACATGACAAAGTTAAATGAGACCAAATTAAACAAGAAATGGATAACAATTATTTCACACAATCATGTACATTGAAAGTGCATGATTCTAAGGAAAGAGAGCAGCAGAACAAGAATATGAGAACACCATATTACATGCACATAATTCAAACCCTATCCAACCACTAGATTGAAGATTTGGAAATTAAGTACAAGATTCATCAACATAAATCATGTGCAAAGAAAAGAAAGTAGAGATACATTACTACCAATAGGAAAGAACACAGGAATAGTCAAGATGTCTTCTCATTAATTGGAAATATCATGGAAGATTACAAATGAGGAAGATTCCCACACCCTAAATGCATATCATATTTTCCCCTTACATACCATAAGAATTACAAAATTGCTTGTGCAAGCACAAGTACTCTATGTTCCCCCTTTACAAATGATAGAGCTTCCCTACTTTTATAGGGAGCTTCTCAAAATTGTAATGTGGAATATACATATGTTAGCCTAAAATCCCTTTATGGGAGTCAGCCTCAAAATACAATACACTATTTTATTACACAAAGCATAGTAGCATCAATTCCCTATCGGCACATGAGCCTAAAAACTTTGAATAGCATCAGTTATTTCCCCTATACGTGGTCCTTGATGGTACTTATCCTTCATCTTAATATAAAGAAGGTATTTCTTGATCTTGTCTTCTGGCTTTTCCATTTCAACCAATTGGTCTTGGAATCCCATAAACAGGGCCTTCATTTTCATCAAGTCATCAATTCCTTGCTCAGTGAGGGGTTGCTACAATAACGCATGGAACTCCTTGACTAAGTGGGAGGTAGGAAAAACTATGGTAGAAGGGTCCTTGAAGGTGCAAGGGATGGATGAAATCAATGATTCCACCCTAACCAATTTCTCCTCAACTGCTTCTATCTTGGTATTTAGCTTCTCCTTACACTTCCTTAGCCCCTTGGCCTTGAGTTTCCCTGCAAGCAGCCATTCATTGGGAAACCCTATAGTATTGTTGTTGACCACTCCCATATGGATGAGCTGCGTTGAGGCAGTAGTTTGTATCTTTTGTAAGATGGGGAGATGTTGTTCCCACATAGTCAATTCATTACTGATGGAGCCATCTGATACCACCACTTCTTCATTCTTAGCATCTAAAGTATGATAGGCCTTCATGGTCTTCTTGATGGTCTCCACACCAAGGGTCTCCAATGAGTTCCTCCAAGATGTGGTTGTAGGCAAGACCCCTTCAGGGTCAGCATGCTGATGGTCCTTATTGAGTGCCTCCAACAAGGTTGGTGCAAAGGGCCTGGAGTCAGTAGGCCCAACTAGGTGTTTGATATAGGTAGTTAGATGAGCAATCTTTCCCCTGAGTTCTTTCGTATCTTCATCTTTC
The DNA here is from genome assembly GCA_027924645.1 of Cunninghamia lanceolata. Taxonomy (NCBI): domain Eukaryota; kingdom Viridiplantae; phylum Streptophyta; class Pinopsida; order Cupressales; family Cupressaceae; genus Cunninghamia; species Cunninghamia lanceolata. Next base: position 6,030,519 of record BSBN01000236.1, read on the forward strand.
TTCATCCTAGCCAAGATGGCCAAGATAGACTCAGTAAGGGCATGTTTTTGCTCATCTCTAGTTTAGTGCCCCAAGACCACTTCTTGTACACTATAATCAGAAGGAGTCATGGTATCTTTTTCTTTATCTACCATAGGTGTAGCTATATGTGCCATCTTGATGCCTTGTTGATCAATTATGACATGGGATAGGACCTTAGCTTTCTTTTTCTTTCATTATTCTTTAAGTGTTTCAACAATAGTAGCTAGGTCTTCATCCTCAGTGTACACCTTCTTACTCTTTCCCACCACCACAGTCAACCAAGTGGGGAGACCTCTACCTATGTTTTCAACTGGTGGAGAAGACACCTAAGGTGGGGACCGAGTTGGTGATGGTGTTAACACCACTATTTTTACTTATTCCTCATATGCCTCACCTCGAGGTGGAGAAGAGGTGGCTAGGTCAATTATCTTGTCTAGGTTTAACACACCCTTGAGCTCCTCTTTTTGTAATGATGGGGATGACACCTTCTGATCACCACCTATTTGTGCTTGGGGTTATACAGCTCATGTGGGAGGTGGCCCTTGGGAAGGAGCAGCCATAGAGGGAGGTGAGGGAGGAGGTGAATCTAGGTGAGTATCTTGTCGGGGAGGAGGAGTGGTCTACCCTACTGCAAGGGTAGAAGCAATTGTTACTCCTTCAGTGGAGGGTGGAGCTTCCTTTCTATCTTCTGCAACAAAGGGAATGTGATCATCATCCTCCGTATCACTAGAATCTACCAATACAACCTTGGACTTCTCTTTCTCCTAGTAGAAACAATATCTATCTAGTATCTATTTTCTCTTCATTGACTAGATCAATCACCTTGGGTCCTTTGGCAGCCTAAAATGATTCACCCTGACCTGTCTTCTTGGATTTATCCTTCTTTTTGGAAGGGTAGGGGTTCATCATGGGAAATGGCTTGAAAAACCAATTCTTAGTCCTAACAAGGACTACTTGAGCTCTATCCTCTAGACAGGCAATTTCATCATGTCCCCAATTTACATCATCTAGGGGCTGATTGTAAACCTTATTCTACTCATACACTAGGTATAAACCCCTTTCATCCTCCTTGTTGAACACACAAAGATACTAAGAGGGGGGTGAATCAGTATCTAAACAAATTCAACTTATCTAAAGTAGATTAAAACTTAAGCATCATGGTATTAACGTAAGCATGAAAGATCAACACAATGCACATCAACACATAACACCAGATATATGTGGAAAACCCAAGAAGGGAAAAGCCATGGTGAGGATTAACTCACAATATATGAAGCTTAAATAACAACTTTGTTTTAGGGTTACAACCCAAGGAAGCTATTACTCCCTGCAGACTTTGTTTTAGGGCTACAACCCAAGGAAGCAACTACTCCTTGAAAACTTTTCTTTAGGGTCACTCCCAAGGAAGCTACTACTCCTTAAATACTTTTTTTTAGGGTCACTCCCAAGGACTCTACTACTCCCTGAACTGATATCGCATTTAGAACATATTATAGTATGACAATCTTTCTACTGTCTGAAAACTAACATTGAAATTCACACCTTTGATAATTGCAATACTACCTCTTCACACTTTCTTCTGATGATCAGATTAGTTAGGCACACTCTACACTTGATCATTATCACATATAGTCTTCAAGATGAATCAAGATACCATCTACAACTTATGCTCTTTGTCCTTCAGTCGCACATCATAATGCAGCCATTCTGCTCTTTTTCTTACTTGTGAACCTTATCAATCACTTTGTAATCACATCTCACCTAACTCAATTTGATTTATAATTTATACAAGCTATTACATTTATTATATTTCTTTTCAGCTAGAGACAGCATGAAAAATACATTTAGAAGTCAACCAAACAACACACAACATGAAACATGTAGAGGACAAGTCCTAAACAAGACTACACGCTACACCAGTAGAAGACCCATTCCTTGCGGACATCAACACTTTCTTAATTAGGTCCAAAACATCCTTCATAGCATCAAACAACAAGGAATTACATCTGCACACTCTACTCATTTGAAAATAGGACAGCCTTAAGCAAAGACATATAAAACTTGAAGCATAACGGCTACAACAACTTGAAAACCTTGTACGGTACTAGAAACAAGAAAGGTCTTCATGAAACTTTTCTAGATGAGTCTATAGAGCTTATAAAACATCTAAAAACACTCCTTTACCTCCATACATCAAATATTTTATGCTGCACATCTTCAATCATGAACTCTGAGAAGAACCTATCATCTAGAACACACTGCAACATACTTTCATTGAGAAACTAAGTTTATGAACCACCAAGAACCTTGAAACTGCAAGGAAGCATATAATGCACATTCATAAACATGTCCACAAAACTACAAAGCTAAACATTCACATCCAGAGGAATGTGGATCATTCCAATAGGCCTTCAACACCAGCTCACTCTGTCAGAACACATGTCGGTACTCTATCACGCCTAACTTTCATAGAAGAAGCAAAAATGATCTAAAGCCTTGGGATTATGACCTTCACTGCACCCTAAACATAGTTCCAGAACTGCATATCCATCTTTGCAAATGCAGAGGAATGTTGAGCATTCTATTGTCATATAGTAATTATCTTCAAAATTATATTCAAACTGCAAAACATACTTCTGGTAATCCAATCATTATGAAACTTGGATTAGGCCACCAGTAACATCTCAACATTAGCAACACATCTTCTCATCTTAGTTCTTATAATTCCCATATTAATGTATCTTCTTGATTCTTCTAATTTCCATCTTAAGATAACTTTATATTCAATTCTGCATTGATCAAGGCATGGTATCCAACCATGAATTGTATCTTCTCTGTTGGATAGGAAATGACAGATCCAACCATGAACTGTATCTTCTCTACTAGATAGGACATGACATCCAACCATGAACACCATCCCACATCCAAGATAGTATTGACATCAATGACAACCCTAGGAACAATATGTGTAACAATCTCCCCCTTTGGTATTAATGGAAACACATACCTACACATTTCTCCCCCTTTGACATCAAGAACAAAGGGCAACCACTACCTACTCATCGGTGACCACATACCTACACATTCTTTCTTAGAGCATGACTTCTTCTTGCAACAAATAGACTCCTCCTATCATCAATAACTGCTACCTACTCCCCCTGAGAGGTAGCCACCATCATTCTAGGAACAAGTTATAACATGAACTCCCCCTGGATAGATACAACACTATGCATCTAGAAAGAAGAAGGAGGGGCAATGACCTCTAGCCTCTGCCAGAGATCCTCAAAAGTATCCTTTACAAGAGTCTTTGTGAAAATATCTGCCATCTGATCCTTTGTTGGAATATATTCCAACTTCACTTCCTTATCTGCAACCTTCTCTCTTGAAAAGTGATACATGATTTCTATATGCTTGGTTCTAGAATGCATCAATGGATTCTTAGAAATATTGATAGCACTTGTATTGTCACACAAAATAGGAATAGGGTCATCATACAATACCTTGATATCCTTTAGGGTTTTCTTCATCCACAACACTTGTGTACAACAAGATACTACTGCAATGTACTCTGCCTATACAATTGATAAGGACACTAAATCATGCTTCTTTCTCTACCATGAAACCAATCATCTTCCTAAAAAGAAAGCATCACCACTTGTACTTCTTCTATCATCAACACAACCAACCCAATCAGCATCAGTGTAGGCATTCAAATCAAAGTTAGTACCTCTTGGATACCATAAGCCATAATCTATATTTCCTTTCAAGTATCTGAATATCCTTTTCACAGCCTTCTCATGTGTTTGCTTGGGATTGGCTTGATATTTGGCAAACAGACATATTGCATGCATAATATCAGGTCTAGAAGTAGTTAGTCTGATCCATCTCTAGAGACTCATCATCCTTGCTCAAGTGACATCCAGTGACAATGGGAGTACTCACTAGTTTTGAATCCTCCATACCAAAATTCTTCAACAACTCTTTGACATACTTAGCTTGAGAAATAAAGATACCACCATCTAGCTAAGTAATTTGAAGTCCAAGGAAGAAAGACATCTCACCTATCATAGACATCTCAAACTCTTATTGCATCTCCTCTAAAAACCTCTTACACATATCATCATCAACATATACTACAACTATCAATATTATGTCTCCTTCTTCCTTGATGTATAGATTGCTATCTGTAGTACATTTCTTGAAGCCCTATTGAAGTAAGTACATATCCAACCTAGCATACCAAGATCTAGGTGCTTTCTTGAGACCACACAGAGCCTTCTTAAGTTTACACACCATGTCTGGATCTTCTAATACCTGGAAACCATATGGTTGCTCAATGTAGACTTCTTCCTCTAGATCACCATTTACAAATGTTGACTTAACATCCATCTGATATACTTTGAAGTTCTTATGAATAGTAAGGGCAAGAAACATCCTAATTGCCTCCATTTTGGCTACTGGAGAAAAAGTCTCCTCAAAATAAATGCCTTCAACTTGAGAGTAGCCCTTACTTACCAACCTTGCTTTGTTCCTTACAACTTTACCTTCTTCATTTAGCTTGTTCTGGAACACCCACTTTGTTCCTATGACATTCTTGTTAGTTGGTCTAGGAATCAATTCCCATGTTTGATTTTTCTCTATCTGATCCAATTCTTCTTCCATTGCCTTTATCCATCCATCATCTTTGCTAGCATCAGAAAAGGTTTTGGGTTCTATTTTTTATAACAAACACAAGTTTACTTGGTCATGTGTCTTAGAAAGCCTTCTCCTTGTCTGCACACCTTCATCCTTATCTCTAATGATCTAATCTACTAAGTGGTTCTTCTAAACATACTTTACTAGAGTCTTAGGCATCTTCTTTAGTTCTTGTTCTTTTTCATCTTTCACTTCTTCTTCATCTTCATTGCATGGAAAGATATCAGATTTAGAGTCCTCTAATTCTTGTGAGATCTGATACAAGTATTCATCTACCTTGATAATTGTGCTTTCGATCATCTTTCCCAACCTCTTATTATAGCATCTATAAGCCTTGCTTCTAGTTGAGTAACCAAGAAATATTCCTTCATCACTTCTTGAATCAAACTTTCCTAGGTCTTCTTCATCTCTTCTGATATAACATTTTCTACCAAAGATTCTAAAGTATCTAATAGTGGGAAGTCTTCCATACCATAGCTCATAAGGAGTCTTAGTGTTGTTAACCCTCAGTTGCACTCTGTTAATTAGATAGACAACAATGTGAACTGCTTCCTTCCAATCCATATCACGTAGATCTGCATCTTTCAACATTGCCCTAGCCATCTCTTGCACAGTTCTATTCTTCCTTTCTTCTACCCCATTTTAATGAGGGATCCTAGGAGCTGACAAATGTCTCCTAATACCATGATCTTCACAAAACATTTCAAATTCATTTGAAGTGAACTCACCTCCTCTATTAGACCTTAAGTACTTGATATTAGCATCCACTTCATTTTTAACCATAGTTTTGAACACCTTAAATTTATCAAGGGCATCTATTTTTTCTCTTAAGAAAGTAACTCAAGTCATTCTAGAATAATCATCAATAAGAAACATAAAATACCTCTCACCTTGTTGACTTTTTACTCTTGTAGGGCCACATAGATTAGTGTGAATCAACTCTAATGGCTTTAAAGAAGAATACTCCTTGCATTTGAAACTTGTCTTTGTTTGCTTTCCCATTTGACATTCCTTGCATACTGTGTTTGTAGGCTTGATTATCTTGGGCATGTCTCTCACTGCATGAGTAGAACTAATATTTACCATATTATCAAAATTGTTGTGTCCCATTCTTTTGTGACATAGCCAACACTCACTAGATTGGGTCAACAAACATGTTCTTCCATTTACCCCCTTCAGATGATAGATATCACCATATGTCTTGATACCTTCTGCAACTAGTTTTCTGAACCCTACCTTCTTGTTTTCACAAGCCTTGGCATGAAAGTTGAGATTATACCCTTTGTTGCACATTTGACTAATACTAAGAAGATTGTGTTTTATCCCTTTGACATAGAGGACATCCTCATTCCTATTCTTCCCATCAACAGTTATAGCACCTTTTCCATAGATTTGTACTGACTCATCACCACCAATTTTGATAGTACCACCATCCCACTTCTCAAGGATGATAAACTTCTCCTTGTCACCAGTCATATGATTTAAGCAACCACTGTCAATTACCCAAGCCTTAGATTCTTCTCTTGCATGAAAATTAGTCCATACAACCATTGATCTGTCACTATTTTGATTTGTTTGCAAGGCATCAATCTTCTCACATTTTCCAACATCATCCTTTTTTCACCAACACCCAAGGCCATGGAAAATGTTTCATCATTTGAATCATCATGATCCTCATCCTCTGAAGAGTAACTTCTCTCTATGGAATACAAACTTCTTTTGAACTTGTTTCTCTTGTTGCTACCCCTTGATTCCTTAAAAAGACATTTAGAAGCAAAGTGACCAACCTTTCCACAATTTAAGCATTTGAAGGGTAACTTACCTATGTATTTTCCAATGCCTTTCCTCAGTCTTCTCATAAAATTTGCTTCAACTTCATAAAAGCTCTCATCTTCATCAGAAACTTCTTCCTTTATCTTCATACTGACTTTGAAATCAGCTTCTTTCTTTGGAGTATTACTGCCAAACTCTCTCATTTCAAAGGCATTAAGGGAACCAAATAGTTTATCTATAGTGTATGTATCCAAGTCTACATTCTCTTCAATAGTAGATACCTTATGACTGTAAGATTTGGGAAGAGATCTCAGAACCTTCTTCACAATCTCATCTTCTTTCACTTCTCCACCAAGACCTGTGATTCCATTGACCACTTCATCCACCTGGAGCATATATCCAACAATGTCTTCATCCTCTATCATTTTTATGGTCTCAAATTTTCTTCTAAAGATTTATATTTTTGCTTGCTTTACTTTCTTATATCCTTCATAAATGGTTTCAAGTTTAACCCAAACATCTTTAGCAAAACTGCAACTCATTACCTTTGAAAGTTCTAAATCAGCTAACCTACTCATGATAGAAAAATTTTCCTTGGCATTGTTATCATATTCCTTAACTTCATCTGGATCTATAGGAATAATGGCAGGAACTTTGTAACCATTCTTGGCATCTATTGCCAAACACCACATCCTAGAGAATTGATATAGCCTTCCATCCTTAGTTTCCAAAAAGCATAATTTGTTCCATCAAACCTAGGTATCTTGTTGGATCCATTATGTGCCATCCTAGACCTTCCTTAAGTGGTTAAGCTTCCTTCAGAGGAACTTGGCTCTGATACCAATTGTTGAACACACCAGGATACTAAGAGGGGGGTGAATCAGTATCTAAACTTCAACTTATCCAGTGTAGATTAAAACTTAAGCATCACAGTATTAACATAAGTATGAAATATTAACACAATGCACATCAACACATAACCCAAGAAGGGAAAAAGCACAGTGAGGATTAACTCATAATATATAAATCTCAAATAACAACTTTGTTTTAGGGCTACAACCCAAGAAGGCTACTACTCCCTGTAGACTTTGTTTTAAGGCTACAACCTAAGGAAACAACTACTACCTAAAAATTTTGCTTTAGGGTCTTTCCCAAGGAAGCTACTACTCCCTAAATACTTTTTTTAGGGTCACTCCCAAGGAAGCTACTTCTCCCTGAATTGAGATCACAATTAGAACAGATTACAATATGACAGTCTTTCTACTATCTGAAAAATAACATTGAAATTCACACCTTTGATGATTGCAATACTACCTCTTCAGACTTCCTTCTTATGATCAGATCAGTTAGGCACACTCTAGACTTGATCACCATCACATATAAGTCTTCAAGATGAATCAGGACAACATCTACAACTTCTGCTCTTTCTCCTTCAGTCACACATCATAATGTAGTCATTCTACTCTTTTTCTTGCTTGCAAACCTTATCAATCACTTTGTAATCACACCTCACCTAAATCCATTTGATTTACAATTTATACAAGATATTACATTGATTACATTTCTTTTCAGATAGAGGCAGCATGAAAAATACACTTGCAAGTCAGTCAACCAACACACAACATGAAATGTGTAGAGGACAGGTCCTAAACAAGACTACACGCTAAACCAGCAAAAGACCCATGCCTTGCAGACATCAACACTTGCTTAATTAGGTCCAAAACATCCTTCATAGAATCAAACAACAAGGAATTGCATCTACACAATCCGCTCATTTGAAAATAGGATAGCCTTAAGAAAAGACATATGAAACTTGAAGCATAACGGCAACAACAACTTGAAAACCTTGTGCAGTACTAGAAACAAGAAATATCTTCATGAAACTTTTCTAGATGAGTCTATAGGACTCATACAACATCTAAAATTACTCCTTTACCTCTACACATCAAAGATTTTGTGTTGCACATCTTCAATCATGAACTCTGAGAACAACCTGTCATCCAGAACACAATTCAACATACTTTCATTGAGAAACTAAGCTTGCAGACCACCAAGAACCTTGAAAATACAAGGATCCATGTAATGCACATTCATAAACATGTCCACAAAACTACAAAGCCAAACATTGACATCTAGAGGAATGTGGAGCATTTCAACAGGCCTTCAACACCAGCTCACTCTGCCAAAACACATGTCGATACTCTATCATGCATAACTTTCACAACGGAAGGACAAATGATCTAAAGCTTTGGGATTATGACCTTCAATGCACCCTAAACATAGTTCTAGAACCACATAGCCATATCTGTAAATGTGGAGGAATTCAAAGCATTCTATTTCTGTATAGTAAATGTCTTCAAAAATATCTTCAAACTGCAAAACATACTTCTAGTAATCCAATCATCATGAAACTTGGATCAAGCCACCAGTAACATCTTCTCAACATTAGCAGCACATATAATCACCTTAGTACTTCTAATTACCATATTAATGTACCTTCTTGATGCTTATAATTTCCATCTTAAATGTAACTTTATATTCAATTTTGCATTGATCAAGGCATGACATCCAACCATGAACTTCAATAATCTCATTATATTCCACATGACATCCAACCATGAACTGTATCTTCTTTGTTGGATAGGACATGACATCCAACCATGAATTGTATCTTCTCTACTAGGTAGGACATGACATCCAACCATGAACACCATCCCACATCCAAGATAGTGTTGACATCAATGACAATTTTGTGACAGTGTTGACATCAATGACAACCCTAGGAACCATATGTATAACACTCCTTCATTCTCTTATGAATGTTTGGGAGGTTGAGAAAATTTAAATGTTTTACTAACCATACATCCAACCTAAAATAGTCCTTAAGTTAGACCTCATGACTGTCCATGTAATCTACCAAGTGATCTTCGATAGCATCCTCATGTTGGAACCAAGTCCCAACGAGAGGGTTGACCCATCCAATTAGATCAAACCTTTCCCTAGCAACATCAAACAAATCTAATCCCCATGGTGCCATTTCCAGCTCTGTAAACTTATGCTATGTGATGCTCTATTAGGTATAACCTCCTATCTTAATAGGGAACTTGAAACTGGGCTTATGCTTGCTAAAAATGAGTTTGTGCACTTCAAACTCTTTTCTGCAAATGTAATGAAATAACTTGCACAATGGAAGAAGATGATATGAAATATTCTACAAATACTTGATAATAACTTAGAATAACAGGCCACTTCAAGGGGGAAGCCTCCAAATATCTCCAATGAGAACACACTTCACAATATGATGATGAAATAAGACTCACATCCTCCTATATATACCTAATTATGATTAGGCTAAATAGACACATCCCTATATAAGACCTAGTCCAACCTATCTAACTAAATAATAATATAATAATGATAACATGACTTAATTAGGAGTTATGATGGCCACAAGATGACTATTCATAACCCAATGTACACCAATATTAAGGGAGTAGCATGTCCCCTCTCTTCAAAGAAGCATTGTCCTCAATGCTAACCAAGTGTGGATTCTTTTGAATGAACTCCTCATCCTCCCATGTGGCCTCTTCAACTGGAAAATTCTTCCATTGGCTGAGATACTCAGTGAGAGTTCTATTCCTCAGCTTCTTCATGCGTGTTTGAAAAGAGCACTCTAGTTCCAAAATGATTCTTCCTTCTTCATCGAGCTTTGGTAGTACTGTTTGAGTAGGAATATTATGCCCAATTACCTTCTTCAAACAAGAAACATGAAAAATTGGATGTATCTTTGTTGTTGGTGGCAACTCTAGCTTGTAGGCAACACTACCAATCTTTTGCATGATTTGGTATGGCCCATAATATCTTGGAGACAACTTATTATTATTTTTTTGTTGCTTCAGTGAGATTTATAAGGCTACAATCTCAAGATGACCCAATCCCCAACTTCAAAATTTATTTCACTATGATGATGGTCTGCCTGTTGTTTCATTTAATTTTGTGCCATGGCTAAATTCTCCTTGAGTCCTGAAAGTACCCATTGTTGATGAAGCAAGTGGTCCTCTACTACCTAAACTCTTGGTGACACCTTTAATGATGATGTGATGGAATGAGGATGATATCCATAAAGTGCCAAAAATGGAGACATTTTTGATGAGCTATGAAAAGAAGTGTTATACCACCATTCTGTAAGTGGTAGCCAATCTACCCATTGAGACTATTTCTCTAAAGTGAAACAATGTAGATATCTTTCCAAACACTTATTAACAACCTCAATTTACCCATCTGATTGAGGGTGGTATGAAGAACTATGAGCAGATTGAGTACCCAAACATGAGAATAAATCTTTCCAAAAGTGACTAGTAAAGAAAGGATCACGATCACTGACAATAACCTTAGGTTACCATGTAGCTTTTGGATATTGTCCAAAAAAAAATTTGCCACTGCACTTGCTATAAAAGGATGTGATAATTCAATGAAATGTGCATATTTAGTGAGGCGATCAACTACTACCATGATGACATCATGACCTTTGGATTTGGTAAGCCTTGTGATGAAGTCCATGGATACCTCTTCCCAATTTTGGCTAGGAATAGATAAGGGCTACAAGAGATCTAGTGTCTTAATTGTCTCCCCCTTATTTCTTTGACAAACCAAACATTTAGCCACAAATTTTTTGAACATCACCTTTTAGCCCTTCCCAAAAAAAATCTTGCTTGACCCGATGATATGTCTTCAAAAATCCTAAATGACCACCAACTGGGGACTCATGTAGCTTTGTGAGAATCTTGTGTTTAAGAGTGGAATTCTTGCAAAGATACAAGCGCTCTTTATACCAAAGAGTATCCCCCATCAAACAAAACTTATCTGAACTACTAGGATCACTTTTTAATTGTTGGATGAGATTACTTGTCGCAACATCATTTTTCCACTTTACTTTGGCTTCTTCCACCCAATTTGCTTTTAATATTGAAAGGGAACACAATAAGGCTTCATCTTTCTCATCCTTCCTAGAAAGTGCATCTACCACAATATTTTCCTTCCCTTTCTTATAGACAATCTCAAAGTCATATCCCAACATCTTAGTGACCCATTTTTGTTGCTCTTTAGAGGATAATCTTTGTTCCAAAAAAAATTTTAGGCTATCATGATCTATCATAACCTTGAAGTGTCGACCCATTAGATAAGGCCTCCATTGTTTAAATGCATGAAGGATCGCTAGCATTTCCTTCTCATAAATAGGTTTGAGCTAATTCTTACCCTTTAATTGATTACTCTCAAAAGCAATTGGTCGACCTTCTTGCATGAGAACTACTCCTATTCCATTTCCAAAAGTATCACATTCCACAATGAATTCCTTGGTGAAGTCCAGAGTGGCAAGTACTTGAGTTGTACACATAGCCTCCTTTAATTTCTCAAATACTGCATTAGTGGACTCATTCCAATGAAAAGAATCCTTCTTCAATAGAGTGGTGAGGGGTGCTGCTATATGATCATAATTCTTCACAAATCTTCTATAGTACCCTATCAATCCCAAGAAACACCTTAGTTTCTTAATGGCTTTTGGAATAGGCCATTCCATGATAGCCTTAATTTTGTTATGGTCCACCTTTACTCCATGTGAAACTATGTGTCCCAAATACTCCACCTCCTTAAGACCAAAAGCACACTTGGATGGCTTAGCGTAGAGTTGATAATCTTCAAGTAATTGTAATGCTTGATCTACATGCTACAAATGTTCTTCCCAAGTCTTGCTATAAATCAATATATCATCAAAGAACACTAACACAAACTTTCTCAAGAACTTCTTAATAATGGAATTCATCAAACTTTGGAATGTAGATGGTGCATTGGTAAGACCGAATGGCATCACCAAAAATTCATAATGACCCTCATGAGTTTGAAATGCTGTCTTAGAAATATCTTCCTCCTTAATCCAAATTTGGTGATAACCAGATCTTAGATCTAACTTGGTAAAATACATAGCTCCATTCAATGCATTTAGCAAATAATCAATGACTAGAATAGGAAACTTATCTTTAATGGTGTACATGTTGAGCACTCTATAATCCAGACACATGTGCCAAGTTTCATCCTTCTTATGCACCATCACCATAGGCGAGGAGTAAGCACTTTGGCTATGCCTGATAATTCCTACCTCTAGCATCTCCTCAACAATTTTTTCTATCTCACTTTTTTGTATGTGTGGGTACCTATAAGGCCTGATGTTCGGTGGTTGCCTCCCTAGAACTAGTTGTATGGCATGATCATGATCCCTCATAGGAGGAAGTCCTTTAGTTATATCTCCAAGAACCACTAAGTGATGATAAATTATTGTTTGTAAATCTGGATGAGTAGGAGCATTAGATTGAGAGACTTCTAATGAATATAGCTGGGCCAAAATCCATCTGCTCCTTTCTTAAGAAAATTTTGCATTTGATGAGAGCTTACCATCTGTGGGGATTTTTCCTTCAATCCCCTTAGCTCTACTACCTTCCCTTCTAATTGAAATCTCATGAATAGTTCTTGGAAGTTCATCTCAATTGTTCCCAATGTAGTAAGCCATTGTACTCCCAAAACAATATCTGCTTCACCCATGGATATCACATACATTGGGGTATCAAGTTGATAATCTCCCATGGATAATTTAATTCTATGACACTTCCCCGAACAACTAACTATACCACCATATGAAATCAAAACTTAAAACTTTGGGGCTGGATATATAAAATAATTTAGATGAGTTGCCAACATTTTGTTAATGAAATTATGAGTACTACCTGAGTCAACCAACACTGCTACTTTCTACTTCTTTAAGAAACGGGAACTACCTTGAGAGTTTGTGGTGCACTAAAACCTAAGAGTGCATGACAAGAAATGATTGGTTGAGAATCATGTGATTCCTCACTTGACTCCCTATCCTCCTCTAATATGGGTTCCTTCTCTTCTTCCTCACTTGGACCTTCAATATAGAACAATTTCTTTTCACTACATTTATGTCCTCGACTATATTTGCTATCACAATTGAAACACAACCCTTTTACTCTTTTCTCCTCAATTTGTTGTGGAGTCAACCTAGTAGGTTGAGGAAGAGAAGGTGTTGAATATCCTTTCTCTCTTGTCACATTAGCCCCTTGCTTATTAGGAATCAAATACTTCTCTACCTTGTGTGCCAAGATAAAATACTCATTTACCAAGATAGGACTAAACATGCATACCTCATGTTGAATGTGATCCTTGAGACCACCCAATAATAAATCATTCAATTTCTCCTCTATAATTGTATCCACTCTTAAGGATAGATTTTGCAATTTTTGAATATAATCCTTAATTGATCCTGTTTGTTGAAGTTTAGCAAGCTGGTTAAAGAAGTTGTTTGTCACACTATTGCTATATTGTGCTTGGAGTTCCTTTGTAAAAATTGACCATGAGATGGTGAGACCCTCTTTCCTCTGATGAGTACAAAGCCAATGATACCAAATGAATTGATATGATTCTAGATATAAGGAAGCCATTGTGACCTTTTGTCCATATGGGATTTGATGTACTTAAAAAAAAATCTCCATTTGGTTTATCCATGTTAGAGGATCCTTGCCATCGAACTTACACATATCCACCTTTGGAAACAAATTCATAGATCCCATAGGAATATTAAAATTTGTGTCAGCATTAGCCAACTTGGAGGTTTCACCTTGGTTGCTTGAGAACTCCTTTCTTGGTTCATTCATATAGGCGCTTAACATGCTTCGTATATCTAATATATCTCCTCTTAGGTCACACATATCCACCTTAATTGAGGAAATGTATTCCTTGACCTTAATGATTTACTCATTAGGATTAGTATCCTCTATTGTTACCCCATCCTTATTAGGAGTCTTCCCCGGTGTGACAACATTCTTTTTGCCCCTTGTTGCAGGCCCCGTCATGATCGGAACCAATAATTTTGAAATAAATCACATAAATGAAACCTAAATTATCTAAAATTTTTCTATAACTTACTAGGGTCAAAATACCTCTCACCCAAAAAAGTCTCCAAGAAAAAAGCAGATTTGCAGCCTTGAGAGTGAATTTTGTGGGAACACTAATTTTGCAATGACTTGCTTATTTATGCTCCAAATTATCCAAATTTTGGAATATAGTCTCCTCTACTATGTCTTCAAAAACCCAATAACAATAAGGCTCTAATTCATCTAGATATGAGAGATATGTAGATCCCAAATAAATTGTGTAGAAACCATAATTTTGCTATAATTTGCTCAATTCTACTCCAATTCCTCTGAAATCTAGAATGAAGCTTCTTTAATATGGTCTTCAAAAACCCTTTAAAAAAAAGAATTTTTTTTTTCTAAAATCTGAAAGATATGCTCTTCCCAAAATGGCCTTCAATATTGAGAGAAAACCTTGCCTCTACGGTAACAAGATCATGCTCTACTACCACTTGTAATGAAATAACTTGCACAATGGAAGAAGATGATATGAAATATTCTACAAATACTTGATAATAACTAAGAATAACAGGCTGCTTCAAGGGGGAAACTCTCCAATGAGAACACACTTCACAATATGATGATGAAATAAGACTCACATCCTCCTATATATACCTAATTATGCTTAGGCTGAATAGACACACCCCTATATAAGACCTAATTTGACCTATATAACTAAATAATAATATAATAATGATAACATGACTTAATTAGGAGTTAAGATAGCCACAAGATGACTATTCATAACCCAATGTACACCAATATTAAGGGCGTAGCAAGAAATCTCTAGTAATATAACTTTTTTAGTAGGGTACTTGGAGAGCTTATATGGGGATTTTGAGCAACCCATCACCCTAATGTAGGAGAAGGTCTTGAACTATATGTACCAGTGCTCCTAGTTTGTCATTTCATCACATTCCTCTGAAGATAATCTCTTGGAGTGATCATTCTCCAAGGTCCTAACAATGGCATAGACAAAGGAACCATTGACCACCTTATAGTGTTTTAGGCTCTCAAGGAGCTCTAGCTGTGGAAAATGTTAATAGACTAGTACTTCCCCTCTTTGGAGAGATCCAACCTATTGTAATCCTAAGAAGCTAGCTTGATAGGCTAATAAATAAACAATGTAAGAGGTCATGTAAAATTCCCCTATTTTTTCCACCATGGATAGTTGGTCATCTAACTTGTTGTTGATGAAAGACCCCCAATCAATCTGCTTCTCTTCAATGATCTTCATGTAGAAGTGACACATCTAGATGTGCCATTTGTATGAAGAGGGTAGGCTGAATAGTTGACTGAGTAGTGAAATGAATTTCTTTCCTTCTTTGAACTCACTTCTTGGTTGTACTACAACCATCTTCATCAGGTGTTTTCTCTGTGTTTCCAATAATTATTGATTGATGTAAGTGGAGGCAGTCTTGGGTTTGCTTGAGTAAAATGTCTCTACATAAGTGAGAGTTATCTTCTCATACCTCTCAAAGACTGGGATTCCAAACACTATGTCGATCATCTCAGAAGAAATATCAAGAATGACTTGCCCTACTGGCCTGATGATCTTTTTTCTCCCAGATTTGTAGGCTTTCACACATGGTAGAACTAGTTCTGGGGATTGAAGGGAGATAGGTAAAGTTATCACTTGAATCAACCCTAAGGTGGCAATTTGTTGGGCTTGGAAGGGCCTCCCTTCTATAGTATTAACCTTCAAAAAAATTTGTGTGTCCAGAGCCCCTAAGTCTATTTCTTCAATTTTGGAGAATTGGTTGAGCATTTTGGATGGTGGGAGGTACCCCTTGTAATCATACTTGACCTCTTTGACAGGTGTGTCATCCTCCACCATGATTATAGTTCTTCAAGCAAGGTGATAGTTAGATTTAATTAAATTGAATCAAATGAATTTATTCTTATTACCAAAAAAATAGCATAGCGGGGATCAGGCCTTGAGCCTGATCCCTTCCTCATCCCAAGGATGAAATAGAGTAAATAGTAAGGTAACCCCATGATCTGGACCCCGCTAAGGTTATGTAAAGGTAGTCATTAGGGATTAGGGGTCAAGGGTGACTTGGTATCCCTAACTTCCTATTCATAAAGAGTAAGTTAAAATATCACGAACCCAACCCCGCTAAGGTTATACAAAGCAATTCGTCAAGTATCGGGGGTTGGGGATGACTTGGTTCTCTTGACTCCTAACTTGCAATGGATAAAGGGAACACCTGTGAGCTAGATTCTAATAGAGTTATATGAATGTAAATGTCAAGAATCAGGGGTGACTCCTAACTCTCAACTTTCAGGAGTGCATACAAGTGAAACACCATGAGGCCAATCCTGATATAGGTAAAGGGAATGGAGGTCGGGGACCGAGACTTTGGTGGTCAAAAATAGCTAGGGAACGTGATTTGAAACAATATCTAAGGATTTTTAGTAGATCTTTGACCTAATATTATGCTACCTAAGGGAAAACATAAAACACTCTTTACATAAAGGGGATCAATAAGGAGCCTATTCTTTTAGGAATAACCCTAAGACAAAAAAAAATAAGGAAAGCACCAAGGGATGGCGACCTAAACCCATGCAGGGGGTAAGAAAATACTTGACACAAATGCAATACAAGTACTATATTTCTAGCCTTTTTTGTACAAAATTGAATGAAAACAGCTATGAAAACCCTACCTAGTTCAAAGAAGTGGTAGACTGGATGTGATGACTAAAGAAGTCTTTTCTAGAAATGATTAATGCATACAATACTTCCCTATGATCTGAATCTCTTTGGTAGATTCTTGGAATGGGAATTCAAACTTCAACAAAAGCTTGACAAAGGAGCTCATATCTTAAAATGTAAAGACTAAATGAGGAAATGGTTGATCAAAACACAATATAAGAGTAGGTAAAGAAGGTCAATTGCATATTCCTGCAATTCCCAACCCTCACCTACATCAGGGCTGGATGTTTCAGTGAGAAACCTTACATGTTGCCAAGATATCCTAGTGATGAACTGATATTGATGGAGTTGTGCAGATAGATGATGAATGTACACAAGAAGCAAGTAGAGTCTCATAGGTCTGGATTCAAGTTTCCAGTCACTATTAGCTGATACACAATGTCTACCACCCCAAAGGCCAAATTAATGGAAATTAAACTATAGTGGATTACTCTCAAAAGATGCAATAGTTGGAATGACTTTGACTATAGAGGGATGAAGGACAAGCTCAAAGGTAACTACACTCATGTGCACAAAATAGAAGATATATGGTGTAGGATAGATGAAGATGTAAGGAAGCTTGATTACATCTAGCTAAGCTTGGAACAAATCAAATATTTGAGGCTTATAGATATTCCTGAAGATATGGAGGATGATGATGATATATTGGATCCTTTGTATGAGGGTAATCAAATTGCTTCAACCCCTCTTCCACCAATTTAGTGATCATTGAAGGAGTCTACTTCCATAAGAGACAAGTTTCAACTCACCTTTGCTAATACCAACACCTGGTTGGAAAGGAATGGGATAAAAATAAATCTATTCAAGATAGGATCTAAAGAGGAACATTTTGAAGGAGCATCTAGTAAGCGAGAGGAGATTAAAACTAAAAATAAAGATGATGCTTCTGGATCAGGGAAAATGTTAAAATTTATTTTCAAAAACAAAGGGGAAAAAGGAAACAAAAAAGAGAAAGAGGGAACATCTACCCAAGTGGAGACTGAAGAAGATCCTTCTATTATTGAAACACAAGCTCCTCCAGCGACTTCCCAATTGAAGTCATCCCAAGTGTTATCTCCTCCATCACCTCCTATTGCTACAACTGTGCAAACTTCACCTTTTGTGTCTGTCACTCCTATTTATGTACAAACCATTTATTCATCTCCTTCATCACCCACAAGTGACTCATTTTTATAAAGTACTCATGACACCATGGAGCAAATGTTTGGATCACTTTTAATGAAGTCAAGGTAGGAGGGTCTAGTGAGGGACTATCTAACCTTGTAGCCTTAAACAAATTAACACTATGATCATATAGATATGCAACTAAAGATAATTAGAAAGAAAAAGACATTCATGAACACATAACACAAGATGTATCCTGGGAAAACCCTAACAGGGAAAAACCAAGCCTTCAAAGCTCATTCTTCATATATTATACTTCAAATCAAATTACACATGCCTCAAGGGCTTTACAGATGCTAGGCTGTAGCCCAGGGATTACAAATGAGTCATATAACAATATTCTTTCATGATTTATTTCTTCTACAACTCTGCTCTACAACTCATTCTGCTTCCCGCTATGCCTTCTACTCTATTTTGCTACTCCTCCGGATCAAAACAACTTTAGATCTCACTTCCTATCTTCATGCTATTGATCAATTCCACTTTGCTACCTTGTAACAAATCATTATCCTTCATTTATGTCCTCTGTAAGCTTTCTAAACATCAACAAGTCAGCCTAATTGCAATGGCTAGCTTATGTAATGTGTACATAAAATAGGTCAGGCCTAAACATAAGGTACTGCTCCACAAATGCATAGAACTTCATGCGGATCTCATTGAAGGTTGGCCAGGTCCTAAACTTCATTGAACAATGCTCCTTTTTGCTTTGCAAGTGACAGATTTTCTCTGCAAGCTAATTTAGACTCCACTGAACATAGTCGGCTCTATTCTACAAAACAGTCAATCTTCTGATAGCGATATCTTTCCAGAATCAAAGACAAATGATCTAAATTTTGGATATGATGAATATGATGATGTCTAGATGTTAAGTCTAGATCTACAACCTCTAATATTCAAATGTGGTAAAATGCAGAATTCTCCAAGGTCACTCTCTCTGCAATTTGAAACTTCACTGTCAATTATCTCAATTGTTCTGAATGCTTTCATATGCTCCTGCATTAGACTCTCAGGGTTATTTGAAAAGTGAGCCTCTTCACTTTGGTTTGTATTAAGTCAATTTCAACATTGTCACTTTGAATAGGTTCGGTGATCTATTCACAGGTACTTGCAACTGCCTCAAGGTCGACAGTCTGTTCCAGTCCACCCTGCACAACTGCCTCAAAAGTAATCTAGTTTCAGCGATCTACTTGCAAGCCTTGCACTGCCTCAATGATCAGTGATCTGAGAAAGTCTTCTCTACAAGTTGCCTCAATCTCTATGTCTATTTCAACAAAATAGTCAGTCAATACCAATATGCATCCTCCAGAACAATAAAGTCACTTCCTGATACATTCTTGAATTCTTCTCTACAACTCTACCTAAGTCCAGGTTCCTGTCACGATTTCCTCCGTACTCATCAAAATCTTACAGCCTCCACTCTACTTACACTACTTCTATACTTCACTTTGTTTCCCTTACCATAATCACTTCAATCCAGTACACAATCCTTCTCCTCTGGTACAATATCTTGTCTGCAATATGAATTTCCTTTTCCTGTTCTAGTCCACACTTGTCTACACACAAACTTTCTCTTGCACTATTTTCTCTGTTCTATAACACAAATCTTCTTAAGATCAATGCTTCACCTTCTTCTGGTTTCTCTATCAAATCTGATGTCTCAAAAGGTTCTTATTTCTTTGCATAAACTATCTCTGTATCAATAGGCTCTTTTTCTTTTGCATAAACTATCTTTGAATTAGTTACTGCTTCTCCTTCATTAGCTTCTTTCATAACTAGCTCTTGATGACATTCACTGCTTGATTATTTTCTCCCCCAAACTTGAAAATAGGTTCCTCTAAATGGTCTTCTATCAAATCTTCTTTCATCTCTTCTGTATCCTTCACTTTGATAAGAATTGTGACTCCTGTCATTTCTCCCTCTGTAGTTTGAATTTCTTCTCTAGTTCTGCTCTGCATAAGGTCTTCTATCTCTACAACCTAATCCAACATATGAATACTTCAGTCTATACCTCCCTCTAAACATACATGTAACATGTTTCCATTCCTGTCCATCAATCCATCCATAGTTCTTTTGTATACAACCTGCCATAGATTTTCTCCTTCTCATTTTATCCCAACACATCCTTTCAAAATGATTCCTTAGTCGACAAAAATTACAAGGGTAAAGATCCCAACACAACTCCTTATCATGTCCATGTCTATTACAATGTGAACAATACATACCTCTTCTTCCCTAATTTAATTTGTTTGAATTTGCAATAACATCTTTACCTCTGTCATATCCTATGCCTTCATTTCTTGCTCTTATTATTGGTTCAATAGGTTCTGTAATTCCTTACTGATGCTTTCCCAATCCTTGTCCTTCATATCCCATTTTCTACATGATTTTGAAACCAATACCATAACCAACAACTCCAGGTTCTTTCACACCGTCATCTTTAATTTCACTATCTAAAGAAACTTCTGCATCATCACACAATTCATTAGTATCACAATAAACATCACAAAATTTAGGCTTAGATTTCAGATTTTCATTCTCTTCTCTGCATGCTACAAGTGACTATTCTAACTGATCTTTCTGCTCTTTTAATTTTGATATTTCACTTTTCTGCAAACTATTCTCCTTCTTCAATTCTTCCAAACTGTCTTCTAGATCTTTGTTCCTTTGTTCAACCTTATAAAACAACTTAAATTTTTCTTCTAGTTTTGCAAATTTATTTTCAACATCCTCAAACAATTTCAGCTCTGCTTTTAGGTCTTCATTTCTCCTTCTTGTATTTTCCAATTCTTCTTCAAGGGCATCATATTTATCTCCTCCTAGTTCTTTCATCCTCTCCAAAAATTTTGCATTATACTTCTGGATTTCACACAATTTATCTTCCAAAATATATTTTTCGTATATTAGGGTTTTGTTTTCTTTCTTCATCCTCTTTCATATCTTCCCCATCTGAAACAAATTAGATATACAACTAAATTTGAAAACTTACTGAATCTTTCCTGCCTTGATCTTCTTCGGCGATGACAATTATTACTTCTAGGGTTTTGCACAACACTTTATCAAATTCACCACCTTCTAGTAGATTCACAACCAGCCCAACAGATTTGAAACCAGCTCTGATACCACATAATGTAGTCAAGGTAGGAGGGTCCGGTGAGGGACTGTCCAACCTTACAGCGTTAAACAAATTAACACTGTGATCATACAGATATGCAACTGAAGATAATTAGAAAGAAAAAGACATTCATGAACACATAACACAAGATGTATCCTGGGAAAACCCTAATAGGGAAAAACCCAACCTTCAAAGTTCATTCTTCATATATTATACTTAAAATTGAATTACACATGCCTCAAGGGCTTTATAGATGCTAGGCCATAGCCCAGGGATTACAAAAGATTCATATAACAATATTCTTTCATGATTTCTTTCTTCTACAACTCTGCTCTGCAACTCATTCTGCTTCCTGCTCTACCTTCTACTCTGTTCTACTACTCCTCCAGATCAAAACAACTTCAGATCTCACTTCCTATCTTTGTTCTATCAATCACTTCCACTCTGCTACCTTGTACCAAATCATTATCCTTCATTTATATCCTCCACAAACTTTCTAAACATCAACAAGTCGGCCTAATTGCAATGGCTAGCTCATGTAATGTGTACATAAAATAGGTCGGGCCTAAACATAAGGCACCGCTCCACAAATGCATAGAACTTCATACGGATCTCACTGCAGGTCAGCCAGGTCCCAAACTTCATCGAATAATGCTCCTTTTTTCTTTGCAATTCATGGATTTTCTCTGCAAGCCAATTTAGACTCCACTGAACACAGTTGGGTCTATTCTACAAAACAGTCAATCTTTCAGTAGCGATATCTTTCTAGAATCAAAGCCAAATGATCTAAATTTTGGATATGATGAATATGATGATGTCTAGATGTTAAGTCTAGATCCATAACCTCTAATATTCAAATGCGGTAAAATGTAAAATTCTCCAAGGTCGCTCTCTCTACAATTTGAAACTTCACTGTCAACTGTCTCAATTGTTCTGAATGATTTCGGATGCTCCTACATCAACTTTCCTCCTTGCCTAGTCCCACAAGTTTGTCATCATCAATTTCTAATCCATTCATTACCACCCAATTGAATTTTGACAAGATCATATCCACTCCCACACCCAAACTATCAATAGAAACTAACCCCATTGTAGTGTTGACCCAAACACCATCTATCGTTTCCACCACTCCCTTGGTATCCACTCCATTACCAGATAGTTCCATTCCATTTTCCATTACATCCATCTCACAAACCATTGATTCTACCCCATCATCACAATCTTTGGAGACACAAACTGAAGAAGATTTATCCACTCTTCTCCCTTGGATGATATATCAGAAGCCAAAGAGGAAGAAGCAAGTAGTATCACCAGATGATTTTGACTTTGGTCAACTGGTTCTATCAAAACCTAAATCTACAAAGAAGGCTATGACCATATCAAGGGTGATCATTGACTTGGCAGGTAACAAATATGCAAAGATTGTTGGGCCTCCAAAGGATAAGAATATTAAAGATTTCCAAGTTTCTGACTCTTCTATTTCAAGGATAGAGCTTGGAAATAAAATTCATGAGGGTGTTAAGGAAGATCTATAGGAAGCATTAGTATCTTTGCTTGAAATATATGATAAAGATAAGTTGATCAAGGATCAACTTAAAATCTAGGTAGAACAACTAACCTTTGTTCTACTAAAGATAGCTCAATCTTCTAAACAAGTAGAGCATGTTGGCACCAGTGTTGATGAAGAAGCCATTCATAAGGCTAAGAAGATTGGAGCACAAGGGTAGGTAGACAGTTCCTGGATAGATAGACTATTGGAACAAGGTATCCAACTTATGTAGTCTTCTATCAAACTTTTCAACAACTTGGGGGAAATAAAAGTAGAATTAAACTGAACCCTTTAGATGCTATCCCAAGACCTACAACTGACAGAGAAAGATATTCATACCTAGACCCAGCTACAGAAAATCAAGTTGGAGATTCTGATAGAGCATGGGGTGGTCCCCAATAGAAATGTGTATGTAGAATACAGGGAGGCCATGAAGAATAAGAAAGAAGTCCTCCAAAATTTTATAAATGATCTCAAGGAATCCCTAGATGTAAACATTTCCAAAGGGTTAGACATTTCTGACAAAATTGGAGAATTTCCCTGTCAAATGTCAGACAACAATCTTAAGACCCTCCCTGTAGAAATGGTTATCAAAGAATTCGCTTTAGTACTTCAATCTGAAATAGAGATAGAAGCCTTATCATTGGCGTCAATTGATAAGATGGTACATTTTTAGGTGATCTTGGATAAGTTGCAAAAGATTCTAGACAAGAATAAAGGAGTGCCAGTCAACATCTCAGACTCCATTGCAAGAATCCTTACCATCTTCAAATATACACTAGGATAGAGCAGGAATGAAGCCCAAGCAACTTTGAAATGATATGAAGATTTCTTGGTGAAAGAAAAAGAAGATGAAGTCCATGTGTCTACGAACACTTCATTTATTTTCAAAGCATTCAATATGTAGTTTTGTGACATGTAATTTACATCTCATATGTCTTTTTATAATATGTAATTTGCATGTAGGAAAAGTACAGAGTCCTAAGAAAAATCAAACTCTATCTAGACTAAGTCAAGGTAGTTAGAATTTTCCTATTTTTGTCCATGGCTCCTCTCTATAAATAAGAGGGTGCTCATTTGTAAATATGATCTTTTCTCTAATGAAGTGAAACATTACTGCATTGAGAAACAACTTGAAACTTTGTGTTCATAGTGTAAATCTTTATTTCAATCAATACAAGAAAATCAAGTGAGCATTAAATCTTTGTGTTGGAATGAACTTGTTGTGTATGGGAATATTCTTACATCTTTTCCATTACATCTTCTTATGCATTTGATTGGGTTGTGGTGTGAATCTATATGATCTGGAAGGTGCTAGAAATCTGATTTTGAAGTCTTTGAGCTGCAACATCATTTCTAGATTGGTGTTATCTGTTCGTGATTAGAGGTGACTTTGGAGACTTTGGGCTACGAGTTATTATCTAGGATTATTTAATCTTCAGTGGCAATAAGGTGGAGACTTTGGGTTGCACTTTGTTCAATCCATTTTCATTTTCTTCTTAGCGTGAGAAGCAACAAAATTCTTTGAGCTTTTGTGGGTTTCTTGTGGTTAACACACACTGGTATTATTTTAGTTATTCTTACATCTAACTAATCTAAATATTGGTTATTATTGCTCCAACAAGTAGTTTTATAGTTTATGATACATTGTAAGCATCAAAGTGTTTTGAGTATAAGATTATAAGTGTGCATCAATTCTGAAGAAAGAGAATTGGATGATATGGAAACACCCACATGATAAGTTTAGTATAAATAAGGGTAATTAATTACTTGTTTATTTTTAGTTAGCAATAAGAAGGCCGTCTCCCCTTTCCTTGAGGAGAGATTTAATATCATCATACTATGGTTGAAAGTGCCATTTTGTTACCATTTTGTCGGTGACAATATATTCACCCAACATGTATATATAAGGAATTAACCAAATCCAATCAATCAAGCTAGAGTGAAGACATGAAACCCTAGTTGACAAAGATTTGAGTACAACAAACTATTAGAACCTGAAACCCAGTAACCAAATGGACATTAGAGATCAATAAACAATTTAGAACATGATTTCAAAGGTCAAAATGCCTAGGACAAGGGTACTTGGGGTGCCAAATTAGGGTTTCTAGAAACTTATTCTTTTGTCATGTCTATAACAACAACCTTAGTCTTTTTCATGGAGATCACCTTCTGAAACTTGTCCATCTGACCTGTACACACAAAAAGAGGGAAAAGGTTAGGTTCTATTTAGGATCTAGCCTCAATCAAGCCCCTTGAATGGTGTTTCCACCTCCACAATAGAAAATATGATTGATAAAGAGAGTGTTCCTGAGGAGGGCAAAGGAAAATCCAAACTAGAATGGAATGATAGAACAAAACATGAATGAAAGATGTCACCATGAGCATGGAAACCCTTGCATGCTTGTAGACAGTGTCACAACTTGACTCAAGAAGTTGGTGTGGCCTCCAAAATCTTCACAAGACCTATAATATGTTAGTGTCATACCAATAATCCATAAGATAGATTTGTAGAGATCACGATAGAGAAAGAGAGAGTGCAAGAGTGCTAAGATTTCACTAGGGAGAGTTAGATGTTCAAATCAATGACTTAACTTACTTTTATATGCACTCCTATTGCTTTTCGGAGAATAAAGCCTCAAGAGGCTGACTTAGGAGTTATTTAAGAGGCCTAAGCCAACAAGGCCACAATTTAGGGTAGGGCTAAAGGAGGGCCTGGGGTGCTTGGGTGCCCTTGTCCTTTAGCCACATAATCCCCGAAAGAGGACACTTAAAGCATGCTTAGCCCCACCTTATGATTCTTTTCTAGGTTTTGTACATCAAAAGGGGGTTAAAATAGGTCCTAATTAACAAGGGTAAACATTTGAGGCCCATCTAGGAGCTAAACTAAGGATAAAATGGTGGTGTACACATTTTACGACACAACAATATTTTTTTCAAAAATCTGATAACATTAAGGTTTCCATCTTGAATTTCTTTTGCCAGTGTGTTCTTTTTTTGCAGAAAACATATGTCTAGTATTTCTGGAGTCATTTTTTACATGTTTATCAAAATTTGAAACAAATTATATTTTTAGATTCTAAACTCAATTCTATACACATTGAAAAAAACTAATTTTTGATTAGTTTTCAAAAAAAGTATGGGGGAGCATGCTCAATTTTTTATTTTCTAGGATGTGTTCATTTGAAAATTCATAAAAATCATATATTCATTAAAAATTTAAGAGCAAAATCAAACATAAACTACATGATGTGAGCTAATTTTCTACTGAAGCAATTTGTGAAAAACTTTTAAAAAGTCAACATTTTAGGGGGAGCACACTAGACACTATGTTATATTTCTCTGACAAAAATAGGAGCACTTTGTTTGCTCCCCCCATTTGAACCTCCTAATCTCCACCATTTTTAGAAAAAAATAGTAGTTTAGAAACTAGATTCTAAGAACTACAAATCTTATTGTTATCACATCTAATTTTGAGCATAGCTATCTTCAATTTCTCATCTAAGATCAGTTTTTATTGATTTCAAAAAAAAAAGTGGCCTCTTTTGACCTCCTTTTGGTCTCCCATTTCCATGCACATACTCACTATTGTGAATTCTTAGTCTCTAGAAGTTTCTTTTGTTCCTCCTACCTCTTCAGTGGCATGAGGAAAGAAACACGTGATAATATATCCTCCCCCTCCCCCTATAAATCCTTGACCTTCAGTGGCTGCTCCTATTCCTCCTACCTCTTTGGTGGCATGAGAAAAGAAACCCATATCATAGGATCTCCTTCCTCCCCCTATGGTCTCCCTATTGAAATGCACAAGATAACTAAGAGGGGGGTGAATCATTTGTCACCAAAAACATAACCTCTTATGAATATTAGCACATCAATCACTTATTTACTGTTACTCAGATTTAATCATGAAAGCATGAAATTAGAAGCTTAACACAATAACACATTCAACATAGGAGACACAAGATTTTTATGTGGAAAACCCTATGAGGGAAAACCACGGTGAGTGTTAGCTCACAAAATAATATGTGATAACAATACCGAAAATTAGAGGCTTACTGCCTTAGGGCTCACTACCTAGGGCTCACTATCCAAGATGTTCACGGTATACAGGCTCACTATTAAAAGGATAAGGCTCACTGCCATAGGTTTGACCAGATTGAGTAGCATCTACACCATGCCTGAGTTCAGTTCCATTGAAGCACAATAAAACTCTTCTGCTCTGCTCTACTTTTCCGCTTCACACTTGTCTTCACATCTTCACACTACTACACCTCAAACACAAATTCATTACATATATTTATACAATTCATCAACCTTGGAATGTACATCAAGGTCAGCATTACATTCATCAACCATAGGAACAATCTCCTAGGTCAGCATTCATACATACATCAAATTAGGTATGGACCTAAACATTACACACCACAAAAGAATGAGGGTGTAATGTATTACACCTTGGTTTGGACTTAAATCTATCCAAGTATGCTACACATCACTTAAGCATTCATCAAAAATATCTTCTTGGTCACCGCAATTAAACAGGTTGGCCAAACAACATAAACTAGGAAGATTCTTGATCATACGCTTCCTCAATCACAATCATAACAAGAAGACCTTATGTGATGCTTTAACATGATCTAGACACATCCACAAATAACATAAATTCTCCTAAGAGCCGACAAATCCATCCTCAACAGATCTCACTTGGAGATATTTGAAGATAACAAATATCACCTGAACTCAACAACTTTCACCTGAAGTATAACACCGCAAACTTGTCTTCCAGAGCACCAAATCCTCTAGAATGAAGATAGCTAAGGACTTTATAATCTTAATTCCAAAACTGCAAAGCCAAATTCCAATATGTAGAGAAATGTGGAGCAAAACATTTTCTCCATGTCACTTTGCACACATTGCCAGACACAGTCTTCAAACTGGTGAATAGATCTTTTGTTGCACAATGTTCTAGATCTCCAAACTTAGGATTCAGCATCTTCATACACTTCTCTAAACCATATCCCAATCTCACACTCTAGTCTTCAATTATGAGGAAATGTAAAGCAAAACATTGCACTGTTTTGGGAGACAGAACAATCAAACACTTGTTCAAACTCATCCAAATAAATTTCTTAGATGTTGACCTTAGGTGTTGACATCAATGACACCACTTACTACTCATACTTGCAACAATCTCCCCCTTTGTCATTGATCGCAACACATGATGTGAAAAACCATCAAGACAAACAAACTTGTTTTGCTTCTTTGCTCCTCCTTACTTTATGCTCTCTCTAACTGTAATTTTCTCCTTAGATTTTTCACACGAACTTCTCTCTGCATTTTACATCAATGGAAAAGGGTGCCAGACCTTTTACTTCTCTCCTTCTTGAGTTAACAAAGCTCAACTCAGATGTTATTATTAGTGAACAACTTCCCCTGTTAATCAACATTGAAACACTTACATCTCTTTATCAGGAACTCATATCAGCATCATCTACCTACTTCCCCTGAGAAGTAGCCTCATAACCCTTTTGACTACCAACACATATGGCTCTATATGATCTTATTGAAATCTTGTCATAAGACAAACTACATACATTATATCTGATCTGGTAAAGTTTAGATAAAGTAGTCCTTCAATCTTAGGTGATTCATCATTCTTGTCCAACTAGTTACCATAGGAGTACATACTGGTTTAGAATCCTCCATTCCAAACTTCTTCAACAACTCTTTCACCTACTTGGACACTTCTTCTCTGATCAATCTAAGATTATTCAACCATCTTTGATTACTACCTGCCTACTACCTCTTTTTATTTTACTACTTTGAATACTCCCCCTTAGGAGTACACATCAAACTGTGTCAGTTCTTGCTCACATTTTAGAAGACCTCTGGATTAACATATCTTGTCTTCTCAAAACTTTAGATTTGACTCTGTTCAAATCAGAGTAAGGCATCAAACCAGGAACTTTCCTTCTTCTTAGATAACACATGATAGCTTGACAACACATATAGCCAGTAATACCCTTAGATCAAGATAAACTTCAACAATCAATATTTGATCTTCACTTACCAAATCTCTATTGCAATAGGTATTTATCCAATCTTGCATACTAGGTTCTAGAAGCTTGCTTTAGTCCATACAAGGATTTCTTCAATCATTCAAGAATGCAAACTTCACATTCATCTGGTACACTTTGAAATCTTTGTGTGTAGTCTTGATTGGTTCCTTACTACTTCTCCATTCTCATTCATCTTTTTTCTAAAAATCCACTTGGTGCCAATCACATTTTTGTCAGCAGGTCTAGGAACAAGTTTCCCAAGTTAATTTTTCTCTATTTGCATCAACTCTTCTTCCATATCTTTTACCTAATTTTCATCATTGCAGGCTTCACTAACAATTTTGGGTTCAATCTTAGAAAGTAAAATATAGTTCACCTATTCTTTTATAGCTCTTTTCCTTGTTAATACTCCTTTGCTTTTGTCACCAATAATTTGATCTTTAGAATGATTTATCCTTACATACCTGGGAGTCTTAACTGTACTTTCCAGAGCCTTTTCTTCTTCATATTGACTATCTTCATGTTCAACTTTCTCTTCATTCATTGTAGCAATAGGTTCATCTGATTCATATCCATTCAGATATGATGTTCTTTCCTTGTCTTCATCAGCCTCCATATTAGCACTCTCGATGATCTTTTTTAGTCTCTTATTGTAGCACCGGTAGGCTTTACTCTTGATAGAGTATTCAAGGAAGATTCCTTCATCACACCTAGCATCAAATTTGCCTAGATCTTCTTCTCTTCTGATATAACATTTGCTACCAAAAACTTTGAAATATCTCATTGTAGGAGCTCTTCCATACCATAATTCATAAGGAGTTTTAGCACTATTACCTTTAACTTGAACTTTGTTTAGGATGTACACAATAGTATGTATGGCTTCTCTCCAATATACTTCCGATAGGTTAGCTTCCTTCAACATAGTCCTAGCAGCCTCTTGAACTATATTATTTTTCCTTTCAATAACTCCATTCTACTGATGAGTTCTAGGTGTAGACAATTGTCTCTTTATCCCTTGTCCTTCACAGAAAATATTGAATTCATTTGATGTGAACTTGCCTCCTTTATCAGACCTCAAGCATTTAATCCTCAGTTCTAACTCATTCTCAACAATTGCCTTGATCAGAACTCCTCTTTACAAGCTTCAATAACTGTCTTAGGTTCAATTTTTGAAAATAAACAAAGATGTACCTATTTATTTGTAATTCTTCTTCTTTGTCAATGCACCTTTGCTCTTTATAGTGTGATGCCTCTACACAAACCCTTGGGGTCTTAGAAATTCTTTCCAGAGCTTCTTAAACCTGTACTTTCTTCATCTTTTTCTTGAAGACTCATTTGATTCATGTCCATTTGCCTTTGAGTTCATCAAATACTTTTAGTCATCATGAAAACTGCTTTGTACTGAAAACAATTATGTTATGTCAACCTGAACTTCTCTTGCTCATTACTTTCAAGCTACTTATCAAAATTAAACAAATTTATGGATGTAAATGTAACCAATTATATATAACCATATGCCAGAACTGTAGAGCAATATCTTCAATAGTGGACCAATGTGGACCAAATTACTGGAGCACTGTAACTTGATTTTACCAAATAGATACTTAGCCAAAAATTCATAACCTATTTTCTTTTCTTGATCAAATCTTCTTGCATAATAGACTTCTCAAACTACACAAATCTTCCTTAATCCTTTACAAAAATAGTTCTTTATCCTGACTTAGACCTTTTTTGCCAATTATTGACTTATTTCTCCATGCTGAGGTATTAGCACTAATCCTTTGTCAGGGGAAAAAGATTTTCATTGAAGCTCCCTTTGAGTCAAAGCACCCGATTCACTTCTTGGAGGAAGAATCTGCACCAGAGTCTGGTGTGGATCCATCCTTGACTTCATTTACTTCCTTCTTGACCCAAACCTTGTTCATCTCCTTCCTACCTTTTGCCAGATCAACCTTATCCACTGGTTTCTTCAATTCTACTTGAGTATTCTTCTTCATGTTCTTACTTCTGCATAACTTAGAGGTATGACCAAATCCATTGCAGTTGTAGCACACAACATTTCTCTGGCTAGTATTTCTTCCATTTACTTTGGATCTGCATTGGTTAGCTTTATGCCCAAATTGTTTGCATGTATAACAGTAGCCACTTAAGGATTTAACTATCCTATCCCTGCCATAGCCATTTCTCATTTGACTTTTGCACTCATTAGCCCTATGTCCCATCTTATAGCATTCATAGCACCTAATAGAATTATAACTCACTTTACTTCTACATACAATAGCTTTATGACCAACTTTATTGCATGTGAAACATTTAACTTTGAAAGTTTGATCATTCCTTCCATTGTTAAAACCTTTCCTAATCTAACTTCTACATTCATTTGCTCTATGACCAATTTTCTTGCAATTGAAACACTGACTAGAGAATGATGGAACATTTTGATTCATCCTACTCCTACATTGAGTAGCCTTATGACCAAACTTATTGAATGAATTACAATAACCATTGAAAGATTGGTACCTTTGAGCATTTGGTTGCCTGACTAGTGGTCTTATAGGTCTGATCCTTCAATTCTGAGTTTGTTTTCCTTTGTTCTTCTTGATCTCAACATTCCTTTCTTGTCCTATTTTAGAACTTTCACCTTTCTCAAATCCCAAGCCTTCTTTGTCATCAAGGCTCTTCTGACTACCAATCATCTCATCAAGTTTTGTAGAACTGATCTTAAACTTTTCTTCAATTTTTTTGTTTTCTCCAAGTCTGACTTCAGGATCCAAATTTCCTCTTCAAGCTTAGCACATTCTTCTAATTTATCTTCTACCAACAGATTTAGGTCTTCTTCTACTTTTTCTCTTTCTACAACTTGATAGCATAAATCTCTCCACATGATCCAATACCCACATGCTAATCTAACAAAGTGACACTCTTTCTCTTTCTTCCTATTCGACCTCAACAACTTACAATCCAAACTCAGGACAAGGATTTGTAAGATTATCATAGAACATCAATGACAGGAATTTCTCAACATTAACCTCAGATTCAAGGAGAGATAGAAATATGCAAACACATATACTTTTTTACCTGGTGATAGGAGCTGCCATAATATAGTGGATCAAAACTCAACATAAAAGGACTGTGTTGGCCAAGATAACAATAAATTGCACTTGTATTTCACAAATCAATAACATAGACCAATAACATAACATCATTTTATATTAAGAAAGTAGAAGATTACAAAATCTTTGTCCTCATACAATGCCCTAATGGGTTGGACCAATAATGAACAAACTAGTCACTTCTCCTATTAACCCACTGACTCTTCTACCTACCAATCCTCCTTGTCAAGGGTACTTCTTACATTATGCTTGGCTCTACATTCCTTGTTCTCCACTCAATATACTTCATCCTCAACAACCTGTCGTCTTTCCTTTGACGACCTCTCTTCCTCTATTGGCCTTAGCTATAATCGACCCTATTTCTGCCTCTTCACATTGTTGTGCGGTCCATCCTCTATTGCTCACATTCCTCATGCCCTCTTCACATTCAACTTCCTCTCTGGTAATCGTCGGCCTCCTCTATTTGGCCTTATTTATTTATTTTTCACTACTTCTACTCAGCCTTTTTGTCAGCTTTAATCTTATGCACCAAACGATGCTCTTCTTCCTTTTGAATCTTCTTTTTATGTAATCTCCCTTGTCATTACACACCAAACTATTCTCCATCTTCCATAACCATTGATTCCAAACCCAATCATTCCTTTCTATTGTTCTGGTCATTCTAGACTACTTACCTATCTCTCCATCTTCCAATGAATCTTATGCATTTTCTTGATCTATTCCAAAATAGAATTCAGGCCATCCTTCAACTGCCAGCTACTTGTGACTCTTCACATACTCGACATCCTCCAGAAAAAATGAGAAATTCCTTATTTTGTTTCTAACAGCCTTGTAACTGTCCACTTCTTACGACCCCTCAATTCCTTTCCTCTATTCAAGAACTATCAATAGGAATCGCTTTGATTTATAATGACAAGCAATAGGAATCAATTTGATGACAAGTGACAGGAAGAATAAATTAATGGAATGATATGAGACTTCTTAGCTGGTGATAGGATCTCATATGACATGAGTGAACATAAAGCAATCACAAGGTATCACCACTTATTCCCACAGGAAAGCTAAAAACCAAAAAACAACAAAAGAAAGTAAAACCAAAATTGTTAGAAGCTTGATACCTCTGCATTATATTCCCCAGGGGACAAAGAAGCCATGTACTCCTATGCATGGAGTTATGATTTAAAAAAGATCTCCTTGTATTCTCTTATTTCACTTCCTCCACAACCATTCTACAACCTTCAACAAACTTAGCCAACATTGTTGCTCTTTGTTCAACACCACTCTTACCAAATGCCTTACTGTCGCAGTTATACACCAATCAGCCCATCCAAATTTACCCAAACCAAAAACACCTACATCTTCCACTCTAAATATTTATTTCCTACCCATTGGGTTGTCTACTTCACCAAAGACATGCACCGCCTTATTCCAATCTACATTCACCATTTTAAATACTTCCTTTCCCATGGCCTACAATAGATCACTTTTAATTCTCTCTTCCATATCAAAAACCCCAATATCATGCACTATATCTTCATTAATCAATACCATAAAGAAATTCATATCAATATTCTTGTAAAAGGCCTTGTCATCTACCTCTGTCCCTAGTGTTGTACCAACTTTATTAGTAATAATTGAATCATTTCTACCTTCATCCATTGCTGTCCTATTTTCATGCATACATATGCAATCATTGTTCCTTTGTTTTCTTGATCCAAACTCATAGAATGGTGTCTTCAAACCCTCTCTAACATCCTTGTTTGTTGCCCCTTCTTTAATTTCCAACTCTACCTTGTTTCCACCATGATATTCATAATTACCTTCTTTATCTTTATTCTCTGCTACTCCAGCTTCCTCGACTGTGTTTTTTGCTGCTCCATCTTCACTCTTCATGTCTTTCTCTATTTTTCCTTTTTGGTTTCCATCACTAGACATTCCACTTTACCTTTCCTTGCTCTCCTTTCTCATTTTATATCTTTCTCTTCTCATTTTCTTTTTATCCATAGTCCACCACAACTTTTCCTCTTGTTCATAAATTGCATACAAAGCTTTATCATCATCCTCATACAAATTAGATTATCTACCTTTCATCTTGCACTTACCAGGTTGCTTTTCTTCCAACTCCATTGCATGGTCTGGGGCATTATCCTTCTTTTCATCCTCTAGGGGCTTTATCATGTGCTTCTCTACATCAGGCTTGACAATATCTACACCTTTCCTCTTCTCTTTCTCTATTTGTTTCTCCTTGTCATCTTCTTCTACTATTGTCCCATGCTACACTACCCACATTGGGTTCTTCATCTTCTTGAGTTGATGCCTTACTACCTCTGCACTTGGCCTATCTTCTTGTCTCCTATAAATCTTTGTCATATCTTCCATCCTTGATGCTATTTTGTTGTCATACAGGTTAGTACAAACCACTCGTCTTTGTTGCACATTTACAACTAATTTCTTTTGCAAATATGGTATTATATACCCTTGATCTACTAATTTTATTTTCTTCTCCTTGTCTTGCATATTCACATTCCTATGTCTTCATGCATAATCAAAATTACTACCAAAAATTACTTTTACCTCTTCATCAATCTATTGTCCCAAATTGCTTACATTCTTGGCTTTGTGTCTTGCCACTTCTTCCTCTTCACAGGGTTTCTTCTTTTCTTCATTAGCTTTATCTTCACCTTTAGGTACCTTGCAATGTACCCCTACTACTGCTGCAACTTTCTTCCTTCCTTTCACATCTTCAACTTTGTTTACAGGCACTCTTCTTGCCCTTTCTCTTTTTGCCTCCAAAGGCTTGTTCTTAGTCTTCTTCATACTTGCATCCACACTTTCAAACAAATCAGTAGCAAATGAATCAAGAGACCAAAATGTCTCTTCAAGTGCCTCTTCCATAGACACTATCTTCTTTTCTTCTTCAAGTGCTCCTTGGTGCACTTTCTCTTTTCTCTTTTCCTTATTATCTTTAATGAGGATTTTCCTCTTCTCTTCTTGTCCATTTTCAGCAACCACAACCTTGTTAGATAAATAAACCTTTTCCAAAATTTCCATTCTTCTTGCAATCTCTTCCAATTCCTCTCAGAATCTTCTTCTTTCTAATTCATGCCAATATCTATCCTAGAATGGGATTATGATGGGTCTCCTTACACTAAAACCCATCCTCTCACTATTGCAACAGAATCTCTTACCTTCAGCAACTACCCTCTACCCAATAATGACCCTGGAAGATGCTACTATCAAAACCCCCTCTCTACTCTCTCTTCATGGAGGAACTTATACACCTACCCAATTTATCTTTGTTGGAGGATAGTAGTTACAAGCCCTTTCTCATGCCTGCAACAATAAATGCTCTCATGTTTATGACTAACACCTCTTTTTCACAACTCTATCAACTCTCTCATACCTCATTCTTTAGCATACTTTTCACCATGCTAGTGATCTTCTTCTTCTATCCTTTACCTAGTCTTATGGGTTCTTCAACAGCCTGTCAGTTTGCAACATGCATTAGGCTACAACACTCATCCAACAATATGAATTAAAATCAAGAATACACACAGTACTCACTACCCAAATCTTTTAGGGCTCTGATAACAATTGATAGCATGAATCTCTCCACATGATCCAATACCCACATGCTAATCTAATAGAGTGACACTCTTTCTCTTTTCTTCCTATTCGACCTCTACAACTTACAGTCCAAACTTAGGATAGGGATTTGTAAGATTACCACAGAACATTAATGACATAAATTTCTTGACATTAACCTTAGATTCAAGGAGCAACAGAAATATGCAAACACATATACTTGTTTACCAGGTGACGGGAGCTACCATAATATAGTGGATCAAAACTAAATATAAAAGGATTGTGTTGGCCAAGATAACAATAAACAACACTTGCAGTTCACAAATCAACAACACAGACCAATAACATAACATCATTTTATATTAAGAAAGTAGTAGATTAAAAAATCTTTGTCCTCATACAATGCCCTGATGGGTTGGACCAATAATTTGAACAAACTAGTCACTTATCCTATTAACCCACTGACTCTTCTACCTACCAATCCTCCCTATCGAGGGTTCCTCTTACATTATGCTCAGCTCTACATTCCTTGTTCTCCATTCGATATACTTCATCCTCAGCAACCCATTGTCTTTCCTTTGACGACCTCTCTTCCTCTATTGGCCTTAGTTGTAATCAACCCTATTTCTGCCTCTTCACATTGTTGTGTAGTCCATCCTTTGTTGCTCACATTCCTCATGCCCTGCAACTTCCTCTCTGGTAACTTTCGGCCTCCTCTATTTGGCCTTTTTTTTTCACTACTTCTGCTCGGCCTTTTGCTTAGCCTTAATCTTACGCACCGACCAATGCTCATCTTCCTTCCAAATATTCTTTTTATGCAATCTCCCTTGCCATTACACACCAAACTATCCTCCATCTTCTATAACTATCTATTCCAAACCTAATCGTTCCTTTCTGATGTTCTAGTCATTCCAAACTACTTACCTGTCTCTCCATCTTTCAAAGGATCTTATGCATTTTCTTGATTTGTTCCAAAATACAATTCAGGCCATCCTTCAATTGCTAGCTACCCATCTCTTCACATACTTGAGATCCTCCAGTGAAAATGAGAAATTCCTTATTTTGTTTCTAACAGCCTTGTAACTATCCACTTCTTACGACCCCTCGATTCCTTTCCTCTATTCAAGAATTGTCAATAGGAATCACTCTGATTTATAATGACAAGCGACAGGAATCAATTTGATGACAAGCGACAGGAAGAATAAATTAATGGAGTGATAGGAGACTTCTTAGATGGTGATAGGAGCTCATATGACAGGAGTGAACATAAAGCAATCACAAGGTATCACCACTTATTCCCACAGAAAATCTAAAAACCAAAAAATAGCAAAATAAAGTAAAACCAAAATTGTTAGAAGCTTGATGCTCCTACATCACAACTTCCACTTTCAAATCATTCAAGGTTTCATTTGCTGATATCACTTGTTTAGTAGCCTCCTTATATTTTTCTTTGAGCTTCTTGACTTTTTCTCTTATTTTTATGATTCATTCATTTGCTTCTTTAACATTCTTCTTTAGATCTTTGATTTCTTCTTTAGTTCTTTCTAGGTCTTCAAGAGCAACCTTGATGTGCACCATCAGAGATCTACCTCAAGCTGTTAAGCTTACTTCTGAGGAACCCTCTCTCTGATACCAATTGTTGAAATGCATAAGACAATTGAGAGGGGGTGAATCAGTTGTCACAAAAAACTTAACCTCTTATGAATATTAGCACATCAATCACTTATTTACTATTATTCAAATTTAGTCATGAAAGCATGAAATTAGAAGCTTAACACAATAACACATTCAACATAGGAGACCAAGATTTTTACATGGAAAACCCTATGAGGGAAAAACCACGGTGAGTGTTAGCTCACAAAATAATATGTGATAACAATACTAAAAATTAGAGGCTCACTACCAGGGCTCACTGCCCTTAAGGAATCACTATCTAAAGATACTCACTTTATACAGGCTCACTGCTGAAAGGATAAGGCTCACTACCATAGGTTTGAATTAATTGAATAGCATCTACACCATGCCTGAGTTCAGTTCCATTGAAGCGCAATAAAAAAACTCTTCTACTCTACTATGCTTTTCCACTTCACACTTGTCTTCACATGTTCACACTACTGCACCTCAAACACAAATTCATTACATGTATTTATACAATTCATCAACCTTGGAATGTACATCAAGGTCAGCATTACATTCATCAACCATAGGAACAATCCCCTAGGTTAGCATTCATACATACATCAAAATTGGTTTGGAGCTAAACATCACATGCCACAAAAAAAATAAGGGTGTAATGTATTACACCTTAGTTTGGACTTAAATCTATCCAAGAATGCTACACATCACTTAAACATTCATCAAAAACATCTTCTTGATCACTGCAATTAAACAGTTCGTCCAAACAGCATAAATTGGGAAGATTCTTGATCATACACTTCCTCGATCACAATCATAACAAGAAGACCTTGTGTGATGATTTAACATGATCTTGAAATATCCACAAACATTATAAATTATCCAAGAGCTAAGAAATCCATCTGCAACAGATCTCACTTGGAGATATTTGAAGATAACAAATATCACCTAAACTCAACAACTTTCACCTGAAGTATAACACCACAAACTTGTCTTTCAGAGCACCAACTCACAAATTTTCTAGTACAAAGATAGCTAAGGACTTTATAAGCTTAAGTCTAGAACCACAAAGCCAAATTCCAATCTACGGAGAAATACAGAGCAAAACATTTTCTCCCTGTCACTCTGCACACATTACCAAACACAGTCTTCAAATTGGTGAATAGATCTTTTGCTGCACAGGACCTCCAAACTTAGGATTTAGCATCTTCAGACACTACTCTAAATCATATCCTAATCTCACACTCTAGTCTTCAATTCTAAGGAAACACGGAGAAAAACACTACACTGTTCTGGGAGACAAAACAATCAAACACTTGTTCAAACTTATCCAAATAACTTTCTCAGATGCTAACCCTAGGTGTTGACATCAATGACAACACTTACTGCTCATACTTGCAAAACTCCCAAACTTAGGTAGTTCCTTCTATTGATCTTCCTACCCCTAAGGCAGGGGATGAAAAGGAACCCATGTTGGAAAACCCTTAGGCACTTTCAACAAAAGTCATGGCTCACACACGGCACAATAAGATTACAAGAGATTGCAAGCATCACCAACATACTACAGCTCGAGTGCATGATATTGATGTTGAGTCTCTTCTCAAGCATAATTCTCCCTTTTAGCTGCCACCTAACCTTTTCCCTCCTTCAAAACATTAGCCACCTATTTCTCAGCCTATCTCTCTCACATTCCTGACTCCCTCCTCTCTTTCATTGGACATAGATGAACATACCTATAAAAGAGTGCAAGTAGTCTTGGCTCCTTCCATGGATTTAGTCCTTGTTGGCAAGAGACACTACTATGCATGACAAGTGTTATCATTGATGGCAACTAGGTCTATCCCAGACATCTGTATTGCATGATTTGTTCATACTGGATGTCAGAGTGAGGATTTGTCTAAGTCTGGATGTCAAAAATAGAGCATGTGACAGGGTCCAATATCTTAGTCTGGATCTCTTTGGTGGTAATTCACAGTATGTTATAGACCTAAGGGAGTGATAAGGATTGTTAGGACTATCTAAATCCAGAGATTTAGCCTCTGGTGATAAAGGATTCAAAAGTTATAAGGATTTGAGTATCGGGTTCCAGTTGGTCAGCTCAGTTAGAAGAAGAACAGGATGACCTAGTATTTGGTCTTGGTTCAGATGCAGAAAAGTTGTTGGATAATAAATGAGTGATAATCAGTAGTATTGGCTGATATGATTGATAATTTGGAAACACAAGTTTTTGGTTCGCATTGATATTTGTGCATGGATTCAGCCGACAGAGCAGAGTGTTTAATAAATGTTCAAAGTTTTATTGAAGCTGACTACAGTTGATTGAATTTGTTGATGCATATATATATAGCCGATGGATTCGAGTGTTTTGGTGTGTGAGTATGGTGTGATAATGGAGTAAGTGCAAAAAAGGTAGATTAAAGTGCAAAAGAGAAGAGATCTAAGGTCTGGATTATGGCAGAGCAGTAAACAAGGCAGAATAAAGATGAAGTAAGATTAGTATTATGTACTTAACCAGAACTAAATTTCTACATTGGTAGATGCTATCCATGAGTTCAAACATTCTGTTATCTTCTTGTAATCATTTATGTAGGCAGTGAGCCTCTTGGAACAGTGAGCTCTGGGTAGTGAGCCTTGAAGGCATGTACCTTCCCCATTTGTAATACTTTTAATAGAGTATAATTTCTTGTGGGTTAACCCCCATCGTGATTGTTTCCTTAATCAGGTTTCCATGTTAAAAATCTTGGTGTCAAGTGTGTTAATTATACTTCTGCTTATGTGTCTTTGATTTATGCTTTCATGGTTACATTCATAATCTGTTAAAGAAGAATTAATTGTAGTAAGTATTAAAGTTTTGAGACAACTAATTCACCCCCCCTCTCAGTTGTCAAACCTTATTTCAATAATTGGTATCAGATCCAAGTCCCTTGGAAGAAGCTTAAAAACTTAAGGAAGATCTAGGAAGGAGTTTCAATGGGTTCACTCAGAGAACAACTTCCATTGGCTTTACAAGATCTTCATAGGTCCAAAGTAGAAATAGATGACCTAAAAGTGAACCTCAATGATGTTGATGATTGCATTGACTTGCTAAAAGAAAAATTAAAGAAATCAATGGAGAAAAGGAAGGAGCTACTTCATCAGCTAGCGAATCTTACTGAAGAAAATGGCATGAATGAGGCTTTGGAAGAAAAGACAAAGGAATGTGAGAAGTTGACAAAAGAAGTTTCTATTCTAAAACATGAGATCGAATCTAGGGTGATGAGGCTAAACAAAGAAATTGAGGAAAGGAAGAAAACTAAAGAAGACTTGAATCAAACTCTAAAAGAAAAAATAAAAGAATGCTATAGAATGGACAGAACAATTAGCCACCTAAAATCTGATCTACAAGAATACAAATATAATGAGGAGGAACTTGAAAGATAAATTGTCCTCTCAGACATGACCTAGAAATTGCAAATGAATACAAGGATAAGTTCAAGATATGCTCAGCTAAACTTGAAGTGTTGCTTGAGAGTCAGAAGAAGGCAGATTATAGCATGGTCTTGGGTATGAGAAAGATGAAAGCTCTGGATCTAGAAAAAGAAATTCTCAATCAAGGAATGGGAGAAACAAACCTAGAAGACCTCTAGTAAGACAGCCTAATGCTCAAAAGTATCCATCTTTCAATGGAAATTGTTTCAATTGCAATAAATTTGGTCATAAAGCTACTCAGTGTAGAAGCAAAATAAATCAAAGTGGTCCATCCTTCTCCAGTCAATGCTTCAAGTGTAAGAGGTATGGTCATATATCCAATGAATGCAGAAGTATGATAATGAATAACTCTAACATTAGAGGAAATAGCAACTCTTTCAATGGCAAATGCTTTGCATGCAATAGAATTGGACATATGGCTAATCAGTGTAGATCAAGAGGAAATCAATCAAATGGGCAAAGAAATGTTGTGTGCTTCAATTGTAACCAATCTGGTCATTTTGCAAGATTGAAGAGGTCTGGTAAACAAAAAATTGGATGAGCAGAGATAAGACAAAGGCAAGGGAAAAATTGATACGAATGAGATCCAAAATGAAATGATCAAGACATGGGTCAAGAAAAGTGTTATGAATAATAGTAATGGGTCCGCACCAGAATTCGGTGCTGACAATTCCTTTAGGAATTGAATTAGGAGCTCTAGCTCAGGGGGAGATGCATTCAAAATCAAATTCCCCTAGCCAATAAGTGGGTGCCTGAATCTAGCACTAAGAGAGAAAATAATTTGGGTTATTATAGATCATTTGAAAGGATTTCTGGAAGAAAAGAAGTGGATATTTTGATTTGCAAAATAATTGAAGGTTGACCATATGTAGAAATAGTGTAATCAGATGTATTAGGGTAGAGCATTTATTACAAAGGTAAATTAGTTTTTACGGAGCATAAAAAGGTCATTCACTCTTCATTTGAAACACTTTGCATTCAAAAAGAGCAAGAAGAATAGTGTCTAAGCTGAGATTTCAAAGAATTGAAGTGTGACCGGTGAATTTGTTCACCAACCCTAATTCCGTGAAAAAGGTATTTATCTGCGAAGCTTTGAACTTGTAATCTTTTGCAATGGCTACACCTTTGGTT
This sequence comes from Cunninghamia lanceolata, assembly GCA_027924645.1. NCBI lineage: Eukaryota > Viridiplantae > Streptophyta > Pinopsida > Cupressales > Cupressaceae > Cunninghamia > Cunninghamia lanceolata. The sequence continues at coordinate 6,072,522 of BSBN01000236.1, forward strand.
GTTGATATTATTGAAATGCCTTGACCCAAATTTAAGAAGCATCCACACAAATTAATAGAAGTCGACCCATTAGGTGCATTTTCAAGTGTTTCGTATGGTGTGCTACATGTTGAGGATATTAGGGTCTATATTCATGTGAGCATAGATGAATTTGGGGACTCAAGGTTTGTAGACTTGTTTGAGAGTCATCTAAGGGATGAAAATCATGATCTTAAACCTGAGTATAAGGCACTGCACGATAAACATTTCATTCAGATTATGGGGTTTCCAACATTTGATGAAGATGAATGGGTTCGGTATGTTTTAAGCTGAATGCATGATGAGTTTTTGTGGTTGTTGAAACCATTCAAAATTACAAAGGATTCTATCAGGATTGTGACTAGGTTGAATTCAACCTGTGGTTTACCCTTGCTGAAATTTGTGAACAACCAGACTGTGACTAATGCAACTGGTGCCAAATTTGACAAAAGGGCAATGACCATCAATGATATTATTGATCCGAATGTCAAGTTTGCTTCAATGGTAATTGGTTAAAAAATTTATCATTCTAGCAGGGAGAACTCTATCTCCAGAATGGCCATATATGTTGCATACAAAATGTTAAAGGAAAATGTAGATTATGACTTGTGTGAATTATTGTAGAACCAACTAATTGAGAACTTAAACAAAATAAAAAAGGACAAGAAAAACACCTTTAAATATGGCACATTGGTTCTATGTTTATTTTTCTAATTTATGAATGAAGTACCTGGAGTAAAGGGTGTGCACTAGACTAATGACGAGCCAATTGCTATTCAGATTAGAGATCATCTACACAACATTGGTGACTATAAAGTACAGAAGACTGTAATCTGGGGATACTTCAAGAATTTTCCGAATATGATGCATTCTAGAGAAAGAATCCCTAAATTAGTTGTTGAGAAGTACAAGAATGAAATATGTTTCATGGTGGACACTAATCAGTGCTTAATGGAAGCAGTAGAACCTAGAACTATTTGGATCATGCCCATGGGGTATGAGGTAGATGACAAAATATTGAATATGTATGCTCAACACCTTTTGAGAAAGCCAAAGGACACACTAGTTGAAAGATTTGAGACATATGAGGAACTAAGTATTAAACTACATGTTGAGCTCAAAAAACTTGAAACCAATAAGAAAGTGAGGAAAGAAGTTGAACAGTTGGCTAAGAATCTAGGCTCACCAAGGAAGTTGTGAGGAAATTTAGGGAAAGAACTGAAAAAGGTTGAGAGGGAAAAGCAGGATAAGGAACAAGTAAGTGCTCCGACAGAATCCTCTTCTACATCAAGGACCACTAGGAGCTCTGTTGTTGTCCCTATTTCCCCAAAACCTGCCAAATCTGAGAAATTGGAAGACATATCATCCGATAAGGAAAATAAAAGAACTAAAGTAAAGGCAAAGAGATCATATGATAGTTTGGGAAAGGAGGATGAAGAAAAGACAGACTCAAATGATGGGCTTAAGGAGCTAAAGGCCATAGGTGCTAAAGTTGTTAAAGTATCTGAAGAGAAACCTTCTGAAAGCAAGAAGACAAATAAGAGACAGACATCAGAGGCTGATGTTAAGAAGCAAATTCCCTCTATGAAAAACATTCTCCGTTGATGGGAATTTAAAACCATTGACTAAATTCTATCATCTTTACAATGACGCTAACAAAAGACTTTTGGAAGAAGCAACTATCAAATACTTGAATGTATTCAATTGAGCACTGATAGAAATTTTGTCAGAAGTTCCAAAAGGCTTAAGATACATCTTGGAAATAAGAAAAGAAACTGCCAAGTCAAAAGATATGGAGCTGAGGGAACATGTGTTGACCACCCTATGTCCAGTAATCTATAGTAGAGAAGCAGATAAAATTTTTAAGGAGGTCAAAAATGAATTTAGAAGTAAGACAAGAATGAACAAACTGATGATTGGAGATATAGAAGTAGTCCAAGAAACTAAACAAATTTTGAGAAAAGCATTGGACAAGAACAAGTTCTTTGTTGTGTCAGATGAACCTACTAATGACACACTAGTCTCGAATGATGAAGAACATTAAAAGGATGAGCAACAAACTGGATTACATGACTCCTCTATCCCTGAAGAGGAAACAATAAACAAGGAAGATGAAAAGATTACAAATGAAACTACTAATACGGGAGGTATTCTAACTCCTATGGATCATTCTGACAAAAAGGATATAGAGATGAATATAGAAACGGATAATCAAATTGAATATGACTCATTAAAGATTGAAGAGCATGAAACAAAAAAGGCTAAGGACCATGAAGTAGAAGAGGCCAAGGAGAAGAATGAAAAGGAAAAAGAAACTACAAAGAATGATGAAGAGCCCAAACAGAACATTCTAGCTAACAATGCCGGTAAGGATCAAATAGATACGTCATCATTTTGGGCAAGATACATTGCAGAAGCAGTGAAGGAGATTTTGGAGAGAGAGACAAACACATTAAAGAAGACTAGGACACAATTCAAGGTCCAATAAAATTTGATACCTTATCTCCAGTGCAGAAGATAAAATTGGCTTCTATAGCTCAAGCTAAAGAAAGAGAAGATATACTGAAGTCTCACATAGAAGACAGTGAGCTCCTTGGTTTGGAATTAGGGGTTTTAGAGAAAATCATGCCAACATACCAGAAGGATTCTTCTATATCTCCCTCTGGATAGTTAAGGAACTTGATAAACTCGGTAAGCTCTCATTTTGAATCTTTAGAGAAGTCTGTAGAGGTCAAGGTCCAAAAGGAATTCAAAGATAAAAGATTTGATGCTCTTAAAGGTTTGATTAGCGTTGATAGAATGGTACTAGATCCCAGTATAAAGAATATTCAAAATGCTCTTACAAAAGGAGGGAATGTATACAAATTTTGTTTGTCTTTTCCTAAAGCTATAGAGGACATTGAAATAAAAATTAAAGAGTCCAAAGAAAAAATGTCAAACATATCCCAATCTTTTGATCCTCTGATAGTGTCAGTGATGAGCCAAGAGTGTAAAACAATCAGCCTAATTGAAGATATAAACAAATTGACAAAAAAAAAGGAGAGCATAGAGACAAGGATGAGTGAACTCCAAGGACTAATTTCCCCCAAATTGGAAGCAATGTTCAATGCCTTAACTGAAGCCCAAGCTACAGTTCAATCAAGTAATCCCATTGATCTGTAGACGATAGAGTCACAAGCATTTCTTTTCAGTGGTCACATCTCAATTTTGAATACTATAAAGAAGAGCTTGGATAGTGACCTGACACAACTGAAGAACATTTTTGGAGATGTATTTAAGTTTATGTAAATAAGACTTAAGGACTGTACATATGCAGCTTGGTATATAGGATTTTTGTGCAAATTTTGGTTACGTATCCTACCCTTTTCCATTGATGTCAAAGGGGGAGTGAAGAGCAATGAAAAATGAGGAATCTAACAAAGGGGGAGCTTTAGAGAATAGTGAAAATCATAAGTACTTAGTAAGGGGGAGTTGTTCTGACACTTAGTCATTTTTCACTAAGTGTTTCCATCAATGCCAAAGGGGGAGATTGTTGGCAAGAGACACTGCTACTCATGATAGGTGTTGTCATTGATGGCAACTAGGTCTGTCCCACACATCTGCATTACATGATTTGTTCATATTGGATGTCAGAGTGAGGATTTGTCTAAGTCCAGATGTTAGAAACAAAGTATGTGATAGGGTTTGGTATCTTAGTCCGGATCTCTCCAGTGGTAATTCACAGTATGCTGCGGACCTAAGGGAGTGATAAGGATTGTCAGGACTATCTAAATCTAGAGATTTAGCCTCTAGTGATAAAAGATTCAAAAGTTATAAGGATCTAAGTATTAGGTTCCAGTTAGTCAGCTTAGTCAGAAGAAGAACAAGATGACCTAGTATTTGGTCTTGGTTCAGATGCAGAAAAGTTGTTGGATAAGAAATTGGTGATAATAAGTGGTATTGGCCGACATGATTAATGATCTAGAAACACAATTTTTTGGTCCGCATTGATATTTGTGCATGGATTTAGCTGAAAAAGTAGTGTGTTTAATAAATGTTCTAAGTTTTATTGAAGCCAACTACAATTGATTGAATTTGTTGATGCGGATATATATAGCTGATGGATTTGATTGTTTTGATGTGTGAGTGTGGTGCAATAATGGAGTAAGTGCAAAAAAGGTAGATTAAAGTGTGAAAGAGAAGAGATCTAAGATCTAGATTATGGCAGAGCAGTAAATAGGGTAGAATAAAGATGAAGTGTGTAAGATCAGTATTTTATACTTAACTAAAACTAAATTTCTACATTAGTAGATGCTATCCATCAGCTCAAATATTCTATTATCTTCTTGTAATCATTTCTGAAGGTAGTGAGCCTCTTGGAGCAATGAGCTCTGGGCGGTGAGCCCTGAAGGCATGTGTCTTCCCCATTTGTAATACTTTTAACAGAGTATAATTTCTTTTGGGTTAACCTCCATGGTGGTTTTTCCCTTAACTGAGTTTCCACGTCAAAAATCTTGGTGTCAGTTGTGTTAATTGTACTTCTGCTTATGTGTCTTTGATTTATGCTTTCATGGTTACATCCTTAATCTGTTAAAGAATAATTAATTGCAGTAAGTATTAAAGTTTTGAGACAACTGATTCACCCCCCTCTCAGTTGTCAGCCCTTATTTTAATAGTCCCCTCCCTTCCATTCCTAACATGCTATTTCTCATGCCACTTTGTCTACTCTTGTCCCATTTTACCATTGTTGAAAGGCTCAAGACAACTGAGGGGGGGGGTGAATCATTTGTATCAAAAACTTTAACTTCTTTAAACCAAAATCACATTCACATTCACTTAATCTAACTCCTTATTCTGCTATAAGTACTAAACATGAATAGAAGAATTAAAACATGAACACATCAACACCATACACACATGAACACTAGATTTTTACATGTAAAACCCTAAATAGGGAAAAACCATGGTGAGTGTTAGCTCACAATATAATGTAATAACAATATCAAATATCAAAAGAGGCTCACTGCCTAGGGCTCACTACCTGAATAAAAGGCTCACTACCAAGGGGTGGCTCACTATTGGGGTTGGCTCATTGCTAGGGTTGGCTCACTATTGGGGGTGGCTCACTGCCAAAGGGTGAACTGATTTAGTAGCATCTACACCATGCCTGAGTTTAGTTCCATTGAAGCACAATATTTCTCCTCTACTCTGCTCTGCTTTTACACTTTGAACTTATCTTTTCATCTTCGCACAATCACACCTCAATTGAGAATTCATTACATGTATTTATACCTATCATCAACCTTTGAATGTACATCAAAGTCAGAATTACATTCTACAACCATTGGAACTATCTCCAATATCGGTATACATACATCAATCAAATTAGGACTAGACCTAAACAAACTTGCAGGGTAAATGAATGAAAAACAAACACATCAAATCTTAGCTCATACCCAAATACATCCTTACACACTTGGACATGCTTCCACAATCCATGAATCACCTCCACAACAAATGTGACAAACTAGGTCAGCCAGAACTTATTCACATATTAGGAACACTTAGAAAACATGCTTGCAAGATCTTCATTATAGCTTGTTGATCAAGCTCATGCCTTCAACACATTCTAGAGACATCTACGAACAATATAGAATCAATTGGGAGCAGACAAAATCAATCACAATAGTTCTCACTTGAAGAATATATCATAGACTGCTCCTTAACAGACACTGTCAAACTCTGCTAGCCAATTACTTACTTTCTAGAGCACCAAATGATAAATCCTTTGAAATGAAGAAATCTAAGGATGTTATAAGATTAAGTCCAGAACCACAAAGCCAAAAACCAATATGCAGAGAAATGCAGAGAAAAACACTTTCTCCCTATCACTCTACACACATTTCTAGGCATGGTCTTCAAATTGGTGAATGAAACTTTTTCTGCACAGTGATCCAGACCACCAAATTTTGGATTTAGCTTCTTCAGAAACTTCTCTAAATCATATCCAAAGCTCATACTCTAGTCTTCAATACAGAGAAAATGTAGAGCAAAATACTTAGATAGTGTTTTTCAATCAATCAACAAACAGTCATATCAGAAGATATAGTTAACATTAATGACAACACCAGTTAGTACATACTTGCAACAATCTCCCCCTTTGTCATTGATGGCAACATATGATGTGAAAAACATGTTCCACCATCAAGACACAATTCTACTCACTAGTAGAATTTGGCAAATAAATGACTACGTGACTAAAACTTTTAGTCACAACAACTAAAAATGACTAAATTCTACTAATTTTTTGCAACTTAGCTATAAATGAGTAAATAAATGACTAACTTGGTCATTGACTAAAAAATTATTTAGTCATACAAATAAAAATGACTAAATAGTTAGTCACACAAATAAAAATGGGTAATTAAAAAAAATACTTTGAATTGAAAAATTACTGGTGAGATGCTAATCATTTCCTCTCCATTTCTACAATTGAGAAATTATTGGTGGGATGCAAATATTTCCTCCACTATCGTTTCATTAGTTTGAGAGCTAAGAACCTCACAAGGGAATCTAAGATCGAACTGATATATTTAGTACAAAAAATCCTTCATCTTATTCTCACCAGATGCTCATTAATGAACGAGTTTGCCATGTATGAAGAGGATTAGCATTTGAAGCTCGAGCCTCTTTGTAGACGTTTGATGGAGAATAGAGGACTTCTTTGGCAAGTATAAATTTAGGACATAATGATATCAGTAATGTAGTATGAATCAGTGCAAACATCTTCCCATATTTTGGTGTTTTTTGAGCTTATTTGAGAAGCCCTATAAAGCTTCCAAATGTAAGGGTTTTTGTTTAAAATGGCATGTTTTTTTGTTTAAAGCAGTACATATGATGTTCTTGTTCACAAACATACAACTTTTCCTCACTCCTCATCCATACTCTAAGAGATCAAAATAGATGCTCATTCTGACTTCCTCTCTAATTTTTGGTAGTTGTGATAAAAGGTCCCAAGAAAAGTTAATTGCACTCCCACAAGATTGCCACAACAGGACCTCCAATCCAAGCTTAATTTCTATGGGCATTCACAAATTTTATTTGCCTCATTTAGTGATAATGACGATGTTAATTCTTCAATGCCTACACTTTGATATGGACTTAGGGCCTACTTCTACCTCCAACCATGGTTTCCATTAGTTTTATCTTTCTTCAAGATGAGTCTTCCTCTCACATGGTCATTTTCAATGCTAGTGATATAAATTGGGTCTTGTTTGACATATTTATGGTTTTATTATTTGAGGATCACCATACTAAGTTAGAATCTTCTAGTGTGATTATTAGTCAACTAGACTTCATAGTGAATTCATGAAAGAAAAATTGTTGCACTACTTGTTAATTAGAAGTTTAATTTTTATATAGCTATAAAAGAGCATTTTATTGTTCATATATACTAATATAGCTATTCCTTGTGCAAAACTTGTCAATCATCACTTTGTTTTGCATTTCCCTTTTTCTCATCCTCCTGGCCCAATCACACACTCCCCATTCCCATGGTAATTTCCTATTCAAATTTTATTCCTTGTATTTAAGGAGAGCTTCCAGGCATTCACTTTCTAGATTTCCACATACTCCCTCTCCCCTACATCCCCAGAAAATGGAATTGGAGGGCTCAATGAAACATTGAACCATAGAGAGATTGTTGAATGTTAGGAACACTAAGAGGGGGGGTGAATCAGTATTCTATAAATCTTTTCATGTACTTTTACTTTTAACCATTTCAAAGAAATAGTCAAACAGAAGCAAAATATACAACTGAACAGCATCCACAAAAGCATGACACATAACACCAAGATTTAGGTGGAAAACCCAAGAAGGGAAAAACCATGGAGAGGATTAGCTCTCAAATATATATTGCAATCTTTACAAAAATGATGTTCAGGCTTGGTCACTCCACGGGCCTGGAACATGTTGGCTTATAGCCATGAAGTACAACTAAGTTTAGCAGGCTCACTGCCTCAACCCTAAACCTAGCAAGATTACAATAAGGGTTGTTAAACCCTGAGGGCTGTTAAACCCTACTAAAGGCTCACTATCAGCTTACTACCTTGATAACAAAACCTTGCTTCATCTGCCACTATGCCAGAGTGCAGTCATTTAATAATTGTATTCTGAATCCCAATTCTTCATCATTGTTGATCCTCTAACTATGCTCCACTATTCACATCCTCGCATCACACACATACTTCCCACACTACTCAACCAGATTTCATTGCCTTTATATATCCGCATCATGATTTACTTCATAATCAAGTTAGCATCTAAGAAGTGAAACATGTACATAAAAAGATGTACCTTTTCACTCAATCCAATGCACTAAGTGTCGTGTGGACCCAAATCTTCTCCCAAGTGTGTTCATATAGGTTGGCCCTAATCTTTCAATTACTTACATAAATCCTCCAATCATTAACTCTTCTCCGCACAATGATTTATCTCACTAGTCAGCCTGTTCCTCAAGAACATGCTTAACATCTTCATCTGCTGTCTTACAACTTCTACTTCTGATCACAAAACACTTCCAAAATCATATCAAGGACTCTTTACACATTCCCAATCTTACCCTCAGAACCGCTAGCCATGATATCATCTTGCGGAGAAATGCAGACCATTAGAACTCAGACTCTATCTCTGTCAAACTCTGTCAAACACTATGTCAGTACTTAGCATCTTGTATCTATCCTTCTGGTGAACTTCAGATCTCCCAACTCTAGAATAAGACACTTCATATAAGTTTTTACAACACCTCAAAACTGCATAACAAAATACTTATTTGTGGAGGAATATGGACTACTTCACCATGCCTTGTTCACTATTCCTACTATACCTTTGCTTACCCAAACTTAGACATTTCTCCAAGATGACTTCTGAAGGAGATTAGGACTTGACCTTTGAAGTATAACACTATCAGACAACTAAGAACATCATATCTGAACCGCATCTACAAGTCTTCAATTGTGGAGGCATACTAGCTTACTTAATATGCTCTACTCTACATGCTTTCCATGCTTAGCCATTTTTTGACAACCGGACCTAGAATCAAATGTGTTCTTCTAGAGATATCTCTTCTTGTCATGGTGATAGGATCTCTAAGCTTTGTTTCCATCAATGACAACATACAAATGCATACCAAAGCAGTGTCTCTTGCCAACAATCTCCCCCTTTGGCATTGATGGCAAGAGTTAGTGAAAAATGTCTGACTACTCTCCCTTACTATATATACTATACTTTCTTGCTCCCACAAGATGATTATCCATTTTTCACTAATCTACTTCTCCCCCTTTGACATCAATGGCAAAATGTGTGATCTAGATTTCAAAAATTTGTCAAAATTTCAAAATTTGATGTATTCAACCGCATATTTACAAGTGCAATCTACATCTTAATTTGTGTTTAAAGGAAAAATGTCACTATAGATAGTCTTTATTAGTTCTATCTCTCCATTCCATCTATTTCTTGCACTTCCTAGAATTTGGATGTGGCCATTCATAAAAAATACTAGCTTTTCTACCTTCTGGAGATCTGATGGTGTGTCAATTAGTGCTTGAGATTTCATGGCTTCATCTGCCAAATTGGTCATGGAATCAATCTTCGGACTTACCAATCCTTTTCGCTAGCACAACCTGTCTTTGATTTCTCCCTTTTTCTTCATTAGAGTATTTAGATCATTATGGATATTTGCAACTTGTGTTTCTTTGGCATTTATTGACTCGGTTGTTGGATTATATGTCTCAGAGAGATTCAGCAGTTTGAGTTCTAAGTCTTTGATTTTATCTTCTAGATCCTTTGTGATCTTTGGCCAGGATAAACAAAATTTGTATATTTTTCTAGCTTCTTCAATGGCACTTTGTATGTTCTTAATTCCATTATCTAACAAAACTTTGTCTTGATCAATCATGGTCTTCAACTCAATCAATCGTCTATCATCAATTATTTCCTTACTTTTACTTCTGCAGATTTTTCAAAAGATTCAAAATGTACACTTACAGAATTTAATAGCTTCTTGAGATGGTCAGTAGGAGATAATGAGATATCCCTTTGAAATTATGGCAGCATCTTTTCCAAGATAGTGGATGCTTTGTTGATCAGTTTGTTGTCTTGACCATGTGATTGTAATAGCTCTTCTTGTGCCTTGGCCTAAACCACAGAAACTAGCTTGAACTTTTGGAAAGGTGGCAATGAGTCCAAGTTCATTGGACCTTAAGGGAGTTCAAATTTTCCTACAATTTGTTGCCTGTTAGAGACATCTGCAGTGTCTCTTGCCCTTTCTGATATTTCTCCTTGACTTTGATCTGGAGGGTCTATGTCCATAATTTCATGTTGATCTTTGTTTTGCTCCAGAGTAGGGCTCTTCCTCTCTTCCTTAAATTCTTCTCCTTTAGCTTGTTGTTCAAAAAGAAGATCAGTTTCAATTTCACCTTGCTTTGTCATATCCACTATATTAGTGTTGGGGACTTCATCACTCTATTTAGGTCCATGATCTTGGCTTATCTCCGGTGGAGATACATCTTCAACTTTTGTTTCCTTACTGTCTTAGATGGTGGAAATATTATGTTTCTTTAGTATGTTCAAAATAATTTCCTCTGTTTCCTTGACAACCTTGTCAACTTCTCCTATCATCAATGCATTCATTCTTTTCTTTGACCTAAACTCATTGTTGAGTGCCTTGGAGATTTTTCTTTTCTCTACTGGAGTGATATCTAGACATAAAGTTATCAGCATGTGTTCTCTGAGTTCAACATATTTAGCGATAATAGTTTTCTTCCTAACTGATAGAATACTATCCAAGGTATCTGGGAGATCACTAATGATCTCAATGAGGGCTCTGTTGTATATGTTCAGATACTTTACAACAGCTTCTTCCAAAATCCTCTTGTCAGCATCATTGTAATCATCATAAAACTTAGTCACATGTTTCAAGTTACCATCAATAGTAACAAACTTTAATACATCTTCAATCTTTAGTGTTACATGAGACTCATCTTCCCTCTATCTTTTGCTGGGGGTCTTCCTTTCTGATGACTTCTCCTTTCTACTTTTGGATGCTTTAGTAGTATTGACTTTCATTATCTTTACCTCCTTATCTGATTCTATCTCTTCTTCATCAACAATTATGTTTGCATGCATTCTCTTAGCTTTAGTCTTCATTATTTTGGAGCTAGTGGTAGGAGTTTCCACATTTACAGATGGTGTGGAACCAGAGAGAGTGGATGAGGCTTCAGTAGTAGTGGAAGCTCTAGTTTTTCTTTTTGCCTTATCTAGCTTTTCTAGTTTATCTTTGTGTTCTTTTGAAGCCCCAGTCGATTCACTTTTTCTCCTTTATTCTACTTCCTTGATGGATTGTGCCTTTTCCCTTGCCTTTGCCACTTCTTCTTTTGTAAAGCCAATTTTTATGGTGATTTCTTCTACTACTTTACTCATTTTCCTGGAGATTTTAGGTTTTTTGACTTTAACATGAATTTTTACATACAAATCCTCATAAGTCCCAAATCTTTCTTCCTTGGGATCTCTGGGTTTGCTCAGCATATACGCAGCATAGTTTTCCAGTATAGTTCTATCTACCTCATATCCCATAGGCACAATCCAGACTGTTCTAGGCTCAACAGCCTCCATCAAACACTAATCTTTTGTCACAATGAAACAAATTGTATCCTTGTATTTTTCAACAACTATTTTGGGAATTCTTTATTTGGCTTGCATTGATATTTGGAAATTCTTAAAATAACCCCATAGAGCTACATTCTATGCATCAATAGTGCCAATGCTACTCAAAAAATTTCTAATTTGAACTACGACAGGTTTATCACTGGTCCAGAATAGGTTCTTCATACCCAACAACTCTTGCATAAAATAGAAAAATAAACACATGATCAGTGTGCCAAATTTAAAGGGGTATTTACCTTCTTTTGTATTCTTTAGATTTTCCATTACTTGATGTCAGAGTAATTCACAGATGTCATAATCAATATTTTCCTTAATCATTTGATAAGTTGTGTAAATGGTCATGCCTGAAACAAAGTTCTTCTGATTGGTGAAACAAACTTTGTATCCCAAGGCAAATCTCATGGCATGATCCTCAATGTCATTTATTGTCAAGGCCCTCTTATCAAACTTCACTCTGGTAGCCGTAATTACTGTATCATTCTTCATGGCTTTCAATAGAGGTACTAATCTGATAGAGCATAATCTAGTGACTACCCTAATAGCATCTTTTGTAATCTTGAAAGGTCTCTCAAGCCATATGAACTCATCATGAACCCTGCTTAACACATACCAGACCCATTCATCTTCCATAAATGTTCAAAAATTCAAATACTAAATAAATTTCTTTTCTTCCAATGGCAAGAATTAATTTTTTAGTTTGAGATTCTCATTCCTCAAATGTTTTGTGTAGAGATCAGTAAACCTGCTATCACCAAATTCTTCTAGGGCAACATGAATATATGTCCTCACATCTTCTGCATGCATGACTCCATGAGGAACATTTGAGAATGCTCCCAACTAATTGACCTCGGTTGATTTGAATGGGTGTTTTTTGAACTTTGGTCATGCTCACTCAGTAATATCAACAACTTGTGGTGATGCCATTTCAGAAATTTTAACGGATTCACAAGAAGGTTTTGAATGAGATTACCTAGTATTGCCGAATTAGGTTTTTCTTTTTCCAAAATTCTCCAAACTCTTCAAATCTTGGTTATTATGGTTCAAATTTTGTTCTAATCTCTCTGAGTACTTGATAGCTTTAAGTGTAAAGTGATTTGAGATTAAACAAATTCCCTTTTATTCTCTGTACGACGTGACCTAGGTGTCATTAAATGCTTATTTCCAAAAAAGTTGTTAAAACCCTTTGTTGTAGAACACAGTCGATTAGGATTGCTCTGCAATATATCACATTGACTCCTTTTCTTCCAGTTCTTCTTCTAATAGGTGTGTTGCATTAGATTCCATGATACATCTTCGTGCTGAATTCTGGCACCCAATTTCTAGCTGGGGGACTTGAATTTTCTACACTGCTCCCCCTGAGCCATAGTTCTCAATTTACTTCCCAGAGGAGGTATCTGCACCGGATACTAGTGTGGATTGATCTCTAACTTCAATTACTCCTTTCTTGATCCATACCTTGTTCATTTCTTTCTTGGTTTCAACCAGATCAACCTTTTCTTTTCCCTTGTCATTTCTTTGCTCTGTTTTCCTTTCTTCAAAATAGTGATTTTTCTTCTCATTGCTGCTTCTACAAAACCTTACAACATGTTCAAATTTGTTGCAATTGTAGCACACCACATTCTTTTGACCTTGATTCCCTTCATTGATTGAATTTAATCTGCATTGATTAGCCATATGTCCAAATCTAATGCATGCAAAACACTTTCCATTAAATGATTGAATGTTCCTTGTATTTTGAAAGTTAGTTCTCACCAAGCTTCTGCATTCATTTGATCTGTGTCCAAATTTATAGCATGTATTGCACCTAATAGAATTTTGACTTATTTTACTTCTGCATACAATAGCCCTATGACCAATTTTCTTGCAGTTGAAACATTGACCAAAGAATAATGGAGTCTTTTGATTCATTCTGCTCCTACACTGAGTAGCCCTATGACCAAACTTATTGCATGAATTACAATAACCATTGAAATATGGGTACCTTTGAGCATTTGGTTGTCTGATCGGAGGTCTTCTAGATCTTCTTTGATTTTTGAACTAGTATCCTTCATTTTTCCTTAATTCAATGCTTATTTGACTAGAGTTTGAACTTTCTCCTTTTTCAAATCCTAAGCCATGTTTGTCATCAACACTATTCTAGCTAGCAATCATTTCATCAAGCTTGGCAATACTTATCTTGAACTTTGCTTCAAAGCTTCTGGACTTTTCTAGATCTATTTTTAAACTTATAATCTCTTTTTCAAGTTTGGTACAGTCTTTTGATCTATTCTTCACAATCAGATTTAGATCATCTTCTGCTCTTGTTCTTTCTATAACTTCTGCTTCCAAGTCCTCTAGGGCTTCATTTGCTAATAGCAATTGGTCACTGACTTCCTTGTATTTGTCTTTGAATTTCTTGACTTTCTCCTTTAGCTTTAAGATTCATTCATCAGCTTGCTCCACATTCTCCTTCAAATCTCTGATCTCTGCTTCAGAATTTTCAAGATCCATTAGAGATGCTTCCAATTGGTTGTATCTCTCATAATTTCCATACCTTCTTGCTACCATGATCACACTATCCTAGATCTTCCTTAAGCTATTAAACTTCTTCCAAGGAACCTTGGTCTGATACCAATTGTTGAATGTCAGGAACACTGAGAGGGGGGTGAATTAGTGTTCTATAAATCTTTTCATGTACTTTTACTTTTAACCATTTCAAAGGAATAGTCAAATAGAGGCAAAATATACAACTGAAAAACATCCACAAAAGCATGACACATAACACCAAGATTTATGTGGAAAACCCAAGAAGGGAAAAACCACGGAGATGATTAGCTCTCAAATATATATTGCAATCTTTACAAAAATGATGTTCAGGCTTGGTCACTCCATGGGCCTGGAACATGTTGGCTTACAACCATGAAGTACAACTAAGTTTAGCAGGCTCACTGCCTCAACCCTAAACCTAGCAAGATTACAATAAGGGTTGTTAAACCTTAAGGGTTGTTAAACCCTACTGAAGGCTCACTATCAGCTTACTGCCTTGATAACAAAACCTTGCTTCCAAATAGATCACACATGATATCTGAATACTGCTTCAGCATTTGCCACTATGCCAGAGTACATTCATTTAATAATTGTATTCTGAATCCCAAGTCTTCATCATTGCTGATCCTCTAACTCTACTCCACTATTTGCATCCTCGCATCACACACATACTTCCCACACTACTCAACTAAATTTCATCACCTTTATATATCTGCATCATGATTTACTTCATAATCAAGTTGGCATCCAAGAAGTGAAACATGTACATAAAAAGATGTACCTTGTCACTCAATCCAATGCACTAAGTATCGCGTGAACCCAAATATTCTCCCAAGTGTGTTCATATAGGTCAACTCTAATCTTTTAATTGCTTACATAAATCCTCCAATCATTAACTCTTCTCCGCACAATGATTTATCTCACTAGTGGGCTTGTTCCTCAAGAACATGCTTAATAGCTTCATCTGTTGTCTTACAACTTCTATTGCTGATCACAAAACACTTCCAAAATCATGGAAATGACTCTTTACACATTCCCAATCTTACCCTTAGAACTACAAGGCATGATACCATATTGTGGAGAAATGAGGACCATCAAAACTCAGGCTCTGTCTCTATCAAACACTATGCCGGTACTTAGCAGCTTGTAGCTATCCTTCCAGTGAACTTTAGATCTTCCAACTCTGGAATAAGACACTTCATATAAGTGTTGACAACACCTAAAAATTACATAACTAAATACTTATCTGCAAAGGAATACAGACTACTTCACTATGCTATGTTCATTGTTCCTACTATACCTTTGCTTACCCAGACTTAGACATTTCTCCAAGATGACTTCTGGAGGAGATCAGGACTTGACCTTTGAAGTATAACACTATTAGACAACTAAGAACATTAGATCTAAACCACATCTACAAGTCTTCAATTGCAGAGGCATACTAGCTTACTTACTATCCTCTACTCTGCATGCTTTCCATACTTAGCCACTTTCTGACAACTAGACCTGGAATCAAATGTGTTCTTCTAGAGATATCTCCTCTTGTCATGGTGATAGGATCTCTGAGCTTTGTTTCCATCAATGACAACATGTAGATGCATACTGGAGTAGTGTCTCTTGCCAACAGAGATGCATAAATGTGTCTAAATGTGTAGCTACTTCCCAAGTCAATGTATTGGTACTTGACAATATAAAGATAAAATAATGCAAAATGTCTCTTCAATGGCTGTAAATTATTCATATCCAGGTTTTCTTAGTGTTTTTTTCTTTTTTTTATGTTTAGGAAAAATTATATTTTAAATGTCCCCAAATCTGGGGAGCATGATATGTAATCAAGGCATGTCCCAACCCTACACCAACAGCATATGGGGTATATATAAGTAAATACCTAATTCATAAATTTTTGACCTGATGTAAATGCCCATATCATGGTGATTGAGAGAGATCTGCATATATAATTTACTCTATACATATATACATACATTTGTATATATGTGTTTATGTGTATACACATATACATGTACTTGTGTGTTTGTATGTATATACACATAGACACATATATGCATGTAAAAATGTGTAGATTTCTATATATAAAGAGATGAGTGTAACAATGATAGCTCATTGAAAGAATCACTTGAGTATTAAATATTCCAAGTGGTTAATCCTAAAAGAAAAGATATCTAATAGAGTGTATAAATGCATGTACGTAAGTGCATATGAATATGAATGAAAATGTTTGTAACGAATACATATTAAAACATATCAGCTATCAATATGTAGAGTCTATCTCTACCACATAAGACATCCTTTATATAATGGTGTGTATATCCCTGAACAATCAATATGCTACGTGACCAAGCAACCAACTCAATAAAATTGCAGAAAAATTCCTTGCTTAGATTATCAGGGATTTAGAAGTTTACATTGCCTCCAATATACATATTCTATTTATAGATTTACATAAGACTCTAGACATTTTTCTTTTCATGCTCCCATATTTCCTCATCCTCTAATACATTCAAATATAAACTGATAGGGTCTAAAACAACCTTTATCTATTTCTGATTTTATTCAAGTAATACAATTAAAGTTTACCCTCGACTAGTTTTTCTTGGTGCTCTATATTTGATCTACTGAATATATTAGATAAGATTTGTGTTTTTGTCATTTAAATGAAGAAATGTACCTGTTTTCCATGTAATTTTAGAACATGATTGTAGGGATTGAAGGATAAGTTTGTAATTTTGAGGTTACTACTACTCAATCTATCCCTTAAGGACTGTCATGTTTTTCCTATCATGTTTTGCCTCTTGACCAAGCATCTCCAAGTGCTATCCCACTATCCTTTGTCAAAAAATGCTCACTACCTTCCTTAACACAAGATTGTACCTATTAAAGATAACACTATGACTGTGTTTTTCTATTCATTGTCTCTTCATGAATTTAATATTTTCATAAGCTTCCTAATGTAGGGATACTAGATGCAAATGTTACAAAGCTATGCACTAGGAACACCCAATTAAAATTGACATTTGAATATTAATTTCTCAAATGAATATGTGAAAAACACAAATTACCACTTATGAAATATGAGTTATTTTCCATTGTTTTTCATGGTAGATTTTGTCTCTATGAATATTAAAAGCTATGAATAGTGATAAGATCTTAGGTCTATTAAACCATAGCACCTTTATCAAAATCTGTGGAGGTTTTCCATGTTAAACCTTGTTAGACAAGGTAAAAAAGAAGTCATTGTTATCAAGTCAAAAGATAATAAATCAAGTAAATGGTTTGTGAAGATAATATGAATGAGTTTCATGACAGTCACAAGGGTAGTCATAGGTATGTGATGTTTCATTGAGGACTCACAAAAGATTTCTTTCATGAAAAACAATGAATGGAGAATATGAAGGCAGTGTATAATGACATGTCAAACCAAATGATAGAGAGTAGTATGACAAGTCTTTCATGGAAATGTTTTTTAAAGAGTGGTGTCTCTAAGAGATTTAATGAGATTTTTGTAGATATAAGTGAATCCTAAGATTATCATGAACAAGAGCATATTCTTTGGCATAGGAGTATGTAAGTTCAATTTCTATCTCCACATTGTGAGTGTGAGTAGAAGGTAGTATATAAGGATTTTTATGAAACATTGTCCTGAATTAGGCCTTAAGGTTTTGTGTCACGGAAATGTTGCAGATGACAATTATAAGTTAGGGATTATATGACAAGTATGCATGAAGGATAGATGACAAATAATCCATAGGTCACTTGTGTAGGTCACAACATAGCCTATATAATCACACTTACAATCATGATAGAAGTGTTAAGCATCTTGCTTTAAAATTTCAAGATGCTAATGGATGAGTTACAACCTATGGAAAATATAAAATAGGATAGTAAAAAAACTTCTAAAAGTAGTGTACAAGTATATGGTTGGTGATAAAGGACAACATAAGAGACTATTAGAGCATGACAAGTTAGAGGAGAGTATTAAGGCAATCCAAGGGTCTTAGGTTATTTCCTAGAGTTTGTTAGACCATGCAAGAATACACATGATCTAAAAATATAGTCAAATGCCCTATGACACAAACACAATAATAGTCTACATTATCATGCAATAATTAGTCATCATACCGAAGAAGCATATCACAGCCATATGACTGTTGAAAAAGGGAATAGATCAATAATGAGGTGTGACAGGGATATTAGTTTCAAATGATAGTATTCTCTTATTGTAAACATAGGAACAACAATGTTACATTCTAGATTTGACTCCCTTGACTCAAAACCTATGAGTGAAAGTGTGAAAAAAGTAAGGTTTGAATTTGAGAGAAGACCAATGACAGTGGTATCAAATAGTCATATGATAGTGCTTGCTCTTGGGTTGTAGAGTCAAATTATTGAAATATTTGTATTTTCCTTCTAGCCAGAACTCGAATTACTTGGCATGGAATTGTTTATGGTTGACATAAACATGCAAGGTTGTTTTCACCTAGTTCTACTTACAAATTATCCAAATTGATTTCTCCATATTACTATGACCTACTCAATGGAATTTAATCCCTACTTGAGGAAACCCTATCAAACAAATCACACAAAACAACAAATGTATTTTGAAGAATTAGTCATATACTTGATATGTTAATTCAAATGTTAAGGACAAAGAAAAATGGAGACAACTAGATAAAGTATCCAAGATATTTAACAAGTAATTAAGAACTAGAAGTAATGGCACCAGAGAAATGTAGCTTTTCTATTGATTTGCTTCAAAGAACAGGCCTTATAATTGTCTCTTTTTGATGTAGGAGCATCCCTGGTTCAAGAGCAATCTTGCATCAACCAAAAACATTTATATTTCAGTTTGTTTGCAGTATAGTTTGTTTCTTTTCATTTTCTATTTCAGTTCAGGTAGTTCAGTCAGTAGTAGTTTTTGTATTTTGGTCCACATTCTACCACAGTTACATTTTAGATCTTGTGGAGATGGACTTACCATCTAGATTAATTCATCTACAACATATCTCAAATTTAGAGCATTTGGATCAGTTACCGGAAAGTTATCGCTATCAGAAGATCAACTATTTTCTCAGAACAGAGCATCCTAGCAATCTCTAATAATTAGCTAAAGGAGAAGACTTGTGGAGCATTCCTTGACTTGTGGAGCCTAATGACGCATAATTCAATGATCTATGGTTTGTGGACGACCTTCCCCGAGATTTGTACATCATTCTATTCATTTGCAGAGGTGTTCTATGCATTTAGGCCCGACCTATCCGTGTACACACATTACAGCTCTTCATTGAAGTTTGTGATCTTTCTTGGCTGATGCAGAGGAATCTTTTGTACCAGAGATGATATATTGATGTAATAGATCCTTAGGAAAGTAGTTCATGATAATAGTGATAGTTGATAGTTTAGATTTTGTGCAAGGGAACTTCAAATCTATATCTTGTGCATATTCTGATATTCTAAAATTAGGTCTTTGAGCCCTAATTGTAAGCCCGCATGTTGCCGGTTGATCTGTATTTGAATTCTATGATATACTAAATGAATGAAT
Source organism: Cunninghamia lanceolata (assembly GCA_027924645.1). Lineage (NCBI taxonomy): Eukaryota > Viridiplantae > Streptophyta > Pinopsida > Cupressales > Cupressaceae > Cunninghamia > Cunninghamia lanceolata. The sequence goes on from BSBN01000236.1 coordinate 6,092,323, forward strand.
CTAAATTTGTTCTATATCGTTGAGTTGTTTCCGTTGTGTTTACTCTAGCTACACGGTCTGGACAATTCATTTTGTGAACCCTCCTACCGTGACTGCACCAAGTGGTATTAGAGTGAAAGTTTGAATCTTTGGGAGCAAATTGAGTGAAGTTGGTGAAGGAATTCTATAAGATCTCGTTGTGGATAGATCACCAAATTAAGGTAGGTTACTTGTGTTGCAACTGATCACCGATTATGAGACAATTGTCACCTTGTAGCCCGATCACCAAACTTGAGGTAGTTTGCACTTGATCCTAAGAAGAATGCCACCGAGGAGAGTTACTACTATTGGAACAATGGCTAGTAGAATGGATGAGATGATGGAAATGATGAAGACTATGTGAATTCAATTGGATGTTGTTGAAGAAGATAGGTGAAGAGGATTGACACCGAGACCTAATGTTGAAAGTGATGATGAGGAGGAATTTCAATCTGTTGAACAAATTGGTGAAACCCTAAGAGGTGATGAAGAAGAAGAATCAGATCAAGTAAGGATGTTGCGAGCTATTTCAAAGATTGGAAAGAGACCTAGAGTTGAGGTGTCAAAATATACTGGTAATTTGAACCCTGAAGAATTGATTGACTAGATAAATGACATGGAAGAATACTTTGAATCTGAAGAAGTTGAAGATCTGGAGAAGGTGAAATTTGCAAAGACAAGGTTGAAAGGACATGTTGCTATATGGTGGAAAGAAATTCAGTTGGATAGAAATAGAAGAGGAAAAGAAAAGATTACAAAATGGGATATGATGGTGACAAAAGTGAAGAATTAGTTTATACCTACTGACTATGAGTTGGAATTGTTGAAAAGACTACAAAACCTGAGACAAAAGGAGAAATCTATGGATTATATTGAAGAATTTCATAAGATGATCATAAGGATAGGACATAGTGAAGCAAACAAGGAGAAAGTGGCTAGATACATCAATGGACTGAGATTGAACATTCAAGAAGAACTAAGTTTAGTGAGAATGACATCTTTGGAGGAAGCATATCAGTTTTCCCTGAAAGTTAGAGAGAAGATGAATAAGAGACATGACCAGAGATAAAGAGGTAGAGGAGGTAAATTTTAGAGAGGTAGATCATTTTCTGGAGGAGATAGATCACATCTGGAGCAAAACAAGTTTGACAATACATTTAAGGAGGATAGAGATAGCAATGTATACCGGAGTAATGACATAAATTTTCATCACAAAGGTAATTATAATTCATACTAGAATGAAGGATATAGAAGAAAAGGAAGAAGATTTGATAAGAGAACATTGAGAGGCACTTGTTTCAATTATGGAGGTGAAGGACATAGAGCATTTGAATGTAATCAAGGGAGTACAAGCAAGAGAATAGAGAATAGTGGAAGAGTAGCTTATGTTGAAGAAGAACCTGTTGGATCATTGAGTTCAGTTGGTAAACCTAAGAAAGGAGAATCACTTGTGATGAGGGGAGCAATATTTCAAGTAGAGACAAATGAGGAACTACTACAGAGGAAAAGTTTGTTCAAAACTAGATGTAAATCAGGAGGTAAATGTTGTAAATTTGTTATTGATAGTGGTAGTTCAGATAACTTAGTTTCAGAGGAGATGGTGACTAAGCTGAAGTTGGAAAGATTGAAACACCCTAAGCCCTATCAGATAGCATGGATTCAGGATGATCATAAGTTACTAGTGAGTGAACAATGTTTGGTGAAATTTCATATTGGATCTTATCATGATGAAGTCTTGTGTGATTTTATGCCTATGGATGTTTGTCATAACTTGTTGGGTGGACCTTGGCAGTATGATAGGAAAGCTATACATGATGGGAGAAAGAATACATACACTATAACATCAAATGGGAAGAGAATTACCTTGATTCCTTTGGAGGATGATCCTAAGAGTGAAGTATGTGGGAATGCTAGAATTTGTTTGGTAGATGGAAGAAAATTTATGGATGGTTTGAGACATGAGAATATGTGTTATGCTTTGATTACTAAGAAGCCTGAAACATTGAAGAAGGAGACTAAAGAATCACAACCAGAAGAGATAAAAGAGTTGTTGACAGAGTATGAAGACATCATATTAGATAATGTACCTGAAGGATTGCCACCTATAAGGAGTATAAATCATCACATGGATCTTATACCGAGAGCTAGTTTGCCTAACAAAGTAGCACATAGAATGACACCAACAGAGAATGAAGAACTGAATAGACAGATATAAGAATTGTTGAGGAAAGGTTTGATCAGAGAAAGTTTGATTCCTTGTGCAGTACCTATAGTGTTAGTACTAAAGAAAGATGGAGAATGGAGAATGTGTACTGATTCTAGAGAAATAAACAAGATCAAAATTAAGTAAAGATTTCATTTACCTAGGATGGATGATATTATGGATTGTTTGAGAGGAGAAAGATATTTCACAAACATAGATTTAAAGAGTGGATACCATCATATTAGAATCAGAGAAGGAGATGAATGGAAGACTACTTTTAAGACAAATGAAGGATTGTATGAGTGGTTAGTGATGCCTTTTGGATTGACAAATGCACTGAGTACTTTCATGAGGTTGATGAATGAAGTCTTGAAGAAATTCTTTGGTAAGTTTGTTATTGTATATTTGGATGACATTATGATTTTTAGTAAGATGAAAGAGGAACATTTGTGGCATATTAGACAAGTTTTGCAGAGGTTGAGAGAGGAGAAATTATTGATAACCATCAAGAAGTGTAGTTTCATGAAGGAAGAATTGGTATATCTAGGATTTGTGATTTCTACAGAAGTATTGAAGATGGACCCTAAGAAAGTAAGAGTAATTGTTGAATGGCCTACACAAGAGAGCATTGGAGAGGTTAGATCATTTCATGGATTGGCTAGTTTCTACTAGAAGTTCACCAGAAATTTCAATTCAGTTTGTAACCCTATGATAGAGACAATGAGAGGTGAAAGAAAAGACTTTAAGTGGACATCAGGAGTAGATAAAATTTTTGAGGTAATGAAGTAGAAGGTGACAGAGCAACCTATCTTAGCATTACCGTATTTCAATTAGGTATTTCAAGTTGATTGTGATGCAAGTGGGAGTGTAATTGGAGCAGTGTTAAGTCAAGAAGGAAGACCTATAGCATATTTCAATGAGAAGTTGAATGATGCAAGGAGGAGATATTCAGTTTATGATCAAGAGTTCTATGCCATAATTCAAGCCCTGAAGAAGTGGAGAGATTACCTGTTTCCTAAGGAGTTTGTGTTGTACATAGATAATCAAGCTTTGCAATATTTGAACAGTCAAGGTAAGTTGAATCAGAGGCATATGAGATGGGTTGAGTTCATGCAGAGTTATACTTTTGTGTTGAAGCATAGGAGTGGAAAATAAAACAAAGTTATTGATGCATTGAGTAGAAGAAGGAACTTGTTGACAGAGATGAGGGTTGAAGTGTTGGGATTTGATGAATTGAAGAACATGTATGAGGGAGATACTGATTTTGCAAAACCTTGGAAAACATGCAAGGAACCTGTTGTGATAGATAGGAGTAAATGGTTGGACTATTTCATTCAAGAAGATATGTTGTTCAGAGGAATTTAGTTGTGCATACCTAGAAGTTCAAAGAGAGATAATTTGATCAAGGAGAAACACAGTGGAGGATTGGCAGGAGATTTTGGCATCAACAAGACGGTGGCTTTGGTGAGTGAAAACTACTATTGGCCTCAGATACATAAGGATGTTCAAAGATTTGTGCAGAGTTGTAGATTTTGTCAAGTTACAAAAGGGAGTAGTCAAAATACTAGATTGTATAAACCTTTGATAGTATCGGAGAGACCTTGAGAAGACATAAGAATGGATTTTGTAATGGGATTTCCTAAGACATAGAGAGGACATGATTCTATATTTGTAGTGGTAGACATATTTTCAAAGATGGCTCATTTCATACCTTGTAAAAAGACAACTGATGCAGTGTAGCAGACCTATTTTTCAACGAGATTGTGAGATTGCATGGATTACCTAAGAGTATAATTTTAGACAGAGATGCTATATTTCTTAGATACTTTTGAAAGACACTTTGGAAGAAGATGAAGAAAGATTTGAAGTTTAGTTCAGCTTTTCATCCACAAACTGATGGACAAATAGAAGTAGTGAATAGGAGTTTGGGAAACTTGTTGAGAGTTTGATTGGAGAGAAGACAGGAAGTTGGGATTTAATTCTTTCACCAGCAGAGTTTGTATACAATAATTTAGTAAATAGGAGTACCAGAAGAACACCTTTTGAGATTGTTACTAGAGTGAATCCTAGAGGAGTTGCAGAATTAAGAGATATCAATGTAGAGCAAAAGAGAAGTGCAGAAGCAGAAGAATTTGTAGAACATATGGAGACAATGCATAATCAGATGAAGAAGCATTTGGAAGAGATGAACAACAAGTATAAGGAGAAAGAAGATAAAAAGAGAAGACATAAAGAATTTGTAGTTGGAGATAAAGTGATGGTATACTTGAGAAAAGAAAGATTTCCAGTTGGAACATATACCAAGATGAAGATGAAGAAGTTTGGACCTTGTAAGATACTCAGAAAATTTGATTCAGGAAATGCATATGAAGTGCAACTACCAGAGACATTGGGCATATCACCTATTTTCAATATTCCAGACCTATATTAGTATCATGAAGCAGAGTTCAGTGACAACATGGCAGAGGACTTGAAGAAGAAGTTACCACAACAAACACCGGAGTAGATTGAAGACATTTTGGACAGCAGAGTTAGATGTAGCACCAGAGGAAGACAATACAAATAATACCTTGTGAAGTGGAAAGGCAGACCGAAAGAAGATTCATCATGGATTTCTCAGGCTAAGGTGGACCATCTTGGTTCTCCCTTGGCCCCAGCAAAGTGAGGGACTCACTTTTTCAATAACCCCGGATGTTTGATGCAGGAGCATCCCTGGTTCAAGAGCAATATTGTATCAACCAAAAACATTTGCATTTCAGTTTGTTTGTAGTTTAATTTGTTTCTTTTCATTTTCCAGTTTAGTTCAGGTAGTTTAGTTAGTAGCAGTTTCTATATTTTGGTCCACATTCTACTGTAGTTGCATTTCAGATCTTGCGGAGCTAGACTTAGCACCTAGATTCATTCATCTACAACATATCTAGAATTCAGAGCATTTGGATCTATTGGTATAAGGTACCATTAACCTTGTAAATCCTAATATTATATTTATTCCATTTATTATATGTAATTTGTAATTATCCATGAGGAGATGTAATAGTTTCACTAGTAGTGGTAGTTTTAGAGTTACTGGAGGTAGTTATGGAGTGACTTTTACTATTGGCAAATGTAAAAACTCAAAGTAAATGAGTGTAGGTGCCACCTTGGGATAATCTACTATTTTTAGCATGTATGACACATGTCATAATGTTTGGTGGTTGTATGTAAAGAATCTATGACAATTGCAAGTTGTCATAAGACTATGACACTAAGATGCATATGACAGATATTAATCAGTTGTAAGTTGCTATGTTTAGCCCAAGGTTCCTATCTTGGAAAGATACTCTTTTGTGGAATCTATGATAGTTATGATGCATCATAAGATGTTGCAAGAGGCTAGATTTAGTCTTGGGAACCCAACCTTTGCATGGTTGTTTTTGGACAAGTGTAAGATGCTTGTAAGATCGTAATTAATGTTTATAGGTTGGAGAATCTTAGGAGAGATAAAGTGAACACCTAGGAGAAGTTGGAAAACATTTCTATAAGTATTTTCCATGTTTTTGTTTCTGAAATATAGATTTTAGGTACTCATGTGTTGCCGGAATGTTGTCAGATTGAAGACTTGTGGAGAGAATTGTGTAGTTGATGTATTGTACAATCTTGTTGAGATTAATACAAACTTGTGCCTCTTTTCTGGTGGAGTTTTTTACCCACAAGGGTTTTCTCCATGTAAACATTGTGTCATTGTGTTGAGTTTTTCATGTTTGACATCTTTTCTGTAGTGGGTTTTATGTTTTGTTACAATCTCCATTGTTAATGCACACTTAAGATTGCTGAAATTTATCTTAAATCAGATTTCCATTGAAGTAGTGTTGCTTTCATTTCTAACAAGATCAATTACCAAAAAGTTATCGCTATCATAAGATCAACTATTTTCTCATAACAAAGAATCCTGGTAATCTCTAATAATCAGCTAAAGGAGAAGATTTGTAGAGAATTCCTCAACTTGTGGAGCCTAATGACACATCATTCAATGATTTGTGGTTCATGTCCAACCTTCCCTGAGATCTGCACATCATTCCATTCATTTGCAGAGGTGTTCTATGTATTTAGGCCTAACCTATCCATGTACACATGTTACAGCTCTTCATTGGAGTTTGTGATCTTTCTTGGCCGACGTATACTGATGTAATAGATCCTTAGGAAAGTAGTTCATGATAATAGTGATAGTTGATAGTTTAGATTTTGTGCGAGGAAAATTCAAAGCTATATCTTGTGCATATTTTGATATTCTAAAATCAAGCCTTTGAGCCCTAATTGTAAGCCCACGTGTTACTGGCTAATCTATATTTGAATTCTATGATATACTGAATGACTAAATCTGCATTTGTTCTATATCGTTGAGTTGTTTCTGTTGTGTTTACTCTAGCTGCACGGTCTAGACAATTCATTCTGTGAACCCTCCTATCATGACTGCACTACTTTCTAAAATCAAATTTCCTAGATAGAGAGCCCCAAGGCCTTAGTTTCCTTCTTATAAGGATGAAGGAAGAAACAAGATTTAGACCTTTCACATTCAAAATGACTTTTCATATTCCCACCCTTGATATATTATATTACAATGTTTTTCTTTTGACAAGTCTAAATTAGATTGCCAAATATATTTTGAATATATTTAGAAAATCATAAAAAAATAGAAAGAGACAAAAGAGGAGGACATATAAGATTTGTTGGTACCTATTGACACCAACTTTATGCTCATTGCTCCCCTGCCTGATCAATCTTCAGCTGCAAGATATTTTTCTCCCACTGAAACACAACATAATCACTAGGTCATTTGTATTCTTGGATTTGGAGCAGGTTGGCATGGTGATCCTTCCATCTCTTATCTAGCAACACTCTGACATCAATGATGAACTTGGCATATCCAGCATCTAGAGCAATTACTCTATCCAAATCACATTGAAATTGAGAACATTGATGTCCTCATCCTTCTTCAAATGATCAATTATCTGAGAAACAACTTGGCCAAACTCATCTTTCCATTCATCAAAACCCTTGATTTGTTTGTCCTCTACCAAAATCGATGGGATGAATTGATGTTTGAAAGAGGCAAAAGAATCAATCTTTGCCTGCATTTTCTGACTTTCTCCATTTATATACTGATACTCATCCACGATCATTTTTACCATCTTCTTAGTTGGCTTGGGAGTAGTAGGAGCATCTGGGTTTTGTTGTAGAACTTTACATATAGTCATCAAAGTCTAATGTGCATGTTGTCATATTGTATACACAGGATCCAAAATAGAAACGTTGATCTTCAATTGTTCAATTGCCTAGGACAAAGCAGCATAGCACTTATATACTTCCTCAATCTTATCCAACACCATCTTAATCTTGTACTCCAAAATATTTTCAATGATGTTGAAAATCTTTTCTTTGTTCTCCTTTTTGATGTTCTCATTGGCTTGTTTTAATTTCTCAATTTCATTTTCAAAACTTTGTTTAAGAGCATTCAAATGCTCACCAGGAAGAGTTTTGTCATCAGATTCAGGTGGCACAGGGACTTTATAAGGCACAATTGCTAGGCTTTGAGATGAACCAGCACATTTCATTTGTTGCTTCAGTCTGACATTTTCCATGAAAAATCTATTTACCTCTTCATTAATTTCCTTTTGAGTCTTTTCATACTCAAGAAACGATTGTTCCATGTTTTTAACTACAACTCTAGTGAACATGGTTAAATGCATAGTGATATTGGTTGCTTCCAATGCTAAGGTATCTTTTAATATTTTAACCATTACTATCCCCCTCATTTCTTGCACAACATCTAGCAACCTTGCTTTGTGAGTGCTCTTCTGCATGCTCCATATGGCCAATGTTTCAATTTTGGGATTATATCCCACACCACTCATATCATTCTGACAGTCAAATTTAGATACCAACATTGGATCATCTTGATTTCTGACTTGGTCAACAAGGAACATTGTCTTCAAGTCCATCCCAAGAATGATCAGCATATTTCTCTTCAAGACAAGTTGTCTGGCCTCCTCAGGACTGATACTTATTTCATCTATTTTCATCTCCTTGAAAGTTTGACAAACAATTTACTCATGCTAAGATAAATCACTTCCCATTTTATTTATTTCCACCTTTTCATCAAATTCCTTCATCTTCAATATCATCCAAAAGTCCTTGAATTCAAGAGTGTTGATGAATTGATCATCTTCAATGAATCTTAAAGAATCAATTATTCTTTCATCATCATGTATTTCCTTTTCTCCCTTCTCTTGACCTTGTTTTCTAACCTCAGGCATGTGAGTCTTTGCTTTCTGTGTAAAAGGTTGATCAACCTCTCCATATTCATTCATTTGATGCAATATGTCAATAACCTCCTCTATGTCTCCCATCCCCTCAGTTATCTCATAGGGCACTAATGGAACTACATCAGCAGTCCTTTGCCTTTTTGGAGGTGGTTGATCAAGGAGTGAGGTATCTTGCATTGTCATGGTATTAGGATCAGGTTCTAAAATCTAAACTCTAGTTGACCTCTTTGCAGGGAGCTTAACAGCCTTTGTAGGCTATCTCTTTGTTGATTTTCCATATATCCTTTCAAAATTGTCAAGAGTCAAATTGATTCTTCTTATTGGGTCATTCTCTTCAACAAAGAATCTTGAAAAAATGGGGTTTTGCTTTCTCCTCTCATCTTCAATGTCCATCCATAAGTCCCATTTTCTTTTTCTGTTGTATACTTCATCTAGGGAGAGGCAATTTCTGATGATATCTTCCTCATAATCAACATGATGGGCAACCCAAGACTTTGTAAGAATTGTTTGTCTCACAAAATTAATGTGACCTTCTAGATCAAAAACCCTTTCTCTAGCACATTCCAAAGAATATCTTCTTTTCAGGTACTCTTGCAACTCCTCAAGAGTGTCAGCACCAATAGAAAATCATTAAAACATAGTCAAATTTGGGAAAAAGGTCCTCTTTTTCTATTTTTTCATTAAATCACTCTCCATCGACAACATTTGCCACATAAATTCAAGAAATGCCAACCTGCAAGGATAGAACTTAGGCAAAATATGTGGAGCTTGAGTGCATCCATATACCCTTATCACTGTGTAGTTTGGCAAAAAGAAAAGTCACCAAAATTGTGTGTATGCCCTTTCTCTGGGAAACATTTCATGAGGTCTCTATATTTTCCTTATTTCTTTTGTTAATCTTGGTACGAGGTGCCCAAAAGAGGCCATAATCTTGACAGAGAAATCATCATGAAAGGAAACATAGTCACATTTGTTACAATTCCTATCCCAAAGGTAACACCAGCATTGCATAGGTAATTTGTATCCCTTGTCATCAACCATAGTCAATGTCATTCTTGAACCCTAGCACATTCTATTTTGAAACAAAATCAAATGGCACAAAAGAGAATAATGTCTAAATGTTAGTGGTCCCCTATTCTCCAATATGTGAAGAAATCCCTCATGCAATTGTTTTTCCAAATATGAGGCAAAATCATATTGAATGTTCAATTCAGGATTCTGAATCCTCATTTCCATCATCATTATTCCCATTGGCATCTTATCTTGTGCATCTACTCCCAGAATTTGACACAATGCAAAATAGGTCTTCTTGAAATAAACTATGAAATCATCAATAGGAAAGGGCTCCACATAGGTAGTAGGAACATGCATTCTTCTATTATTGGCACTTTTTCTCATGTACATGGGTAGTTCATCAGTCCTATAGGTTTTCCTCAACCTCTTGTAGTCTTCTTCACTCTTTTGAGTATCTACAGCTGCCAGAGCCTGCCTATTAAGCATGAAACACTCTATTATTGTGTTCCTTAATATTGTTACCAGTGGTGAGCCATTAGGTAACCTTACTATCTTAGTAGCTGAATGATAACAGTGTGCCATGACTGTGATAAGTTCAATGTCTACAAAGATGTTGGGCAATGTCAACTTTGTCGTGTCCAGAATCTATGGGTTGTATATAGGAGCTTGTTGATCTTATTTGTCATAGAAGTACCAGAATAAATTCAAACCAAAGACAAGAACTATAGCATCTCTGCATCCTTGAAATTCATCTCTAAAAACCCTTTTGGACCCTTTATCAACTTAGTTTGGCAAATATCTAACAAGGACTGTTGAAGAGAATGTTTCTTTTCTTTGGGTGCAGAGGACTTGACCTTCTTACTTACAAACTTTGCCTTCTTAGGTGCCATTGTATACTATCTCTACAAATTAGGGTTTGACAACTACTTGCTCTGTTAAACTTAATTGAATGAAGAATGCAAGAAGAAATCAACTAGATACAAAAGTGGATGAATTTTCACTTACTCGGTTGAATGAAGTTTGTAGAGTGTACCAGCGCTTGAGTTTACAGTTGCCAATTGCCGTTGAATTCACTTGAATGAGAAAATGTGAAGAAATTATGAATTTTATTCAATTGTGGCACAAATCTCCTCAACATTACTCTGGTTTGTGCTGAAAGACTGGCAAATCTCATCATTCATATTGTTTCAAATGTGAACCATCGATTTAGATAGATCCAACGAATGGGAGATTACTGCAAGAATTGCATTCATGATCCTTGGTAGTCGCAGTCCTGCAGGCATTAATAATGACCTTCGTAGGGCAGCGGGGTGGTCATTTTAGCATTGAATGCCTTACTGCATCATCACATGCCTTGTTGATAGCCATCACGGGATTGTGGGAGCCCTTTTGATAGTCATTGTCCACTCCTTTCCATTTACCGCCACCCCACAGACCTAGTGAGGTCATTGTTGCAGGGTGGTGGGATAACCACCGTTACTTCAACTTTCACCACGTTACTGCATGCTAGGGTATTGGATGTCTCGGGGTCGCGGGGCTTTTTTTCCCTTGACTTGTCTTTTACTGCAGCACCACAAACTGTTACCACCACCCCACAAGTCTAGTGAGGTCACTGTTGCGGGGTGGCGGGGTAACCACTGTTACTTCAACTTTCATCATGTTACCGCATGCATGGGAATTGGACATTGCGGGGCTGCGGGCCATTATTTCCCTTGACTTGTCTTTTACCGCAGCATGGTAAACCATTACATTGACCACCATGGGGTTGCGATCCACAACAAATGCTACTTGGAACTCTCACCACGAGCTCGCAAGACCTATTACCAACTGTTGTGGGGCTACGAGACCAAGAAAACATTACTTTTAACTATCCCACACCACTATGCCGCAAACCTATTTTGGAACTGTCGTGGGTTTGTGATAAACCCTGAATCAAGGTGAGATTTCTATGAGCTGCAGGAAAGCGGTAAACATAATTTAGAGTCTTTTAGCTCCCGTACACTCACCAAGAGGATTTGGGCTAACTGCGAGAGTGCAATAATGAACAAAAACACACAAGTAGACAAGGATACAAGACCTTTTCAAATAGGTATGACATGAAATGCTTAAGGAAGACTTTCAAGGACTTAAAGAATAATTGCAAAAGAATAGAGACCACTAAGGTGGATTTATGGGAATGAAGCTTATGTGACTAGATGAAAATGACTAAAATTTTGGAATGGTCTAACAAGGTTCATGCACCTCCTGATCATACAATGGTGTGGGACAGGCTGAGATCGGGTTCCTTTGAGTAAGAAATACCTTATAATTACATATATGGATTTCATGTAAAGGATTGCCATTTCATTGAGCTAAAACACATTCACATTTTTTAAGCTTTCTAGAATTTAGATATTTCATTATCATTCTGCATCGTTACATTATCCTGTGGACTCTGATGGACAAGTTCGATGAAGAAATGATTGAGGGTATTGGAGCAAACATTGAGGTTAGACCTCTTTTCCATAGTCCTTGTTGACGTTTATTGTTGCATTTACAAGGCTAGATTAGAAAGTAATGATCTAAAAATTCATTTTTATTAACTCTATTGTTTATAGGTGGTAGATGGGAAGAGATTGCCATTAGTTGTCAAGGAATTGGGTAGCTGTGATTTATATCCATAGGCAAGGACCTTCAGATAGTAATTGATAATTTTCTCAACTGTTTATGGGGTTATGGCTATAATTTTTATTGAAAATTGTCATGTATCTAGGCATGTCAGTTATGTGAATGTTTTTGTTCCATTTATTATCTAGGCCTACCTTTTCACTCCCTTATTTTGATTGTTTCATACTACTATTGGAAACACATTTTAGACTTTGGGGATTGTTGATCCTGATATGCAGAATTATTAGACTATATGCTTTTAGTTTGGTTAATTATGTTTAGCATATTGTGATGAGAATAGATCCTGATTTTATTCACTAACGATGATTTGACATGTGATGTGTATTATGATATTATTGAGACACTAGTTGTGAGATTATGCTATGGATTTATTATGCAATTTTATCTTGAGATGGATTATAAAAAAATGCAAATTATGAATCTAATTATGATGTGATTTTTATGATGTTTTATTTGATAATGCGATGGTGTGAGTGTATGTTTCCCTTGCTTCGGCTATGATATACATGTTTGATTAATCTTTTGTTTAAGTGCGCAGGTGTTTTAACCAAGCCACAAATAAGCGGAGATCATCCCACATATTTTGTGAAATCTCATGTTAAGCCAATCTAGTTCCAAGAGGAACCAAGATCAACTGTGTAAATGCATGATGAATTTTCATAATGTTGGTGTATGGTGTCTTTTGGGCTAGGTCTACCCTTTTTCAATTGATTGTATTTTGGTGTTGTAAAGGGGTAATGTTTAATTGATTTCATTTTTTAGTTTTTATTTTTGTGACCCCTTTTCATGTGATTTTACTCACCCTATGGTGCTCAAAATGGGTTAAAGTGACCCTGGGTTGTACCCCTAAGGTCTAGGGACCATTTGAGCTTATCTAACCCTAGGATAACTCCCATTTGGTAACTTAAACTTCACCCTAAAGTAAAGTGACGAAAATGAAAGTTTGGGAAGGAGTGGAAGGTTGGGTCAAATGCTCAACCTTACCCACACCTCATTCCAAGGTTGGGGAGTCTTCAAGACCCCTAATTGAGGAGGACCCAACTACCATGCTCTCTCACATTAGTGAGAGTACCTTGGGGTTTTGTAGGCTTTCATGGGAGGTTAGGATTGGGGCACTTGCTGTATCCACATCCTTATTTGGCTTCACCTTTCTCTCCCACATGTGTGAGAGAGCACAAGTGGAGGGGGGAAGACTTGGTGGAATGGGAGGGTGACTTGTGTCACCACCACATTCCATGAAGCTTGCAAGTGGATGTGAGGAGGAAGGAGAAGGTGACATGTGTCACCTTCCCATTCCTCAAGGCTCATGAGGAGAGCCTATTTTAATCCCTCTTGAAGAGAGGGAGAGGGTTGTTGATTTAATTACATTTTTATTTTTATTTGAAACTTTGGGGAGAGTGAAAGAGTTTTATTTTTAGGCATTTTTGGAGGAAGGACTTGGAGGTGTAGTTGGAAGGGCTCTTCTTCAACTATCTTTTTGTTGGGCTATTTAAGGTAGGATTCAAGGCTTGATGCCTTCCCTTATGCATTTTACTTTTTCTTGTGTGTGTAGTTTTACACTTTGTTGTTGTGGGGTTGAGGGTGTTTGTAAGAGCTTCTCCATTTGGAGAAATGCTCAACATGTGTGGGGTGGGGGAGGAGTGAACCTCCTCGAGGTCACCTCCAAGTTTTGGTATTTTGGCCTTGAGGGGAAGTTGTGAATATGAGAATTTTTTAATGGCTTGAGAGCCATGGATAAATATGTGAGATTTGGTATAAAGGTGTTGGCTTGATGCCTTGTTAGAGTTGAGTTTTGAGATATTTGGAGTGGCACTCTTGAGTTGAGTGATGTCCACTCCCTTGCCCCTTTAAACTCATTTCTATGAGTTTGGTTTTGTGAAGCCATGGGTGTTCTTCTTGTTCTATGGTTTTTTTGTGTTTTGTTGTATTGTGGAGTGAAGGATCCTTGTGTGTGGATGACCTTCAAGCTCAGGGGTGACTCATTAGTGAGTCTATGGTAGGGAGGAGAGCGGTATTTTTGTGGCCTTTTCCCCCTTCCCATACTTGTTATTTGTAGGTTTAGTGTAGCATTGGAGCTCAGAGGAAAAAGACTATATATCTTTTTGTTTTGTCATTTTGGCTCTTTGAGAGTTATGGCCAAGTTTGGCCTTTGTGTAGTTTTTTTTCATGTAAAGAGAGAAAATTGTTCCTCTCTTGTTATGTAAAAATAAAGGTTTACATTTTGGGTTGTATGAATTTTATTTTGGAATTGAAAATAAAATATAGGGTCTGTTTTATTTTATGGGATTTCTGGAATTGTTACAATGAAAGGAAAATGTATGTATATGTTGTTCCCAATCTAATGATTTAGAAAAAAGAAAGAATTTGTTAGTTGCTGATTTTTGTTTCAAAAAGAAAATATAAAATCTAGTGTTGTTGCCTTCTTTCAAAAAAAAAAACATATGTATATTTATATATTGCAAAATAGAAAGGATTTATTTCATGTCTTTTATTGAAAAATAATTTTGTTATCTTATCAAAATGATTAAGTTAATTTTGAGTAAATACATTCTTATATATATCTATATATATGTGTGTGTGTGTGTGTGTGTGTGTGTATATATGTATATATGTATAAACTCTATATATATATGTATATATATGTATATACATATACATACATATACATATATATATACATATATATGTATACATACATATACATATATATGTATACATACATATACATATATATGTATATATATGTATATACATATACATACATATACATATATATACATATATATAGAGTTTATATATGTATATATATATAAACTCTATACATATATATACATATGTATAGAGTTTATATATATATATACATATATAAACTCTATACATATGTGTGTGTATATATATATATATATATTGTGTTTTATATTCAAGTATTAGTTGTTGGAAATAAATAGAAATATATTTATTTAGCTGACTGTTGTTTTGAGAGAGAGAAATTTATGTATATATATAACTCTTTTTATTATTATTATTTATTTTCTGGGAAAGTATTTTTTCAATCAGACTATGTTTTTTGAAAATCATGACAGTATATATAAACAATAGAATGCATTTTATATTACGAATATTCGTTGTTTTAAAAAAGAAAAGAATAACCACCGAATAATATGTAGAGCAGACTGTGTAAAGGAAATCAAAATGTTTTTGGGGACGGCGGTGTACACCACTGCCCCTTTATTTTCTGAGTTTTTGTTTGTATTGAGAGATGGGTGGGGAGATCGCTCCCCACCCCACCCCTCTTTCCATTTATAATAATGCCTGTGTTAAACAATAGAAATTGGCATTGAGTAATACACGGCCGCAGACATCGAACCATTCGGCCCTCCTTTGTCAACCCTGCAATGCATCTTATCTATATATATATATAGTGTATACTCATTCTTACTGCAAACAAATATATATATATGATCTCTGGTAAATCACCAGTATATATATAGAGAGAGAGAGAGAGATAGGGCAACCATGGATAAAGCTCCCACAAAGGTATATACACTGGGTATATACCCATTAGAAACCCTCTTTTTTTTAAACACACACATATATATACATATATATATGTGTGTGTTTAAAAAAAAGAGGGTTTCTAATGGGTATATACCCAGTGTATATACCTTTGTGGGAGCTTTATACATATATATATGTGTGTGTTTAAAAAAAAGAGGGTTTCTAATGGGTATATACCCAGTGTATATACCTTTGTGGGAGCTTTATCCATGGTTGCCCTATCTCTCAACTTGTATATATATATTAAAAAAAGAGGGTTTCTAATAAGTATATACCCAATGTATATACCTCTATGGGAGCTTTATCCATGGTTGCCCTATCTCTCAACCTGCAACAAAAAAAAAATGAGGAAATAAAATGGAGGAAAGAAAAGCAAAATAGAAGAGAAAGAATAGAGAGCAAGTTAGGGTTAGGGATTCTTTCCATAAGGAAAGTATTATTTTATTAGGAGAGTAAATTAGGGCAAGGGGATTTAAATTAGTTTTTATTTTATTTTCCTTTCCCTCTCTTTTTGGACTTAAGGGTTTATTGTTCTTTTCTTTCTATTTATTTATTTTATTGTGATGTTTGAATTCATGGAAAAGAGGTAAAATTTATTATGAATGGGGTTGTTTTCTTAGTAATGTTAATTTTTACTAGATGTTATTTCATTTATTAAAGGTTAGGAATTAAATTCTTTTATTTGTTTGTTTTGGACCTTTAGAGCTTAATAAATTGAACTAGAGGAAAAATAGTGATTTTATTTAATTATTTAGAATTTGGGGTTTAATTTTTCTTATAAGTTATCCCTTGAATTTTAATTAATGTAACTTTATTATTTCTAAATCGATCCAATTTAATTAATTGTATGTGAGGATTTAATCAAAGGAGGTTATTTAATATTTTTTTTAACCTAGTAGATCGATTAGAGTATCTTAGTATGATGATTAACATCCTTAGTGTAACTCTCATAAATTTAATCAATTTTAGTGAACTTAGGGAACCTTTGATTAAAATTTTGTTATTAGTATAAATCCTATACACACTCGAGAGGCGTTATGCTACCAGATTTTTCTGAGAATTAGGGTTGATTTTCTTAGACGATTTTAACCTTGTGTAGAGTAATGATTTAATGTTTCTATTGACTTGATGTTTTAAATAAGTGGTTATTTAATTCTATTATGTTTTAGAATTAGGCTTTTGATTTCGACTCATGTCAGAATCCCTTTCACTCACTTAGGAAAACTTAGGGTTTCGATCAATCGATCCTAACCCTAATGGTGACACTTTTCACGTCGCATTGACCCCCTTAGTTGGCTTTCATCACATATGGGAATGCGCATGTGATCGCATTACCCTGAATTTGATTGACACGTTTACACCTTATGCATATTGCCACCAAGCATGCTGACGCATATGAGGGGTTTTCTAGGGATGCATGGAAATTTTTTATATTTCATGTCATGGCCACATGACAAATGTGGACATGACATGTGTGTAGTGTGTCGTAACCGCATGGGAAATGTGGGCATGACATTTGCTATCAGAGCCCAAGTTTAAAAATTGGGCTTATTTAGGCACATTACTTATTCTACATTTTCGATTGATTCATGATTACCTTATTCTTGTAGGATGCCACACAGAATAAGGAAAGCATGTTCACGTACCACTACGCCTATAGAGGTGCATAGTGACTCATCAGCTGACACCATAGGAACCACAGGCACCACCCGCACCTGATATCGGACCACATATCTTACAGGCATTATAGGTAGTGTTAGATAGGTTACCATTGGCCACAGTAGAGCCACATATTGAGCCACATGTCAAGCCCCGCGTTAATCCGCGAGAGGAGCCACATGAGGAGCCACATGCTAAGTCACGTGTGGAGCCATGTGTAGAGCCCCACGTCGAGCCACGAGTGGCACCACATGTAGAGACTTATGTGGAGATACCTGACACCATAGTGGAGGAGGTTGGTTCAGCTTACATAGCTCATAGCAGGAACCCTCCGCATCATGCAAGGTGAGAGGAGGCTATGAGGGTAGAGCAGGTTTATCATGGGCCATATGGTTATGGTGTGGATGAGCCTATCAAAGGACATAGAGACCAAGGAGACCCCATCAGAGATTTACTTAGGCTAAATCCACCCACCTTTGTAGGGACCACAGAGGGAGCTGAGGCAGAGGCTTGGCTTATCAATTTAGACAGGTGCTTTACATTGTGTCCTTACGAGGGCAGCACAAAGGCACACATAGCAGTTCACCTATTGAGAGACGCAGCAGTAACTTCGTGGCGCACTGAGGAGTGCAAGCGCTGCTTATCTTTGGATACACTTTCATGGGACACTTTCATTAAGGGATTTAATGCGCGTTATCTGTCAGACCATTACAAGTAGCATCAGATTGATGAGTTCCATGACTTGTAGCAACGAGGTTCTACTGTAGCACAGCATGAGGGTAGGTTCATTGAGTTGTCACAGTATGCAGAGTACCTCCATGATGAAAAACTCCTAGTTCACAAATTTATCAGGGGTTTAAATCATGGGATATCATGACCAGTGCGCATGGTAGACCCCTAAACCTTGAGTGAGGCTGCTAAGAAGGCATACATCATAGAGGAGATTCAAGGATGAGATCAGAGTTCACGTCCTCAATTTTAGGATCGTAGCCAGCAGCAACAGAAGAATTTCTATCGACCACCACCACCACCATAGAGAGGAGGATTTAGTTCTATACTGTTACCTCCTAGGTCGCCACACCACCACCACCAACAATATTAGCAGAGGTCCAGGCCCCAGTAGAGGGCACATGGAGGACATAATCGTGGTTGGTAGTAGCAAGGCCTATGTCGGGATCAATGACAGTAGGGACCACCTATAGAATTCACTAGATCATAGCAATCATACAGAGGTTCTCAAGGGTCCACAGGTTAGACTGGACAGCAGCAGAGTAGTAGGACATAGTCTAGATAGGTACAAGCTTGAGGCCCATGCTATGTTTTGTGGTGGGGTAGGGCATTTAGCTAGAGAGTGCCCACAGGACTTTACGACAGGGGGACAACCTCATGCAGGAGGATCAGAGCAGATAGTAGGAGATGTGGGTAAGTCCCACTGTATGTTTGCAGCAGTTGATAATTGCTAGGTTGACTTCTAGGCCTCAGTGATCGAGATAGCAGGTATGATTGGGGATGTCCCCATTGCTATTTTATTTGACTCTAGCACTACTGATTCATTTATATCTCCATTGTTAGTGGAGTGTTACAGGCTGGTGGCCTCTAGGCAGGGTGATAGGTGGGAGGTTGAGTTGACCACTGGGGCCAAGATGTCAGTAGATGCTTTGGTTTAGGATTGTGAGATATCTTTGGGGGCCTTCACTACATTAAGCGACCTTAGGGTTATGCCTTTAGGATCCTATGGTGTAGTTTTGGGCATAGATTGGCTTGCAGCTCATAGAGCCAAGCTAGATTGTCGTTGAAAGGTGATTAGCTATTTAGATACTTATGGCATGTTAGTCAAGGTAGTGGGCATTCAGAAGCCCACATCAGCTTGTATGATATCTGCTTAGCAGCTTAAGTGCTCCATGCGGAAGGGATGTAAGTTGTTTGCCATCATGATTAGTGACATATCAGAGGATGAGCTAGAGGCATCATTAGATGACCATCCTATCTTGAGGGAGTTTGCTAATGTCTTTCCACCAGAGTTACCAGGTATGCCTCCATGTAGAGAGGTTGACTTCCACATTGATCTAGTGCAGAGTGTTGAGCCAAAATCTTGTGCATCGTAAAGGATGACCACACATGAGCTCATGGAGCTCAAGTTGCAATTAGAGGAGTTGCTTGAGAAGGGGTACATCTGACCTAGTGTTTCACCATGGGGTACACCAATCATCTTTGTGAAGAAGAAGGATCGATCTCTTCATTTGTACATGGATTATAGGCAGCTTAATAAGGTGATGGTGAAGAACCATTATCCTCTACCTAGGATTGATGATCTTTTTGACCAGATGCAGGGAGCCAGAGTGTTCTCTAAGATAGACCTAAAGTCCAATTACCACCAGTTACGCATCATAGAGGCAAACATCCATAAGACTTCCTTTCGGACTCGTTATGGCCACTATGAGTTCACTTTGGTATCTTTCATCTTGACGAATGCCCCTGCAGTGTTCATGAGTCTCATGAACAGGGTGTTCTGTACTTACTTAGATCAGTTCATGATCATTTTCCTTCATGATATTTTGATCTACTCATGGATTGAGGATGAGCATGAGGGGTACTTACGTCATGTTTTGTAGTGCTTGAGAGAGCAGCATCTTTATGGCAACTTGGCGAAGTGTGCCTTTTTCAAGACCGAGGTGTAGTATTTGGGGCACATCCTGTCTAGCGATGGTATCTCCGTAGATCCATCAAAGATTAGGGCTATCAGGGATTGGCCAACACCCACCAGTGTGACAGAGGTTAGGAGTTTCATGGGGTTAGCTAGGTACTACCACATATTTGTAGAGGGCTTCTCTAGGATAGCGCACCCCATCACTTCCCTTCAACAAAAAGGGAAGGGCTTCACTTGGACTGAGCAGTGCAAGAGGGCCTTTGGGGTCCTCAAGGACCCTCTTACTAGCACTCCCATTTTAGTGGTTCCTAATCTAGTAGAGGTTTTTTTGGTTTGTACTGATGTTTCACTTAAGGGTTTGGGAGCCGTTCTTATGCAGGGTGGTAGAGCGATCATGTATGAGTCACAAAAGCTCAAGACCCATGAGCTGAACTACCCTACTCATAATTTAGAGCTAACAATAGTGGTTCATGCTCTTGTTCATTAGAGACACTTTCTTTTGTGTCATCGCTTTGAGCTTCATTTAGAACACCATAGTCTTTAGTACATATTCACGCAGCCAAATTTGAACGCTCGCCAGCGGCGTTGGATGGAGTTTCTTTGCAAGTACGACTTTGATGTCCACTACATCAAAGGGAAGGAGAACATGGTGGCTGCCACATTGAGTCAGAGGTGCCACGAGATCCTGACCTTGACCTTGAGTGTGGACTTGAGAGGGTGCATCATTCAACATCTACCTAAGGATGAGTGGTTTCTGGAGGTGCAGCAGGAGATCTAGTTGTAGAGGGCCCTTGTGGGCAAGTTTGCAGGTTATTCCCTGGAGGTAGATGGGCTACTTAGACATCGACAATGCATCTATGTACCCTGTGCAAGTGAACTACATGCAGTAGTTCTTTTAGAGGCTCACAGAGCACCTTATGCAGCACACTTGAGAGTGAAGAAGATGCATGCTGACTTGTGATAGTTGTACCATTGGGTGGGTATGAGACGAGATATTGCAAAGTTTGTTGCACGATGCCTTGAGTGCCAGAGGATTAAGGCCAAGCATTAGCATCTAGTAGGTCTTTTATACCCTCATGAGATACCTGAGTGGAAATGGGACACTATTTCCATGGATTTCATTGTTGGTCTTCCTATGTCATCTCGTCGCCATGATGCTATCATGGTGATGGTTGACAAGTTGACCAAGGTGGCACATTTTTCACCTGTATGCATGACGTACAATGCACCATCAGTGGCGAGAGTATTCTTGGATGAGATTGTTAGATTACATGAGGTACCTCACTGTATCATTTCTAACAAAGACTCAGTGTTCACATCAGCCTTTTGGAGGGCATTACAGTAGGCGTTAAGCACACAGCTCAACTTCAGTTTGGCGTATCACCTCGAGATAGATGGTTAGACAAAGAGGGTGAATCAAGTTCTAGAGGATATGCTCCATATGTATGTTATGGATCACCAGTCTAGATGGGAGGAGTATCTGTATCTAGTTGAGTTTTCCTACAATAATGGGCATCACAGCTCATTGGGTATGCCTCATTTTTAGGCCTTGTACGATAGACCTTGCAGGACACCATTGAGTTGGGATCATTTAGAGGACAGGGTTGCTATTGGGCTAGAGCTTGTATAGGATATGGAGCACTAGGTGACCTTGATTATACAAAGACTTCAAGAGATGCAAGATCGACATAAGAAGTATGGTGATGCTAAGAGATTAGATCAGAGCTTCTCAGTTAGTGACAGATTATTCTTGAGAGTGTGACCGCACAAGAGTCCAATCCATTATGGAAAAGGCTCTAAGCTTGCACCACATTTTGTTGGGCCTTTTGAAATCTTGGATTAGATAGGACCAGTAGCCTACCATCTAGCCTTGCCACCTAGCCTATTGCGCATCCACGATATTTTTCATGTATCTATTTTGTGGTGTTACATATCTGATTTATCTCATGTATTGGATTAGAGTGCTCTACAGGTAGAGGTAGATGAATAGCTAGTATTCGAGCCAATTCACATAGTGGCTCATTGGACGCTCGGCCTTTGAGGTCAAGAGCTGACCAGGTTAGGGTCTAGTGGGATAGGTACGATGAGGTCACAGTAACTTGGGAGGACGCAGCTAGATTGAGGACACTTTATCCTCACCTCTTTAACAACTTCCAGGAGGAAGTTTAGTCTTAGGGGGAGGATGTGAGGCCTACCTTTTCACTCCCTTATTTTGATCATTTCATACTACTGTTGAAGAAACATTTTAGACTTTGGGGACTGTTGATCCCAATATGCAGAATTATTAGACTATATGCTTTTATTTTGGTTAATTATTTTTAGCATGTTGTGATGAGACTAGATACTAATTTTATTCACTAACGATGATTTGACATGTGATGTGCATTATGATATTATTGAGACACTAGTTGTGAGATTATGCTATGGATTTATTATGCGATTTTATCTTGAGATGGATTATAAAAAAATAAAAATTATGAATCTAATTATGATGTGATTTTTATGATGTTTTATTTGAAAATACAATGGTGTGAGTGTATGTTTCCCTTGCTTCGGCTATGATATACATGTTGGATTAATATTTTGTTTAAATGTGTACGTGTTTTAACCAAGCCACGGATAATCGGAGATTATCCCACACATTTTGTGAAATCCTGTGTTAAGCTGATCTAGTTCTAAGAGGAACCAAGATCAACTATGTAAATGCATGATGAATTTTTGTAATGTTGTATTGTGTCTTTTGGGCTAGGTCTACCCTTTTTCAATTGACTATATTTTGGTGTTGTAAAGGTGTAATGTTGAATTGATTTCATTTTTGAGTTTTTATTTTTGTGACCCCTTTTCATGTGATTTTACTCACCCTATGGTGCTCAAAATGGGTTAAAAGTGACCCTGGGTTGTACCCCTAAGGTCTAGAGACCATTTGAGCTTGTCTAACCCTAGGATAACTCTCATTTGGTCAAATAAACTTCACCCTGAAGTAAAATGACGAAAATGGAAGTTTGGGAAGGAATGGAAGGTTGGGGCAAACACTCAGCCTTACCCACACCTCATTCCAAGGCTTGGGAAGTCTTCAAGACCCCTAATTATGGAGGACCCAACTCCAAGGCTCTCTCACATTGGTGAGAGTACCTTGCGGTTTTGTAGGCTTTCATGGGAGGTTAGGATTGGGGTACTTGTTGTACCCACATCCTTCTTTGGCTCCACCTTTCTCTCCCACATGTGTGAGAGAGCACAAATGGAGGGGGCAAGACTTGGTGGAATGGGAGGGTGACATGTGTCACCACCACATTCCATGAAGCTTGCAAGTGGATGTGAGGAGGAAGGAGAAGGTGACATGTGCCACCTTCCCATTCCTCAAGGCTCATGAGGAGAGCCTATTTTAATCCCTCTTGAAGAGAGGGAGAGGGTTGTTGATTTCATTACATTTTTATTTTTATTTGAAAATTTGGGGAGAGAGAGAGTTTTTTTATGAGGCATTTTTGGGGGAAGGACTTGGAGGTGTAGTTGGAAGGGCTCTTCTTCAACTATCTTCCTTGTTGGACTATTTAAGGTAGGATTCAAGGCTTGATGCCTTCCCTTATGCATTTTACTTTTTCTTGTGTGTTGGTTTTATGTGTGTAGTTTTACACTTTGTTGTTGTGGGGTTGAGGGTGTTTGTAAGAGCTTCTCCATTTGGAGAAATGCTCAACATGTGTGGGTGGGGCAGGAGTGAACCTCCTCGATGTCACCTCAAAGTTTTAGAATTTTATCCTTGAGGAAAAATTGTGAATATGATTATTTTTGAATGGCTTGAGAGCCATGGAGAAATATGTGAGATTTGCTATAAAGGTGTTGGCTTGAGGCCTTGTTAGAGTTGAGTTTTGAGATATTTGGAGTGGCACTCTTGAGTTGAGTGATGTCCACTCCCCTACCCCTTTAAACTCATTTCTATGAGTTTAGTTTTGTGAAGCCATGGGTGTTCTTCTTGTTGTATGGTTTTTTGGTGTTTTGTTGTGTTGTGGAGTGAAGGATCCTTGTGTGTGGATGACCTCCAAGCTTGGGGGTGACTCATTAGTGAGTCTATGGTAGGGAGGAGAGTGATATTTTCGTGGCTTTTTCCCCCTTCCCATACTTGTTATTTGCAGGTTTATTGTAGCATTGGAGCTTGAAGGAAAAAGACTATATATCTTTGAGTTTTGTCATTTTGGCTCTTTGAGAGTTATGGCCAAGTTTGGCCTTTGTGTAGTTTGTTTTCATGTAAAGAGAGTAGATTGTTCCTCTCTTGTTATGTAAAAACAAATATTTACATTTTGGGTTGTATGAATTTTATTTTGGAATTGAAAATAAAATATAGGGGCTATTTTATTTTATGGGATTTTTAGAATTGTTACAATGAAAGGAAAATGTATGTATATGCTATTCCTAATCTAATGATTTAGAAAAAAGAAAGAATTTGTTAGTTGCTGATTTTTGTTTCAAAAAGAAAATATAAAACCTAGTGTTGGTGCCTTCTTTAAAAAAAAAACATATGTATATTTATATATTGCAAAACAAAAAGGATTTATTTCATGTCTTTTATTGAAAAATAATTCTTTATCTTACCAAAATGATTAAATTAATTTTGAGCAAATACATTCTTGTATAAATAGTTATACAAATGTGTGTGTGTGTGTGTATATATTGTGTTTTATATTCAAGTATTAGTTGCTGGAAATAAATAGAAATATATTTATTTAGCTGACTGTTATTTTGAGAGAGAAATTTGTGTACATATATATATCTTTATTATTATTATTATTATTTATTTTCTAGAAAAGCATTTTTTTTATCAAACTGTGTTTTTTTGAAAATCATGACAGACTGAATATAAGTATTCTTATATATATAAACAATAAA
This sequence comes from Cunninghamia lanceolata, assembly GCA_027924645.1. NCBI lineage: Eukaryota > Viridiplantae > Streptophyta > Pinopsida > Cupressales > Cupressaceae > Cunninghamia > Cunninghamia lanceolata. The sequence goes on from BSBN01000236.1 coordinate 6,117,269, forward strand.
ATGTATTTTATATTACAAATATTCAATGTTTAAAAAAAAAGAATAACCACCGAATAATATGTAGAGCAAACTGTGTAAAGGAAATCAAAATGTTTTTGGGGACGACAGTGTACACTGCCACCCCTTTATTTTTTGAGTTTTTGTTTGTGTTGAGAGATGGGGAGGTCGAACCCCCCACCCCTCTTTCCATTTATAATAATGCCAGTGTTAAACAATAGAAATCGGCATTGAGTAATACGCGGCCGCAGACATCGAACCATTCGGCCCTCCTCTATCGACCCTGTAATGCATCTTTTATAATATATATATATATGGCATATACTCATTCTTGCTGTAAACAAAAATATATATGATCTCTGATAAATCACCAGTATATATATATGTTTAAAAAAAGAGGGTTTCGAATGGGTATATACCCAGTGTATATACCTCTGTGGGAGCTTTATCAATGGCTGCCCTATCTCTCAACCCGCAACAAAAAAAATGAGGAAACAAAATGGAGGAAAGAAAAGAAAAATAGAAGAGAAAGAATAGAGAGCAAGTTAGGGTTAGGGATTCTTTCCATAAGGAAAGTATTATTTTATTAGGAGAGTAAATTAGGACAAGGGGATTTAAATTAGTTTTTTTTTTTAATTTTCCTTTCCCTCTCTTTTTGGACTTAAGGGTTTATTGTTCTTTTCTTTCTATTTTTTTTTATTGTGATGTTCGAATTCATGGAAAAAGGGTAAAATTTACTATGAGTGGGGTTGTTTTCTTAGTAGTGTTAATTTTTATTAGATGTTATTTCATTTATTAAAGGTTAGGAATTAAATTCTTTTATTTGTTTGTTTTGGACCTTTAGAGCTTAATAAATTGAACTAGAGGAAAAATATTGATTTTATTTAATTATTTAGAATTTGGGGGTTAATTTTTCTTATAAGTTATCCCTTGAATTTTAATTAATGTATCTTTATTATTTCTAAATTGATCCAATTTAATTAATTGTATGTGGGGATTTGATCGAAGGAGATTATTTAATATTTTTTTAACCTAGTAGATCAATTAGAGTATCTTAGTATGACGATTAACATCCCTAGTGTAACTCTCATAAATTTAATCAATTTTAGTGAACTTAGGGAACCTTTGATTAGAATTTTGTTATTAGTATAATTGCTATACACACCCGAGAGGCGTTATGCTGCCTAATTTTTTCAGGGATTAGAGTTGATTTTCTTAGACAATTTTAAGCTTGTGTAGAGTAATGATTTGATGTTTCCACTGACTTGATGTTTTAAATAAGTGGTTATTTAATTCTATTATGCTTTAGAATTAGGCTTTTGATTTCGACTTGTGTCAGAACCCCTTTCACTCACTTAGAAAAACTTAGGGTTTTGGTCAATCAATCCTAACCCTAATGGTGATGCTTTTGACATCGCATTGACCCCCTTAGTTATCTTTCATCACGTAGGGGAATGCGTATGTGATCGCATTAGCCCGAATTTGATTGACATGTTTACGCCTTATGCATATTGCCACCGAGCACACTGATGCGTGCGAGGGGGGTTCTAGGGATGCGTGGAAATATTTTGATATTTTGTGTCATGACCACATGACAAATGTAGACATGACACATGTGTAGCATGTCATGACCGCATGTGAAATGTGAGCATGACATTTCCCAAGTGGCTGAGTAATTTGTTTTACACCAAATTGATAGCTTACCTTTTTTCAAGTCTAAAATGGGCGGAACATCAAATTACTAACTAATCTTTAGATTGTTATGTGTTTAAAGAATTATTTTTCAGACTAGTCCTAACAAAATGATTATTTGAAAAATTATTGGTCTAATGTTGTCAAATGTGTGTTGGCAAGAGACACTATATGGATTCATGATTGTTGTCATTGATGGCAACAAAGTTCATCCCACACATCCACAGGACATGGTGTGTCTATACCAGAAGTCAATGTGAAGAATGTTGTGGTCTAGTAAACAAGAACAGAGCATGTGGTGAGGGCCGACAGTCAGGTCCGGATCTCTCAGAGGAAGTATCTTGGTGAAGTGCAAATTTGGGGAAGTCAAGAGGACTACCTTGAGTGATATATTCCAAGGATTTAGCCTCCAGTGATAGATGAGGAAAAAGATATGAATACTTGAGTATCGGGTTCCTGATTGGCAGTATGGATAGAGGAAGAACTGACTGGCAGAACATCAGACATTATTACGGATGTGTTACTGATGATGGTAAAGGCTATGAAGGCATAAATTATGATTGGCCGACATGATTGATGACTTCTACAAGTATATCCTTGATCCACATTACTTGGTAAGCAAGGATTTAGCTGACAGATCAGAGTTTGTGGAAAATATTGACTATTCTAGGTGCCGACTAGAAAGGTGATGAAATCACTTATGCGCATATATATATGATGGATTTAGTTGTGAGGTGTGTTGTGTTTTTGATGATGTGCGAATAAAAGCAATAGAGCTGAATAAAAGTAGAAAGGAAGGTCCAGTATGTGAAAGGAGAGTAGCACAAAAGAAGAGGAAAGATGAAGTGTAGCAGATCAGTATACAGAGCCTAACTAGAACTGAACTCTAGCATATGTTGATGCTCCTTATCAGTTCAAGTATTGTATTACACTCTTTATAAATTGTAGATAGTGTGTCTCTTGTAGGCAGTGTGCCTCTTGTGAGCAGTGTGCTCGGGCAGTGAGCCCTAATTGGCAAGTGCCATTTTGTATTTCCATTCTTCTAACAGAGAATACAATCTTGGGTTAATCACCCCGTGGTTTTTCCCTTAACAGGGTTTCCATGTCAAAAATATTATGTCATGTGTATCTCCATTTCATAGTTATGTTTGCTTATTTGAATTAATGTTGCATTGATTATTAAGAAAGTTTAGAAAGTAGAAATAATTAGGATAACTGATTCACCCCCCCTCTCAGTTATCAACAATGTGGTCTATAATAGATCTTAAAACACAATTCAAATGGAAGGTTTGTTATGGTTTGTGGCAATGGAGAGTATATTATTTATACTACCCTTGCATGGAGGAATAGGTCCTTTGGATCTACCCTTGAATTTGTTGCATTAGATGGAGAATATGCAGTTCAAGAAAGTACATCCAAGATTAATATTTTTAGTAAAATATTTTAGGTTTGACTTCTTTCAAAATCTTTTATGTTCATTAAACATTTAGTTAAAATACTTTGTCATCAATTGTGAATGAGTGGTTTTCAGTTGAGTCCTCTGAGACATCAAAGATACGCTTCCGTATTTACTTTTTAATGATACATCCTTATTGATGAAAACCACTTTCTTTGTGATCTCCTTTCTTGTAAATATTGCTATCAATGTACTTATTTCTTGTCTATGCTTGTTTTAGTTCACTGAAACCTCACTGACTAATTGTTCTCCCTAAAAATATCATCTATCTAACTCTTTCACCAAATCCAAAACCATTATCCATAGTTTGATATTTTCTTGTCTTTCTTACAACGAGATGTCTCTTTGTGGCAATTTTGATGGCTTTCATGGCAAATTCTATGCTTCATATTTTGATAGCATCTCTGCAATAAGCTGGTTCCCTCTCTAGTACAACAGATACTATTTTATGGTTACATTAAGGACACAAAACATGCATTACAGGTTGATTAATGTCTTGTTGGCAATTATAGATTGAAGTTTTGGGGTTCATTCTAAGGAGAATTTGGTGTCTTTGTGGCAAACTGTAGTTGTTTGCATCGATAATTTATTATTTTGATTTCCTCATGTATTTTGACATTTGCTTCTCCCCTGCACGATTCATAACAATCATAAACTCTGGCTTAAGAGGCAGCTGCTATGCTATAATTAGTATGGGAGATATAGAGGCAATTGACTTCCAGGGCAGTTTAGTAATTTTTAGTGCTTCCACAATTTTATTTTTGGTCTCTTGAATCTTGGATTTTGGCCTCCCTTAACCATTATTTTGATGAATGTTTGGGGAAGTTAATGTTAATGCAACCTAATATATCCATGAACCTTGAAAGAGTTTCATCAAATCACACTGATAAGGTTTTTCCACCCCCAAAACCTCTCCTATTTGAAAAAATTAAATTAAGATTTTAAATAAATTAAAAATATATATATTTCATTAAAATATGCACATGTTCTCTCTACAAAATTAAAATATAATAAATAAAAATACTCAAAAGCTAACCCAAGTTAATTTGTTTTTTAAAGCTGAGTTATATGAAATAAATGCTTCTATTTTTTTTTAAGTTTACTTATAGAAATAGATGTTTCTAATTTTTTTTTAATTAGATTTTTTAAGTTAGGTTATAGAAATAGATGTTTCTAATTTTTTTTTTGAATTAGGTTTTTGAAGTTGAGTTATAGAAATGGATGTTTCTAAATTTTTTTTTTATTATTATTTTGAATTAGATTTTTCAAGCTAAGTTAAAGAAATAGGTGTTTCTAAAATTTTATTTTTTATTCTAAATTAGAGTTTTTTTAAGTTGAGTTATATAAATAAATGTTTCTAATTTTTTTTAAATTTTGAATTGAATTTTTTTGTGAACATTCCAATTAAGATGATTTTTTAATTTTTGTATAATATATATTAAAAAAGTTGCCACATAAATAAATAAATTAAAATTTTTTTTTAATGTTTTTTTATAAATGTTATTGTGCATATAAATAAATTAAAATTAAAATCCTTCATTTTTTATATTAATATATATATATATATATATATATATATATACAATATATTAATATATATTAATTATTCTTTTTTTTTTAATAATAAACATAAATAAAAATTAAAAAATCACAATTACTATTTATTAAATTTTTTATACTAATATAGATACACATATAATTTATTCAAGTATTTTATTTTATAATAAACATAAATAAAAATTTAAAATGTATAATTACTTCTTTAATTTTTTATATTAATATATACACACATACATTAATATTTATTATTTATTTATTTGATTTATTTTATAATAAATATAAATATAAATTAAAAAGTTTTAATTATTTTTTTACATTTTTTTAAAAGAGGGATAAAATTTTATTGATAAAGAAACCACGAGTACAAAGCAAGAAGGGCTACTACCCCAGAAACAACAGAAAGCTAGAAAGAAGCACCATCACCAAAAACAACCAAACCAGACCTAGAAAAACAAACCCCAACCCCGAAGCCCCAGCCAAGGAATATATATATGTATATATATACACACACACATTAATATATTAATATTTATTATTTATTATATCTTATAATAAACTAAAGTTGGAGAATGAACTTTCTTTTATTATTTTAGACATACTTTAGTTTTTTTATTTTTTATTTTTTACTTTTTGTTTCTATTATAATTATTATAAATCAATCAATTAAAAAATAAACTAAGTAAAGTTTAAGAAAATAAAAGAAAGTTCATTCTACAACTCCAACTTGCTATAAAAATTTAAATATTGTAATTATATTTAACTCATATTTAACCCAACTTTTTCCATAAACTTGCAAGGTTGTTAAAATGAATTATTTTTTAGAAAGTAAAAGAAAGAATCTTTTGACAAAATAAAGAATCTTTTATTTTTTAAATGGATTAAATATTTATTCATTAGGAGGGCTCAATGAAGGGGATATAATCTTATGCAAAAATCTCCTAGGTGATTGTTCAACAAGATAGTTCCTATAATCTCCAAAGTAGTGCAAGGCTTGCAGATAATCCATGCAAAATCCATTTTGTGCATATCCTGCAATCATTGCATTCCAAGAGATGACACCTCTTTGAGCCATTCCATCAAACAATTCATGTAACTTATCTATACTTCCACATTTTGCATACATGTCTATCTAACAAAATTCCCCCTTCAATTATGTTATGATGGATGTCCATACCCTGTTCCAAAGCTCCCATTTTGGCACAAGCAGGGAGTATGTTGGCAAAGGTTGTCAAATTTGGCTTTACACCTGCTAATTGCATTTGCTTGAAAGTTTATAAAGCCTTTTCAATAAATCCATTTTGTGTATATCCTGCAGCCATTGTATTCCATGAGATGACATCTCTTTGAGGCATTATGCCAAATAGTTCACATGCCTTGTCAATGCTTCCACATTTTGCATACATGTCTACCAGGGCAGTTGAAACTACAACATATTACAAAATTCCTCTATCCATTATTTTTTTATGGATGTCCATACCTTGTTCCAATTCTCCCATTTTGGCACAAGCAGGAAGGATCCTGGCAAAGGTTGTGGAATTTGGCTTTACACCTGCCAATTGCATTTGCTTGAAAGTTTGTAAAGCCTTTCCAACAAATCCATTTTTTGCATAACCAACAATAATTGTAGTCCAAGAGATGACATCTCTTTGAGGCATTTTGTTCAACTATAATATCTGACAAAAATCCCCCATCCATTATGCTTTGATGGATGCTTATTCCCTACTAAAAAGCTTCCATTTTGGAATAGGCAGGGAGGATGTTGGCAAAGGTTGTGCAGTCTAGCTTTACACCTGCTAATTGCATTTTCTTTTAAGTTTCTAGAGCTTTTTCAAAAAATCTAATTTGTGTGTATCATGCAATCATTGCAGTCCATGAGACCACATTTTTTTGAGGCATTCTATCAAATAATTCATGAGCCTTGTCCATGGTTCCACATTTTGCATACATGTCTACAAGGACAGTTCCAACTACAACATCTGACAAAATTGAGAGGCACATAAGAGCTCATTTTGATTTATGATTTATTTTTCTTTTCCTTACTAACTTTTAATGTAAAATGTGTTTTTCGTGGAGTTCCATTAAGATGATTTGGTTACTAGTGGATAATAATATATAAAATTTTTGAATTCCAAATTTGCACACTTAATACATGTCACATTGTTACCACTGCAGCATGGCCTTGAGTTAATCTTTACACATTTTGTAATAGCCTAAAATTGGCATTGGTCAAATTAAGTAAATATTCTGATATTTATCTTAATTCTTATTTTCCTCTGTCAATCAAATAAATATTCAAAGTTTATTTGATTGGTTCATTTAATTGAAATCCCTAAATTCTTCTAATATCTCAAATCCCAAATCCACCTCATCAATCCACCTCATCCTTCCACCTCATCCCTTCCACCTCACCATGTTGCACATACAATTAAATATTCTTAATATTTAATTGGCTAAAATCCAAAGTTGAATTCTTAATTCAATGTCCCCCATTATCCTCCACCAAATTGAATTCTAAATTCAATGTCCCCCATTATCCTCCACCAAGGATTTTCAATTCAATTGTCATAATCCATTATCTTCCACCAAGGATTTTCAATTCAATTGTCATAATCCATTATCCTCCACCAAGGATTTTCAATTCAATTGTCATACCTCACTATCCTCCACTATGAATTTTTAATTCATCCATTATGAATTAAAGATTCAGAAATAATGAGAGCCATTGATCTCATCAATTGATCCTGACCCTCCGTTCTATTTTCAAAAAATCTATAAATAGAACCCTCTTCTAAGCCAAAAGGAGAGACTTCTTCTAGCATCCTTACTATGCTCAAATTCCTCTAGGAATCTTCTTCTTCTTCTCTTCTTCTCTTCTCCATATCGTTGTAATGCAGGAATCATATCACATAGCCATTTCCCCCTTGTCATCTTGAGGAATCGAAGCAAGGAAGCAAGCTCCCTGAGGGCCCATTTGCATCATTCAAGATCGAGAGAGAATAGGTGACCAATGGAAGCCGACGGGTAAAGGTTGTAAGTATCACTTGTTAGTTCTTTATATCTCCTTTGCTTGCACTTTTCATTGTTGATTGGGTTAATTATCTTTACAGATTTATCCAATTTTCCCATTCACATTTTGGCGCCCACCGTGAATTTGAGAAGGTTTTGTTGTCAAAATCTTCTCATTCTAACAGTTTTTGCAAGTTTTGGTGATAAGCTATTGCAGGTTTCATTTTGAACAAAAATAGAATCCATTTTTGTGCTCAGGATGCTGTTTCTGTGAATTTTGACAGTAAACACCCCTATGTTCTAAGAAATTTTTTTTGAAAAAATTTGAAATTTTTTTAGGGTACAGTCCGTACCATATGGATCTGTACAGTATGGAACCGTTCCCCAACTGAGCTAATTGGTGCATTCTTTGTTTCGACCATTGTTTGTTTGTAGGGTCAAGTTTTTCCTTTGAAGGTTTAATGGATTTTTATGCAGGTTTTGTTTAAACCATCCCTCCACCGCTTCACCACCCGCAGATCCCCCCGGTTGCCACCTCCCCACAGCCTACCCATAGTGCCATCACCGCCGCCTCCCTACAGTGCCATCACCGCTGCTCCCTACCGACCTCCTCTCGCTCCGTTTCCCTCCGACCACCCTCATCCAACGCGCTCCCCGCGGCCACCTTCAGTCCTCCCCTGCTCCCTGCCGCCCCTCCGTTACCTGCATCCCCACAAATCTCCCCCATGACAACCCTACCACCACTTCCCGTGCCACACCACTGCTTCCCCAGTGCTTCCCACTTCCATCCTCCAGCCTCCCTTCCCCAGCAGCTCCTCCTATGACGCCCTCCACCTTCCCAGAATCTACCACTGCCCGACCTCTGTTCTTCCTGCTGCCACCCATCAACCCAACTCCCTTTCCTACACCAAACACAAAATAACAAGCAAAAAAAAAAAAAAAACCCTCAGCCCCTTTCGTATCTTTTTTTTTTTAATTTATCATTTTTTTGGCCAGATTCTAGCCCCTGGTCGCTGATACAAACATAAACTACCAGTCAACAGCAAACTGCCGAAGATAACACTTGCATGTGACCGGAGTCATCTAACCACTAGAGGTTTATTTGAAACAATCAGTTTGACCTGTCTTGCCTCCTACATACCAAAATTAGCTATTTTTTTCAAACTGGCACAACTTTCGCATACGGAGGTGGATTTTCGCAAACAAAGACTCATTGGAAAGCTGGAGAGGTGAACTTCGCAGTTGTGAGGTTTTTATCAGATGATCATTTAGGACTGGAGCAACATCAGGAGCTGCAAATACAACAATTTGGATAGTGAATTAATCAGGTGCACTCATCCTATTTCTCATTCCATCATAATCTTGGTTGCAAAACACACTTCAATTGGGCTCATAAAACAAATCAGTGTCTTCATCACATATCGAAATTAGGCTTAAAATGAACAATGTGTCTTCAATCACATCTTGAAATTGGGATTTAAAAAGAACCATTGCTTGATTTGTCTTCATCACATTTCATTTTTCTAAGGGATAATTAATCAACTGCGAGTGTGAATCAAGTGGGTGTGTGTATGCTCTCTCCTTACACCGCAAGGTGATCTTGGAGATCAAAAACACCTCACTTGATTCGCTTTTGTTTACCCTATCCTAGGAGGCCTGCTAGGGGATTTCATCACCCCTAGGGATGACCTCATTCGAGGCTGAATCAAAAGACACTCTCTTTGAAACCAGAATCCTGTCACTCTTGACTAAGCCCCAAAGAACTTTCTACCTTTGGGAAGTGAAGATGAAGGGTGGGTTAGCCCCTTCTCCTGGCTGTGTGATAGGATTTCAATTTCAAATCATTAGTCAACCTCATCTAAACATTAACCAAATGTAACTGGCCATACCTTAGGGCATGTTGATTTGCTTTGCAAGTGTGCTTGTTTAATCATTATCATATTCTATTTTTTTGCCATATCTTCCTTGTTTTCATTCCATTTCCTCTAAAAATTCACTGGAACCCCTGAAATTCCATTCTGCACATTTCCTTCCTTGAGGACCATATCCCAAATTCCCCTTATCGAAGCCCAAAATCCTGAATTTGTCTATTTTTAGGGTTTGTCCTAACTTCTTCAATTTTCACCTGAACACCTTCAAAATTGGCCATAGTGTTCATTTCCCTTTTCTGCTCCATTGTCCCTCTTCGACAGATTTTCTCATTCTTTCACCCCACTTCTGAAATCCCAATTTTTCTATTTCCATATCCATCAGAAAGTGCCCAAACCCTAGTCAAACCCCCATTACCCATCTAAGTTTTTCCCAAATCCAACTTTTCCCTTCCTAAAAAAGTTTTTGTTTCTATTTTTCTACCCATTCCCCCCCCCAAAAAAAAACACAAAAAAAAAATCTTGTGTCTTGTGTGAGTGAGTGCTTCTTGTTTATACATATGATCATTTGCTAAATATTGCCAAAATCAAACTACATCATCAAACACATAAGACAGGTCATTCAACTCATTCTTCCAAGCACACTTGTCTCGACTTGTGACGCATTTACACTCCGGTCTGACACATTTGTTTTTGCACATCCAAACTAGTAAGCTTTTCTAGCCTTGTGTCAATGGCAAACAAATTAGAATATCTTGAACAAAAACTTCAATCTCTGATAAGGCAAGTAAACTTAGGTCCCTCGCCCCAAGAGTGTATAGCAATTCTTCAACAAATGGATGCCTTATAACAAGAATTGACAAGCTTGTAAGCTGAACGGGCTAGTACTAGCTATGCCTCGTCCCAAAACCATACCTTCTTTTCCCGTCTTAATGATACTATCGACAAGGCAACCACCACTTCAAGAGGGAAATCATAAATCACCCTGTCTACTAATCCTCCTTCACCATATTCTAAGACACCTATCCCAAAGCATACCAGTTCTACAACAACACCACCATCTAGGTCCTCAAATTTTAATTGGGAACAATATTTTCTAGATTTACACAGCAAAAGAAAAGCTAGGGAGAACTCTAAATCCACTCCTCCATTACCTCATTCATCTACCCATACACCTACGAAGGATGTGATCCAAGGACTACTAGCTGAGAGTCAACCATGTCCCCAAACTCTAGTCCTTGACCTAACCAAAGATTCTTCCCATACCATGTCAAATTCTACAACCCCTTCATGTCATACGCAACCCCTTGAGCTTATCGAAGAACCTCCTATCATGAACCAAAGTCAAGGTATCTCAACCATCCATATTGCCAACCAAGCACCTATCCAAGAGCCTTCTACTTCCATTCAAACAACCCCAGAGTTATGTCAAGAGCACACCTTAGAGCATGTGGAGACATTCACCCCTTGTCTAAACCAAGATCAAAACATTCCCAGCCGACCCCTTCATAACCTTTATCTCTTCAAAGATCCCATACCTATACATGAGCAAGAGATCCAATCTCCCACTAGGCATAACCTATATCTTTTCCCTAATCAAGATACTACCGTTGATGAAGAAGCAATCCATGAGCAACTTGATCCTATGCCTGAGCTAGAGATTCAATGGCTTTTCTATGATCCTGATGATATCCATACTCATAAACCTCTCCATGAGCCACTTGATCCTATCCATCCCCCAACGACCATTCATGAGCACGCTATCCAAATTCAACCCATCCATAACCTTTATATGTTCTATGATCAAGATGATAGCCATAATGATGAATCTATCCATGAGTCACTTGATCCTATTCATACCCCTACAACTATCCATGAACAAGACACCCAAGCCCTACATGCTTTATCCAATGAAAGTCTTGTTGACCTACTTCAGCATTCACCCCGTTTCATGGCCTTCCTTCAAAGCAAAGAGATCTCTTCCTCTAGCCATGATCCCACAACATCCACTTGTCATGATGAGACACTTGTCCCCCAAGTAAGCATAAAAGATCAAACAAATAACTTGGATCTTAGTGAACACAATGCTAATCATGATCCTAATGATTCTCCTTCACCATCCATTATTGACCATGCTACAAAGACTCCACCATATATCCTTGGTCTTACTACTTTCATGCATGAATGTTCTTCCTTAGAACACCAGCAACCATTATCGGCTATCACCTCTTCCTCATCTAATAAAGAACTCACTGCTAGTGCACCTATACATAATCCTGCTATCCACTGCATACTACAGAAGATGAATTATCAAGGTAAAGGCTTAGGCCTTCATGAACAAGGCATTTTGGAGCCCATCCATGTCAATGTCCCTGTACCTTCATACAGCCTTGGATACATACCCCAAGGTGAACAAACTCAAGATGTTGGTACTTCCTCCACTCCTCCTAAGTCTACCACTTTCCATCGCAAACCCTATCATATCCCCAAAACAAATGTCGCCATTCCACCTCCATCATCCTATAAATATCCAAAGCATGTGACCATACACTTTCCACCATCCACTTTACCTCCACTCCTTCCCACTCCCAATGTCCCTCCATCCACCTTGCCACCATTGCTTCCAACACCTAACATACCTCTCATTCATCAGTATCCTTACATCCCTAAACATGGCCAACAAAAGCACACATCATTTAAGCATACAACTTCCAATGATTCCATCCACTCCACCCACCCCATGGGATTCCAAAGAAAAAAGTTTGATGCCTTTATCCATAAAGACTCAAAATCACAGTAAAGCTCATCTAAACAGCCATCTCAACCCTTACTTCCAAATGCAAAGCACAAAAGCAACATGATTTGGGTTCCTAAGAAAATAGCTAGCAAGTCAAATGAGGCATCCTCATCCACATCTCAGGAATCCCAACCACCTATATCCATCCAAAAGCCTACTTCCATCCAAAACTTCCATTCCCTTCACAAATCCCACAAGCAAAACAAAACCACCAAAAATACTAAATCTATGTGGGTTCCTAAATCACTTCATCAACCATCTCCTAAGCAAACATCTCCATTGCTTCCTACACCACCATATCATCAAAAGCTTCAATGTTTATCACGGTGTGTGCAGCTGTTGGTCATGGTTCCTTTCCACTTCACAACACCTCCACATAACTACATCTCCCCATCTTACATCCATTATCCTACACATCTTCCTCATCCTATGCCTATGGTCCATGCTTTTCCATAAGCCTTCCTTCACATAATCTACATCATAATCCACTATCTACCTATGCCATATCACTTTCATACAATCCCTACCAACATCTGTGAGAGCACTAGATAGGGTCCATTCAACAGTATCTATCTAGCGGGACTATCACCTTTCAAGGAACTATATACTTGAATCTTTCCATATCCACCTTCTCCTATCTAAAAAAGAAAAAAAAAAGAGTAAAGAAAAATCCCTTCATCCAATGGTGAAAACCAGGCAAACAGGTGCCTTGGATAAGTACCATGATGAAAACCTGGTAAACAGGCATCATGTGTAAACTTGATCTTCTACATCACTCCCACTTGGGGCCACCTTGTCTCATCAGCATATCGCTCTTCCATTACATTTCCTATCCTATCCTCTCTCCATTGTAGGCCTATCCTATCTCATCCATCCATCCAAACTTCCTTTCCTCTATTATTTGGTCTTGACAAAGATTGGGGGCACAATGTTGACAAATGTTCTAGATGTCTCTTGACATACCTTATCCCTCCATACCATGCAGATCATTCATTATCCACTCATCCTCCTATCGTCATAAACATTGCCATGAAAAATCCTAAATATTCTACCTACAACGGGGCACGTTATTCTTATGCGACATAGTCCTTGGAGATCACATCCTTGGTTACTTCTACCTCTGTATCTACTATCTTCCATCCCTCTACATATCTGTGGTGGTTCCTTGTCATAAGTATTGTTTGTTCCATATCAGTTCCATATCGCATCTCATCCGATCCATATCTTAGGTCCATTAGGGTTCTTGTCGAACTACGATGCGTCTGCGTTGTCACGTAGGCAAGGCCATTATCAATGCACCCCCGAGGCTCTGATCTCATATCTTGTTGTCTCTCCTCTAGTCCATCCATGGTCCAAGTCCCGAACTACGCTGCCTCTGCATTGTCACGTAGGCAAGGCCATTATCAATGCGCCCCCGAGGCTCCACTTTCCCATTCATCCCGTGTCTTATCATCTGTCCCTCTATCTGTCTGTGTCTATTCCTTTCTCTAGACAAGAGCACGCAACAAAGAAAGCTACCAAAATAACAAAAATCTTGACGATAAACATCAACCTATCCAAGGCAAAACAGAGCACCATACCGAAACATATCAATTATGGCAAAAAGACACATCTAAATGCAAGAATGTTTTGTGATTGGTTAGATTACGAGTCTTGATTTATGCTATCATGCCTTTCTATGCTACTCAAGGATGCCAAAAGCTAGAGATGCTATGATGGGGGCATAATCTTTTTCTTTGTCTGCTGCTTGTGGATCCAACTTTAGTAATGTGATGACTTTTGTCTAACGACATGATCGGCAAAAGATCATCGAGGACTCCAAGGTCTAAACATGAAAAGGGGCAATCCTTGTCTATTGAAAAATCCATGTAAGCAATACTCAGGTCATCTCGGTTCAATTATACCTAGATGCTTGTATTTTCTTACAACATAATAAAGCCCAATGATGAAAGCGCTTCAAAATACTTGCTATCTCAAGATGACAAATATCCACATCTCATATCCATACCGTATCCAATCATCTCTATATCCATATCCATATCCATATCCATACCATATCCAATTGCAAGTCTATCCTTAATCCATATCAATCAAGTCAAATCAATCTTGTCAAATGATCCAATCATAATCAGTGGTCTTGATCCTTGTCCGGTCGTAAACCAACTTGATCAGTTAATCAATCAATGTCTTAGACAGGATGTTGCATTGTCGAAACCAAACCCATAGTATTATACGACACATCTCATTCCTGAAACTAGACATCATCGATCTATATCATTGGTTTACCGCTCGACAGGGGAAATACCTTGCTTGTTCTTGTATCATTTGTGCATACTTGCTTACTTGCTTGTGTGTCATCTTTTTATCTTGCATTCCATATCATTCATCCCTTTCTTCTGCATTCAACCATTTCATTCCTGTCAACATATCTTATCGTGGCATTGTCCGTCTCATGCCTTTCGTCTTCTCCCCGTCCAATCTCCCAAGGGGGCATCCTATCATCATAACCTGTACTAGGGCCAAACTGGGGCATACATCATTATCAGACTATTCATTCTTTGAAACAACATGATAAAACACATTGCTTCAAAGAGGGGCAAAGTGTAATAGCCTAAAATTGGCATAGGTCAAATTAAGTAAATATTCTGATATTTATCTTAATTCTTATTTTCCTCTGTCAATCAAATAAATATTCAAAGTTTATTTGATTGGTTCATTTAATTGAAATCCCTAAATTCTTCTAATGTCTCAAATCCCAAATCCACCTCATCAATCCACCTCATCCCTTCCACCTCACCATGTTGCACATACAATTAAATATTCTTAATATTTAATTAGCTAAAATCCAAAATTGAATTCTTAATTCAATGTCCCCCATTATCCTCCACCAAATTGAATTCTAAATTCAATGTCCCCCATTATCCTCCACCAAGGATTTTCAATTCAATTGTCACAATCCATTATCTTCCACAAAGGATTTTCAATTCAATTGTCATAATCCATTATCCTCCACCAAGGATTTTCAATTCAATTGTCATACCTCACTATCCTCCACTCTAAATTTTTAATTCATCCATTATGAATTAAAGATTCATAAATAATGAGAGCCATTGACCTCATCAGTTGATCCTGACCCTCCGTTCTATTTTCAGAAAATCTATAAATAGAACCCTCTTCTAAGCCAAAAGGAGAGACTTCTTCTAGCATCCTTACTATGCTCAAATTCCTCTAGGAATCTTCTTCTTCTTCTCTTCTTCTCTTCTCCATATCGTTGTAATGCAGGAATCATATCACATAGCCATTTCCCCCTTGTCATCTTGAGGAATCGAAGCAAGGAAGCAAGCTCCCTGAGGGCCCATTTGCATCATTCAAGATTGAGAGAGAATAGGTGACCAATGGAAGCCGACGGGTAAAGGTTGTAAGTATCACTTGTTAGTTCTCTATATCTCCTTTTCTTGCACTTTTCATTGTTGATTGGGTTAATTATCTTTACAGATTTATCTGATTTTCCCATTCACACATTTCTTTAGAGTTATTTTTCCTTGAAGGAATCAAGGCTTCCATATACTTCAAAGGAAATTTTACTAAATGCATATCGTTTTTATGATCTTGTTTATCAAGTCCAACCATTGTTAGTTTTTATTGATAATGTTCTATAGATTTTTTATTATGGTTCAACTTAGAAAACTTTAAAAAAATCATTGATCAAGTAATGAAAACTGTATTTTTTCTTTGCAGGTCCTCTCTTTGTTGTTTGCAATAATCCTTCGTATCATGGTTTCACCCACAAGGAACGATTATGACAGTGATATTATTGTAAAAGAATAAGAGGACCTTTTCAAAAGGTAGTTATAGTCATTTGAGGCTGAGCAGCACTTCAAGACCCATGGATGATAGGGTTACACTAAGAGCCATAAGTAGAAGACATAGGGATGTTTGAAACAATATAGTGAGATGAGTGTGAAGAGATTGGATAGTTTCAATCTAACCTGGAAACACAAAGTGAAGGTCCTAATCAAATGGCATCATGGCAATGACAGTGTTTCCAAAACAATTATGAGCATGGTAAAAGCACTCCTCAAACTTGAGTGAATATGTTCACAAATGAGGATGTATGACAGTGAGGATTGAAAGGACAATCTGTGAAAGAGCTTCTAGCTATGCATGGAGAAAACCTACAAGTGACTGTCAAGGGGTAGAGATTCATGTCAAAGACAGTGAACATGCAAACATTAAAAGATAATCTTAGAGTCAATGAGAAGAACTATACAAAGGTTACAATCTTGTCAATGTCTCAAGAGGCATTTAACGGGGTAAGGAGACAACCCAATGATGGTGATGTGATAAATGACAAGACCAATGATGGACTATATGAACTTGTAATAGTCTGGCAAATGACATAGAGTGCATACCTAGGTAACAGTAGTAGTGATGAACTGTTTTCAACGAATTTGGAAAAGATACAGTGATGTCAAAGGTAGTCAAGGCACTCAATAGAGGGGAAATGTTCTATGTTGATGGGAGGTAGAGTACAAGTGAAAGCATGCTAGAATAATGAGCTAGGTAGTGGTAGTCATGAGGCATTGTTATTTTATAAAGGGAAAATGCATGATAGTAGGTTGACAAGTGATTAGACAATGCATTTCAAGAAGCTACAAGTTCGATTAGGACAATGCATTTCAAGAAGATACAAGTTTGACTAGGAAAATGCATAGCCTAGTCATAAGGCAATGTTGAATAATAGTCCATGACAATTGAGGCATCTTACCAAAGATGACAGTCATCAGAGATAAGGATAGTTTATTGCTACAGGTAATAATTCATAGTGGTAGCTTATGAACTAGAGAAAGTTGGGTGCATGAGATAGGATCTCTATAGATATGATAGTGTGATCTTAAACTAAGATAGTGAGCTTCATGGGATAGTCATGGATTTGTGAAGAAGACATCTATGAATGTCTTTGTGCTTCTATGCTTAGTGATACTCAGAAAATTAGTTTCTTGCTCATTATTTGAGCTATGTATTATAACCATGAAGGTTTTTTTAGCAAAGAGAAAGCATTGCAACTTATTTCTAGATATGTATGTTGTTTGTAAGTTATCAATAATACAAGTTGTTTCTACCTTCTCAAAGTTGTTTCATTGTGCAAGCTTCAAAATGGTTGATGTGATTTTGTGGTGATGCTTCTTCCCCTTGATTAAAATGACTAAATATACTACTAATTGACATCAATTAATAATTAAATTGACTAAATCTACTACCAATTGACATAAATTTGTGAATAGTGAATAAAAATGACTAAATATAATACTAAATTGATCAAAATGATGATTAAAATTAATGACTAAATACACTACCAATGGACAGAAATTAGTGACTAAAAATGACTAAATCAGTGACCAGTTAACAACAATCAATGACTAAATTAATGGCTAAATATATCAGTGAATAAAAAATGACTAAATAAGTGACCAGATTATAGCAATCAATGACTAAATCAATGACTAAATATATTACCAAATCGATCAATCAAAACAACCAATAAATGACTAAAAATGGTTTAGTCATCAATTTGGTCATGTTATAAATGACTAGCAATAAACTACTAATGGTCACGTGACCAGGTTTGGTCATTTATAAATAGTTTTTAGTAGTTTTTTTAGTCATATATTGTTGTTTATGTACTAGTGACTTCAGGACTCCCCCTTTCTTTTTACACATCTACACTCTTACTCCCCCTGAGTTTTTCACATGATTTCTCTCCCCCTTTGACATCAATGTCAAAGAGCTTCACATATCTTCTGCTGCACATACTTGCACACTACTTCATTGATCAGTTTGAAACCATTCTTTACTCCCCTTGAATGTAACAATCATCTCAAACCACTACCTACTCTCCCTAAGAGGTAGTGTCCAACATTAGTCCAAAAAGAGAAATATACTTTGAAGCATACTAGACTAATGCACCTTCCTATGCATCTAGTTCAAGGAAGGAGGGACAATAACCCCTAATTTCTCTCAGAGATACTCAAATGTGTCTTTTGGAAGAGCCTTAGTGAATATATCAGCAAGTTTCTCCCTTAAAAGGTGATACTTGATTGAAATGTGTTGTCTTTGAATGCATCACTAGATTCTTTGAAATGTTTATGGCACTTGTTTTATCACAAAGAATAGGAATTGGTCCATCATATTCCACTTTGATATCCTTCAAGGTCTACTTCATCCATAACACCTAAGTACATCATGATACTACATCAATATATTTAGCTTCTGCAGTAGACAAGGAGATTGATTCTTGTTTCTTGCTATGCCAAGACACTATCTCCAAGGAAGAATGCACCTCCACTTGTGCTTTTCCTATCATTAGCACATCCAACCCAATCTGCATCTGTATAGGCACTTAAAGAAAAATCATTGTTCTTAGGATACCATATAATCCATGATCAGGAGTGCCCTTCAAATACCTAAAAATCCTCTTTACTGCCATCACATGTGATTCTCTAGGATCTAATTGAAATCTGGCCATAAGATAAACTGTATACATGATATCTAGTTTAGTGGTAGTCAAGTAAAGTAGTCCTCCAATCATTGATCTGTACTTCCTTTGATCAACCTTAGGAGATTCATCATTCTTTCTTAGTTTACAACTAGTAACCATAGGAGTGTATACCAGTTTAGAGTCCTCCATTCCAAACTTCTTCAACAATTCCCTAACATACTTTGATTGAGAAATGAATATGCCTTTGTCTGTCTGGTTGATTTGCAGTCCAAGAAAGAAATTCATCTCACCACACATAGACATTTCAAATTCTTTTTGCATTTCATTTGCAAAATTCTTGCACATCTCTTCATTTCCACCAAATATGATATCATCTACATATACTTCAATAATTAGGATTTGCTCTTTTCTTACCTTGATATACAAATTACTATTTGTAGACCCTTTACTAAAACCTTGTTGCAGCAGATAGTTATCTAGCTTGCATACCAAGATCTGGGAGCTTGCTTCAATCCATACAAGGCCTTCTTCAACTTGCATACCATGTTTGGTTTGTCTGATAAATAGAACCTATCCGGTTGCTCTATGTAGACTTCTTCTAGCTCACCATTCAGAAAGGCAGATTTCACATCCATCCAATATACTTTGAAGTTTTTATGTGCTACAATTGCCAAAAATAGTATGATAGCTTCCATTCTTTCCACTAGAGCATAGGTCTCTTCATAATCAATTCGTTCAACTTGGGAGTAGCCTTTACATACAAGTCTTTCCTTGTTTCTCACAACTTCTTCAACTTCATTCAGTTTGTTCTAGAAAACCCACTTTGTTCCAATCACATTCTTGTTTGCAGGTTTAGGGACAAGTTCCCAAGTCTTGTTCTTCTCAATTTGTAGTAGTTCTTCTTTCATTGCCTTGACGCAATGCTCATCGTTACATGATTCATTTACTATTTTAGGTTCCACTTTTGAAAGTAGGCAGAGATTTACTTGTTCTTCTACAATCTTGCTTCTTGTCATCACACCTTTCCTTTTGTCACCAATAATCTGATCTTCAAAATGATCTCTTTCCACATACCTTGGAGTTTTAGGAATTCTTACTGGAGCTTCATCTTGAGTTTCTTCTTCTTCCAAAGCAGCTTGTTCTTTAGTCTAAACTTCCTTTTCTTTGCCTTTTTCAACATTTTCTATATCAATAGGTCCATCTAACTCATATCCATCTGGTTGAATATCTTCATCTACCTTCACATTTGCACTTTCAATTATCTTCCTCAATCTTTTGTCATAACACCGGTAAGCTTTTCTCTTAGTAGAGTACCCAAGGAATATGCCTTCATCACATCTAGCATCAAACTTTCCTAATTCTGCATATCTTCTAATGTAGCATTTGCTTCCAAAAACTTTGAAGTATTTGACAGTAGGAGTTATACCATACCACAACTCATAGGGTGTCTTTGTTTCTTCTACTCTAATTTGCACTCTATTCTGAATATAGATAGCAGTGTGTATTGCTTCTTTCTAGTACACTTCTGGTAGGTCTGCTTCCTTGATCATTTCTCTGGTAGCTTCTTGAATAGTTCTATTTTTCCTTTCCACCACTCCATTTTGTTGAGGGGTCCGGTGAACATCATTTGAAGTAAACTCACCACCTCTATCAAATCGTAACCATTTGATTCTTAAATCCAATTCATTTTCAACCATAGCTTTAAATGCCTTGAACTTATCTAGAGCATTTGTCTTTTCTCTAAGGAAAGTAACCCATGTCATTCTTGAAAATTTATCAATGAGAAGCATGAAATACCTTTCACCTTGCAGACTTCTTGTTCTTGTGGGATCACACATGTCTATATGCACCAACTCCAACAAACCAGTAGAGGATTGTTCTTTGCTTTTGAAAGTAATATTTTTCATCTTCCCAAACTAGCATTCTTTGCATATAGCATTGACAAGCTTCACAATCTTGGGTAAGTCTCTTACAGCTTGAACAATGCTTATTCTCGCCAGAGTATTGAAGTTAATGTGACACATTCTCCTATTCCATAGCCAAATTTCATCTAAGTTAGCCAACAACGAGCAATTTTTAGCACCTTTCAAATGATAAACATTACCATGAGTCTTCTTACTAGCAGCAATTAAGGTTCCTGAGTTGTTCTGTATCTTGCACCCATTATCCTTGAACACAAGATTATACCCTCTATCACACATTTGTCCAACACTTAGAAGATTATACTTTAAGCTATTGACATAAAGAATATCATCTGTATTATGTTTGCCATCAAAAGTAATAGATCCTTTTCCACAAATCTTAACAGTTGCATCATCATCAAACCTAACAAGTCCTCCATCATACTTTTCAAACTTAACAAACTTACTCTTATCTCCTGTCATGTGGTTTGAACATCCACTGTCAATGATCCATTCATCTTCCTTTTTAGCATGAAATGCAAACAACTCTCCTGCACTTCCTTCCTTCACATAGCTTGCAAGATTAGTGGAAACAAGTTCTTCTCTAAGTGCAATAAACAAGCATTCACTACTATTGACATCATCAAAATTAGATTCATCATTAGTTACACCTTCATCATCTCTAACATAGTAACTCTTTCTTACCATTTTTCCTTTACTTTCATTGATTTTCAAAGCTTTGTCAGGACATCTTGAAGCATAGTCACCAATTTTACCACAATTGAAACATTTGAAAGGTGATGCAAGGACTTCCAGAGGTCATAACTTTTGACTCGGATGTGGGTTTTCTACGAAATTTTACAGGTGGATGTGTTATGAGGTGGCCAATGGTTTCCCAATCTACTCTAGTGGGTTGGACCCCATCTTGGCACTTTTTTGGGGCTTGAAACTTTCATCTTGGCCCTCAAAATGGCAATTTAGTGTTTTTTTCTAGATTTTTAAAAAGTTGCTTTTGTAATAACTTGAAACTCATGTTTCAAATTTAGAATATTAGTTGGCCTTTCATCCTACCTTAGTTTTAGGAAGATTTTGAGAAAAAATTGGATTCTCAAGATATGATTGTAAAATTGCCTAAAATGGCAAAATCTGATAATTGTCAAATCTGCCAAAAAAGGTAATTTTTTTGTTTTTTTTGTTTTCTTGGATATAAAAGAGTTTTCTCTCATTGTAGCAGCAGAGTTGATGAATAGAAGTTTTTTTATGTTCTAGCTTCCACATCCGAGTCAAAAGTTATGACCTCTGGAAGTCCCTGCATCAAAAGGTAACTTACCTTTAAACTTTCCTCTGCTAGCCCTTTTCATTCTACTTGAAAAATTTGCCTTAATCTTTGCAAAGTCTTCTTCATCTAATTCCACAGCATATTTCTCTGATCTAGTAGTCCTAGTTTCTTCCTTGGCCTTGAAAGTAGTCTTAGTTTTCATAGGGCCATCAGTAGTACCAAACTCTCACATCTCAAAAGCAATCAGTTTACCAAGTAATTGATCTTTTGTAAGTTTTCCCATATCAAGAAACTCTTCAATGAAAGATACCTTGTGACTATAAGATTTGGGAAGAGTTATGAGTATCTTATCTATAACATCCTCATCCTTTAATTCTCCACCAAGACCCTTGATGCTATTGACAACTTCATCAATCTTCTATAAATAAATTATTATGTTCTCATCTTCAACCATTCGCATGGTTTCATATGTGGTCTTCAAGTTCTGCATCTTGGCATTCTTGATAGATGCATCATCTTCATAGATTTTATTTAATTTGTCCCAAATCTCATAAGCAGTTTCTGGATTCACAACTTTTGCCATTTTAGTGTTATACAAGGCATTTAATAAAGCATTTTTAGCTTTATGATTAGCCTCAAACTCTTGAATCTCTTCTTCATACTTTGAACCATCTTTGGGTACTGTGTATTTATCTTTAACCATTGCCCAAACATTATAACCAATAGAAATGAGATAATTTTGCATTCGTACCTTCTAGTAGGCATAGTTAGATCCATCAAACTGAGGAATATCTTTCTTGTGTGCCATCTCGGATCTACATTAAGTTGTTAGGCTTTCTTCCAAGGAACCGGCTCTGATACCAATTGTTGAAAGGCACAAGACAACTGAGAGGGGGGGTGAATCAGTTGTATCAAAAACTTTAACTTCTTTAAACCAAAATCACTTTCACATTCACTTAATCTAACTCCTTATTCTGTTATGAGCATTAAACATTAATAACAGAATTAAAACATGAGCACATCAACACCACACACACATGAACACTAGATTTTTATGTGGAAAACCCTAAACAGGGAAAAACTGCAGTAAGTGTTAGTTCACAATATAATGTAATAACAATACTAAATATCAAAAGAGGCTCACTACCCAAATGAAAGGCTCACTTCCAAGGGGTGGCTCACTACTGGGGTTGGCTCACTACTAGGATTGGCTCACTACCAGGGTTGGCTGATTTCCAGGGGTGGCTCACTACCAAAGGGTGATTTGATATAGTAGCATCTACACCATGCCTGAGTTTAGTTCCATTGAAGCACAATATTTCTCCTTTGCTCTACTATGATTTTACACTTCACACTTATCTTCACATCTTCATACAATCACACCTCAATCATGACTTCATTACATGTATTTATACCTATCATCAACCTTGGAATGTACATCAAGGTCAGCATTACATTCTACAAACATTGGAACTATCTCCAATGTCGACATACATACATAAATCAAATTAGGACTAGACCTAAACAAACTTGTGGGGTAAATGAATCAAGGATGAACATATCATGGCTTAGCTCAGACCCAAATACATCCTTACACACTTGGACATGCTTCCACAATCCACAAATCACCTCCACAATAAGTGTGAAAAACTAGGTCGGCCAGAACTTATTCGCATATCAAGAACACTTAGAAAACATGCTTGTAAGCTCTTCATTGTAGCTTGCAGATCAAGCTTATGCCTTCAACACATTCTAGAGACATCTACAAACAACATAGAATCACTTGGGAGTTAACAAAATCAACCGCAATAGTTCTCACTTGAAGACAACATATATCACTTGAAGAACATATCATAGTCTGCTTCTTAACAAACACTGTCAAACTCTACTAGTCAATTACTTGCTTTTCAGAGAACCAAATGACAATTTGGAATTAAGAAAGCTAAGGATGTTATAACCTTAAGTCCAGAACCACAAATCTAAAAAGCAATCTGTGGAGAAATGCGCAGCAAAATACTTTCTCCCTATCACTCTGCACACATTGCCAGACATAGTCTTCAAACTGGTGAATGAAACTTTTTTTGCACAGTGATCCAAACCACCAAATTCTAGATTTAGCTTCTTCAAACACTTCTCTAAATCATATTGAAAGCTCATACTTTGGTCTTCAATACAAAGAAAATGCAAAGCAAAATACTTAGATAGTGTTCTTCAATCAATCAACAAATAGTCATATCAGAAGATACAATTGACACTAATGACAACATAAACATTTTGACATCAATGACAACACCAGTTAGCACATACTTGCAACAAGCATACCCATCATACAATCTTTCCTGATATCTTTTCTCCTGCTACCATTGATATTGGCATTCCATGTCTGTTGCCAAAGCATAAACTTGAGCACTACCCCACCCCTCCATTTCACAAGCCAAAGCATATGCCACTATCTCCACCTCATCTAAGTGCTTCTACATCACTTCTTCTAGCTATGAAGGATGTTCCTCCACCCACGACCTTAGTTCTTGCATTTCTATGGACAACATAGATAAGCCACCTTTGGTTCAGTATTCATATTTTGACTTAAATGATTCCTCCCCTATAGAGAAAATCTTTGAGTCTATCACAGACATCCCTTCATTGTCCATGATTTTTACTCAATCATTGGCAATTAGGTCGACTAGTGCTTAGGAGGATCATGCTCCCACTAATGATACTTTGCACTTAGTTCTTGGAGAGTCTTCTAGTACTGTTCTTAATGTGGTCCCTTTAGCATCTCTTCCATTATCCTACTATGATAATAAAGATTGGGACATAGATGAGCTGATGATGCCCAACCCATGATGGTTGTACCTTCATCTTATGTGTTTTATATGTTTGCATGTTTGTTTTCCATGTATCCTTTGTGAATGTGTTTTATATGTTTGTTGGTTCTGCCTAGAGGACCCATGATGCCCTTGTAGACATGTGGATATAAGAGTAATGAAAATGTTGTGTCATTCTTCTATTTATTTCTACTTTCTTCTTTGTGTCTTCTACTTGCTTATTTTGACATTTTGGGGATGATGCAAAGTGTTGGAAATTTTAGCTTCCTTCCATATTGACCCAAAAATTTTATTTTATTTTATTTTCTTGTGACATTCTTCCTTTGTTCTTGTACTTTTACATGCTTAGGGAATGATGATGATTCTATGAGTTATCCCTTAATGATTCCCCTCCCAACTGCATATTGACCCCAAAGCACGTAGATCCCTTTGTGTGTTCTTAGTGATTTGTTGTTTGTTTTATGTGACATGTGTTTGCATTTCTTGGTGTCATACCATGCTTACACAATATTTTGGGTATCTTGCCTATAGCATCACATTTTTGGTGCCTATTTTTGGGGGCATTATTGTTTTCTTTTTAGTAGCAGCTTTGGGAACATATTTTCCTATATATGTTTCCTAAAGCACTCTTCCCCTTTACTACCTTAAAATTAATTGCATATTGTTGCTTTATGCAATTATTTTAAGGTGGGGGCATACTTTCATGCTTTTCACTTTTACACACACCACATTGATGGTACACTCCACATAGAGTTTATTCTTGGTAGCATCTATAGCTTGTGGTCCTGAGCAAACACACTTGCTTGGCCTAACCACATTTTTTAGCTACCCTTTTAGCACTCTTTGTGAGTCACCTAACAACATAGTTTGTTAGTCCTAGTGGCCCACAAGAGTTTGGTATGGTTCCTAGCTATCATAATGTGCTAGAAACTAGCATTATGTTCTCTTATTTTTGTGAGTGTTTTGTGTTAGAGTGTGCATTATATTATATGGTTTTCTAACCTTGATGTTTTGGAAAATAATATCTGGTCTAGTCCTTTCTAGAATATATATATATATATATACATATATATATATATATATATATATAGTTTTAATATTTCCTCGTGTGCAAGTTTTATTTTCTAATACTATGGTTTTGCAAGTTCTCATCCTGGGGGCTTCTCTCCTCCACTTGAAGAATTCTCTATGACCTCTACATTATCCTTTTTGAAGGTAAAATTGGTGATGTTATTTCCTTTTCTACTTTAGCATGCATATTCACATAGTGTCATAATCTTGATAAAGTGGGCTAAATGTAATGTTGTAAAATATGCACCCTTCCAATTTTACTCTATGTTTGGCACTTACTTTAGTACTTGCTTGCCTTGTGTATTATTTTTATCTCATTTTAGCCTTTTGTGCTTATTTTCATAAAATTTTATTTTAGTGCTTTGTGATTCTCTTAGCTCAGAGATGTTTCATGTAACCAAGAGGTAAAATCACTTGGATGCTAGCGCTTAGCATGGATGTCCATGTGTTGCATTGGCGTCTCATGAATGTTAAATGGTTAGTGAGCTATTTTTGGGACATGTTGAGCATCTCCTATGGTGGAAGAGATTTTTTTTTTTTGCAAGTATGTGCTAACCGGTGTTGTCATTGAGTATCTCTAATAGAAGTTAGGGGTTATTGTCCCTCCTTTGTTGAACTAGATGCGTAAGGAAGTGCATCAGTCCAGTGTGATTTAGGAGTCATTCTTTTCTGGACTGGTGATGGAGGCTACCTCTCAGGGGGAGTACGTAGTGACAATGGAGAGTGTTGTAGTTAGAGGTAAGTATTCAGAGTAGTTAAGAACAAGTGCAAGTATATGCAGTATCATACTCAAGGGGAGAAATATTGAAGAAGTTGTGTCACCCTTTGCCATTGATGTCAAAGGGGGGGAAAGTTCATGTGAAAAACAAAGAGAGAGTAAGATGTATAAAAGAAAGGGGGAGAATGAGATTAGTGTAGAATTATATCATGATAGATTTTTGACAACATATGTTGCCATCAATGACAAAGGGGGAGGTTGTTGCAAGTATGTGCTAACCGGTGTTGTCATTGATGTCAACATGCTTAGGTTGTCATTCATGTCAACTATGTCTTCTGATATTACTGATTGTTGCTTGATTGAGTTGTCATTTTGAAGTGATTTGAATGTATTATAGAAGTGTTGATGATTTTGGTATAGTCCTCTTATTTATGAGTTTCCAAGTTCTTTTGAGAAAATTTTCTCTCCAGAGGAAACAGTGTGTTGCAGAGTGTTTTGGCTTGCAGGATACTGTCTAAGTTTTTGCTCTATATTTCTTCTGTGTTGAAGACCAAAGTGTGAGATTTGGATATGTTTAATAGAAGTGTTTGAACATGCTAAATCCAAAATTTGGTGGTCCAGATCGTTGTGCAGTAGAATTTATGTTCACCAGTTTGAAGACTGTAATTGACAGAGTTTCTGGGTTGTGTAGCGGTGTATGGGAGAAAGTATTTTTCTCTTCATTTCTCTACAGAGTGGTTTTAGGTGATACAGTTTTGGAAATACATTTATAAGGTCCTTATCTATCTTCATTCCAAAGGATTTGTGATTTGGTGCTCCGGAAAGCAAGTTATTGAGTAGCAAAGCTTAGCAGTGTTGATTGTAAGTTGTCTTCAAGTGAGATTTGTTGTCTTCAAGTGAAACTTGTTGTAGCTAGATTTGTTGGCTCCCAAGTGATTTTATGTTGTTTGTGGATGTCTCTAGATCATGTTGAAGGATTTTTCTTGGTCTGCAAGTTATGATTGTGTTCTTGGAAGTGTGTGCCTAAAAGATCCTAGTGTTAACACCAATTTTGGCCGACTTGGTTGTTTACAATCTTTGTAGATGTGCTTCATGGATTGTAGGAGCATGTTGAAGCATGGGAAGATGTATTTAGGTCTGAACTAAGCTATGAAATGTTTTACCTTCATTCATTTACTTCACAAGAATGTTTAGGTCCAGACCTAATGTGAACTGTGTATGTTTGCTGACCTTGGAGACTGTTCCAAAGGTTGTAGAATGTGTTGCCAACCTTGATGTATGTTCCAAGGTTGATGATTGATATAAATAAGTGAAAAGGATTTGTGTGTTTGAGAATTTGTATTTGAAGATAAAGATGAAGATGCAAAGATAAAGATGTTTGTGTTGTAAGGCAGTGAAGGTGATATGTATTGTGCTTCATTGGAACTAAACTCAGGCTTGTGGTAGATGCTATCATATCAATTCATGGTAGTGAACCACCTCTCTTGGTAGTGAGCCTCTTTGTAATTCGGTATTGATACTACTATATATTGTGAGCTAATCCTCACTGTGGTTTTTCCCTTCTAGGGTTTACCACACAAATCTAGTGTTCTCTTATGCATGGTTTTGATGTGATTAAGTTTCTATTATATGTTTTTCATGTTTAATCATTATAAAATAATTAGGGTTTATGTGAATTGATATGGATGTGATTATGTTTGTGAAGGATTAAATTTTTTGATACAACTGATTCACCCCCCCTCTCAGTTCTCTTGTGCATTCAACACTTTTAATACTTCTTGGACTCCAAACAACTCTTTCCTTCTTTGCATGTCAATTATTTTCCCTTTCAATCTATCTCAGTCTCACTTTAAATGAACACTCTTGCTCTCACTGTCTCTTTTGGCTATCTTTGGATTCTCTAAAAGTATTACACTCTTGTGACTTTCTCTACAACAGTTATTGAAGATGTCTATGCTCTTTGCACTTGCAACATTATCTAAGTTGTTAGCTCTATGATATTTGTACTTGCAACTTGATCAATATGAAGGCTCTCTTTTGGGGGTTTGAAGCTATTTGCATCTAGATTTCTATCCTTCAAGGAGTTGTAACCTCCTCCATTATCATTCAAGTAGGTAATTTTGTTTCATATTTGAAGAATATTGTTTTACCTACATATTTTTGTTATACTTTGCTTTATTGTTCATTTAGTGAGTTCATGGTGTAGACCACCATTCTTTTCTTTTGTATATATGGAGGTATTCTTCCTCATAGACCAAAGAAGTTACTTCTAACTTTATTTTTCTTGTCACTATTGTTAGTCACATTTAAGAAATAGGAGCACACACTCTTTTCCATTTATCCTTGCTTCTCATGGAGGTTGAAAGACCAAAATAGGGGCTTAACCTAAAGGAAAGTTCCTTAGCAATCCAACAATTTGTTTTCCTGTGTCTTTAGCAGCAGATACTTTGTGGAGTGATATTCAAAGAAATGGAAGTTTTGTTGGTGTTTCTTCTTTTCCTTCATTAGTATTTCATTTTAATAGAATGTTTACATTATTTTCTATATCTAGCATCACTTGGATATCACTGTGTTGGTTTCTTGTCTATTGTTGTGTTGTGTAGGTAGTAAGGAATCGTACGTGGTTAATATTTTTTATTTTTCAATCTTTGAGGATGTCAGTGCCATGCACAAACATCCCTACAATGTGATGTCATCTAGCACAATGAGCTCCATCCTCTAGTGTCAAGTTCCTCTATTTCCTCTCTTTCCATTCATGTATTTCATTTTTTTAAATTCTATTGGCAGCAATGCCTTTTCAACATTCTATTAGTTGTATTCCTTCTTTCAAGCAATTAGTTCAATTTATTTTTATTTATATTAGCACTAAATGGGTATGTTGACGTTAGTCTATCTAGAGAAGTACAGATAGAAAAAAACTAGGCAGGACCCTAGTGTAGAGGTAGTGAAGAATTTTCTTGATTAACGAGTTTGATCAAGGTGTAATTTTTCCTCCACTACACTAAGTAAGACACTATTCTCAAAAGACTAAGTATATGACTTGAAAACACTTCCTAATGGGGTATGTGCACAAATATGGGGGGCAAAAAATGTTTTGGAGGCAAAATAAAAGATAATATACTCACATTATAAAAAACATAACATGCTCATGTTATAATGCACTCACATTATAATGTGAGCATATTAAAGTTCAATATCATTACAAATGCAAACACATTTATGTTCAATGGAATTTTACAATGCAAGTGTATTATCACTATCATAAAACAAAAATAAATAGAAATCATGAGTTATTCTTTTTCATTCTATTTTTTAATTAACAATGAAATGGAAGTGAAGAAAAATGTGATCGCATTTCTAAGCCAAATCCAAGCCATCTCCACCTCTTGAACAATGCCCTAATATTCAAGTAGTAACTTATATCAATTTTTTTATCATTTGAGTTGCATGGGCAACAAAACAATACCTCTAGTAGCATCTACTAGTCCACCTAGATGTGCTGGTACTGTAAGTTTGACACCATGAGGTATAGATTGCAAGATAGCACTCTCAAGACCCTAACACTAAAACAAATTGACACTTTTTGTAACATTATGTTCATTGCCACCATAAGCAATTCATAAGGAGTTGGGAGAAACAAAGAGAGGATTTTGTATATGTAATTGCGCATTTGAGTCCTGAATGGGTGCATTTGCTAGTATTGCGCATTTGACATAAGAACTGGCACATTTGTTGGGAAATTTCGCATTTGAGTCCTGAATGGGTGCATTTGATAGTATTGCGCATTTGACATAAGAACTGGCGCATTTATTGGGAAATTGCGTATTTGGTATAAGAAGTGGTGCATGTGCCGGAACAACGCATACATGTCAAGTGGTGGCGCATTCACGGTGAAGTGGCGCATGTGATATGGATCGACGCATTTGCCACTTGGATCGGCACATTTGCACTAGGAAAATTAGTTGACTTAGTGAAATTAACCCAATTTGGCATCCTAATCGATGCATCAATTGATTAGCGATCTCTGAGATTGCCAAGAATCTAGTCGAGAGATGATATGCTATTTTGATTAATTTCATATGTCAAGTCATTGATAGGATAGTTTGATTGCTTTGAGCAGGTTTGATATGGATATGGATTTCATTAATGGTATGCTTTGCTTGGATATGGACTTCTTTGACATTATGCATTATTTGGTTGTAGGAGGATATTCAAAATGTCCTGATGTCACGAGAGTAGTTCCTGTTACCATTGTTGTAGCGGTATATGTTGACTAAGATAGATCGCGAGGCTCTAGGCACTATGGGTCTACACTATGTTTGCTTTGTGCCCGAGGTTCGCACGAACCGAGCTATGTTGATGGCAGTGGTGGAGTGATTCCATAGCGAGGATGGTACATTCCATCTATTGATGGGGGAGATGGCGGTTACTCTTGAGGATGTGTACCAGATTCTACACCTCCCAATTCAGGGAGAGCTGGTTGAGTATGAGTCATAGCGGGACGATGGCTTGGAGGAGTGTAGACATGTATTTGATGACCCAGAGTTGGTGGGGGATGAGAGATCAAGGAGATGATGGGAGATAGAGGGTCAGAGAGGTACCTGCAAGCCAGCAGGTAGTTGTGCAGCCACAGGCTGCGGGACAGGTACAGGTCGGGGTGCCAATTTAGCCAGAGGTAGCACAGAGATAGATGTCACCGCCATAGCAGGTGGCACAGCTAATATAGGGACAGGTGCCAGCGCAGCAGGTGGCACAGGCAGAGCAGGCTCCACAGCTTGATGTGTAATAGCAGGTTCTGGTTGTACTACAGAGCCAGATTAGGCAACTGAGGGCTCATCCGAGAGTAGCAGAGTTGCGGAGAGTCAGATGTGACTCGGTTATTAGAGTTGACTAGAGAGAGAGACGCAGCCTTAGCTAGCATGCAGGCCATGAGGGCAGAGAGAGATACAGCCGTGATGGCCATGGGTATAGATGGGACATCTAGTTTTTTGGTTTCACAGGTGTAGCAGGCACAGGCACAGGTGGTCTAGGTGCAGAGTGAGCTTACTAGAGCTCAGGTACAGGCTCAGTACTATAGAGGGTTGTATCATGGGGTAGTGGTAGCAGATCGGCGTGCCCCTAGCTTTAGGAGCCAGTCAGAGGCATTCCAGCGGGCAGGTGGTTCTCGGTCTGTAGGCTCAGTGAGGGGTCCCCAACAGTCAGGGGGAGGCAAAGGAGAGGGTAGTGCAGGGAGCAGTATGCCACGGCAACAGGGTTAGACAGACCTAGATATTTGTACCATTTGTTTGATTGGATGTACATATTTGGATGGCTGAGATAGCTTGTTTATGTACCATTTTTGCCCTGAGACATGTATCACCATTTTTGTTGTACTTTGTATACCTTTTATGACTCTGAGATATGGACAAATATTTTTGATATGTTGCACATTTGGACATATTTAGATGTTTTATACGATGGTGCAGTGATTTATATTCTATATGCTCATGTGTTCTATGGTGATATGCTATGGATGCAATCTATCTTATGATGTTGTGCCTATGTGATGCATACTAGATGGATTTTCTATGATTTGATATGTAAAATGCAAATGTGATATGTTATGGATATGACTTTATGCAACTCTATATGTATGTTGATGATGCTTTTAATTTTTGATATGAGATATGGATGTAAAATGGACTTTTTTATGTATGTGAATGATGTGATCATGTAAATGACTATCTCACGTGATGTGATGTGCTTTCTATGCTATATTTTTGATATGTCCAAATATACTCAATTGACACAGGTGATGACATAGGAGGAAGAAGAGATGAAGAAACACTGACTTTCGTTTGATATGCTGTAGGATTTATTTATTGCATGGATGATATGGATTTGCTAGATATGAGATGGATATGGATGTGGATTGTCATCTTGAGATTTTTGCAAGGTTTTTGCTTTCATCATTGGGTACTTTTTGGTATTTTTCACTTTTTGAGGTGTTGTAAGAAAATACAAGCATCTAGGTATAATTGGACCGAGATGACCTGAGTATGTCTTACATGGATTTTGATATAGCAAGTTGATACAAGCATCTAGTCAAATTTGAATCTAGATGACCTGAGTACTTCTTGCATTTCAATAGACAAGGATTGCCCCTTTTCATGTATAGACCTCAGAGTCCTCAATGATCTTTTGTTGATCATGTCATTAGACAAAAGTCGTCACATTACTATAGTTTAATCCACAGGTAGCAGACAAAGAAAAATTATGCCCCCATCATAGAATCTCTAGCTTTTGGCATCCTTGAGTAGCATAGGAAGACATACTAACAAAAGTTCAAGACTTTGTAAACTAACTTGTTGACAAAACATTCTTGTATTAGATGTGTCTTTTGCCATAATTGATATAGAATCAGTTTTAGTGTTTTTTTTGGTATGGTAATCTGCTCTGTTTTAGACAGGTTGATGTATTGCGTCAAGACTTTTGGTTTGGGTAGCTTGTCATTGCTGTGCTTTTGCTTGTCTAGTGAAAAGGTATCGCTATCCTTTAGTGGCATCCTCTTAGAAAGTGTGGCATTCAAGAATCCAAATCCGTAACTAGGTCGAGGAGTTGCCCCCAGTTAGACAAAGATCTACTTATTATGGGTGAGACGACGGATAGACATGGAGAGAAGGGCCCTAAAGGACTGACCTAGTGCCTTGGGGGCTCATTGCTAAATGACCTTGCCTATGTGATGATGCAGAGGCAACATAGTTCGGGGTGAACCCTATTTTACTGAGATATGGACCAAATGAGACATGATATGGAATGGATATGGATTAGACAAGACA
Source organism: Cunninghamia lanceolata (assembly GCA_027924645.1). Taxonomy (NCBI): domain Eukaryota; kingdom Viridiplantae; phylum Streptophyta; class Pinopsida; order Cupressales; family Cupressaceae; genus Cunninghamia; species Cunninghamia lanceolata. The sequence goes on from BSBN01000236.1 coordinate 6,150,759, forward strand.
TGATATGGAACAGATATGGAACAGATGATACTGATGACAAGGAAACACCACGGATAGGTAGATGCATGGGTGACAGTGGATATGGATGGTTTAGGTAGAAGGAATCAAGGATGTGATCTCCAAGGACTATGTCGCATAAGAATAACATGCCCCATTGTAGGTAGAATACTTAGGAATTTTCATGACAAAGCTTACGATGATAGGAGTATGAGAGGGTAATGAAGGATTTACATGCTTTGGAGGGATAAGGTATGTCAAGAGACATCTAAAACATTTGTCAACATTGTGCCCCCAATCTTTATCAAGATCAAGAAAATAGAGGAATGGAAAATTAGGATGGATGGGCTGGATAGTATAGGTATTTAATGGATAAAAGGATATGATAGGAAATGGTACAGAAGGAAACTGATAGGAGAAGAGTGATATGCCAATGAGACAAGGTGCCCCCAAGTGTAGGTGACAGAAGATCAACTTACACACGATGCCTGTTTGCCAGGTTTTCATCATGGTATTTATCCAAGGCACCTGTTTGCCAAGTTTTCACCATTGGATGAAGGGATTTTTTTTTTGTTTTGAATATTTGGATGGGATAGGTAGAATATGGAATAGAAAGATTCCAGTATCTAGTTCCTTGAAAGGTGATAGTCCTGCTAGAAAGATGTCGTCACATGGACCATGTCAAGTGTGCTCATAGATGTTGGTAGGAGAGTGTATGCAAGTGAGATATGGAGAAGGTAGATATTGGATAATGGAAGGTGCGATAGTGGCTGACGATGCAAAATATAGAAGGACTTATGTAAAGATGGAAGGAAGGTTTATGCAAAAGCATGGACCATAGGATGAGGAAGATATGTAGGATAGGAGTGGAAGGGAGGGGAGATGGAGTTGTATGGAAGTGTTATGGAATGAAAGGGAACCATGACCAATGGTTGCACATATTGTGATAAACATTGAAGCTTATGATAGGCAGGTGGTATGGCAAGTAATGGAGATTTTTGCTTGGTAGATGAATGATATAGGCCTTTAGGGACCCACATAGACTTAGTATACTTTTGATTTTTGTTTGTCATGTGGGATGGAAGGATTCGATACTTGTGGATGACATGGGAGAAAGTGGATGGTTGGGATGCTTTAGAGGTGGATGCCTCATTTGACTTGAGGGCTTTTTGCTTAGGTACCCAAACCATTTTGCTTTTAGACTTTGCTTGTGAAGGTATGAGTTTGGGTGTGTGTAGCTTGTGTGTAGCTTCAGAGGTAATTGCTTAATGCTTGGGGACCCACACCTTTTTTAGTTTTGCTTTGAGGTGTGTGGGTGTATGCAACTTCTGAGATGGGTTTTTCTTTGATTCTGGGCTTTTATATCCTAGGTCATGAGGACTCTTGGATTTTTGACTTTATAGGTAGAGGTATCTACATATTTGTCATTGAATCCCCATGGGATGGTGGAAGTGAGGTTGGTGAAAGCTCCTTGTTTAGACAATATGTGCATTTGTCGGCCATGATTGGGATATTTAGAGGATTTATAGATGGATGGATAAGGTGTTGGAAGAAGTGGTGGTAAAAAGCACGGAGGGGTGTTAGGATTTGGGAGTAGCAAAGGTAGATTGGATGGTGGAAGGTGTATGGTCACATACTTTTGACAATTGTAGGATGATGGAGGTGGAATGGCGACATATGTTTTGGGGATATGATAGGGTTTGTGATGGAAAGTGGTAGACTTAGGAGGAGTGGAGGAAGTACCAACATCTTGAGATTGCTCACCTTGGGTATGTATCCAAGGCCATATGAGGGTGGAGGAACATTGACATGGACGGGCTCCAAAATACCTTTTTCATGAAGGCCTAAGCCTTTACCTTGATAGTTCATATTTTGGAGTATGCGGCGGACCATGGGATTATGTATAGGTGCACTAGCAATGAGTGCCTTATAGGATGAGGAAGACGAGATAGTGGATAATGGTTTTTGGTGTTCTAAGGAAGAACATTCATGCATGAAGGTAGCAAGCCCAAGGATATAAGATGATGGATTTGTAGCTTGGTCAATAATGGATGGTGAAGGATCACTAGAATCTTGATCATCATTATGCTCTTTAGGATCTAAGTTATTGGGTTGATCAGTCATGTGCACTTGGGAGGCAAGTTTCTCATCAGAGGAAGTGGAAGTTGTTAGATCATGGATGGGATTAAATGGAAGAGGGATAGAAGTAATGGAGGTTTCTTGCTCATGGATGGGTATGGGATCAAGTTGTTCAAGGACATCTTCTTCATAGGGAATATCTTGATCATAGAGAAGGTATAGATTATGGACAGGTTGGAATTGGATCTCTTTCCCGTGTATAGGATCAAGTTGCTCATGGATAGCTTCTTCATAGGTATTATCTTGATCGTGGAAGAGATAAAGGTTATGAACAGTTTGAAATTGGATGGGGGTGTTTTGATCTTGATTTAGACAAAGGGTGGATGTTTCCACATGCTCTAAGGTGTGCTCTTGACATAGCTCTTGGTCTTCTTGAATGTAAGTGGATAGCTCCTGGATAGCTTCTTGGTTAACAACAAGTATGTTTGACGGACCTTGACTTTGGTTCATGGTAGGAGATTCTTCAGTAAGCTCAAGGGGTTGAGGATCACATGAAAGGGTTGTAGGATTTGACATGTTATTGGAAGAATCTTTTGTAAGGTCAAGGACTGGATTTTGGGGACATGGTTGACTCTTTGCTGGTAGTCCTTGGATCACATCCTTCATAGGTGTATGGGTAGATGAATGAGGTAATTTAGATTTCTCCCTAGCTTTTCTCTAGTTGTATAAATTTGGAAAAACTCTTTCCCACCACTCATCTGATTCTTTTTTGGTCATCCATTTAGAGTTTGAGGAACTAGATGGTGATGTTGGTGTAGAACTGGTATGTTTTGGAATATGTGTCTTAGAAGGTGGCAAAGGAGGACTAGTAGTCAGGATGGTATATGATTTTTGACTTGAGGTGGTGCTTGCCTTGTCATGAGTATGGGAAAAGGATGTACGATTTTGAGGCGAGGCATAGCTAGTACTGGTAAGTTCAGCTTGCAAGATTGCCATTTCTTGTTGTAAGACTTGGAATTGTTGAGAAATTGCTACACAATCTTGGGACAAGGGACCTGAGTTTATTTGCAATTGCAGATATTGGAGTTTTTGACCAATATATTCTAATTTGTTTGCCATTGTCACAAGACTGGAAAAGCTTACTGGTTTAGATGTGCAGCAACAAATGCATGGAAATAGAGGATAAAAGCTCTATAAGTCAGATCAAATGCGCTAGTCTGGTATTTTTCAAAAGCACTACAATAGAGTTTATATGCACTAAAAGTCAAATTGAATGCACTACAGGTCATGACAAATGCACAATTCTAGCTTTTGGTTTGAATTTGTAGAATTTTGGAACATTTTTTGAGATTTTTCTATTTTTTGGTTTGAAAAACTTGGGTGCTTGTGATAATTCTGATGTTCAATTATGGCAAAAACATAATAAACACATAGAAGTTTTCCATGATTTTTATCTTTTTATATATTTTTTGTATTTTTTGGACTATTTTGACTCAAAACAAGTACACCCTAGGCTGGATATGACAATATTTGTTGAATCCTCTAGCTGTGCTTACTCAAAGCGTGTAGCTGCAGAATTTGGTAGCACCGGCTCCCCTCCATGGCACTCACTTCTCACGCATACCAGATTCAAGTTTCCTTAGGCTCGTACCCACATCGAACCTTAGGATTGTCCCTGCTACCTCTACTAATAGTCACATGAATCGAGGCTGCTTCAAGAACTCTGCCCTTTGCATCAACAAATAGGGATTTTTGGCTTGCTACACAATTGGTTCTTAGTCAGGGCAACCGTTCGAGTGGTTACACATGCAGCGGCACTACTCTCCATTATGGAGTCTCCCAACCTCAAAGGGTTATGCCTTAGAGGGTTTTGGGGGAGGTTGGCCATTGGTGTAACACAACAACACTCATTGCAAGAGGTTTTCACCTCAAGCACAATTTATTTTAAGTGGCTTGGTAGGGCTTGGCTTTAGCCTGTTACCACTCAAGGTCGTTCCCACTTGGACAAGTGTGCATCCAAGGGCAGGACCCCCTAAAGGGGAAACAAATCAAATGACAAGTCTGGCACTTTGATCACCCAGTTAAGGGGAGAGCATAAGCCTATTGTCATTCACAAGCACAGAATACACTGGTTAATCCAACCTAGTTAAAAGTAGAAAAACTAAATGGGCTATTTTACTTGTGCACACATGTGGTTGTTAACTTTGAAGTGTTTAAGACAAAGCAATGTTCATTCCCATTTGTTTAAGATAGCAATAATCTAACTAAAGAAGATAGCAATATGCAGATATCGCAGTGGTTCAATTACTCTCTTCCTAGTTATGGACTATGTGGAATTTGCATGCAACATCTTTTTACTTTTTCCCCTTAATTAAAGTAGATGAACTAATCAATGCAACTAAATGAACTACTCCAGCCTCTAATCCTGCAAGATAGAATGTTAGCTCAATCAGAAAATCACAAGAAACTCTAAAAACTACATTGCAAAACAGAAGCGCCACAATGCAGTCTGAATGCGTAGAGATAGAGAGTGCATGCGGTGTTTTACATATGTGCCAATATAGGAGGTAAATGTGCCAGAATACATTGCAAATGCGTTAAATGATTAAATGCACCATAAAATAGAGTATAAGCACCATCTGGAGAGGTATATGCGCTGTAGTATGAATGCACCGAAACAGGGATCGAATGCGTTGAATCAAAGGGTGTATGCACCAAAAGACTCTATCCAAAAACCTGTACGGAACCTGTCTACAAAAAAAACTCAGATTTTGATTAGAATAAAGGGGCAAGAGCCCCACGGTGGGTGCCAAAATGTGAAGGGGAAAATGGATTAATCAATTAATAATAATAAAACCCAATACACCAATGAAATCTGAAGGAAAAAGGAGATTTAAGCAAACAAATAAATGATACTCACACCTTTACCTTGCGTCTTCCATTATTCACCTATCAGCTCTTGATCTTGATAAATATGAAGCCCTCAGAAACGTGTGCTCCCTTTCTTGTTAAAGATGACAAGAGTAGAATGGATAGGATACTTGTTTGTATTTGAAGATGAGTTTCAAACACAAATGTGAGAGGATGAATATGAAGTGTTTAAGGAAATGGGGGTGTCAAATGCGCGCCGATATATCTACATCATAAGTTTGTACAATGATCGATATATGAAATGAAGAAGAATAGTGTTGTATTTATAGAAAAAGGTGAGGGAAGATCAATGGTTTAGAAGAAAAGGAAAGATCAACGAAGGAGGGTTGTTGAGGAATGTGCAACAAATGGAAGAAAGCCATGTGTCATTCGAAAAGCAGCTTTGTGAAGTTAACTCCTCTCTTGATGAGGATGAGATTTGATTTTCTTAAATTAGAATTTATTTTTCTAATTTAAGAGAAAGTTTGCTTTAAAGATGCTTTAAAACTGCTTTTGCTTTTGTATGACAAGAGGAAAGTATTTTTAGAAGATAAGAATGATTTTTGAAGATAAGAATGCATAATTAAATAAAAAGATTTCATTTAATTATTTTGTAGATAATTGAGAGGAATAAATAAAATATAGAAATATATTTTATTTTGTGGATATTATTGAAGAGTAAAATAAAATATAAAAGTATATTTTATTTAGTGCATAATTTAGATTTTATTTAAATAAAATTTGCATTTTATTTAAATTTGGAAGAATAATGGTTTTAATTAAATAATTAAAATTATTTAATCATTTAGCAGAATGAAGGTGATGTATATGAATTTAATTAATTAAATAAATGTGTTTATTTAATTAAATGAGAGGAAATGAATTAGATAAATAAATGAATTTGTTTCTTTATTGATAGAAGAATGTGAAATGATGAAATAAATATTTAAAATATTTATTTAAGTAGTCATGCCAATTTTAGGTGTATATAGTATATTGACCCAATACTTATCTATAGTTTCAAACAAAACATTTATAGGTGTCATGATTGCAAGAATGTTCCCATCAAAGTTGGATAAATTTTATCTCTCAAGGCTCTTAAGATAAATCACCATATTGATGTAGCCTAAAAGGATCGAGATGCTTGGCTAGCAAAATAAAATCTCCAATAGTATCTACCATCCCACTCAGATGTGTTGGTGTTATTGGTTAGTGTTATAGGGTGTGGATTGCAAGATGGCACTCTCAAGACCTAAACATTGAAGCAAACTAACCCTTTTTGTAACATTATGTTTGTTGCCACCTTGAGAAAACTATTAGGAGTTGGGAGAAACTAAGAGAATCTTTTATAAATTAATACCCAATTTTCCTAGTTGTACATTTAAACAAAAAAATTCATACATATCATGAATTGCAAGTTTACATTCCCATCAAAGTTTTTGATAATTTTTTGCTCTCAAGGTTCTTAAGAGAAATCATCATACTAGTGTAGCCTAAAAGGATCGAGATGCCTAAGCAATGAAATGACACCTCTAGTAACATCACCACCCCATCTAGATGTTTTGGTGTTGTTGGCTCAATGCCATGAGGTGTGGGTTGCAAGATAGAACTCACAAGACCCAAACATTGAAGCAAATTAATACTTTTTGTAACATTGTGTTCACTACCATTGCAAGAAAACCATCAAGAGTTGGAAGAAATTGGGAGAGACTTTTGTATATTGACACAATGCCTAGTTGTAGGTTTAAATGAAAGATTTGTAGGTTCCATGGATGCAAGAATGTTCTCATAAATGTTTGATATTTTTTTACTCCTGAAGCTCTTAAGAGAAAGCATCATATCGATGTAGCCCAAAAGGATCAGAATGCATGGGCAATGAAATGATACCTCCAAAAACATCTACTAACCCACTTAGATGTGTTGTCACTATCAGTTTGGTGCCACATGATGAAGATTGCAAGATGGGCTATTGAGACCCTAACACTAAAGAAAAATAGTGTTTTTTGCAACAATCTATTTGCTACCACCATGAGAAAACTATCAAGAGTTAGGAGAAGATGAGAGGTTTTCTTAGATTATCGCAATGCCTAGATATAAATTTAGATGGAACATTCATAGGTTCTATAAACTCTAAGATTATTCCCATCAAAGTTTGATAGTTTTTTACTTTCAAAGAAAAATCATCAAACTAATGTAGCCTAAAAGGATTGGGATGCATGACCCATGAAACAACGTCTCTAGTAGAATATATCAACCCGCCTAGACATGTTGGCACTATCATTATGGTGCCATGAGGTGTAGATTGTGATATAGCACTTTTGCAACCCTAAGATTGAAGCAAATGATGTTTTTTGCAAGATTACATTGACTCCCACTATGACAAACCATCAAGAGTTAAAAGAAACTGAAAGATCCTTTTGTAGATTGCCCTAATGCCTATCTGTAGGTTTAGATGGGACATTTATAGGTGTCATATATTTCAAGAACATTCCCATCAAAGTTAAATAGTGTTTTTCTCTCAAGGTTCTTAAGAGAAATCATTAGACTAATGTAGCCTAAAACGATCATGATGCTTATGAAATGAAACAATGCCTCTATTAGCATCTACCAAGCCATCTGGATATGTTGGGACCATCAATTTAGTGCCACAAGGTGCAAATTATAAGATATCACTCTCAAGACCCTAACAATGAAGCAAATTAAGACTTTTTACAACATTGTGTTTGTTGTCACTATGAGAAAATCATCAAGAGTTGAGAGAAACTAAGAGAGTATTTTTGTGGATTGACCCAATGCCTAGTTTTAGGTTTAAAAGAATCATTTATATATGCCACGAATTACAAGAATAATCTCATCAAATTTTGATAGCTTTTTCTCTCAAGGCTCTTAAAATAAATCATTAAATTGTAGTCTAAAAGTATGAATAGGCCTAAACAAAGAAGTTATTTCTCTAGGAGCATCTACTAGCCAACCTAGATGTATTAGCACTATTGGTTTAGTGCCACAATGTGCAGATTGCAAGATAACACTATTGAGACCATAATATTGAAGCAAACTGATAATTTTAAGAAAACTACAAAGAGTGGGGAGAAACTTTGTAAATTGACCCAGAATTCCCAAATGTAGGTTCAAATGGAAGATTCATAGATGCCACAAATTGTAAAAATGTTCCCATTAGAGTTTGACAATTTTTGGATCTCAGAGCTCTTAATAGACATCTTCAAATTGATGTAGCCCAGAAGGATAAAGGTGTCTAAGCAATGAAATGATTCCTCTAGTATAATCTACTAGCCACTTGGATGTGTTTACATTTATAGCATCATGTGAGTCATAACAGAGACAATAAAAGTAAAACAAGAGGCATTACAATATTTTTCCAATTTGTGTTTACCCTATTTCCCAATTAAATTATTTATTTTAATGAATTCCATTATAATACTTGAAGGGGCCCACAACAAATTAGCTTCTTAAAATGACTAAAAGTCAATCTTGGTTGTAGAAAATGTAAGGCTAAAAGTTAGCATTTTGTTATGTCTAGGGCTTAGTTTTTACCCTTTAATTAGTGAACATGTACTTATTTTAAAAATAAATAGTATGCTAGAGATAGAGAGGGGAAGAGATGAGGGAAGAGAGGAGGGGAGAGAGGAAGGGAAGGATAGAGAGAGATATAGACAGGGGAGAAAGAAATAAATAGGGTGAGAGAGAGAGAGAAGGGGAGATAGAGGGAGACAGAGAGAACTATAAATTCTACATGTATTTCTTTATTCATTAATTCACACCTCTTAACTTCTTTGTCATCTTTTAAAGCATATACCACTAACTTGTATCTCTCAAAATTGACTACTTCATTTTTAATTGTATATGTATTCTCTATATGTATATAATTTTGTAAAAGTAGGTAAACCACCACAACTATTACATGTTCCATCTAAACATAATTTCTTATGAAAAAGTTGTACATTTATTTTTTCAAAAAAAATACTTAAGATAGAATGTCTTGCTAATTTAAGTGGAACTTATATCATACACTCCTATAAAACATCATTAGTATGCAATGTAATGTGTGTGATGAGTCAAATAACTTGGATGTGTTTACATTTATAGCATCATGTGAGTCATAACAGAGACAATAAAAGTAAAACAAGAGGCATTACAATATTTTTCCAATTTGTGTTTACCCTATTTCCCAATTAAATTATTTATTTTAATGAATTCCATTATAATACTTGAAGGGGCCCACAACAAATTAGCTTCTTAAAATGACTAAAAGTCAATCTTGGTTGTAGAAAATGTAAGGCTAAAAGTTAGCATTTTGTTATGTCTAGGGCTTAGTTTTTACCCTTTAATTAGTGAACATGTACTTATTTTAAAAATAAATAGTATGCTAGAGATAGAGAGGGGAAGAGATGAGGGAAGAGAGGAGGGGAGAGAGGAAGGGAAGGATAGAGAGAGATATAGACAGGGGAGAAAGAAATAAATAGGGTGAGAGAGAGAGAGAAGGGGAGATAGAGGGAGACAGAGAGAACTATAAATTCTACATGTATTTCTTTATTCATTAATTCACACCTCTTAACTTCTTTGTCATCTTTTAAAGCATATACCACTAACTTGTATCTCTCAAAACTGACTACTTCATTTTTAATTGTATATGTATTCTCTATATGTATATAATTTTGTAAAAGTAGGTAAACCACCACAACTATTACATGTTCCATCTAAACATAATTTCTTATGAAAAAGTTGTACATTTATTTTTTCAAAAAAAACACTTAAGATAGAATGTCTTGCTAATTTAAGTGGAACTTATATCATACACTCCTATAAAACATCATTAGTATGCAATGTAATGTGTGTGATGAGTCAAATACATGACTCGGTTATTTCTATATATTCTCTGTTATTTCTATATATTCTTGGTTATTTCTATATATATTACTGTGATTATATTTATCTTTTGGATGAAGTATATGCATGCTTAGTATTTATTTCTTTAGATGAAATATTTTGATTGATTACTATGAATTCTATTTTTAAATGCATATTTTATGAAATACGTATCCAAGATATGTGTGATTTCATGAGGAATATAGAGAAGGGCTTTCCAGAGGCCTCTGAATCCTTCCCAAGCTACTTCCTACATGAAGAACCCAAGCCGCAAAGAGCTCTAGATTCTTGCAGTGCTACAAGAGAGTCATCCTCCCCTTGAGTCAATGACTAATAAGGCCAATCCAAGGGTCATTTGAGAATCCACTAAGGTTTAAGCTCAACAATATGTCTAGTTGTTCACTTCAATAAACACAACTTATTAACAACTCTAAAAGTCCAAGTCCACATGTCACTTTTTTTTATGATAACTGAAGTAACAATCAGTTAGCACCCATGCCACTTCAAGGATCTACTTAACTACTGATAATTAAATTGATATGAATTCTTGATCTAAAGTTAGATTGCAAAGGAATTGCTAATGTATTAAATAAAGCAATCAGTTTAGTCCAAGTTCTTTGTAGCTAGGAACTAGTATAGTTATTGCTTTCAATAAAAGCTTAGATGTATAAGTAGGAGCCTAGTAGTCTCATTCAGTTAATTCTAGCTCTTAGTCAAGTATTAATATTTTTCATCAAGGAGAAAATCTTCATGTTCACTCATGTATCCATGCCCATCTAGGATTATCTTTAATGCATATGAAGGGGAATTTTTGTTGAAGTTGATTGATTTCAAGAGGATCATCTCTAGCTGGGAAAGTAGGGCCCGCTTCCACAACTAGGAGGAGATCACTCAGTATTTATCTGTGTTTCTTTTTATGTTTTATGTTTATTGTCATTGTACTGTGCGTTGATGTTTAGTTGTTTCATTTTTCTTTTGTGTGAATGTTTTAGACATTTAAATACATGTAGGTCTATCCTTTAATTCTGAAAATACCAAAAATAAGTAATTGTTATTATATGAAGCAACACTATTTTATTCATAGTATTTCATTGCTATGGATTGATGTTACACTTTGATGCAGTTAATTTGAGTTTCTTTCCAAGCAAATAGAATAGTTTCCATTAAAGCATGTGTGTTTCTTTCCAAGAAATTAGCATAGTTTTCATTTCAACATGTGTGTTTCCTTCCAAAGCAATTAGAGTAGTTTCAATTTCCAGCATGTGTGTTTCTTTCAACAAGTAGAATAATTTGAATTCTAGTAAAATCCCTTTAGCAGCCAATACAATCCATCCATCCCACAAGATTCGGATTCCACTCCAACCCCCACACAAGAGAGTCTTATTGCAGATAGCTCCAAACACCTCTGGAATGATAAATTAAATGATGATGAATTAAAGACAACTACAATGACCTTATAATTTTTGGCACCATTGTTGAGGAAATAATCTACAAATCGTTGTAGGTTAAGGTGTTGGTAATATTTTTGAATGAACACATTCCAGATCAATTAGTTTATGAGAAGACCTATGGACACCTTAGGTCAATTCATAAGGGAAACTGTAGTTAGTACACCATTGGAACCTAATTTGGAAGAACCTCCAAATCATTTGGTTGATCAAGAATTCCCCATTCCCTCTAAAACTTTTCTCGCAATGGGTGATAACCTCTTTGGTGGAGATGAACCAGATGTACTAGTTAACAATAGAATATTCTCTTATCCAATTTCCATAACCTCTGAAAGGAATGAACCTCCCATGAAAAATATATCTCCTGCATTCCTACCAACTTTCAAAGGAAAAGCCTCAGAGGACCCAGATCAATTCTTGTTCAAATTTAAGGTTCTCTGCCAAACTTATGATAATGGAATAGATAATCAAAAGTTGAATCTTTTCCCTTCTACTCTCAAGGAATCAGCCTTACAATGGTTCATGGGCCTGACCGCAGACTCCATAACCACATGGGATCAAATAAAGATTGTCTTCCTTGATAAGTATCAATATTGTTGTAGAGTCAGGGATCAGAAAGATGAACTCTTCCAAATGAAACAAATGGAAGATGAAAATTTGGAAGATTATGTGGATAGATTCTTATTTGTCCATAGGAGATGTGCTTGTAATCTAGATGAAGAGCTTAGTAAATCCATTTTCCTAAGAGGAACTGATGACAAGATAAGGGAAGCCTTAAACCTTATGGGGAAGGGAGATATTAACAAACAAAGTTTCACAGAAATTGTGGAAGCTAGTAGAAATTAGTCCTAAACATGAGCAAGTAACAAAGTACTGAAGAAAGGAAAAGGTGGTGGAAATTATGTCACTCAAGTTATGGAATAACTTGCCAATCTAAAAATTGACATATTACTTCATTTAAACACCACCCTTGATAGTATGCAGGCAAGTAAAAAAGAATACTAAACCCTTGGCTATCTATTGTCCTCGTTATAGGGAGAAACATCCACTTAGGGAGTGTCCTTTAAATTGTACTAAGATATGTGGTATCTATGAAAAAAATCACCCCTTGAATGAGTGCAATCTATTGGCAAGAGACACTATATGGCTTCATGAGTGTTGTCATTGATGGCAACAAAGTTCATCCCACCCATCCGCAAAACATGGTGTGCCTATACTGAAAGTCAGATTGAAGAAGTATTGTGGTCCGATAAGCAAGAACAGAGCATGCAGCAGGGTCCGACAGTCAGGTTTGGATCTCTCAAAGGAAGTATCTCAGTATAGTATGGATTTGGGGAAATCAATAGGAGTACATTGACTGATAGATTCCAGGTATTGAGCCTTCAGTGATGGAAGAGTGAAGAGACATGAGCACTTGAGTGTTGGGTTTCTGTTTGGTAGAGTAGACAGAGGAAGAACTAACCAGTAGAGCATCAGACCTAAATCCGGATGAGATATTGATGGTGATCAACCTTCCTGAGGTATCATTCATGACTGGTTGACATGATTGATGACTTCTATAAGCATCTATTTTATCTGCATTACTTGGTATGCAAAGATTCAACCGACAGATCAGAGTTTGGGAAAATATTGACTATTCTGGATGTCAACTAGAAAGAGGATGAAATTCTTTGTGTGAATATATATATATACCAAATAGATTTGGATGTGAGTGTGTGTGTGTGTATTGTGTGGTGTGAAGAAAAGTAGAAGAACAGAGTGAAGGCAGTAAGACAAGTCTGGCATGTAACAGGACAGCATCACCTAAGAGAATAAGAATAAAGTGCAGCAGATCAGTATATTGGGCTTAACCAAAACTGAACCTCAGCATATGTGGATGCTTCTCATCAATTCAAGTATCTAGTTTCCTTGTATAAACTATTGTAGGCAGTGAGCCTCTTGTGAGTAGTATGCTCGAGCAGTGAGCCCTAATTGGCAAGTGTCATTTTGTACTATCTTATTCTTCTAACAGAGAATACAATCTTGGGTTAATCACCCTGTGGTTTTTCCCTTAATAGGGCTTTCCATGTCAAAATCATTGTGTCATGTGTACTAATGTTATTTCCATTTCATGGTTTACTGATGTTATTTCCATTTCATGGTTATGTTTGCCTAGTTAATTTAATGTTGCACTAATTGATAAGGAAATTCAGAAAACTAAAATTATTTAGATAACCGATTCACCCCCCCCTCTCAGTTATCAACAATTGGTATCAGAGCCAAGTTCCTCCAAAAAGAGCCTAATAGCTTGAGGAAGATCTAGGAACTCAAATGGATGTGTATGGTATGAGGGATCAACTTCAATCTGCCCTAGATGATCTTGAGCAATCAAACTCTGAAGTCAATGAATTGAAGGAAAGACTCAAACAGGCTGATGATTTCATAAATGAACTAAAAGGGAAATTGAGTATCTCTATGAAAAAAAGAAAAGATCTACTTCAGCAATTGGTAAATCAAAGTGAAGACAATGGTACAAATGAAGATCTGAAGGAAAAAACCAAGTTACGTGAAAAGTTATCAAAAGGGGTCATTATGGTAAGACATGAAATGGAATCAAGAGTTATGAAATTCACCCAAGAAATTGAAGAGAAAAGAAAAACTAAAGATGATCTAAGACAATCTCTCAAGGAGAAGTCAGAAGACTACCACAAAATGGATAGAATAATCAAGCATCTAGAATCTGATCTTGAAGATGCTAGAGATAATGAAGAAAAACTTGAGGATCAAATTGACACTCTTAAAAGGGATCTTCAAACAACAAATGAATACAAAGAGAAATTCAAGATAAGTTCTGCTCAACTTGAAGTTCTTCTTGAAAGCCAAAAGAGGGTAGATGACAAGTGTGGCTTGGGATATGAGAAAGGTGAAAGCTCCGAATCCGGTCAGAAGAATTTTGGATTAAGAAATCCAAGGAACAAGCCTAGAAGACCTCCGGTAATACAACCTAATGCTCAAAGATATCCATCCTTCAATGGATATTGCCACAACTGCAATAGCTTTGGTCATAAAGCTAATCAGTGTAGAAAGAGAATAAATTAGACCAATACATCCTTCTCTAGACAGTGTTTCAACTGTAAAAGGTATGGTCACAAATCTCATGAATGCAAAAATATGCAAATGAACAATTCATTCAATAGTAGATACTTTGCATGCAATAGAATGGGACATATGGCTAATCAATGCAGATCAAGAGGATATCATTCAATTATGCAAAGAAATGTTGTTTTCCACAATTGCAATAGATCCGGTCATATTGCCAAATTCTATAGAAGTAAGAATCAGGACAAGAGGGGTCCGGTGCATCATAATCAGAATCAAGACAAAGGAAAAGGAAAAGTGAATGCAGACGAAGTTAAAAGTGAGATGAACAAGATTTGGGTGAAGAGAAGTACAGAGAATGTAGGGGATGGATCTGCACCAGAATCTGGTGCTGATATTCCTTCCAGAAATTAAAAGGTGAGCTCTGGCTTAGGGGGAGACACAAGGAAAAACATTTTCTCCCAGCTAGTTAATTGGTGCCTAAAATTGGCACATGAGAAGTTGCAGAATAAAAGGTTTCTTAGAGAAACATCTAAAGAAATCTTGGTAAAGATATGGAAGATCTGCAGGAAGATTTGAAGAGTCTAATCTTCCAAGATTGATCCAGTTTAATAGTCATCTGATAAAACATGATTATCACAGTTAAATCCGGTATGATTCAAATTTGAGGCATCTTGTTCTGTGGATAGATCAAGTGTTTAGGGAAAGTAAGATAATTTGTTATTAATCACCAAGGATTACTCTAAGTATATCTCAGTGATCCAAAAAAAGAAGAACCAGGCAACGGGAATGACTTGAGTTGCACATTTATTGCAATATGAAATTAGGGTTTTCCCATAAATAAAAGGGTTCATTCACTCATCATTTGCACATTTGCATTCAAGAAGAAGAGAAAAGGAGCTCTGCAACAAATTATCTCAAATTCTCAAAAGATCAACCGTTGAAGTCGATTCATCCAACAAATTAATCCAGCTCATTCAACGAACCCTAGAAGCGCAAAAGGTACTTTTCATTATTGAATATTTCTCTGTAAAATCTTTTGAAGATGACTACACCGAATGTTGTAAAGATCACTGATAGGCCACATCCAAAATTTAAGAAACATCCATATAAATCCCTAGAAGTTGATCCCCTAGGCGCCTTTTCAAGCATTCCACATGGGGTTCTGCATGTAGAAGATGTTAGGGCATATATTCATGCGAATATTGAAGAATTTGGGAAATATAAGCTAGTTGATATCTATCACAAGCATTTGATATATGACTCATTTGAACTCAAAACTCAGTATAAAGCCATCCGGGACAAGCATTTTGTACAATGCATTCATTTCCCCTATTTTACAAAAGATGAATGGGTCCGGTATGTTCTAAGTAGAATGCATGATAACTTTATATGGTTGATGAGGCCATTTAAGATAACCAAGGATGCCATTAGGGTAGTACATGGTCTAATCTCAAATGACATGGAGAGTTATGGATATTGGGAAAAAGAGTTTAGAAAATGCTCTCAAAGATGGCAGAAATATTTATAAATTTTGTTTATCCTAGCCCAAAGTGACCAAAGATGTTGATAAGAAAGTAAAAGAGCAAGAAGATAAACTACTAAGTTTGTCTCAAAGTTTTTATCCTCTCTCATCTCCCGTAATCAATCAAGAATGTCAGACTATTGCAGTCTTGAATGAAATTAAGAAACTTGAGAAGGAGAAGAAAAATAGAATAAGTAGGTTGAGTAAACTTAGAGGGATCATTATCCCTAAGTTAGAGGCATGAGGCCCTAAGTGATGCTTAGACTACAGCTCGGACCAATGATCCGACAGATCTAAAAAGGGCAGAAGCTTTTGCATTCTTGTTGAGTGGTCACATCTCAATTTTGGATAGGATGAAGAAGAGTTGGGCGACAGAAGTGGTACAACTAAAGACCACTTTTGCAGATATATTTCTGTATATGTAGGTAAAACATGTATAAATGTTTTATGCGACTAAGTATAGATTGTTTTTGGAAATTTTGGTGTGCAGACCCCACCCTTTGCCATTGATGTCAAAGGGGGAGTGAGGAGTAGTGAAAAATGAGGAATTCAGCTAAGGGGGAGCTCCAGAAAATGTACATAAGAACAGAGCATCAGCCAAGGGGGAGTATAGTGTGACACTTAGTCATTTTTCACTAAGTGTTGCCATCAATGCCAAAGGGGGAGATTGTTGGCAAGAGACACTATATGGCTTCATGAGTGTAGTCATTGATGGCAACAAAGTTCATCCCACCCATCCGCAGAACATGGTGTGCCTATACCGGAAGTCAGATTGAAGAAGTATTGTGGTCCGATAAGCAAGAACAAAGCATGCAGCAGGGTCCGACAGTCAGGTCCAGATCTCTCAAAGGAAGTATCTCAGTATAGTGCAGATTTGGAGAAATCAATAGGAGTACATTGACTGATAGATTCTAGGGATTGAGCCTCCGGTGATGGAAGAGTGAAGAGACATGAGCACTTGAGTGTTGGGTTTTTGTTTGGCAGAGTAGACAGAGGAAGAACTAACCGGTAGAGCATCAGACCTAAATCTAGAAAGAGGATGAAATCCTTTGTACGAATATATATATACCAAATAGATTTGGATGTGAGTGTGTGTGTGTATTGTGTGGTGTGAAGAAAAGAAAAAGAACAGAGTGAAGGCAATAAGACAGGTCCGGCATGTAATAGGACATCAGCACCTAAGAGAATAAGAATGAAGTGCAGCAGATCAGTATATTGGGCTTAACCAGAACTGAACCTCAGCATTTGTGGATGCTTCTCATCAGTTCAAGTATCTTGTTTCCTTGTATAAACTATTGTAGGCAGTGACCCTCTTCTAAGCAGTATGCTCAGGCAATGAGCCCTAATTGGCAAGTGTCATTTTGTACTATCTTATTCTTCTAACAGAGAATACAATCTTGGGTTAATCACCCCGTGATTTTTCCCTTAATAGGGCTTTCCACATCAAAATCATTGTGTCATGTGTATTGATGTTATTTCCATTTCATGGTTATGTTTGCCTAGTTAATTTAATACTGCACTAATTGATAAGGAAATTCAGAAAGCTAAAATAATTTAGATAACTGATTCACCCCCCTCTCAGTTATCAATGCAGTATGCTCCCTGAAATTAAAAATAAGTTGAAAAAGGCACCATCAGTCAAGGAGGAATTAAATTTTATTGGCCATAAATAATTAAACTATGGATTTAACTAGTTTCTGAGTCAATATGCTCTAAGGGGACAACCAAGTTGGAGACCAAACTAGTGGAGTGGGTCATGGGGATGCCCACTTCTACCAATACAAATGCCACCTCCATGGGGGCCAACATGGCCCCAATCGAGGTGGATGAAACAGTCTTAGGTTACTCCATAGTGGCCAAACCAAAATTAGTATCAATAGCAATGGGCACCCCAATATAACCAAGGAGCAAGGAAGTTTGGGAAGCAGTCTCAAGCTTACTTCATGGACCCTCACAGCTTGTAAATCTAAATCAAAATGATCAGGTGAATCAGCCTCAATTACCTGCTCAACCCATACCAAACCCCAAAAATAGAATACCCCAACAACAAGTATATAACACTGATCCCAATACAGCCACCCTGAATGTGGTAGAAATAAATGATATCCAACTTCATTCCCAAAACATCCTTGTAAAAGATCCTTCTGAGGAAATCTCTAAGGAAGAGGAAGTGATTCCTAACACTAAAGAACAACAACAGGATAAGGAAGTTGAGACAAAGAACCCAGAAGAAATCTCTAAAACAGCTCCTGTTGCATTTCCAAAACGATTAAGACAGACTCCTCTAGAGAAATCTAAGGAAATCTAGATTACTCAAGATTTTTCTTAGCTAATTAGGGAACTTAGAAAGATACATATAGAAGTTCCTCTATTACAAGCGATAAAAGACATCCCTAATATAAACTAGACCATCAAAAGCCTATGCCTAAAGCTTCCTGGGAGGAAACAAAAGTTACCAAACACCATTCAAGTGGAGGAAAAACTTGTTGATGTCTTGGCAGGCAAGTTGATTCCTCAAAAGTATGTAGATGTTGCAAGTCATGTTATCTCAGTGATGATAAAAGAAACATCAGTCTCAGATGTACTAATTGATTTAGGAGCTATTATCAATGTGATGATTGCAGATATTTTAGAGGCTTTGGGATTAACTCATTTGCAGCCAACCTCAACTATTTTATAGCTTATAGAGTTTTCCATCGCCACACTAGAAGGGATTTTGGAAGACATCATAGTCACTATGGATAATTGGGATTATTCAGTAGATTTTCTCATCCTCTAGACAAGGAAGAAATGATTGAGATATCTAATAATATTGGGTAGACCATGGTTGGCCACAACAACAGCCCTTATTGACTATCAGTCTAGAAATATGGCTATTTCTAATGGGAAAAGACTAAAGGAACTCTCAATCTACCCTCCCACTAAGCCATTTTTAAAATATGAAAATAAACCTTGGGTAGATGATTAATGGATTCAGATGAGGAAGATGCTTCCTCATTAGCAATGGTGACGACTGTGGAGTATTTTGAAGAGTACAATGAGTTAGAAGAAAACAATGAAACATCTCTTTGCAGTGTTGCACAGCAGGAGGTCTCTAGATGGCTCCAGAGAGATCTAAGAGGTTCCTTAAGGACATTTAATTGTCGATATTCTAAAGAAATTATTTATAACTTGAACTATCAACAAGCAAAAATCTTTTATCAGATTATGTCTCACTCATGTCCCTTAAATATGTTGATCATTCCTTATAAGCACATTCATTATGTTCATTGTGGAACTAATAAAATAACTATCCAAACTATTAAACAACTCTCCACAAATAGTTGGTTGACAGAAATAGAAGAAGTTAGACTGACAAAACTTCTACAAAACCATACTCAAGAATTTGCATGGGAATATAAAGATATGAGAGGAATTCATCCTAGTGTGTGTACACACCATGTTTACACTAAAGATGTTTGTCCTGTGAGATAGCCACAAAGAAGAATCAATCCTACTCTAAGAGAAATAATGGAGAAAATAGAGAAATTGTTATAGGTAGTATTCATCTATCCTATTTTTGATAGTCGGTGGGTGTCACCATTAGTAATTGTACCAAAGAAAAATGGTAAATGGTGAGTCTGTATTGATAACAGAGAATTAAATAAGGCCACCAAGAAAGACAATTTCCATCTTCCCTTTATTGACCAGATGTTGGACAGTTTGGCTGGTAGTTGCTACTTCTCCTTTTTGGATGGATTCAGTGGCTACAACTAGATCTAGGTAGCTCCAAAGGATCGAGACAAAACCACATTTACATGCCCATGGGGAACATTTGCCTACAGGGTTTTTCCATTTGGATTGTGTAATGCGCCAGCCACATTTCAGAGAGTTGTTTTAGCAATCTTCATTGATCTAGCAAACACATGTGTTGAAGTCTACATAGATGATTTCACAGTGCATGTAAAGACTTCTTATGAAGCCTTGGATAGCCTAAACAAAGTTCTTAAAAGATGTGAAGAGCATCAGTTGTCTTTAAATCATGAGAAGGGCCTTTTTATGATAACAGAAGGAATAATCCTAGGTTATCAAATTTCACAAGAAGGTATGAAAGTAGATCCCAAAAAGGTTGAAATCATAGTGCAAATACCTCCACCTCAAACTCAAACTGAAGTAAGAAGCTTCCTAGGACATGTTGGGTATTAATAGAGGTTTACTGAAAACTTCAACCAAAAATTTGATCCATTGTTTACCCTTCTAAAAAAGGACTCTGAGTTCAACTGGACCCCATAGTGTCAAGAATCATTCGAAGCTATAAAGAAATCCCTCATAACTACACTAGTCATTAAAGGACCAAATTGGAGTGAGCCTTTTCATATTCACACAGATGATTCTAACCAAGCCATTGGGGTAGTTTTATGGTAGGTTAGTGAGTCCAAAGGTATGCACGCTATATATTATGTCCGCAAAAATTTAAATCATGTCGAGAAAAATTACACGACCATAGAAAAAGAGTTCTTAGCAATAGTCTATGCAATTAACAAGTTCTGCCACAATATTACAGGGTATAAAGTCTTCATCCACATGGATCATGTTGCTATTCGATATCTCATGAATAAAGTTGTAGTAGGGGGCAGAATTATTAAATGGTTTCTACTGTTACAAGAATTTGATATAACTATTGTTGATAAGCCTAGGAAAGATAATGTGGTTGTTGATTTCTTATCTATATTGACTATGCAGGGAAGTAATGAACTAGTTGATGATGCATTTCTTGATGAGCACCTTTTTACCATTTCCATACAATCTCCTTGGTTTGCAGATTTGGCTAACTATTTGGTTACAGGCAAATGTCCACCACACTTTAACTAGAAAGAGACAAAATGACTTATCAAGGACAGTTCCAAGTATAAGTGGGTAAATGGTATTTTATTTAAAAATTTCTTTGATCATGTGTGTGTAAAAAACAAAGGTCTATGATATCATCCAAGCCTACCATGATGAACCCTCAAGAGGCCACTTTTTAGCCCTCTGAACTAGACACAAGATTCTAGGAGCTAGATACTTCTAGCCAATGATGACAAAGCACATCTAACAGTACATCAAGCATGTGATCAATTCCAGTGGATGGGGTGTGATGCAGAGCAACACACAGCGGAAACACACACACATAATGTTAATTCTATCAATATCGACAAGAGATCTCCATGTCTCACCAAAATTACTCTTCTCTTTCCTTCTCAGCCTAGCTTACCTTGTCGGCCTCACTATCTTCTATCTCCCCGATGGTTTTCTTCACACCAATACCTTCTTATGCATCAGTCAAACATAATACCATCAACCTCCTTTTCAAATTTTATTCTAAATTGCTTTGTCTTCCCAACATCCCCTTGATACATTTGAATCTGTGCATACATTCCTTGACCTGCCGTGTTGGTTCTTCCTACCGTTCCTTCTGGTCAGTGATTGTATCTCAAACCAATGTATGTCTCGACATACAAATGAAATATACAAATAGAATATACAATCGGTGACTTTCTATCACCAGTTCCCCTCACCTGCTATTACTGGTCAATCCTTGTATCTGCAGGTAGACATCCTTCCAACATACATTCTAGCTACCACCTCAGCAGGTCATCTTTCGTATCCATATGAAGTGTATGTTTTCATTGTATCTTCACAACATATAATCACGATATGCGATTGCAGTATACACACAAACTGACACTCACATACAATAGCGATATACTCACAAACTATCTGTGACATACAATATACGTATACATAGGAAATGTATCTCCTCTGACCATTTTGACTCACACAGGAATTGACTGCCCGATATAGTTTGGCGATATACACAAACAACGGACTTTTACATACAGTTGCAAGATACACACGAAATATGCTCAGGTACATTAGTGATATACACAGGAGTTTTATATTCACCGAATGATCATAAACTTAAGCTGAATGGACTCTTACACATGCATTTCATCACAGGATATATACAAGGTGATACTCAGATGCGACATCGATATATACAAGAAATGTACCTTCATACATTTGTTATATATACAGAAATTGTATATCCAGTGAATCAACATAAACTTAACCTAAAAAGACTTTTATACATACCATTCTTCACAACATATACATAGGATGATGCTCGCTTGCAAATGCGATATATTCATAGACTATTCCCAACATACAATTGACGGATATACATAAAATGTATAATTGAATTTCCTACCGAATAACTTCCTCTACAACGGATTCCTCAATTTCTATTATGCCATGCCCATGAATAAAAGGAAAGCAAACAAAAAACTAATGTACACAATCCATTCCACTAATTTCATAGAAATCCACCAGTGGAATGGATTTAGCCGTGCATCTTGGCAACAGAAGAAATAAATTAAATATGACAACACTTCTATACAAATAATACACAGAACAATTCAATATACAGGGAATTTACACAGAATCCAGAATTTGTAACACACTTGACAGAATTACTATTTCTTCATTCCAACTTTTCTAGACATAGGCTATTTACAAAGATTCCTACCTTTTATAATCTTGAAGGTGGAAGAACTCCCTATTCCTCGACCACTTTCCCTATTTTATTACTGACTCCTCTCTCCTCTCTTTTCAGGATTTTGCTTAAACCAAGATTATAACAAAAATCCCTAATTAATCACACGTCACTTGTTTTGCATAAGACAACAAAACATCAGATAATACGACACATTTGATTTAATCCTGCACATAACCCAACTATCTACTGTTATCCACAATGCTAAGTACTGGCCTCAGAAAGAGAGATACTAAACCATAAAATGTCAACACAAAATGCTACATTTGACAATGACATACAAATGCTACATGGTAACATGAAATGTCTAAAACATATTAAAGCCTTATTCTTCTCCCTCTTGTGCATATTTATCTTGTTAAAGGGGTGCTCCTGCACCATACTCCCTAGGAGAAGAGATCTCAAGCCCCTTTGAGATTAGAGTTTGAAGGTTTGCACCATTGTTTGTGATCTGATCTTCAGTCATCCAAACTACCTCTGAATTAGGTTTCCCCTACCAAGCTACTAAGTACTCCATGTACTCTTTGTTCCTTGTCTTCTTTATCACTCTTGAGTCTAATATCTGCTACAATTTTGGTGGATCATGCTTAGGAATATCATCACCTGCTACATCCTGTAATGGTTCTTGTTCAACATCTGCATGTTGCTTGTATGGAGTTAAATCACATACATTGAAAATGGGTGATAATCCAAGATCAGGAGGAAGTTGGATCTCATAGGCATTCTACCCACACTTCGTCAAAATCTGACATGGTCCAATCTTCCTCTACATTAGCTTCATATATTTACCTTTTGGGAGACTCTCCTTCTTCAGATTAACCCATACCAAATCTCCAACATCAAATTGTACATCCCTCTTTTTCTTGTCAGCATATGCTTTGTATTTCAATGTAGTCTGTTGAAGCTGGTTCTTGACTTGATCATGCACCAGAATGACCAACTCCTATTGCAAAAAATGTCGCTCCATCCTCAAGTGGTCTTGGAACCATTCAAGAAATGGGGGATTGATTTTGTAGGACCAATTGATCCACCATCCAGAAGAAACCATTACATCCTGGTATGTACTGACTACACCACCAAATGGGTTGAAGCCAAAGCTTTACCAACAGCAAAACAAGAAAAGGTTGCATATTTTTTGTCACACACCCTATAATGATTTGGAGCCCCAAGGGTCCTTGTTTTTGATTAGGGACCACAATTCATGTCTACTATGATCAGAGCATTCTTGGAGAGATATCAGATCAGTCACAAGAAATCCTCTCCATATCATCCTCAGAGTAATGGTCAAGTGGAAGTAACAAATTAGGAACTAGAGAATATCCTCACAAAGATAGTTTTAGGCAAGAGGATTAATTGGGCAAAGAGAATGAAAGAAGTTGTTTGGGCCTATAACACCATCTCGAGAACCACTACTAACTTCACACCACATGAATTAGATTATGGAAAGAAACCAGTGCTCCCCATTAAATATGAGGTGGAAACTTTAAGGACAACACTAGAAGTTGGTATTGATTTGACATAGGCATAACAACACATAATAATGCATCTGAATAGGTTGGAGGAAATGCAAATGGAGGCCCTATATCACATAGAGTTTATTCAACAATAAAGAAAAGAGTGGCACGATAAGCATATCATCACCAAGCAATTCAAGAAGGGAGATTGGGCCCTATTGTATGACTCAAAATATCAGGATCTCAAAGAAAAATTGCACACTGGGTGGTTGGGACCCCATGAAATAAAGGAAACTTTCATTAATGGTGTTATTCAACTATTATCTATTGATGGAGATCGATGATTTCTTCTAGTAAATAGACACAGATTGAAGTTGTATCACAAGGCAGTCTCTAAAGAAGAATTCTTAGCAGAAATACAATCTCAAATAGAACATTTCACCATGGAGGATCTTTCTTCCATGGGGATTATCCTCTAAAAGAAGATTGCAGATTGAATCAAACAAAAAGGTTGAAAACCAACAATAGCAACCTTCTCTATCGAAAAAAAAATTGGGCAAAGTTGAAAACCAGAAATGATAGCTTTTCCTAGAGGAAGGATTGAAAACCAGAAATGGTGGTCTTTCCTTCAAAATTCCCTCTTTTCCCAAAATAAAGCTTTTCTTTGCAGTTTTTGTAGATCTTGTATTAGAAAAATGCCAAGTAGCTGCAGACAGCTACAAATAGCTCTAGATCGATCCAGATGAAGACGGATGTTATTACTAGAATATCGCTGAGTGTGAAGTCATTTTTGCTTTGAAAAGTAGGTTTGGTAAAATGTTAAATTGAAACTATCTCAAGTAAGTACTTTGCGTAAATATATTTCTTTCCTTAAAACTTGTATAATCACTCTAATATGTATATATATGCCACGTGTGCCTCATTGCCCTGCATGTATTCTTTTTTTCTATGCACACACCCATGCAAGTTGTAGAAATTGGTGCAATCATTTGAAAAATAGACACATAGCAGAAGGAGGTTTGTTCCAAGTTCTTGTGCACTTTTGGCAAGTACAAGTACTGATTCATGATGATAATGACCTTTTCAATAAATGCTACAAATAGAAATAAATGATTAATTGGAAAGGTAATCATGATTACGAATTGTAATCATAAATGGCGATTAATGGCACAAATGATGGAGCAATGATAGTTGTCGTTAGCTCTAGATTTGAAAAGAAGTGGCATTAAAGGTGGTGGTTCAAAATGACTATTTTGTGCTACAACTTAGAGTTGCAAGTCCAGGGTACATGCCATCACTACTGAAAAGACAGACAAAATAATTGCCAACCTGTCTGCACTTCATAAGCCAAGCTCATCATCAAATAACGAAAAAACAAACCAAGTTCATTCCCTCTTCACAATCACATACCTCCATTTATTTACATTGTTTTACATTCTCTAGACCAGTAAAGAAGAATTTCAACCATGGGGAACAAAAGAAAGGTTGAACCAAAAAAAGTAGTGTTTGACTAGACGAGTGTAAATATCTTTTGACAAGCGGGATGGTTAGGCTTCTTGCAGAATTTGGAGGGATTTGAAGTAGAGTTAGTCAAAGAATTAATCATCAATTTCCATTGCACATTCTCTATAGTCTAGGGTGTAAGGATTCCTATTCGCCCTATTGTAATTAGTCAAATTTTTGAAATTCCAAAAGTGGGTGCTAATTTGTTTCAAACCAAACCATTGTATGAAGAGTTAGTGCAAAGCTTCCATGTTGCTCCGAAGCCTTTGCCTTGATGTGTTGTGAGAAAAGAGGCAACAAAGGGAATTGAAAGGACCAGTCTTCCTGACCCATGAAAGACTATGGTCCTATGGGTGATGAAATTTTTCACATGTGATGGTTAGTATGGGGCAGTATTAGGGTCGGGTATGTGGCTGATAACTCATTTGAGACATGGGGCCAATAGGCTAGAGTGTTTGATCAATATTCCTTCCTTTTTGCATACTTGTCAAGTTAATATGATGGAAAAAATAAAATTCAATGAAATTTAGATTAGCCATCATGGGCTCATACATTTGATAATAAAACACCACTTCATCTAGTAGGAAGATGGGTAGAAGGAGTGGGAAGACTTCTTGGAGTTCAAACCCAAGAAGAAGAAGAAGCATCAGGCTTCCACTATGTTAATCTTGGCTGAGCCTCAAATGCACAAATTTAGATAGCTCTGGAAGGTTGCAGAGTAACATAGCCAAAAGGAACAGGGTGAGGAAATAGTGGCCTCTACTCCTGCTATAGCATGCCACCCACAAATGTTTGTGACATCATTTGATAAAGAAGAGAGGATAGTAGTAGAAAAGGAACCAGCGAGAATCTCAGGGACTCATTTTTCCCCTGAGGAGCAGGGAAGAGAAGAGGCTACTGTAGAGCAGCCCTCGAAGGAAAGAGAAATAGAGGAGGCCGGTGAAAAGAAAACCCCTGAAGATAAGTAAGAGGAAACCCTTGAAATTGAGCAATGAAAAGGGAAGGATCCCTTGACCATGGATAATCCTGTTGAAGATGAGGAGGAAGAAGAAACCTGCCATATTTTGGCTCTATCTAAAGAAAAGCATGAGTTGAAACAATACAGAGAGAAAATGGAAGCCATGGCTCTGCAGTTGAAAGCTAGAAGTGAAGAACTGGAGTAGAAAAAACAAGCTTCTCAAGAAAACAAAGAAAAGGATAAAACAATTTTTGAGCTTTAAAAAGAAATAGAAAGGTATAAAACAACAATCACATAGAAATATAATCAAATTGCACAATTTTAGTAGTAACCTACATAGCTAGCCCCTACACCAATAACACTAAGCATCTATGAGCTCAATCTGCGGCTATCTCAAGAAAATAGAGAGCTCAAGAGGGAAATTAGATAGCTCTAGAGAGACCTTGAGGCTCTCCAGGCAGAGAAGGTGGCAGTAGAACAAAGACTAGCCTTAGTATATGAAATAGGGGAGACCCTATTAGCACAATGGCCACCTTTAATTGTGTATGCTCTGTTTCTGAAAGAATAGTTTATGTGTTGGAAGTTGTTAAGAATTAGTTGTAATTTGCCTTATGATTTTGAGAATGATAGAGCTCATGGAATGCTATGTGTAAAACCCCAAGGAGAAAAAAAATCCTTTATGTGAATTCTTTCAACATGGCCACATATGGGCCATGTAAATACATCCATGCTAAACTTGTATGTTGGTGAACTCCAAATCTGGAGCTATATGTCCCTATTGAGAAACATCAGATTATGGGAAGTGCGCATAAAGGAGTATAATGCAACAATAGCAACTATAGGCTTACTTATGAGGCATGAATGCCCAAAATCTACATGGTTCACAAAATCCTTTAAAGTTCAGGTTTATAGGCAGCACATTATAGACTTGTATGTGCAGAACTTGAATTTTGGTATTGCAGATTTCTAAGAAATTGCAAGGTACCTTCCTAGTGCAACTGTTACAAGTTATCTTTTAGCTATGAAGATATCATATTGCTTTAAGAGAAGGGAACCCATCTCTCTAGCCAATCTCAGATGGATGTTTGCCAAGGCACAAAAATTGGTGGTTGTGATTCAAGAAAAGAAATAAGATTGGGTAGGAATGTGGTTCCAACCACCACTTCTATTAATGTCAGCTCCACGCCTCAATAATTCTCCAGGACACCCCATGAGGCAAAGTAAATTTGATAAGTGGTATAGCAAGTTGACGGAAAATGATGGCTTTGCAACAAAAGGCAGGAAGATATTCGAGTATAAGACAGAGGACTACAATTGTAGTGTAATCTTGGAAGGGAAGAATGTGACTAATGATGATGATGTTGTCCACCTCTCACCATGGGGAAATGGCCAAGACTAAGCTGGGAGAGTGATGAGTCAAATACATGAATCATTTATTTCTATATATTCTCTATTTTAAGACTTTGACCTTACCCTATGGCATTATATATATATATATATGTGTGTGTGTGTGTGTGTGTGTGTGTGTGTGTGTGTGTGTGTGTGTGTGTGTGTGATTATATTTGTCTTTTGGATGAATTATATGCATGCTTAGTATTTATTCCTTTAGATGAAATCTTTTGATTGATTACTATGAATTCTATTTTTAAATGCATATTTTATGGAATTCTTGTCCAAGTTGTGTGTGATTGCATGAGGAATATAGTGAAGGGATTTTTAGAGGCCTATGGATCCCTCCAAAACCACTTCCTGCATGAAGAACCAAAACCATGGAGAGCTCCAGATTCCTATAGCGCTACAAGAGAGTCATCCTCCCCTTGAGTTGATGACTAATAAGGCCAATCTAAGGGTCATTTAAGAATCCACTGAGGTAAACTCAACAATATGTCCAGTTGTTCACTTCAATAAGTGCAACTTATTGACAACTCTAAAAGTCCAAGTCCACATGTCACTTTATTTAAATATGATAACTAAAGTAACCATCAGTTAGCATTCAGGCCACTTCTAGGATCTACTTAACTACTGATAATTAGATTGATATGAATTCTTGATCTAAAGTTAGATTGCAAGGGAACAACTAATGTATTAAACAAAGCAACTAGTTCAGTCCAAGTTCATTGTAGCTAGGAACTAGTATAGTTATTGCTTTCAATAAAGGCTTAGATGTATAAGGAGCCTAGTAGTCTCACTCAGTTAGTTCTAGTTTTTAGTCAAGTATTATTATTTTTCATCAAGGAGCAAATCTTCCTATTCACTCATGTATCCATGCCATTTGGATTATCTTTCATGCATATGAAGGGGAATTTATGTTGAAGTTGATTGAGTTCAAGAGGATCATCTCTAGCTAGAAAAGTAGGGCCCACTTCCCCAACTAGGAGGAGATCACTTAGTATTTATCTCTGTGTTTCTTTTTATGTTTTCTATTTACTATCATTGTACTATGCATTGATGTTTAGCTATTGTGTTCTTTTGTGTGAATGTTTTAGATGTTCAAATACCTGTAGGTATGTCCTTTAAATCTAAAAATACCAAAAAGAAGTAATTGTTATTCTGTGAAGCAGCACTGTTTTATTTAAAGTATTTCATTGTTGTGGATTGATAAGTTACACTTTGATGTAGTTAATCTGAGTTTCTTTCCAAGAAAATAGAATAGTTTCTATTAAAGCATGTGTGTTTCTTTCCAAGCAATTAGCATAGTTTCCATTTCAACATGTGGGTTTCCTTCCAAAGCAATTAGAGTAGTTTCAATTTCCAACATGTGTATTTCTTTCAGCAAGTAGAATAATTTGAATTCCAGTAAGATCCCTTTAGCAGCTGATATAATCCATCCATCGCACAAGATTCAAATTCCACTACAACCCCCCACACAAGAGTCTTATCGCAAATAGCTCTAGACACCTCTAGATTGATAAATTAAATGATGATGAATTAAAGAAAACTACAATGACCTCATCAGTGTGTATGCTAAAAAATATCATAATGCATAGCCAAATTTAATATGGACCTTACAACAATAAATAGTGTGCGATTGATTTCTTTTAACAGGAAAATATAATGCTTTTGATAATATAAGTGGCAAAACAAGGGTTTTGATATCATTACATAGTAGCCCCAAGGGCATGCCAAAGAGTCAACAAAAAGAGACCATCACAGCAAAAAGAACCACCAGCAACAAAAAATGCAGAAATAGTAGTATAACAACTGACAAATAGTAAAATAAACATAAAAACATAGAAAATCCCCCCAGACTAATTGAAGAGTTGTTCCCAGTCCTCAATAAGAAATAGGTACATATCCTTGTACTCCTTTAGCTCCTTGTCCTTCATGCCATGCCTAGTGAGCTCTATGTCCTACAACACAGCCAGAGTCATCACAAACCTGTGCATCACTTTAGAGGTGAACCTTTCCAGGATCATGAACTTCTTCTCCATCTTCATCATTCTGCTTTTGATGTCCTAGGTCTCTTTACCTTTTATGGTAATATTCTTACCCTTGTTGCTCTTGCTAGTATCCTATTTCATTTTCTTAGAGCTATCTATCTTTGACCCCTGGATGTTCAGTTCAGGGAAATTACTCAAGCCTTCATCCATAGTCTCCAGGACCATAGTCTCCTCCTGGTTCTTAGTCTTGACCTTGCCATCCAAGTTCTCCTCACAGCCTTCTGACTTTGCAGAATACACTTGCTCCTTGCGCATAGGGGTAGGTTTAGCAGCCAGTCTGGTTGACCTTCTAGTTAATGGATCCCTAACCTTACTCTGAGGTATGACATACTCCTCATCTTTCTTATCTTCACTACCATCCCCACCATCCACAGAACCCTCAGCCTCAATCTCCAAGTTATGCACTTCCATCTTGGGATTTTCCTTAGAATTAATAGAGAGGCTACCCCCATCCTTCCCCTCCTTAACCTTCTTTTGGGGAGTGTCACCCTTAGCATCACCAATAGAAAGCTTTCTTTTGGTGGGTTTAGGGTTGGCCGCCTTAAGGTCAATCTAGTCCACATTTTGAGTCTCAAGGCTATTTAGCACAAAGGGTTTCTTTTTGGTAGAAGAGGCCTTAACGATTTTTTGGGAGTGGGTGTATTTTTTAGGGGTAACTTATGTGATAATCACAAGGTTGCTACGGGTAGGTTTCAACTTAGGTTTAGACATCATAGAGGAGCTATCAACGTAGGTGGTGGTGATAGTCTTGGGGGGACAAAGGGCTAAATGAAACTTGTACAGTCTCTAAATAAGCCCCTAGTGGAGCAGAATGGGAGGTTTCTTAAGGTAGAGCTTGTGCTGTTCAATGGCTTCCTCAATAGAGACTTCCAGGGAAGAAAGTAGGTAAAATGAAAAGCTTATAAATTTTCTATGCCTAAAATGATTCAACAAAATAAAGCGGTAATGGAAGAAGTGGTGAAACCTACCTTCAAGTATAAAGTACTTGATGATCATATGGTAGACATCGTCCCAGGCTTTGGGAAGCTATTCTCTATCAAACCCACCTTGCAGGCTATGCAATACTTCTCTTTTTTTTCAAAAACATGGTCATTCCCTCTAGGTCTGAGACTTTACTAGTCTTCTTATGCTTCACACTGTCCATGGGCATACCCATTGCCAACCCTATGACTTCTTCAAACACTTCAAATCCCACTCCACCAACTTGAACATGTCTATCTACCCAAGACTGAACAAACTACATGGATAAATTCTTGTTGTGCCCCTGAGGGCACTCCAAAAATGAAGTCGAGTGCTACCACAATAATTGGTTACACTTTCTAAGACATCCTAATATTTGCTGAAATCGCATATTTTTAGAAAATATAATGATTTAAGCCTTGAAAGGTTCCATTTAAAGGATTCCAATAGAAGAGTCTTTGATCAAACCCCCTTAGATTTAAAGCCCCTTGGATAGAACCCCGCTAGTTTTAAACCATACCTATAATGGAGTCTCCTCTACACCTATCAAAATGCTGATAAAAAACCACATTTGATTTACCTTTTGGGAGATTAAATAAATTTATTTAAATTTTATGTTTGGTAAGTATGTAGTCCTAATTATAAGCTTCCCAAAAAGTATAATTTTAAATATATTTAATTTGATTATTATATTTATTTTTTATTTCTTGTGATTGTAGGTTTTTCACTGAACATCAAGTTCTCTGTTCTACACACATGGAATATTAGTAAATTAGTGAAAAAAAATTATGAAAAATATCTATGCCCTAGGTATTGATGTCCTTGTTTCATCAAAAAAAATAAAAATGAATTTTGATACACACAGAAAAAGTTATGTTTTACGGAATACGCCTATGTCTAAATTATAATTGGTTTGACTTCAAAAATTAATTAAAAAAATATTCAATAAAACATTATAAAACTAAATGCATGCCCTATATATCGGTGTTACCAATCTAAATTAAAAAGAATTAGAATTTTATCCTTTGTAGAAAAAAAGTTATGTGCTACGGAATACACATCACTTTAAAAAATGTTGTTTACTATTAAAAACTAGTTATCAAAGGAGATGCAAAAAAAATTACAATTTAACTCCAAATTTAAAAAAACAAACATATTTAGAATCTACAAACAAAATCTCACAAATCACTAGTTTGCATCATCTTGAAACTCCTATTGGTTTAGCAGCTATAGGTGTTAGAAAGTCAAGATTTAGTTCAAAATGTTGATTTCAATGTCAAGTTTGGCCAAAAAGTGTAATCCATTATTGTGGGATGACCTAGCCACTCCACCCTCCTGGTAGATATTCCACAGGGTTTCATTCCTTCTAAATTCCTCGCAAGACTCTGGTTTAGTATGGGTCCTATCCCCCCATTTTCAGTAAGCAACAATACTTAGCAGAAATTTTAGACAATAAGAAAGCTCTTTGCAGTTGATGATCTTTACCACTACAGATATGAAATGGTGAGCAGTGCGAAGCATGAAGATTATTGAGCAATTTGTCACCTTGCCAGTTTGAAATGACATAATTCCTTAAATTTGCTGTTGCAAGTATGAGGTGAGCCAGTGTTGTCATTGATGTCAACATACTCATACTGCATTGACAAGAAGGATTTGATGAGCTTTGTGCTGAGGATATTGAGAAAATTAGCCTCAGTCAGGAACAGTGAAGAACAGTGATGAGAAGAAGGTAAAATTACTGTATAGGATGAGAACCGGAGGATGCGGATTAAAGGGTTAGTAGATATGAATCTTGAGATGCTACAGTTAAGATTTCAGAGGTCCGCATGAAGATCTGAAGGAGTTATGGCTGCCGGTATAGAACCGGGTCCGGCAAGTATCCGGAGGTGACAGAGGATCACAAAAAGGTCCGGTGAGGTCCGGAATTGTATTATCATAATCTGCGGATTGGAAGGAGTGTTTGAGATGTCCTTGTGATGTGTCATCCTGATTTGTGTGTGATTTGGAGGTCCGGAAGTACCTCTTGCATTATGACAGTGGCGACAGACTGTGTTCTTGAAGTTCCGGATGAGGAAGACAAGAGATCCCAGTAAGCAGAGGAAGTGCGGATGTATCCGGACATTCAGAAAGGCTTGTGAAGGTTCTTGGATCATGTTTAGGTTTTGTTGTTGGTCCGCATTGATGGTAGAGCCCGGAATTGAAGTTATTCTTCCGGATGAAGTTTTTGCTCTGTGTAGCCGACCGGATGAGATGTTCATCCTGCGAATGTTCTTGTGATGGCCGACCGGATGTGTTATTCATCTTGTGGATACTCCTATGGTTGTTTGCCGACTTAGATGCTTGTTCCTAAGTTGATGTCTTGTATAAATAATGATTTGTGAGTTCATTTCAGTTAGTGGTGTGAGGATGAGTATGATATAGCGAAGAAAGGTGCGAAAGGCAGAGCAGAGATTGTTGGGCTTAATTGGAACTGATCCGGACATGGTAGAGATGTCATTCTCCAGTTCAAGACAGTGATTTTTATCACTTTGTAGACAGTGTGTCTCCTTGTAGGCAGTGGGCCTCTTTGTGAGCAGTGTGCTCAGGCAGTGAGCCCTTATTGGCATGTGCCATTCATTTTTCTTTATTCTTCTAACAGAGAATAATTCTTGGGTTAATCACCCCGTGGTTTTTCCTTTAACCGGGTTTTCCACGTCAAAATCTTGGTGTTCAATGTGTTGATGCTTATCTGCTCTTATGTTTATATATTATGCTTCCATGAATGATTATTTGATATGCTGCTAACTAACAACAGAGAATAAAGTGTTTGAAATAGAACAAGTTCTATACAACTGATTCACCCCCCCCCTCTCAGTTGTATGCCCTAGATCCAACAATTGGTATCAGAGCTAAGTTCCTCTGATAGGAGCTTAACCGCTTGAGGTGATCCAGGATGTCGTCATACAAAAAGGATAGTCCGAAGTTCGATGGAACCAACTTCACTCTCTGGAAAGGTCGCATGAAGTGTCATTTGGAATGTATGGGAAAAGCATACTTGGCTATGATTTCAAAACCATATATACCCCCACAAGGTGGTCCGACAACTCCAGATGAAACCACAGAAGCTGAAAACAATCTGCGGACCAAGGAAGCTCTTCTAAGCGCATTGAATGACTCAGATCTCTCGAATGTCATTGACCTACCAACTGCATATGAGATCCTAACTAAACTGGAACTTCTGTATGAAGGGGATGAGTTTGTCAAAAGTGCAAGGTTGCAAAGTCTGAAAGGGAAATTTGAAAGATTGAAAATGAGAGATGATGAAAACATTACTACCTTTATGCCAAGAGTAAATGAGCTGGTATGTGGAATCAGAAATGCTGGTGGAACTCTAGATGAAAATGAGATTGTCTGCAAAATCCTAAGATCCCTTCCTGCTGCCTACAAAATCAAAGTTGCTGCCATTGATGAATTCAGAGCCCACACAACTGTCACAAGAGAACAACTGGCTGGCAAACTAGCTGCATTTGAAATGACCGAGTTTGGAGATGATCCACCCAAGACTGAATCTGCTTTTAAAGCCAGTGCCTATGTGAAAGGCAAACAGAGATTTGATCCGGGTGAAAACTCATCAAGGAAAATGTCATGGTATGATCAAGCAAGAAGAGACATGGAAGAAGAAGAAGCAGAAACAGCTCAACTTGAAGCCCTCATTGCAAAGAGACTGCCCAGAGGATCCGGTAAGTATGAAGGAAAACTACCTTTTAAGTGTTTCAACTGCAATAAGATTGGTCATTTTGCCTCAAGATGTCCGGAGAGATCTGCAAGATCTAATACTCACAGACAAAGGTTTCAAAAGAATTGCTATTATGTTCATGAAGAAGATGACAATGAAGGAGTAACAGATGATGAATCAGATCCAGGAAGCAAATCCGGAAATGAGTGGGTGTTTATAGCCATCAAGGAAGAAGATTCCTTGCTCTCTGAATCTGTCAATCACAAAGTTGTTGAAAAAGCCTTGGCTGCTCAAGTGGAAGAAAAGGATGATTGGGTTATTGACAGTGGATGTTCTCACCATATGACTGGTGACAAGAATAAGTTCTTAGACTTGGAAAGATATGAAGGAGGAATGGTAAAGTTTGGTGACAATTCTGCTGGCAGAATCAGAGGTAGGGGAACTATTTCCTTTGATGGTAAGAGCAAAACAGGTAATGTACTGTATGTTGAAGGATTGAAGCACAATCTTCTCAGTGTTGGTCAGTTAGTGGACAAAGGCTATGATCTCCGGTTCAAGAATGGAAAATGCAGAATCTTTACAAGCTCCGGAACTGAAATTGCATCCGGCACTCAGACAAGAGGTAACATCTTTCATCTGGTTGGTTCAAATAAAAGTTGTTTGTTTGTTCAAATTGATCAGAGTTGGTTATGGCATAGAAGAATGTGTCATGTAAATTTTGATAACATCATCAAGATAAGCAATACTCAGGCTGTGAGAGATCTTCCAAAATTGATAAAACCTACAAATAGTGTGTGTAAAGAATGTCAGTTAGGCAAACAAAGCAGAGTCTCTTTTAAAAGCAAAGATCAGTCTTCTACCGGATTGTTGGAATTAGTATATACTGATCTATGTGGTCCGACAAGAATCAAGAGTCTGCAAGGTGATAGATATTTCATGTTGTTAATTGATGATCATTCCCGGATGATGTGGGTTACCTTTCTAAAAGAAAAATCAGAAGCCTTTGAGAAGTTCAAAATCTTCAAAGCTATGGTGGAGAATCAAACCGGATTGAAACTAAAGTGTCTAAGGTCTGATAGAGGTGGTGAATTTACATCTGGTGAATTCATTGACTTTTGTGAGAAACAGGGTATAAGGAGACAGTTGTCTGCTCCTAAGACTCCACAGCAGAATGGAGTAGTTGAGAGAAAGAACCGGACCATCCAGGAAGCTGCTAGGACAATGATGTTGGAAGCAAATGTTCCTCAAATGTTTTGGAAAGAAGCTATCAGCACTGCAGTCTACACACTCAATCGAGTTCAAATCAGAAACAACACCGGTAAGACCCCCTATGAACTCTGGTTTGGCATCACTCCTACTGTGAAATATTTCAGAGTATTTGGTAGCAAGTGCTATATTAAAAGAGATGAAGATCTAGGAAAGTTTGATGCTAGAAGTGATGAAGGAATTTTCTTGGGATACTCCACTCAAAGCAAAGCATACCGGTGTTACAATAAGAGATTGAGGAAGATGATAGAAAGCACCAATGTAAAGGTTGATGAAGGAATTGAGAAGCCTTCAAGATTTTATGAGTTTGATGAAGATGATCAAGACAGTGTTCAAGGACCTCAATCCTCTCCGGTGAGACAGAGTCAGCCTGATCCGGTAAATCAGGAAGAAGAGATAGGTTTGAATGAGCCTGATCAAGAAACAGTAGTGCTGGATACTCCCAAAATTCCAAGGTATGTAAGACTGAATCACTCTGAAGATCAGATCATAGGTGACAGAAGCAAAGGTGTACAAACTAGAAGGAATATTGCTCAAGATCAGAATGAATGTTGTCTGATTTCAAAGATTGAACCTAAAACAATAAATGAAGCCTGCAATGATGAAAACTGGACCAAAGCAATGGAAGATGAACTGATGCAAATTGAGAAAAATCATACTTGGGATCTTGTTCCCAGACCTAGAGACAGGAATGTAATTGGAACCAAGTGGGTCTTCCGGAACAAACTAAATGAAGCTGGTGAAGTAATCAGAAACAAAGCTAGATTGGTCTGCAAAGGCTACTCTCAAATAGAAGGAATTGACTTTGAAGAGACTTTTGCTCCGGTGGCAAGAATTGAAGCAGTCAGATTACTTCTTGCATTTGCTGCCTTCAAAGACTTCAAGGTATATCAGATGGATGTCAAGTCTGCCTTCCTAAATGGTGATCTGGAAGAAGAAGTTTACATTGAACAACCGGATGGATTTCAATTGTCTGATAATAATGATATGGTCTGCAAGTTGAAGAAAGCTTTGTATGGATTGAAGCAAGCCCCAAGAGCATGGTATGAAAGGTTGGATAAGCATCTTGTGCAGATTGGATTCAACAAAGGTACTGCTGACAGCAACTTATATTTCAAAATTGATCATGAAAACATTCTGATTGTTGAAGTGTTTGTGGATGATATCATTTTTGGAGGAAGAGATAGTATGTGTAAAACTTTTGCAAATCAGATGAAAAGTGAGTTTGAAATGTCTATGCTTGGTGAAATGAATTTCTTCTTGGGTCTGCAAATTACTCAAACAAAAGAAGGGATCTTCATTTCTCAGACCAAATATGTGAAAGAATTGTTAAAGAAATTTGGTATGGAGGACTCAAAGCCTATGAACACTCCTATGGCAACCGGATGTAAGTTAAGCAAAGATGATGATTCTCCAAAGGCAGATCAGACAAAGTATAGATCAATGATTGGTGGATTGTTGTATCTCACTCAAACTAGACCAGATATAATGCAAGCTGTTGGTCTTGTGGCAAGATTCCAGGCTGATCCTAGAGAATCTCATGTTATGGCAATCAAAAGAATTTTTAGATACTTGAAAGGGACAGTTGAGTATGGTCTATGGTATCCTAGAGATCCGGATTTCTCTCTTCATGCTTACACAGATGCAGATTGGGCAGGAGATGTGGATGACCGGAAGAGCACTAGTGGTGGAGCATTCTTTTTGGGGAAGAGATTGGTTTCTTGGCTAAGCAAGAAACAAGATGCAATATCTCTGTCTACAACTGAAGCAGAATACATTGCAGCAGCAGGTAGTTGTACTCAAATCTTATGGATGAAGCAGATGCTAAGAGACATCAAAGTTGAATATGAGGAGCCTATTACAATTTTCTGTGATAATTCAAGTGCAATTAATATTTCCAAGAATTCGGTATTGCATTCTAAGACTAAGCACATATCTATCAAATTTCACTTTTTGAGAGAACAAGTAAACAAGGAAGAAGTCAGATTGGAGTATGTTCCCTCCAAGGATCAGATTGCAGATATCTTTACAAAACCTCTTCCCAAGGACTCTTTTGAATATCTCCGGGAGAAGTTAGGGGTCATGGCCCCTCCGGTGATGAACTAAGATGCACTGATGTGCATCAGTCCAGTGGCTATCACAGTCATATCTTGTGATCCGGACTAATGGGGAGCTGCAACTAAGGGGGAGCAGCTGGTATTATTCTGATGCATGAGAGTTGCAAGTATGAGCCCTTTGCCATTGATGTCAAAGGGGGAGAGAAGACATGTGAAAAACAAGTGGTTGATAGGGGGAGCTGTGACAGAAAAGAGAAGTTCTTGTCTTGATGGTTTTTCACATCATATGTTGCCATCAATGACAAAGGGGGAGATTGTTGCAAGTATGAGGTGAGCCAGTGTTGTCATTGATGTCAACATACTCATACTGCATTGACAAGAAGGATTTGATGAGCTTTGTGCTGAGGATATTGAGAAAATTAGCCTCAGTCAGGAACAGTGAAGAACAGTGATGAGAAGAAGGTAAAATTACTGTATAGGATGAGAACCGGAGGATGCGGATTAAAGGGTTAGTAGATATGAATCTTGAGATGCTACAGTTAAGATTTCAGAGGTCCGCATGAAGATCTGAAGGAGTTATGGCTGCCGGTATAGAACCGGGTCCGGCAAGTATCCGGAGGTGACAGAGGATCACAAAAAGGTCTGGTGAGGTCCGGAATTGTATTATCATAATCTACGGATTGGAAGGAGTGTTTGAGATGTCCTTGTGATGTGTCATCCTGATTTGTGTGTGATTTGGAGGTCCGGAAGTACCTCTTGCATTATGACAGTGGCGACAGACTGTGTTCTTGAAGTTCCGGATGAGGAAGACAAGAGATCCCAGTAAGCAGAGGAAGTGCGGATGTATCCGGACATTCAGAAAGGCTTGTGAAGGTTCTTGGATCATGTTTAGGTTTTGTTGTTGGTCCGCATTGATGGTAGAGCCCGGAATTGAAGTTATTCTTCCGGATGAAGTTCTTGCTCTGTGTAGCCGACCGGATGAGATGTTCATCCTGCGAATGTTCTTGTGATGGCCGACCGGATGTGTTATTCATCTTGCGGATACTCCTATGGTTGTTTGCCGACTTAGATGCTTGTTCCTAAGTCGATGTCTTGTATAAATAATGATTTGTGAGTTCATTTCAGTTAGTGGTGTGAGGATGAGTATGATATAGCGAAGAAAGGTGTGAAAGGCAGAGCAGAGATTGTTGGGCTTAATTGGAACTGATCCGGACATGGTAGAGATGTCATTCTCCAGTTCAAGACAGTGATTTTTATCACTTTGTAGACAGTGTGTCTCCTTGTAGGCAGTGGGCCTCTTTGTGAGCAGTGTGCTCGGGCAGTGAGCCCTTATTGGCATGTGCCATTCATTTTTCTTTATTCTTCTAACAGAGAATAATTCTTGGGTTAATCACCCCGTGGTTTTTCCTTTAACCGGGTTTTCCACGTCAAAATCTTGGTGTTCAATGTGTTGATGCTTATCTGCTCTTATGTTTATATATTATGCTTCCATGAATGATTATTTGATATGCTGCTAACTAACAACAGAGAATAAAGTGTTTGAAATAGAACAAGTTCTATACAACTGATTCACCCCCCCCCTCTCAGTTGTATGCCCTAGATCCAACAATTGCCTCATGCGAATTAGTATGCCAACCCATATTATTATTACGAAACTCAATAATATGAGTTCTATGAAGACTAGAAGTGTCAATCCAACCATAGGTCACATGAGTGGCCATGTGATTAACCCCTCAAAGTGTCCAAGTCATCATGGTACTTTGGTTACATGTCATACTATTGCTAATAATAATTCTCTTCAAGTTGATCTGGCGATAAGCCATCTCGCCAATGAATCTTCTAAAATCTTTAATAATATTACAATCAATATTATTAGGAGTAATCCTCATACAGCTCCTAAGGCATACCTTTGGTTGGGTATCTGAACTAACCTATTTTAAACTCGTGGTGAATTTGGTATTGAATCTTTCTCCTTACAAAGGAGGTTTTAGATCTGTGTAGGGAGGTTTTTCCATTTTTTCCAGCATCTCCAATTGCTCAAGTTCTGACCCACGTTGGCCATGCCATCGGCCACTTTATTACCTTCCTGATAGGTATGTCCTATCTCCTTCTATGTGAACCCAGTCAGTAAGCTCTTAATATCCTCAATGATGTCCTTAAGTTTCCATCCATTGTTAGTCCTGACAAGAGTAGCATCAACAATAATTTTTTAGTCTCCCTCGATTTGTAACTTTTCCACTCCCAATGAGAAAACCAACTTGAGCCCCCATAAAAGGGCCAGCCCCTCAGCCACATTATTGGACTAGGTACTAATGCCCCCAGCATAAGCAACAATAATTTTCCCTCGATCACTCCTGATGACACCACCTCCACTGGCCAGGCCAGTGGTCTTTTTCTCCGCACCGTCAAAATTTGAGTTTTACCTAGTCCTTGGGGGGAGGTCTCCAGATGGTATTTTGCCTGGCAAGCTTCTTAGAATTGTCAAAGGTGGTCATATCATCTATCAAACCCCAATTCTTGGTGATCTAAATTTCAAGATGAGTGGGGGGTTCCTTAGCAGCTTTTAGAGTGTTGATGGATGTATTTTTTGAGACCATTCTACAAAAGGAGAAGAAGACATCATTGGTAGTCTTAGCTGTTTCCCTAAAAATTCTATTATTCCTTTCTTTCCAAGCACTCCACCCCAAGTATAGGGGAATTTGCCTCCATAGCTCTTTGATCCTTAGGTGTGTAAAGGGAGAGAGCCAACCATGAATGAAATCCTTAAGGTTTTCATTGAGAACCCAAACTATGATGAGTTTATCCAAGGTCCTTCCTTGGACCTCTTTGGTGAAGTCAAAGTGGAAAAGAATGTGTTGTATATACTCTTCCTCTTTCTAACATAGAACATATATGTTAACTAGTTGGAAACCTCTCTTGTCGAGGTTATTAGTAGTAAGGATTTTGTGGTGGATGGCAGACCACCAGAAAAAGTTGATCTTAGGAGTCAGGTTTTTTTTCTAGACTTTCTTCAACAAACTACTATCCTGACCATTGTTGGTCAACATATTGTAATTCGATTTAACTGAGAAGGTGCCCTTCTTATCCTAGGCCCAGAGAATCTCATCCTCTCTAGGGAATAAAGGAATTCTGTAATTGCTCAATTCCAATTGTAGAGACAATCACCCCTGATCTCTAGGCTGGCTATCATTCCAGCAATCAGTTAAGTTCTTCCACTGTCTTTGGCCCTAAGTTTGAACCATGATGTAATTGTTGACAAACCTCCCAAAATGAGTCACATCTCTAGCTTTACTGTTGATATTATCCTAGTTGGATAGAGGGAC
The DNA here is from genome assembly GCA_027924645.1 of Cunninghamia lanceolata. NCBI lineage: Eukaryota > Viridiplantae > Streptophyta > Pinopsida > Cupressales > Cupressaceae > Cunninghamia > Cunninghamia lanceolata. The sequence goes on from BSBN01000236.1 coordinate 6,191,930, forward strand.
CCCAAGCAGCTAATTATCTTCCCAGAACCTGATTTTGTCTCCCTTTCCTAGCTTCCACTTAATGCATTGAGTCATAATTCTTCTTGTTTGATCATTTTGTTCCAAATGATAGAGCCTTTAGGAAGGCTCTCCCTTTCAATTATCTTGATCTTTTCTCCATTGTGGAGGTACTTGGCTCTCATTATCTGCACCTAGTCCTTATCATCCTTAAGGAAATTCCATCCAACCTTGGCCAGTGAAGCTTTGTTCATCATCTAGGTCTTTCTGATACCCAATTCCCTTGGAACTTGGGAAGACAAATTTTGTCCCATCTGATGAGAGATATTCTCTTCTTTTCCTCAACCCCTATCCAAACTTGTCTACAATATATCTGGGCATTTTGAAGAGGGTAAGAAAGTAGGTGGGGATACCTTGTAGGGAAGCCTTCAGGAGTTGATGCTTACCAACTTGGCTTAGGAGTTTACCTTTCCATCCTTCCATCTTTTTTTTAATTCTCTCCAAGATAGAGTTCCAAAAAGTAGGGGTCACTTTCTTGATAGTGAGGGGGAGACCAAGGTAAGTAGCCGAGAGGTTGGCCTTATTTCAATTCAAAATCTTTTTTACCTTCTCCTAGAGTTCCAGATTGGCATTAAAGAAGAACACATTGATCTTTTCATAATTTATGCACTATCCTGAGGCATCAGCATAAGAGTTTAGTAGGTCTTTCCATCTTCTAGATTCCACAACCAAGGCCGCACCAAACAGAATAGTGTCATCAACAAACTGTTGGATAGCCGAGGGCCCCACCGTAGTTGCAGCCCTTATCCCCTTCAGCTCCTGTCTATCTAGGCGGGAATGTTCCTGTTCAGGACCTCAGCCATAATGATGAACAAATAGGGTGAAAGGGGAGCCCCCTGTCTAATATCTATGCCTGCATTAAGGAATCCCTGGGGAGAACCATTGACCAACATCGAATACTTAATAGTTGTGACACATTCCCATATCAAAGTTATCATTTTATCTTGAAATTTGAATTTCCTAAGAACCTTAAAGAGGAAGTCCCAAGAAATTCTATCATAGGCCTTAGAAATATCTAGTTTGAGAGTCATACTAGGGGTGTTGCTTCTATCCATTGAGTGGATAATCTCATGCATGGAAATGGCTGCGTCTACAATATGTTTGCCAGGAACAAAACCTTTTTGACAATCTAAAATAAGGTTGTCCACCAATGGTTGGAGTCTGAGGACTAGCGTCTTCATGAAAATCTTATATATAGTGTTATAGAGGTTGATAGGATGGAAATCAGCCATTTTCTTAGGGGTGTTCTTGGGAATAAGAGCTATGAAAGTGGAGTTAATCTTCTTGACAATCTTGGATGTTTTGAAGAAGTCTCTGACAACAATAGTAACATCAAAACCAACTATGTCCCAGAAGTCCTAGAAGAAGGCCGGAGGGAACCCATCTGAGCCCAGGGCTTTGAAAGCCACCATAGAAAACACAACCGGCCTGACTTCTTCCAAGGTAATGGGATTCAACAATCTAGAGTTGTCTTTAGCTAAGAGGATAGAGGGGATTATATCCAACAACTCTTCAACAATGACCTGATCTGTTGTGCTCATGTGCTCAGCTAGGAAGTTCTTGAAGTAGTTGGAGGCCAGATGCCCCAATTCATCCTCGAAGCTGACTTCCCTATTGCTTTCATCGAGAAGCTTGGAGATTTTGTTCCTTTTCCTGTGCTTCATGGTTGACTGGTGGAATAAAGTAGTGTTTCTATCACCTTCAATCAGCCATTGGACTCTAGACTTTTATTTCTAGAAGATCTCTTCCTTTTTCATTATTTCCCTTAGCTCCTTTAGAATGTCATCTTCCTTATGAAAATTAGCCTCACTTTTGTCTCCCTTGGCCATATTTTCTTCAATTTCTGAGAGACTGTCAGAGATGTGTTTCTTTTGGTTCATGATATTACTAAAATATAACCTATTCCATCCTTAGACTTTCTTCTTAACATGAATAAGTTTTTGGGTGAGTCTAAACATCTGGGATCCATGAATCGAGATGCTCCACTAGTCAGTAATGCAATCTCTAAAATCTAGGTGGAAGGCCCACATGATTTCATATCTGAATGGGAAAGGCCCTTTTAGGACTCCTTCTCTCTAGGAGAATAGGAGTGTATTATGGTCAGAGATGGTGTGGGGAAGGGTTGTCAGAGTAGAATGTTGCACTATGTCCCAATTAGATGAGACCAAGAACATATCTAGTTTAACCTGAATCAGCTGGTCTCCCCTTCTTCTGTTGGTCCAAGAGAAGAGTTGGTTGTTGACCTAAACATCCATCAGCCTTGTTTGGCTGAGAAAGTCAGCAAGATCCACCATGTTGTTAGAGTAGTCAGTGATGCCCCTAGACTTTTCTGAAGGGAGTAACGAGGTATTAAAATCTCCAACCAGCATCTAATTAGTCCTTTTCTCAGCATTTAGTCTAGGAACAAGGATTTCCCAAAGGTCCTTTCTAGCACTCATAGTATTGGGGGTATATATATTTATAAGTTTCCAAGCTTTCTTATTGATAGTGAGTTTCACTTCCAGACTATTTTTGCTATGAGAGTAGTAGCAACTAGAGAAGATGTGTTTATTCCACATAGTGACAAGGTCACCCGAGGCCCCTACAGAGGGGTTGATAAGGTAATCAGCCAAGGGCCAGAATTTGCTGGCAATAGTTTTGAAGTTCTCTTCATTCATCTTGACTTCTTGGAGAAGGATTATGTCAATCTTATTATCGTAAATGTAATTCTTCACAATGAACTACTTTTGGGGGTTGTTGAGCCCCCTCACATTCTAGGGGAGGACTCTCATTTCTTACCTCACCTAGAGAGAGCCTCTAGGGTGCTTTGTCTCCCAATGGATATTTCCTTATTGGCTCCTCTATTTCTTATTTCTCTCTAGGAAAGTTTGTCTATCTTCCCCCCTGTCCCCACATCTACAGACTTTTTCTAATTTCCTTTCCCCTTCTTTTTGGGTGTCACCAAACCTTCTTGGTTGGACCATGTGGAGATAGAGCTGACACCAAGTGACAACACTCTGGTTGGGGAGAGAGTAGTCTTTTTCTCTGAGTTCTTCAGATCTTTAGATTAATGTGGATTAGTCACTTTGACCTCAGCATCCCCTTTTTGGGATATGGGTTTATCCTTCTCTTTGGGAGTCTAGCATCTTATTTCCCCTTCTTTCATCTCCTCTGAGTCAATAGTCCCAAGCTAGCAGTGGTCCAACAATGGCTAATCAGCTACTGGGGAACCCTTCTCCTAGGGTCTAACGGGTTGTTTAGGGTTCTCTAGGGACTTAATAATGTTGAGCAATTCCTCCTTAAATGGGTATTCCTTAGCACTCACCTCCTCTTCACTTGCTTCTTTAGGTTTCCTATTCCTTAAGAATTTGCACTTGTTTATCAAGTGACCTTTCTTGGAGCAGTTTTGACATAATGTAGTAGCATTCTCATACACTAGGGGCTATTCCTAGCTCCCATACTTGAATTTTATATTAATAGTGTTAGGTAGAGTTTTGTTTATGTCTACACTAACACAAAAACAAGAAAATACTAACCTTGTTTTATGTTTTGTGGTACCATCCAATGCGATGAACTTTCCAAACGAGTTCCCAATCTAGGTGAAGATCTTCTTGTCCCAATATTCCAAGGGGGACCAGGCAACCTGACCCAAACCAAAGCTGACATGTTTAGCTCTAAAGCTACATCAAACCTAGGTTTCCAATGCCCCAGACAGAGGTTATGTTTACCATATAGCTAGGGATTGCCTGCCAAGATCACCAATAGGTCCTCTTTGGTAGTGAACTTAAAGAGTAAGAGGCCCCTAGCCATAGCACTGGTAGTGACACTTCCTTTCAGCTTCCACCTTGAGGTAATCCATCTCCTCACCATGTCAATGTTAGGTCTTAGGGCTTGGAACTTGCCCACCAGTGAGAGTTCCATGGTTGAAATAATTTTCTCCATCATTTGGTCTAGGATTTGAAGGTCAGTTCCATTAGCTGACTCTGACAGCACAGGCTCAGCCTGGTCTTCCTCAATATGATCTTCTCCCAGAAGAGCCTTTTTTCAAGCCTTGGGATTCAGTCTCGAGGCTAGGGAATCCCACTCTACAGTACTACTTGAGGCAGTACAAGCAGTAGCAGGTTCCACTAGAGGGCCCAACGGGGGAGAAGAGGACCTTGTTGCAAGTATGAGGTAAACCAGTGTTGTCATTGATGTCAACATACTCATATTGTTTTGACAAGAAGGATTCAATGAGCAGTGTGCTGAGGATATTGAGAAAATTAGCCTCAGTTAGAACAGTAAAGAACAGTGATGAGACGAAGGGAAATGTACTGTATAGGATGCGAAACGGAGGATGCGGATTAAAGGGTTTGTAGATATGAGTCTTGAGATGCTTCAGTTAAGATTTCTGAGGTCTGCATGAAGATCTGAAGGAGTTGTGGCTGTCGGTGTAGAATCGGTTCCGGCAAGTATTCACAGGTGACAGAGGATCACAAAAAGGTCCGGTGAGGTCCGAAACTATATAATCCTAATCTGCGGATTGGAAGGAGTCTTTGGGATGTCCTTGTGATGTGCCATCTCGAGTTGTGTATGATTTGGAGGTCTGGAAGTACCTCTTGCACTATGACAGTGGCGACAGACAGTGTTCTTGAAGTTCCGGATAAGGAGGATAAGAGATTTCAGTAAGTAAAGGAAATGTGGACGTACCTGGTCATTCAGGTAGGCTTGTGAAGGTTCTTGGATCATGTTGAGGTTGTGTTGTTGGTCCGCATTGACAGTAGAGCCCGGAATTGAAGATATTCTTCCGGATGAAGTTTTTACTCTGTTTAGCCGACCGGATGAGTTGTTCATCCTGCGAATGTTCTTATGGTGGCCGACCGGATGTGTTATTCATCTTGCGGATATTCTTATGGTTGATTGCTGACTTAGATGATTGTTCCTAAGTCGATGTCTTGTATAAATAAAGGTTTGTGAGTTCATTTTGAAGTGTGACTTGTGCAAAAAAAGGTGGAGAAGCGAAGAGAAGTACAAAAGGCAAAGCAGATGTTTCTGGGCTTAATGGAACTGATCCGGACATGGTAAAGATGTCATTCTCTAGTTTAAGACTGTGATTCTTATCACTTTGTAGACAGTGTGTCTCCTTGTAGGCAGTGGGCCACTTTGTGAGCAGTGTGCTCGGGCAGTGAGCCCTAATTGGCAAGTGCCATTTTGTAATTCCTTATTCTTCTAACAGAGAATAATCTTTGGGTTAATCACCCCGTGGTTTTCTCCCTCAACTGGGTTTCCACGTCAAAATACTGTGTCATGTGTTTCCCATTTCATGATAATGTTTGTTTGTTTGATTCAATACTTCTTTGATTGATAAGAAGGTTCAAAAGAAGAAATAATTAGGATAACTGATTCACCCCCCCTCTCAGTTATCAACAATTGGTATCAGAGCCAGGTTCCTCTGAAAGAAGCTTAACCGCTTGAGGAGATCTAGGAGGTCGTCATACAAAAAGGATAGTCCGAAGTTTGATGGAACCAATTTTACTCTCTGGAAGGGTCGCATGAAATGTCACCTGGAATGTATGGGAAAAGCATACTTGGCCATGGTTTCAAAACCATATGTACCTCCACAAGGTGGTCCGACAACTCTGAATGAAATCACAGAAGCTGAAAACAATCTGCGGACCAAGGAAGCTCTTCTAAGCGCATTGAATGACTCAGATCTCTCAAATGTTATTGACCTACCAACTGCATATGAGATCCTGACTAAACTGGAACTTCTGTATGAAGGAGATGAGTTTGTCAAGAGTGCAAGGTTGCAAAGTCTGAAGGGGAAATTCGAAAGATTGAAGATGAGAGATGATGAAAACATCACTACTTTTATGCCAAGAGTGAATGAACTAGTGTGTGGAATTAGAAATGCTGGTGGAACTCTGGATGAAAATGAGATCGTTTGCAAAATCCTTAGATCCCTTCCTGCTACCTACAAAATCAAGGTTGCTGCAATTGATGAATTCAGAGCCCACACAACTGTCACAAGAGAACAATTGGCTGGCAAGCTAGCTGCATTTGAAATGACTGAGTTTGGAGATGATTTTCCCAAGACTGAATCTGCTTTCAAAGCCAGTGCCTATGTGAAAGGCAAACAGAGAGTTGATCCGGGAGAAAACTCTTCAAGGAAGATGACATGGTATGATCAAGCAAGAAGAGATATGGAAGAAGAAGAAGCAGAAATAGCTCAACTTGAAGCCCTCATTGCAAAAAGACTACCAAGAGGATCTGGTAAGTATGAAGGAAAACTACCCTTTAAGTGCTTCAACTGCAATAAGATTGGTCATTTTGCTTCAAGATGTCCGGAAAGATCTGCAAGGTCTAATACTAACAGACAAAGGTTTCAAAAGAACTACTATTATGTTCATGAAGAAGATGACAATGAAGGAGTAACAGATGATGAATCAGAACTAGGAAGCAAATCCAAAAATGAGTGGGTGTTTATTGCCATCAAGGAAGAAGATTCAATACTCTCTGAATCTGTCAATCACAAAGTTGTGGAAAAAGCTTTGGCTGCTCAAGTGGAAGAAAAGGATGATTGGGTTATTGACAGTGGATGTTCTCACCATATGACTGGTGACAAGAATAAGTTCTTGAATTTGGAAAGGTATGAAGGAGGAATGGTAAAGTTTGGTGACAATTCTGCTGGCAGAATTAGAGGCAGGGGAACTATTTCCTTTGATGGAAAGAGCAAAACAGGTAATGTACTATATGTTGAAGGATTGAAGCACAATCTTCTCAGTGTTGGTCAGTTAGTAGACAAAGGCTATGATCTTCGGTTTAAGAATGGAAAATGCAGAATCTTTACAAGCTCCGAAACTGAAATTGCATCCGGTACTCAGACAAAAGGTAATATCTTTCATCTGGTTGGTTCAAATAAAAGTTGTTTGTTTGTTCAAATTGATCAGAGTTGGTTATGGCATAGAAGAATGTGTCATGTAAATTTTGATAACATCATCAAGATAAGCAATACTCAGGCTGTAAGAGATCTTCCAAAATTGATGAAACCTACAAATAGTTTGTGCAAAGAATGTCAGCTAGGTAAACAGAGCAGAGCCTCTTTCAAAAGCAAAGATCAGTCCTCTACCGGATTGTTGGAATTAGTACATACTGATCTTTGTGGTCCGACAAGAATCAAGAGTCTGCAAGGTGATAGATATTTCATGTTGTTAATTGATGACCATTCCCGGATGATGTGGGTTACCTTTCTAAAAGAAAAATCAGAAGCATTTGAGAAGTTCAAAATCTTCAAAGCTTTGGTAGAGAATCAAACCGGATTGAAACTAAAGTGTCTAAGGTCTGATAGAGGTGGTGAATTTACATCTGGAGAGTTCATTGACTATTGTGAGAAGCAGGGTATAAGGAGACAATTGTCTGCTCCTAGGACTCCACAGCAGAATGGAGTAGTTGAAAGAAAGAACTGGACCATCCAGGAAGCTGCCAGGACAATGATGTTGGAAGCAAATGTTCCTCAGATGTTCTGGAAAGAAGCTATCAGCACTGCAGTCTACACTCTAAATCGAGTTCAAATCAGAAACAATACCGGTAAGACCCCCTACAAACTCTGGTTTGGCATCACTCCCACTATGAAATATTTTAGAGTATTTGGTAGCAAGTGTTATATCAAAAGAGATGAAGATCTAGGAAAGTTTGATGCTAGAAGTGATGAAGGAATTTTCTTGGGTTACTCCACTCAAAGCAAAGCATACCGGTGTTACAATAAGAGACTGAGGAAGATGATAGAAAGCACTAATGTGAAAGTTGATGAAGGAATTGAGAAGCCCTCAAGATTTTATGAATTTGATGAAGATGACCAAGACAGTGTTCAAGGAACTCAATCCTCTCCGGTAAGACAGAGTCAGCCTGATCCGATAAATCAAGAAGAAGAGATAGGTTTGAATGAGCCTGATCAAGAAGCAGCAGTGCAGGATACTCCCAAAATTCCAAGGTATGTAACACTAAACCACTCTGAAGATCAGATCATAGGTGACAGAAGCAAAGGTGTGCAAACTAGAAGGAATGTTGCTCAAAATCAGGATGAATGTTGTCTGATTTCAAAGATTGAACCTAAAACAGTAAATGAAGCCTGCAATGATGAAAACTGGACTAAAGCAATGAAAGATGAATTAATGCAAATTGAGAAAAATCATACTTGGGATCTTGTTCCCAGACCTAGAGACAGGAATGTGATTGGAACCAAATGGGTCTTCCGGAACAAATTAAATGAAGCTGGTAAAGTAATCAGAAACAAAGCTAGATTGGTCTGCAAAGGCTACTCCCAAATAGAAGGAATTGATTATGAAGAGACCTTTGCTCCCGTGGCAAGAATTGAAGCAGTCAGATTATTTCTTGCATTTGTTGCCTTCAAAGACTTCAAGGTATATCAGATGGATGTCAAGTCTGCTTTCCTAAATGGTGATCTGGAAGAAGAAGTTTACATTGAACAACCGGATGGATTTCAATTATCTGACAATGATGATATGGTCTGTAAGTTAAAGAAAGCATTGTATGGATTAAAACAAGCTCCAAGAGCATGGTATGAAAGGTTGGATAAGCATCTTGTGCAGATTGGATTCAGCAAAGGTACTGCTGACAGTAACTTATATTTCAAAATTGATCATGAGAACATTTTGATTGTTGAAGTGTTTGTAGATGATATCATTTTTGGAGGAAGAGATAGTATGTGCAAAACTTTTGCAAATCAGATGAAATGTGAGTTTGAAATGTCTATGCTTGGTGAAATGAATTTCTTCTTGGGTCTGCAAATTACTCAAACAAAGAAAGGAATCTTCATTTCTCAGACCAAATATGTGAAAGAATTGTTAAGGAAATTTGGTATGGAAGATTCAAAGCCAATGAACACTCCCATGGCAACCGGATGTAAGTTAAGCAAAGATGATGACTCCCCAAAGGCAGATCAAACAATGTATAGATCAATGATTAGTGGATTGTTGTATCTCACTCAGACCAGACCAGATATAATGCAGGCTGTTGGTCTTGTGGCAAGATTCCAGGCTGATCCTAGAGAATCTCATGTTATGGCAATCAAAAGAATTTTTAGGTACTTGAAAGGAACAGTTGAGTATGGTCTATGGTACCCTAGAGATCCGGATTTCTCTCTTCATGCTTACACAGATGCAGATTGGGCAGGAGATGTAGATGATCGAAAGAGCACCAGTGGTGGAGCATTCTTTTTGGGGAAGAGATTGGTTTCTTGGCTAAGCAAGAAACAAGATGCAATATCTCTGTCTACAACTGAAGTAGAATACATTGCAGCAGCAAGTAGTTGCACTCAAATCCTATGGATGAAGCAGATGCTAAGAGATATTAAAATTGAATATGCGGAGCCTATCACAATTTTCTGTGATAATTCAAGTGCAATTAATATTTCCAAGAATCCGATATTACACTCTAAGACTAAGCACATATCTATCAAGTTTCATTTCTTGAGAGAACAAGTGAACAAGGAAGAAGTCAGGTTGGAGTATGTTCCCTCCAAGGATCAGATTGCAGATATCTTTACTAAACCTCTTCCCAAGGACTCTTTTGAATATCTCCGGGAGAAGTTAGGGGTCATGGCCCCTCCGGTGATAAACTAGGATGCACTGATGTGCATCAGTCAGGTGGATATCACAGTCATATCTTGTGATCCGAATTGATGATGGGGAGCTGCTACTAAGGGGGAGTAGCTGGTATGATTCTGATGTGTTAAAATTGCAAGTATGAACCCTTTGCCATTGATGTCAAAGGGAGAGAAGACATGTGAAAAACAAGTAGCTGATGATCAAAAGGGGAGCAGTAAATGAGGAGAAGACATGTTGCTGATAGGGGGAGAAGTGACAGAAAGGAGAAGTTTCTTGTCTTGATGGTTTTTCACATCATATGTTGCCATCAATGACAAAGGGGGAGATTGTTGCAAGTATGAGGTAAACCAGTGTTGTCATTGATGTCAACATACTCATATTGTTTTGACAAGAAGGATTCAATGAGCAGTGTGCTAAGGATATTGAGAAAATTAGCCTCAGTCAGAACAGTAAAGAACAGTGATGAGAAGAAGGTAAATGTACTGTATAGGATGTGAACCAGAGGATGCAGATTAAAGGGTTTGTAGATATGAGTCTTGAGATGCTTCAGTTAAGATTTCTGAGGTCTGCATGAAGATCTGAAGGAGTTGTGGCTGTCGGTGTAGAATCAGTTCCGGCAAGTATTCACAGGTGACAGAGGATCACAAAAAGGTCCGGTGAGGTCTGAAACTGTATAATCCTAATTTGCGGATTGGAAGGAGTCTTTGGGATGTCCTTGTGATGTGCCATCTTGGGTTGTGTATGATTTGGAGGTCCGAAAGTACCTCTTGCACTATGACAGTGGCGACAGACAGTGTTCTTGAAGTTCCGGATAAGGAGGATAAGAGATTTCAGTAAGTAAAGGAAATGCGGATGTACCTGGTCATTCAGGCAGGCTTGTGAAGGTTCTTGGATCATGTTGAGGTTGTGTTGTTGGTCCGCATTGACAGTAGAGCCCGGAATTGAAGATATTCTTCTGGATGAAGTTTTTACTCTGTTTAGCCGACCGGATGAGTTGTTCATCCTACGAATGTTCTTATGGTGGCCGACCGGATGTGTTATTCATCTTGCGGATATTCTTATGGTTGATTGCTGACTTAGATGATTGTTCCTAAGTCGATGTCTTGTATAAATAAAGGTTTGTGAGTTCATTTTGAAGTGTGACTTGTGCAGAAAAAGGTGGAGAAGCGAAGAGAAGTACAGAAGGCAGAGCAAATGTTTCTGGGCTTAATGGAACTGATCCGGACATGGTAAAGATGTCATTCTCCAGTTCAAGACTATGATTCTTATCACTTTGTAGATAGTGTGTCTCCTTGTAGGCAGTGGGCCTCTTTGTGAGCAGTGTGCTCGGGCAGTGAGCCTTAATTGGCAAGTGCCATTTTGTAATTCCTTATTCTTCTAACAGAGAATAATCTTTGGGTTAATCACCCCGTGGTTTTCTCCCTCAATCGGGTTTCCACGTCAAAATACTATGTCATGTGTTTCCCATTTCATGATAATGTTTGTTTTTTTGATTCAATACTACTTTGATTGATAAGAAGGTTCAAAAGAAGAAATAATTAGGATAACTGATTCACCCCCCCCCTCTCAGTTATCAACAGACCTCCCTAGGCTGACGGCAACCATGACCTAAGTGTTGATGGTGTTTTCGACACACAACAACGTAGGTGAAATAAGGACTATCTCACCTCTCTTGAAAAGCATCTTACCGTAGCTAAGACTACTCTAAAGATTCTACAGCTAGGTCTTAGCTCACGGGAATAACTTAGTTGGGATGTTCTAGTTGTGCCAACAAGGGGTCTTACATGTGAGATCAAACTATTACAGAAAAGTGTGCAAGACCCTTTGATTATTTTTAGCTAATTTAGAAATATTTTTGTTGCTCAACCCTAATCTAACAATTGTTGTAAAAGAAAATGCAAAGGAGTAAAGGGTTAGAGAGAAATCCTAAGTGACATTCACAATGCAAAGCTTATTGATGGTAGATAAACACTCTTAAGTTAACCAGTTTTTGTTTTACCAAGCTATAAGGATGCTACAGTTCTATAGAAAATGATGTTATCTTCAATAGAAACTAAAGATTTTTATATCACATTTATTCATTAAACACCCAAAGCATGGCATAGTTTAACTTATAGAATGTAATTGAACTAAATTCGGTTTAATGGTCAAGGCTAACTATACACAGCAACTCACAATCAGTAAGATACTAATAGTATGGACCAGAATGTTCATCAAATACCTTCAACAAACCATTAACATTGAAAAAGCACAATTAACTAATTGCAGATCAAGAAGTGAACCATGAAAAACCAAATTGATAACACAATAAACAAATTCCCAAAAAACTGTAGTAACTTGCTTTGTATTAATAAATTTGGCAAAGCGTCAACAATTCTACATCAAGTCTATTACAATGAGAGAAATAGAAGCCCTTTATATAGAGAAGGCTCCATATGAAGTTTTTAAATGAACGGTGGAGATTAACTCAACACCGATGGCCCAGATTACACAGCATGTAATTCAACACAACAGCTATTTGCATTTTCGTATTAGCATTTGTCCTGTAGGAAAAAGACAAAATGCAGCTTCCAAATACATTGAATCTAGACAAATTGGATACCCATTAAGATGTACATAGGGAAAAGTCAATTTCCAAAGCATAATAAAGACAAAATAAGGTCACATAACCCTCAAAATCTGGAGTTGATTGCAAGTGATGGGATTCGCATGTGAAATGAATATTTTATTGCTCATCTCCGTCCAAGTCAATTTTGTCCTCTTGTACCTTTATGTTACTATATGCCATGAGTGTTGTCAATGCTGGGTTGATATTAGCTGGATCTAGGTCTTTGACATATTCCGCTCTGAACTTCAGCTAATAAGCCTCTTTTGAAAATTTGAAATATATAGCATCTCTCAACCTTCTGCCCTTCTAAAATTCTACAAAGGCTGCTCTAAGGTCGTTGACTTTTTCTAGCTTTCCAACCATATTTAACGATGACTCCCCATGAATAACTTGATATAATTTGTCTTTACACTATTGTGCATTGATTGGAGCTAGATCATCAAAGTCAGAATTCAAATAGTCCCTTAATGTATCATTTATCTTATAGATTAACTCCATTATTTGGGCTCTTGCTATATCAAAAAAATCTTTTACAATGTCAAAAATCTCTTTTCTCATTATAATTTGCTCAGACCACCACTCTAGTTTATTCAGTCTTTCCTTCGTCAAAATATTCTTTGATAATAGAACTTCACTAGGGAGCCTCATCATTGCCTTAACTCTGGGATAAATTTGAGAATGATATTCCTCAAATGGCTCACAATAATCGTGAAGCTCTTCCCATTCATTTTTCAAAATACAAAAATCCTTATGTAGAAGGGCTATAATATCAATTACCTTGCAGCCTTCATTGTATACATTATGGAACCATTCTTGTGTTACTACTGCATTTTTTTGATATTATCAAAATTGGATAATTCTTCCTTCGAAAGATGAGCAGGGGCTGCCTTGGGTTCTCTATCTGAGTTCATTGGTTTCATGAGGAATTTGATAAATGCCCAGATTTGTTTGTTTTGTTATTTTAGTTGTTTTTGCAATTCATCTTTATTTAATTGGTCCAAAATGGTAGACATTGTCCCCTTAAACTCATCAATTTTCTACCCCCTTATAGTCAGACCCAGGTTAATAGTGGTGATGGTATAATCTTTTGGTCTCACATCACCTTTATTTGCCTCTACAAGTGGGACAACTACTTCTACAATTCTTACTCCTATTGTGTCCTTATAAATTCTTGACTAAATTTTAGCCTTCTTTTGTTTCTTTGGCTTCTCAACTCAGGCTAAGAAGGCATCCAAATCTAGGGTCATCACTTCAACTTCAGGGGTTTTATCTTCCCATCTCTGTTGCAGCCAATTTGGTGCTAATGAGGTATCTTTAGAAGAGCCAATGTGACTTTCTCCTTTATTAAAAGAATCTTGAGGAGCATCCTCTATTGCTAACTCTTCTGTGTCTCTTCCTTGGTTATCAGTTTGCTCAATGTTTTGTAAATTTTCCAACACTGCCTTCTAAGCCACCTCCAAAACTGAATCTGTTACCTCTTTATTAATTGGAATATCTGATATTTCAATTATCTCAATTATTGTAGGGTTAGAAAGGGGATCTTCAGTTATTTCTTAAATTACCTTGTGTTCTTGTAATTCCAGTTCTGCACACACTCTCTCTATTCCTAATAGTTGTGGGACAACTAACAATATGGGGGTAGATTCCTAAGAAACAACAATGGGACAAGCCAAAGAATCACTTATCATAGCTAAAGAACGAGCAGCTATTGATGGAAAATATACATGAGACGATGGTACCAAAGGAGTAGTAAGTGTGGAAGAAATAGTGACAGGTGAAGAAGAAAGATTGAGTGATGGGAGGGAGAAAGATGGTGCCAAGATAGTAGAAATAGGTGGCAAAGAGAATTGCGTGGAGAGAGAAGCGGATGAGATGGAAGTTAAGGACATGGTAGAGATGGAGGGCAATGATGAGATGGAAGAATTAATAATGGAGATGGTAGGTGAGGAGGGAAGACTAGAATTGCTTGAATCTAATTCTGGTGGAGATGATGAAGTAGAAACTACAACTGAAGTACTTTAAACAGTCGAGGTAGTAATGTCTGCACTAGATGAAGATGAGAGAATTACAGGTGTAGTTATGCTATCAGTAGAGGAGGTAGTGGTTGGATCAGTTACTACATTCCTTTGCTTCTTGGCTTTTGAAGTCTCTCCTTTCCCACTTGGAATCTCTTTCCTTTTGGCAAATTTGGTTCTTGTAGCTAGAGGAAGATCCCTCTTCTACGTTTTAGGAGTAGTCTTTTTAACTTTTCCCTTTTCTACCAAGAGAATATGTTCTTCACTATCAATATCTTCAGCCACTACCTGTTCTTCAACATTTCCCACTTCCAAAGGTTGATCTTCCTCATCATCACTGATCTTTCTTGGGGTTTCCTCTGCGTAAGTCAATGCAGTCCCTACTTGTTCCAATACTGCAATTTGAGCTCTAACCAAGATTTTGCTAAGTCTTATCAGGTTCTTTATGGTCTCATCTAATGAAATTTCTTTTGCATTAGTCCAATTTGGAGGAGGAATAGGTTGATTGAGTAATACCTCCCATGGCCTCCTTTGAACTACATTATCATCATCAACCACTTGGTTAGGAACTTATATTATATGAAATCTTCTAATAAAATCTAGGGATAGTCTAGAGTGGTTTCTTCTTATCACTTCATAGTCATCCAAACAATCTACCCAGAAATCTTCAAGATGTTCTTGGTGGAATAATTTCTTGCTCACAAACTTCTCCATGATCCCATGTAGATTGAAATACTTTCTTTTTGTATAGAGAAGAAGATTCAACAGCTGCAACTATGTGTCTGAGTGTTCAGCTGCTCCCATAGTTGTGCAGGAATAATTGCCCTTTCCTAGTAGGATTGGGAACTTAATGTTTACTCTGTGCAGATGTTTCAATCTCTCTGTACATGGGAGAAGTTGCCTTGTAAGTTCTAGAAGCACCACTTTGTCAGTTGGATAATGGGGCAGCCTATATGGTATTCCCATAAAACCTTGGACTCTCAGATATGTGAACTTCTGAAACTGAATATACCATCTCCCATAGATTTGAACAAAATTCATGGCTTCAGGAGTTAATCTTACCCCAGTACATTTTTTAACAAGCTAGGTTATATGCATAGTCAAAGCATCACTGACCCTCTTGTAATGAATTAGTGATTGAGAGATTTCCAATTGGGGATAGCATTCATAAACCTTGAGTTGTTGATCACCATTCCCATCTTCTCCTATCTTGGAGAGTCCAAGATACTCTGTTCATCTAGATAATGCATAAACAACATATGAAGTCCATCTGAAGATTTCATCCTTTTGGAAATTCACAAAGGCCTCATGAATGTTGTTACTGAGTATCTGGGCCCAGTGGATCTTCTTGTCCCCATGTATAATCTCTTCAATGAAAGCAAACATCCATACTTCAAATGTAGAAGTAGTGGGCAGCCCATAGATTCTTCTTAGCAGTGTCACATGACCTCCTATTTCATCCTTGAAATCACTTCTGTACAGAGTGTGGGGAAGTTTGATCAAAGTAGAACTCTTATTCTTCATCCAATTTTCATTGATATGCTTCTTACATTTGTCTACATCCTTCTTGTATATATCTTCTACTTCTTTCTTATCCATTATCGAGAGAAGGGGAAAGATAGGTATCCCAAAGATCTCGGCAAGTGATAGGGGACTTAAATCTGCAAGACCCGCCTATCTTAGGTCTGACTGGTTCCAATCAACTGATCATATCTTTCCACACAAGCTACAATCAGCTCTGGGCACTGTGTAGATATGGGAAAAGAAGTAACCTCAGAAATGCCATTGTCTCTGACTTTCTTGGCTAGAGAAGTGGGATTTGGCCCAAATACTCTAAGTCTGAAATCCTCTAGGTCTATGTGTCCTAGATTCGTGTCCCCTATGTTCTTCCATGCAGATGTGATCTTGGTCAGCGAAGAGATTCCTTTGAACTCATACTTGATTGTGTTAGCTCAGGCAGACATCTATCCTGCAAGATAGGACCTAATTCTCAATGAGTGGGTTACTACTCTTATCCCTAAGTCAAGTTTCCCTCATAAAACATCCATAAAGCCCTTTTAAGATTCAAGATATTGCATTTTGTTATATTCGCTAACATTTATTACATAAGGTTATGCAAAGAAGCAATGAAAACAACATTTTAAGATCCTATTAACTCATGTAATAAATGCAAACCTCTTGAAAATTCAATTAAAACATGCAAATTATTTCCATTCTACATTTGGATTAATTTACTTGGTCAAACAAACCTTTTTGCCTTTAAAAATTTCAAAAACACATGCCTAGAGAAGGTTTTGTGCTAATTCAAGGTCTTATGAACTAAAGCGCTAATTTGCACTCCTACCAACTTGGTGTAAGTTTGAGTTTCTACTGACTTAGCTCCATAATTTGGGTCTACCAACTTAAGGAAGGACAGGAGGTTTTAAATACAAGTCGGTGGCAAGGGTTTCTAGCACAAAGTGGACAACAATAGGTTTGGAGGCATTTTAGGCTCGGACTAACTTGGTGCGGATTCAAAGGGGCGGTGTACAAAGTTAGTTGGACTACTTTTTGGCATAGGATGGGAAGTGATAAATCTAGCGCTAAGAATATGAGGTTGTGTTGGTGGGGTTTTATGGTAGCGCGAACTTTGGCAGTTTATACACAAAGTCTGTAGGGGTTGATTTCAGTGTAGGTCTTTCGAACACATTTTCAGCGCAAAGGGTGTGATGTGAGTTAGTGTGGGATTTTAACGACCTCGACCGATTGTGGATTTCAAAAGGTAGTATGCAAAGGTCAGTGAGACCACTTTTTAGCACAGAGCAGTAGGGCTTAATTTTATCACAAAGGTGGAGACAACTATTTTTCAGCACTAAGGACAAAAGTGAGCTTGCGGGATTTCTAAAAGGTATTGAAATGATGAAGTGAGGGTTAAATTCCACGCAGGATGATAATGAGGCATAAGATCAACCTAAATGTTTTTCTACTGCAAATGAATTCAAATTGCTCCTTAGGGTTTTGAGGAGGGGTTTCAAATGAAATTCAAACAACTTAATGATCTTGGCAGAAATTTGACTTAAGATTCCTAGGTTAATAATGTCATAATTATTTGCCTAGACTAACAACCCTACTCCATTTCTCATGCTTAGACGACATCAAACAAACTACACCAACAAATACCCTTAAACCCTAATGGAAATTCTAGTGTGAGAATAAATTTCAGAATCACCAACTTGAATTTAAAGAAAAACATGAAATACTAGATTGTAGTTGCAAGGTTGGGTTGCAAGTCGATAGCACTCACCACTTTGAAATCACGCGTGTCTCTCCAAATCATTTAATCACTTCTGGTAGAGTTCTTTGTAGTTCTTAGATGTTAAAATGTGGTCAAAAAACTAATATTAAACCTTATATTTGCCCCCTAAAATGTCAGCCATTAATGATAGGGTACTTCTGACAGCTCGGCACACAGTGAGCTCGGTGGTGATTTGAAGTCTAACTGACCTAGCGTGACTTTCAGGACTCACTGATAGAAGGAAGTGCCACACAATTTTGGCACAAGTTGGTAGCATTCTCTTTTAGTGCAAATTTAGTGACCATGATTTCAACACCGAAGTCGGTAACTCTGGTTTTTAGCGCTAAGGTATTGATATGTGATTTTAGCACTTTTTGCAGTAGGTGAGGTTTTCAGTGCAAAAGGGTTTTGAGGCTTGAAACTTATAGAAAAAAGGACTCATGACTTAGCATTTTGAATTCTTAGGTAGCCCAAACACTCTCTATCAAGTGGAATTACAACTTTGACTCTCAGATTGGTTATTTTGACCATGCAAGTTGAACATGTTTCCTAAGGAACTGATAGAAACTAAGCCAAACTCTAAGAAAAAATTAAAAGAAGGGGGTCCCCATTTAGTGAAATGGGGTGTGTATGCAAGGCACAACACTATGAAGGTTCAAAACAAGTTTGAGCAGGAAAGTTGTAGAGCAATTTTTTTCAGCTTCGTGGGAACACAAGTATGACATAATTTAAAATTCTAGGAAAATATAATGTTATTCAAAATACCTTTAACTTATTGATATTTGAGGATAACACTTTACATACTTAATATACAATTGCATTTGAATTATATCTAAAAATATTTAAGATGTGGCTTACAATTTTGAAAAATATTTAAGATGTGGCTCACAATTTTGACATCCAATTCTTCTTGTTATATAATGTTTCTTCAAGATTAAAGATGAAACCCTTGTGTTATTTTTCTAAAAATAATAATAATTAAAGATTTTAAGACTTCAACTATTACTTTATTCTTTATAGAAGTCTATCAAAGAATATCTATTATTTATTATTATTGGGATCCTCAATTATTTTACATCTCCCAAGAACTTTCATTAGTGTTTTTCTATTTATTTTTTATGTTTTATTGGTTTTTTTAAATAAATAATTGTATTTAATTACTCATTATAGTTTATGTAATAATATATCATATAACATTACTATCTTTGGTGTGTATTGTTAGAGATGCATTAATTTTTTTTACAATAGACTTTTCATTGTTAATATTATGTGTTCTTAAACCAAGGGTTTTTATAGTGTATCTAAAATCAAAATTTCTCATCATTTCAACAAAACAATTGACATCTTCATGTTTCATTTAACTTTTCAAAAAACATGATCTATATTTTATTAATATTTCTTCTACAAATGCATTTATCACTTATTGGTTTTAAAATAATTTCATCAATTTCAATTTATGTAAAATTTAGGTGGCATTTTAAATAGTAAATTTGGTTCATTAGATAAAATTTGTTCATTAGGTGTATTTTATTCGTTTTATTTATGTTGTTCATCTTCATAATTAGGTGAATTTTGTGTGTTTTGAATAAGTTGATCATTTGTTGTTCGTTATTTTATTGTTTATTGATTCAATTAAAATTTGAAGATTTATTTCAATATCAAATTCATTTGGCAAAAATGACATACTGAGATTGATTTCCTATTTAAGAAATTTACATTTTCACAATCCACATTTCATTCCACACAGAAAGAAGGAAAAAAATCAATTATTTTTGTCAAAATTATGTCCAATTTTTATTTTGTCAAATTTTTATTTTTCAAGATGTGTCCACTTTGAATGTAAAAAATAATATATTCATTAAAAAATATGTGTATTAATACATGTTTTTAACTAACTTTTTGTTGAAATGTGCCAGACAACTGAGAGTGGGGGTGAGTCAGTTGTCACAAAAACTTAAACACTTCTTCATTTACACATTAATCACTTATCCACAATTATTATGATATAACAATGAATGCATGAAATTAGAAACTTAAACACAAATGCAACATTATACACAAGAGACACCAAATTTTTTACATGGAAAACCACGGAGAGGGTTAGATCTCAAAATATATTGCAATATTTCAAAAATAATATTCAAGCTTGGTCACTCCACAGGCCCAGAACATATTGGCTCACTGCCATGAAGTACAACTAGGTCTAGTAGGCTCACTGCCTCAACCCTAAACCTAGAAAGATTACAATAAGTGTTGTTAAACCCTGAGGGTTGTTAAACCCTACTGGTGGCTCACTGCCAGGCTCACTCCCAAAATCACCATCTTCTTCAAATATGAGATTATTACATTGAAGTACAACAATTCCTCTGCTCTCCTCTGCCTTGCTCTACCTTATCTCCTTTCCCTTTTCCTTATCTTCCCATTTTCGCTCAAGGATACCTTTTACATGACTCAATTACAAGTATTTATACACTTCATCAGCCTTGGAATGATCATCAAGGTTGGCATTACAATCATCAACCATTGGAACAATCTCCAAGGTTGGCATCACAAACATTTACAAAATAGGTCCTGACCTATTACAACATTATGCAAAGGAAATGAAGTAAATATGTATGCAGATCATACCATGCCTTAACTAGGATTCAAACATGATCTTCCATGCCACAACATACTTCCACAATCTTCAAGGAATCTTCACAATTACTAGAATTAACCAAGTCGGCTAAGACTGGTTACACGCTACATTATCTGGGAACAATCTTCAAACACGATCTCAATTCCTTAACACAGACCAATGTCAAGATAGGAACATGATTAGGAGACATCCACAGGCACGTTATAATCATCAGGAGCAACCGCACGAACCTTAATCACTTTATCCATAGGAATCTTCTCACCGGAATACATGAACTTCACTGTCTTCAACTGACATAAAAGAAAGATAACTTGTGGACCACCAAAACATGAACCACTGCAATTGTAGGCACTTATCATCATTCCAGACTTCCTCGTAGAACTGCAGAATAAAATACTTTATTGCAGAGGAATGCGGAGCAAAATACTTTCTCCCTGTCACTAGAGAATAATCAGAGAAAGTAGGTTTTACTCTAGTGAATACAACTCTCTTAATTCTTCACACCACAGGCTCAAACTCAGGATTTAGCATCTTCAGACATCCCTTTGAATAACTTCCAATCCACAAACCAAGATATTCAACCAGCGAGAAATGCGGAGCAATCTACTAGACTGTTCTTCAGCATACAACTTACTATCTATACTGCACTTCACTGTAACTCACTTGTTTCTTCCGGAGGGGCCAATTTTCTCAATATCCTCAACATACAAAGCTTCTAAATGAGTAATAGAATAGGACATAGTTGACACTAATGACAACAAAGATATGTTGACATCAATGACAACACCGATTAGGCACATACTTGCAACACTTTCTACCATACGGATTTGCAAAATAATTAACAATACGCAAAAAATAATGGGGAGCACATGTGACTCTCAGATTTTTGAGTGCTCTCAAAATTAAAATAGTTTAGAAACTAAATTCTAAACATTATAATTTTTGTTCTTAATCCATCATCATATTTGGAGCATAAGTATGTCAAATTACTCATTGAAATTCAACTTTAACTCATTTCAAGAAGAAAGTTGTCACTTTTGACCCCTTTTTGGTCCCCATTTCTATGCACATATCTAATGATTGTTTCCCAAGAGGTTTTAGTAAAAAATGAATGACAGACAATTTGGAGATCTACATAAGCATTCATGTCTAATTTGATCCAAACATCTTTAATGTGAAATTCATTAGATTCCTAAGAAAAGCAATGTTCTCAAGTTCAATTCATTAGATTCCTAAGAAAATCAATGTTCTCTAGATGGTTGTGTAACCACTAATTCAAGTAAGGGATGGTAAGAAAGTAGTAGTTCCATAACTCAATTCCTTTATGGGTGACTTAGGAATAATCATTGTAGGAAGCCGTTGTTTTGCCTACATAAAGCAATAGTTTCACACAATGGCAAAGAATGAGTAGAGTAGCAACTAAAAATAGTATTTCTTTTTCTCAAGTCTTTCCAACTTCCTTATTGATCTTGTGAAGATATGGAAAGATTATATATCCTCGTGGCGGTAAATAGAAAGAGATTGGTTGAATAGGAGATTGATTCCTTCTAATTTGAGTGTTTTGGAGAGTGAGAGTGTGAAGGGGAGGTGAGTTAGATACGTTGCAAAGTTGTATAGGTGTTTGTACATGTTTATTTATGTAAAGAATGTACATGGAGGTGTTATAATCTTACATGAAAAAGATGATCAAACACAAACATGTGTAAAGAATAGGAAAATCAATACAAAGAATAGTTACAAATATGCTTAATACAAATAGAAAGTGCCACATGGTGCTTAAGGGGCAACCTCCTTATGAAATAAATCCACTTTTAATATAAACTCATTTAACTATTACTATATTACAATTTCGGTAGAATAAATCCACATAATGCAAATTAACTAAATAATTAAACTATAATCAATACATTGTTCATGACCCAATTTCTGATTTTTTCGATGACTTTGTGGTGGCTCCTCCTCTAAATTTAGGGATTTTCTAGACTGAATCCAAGAAATTAAAACCCGACTATGGTGAAAACTAAAAAAAAGGTAGGAAGAAACTCTGCATTGAAGGAAAGTAAGTGGTTGAGGAGGGCTCTCAGTGGACCATGGAGGCCCTCTTCTCCTAGAAAAATGCCAAAGTTTAGTTTGGCTTTGGCCTTTTGGCTTTTGGGTTAATTTCGAGCTCCTTGTTGGGATTTCCTTCTTTGGGGGACTTTCTTTCTATTGTCTTCTAATTCTCCCCTTAGTGATGGTTTATGGTTATTTTTTTGCTTCCCTTGTCTTAATGGCTTGCTCTATGTATTATTTTAATCTTTTCATATAACAAAACTCATTTACGCAACCAAAAAAAAAATACATTGTTTATAATAATGGGCATAAGGGTCCTAGTAGAATCCCTCCATGAAATGGATAAATTTTCCATAGCTCATAAAGGTATGGGAGAGGGCCCGATAGTGGGTCGAGCTCCTATACATGGTATAGGAGTTGACCAAACTGGGCCCACTACTTTTTAATAAGGGATCTATTAAATATTTAATTTTTTTTCTAAAAATAGGACTTACGGGGACCAATCAATGTTCCCATCACATTTGTTTACTTTTTAGTATTTTTTTATTAATATTAGGTGGCATACACAAATGATTAACAAGGATTTTAAAACATAAATGCAACTGACATTATTTTGAACTTGTACACAAGTGGATGCAACATAACCCAAAATGTCACATTAAAGCATTTATATTAAAAAGTAAACATCCATATCTTCCAAGTACATGACTAGCGATCAACCTAAGTTAAGTTCCAAGTTCCATTATAATAAATAGTTTTCAACATTTTTTCATTATAACATATCCCATCCAACATGGAGATCTATCCCAAAAAAGTGCATCTAATAAAAAGTTGGACTCCCAAGTAAAATGTAATAGTGCCCAAGTGCACTCAAAATAGTGATAAATGCCCATCTACTAGTCCCTTTTCCTTAATACCTACAAAAAAGGCCACAGATGGAGGTGTAAAGCTCACCAAATTAGCCGTCAAAAAAAGAGGACAATAATTTATTAAAATCTAGCACAAATAGCCCAAACAAGCATTCAACCAAATCAATCAACTCTCCATTAATTCCACACCATCGAAGGTTTAAGGCACACCAATCAAGCAGTCAAAAAACATTAAAGGAAATCAATCAATTCAGAGAAAACAGCATTCGACCAAATCAATCACCTCCCATATTTAATACCAAATTCAAATTTATAAACATCCATCAAATCATTCAAATGAAGTGCAATAAAAACAATTTGAACCAATCAAATGAGAGTGCACAGATCACAAACAACAAATTCCAAGTATTGCTACATAAACCCCAGATTTCCTAGTGCAAGTTTCCAACATCCAATAACAAGACTCCTAGAGGCTTGGAATTGCAGAGTTCTATCAACATTCAGGTAAGTTCAATATTCCAATGTCATTGCAATGTCTGTTTCCATTTCAAATATTTGTTGTTTAAGTTTAAACTCTATATTATTGTTGTTATCACCCAGATTTGCACCCTTTGCTGCAATTGTTAGACCTTAGCAATTTGAGGTAACATGGGAATGATCTCGAAGTGTGGGACCTTGCAATTTGAGATCAGACCTCTAGAGAAGGCTGGTTCCTTTCTCTAAGCCTATTACTTAGAGCAGTGATACTAAACCTGGTGCTAAACGACTTGCAGGGAAAAGAGTTAGAAGGAAAACTGAAAGGGAAAAGGGGTGATACACTAGATTTAGTGAGCGAAGGTGGTCAAGGTGTGGACACAACAATGAATCTTTTGCTGGTGGAGGGGGATTCACACAGACTTATGAAAGGTTGAGGCTTCAGTATGAAAGTTAAACCTACAGAGGAGCCATTTTACCCACAGAACAGACTATAACTTCAATTAAAACATAGAAATCCAGACATAAGAGAGGCAAGAAATCAACATCTATTAATCATGAAGGTCCAGAAAACTATTACGATACAGAGATATTTCATAGTAGGAGTATACCAACATAGCTAATTACATTCATTGGTGGATAAAAGGAAGACAACAGAGGCCAGATTCAGGCACAGTGAGTCACATTCCCATACCCTTGCAATTACACTAAGAGGTCTGACTACAAAAACAATTAGCAGCATAATAGCCCCAAAATCAACCATCCTCCTACAAAAGAGTTTTACATGTCTAATAGAAGCCAGACTCCTGCCAGAAGAGCATGGAGTCTCTGATTTGTAGAAAAATGAGGCCATAAATGACAGAAGTAGGAAAGTATGGGCAGTGGCATGGCGAAGGGACAGGGGCCATGCCCCTGCCAGGCCAAAGCTCAAGAAAACTCAGCCAGGATGCAAGAAAGGATGTGGCATGGAGAAAGAGCCTCCAAAGTCACCGTCCATCATGCGGGAAAAGGTCCTGAAGGGAAAAGAGCCCATATGCCATGAATGCACCTGCAGAACTTCACCAACCCAAGCCACTATGTAGAAAAAAAACCCTTAAAAACTTCAAGGTGGCCGCTGAAATGTCCAATTGAGCCAAACATGCAAAGCCAGATCCAAAAAATGGAAATTGGAAAATCCCCCCAAAAACCTGCTCAAATGAAAGAGGAGGCAAAAACAAGCATTTTTGCCTCTTACAGTATGTCGAAATTTCCTGAAATGGGGAAGATATAGGCGGTCAAAGTTTTGGTCAACTGCCTGTATATATCACTTTTGCATGTATGTATATATCGGCCTCTGAAAATACCTCTGAGTTTGCCTGTGCATGTACAAAACACTTTGCATGTATCTCTGTTTTTGGCACCTAAAAGGCCTCTGCAGCTGCTTCAGAATATGCATTTCAAAATGCCTCTTAAATCATCCTTGTATGTGCAAGAGCCTTTGTATATGTATTTGCCACTACCACGTGGCACCCTCTGATACACCGTTGAGTTGGGCTGAGAAGCACTAAAACTACATCTCCTCTTATATATCACCTTGTATATACAATTATATAATCGCATGCACATATACAAGCCGCGGACTTGAAACTGCAACAGCTGCATTAGATCTTTTCATGAAATCCGGCTTGTATATAGATATGTATATTAGGTTGTATGTATGAACATACAACTACCAATATACAAGCGGTGTGCCCCGGCCTTGTATATTTTCTTCACATGTTTTGATTGTATGTTGAAGACATATAATGCAAAATATACATTCTCCTTTGTTCTTTGAGCTGATGCATTTTTACTATAGCCGATGTATATTTCCTTATATATTGAACCTATATGCCCACTTGTATGTAGAAGACATACAATCCTCTTTGTATATGCGCGGGCCCCACCTCTTGTAAATTGGCGATATACAAATGCCTTTGTATGTTTTCCCTATAGCGACCCCTTGCATATGCTTCGTGGCACTGTAGCGAATGTATATTGGCACCTTGCATGTTGAATGTGCAAACACAATATACAAACTCACCTACATACAAACAGGGAATCCTGACGGAATATGCCCACAATGTATACCCTTCGTTGTATATTCCCTTTGTATGTGCGAACATACAAAGCAATATACAAGCCTTTAACATGCAAGCACGGAATATTATGGGGAATCTCCGATGTATCTTCACCTTGCACATTTCCCTTTGCACATCCAGCGAATGTATATTTGCTTGTATGTTGAAAATACAAAGGTAAATATACAAACCTCCCTAACATACAAATGGGGAATCCTCAAGGAATATGTGATGAATGCACATTATACCTTGTATGTTCCACTTACACCTTTCCATGTATATCGTCGATATACAAACCGAGAATATTCTCGGGGACCTGCAAAAGATTCCCTGAATGTACATGCACCCTTTGAGCTTGATATACATTTAGAAAATGCATATAACCTACCTTTTTTCATCATTTTCTAAGGCCGATAGGGATTTGCAAGCCCGCCAAGTGTACATTTGAATTGCATGTTGACCAAAACTTTGACCATGAATAACTTCTCTATTTGGTCAAATTTTAGGGTGATGTAAAAAGCAAACCTGCCTATTTTTATGAGCTCTTTCCAATGGTAAGGTTTTTTTTAGGTGAGGTTCTTGGGAAATTTGGCATTTTAAGCTTTATAGGAACACTTCCAAAGGAGTTTCAAGGAAATACTAGGTTAACCATTTGACTCTGGGCAGAGGAAAATGGGATAACATTCTTGGCGACCTCTATGGGGTGTTTGCCTACTAAACAAAGGATCAGTGGCCTTACATCCATTGGGCATGGAGTTAAAAGAAACTAGAAGTGCCTTGACATACATCTAGACTTCAGAAACCCAGCATGATAGCAATGAAGGACACAGGAGAACAAGGGGCCAAACAAAATGCTGACAGCAACCCGCAAACTGTGCTAGATAGTACTTAGAAAAAACAAAGAGGCATCTAAACCATTGTGCAACAGCACTTATTGAAAGCATAGAGACCTAATCTACTAATTTACAAGGCACTCATACCTCAAAACACCTCTTAAGGTGCATCCCATTGACTGGGATAGGCAAATTTTGTCCATCCATACTTGACAACTGAAATGCATTGTGCTCCTTACATTCAGAGATGAGAAATGGGCTACTCCACATGCAATCAAATTTGGAGTGCCTCCCTGACCTGCTCTTCAATTCATCCCATTTGAGCACCATATCACTCTCCTTAAAAGTTTTGGGAGTGGCCCTTAGATCAAAACTTCTTTTGGTCTGAAGCTGATGATACTCCATTGTCTTCATAGCCTTATCTCTGATTTCTTCAAGCTCCATGAGCTAAGCATATCTGACAGCCATGGGGGATTCTTCTTCAAACATCTCTAGTTGGCTCATGATGTCAAGAGCTAGTAGCTCTGCAGATACAGGCAATCTTGCCTCTTTTCCATAAACTAGCATATATTGAGAGTTCCCATTGGACCTCTTAGGAGTTATTCTATCTGCCCATAAAGCAGATCTTAAATTAGTATGTCAAGTCCTTTGGTTGTCTTCCACTATTCTCTTGATGATCCTTATGAGGTTTTTATTTGTGGACTCAGCCAGGCCATTACCCTGAGGGTAATAATTTGATGTAGTGCCCAAATAGATCCCATTTTTCATAGCCCAGTCAGTTATTGTTAATCCAACAAAAGCCAAGGCATTGTCTAAGCTGATAGATTCAGGAACCCCAAATCTAGCTACCAAATCACTATAAAAGTTCAACATAGCACTCTCATTGGATTCCTTTAGAGCCACCACCTCAGTCCACCTTGTGAAGTAATCAGTTGCTATAAGTATCCACCTGTGGCCTGCACTAGACGGTGGGTTAATGGGGCCTATAAAATCATTGTCCCATCTCATGAAGGGCTGCTCTACTTGAATTGGCTGCAGGGGTAGAGCTGGCAGTCTTTCCTTGGCTACAAAAATAGCACACTTTACACATTTTCTGGCCCAGTCATGAGCATCATTAAATAAGCTGGGCCAATAATACCCAGCTCTCATTATCTTCTAGGCAGTAGTCCTTGGGGCAAAATGCCCTCCTATTGTTCCATCATGAAATTCATGCAGCACCCTGCCAGTCTGAGTTTCATCGACGCATCTTAACAATACGCCATTAAGATCTTTCCTGAAAAGGATGCCATTGATCAAAATGTATGGGATGGACTGCAGTCTAAAGTATCTCCTCTTGGCTCTATCTAACCCTGCCGGACATTTACTAGTTTGCAAAAAATGAATCATATCCTGCACCCAACTTGTGCCTACTACTGTTGTATCAGCCTGATGTTCACCTCCAAAGGCCATAAACACCTCCTCTTCCTTTCTTGCTTCAATCTCAGAACAAGAAGCAAGCTATTTTCTGAGTCCTCTCCCTCGACCGAGCTTGGTTACTTTGATGTCAACATCATACTCCATGACCTTGGTGATCCAACCGGCTCTTTTCTCATTGACGTCCTTACTTAACAGGGACTCCTTCACGCCAGGGTGGGCGACCATTAAATGTATCTTATTATTAGAAATAAGATGCCTAAATTTCTTGAGGCTCCTCACCACCACTAGGATGTGCTTCTCAATGAAGCTGTACTTCTTTTCATACTCTTCTAGGCCTTGGCTGAAAAAAGCAATTGGCTGTTCAAAGCCTTCCTCTGTTGCTGTACCAAAATTGCAAAAATGGTATCCAGACTGCCATAAGCATACAAAATAAAATCCTTGGAGAAATCAGGATTTACCAAAGTTGGCACAGCTGACAATGCTTCTTTTATGGAATCAAAACTGAGTCTGGCCTCTTTCGTCCAACTGAAAACTACATTCTTTCTTAACATGGATGTCAAAGGCTTCAAAAGATTTGCAATGTCTAGTATAAACCTTCGCAGAAAGTTAATTCTGCCAATAAAACTTTGAAGTCTTTTTTTGTGGCTAGGTAAGGGCAATTCCAAAATAGCTCTTACCCTTTCTACATCAATGGTAATGCCTTCCTTTGACACCACATGCCCTAACAGCCTGCCCTCATGGACAGTGAAAATGCACTTTTTGGGATTGAGAGATATCCCAAACTCTCTACATCTCTCAAACACCTACCTCAAATGAAATAGATGCTCAGATGCATTCTTGGAGAAGACCGTTATGTCATCAAGGTACACCAGCACCAACTTATAAAGCAAACCCTTGAAAGCCATGTCCATAGCCCTCTGAAAGTTGAGCTAGCATTTGATAGACCAAAGGGCATTCTCTTGTAGGCCATGGTGCCCCATTTAGTTGTAAAAGCGATCTTATACCGATCCTCCTCCTTGACTAACACTTGATTATAACTAGAAAAATTGTCAAGCAAGGAGAATCTCTCTGAGCCAGCCACTACCTGCAGAATTTGCTCCATTGAGGGCAGTGGGTAGTGGTCCTTCAGGGAGGCCCTATTTAGATCTCTGAAATCAACACACAGCTTGATCTCTCCATTCCTTTTCCTCACAGGGATGAGGTTGGATACCCAAGAAGTATGTTTGATCAAGAAAATGATCTTTTCCTCAATCAACTTGGTCAATTCTTTAATCATCAGGGGCTCGAGCTTTGGGTTTAAGGGCCTTTGCTTCTGCCTTATAGGTTTTGCACCTCACTCCAATTCTATGGTATGCTGGGCTATGTGAGGGTCAAACCCTTTTAGGTCTAAATAATCTCAGGAAAACACATCTTCAAATTCATGGCACAGAGCAATAAAAGCCTTTCTATCCTCAGGTGAACAGATTTTACCAATTTTGAGAAGCTTACCCTTAAAAATTTCTAGCTCCTCGTAATGCTCCTCCTTTATCTGCATGCCAGTTTTGGTCCTCTTCATCTGATCATCAGTGCAAAAAATAGACTCCAATGTTACTAGTCCCTTGGGCAGCTTGTTTGTTCTCAACTAAACAATTTGATCATTGCCATACTACTGTCTGAGCTTATCTGGGTTCACCACAAAGAACTCATCCTCTTCTAACAAAAAATGTAGGACTTGCTCATCACTTTCGAAGACCTACCAATGAATGTCATTGTCAGGGATAGAGGGTCTATCAACTATTTTTACATGAGGCTGCACCTTCTCCCTAATATCACTGGGTATGTCGAACTGAGCCCCAATTGCAACTAACCTATCTGCATGGTAATTCTAATTTCTTGGGATAGATATTAAGTTGAACACGTCAAACTCTTCAATCATATCCCACACCCTATGCTTATAGCATTTCAAAGTATCGTTCTTTGTAGCATGCAATCCTCTCACCTGGTTTACAATGAGTTCACTGTCCCCAAACACCTGTAAATAGCCAATTTTCCTCTTTCTTGCCCATTACAATCCCTGGATTAATCCCTCATATTTGGCAGTGTTATTGGTGCATGAAAAGGCAAAACAGAAAGTAGAATAATAGCATCGCACTGCCACCAGATCCATTCCTACTTCTAGAGCCATCAAAGTACATTTTCCATATCTAATCTGGCCCTTCTATCTGCGGCTCTAGGCCCCTTACAAGGCTTGGAATTACTGATTCAAGCTCATACAGTATGTACACTCCCATACCAGTCTCTTAAATGTGTTCTTCTAGATTATCAATAGTATTTTCCAAGGCCCATTCCCTTAATAGTACCTCTGGTATACTTTCAGCTTGTAGTTGCTGAGTAGCCGCAAGCTCAGGATCATCAGAGATAATGCAATTTGCATTAACGACACTCAGAGTGTAGGGCTCTATGTGGTGATTTGAAAGCAATTCAGATTTTAGGGTTGCTTTGGTGCCATGTCTGGTCCTAAAAAACATGTGGGACCAGTCCGAGGATAAATATCCTCCTATCTTGGCTGTGAATTCTCTTGACAGACACATGGCAAAGTGAGGAGGTAGGTCTATGATGAACACTTCCTGAGTGATGGAAATGTTTGGATAGGTATGCAAGGTGAGGCTTAGGTCTTTTATGACTCCTACGGTGTTGATAGTCATGCCATCTAGCTGGAGTACACCCTTTGTTAGGGGCTGGTATCTCAATCCTAGTTGGTCTGCGATCTATTTTGGCATAACAGAACTACTTATATCCACCATGCAATTATGCACAAGCTTATCTCCTATTATTAATGACACATAGAATGGAAGTGGTTTGACAGTCTTGGTTGGTTGTTTGCTGTTGTCCTGGGGTGAATTGGTAAGGATAGCCCTATTTGGGTCAACAGTTGTATCTTTGGATACTTTCAAATTAGATAAGGCTGATTGCAATATGTCCTTTTGACCTGGGATTGCCAAGGAATCCCACATAGATATTGTCACATTTGCCTTCTTCATATTCTCAATAATATTAAAAGGGGTAGCAACACTTACCTTCTAATGTGGCTTGGCGACAACAATATCAGCCTGTAAATGGGGATGCTCTTTGGTAGCTACTTGAGTATTCCTTTGTAACACATGGGGAAACCAGGACGTAGACGGATCATCAGGTCCTCTTTCTATACTTGTTGCCTGATCCATTTCATAACTCCTTATTTTGGCTCTTGTGTTCACTGCAACTGGAGTGTCATCCCTATTCATGCCACAAAACTCATTTTCCTGCCAATTCATGAAGGCAGTGTCATGCTGAGGCTGCTCTATCTGCTGCATAGCCCCCTCATTAGATGTGCTTGGCTGCGAAACTGCAACACTTTGTACCATCAGAGCTTGATTTATGGCTCCGTTTGGGCATGCTACCTGATTGTGTGGTTGACTAACTGGAGAGCACCATTCATACTCAGATGCTAGGTTGTTCTGAATAGGGACGATGTCACCAACAACATTGGCGGGCACAGGATTGTAAGGCTGGAAAGGCCTCTGATTCGTGTTCTGCCTAGCCCCCTGATAAGTGTTTTGGTAGGGTGGCCTATTAGCTTGGTAGGGTTGGTTCTGTCCCTGATAAGACTGGCTTTGCCCTTGGCTATGTGGCTGGTAGGGCTGTCTATTTTGGAATTGCTGCCTTTTCATATTTGTCAGCTCATTACCAAAAGATTGCAACAATCCCTTGATCTCTTGTAACTCAAAAGACTGATTTGGAGCAGCACTTTCTGGCCTATTTGGTTGTACATTAGCTATTGGTAAAGCTAGAGTAGCCGGTATAACAGCTATGGGAGGTACATATGTTGGGAATGGCGGTTGAATAGCGGGGAAAATTAGCAAAGGAGGCCTAGGGGTGATCTTACCAGCCTGAATGAGATTGTTTTCAGCCCTAATGGCTATGGTATAAGCCTGTGGTAAGGAAAATCCTCCCATGGATTGAATCATGATAGAGATGTTGCTATTCAAAGCTCTCAAAAAATATAGGAATGCATGGTCAACTGTAGGTCTTACCATTGGTGGGATTCTGTCCCACGTCTTTTGGAAACGGTGGTTGAAGTCTGACATTACTTCGTGAGGGGCTCTTTTGATTGTAGATAGCTGCTCCACCAATGATAGATGGTTTGATTTATCCTCAAAGAAACTGCACAAGTCTCCCAAGCGATCCCAGGAATCTATGGAATTCACTGGCAGAGTTCTAAACCACTGTAGAGCCTTCCCTTTCAGGGAAGCTGCTAACAGCCTAATTGCTACATTTTCTTCTATCACATGATGAACAACACATAGGTTTGCAATGTCCTTGATATGTTTAGCTAGAGTGGTCTGATCTTCACCATGAAAGAATGGTAAACTCGTTAGGGCAGTGACTGGGATATCATCATGCTGAGCTAGATTCAACAGGATGCCTTGATTGAAAGTGACAAAGGGCTGATTTCTGGCTGCAGGGATCATTGTGACTAAGGCCCTTGAGGTAGAGTGAGCTCCAACGGTAGAGGGAGTCAACTTGGCTCTCCTAGACTGGACACAAGTCTTCTTGTGCTTCTCAGCTGCTACCCCTCTTCTCCTAGGTGGAGATAATTGCAGGTATTTGAAAGGTGAGGAGCTGCTTCTGGTAGGTATTCTTCTCATAAGCAGAAATACACTAATTCTGCTAGAACAAAGTTTGGAGTCGCCAGATGTACAAGTTCCAACCTCCTACAGGTCCAAATATCACTGGCTGCACATCAAAACCAGTAATCAATTGTAATACTTGAACTTGTTATTCTTAGTTCTGGGTCCCACTGGGCGTGCCAGAAACTGTTGTCACCCAAATTTCCACCCTTTGTTGTAGTTGTTAGACCTTAGCAATCTGGGGTAACATGGGAATGATCTCGAAGTGTGGGACCTTATGATTTGAGATCAGACCTCTAGAGAAGGCTAGTTCCTTTCTCTAAGCCTATTACTTAGAGCAGTGATATTAAACCTGGTGCTAAATGACTTGCAGGGGAAAGAGTTAGAAGGAAAACTGAAAGGGAAAAGGGGTGATACACTAGATTTAGTGAGTGATGGTGGTCAAGGTGTGGACACAACAATGAATCTTTTGCTGCTAGAGGGGGATTCACACAGACTTATGACTGGTTGAGGCTTTGGTATGAAAGTTAAACCTACAGAGGAGCCATTTTACCCATAGAACAGATTATAACTTCAATTAAAATATAGAAATCCAGACATAAGAGAGGTGAGAAATCAACATCTATTAATCATGAAGGTCCAGAAAACTATTACGATACATAGATATTTCATAGCAGGGGTATACCAACATAGCTAATTACATTCATTGGTGGATAAAAGGAAGACAACAGAGACCATATTCAGGCACAGTGAGTCACATTCCCATACCCTTGCAATTACACTAAGAGGTCTGACTACAAAAAAATCAGCAGCATAACTACCCCAAAATCAACCATCCTCTTGCAAAAGAGTTTTACATGTCTTATAGAAGCCAGACTCCTGCCAAAAGAGCATGGAGTCTCTGATTTGCAGAAAAAGGAGGCCATAAATGCCAGAAGTAGGAAAGTATGGGCAGAGGCATGGTGAAGGGACAGGGACCATGCCCCTGCCAGGCCAAAGCTCAAGAAAACGTAGCCAGGATGCAAGAAAGGACAGGGCATGGAGAAAGAGCCTCCAAAGTCACCATCCAATCGACCCAAACATGCAAAGCCAGATCTGAAAAATGGAAACTGGAGAATCCCCCTAAAAACCTACTCAAATGAAAGAGGAGGCAAAAACAAGCATTTTTGCCTCTTACAGTATGTTGAAATTCGCTGAAATGGGGAAGATATAGGTAGTCAAAGTTTTGGTCAACTGCCTGTATATATCGCTTTTGCATGTATGTATATATTGGCCTCTGAAAATACCTCTAAGTCTGCCTTTGCATGTACAAAACGTTTTGCATGTATCTCTGTTTTTGGCGCATAAAAAGCCTCTGCAACTACTTCAGAATATGCATTTGAAAATGCCTTTTAAATCATCCTTGTATGTGCAAGAGCCTTTGTATATGCATTCGCCACTGCCACATGGCACCCTCTGATTCGCTGTTGAG
Organism: Cunninghamia lanceolata; assembly: GCA_027924645.1. Classification (NCBI taxonomy): domain Eukaryota; kingdom Viridiplantae; phylum Streptophyta; class Pinopsida; order Cupressales; family Cupressaceae; genus Cunninghamia; species Cunninghamia lanceolata. Next base: position 6,225,969 of record BSBN01000236.1, read on the forward strand.
TTGGGCTGAGAAGCGGCGCTAAAACTACATCTCCTCTTGTATATCGCCTTGTATATACAAGCATATAATTGCATGCACATATACAAGCCGCGGACTTGAAACTGCCACAACTGCATTAGATCTTTTCATGAAATCTAGCTTGTATATAGATATGTATATTGGGTTGTATGTGCGAGAATACAACCGCCAATATACAAGTGGTGGGCCCCATCCTTGTATATTTTCTTTGCATGTTTCGATTGTATGTTGAAGACATACAATGCGAAATATACATTCTCCTTTGTTCTTTGAGCCGCTGCATTTTTACAATAGCCGATGTATATTTCCTTGTATATTGAACCTATATGCCCACTTGTATGTAGAAGACATACAATCCTCTTTGTATATGTGCAGGCCCCACCTCTTGCATCTTGGTGATATACAAATGCCTTTGTATGTTTTCCTTGTAGTGACCCCTTGCATATACTTCGTGGCACTGTAGTGAATGTATATTGGCACCTTGTATGTTGAATGTGTAAACACAATATACAAACTCACCTACATACAAACAGGGAATCCTGACGGAATATGCCCACAATGTATACCCTTCATTGTATATTCCCTTTGTATGTGCGAACATACAAAGCAATATACAAGTCTTTAACATGCAAGCACGGAATATTCTGGGGAATCTCTGATGTATCTTCACCTTGCACCTTTCCCTTTGCACATCCAGTGAATGTATATTTGCTTGTATGTTGAAAATACAAAGGCAAATATACAAACCTCCCTAACATACAAATGGGGAATCCTCGAGAAATATGTGATGAATGCACATTATACCTTGTATGTTCCACTTGCACCTTTCCTTGTATATCGCCAATATACAAACTAGGAATATTCCCGAGGACTTGCGAAAGATTCCCTGAATGTACATGCACCCTTTAAGCCTGATATACATTCAGAAAATGCATATAACTTACCCTTTTTCATCATTTTCTAAGGCTGATAGGGATTTGCAAGCCCACCAAGTGTACATTTCAATTGCATGTTGACCAAAACTTTGACCGTGAATAACTTCTCTGTTTGGTCAAATTTTAGGGTGATGTAAAAAGCAAACCTGCCTATTTTTTTGAGCTCTTTCCAATGGTAAGGTTTTTTAGGTGAGGTTCTTGGGAAATTTGGAATTTTAAGCTTTATAGGAACACTTCCAAAGGATTTTCAAGGAAATACTAGGTTAACCATTTGACTCTGGGTAGAGGAAAATGGGATAACAATTGTTTTGAATTATAAACGTTTAGCTTCAATTCTAAACCAAACAACATAGATTTTAAACCAAACAACAATATAGTTAAAACACAAATATCTTTTAATGTGAGAATGTGTGAAAAAAAAGGTGGCGAGTTGCTCAGAAAAAAGGTTGCTTAGAAAATTCTTCTGTAGCTAAGCTCTGAACTTAGACATCCTAATAAGCCTTGGTTATCATTTAATCCCTTAGCTTCACCAACTCAAAATGGGGAAAAGGTTGCTTTGGATTCAGTCTGGAATCTGCATTGTATGATATTTAGCTGGCTTTGCTAAATACTCTTGCCTATTTGCATGTTTTCTTATTCTCATCAGTTCGTTGTGTTTGTTTTCTCAATCAATCGAGTGTTGCAGTGGTTTGTTAAGTGGACTGTATAGTGGGCAACTCCCATTCCACTGCAAAAAAGATAGACACAAGCAACTTGCTTTGGTTAAGCATTGACTTAAATAGATATCCCTAAAGCAACTTGAGTATCAACATTGAATGCTTATGTCAGCTGATCATTGTTACAAACCTATCCTCACTGTGGGAAAAGTTTAGAAGCATTCTCAAATGTCAAACGTTGTTATCTAATCTTGACACATTTTAGCAGCGTTCTCAAATGTCAAACATAGTATCAACATTGTTATTTGATCTAGACAAATTTTAGTAGCATTCTCAAATGTCATACCATAAAAACAAACATACAACATACGAAATCATAACTACAACCAAACTATAAATTCAAACATACAACATAGAATAGAACATCAAAATATGAAACTATCAAATCAAACATAGAACATCATAAATCAGAATGTGAAACAATCAAAATAAACATATAACATCACACATCTTCTATTTAGAGCATCACTATGAACTCTCTGATTGAACTTACAAATTGAAATTACAAACTGCAATTACAGAGATGAAGAAAATAGAATGCCAAATGTTGCAATGTTTGTGATTAATATTAGTGTTGACCTATTTTTTCCTGTAGCCGAAGTTAAATAATTCAAGCAACATCAGTCAGTGTGCATATCCCCAATGTAAGCTATATTTGTGATCTTGAAGTCTGAACCCAAATCTCAAGGTCTGAAGCTTGCCTGAAGAAGCTTACCATGTGAAAGAACTTGAAAAAATAGGCAAGTTTGCTTTCTACATCACCCTAAAATTTGCTAAAATAAGGAAGTTATGTATGGTCAATGTTCTGGTCAAACCCAATTTTCTAGGAGGGGTGATATTCTGAACATCGGGGTGATATTCTAAACATCGGGTGATATTCTGAACATCAGGTGATATTCTAAACATCGGGCAATCTTTGTAATATCACCCTGATCTCTAAAACATCAGCCGATCTTTTCCATATCACCCCGATCTCTGAAATATCACCCGATCTTTTCCATATCACCCTGATCTCTGAAATATCACCTGATCTTTTCCATATCACCCTGATCTCCAAAATATCACCCAATCTTTGTAATATCACCTTGATCTTCAAAATATCACCCGATCTTTTCCATATCACCCCAATCTCTGAAATATCACTCGACCTTTCTATATCACCCCAAATGTTGATTGGATGATCGACGCCATCCTGTCACGTTTCAATAAGGCCCGTCCATGATAGTGACGTCACCATCATATCCCTCATAAGGAGTTTAAGTGCCAAAAGTAGTTTCAGAAGGTCAGATGCAGGGCGATATATTCAGGCAGTTGACCAAAGCTTTGACCACATGTGTCTCCTCCATCCTGGCGAATTTTGACATGATGTAAGAGGCAAAAATGCATGTTTTTGCCTCCTCTTTCATATGGCAGGCTTTTCAGATGAATATTCTTACTTTTCAATTTTGGATCCAGATTTGCATATTTGGACGAAGGGACGTTTCAGCGACCATTTTTGGGGCAGATGCAGATATTTCTTGCATTTATTGCTACACAGAAAGGAAGCAGCTCACATTGATGATCAGAAATATCTTGCCACCATCCTATTTTAGATATTTTCATTGTTGCAGATTGATGAGTAAGCTACTTGCATTAATGACTCCAAAATATCTTCTATCTACCCTGTCCCAGATATTTGACACCATAACTGATGTAGCTGGGACATCCTTTCAGAGGAGATATTTTCTGATACATCTCATAGAGCAAACTTTGTGGCTGACTCAGGGCATTATTTTTGGAATGCTATATATATGCATTCTTATGTTGTAAATAAGGTTGAAATTTTTTTGGCATTCTGGTCTTTCTGTTTCCAAACAGAGTTTTCATATACTGTAACCTTGCCTTTCATTGGATATATGCAAGTTATTTTACCTCCTTTGCTGATTTTCCAGTTCTATGTGAATTTGCATGAGGTTGTCCGTGAACATTCTGTTCCTCTCAACCCTATTACGCCTTACCTCTGCTAGAATCATCTAATCTGTGTATGTTTACTTGTTGTATCTGATTATATTGTGCATTTTCTTAGTGTTGTGGAAGTCTCTTTTAATCTGTCTGGTGCATCACCCTTTGTTTTCAAGTTTTCTATTTCATCTTCATTTTAAAGCTTTCCTTCTCCCTTTTCCCCTCAAAGTTCAGTAGTTTTAGGTGATAATCAAGCAAGGAAGCTGGCCCTCTCCAGAGATCTAATCTCTCTGAGGAAGGTCCCACACCTTGAGATCATTCCCATTGTGTCATTGGAATGCTTGGAATCCTTCCAAGCAGGGTGCAATTTCATGTGACAACAGTTTCTGGCACGCCCGGTGGGATAGTACAACTTTATTACTGGTTTTGATGTGCAACTAGTGATTTTCAGACCTATAAGAGGTTAAACCTACATATCTGGCGACTCACATTGAGGAAGAACAAGCAGATCAGTTTCTACTGATACATTTTTATGAGAAAGATTCAAACCAGGAGTTCAAGCACATTCAATTATTTGCAGCTGTCCCTACCTAGAAGGCAGAGTAGAGCTGTAGTAAAGACTCTAGTTTCTAAAAGGATACAGTCAACTCCACCAAATTTAAGACCAGTTGCCTCTGTAGTCCCTGTAGCAACTCAAACAAATGTACCCCCAGCTATTCAGATGGAAAGAAATCAACCATTCGTGACTTTTGATGGGGGCAACCCTTTAAACCTAACAGTACATGATGTTATACCCATGGTAGCTTTGAAGAGTCTACCCTATTTTATAGGGAAAAATCAAACTACCCCTATTGAGCACATTAGAGACATAGCATCTCTGTGTGGTGTACATCATGTCACTCAAGAGAATGTAGCCATCGGGCTACTGGCTGCCTCATTCAAAGGGAAGGCATTGTGATAGTTCAGGAGCCTACTAGTGCAGACTATAGGAACCTGGGATGATCTAGGAGAGAAATTGAACAAACAGTTCTAAGATAAATCAGATAATCTAGCATTGGTTGAACAGATGACCACTATAAAGAGAGCTCCTCAGGAGCAAATGATGGATTTTAACTTCAGATTCTAGAAGACATGGGACAGAATCCCTGTCATCGTAAGACCTCCAGCTGAATATGCATTCTTATATTTTTTGAAAGCCCTAAATAGTGATATTTCGGTGATGATACAATCATTAGGAGGTACAAGCCTACCTAACGCTTATGAAATAGCCATTAGAGCAGAGAATAGTCTGATTCAGGCCAGAAAAATAGCACCTAGACCACCAGTGCCCATCTTTCCTGAGATTCAGGCTTCAATGCCATTGCCAATCCCATATTTTGCCCCTGTACCTACAGTAGCAGCATTACCAAGTACTGCCAATTCTGAACCAGCTGCCTCTAGTTCATCTCAAGAACTAAAAGAGATCAAAAATAGCCAACAAAAAATAGAGAATATTCTGCAGACTTTTGGGAATGAACTTGTAAACATTAAAAAGCAGCAATCCCAGCATAGACAGCCTTATCTGCCACAGCCTCAAGGCCAAAATCAGCAGCCATCTCAAGGCCAAAATCAGCCTTACCAAGCCAATAGGCCACCTTATCAAAGCAACTACCAAGGTGCCAGGAAAAATGTGAATCAAAGGCCTTTTCAACCTTATAACTTGGCACCTATTAATGCAGTAAGGGACCTTGTCCCTGCTCAGATCAACCTTGCAGCTGAGTATGAATGGTGCTATCCATGCAATCAACCACACAGTCAGGCAGCCTGTTCAAATGGAGTGATAAATCAGGCTTTAATGGTGCAAAATGTGGCAGTCTCAAAGCCAAACACACCAAAAGATGGAATTGCACAACAACAAGAGCAACCTCAAAATGATTCTACCTTCATAAATAGGAAAGAAGGTGAATTATGCGGCATAAATAGTGATAACACCTTAGTTGCAGCAAATACAAGAGCTAAGAAGAGGGGTTATGAGATAGACTAAGCAACAAATATAGAGAAAGGACATGTTGGTTCTTCCACATCACACGTACCCCATATTTTGCAAAGAAGCACTTCAGCAATAGTAAGGGAAATGCCTCATTTGCAGGTTGTTATTGTTGCTACAAAGTCACAACAAAAGGTAAGTGCCACTTCACCCTTCAATATTATTGAAAATATGAAGAAGATGAATGTGACAATGTCCATGTGGGATTCCCTAGCCATCCCTGGCCAAAAGAAGATGTTGCAGTCTGCCTTATCTGATTTGAAAGTGTCCAATGATACAACTATAGACCCAAATAGGGCTATCCTTACCAATTCATCCCAGGATAACAGCAAACAACCCAACAAAAGTGCTAAACTACTTCCATTTTATGTATCATTGATAATTGGAGACAAATTAGTACATAATTGCATGGTGGATAGTGGAGCAAGTAGTTCTGTGATGCCTAAGCAGGTTGCAAACCAATTAGGGCTCAAGTACCAACCCCTTGAGAAGGGTGTACTCCAATTAGATGGTACAGTTGTTAATACTGTGGGTGTAATAAAAGACCTAGGTCTCACTCTACATACCTGTCCCAATGTTTCTATTTTCTAGGAGGTATTCGTCATAGATTTGCCTCCTTATTTTGCCATGTGCTTATTAAGAGAATTTACCACCAAGATAGGAGGATATTTGTCCTCAAACTAGTCCCACATGTTTTTCAGGACCAGATATGGCACCAAAGTAACTTTAAAATCTGAGTTTCTTTCAAATCATCACATAGAGCCTTACGCATCAAGTGTTGTTAATGCAAATTGTATTATTTCTGATGATCCTGAATTAGTTGCTGCTCAAGAACTACAAGCTGAAAGCATACCAGAGGTACTCTTAAGGGAGTGGGCCTTAGAAAATAATGTGGATGATCCTGAAGGACACATCTAAGAAACTGGTATGGGGGTTTACATACTGCATGAACCTGAAACAACAATACCAAGCTTTGTAAAGGATGCTGAACAATAGATAGAGTAGCATAATGAAGTATGGAAAATATACTTTGATAGCTCAAGGAGTAGGAATGGATCTGGAGGTGGTGCAATGCTAGTGTCACAACAAGGTGAAAAATATTATTCTTCTTTCTATGTTGCCTTTGCATGTACAAATAACACTATTGAATATGAAGGATTAGTCCAAGGTTTGCAGTGGACAAGAAAGAGGAAAATAGGTTGTTTGCAGGTCTATGGTGACAGTGAACTCATTGTGAATCAGGTAAGAGGACTGCATCTTACAAAAAATGATATTCTGAAATGCTATAAACATAGGGTATGGGATATGATTGAAGAGTTTGAAGCTTTCAACCTGATCTCTATTCCAAGAAATCAGAACTATCATGTTGATAGGTTAGCTATAATTGGGGCTCAGTTTGACATCCCCAGTGATATTCAAAGGAAGAAGGTACAACCTCATGTAAAAATAGTTGATAGGCCCTCTATCCCTGATAATAACATTCATTGGCAAGTTTTTGAAAGTGATGAGTAGATCCTACATTTCTTGTTAGAAGAAGATGAATTTTCTGTGATAAATTAGGATAAGCTCAAACAATAATATGGCAATGATCAAATTGTTCAGTTGAGAACAAACAAGCTACTTAAGGGATTGGTAACCTTGGAGTCTATTGTTAGCACAAATGATCAGCTTAAGAAAAGCAAGACTAGCATGCAGATAAAAGAGGAGCATTATGAGGAACTAGAGATTTTCAAAGGTAAGCTTCTTAAAATCGGTAAAATCTGCTCAACTGAGGACAAAAGAGCTTTTATTGCTCTCTGTCAAGAATTTGAAGATGTGTTTGCCTGGGATTACTCAGACCTAAAAGGGTTTGATCCTCAGATTGCCCAACAAACCATAGAGTTAAAATCAGGTATTAAACCTGTGAGGCAGAAACAAAGGCCTCTAAACCTGAAGCTGGAGCCTCTAATGATTAAGGAGTTGACCAAACTGATTGAGGGGAAAATCATTTTTCCAATCAAGCATACTTCTTGGGTATCCAATCTTGTCCCTGTGAGGAAAAAGAATGGAGAGATTAGGCTATGTGTCGATTTTAGAGACCTTAATAGGGCCTCACTAAAAGATCACTACCCATTGCCTTCAATGGAGCTAATTTTGCAGGTTGTGGCTTGCTCAGAAAGGTTTTCTTTGCTTGATAGATTTTCTAGTTACAATCAGGTGTTAGTCAAGGAGGAGTATCAATTCAAGACTACTTTCACCACCAAATGGGGTACCATGGCCTACAAAAGGATGCCTTTTGGCCTCTCAAATGCTGGCTCTACTTTCCAGAGAGCCATGGATATGGCCTTCAAGGGTTTGTTGTATAAATTGGTGCTGGTATACCTTGATAACATCATGGTTTTCTCTAAGAATACAGCTCAGCATTTATCTCATCTAAGGCTAGTATTTGAAAGATGCAAGGAATTCAGGATCTCTCTCAATCCCGGAAAGTGCATATTCACTGTGCACGAAGGCAAGCTATTAGGACACGCTGTGTCAAAAGAGGGCATTGCCATTGATGCTAAAAGGGTAAACACTATTTTAGAGCTGCCTTTACCCAATCACAAGAAGGGACTACAAAGTTTTATTGGCAGAATTAATTTTCTGCGAAGATTTATCCCCGACATTGCAAATCTTTTGAAGCCTTTGACATCTATGTTGAAGAAAAATACAGCTTTTAGTTGGACAAAAGAGGCCAAACTCAACTTTGAGTCCATAAAGGAGGCATTGGCAGCTGTACCAATGCTAGTAAATCCTGATTTCTCCAAAGACTTTATCTTGTATGCTTATGGCAACTTGGATACCATCTCTGTGATTCTGGTACAGTAGCAGAGTGAGGGTTTTGAACAACCATATCACTTTCTTTAGTCAAGGGCTGGAGGAGTATGAGCAGAGGTATAGCTTCATTGAAAAGCACATCCTTGTAGTGGTAAGGAGCCTCAATAAATTTTGGCATCTTGTTTCTAATAACAAGATACATTTGATGGTCGCTCATCCCAATGTGAAGGAGTTCCTGTTGAGTAAAGATGTTAATGAGAAAGGGCTAGTTGGATCACCAAAGTCATGGAATATGATGCAGAGATCAAGATAACCAAACTTGTCAAAGGCAGAGGACTCAATGAACAACTTTCTACCAGTTCAGAGAATGAAATAGAAAAGGAAGAGGAGGTGCTTCTGATCATGAGGACGAGCATCAGAATGACACAGCAGCAGTAGGCACCAGTTGGGTTAATGACATGACTTAATTTTTGCAAACTGGTAAATGTCCAGCAAGTCTAGATAGAACCAAAAGAAGATATTTTAGACTACAATCCATTCCATATGTTTTAATAAATGGCATCCTTTTTAGAAAGGACTTTAATGGTGTATTGTTAAGATGCATTGATAAAAATCAAACTGACAAGGTGTTACATGAATTTCATGAAGGAACAGCAGGGGGTCATTTTGCCCCAAGGACTATTGCTTGGAAAATAATGAGAGCTGGCTACTACTGGCCTAGCTTTTTTAAGGATGCCCATGCCTGGGCTAGAAAATGTATTAAGTGTGCCATTTTTGCTGGCAAAGAAAGGCTGCCAGCTTTACCTCTGTAGCCAATTCAAGTAGAGCAGCCCTTTATGAGATGGGGCATTGATTTTATAGGTCCTATTAACCCACCATCAAGTGTAGGCCACAGATGGATACTTATAGCTACAGACTATATCACAAGGTGGACTGAAGCAGTGGCTCTAAAGGAGTCCAATGAGAATGCTTTTTTTAATTTTTATTGTGATTTGGTTTCTAGATTTGGAGTGCCTGATCTATCATATTAGACAATGCTTTAGCCTTTATAGGATTGAAAATAACTAACTGGGTTGTTAAGAGTGGGATCTATTTGAATACTTCATCAAATTATTACCCACAGGGTAATGGTTTGGCTGAATCTACCAATAAAAATCTCATAAGGATTATTAAAAGATCAATGGAAGATAACCAGAAGACCTGGCACACCAATCTAAAATTTGCTCTATGGGCAGATAGAATAACTCCTAAAAGGTCTATTGGGAACTCCCCATATCTACTAGTGTATGGAAAAGAGGCAAGGTTGCCCATGTCTATGGAACTACCAGCACTAGATATCATGAATCAGCTGTAAATGTTTGAAGCAGAGGACCCCATGGTTGTTAGATATGCTCAGCTTATGGAGCTTGAAGAGAGCAGAGATAAAGCTATGAAAGCTATGGAGTATCATCAGCTTCAAACAAAAAGAAATTTTGATAAGAAGGCCACCCCCAAAAATTTTAGAATGGGTGATGTGGTGCTCAAATGGGATGAATTGAAAAGTAGACCAGGAAAGCATTCCAAGTTTGACAGCATGTAGAGTGGCCCATTTCTCATTATTGAATGCAAAGACCACAATGCATTTCAGTTATCAAGTATGGATGGACAAAATTTGCCTATCCCAATAAATGGGATACACTTGAAGAGGTGTTTTGAGGTATGAGTGCTTTGTAAATCAGTAGATTAGGTCTCTATGTTTTCAATAAGTGCTGTTGTACATTAGTTTAGATCCCTTTTGTTTTCCCTAAGTCCTGTCTAGCATAGTTGAGGGGGTTGCTTTCAACATTTCTGTCTTGGGTTGGTCTTCCAATGTTCTTCACTGCTGTGCTAAGTTGCTAAAGTCAGAAAATATATGTATATTTTTAGTCTATGTATGACTCCATGCCCAATAGATGCTCAAGGCCACTGATCTAATTGTTTAGCAGAAAAATATTCCATAGAAGTCACCAAATTGTTGACCTATTTTTTCCTCTAGCTGGAGTCAAATAATTCAAGCAGCATCAGTCAGTGTGCATATCCCCAATGTAAGCTATATTTGTGATCTTGAAGTCTAAACCCAAATCTCAAGGTCTGAAGCTTGCCTGAAAAAAGCTTACCATGTGAAAGAGCTTGAAAAAATAGGCAAGTTTGCTTTTTACATCACCCTGAAATTTGCTAAAATAAGGAAGTTATGTATGGTCAATGTTCTGGTCAAACCTAATTTTCCAGGAGGGGTGATATTCTGAACATCAGGGTGATATTCTGAACATTGGGTGATATTTTGAATATCAGGTGATGTTCTAAACATCGGGCAATCTTTGTAATATCACCCCGATCTCTAAAATATCACCTAATCTTTTCCATATCACCCCGATCTCTGAAATATCACCCGATCTTTTCCATATCACCCTGATCTCTGAAATATCACCCGATCTCTGAAATATCACCCGATCTTTGTACTATCACCCTGATCTCTAAAATATCACCTAATCTTTTCCATATCACCTCGATCTCTGAAATATCACTCGACCTTTCTATATCACCCCAAATGCCGATATGATGATCGACACCATCCTACCACATTTCAATAAGGCCTGTCCATGATGGTGACGTCACCATCATATCCCTCATAAGGAGTTTAAGCACCAAAAGTAGTTTTAGAAGGCCAGATGCAGGGTGATATATTCAGGCAGTTGACTGAAGCTTTGACCACCTGTGTCTCCTCTGTCCTAGCAAATTTCAACATGATGTAAGAGGCAAAAATGCATGTTTTTGCCTCCTCTTTCATATGGTGGGCTTTTCAAAGGAATATTCTCACTTTTCAATTTTGGATCCAGATTTCCATATTTGGACGAAAGGACGTTTCAACAACCATTTTTGGGGTAAATGCAGATATTTCTTGCATTTATTGATGCACAGAGAGGAAGCAGCTCGCATTGATGATCATAAATATCTTGCCACCGTCCTATTTTAGATATTTTCATTACTGCAAATCGATGAGTAAGCTTCTTGCATTAATGACTCCAAAATATCTTCTATCTACCTTGTCCCAGATATTTGACACCATAACTGATGCAGCTGGGATGCCCTTTTAGAGGAGATATTTTCTAATACAACTCATAGAGGAAACGTTGTGGCTGACTCAGGGCATTAATTTTGGAATGCTATATATATGCATTCTTATGTTGTAAATAAGGTTGAAATTTTTTTGGCATTCTGGTCTTTCTGTTTCCAAATAGAGTTTTCATATACTGTAACCTTGCCTTTCATTGGATATATGCAAGTTATTTTACCTCCTTTGCTGATTTTCCAGTTCTATGTGAATATGCATGAGGTTGTCCATGAACATTCTATTCCTCTCAACCCTATTGCGCCTTACCTCTACTAGAATCATCTAATCTGTGTATGTTTACTTGTTGTATCTGATTATATTGTGCATTTTCTCAGTTTTGTGAAAATCTCTTTTAATCTGTCTGGTGCATCACCCTTTATTTTTAAGTTTTCTGTTTCATCTTCATTTTAAAGCTTTCCTTCTCCCTTTTCTCCTCAAAGTTCAGTAGTTTTAGGTGATAATCAGGCAAGGAAGCCAGCCTTCTCTGGAGGTCTGATCTCTCTGAGCAAGGTCCCACACCTTGAGATCATTCCCATTGTGTCATTGGAATGCTTGGAATCCTTCCAAGCAGGGTGCAATTTCATGTGACAATAATTAGTATAGCTGATTGTTGGTCTATGTTGTTATCTTGTTGTACAGATTTTACATTGTCAACCTCACTGTATGCATACTTAAGTAATCATATTTGTTATACCAGTCACGTACAAGCCTAAGTAGATCTTGATAGTTAGGCTATACCATCCTACAGGCCTCTCTACTAATCAACACAGGAAAGTTGGATGTCCAGTTCAATGCTTTAGGCTCTTTGTTTCTTTAACTTTGTACTGAAGAGATTCAAAAGATTCCAAATTACAAAACTGATGTCCAAAGGTGTTTGTTGACATGTGCAGATGAAGAATAAAGCTCAAATGTAGACCCACCATGGCACCAAGAGACTAAAGACAACCATGCTTCTAGAAAAAAGATGAGTTCATTTCGTGCCAAATGAAGACAATTGTCATGTCTCCTTTCTAAAATAATTAATTAATGGTCAATATTAACCCATCTTATTTTTCCATGGGTTAATTGGGCAAGCATAGGAAGAATAAATATTTAATATTTAATATTGTCCAACTAATATCTATTTCAAGAGGACAATTAAATATTAAATTAAATATTTTGAGACTCAAAAAGGGGCATTGGGTTTCATGAGGTGTCCATTTGCGTGAAGATTTCAAAAGTCTTGGTAAATCACAAGTGGCGGGAGACTTTATGACAATGTATGACAGCTTATGACAACTGTCATACCCCAAAATAGCAAGGAATCAAAGAAAAATGTGGGAATCTTGGATTTCCCTCTCTCCCATGAAATATTGATACAAAATATGTAATTTTGGTGATTTGGGGCTATTGTTGATTTGATATTTTCTCTCAAACTTGTAGATTTGCAGATTGTGGCTTCAATGGATGAAAACCCATTGGAGTAAAGAGGCTTGTGGATGAAAACCGATGAGTTTCAGGTGGCCAGAGGATGCAAACCCTTTGATCACAAGGAGTAGCTTCATCTAGAGGTTACATAGAGCTTCAAGGATTAAGTAGTTTCTAGCAGTTTTCGGTAGTTTCCATTGTTTGTGTGTAGGTCTTCTTGTGTTGTCGTGGTAGTTCTAGAAGTGCTGGGAAGAGTTGTTGTTGTTATCTCCTTTGGTTTTCTATGTAGTAGCTGTAGATTTCCATTTTCTAATGTCAGAGATCAGTATTGGATGTTGTGGGTAGTGTTGTGTTGATTTTGGCTTTGTGGGTCAGAATACCCAATGTGTATTTCAGCTTGTTGTGAAGATTTTGTTGTGTAGTTTGCTGCTGAGATTTGTAGGTGTTTTCTACTGTTACTTTAATGGTATTAGATCATATTTCATGTACTCTCCATCTTAAAATCTAACAATATCAATTTGGGGTGTTTTTGGTGTATTTCGGTGATTGATAGTGTTGGCAGTTTTTGTGGGTTTTGCCCAAATCTTGTTGTTCAAAGTTGTATTATTTGTTTTTGCTGCAAATTAGTATTATAGATCCAATAACATGTTATTTACATCATAAATCAATCAAAAAATATTTTGATGAAGTTTAATATTTTGGGTGTTATTCCTGAGTAAGACTAGCTAGCTAGTTTCGTCAAAATTGATGCAAAATTGGTGAAGATATTTAAATTCATTTTTAAACTTGATGTGAAATGTTATTTTTAAGTTTGTCTCATTACAAAAATCAAGTTGCTAATGAGAGCAGTCCTCAACTAGCTGAGCCAGTTATTCAAGTCAATGTGGCTGCTAGAAGCAAGAAGGTTTCAGTTCAACGGGAGTGGAGGAAAGAGGATATGGATGACACATGCACCCCAACAAAACCTTTTAGTTCATCATGCACAATGATGCTTCTACAGTGCATAACATCCTTAGTCTTTCTGAGGTCGATGTGTTAGATGTGGAAGTTGCCAACACTGTTGCAAGTATGTACCTAATCGGTGTTGTCATTGATGTCAACATATATATGTTGTCATTGGTGTCAACTATGCCCTTATTTTGTTACTTGCTTATAGATGTTGAGGATATTGAGAAAATTAGCTCATCTAGTAAAAATAGTGAATTACAGTAGAAACAGTGCATTACATGCAGGAGAACAGTCCAGAAGAATGCTCCGCATTTCCTGTAGAATAAATATCTTTTCCTGCAGATTGGAAGTTATTTAGAAGCCTATCTGATGATGTTATATTCCAAGGTTGAGCCTCCTAAATGAAGATTTGAGTAAGTTGTGTTCACCAGTGTGAAAACTAATTTTTCTGTATGTTTGGTGGTGACAGGGAGAAAGTGTTTTGTTCTGCATTCCTCTGCATTGAAGTATTTTGGTCTACGGTTCTAGAAGTAATTCTGTGATGATGTTAAGTGCCTTCAAGTGTAATGGTTTGTGATTTGGTGGTCCACAAGCTATTTTTTACTCATGATAGTGGCTGGTAGTGTTGTTCTTGTGCTTCGGTTTGAAGAATCTTCTTGACAAAGTTGTTAGAGATTGTGTAGTTGTTCCTGGTGATTACAATGTGCTTGTGGATGTCTCCTGATCATGCTCCTACATTTGAATTGGTCTGCAAGGTGTAATTCAAATCATGCATGAAGCGTGTTCTTGTGAATACTTGTGTTAACATCAGTCTTGGTTGACCTGGTTGAATTCATCATCTACAGAGATGCATCAAAGATTGTGATAGTGTGTTGTACCATGGAAGATTATGTTTGAATCCCTGCTAAGGTGTGGCATGATCCGCATTCACTTCTTTTCTTTGTAAATTTTTTTTAGGTCCAAACCTATTATGATGTAACATATGTTTGCCAACCTTGGAGATTATTCCAACGGTTGATGATTGTAATGCTGACTTTGATGATGATTCCAAGCTTGATGAAGTGTATAAATACTTGTAATTGAGTCATAAAAATGTATCCAAGTGTGAAGATAAAAGTGAAGGTAGCAGAGCAGAGCAGAGGTGTTTGTGCTTCAATGGAACTAAACCTTGGCATGGAGTAGATGTTGTTATCTCAGTTCAACCTTTTGGCAGTGAGCCACTCATAGGTAGTGATCCACTCATAGGAAGTGAGCCTTTCTTTACAATGAGCAATTTGGGCAGTGAGCCCTATAGGCAGTGAGCCTCTGATTTTTGGTATTGCTATAACTTATATATTTTGTGGGCTAACACCCACCATGGTTTTTCCCTTTTAGGATTTTCCACATAAAAAATTGGTGTCTACTGTGTTGAATGTGTGATGATGATTAAGTTAATGGTTACATGTTTTCATAGTTGAATCTAATTATGAATAATTAAGTTGTTGATGGTTTGATATGCATGTGAAGCTAAGTTTTTGTGACAACTGATTCACCCCCCCTCTCAGTTGTCTGGTATATTTCAACAATTGGTATTAGAGTCGGTTCCTCTAAAGAAATCCTAACAGCTTGAGGAAGATTCAGGATGTCTTATAAAAAGGAAGCTCCACATTTTGATGGGACAAATTATGCTCTTTAGAAGGTCTAAATGAAATTTCATCTTCTTTGTCTTTGTTATAAAGTATGGAAGGCTGTAGATACAAAATATACCATGCCTCAAAATAGTTTGACGACTGAAGATGAAATCAAAGAATATGGGTTAGATGTCAAAGCAAAGGATGCTCTGTTAAGTTCCTTAAGTGACTTAATGTTGACAAAAGTTGTGGACCTTGGATCTACAAATGAGGTATGGGACAAGCTGAAAAATCTGTATGAAGGAGATGATTATGTAAGAGAAGCCAAGCTACAGAGCCTAAAAGTGAAATATGAGGGTTTGAAGATGAATGAAGATGAAAACATAACAGCCTTTATGGAAAGAGTTGATGAACTTGTCACTGGAATAAAGGGTATGGTATGAACTCTCAATGATAAGGAAGTTGTGATGAAAATTCTCAGATCACTACCAAAGTCCTATAGTTACAAGGTAGTTGCTATTGAAGAATTTATGACTGTGAAAACTATTGACAGAGATCAGTTACTTGGAAAGCTTACAGCCTTTGAGATGAGACAATTTGGTGATGCCCTACCTAAAGTTGAATCATCTTTTAAATCCAGTACTTTAGAAAAGATCTCCAGAGTTGAGAAATACAAGGTGGATGATGACTGATGAAATTGAAGCTAACTTTGTTGACAGGCTACAAAGAGGCTCTGGTAAGTTCAAAGGTAAATTACCTTTCAAATGTTTCTCTTGTGGTAAAGTAGGACATTATGCTTCCAGATGTCCTAAAAGAATTGAAAGAAATAAGAAAAAATATGAGAGCGGGCCTAGAGTTCCAAAGAAATGCTACTATGTCAGAGATTTTGATGATGAAGTTGTGACTAATGATGAATCTGATCACTAGTAGTTCAATATGGCAAATAAATGACCAGGTGACTAAAACTTTTAGTCATGTGACCAAAATTGTTTGCAACACAACTATAAATGAATAAATAAATGACTAATTTAGTCATCGGGCAAAAAACACAACTAAATAATTGGTCAAACAAATTAAAATGACTAAATAAATGACTATTACTCTATTCTTTTTTCTTTCCAATTTGATCATAATCCATGAATTCAAAGAGAATACAAGGCAAGGCAATAAATGTCCACTTAGACCAAAGGAATAAAGGGAGAGAAAGGATTGAACAAAGGGTTAAGAACAAAAAAGACAAATCATACAATAGGAAATATACAAAAAAATTTAAAATAAGACAAGAAAATGTAGACACCCTAAAATGACCAAGTCGTCGCACTAATTGCATTTCGTCATTTCTTCCTAATCACCTGCACTCAACATTAATTAAATAATCTAATTATTTAATTAATTTCACCAAATTCTTCTAAATCACATAATTGTGACATTAATTAAATAAATCTTTTTTATTTAATTAATTAAAATTAAATTCCTCTATTATTCTTCCACAATTAAATAATTTTAATTATTTAATTAGATCATTGTCACCTTCCAAAATTCACATCCACATTAATTAAATAAATTCAATTATTTAATTAATTCAACAAATTCCCTCTTATCTACAATTAAATAATTCTTAAATTATTTAATTAAATCAAAATTATTCTTTCAAAATCATGCACAACAATTAAATAAATTTATTTATTTAATTTGCTTTCAAATCTTCTAAATTAAATAATTCTAATTATTTAATTATTTCTTCCAAAAATATCTTCTCTAAATTTAAATAAATCAATTATTTATTTAAATTGCTTTTTCTTCTAAATTTGAGTTATCTCTAAAATAACTCAAGCTTTCTTGCTCATGCAATTAAATATTTCTAATATTTAAAAAGGCAAAATATCTTCTTATTCTCATGCAAATCCCTTCTTCTTGTTTTAAATCACTTAACTGATCATTACATTCTGTTAATTGCTTTAACTCATTCTTCTATTCTTGATAACTCTTCTCATGCAAAAGAAAGCAAGACACTTGGCTTCTTCTTATTCATTGCACGTTCCTCAACTGTTCTCCTCCGTTGATTCTTCTAAATTATCTGGACCGTTGATCGATCTTCATTGAAACCTATATAAACCCCCCTCATCTCCTTCATTGAGCCTCTCTCTTCGATCGTATTCTCAGGCATACTTAACAGAGCTTTGAGCATACAAAACGTGTCGATTGAGCAACCTTACAATCTCTTAACATTGATCTTTGAGCACATTAAGCACACTATTTGCTTGTTGCAACTATGGTTTTCGTAACTTGATTGAGCAATCCACACATCTCCAAAAGGGAACAATACAGATTTTGGTAAGAGCTTTCATTTGTCTTTTGATTTTATGATAATGGCTTTTACTTAGATTGGTTCACTTTATGTGATTGGTTTTTAGTTTTATTAGTTTAGATTTAATCAATTTTTCCTCATACACATTCTGGCACACCCGGTGGAACCCACTGATCCCTCTTTTTCTTTGAGAAATTGATTTTTTTGAAGTCAGAGTATGGTATAGTGCAAATGCCATTGCAAAGTGCTTCTGGCAGTATCATTAAGTGCTATTGGAGGCACATTACAGCGCCCTTGGGGGCACTGTGGCGCTTCTGGTAGCACAGAGTGACACTTTTGGTATAACAGAATGGCGCATCCGGTAGTATCGTTAAGCGCTTTTGGCTAAATTAGGTTTCTAACTTCGTTTCATGTTTTTGCAGGGTTTTCTCATTACATATCTTGTGGATTTGTCTGACAAGCTATTGTATTTGTCTTTCAAACCTACTTTTGATACTTCCTAAGCTGACTTATTTAGGGGTATCTTCGGTATTTGAGTTAATCTATTGTGATGCTACACTTTCTAAATTTTTTGGAGTTCACGATTTAGATCTATCAAAATTTACTTCTCAGAATAGTAGATCAATCATGAAATCCCATCTTGATCTGGTTATTTTGACAAAAGCTAATTTTTTTGTGATCTAAGACCGTGCAGTGCATTTGGTATAAGAGTATCGTGCTTTCGGATACACAGTAAAGCACTTCTGGACCTTGTTCAACGCTTATGGCAGTATCCTACGATGCTTCTGGTATGCATTACATCACTTTTGGCATAATAGTATTGCACTTCCAGATACATAGTACAGCGCTTCTGGATCTTGTTCAGTGCTTCTGGTAATATTCTCTGACACTTCAGGTCTGTATTACAGGCGGTTGGTAAGTCAGTAAAGTGCTTTGGGTATAGTAGTAACTCGCTTCTGGTCAAATTGATTTGTTTTTGCTAACTTATGAATTTTTGGTGGAACTAACTAACTTGTTGCAGCTTCTTATTACTCACACAGAGCAAATTGGTGTTTTTAACATGTTCATGTAGGATGAGCGTTGAAGAAATCTTGATTTATCTCACTAAGTCTTAGAAACACACTGCCTTCTTAAAGGATAATTGAACAAATCATTTTGGCAAATCTAAGTCTTAGGAACATACTGCTTTTCTTAAGGGACAATGGACATGTATGCATAAACACCTCAATTTTCTAAGGGACAATGGACATGAATGCCAAACACTTCAATTTCATAAGGGACAATTGACAACTATAAACGTGTGTGTGCCTAGTTTAGTTGCACCTTATTTTTCTTATAATGGGACAATTGAACCTTTGTTTGACGTGCTTGCTCTTACATTTCTGTACTTCCTTTAGAAGGGCCTACTTTTGGATTGCACTTCATCCAAAAGGGATGAACCTAAGCGGAGTTTTCCTTTGAACCACTATATAAGAGGTATAAGGCGAAAGCCAAGTCCTAACCGATGTCAGCCTTACCTTGTGGTGCCAAACTGAAAAGAGGTGTACTAGCTCTTTGTGGAAACAATTTTCACATTGAGTGAAGTGTTTGATACTCTTAGTAGGATTGGTTAAAGCTTTTAGTAGCTTGTCGCATTGCTCATAATGCGTTGGTCCCTCAAAGTCACTAAGAACCATTCTAGATAGAGACTACCTGACCTACCTCCAAACATTACGGTAATCATCAGTACAAGGGGAATCAATTTAAGCCCTTAAGATACTCACCATTGGCTCCCTTGAGAAGAGATAGTATTCCCTTGGCCATAAAGCTCTTGTGACCTACTTGAGCTTTCCAAGGGGAGGGTGAGATATCCCTACCTATCGTCTCTCGCAAAGATACTAAATATCTGACACCTTTATGGAATGATATTTTTATCGACAGAGTATTAAGCTGTGAGCTGATCTACTGCAATGAAACCTTGTCTCTAGGGATAAAAAGTGCTTGTTATTGATTGCAATTGTCTTATACCTGTGGAAACATTGGGCTTGTTTGGAGCCTTGAACATACACTATCTGTTGTGTCAGTCCCTTGTTTGTGCCAACATTGTTTGCCGTGTTTTCTCTTGCCAAACAAATCCAATCAAAAACAGAAATAATCTATCAAAATTTTGCCTTTTAGAAGCATTAGACACTACTTCAGTGCCCTTAGTATTACAGCAGCTCACCTTTGGTAGTACAGTAGATCGCCTTTGGCATAGCAGTAACTCACCTCTAGTAAAACTCTACTTCAGCACCCTTGGTATAACAGTAGCTCACTTTTGGTCACTGTAGCTCGCCTTTGGCATAGCTTTAACTCACTTTTGGTAGCTCAGTCCATCGCCTTTGGTGTCACAGTAGCACACTTTTGGTTGCACAGTCCTGCGCCTCTGGTCAAACAGTATAGCGCCTTTGGTCCAGTACATTGTGCATCAGAGTTTGTCCTTTTCTCAAAGCACCTCACAAAGTCCCAGCATTACCTTTTGTCCTAGTGTATCCCATGGTAACCACTAGGCTCCAGCAAACTATGAAGTCCAAGCAAGTTGGCCCTAGGAAGCACAAATCACCTCCTCACACACCGCAATCTGGTCGTCTCAACATTACTCCCAAGGTAACTCCTAGTACACCCGCGGCAAAACCAATCAGCTCTCTGAACATGCCGCACATTGACCAACCAAGCAATCCTCAAGAAGGTAGGGTCCCTTTGGTAAGTACACCCCAGTATACCACTGGTTTGCCTCCGTATTTTGTGCCGCAATGATATACTATTGAGCAAATCCCATCTCAAGAGGGTAGGGTTCCTTTGGTAAGCATTCCTCACTATACTATAGGCCTGCCTCAGGATTTTGTGCCACAAGGTTATATCGTAGATCAACCCCCATCTCAAGAAGAATGACACTTTGAAATAGGTCAATCCTCTCAAGAAGATGGGCAAGATCTTGATGAAATCATACAAGAGCCTAGAATCGTGGCCGCCTTTGACAAAATCCTTAGTGAGAACTAGGATCATTTCTTTCACTTGCTTACAGAGCAAGGCGCCAAGTTACCTCAAGATTTTGATTTATCCACTCTCAATGAGAACAACAACACCCAAGCTACCATACAAGTAGTGCAAACCATGTCAACGGTGACCACGCCCTTACCTAAACAGAGCTCGCAGTATAGGATTCCCCTCTATCAAAACTCAATAGGAGAGAGGGTCGTATCACTGCTTCTGACTCCTATGGAGATCTATAAAAACCAACAAGAAACTCTCCAACGTCAAGCAGAGTTAGCTAAGCAAGCCACCTTAGCTCGATTGAATATGCAACCACCTCCTCAAGTGTCCACCCCAATCGCAAGTGGAATCTTGGTTACCCTGTCATAGATAGGTTTCCCACTAAATTACAATCCGAGGAACAACTATGTAGCCATGCAACAAGGGTCTCAACAACTACCACCTCCTATATCATCAAACCTTCATGTCTCTCAACCAATTAGAGTCATGCAATCCCAACCACAACATCCTTCTACGCTCGTCATCAAGCCACCTCAACCATCGCAAATCACTTCTACCTATGCCCCTCCTCCACAATGTTCATCCTCACTCAATTTCTTTCACACATTGCCTAGCCACTCTCAACATTCCCAACATCAAGTTTCCCAAAGTTGTGCCGCAATCACAACCTAATCAAATGCACTTTAGCTTTCCTCCACCCAATACTTTTCTTCAACCATCACAAAGCCAACATTGTTACCTAGCGCCACCTCCACCTCTACCAAATCAAAACCTCCAATTCCAACCCAATCTGAACCAAACGTACAACTCGTATGATCCCAATCAATCTTACGACCCTTATAACACCAGTGTACATGGCTTACATTATAATCTTCCGTATGGGCAACACCAACCACTTTTGGGACAACAGGAGATGTTACCAACCCCTCCCACGACTATGGAGCTAAAAATCACAGAAGTTCAACAACAGCTATCTGATCTTACGTTTGGCCACACCAAGAAGACCTTCTCTTTAGAGGAAGTGTGTCCTTACCCTTTTGATTGGTCATTACCAATGATCCCTTTTCCTCAAAATTTCACTATTCCCAAGTTTGATAAATACAAAGGAAAAGGTGACCCAAAAGACCATCTCAGGGAATTCTATCTTGCTTGCTTCAAGGTCTCACATAACGACACGTATCTTATGCATCTCTTTCCTCACAGTCTTGGAGGTCAAGCTATAGAATAGTTCTCACACTTACCTATGGGTATTAAGTCTTTCAACGAGCTAGCAGAGAAATTTGCCACCCATTTTTCTTACAATGCAGAGCATGAGATTTCCATGAAAAATCTATGCAACAATAAACAGAAAAATGGTGAAACTTTCATTTCTTTCCTCCAACAATGGAGACAAATGGCTAGCAAATTCCCTTTCAAGATTCCTGAGAAACAGTTTGTTAGCATATTTGTGCAAAACCTCAACCAAGAGTTAGGTTTCCATTTGCAAATTCTTAGTGCTACAACCTTTGACAAAATCACATACAAGGGTATCAACATTGAAAAGGCCCTCATTGCTAAGGGTGTGGTCAAAATCTTCAAAGAAATGAAAGACAACACTCCTCATCAACAATTGAATGATAAACCCAAGTTTTGGAACAAGAACAAAAACGTGGTCAATGATGGGGTGGTTGATTCTAAACATGTCCAAACATTGCAAACACCACTGCAGCTCTCCAAACCAAGTCAAGCTCCACCTCAACAACAACAACAACAGCGGCAACCATATCAAAATCAACAACAATGACAATAGGAGTGACCTCCACAAGATTACCCACCGCGACGTTAATTCACTCCCTTGGGAGTGCCCATCGAATCGGTCTTACAACAAATTTTATAGAAAGGGCTCATCACCTTACCTGATGCTCCCCCATATGGAGAACCTGTCTACAAAACTACACGTTATAGAGATAATGAATATTGTGAGTTCCATAGGAGCAAAGGGCATAGAACCGCGTCGTGCATGAAACTCAAGCACCTAATCCAAAATCTCATCGACGGCAATCAAATCACTTTTGAGAATGAATCACCAGTTCAACACACGAACAAGGATCTCGACATGTACAAGGAACCATTCCCTCATCATGGTCCACCTCCTCCACAGGATAGAGGTAAAGGTATCAATCATGCTTCCACTTCCTTTGATTCCATTGTAGGTCATTTTGAAGAGAGTCGAGTGTCTACCCTCACAATCAAAGGCAAATCTATGGATTGTGCTGTTACAACTTGCCGTGGTCGTGTCACCATTCGTGGTCCTACACCCAGTCTTCCAACTCAATCTGATTATAATCTTGTCGAACATTTAGGGAAAACACCAGCACAGATCTCTATTTTGGACCTTCTATGGTCCTCACCTACACATAGAGTAGTGCTAGAAAAAGCCCTCCAAGAGTCTTCGATTCCCAACAACATAACAGTCACAGATTTCCAAGCTATAGTAGGTAACATTGCTTCACCCTACAATGTGGTCTTCTCGGAGAAAGATCTCCCATCCCATGATCCTTGTCACAATGATGCCCTTCATATTGAAGTGCTCATCCATAAGCGCAAAATCAAATGTATACTCATAGATGGTGGTGCTGGTCTCAACATCTGTTCTTTAAAGTTACTTAAGCAATTGGGATACTTTGAGGATCATGTCAACAATGATCAAAGTATTACAATCAAGGGATATGATGATGCAGAATGCCATTCAGAAGGTGTTATTCACTTGCCTATACAACTGGGCCCTGTCATGCTTGAAACCAGGTGTCAAGTCCTTGATATTGAGCTACCTTACAACATTATCCTCGGCCACCCATGGATCCATGCAATGAAAGTCATTCCCTCCACGTACCATCAGTCTCTAAAGTTCCCATACAATGGTACGGAGATCACTATCCCAGGAAACCCCAATCCTTTTGAATTCTGTCATGTCTTGTAAGGCAGTTATAAGAATTGCAACCAGGTGCCTAACAATGAAAAATCCCTTGAATCCCCACTATATGTTGATCCTGAAACTCTGACGCCAGCGTCTACAAGTAACCCAAATCCTCTACCTGAGATCAAGGCCCACATCCGTGATATAGGCTTTGGATCTTATGATATCTCAAAATCTTGTTGTGTAGGGCGGATGCCTTTATCTCCAAAATCTTACGGCCAACCACCCATTGCCAAAGTAACCAAAAAAGTAGCTATTTCTCCCCCAACATTCCTAACCCAATTCCAACATGGACGGTTATTGGAAGAGGAAACTATTGAGAATATTTCTTCTTGGCTCTATAAGGAGAAAGAACCAGTCACAATACTAGTCAAGCAATGTGGCAATGGCTTAAGGATAGTAAAAAACATGGGCTATAAAGAAAAAGGTGGCCTTGGGAAACAGAATCAAGGAACTATGGAACCCATTGTTGTAACAAAGAAGCTAGACAAGAAGGGATTAGGATTTGGTAAGAAGGTACCACACGCCTTGGACATCAAGTATATCCTCGACGAGGTAGCTGACACTTTTCCCATCGATTCGACATCTACAGAGGATATCATCGATGACTCTTCCCTCCATATGACCAACCTCTTCACAGAATCCTCCATTTTTATGCTATCTTCCGTATCCTTAACCTCCACCACCAGCACCCAGAATGTCACACTTGTCTACCCTGAACTTATCGATTGGGACCAACAAGGGTCCCCCGTTATAGATGTATTTTAGAATGACAAAGCTCTGGCTAAGTTCATGGGACTTTGGGAAGGTATCCCCCTTGGCGATCATAAAGCAGGTTTTGTCATTGAACTAGAGCCAATAGCTTATTTTGGTGAGAATGCCAAATCCTCTAGTTGCAAAAGTAAAAATAAAGAAAGATCTCTAGGTGAAAACCACACTATGGCACCTCCTGATCATAAAATAGTAAAAACAAAGGACGTATCCAAAGGTGAAAACCCAATTGTGGCACCTGAGGATGGAGGATTTGACCTTCCCCTACCATCTAAGTATCAAGAGAATTAGCTCTCCTAGTGGAAGATTCTACAGAGATAAACCTGGGTATAGAGCAAAATCCAAAGACCACATTCCTAACAGCATCATTATCAGAAACAGAACACAAGAACCTTAACACATTCTTCTTACAGAGAACCATCAACTTTACATGGACCTATGCTGATATGCCAGGGCTAGACCCCAAGCTAGTTGTTCATTATCTCATAGTTGATCCAAAGGTTAAACCAGTCAAGCAAAAGTTGAGAAAGATGCACCCACAGATAGCTCTCTTGGTAAAGGTCAAAATACAGAAGCTGTTAGATGCAAAGTTCATATGACCTATTGACTATTTAGACTGGGTATCCAATATTTTACCTGTGTCTAAACCCAATGGGTGCATCCACATGTGTAATGATTTTAGAGATCTCAACAAAGCATGTCCTAAAGATGACTTTCCACTACCGAACATTGACATTATAGTAGACTAGACAGTAGGTCACGAGATGCTTTCACTCATGGATGGATTCTCAGACTACAATCAGATAAGGATAGCAGAAGAAGACCAACATAAAACAACCTTCACTTGTCCATGGGGTAACTATTGTTGGTGTGTCATGCTGTTTGGTCTAAAGAATGCAGGAGCAACCTATCAGAGAGCAATGATAGTGATATTCCATGACCTCTTTCATCACATCATGGAGGACTATGTGGATGACATACTAGCTAAATCTTCTAGGGTAGATCACATACAAGTGCTAGGACAGATCTTTGATAGGCTTGAGAAATATCAAGTGTGCCTCAATCCAAAGAAGTGTGTCTTTGGTGTAACATCAGGGAAGCTATTGGGTTACATTATTTCTCGTTGAGGTATCGAAGTAGATCCAGCAAAAGTAAAGGCTATAATAGAGATGCCTCCACCAAAGAAGCTAAAAGCATTAAGGAGCCTCCAAGGAAGGTTGCAATCCACCAGGCGTTTCATCTCACAGTTAGCAGATAAATGTCAACCATTTCAACACTTACTCCGCAAGGATGTCTCATTCCGATGGGATTATAAGTGTCAAGCAGCATTTGATCAGCTTAAAGAGTATTTGGCTACACCTCCTGTATTGGTTCCACCAGTTGCAAACAAACCTTTGATATTATACATCTCCACTACAAATTCGGCCCTAGGGGCCCTTCTAGCACAAAATGATGAAACAGGAAAAGAGCATGCAATTTATTATATCAGTAGAACCTTGGTGGGATATGAGCTCAATTATTCACCGATGGAAAGGGCTTGTTTAGCAGTAGTGTTCACCTCCCAAAAGTTGTGGCATTACATGTTGAACCAACACACAAATCTAATAGCCAAAATTGATCCCTTGAAGTATCTACTAGCAAAAGCAGCTCTTACAGGCAGACTAGCTAAATGGGTCATGATCCTTAGTGAGTTCGACATTGAATATGTGGATTGTAAAGCAATCAAAGGACAAGCTCTAGCAGATCAACTAGCAGAAGCACCCATGCAAGATACACACCCCATGGTAGCAGACTTTCTGGATGAGAATCTATTCACTCTTTCCAACTCCATAATGTGGAAGTTATACTTTGATGGTTCCTACACACAGCATGGATCAGGGGCCGGCATCTTGTTCATCACACCTCAAAATGACTATATTCCTAAGTCATATTGGCTTGCATTCCCTTGCACCAACAACATTGCCGAGTATGAAGCACTCCTTATAGGTCTCAACATAGTAGTTCAATGGGACATCACAGAATTATAAGTATATGGAGACTCACAGCTAGTCATTCGCCAAGTCACGGATGAGTACCAAACAAAGGATGAAAAGTTGGTCCCCTACAAGCAACTAGTGGACACCTACAAACCACACTTTTCTAGCATCACATTTGAGCAAATTCCAAGAGAGCATAACAAGGCCGCGGATTCTATGGCTTCTGTAGGGTCACTAATTGACATGCCTGCTAATACACAGAAATGCGAATTCTTGATCAAGCAATTGTTGGTACCAGCCGTCGATGTTCCCATCACTGAAATCATCTGCGAACTTGTTGGTCCCAATTCCCCATGGTATGAAGATATCTATGAATACTTCAAACACAATACCTTTCCCCCTGACCACCCAATGCAAAACCTTTATCCGTCGATCCTCCCGTTACATCATTCTGGGTGATACACTATATCGCCAGAGTCTCTATGGTATCCTCTTACAATGTCTTAACATGGAAGAAGCTGAGGCTACCTTACAATACATACACGAAGGTGTCTATGGTAGACATTCTACCGGTCCTAATCTTGCTAAGAAGATACTCAGAATAGGTTATTACTGGCCTACAATAGAGCAAGATGCTGCACAGTTTGCTAAGAAGTGTCTACAATGCCAGCAGCATGGAGATTTGATTCATGCACCAACTCATGAATTACAACTTGTGACAACTCCATGGCCTTTTTCTCAATGGGGTCTCGACCTCGTAGGACAAATCCACCCTTCCTCTTCCAATGGCCACAAATTTATCATTACCGCCACTGAATATTTCATGAAGTGGGTTGAAGCCATTCCCATGACCTATATCACCGGTAAGAAAATAGCCAAGTTTATCCTTAACTACCTCATTTGTCGGTATGGTATTCCCCAAACCATTGTCACTGATAATGGGAGACCATTCAAGAATCAAGATGTCCATTCCTTGTGCACACAATACAATATGCAACATCGCTTTTCAACTCCCTACTATCCGCAGAGTAACGGCCAAGCTGAGGCTTCCAATAAAACCATTCTCAAAATACTCAAGAAAATAGTCAATGAAGCTGGTCATGATTGGCACTTGCAACTCAATCCCGCCCTATGGGCCTACCGCACTAGTATCAGAACACCAACTAGTGCCACACCATATGCCTTGGTCTTTGGCCCATCCCTCAGAGTATCCATGCAGGACCTGATCGACGGAGACGAGTATCGCACTTCTAGATTAGCTGAGCTTGAACTACTAGATGAGAGGCACCTTGCCGCACTTAATCATCTCCATGTCTATCAAAACCACCTCTAGCGTAATTACAACAAAAAGATTAAAGAAAGATGGTTTCAAGTTGGTGATCTTGTACTTAAGGAGAATTAGAGAAATCAAGCAGATTGAGAAAAGAAGGGCAAGTTTGAGCCTAACTGGTTAGGTCCCTTTATTGTGACAGCAGCATATGGATCAGGAGCTTATACTTTAGCTACAGCTGATGGCAATCCTCTGGATGAGCCACTTAACAATGTCCATCTCAAGAAGTTCTATGCCTGATCCTCAGAGTATTTCGAAAAAAAATCCAAAAAAAAATCCAAAAAAATCCATCCTCTAGTGAAAACCTGGCAAACAGGCGCCTTGGATAAGTACCATAGTGAAAACCTGGCAAATAGGTGCTATGTGTAGAGTCAGCATCCATAGTCTATCGAGTCCTGTCCACTCCATGTCTAGTGCACAAAGCACGCTTCATCCATCCATCCATAATGAAACCATTGACTTTGTTTGCATTTCCATCTCCCTATCTAGTATAGCTTGGAAATTTGTCAATGTCCCTCGTCATCATCCCACGTTCTGATCTGTGTCAACAATTTGCGCTGTCTGGTCCCAGGTCACAGCTTTCTAGGTCTTCTTCGTCAGTCATCCATACAAATTCCTCTACCGGAATGGGGGCAACGCTTTCCTTAACTTAGGTCTAGGGGAGGTTCCTTGTTCGTGGTTCGCAGCACGCTCTTTAATCTTTCTCCTTTTTGCAGATAACACCCTTTAACGGACACATCGCTCCTATGATAAGGATGTTATCTTCTCAACACTTTTCCCACATCATCACACTTACTAGAACTACATATTATTTCTTCTCAATCTTAAGGTACCTTGATCCCATGGATATGGGTATGTAGGCAGTTTGGAATACGAAGGAAGTATCCAGTACTCAGGTACATAAGATCCCCTCCTTTCACCTTGACCCATTCATCACTCTATCTAGAACTACATATTTATCACTTTCATCTTTCATCATCGTGTGCCTTGATCTCATGGATACAGGGTATGTAGGCAGTCTGGAATACAAAGGATGTATCTAGTACTCAGGCACACACGATCCATTATTCTCCACCCACCCCAATCCATTAACACTGTCACCTTTTGTATCTTCCATGTTTCAAAATCCATTCACCTCAACTTGACTAACTCAAGCAGCAAGCTAGCACAACCTTTCAAAGCAAAGGTCCTTAACAACCCTGAAGCAAAGCAGCTTCCTTTCAGAGTCATCTATTGTCCTGCATACCGATTGCCAACATCAGCTAAGTACCACTTAACCAAAGCCCTAGATCAACAAGCTTGTCTTCTGCAAAGTGTTCCATGATCGAGACCAACACACGCATCTCTTGCAACATGTGGCATTTCCTGCAGCAAGACATTATCTTTTTAGATAGATAGCCCCCTTTAACAGACACAGAGTTCCTACGATAAGGCTATTATCTTTCCTATCCAATCTATCCTGAGCAACCTCTTTGGCAAGAGAATATGTTGGCTGTATGTTTACTTTGTAAGTCAGTCAATTTGCTTTATGGTTTATCTTTTGTTCCTTTTCCAATACCTACTCAAGGCTACCTTGATTTATCTATAATCTTGGTATGTTGTGATGCAGTACGGATTGGGGGCATAGTCATTGCTTTTGTGTGCCGTGTTTGAGGAATGATCTTTAGTATCTTTCTTAGCAGCATATTTATCTTGTGTGTGTTACAACCTAGCATCTTACATATTAATACTCTTCTTGCATTTTACATGTATTGAAGTTTATTTTATGTTCAAGACTATGGCTCATTCACATGTACCAACAAGGTTATATAATGTCTAAGGGATCTAAGTTTAAACTGCTTGCTTGCAGAGTCAACGTCCACGCACTTAGATATTACTGCACCTTGGTCTTTTATACCTTGGTGGCGAACTATCCACGTGCTATATCAAAAATAAGGATTGCTCTTTATATACAATTGTGAAACCAATGCAACAAGCTCATCATTTACCCATCCATTTACCCATGGCCTTATATAGTTTTCCAACAATGATTGATCAACAGTCTTTCTCTCATGTTCTCTCCTATCTCCTTTCTTCTATCTATCATCAACCCAACCTTGTCTGTCTCCAACAAAATCTTCTAGTCGAGTGTCAACACAGTTCTTCTATCGCTTCCCTGTCTTTCTTCTTGAGGGGGCATCCTACGCCAGCTACGCTGGGGCAACTACCTACATTGGGGCATCACAAATTATATCATTTCTTCAACAACCGTTTTCTTTGACGCAACGCTATAAACTGCATCACATCAAAGAGGGGCAAAATGTAGACACCCTAAAATGACCAAGTCGTCGCACTACTTGCATTTCATCATTTCTTCCTAATCACCTGCACTCAACATTAATTAAATAATCTAATTATTTAATTAATTTCACCAAATTCTTCTAAATCACATAATTGTGACATTAATTAAATAAATCCTTTTTATTTAATTAATTAAAATTAAATTCCTCTATTATTCTTCCACAATTAAATAATTTTAATTATTTAATTAGATCATTGTCACCTTCCAAAATTCACATCCACATTAATTAAATAAATCCAATTATTTAATTAATTCAACAAATTCCCTCTTATCTACAATTAAATAATTCTTAAATTATTTAATTAAATCAAAATCATTCTTTCAAAATCATGCACAACAATTAAATAAATTTATTTATTTAATTTGCTTTCAAATCTTCTAAATTAAATAATTCTAATTATTTATTTATTTCTTCCAAAAATATCTTCTCTAAATTTAAATAAATCAATTATTTATTTAAATTGCTTTTTCTTCTAAATTTGAGTTATCTCTAAAATAACTCAAGCTTTCTTGCTTATGCAATTAAATATTTCTAATATTTAATAAGGCAAAATATCTTCTTATTCTCATGCAAATCCCTTCTTGTTTTAAATCACTTAACTGATCATTACATTCTGTTAATTGCTTTAACTCATTCTTCTATTCTTGATAACTCCTCTCATGCAAAAGAAAGCAAGACACTTGGCTTCTTCTTATTCGTTGCACGTTCCTCAACTGTTCTCCTCCGTTGATTCTTCTGAATTATCTAGACCGTTGATCGATCTTCATTGAAACCTATATAAACCCCCCTCATCTCCTTCATTGAGCCTCTCTCTTCGATCGTATTCTCAGGCATACTTAACAGAGCTTTGAGCATACAAAACGCGTCGATTGAGCAACCTTACGATCTCTTAACATTGATCTTTGAGCACATTAAGCACACTATTTGCTTGTTGCAACTATGGTTTTCGCAACTTGATTGAGCAATCCACACATCTCCAAAAGGGAACAATACAGATTTTGGTAAGAGATTTCATTTGTCTTTTGATTTTATGATAATGGCTTTTACTTAGATTGGTTCGCTTTATGTGATTGGTTTTTGGTTTTATTAGTTTAGATTTAATCGATTTTTCCTCATACACAGAAAATAGACAAACTGGATAGATACAAATAAAATAAAGACAAAATCATTAATTATAAAACTTTTAAATATACTATATTATTGATAAATTATTTAATTTTGCAAGTCTAGTATGCACAAATATAATTTAAGTTAAATTAATTTAAATTATATAATTTAATAACTTAAGTTGTATAATTTATAACTTATATAACAAAGTAATTATATAATTTAGTTAAATATAATTTAATAATATTTCATATTATTTAAATATTATAATAATGAATAATTATATTGTAATATAATTTCATAATTTTATAATTAAAATTATAATATAAGTTTTTTGCCTCCTTGTGCATGAGTTTAGTTCACTTTAGTTTTGGAGGGAATTAATGGAGGGAATGTGCATTTATGTATTTTGAACAAAAAAGTGAAACCTGTGAAGAAGAAAATCAAGGGTTTAGCAGGAGAAGATTGTTCATGGCCGCCAAGAATAGGGTATGAGTAGTTGAACAGAAGAAGATTGTTCATGGCCGCAATTCTTTGAGTTTGGAAATAGTTTTGAGATCATCGTGTGAATGAAGAAAGCAAGGAATTTTGGGATTTCTAGCTATAGACAATAGATATCAAAGGAGCAGCAATAATAATGAGATAACAAATGGTTTTATGAAGTAGTGGTAGGGTTTTCCACACACCTCTATTCTTCTCTTAGCCTGCTCTAAAGTTTTGTATCTTTGAAAGTTTGGTGCTCTATCATTAGTGACTGTTCTATCTCTTTCAGTGACTGTATGAAGAGGTCTCATGGTTCTTTATTGATAAAGTTCTACTTTTTCCATTCATGATTTATACTTAGAATACCTTGGCATGAAGGAATTTGATGGTTTTCAACCTATGACTTAGACACTACCATCCCTGTGTGTGTGATTCAACCTTTGAAAGATGATTGTATTTTCAAAATGACTATCAAAAAATAGAGAATGAAATCTTGTTGTTGAGAATGCAAGACTATTCCATGATTTGTTTTATTCCTTAAATTTGTTCTTCACTGTCTTTACTGTCTCTTACTACTATCTTGACGGTAACCTTTGTCATGAAAACCTTGTTCATTGCTTCATACATGAACTGGTCTTTGTTATCCTATCACGAACTTGCCTACAAATTCCTTAATACAAAGATATCATTAATAATGACTATCCTTTATATGCAAAACTTTGTCACACTCACATTTCCTTTGTCCATCTGCTGCTATGACTATCATATAGCTTATTAGCTTGATTTTGATAAACTTGAAGATTCTATTCATAGACTTTTGTGATGGTGACAGGTTGTCATTGATGTCAAAAGTGTTCAGGAGATGGTTAATGAGGTATTCATCATGATGTCTTCATATGTTTGAGGTAAATTCAGATGTGATCATTACTACTTCCTTCCATTTGATGTGTCAAGTTTCTATCGGGAGATTTGCATCATAATGATATCTTTATATGTGATGGAATGTTGTTGGATCATCTTGGACCATGTGAAATCAGATATAGGATCCTATTAACGATGCATGCTCATATCTTCAGTGGATCTTTATTGTGTCAGTGTGTATCTAAAGTGAAGGACTTGTTTGATTAGTAGTACTTGCAGAGAATATTTCAGGAGTACATCATCTTGTGTGTTATTGCAGGATTACATCAGGGTGATACATATGACTTATAGTGGTAGTGGCTTGGTCAGTTGATCTCAATATTCAATGGCATAGTCTTCAGTTGTGAGTTGATCATCATACAAACAAATGTTGAAATGTTCATGGGGGTTGAAATGTTTGTAGTTTCATTGTATGAAGTTCAAGATCATATGTTTCATGATAAAGGATGTTGGAGAGTTCAAACTTTATCTTGTTCAGGATGTTGGTGTTTAGCACTTTGGTCTTCATTGAAAAGGTGTTCAACATATTTGATATCTTGATGACATAGATGTTGAAAAGTTTTTCTTACAGGCTTCTCATGTGCAAAGATATCGAGTTATATGGTCCTTCATGAAAAGACACTTGCTTATTCATGCTCAAAAGACAAGTGTGAACCTAAACACTAAGGCAAAACTCTAAATTATAACCTATACTAAAATCCAAGTTGTCTATCATATATTATTGCACTTTGTGTTTCAAAATTCTGTTGACCTTCTAATACAAGTCACCTCACTTAAGGGAACCTGCAGAAGGGGTACACCGTCGTTGTAATGACTAGCCCTCCTCCCTTCTTACCGGTGGCACGAGCTAAGGTAAGTTTTGGTTTTTAAAAGTTTATCACCTTTTGAAGAAAAACGGCTCGAGCGGGAAAAGGTTTTCAAATAGCATGTCATTGGAGCCCGTGGTGTGAATCAAGTCTAAGTTTTGTTTTTAAACCAAACATTCTAAATGCTATCTAGCTCGATCCATGTTTGAAAAGTAATTTGCATCAAATTTAATGGGAGGTAAGGTTTATTAAATTCAATTTGGAAACCTTGTTTTAAAAACACATCATTCAATGTTTCCTTTTAAGAAGAGCACAATTTATGGAAAGATTTTGAAGTATTTATTTTAGAAGAAGAAGGAAATTTATCTAAGTCTTTTATGACTTTAGGTTGAAATTAGAAACCCTTTATTATTTTCTAATTTCATATGAAGAGGCAAGAAATGATTAAGAAGAAGATTTTTTTTGAAGGAGTTTTTTTTTTTAAGGAATGTTTTTGGGAGTTTTTTTTATGAAGAATATCTTGAGACATTGGCTAGATTTTTTTTAAGTGGATCAAATTAATTGTTTTTGAAAGAAGTTGAAAAGGTGATTGAAGATTTTAAAAAATGCAGAGAGGAATATGAAAGATTTGGAAGTTTTGAAGGATCATGCAAAGATTATGAAGTTGTTTTTATAAAAGAAGAAAATTGTAGAAAATGAAGCAGTGAAGTTATTGACAGGAGCAAATTAATTTATTCTCAAAAATTAATTGTTTTCTTGTAGATGAAAATATTTTGCAGATTGAAAAGTCAATTGAAGGAGATCAACATTATGAGAAAGATTTTATTTTTTATATAGAGAAGATGAAATGGTGATAAAGCAATCAAGTTTTGTAGATGGAAGATCAAAAGTTTTTAAATGGGGTTTATTTTGAGATTTGAATGGGCACAGGATAAAAAATGATTATCTTGTATATAATGGCTTTGCAGGTGGATTGATTAGTGAGTGTGGTGATGTGGATCAATATGGAGTATTGAAGATATTTTCAGTTTATTGTATGTGAGATTATGTTTGTGCAGGAATGGATCAAACACTGTATGAGGACATCTAGCAATAAACTTTACAGATTGAACCATGAAGATAAAGGTTGAACCATAAAGATAAAACGCGGGTGAATATGCATCAGGTGAATCAAATTTGTAGAGATAAGAGTGTTGTAAAGATGTGTAAAAGGAATTGTTTTGTATATCAAATAGGAGGTATAAGGATGTATGATGAGACATAGGTTGCATAATGGTGCAAATTAGATTGAATAGCAATCAATTCTTGCACATAGAATTTATGATGGAAAATTGTCTATGCTAGTGAGGCTTGTAGGTTAGTGAGACCTTAACATTTGTCAGTGAGACACATATTGTAGCCAGTGAGGCATGTTTGATCAATTAAGCCAGTGAGGTAGTTTAGAGTGGTTTTTCTACCCCTGGAGGGTTTTCCACTCATGCAATTCTTGTGTCATAATCTTCTCTATGTGTGTATGATTTACTTATGAAGTTTTGTTCTCTTTCTATATTCATAGTCATGTGCATATGTATTTGACAAATCAATGTTATCTTTCTCTCCTTGTGCTCTGAAAGTTAAAGTGTGTAAAA
Organism: Cunninghamia lanceolata; assembly: GCA_027924645.1. Lineage (NCBI taxonomy): Eukaryota > Viridiplantae > Streptophyta > Pinopsida > Cupressales > Cupressaceae > Cunninghamia > Cunninghamia lanceolata. The sequence goes on from BSBN01000236.1 coordinate 6,261,136, forward strand.
AGATTTGAGAATTCACACAACACTGATTCACCCCCCCTCTCAATGTTGATCGTACTCCTACAATTGGTATCAAAGCCAGTTTCCCTTTTGTAGCTTAATCAGCTTGGGTAGGTCCTGTGTGTGGAGTTCAATGGGTAAGTGCAGGAGAAATAAGAACATGAGAAATGTTAAGATTCTTTCTGGTCAGAAGACACAAAAGACATTATCAAATCCAGATGTTGATATAAAGTCAGTTGATAAAGATGTTCTCCATGTTGAGTCTGATATTATCTTAGAAGAAAAGGTTTCAGATGTTCCTCAATTTAATGGTTCAAATTTTTTAGTTTGGTATGTTAGAATGCAAGTATATTTATCCTCCTTAGGATATGATGTTTTAATGTCAGTTGAAAATGGTAATTCTGCAAATAACAAAGAAGTTATTGAATATAATGATATTGTAAAGAAGGCTATATTATATGCTCTGTCTAATGATGTTATTTGTAAAGTTATGGATTGTGTTACAGCTCAGGATATGTGGAGGAGATTGAAAAGGATTTATCAGGATAATGATAAAGAAGGGGACACTCTGGTGTGTGAAGAAAGTAGCAATGAAAAGAGACTTTCAAATGAAGGAGTTGAAGTTCAATCCCAATCAAATTCAGAAGAGGCTAGCATCACAAGTGATGATGATCAGAGTGATGATGATTAGGATTATAATGAACAAGACTGTGAGATTGATTTGGAAGGAGAGCTCATATATGCTCTAAGTGAGCTCAAGAATTATAAGAAGGAGAACAATAAATTAATGATGTAGTTGCAGCAAGAAAGAGATTTAAAAGATAAAGCTCTTACAGATCTTGAAGAGGCCAGATGTCAGATTATTAGTTTAAAGACATATATTGATGATTCTGACAAACTAGTTGCTAGATTGAAGATAGAAATTGAAGAAGCTAAGAGGATAGCTGATGTATCAATATCTGACCTTGAAGTTAGAAGGAGTGAGAATCTAAAACTAGAGAGTGATATTATCAATCTGAGAAAAGAGTATGATGGTCTCAAAGCTTTATCTAAGAAGTATAAGGAGTTTGAAGATAGCACAAGCAAGCTACATAAGATGCTTGGTAAACAAAAACTATATGGAGACACTACTGGACTTGGTTTTGAAGAAGGAGAATGTTCAAAAGCTAGAGAGACTCCCAGAAAGAAGATTGATTTGAATGTTACCACTGAAAACAAAATACATAATCAAAGCAGAAGAAATTTCAGAAAAAGTGCTCCTATTAGACAAGCATACATGTACAGGTATAACTATTCATTTAATGGTTTTTGTTATACTTGTAATCAATTTGGGCACAAATCAGTTAATTGCAGAAGGAACACTGATATTGTTTGTTACAAGTGCAATAATGTTGGACACATACAAAAAAATTGTAAAGTGCATAGAAGGTATAATTCTACAGAGAAGCTTAAAATCAGTGCTCAAAGGTATTATCAGTCAATTGATTTTGATTACAACATAATTTGTTATAATTGCAACTCTCTTGGTCATAAAGAACACAGTTGTAGGAGAGCATCACCTAATTTGAAAGGTTGGGAAAGGAAAAAGGTTGAAAAAGTTTGGAGGAAGAAAGAACCCATGAAAGTTTGGAGATTGAAACAAAGGCAAAAGAGTACAGATTCTAAACTTGTGCATCCTGCACAAGTAACTTCATCAATTGCATAATACATGACATGAAGTAAGGGGGAGGTATCAAATGTTCTATCAGTTAACCCCAAGAAGTTTCAAGAAGGAGATCATTTGATTTAATGATCTTGTCTGTCTTGCCAATCTTGTGAGATAGTTGTTGATGATGTTGCTAACTAAGTTGATTTTTTAGTGTATATCAGTGATGCAGGATTGATGGACTGGATGCTCATATGGAAGTGTTCTTGATGTGATAATCTCACATGTTTCTTTGATATTTTTCATTAGTAATATGTTTCAGGGTAGTATGTACAAATTGTGTGATTCTAGTGGTATCAGGTGTCCATGATCAATGACATGTTTAGTGAATGTAAGGTATTGATAAGTTATTAAAGGATTTAATGCTCAAAGAGTTTGGTGATGTTGTGACTTGATCCTATATTGTTCATATCATACTTACATGGTTGAGTTGTCATGTTGCTTCAATAAAGGTGTTCTCAAGGAACTCTCATCAGATGTGGTTTTGTATCAGAATTGACAAATGTCTTGTGCAGAACAGGAGAGGAAGTTAAAGGTATGTCTTGAATCAGCAGTAGCAGAGGCTAATGTTCAGCAAGGTTGGTCATAAGTTAGTTTCAGGATTGTTATCATCATAAATCATTACTTATTCAAAGGTTAACAGGAGTTTATACCTTCAAAGTGTTCATAATTCAATATGATTATAATGATTATGATCATGCTATAACAACTTTAAGTGGAGTTGTTCTCAGGGGGAGTTAATCAGAGGATTGAGTTGTCACTATCATGGGAGATTTGAAAAGATCTTATCAAAAGTGGTCATCATGTCATCTTGAGTTGGGAACGGTGTGTTAAGGAATCTTCATGATTTTTGCCTGCAAAATTGTTCATCAAAGAGTATTGGTTTTGTGTCAAAAAGTGATATTATGTTTCAGAGATTTGTTTGACTTAATGAAAATGGTTCATTACAAGGATGTCATAATAATCTTGCTGAGAGTTTGTTGTCTTTACAAGAAAAGTTGATTGTGATGTCAAAAGGTGTTTTAATTTCTCTTAGCATGGAAGGTTGAATGTCAGTAATTGAATGGTATTCTTTAGATTGATGTGTTGCTTTAGGATTAATTCAAAAAGGTGGATCAGTGTTGAGTTGAGTTGAGTTATGTTGATTAGTCTTGCTAGTAATTGCCAGTGTTATTTTCACAGGGGGAGAAATTTTTTTTGTCTTTGTCATCAGATGTCAAAAAGGGGGAGAAAGGAAAATTGCAATCATATGGTTTTGCCATCAATGAAAAAGGGGGAGATTGATGGTGACAGGTTGTCATTGATGTCAAAAGTGTTCAGGAGATGGATAATGAGGTATTCATCATGATGTCTTCATATGTTTGAGGTAAATTCAGATGTGATCATTACTACTTCCTTGCATTTGATGTGTCAAGTTTCTATCAGGAGATTTGCATCATAATGATATCTTTATATGTGATGGAATGTTGTTGGATCATCTTGGATCATGTGAAATCAGATATAGGATCCTATTAACGATGCATGCTCATATCTTCAGTGGATTTTTATTGTGTCAGTGTGTATCTAAAGTGAAGGACTTGTTTGATCAGTAGTACTTGCAGAGAATATTTCAGGAGTACATCATCTTGTGTGTTATTGCAGGATTACATCAGGGTGATACAGATGACTTACAGTGGCAGTGGCTTGGTCAGTTGATCTCAATATTCAATGGCATAGTCTTCAGTTGTGAGTTGATCATCATACAAACAAATGTTGAAATGTTCATGGGGGTTGAAATGTTTGTAGTTTCATTGTATGAAGTTCAAGATCATATGTTTCATGATAAAGGATGTTGGAGAGTTCAAACTTTATCTTGTTCAAGATGTTGGTGTTTAGCACTTTGGTCTTCATTGAAAAGGTGTTCAACGTATTTGATATCTTGATGACATAGATGTTGAAAAGTTTTTCTTACAGGCTTCTCATGTGCAGAGATATCGGGTTATATGGTCCTTCATGAAAAGACACTTGCTTATTCATGCTCAAAAGACAAGTGTGAACCTAAACACTAAGGCAAAACTCTAAATTATAACCTATACTAAAATCCAAGTTGTCTATCATATATTATTGCACTTTGTGTTTCAAAATTCTGTTGACCTTCTAATACAGGTCACCTCACTTAAGGGAACCTGTAGAAGCGGTACACCATCGTTGTAATGACTGGCCCTCCTCCCTTCTTACCGGTGGCACGAGCTAAGGTAAGTTTTGGTTTTTAAAAGTTTATCACCTTTTGAAGAAAAATGGCTTGAGTGGGAAAAGGTTTTCAAATAGCATGTCATTGGAGCCCGCGGTGTGAATCAAGTCTAAGTTTTGTTTTTAAACCAAACATTCTAAATGCTATCTAGCCCGATCCATGTTTGAAAAGTAATTTGCATCGAATTTAATGGGAGGTAAGGTTTATTAAATTCAATTTGGAAACCTTGTTTTAAAAACACATCATTCAATGTTTCCTTTTAAGAAGAGCACAATTTATGGAAAGATTTTGAAGTATTTATTTTAGAAGAAGAAGGAAATTTATCTAAGTCTTTTATGACTTTAGGTTGAAATTAGAAACCCTTTATTATTTTCTAATTTCATATGAAGAGGCAAGAAATGATTAAGAAGAAGATTTTTTTTGAAGGAGTTTTTTTTTTAAGGAATGTTTTTGGGAGTTTTTTTTATGAAGAATATCTTGAGACATTGGCTAGATTTTTTTTAAGTGGATCAGATTAATTGTTTTTGAAAGAAGTTGAAAACGTGATTGAAGATTTTAAAAAATGTAGAGAGGAATATGAAAGATTTGGAAGTTTTGAAGGATCATGCAAAGATTATGAAGATGTTTTTATAAAAGAAGAAAATTGTAGAAAATGAAGCATTGAAGTTATTGACAGGAGCAAATTAATTTATTCTCAAAAATTAATTGTTTTCTTGTAGATGAAAATATTTTGCAGATTGAAAAGTCAATTGAAGGAGATCAACATTATGAGAAAGATTTTATTTTTTATACAGAGAAGATGAAATGGTGATAAAGCAATCAAGTTTTGCAGATGGAAGATCAAAAGTTTTTAAATGGGGTTTATTTTGAGATTTGAATGGGCACAGGATAAAAAATGATTATCTTGTATATAATGGCTTTGCAGGTGGACTGATTAGTGAGTGTGGTGATGTGGATCAATATGGAGTATTGAAGATATTTTCAGTTTATTGTATGTGAGATTATGTTTGTGCAGGAATGGATCAAACACTGTATGAGGACATCTAGCAATAAACTTTACAGATTGAACCATGAAGATAAAGATTGAACCATAAAGATAAAACGCAGGTGAATATGCATCAGGTGAACCAAATTTGCAGAGATAAGAGTGTTGTAAAGATGTGTAAAAGGAATTGTTTTGTATATCAAATAGGAGGTATAAGGATGTATGATGAGACATAGGTTGCATAATGGTGCAAATCAGATTGAATAGCAATCAATTCTTGCACACAGAATTTATGATGGAAAAATGTCTATGCCAGTGAGGCTTGTAGGTCAGTGAGACCTTAACATTTGTCAGTGAGACACATATTGTAGCCAGTGAGGCTTCTTTGTAGCCAGTGAGGCATGTTTGATCAGTTAAGCCAGTGAGGCAGTTTAGAGTGGTTTTTCTACCCCTAGAGGGTTTTCCACTCATGCAATTCTTGTGTCATAATCTTCTCTGTGTGTGTATGATTTACTTATGAAGTTTTGTTCTCTTTCTGTATTCACAGTCATGTACATATGTATTTGACAAATCAATGCTATCTTTCTCTCCTTGTGCTCTGAAAGTTAAAGTGTGTAAAAAGATTTGAGAATTCACACAACACTGATTCACCCCCCCTCTCAGTGTTGATCGTACTCCTACATTTTGACTATAAAAAATCCTCTCTGTTACTTTTGTTATTGATATATGACATAGTTTTCACATAAATCACATTTGGATACAAAACGACTGTCAATATTCCACTGTCTTTTCTCTGGTGTTGTAACCCACTTTGGTGACTGTGATTAGGGCATCGCTTTGAATGGATAGTGATCTCTTTTCTTCTGTGGTGTTGTGCATTACTCTTTTTGATGACTAATTTCACTATCAGTTTGATGACATGACTGTCATCACTTTCAAAGGCACTTGTGTCACTATTTTAGCATCTATATAATGACTATCTTTGCCTGATAAAATCTTCAAGGATCAGTTAACTAATTAGGTAAGGGTTTGTATTTTGACAAAAGTGTTTGGCTTCATGGATTTTGTATTTTCATCTTTTTAATGTTGCTATAGACTTTAATATCTGCCCCCTACTTTGCAATCAAAGGCATGACTGTATTTCTATGTTGTTTTTCCTATTGTCATGATTGTCATTTGAAATGGTTGACATCTTAAGTCCTTTATTTGGTGACTTTGCCTATGATTTTGGCAAGTGATTTACTTCTATGAATACTTCATCACATTATTTATTTAATTGGGGTTTTAAAGTGTAATCTTGATAAATTGTTAAGTATTTCTTCTAAATGCTATTTATCTATTGGTTTACATAGCTTATCTATATTTCTAAGTTAGACAACTTGTAAAATGTATAATTGTCGGCATGGGAATGAAATTGAATTGTTGTTGATGTTTGTTATTCTCATGGACACGTATTGAAGCACTTACTCTATCTGATGCATGTACCTGAAAAATGTTTTAGGTGCATATAAGTGTAGCAGCTACTTGCATGGGTGATAAAGCTTGTTTGGAGAGGACTTGGAGACTTTTGAAAAGGCGGGCAAGGAATTCAAAGTTTGTTGTAACAAATTTGAAGTTAGCAAGGCCCTCTACAGCAAAGTCAAATTTGGGGATGCACTCTGCAGCAAATTCAAAGGTAATTCAAAACCCTCATTACCAAAAGTGAACTAATATTTTCATGATATTTGGGGAAGCTACTTGTGGGCACCCCCTAGGAGATATTTTCATCATTGAAGCTTGAAAGCTCAAAAGAAAATGTTATCTTCAGTATTTGTGAAGTTGATCCTTGATTGGTCCTTGAACTCAAATAAAACCACACCTCTACTCTACATGATCTCCCTGCATGATGACTAGGCCAAACTGAAGGAAAGGTTATCCTGGCTTGACCATATGCATGATTGAAGGTTACCTTTTAAGATTTTATATTTAAAGGCCTTCTAGGCATAGGATAGCTTATAATACTAAATTAATACTAGAATGTACAATATTACAGATGGATCAGTGTTGAAGGTTGACTACAGATCAATATCATGCATATGATGATGTTGAGTACTAGTGACTCAGCTTACAGGTTCAATAGCTCAAAGGTTCCTTAGTTCAATGGCATTGGTTCATTGGTTCCTTGGTTTAATGGTTCGGTGGCATTGGTTCATTGGTTCAACAGTTCCTTGGTTCAATGGTTCAGTGGCATTGGTTCCTTGGTTCAATGGGATAGGTTCAATGGTTCATCGGTTCAGTGGTTCAATGGTCCATCAGCTTGACTCTAGCTATCAGACTTAGCTGAAGATATCACTTCGACAATAGTGTCTCCCTGATGAAAGGCTTGAACCTTGTAGCAAGGTTGAATGGTTCAACAGGTTCAATGATATGCAAAGTTGGCATCGGCGTGAGAATAACTATCAGCCCAACCTAGGGATGTTTCTTCAATATGAACTATCGTACCGATGGCAGTTGGTGAAAGTTTGGCATCGGTGAGAGGAACATGGTCAGCAAAGAAGGATGAAGTTAGACTAAAGGTCAATGTCTTTCCGACGGTTCTGTTATTCCAATGAAGGCACGAAGTCTTGGGCATCGGTGGGACAAGGACTCATCGCTGTGAATACTGAGTGGCTGGCCGATGGTTTTGGATTACACCAATGAGGTTAGACTAGGGTCGTCAGTGGGAAAAGTGTCAACGATAGTCTTATCGAGTGCTTAGCCATTTAAACTAGAAAAGTGACCTATTACGGATGCATGTGGGACTAAAGTATCTCATGATAATGTGAACAGTTATGACAGTTTGTAGGTAGTGACGCTGGGGAAGTCAAATCAATCAGTTATGGCAAAAGTTGAATAACTATCTTTGCTCTTGAAGACTGGATATAAATATAGATCTACTGGTGTCGTTGGGGTTGGTTGGAGAGAGAGTTGGATGGTGCGATCAATCTGGTGAGCTCTAGTTTTCTCCTTCTGTGAAGTCCTATGCTGTATGTTGTATGCAACATGTTAACAGTATGTAAAAGGACTGAGGAGAGAGTGTAAATAGAGTTCAAGTGAAAGGGTTCTAGCCGAGAAGGTGAAGTTCTATACTGTGTGCTATTTGTGGCACGATAATAGTATGAAGAACCAACTGAGTGCTGGAGAAATTTGTGCACGGTTATACTGTTAGATATTCTTCAGAAGGAACAAGATGTTAATCTCCTGTAAAGGCTATGAGCCTGTAAATGTATTGTAACTATTTGGTTGTTGAATAATACAATGGCTCTGTGATTTGGAGTGTGGAGTTTTTTACCCGTAAGGGTTTTCCCCATGTAAATCTATGTTCTTGTTCTATCTTTCATGTTTAATGTCTCTACTGTTGAAACTGGTTAATGTTTGCTTGTGCTTTCCTCTAAGAGTCAATGTTGGAAATGTTCTATGTGAATTTCCACTTTAATGGCATAGTTGTGCATGTTTTTGAAGCAATTGAAAAGAATTTAAATCTGTCGAAGACACCACTGTTCTTAGAAATACGTTCTAAGATGCTCACATTTCCTTACAGATGAGCGAGTTGCCAATGAGAGGGAAATGGAAAAATATCCATGTCCATGTAATGATTGTCTTGGTGGAAAGGTGAAAAAAAGAAATGTGATTTATCAACATATGATAAGATATGGGCATAGTGGTATAAGCCCTTGGGCTTACAATTATTATGAAGATGTGATAGAAATGCAGACTGTGAGAGATGAAGAGGCAACAAACATAGATGAAGTGGTACCAAACATAGATGAAGAGGTAGAAATGTTAGAAAAAGGGTTTGAAGTTGAAATAATGTTGAATGAGGGTCTAAATGATGATTGGGCTAAGTCAATGGAGGATGCTTTAAAGCCTATGTATGCTAATTGCAAGTTAATTCATTTGACAACAATCCATCAAATTCTTAACTTGCAAGTGGTGCATGGTTGGACAAATGAGAGTGTAGATCAGTTATTAGCATTATTAAGTTCGTTGTTACTAGCAAACTCCACATTGCCAAAAAAATGAAGTCAATGTAAAAAGAAGATTAGTAAGATTAGCTTGGGGTATGCAAACATCAACACATGTGTTAATGGTTGTGTATTATTTCACAAAAATCTTGCAAGTGAGGGTGAATGTTCGAAATGTCATGAAACAAGGTATAGACAAGGGTTGAAATCAGTTGTGGTTCCTAGAAAGGTTCTTCGCCACTTTCTGATAATCCCATGATTACTTCGAATGTATAGGTGTAGAGATATTGTTGAACTTATGCAGTGGCATGCCCAAAATAAGAGCATTGATGGAAAACAATGACATGTACCTGATTCTAAGACGTGGATGGAATTTGATAACAGATGGCCTAATTTTTCTCAAGATCCTCATAATATAAGGTTGGGTTTGGCTCTAGATGGGGTGAACTCATTCTTAGATCAAAGTACTAAATGGTCAACTTGGCCAGTGTTTTTAATAAATTATAACTTGCCTCCATGGTTAGCAACTAAACCATTTTTCTTAATGTTATCATTGATTATACTAGGAAAGAAAAGTGTGACTTCAGATACAATAGATGTCGATCTAGAGCCATTATATGATCAGCTAATGGAATTGTGGAAAGGAATTGAAGCAATTCAATCTTTAAGTGATGGTCATTCAATCAAATTCACTTTAAGAGCTTCCTTATTGGTTACGATTGATGATCTTCCTGCATATGGTACATTGTCTGGTCTCACTATTCATGCATACCATGGCTATCTTGTTTGCAACTTAAGGATTTTGCGAGGAAGTCAAGAAGTTTGTGTAAGTGTATTTATTGTGGACATCATGCTTACCTTAAAGTGGGTCATCCATATCATCGACAAAAAACATGTTTCAATAGTCAACAAGAGAATTGTGAAGCACCTTTGCTAATAATGGGTGATTACATTATTGAGAATGGACAAAAAAAAATGTCATTTATTGAAAATGGTGGGATTGCTGGTAATAGATATGATCCATGTAATGAAAGTGGTGTAAAATGACTGTGCATATTCTATAAGTTGCCATACATTAAGGATATAGCCATTAGGCATACTATTGACTTTATGCATACTGAGAAAAATATAGCCTATGCTATTATAGAAACTCTTTTTGGTGCTTTTGATACTATTTCATCACGTGTAGACTTTCGAGAACTAAAGATTTGTCAAAATCTTTGGGTTGAAAAATATGATGATGCAAAATATAGAAAACCCAGTGCTCCTTATGTCTGGACAAAGGAACAATGTGCACAATTCTTATAGTTCATGTTTCAAACTCAATTTCCCTCTGGATATGTAAGGAGTACTATCAAAAGCCAAACTGACATTAATAGCTTAAGAGGCCTAAAGACCCATGACTATCATGTTATAATCAAGAATATTTTACCTATTGTGGTATATATATCAGGTTTGGAAAAGAGGACAAGATTGGCAATTATAAGGTTGGGCCTAATATTAAAGAGAATGAGTTCACATGTATTAGATCCTTCAAACTTTGATAGTTTGAGGGAGGAGGTTGTTGAAGTCCTTTGTCTATTGGAATGGGAATTTCAAGCAACAATCTTTAACATTTCTATGCATCTTTTGATACATCTAGACTATGAACTAGAGCATTGTGGTCCAGTAAGAATAAGATGGATGTATCCTATAGAATGACATATGAAGGTTTTGAAAAATTTGTTTGTACTAGGGCAAAACCAGAAGGCAGCATGTCTAAGGGATATTCAATGCAAGAGGCCATTAGATTTTGCACAGAATATATGAAGGATTTTAAAAATTTCAATCGACGTGTATGAGATGATGATGAAGATGAGAGAGTTGCAAGTGAAGTATTAAAAGGCAATGGATGTCGCTTCAAGCTATCACATCAAGAAAGAAGTGTGATACATGACTTTATTCTTCGAAACACATCTTCATTCAATAAGTGGCACAGGTTAAAAAAATTTACACAATTATTTATTTACACATTTATATTATTAATCTTACTATTTGCACATTAATATTCTATGTAGAAAATATGAAGAAGAGAATCAAAGTTGGTTGCAACATCGACCTCAAAAGTGCAAACGTCGTGATTTGGTTGGAAGTGATTCTTTTCAAAAATTTGAAAAATGGATTGCTAATGTAGTTAGTGATGCAAAATAAGAAGGTCAAGATATAACAACGTAGGAAAGTGAGCTTTCACAACCTCCACTTTTATGGGCTATGTGTTTTAGTGGAATGTGGGCCTATGGTAGCCATTTAAGAGTGGAGGAAAAAGACAAAGGAAAGACAAATTGTGATTGTGGTGTAAGTGCTGAATTTCTTCATGAAACTAAGAAGAAATTCTATGCTGGATTCATCGAAGAAATTATTCAAGTGGATTTTGGTGAAAATAGTCCTATATTGTTAAAATGTAAGTGGATCCGACCATCCGCAGTACATTTTGATGAGTATGGATTTGTACGTGCAAATACAGGACAATTTTTATCAGAGAGGGATGAGCCCAATGTTTTCCCTTTTCAAATTAACCAATCATTTCTAATTGATGTAAGAAGCCCATGATGGTTGTATGTCATTCAAACAGAGTCTCGTTCAAAACAAAAATTCATGGAAGTTGTTGATATAATGCCTGATGGGCAATATGTTAATTTACAAGAAACATTCGAAGAAGTGGATGAAGATGATGATGGAGTGTTTGGAGAAGATATTTTGATTACCAATGAAGAGATTGGGAGAGAGAATGTATTCCATTGCATAGATGAGTATGAGGAAGAAAATCAAGTAGATGCAGACACGAGTGATCAAGATTCTGATATTGCTGGCAATGCAGATGATTAGTGATGAGCCCCATTTTATGAACTTTTATTTCAAACTTTTATGTTGTTTTAAGACTTTGGGTTTTTTAGGGTAATCACTTGTGTTGAGCTCTACTTTTTGTTGTTTTTCTAGTTATTGTCTTGTTACAGGGCATCCATATAACTAGCTATATTTGTTCCAAAAATAAATTACTCATTTTTAAAGCACATATTGATTGTTTTTGTTTACTTACATTTGTGTGTTCAAAATTTCTGCAGAATTATATAAGAAGAAATAATGAGGATTTTATAAGTAGAAATAATGAGGATTATATAAGTAGAAATAATGATGATTCACACTATTAGAAAGGCAATTAGTTTCTTCTCAAATAGAAGGATAAACAAATAGAGTTTCCTTTGGCTTTCAATCTGTGTGCCACATTTACTTACTAAATTTTTGCTCCTCCATATAATGCATCTTATATGATATCATCTTATGTCATGTCACTTGTCATAGACTATCTCCTTTAATTTCTAAGAATGCATCTTATATTCTTTGTGAATGTATTTCATATGGGGACTGTCCTTATATATTGTATCATTCAAATGGAAATGAAATCCGTATATACTATGACTGCAATTGTTTATATGCTCTAGTTGACAGAAAATAATGGCTTTATTTATATTCCACTCTTGTTCCACTAATTCAAGTTGTTGGTTTATGTATTATTGTTTATTTGGACTTCAGGAAATGAGGAAAAAAACTTTGAGAAACAATTTAGATGATAGTGATCATATTGCTGAAGTTCCACTAACAGATTATGAACACTTTCGTAGAGAACATGTGGAAAAGAATAGTGAATATTTATCACATCTTGGTTTGACAAATAGGCAAGTTGTAAATCCACTAAGTAGTATATTATTTGTTTAATTGTGTTTATGAAATTTTATAGGCAAGAGATGTATATAAGACATAATATGATATTTTTTTGTTTTATAGGAAAGACAAAGAGCACAAAGAAAATGCAGAGAGAAAACAAAAGGAAAGTAAAGCTATAGTGTCACCAACTTGTAGAAGCTAATGCATTTGGGATTCAAGTACAAATGTAGTTGGTGAAAGAATAGTTGTGATGATGTGCAACCTGATATAACACATAGTGATGTGCAGCTTGATATAGCACATGGTGATGTGCAACGTCGTGATGATCTCTTAGCACGAAGTCTAAGAGAGATTATTGAAAACAATGAGAGCAAAGGAATAGTAAGTCTGCAGATGATTTATTCAAGATTAAAGGATGTGTTTGAAGTGAAATCTATAGAGACTGGTACTAATCTACCTACTCATGACACATCTGATGTGGTCAAGGATGATGAAGTTCCAATTTTAATGAAAGTCATGAAGAGAGACCACTTGCATTTGATGTGCCTGCTACAACTTTTGATGGAACTAGTGGATCAGCCAAAAATATTGGTAGTGGTTTAATAGAAGATGTACCTGCTTTTGTCAAAAGAAAAAGATTGAGTCAAGATTTATACAGATCTACAAAGAGGAATGCAAAATAAATAAAATTAGAAGGCAAGAATTCATTCTTGGTTGAGGTTGTTAGCAAGAGACACTGTTATGAAGAAGACTAGTATGTTGTCATTGATGGAAACAAGTTAAAGAGGGTACATTAGTATGACAAGAAGACATCTTTCTGGAAGATCAACTTTATTTGGCAACAAGGCACAAGAGTATACAAGACTGGAAGGCCAAAATGACTAGGTATGGTCAGTGTTCAGGGTAAGGGACAGAAAGTGAATCAGTATGCCTTCGCAGATGAAGATAGGTAAATGTAGTTCAAGTATGATGACTCATAGCTACTTGATGATGATATATTATAGTGTTTAGGTCATGACTTCCTCTGGAAGTCATTTTTAGAAAATGTCTAAGTATGGATGAACAAAAGTAAGATAAGAACAGTGTACAGTGCAAAGTAAAAGGGTCTGCATTCCTCCGCAATTACATATTTTGTTATGTGGTTTTGAGGTGTTGTAAACACTTGTATGAAGTGTCTAAATCTAGAGTTGTAAGATTTGAAGTACATCAAAAAGATAGTTGCAAGCTGCTAAGTATCGCTACAGTGTTTGACAGAGTTTGACTGTTACAGAGTCTAAGTTCTGATGGTGTGCATTCTACTGTTACGAAATATTTTGCTCTGCAGTTCTGAAGGTATCATAGGTGATGTATGAGGGTTCTTTGACATGATTTTGAGAAAGCCATGTGGTCTATAGTGAAAGTTGTGATCTGATAGTTGAACTGAACCAACAATAGTCTAAGTTTGAGGTCGACATGATAGTTTGATTTATGTGCAGTAAGTTCCGTTGATTAGAACTTTATCCTAAGTAGTTCTATAGTTGGAGCCAACACATGAGAAGATGTTTCAAATGTTATTTGGGTCCGCTATGTATTTGGTCGACAAGCTACAAGTTTATCAACTATATGCTTCATCTAAGTATGCCGACCTAATATGAAGATCTTAAGTGTTGCCGATATGTATATGGGATTGAATTCAGTGTTTGGTGTGTGTTGTGAGAATATAAAGTGTATGAAGAAGTATTGTGTGTGATTGATGCAAGTATTAGAATAGCATACCAGAGATAGAAGATCAGTAATGATGAAGACTCAAGACTCAGTATTCAGTTACTAAATGACTGCACCCTAGCATACAGATAGATGATGTTGTAGTATTCATATTCCTTGTACAATTTCACTTATACTTGGTAGTGAGCCTGATTGTAACAATCAGTAGGGTTTAATAGCCCTCATTGTAATCTTTATGGGTTTAGGGTTGAGGTAGTGAGCCTGCTAGACCTAGTTGTACTTCATGGCAGTGAGCCAGTATGTTCTACGTCCATGGAGTGACCAAGCCTGAACATCACCATTTGTAAAAGATTACAATATATATTGAGAGCTAATCCTCTCCATGGTTTTTCCCTTTCTTGGGTTTTCCATGTAAAAATCTGGTGTCTGTGTCATGTTTATGTGGTTTATATTTCTGTGGTTACTTTGCTTTCTGATTATTAAAGTTGGTATTTGGTTTAATTGTTTATATTATAGAATATTGATTCACCCCCCCTCCTCAGTATTCAACAATTGGTATCAGAGCCAAGTTCCTTGGAAAAGGCCTAACAACCTAAGGAAGATCTGGGGTAGTGTAAACATGGTAGCAAGAAGATATAGAAATTATGAAAGCAACAAGGAACTAGAAGTAGCCCTTATTGATCTTGAAAAGTCTGAAGCAAAAGTCAGGGATTTGAAGGATAACTTACAAGAAGTTGATGAATGCATCTCAAAATTAAAAGACCAAGTCAAGAAATTCAAAGACAAATACAAAGAAGTTAGTGATCAATTGATATCAGCAAATGCAACTCTGAATTATTTGGAAGCAGAAGTTATAGAAAGAACCCAAGCAAAAGAAGATCTAAATTTAATGATGAAAAGCAAATTAGAAGATTGTGCCAAACTTGAAAAAGAAATTGTGTCTAAAAGTAGACTTGGAAAAAGCCAAGTGCTATGAAGAAAAGTTCAAGTTAAGTTCTACAAAGCTTAATGAGATGATTGCTAGTCAAAAGAGTGTTGATGATAAGCAAGGTTTGGGACTTAAAAAGGAAGAAAGTTCAAAATCTGGTCAAACCAACACTGAGTTAAAGCAAAACAAAGGGAACCAATACAGAAACCAAAGAAGAAGACCTAGAAGACCTTCGGTCAGACAGCCAAATGCTCAAAGGTATTCATCTTTCAATGGTCATTATTTTAATTGCAATAAGTTTGTTCATAAAGCTACTCAATGTAGGAGTAGAGTAAATTAGAATGTTCCATCATTCTCTGGTCAATGTTTTAATTGCAAGAAAATTGGTCAAAAATCAAATGAATGCAGAAATCTGGTAAGAAATGGGTCCTACAATGCAAGGAATAGTCCATCATTCAATGGAAAGTGTATTGCATGCAATAGATTTGGACACATGGCTAATCAATGCAGATCAAGGATGAATTCATTTAGAGGAAGGAATCAAGGACAAGGAAACATTATGTGCTTCAATTGCAATAAATTTGGACATGTTGCAAGATTCTACAGAAGCAAGAATGTGAAGAGAAATTACTATGATGAAGAAAGGAAAACAGAGCAGAGGAATGATAAGGGAAAAGAAAAGATTGATCCGGTTGAAACCAAGAAGGAAATGGATAAGATCTAGATCAAGAAAGAAGTAATTAAAGAAGAGGATAGATCTACACCATCATCTGGTGTAGATATTTCCTTTGGGGAGTAAATTGGGTGCTCTGGCTCAGGGGTAGCAATGTTGAAAATCCAAATCCCCCAGCCAGATAGTTAGTGCTAGAATTTGGCACAAAGATATGATGAACACAATCATATGATAGATCTTATGGAAGAAAATTTAGAAGACAATAAATCAGTGCGGTACATTATGAAGTAATCTTTATCGATTGTATCTATCAAAGAAGACATGCAGCTTTTATTGGGAATGAGCATTTATGATGATATAGGTCAAGTATAGAGGATAAAAAGAAAACACTTTTGCATTATAACTCACTTTGCATTCAAGATATCTGATATCCAAGAGAGATTGAAGTAGATTTCAAGAAACAATAGAGATTCAAAGTGCTCAGAGTGATCCAAGTGAAGAAAACCCTAATTTGACACAACAGGGTATTTACCATTGGAACCTTATTGAATCTTTACAATGGCAACCCCACAAGTTGTTGATGTTATTGAGAAACCAAGACCCAAATTCAAGAAACATCCCTTCAAAGAAACCAAAGATGATCCAATGGGTGCTTTTTTGAAAATACCATAAGGAGATCTATATGTGGAAGACATTAGGGAATATATCCATGTTTCCCTAGATGAGTTGGCGATGAAAAATTCTCATATTTATACCTAAAGCATTTAAGCAATCATTAATGTGATCTAAAGGAAGAATATAAAGTCTTAGAAGAGAAGAAATTCATCCAGTATGTAGATTTTCCTGCATTCACAGAGGATGAATGGGTCCAGTATATCTTAAGTCAAATTCATGATGAATTCATGTGGTTAGGGCAACCCTTCAAATCACCAAGGAAGTGATTAGGGCAGTAACGAGGTTAAATTCCACTGGAGGTGTGCCCTTGCTGAAAGCTGTGAAGAACTAAACTGTTATAGAGGCTAACAAAGCCCAATTTGACAAGAGGGCATTAGCCATAAATGACATCATAGACCATGCCATAAGATTTTCTTGTATGGTCATAGGCTACAAAATCTATTTCTCAAACTGAGAGAACTCTGTCTCTAGTACTGCAATATACATTACATATCAAATGGTCAAAGAGAATGTTAAGTATGATTTGTGTGAGTTGTTGAGAACCCAACTTCTAGAGAATCTAAAGAAGATCAAGGAAAGAAAAAACTATCCATTCAAATTTGGTACGTTGGTCATCTGTCTATTCTTCTATTTTATGAATGTGTTGCCAAAGATGAAGAATCTATTTTGGTTAACTAGAAAATAGGTAGCTGTCCAAATTAGAAATCATTTAAGTACCATTGGAAGCCATGATGAGCAAAAGGAAGCCCTATGGGGGTACTTCAAGAATTTTCAAAGCATGATGCATTCAAGAGAAAGAATTCCTAAGAAAATTGTAGAGAAGTATAAGGATACTATATGTTTTATGGTTACAAAAGATCAATGCTTGATGGAGCCTATTGAGCCTAGGACAGTCTGGATAATGCCAATGGGTTATGAAGTGGATGGACAAATATTAGATAACTATGCTCAACACATGCTGAGAAAACCTAAGGACAACAAAGAAGAAAGGTTTGGAATGTATGAAGAGTTATCTGTGAAACTCCATGTTGAACTCAGAAAACTCAAAATCTCCTAGAAGGTGAGGAAGGAGGTAGAAGAAGTTACATTGAAATATGGTTTCACTAAGGAACAAGTCAAAAAAGCAAGAAAAAAGAAAGAAAGTGAACAGCCTAAGGGTCCGGCGGAGTCTAAAAGGAAGCAAGAAAAGCCTGAAGCACCTGAAAGGTCTACAAGAAGCTCTACTACCTTCTCCAGTTCCACACCATCTGCAAGTGTGGAACAACTGTCCAAGAAATCCACTGACAAAGGGACAAAGAGACAGAAAATGAAAGGTAGAAGGATGTATGTCAGTATAGGAAAATTTGATGAAGAAGAAACAGAGTCTAATGAAGAAGTGAAAAAGATGAAAGATGACGTTACAGAGGCCTCCAAAACTAGCAAAAAGAAACCCTCCAATAAGGGTAAGACTACAAAAAGACAAAAGCAATATGTGCCTCTGATAGAGAAAGAAACTATAAGTCTTGAGGATGTGCTCAAAGCCATAACAATGGATGGCAATCAAAACCAATTGCACAACTATATGATGAATATTTTGATCTAGATAAGAGGATCATTGAGACTGTTGTTGTAGAATACCTAAACATCTACAACAAGGCCCTAATTGAAATAGTTTCAATGATCTTCCACATAGCCTGGCAAGTATAATGATTGCAAGAAAGAAAACAACTATGGCTAAGGACATTGAGCTAAGATAGCATACACTAACACAGCTGTGTCCAGAGATTACTCCTAAAGAAATAGCCAAAATCTCCAAAGAAATCAAGGATGCATTCATAACCAAGAAAAGAATGAACTCACTAATGTTAGGAGAAATTGATAAAGTGGTCAAGGAGACTGAAGAGATCATTTTGGAGGTGCTACAGAAATATAATGCCCATACCATCTATGATAATGAAGAAATAGATGCTAGAAATGATACATCTGCTCCACAAATAAATCTCGATAAGGAAATAGATAAAGGTGTCAAAGTGACTAAGGAGAAAGAAATTCTTGCTGAAACAAGATTGTCTCCAGAACATCAAGCTGAAGATAAAATTGACAAGAAGAAGACTGAGGAGGAATAGGTAAGGAAAATCCTTCACCGGAATAGAAGGAGGACTCTAATAAGGGCATGGATCTAGATGATTCAGAGCATATCTTAAAAGAAGAAGTCTCTACTACACCAAGAGACATTGCGGAATCAATTAAAGAATTTTTGGAGAAAGAGAAACAAGTTTTAGATGAGCCTGAGTTTCTACATGGTCCAATAATCTTGGACACAATGTCCCTTGTTCAAAAACTTAGATTGGCATCAATTGCTCAGGCAAAAGCAAGAGAGGAAATGTTGAAATATCACATGGAGGATAGTGAACTCATTAGTGAGGCATCTAGTATTTTGGAGAAGCTGATGCCAACTTTCTAGAAGGACACCTCTCTGTCATCAGAAAACCAACTCAAATGACTTACAAACTCTATAAGTAAACATTTTGAATCCTTTGAGAAATCTGCAGAAATAAAAGTTAAGCAGGAGTTTGATGAGAAAAGATTGAATGAGTTAAAGGAAATGATAGCTAATAACAAAGTCCAGTTAGATAATAGGATTAAATGTGTTCAAAGTGCCATTAAGGAAGCTGGTGATATATACAAATTTTGTTTATTCTGGCTGAAAGTCATAAAGAAAATAGAAGAAAAGATCAAGGAGTTGGAGCAAAAACTGGTGAACACTTCTAAGGCGTATGATCCGGTGATAGAATTAGTTCTAGCACCAAGGAAAGTCAAGTCATCGATTTTCATGATGACTTGAACAATCTAATAAGTGAGAGGGATAAAATCAGAAATAAAATGTGTCAGCTAAGAAGAGTAATCTATCCTAAGCTAGATTCTATGTTCAATCTAACAGCTGAAGCATAAGTGGCTTTACAATCTGACACACCTTCTAATCTTCAACAGGCAGAGGCTGTAGTTGTATACGCCTAAAAATGGCACGATTCAGTTTAAATAAATATTCTTAATATTTATTCCCTTCTAATTCCTCTATCAATAAATAAATAACCAAATTTATTTATTTGATTCATATTCTTCCAATATTTAAATAAAATCCTTC
The DNA here is from genome assembly GCA_027924645.1 of Cunninghamia lanceolata. NCBI lineage: Eukaryota > Viridiplantae > Streptophyta > Pinopsida > Cupressales > Cupressaceae > Cunninghamia > Cunninghamia lanceolata. The sequence goes on from BSBN01000236.1 coordinate 6,280,842, forward strand.
ATTTAATTCAATTCTTCCCAAACAATTAAATAATTCTTAATTATTTAATTAAATCAAATCATTCTTCCAAATTTGAATAAATCAATCAAATTTATATAAATCTTCTCAATCCCTAAAAATAAAATACAATCAAATATTTTATTTGTTCTTCCAAAATCATGCACAAACAATTAAATAAATTTGTTTATTTAATTTTCTTTCTTATCTTCTAAATTAAATAATTCCAATTATTTAATTATTTCTTCCAATAATATCTTCTCTAAATTTAAATAAATCAAATATTTATTTAAGTTGTCTTTTTCTTCTAAATTGAGTTATCTCTAAATATAATTCAATCTTTTTGCACATGCAATTAAATATTCCTAATATTTAATAAAGCAAAATATCTTCTTATTCTCATGCAAATCCCTTCTTCTTGTTTTAAATCACTTAACTAATTATTATATTCTTTTAATTTCTTTAACTCATTCTCCTATTCTTAGTAAATCCTCTCATGCAAAAGAAAGCAAGACACATGTCTTCTTCTTATTCGTTGCACATTCCTCATCTATTCTCAACCATTGATCTTCTCAAGCTTTCTATACTATTGATCTTCATTCTCCCAAGTCTATAAATTCAACCCTATTCTTCTATTTCATTCATCCAAGCTTTAAGTATTGTTACTCTGCAGGAATTATAGCATGCCTTTGGCACCAATTCCTTCATTTCTTGTGATCACATTCGCTACTACGCACTACGCACTATTACCATCATTGTGAAGCTCATCTTCATTGCGGTACTATCACTGCCATTCCAAATTGACAATCTTGAAGCATAACAAAGAAGTGCACTCTCTGAGGGCATCATTCATACATGCAAGAACGATTGTGATAGGCGATCAATGGAAACTTTGAATTGAGGAAGGTTTGCTTTGTTATTTATTGCTTTATTTGATTAATTTCCTTAGTTCACTATTTCATTGAAGTTTTGGGTATTTGATATTGACTATTATTGTTTATTCATTGTTGATCCAATTTCCCTTAATATTTTTGGTGCCCACCATGGGGCCTAGCCCAAAATTTAACCCAAAAACTAAGTTTTTGTGTTTTAAAAAGTCGTACACAGAAGGAAATAGCTCATCTGTCACTTCCTAACACACATCTGTCAAATGTTATGGTGCTTTTATTATAGTAGCGCATATATACTCTGTTACAGTACTTTTACCATCTGAAATGGTGCATCCGCTACTTCGGTGCATATACACTATATTTTAGCGCTTATGTCCTCTGTTATAGCGCATATGTATTACGACGCTTCTGTTGACTATTTCTTTGCATTCAGTCTCTGAAGCGGTGCTTCTGTTGACTGTTTCTATGCATTCAGTCTCTAAAGCAACACATCTATTGTAGGTAGTGATTTTAGGGTTTCCTAGGAGATTTTTGCTAACACTAACATCTTTGCAGGAACTCTCTTGATCTATTTTTCAGGCTAGGTACTGGTTTAGATTCATATAGTTGCACTTATTAGCTCACACTTCAATTTCTAAACGGGAAAGTAAAATGGATGCTCATGCAAAATCTCACATAGTTTAACTAGGAAAGTGGTAATTGAATCATTGCTATCTTGCATATCATTGAATCATTGCTATTGCTATCTTTTCAAAGTTATTGCTATCTAGATAAAATTGAACTCATCATTGCTATCTGGGTTAAAACTGAACCATTGCTATCTCGATTAGCCATCACTTCAAAGTTAACAACTCATGTTATCATGGATAAAATTGAACTCGTCATTGCTATCTGGGTTAAAACTGAACCATTGCTATCTCGATTGACCATCATTTCAAAGTTAACAATTCGTGCTACATGGATAAAATTGAACTCATCATTGTTATCTTGCTAAAATCACTTCAAAGTTTTGTGCTTGCCCAAGTAGATAGCTCATCGAGTTTTTCTCATTTTAACTAGGGGAAAAGAACCATTGTATTATGTGTTTTGGGAATGATACCAGGCCTATGCTCTCCCCTATCTTGGGTGATCAAAATGCTAGACATATCATTTTTGCATGTGTTTTTCCTTTAGAGGGGCCTACTCTTGGATACTGTTCATCCAAGTAGGAACGACCCTAAGTGGTAATAGGCTAGACACCAAGCCCTTCCAAGCCACTATAAATAAATTGTGTTTGGAGCGAAAGCTTCAAACAACGAGTGAAGTTGTGTTATATCGATAGCCAACCTTCCCCAAAACCCTCCAAGGCGCAACCCTTGTAGGCTGGGAGACTCCATAAAAGAGAGTAGTGATGCCGTATGTATAACCACTTGAATGGTTGCCTTCATTAAACACCTTTGTTTTAGTGGCTAAAAACCCTTGTTATCCATTTGAAGCCTAGGATTTGTACTTGTTTTTCCTTTTAGTCCAAAAAGAGTCAAAAAAATCACAAAAAAATAAAAAAAACCATAAAAATATTCTTTGTGTTTGCTATGTCTTCTTGCTATAATTTTAGAAAATCAAATCAAAAAGACCTTCTTGCAACCAAAGTACCAAAAACATCAAAATTTTCCAAAAAAAATTGCAAAAACACTGAGAAAAGCTAGAGCGGTGCATTTGTCCTCTGTTGCAGCGCATTTGTGCCGACTTGTGGCACATTTGTTTAGACCTGTCACGCTTTTACTGTCTGTTACAGTGCATTTACCTTTTACCAGTGTGGTGCATTTGTTGCGACTTACAGCGTATTTATCAATTCTTGAAGCACATATGTTTCGGCGCATGCGTGACAGTGAGCACTGGCACAATTTGTGAGATAAACATTTTACCAGTTTTGGGTACCCATTTCAATCTAGTTTCAGGTTCAAAGATCAGGTCTTACCTAGCAATCCTTTTTCCATCCATTTCGAGCCAAAATCTCTCTTTCTCTAGTCATCTCATTCGCCTTCTATCGAGTCTTTCTAGTCCAAGGTCAAAGTATCCCATATCAAGTCAGCATAGGCCCCTTTTTCATATCACTTTTGGATTCAAATAACCCTAGTAGGTCACAAAACTTTGCTAGTGGTCTTGGTACACGACTAGCCCCTACACAGTAAGACAGGTATCGAGTACCCTTACTAGTGGCTACCGTCTTGTATCAGCCGTCTTACTTGGAATCAATGATCGAGAAAGTCCCTTGTCGAAGTCTTGTCATAAGTATCCTACTCTCAGCAGTCTCCATCGGCATCTTGCCAAAATCTCCAGTCCCATCCCACCTCATCCCTCGTCACCTTGCATGGTTCTTACTAGATCTCAATACCGAAAGCAACTTGAAATGGCCGAATCATCCAACCACGTCGTCACACCTCATGATAGTGATGAGGAGATCTCTAATGAAGATTATCAAGGAAGCCTCCAAAATTAGAAATTCCAACGCTTGTTAGAGAAAGTGCTCCATGATGATCCTCACAAGTACTTCTATTATCTTGCAAATCTTGGAATTAAACTCCCCACAGATTTTGACATAAGTACAATCTAAGAAAATGTGGAGAATAATCATGAAGAAAGGGGAAAGAAAGCCATAGACCCAAGAGCTCCTATGGAAGAAATGAGGAAACAACTCGAGGGTCTAAAGCAACAATGTTAGATCTCAAGACAGGTACAAACACTAAAACCTATTCTTTGGAAGGCATTGCACCGTACCCCTTTGATAAAAGTTTGAACATGATACCATTTCCCTTCCGATTCGAAGTTCCTAAGTTTGATAAGTACAAAGAGAAAGGGGACCCTAGAGATCACATTAGGGAATTCAACGCAGCATGTATGGAAGTAGCTCACAATGAGACTTACTTAATGAGACTATTCCCTAGATCTTCAGGTAGTCAAGCCATGGAGTGGTTCTCATGGCTCCCGCCAATCATCAAATCTTTTGATGAGTTAGTCAACAAGTTCATCACGCACTTCTCTTACAATATTGAACATGAAGTCTCTATGCTTGATTTATGCAACACTAAGCAAAAGAGTGGTGAATCATTCACCACTTTCCTACAATGGTGGAGACAACTAGCAAGTAAGTGCTCATATGATGTACCAGAGAAGAAATTAATGAAGATGTTTGTCCATAACCTCAATACCGATCTTAGCTATCAAATACAAATACAATGCCCTACTTCATTCTCAAAGGTCATTGAAATGGGATTGTTCATCGAAAAAGCTATGATCACCAAGGGGCAACTCAAGTTATACAAGGACACACCTACCTCCAATTATACGACTAACAAATCAAAATTTTGGACTAAAAACAAAAATGTCGTCAACGATGGAGTAGTTGATGCCAAGGTGGCGGCTCCCAAGCAACAATCGATATTCACTCTCAAAGGAGAGGCAAGCAATGTTACACCCAACAAAACATTCTCTTAGGAACCAAGACCATGTCTCAACTCAAATCCAAGGCGCAAGTTCACACCATTGGGTGAGTCCCAAGAATCCACATTGAGGAAGTTGTTGGCCAACAATGAAATCTCTCTACCACCAACAAGTGATTACGAGCCACAAATTAAACCTCACTATTGGAAAGACACCAACTATTGTGAGTATCATAGAGGAAGAGGACATACAACCAACAATTGTATCCACCTCAAACATGTTATTCAAGATGTACTGGATCAAAATCAAGGAGGAAACCAACAACATACCTCCAATGAGACACATGTGGCTTACAGAGATCCACTTCTCAATCATGACATGCCATACAACAACAACAACAATGGCAATAACAACAATGGCAACAACAACAACAGTAACAACAACAACAACAACCGCAATAGGCAAAATCAGAATAGCAGGAATAATAATGCCAACTACACAAGTGTGCCATTTGACTATACCATCAATTGCATATCAGAGCATATCCCATAGATCAATATGGTCACACCGAACCAACAATCAGAGCCTAACCAAAATAATTGCAGTATTATTACCCGCAGTGGTAAAGTCATGTTGAATACCGTCCCTCCAAGGTCATCACCTTCTCAATCCAATCCCCATCAGTATAGCATCATAGACCAACTTCGGAAGACTCCGACCCACATTTCTATTTTAGAGTTGTTGCGTCCATCTCCTTCCCACAAAGAGATTCTCAATAAAGCCTTAGTGGAAACCACTATCCCCACTAACTTGGCCCAAGAGAAGTTTTAGGCCATGGTAGGTAATCTAACCTCCTCAAGTACCATATCATTTACCAAGCAAGATGACCTCTCAGTATCTCAACCTCATAACACCCCTCTTAACATTTTCGCCTTCATCCACAAGCACTGCATCAAGAGGGTTCTCATTGATGGGGGAGCTGGTTTAAATATTTGCACGTTAAAGCTAGTCCTTACATTAGGGTTCTCTGAGAATGCAGTGGATCCAAGGAAGAAGATTACTATCAAAGCCTATGATGAAGAGGAGAGAACTACAAAGGGAACAGAAGTATTACCCATACCAGTGGGACCAATAATAAAAGATGTTGTGTGCCAAGTCCTAGATAGGGAGCTCGCCTATAATATTCTACTAGGTAGACCATGGATTCATGCCATGAAATTTGTTCCCTCTACTTATCACTAATGCATAAAATTCCCGCATAATGGCAAGCAAGTCACGCTCCAAGGTGACCCTAACCCCTTCTAGCATTGCAACTCTATCCTTTCAAAACTTGATTACATCATACCGAACAATAGAGCATCTACATCCCCTACCCCACAACATGATCATACCTCTAAATCTTCCCCATCAAAGCCCAAAGAGTAGAAAATCAATATCAAAGAAACCAGAGTTGGGGCATACTCCATTGAGCATAGCCTAAACCTAGCCAAGATGCCTTTATCTCCTTGATCCTTTGGTCGACCCAAGCATTTTCCAAAGCCATCTACTCCTCCTATAGCTCCCATAGCTCCCTTTGTAAAATGGGGGACCTTATCAGATTAAACAGAGGAAAGAGATGTCCTACAATGGCTTTATACCGAAGAAGAAGAGAACATACAATAGGAACCACCTAGGCTCCCAACAGAACTCTATGGGCGAGGAGAAGCTATCCTACACAGAATGGGTTACGAAGGACAAGGCCCTATCAGCTTAAGAAAAGAAGGAATCATAGAACCCATTCAACCTTCTTCATCCTCATTGGCTAGAAATACAAATGGCCTAGGATATAAAGGCAAGGGCAAGGCTAAAGAAAATGCTTGTCTTGTAGAAATGATCCATACACTTCAAATGGACAGTGACACAGATTCCAATGAATATGAGTGGGATGAGCTGACAGAGCATTCCTATGATGACAAAGAGATCGATACCATTCAAACTTATAGCCCCTACTGTGAGGGACAAATGCTACCGAATAGACCACTAGAGTTTGATTTTCCTATCTCTAAGAATATGACTTTTGAGGAAGGTTCGAGTTCTATCGCAATAAACAATTTAGAGGAAAGTACCATCCCGAACACTCCCCCTACCAATACTCCTAGAATATCCATTCAAACTATCAATGAATCAGATCTATCCTCCAAATCCCTCCCACTCATGCATCCTAAACTTATTGACTGGGATCTACGAGGAACCCCTCAAATAGATATGCTCCAAAACGATGATGGTTATATTGACTACATGGAACTTAGGGACCACCTACCCAAAGGAGATCATAAAGCTAGTTTCACTATTGAACTTAATACCGTGGCTTATTTTGGAGAGGGTGTCAAGCCTTCCAGTCACAAAAATATCAAAATAAAAAATTGGAACTGATGGTGAAAACTGTTCTGCAGCAGTGCCAAATCCCAAAACAGTAAAAAGAAAGGATGCATCCAAGGGTGAAAACCCAACTGTGGCACCTGATGATGGAAGGCTTGACACTCTCCCCAATGACATGCACCAGGAGAAGTCTTAGACTATTGTGGAACCTACAGAGCTGGTTAACATTGGAATAGAGGAACAGCCTAAGATCATTCACTTTGCTAAATCTCTAACCCCACCAGAGAAGACTAAGTTTGTACCATTCTTCAAGAGAAAGTAAGTTAATTTTTCTTGGTCATACGCAGATATGCTAGGGTTAGATCCAGATTTAATTCTACACCATCTTCCATTAGATCCAAGAGTGAAACCAGTGAAACAGAAGCTTAGAAAGATGCATACACACATAGCACTACTTGTAAAAGAAGAACTCAAGAAACTACTGGATGTCGGGTTTATCAGAGCTATAGACTATCCGGAATGGGTCTCCAACATTGTACTAGTGTCTAAACTAGATGGCTGAGTCAGACTATGCAATGACTTCAGAGATCTAAACAAAGCTTGCCGCAAGGATGATTTTCTATTGCCAAATATAGATATCATAGTCGACTTAATAGTAGGGCATACCATGTTATCTCTCATGGATGGCTTCTCAGGATACAATCAGATCAGGATAGCACCAGAAGACCAGCATAAGATAGCTTTTACTTGTCCATGGGGCACCTTTTGTTGGAATGTTATGCCATTTGGGCTAAAGAACGCAGGAGCCACATATCAACGTGCTATGACTACTATATTCCATGATATGATGCATGTAACAATGGAAGATTATGTAGATGATATCCTAGCAAAGTCACTCACAAGAGAATCACATCTGGATGTGTTAGAGAAGGTCTTTCAGAGACTCGACCAATTCAAAGTCAGTTTGAACCCAAAGAAATGTGTGTTTGGAGTCACCTTAGGCAAACTCCTAGATTTTATTGTATCATCAAATGGAATAGAGGTGGACCCCACCAAAGTTAAGGCTATTATGGACATGCCACCACCCAAGACTCTTACTCAACTAAGATCTCTACAGGGAAAGCTACAAGCAATCTGAAGATTCATATCACAACTGGCAGACAAGTGTCAACCATTCAATCATCTCCTACACAAGAACATTCCATCCAGATGGGATGAGAAGTGTGAAGAGGCATTCAATAAACTGAAAGAATGTCTCATGAATCTGCCTATTCTCATGCCTCCTATCCAAGGGAAACCATTGATACTCTACATATTTGCTACACCTATAGCTCTTGGGGCTCTTCTAGCACAACACGATTATGAGAATAAGGAAAGAGCTATCTACTATATCAGTCGCACATTGGTGGGCTATGAGTTGCAATACTCTCAGATAGAAATATTATGTCTTGCAATAGTTTTTGCTTCCCAAAAACTCCAACATTATATGCTTGCGCATATAGCCAAACTTATTACAAAAATAGATCCACTAAAATACCTACTAAGCAAAGCAGCTCTTACAGGTCACCTAGCCAAATGGGTAATGCTCCTAAGTGAATACGACATTGAGTGTGTAGACAGAAAAGCTATCAAGGGACAAGTCATTGTTGATCAGTTAGTGGATGCACCACTACAAGACACCACACCAATGCAATTTGAATTTCCAGATGAATCCTTATTCAATGTCTCAACACATTCCTAGAAACTGTACTTTGATGGGTCCTACACAAACCATGGATCGGGGGTAGGAATCTTGTTTGTAACTCCTCATGGTGACACCATACCAAAGTCTTACCACTTGTTATTTCTATGCACCAATAACATAGCAAAATATGAAGCCTTAGTGATGAGGAGCGCATAGCGGACACCGATAACTCCACTTCACCTTACCTTTGGTGAGATAACACAGGACTCACATCGAGTCGTTCAACTCTCCATCGTCAGTGAGACCTCCTTTATCAGCCAAGTCTTTCGTCCTTCTGTCGATACCCCGATCACCCTGATATCGCCTTTGATCTTTACTCGTCGGTGAGACATTTACCATTGACCACCTTAGGGTTTTCTACGCTGATACATCAGTCCGCTATTACGCAGACTACCTTCTCCAAACCCTAGCACATGGAGATGCTAGGTCAACCTTCTGTGTGAAACACACTATCTAGATCCTCTGCACGACTGAACAATGGAACAAATTAGAAAAGGAAAACAAATATTTATACAACGAAGACATTCCACTAATTTTGACAGAAATCTCACTAGTGGAATGCTTCATGATGACATACAGCAACAAAATGGAAAGCACAGAGAGAATGGAAATCTACAACTAAACAATTTGTAACTACAGGAAATAAAAATTGAATTGACAGAACATAATAGCTTTATTTCTTTCGAGCACAATACAATCACATTCACACACTTCTTCGATCTGATTACATTCGATGATCATTTGGTTCATTCTTCTAGGCATTTATCAACTCACCCTGAGTAGTACCAAACTAACTCTAAGTGACTGGGAGACCAATCCAAGCGGCTGGGAGACAACCATCTAAAACAGCCTCCAACTACAATACTACTCTATTTTGGCATTATGCGATTACAATTTGACAAATGTGCCCTAAGTCACTTGGTACTTACAAAATAGACCTAGATACAAATGGAAATGACATGCATTGGTCAAATAGACCTTATTACAAAAGAAAACATGACTTTTGAGGTGCTCCTGCACCATACTCCCCGAGTGAAAGTTTTCTCAAGTCCTCTTAGAGACTAACTGCTGCAAATCACCACCCTACTTGTTGATGGCTTCTTCCAGCATCCATGTGGCTTCTGAGTCAGGAAGTCCTTGCCATTTGACTAAGTGCTCAAAATAGGTCTGATTTCTTGTCTTCTTGGCTGTCCTGCTATCCAAGATGCACTCCATCTTCGTTGGTTCCTTAGGTGGTAAATGATGCACCCACTCTGTAATGTATTGGACAGAATCTATTGTACCTTCTCCTGTATCAGGACTCCTATATAATGTCAGATCAATAACATTGAATATAGGTGAAATAGCAATATCATCAGGGAGTTCAATTTTGTAAGCATTAGGACCATATTTCTCCATAATCCGACAAGGTCCAATTTTCCTCATCATCAAATTGCTATGTTTTCCTGTGGGTAGTCTGTTCTTGTTAAGATGAACCATGACTATATCTCCTTTTTGGTACTGCACATCCCTTCTTCTTTGATCCACTCTAGCCTTGATCTTCTGACTATTCTGGTGTAGAGTATCTCTGACTTGTTGATGGATCTCTTTCATAACCTTTGCAAATGTATCAGCATGTCCACTCCTTTTGTCCAACCCTTGAACATCTCTTAACTCAAAAATTCCTCTAGGATGACTACCATAGACAACTTCAAAAGGACTTAGACTTGTACTTCTATTTGTAGAATCATTATAGGCATACTCTACTTTTGGGAGTACCATATCCCAACTACTGCCATATTCTATTGTCAAACATCTTAGCAGATTGCCTAATAATCGATTGAAAACCTTAATTTGGCCATCAGTCTGAGGATGATAGACTGAACTAAAAGACAAATTTGTACCTAATCTTTTCCACAAGGTTCTCCAGAAATGTCCCACAAATTTGCTATCTCGGTCAGATACAATACTCAAAGGTAACCCATGAATCCTGATAATTTCTTTAAAGAACAAACCTGCAATATAACTAGCAACATTGGTGGTCTTACAAGGAATAAAATGAGCCATCTTGCTGAACCTGTCTACCACAACAAACACACTGTCATAACCTGTCCTTGTCTTGGGAAATCCCATCACAAAATCCATACTCAAACTTTCCCAAGGTCTGTTTGGTATGGGCAAAGGTTGGTACAGTCCTACATTGGTTGAGACTCCCTTTGCTCTCTGGCAAATCATACAACTCTCAACAAACCTTCTAATATCAAATTGCATATGTGGCCAAAAGTAAAACCTTCTTACAAGATCTAAAGTCTTATTGAGCCCAAAATGTCCTCCTAAACCACCACTATGTTTCTCCTTCACTATATTATCCCTCATTGAACACTTAGGGATACATAGTTGACTACCTTTAAACAAAAGTCCATCCTGCAATGTATAATCTAAAAATTCACTGTGTAAAACATTAGCAAACTCATTGCATACCCTGTGAATCTCCTTGAAATCTTGGTCCTCTTCATACAATCCTTTGAGTGACTCAACACCCATACTTTGTAGCTGCACTTCTTGCACTATCAACACCCTTCTGCTTAAAGCATCAGCAACCTTATTGGTTATTCATTTCTTATGTTTGATGATGAAGGTGTACGCTTGAAGACTTTCCACCCATTTCATGTGTCTATGACTGAGCTTTTCCTGTCCATTCAAAAAATTGAGAGCATGATTGTCAGTATATACAATAAATTCTTTAGGAAGCAAATAGTGCCTCCATTTTTTCAGAGCTTGTACCATAGCATACAACTCTAAATCATAAAAGGAGTACTTCCTCTTGGCTTCATTTAACTTTTCACTAAAGAAGGCTACTGGTCTACCTTCTTGACTCAACACTACTCCTATGGCCAGTCCACTTGCATCACATTCAATTGTGAAAACCTTATTGAAATCAGGTAACACTAAAATAGGGAATTTAGCAACTTTCTGTTTCAGACTCTCAAAGCTCCTATCTGCTTCTCTTATCCACACAAACTTCATCTTACCTCCACCCTTGATGGTCTCCAACATAGGTGCACAGATGTCACTATAGTTCTTAATGAATTTCTTGTAAAATGTGGCCAAACCATGGAAACTTTTGACCTCTCCTAATGTCCTGGGTGTAGGTCAATTCAAAATAGCTTCTACCTTGGAAGGATACATTTTCAAATCACCCTTAGAGATGAGAAAAACCTAGGTACACCAATTCTTGTTTCATGAAGTCACACTTTTCCAAGTTTATCAATAGATTTTGATCTTGCAACCTCTTCAAGACTATATCCAAATGTTCCAAGTGCTCTTCCTTGCTCTTACTAAACACCAAGATATCATCAAGGTAGACTACCACAAATTTTCCTATGAATTCCTGCAACACCTCATTCATCAGCCTCATAAAGGTGCTAGGGGCATTTGAAAGACCAAACGGCATCACAAGCCACTCATACAACCCTTCATTAGTTTTGAAAGTTGTCTTCCACTCATCCCCTTCTCTTATCCTTATCTGATGGTACCCACTCTTCAAGTCTATCTTAGAAAAATAGGTAGCACCACCCAAACAATCCATTAGATCTTCTATTCTAGGAATAGGAAACCTATACCTGATGGTTATCCTATTTATTTCCCTAAAATCAGTACACAGTCTCCATTTTCCATCCTTCTTTGGGGCTAAAACAGTAGGTACTACACATGGGCTAAGGCTCTTCCTTATCAGCCCTTTGTTTAGGAGTTCTTGAATCTAGTTTGCTATCTCTTCATTCTGTTGAGGGGTCATTTTATATGTTGCCTTATTAGGAAGTACTGCTCCTGGTATGAGATCTATCTAATGGTTAATGTCTCTGACAGGTGGTAGGGAATCAGGTATATCTTTTGCAATCACTCCTTTGTAACTCTCAAGAAAATCTCTGACCTCCTTAGTTCCTACTTCTCTCACAATTTTCTTCTTTTCCCCTTAGGCTTCACAATCAAAGAAAAACCTACCCCATCACCTTCCTTTAGTGTATCCATGAATTCTTTTTCTCCTACCAGCATTACACTAGACCCTACATGTTGTGGATCCTCTTCTACCAATGACTGTATTCCATAAGTCATACCATCCTTTTGGAATGAGTAAGTATTCTTTTCTCCATCATGATGAGCCTTTCTGTCAAACTACCATGGTCTACCTAACAAAAGATGCCAAGCATCCATTGGAAGGATGTCACACAAAATCTTGTCTCTATACCCCCCAATACTAAATTCTACCCATGCTTGTTCATTGATGAGTACGTGCTTCCCCTTGTTCAACCAACTGACTTTATATGGACTGTTATGGGGTATCTTTTCTAACTTCAACTTATTCATTGCTTCCAAAGATATAATGTTATCAGTAGAACCAAATTCAATAATAACTTTACAAACCTTACCTTGGATCTTGCAGTTGAAACAAAGCCCTTCTTTGAGATGGTTCAGTCTGCACTGGTTCCTTGAGCAGCGTCCTCTTGATCATCAAATTCTCTCCCATTTTTGATGCTAGATTCACTTCAAGAGATGTCACACTCCTTGCATCTTCTTGAATCAAAGTGGTTCTCTTCTCACCACCATGAGAAGTTGAGGCCTTCTCTGGACACTTGTATGCTAAGTGTCTTATCTGATTGTAGTTATAACATCTCATATTGGAGAATTTGGATCCTCTACTTGATCCATTTGTCCCACCTCTTCCATTAGGCCTTCTTCCTCGGTAGCCTAGACTCACCACTAGGCCTCTGGTTAGGAATTCTTCCTCCAAAACTGCCTCTGCCTCTGAAATTCCTTCAACCTCTACCTCTATTATTCTACTCACTCTTTCTCTTTATCTTCTGTTTAGCCCTTAAGGCCATTTGGAAACACTTGTTCACTATTTCTGGTGCTAAGATGCTGATCTCATCTTGGATGTTCATCCTTAGGCCATTCAAATACCTGGCCACCTTCTCTGACTCTTCTTCTTGTCTCTTTGATCTAAGACTGAGTTTATGAAACTCTTGTGTGTATGCATTCACATCAAGGTCTCTTTGTCTGAGGTTCTGCAATTTCTTATACATCTGCACGTTATAGTCCAGAGGTTATCATATTCTTATACATCTGCCTTGATTTTGGTCTTCATCCTTTCCTAGGAGGTTATCATATTCTTCCCCTCCTTAACTCTCTCTCCTTGCTCATAATTCCACCATGCAAGAGCAGATCCCTTCAATCTTGCCTTTGCCAACTTAACCCTCTTATCATCAGGGACTTCTTTGTATTCAAAATGATTATTTAATGTCTCAATCCAGTCAATCACCTCTTCAGTTTCCATACTTCCACTATACATAGGTAACCCATCTATGGTGTCCCTATTGACTGACTTTAATCTATTTACAAATGCCCTCTAGTCTGTTGGTATCTCCTCTATCTTTTTATTGGTTTCCTCAATCTCTGTATCACCTTCATCACTCTCACTTTCATCTTCCCTATCTTTGCTTTTGGACTGCTTGAACTCTCCCAACTTGGATTCAAGCATCTCCTCGATCAACTTCTTAATGGTGTCCTGTGACATACTTTTGGGAGGCATCCTCTTGGCCTCTATCTCACTTTCTTTGTTTGACATAAACATTCACAGACAGCACCCAAACACCAACACTCCTACAAGTCCTTAATTCAACTTGCCACCCAAATCATTTTTTTCAGCTCTGATACCAATATGATGAGGAGCACATAGCGGACACTGATAACTCCACTTCACCTTACCTTCGGCGAGATAACACAAGACTCACACTGAGTCATTCAGCTGTCCATCATCGGCAAGACCTCCTTTATCAGCCAAGTCTTTCATCCTTCTGTCGATACCCCAATATCACCTTTGATCTTTACTCGTCGGTGAGACATTTACCATTGACCACCTTAGGGTTTTCTATGCTGATACACCAGTTTGCTGTCGCACAATCTACCTTCTCCAAACCTTAGCACATGGAGATGTTAGGTCAACCTACTATGTGAAATGCACTGTCTGGATCCTTTGTACCACCGAACAATGGAACAAAACAAAAAATGAAAACAAATATTTATACAACGAAGCCATTCCATTGATTTTGATAGAAATCTCACCAGTGGAATGCTTCACGATGACATATAGCAACAAAATGGAAAGCACAGAGAGAATGGAAATCTATAACTAAACAATTTGTAATTATAGGAAACGAAAAATTGAATTGATAGAACAAAATAGCTTTATTTCTTTCAAGCACAATACAATCACATTCACACCCTTCTTCGATCTGATTACATTCGATGATCATTTGGTTCATTCTTCTGGGCATTTATCAACTCGCCCTGAGTAGTACCAAACTAACTCCAAGCGGCTGGGAGACAAATCCAAGTGACTAGGAGACAACCGTCTAAAACAGCCTCCAATTGCCTGACAAATGTGCCCTAAGTCACTTGGGACTTACAAAATAGACCTAGATACAAATGGAAATGACATGCATTGGTCAAATAGACCTTATTGCAAAAGAAAACATGATTTTTGAGGTGCTCTTGTACCACTTAGTCATTGGCCTCAAGATGGCAACAGACTAGAAAATCAAGGAGCTACATGTCTACGGTGATTCTCAACTAGTGATAAATCAGGTCAATGATGATTACCAAACCAAAGATGAGAAGCTTGTCCCATACAAGTGCATGATAGATGACTTTAAGGAATACTTTGTGATTATATCTTTTGAGCAGATACCTCGCATTGAGAATAAAGCAGCAGATGCCATGGCGACCATCACCTCTCTTCTTAAGATACTAGAGAATGAGTCAAGGTATGACTTCTTAGTGGAAACAATTCGGCAACCAGCTTATGATCTTCCTGAGAACCATACCATATGCCTTTTAGTTGGATCTGATTCACCTTGGTACAGTAAGATTTATACTTACCTCAAGGACAACACCCTCCCACCTGACTTATCTTCAAACCAATGATAAACCTTTATATGCCAAACCTCTCGCTATACCATTATTGCTGACACCCTATACTGACGTGGTCTAGATGGTACTTTACTCCATTGTTTAGAACAAGAAGAATCCCTAACCGCCTTACAAGATGTGCATGAAGGGATTTGCAGAACACACTCTAGCAGTCCTTCTCTAGCTAAGAAACTCATGTGTTTGTGTTATTACTGGCCGAACATGGAAACAGATTCATACCAGTTTGTGAAGAAGTGCAAGCAATGCCAAATACATGGGAACCTGATACATGCACCAGCTCAAGAGTTGAGACCTTTAACGACACCTTGGCCCTTTTGTCAATGGGGACTTGACCTTGTGGGAAAGATCCATCCACCCTCCTCCAATGGGCACAAATTTATCATAACCGCCACTGAGTACTTTACCAAGTGGATTGAAACCATTTCCCTCACCACCATCACAAGTAAGCAAATCTCCTCATTCATCCTGAATTACCTCATCTGCAGAGATGGAATTCCTTCATCCATTATCACGGATAATGGAAGACCCTTCAAGAATCAGGATGTCCAAGAACTCTATGACCGATTCAAAACCCAACACTATTTCTCCACACCCTACTACCCCCAAGGCAATGGTCAAGCTAAAGCATCCAATAAGACCATCTTGAAAATCCTCAAGAAGACAGTCAATGATGCTAGCCGTGATTGGCACATCCAACTCAATCCCGCTCTGTGGGCCTACAAAACTAGTATACGCACTCCCACAGGTGCTACCCCTTATGCCCTTGTCTATGGCTCAGAAGCTATCCTTTCCATTGAGGTTGAGTTACCATCTCTCAGGGTGTCGTTAAAAGGTCTCATATCAAATGAAGAGTACAAAGTCTCCAGATTGCAAGAATTAGAGTTGCTAGAGGAATGGAGGCAAAAAGCCTTTGACGATCTCAAAGCATACCAACAAATGATGTCAAGGAGCTATAACCACAGAGTTCATCCAAGAGTCTTTAAAATTGGGGATCTTGTCCTCAAGGAAAACCCCTGCAATCAACAGGATAGGAAAAAGAAAGGCAAGTTCAAACCTAATTGGCTTGGGCCTTATGTCATTGTAGCTGCTTATGGATCGGGGGCATATCAGTTGGCAACATCAGAGGGTGAGCTATTGGATGACCCAATCAACAACATGCATCTTCGTCGGTTCTATACCTAGGAGAATCCCAATGTAAGGGGGGCATAAAATACAAAAAAAAAAAAAATAAATAAATAAAAATACAAAAACATAAAAAAAATTAGAAAAATACAAAAAAATTAGAAAAGTACAAAAAAATTGTCCTTTGGTGAAAACCTGGCAAATAGGCACCTTGGATAGGTATCATGATGAAAACCTGGTAAACAGGTATCATGTTTACTTTCTAGCTTTTCATGCAAATAAAAGCAAGTGGTGAAAACCTGGTAAACAGGTGTTACTTGTGGTAAACTGCATCCTCCATCTTTGGGAAACCAATCACCTTGTGTCCATTCTTCCTTGTGTCCCATACGACCCATATCCATTCGATAATAAAATCCTAACGATAACCTATCATGGCTTGATACTCTATCTCTTTGTTGCCTTGTAAACCAAGGTTTTGTCCCATATCGTATCCATCGTGTCAGCTTAGCATGGTGTCTCTCGTTAGTGTCCATAGTCCAAGTCCATCTACATTGCCTTTGTATCATCATGTAGGCAAGGCCATTTCTTAAATGCACCCTCGAGGCTCCCACGGTCCCATCCGTCCCACCTCTTATCATCATTTTTCTTCTAGTCCATCCATGGTCCATTAGGGTTTACCCTAAACCACATTGCCTCTGCGTTGTCACGTAGGCAAGGTCATTTAGCAATGAGCCCCCAAGACAATAGGTCAGTCCCTTAGGGTCCATCTCACCAATAAGGATTGTGGAATCCTCTCAATAGGCAAGCAAGCGCAAGCAAAACCCGCTTTCAAGCAGAAATCCTGACGCAAGACATTAACCTATCCAAAGAAAAGCAAACTCCTAAGGCCTTCTAAATGATTTTACCCAAATTATGGAAAGAAACAAACACATCTAAATGCAAAGAAATGTTTTGTGGATTGGAAACATGGTTAAAATACAAAGTCTTGATTTTTGCTATCATGCCTTTCTATGTTACTCGAGGATGCCAAAAGCTAGAGATGCTATGATGGGGGCATGATTATTTTCTTTGTTTTTTGCTTGTGGATTAAACTTTAGTAATGTGAAACCTTGTCTAAAGACATGATCGGCAAAAGATCATTGAGGACATTCAAGGTCTAACATGAAAAGGGGCAATCCTTGACTGTTGATACGCAAGAAATACTCAAGTCATCTCGGTTCAATTATACCTCAATGCTTGTATTAACTTGCTAAATTAAAATCCTTGTAAGCAATGCTCAGGTTATCTCGGTTCAATTATACCTAGATGCTTGCATTAACTTACAACATTCAGAAAAAGTACCAAAAAAAATTGCCCAATGATGAAATAAGCACTTCAAAATAGTTGCACCGTCAAGATGTCAAAATCAAAGCATCCATTATACATCCATTTATACATCCATACATCCATATCCCATGCAATAAAAGATCCAATAATGCAAAGTAACAATACAAAGTCAAAGCTTGTGAGTCTTTCTTTCTATAGAGTCATTCTCTCAATCAATCTTCTATCTACCATTCTGTCATTTCTATGTCGATAGAGTACATTTGGACATCACAAAAACATAGCATATAGTTGCATATCATATCATATGAGATAGTCATTTACATGATTAAATCAGTTGCATACATAGAAATTGCATTAGATCATCCATATACAGTTTGTTGCAATCATCATATAGTGTCAAAACAAAAAAAATTAAAACCATAGATAAGTGCATCACATAAGTTGCATAATCATATAGATACCATTTTGCATGCACACACATTAGAGACATATCAAGTAAAACATCCAAAGTTTGCAGTAGGTCATATAGCATCACATAGCATCATATGAAAATCTGCATTAGACAAACATTGCATAACATTAGGTAAAACATCTAATTCTACATTAGATAAACATGTGCATCGTATCAAACAATAGAAATGCATCATAACTCATAGAAAGCACCAAAATAGCTGCATCATCATATAAATATCATAAAATGTGTTCAAATGTACAATATCAAAGTGGTCCATCTCTGAATTAGTGTCATATACAATAGGTACATCCCAAGGATGGTGATACATGTCTCAAAATACAAAAATGGTACGGGTCTATCCGGCTATCTGAGCCATCAAAAAGACACATAGGATCTAAGGTCTGTAACTCTCCACTATCCCTGCTGTTGTGGACCGCTGCTCCCAGCGGTATCCCCCATATCCCCTCCTCTGCTGGCCTCAGACTGCTATGGGCCCATCACAGAGGCCCCTAACCTCGATGGGCCTGCTCTCTAGGAGGCCGCAAACTATCTCTTGTAACTTGAATCCCTCTGACTCACTGGCACGACAGCATGATATAGACCCGGTAGTATTGCGCTTAAGCCTACGCTCTAGCAAGCTCACCCTGTACCTGTGCTAGCTATGTCTATGCATGTGCTAGCTGTGTCTATACCTACACTAACTGTGTCTGTGCCTGATGCACCTGGCCCTCATCATCTGAGTTAGCCTCATCTATCCGAGGCATCCACACCCCAGGCCCTGAGTATCTCAGAAATGGGTGTGCAGTAAACCAATCCTCATAATCCTGTGTCACCCCGGCATCTGCAATCCCCCTCCTCATGTCCCAGGTGACATATGGTGTCTGCCAAAACTCAGCTAGTGCCTCCTCATAAGATTCCATAGGTCCCCATCTGAGCCTCTCAGCGTGAGTCCTAGAAAACTGAACCTGCCCTTGTGGCATGCCCTACCTCCTCCCAAACTGTCTTTGTACCTGGCTGACTATCTGCCTCTCCAGGATAAATGGTGTCTATCCTATCAGCCACCGTGACTGATAGCAGTAAGGTAACTCATCTATCTCATCCTCCCATGGCTCACAGTTTAGATATGGCTGCCACTCGAACACATCTACTCCATCTAACGCATGTCGCCAGTACTCCAGCTTCCCCAACCTGTGCTGAGAAATCACTCCTGCATAGCCATAGCTATATGGCTCTCCTCTCTATCTTCCAAACACACAGATCAGTCTTGTGATCGCTATGTGCTCCCATAGCCAAAACTGTAGCAATGACATGCCTGCAGATAGGCTCGTGCTCCTGTGATATACCACCTGATGCATATCGTGGTATAGGTGTGCAAGTACACAGATACCCCAAGCGTACCGAGTGCCCTCTGTAATCATCCTCTCCATGATCCTACTCCATCCAATGGGGAACCTGTGTGATCTCCTTTCAATGCATACCACACCACACCTTTGATCAATCCTACTACTATACCTGGGAAGTAGTCGTAATAGTTATAGATATCCTGCCATGAGATAACCTACCCGACCAACTCAGGGCCATCAAACACTCGCCTGCGCTCAGTGAGTCCTGCATCTCTCTATGGATCATACTCCACCAGCTCACCCTAAATAGGTAAGTGAAGAATCCTATAAACATCCTCCAATGTGGCGGTCATCTCACCAGTAGGGAGGTGGAAAGTCCCATCCTCACTGTGGAACCTCTCCACTGCGGCAGTCAGCAACTTGCAGTTCACTCGAACCTCAGGCATGAAGCAAACATAGTCTAATCCCATAGCTCTGAGTGCCTCTCTATCTATCTCTGTCAGCATGTATCTCTGCAACATCAGCATACGGAACCGCTCCCTAGACTGAAGAGTATCTCGTATATCCTCCTGCAAGCATGCAAAGCAAGGCATCAACCTAAAGCTGTAAGTACCATACTCAACATATCTATAGAAACATATCAACTAATAAGCATTTCAAAATTGATCAAAACAAAAAACTACATCTCTTGACTAGATTCCTGAAATCTCAGAGATAGCTTATCGATTGACGTGTCAAACAAGATGCCAATCGAGTCAATTTTGTTAGGTAATTTGCTTATCTATATCATATGCACCACAATAGGTGGTAAGTGCGCCGTTTCTTAATGAAAGGGCCATTTCTGGACCCATGCACCACTTCTGGCAAAAGCACTACAAAAACACATGCATGCACCGTCCTATGCTATATATGCATTGCTTCAACGCATGCGCCGCTACATATCGTTCATGCATCGAAGGATTATGCATGCGCTGTCCTCTCCTATGCATGTGCCGATTTCACAAAAGCATCGTCCTATATCATGTATGTGCTACAGAAATACCTATGCGTAGTTTTGCGTGGCATATGCACCACTCTGCCTTTCGGTGCTTTTGTCTAACCTAATTTTCTCCTAGCATTTATTGCTATCAAACTCGCCCCTAGGAGAAATTTTTTGAGATACATACCAGGGGTCCTGCCTCTGCTGGCCTATCGAATTGAAAGACACGCTCGAATCGGTGCTCCTCACATGGAATGTCCATCCTCGTGCTGACTGCTCTATGCTCTATGTTGCTCTAAGCTCTCCAAAGCAAATCAAACTACGACAAGTGTGCAAATGAATTGTCTTGTGGACCCAGCTCCTATATATAGCATGAAAACCCTAATCTGGCTAGGTGGTCACTACGACTACTTTCTGCACACGTTTCTTCTAGTTTTCTTCCTGTTTCTTTGAAACGTGTCCTGTTTCCTTCAAACCTAACCAAGTTTTCCCTTCATCTTCGTGAGATTGTCTATCTTACGCCTTCTACCTTCTTCTCGTCCAATCTCTTGAGGGGGCATCCTGTCGTCATAACCTGTACCAGGGGCAAACTGGGGCATGTATCATTATCAGACTACTACTTATTCTTTGAAGCAATGCCGTAAACTGCATTGCATCAAAGAGGGACAAAATGTATATGCCTAAAAATGACATGATTCAATATAAATAAATATTCTTAATATTTATTCCCTTCTAATTCCTTTATCAATAAATAAATAACCAAATTTATTTATTTGATTCATATTCTTCCAATATTTAAATAAAATCCTTCATTTAATTCAATTCTTCCCAAACAATTAAATAATTCTTAATTATTTAATTAAATCAAATCATTCTTCCAAATTTGAATAAATCAATCAAATTTATTTAAATCCTCTCAATCCCTAAAAATAAAATACAATCAAATATTTTATTTATTCTTCCAAAATCATGCACAAACAATTAAATAAATTTATTTATTTAATTTGCTTTCTTATCTTCTAAATTAAATAATTCCAATTATTTAATTGTTTCTTCCAATAATATCTTCTCTAAATTTAAATAAATCAAATATTTATTTAAGTTGTCTTTTTCTTCTAAATTGAGTTATCTCTAAATATAATTCAATCTTTTTGTACATGCAATTAAATATTCCTATTATTTAATAAAGCAAAATATCTTCTTATTCTCATGCAAATCCTTTCTTCTTGTTTTAAATCACTTAATTCATTATTATATTCTTTTAATTGCTTTAACTCATTCTTCTATTCTTAGCAAATCCTCTCATGCAAAAAAAAGCAAGACACATGTCTTCTTCTTATTCGTTGCACGTTCCTCATCTATTCTCAACCGTTGATCTTCTCAAGCTTTCTATACCATTGATCTTCATTCTCCCAAGTCTATAAATTCAACCCTATTCTTCCATTTCATTCATCCAAGCTTTAAGTATTGTTACTCTATAGGAATTAAAGCATGCCTTTGGCACCAATTCCTTCATTGCTTGTGATCACATTCGCTACTACGCACTACGCACTATTACCATCATTGTGAAGCTCCTCTTCATTGCGGTACTATCACTGCCATTCCTAATTGACATTCTTGAAGCATAGCAAGGAAGTGCACTCTCTGAGGGCATCATTCATACATGCAAGAACGATTGTGATAGGCGATCAATGGAAACTTCAAATTAAGGAAGGTTTGCTTTGTTGTTTATTGCTTTATTTGATTAATTTCCTTAGTTCACTATTTCATTGAAGTTTTGGGTATTTGATATTGACTATTATTGTTTATTCATTGTTGATCCAATTTTCCCTTAACAATAGTTTTTCTACGCAGTGGTCATATTCAAATTTTGGACAATGCCAAGAAAATCTAGGATGGTGAGTTGGCCCAAATTAAGAACATTTTCAATGATATCCTCTAGCACATGTAAAATAAAGTTGAAGATTGTACTTATACATATGCGGCAGAGTATAACAAATTTTGTAGTTTTGACAGTTTTTTATTTCAGAACCTACACCTTTTCCATTGATGTCGAAGGGGGAGAAGAATATTAGTGAAAAATGGGAAAACATCTCAGGAGGAGAAGGAATATAGAGTGTATATAGAAAGGGGGAGCATTCAAGATAGTCAAGCATTTTTCACTAAGTGTTTCCATCAATGCCAAAGGGGGAGATTGTTGGCAAGAGACACTACTATGAAGAAGACTAGTATGTTGTTATTGATAGCAACAAGGTAAAGAGGGTACATTAGTATGACAAGAAGACATCTTTCTAGAAGATCAACTTGATTTGCAACAAGGCACAAGAATATTCAAGACCGGAAGGCCAAAATGACTAAGTATGGTCAGTGTTCAGGGTAAGGGACAGAAAGTGAATGAGTATGCCTCTGCAGATGAAGACTGGAAAATGTAGTTTAGGTATGATGACTCAGCTACTTGATGATGATATATTCTAGTGTTCAGTTCATGACTTGCTCTAGAAGTCATTTGTAGAAAATGTCTAAGTTTGGATGAATAGAAGTAAGATAGGAACAGTGTATAGTGCAAAGTAAAAGGGTCCACATTCCTCTGCAAGTGCATATTTTGTTATGTAGTTTTGAGGTGTTGTAAACACTTGCCAGAGTTGTAAGATCTAAAGTACACTAGAAAGATAGTTGCAAGCTGCTAAGTATCACTACAGTGTTTGACTGTTACAGAGTTTGAGTTCTGATGGTCCTCATTCTGCCCTATGAAATATTTTGCTCTGTGGTTTTGAAGGTATGATGGGTGATGTCTGAGGAGTCTTTGACATGATTCTGAGCAATCCATGTGGTCTACAGTGAAAGTTGTGATCTGACAGTTGAACTAAACCAACAACAGTCTAAGTTTGAGGCTGACATGATAGTTTGATTTATGTGCGGTGAGTTCCATTAATTAGAACTTTATCCTAAGTAGTTCTATAGTTGGAGCCAACATATGAGAAGATGTTTCAAATGTTATTTGGGTCTGCTATGTATTTGGATGACAATCTATAAGTTTATCAACTATATGCTTCATTTGAGTATGCCGACCTAATATGAAGATCTTAAGTGTTGTCGATATATATATGGGATCAAATTCAGTGTTTGGTGTGTGTTGTGTGAATATGAAGTGTGTGAAGAAGTATTGTGAGTGTGATTGATGCAAGTATCAGAATAGTAGAGCAGAGATAGAAGATCAGTAATGATGAAGACTTAGGACTCAGTATTCAGTTACTAAATGACTGCACCCTGGCATATAGATAGATGATGTTGCAATATTCATATTCCTTATACAATTTCACTTGTACTTGGCAGTGAGCCTAGTTGTAAGCAATCAGTAAAGTTTTGATAGCCCTCATTGTAATCTTTCTAGGTTTAGGGTTGAGGCAATGAGCCTACTAGACCTAGTTGTACTTCATGGCAGTGACCCAATATGTTCTAGGTCTGTGGAGTGACCAAGCCTGAACATCACCAATTGTAAAAGATTGCAATATATTGAGAGATAATCCTCTCCGTGGTTTTTCCCTTTCTTGGATTTTCCACGTAAAAATTGGGTGTCTGTGTCATGTTTATGTGGCTTATATTTATGTGGTTACTTTGCATTCTGATTATTAAAGTTGGTATTTGGTTTAATTGTTTATATTGTAGAATATTGATTCACCCCCCCTCTCAATATTCAACAAAGGTATCAAGAGATGGTGAGCCCATTGGGAAAAATGCTGCAAGGTGGGCCTCTAAGTTGGGTGTAAGATGTAGGGCCCATTTGGATATTTGCAAATCAAATTTTGCAGATCAAGATCCACAAAGTATGGAAAATGTTATACAAAAAATGGAAAATGCTTTTGAGACTACTGGTGGACAAATCTCTAGAAGATATTACAAGAAAAAGATGAGACTTTTGATGAACAGATTTAGATACAATTATAGAAAAACAATCTTTGAGGGAAAAGAGAGGTTAGAATCCACTCTATCTCCCAAATAGTGGGAGGCATTGAAAGAAAATATGCGTTCTGAAAAATATTTGACAGAGTTATAAAGGAAAGAGGGCAAGAGATAATGTGACAGCTGGATATACATTTGGCCGAGGCGGGTTGCAAGCCAAAATGGACAAACTTGGAGTAAGTGTATGGCTTTTTGGTTCAATTTACGTTGGTTATTTATTTCATTTTTTTATTGAACTGACTATATGTTGATATTGACATTGTATTTTAGGTGGAAAACAATAATAGAGAAACAGGTGTGGAAGATATTGTCGATTATATGGCAGCACTAGATCCTAGTAAATCTAACAGTAGTATGAAGTGGAAATCTAGTTCGTCAACAAAGATTTCACAGCCATCTATTAGACATCATGTCAACTCAAATGAAGGGTACCAACATATAATGAGTTGCTTACACGGTCTCACTGAGAAAGTGACGCAGTTGGCTTCCTCCATTAAGCCTATAGTTTCTGCATGGAATGACCATAATATTATGGATGCAAATGAGGTAAGAGCCTCTATTACACTATCCTTTCATTTCGTGTGCTTGTTATTGGGTAAACTTGTACCATGTTTTTGTTATACTTCCTTGTGATTGCATTTTTTGGATACTTCAATAGTTATCATAGCTCTTGGATATAGTAAACAAAGAATGAACCTACCCTCAAAGTGCAATACTACAATTCTAGCCATTATAACCTTAGCATTGATGCTTTACATAAATGCATTATCACGAATTGTCTTACTATTCTACTTACAGAACCAAAAGAAATGTGCAATACTATAATTTACCAAGTTCTACTTCAAACATCCAAAAGAAACCTCTTTATTATTGTGATCTTTTAAGAGGGAAATTTTAATCTTCCCAAGAAGACCCAATTAATCAACCACATAAAGTAAGGAAATTACTCTGACAAATTAGAAACATAAAACCAATTTGAATAATAAAGATATTCCAAGTTGGAGACAACCTGAGAAAATTATAACCATTCACATTAATCCCAATAATTGAATAATCAAAAAATTGGGCACCAAACTCAAATCTTTGTTTCCATTGATTGTTTCAGAAAAAGATTCACAAAATGATTCTTTCTCCCAGAGTTCAAATATTAAAATATCACTATTCAACCTAGCATTACCCCTTACCCATGGTCTTGGTTTCCTTCTTATAGAAAATGAAGGAAGCAACAAGCTTCAGACCATTCACATTCAAAACTTTTGAATTATCCCCAGCAAAATATTATGACTATTCATTTGTCAATTTTCTATTGAAAATACAACATATACAATGTTTGAAAATATTATATGCAATTACGTACACAAGACAAGAAAAGAAAAGAAACCAGGAACAAAAGTGATTGTGCTTAATCAACTTGATTGTGCTTAATCAACAAAACAAAATATATGATGATGGTCCCCCAAAACTAGGCCTTGGTTTCCCTTCTTATACGGGAAGCAACAAGCTTCAAGACTTTTACAAGAGATGTGTCTTTTCATAAACTTAACTAACTAAACATAAGAAACATAATTAGGAAGACGTGACAAATCATAATACTTGCTTTGTTAATCAACATAGAGGACCCATGACCTCTCTGGATTTGGCAAGGTTCTCCTCTCCTTGATGAAGTGTTTGATTATCATCCTCCTTCAATTACATTTATCAGAAGTATGGCCTTTAAGTAGGATTATTCATACCTCCAACAAAGATATGTGACCCTACCTCATATACCCTGTTATGACTGCCACAGTTAATCAAAAGACTTTAATTGCAAAATGATAGTATCAATGTAGCAATGCCTGGCCTCTTGCAAACCTTGACTGTGACTCATTGGTATATGCAACCTTTTATGAATGCTCCTATTCTACCCTTATGACTGCTATAAGGGCATCTTCACACTTGATTTGATAATGCATCCTTTTGCTTGTGCAGTATCTTTATGACTACTACTTAGAAAGTTCAAAATCCTTGATAATTTGTGTTAGTGATTATGACAGTGGATAACTTCTTTCATGCTAAAGGATGCACTGTGCTTCTTTCTTGAGATTGTTATTGTGATCTTATTTTCATAGATTCTCTATCTTTTCAAGGTTGATTCTGCTGATCTTCTCTCTATTTTATGATATAAATATTGCTCTTTCACTACAATGATGGTTGATCCTACTAACAGTTAAACCACATGTAGAGAAATTTTATCAAAGCATCATGAAAATGAAAACACCTTGATGTCAATAGAGTTGTTGATATTGATAGTGGTCATGATGAACTAGTGGACAAGAATGCACAACACAGTCATAGTTGTGCTGAATTTGAGGTAATATAATAGTTGTCAGTTATCTGTTCCAATGTTTTGTCATTCTTCATGCTTAAAATGTTCTTATGATGAATTCTATGGGATTGTCTATTGAAAATGGTTGTCATTACACAATATTGCTGCCCCTAGCTTATACTTACCATTTTTCTTGAGTATTCACTTCATTATTGTTGTCCTTGTCATGTTTATGACATGCTCCTATTCTACATTATGACATTTCACTCTATCATTCTAGACAGTCACTTTGAGTATGTCTTAGTAAAGCTCTTAATCACTGATCCTAAAGTCAAGGCTATCA
Source organism: Cunninghamia lanceolata (assembly GCA_027924645.1). NCBI lineage: Eukaryota > Viridiplantae > Streptophyta > Pinopsida > Cupressales > Cupressaceae > Cunninghamia > Cunninghamia lanceolata. The sequence continues at coordinate 6,308,049 of BSBN01000236.1, forward strand.
TATCTACTTTGTTGTTGTCATTCCAAGGGTTCTTGGTCACTATCTAATGGTTTTGACAATGCCTTTATCTCTTCTCTTTGTTTGGTGAAACCCTACTAGCTGTTGCATCTCTTTATCTTCTCCTATACCTTCAATGCTATGGACTGTCCTAAGACAGAGATATGGACTGCCATCTTACAACTTTTACTATCTTCCTTATCATATGAAGGACTGGGACTGTCCCTTCTTGTTGAAAATCTTATGCTCATGACTATAAGAATCCTCCTACAATAAAGGAAGAATCTCACAACTTACCTTGACTTAGTCATTTAAGAGTGGAATAAAAATGTTATATTGAACAAAAATTTGTAATTTTTGCATTCTTTACTTGACTTATATTAATTTTTGCATGATGATTAAACTGCATGCAGAGAAATTATATGAAAGAAGAATGAAAAGAAAAAGGCCCTATCAATAGAGCTCTCTACAAAGTTGCACAACTTGAGGACAATGATGATAGTGATTATGTTGAATGTCTTGATGAGAATCTACATTATATTCAGAGTAGTAGTATTGGTGCTAGAATTAAGGTGAGTGCTATTTATTGTTTTTATGTCTTTCATGGTAGTCATTGTTGTTTTACCACACACATGCAAGTAAGTACTATTCAAGTAAGTTGTTAGGTCAGAATGGAGACAGTCAAACAACTTATGAACTTGAATATTAACAGAAAATCAGAACACCATACATATCCACAAATTTAACCATCCTTGCCCATTATAATATTAAATTATCATAGAAGTGTAATGTCTTGAATTTGAAATATGATTGGATAGATAATATTGAAATATATAAATTGTCTTGCTGAAAGATGATGATTGGCTAGGCCTTGGATAGATAATTATAAAACATAATTAAGAAACATAAAGCATGGGCTTAGCAATTTGACTAAGATTTGGCTCCATTAATCAACGTAGAACACCTGTGACCACAAGCCTGGAAAGGTGTTCCTCTCCATGTTGAAATATCTGTCAGATGTGCTCTGCCCATCCTTATTGCTCAAGAAATACATTGATTTATATATTACCAAAATTATCAAAGCTTCATTCAATCTTCCATGCTTCTTTTCACACTGCTCTGGCAATAAACAGGTTTACCTTGGTAATGTGATCGATGTATTCTTGAGATATACAAGTATTAGTGGAAATTATGTCTTCCATGATAGATTCTATCCTGAAGAATTTGTCCATCTATTTATGAACATTCTCTATCACTTTGTCTTCATCATTGGCTTTCTCCAAAGCTATGGGTAATAACTGCACCAACTCATCTTTCCATAGATCTTTATCTCGTATATTACCGTCATTATTGAAGAAATTAGGAAATGTCAGATCCCCATGTAGACTGAAATCACCAATGTCATCTGACAATATTGCATTAAACCTTTCATGTTCAATGATTAGTCCGCTGCATTCCTTGAGTGCTTGCTCTTTGGCTTTTAGTTCTTTCTTCTCAAGCTATCTGAGATGCAATCTTCTATGTTCTTGATAAACATTATGAGTTCTTTTATGTAAGTCCCATACTTGATCACTATGTTTCATCATCTCCTCAAATCTTCTTTTTATCAATTCAGAAGCAATCTGATACTTAACAACTTTTGTCACTTTCCAGTTTCTCACTTTTCTTTTCAAATTTCTCTGCTTTAACTTTCAATAAATTTTATTTTCTATGGCTTCCATCACCTCTTTATCTGTTTCTTGATAAGACAGTCGATTACCCGATGATGATATTTTTATTTTCTATGGCTTCCATCAATCTCTTGTTTTAATTTTGCATTTTCTGCTATATATGCATTGTTATTCCTAACCAGTTTCTCTATCTAGACTTTTGTAAAATTGGCAACATTGATATTCAGGTCAGCAATATCCAGTGGGTTAGTATCTTCAACTCTCTATATTATGAGATGACTAAATGCTTTGTTTGGATCATCAACGATTTGATGCCTTTGATGTGGGGGGTAAAGCCCATATCAGCAGAGCTGCCTTATCAAGGTCATACCTAGAACCTTTATGGATTTTATCCAAAGCTTCAATGCTTAACTGCATCTTATTATCTTGATTTCTTTTGAAGGTGTCAAAAATAATGGTTGAGGTCATATCCCAACCTGGGACTATCATCACCCCTGCTTCTTCTAGCAGATTTCTTCCCTTTTCTGGGGTCATGTCATTCATTGCTTTATCAATTTCATTTTGAAGTTCATGTAATACCTTAGCTTGTTTCTCAAGGGAAATATCTTTCATCTTCTCCCTACCCTGTCTTCCTTTGAATTTATAAAGAAACGCTTTAAACTCATGGGTTTTTATAAAGTCTTTATCTGAGACAATTTTTACTAGCTAGGTGTCTCATATCTTCTAATAGTTCATCAGGGGATTCTATATCAACTGCTTCTCTATCCATAGGTGGCTCATAGCTATCAATCACAGGTTCAAAACCCTGTACATTTTTATCCTCACCCTCCAGTTCCTCATCATCTACAATATTAGTATCCATAGAAAAACAAATATTAGGTGTAGGTTGAGGATAAAGATGACTTAGAGGAGCCTCATATCTAGCTTGTGTTTCCCTGATATTTTTGCCTCTTCTTTCAAAGATCTCAGGTGGGACATCCATAATCAATTATGGTGCCTTTGAAACTAACATGTTCAATTTGTCTATGGGATCAATAATTTTTGGAAAAGCTCCCTTATAGTTGGGGTTTTGGGCTACCCTCCAAGCCTCGAATAACATTACTTTATGAAACAGTTCTCTCCTCTCAATGGCAGAAGCTTCATCAACATTTCTAATTAAATCCTCATCCACGAACAGTACATGTTGATACCTTTTCAACTTTTGACTTGTACTGACATGATTGATGAAATGCTCAGGGTCAAAATTTTCCCTAGCATTTCCTTTAGGCATCCCAAAGTAATCTAATCTCTTTTCAATTTCTTCATATCCTTTCTCAGAAAAAGCAATAAAATCTCCAAAACACAGGGTGCCTAGCATAAAGGATTGCTTATTGTGTCTCTTCAAATGCATGAAATCGAATGAAGCTAATTGCCTAACAATTTCCAAATATGCAATTCTATAAGGGCAAGTCTTCAGGAGTATAAATGGTGCTCCTTCATTCCCAAAAACTCTGAATTTGTGCAGTCCCTATATACATACCAATAACCCCAATTGTGATTGCTCTTTTTGTTCTTATCCATATCCTTTGGCCTGAGAAATCTTTGTATATTGGGTGACAAATTGTAACTACATGGATAACCAAATTTAGCATATAAAGGCTTTACAAAATACTCTTCGAAATACAAATAATGTGACCTATCACACCTATTATCCCAAATGGCAGTCCACATTTGTACTAGCTTAATGTCTCCATTTTTATCTAGATCTCTAACCTTGAGAGATTCATCCCATAGGCCCACGTTTTTCCCTTCATATAAAACCAGATGCATAAATAAGGAATAATGCATAAATCTAAAGCCTTTCTTGTTATCCTTTGTAGCCTTTAAATCATTGTGAAAATCATTTGAGAGATATTTGGCATAATCAGATATTTTGGCATTAGGGCTTTATATATCTGCAGCTAGAACCATTGGTACTATATCCATAAATTTAGGGGCATCCACACCTAATACCTGATAGACTGAGTAATAAGTATATCTAAAATATGGTTCAAACATATCAACCGAATAAGGGGGATCCTCCACCCCTGAGAACACTCTAAGCTAATTATTTTCATCCCTAGGTCTGTGAAACGGTAGCCTCCACCTTTTATAAGTGTTACTCAGATTTTAATACTCATTCAATAAGTCCTTAATCCTAAATACCATATCAAAGCTTGAATCTAACTGAAAGACCATTGATATATAATCCCAGGTAATAGGAATAAACCCAAACCCATCTTTAAGCTCAATCATATGAGTTTGTGGATTATAATGATCTACCAACATTTTAAGCAGTTCTATATTCAGAAACACATTAGGTACTACTAATTTCCCCAAATTTAACTTCCAAGGATTTGAGATTGGTTTGTGTCTATGCATTTTCCTATAATGGTAAATGAATAGGTCATATCCACTTATAGGGGTCCATGAATCCCCTACATGTCTGATAGCATCTTCCAATTTCTCAGCATGTGGATTTAGTTGAGCATTTCTTCTCGACCTTTGTCCAGACCTCGGGCATTGTTCTATCAGGTCTTGGTTTAAATGTCTATCCTCAGTTTTCTATCTTTTCTTAGGGTTTTCATTCTTAATTTCCATAGTTTTATGCATTTATGACTTCCACAATTCTCTGTAAATTCAAATTTAGGCTTGGAGTACTTACTTGAACAAGCTTGCCCTGATCTGCAACTTTGTCATTTCCAATCTCTAAGCTCCTCAATTTTCTCTGTCTGCTCAACAGTTTTGAAAATCTTTTAAAAATCACTTCTTTCAACTCTGGCTCATTGATGGCATATCCATGGCAAATTCAATATCTTATGTAGAAATAATTAATTCTTTCAAACATGAGCCATCTAATTCATGTCAAATAGTCATGTCACTGATTTATCGGGATGGTCACTTTTTCTTTCTTCTACATTATTTCATCATTCTTCAAGCTATCAGGATGACTTCAGATAGTGTTACACCGATATCATTATGTCCCATCGATATCTTTTATGTGTTATATGATCCCTTTTATTTATTAACATCCTTCAAAATGCCCTTTAATAAACATTATCGGTGTATCAACGAGACCTAAAATTATGTCACTTCGATATCCTTGAGTCCCCCTGATATGCTTTTATTGATAGATATCGTTGTATCGGTGTGACACATTTAGGTGTCACACTGATATGCATTGGTCACATCGATATGTTTGGTATTATCGGGATATTAAAGAGATATGCGATCGAGTCATCCCAATACCCTTTAGTCTCCCCAAAATGTTTTATTCTCTTTAATTTTTCTGACGTCGGCCTTACATGCAAGACGAGTTATATTACTACTTTGGGATATCGAAGAGACACTACGTTGAGTCCTCTCGACATAGAATTCTCCCAACGATATCCCTTTGTATGGCCTTTTTATTTAAGGGATTTTTTGGGTTAACTTTAATGATTTTATTCCTTTTGGGTATCGGTGGGATGTCGTGGGATTATTAAGGCTAGGATATAAGCTGATCGGATTTATTGTTTCAAATGAAAAATTAAAATAACATTGTGAGAATAGTTTATTTGGAATAATGGCAGGAATAAACAAAATTTTAGGGTTTTAAAATTTTGTTCCAACATAAGCAATGGTTGTTTTATTATGTAAATAAGGGTAATCATTACCTATGTAATAATTATTATGTATTTCAATATAATGTGTATTATTTTTTGCTTTTGCATAAATGTATTGATAAACTCCAAAAAGGGGATAAAGTTAGGGTGTTGGGTCTGTTTGATGGTGTTGCTGTGGGCATTGGGCAGATTCACTCACTATATATGGTACATGGAGTCAACTTGAAAGGAACAGGAGATGCAAATGTAAATATTTTAAAGGTCGCAAGTAACATACCCCTTGCTTATGAAGACAAAATAGATGGAGTTGTCCGTCTGAAAGAGAAAGAAGGAACCTTCACACAGTGGCCACTAGAATATTTGCAAAAAATGGCATAGTTGATGTTTATCATGTACTAGTTGTTAGACATCTTGGCCCACTGCTTTATGTAGTATTTTGAATGTGTTGTTTAGGGATATTAATTTTCATGGTGTATTTGAAAGAGTTGGAAACTCTTAGACAACTTTGACATTTTTTATTATATTTATATATATACTCTTAGACAATTTTGATATCTTATAACTTTATATATATATATATATGCATTATATTTTTTTATTGCAGATTACCTTTCTTTATCATGATGTTGAATCAATCTTTTAATTCTAGCATGTTGTAGCTTGTTCGTATATGTAAATTTTTTATTTGCTTTTATGTTTTAATTCGAATTTCATAATATGTTTTTTCTGCATTATAAAATTTATGGTATTAAATAAATTATTCATATCATGACTAAATTTACTACCAATTAATGGAAACCAGTAAATAAAAATGACTACCATGATTAAATAAATGACCAGTTAACAACAATCAATGACTAAATTAATTACTAAATATATTACCAAATTGATAACTAAATATACTACCAAATTACCAAATATACTACCAAATTGATGACTAAATATACTACCAAATTGAAGACTAAATATACTACCAAATTAATGACTAAATATACTACCAAATTAATTATTACAATGACTAAATAAATGGCCAGTTAACAACAATCAATGACTAAATTAATGACTAAATATACTACCAAATTGATGACTAAATATACTACCAAATTAACGACTAAAATTTGTTTAGTCATAAATTTGGTCGCGAGATAAATGACCGGCAATAAACTACCATTGGTCATGTGACCAAACTAATGATCACATAACCAATGTTTGGTAGTTTTTTAGTCATTTATTTTTATTTTTCTACTAGTGGATGATGCTAGTACTAGTGCAAATGAATGCTTGTTTATTGCTATTAAAGATCATGTGTCTACTAATTCTACTTGTTGTGTGAAGGAAGAAAAACCAGTGGAAGAAAGTGCTTTAGTTGTTCAGGTTGAGAAAGATAAGGATGAATGGATTATTGATAGTGGATGCTCACATCACACGACTGGTGACAAAAGTAAGTTTGTAAATTTGGAAAAGTATGATGGAGGACTAGTTAGGTTTGGTGATAATGTAGTTGGTAAGATTTGTGGAAAAGGCTCTATTTCATTTGATGGAAAGCATAATACTTAAAATGTTCTATATGTGAAGGATTTGAAGCATAATCTTTTGAGTGTTGGTCAAATGTGTGACAAAAGATATGATCTGAGATTTAAACACAATGGGTGCAAGATCATGGAAAGCTTCAGAACTGTGATTGCCACCGGTAAGAAGACAAAAGGTAACATCTATCAATTGAGAGGAGCTAATGATTACTGCTTATTGGATCAGGCAGATGAAAGTTGGTTGTGGCATAGAAGGATGTGTCATATAAACTTTGACAATCTAGTAAAGATAAGTCCATGTCAGACTGTGAGAGATTTACAAAAACTTGTGAAACCCTCCAATACAATTTGTAAGAAATGTCAGTTGGGAAAGCAGACAAGGAGAAGTTTCAAGAGCAAAGAACATTTTTTTTCTAATTTGTTGGATCTAGTGCATACAAATCTTTGTGGTCCTACAAGGGTGAGAAGTCTACAAGGTGACAAGTAATTCATGTTGCTTATTGATGATTATTATAGAATGACTTGGGTTACTTTTTTAAGAGATAAATCAGAAGCCCTAGAGAAGTTCAAATCTTTCAAGGCAATGGTTGAGAATGAAATAGAGTTGAAGATCAAATGCTTGAGGTCTGATAGAGGAGGAGAGTTCACATCAAATGAATTCAACATTTTATGTGAAGAGCATGGGATAAAGAGACAGTTGTCTGCACCTAGGACTCCTCAGCAGAATGGAGTTGTGGAAAGAAAAAATAGGACAGTTCAAGAGGCTACTAGGACTATGATGAAGGAAGCAGATCTGTTGGAAGTATTTTGGAAAGAGGCTATTCATACTATTGTTTACATCCAAAATAGAGTTCAAGTGAAAGGTAATAGTACTCAAACTCCTTATGAATTATGGTATGAAAAAATTCCTATAGTAAAATATTTTAAAATCTTTGGAAGCAAATGTTATATCAGGAGAGATGAAGATCTAGGAAAGTTTGATGCAAAGTGTGATGAAGGAATCTTCCTTGGATACTCTACCAAGAGCAAGGCTTAACGGTGCTACAACAAAAGGCTCAAAAGGATTGTTGAGAGTGCAAATGTGAAGGTAGATGAAGGCAAAGAAAGAATATTAGACCTGAGTTGTTATGAACCAGATGGACCTGTGACTATAGTAAATGAAGAGAAAGATAAGCAAGAAGATGGTCAGGATGAAGAATAGGTTTTGGAAAGTGTTGTCAAGACTCCTAGGTATATAAGGATCAATCATTCTAAAGATCAGATTATAGGTGACAAGAATAAAGGTGTGTTCACAAGAAAAAAGGCTGCAGAAGAACAAGTGAATTATTGTCTTCTTTCAAAGGTTGAACCAAAGACTATAAATGAAGCATGTAATGATGAAAGTTGGGTAAAATCCATGAAGGAAGAGCTAATGCAGAAAGAAAAGAATGATACTTGGGAATTAGTTCCTAGACCTACTGACAAAAATGTTATTGGAACCAAATGAGTTTTCAGGAATAAGCTAAATGAGAATGGAGAAGTTGTAAGGAATAAGGCAAGGCTTGTATGCAAGGGATATGCTCAGATTGAAGGAATAGATTTTGAAGAAACTTTTTCTCCAGTAGCTCGGATTGAAGCAATCAGAATATTCCTAGCATTTGTAGCCCACAAATATTTCAAAGTGTATCAGATGGATGTAAAGTCTGCATTCCTGAATGGTGAGTTGGAAGAGGAAGTCTACATTAAGCAACTAGGAGGATTTAAGTTATCAGACCAAGGAGATGTTGTGTGCAGATTGAAGAAAGCATTGTATGGACTTAAGAAAGCCCCTAGAGCCTGGTATGCAAGGTTGGATAAGTACTTACTACAGTTAGGGTTCAATAAAGGTACTACTGATAGTAATCTTTACTTCAAGATTAATGGAGATCAAATACTGATTATTGAAGTCTTTGTTGATGATATCATTTTTGGAGGCAATGAAGGTGTGTGTATGAAATTTGCCGGTAAAATGTAAAAAGTGTTTGAGATGTCCATGTTTGGTGAGATGAATTTCTAGACATGTTTGGTGAGATGAATTTCTTTCTAGGTCTACAAATCAATCAATCAAATAAAGGAATCTTCATATCTCAGTCTAAGTATGTGAGAGAGTTGTTGAAGAAGTTTGGGATGGAAGACTCTAAACCAGTGTGTACTCCCATGGTGACTAGCTGCAAGTTGAGAAAAACTGATGAATCACCTAAGGTTGATCAGAAAAAATACAGATCCATGATTGGAGGATTGCTTTATCTAACTCAAACAAAACCTGATATTATGCATCTAGTATGTCTTGTTGCAAGGTTTCAAGCTGATCCAAGAGAATCACATGTGATGGTAGTTAAGAGAATCCTGAGCTATTTAAAAGGCACTCTGGATCATGGCTTATGGTATCCAAAGGACAATGACTTCACTGTTGGTGCTTATACAGATGCAGATTGGGCTAGAGATGTTGATGATAGAAAGAGCAAAAGTGGAGGTGCTTTCTTCTTAGGTAATAGATTAGTTTCATGGCTGAGCAAGAAACAAGATTCAATCTCTTTGTCAATTGCAGAAGTGAAGTATATTGCAGCAGCATGTTGTTGCAGGGTAAGTGCAAAAAGATGGGGGGCCAAAAAGTGGCCAAAAAATTTTCAAAAAAATTTTAGGCATAACGCGAGCGCGTTATAACGCACTCGCATTATAAAGTCCTTTATATATTAAAAAAATGCTGTCATTTCATTTTATTTTATTTCATTGTGAGTTTTTCCTCCGCCCGCGGCTTAAAACCCTTCAAAAACGCGCTCGTGTTCTACAAAACACAGTTCAACACAAAAGATTTGTCGATTCATCACCGAAATGCCACCGTGACGTCGAGCATGCCAAAGGGGTGAGTTATCTTTATTTTTTTGTTTGAATTTCTTCCTAAATAGGTAGGTTTTTGTTGATTTTTGATGTATATTTTATTAATTGTAGGAAATGTTAATGCACCTCCTCCTCCTCCTCAAAATCCACAAAATCTTGAGGAAGAAATACCTGCAGAAAAATAACCTCCTCCATTCATTCCTCGACATGCCCCTGGAACACAAGATAATATAATGGGGGAAATTGAAAACAACAAAAAACAAATTGAAGATATAATTGCAAGGTTGAAAGATCCTTCCACTTCAACCTTGCATAGGTCCACGCTTGCCGAATCTCTTGAGTCTATGTTATCAAATGTAAATTCAATTAGCAAGCAAATAACTAGTTGGACCGATAAAAAGAGAGAGTTTAGAGATTACTATGCAGATAAATTGTCATACCAAGATGTCAAAAAATTACAAATTACAAAAGTAGACTTGTGTTCAATTTTCACAAACCCACAAACAAATCAACCTCCACCCATTACATGCAAGAGGTTCCCTATCCATTGGTGCAACAACCAAGCGATAAGGGACAATTTCGGGCAGAGGTGGTGGATGGTTTTTGACCATCCTCCATGCAATAACCATGAGGTCCCGCAATACTTTTTGAGGAAACTCTACTCCGAGTTTGTCCTCAATAAAGTGCCAAACTATTTTGATATGCGGGACTTCCAGGGTAGAGGTGGGGGCTCAGCACAGGATAGACCAGGGGCACGTCTTGACCCACAGCGGGTAGTGAGATGAGTAATCAGCAGACCAGCCCACGAGCATGTTTCTATTCCTTCCATTGTGAAGGAGAGTGTTGAGGTCGATACACTGAGGTCGATTAGTGCCTTGACCCAGAGCATCATAGAGCATGCCGATCCTGCAACACAGAGTGGGTTGGGAGATAGTGCGAGGAGTAGGGTCCCACCGCATACTTGCCAGGCTTGCGGGTCAACCTGTGGTTATGACCCCATGGACAGTCAGGACGCAGGTGCACAGGCTACATCTGCAGCTGAGCAGATGGTGATGACAGATACCCTCCTAAGTGAGACTTTCGGCCTTGATACTCAGGTAAATATTAGCAAGTTTATTGACTTTAATTTATTAAATTTTATTTTTGAAATACAAGATTAACTAATTTAAATTGATGATTTTAATGAAATTTCAGGGTCATAGTGTCGATGCAGTCTTCAGTGGTTCTCCACCTACATTTTTTACTAGATCATCTACTGTCGAGGTATGTAACTAGTAAACAATTATAAATATTACATGTGAATAGCATCGTTATATGAATGGTATTCTAATTTCTGATTTTGGATGTTGAATAGGTTAACACTGTAGATTTCATGGCAACACCTGCCAGCGGTGGTGGACTTCAAAGCTTTACGGAGGTAATAAAATAAATAGTTTAATGAATGAATTGTACTTACTAAATTTTTGTATGTGATTTGTGTGTTTTATTGTGTGTACTTCCATGTTTAGATGAGCGTGTGTGTATGTTAGGAGCCATGATTTGCATCACTATTATAGTTTTCGTAATTGAATAATGTTGTTTTATTTCCAGATGATGCAGGCTGCGGATACACCTCCCCATGTTCATAGGGCAATGGAGCAGGGTGTGGCCTCTGTGATTCATAGCTCTATGGCATTGACAGGGGTATGAGGCAGATTAGTAAATTTCAATTTACATTCATTGTTATAGTTGTCTATTTTTGAAAAATCAAAAGATTATTGATTTGAAGTTTAATTTCTATCTGGATGGTTTCTATAGGACATGACATCACCAGGGCCTATTCCTGCTACTGAGGCAAGCGAGGAGACAGATTATATGTTAGCGGTAAGTGATTATTTTTTTAAATGTTTCATTTTTTTATAACATGTAATTTCTATATATTAATATCTATACTTTTTTTTGTAATAGGTTAAGGTGCAGGAAGAACTAAATAGGAGGAGTAGCCCTCGGGTTCGTAGTAGACCACCCACATGCATGTCTCCATCCCCTAGAAGATCAAAGGCTGCTCGTGATTTATTCTCTTCACCAGCTAGAGGGGAATGACTTTTTATTGTGTTCCTCTGTTGTATGCCTATATGGCATTTGTGGACATATATTTTGTATTGTACATAGTTTACATTGTATGCCTATATGGCATTCTTGTAAGCCTATATGGCTATTTTGTATATATGTTATACTTATATCGACAAATATTGATGTATGCGTATATGGATATTTGGTTAATACAAATCTTTTTTATTGATGGCGTCCATACTTGCATTATAAATCCACTTTTGAATGGATATTTGTAGATAGCTACTTCAAATATTTAAAGTCTGATTGTATTACATAGGATGTTTGCATTTTCTTTGATAGGCTTGATAGGCCATGGATTACATGATGGTGTTTGATGGAAAAGTATGGTACTAGAAGACTCTAGTTCATTCTTAATAGGCTTGTGATTGATAATATCTTTGCATGATTGCACTTAATCTTGGATCATGGGCATGTTGTTAGGATTTTGATTGCATTGTGATGTTTGATGGATAGGCATGGTGTAAGTGTAAGATACCCAACTAGTTCTATGAAAAATTTTCCTTACTTAAACACTTTTACTTGCTAACAATTTATCAACTACTTCAATAACATAAAGATATACATCAAGATAACTATTTGAATGAAACAACATTAGAGTTGGGTACTTGTCTTGTTACTTGATTCAATCAACTTGCAATGTCTTATTACATGGAAAATGCTTTCAATAGCATGAAGTACAACTCATTCAATGGAAATACAAGGACAGGCCTTGAAGCCTTGATGTTACAATGTCTTCCTTACTTGAGCAACATTTGAAGATTTGGAATGTTCAACTCATCACCTCACAAGGTAGGCGCATATTTGAAGGATTTACAGGTTTTTCTGACTTGGGCGCCAAGTTGAGGTGACCTCCTCCTGAAGTTGCACCTTGTCAACATTAGGTGCCAATTAGAGTTTATGGATGCTCTAGATTGTTTCCAAGAGTAGGCGCGAAAACATCATTATGAAAGTGTTTTAAATGCTAGGCGCCCAAATGAGCCCTCTGGAGTCTAGGCGCTCCTTTCATGCATTCTGTGTTCTAGGCGCCAATTGAAAGGAGTGGAGAACAGGGCAAGCGCCTTCCAAACTAGGTGTTTCCTTGAGGTGACAAGGACTTAGAAAGTGCGCCTAAGGTGAGCGCCTTGAGTGAAAAGGTCTAACAAACATCTTTGAACCCCCTTTCAAGGTTAGGTGCATTCTAGAGGTGGAAACAAGTAGAAAGTGCGCCTTAGCTTCCTTTGTCAATTCTTGCAAGTCTTTGTTGATTAGGAAGGTGGAATGCTTCATTGTAGAATGAGCGCCTATCTTCTAATGTCCAAACTACTTCTTCTGGCTCACTCTGTGGCTAGGCGCCAGAGCTAAACTGTTCACACAAGGGAGTGCGCCTAGACTCACTTGATGTTTTCTTACTACTTCAACCCCTAGAAGATGTTCCAAGGTGTTCCCTTTTACAAGCACCTGACCTCCCAAGTTCCTTCATGTGCTATTCCTTGAAGGCACCAAAACTGAGCTCCAGTGCCATGGGATTGTGCCTAACATCTTTGAAGAGTTTCTAAGCCTTTTGTAAGTTGATATCCCAAACTCATCTTCTAGGCACAACAGGAGCTTTCCAAAGGAGTTTCCAAGTTTTAGACGCCAAGCGAGGTCATGGGTGAATGGAACTGCGCCTTAGGAGATGACTGGATCCTAAGCGTCAGTCTGGAGTTACAGTGGAATTGATATGCGCCTCAATTAGCTTAGGCGCCCATTTGAAGTGATTCCTTTAACACTTCTCTATCAATCTCAACTGCAAGGATGATCTCCTAATCCAATTTTGATCCTCTGGAGATGCAAATAGCTTTACATTTCACTAGGCTCCATCAATGATGATCATCAACCAAAGTGCATTTCAAAGGTGAGATAGGCAAGTGAGGCGCCAAACTAGTCCTTAAGACTTATCTCCTTCTATCAAGTCAATTTCAACTATGTGAGAGAGTTCTATTCTAGGCGCAAAATGGAAATGTTTCATCAATTGGTGCATCTTACAAAGCTCCCAATTCTAGGTGCCAGAGCCAAAGAGTTTTTCCCAACACATGCACCTGGGCTAGGAATTCACCTAAGAGACATCACTTAGCTTTAAAACTTTCAATCTATAGCCATCTGGGCTAGGCGCTCCAATGGAGGATCCTTGAACTCATGCATTGGCGCCTTCTAGTTCTAGGCACCCATTTTGGATGATTCATCCTGATACTAGCGCCCAAAATGACTAGACTCTCTTCATCATCCAATTCACTTAGAAGACTCAAGTTGGAGACTTAGTTGTCTATCCATGTTCTCCGGAAGATTCATTGTACCTCTATGCACTATCTCGTTCAAGGCGCTCCTTAAAATCATTGGAAGTACTCAGGACTTACCTTAGTCCAAAGCGCCACAATCCATTCCTTAAAGCACAAAGAATTCTCAAAGGCGCCCCTATTTACCTCTAAGCACTCAAATATCATTTAGATTCAAGGCGCACATTTAGCTCCAAAACGCAAATTTCCATCATCAACCCATCAAGGTGCATCATCTTCCCTTTGTATCCCCTTCAAGGCACAGAGATTCACTTCTTCACACTCAAACTCACTCTCTGGCGCCAGAATAGGTGTATAACTTCAAATAAGGCGCTAATCTTAGGTTTCTAAGTACTTAGTTTGATCTTAAGGCTATCCTTCCTCTAAGCACTCTCTTCAACTCCCTCACTGAAGGCCCTCTGTAAGTTTGGGCGCATTTCATCCCAAGGCGCTTCAACATCATCCAAGGCGCAAATTCACTCTCCAAGACAAGGTGCAAAAAACCCTATCCTAAGGCGCTCAAATCTTGCTTCTAGACCTAGGCGCACAAACATGAGATTAAGGATCATTCTGGCCACCATCACTTCCCTAAAGGTGCAAAATTGGTGTAGATACATTCCATTTATTAAGGATCATTCTGGCGCCCAAATCTTGTCAAAGCAAAGGATCAATAGGTTCTCTCTAAGGCGCACTCCAGGGTTTGATCTTGCAAGACTTCTCATGTCAAAATTTTGACGAAGACACTCAAGGCACTAGTCTTTATCATCTAACCCTACAGTGCACTTACTCATTATGATATACTCCTCAACTTTGTATTCAACCTTGCCCAAGGCGCATATTCACTATAAGGCATTCTCACGTTGTCAAGGCTCAGAGGGCTTCAACTTGCTAAAGGGTAGAGGTCTAGGTGCATATCTGACTTGAAGCTCAAGGCGCTCCAACCCTGTTGCTCTGGAATTCCTTCTAGGCACTAAGTGACTTCTCCAATTCCTTGAAAACATTTGAAGTGTTTTACCTTCTCAAGGTGCTCCTTCGAACTTGACTCCAAGGTGTTATAATCTCAAAGGTGCTGACATCATCTCAACCAAAGGCGCTCAATGATTCATCCCATATCTAGGCGCTAAAACACTTAATCAACCAAGTCATTCAAGGCGCCATTCAGTAAACTCATCTTCCATGATATTCCTATCAAGGCGCATATCACTTCTCTCATGGGCTTTAGGCACTCAGTTGAGTGTTTCAATACTACTTAGGTGCCAAATTCATTTTAATGCACCAAACACAAAGAGCTTTCAAACACTAGGCGCTCACAAAGAGTCTTCCAACCTTGGGCGCTAAATTAGGTCTTTGCAACTATCCAAGGCGCATATCTTCGTTTGAACAACTTATGGTGCCAAGACAACTTCTCATTAGGGTGCTCAAAACACTTGTGTTTACATTTGAAGTGCTTTACCTTCTTAAGGTGCTCCAGACTAACCTGACTCCAAGGTGCTCCATCATCATCCTTAAGGTGCTAAAAATATCATCTCCACTCTAGGCAAAAACATCATCCAACTCCTTAAGGCACTTCACTGTCAAAGTCTGAAGGCGCTCTACCTAGATCTTTCCCCTAGGCACCAGAACTCCTAAGCACTCACCAGATAACTCTCTTCTTCAAGGCGCAAATCTTCCTATACTATGATTGCCTCTGAAACGCCGATTAACGTGATGTGAGGGTGCAAAGGCTACTCCAATCCTCAGTGAGTGCCTAGTTTAAACAAGGAGAAATAAAGCATTCAAAACTATCCAAACGATCATCCCCTTCCTAATGTCTTCACTGCTCCGGAAAACCTTGGCCAAAATGACACATAACAACTCCTATGAGCGCCCTTATGCCCTAGGATCATCTAGTTTGTGCGTCTTGTAATGAGGAGTTCATTTAGGTTTGGAATGAGCGCCTTGAATAAGTGTAAACTAGCCTAGAGAAGGGTATGTGCGCCTTGAGCATTCCAGAGATAACTGTGCGCCTAGAACAATATGAGTGCTCATGATGATGATTAACGCCCTGATGAGACTATGAGCGCCTTGTTCAGGAGATACCTTGTTTGATCATAAAATGCACCTTGAGTCTTGAAGGTTTTGAGCGCCTAGGTGATTTGGATGTTGGGATGTTGGTATGCGCCCAAGATTGAGGTAAGTGAGCTCTTGTAATGGAGGAGAGCAATGAGATGGAATGTCTTGTAGAGATTGGCACCCAGAGACCCATTTTTGCGCCTTTGATGATGACCATTTTTGCATAAGAGTTTAGCACCCTAGAGTTGTAAACTTTCTTTTTGGGCACCCCTGAGTGAATGTTGGTGCCTTGGACAACTAAATATGCCTTTGATGGAGTGGAGCCCAGAAGGGGAGTAGGAGGAAACCCAATCTTCAAGATTCATCAAGCTTCAAAGTTTAGGTCAGAGGTTATCCACTTTATCCAAGGAAGGTGTTATCATCTACACTCCGAGAAGGTAATGTCAAAGGCCATCATGAAGGATCACTTCATCAACTTCAAGTCCTTCAAGTTCAAGTCCTTTCACCTAGCAAGTCCAAGAGAGATTTCTACTCCGATTCATGAAGTAAGCTTATATCATCCTTATCTACTTTGCAAGAAGAAGAAACATTACAAAGTCAATCAAATGAGTTACAAGTACCATACATCCAATTGCAAGGAGTGAACCACCTTAAGGAAAAATAGTTCTCTTGAAGTTACTTGAAATGTCAAAAGGTTTAGCGCCTCCAAGTAAGGTCAGAGGTGAGGTTAGAGGTGAAATGCACCTTTGGACCATTCTGGCGCCTTGGATGAAGAACCTATATCTTGAGCCCAAGAGGTAAAATTTGCGCCTTAGTGGATTTGGAGAGTTACAGAGATTAGAGAAAAGCACCTTGAAGACAGAGTTGTTCAAGGCGCATGTGTGATTTGGTCAAAAAAAGGTGCCTAGAGTGAATAGGCTTTCATCCTGACTTAATACACTGCCTCCTTCTGACGATTTTTGGGGCAGCAGAAAACCTTTCACCACGGGCAAATGCCTCAGAGCTATAAAAAATCGAGAGAGGTTATTGTAGAGGCACTCTACATGATCCTGTTGCCTTAGACAGAATGTTTCTAAGTGACACAGTTTTCGAGTAACATCTCGTCAAAGATTGCTGCCTTTTTGCACTTTGGACTCTTCAGGGATATCGTCGGTACAATGTAGCTCCGACTGTTTCGACATGTTTGGGTGAGAAATAGGACCATGCCTAGCATAAATGTACCCATTCGGATGCGTTGGAACAGTCAGTTTGGTCGCATCAGGAGCAGGACAAAAATTACACCCCTTTGCAACTTTACACTGCCTCCTTCTGATGATTTTTGGGGCAACAGAAAACCTTTCACCACAGGCAAATACCTCAGAGCTATAAAAAACTGAGAGAGGTTATTGTAGAGGCACTCTACGTGATCTCGTTGCCTCAGACGGAATGTTTCTAAGTGACACGATTTTTGAGTAACATCTCGTCAAAGATTGCTGCCTTTTTACACTTTGGACTCTTCAGGGATATCGTCGGTACAATGTAGCTCCGACTGTTTCGACATGTTTGGGTGAGAAATAGGACCATGCCTAGCATAAATGTACCCATTCAGACGCGTTGGAATAGTCAGTTCGGTCGCATCAGGAGCAGGACGAAAGTTACACCCCTTTGCAACTTTACACTGCCTCCTTCTGACGATTTTTGGGGCAACAGAAAACCTTTCACCACGGGCAAATACCTCAGAGCTATAAAAAACTGAGAGAGGTTATTGTAGAGGCACTCTACGTGATCCCATTGCCTCAGACAGAATGTTTCTAAGTGACACAATTTTTGAGTAACATCTCGTCAAAGATTTCTGCCTTTTTGCACTTTGGACTCTTCAGGGATATCGTCGGTACAATGTAGCTCCGACTGTTTCGACATGTTTGGGTGAGAAATAGGACCATGCCTAGCATAAATGTACCCATTCAGACGCGTTGGAACAGTCAGTTTGGTCGCATCAGGAGCAGGACGAAAGTTACACCCCTTTGCAACTTTACACTGCCTCCTTCTGACGATTTTTGGGGCAACAGAAAACCTTTCACCACGGGCAAATGCCTAAGAGCTATAAAAAACTGAGAGAGGTTATTGTAGAGGCACTCTACGTGATCCCGTTGCCTTAGATGGAATGTTTCTAAGTGACACAGTTTTCGAGTAACATCTCGTCAAAGATTGCTGCCTTTTTGCACTTTAGACTCTTCAGGGATATCGTCGGTACAATGTAGCTCCGACTGTTTCGACATGTTTGAGTGAAAAATAGGACCATGCCTAGCATAAATGTACCCATTCGGACGCGTTAGAACAGTCAGTTTGGTCGCATCAGGAGCAGGACGAAAGTTACACCCCTTTGCAACTTTACACTGCCTCCTTCTGACGATTTTTGGGGCAACAGAAAACCTTTCACCACGGGCAAATACCTCAGAGCTATAAAAAACTGAGAGAGGTTATTGTAGAGGCACTCTACGTGATCCCGTTGCCTTAGACGGAATGTTTCTAAGTGACACAATTTTCGAGTAACATCTCGTCAAAGATTGCTACCTTTTTGCACTTTGGACTCTTCAGGGACATCGTCGGTACAATGTAGCTCCGACTGTTTCGACATGTTTGGGTGAGAAATAGGACCATGCCTAGCATAAATGTACCCATTCAGACGCGTTGGAATAGTCAGTTTGGTCGCATCAGGAGCAGGATGAAAGTTACACCCCTTTGCAACTTTACACTGCCTCCTTCTGACGATTTTTGGGGCAACAGAAAACCTTTCACCACGGGCAAATACCTCAGAGCTATAAAAAACTGAGAGAGGTTATTGTAGAGGCACTCTACGTGATCCCGTTGCCTTAGACAGAATGTTTCTAAGTGACACGATTTTCAAGTAACATCTCGTCAAAGATTGCTGCCTTTTTGCACTTTGGACTCTTCAGGGATATCGTCGGTACAATGTAGCTCCGACTGTTTCGACATGTTTGGGTGAGAAATAGGACCATGCCTAGTATAAATGTACCCATTTGGACGCGTTGGAATAGTCAGTTTGGTCACATCAGGAGCAGGATGAAAGTTACACCCCTTTGCAACTTTACACTGCCTCCTTTTGACGATTTTTGGGGCAACAGAAAACCTTTCACCACAGGCAAATGCCTAAGAGCTATAAAAAATCGAGAGAAGTTATTGTAGAGGTACTCCACGTGATCCCGTTGCCTTAGAAGAAATGTTTCTAAGTGACACGATTTTCGAGTAACATCTCGTCAAAGATTGCTGCCTTTTTGCACTTTGGACTCTTCAGGGATGTCGTCGGTACAATGTAGCTCCGACTGTTTCGACATGTTTGGGTGAGAAATAGGACCATGCCTAGCATAAATGTACCCATTCGGATGCGTTGGAACAGTCAATTTGGTCGCATCAGGAGCAGGACGAAAGTTACACCCCTTTGCAACTTTACACTGCCTCCTTTTGACGATTTTTGGGGCAACAGAAAACCTTTCACCACGGGCAAATGCCTAAGAGCTATAAAAAACCGAGAGAGGTTATTGTAGAGGCACTGTACATGATCCCGTTGCCTCAGACGGAATTTTTCTAAGTGAGATGATTTTTGAGTAACATCTCGTCAAAGATTGCAGCCTTTTTGCACTTTGGACTCTTCAGGGATATCGTCGGTACAATGTAGCTCTGACTGTTTCGACATGTTTGGGTGAGAAATAGGACCATGCCTAGCATAAATGTACCCATTTAGACGCGTTGGAATAGTCAGTTTGGTCGCATCAGGAGCAGGACAAAAGTTACACCCCTTTGCAACTTTACACTGCCTCCTTCTGACGATTTTTGGGGCAGCAGAAAACCTTTCACCACAGGTAAATGCCTCAGAGATATAAAAAACTGAGAGAGGTTATTGTAGAGGCACTCTACGTGATAGCGTTGCCTCAGACGGAATGTTTCTAAGTGACACGGTTTTTGAGTAACATCTCGTCAAAGATTGCAGCCTTTTTGCACTTTGGACTCTTCAGGGATATCGTTGGTACAATGTAGCTCAGACTGTTTCGACATGTTTGGGTGAAAAATAGGACCATGCCTAGCGTAAATGTACCCATCCGAATGCGTTGGAATAGTTAGTTTGGTCACATCACGAGCAAGACACCAAAAATGCAAAGGTTGCTTTGTGCAACTTGACAACATTGACACTTTTTTGCAACATGACTCAAAGACTCAAACTGACCCCAAATGACTCAAAGTGACTTAAAATCACCTTGATTATAGAGGTCAAGGCGCTCCTTATCATTCATTCATTATGAGCTATTAAGGAGAGATCATCAAATGGTGTCTAGTAGGGTGAGTTATAAGTTTGGTCGCATCAGGAGCAGGACACCAAAAATGCATAACATGATGATGTAAAAATGTGTACATATGTGTAAAAATGCAGGAGAAAATAAAAAAAGACAAACCTTACAAATTAATGTGCATACTTACAACTTAATGTAACATAACTTTACAAAATCAATGTGAATACTTACAAATTAATCCAATGAACCATCTGGATCTGCTCTACTCTTTATTGTGTCAAGTATTGCTTCATGGTCAGACTCACGCACCTTCCACAATATTTTGTTCAAAGGTCTACCCCGATACTTTATCAAATGAACATTGGATGCCACGACAAGGTTTGAGTAATGAAGAATCTTTCGATGCATGTCAAAGTCCTGAAATAGCCAAATATTAACACTCTTATGTGGGTACCTTCTAAGCCATGTTCCAGTAATAACCACTGATCCTGTAGGGTATTCGATGTTTTCTCCATCTGTAACAGGGGCCTCCAATTTCTTTTTGGCCTCAACACAACGACATAAGTAATAATCTGTTCCCTCTTCATTATCTTCATTTGCAATAACTGCATATACATGTCCTACATTGATATGTGTAGCAAATTAGATGAAATTAGTCAACATTACAAAAACACTACAAAGTAAGATGACATTACCTGGTTGAACTAGATGAAATTAGATGCATATATGTGCCCTATATTACCTGGTTGAACTAAATCTGATATGTGGTCAAAGTCAACTTACGATTCCATCTGTGTTAGTTCCAGTGTCGTCAAGGGTCGATACGTGTCAAGTGGGCTAAGATAACTTAACTGCCATTCGTCAACCCACTCCTTTGACTCGCACTCATCCCAGACTTGAATTGTACAGGAAGAACAAAAGCATGACATCTTTCGTGTATGGATACTCCTTGAACCTGCAATTGAGCTTCTGAAAGAGTGCATCTCATTTGATCCTGTCAGTGTACAACAATCCTCATATGGTGCAATGTTAGTATCATCTATCAACCAAAAAAATCTACGAACTAAAGACTTACCTTCATTACCTGGACCCATGGAAGCATTACACCACTCGACAATCGATTTTGCATCTGTCAACTTTGCATTGTCTTTATACTTTAACTCTTCTCGTGCTATGGCTCTTTTGATACATGCTCCTACACCATCATGCTCCCCCTTTCCATGCCCAGCCTCACAAAAGTTCCACATATGTTGAATACCTGTAAAATTATGCCTCCTACTCAGCCAATAGAAATTCTGCGAGTTCTTGAATTGTGATGCACAATTATCCGACCATATGATATGCTGACTGAACGATATGCCCCTTCTAGCCAAATCATTATAGAACACCTGAAAGCAACCTTGCACGAACTCCGTAGAATGCGTGCGATCATCACTAATATAGAAATGATACTCCCTTATGATCTTTCTGTCATCCTCTGTACTATCATTCGCATGAATGAATGCGATGTGCACAAATATAGAAACCTGTGTGGAGTTGTAATATTGTGATTGCACCTCACGCTGTGGCTGTAGACTGTAGTTCTCTGCAAAGTCGACGACTGAAACAATGCTACCAACTGGAAATGTGTCCTTGCATAACTTGAATTGCAAGTCCAACCATCGAGCTCTATGGGCATGTCTTGCATACTCATACACTATGCTGTCACGAAATATAGGCATAAACTGATACACTGGAATCTTTTCAATAACTAATTCACACCTCTTTGCTTCTTTACCATCTTTTGTATTGTATGCCACTGTTTTATACTTGCCAAACTCTACTAGTCATTTCCAACCGCATGTGTTATTTCCATATGTTCACATATTGGCAAATGTTGCAAGCCACCGCAACGATGACATGTGCCATCCAAGCATAATTTCTTGTAGAATATTTGACCTTCCTCTCTTTCACATAAAATTCTTGATATGAAGTCTCTTGAAGATGTTGGTGGGGCACATATGGCACAACCCTGCAAATCATTGTTAGTATGCATATCTAAACATATAGACCTATAAGCATCAAAATGGTTAGAAAATTCAATATGTAATCTACAACAACAAGTAGTGCGTGTGTGATTTATCTTAACATAGAAAGGTTTTAGCATTTCAAAATATCTTTGACAAATTTTAATTTGAGGATACTTCTATAGAAATTTACCATAAAACTGTGTTTGAGTCTCATCCAAAAAATGCTTTGGATGTGGCTCACGGTTCTGACTACCAATTCTCCTTCTTACCACATCCCTTTGATTCGGAGATAGCCTTGTGTAATTCTTCCAAAAGTCTTCAATTAGTGACCTCAATGCGTCAACAATTGGTTTATCTTTTCGTGGTAGTCTCCCCGAGAACGCCCATAATTCATTGGCATTAGTGTCCTCAATTCTTTGGCGTCTTCCAACGGCTCTTGATAAAGTTTTCCTATTAATTCTCAATTTTTGACTTGTCTTTCTAATGAGACGAGCTTTCCTCGTTTGACTACTTACTATAGTCGATGTAATCACACGCTGTGTTGCATTACTATCTTTTGTGCATGAGGTGTTACCCACACTCTCATACGCACTCATTAGATTCTTGACAATAGATTTTTCACTTGAAGCCTCTGATGTTCTCAACCCAAGAATCTTCATGATAGACCTATACTTTATACTTCGCATCATTTCAACGAATAGTTGACATCTTGCAGTCTCATTTAACTTTTCAAAGAACAATCTCCAAATCTTATTAGCATATCTTCTACAAGTGCGTTTTGGAATCTTACCTTCCATTGGCTGCAAAATATTCTCATCAATATCAATCAAATACTTTGGCTTTCTATGCAAAATTCTAGGTGGTGTCAAGTTAGGTAAATTCATCTCAACATTAGGAATTTCATCAATATTTAAATGAGATGGGTTAGATGGCATACCTTCGATCGAAGATGGAATAGATGACATACCTTGAGGTTGAGGTGGGAACGATGGCGTACCTCCTTCATCACATGTGAGTGATGATGTACTCTCAACTTGAGATGTGGTAGATGGTGTCCCTACATGTTGTCTTGCGATAAAGGATGTGTCTCCAACTATGGTATTCAAATCTCTCGTACCACGAAGTTTTTACATTCGTTCTCTTTGTGTCGCCAATACCATATCTCTTTGTGATGGTTGTGGTTCCTCTTCAATTGGTATGTCTTCATTTATCGTGTCCAATTTCCTCTTCTCATGAAGTTCCCTCATAGCCATTGCTTTCTTTGCATTCTTAGCTTCTATCTCTTCCTGTGTTGGTTTAATTCTTGATCGTTTCCTCGGCATGACGGAGAATTTGTCTATAGCATGATAAAGAGACCAATATTAGTTCCTAAGAAATGAATACATGATAATAGTGGGATTGTATTTTTTTTATGTTGTAAGGATTTATTCTTGTATAGTTTGACATCATGGTATGAACTAAGGTTTGTTTATTACACATAATTATTAAAGAGCCCAAGTGTAGAAAATATACATGGCATCATGTGAGATTGTAGGTTGCTTTCTTGATTGGAAATGTGTCTATTTTAAACATGTATGATAAAGCATGATAAAGTAATTCAATCTGAAATAAGGAAAATGTAAAGAACATGCATGTAAAGACTTGACATACCTAAAAAACGAAGATTTGAATGGAGAGAGTACCCAATTATGTAGTGTTTTTATCTTCTTGCATCAAACTCCTCAACAATTTGAGTTTTTCACCACTTGCTTCCTTTTCAATGTTAAATTCTTAAAATTGAATCAAAATTAACATTGCAATACTACAAAAATTGAAACTTGTATAGATATATATCAAATTTGGTTTGAAAACTATGTTATTTCCTCCTTCTCAAGTTGGCAAAGCAGAAAAGGTGGTGGAAAGATCATGCAAAGGTGGTACAATGTGTCAAATGTGCATGTGAACTTCCCAATAGCATGAAAGCACTTCTTTTTTGTCGGAGCATGCGCAGAATCAGTAAGAAAACAGAGCATGTGGGCCTGGATCACGGGGGTAACCACTTTTTTACCGTTTCAGTAGAAATACAAAACGCGAGCGCGTTATAACGCGCTCACGTTTTGTCCTGCTATAGATCCCTAAACCCTAAACCCTCAACTCTGATCCCTTGACCCTCAACCCTCAATGTCAAATCCTAATCCCTCAACCCTATCCCTAAACCCTCAACCCTCAATGTCAAATCCTAATCCCTCAACCCTCAACGTCAAATCCTAATCCCTCAACGTCAAATCCTAATCTATCAACCCTCCAACCCTATCCCTAATCCTTATAACCCTCAACCCTAATCCCTCAACCCTTAACTTTGATCCATCAACCCTCAACACTATACCTTAAACCCTAATCCCTTCAACCTCAACCCTATCCCTAAACCCTTGACCCTCGAACCTCAGCCCTCGACGTCAAACCCTAATCCCTCAACCCTTAACTCTGATCCCTCATCTCTCAACCCTAACCCTAAACCCTCAACCCTCAACATCAAACCCTAATCCCTCAACCCTCAACCCTAATCTGTCATCTGTCATCCCTCCACACTCTACTTTAACCCTAATTCCTCGACCCTCGAACCTCAACCCTCAACCCTCAACATCAAACCCTAATCCCTCAACCCTTAACTCTAATCCCTCGACCTTCAACCCTGATCCTAAACCCTAAACCCTCAACGCCAAATTCTAATCCCTCAACCCTTCACTCTAATCCCTCAACCCTAAACCCTCAACACTATACCTTAAACCCTAATCCCTCAACCCTAACCCTAAACCTTGTCCCTAAACCCTAATCCCTTCAACCTCAACCCTATCCCTAAACCCTTGACCCTCGAACCTTAGCCCTCGACGTCAAACCCTAATCCCTTGATGCAGAGTGAAACCAGTTGAACATTAACACAGGTGAAAAAATCCTTGAAAGTCCACAAAATAACCTTTACAGTGTATATCGGCAAGACAATTTAAATGTCACACCGAAATGTACCTATTCTTGCCTATCGGCAAGACAATGGCTATCGGCAACCACCTTTCTCTCATCAGCCGATGAGGTAACTCATGCCGACATATGTTACATCGGCCACACTTTCCCGTCGTCTTCCCGATCGGAGAGAACATAACTGTCGGGGAACTCTTTAAGTCTCCTGCCGATGCTATCGGTTACGCCGATAGACTTACCATCGGCAAGACTTCTTGAATCTCACCCCGATCGGTGAGAGATCCTACCATCGGTCCAAACCAACTTTCTTATGCTGATGGCATTACTCACACCGATATACTTCGCTTCTCTTTCGTCAGTCTGACTTAGACTATCGGCGTAACTTAATCCTCATCGTCTGATATCAAACCTTACGCCGATGCACATCCTCCGCTTTACCTTTGTCGATGTGACTAAGACCATCGGTGGGACTCTTCGCCCATCTTCTGACAATACAACTCTTACCGATAACTCAACATAATGCTTCATCTTCGGTAAGACATTACCATTTGTCACCTCGACACAAACACGATCGGCAAGATTAATGTTATCGGTTCAATGCACCTTTGTCTACCCGATAGACATAGTCAATCCGACGACTTCTCCATACATTGCTTGACTTATTCTTCCGGTCCTCCTTACTGTTTCCACCGGTCATTTCTTGCATCATTCAGAATGCTTATTCTAAAAACCTCACATACAACAATGATATTCAAATGGAAGATACGAACTGTCCTCACAAACATTCATTGTATACACATAAAGTGCTAATTCCTTCTCTGCACATTGTAACCGAACAGAATACACAGAAACACTAAAACTACATAACAGAAATAAATCTAACTACATGGAGGTCATTCCACTGATTTCAAAGAAATCCACCAGTGGAATGACTCCAATCGGTATCACTGTAGTTTGACCAGAAAACACAGAATTTCTTTATTCCTTCTGCTTCAGAATAAAATACAATTTCTCTCTCTGTTCGTTCACTCCCCTCTACATGAACAGAGACCAACAATATAAAGACTCTCAATTGACAGTTACACACGGTGGAAGGTGAATCACCTATAACCACCCTGCCAATCGGTTACAAACCTTTCAGACATTCAGTTCGGTTACAAATGGTAATGACACGTACACAAACTACTCAACATTATGCCGTTACTTGGCCAAATTCTAATCCCTCAACCCTTCACTCTAATCCCTCAACCCTAAACCCTATCCCTAAACCCTCAACACTATACCTTAAACCCTAATCCCTCAACCCTAACCCTAAACCTTGTCCCTAAACCCTAATCCCTTCAACCTCAACCCTATCCCTAAACCCTTGACCCTCGAACCTCAGCCCTTGACGTCAAACCCTAATCCCTCAACCCTTAACTCTGATCCCTCATCTCTCAACCCTAACCCTAAACCCTCAACCCTCAACATCAAACGCTAATCCCTCAACCCTCAACCCTAATCTGTCATCTGTCATCCCTCCACACTCTACTTTAACCCTAATTCCTCGACCCTTGACCGTGGAACCTCAACCCTCAACCCTCAACATCAAACCCTAATCCCTCAACCCTTAACTCTAATCCCTCGACCTTCAACCCTGATCCTAAACCCTAAACCCTCAACGCCAAATTCTAATCCCTCAACCCTTCACTCTAATCCCTCAACCCTAAACCCTATCTCTAAACCCTCAACACTATACCTTAAACCCTAATCCCTCAACCCTAACCCTAAACCTTGTCCCTAAACCCTAATCCCTTCAACCTCAACCCTATCCCTAAACCCTTGACCCTCGAACCTCAGCCCTCGACGTCAAACCCTAATCCCTCAACCCTTAACTCTGATCCCTCATCTCTCAACCCTAACCCTAAACCCTCAACCCTCAACATCAAACCCTAATCCCTCAACCCTCAACCCTAATCTATCATCCGTCATCCCTCCACACTCTGCTTTAACCCTAATTCCTTGACCCTCAACCCTATCCCTAAACCCTTGACCCTCGAACCTCAACCCTCAACCCTCAACATCAAACCCTAATCCCTCAACCCTTAACTCTAATCCCTCGACCTTCAACCCTGATCCTAAACCCTAAACCCTCAACGCCAAATTCTAATCCCTCAACCCTTCACTCTAATCCCTCAACCCTAAACCCTATCCCTAAACCCTCAACACTATACCTTAAACCCTAATCCCTCAACCCTAACCCTAAACCTTGTCCCTAAACCCTAATCCCTTCAACCTCAACCCTATCCCTAAACCCTTGACTCTCGAACCTCAGCCCTCGACGTCAAACCCTAATCCCTCAACCCTTAACTCTGATCCCTCATCTCTCAACCCTAACCCTAAACCCTCAACCCTCAACATCAAACCCTAATCCCTCAACCCTCAACCCTAATCTATCATCCGTCATCCCTCCACACTCTACTTTAACCCTAATTCCTTGACCCTCAACCCTATCCCTAAACCCTTGACCCTCGAACCTCAACCCTCACCCTCAACATCAAACCCTAATCCCTCAACCCTTAACTCTAATCCCTCGACCTTCAACCCTGATCCTAAACCCTAAACCCTCAATGCCAAATTCTAATCCCTCAACCCTTCACTCTAATCCCTCAACCCTAAACCCTATCCCTAAACCCTCAACACTATACCTTAAACCCTAACCCTAAACCTTGTCCCTAAACCCTAATCCCTCAACCCTCAACCCTAATATGTCATCCGTCATCCCTCAACTCTAATCCCTCATTCCTAAACCCTAAATGCTATCCCTATTCCTAGACCCTCAACAGGCTCGATACTATACCTTAAACCCTAATCCCTCTACCATCGACACTCTTATTTAACCCTAATCCCTTGACCATTAACCCTATCCCTCAACCTCAACCCTCAACCCTCAACCCTCAACTCTCAACATTAAACCCTAATTCATCAACCCTAAACCCTAATCCCTCAAACCTAAACCCTATCCCTAAACCATCAACCCTCAACACTATACCTTAAACCCTAATCCCTCAACCCTCAACCCTAAACCTTATCCCTCAACCCTCAACCCTAATCCCTCATCCCTCAACTCTAATCCCTCATCGCTAAACCCTAAATGCTATCCCTATTCCTAAACCCTCAACAAACTCGATACTATACCTTAAACTCTAATCCCTTATCCCTAAACCCTCCAACCCTATCCCTAATCCTTATACCCTCCACACTCTACTGTAACCCTAATTCCTCGACCCTCAACCCTATCCCTAAACCCTTGACCCTCGAACCTCAACCCTCAACCCTCAACATCAAACCCTAATCCCTCAACCCTTAACTCTGATCCCTCGACCTTCAACCCTGATCCTAAACCCTAAACCCTCAACGCCAAATTCTAATCCCTCAACCCTTCACTCTAATCCCTCAACCCTAAACCCTATCCCTAAACCCTAACCCTAAACCTTGTCCCTAAACCCTAATCCCTCAACCCTCAACCCTAATCTGTCATCCGTCATCCCTCAACTCTAATCCCTCATTCCTAAACCCTAAATGCTATCCCTATTCCTAGACCCTCAACAGGCTCGATACTATACCTTAAACCCTAATCCCTCTACCATCGACACTCTTATTTAACCCTAATCCCTTGACCATTAACCCTATCCCTCAACCTCAACCCTCAACCCTCAACCCTCAACTCTCAACATTAAACCCTAATTCATCAACCCTAAACCCTAATCCCTCAAACCTAAACCCTATCCCTAAACCATCAACCCTCAACACTATACCTTAAACCCCAATCCCTCAACCCTCAACCCTAAACCTTATCCCTAAACCCTAATCCCTCAACCCTCAACCCTAATCCCTCATCCCTCAACTCTAATCCCTCATCCCTCAACTCTAATCCCTCATCCCTAAACCCTAAATGCTATCCCTATTCCTAAACCCTCAACAGACTCGATACTATACCTTAAACTCTAATCCCTTATCCCTAAACCCTCCAACCCTATCCCTAATCCTTACACCCTCAACACTCTACTTTAACCCTAATCCCTTCAACCTCAACCCTATCCCTAAACCCTTGACCCTCGAACCTCAACCCTCAACCCTCGACGTTAAACCCTATTCCCTCAACCCTTAACTCTGATCCCTCATCTCTCAACCCTAACCCTAAACCCTAAACCCTCAACCCTCAACGTCAAATCCTAATCCCTCAACCCTAAACCCTATCCCTAAACCCTCAACACTATACCTTAAACCCTAATCCCTTATCCCTCAACCCTAAACCTTATCCCTAAACCCTAATCCCTCAACCCTCAACCCTAATCTGTCATCCCCCAACTCTAATCCTTCATCCCTAAACCCTAAATGCTATCCCTATTCCTACACCCTCAACAGAATCGATACTATACCTTAAACCCTAATCCCTTATCCCTAAACCCTCCAACCCTATCCCTAATCCTTATACCCTCCACACTCTACTTTAACCCTAATTCCTCGACCCTCAACCCTATCCCTAAACCCTTGACCCTCGAACCTCAACCCTCAACCCTCAACGTCAAACCCTAATCCCTCAACCCTTAACTCTGATCCCTCAACCCTCAACACTATACCTTAAACCCTAATCCATATCCCTCAACCCTTAACCCTTAAAACTTAAACCCTATCCCTACACCCTCAACACTTGACACTATATCTTAAGCCTTAAACCCTCATCCCTAAAGCCTCAACCCTCAATCCTTAAACCTTAAACCCTAAACCCTATCCCTAATCCCTCTACCCTCAACACTCTAACCCTAACCTCGACATTAAATGCTAATCCGTCAACCCTAAACCCTAATCCTAAACCCTCAACCCTCAACCCTCAACACTATACCTTAAACCCTAATCCCTCAACCCTCAACCCTAAACCTTATCCCTAAACCCTAATCCCTCAACCCTCAACCCTAATCCATCATCCCTCAACTATAATCCCTCATCCCTAATCCCTAAATGCTATCCCTAGTCCTAAACTCTCAACAGACTTGATACTATACCTTAAACCCTAATCCCTTATCCCTAAACCCTCCAACCCTATCCCTAATCCTTACACCCTCCACACTCTACTTTAACCCTAATCCCTCGACCCTAAACCCTATCCCTAAACCCTTGACCCTTGAACCTCAACCCTCAACCCTTAATGTCAAACCCTAATCCCTCAACCCTTAACTTTGATCCCTTGACCCTCAACCGTAATCTGTCATCCCTCATCCCTAAACCTTAAATGCTATCCCTATTCCTAGACCCTCAACGGGCTCGATACTATACCTTAAACGCTAATCCCTTATCCGTAAACCTTCCAACTCTATCCCTTATGCCTTAACCCTCATGATGAATAGCCTTGAATGTAAAAAAATTTGAGTGGGACATAACGCGAGCGCGTTATAACGCGCTCGCGTTACGTCAAACATGGCAAAAGACAGACTTGCGGGAAAAAATGTAAGGCAAGAAATAACGCAAGCGCGTTATAACGCGCTCGCGTTATTTCTTGCTTTGGGAATCCCAAGCCTTGGGCTTGGGATTTGCTTTGGATTTCCAACCCAAAGGCTTGGAGTGCCTTATGAACAGTCACAGACGTGTTTTTCTGTATTCTTCAAAATTTCACATAATTTCGTTCGTGCTAACCCTTAGATTTGCACGTGTTTCAAGGTTGAACAAATCGAACACATGGGTAATGTTAGGCTTTCTCTTAGCTATTTGACGATGTGATTTTTTTCACATTTTAACAATGTTAAGCCTTTCATCTTTAATTTCTTTTGTTTGTGTGTCCGTTTTTATGCAAAAACCACTGTTTGGTCTTTTTTTCATTGTAAAATAACTATTCATTCAAATTTCAAAAAAATTACATATTTAGAAACTAGACTCCATTCTACAAATATTAAAAAAATAAAAAAATGATTTTCAATTAGTTTTCAAAATTTATAGGGGTAGCACGGCCAAAATTCTATTTTTTAGGATGTGTCCACTTTAAAAATTAGTAAAAAATCAAATATTCATCAAAAAATTATCAGAAAAATCAGGCATAAACTACATGCTATTAGCTAATTTCTCACTGAAGCGATTTTAAAAATACCAAAAAAAAGTTGACCTTTTGAGGGAGCCACAAAACATGCTATGTTATGTTTTTTTGACAGAAACAACACCAATTTCTGTGGCTCCCTCTTTTGAACCCCTTAATCTATGCCATTTTCAAAACAAAATAGTAGTTTAGAAAGTAGACTCGGAGCACTACGAACATTGTTTTGGTTGCATCTCTAAATTTTGAGTGTAACTATGCTCAATTTCTCATCCAAGGCCAGTATTTCCTGATTTCAGAAAAAAAGTGGCCACTTAAGACCCCTTTTTGGCCCCCCATCTTCTTGCACTTACCCTGCACTCAAGTATTATGGATGAAGTAGACATTGAAGGATATAAGAGTTGTATATGAAGATCCAATTGCAATCTTTTGTGACAATACAAGTGCCAGAAACATTTCAAAAAATCTAGTGATGCATTCAAGAACAAAGCACATATAATTAAGGTATCACTTTTTGAGAGAGGTGACAGAGAATGAAGTAAAGTTGGAATATGTGTCCACAAAGGATTAGATTGCAGACATCTTCACTAAGCCTCTGCCTAAAGATACCTTTGAGTATCTCAAAGAAAAGTTAGGGGTCATTACCCCTTCTGCCCTGAACTAAGATGCATAGGAATGCATCAATCTAGTGGAGCTCAAAGTGTCATTTCTTGATCTGGATTGATGTTTTGAAGGCTACCTCTCAGGGGGAGTAGCTAGATGTTTTTGATAAAGTAAGTGGATCAGTGCAACAACATGCAAGTATGTGCCCTTTACCATTGATGTCAAAGGGGGAGAGAAATCATGTGAAAAACTCAGGGGGAGAAAGAATGCAGACGTGTAAAGAGAAAGGGGGAAAATCTTGTCTTGATGGTCTTTTCAATTTTTCACATCATATGTTGCCATCAATGACAAAGGGGGAGATTGTTGCAAGTATGTGCCTAATCAGTGTTATCATTAATGTCAACATATTTGTGGTTATTAATGTCAACTATGCCCTTATTTTGTTAGTTTCTTATAGATGTTGAGGATATTTAAAAACTTAGCTCATCTGGTAAAAATAGTGAATTGCAGTAGAAACAGTGCATTGTATGTAGAAGAACAGTCCAAAAGAATGCTCTGCATTTCCTGTAGAATAAATATCTTTGCCTATGGATTGGAAGTTATTTAAAAGCCTGTATGAAGATGTTATATTCCAAGGTTGAGCCTCCGGAATGAAGATTTGAGTAAGTTGTGTTCACCAGTGTGAAAACTATTTTTTCTGTATGTTCGGTGGTGACAGGGAGAAAGCGTTTTGCTTTGCATTCTTCTGCATTGAAGTATTTTGGTCTACAGTTCTAGAAGTAAGTCTATGTTGATGTGAAGTGCCTTCAAGTGTAATGGTTCATTATTTGGTGGTTGGCAAGCTATTTTTTACTCATGATAGTGGCCAGTAGTGTTATTCTTGTGCTCCAGTTTGAAGAATCTTCTTGACAAAGTTGATAGAGATTGTGCAGGTGTTCCTGATGATTACAATGTGCTTGTAGATGTCTCTTGATCATGCTCCTACATTCAAATTGGTTCGCAAGGTGTAATTCAGATCATGCATAAAGCGTGTTCTTATGAATACTTGTGTTAACATCAGTCTTGGCTGACCTGGTTGAATTCATCATCTGCAGAGATGCATCGAAGATTGTGATAGCATGTTGTAGCGTGGAAGATTGTGTTTGATTCCCTACTAAGGCACGGCATGATCCGCATTCACTTCTTTTCTTTGTAAATATGTTTAGGTCCATACCTATTATGATGTAACATATGTTTGCTAACCTTGGAGATTGTTCCAATGGTTGATGATTGTAATGCCGACCTTGATGATCATTCCAAGGTTGATGAAGTGTATAAATACTTCTAATTGAGTCATGAAAATGTATCCAAGTGTGAAGATGTGAAGATAAAAGTGAAGTAAGGTAGCAAAGCAGAGGTGTTTGTGCTTCAATGGAACTAAACCTTGGCATGGAGTAGATGTTGTTATCTCAGTTCAACCTTTTGGCAATGAGCCTCCTTTTGGAAGTGAGCCTCCCTTTGGCAGTGAGCCACCTTTTGGCAGTGAGCCTCCCTTTAGCAATGAGCCACTCATAAGCAGTGAGCCTTTCTTTGTAGTGAGAAATTTGGGTAGTGAGCCCTGTAGGTAGTGAGCCTCTGATTTTCGGTATTGCTATAACTTATATATTTTGTGGGCTAACACCCACCATGGTTTTTCCCTTTTAGGGTTTTTTACTTAAAAATATGGTGTCTACTGTGTTGAATGTGTGATGGTGATTAAGTTAATGGTTAC
This sequence comes from Cunninghamia lanceolata, assembly GCA_027924645.1. Classification (NCBI taxonomy): domain Eukaryota; kingdom Viridiplantae; phylum Streptophyta; class Pinopsida; order Cupressales; family Cupressaceae; genus Cunninghamia; species Cunninghamia lanceolata. Next base: position 6,341,849 of record BSBN01000236.1, read on the forward strand.
ATGGTTTCATGGTTGAATCTAATTATGAATAATTAAGTTGTTGATGGTTTGATATTCATGTGAAGCTAAGTTTTTGTGACAACTGATTCACCCCCCTCTCAGTTGTCTGGTATATTTCAACAAACACATTGCTGTCAGGGTTTGTCGATAGTGATTTAAATCCTACAACAACATAAATAGTGGGAGAGGAAACAACTTTACATGATTCAACTAAACCTACAATGAGGGGTCAACTAGTTGATGACATGGCTGAAAGTCAACAAGAGACTACCATGGATGGACTTAGCCTTCCGTCTCCCCCAAGCTAGCCATCGTGAATGGTGGAGGGAGCCATGAATTTAGGATATGACTTGCATCCACAAGAAGAATACAGCACGTTCTCTTTCCCCACTCCACCACCCACGTTGAATGTGGATGAAATGGTACATTACTAGGATGAGTGTGGAGAAGGTGATACCCAAGATATTGCAGATTTGAGCCAGGATACCGAGGCATTTTGCAATGAGGTTGAACACAACATTCATGGAGATTCTATCCAATCCTTGGGTTCCCAAGTACATTCATGTATCAGCAAATTTTTGAAACTACCAGTTCACATTGTGAAGGAAAAACCTAAGACAGTAGAGGATAGAGGAATTTGGTTGAGCTGACAATCCCAATTATTAACAACAGACGAATACATGAACCTGTTAATGGAACAAGAGCAAAGGAAGAAAGAAATTCAGGAGTTAAAATAGTGAAAGAGGGAGCAGATTGAGGAGAGAAAGGTAGCACATGTTGTTGCAAAGGAATTGAAGGATCAAGCTAGACTAGATAGAGAGATTGCCCGGGAAGCAAGGGAACAACAGAAAGTGGAAAAAGAGCTCAAAAGGGAGCAAGAAATGATTCAAAAGGAGCATGATAGAAAGGAAAAATTGTTTGAAATGGCAAGGAAGGATCTATAGAGAGAAAGGTGTTTAAGCAAGCCCTTAAACCCTTTTCCTGAAAATCATGCCTTGTTTAGGGAGATGGTGAATATTTATATCCCTAACTATTATACAGTTGTAACCCCATCCCATTTGACCAGCAGTCAACTTCCAAGTCTAATCTCATCCCATTTGACCAACAATCAATTTCCAAGTCTAACCCCATCCCATGTGACCAGCACTCAATTTCCAAGTCTAACCCCATCCATTGTGACCAACAATCAAGGCCCAAGCGTAACCCCATCCATTTGAGAATCACTCTAAGTCCACTAGCAAGGGAGGAGAACACGATTGGGAGTAATTTGTCAAGCAGCCAGGCAACAGTAACCTCTACCACTTCGAGTCCACTAGGTTTTCCAGCATGGTTTGAATGAGATTAGTAGCAACCAATCATTGTACACAAACAAGTTTGAAATTGCAGCCTAGGGAGGCATTTTTTTGTATTTTGTAATAGCATGATTTGCATTTTGAATTAAATTAATGAAAGGGGAATTCAGATATGTGTTTGGCATGTTAATGATTTGCATTTAGGGGAATCCAGATCTGTGTTTTTACATGCAATGAGGTATGTTTGTATGTATGTTTGTAAGAACATGATTGTATATGGATATGCATCCACATTCGGAGGTGTAAGGAACTCCAATCAAGCAGTCAAAAAAATAGGACATCAAGTTAACATTTTAGACCACATAAGCATTCAACCAAGTCAATCAGCCTCTCCATTATTTCCTACAAAATCATATCTATATGCCACCTAATATGAATAATAAGAAAATAATGAAGTAAATCATTTGACTATTAATTGATTCAATTACAAATAACAACGCACCCCATTATGGTGAACTCCTATAGTCATGATCTAAATGCATGATAATCCTATCAACTAGGACTACCTTTAAGTAGAGAACTATTCTACATTAACAAACCATTCTACTAGATAACTATTCTCCTAGATAAGTGCATTGGGGAGACTTGCTTACCTAAAGGCATTTTGGGTTGAGCTATGCTGCAATCTACAAATCAAACTGATTTGATGGTAACTACAACATAGCTTAACACTAAAAATGCTTTTGCATTATCAAGATTCCTCAAAGTAGAGCCATCTCCAAAGCCTATGTGACCTAGTTTCAGTGCCATCTACAACTACCAAATGCAGAGAGTAGAGTCGATAATGGTGTGAAAGGGTTTGTTGACTGTGAATGATAAGAGCATTGAATGCTCCATAGCTACAAAAAGCCAAGGCATGATAACTAGCAAAATGCAGAGGGAAGTGGAGTAAATGCATCTGCATGGGTGTAAATCCATCTACTTTCCTTCGTTAATGCGAGAGTGTGATGAAAAGGTGGCGAGTTGCTCAGATTCCATAGGACATCGTGAGCACAACTCACGATGCCACATATGTATTAACATACATATGTGTATGCATATGCGTATGCGCACACACACACACACACACACACACACACACATATGAGAGTGTTTAATATGCTCGTAAATGGAAGGTTCTTTTCATTTTCTATATGGTTGTAATCATGAGGCTTTGGTATTCAAATGGGGTTATTGTTTATCCATATACAATCATAATGTAATATAAACATACATATGCATATGCATATACAGATACTTATGCATATGCATATGCATAATATATGTGTATATATATTTGTTCAAAACATAATATATGCTCTAGGTATTAAAATGGGGTTATTATTTATCCATGAGTATTCAATTATTTTATTTTATTTTTGTTTGCAATGGCATTCTTTCCATCTATTTCTGTCTGTAATCATAAATGGAAGCTTTTTATGATTTTCTCACTGTTTGTAATCGTAAGGGTTCGGTATTAAAATGGGGTTACTATTTATCCATGGGTATTAAAATATTATTTGTTTTTATTGTTTGCAATGGCTTTGCTCGTTTATCCTTCGACCCTGATAAAGATATCCTATCCTGCTAAGGCAATGATCTTTCTAGCTTGAAAAAAAGAGGATTTATTTGATTTTTTTTTATTTTTATGTCCTATGGTTTATGCATGCAACATCTTAATTGAATCAATGACTATAGACTTGTCCTCTAATTTCAGACTATAGTTTTTATTGCACTTTATTTGAATGATTTGATGGATATCTATAAAATTGAATTTGGTATTAAATATGGGAGGTGGATTTGGTCGAATGCTTATTTGCTCTAAATTGGTTGATTTCCTTTAATGTTTTTTGACAGCTTGATTCAAATGAAGGATAGGAATCAATTATTTGATGTGTGTGGATGATAAATTAAAGAATATCTTTGACTACTATGACAAAGTGTCAATTTTTGCAAAATGTGTAGTTAGCTCAAAGTAGGAAAATAAAGGGGTAGAACAAATATCTCAGTTTGGTTTTTGATGTTTGCAATGGGAATATATTTCTGTATGTTTGTCCTATGGTTTATGTAGGCAATATTTTTCACTAATTAAAGAATATCTTTCACTAATTAATGAATTATTTGATATGTGTGGATGACAAATTATAAAATATCTTTCACTACTAAGACATAGTATCAAATTTATGCAAAATATCTTTCAATACTAGGACATAGTGTGAATGGAAGGTTCTTTTGGCTTTATGTGTATACACACACATACACATATCTATTGTTGTCTGTGGTCATAAATGGAAGGTTCTTTTGGTTTCACACACACACACACACACACACACACACACACACACACACACACACACACAATATATATATATGTGTGTGTGTGTGTGTGTGTGTGTGTGTGTGTGTGTAGATAAAAGAGATAAGACTTGTGAACAACATAACAAAATATTTAGGGTGTCCACATCATCGAATATAAACTAATTGAATACCCATGGATAAACAATAACCCCAAGAAGCATATGCAATTTTTTTTAATTTCGGGTAACGTGGTGCACCAGGTGGAGGGGTCAAGTTAGGGTGATCCACTATCAAAAGAGGACAAATTGCAGATTGAATTTTGAAGTAAACATGCTTTAAAAGGTATTCAATATGATATCAATTATAAACTTGAAATGCACTTGTAAAAAAATATTGTAGCACATTAAAACATTTGTCATTGTCATTCCATTAACTTAAAATAAAGAGTCATAGTGATGCTCGAACAGAATTTTGCAATTTCCAAAAGCAATAAATGTGTTACAAAACATAGAAAATAGTCATTAAGTTGTGTTGATAAACACTAGTCATAAAGTAGATAAAGTGTTTCAACAAACACCATTGAACACCAATTTTGTCATTTGGAATCTTTTGAATCTCTATAGTACAAAGTTAAAGAAACAAAGAGCCTTAAGTACTAAACTAGACATTCCACCACAAAGAAACAAAACAACCTTCAATTAATGACCACATACAGTAAAAGATGGAAGAAAACCATTGCAAACCAAAAAAAACAATCAATAGACATGGATAAAGAATAATCCCATTACAAACAAAAATTTTTAAAAAAAAATTGAATACCCATAGATAAACAATAACCCCATTTTAATACCAAACCCTCATGATTACAAACAGTGAAAAAAACATAGGAAGCTTCCATTTATGATTACAGCTAGCAATAGACAGAAAAAATCCTGTTACAAACAAAATATATATAAAATAATTGAATATCTATGGATAAATAATAACCTCATTTTAATACCAAACCCTCATAATTTCAAATAGTGAGAAAACCATAAGAAGCTTCTATTTATGATTATAGACAGTAATAGATAGAGAAAATCCCATTGCAAACAAAAAATATATATAAAATAATTGAATACCCATGGATAAGTAATAACCCCTTTTTAGTACCAAACCCTCATGATTACAAACAGTGAGAAAATCATAAGAAGAGTCCATTTATGATTATAGACAGCAATAGATGGAAATTTTCCCATTGCAAATAAAAATATATATATATATAATAATTGAATACCCATTATACAGATAATAAATAATATCCTTACTAGGGTCGAAGGATAAACGAGCGAAGCCATTGCAAACAATAAAAATAGAAAATATTTTAATACCCATGGATAAACAATAACCCCATTTTAATACCGAACCCTCATGATTACAAACAGTGTGAAAACCATAAAAAGCTTCCAAATATGATTACAGACAGCAATAGATGAAAAAAATGCCATTGCAAATAAAAATAAAATAAAAAATGAATAATCATTTGAATACTGAAGCCTAAAGATTTCATGCAAACCGAAAACGAAAGGAGACTTCCATTTATGACCACTCACATCAATATATATCGCATGCATAAACCATAGGACATAGAAACAGAAAAAACCAAATAAATCCTCTCTTTTTCTGAGCTAGAAAGATTATTACCTTAGCAGGATAAGATATCATTATCAGGGTCGAAGGATAAATGGGCACAGCCACTGGCGGAAGCAAACAGAAAATTAAACCAAAAACCCATTTGAAAACCAAAGCTCCAAAACAGACAAGCAAACAGAAAACCAGAAGAACGTTAAATTTACGAGCACAAATAACATTGCAAATAGAAAAAAACCAAATAAATCCTCTTTGTTTTCAAGTTAGAAAGATCATTGCCTTAGCAGGATAAGAAATCCTTACCAGGGTCGAAGGAAAAACAAGCAAAGCCAACGGATGCAGGTATCTTAATAGCACCAAGGTGAACCAGTATGGGTGCCATCTGCAACGACCAAACGCGGAGAGAAAAGTAGGTAATGGTGTCAAAGGGTTTGTTGAGTGTGAAGAACGAGCGCATTGAATGCTCCATAGCTGCGAAAAGGTAAGGCATGATAACCAACAAAACAAGGAGGGAAGTGAAGTAAATGCGTCTACGTGGCTATAAATGTGTTTGGCTCGCCGCGTTAATGTGAGAGTATGAGATGAAAAGGTGGCAAGTTGCTTAGATGCCACACGGCATCGCGAGCACAACTCATGATGCCACTTCCCGCCACCAGTGTATGGTGTGTCCGGTCATCGGTCGGCGGTAAAAAATGGCCGGAAATTTGACCCCGCCAAAGATACGTGTCGTCCACGTGGCAAATCGATGCCCAGCGTGTTAAAATGAAATATTTAAGTTGTCCACATCAGCATCTACGTGGAAATTGCAAAAAACAATTTATTCAGATGACATGGCGTGCCAGGTGGAGGGGTGAAGTTAGGGTGACCCACCATGGGTCCCTCTCCCCTAGTGGCAAGAAGAGGTATTCCCTCACTTTTGTTGAATTTAAACTTTTGTTTAAACTAGACAACCAAAACTAAGCGTATAGTTACTATTTTTCCTATAATTGTCACAAGGAACAATTTAGTCAGTCAAGTCATTGGCTGGAATAAATAAGATTTAGGTTCATGAATTAAGAAATCACTTATATCCATGTTCTTCCATGTTTTACTAAATATTAGATTTAAAGTGAAAAACTTGTCTTTGCACTTTTGGGTGGCACCTTCACTTCAGAAGATTCAGCAGATTTGCAACTTCTCTCTTATTCAATTAAGTGCTTATAAATTTGCACTTTTAAAACTTCTTCCAAACTGCCAACGCCAACAACAATTCATTTTAGATGAACCTCTGTTCCAGTTTATTTTTTCTACGGAATTTGCCCTTCACCCTCTTCTGCATTTTATCCTTTTATAATATTCCCTTTTGGCAACAGTTCAACACCCTACTCTCAGCCTTCTAATACCAACCACAGCACATTCACAACTATGGCTCTGATACCACATTAGGCAGAGAAATGAATCGGCTAGAATGCCTTCTGCTCTGTATTCATTCCTATTCATAGATTACAAAACATATAGAACGTGTTAAAATACGTTGGTAGTGCTCAGACTGTAGAATAGCAATACCAATTCAGTGCCTTAGATTGTGCCCACCATGTATAATTATGTACCCTTGTCTAAACACAGGTTTCAGATGCCCAAAGCATGTGGACCTTTAAATATATTTCTCTTTACGTTTGAAGTAGAAAGCACCTTTTCACCTTGAATGGAAATCAGCATATTATGGCTCCATGGAGTGAATGGGATCGAGTCATCAAGATCACTCTATCCCATCACTAGACCACGATAACATGCGCAATGATGATCCACAATCTAAATGTTGAATAACTTTGATCTAGTAAACTTCCAACCTAACGGTAGACTTTTAATCCAATAGTAGAATTTCTAACTAATATAAGTTATATAACTCAGTTATAGAACATGCATCTCCATTGGGGTATTCTAATTAAGAACATTTTTCTCACAAATTTAACATGCCAATATGGTTAAATTTTAATTGCCATATTTCTGTTTGTATACACAATTTTTTTGACCAAGTTTGCAGTTGAAATATTCTTCTATGATACCATGCTTAGAGTTAATGCTTGGAACAACCTTAACAAGAAATTTCTCAAACTGTATTTCCAAATGCAGATCAACTAACAAGAAATCTCTTGAAATGTATTTGCAATGCAAGCAGATCATCGATGCAAGAAAGCACTGAAATATACGGTAACATTGTTAGAACGGTAATGGTAGACTTTCAATCCAATAGTAGAATTTCTTGTTTGCTGAAAATATGGCTTTTCTTTCCTGCTCTAATTCTTAGTCAATGCTTCTAATGGATGGAATGCTTCTTTAGACTAAGTATGTCATTCACATAGAGCATGCATCTTCATTGGGATATTCTAATTAAAACACATTTCTCTCACAAATTTAACATGCCAATATGGTCAAATTTTAAGTGTCATATTTCTGTTTGTATACACAAAATTTTTGACAAAGTTTGCAGTTGAAATGTTCTTATATAATACCGTGCTTACAGTTCATGCTTGGACCAACCTTAACAAGAAATCTCTTGAAGTGTATTTGCAAATTCAAGCAAATCAACTCTGCAAGAAGGCACTAAAATATACAGTAACATTGTTAAAACGGTGCTTGATTCCATATTTTTGTGGTGAATTTTCATGTAGCTTTGTATTCTAAGTACAAATGATTTTGGACTCAAGTTGTTAACTTGTTGGACAAAATGTCCTTTGTAAATATGGCCTCAATGATTGTTGCCTATGCCCAGAATGGAAATGTCAAATAGGCCTCAGGAATCTTCCATGACATTCAATTGGATTGCAGAACCTGACCTGGTGACTTCAGTTAGATTCATGATAATATCATTAGGCATGGATTGCTGTCAAACATGACTACAGGTAATGCTCTTCAGAGTCTCATTAATATGTAGGTCAATTGCATAATTATAAATGTCGCACAACTATTTGACAAAACGTCACAAAATATATCATTTACTAGAATGCAGTAATTGCTTGCTTCCTTGTGCCAAATGTGAGAAATTGGGGATTGGATTCAATTGTTTGACAAGAGTCCCCTAAGCAAATGTCATCACATAGAATGCAATAATTACCACCTATGAATCGCACAAGTCTGCTGATGATGCTTTAGCACATTCCAGTGATATCGAATGGGAAGGCATAAAGTTTAAACAAGACCATGCCATCTTCATATCTGTTTTGTCCACATGTAGTCAGACAGGAATTGTGGATTACAACAGACATATTTCAGTTATTCTGATTCAGGATTACTGTACCATACGCCAGGTGGTTCACCATTCATGTATAGTTGATGCTTTCAATTGCTAGGGGTTTCCGGGCTTCTGGATGAGGCATTGCATTATTCAACAATATGACCTCAGAACCTAATGTTCGTGTATGGAACATCTTCTATAGTGTTTGCAGAGCTCAGCATAACTTGCTGCAAACTCCTCCTTAAGATAGAGCTAGAAAATGATGGAAATTATGTATATTGTATTGTTAACAAATAAGAATAAAAAATGTACATTGAAGTTGGCTCTAGGAAGCAAAAGGAAAGGTCCACATTACATGCCAACCTGGGCATGTAAATGTGAAAACTTACGAAACACAGCAGGTTAAAGCAATTCTAAAAGAGAGCATGATGATCAAGATAACTTTGGCAGCACTAAGAAAACAAGGACAGCACCATATATATCGTATCAGTCATTTTCTATTTTGACATGGTGGTGAAGAAGCAAATGCTCTGTAGTCGTAGTGAGAAGCTGGCCAATGCTTTTGGGCTTTATCTATATTAACTGATGGTGCCTCTAAGTTCATCTCAAGATTACCACAAGATTTTTGTCAAAGATAAATTATGTTGATGTTGAATTTTTTGCTGATGCCATTTGAAGTCAATTCCTGTGGTGATTATTGCTGTTGTTATTTCAAATGAATAAAGACATACGTGTCTGTGTCAAATAACATTCATAAACTCCACCAGATTTTGCTTAGGGGATGTAGAGTGCTGCTGTCTTTTTAAGGATGAACAGTGCTTCTGTGGCATTTGTTAATGATGCTCTTTGGAGTCAACAATTATGCACCAAATAACAATCCTTGAAAGCAAAGGTACAATTTTTTTGGCAATACAAGAAGTGGATCACTTTTTCACTGAAAAGAGACAACATTCCAGTTGGAAATCTTGAGAAAGAATTCAAAATTTGTAAATATTGGATCTTTAATACAGGCTTGCATTTGTTGCCTTTTGCAGTTAAATCCTAAATGTCGTGATAATTTGTTAGCCTCCATTAAATCTGGAGACCAGGTGAGATGATGAGTATTTCTGTACATAGAACCCAATTATTGTTCATTGCAAAAAGAAGAGAAAATCAGAGCAAGAAAGCTGGCAGAATTCTTCATTATTTATTTAGATTTAACTATTGTTTAGTTGTATGCAAAACGTTTTATCTTGAATATTTTTTCCAAATGCAATGATATTTTCTTTTGTGCATATTCCAAGTAAATGGCAATAAAGTTAATGATACTTGAATTGAACTAGGGTTAAGCTTAATATCTTTTATGTGGTTTTCAATGATAGCATATAAATAATCTAAGATCTTATGTCCAAACTAACATAATGAATATAACTTCATCATAGATTTTGACAACAATCTCCCTTTTTAACTTGCTAAAACAATTTGGAAGATTTTGGGAGTTTTGTGTTTTCTTCATGTTGAGTAGACCAACAATCCAATGTACCAGAACCATTTTCACATCAATAAATGAGAATTATTTTCATGGATTTTTGGTGCACACAACCAATTTGTTTGACAATAAATTTTAGATGTATTGAGGTCTTGGCTGATCCACGTACACCCTAGTTAGTAAACTATGGCTGTCCCTTCCAGAAGATATAATGATGCAAGACTTCCTCTTGGACAAAGGATTCCTCACACCTTGGTTTTGACCTGTCATCTCCCCTTTCCAAAACTAAAAGAATTAATAATTTTTTTTGTGGGTGTGATCACTTTATTCTCAAACGCCACTTTAATATTATTTTAGGTCCTATGTAATGTTTAAATAAGTGTTTTAACACTTTATTCAAAATGTATTTCAAAAAGGGCCTTTGGGTGTAATTTGAAAGTATTTTAAATATTTTGAGGGAAAAGTAAATTAAAATAAAATAAAATAAAATAGAGGGCCTGAAGTAAAGCACCTATAAAAGAGAGGTCAAGGCTCAAAGCAAATCATTCGATTTTGTCATTTCATTATTCCTTCCATTTTGGATATTGAAGCATGCAAGGACAAAAACCCTTGGTGTTGAAAATCTAGAGGACAAAAAACCCCTTTGGTTTTCTATAATTGGATTTGGGGACAAAAACCCTCATATCCTTTGAGGCGATTCTACGCGAGGATTGCATTTGGGCTTATTGATTGCGGTAGTTCGGTTCATATTTGAAAGAAAATTGTACCACATCATCAAATCAGCATTTTTGGCCAAGTTTGCAAGTTTATATGTTGCTACTCTATAGTGATTTATTCAAGATTTCAACCTATTGTCCCAAATTTGCAAACCTAATATAGGTAATTTATGAGGATTTGTTGCTACTGTTGCATACATTATTGCTGATTACATTGGCTGTTATAAATAAAATCAGATCTAGGGCTTCTATGTTGGTGTTTCCATGTTTATTGGTGCTGTCATAACTTATTCAGCAACTCATTATCGAATTCTACTCTTATATTTGGTTAATTTCAATGTATAAGGGTTTCATATAAATTGTCATAACCCGATTTCCTTATAGGTGATAAAGACATCATAAACTCCATTATACAAGCATCATAAGGATAAGAAGAAAGATCCGATAAGTACTTGGCATTTTATACTAACTATCGGCATCAACAAAGCCAAAATGGGCATCTCCCAAGTAACTACACAATATAAATGATTATCAATAAATAATACAATTCAGCGATGAAGAAGAAGGATTGGCTGTACACAATTAAGCTTAACAAATGATTGACTAACAAAAAGGTGGCGCCCATTCAGAAGTATCATGTCCATTCGAATATTTCAAGTATAAAGGGAGGAGCGAATGGATGGGAAAAGCATCAGATCAGAGAGCAAAAATATCATTAATAAAGAGTATCGATTTACAAGGAATCGAATATCAAGAGAATTGCAGCGATAACCATCACCATATATCATTGCTATTCAATCATTTTATTCTCAATCATTAATTACAGCCAAATATATATATATATATATATATATATATATATATATATTCTCAGCCGAATCATACAGCAGACGAGATACATATATAATTCTAGTCAAACAATAATTACATTGCAGTCGATTGAGGCCACCCATTCGCCCATTCTCTTCACACTTGAAAATTGAATTAATTCTGATCTCGTTATAGCATCAAGTTCATCATTGTATTGTAGGCAAACATTGTATTCACGACTTCCACAAGAGCCTCAAGGTATGTCATTTATATTTGAGTCTGTTATTTATATTTATGTATCACTGCTACAATTGTCCATTGTTTTGATAAGCATTAAGTAGTGAAACTCACATAGTAGAAATGTTAGACATTACATGGGATAAGACATATCATTGGTGAAACATATTAAGCATTAACTTCATATGAGAAGGATTAGTGTGAGATGATTAATGGCCAACCATGGGTATTTAGAGGCCCTTGACTCAGCTAGTACAAAAGGTACTCTTCAAGGCAAGTGGATAGTAGCCTTTGTCACAGTGGTACAAAAGGTACCCCTTGTGCCAAAGGATTATCATAGTGGCCTTTGTCACATGCTGGTACAAAAGGTAGCCATCATGCAAAAGATTATTATATAGTAGCCTTGGCTACAGCTGGTGCAAAAGGCATCCCTCGTACCAAGGATTCTCATAGAGGCCTTGACTCAATGGGTACAAAAGGTACTCCTCGAGTCGAAGGATAGAGATAGTGGACCCATAATGGTAATTGGAAAAAGACATCCTATCACTCCTCTCATATGAAATTAATGATTAATGATAGAGAATGTGAAAAGTATATTGGTAGTGATCATGACATTTAATGAGAGAGAATATGAAATATATATATTGATAGTGAACTTAAGATTATTGAGGGAACATATGAAATATATAATGATAATGATTATAAGATTAGTAATAGAAATGTGTAGTGATCATAAGATTATTGTTAAAAGATGTGAAATGTATATTTGATGTTAATCATAAGATTATAAGAGAAATGTTACTATATGATTTGAGTACTTCTTACATATATTGCAAATAGTTGAAAATCAAAGAGGATTTAGTGTACTAATGTTCTCTTTTTGCAAGTTGAAATTTGTGAACAAGGTTGAGAAATTTTGACTTGTGACAAGGGGACATTACAAGTGGTATTAGAGCAATCATCCTACCACCCTATGATGAAATTTAATGCAACATTATACAAGACAATCAACCCATAATAACAACAACATGGAAATGAACAATGACATAAGAGCATTCATGGAAATGACCACTAAAACAATGATGGACCAAAATGAAAGAATCACTAAAGCCATGATGGAGCAAAGTGAAAATGCAACACACATGTTTTTTGAGGCACTCCAAAAGATAGGAAACACTACGGATCAGCCTAAGACTGACTCAACAAATGGAAGGGAAGTAGGATCTAATCACTCTGAAAACAACCATACTTCATCAAACCCAATAATTCCTATACGATCATTTATTCCCAAAGAAGAAACATCAAGAATGGAAAAACCCCCTTCAAACTCAATAAGCACGGATGAGATTGCAAGAGCATATGCAAGTTTGGAACCTGGAGTAAGGAGGGTAGTGTCATTCAATGACTATAGCAATTCAAGAAGGAATGAATTGGTAAGAAGGGAAAGAAGACCCCTTAATAAGGATTTAAAGCACAAAGCAAACAATGTGAATCTTCCAAATTTTGATGGAACCAATCAAATCACACCACATGGATGGCTTCAAAAATTGAATGACTACTTGGCACTTAGCCCAATGACGGACAGAGATGCACTTCAATTTGCCATTTTGCACTTGGAATTGAAAAATGTCATGAGCACTTGTCTGGTGTTGGCCATACCCGACTTCTCTTCACCTTTTGAATTAGAATGTGATGCCTCTGGTGAAGGTATTGGTGTAGTTTTAATGCAAAATAGGAATCCCATAGCCTTTGAAAGTCACAAGTTGATGGCTGCGGAGAGATTATATTCAACTTATGATAAAGAGATGTTGGCCATCATGCATGCCTTAACCAAATTCTGCCAATATCTTGTATGTGGGAAATTTGCAGTCAAGACCGATCACAATAGCCTGCAACACTTCCTCAAGCAACATGATGTCAATGATAGGCAATAGAAATGGGTTAGCAAACTCCAAGCATATAACTTTGACATTAGCTACATGAAAGGGAAGAATAATGTGGTAGCCGATGCACTGTCAAGAACACCACACTTATGTGCTATGTCTAACATATCTCCCGAGTGGAAGAGCCTGATTACAGCTGAATATGTTAAGGATCCCTTTACAAATGATGTAATGGAAGGACATATTAAAGATGAAGGTTATATAGTGAAGGAGGATCTCATCCTCTACAAAGACCGAATATTTTTGGCAACCAATTCCAAGATAAGGGATCGAATCATCAAATAAATTCATGATAGCCCACTTGCAAGACACCAAGGCTATTACAAAACATACAAGAAGGTTCGGGAAAGATTTGCGTAAAGAAAGATGTACTCCACTATGTTCAAGAGTGTCTCACTTGCCAGAAGAACAAAATAGAACATACACATCCTACCAGTTTATTGCAGCCCTTACCCATAGCCGAGCAAAAATGGAGTAGCATCTCCATGGATTTTATTACCGGACTCCCTAAAGCACAAGGAAGAGATTGCATTTATGTGGTAGTGGATAGACTTACCAAATCTACCCATTTTATGGCCATATCATCTGATTATAAAGCACCTCAAGTGGCCAAGTTGTTCTTCAAAGAAATATTCAAACTTCATGGTTTACCCCAAAATATAATCAATGATCAAGTCAATAGGTTTATGAGTCTCTTTTGGCAAGAACTATTCAAGTTGGCTGGCATTGAACTTCCACCAAGCACAAGCTATCATCCACAAACCAATGGGCAAACGGAGATAGTCAATCAGTGGCTTGAGGGTTACTTGAGAAATTATGTAATAGGACAACAAAAGGCATGGACCAAATGGTTACACTTAGGTGAGTACTACTACAACACACTTATTGAACATGTCTATTGGGATGAGTTCATTCCAGGCCTTGTATGGGTATGATGCTATGTCATTCGGAAAACTATTACTACCAGATAGTAAGGTGCCCAAGGTGAGAGACTTCTTACAACATGAGGACATTATGAGAGTCCTTAAAGATAATTTGCATCATGCTCAAAATCAACAAAAGATCTATGCAGATCGGAAACGTGTAGAAAGATCCTTCGAAGTTGGAGATATGGTTTTCCTCTGGCTATAACCCTATAAACAAACTTCCATCAAAAGCAATGGAGGAGAGAAACTCAAACCATGATTGTATGGACCTTACAGAATATTGAGAAGAGTTGGTGAAGTTGCATATGAGTTGGATCTTCCCAGAAATAGCAAGATCCATAATGTCTTCCATGTCTCATGATTAAAAAGAGTGCTTGGATAGGTCATACCTTGTGAAGAGTTACCACCTCTTGATGATGAAGGACAGCTAGTTCTCAAGCCTGAGAAGATCCTCAACACCAGAGAGAGAAGACTTAGGCATAGAACCATTTCTGAGTACTTGATTAAGTGGAGAAATATGCCCGAGGAAGATTCCACATGGGAGGGAGATGAAATTCTTAGCCATCCCAACCTAAATATTGCTTGAGGACAAGCAATTTCAAGAGGGGGGGCCTGTCATAACCCAATTTCCTTACAAGTGATAAAGACATCACAAACTCCATTATGCAAGCATCATAAGGATAAGAAGAAAGATCTGATAAGTACTTGGCATTTTATACTAACTATCGGCATCAACAAAGCCAATATGGGTGTCTCCCAAGTAACTACACAATATAAATGATTATCAATAAATAATACAATTCAGCGATGAAGAAGAAGGATCGGCTATACACAATTAAGCTTAACAAATGATTGACTAACAAAAAGGTGGCGCCCATTCGAAAGTATCATGTCCATTCAAATATTTCAAGTATAAAGGGAGGAGCAAATGGATGGGAAAAGCATTAGATCAGAGAGCAAAAACATCATTAATAAAGAGTATCGATTTACAAGGAATCAAATATCAAGAGAATTGCAATGATAACCATCACCATATATCATTGCTATTCAATCATTCTATCCTCAGTCATTAATTATAGCCTAATATATATATATATTCTCAGCTGAATCATACAGCAGAGGAGATACATATATAATTCTAGTCAAACAATAATTACATTGCAGCCGATTGAGGCCACCCATTCGCCCATCTCTTCACACTTGAAAATCGAATTAATTATGATCTCATTATAGCATCAAGTTTATCATTATATTGCAGGCAAACATTGTATTCATGACTTCCACAGGGGCCTCAAGGTATGTCATTTATATTTGAGTCTGTTATTTATATTTATGTATCGCTGCTGCAATTGTCCATTGTTTTGATAAGCATTAAGTAGTGAAACTCACATAGTGGAAATGTTAGACCATAGTTGAAAAACTTGCCAAAAGAAAATACCCGCCAAGCCTGAAAAACTTGACTCGGCAAA
Organism: Cunninghamia lanceolata; assembly: GCA_027924645.1. NCBI lineage: Eukaryota > Viridiplantae > Streptophyta > Pinopsida > Cupressales > Cupressaceae > Cunninghamia > Cunninghamia lanceolata. The sequence goes on from BSBN01000236.1 coordinate 6,357,890, forward strand.
AACTTGGCAAAAAACTCGCAAAAACTCGGCAAAAAACTCGGCAACTTAAAACATTGTTTAAATTTCATTAAAAACACATTTTTTTTTGCAAAATTCAATGATTAGATGCATCCAACAAGTCAATAAATGAGAAACAAGCTGAGTCTAGTTGTATTTGATTGATTTCAAAGTAAATTGGGTACAAAATGGCATCCTCGTGTGGAATGCGCTAATACTGATAGTCTAAAAAAAATGGAAATAGCAAATTGTTTTTGTAAAACTGAAAGTAAATACTAAATAGTAAAATACTACATCTTCCTCTTCCCAAGTCTACTGAAAACTAGGGGAGTGGTAGAACTAGAAGGTCTAGTCCTAGGAATCTATTGTGGCTCCTCCATCCTCAGCATGATAAACCATGGCTCAACCTCCATCCTGGATGTAGATGCTAGTAGTGGTCCTAGTGGCAATGTCTCCTCATCCTCCTCATCCTCAATGTCATCCAATGATCCATCGATTCCAGCAGCAGCCCCCTCCTCCATTGCCTATCTCTCCAAATCATAGATCTCATCCTCAGAAAATAACGAAGGCTACTCATCCCACCCTGTCCAATCACTGTAAGGATCTATCTCATCCAAATCAATTGGATCCTCTGGTATTTCCTCTACCCTTCTTGTGCGCAGCCGAAGATTATATTGCACATAGACAAGGTCATTGAGGCATTTCTGAGCTAGCTTGTTCCTCTTCTTTGTGTGGATGACCTGAAATAAGATCCAGTTGTGCTCACAATTGGATGAACTACATGGTTGGCATAAGACACCAAGGGCAAATCTCTAGAGATTTGGGGTATTTCCACCCCAATTTGTCCACCAAACCTCTACAAAAAAAAATATTGAAGAGTTAGAAACTTAGAAAGGAAAGTCAAAAGTTCAAAACATATTAAATATCAAATTATCAATAGTTGTAACTTGTAAATTTGAAATTTTATACCTAGTGACTGATTGCTTATTGCTCGTGTAGCCAAGTCTGAAGAAAAGAGCCTACCCCTTCTTTCCCTATAAGCTTGCAATTCATCAACAATGACCTCTACCACCTCAGCTTGGGGTGTCATCCTCTGAATGCAAGAAGTGAGGCACTCCATAACCTCTCCAGTAGGATCTAAGAAGGTGTCTGAATGGAAGAAATGGGGGTTCAAAAAGTACCCTGCTGCATGGATGGGCTGGTGGAGTTGATTGTTCCACCTCCTATCAATAATCTCACACATGGGATCAAATTTGAGGTTGTCCCCCTTATAATAATTTCTTATAGCCTCCTTGGCCCTATCCATGGCCTCATAAAGATACCCCATTGGGGATTTATCCCCATCTACCAAGCGGAGGACTCTAACCAAGGGCTCCGACACCTACAATATAAAAATACAAAAAGATTAAAGTTACTAATTTACAATGAAAGACATATTAAAAATAAATAAATATTCAATTTGAATTTAAATTCAAAGTTTTGAAGTTACCTTCACAATCTCTGCAGCTCTTTCTGCAAATACTTTGTCGAAGATAATGCATGCAACCTTGTCTCCTTCCGGCTTCTTTGCATAAGATGATTCTGTCCATTTTGGGTACACAAACATTTGTTTCAAAGCCACCAATACACCATGAATGCTTTGCAATGTTAAGAAAACCATCACAAACCTTGTCACACAGGATCTCACCAACTCTTTCCCTTGGGTGCAATCCCTCATCATGTGAAGAACCCAAGGGTGATTGTAGATAAATTTTGTGATCCTCCTTGCATCCTCTACAATCGGTGTGACCCAGTCAAGCTTGCCTATGTTATCCAAAAGAAAGTCAAGGACATGTGCTGCACAAGGTGTCCAAAAAATTGTGCGGTGTCTCTCTTGGAGGATTCTACCAGCTACCACATATGCTGTTGCATTGTCAGTAGTTATTTGCACAACATTTTCAATCCCAACCTCCATGCAAACTTGCTCCAACATTTTAGCCAAATTTTCTACATTTTTCACTATGTTGGAGGCATCCACTGATTTCAAGAACACCACTTCATTCTTGCAAGCTACCAAAAAATTAATGATGGTGTGGTTTTTACCATCCGTCCACCCATCAGAAAGAATAGAGCAGCCATATTTTTTCCATTCATTTCGTTGGTCTTCCACCACTACCCTTGCCCTATCTCTTGCATTTGTAAGCAACCTACAAGTACAAAGTGAAATTAAGTACACAACTTTTGTTTGTAAACAAAAAATAGCTTAAATTCATCATAAATTTATCAAAAACTTAAAACCTAAAAAATTAAATTAACTAACCTCCCACTCAAGTCTGTGTGAGAAGGTGCCTTGAAGCCCTTTCCTACAACCGTCAATGGTAACCAAATTATGCCAATAAGGAGAATTTGCTACATCGAAAGGGATGTTGTTGAAATACCAAAAATCGGCACAAGCAATGTATGCATGGTCATGCACCTCATTCCACCCAGTTGCCTCTAAGGAAGTTTGTGATCTAGGTGTGTTTCTAGGCACAAAAAAACTATCTACTGTGCGTACAAGTGTTGATCTTGGTGCTCTATTGGAAGTAGATGAAGGGCTCGCAGTCGTCCTGGGTTTCCTTCGGTTACATGGACCATGAAGAGAGCCCACTATGCCCTAAAGTGCATCATCATCCAACTCAAGGTTGACTGGAGCACCATGAGAAGAAGCTATGGATGCTTGCATGGCTGTCTTTGCCTTCTCCCTTTGTAATTTTCTTTCTTCTGTGGCTGCAAGTATGGCATTCATTTATCTTTTTATTTCTTTCATGTATTTAGTACAGGCCTTCGCATCATGATGACTGATGCCTGCAAGATGGTATTTGAGGTAGTTAATGCCTCCATAGTATACATTTTCACATTGGATGCAAAAATTGAGCCAGGGTACGGTCCTAGATAGGCATATTTCCACACATGATCTCTATCTCTTGGAGAACGTTTTCCTACAAATGATGATGATGAGCACGGCCTGAGGCTGAACCGGATATAGAAGCATCTCTATCTGCCATTATAAATTAACCTACACATACAAAGAGAAAGCACAAGTTGTTAGTTTTTTCATAGAAAATTAAAAAACAACCTAAATTAGATTTCTAATTAATAGATTAAATTTAAACTAACGTAAAATTCTAAAGTTAAACATTTTGTTCCAAAAAAATGGATTCAACAAAAAAAAATTAACTAGGGTTTGGAAAAAATATGAAAACAATGAAGAAATAAAAAATACTAAAAATGCAAACTAATCTAAGACTTAAACATTTTCTTCAAAAAAAAAATTGGATTCAAATAAGAAGAATCAAGAACAATGAAGAAAAATGAAAAAAATGTGAAAAAAATGAAAAAAATAGAAAAAATGCAAACAAAACAATGATTAATCTTATTTTTATGAATATAAATCTTGTTTTTATTAATACAAATCCATTTATACTACATTCATGATGTTTTTTAAACTTAGATGCTTCAAAAATGAAGAAGAAATTTGAAAAAAAGAAAGAGAAAGAAAAAAAATAAAAACCTACCTGGAAATCTGATTTTCCTTTCAAATTTGATTGAAATCTGCCTCAAATCTTGCTTGCTCGATGCCAAATCACTGTAAATACCTGTAAAATGCTTGGGAGGGGTTTTTTTCTAATATGGAGCAAGTGAAATGACCAAAAATGAATCATAAAATGCCTTTAAACGCCGTTGGAAATGCCTTTTTGGCGACAAGCAAGTTTTTTCATGGACTCGCGAGTTTTTCTAAAAAACTTAGAAATTTTTCTTGCAATTTCTTGCCTCTATTACTCGCCTTTCAAAAAGACCCACGAGTTTTTCAAAACTCGGCGAGTAAATGGCGAGTGTTGCATCTATGTGTTAGACATTACATGGGATAAGACATATCATTGGTGAAACATATTAAGAATTAACTTCATATGAGAAGGATGAGTATGAGATGATTAATGGCCAACCATGGGTATTTAGAGGCCCTTGACTCAGTTGGTACAAAAGTGACTCTTCGAGGCAAGTGGATAGTGGCCTTTGTCATAGTGGTACAAAAGGTACCCCTCGTGCCAAAGGATTATCATAGTGGCCTTTGTCACATGCTGGTACAAAAGGTACCCATCGTGCAAAGGATTAATATATAGTGGCCTTGGCTATAGCTGGTGCAAAAGACATCCCTCATACCAAGGATTCTCATAGAGGCCTTGATTCAATGGGCACAAAAGGTACTCCTCGAGTCGAAGGATAGAGATAGTGGACCCACAATGGTAATTGGCAAAAGACATCCTATCACTCCTCTCATATGAGATTAATGATTAATGATAGAGAATGTGAAAAGTATATTAGTAGTGATCATGACATTTAATGAGAGAGAATATGAAATATATATATTGATAGTGAACTTAAGATTATTGAGGGAACATATGAAATATATAATGATAATGATTATAAGATTAGTAATAGAAATGTGTAGTGATAATAAGATTATTGTTAAAAGATGTGAAATGTATATTTGTTGTTAATCATAAGATTATAAGAGCAATGTTACTATACGATTTGAATACTTCTTACATCTATTGCAAATAGTTGAAAATCAAAGAGGGTTTAGTGTACTAATGTTCTCTTTTTGCAAGTTGAAATTTGTGAACAAGGTTGAGAAATTTTGACTTGTGACAAGGGGACATTACATAAATATTGGTGATTGATAGTATCGTTGTCCATAAGAAATTAGTTATAAATCAGCAGTCATATTTGATATATTCAACACATACAATTCAGATCTGTTGTTTATGTTGCATTTAAGGATGTACGCCAGCATTATGAGGGTTTGAATTTGTTGTTTGGAAGTGTAAGTTTGATTTATAAGGGTTTGCAATATTGCATTATTACTAATAAGCTAGGATTTGGCATCTACATTGGTCATTTAAATATTGTTTCAGCTTGCACATGTTTGACAAATCATCCATTCAAATCTGGATACAATTGTTGTTCTAGGGTTTCATATTGTTGTTCATTCGTAAATCAACAAACAAATTTGTTGAAATTGGTCAACTACATGCTACATTTGCTATTGTGATGTATTTGACGGTTTCTATCAGCATATGAGGGTTTGATTCATGATATTCAAGCCACTTGTTTAATTTTTAGTTTGCTATTTAAGCTTCATTTTGTTTCCAGCATTCAGAAAAATAAAAAAATTCAGATTAGGGACATTACAATGGTATCAAAGCTTAGATCTTGCTAGCCTACAGGTTAGATCTAACATTTTTAATGTAGCAAAATGGGAACTCAAAGAGAAAGATCTACAAATCAAATTATGGACACCATTCGTGGCTTCCTAGAATGATGGGAGAAGAAATTAGAAGAGAGTATGGAAGCTTATGAAGCATAGTTTAAAAAACCACCAATTACTCACCTAACTCGTGAGTGCTTGTGGAAAAATATTGTAGGCGAGTAATCAGTTCAATAACTTGCCACCAAGTCATTGCAAAAAATTGCCACGATTTTTACTAGATAAATCACGATTACCCTCAAAAAATTGCTAGTGTTTTTTTTTTTTAAGCAGAAAAAGGTGACGAAGCACCCATAAGATTAATAGAAACGTTTAAACAGGAAGAACAAGGGCTTCACGCCCAGAAGTGCATCCCAAAATAATTACATGAAAAGGTCCTGAAACGACCTGATATAACAATTTAAAACAAAACAACACGGCCCATGAAAGACCTGATAACACAAGATTTAAACCAGCATGGAAAAAGACCAAACCGCCAACCCAGAGCAAAACACAGAAGACGAGGCCCCATCACCATCAGAAAAGACCTTGCAGGGGAGCAGAGGATCCCGCTACCCTGTCAAGCGCATCACGTCGTCGACACTACCGAAAACATACACCCCTACCAAGCCAACCGCAACACCATCGTAGGGAAGCCGCCGAAAAAAAAATAGACACCCATCCACGTAGAGCCCTCAAGCAGAACACAGAGGCAGGAACAAACAAACAACAGGACCACCCACAGAGAGCAAATAAAAACAAAACATAGACCACCGCGAACCTGTTCACATGCACTAGGAGAGACAGTAGGCCGCTGACGAAGCTTAGGCCGCTGGCGGAGCCGCCGGTAGGTCCCTTGCCTCCATATCCACTGTGACCGATGACTGACCCCCTTCCTCCAAATCTGCCAAGGCATAATAAGGCATCCCCGGGGCCATGTTAGATGCATGGACTCTGAGGAAACGAATAGCCGTGAACACGTCCCTAATTCGCTCGCATCTTTTCTTGGAAAAAAGAAAACAGTATGCTCGTAGGGCATCATCTAAATCCTCACTACATAAGGATTTGATACTGGACTGCAGAGCTCTGTAGATTACCTGCTATGGAGGAGAATTCCGTAGAGTTGTTAGATTAAAAAGCCCACCAATAAGGGCATCACCTTGCTCCATGCGATAATTAGACACGGCCGCCTCCCAACGATCCACTGAGTAAATATTCTTAAAGAACAAGCCTGCTGCCAGGGAGTGCACATAGTCTCCATCCACAACAAGATCCATTATGTTGGAAAGAAGTTGTGAGACTATATCTGAAAAGTTTAACACACGGCCGTCATAGCCTCTGATCCAGGCATGGCCCACAATATTTCAAACTGCAAACTGAATAAGAGTGCAGTCAGAATTAATAAGGGTCATGAGATCAATCACCTTCACTCACCCCCGAATCTCCGGTTCCCACTCAAGGGCAGGGAAAAACAACCTCTGGTTCAGTCGCGTATCCGCCATCATCAGCTAGAGATGAGAGATAGCAATTGAAAGGAGGGAGCAACACGAAAAGAGTAGTAAAGCGGTAGAGCAAGGAGACCACACAGGAGAGAGCCCTCAGAAACATAAACTTGGAAGGAGCCTGTAAGAAAACAATAAGGAAAGGAGATCTGGAGGAGAAGTAAAAGCGCTATCGTCAGCCGCACAACTGGGGAGAGTAGTACTCTGCCAGCCCATTTGAGAGCGAGTATAGGTGACAACGTGTCCACAGCAGGTAGGAGGAGGCGGGAGAAATAAGTCGTTACGCCGTCAAAAGATAGACAAGCAGTCCTAGCACGGTAATATCTATAAATGAACATAAGGCGAGAGCAGATACGCTATCTTCCCCTTGCAGGCGGGACACCTGACAAGCCTACATCCGTCTTAATTCATTCATCCCAATAAAAACTTGGGAAAGTGCTCCTGGAGAATGTCAGAGATCCTTGCAGGAGTATAAATGTGGAAATAAATGAGACAACTTCCTAATCCAAGGCGAATCCAGTGTAAGACCATCTGACTGTACTTTAGGCTTGTCAACCTCTTGGAACCAGTCAAGGAATATAACTTATTCATCTGCCATATCAGCAGCCAGGAGAGAGGTCAATTGACATGGAAATTGGAGTACGCCACGATGGAAGAAAATAGTGTCTTTATCACTATCAATTGCTACATTGGCTAGGAAGTCTGCCACCCTGTTGCCTTCCCGTAGCGTGTGGGATATGAAAAAATTGTCCAGTTTGTTCAAAAAAGCTTTAGCCTGAGAGAGGATATATGCCAACTTCCAGTTATCTAAACCTTTCCCCTTAATTGCATTTATTACTAGCAAGGAATCGCCCTCAATCCACACGTTCCTTAAATCTTTTTCAAGCACCAGGTTTAGTCCATGCACCAGAGCCCAAGCTTCTGCCTCATTGTTGGTACCTGGGGGTAATTTGGATGACTTGGCTGCGATCAACTCTCCATATATATCCCAAATGACACATCCCATTCTAGAGAGGCCAGGATTCCCTCGGCATGCCCCGTCAATGTTGAGCTTACAGAAGGGAGAAGAGGGTGGAGTCCATTTAACTTTATCTCTGATTGTGGAGAGCTTAGGAGTTCCTGTATTGATGCCAACACCCAAACATCTGACTGAGGGCCAGAGCAATATAACTTCCGCATCCCATTTAGACCAAACCAACTTAGAGGAATTAAAAGATCTAAGATAAGCCACTGCCTGGTCCACTATGGCAGCATCAAGTTTAACACAGACCTGAAACACTGATCGAGCTTCCTTCCTGAAAATACGCAGATTCCTTTCCCACCAGATGTGCCAGATAATCATGGAAGGACCCAACTCCCAAAGGCATGCTAATGTTGAGGTAGCAAACGAATGGGGCCAGTTTTTAAACATAAGATATAAGGATATTGTGAAAGGGCTTGTCCATTTTAACTTCCTGAAAAACCAGGTCCAGCATGCTCTACTAAAGGGGCAGTGAAGCAAGAGGTGATCTAAAGATTCTTCCTCCAATCCATAGAGCACACAAGGGAAATTAGAGCCCAAACCTAGTCTTTTGATTCGATCACCTGTGAGTATTTTATTATGAAGCGCACACCAATCGAAAGCTCCAGCCCTAGGGAGAGTTGCCAAGCCCCAGCACAGCTTCGAGGGCCAGTTTGACAGCGCTTTCTGCACACCTAGTTTATATCCATCTTTAACTGAATAGCGTCCTTAAGTAGCCACTGTCCAGACCACTTCATCGTCCATGCTGGAGACAAACACTGACCTCCTACCAAGGAGATGACTTAGAAGTGCTTTTTGGGAGATAGGAAAATTGCAGTCGAGGAATCCTTTCCAAGCAACTGTAACTGACGACCCCTCCCTAACCACCTGCAAGTAATCTTTAACTTTGTGCCCCCAATGTGATTGGAGAAAGGAACATGCCTCAGAGAGCTCGGAATATGTGGACAGTGGCGCTTCCCCACCCCAAGAGTCAAACCAGAAGTCTGCCTTTTCACCATTATGTATGATCCAGGTAAGGTTGGGCTGAAGGAGGTCCCTACTTCTTAATAAAAAATTCCAGATAGCTGACCCCTTGGGAGGGTTTTGCACTGTGAAGATCCGCTCATTATCCAGCAAATCAAGATACTTAGCTTTCATTAGTTTTACCCACATGGCGTTAGGTTTGAAGTACATGTTCCACACCAATTTGGCCCTGAGTGCTTGGTTTTGAGCTTGGATATTCAGAATTCCCGACCCTCCTTCCGCCTTGGGTTTGCACACTTTATCCCAAGCCAATAAGTGGATTTTCTTTTCTTCAAGAGAGCCTTGCCAGAGAGATTTTCTGCAGAGACCATCAATTTTAGCAATAATTCCTTTAGGGACATGGAAAGCCGACATCATGTATACGGGCACCGCAGACAACATAGCTTTAATCAAAACTATTCGCCCAGCTAAGGATAGATGGCGACCTTTCCATTTAGCCAGCTTTGTATTCAAATTCTGTAAAACCTTGCCCCATAGATTATTCTTGTATCTGCCTATGAATAGGGGCAGACCGAGATAGCTTCCTGGGAGAACCTGAGATTCGAGGTTAAGGGTAACTTATAACAACTTTTGGAGAAGCAAGGGAACATTTTGGAAAAAGACCATAGATTTATTAAAATTCACTTCTTGTCCTGAGATGCAGCAATAAGAATTGACTGTATTCATCATTGATCTGGCTTCTCTTATAGACGCTTGGCCAAAAAGTAATGTATCATCAGTAAACAAAGCATGAGTGAAGGGCTCTTGAATACCTTTTAGTTTGATGCCTTGCCATTCTGACCTTCTCTTTGCCTCCTTTATGGACTAAGTGAGTGCTTCTATCATGATTATGAAGAGGTAAGGAGAGAGAGGATCTCCTTGTTTTAAGCCACGCGAGGGTTCAAAGAAGCCAGACTCCTTTCCATTTATTAAAATTGAGGCTCGGAACCCTGAGATACATGAATTAATCCATTTAACCACTTCTTTGGAGAACCCCATTTGCATCATGATATCAAACATGAAGCTCCAATTCACTCTGTCATAAGCCTTAGACATATCAAGTTTCACAACCATTGCTTTCTTCTTTTCCTTGTTCACTGAATGCAAGATTTCATGGGTAAGGATGGCACCCTCCATGGTCTCTTTTCCTGGAACAAAACCCCCTTGTTCACTAGAAATCAACTCCTTCATCAGGGGTGACAATCTGAGCGCTATGGCCTTTGAAATTATCTTATAAATGAAGTTGCACAGAGAGATAGGCCAGAAATCTTCAAAAGTTTGGGGAAATTTTGATTTGGGAATAAGCATTAAGCATGTCGATTTAAGTTCCTTTAGCACATTCTTAGCTTTTCTGGATTCTTCTACAGCCAGGAAAACATCCCTTCCAACCGTGTCCCAGCACTTCTGAAAGAAAATTCCGGTCCATCCATCTAGGCCCGGCGCTTTCTCTCCTGCCAAAGAGAACACCGCAGACTTTACTTCTTCTAAGGAAAATGGTTTCAAAAGTTCCTTATTGTGGTGTTCTTTGATTAACTTTGGAATGAAATTACACACCTCTAATGCTTTGTTCCGATGGTAAGGCGGGCTGGAAAGAAGATTTGCAAAAAAAATTTGTGCTGTGGCAAGGATATCTGATTGTTTAGTGCATGTCTGCCCATTTCCCAATTTAATGGATTTAATAGAATTGACCCCAGCTCTCACCTTGACTGACAAATGGAAATAAGAGGTATTTTTGTCGCCGTCTTTCAACCATAGTTCCTTGGAACGCTGCCTCCAATAAAGTTCTTCCCTTTTCAAGATCTTTTCCAGATCTGATGTGAACTGTTTCTCCTTCTGAAAGGAGGATAAATCCATGCCTCTAGTGATTATGAGATCATCCAGTGCTTTTAATTCTTGTAATATTCTAGCTTTTTAGCAAAAACATTTCAGAAATGATTTTTGTTCCATTCCATTACCCTGTGCCTTAAAAATTTTAGTTTGCTTGCTAATTGAAACATTCGTGATCCTTCCACGAAAGGAATGGAATTCCACCAGAGCTGAATATTATCCACAAAAGTCAAATCCCTGAACCACATAGACTGAAACCTGAAGCGCTTCTTGCTGGGAAAATTTTGTCCTCCTAAGGAGAGCCTGACTGGAAAATGATCTGAACCTACCAAGGGCCGAATATCTGCTTCAAAACTGAAAGGAAAGTTAAAACATTTTGGAGACAGAAGGAATCTGTCCAATCTTTCTGCTATTTGTAGAAATCCTTTTCTTCTGTTCGTCCAGGTAAAAGTACCGTTATTAGGAGTTAAATGGTATAAAAATGGTATAAAAACATGAAACGCAATTTTTGTCATGACAGAACCCTTGCTCATGTATTTCAGCAAATTTCACAAAGCTCCATTGCTATTTTGTATGGATTTGGATGGATTTGATACGAATTTCAGGTAATGTAATTAATTTTTGCTTGCTTCTTTAAGGGCATTCAAAACCGAGTGATAAATTGATGATAATCAATTATAATGATCTTTAATTTGTTCTTGGGCTGATTTTCCATCCTATTGATACCTTTTGCATTACCAAATTATTCTTATGAAGGAAACGGTTTTTACATAATTAATACTCTCCCTGCTAGTATTTAATAATCGTACAAAAAGAAGGCTAAAACAAAAGACTCTACACAATTTTATCCAAAAAGCTTGCAAATTCAAGATAAAACAAATTTCCAAACATAACTAGGATATATTTTCCCCTTACATTTTTCCTTTTTGAAGGGTGTATAAATATTAAAAATCAGACATGGTATTTGAAACAAAACAACCTTCAGCATGATTTCACTTTAAGAATATCATAAACAACATCGCATCTAGATTTTGACCCTGATTATGCAATTTAAATATATTGTAAACATAGAGTTGTAATCACTTTTGAAGGAAACAGTGTATACATAATTTATACTCTACTTTCTAGTATTTAATAAACTTGTACAATCTCTCTAGCTACTTTCAAGAGTTTGTAAGTTACCATAAAATATAGGGAATTAACTATTTTTTATTCGCATACAATGAACATGTTGTTGACATTAGATTAGATGATTTTTACAAAGGTCCTATTGGGTCTCAAAACCACTACTCCACTTCCTAGAACATAGATCCACTTCCAAAGCTAGGGTTGTCATTATGAAAGTAGAACCTACTCATCCACAGATCATGGAGAGTTGAAGATCAACTCTATGAGAGTGGGTTTTATCTCCTACTCTTCGAGCCCAACTTAGAATTGGGACAATATTCCCAGAGGGTTGATAAACCAGGTGAACAACTAAAATGTTGATGGTTAAACCCAACCTATTGACCTAACTCATAATATTGTCACTGAGTTAAGAATAGTTAGCCACCCAGGTACCTCAATATAGTTGATTTTAACACCTATGCAGTGAGTGCAAGGTGCAGGTAAAGCACATGGACCACAAGTTAAATGAATGAGAACAATTTGCAGAAACCTATACCACGTTTCATGGTGAAACCATGAGTTCCAATAATTTTGAAATAGGTTAAAATACTGGTTTATAAGATTTATTCTTTTGATTTGTTTGATTGGAGAGAAAGAGGTCAGGGCGATGCCAATCCTAGGGTCACAGAATCACAACTAACAAAGAGAGAGAGATGCAGGAGAAATTAATGTTGCAAGCATGGGCCTAACCAGTGTTGTCATTGATGTCAACATACTCCTATTGCATTAATGATAAGGATTGGATGAGCTGTGCGCTGAGGATATTGAGAAAATTAGTCTCAATCAGGATCAACGAAGAACAATGATGACAGTAAGGCAATAGTCCAAGATAGGAAGAGGATCAGAGGATGTGGATTAAAGGGTTTGTAGATATGTGTCTTAAGGTGGTCCAGTAGAGATTTCAGAGGTCCACATGAAGATCTAAAGAAGTTGTGGCCGCTTAATTAAAACTGGTTCCGACAGATGTTCAGTGGTGGTAGAGTGATATAGATTGGTTCGGTGAGATCCAGAAATGCATTATCCTATTCTGCGGATTTGAGGATGTGTTAAGGAAGTTTTTGTGGAGTGTCAAATCAATTAGTTCATGGTTTAAAGGTCCACAAGCATCTATTCTTTTGTGACAGTGATGACAGACTATGTTCTTGAGGTTCCAGATGAAGGAGAGAAGGATTTCAGTATGCAGATGAAGTGTGGATGTTCTTGGTGATTCAGGCAAGCTTGTGGTGGTCTTTGGATTGTGTCCAATTCATGTTGGTGGTCTGTATTGCAGTTGGATTTCACATTTGAAGAACAACTTTCGGATGATGGTGTTCTTCCTGAGACAGGCCAACCGGATGAGTTATACAACTTGCGGATGTTCTTATGGTTGTTAGCTGACTTAGATGATCATTCCTAAGTTGATGTCTTGTATAAATAAGGGATTGTAAAGTCATTTCAAAGTTGTCCTTGTAGAGATGAGTGTATGGTAGCAAGGAGGAGAGCGAAAGGCAGAGCAGAAGTTTTGGGCTTAAATGGAACTGACTCAAGCATGGTGAAGATGCTATTTATCAGTTCAAGTATGTGATACTTATTCTTTTGTAGACGGTGTGTCTCTTGTAGGTAGTGAGCCTCTTGTGAGAAGTGTGCTCAGGCAGTGAGCCCTAATTGGCATGTGCCATTTGTTCTTTCTATTCTTCTAATAGAGAATACAATCTTGGGTTAGTCACCCTGTGGTTTTTCCCTTAATCGGGTTTTCCACGTTAAAATCTTGGTGTCTCATGTGTTGATGTGTTTCTGCTCTTGAGATAAATGCATTATGTTTCATGATTGATTTATTGTTATACTGCTAAGTGAATGCAAGTGTTTAATACGAGGAAAGTTTTAGACAACTGATTCAAACCCCCCTCTCAGTTGTCTACCCTAAATCTAACAGTTAACCAACAATTAAATTATCTTAAGCATTAAAATGCATCAAATACAATATTACAGTTTTTAAATAGTTAATAATCCATCAATGAGCTGCCTTTGCCTCTTCAATGCCCTATAACTGCCTTTAGCTCTTTGTAGCTGGACTGAAAATGATTTTTTACCCTACTTTAGTGAATCTCTAGCTTTTTCTTGTGTCTTTGTGTCCTTCGCCTATCTTTTTCTTCTCCCTAAAAAATGAATCCCAAAAATCCGTCATATCCAAACTGGGCACCTACCCTAATTTGTGGCACTATAGCAACATAGAGATGAATGATGGAGATGCATTCCATCAATGTTGGGAAGCTTCAGATGTTGCGCAAGCTTAGGAGGTACCAGGGTAGCTGGGAGAACCTTCTTGCATTCAATGCGAGTTGGCGAGGTGAGAAAAAATACCATGATTTTATTTGGCACCCAATGATATATTAAAATCTGTGCTCCCCAGGGATGCGTCCCTTGCCCCAGGAAGCCCCGTACCGTCTCAGGGACATTCCGGGGATGCGAGGATGGCTAGGAAATGTCCCCTGACTATCCCCATTCCCCCGGGGACATCCCCTTTTTCTAAGAAACACGGGGGGTGGCTAGACGTCCCTGGTACAGCCAGGACATCCCCCAACTGTCCTAGGGATGACTAGCCGTCCCTGATGGCCCAGCAACAACCAACATGGTTTTAAAACAAAAAAATACATTTAAAAAAAAAAGGGATGGGGGGGCCCACAAGGACCCCCACATCCCTCTAAAATATATCTAAACCTAAAACACTTAACATATGATGCAAAAACAAAAAAACACAAGTCATTAGCTCATTTGGGCATTAGTGAACAACAGCTTGAAGAGGAGCAACAGCAGTTTGAAGAGGGTAACAACAATGAAGAGAAGGCATTAGGGCATCAAATCATCATCATTTGAGGTAAGATTGACATTCTTTGTTTAGTTGTTCATATTCCTTTGTATTTTTTTATTTTTTTAAAATTTCAAACACATAGGGAGGGTTTTTTTGTTTATTTTTTGTTTTATGTTTGTTTGCAGCTGTGTATTGTCATTTTTCGAACAAAAAAACAATGACCAGCAGTAGTGAAAGTGAAGAAAATGAGATTGAAATTCAAGTTCAACCAAGTAGAACTACTACTAGAAGTCATAGAAAGAGTGGGGGTTCTGCTAGTGGGAGTAGTGCAGCCACAGGGAATGTGAGTTCATCTAATCCATTTGAATGCCCTTCCACTATACTTGCCCAATATGCAAAAGGCCCATTTAATCCTAAAAAACCTCTCTTACAATTTGCAAGCCGCATAGACAATGACAAGAAAAAGAATACTAGGGGGTCTAGAGTATGGCTTTGTCATATTTGCAATGAAGACTATAGGAGCAGCTACACCAAGAGTTTATTCTCACCTTTTGCATTTGGGTGGAGTAGGGGTAAAAGGTTGTAAAAAAATTACCCTAGCTGAGAAGGTTGAAGAAACTAGGTTGCACATGGAGGGGGAGGCAAGATCTAAGGGATTGTCAATGGAGAGTATGCCTAGTGTGTCATTGCCTACACAAAGTGGAAGCCAAATGGAAAAGGTTTCTACTTCTTGTAAGGGAAGAAAAAGAACTTCTACTATTGCAGGGTTGTTTAATGCACAAACACGAGAGGTGGTTGACTCTTCCATTGCTAGATTTTTCTATGCCCGTGTCATACCATTTCATGTGGCATGCTCTCCCTATTTCAAACAAATGTTCAAAGATGTTACAGTTGTTGGTCCTTCATATGTCCCCCCTAGAGAACATAAGCTATGCACCTCCTTACTTGATAAGAAATATTCTTATGTGAGTGTGTCGATGGAAGACATGAGACAAACTTGGATTAGGGATGACTACTCTATTGTCATGGATGGGTGAACTGACATCAAACATTGGCCACTTATCAATATCATTGTCACATGTCCAGCTGGCTCTTATTTTCTTAGAGCTATTGATTGTACAGGGAAGAGGAAGGATGCACACTTCCAATTTCAAATTTTGAAGGATGCCATAGAAGAGGTCGGGGCATCTAATGTTGTCCAAGTGGTAACAGATTTAGCCCATGTATGTAAGTCAGCTAGTTTGATGGTGGAGGGTACTTATAAGCACATTTTCTGGACCCCCTGTTGTGTTCATGCGTTGAACAACACATTGAAAGACATTGGGAGAGCATGTCACATGAAATGGTATGGCATGGGCATAGAAAAATCTAGCAATGGAAAAGTCAACCACCTCTCGTGTTTTGTATTAAACAACCCTACAATAGTAGAAGTTCTTTTTCTTCCCTTACAAGAAGTAGAAACCTCTTCCATTTGGCTTCCACTTTGTGTAGGCAATGACACACTAGGCATACTCTCCATTGACAATGCCTTAGATCTTGCCTCCGCCTCCATATGCAACCTAGTTGCTTCAACCTTCTCAGCTAGGGTAATTTTTTTACAACCTTTTACCCCTACTCCATCCAAATGTAAAAGGTGAGAATAAACACTTGTGTAGCTGCCCCTATAGTCTTCATTGCAAATATGACAAAACCATACTCTAGACCCTCCAGTATTTTTTTCTTGTCATTGTCTATGCGGCTTACAAATTGTAAGAGAGGTTTTTTAGGATTAAATGGGCCTTTTACATATTGGGCAAGTATAGTGGAAGGGCATTCAAATGGATTAGATGAACTCACATTCCCTGTGGCTACACCACTCCCACTAGCAAAACCCCCACTCTTTCTATGACTTCTAGTAGTAGTTCTACTTGGTTGAATTTGAATTTCAATCTCATTTTCTTCACTTTCACTACTGCTGCTCATTGTTTTTTTGTTGAAAAAATGATAATACACGGTTGCAAACAAACATAAAACAAAAAATAAACAAAAAAACCCTCCCTATGTGTTTGAAATTTAAAAAACTAAAAAAAATACAAAGGAATATGACCAACTAAACAAAGAATGTCAATCTTACCTCAAATGATGATGATTTGATTTCAAACAAATGTTCAAAGATGTTAAAGCTGTTGGTCCTTCATATGTCCCCCTAGAGAACATAAGCTACACACCTCCTTACTTGATAAGGAATATTCTTAGGTGTGTTGATGGAAGACATGAGACAAACTTGGATTAGGGATGGCTGCTCTATTGTCATGAATGGGTGGACCAACATCAAACATCGGCCAGTCATCAATATCATTGTCACATGTCCAGCTATCTCTTATTTTCTTAGAGCTATTGATTGTACAGGGAAGAGGAAGGATACACACTGAATAAGTAAGAAAAATGAGTATGAATTATATAATTGTCATTAATGATCATGTTATTACTAATACAAATTAATGTTTTGATTCTATTATTAATTTACTAATGTTCCTTTTAAAAGGTTATATTTGTGTACAAGGTGAAAAATAAGAATACCCAAAAGGGGACATTACAGAGGGAGGAGTACACAACCATGGATTCCATACAACAACACAAATTATCAGGCCTCGATGAAGCCATGATCCTTTGCAAAACGTCAGGGTTGAAGAAGAAGTCACACCCCTGAAAACTTTAACACATCGTCACATTTCACTTTTGGGCCAGCACCTTGGGGCTTCCATCTTTCAGTCGGCACCAATTTTGGGGTTGCAAGACTACCCGAAACTCCAAAGTCATGCACAAGATTCACTGTAATACATCGGTATCGGCCGTAATTTTGGAGACTTCACCAATTATGTGAAATGAACACACAACAATTTCAATACTCTCAAGAGATATGAATGACACCACAAATGTTGGACTTTAAAAACCTTTTGGGCTTGCTAATGAAGTTATACCATCATACAAATCCCTGACAAGAAGGCCAATCCATCTGGCCCCGATGGACCAGGCCTCCACCATGTCGTCTTTCCTATAAACGGGGGGATGAGAATCCCCAAAACCTTGATAAAATACAAGGATACACCACTTCGCTTACCTACATTGGATCTGGCACTTCATCGGCCATATGAAATGAGCAACTAACAATCTTAATAATAATAAAACATAATTTATACTTCCATCATGAAAACCATCAGGCTCGTGTAGTGGGTCTCAAAACAAAATGAATACTCCCGATGTCTTAGAAGACAATAATGCACAACATCGACATGCTGACACACCAATACCGAGATGAATAAAACAAGGATGAAGGTGCAGTTTCAGAGTCGTTATGAATGGATATAGAAGTAAGGGTGAGCCTAAAATGATGACAAGCTGACATATATGAACATCCAAGGGAAAGGCAAGGAAGACCCAAACATAGACAATTACAGATTTATTGCATCTTGACACACACAGCGGACCCACTTAAAATATCTCAAGTCTTTTATAAACAATGGGTCAAATGTCTGAAAGGCATGCAAGAGGGAGGGACATAGGCAAAAAAGGATAATAGAGGCTTGAATCCCAACAAGTCCCACATATTAAGAACTCAACTCTTTATCTTTCCAAACTTCAAACTTCAAACTTTCTTTACAAATGTATATGCTAAAGAATTAAACTTTCTTTTTGGTAGGCTTTATATCCATCTTTCTAAAAAGAATATGGCATCCACGACTATGACTATGACAACTAAAAAAAGTTGCAAGCATAAGGACCATTGTTGGAAACATGGGAAAGTAGGTCCAAAAAAGGGAATGGTTATTTGCAACCATTGTACTAAGAATATGAAAGGAGGTAAAAATCGTTTGAAATATCACCTTGCACAAGTCCCTTGCCAAGATGTTACATCATGTATTGAAGAAACTTTGGAGGTTCAAAATGAGACAAAACCTCTCCTTGAAGAATATAAGCAAAAAAAGACAACGAAAAAGAGGACAACAAAAGCAATGGGAGCCAATAGGGGTGATATAGGGAGTTATTCTTACCTTGGGCCATAAATACAAGGATTAAGCAATGTGGGCAATGCCACATCTAGTTTTTTATTCCTCTTAACACTCTCGGTGCACAACCTTTGTTGGAAGGTACTTTTGGAATAAGGAATTGCATCATGAGGCAAAATTGGCACGTGCCAAATTTTGGTACTACAATAACATTCCCTTTAATGTTGCTTCGAGTCCTTATTAGAAGGAGTTGATTACCACATTGACCGTGGCAGGTAAAGGGTTCAAGGCCCCAAGCAGTTATGAATTGAGTGGCCTATAATTGGAAGATAAGGTCCAAAACACATATAAAGCTAGTCGAGAAACAAAAAGAGATTTGGAAAAACATAGGCTACAACATTTTATCTAATGGGTGGACAGAAGGCAAGAATAGGACGCTGATTAACATTTTAGTGGCTTCAGGAGGACAGTTGGTCTTTTTGAAATAAGTGGATGCCTCTAGTCAAGTAAAAAAATTTGAGACCTTACGTAGCTTGTTGGATGAGGTGGTGATGGAGGTGGGAGTGGATAATGTTATCCAAATAGTTACAAACAATGCATCTGCATATGTGGCAGCTACTAAACTATTAGAGGTGAGGCATCTTACATTGTTTTGGAGCCCTTGTGTCACCCATTGCTTTGACCTTCTCCTTGGAGACATAGAGAAATTAAGTTGGGTGAAGAATGAGGTGGAAGATGGAAGAAATATTACCAGATACATCTACAATCACACATGGGTCCTAAATCTCATGAAAGAGCACACTAATGGCAAGGAGCTCATTGCATTCAGGAGTGACATACTTTTCCACCAATTTCCTTACTTTGTAGAGTATAGAAACTAGATTACCCAACTTTAAGTGCATGTTTGTAAGCAAAAGGTGGTTGGAGAGTCCTTACTGTAGGAAGGTTGAAGAAAAAAGAGTCTTGAAGACCATTTTTTATGATACATTTGTTAAGACCCTAAAGGAGATCATCAAGGTAAGTTTTTGATCAAATTTTCTTCTTTTTAATTTTTTTTACAATGTTACAAGTTGTTTTTGTAATATTTTGATATTTTAATTTGTTGATTTTTTTTTAAAATTTCTGATTTACTTTAATTATCTAATTTTCTTTTCATTCGCTCTCTAGATGTGTAAGGCCCTTGATATTAAGAAGTTGAATATAGAAGGAGATTCTCTCCTAGTTTTTAATACAGTAAGGGGAAATTTCATTCAAAATTGGAAGTTTAAGGTCTTATTAGATCAAATTTTAGATTTATTAACTCACTTTGAAGACTATACAATAAATCACATATAAAGAGAGGCTAACGAAGAGGCAAATAGTTTGGAGAATACAATAGTAAATATAAAGGAGGATTTGGTAGTAGATTTAGCCGCAGATGAGTATACAAATAATCATTTCGTGTGAGGTGAGCTGACGGTTTGCCACCCGAGATGGCGGGGTGGAGTTAATGCAATGATGAAGCATTCATTCCACATGATGGAAGAACGCAGAGTTAAGCATGCTAAGGATGGGAAACTTTGTTTATTCGCGAAGTGTTTAGCAACAAAAAGGAAACCTAGAGCCATGAATACGCCCATTCATCTTACCAGTTCTCATAGGCAAATGGCATTTCTTGGGCTCATCTTGGAGAAAACATTGCAATCAGTGTTTAAAATGAAAAATGGGATATTGATGTTAGCCTTTCAATGGGTATTGGGAGATGAATTTCTTTGGCCGAACATCATTATAGGGTTAATACAGATTATATCTTCAATGTTCGTTGCAAATCAAAGGACGACATTGATGTGTTGGCAAGAGCTTTCATTAAGCCAAATCTCCTCGGTGGTTTGGAAGAGGTAATTGATATTGCCAGGTATGGCAATGGGGTCCCGAGACCAAAAGACTTTGTGAAGGTGAAACCTGATGGGGAAATTGTTAAATGGATGCCATTCATTATTTCAGAGAGGAGGGGAGGTGAAATGAGTAGGAAGAAAAAGGTGGAGAAAGCTATTAATTTTCTAAAGCAAATGGTGGGTCTGTAAGAGGCTGAAGTAGGTGATTGGTTTGAAATTGCACAGGCAGAAGACAAAGTGGAGGGTGGAGAATGGAAAATCCAGTAAGATAGGATAGTTTGGTTCATATTTTCATGTTTTGATTAGTATATGTTAGAAAATTTTATGCCCATAGTAAGTTTATGACTGGTTAATACGCAGGGGTAGGGATTTTGGGGGGATTTTCAATAGATTTACCCGCTCATGGATGTAATTTGCAATATAATGTTGATATGTATAAGGATGGATGTAATATTGTTGATATTTTGATTATTAATATAAAGGGAGCATCCCCCAAGGGTGCATAAATTTAGCAATATATATATATAAAGTATCCATAATATATATTAATATTAATATAATATATATTTAATATATTCATAATATATATAAAATGTTCATAATATATATATATAATTTACAAAATTTTAAAAAATAGAATTTTGTTTTAAATACTTTATAATTTTTTTCTTTCAAATGAATTAAAAAATAAAAATAAGATTGGTTATAGGCAAGAGTTGGGGGAGGGGTCGGGAAGGGCATGGCAACCATTGATATAATAATATAGTGGTCTCAGATCCTCTATTGATGTGTAAATGGATCAATCAGAACTTTGCAGTTGTCCCAAATCCTAGAGCTAGAGTGAGAACGGGAGCTATCAAACGATGAATCACAGTGAAGGAGCGAAGCTAGAAGCCCTAAAATTGAGTCACCATTACCGAGGATGATAGAAATATATAAACCCTACTGCGCACAAACCCTAGCATGCAGATAATATATCCTACATAAAAAAAACATTAAAATCCAATGAAAAAATATTGAAATTGTGTGTAAACTCTACCTCGCAGAAGAAAATGTTGAAATTATGTTTAATCGGAAACAAATCAAGTTAAAATCAATCAAAATTGCCAATTAAAAGCATGGAAAATCGTCGACCAATTTTTATCTAAGTCACAATTTAAACCAATGAAAAAATCGAGAAAGGGCCCGATTCACAATTTTTTCAAAAAAACACAATTTAAACGTGTTTTTTGTTTCTATGGTCAAAACTATTGGTTAAGGTTTTGTGGTTAGTGGATGGGGATCAAAACCCCATAGGGTACTTATATGAGGCCATGGATAGGGCCAAAGAAGCAATTGAACATTTGTATGGGTGCAATAGAACCAAATATGAACCCATCTAGCGCATTATTGATTGGAGGTGGAACCAACAACTCCATCAACATATTCATGTTGTTGCCTACTATTCGAACCCCAAATTTTTCTTCTCCCCTTCATTTAGAGCAGATGCAAATCTTATGCTTGGCCTCAACATGTGTATTGAGAGGTTGATTATTAATGACAACCTTCAAGACTTTGTACATAATGAGCTACAGAGTTATAAGAGGGTGGAAGGGCTATTATTTTCTTCAACTTTATGCATTCCTAGGGGAGATTTTGTAGTCAGGGAAAAAAACCATTATGTTTAATTGTAGTTTACAATTTATTTTAACTTTTAAACTTACTAAAATTCTTAATTTTTTACAAAGTTATAAATATCATCCTTGCATATTTATGGTGGGAAGATTTTGGTGCCACAATGCCTAATCTTTAAATGCTTGCCATCCACATTCTATCTCAGCCTTGTAGCACTTTTGGTTGTGAGTGCAATTGGAGTGTTTTTGAGTCCATTCACACCGAAAATTGTAATAGATTGACTCAAAAGCGCTTGAATGACCTTGTGTTTGTGTGGTACAACCTTCGACTTCATGAAAAGAAGGTATAGGAATAGGATACACATCAAGAACTTGACCTCGATGCTATTGATCCATATTTAGATTGGGTGTCATGTCCCCATCTCTAGCTTGACCACCAAGTGAAGAAAGGATTAGCCTATTCCTCATTCCCAGAGGCTAATTCTGAATGATAAGGGAATGAATTGGGTTTTGACTAACTCTGGGTGTTATCTTGCAAGTACAATCAAGGCATTTTGAAGTCATAATCCACTAAGCCATGATCAAGGCACCCATTTTGGCAGAACACACCCCTTCTAGCGCCTAGCTTCTAGAGTCACTTCTGACATTGAAGTTGAGGATTCAACTAGAGGCATTCCACCTGAATGGGTTCTTCCAACCAAGTGCCTAGATTAGAGATGAACTTGAGTAAGGTATAATGAGGTTTTCATGCCTAGGCGCAAATGTTTGATGTGCGCCTAGCTTGGAACAAGGGTTTTAATGTCTCCAAAAGGGTGACGCTACCTTTGGAGGAGATATCAACTTCTAGAACCATAATGCATTGCAAGTGTCGAGGGAAAATGGCTAAGTATAGCCTAGGTGCACATTCTACATCAGAATTCCCAAAAGTGCGCCTAGACCCTGAGCATCAAGATTACATTCCAAATAAGCACAGGGCTCCTCCAAGTAGATCAAGTGAGTCTCATCCTCAATGAAGATCAAGTAGAAAGATGAAATGATCATGTCTTGGTTGTTAGGTGCACATTGAGTCAAGAAACATCCTTTTGAGTGTCTATCATGGATGATGATAGATATTGAGTTGAAGGTTTCTAATTGGAATACTCATCAAAGTATATTACCTTGTCAAGAAGATATGACCCTAGGTGCCAATATGACACTCTGCAACACTCCAAGTGCACCTAAGAACATCAAGGCACCAAAACAAGACTCCATGACCTTGAAGATGTGCCTAAGAGGGTAAATGATCTCTAAAATCCTCAAAAAGCCCAGGCACTTGGTAAGATAAGTGTTTCTATAAGAGGATAAGATAGTTACACTACTTGAATTCTCATTGGTCAGAGGGATAACATTGGGATTCGTGTCAGGGTCTTTGGGTACGGTTGCCAACTCAGGATGAGTTGTCAAGTGGAATATTCTCCTAAATATGCTTCTTGGAAAATACGCCTTCATTGCCTTTGAAAGGCCTATAAAAGGAGGAGCTCTCTCATTCATTTGAACATCTTATCTTTTGGTGAATTTTCTCTCTGCAAAGCTTTATGCTTGTGATCTTGAGGCCTGTGAGTTTCAAGAGTTGGGGTGATGCTCCCTTATTGCATTATGAGCTGTTGACATCCAGTTGACATCATTGGGTTCAATTGAAGTGATCTACATCAACCAGTGAGATAGAGCTAGTTGTGAAGAAGTTGAAAGCATTGTATACATCTAGGCTTCAAGGCCTTTTCTTGTAATCATTTGAATGAGATTGTATATTCATGCCATTGTGGGCAATCATCATTGTAATAAGACATTTGCATTGAGTTGAATCAAGTAATAATACAAGTACCCAAATTCAAGTTGATTCATACAAGTTGCCTTTGTTATCTTTTCATATGTGATGTTAAGTAGACTAAGTAGTAGAAGAGTTAAGTGCAAGTAAATTTGTTTAAGAAAAAATTTAGGTAGTACTAGTTGGGTATCTTACAGTGGTATCAAAGCTTGGATCCTGCCAGCCTTTGGGGTTTTCATGCAATAAGGTGATCAACAAAGTGATAGAACAAGAAGATACATTGCGCATGATCAAAGAAGGCAGTTCCAATGGACTCATCCTTACCCACAACAGGATAATCTTTCAGGAGCAATTGCAGCTAGACAGGCTAACATGGGTGAAAGAAGAAGTAGAAGTCCACCTAGTGATAATGAACGTGAAGCAAGGGAGATGTTTAGGAACATGGCTAACAAACAACTCAAATATTGCAACAAGTCCTACAATCCCTTCAAAACATGAATCAATGTGAAGTAGTTGGACAAGGTCGTAGAGATAATGCTAGACAAGAGCGACATGATGATGATGATGATGATGCTAGTGCAACAAGTAGAAGGGTTCGCACACAGACTCCTACAGTTGATAGGCCTATAAGACCTACTCTCCTTCCACCACCACCTAAACAAGACAATGAAGCTGATGAAGAGTTTGATGAGGAAGAGCAGAATAACTTTGAAGATGAAGTAGCACTCTTTGTAGATCTCTATGCTAGATTACTAGATCATGTTCAGGAAATGATGACTTTCAATGAATATTGCCGATAGAAGAGGGAAGATAGGGACCGGCGTGGTAGAGCTAGAGGCTATCATCCTAGAAGGGATAATGATACAAAGGAGTATAAAGAAGCCTTGAATCGAGTTCCTATTCCTACCTTTGATGGAAGTGGAAAGATCAGTGTTAGAGCTTGGGGTAACAAGTTGGATACGTAACTCTCACTTAAGCCTTTGATAGAGAAGAAAGCAATCCATTTCGCTACAATACATCTAGAAGGACTAGCTTATGAATGGTGGCATCATGGCCTAGTCTCTCAACATCATGATAGGATAGATTCCTATGATGAGTTTGTAACCAAGTTGATTCAAAGGTTTGATATAAAAGACATTGAAGTGTACTATCACGAACTAGCCTAGTTTAAGTACGAAGGAAGGGTTGTCCAATATGTAAATGAGTTTCAGAAGATAGTGGTGATGGTACTTGACATGACTGACCGAAGAATCACTATGTTGTTCATTGAGGGATTGAACAGTCATATTAAGCCATTGGTAAAGGTACAAAGGCCAGCAAACTTGGAAGAAGCCATTGACTTTGCTCTTGATCTTAACATTAATCATGCCTATACACCTAAGAAGAAGTTTTACAAAGGAGTTAGTTCAACTCAAAGAAGACAGTCATTTCCATCAAAGAAGTTTCAAGACATGACAGCTGTTGAAAGAGATGAGCTCAGGAGAAAGAAGCTTTGTTCTTCATGCAAGCAACCTTGGGAACTAGGACACAGGTGCCTTGGTAAAGGTAAAACTCATTTGATTGAAGTGGTATCTAATGATGGAAGTGAAGAGGAGTCACTAAGTGAAGAAGAGTCAACTCAAGATGAAAAGGAAGTACATGAACAACCAACTCTTAATGTTGTCTTGGAAGGAACAACTAAAAAATAACATTAGCAACTATTTCAGGAGTACCTAAATATCATGCCTTCTGCATAAGAGGAGTTGTGAAGGGTCAGAGAGTCATGTCTAATTGACAGTGGTGCTACTCACAACTTCATAGATGAAGGTTTGGTAGCAAGGCAGGGTCTAACAGTTGAAGATTTTGAAGGATTTCAGATAGCAGTTGTTGATGGATTCCTGATGAGTTGTACCAGAAAGGTGACCCAGCTGCAAATTCAAATGGGTGATTATACTTTATAGGATAATTTCTATGTAGTTGGACTTGGGCATATTGATGTGGTGCTTGGAGTACAATGGTTACATTCACTTGGAAGAATAGTCCAGGATTTTTAGAAGATGGAATTGGAATTCATATATGAGGGAAGAAAAATCAAACTGAAGTCAGTGTCTGATGGGAACTCCAAAGTTGTCTTGACTAAACGCATGGAAGAATTGATCAAGCATAATGACATTTAGTGGGTAGCACATGTTTGCATCAAGGACAACTAGATTCTCTCTGCTGAAGAACTTTATCCTGCGGATATCCAGGCAATGTTGGATAAGCATAGTAAGGTGTTTAAGGATATACCCCCAGGCATACCTCCTAATAGAGGTTTTAAACATGTCATTGAATTGGAGGATGGGACCAAACCTGTCAACATTGCGCCCTATCGGCATCCAAGATATTTCAAAATTGAAATTGAGAAGACGATCAAAGAATTGATCGAGATGGGCACATTAGGCCATCATTAAGTCCATTTGCATCATCTGTGGTGCTAGTGAAGAAGAAGGATGGAACAATGTAGATGTGTATTGACTATCACACATTGAACAAGAAGACCATCAAGAATAGGTATCCAATACCTAGGATTGATGAGTTACTTGATGAACTACATGGAGTTATGTTCTTTTCCAAGATAGATATCAGATCTGGTTATCATCAAATTTGTGTTCGAGAAGACATTCCAAAGACAACATTCAAATGCCATTATGGACATTATGAATTCTTGGTGATACCTTTTGGATTAACACATGCTCCAACTACTTTCCAGTCTTGTATGAACCATGTATTCAACAAGCAATTGAGAAAATACCTATTGGTTTTCTTCGATGATATCTTGATTTACAGCAAGACATGGGAAGAACATCTCCAACACTTAGATGAATTTTTGAGCATCATGGAGAATCAATCTTTATATGCAAAGATGTCTAAGTGTGATTTTGGTTTGAAGGAGATTCTATACTTGGGTCATGTGATCAGGGCTAATGGTGTGAAAGTTCAAGAAGAAAAGATTAAAGCCATTCGCAATTGGCCAGTTCCAAGGAATGTATCTGAACTAAAAGGTTTCCTTGGCCTTTGCGGCTATTATAGAAGATTTGTTAAAGGATTCTCCTAGCTTGCTACACCCTTGACAAATCTGACAAAGAAAGGTGCTTTCATCTGGACAATGGAAGCCCAAGCTGCATTTGATAAATTGAAAGACGTTATGAGTACAACACCAGTATTGGCTTTACCAGATTTTACTAAGTCTTTTGTCCTAGAATGTCATGCTTCTGAAGAAGGCATTGGGGCAGTGTTGATGCAAGATCGTCATCCCATTGCATTCGAGAGTAGGAAGTTGAAGGACACAGAAAGGTTGTACTCAACATATGACAAAGAGATGTTGGCAATCATGCATGCTTTGGCTATATTTCACCAGTATCTAGTTGGATCTAAGTTTGTGGTCAGAATGGATCACAATAGTTTGAAATACTTCCTAGGGCAGAAGGATTTGAATGAAAGACAACAGAAGTGGGTTACTAAGATTTAGGTGTATGACTTTGACATTGAATATATTAAAGGTAAGAAGAATGTGGTGGTAGATGCCTTGTCTAGAAAACCTATCATTTGTGCTCTGAGTGAAGTTTCAATTCATTGGAAGTCTCAGTTGTTAGTTGAGTACTCCAAATCAAAGTTTACTTGTGAGATCATGGATAGAATCATTCAGGATGATAGGTATAAGGTGGTTGATGACATCATCTATTATAAAGATAGAATTTTCCTAACTTCTGAATCGGAGCTCAAGCAGTAGATTTTGAAAACATACCATGATACTCCACTTGCAGGACACCCTAGCTATTTCAAGACCTATAAGAAAATTAGGGAAAGATTCTCTTGGAAGGGTCTGAAAGAAAATGTTCTACAGTATGTCAGGGAGTGTTTAACTTGTTAGCAAAACAAGTCAGGACATACTTTTCCAGCAGGATTACTTCAACCACTGCCAATTCCAGAACAAAAGTGGGAGAGTATCTCTATGGATTTCATCATAGGTCTGCCCAAGGTGAATGGAAAAGACTGTATCTATGTAGTTGTTGACAGGTTGACCAAGTATGCTCACTTCTTTGCAATTCAAGTTGAGTCATCAGCATTGCAAATCGCTAAGTTATTCTTTCGTGAAGTCTTCAGATTGCATGGCCTTCCTAAGACCATAGTCAGTGATCAAGATAGCCAGTTCATTAGTATATTCTGGAGAGACCTATTTTGACTAGTTGGAACTGACCTGACACCAAGCACTAGTTATCATCCTCAAATCGATGGACAGACTAAAATTGTAAATACATGGCTTGAGGGATACTTGAGAAACTATGTATTTGATCATCAACGTACTTGGATTAAGTGGCTACATTTGGGTGAATACTGCTACAACACCACCTTCCACATGTCAATTGGCATGTCTCCCTTTCAAGCTTTGCATGGGAATGATGCAATTTCATTTGTTGATCTGGCACTGGATGATAGTAGAGCTCCTCGAGCAAGAGAATTGATGAAGGATACTCAAGACATTTTGAGAGTCCTTAAGGACAATTTACAAAGAGCTCAAAACTAGTAGAAGTTATATGCTGATAAACACTGGGTTGAAAGAAGATTTGAAGTAGTTGACATGGTGTTTTTGTGCCTACAACTATATAGACAGAGTACTTTGAAGAAGTTAGGTGTGGAGAAATTGAAATCCAGGTTCTACAGACCCTACAAGGTGTTGAGAAGAGTAGGGCAAGTGGCATATAAACTTGACTTGCCAGCAGGAAGCCGCATACACAATGTGTTTCATGTGTCATGTCTCAAAAAGGAACTAGGACAACATGTGGTTTCATCTGATGAACTACCACCACTTGATGAAGAAGGAATGCTTGTAATTGAACCTGAGAGTGTGGTGGATATAAGGGAAAATAAACTGTGCAACTGAAGCATAAGGGAATATTTGGTGAAATAGAAAGGGTTGCCAATGGAGGATGCTACTTAGGAAGGTGAAAAGATTCTAGAGCATCCTAACCTTCAATTGCTTGAGGACAAGTAATCCCGAGAGGGGTAGACTATCATGTCCCCATTTCTGGCTTACACACCAAGTGAAGATTGGATTAGCCTATTCCTCATTCCTGGAGGCTAATTCTGAATGATAAGGGAATGAATTGGGTTTTGACTAACTCTGGGTTTATCTTGCAAGTACAATCAAGGAGTTTTGAAGTCATAATCCACTAAGTCATGAGCAAGGAGCCCATTTTGGCAGAACACAGCCATTCTGGCACCTAGCTTCTAGAGTCACTTCTAGCATTGAAGTTGAGGTTTCAACAGGAAGTGCTCCACTTGAATGGGTTCTTCCAACCAAGTGCCTAGATCAGAGATGAACTTGAGTAAGGTATAATGAGGTTTTCATGCCTAGGCACAAATGTCTGATGTGCACCTAGCTTGGAACAAGGGTTTTAATGTCTCCAGAAGGGTGGCACTACCTTTGGAGAAGGAGATATCAACTTCTAGAACCATAATGCTTTGCAGCTGTTGAGGGAAAATGGCTAAGTATAGCCTAGGTGCACATTCTACATTAGAATTCCTAAAAGTGTGCCTAGACTCTGAGCATCAATATTGCATTCCAAACAAGTACAGGGCTCCTCCAAGTAGATCAAGTGAGTCTCATCCTCAATGAAGATCAAGTAGAAAGATGAAATGATCATGTCTTGGTTTTTAGGCGCACATTGAGTCAAGAAACATCCTTTTGAGCATCTATCATGAATGATGATAGATATTGAGTTGAAGGTTTCTAATTGGAGTACTCATCAAAGTATATTGCCTTGTCAAGAAGATATGACCCTAGGTGCCAATATGACACTCTACAACACTAGAAGTGCACCTAAGAATAGTGTAGACAGCAAAATAATAGTTTAAGTAAACAAATGATGTAATTAGTTGCCGGCATCAACCGATAGGTCAGGTAGTTTGAAGTCGGTACCAACGGTTGGCATCACAACCAACCTTGGCCATGAGTATTTAAGTCGTCAATGCATTGTAGTCAGAGATCAGTGATTTGACAATAGTTGATATGCAGACATTGGAATCATAATAAAATATGTATGTTGCTGTCATGAACATTGTAATGTTTCCTGTGAATCAATGATGAATACAATGGTCTATTCTAAGTAATTATGTTATGTTCATATGATGCACTATACTACTACTTCTTATGTCTGTTTACTCCATACTCTGTGAAACACACCATATTGTGGTAAACATTTGGTGCCGTTGCCAGTTTGAAAACGGGTCGAGGGTGACAAAGTCGATGACAAGTTGAGTCGTCCGAGGCCATCAGATGACAAGTTGGCTGTCGATGACAAGTTAAGTCGTCAGAGAACATCGGCCAAGTGACATCGTCAAGAACAAGCCATCGGGTGTAACTAGTGTCAAGGAAATGGCAGCATAATGGGGCAACCAATCGACACCAACGAGGAAGTACAAGACAGAAAGCATGTAGAAGAGATAGTACAAGAAATTCAGGAAGAACACGAGGGAAGTGACAGAGAAGAGAATGATTCGAGAAGCTGAGAAGATGAAGTAACCCAGGAATTGGTCAAACTGTGGTTATTATTAGTCAGACAATACGTGCGAGACGAATCTATCCGCAGAGAGGTTCCAGAGGATGTTATTTCAGAAAACCTGTGTGTCAATAGCGAAGTGGATAACCTTTTGAACCGCATTCTTCAACATTCTGGCAAGGAACCTGATAGCCTTCCAAGATCTTCAAGAAGAAAGAGAGAGGGAAGTGCAACGGCAACAAATTCTTAGAAGGTATGAAGAACATCTGAAACAAGATGAGGAGGAACGTGACATTGATCGCCATTGTATGCCATACAACTGAGAAAGGGTAAGCATAATTAATGCCCATACAGCTTAATAAGGACAAGAATAAAGCACCAGTGGGGCAAGCAACACTAGAAGAAATAGTGAGAAGATCATTATGACTAAAAGAACAAGAAGAACATAGAAAAAGATTAAAACAGATTTTTGAAAAAGAAAATGAACAGCATAAAGAAGTAAACCAAGGGGTTGATGGGGTTGATGAACAAGATTTTAGAACACCAATCACGAATAGAGAAAAAGAAAAGGAGAGGAAACTAACAGAAGAACTAGAGGACAGTATACATCGTATTGTGGAATTGTCCATTTCAAACGAAAGGCCAAGGAATAGAGGACCTGAGCCCAAGACCCCTGTGCAGAGGGAGAACCAAAAGGAACTAGAGGTAACTCGAAGTGTAGAGGATGCCGGGAATGGACGTGGGAGGGAACCGTATGTGGCCTATAGTGTCGGGAGGACACTGGAACGACACAGTAGAACTAGTCCAGTCAGGTCAAAAACATAGAGAGGGTACTCAGGGAAAGGGATGGTGACTCCACCGGCAAGTGAAAGGCAGAAGTTGCCGAAGTTCATGGGGAATAGATCAGAGGATCCTGTCTGGCACTGCAAAACTTGTGAAACCATATGGGTGGCAAACGGACAAGAAGATGAAGACTATTGGGTAAAAGCGTTCCTAGCGATGCTAAGAGGTATCACCATTGACTGGTATATAGACCTAGGGGTAGCATAGAAAACCTCATGGGATGAATTGAGAAAAGCTTTCGAGAATGA
The DNA here is from genome assembly GCA_027924645.1 of Cunninghamia lanceolata. Classification (NCBI taxonomy): domain Eukaryota; kingdom Viridiplantae; phylum Streptophyta; class Pinopsida; order Cupressales; family Cupressaceae; genus Cunninghamia; species Cunninghamia lanceolata. Next base: position 6,389,352 of record BSBN01000236.1, read on the forward strand.
GTTTAAACTGCTAAGAGATGACAATGAGATTGTAGCAGAAATTTACAATACCAAACAAGGAAAGAATGAAAATGTAAGGGCATATAACAGAAGGCTCAAAGAATTACTCAGGAAACTAGAAACTCAGCTAGCTGATGGACTAAAAAAAAAGATGGTTCATTGAAGGGTTACTCTCGTCGTTGAGGAAAAAGATGAAAGTCATACCCCCATCATCGTACGCTGAAGCATACAATCAGGCAATGGATATAGAAAGTGAGAACAAAACATCCTCCTGAAGTAAGAGAAGAACTGAAGACGATGATAGTACGGGGGATGACAATAATGAAGGTGAGTCAAAAACCATTCAATCACTAAGAAGAGATATGATCCGCATAATGAAAGAACTAAAAACTGATAAAGAAACAACTAAAGAAGGTTGGGAATTATGGTGCACCGAGTGCAACGGGGAAGGCCATGTGAAGGCAAATTACCCAAGGAAGTTATTTTGTGATATCTCCCAGGTAATGGGACATTCAATTAAGGAATGCCCATTTAACCTGAAAGCAAGAAGTACCCAAGTGTTGTTCACATAGGGAGAATCGTCAACTCTGCTGATGACACCCCTGAAGCCTCAGAGTAGCCCAAATGCATCCCCTGGAGGATACCAAAATAATAGGAGGATTAATAATAATAGCCCTAGAAATAGACTGCAGTATGACAGCAAGGGGCGACCGATGATCCAATGCCGGCAATGCAACAAATGGGGACACTTCGCAAAGAGAATGCCCAAATAATAATCAGAACATAATAAGTGCATTATGCAAGTGGTTCGGGCCTGGAGATCACGAAGAAAAAGATTGCCCAAAGCAAAAAGGGGTGAACATGATCAGTTTCAAGGAGAATGATGAAGAGATCCTAAAGGTCACCCGAGCACAAGGAAAAAAAGCAATATATCCATATCCGAGAACCGAGAAAGAGAGACTTCGGGAGGCTAGGAAGGAAATAGAGATGGTGATGGAAAGAGAAGAGAAGAATAGAAAAACAACTACCATATGACTAGAGTCAGACAAGAGCATCATGAATCAGGTGCTACAAACCACGGTATCGGTCAAGATAGCGGATCTTCTACAAAGCATGCCGTAATTGAGAATGGCAATCCCGAAGGTGATAGAAGGGGAACCAAGCAAGCAAATAAAAGATGAAGACATTACAATGGAGCCACCACTCGAGGGAGAGCAACTCATTGACCCGAGACTATTAGCAGTAAACAATGGAAAGAATCCAACCGTCATACACATGGAAATCAGTGGATGTCATCTAACAAACATAATCATCGACGGTGGATCAGGAGTGAATGTGCTGACAGAAGATATGTGGAAGTGCTTGGGGAAACCAACACTGTGGCCACAAAATTTCTAGTTATTGGGAGCAGACCAGCATGGAATTAAAGCACTGGGAGTGCTGATGGCTCAGAAAGTAAGGATTGGCACCCAACTCTTTCGACTAGACTTTGTAGTCATAATAGCAAAAAATGCATCGTATGATGCATTACTTGGCCAAGGGTGGCTGATAGCCGCCAAAGCCAACCATAACTGGAAAAAGAACACATTGTCAATAGAAAATAAAGGCAAGAAGATTGTCGTAGACCTGAGAACACAGGCTGTGAGTGAGGAACTAGCATTAGACTTTGACTCAAATGGAGGGGAATCAGTTGGCAGAGGGCCAATGGAACCTGACAAGGAGGGAGTATTGAAACTACAAGAATGTTCTGAAGATGAAACTGATTCAATGAGTGGACTTTTCCATTGGCAAATGGAGGACTATGAGTTCTTCAAACCAGAATGTAACATGATCTCCATTAAGGAAATCGGTGAGATCTCTAGAGGGAATGGAGACACAAAACATGACAAATCAAAAGAAAATGACGACCAACACACCTTTCTGGCTGCCTTTAGGGAATACACAGAAGGGATCAGATAGACAGTACACCTACACACAACTTTGGAGCTGAGGGAAAAATTAAATATGAAGACCCATCCATGGAGAAGCTAAATTTGGGTGAAGAGAGTAACCCTCAGGTAATACTGGCAAGGGATGATTGGAATCCTGTCCTCAAAACAGCAGCATTCAGGATCTTTATGGAGTATAAGGAGGTGTTTTCTTGGACATACAAGGACTTGAAAGGAAATCCTCTAGAACTATGTGTTCATAGGATTCCCCTGGTACCTGGGGCATGTCCGGTGAGGAAACGACCATATAGAATGAATAAGAACTATGCGGCCAAAGTCGAGGAAGAAATAGAGAAGATGTTGGAGGCCGGAATCATATTCAAAGTAAAAAATAGCGAATGGGTCTCTCCCATTGTTATATCACTCAAAAAAGAGGGGGAACAGATTAGAATATGTGTAGATTTTAGATGCCTGAATGCAGTCACTATCAAGGATCCATTTCCCATCCTGTTTACAGACTCAATTCTGGAGGAAGTAGTCGGCCATGAGATATATTCATTCATGGATGGATTCTCGGGGTACAACCAAATTAGTATTGCAGAAGAAGATAAACTAAAGATGACATTTGTGGTCGAGGGTAGCGTCTATGCATACAACCGAATGCCGTTCGGTCTCTGTAATGCACCGGCAACCTTTCAGAGAATTATCTTGCATATTTTTGATAAAATGTCAATAGGAAACTTTACGGCATTTTTGGATGACTGGTCAATCTACAGTGATCAACAAACACATTTGAAGGCACTTGTTGAATGCATGGAGTGTTGCAGAGCTGCACGGTTAGCACTGAATCCGAAAAAGTGTCGATTCATGGTGCCTCAAGGGAAGTTATTGGGTCACATTGTATGCAAAGCAGGACTAAAAGCAAACCCAGATAAGATACAAGTGATCGTGGAGATGGAAGCCCTGAGTGACATCACAGGAGTAAAATCATTCCTTGGTCATGTTAGATATTACAGGCGATTCATCAAAAAATTGCCAAGATCTCTTGCCCACTCGACATGCTGACAAGGAAGGGAGTCCAATTCGCATGGTCTGATGAACACCAAAAGGCATTTGAGGAACTGAAGAACAGATTGGTAAGTGCACCCATACTGGCATGCCCAAACTAGGATAAAGAGTTTCATGTACACGTAGATGCCTCAAACTTTGCAATAGGGGCCACATTGGCACATATGGGAACCCATGGTCTGGACCACCTAGTGTATTTCACCAGCAGGTTACTCTCGAAGGCGGAGAAAAATTATAGCACAACCGAGAGGGAGGCTCTCAGAATGGTGTATTCAGTGCAAAAATTTTGGTACTACCTGTTGGCAACACCGTTCACATTCTATGTCGATCACCAAGCACTCATGTACTTGGTGAATAAACTGATCATCCAAGGAAGAATCAGTTGATGGCTACTCCTCTTGCAGGAATTCACTTTCACCATCATAGTGCGACCTGGGAAAAGTCATGTAATAGTAGATCAGTTATCACGCATCAGGTCAGGGGAACCGGCTGAGGGAGTAAATGAAGACTTCCCCAACGCCCATCTATTTTAGATCACAACACTGCCATCGTGGTATGAGAAGATTGGTGAATACTTGTCAACATCCACATTCCCTCAAGGAATGCCATCAAACGAAAGAAGAAAGATTGCACTAAAAAGCAAGACATTTCATCTTATCAATGGGTTGCTTTACAAGATGGGACCAGACCATATCTTGAGGAGATGTGTCATGGAAGAAGAAGTAAGGGGTGTGCTAGAAGAAGCACATGAAGGACTGGCAGGAGGGCACATGGGTCCGGATGCCACAGCTAGAAAAAAATTTCTAGCTAGACTATGGTGGCCAACACTGTATGCAAATGCCAAAGAATGGGTATTGGAGTGCGATACGTGCCAAAGAGTAGGGAAACTGTTGAGGAGGGACTATATGCCCCTATGGCCAACTCAGCCTCAAGAACTTTTCGAGAGGTGGGGATTAGATTTTGTGGGACCATTGAAGGTCAGCCAACTGCATCGGTGTTGATACATAGTAGTAGCCACTGAGTATTTAATGAAATGGGCAGAGGCAAGAGCACTGGAGGACAATACTGCATTAATCACTGCAAGATTCATTTATGAACAAATAGTAACAAGGTACGGCATCCCTATACAGTTGATGAGTGATCATGGGGGACACTTTGTCAACCACGTGATCAGACTAATGACAACAAAGTTCAAGATCTTTCACACACTGTCGAGTCCATACTACCCAAGAGCAAATGGCCAAGATGAATCGACAAATAAAGTACTAATCTCAGTGATCTACAAGTCCTGTGGGATAGGAGGAGCAGACTGGGAAGAAAGAATACCAGCCATACTATGGGCTTATCGAATGACATACAAGGTAACCACATGACACACGCTGTTCCAACTTATGTATGGCCAAGAAGCAGTGGTACCAGCCGAATACCTAGTCCCAAGCCTAAGAACAACAATAGAAAATAGACTGGGGGATACAGAGAGTCTGCAAGAACGATTATTCCAATTGAACAAACTTGATGAAAAATAGATTATGGCTTAGTGGTCCACAGAAGTGATGCGGAAGAGGAGGAAATTCTGGCACGACAAGCACATCCCGCAAATGAACTTCCAACTGGGATAGTTGGTCTTCAAGTATAACGGTCGTAACGAGATTAAACCTGGTAAGTTCAAAGTTCATTGGTTGGGACCGTTCAAGGTATAGGAAGTACTGGACAATGGGGCTATAAGGCTGGATAACCTTGACAGAACCCAAATTAGTGACACAGTGAACGGGTCAAAACTGAAGAAATATAAGCAGAAAAGGGAAGAAACAATAGAAATCAATATGTTGGGATACGCAATGCTAGAAGAGACAACAAAGGGGACCAATGGAATATGTTTCTGAAGTGCACCATATGAACCTGTAACTGGGTTTTTTAGACCAAGAAAGATGCAAACTAGCATTCGAGAAGGGATAATCGATAGCGACATTATTGAAAATGGTGATGATGACACTCAGAATGAGGAGGAACAGGCAAGGAACTGGTGGATAGCTGAATGCAATAAGATAAAAGATAAGTTTGAATTCTTATTACCAAGAGAAATAAAAACTCCGGTGAGAAGGTATGTAGCAGAGGCCATGTTCATAATTGAAAGGTCACCCTATGAGAATGAGGTCCTACAACTAAAGATGAAGAACTAGGGAACTCCATACGTCCAGATTCCAAGAAGTCAAATTTGGAAAGTGAAGTTCAGGACCAAGTGTATAAGGATGAACAGCGACGGAAGAACATTCCAATGGACCCAGGAACCGATGGGATGGAACTTGAGGTTGATACAAGATGAAAATACAGTGGTGGATTGGATATGGGAACTAGAAGAAGTTGATCAATGTTGCTCCAACGATTGCCTCCGACAAAAAGGGTATATACAGTGTATATTCTGCCACATGAAAGAAATTAAGGTCATGGAAGACAAAATCGAGGAGACCATCGGGATGATGCAGCAGTGAAGAGGCAAGGAAAAAATAGAGTGAAGAAAAAAAAAAAATTAAAAATTAAAGGAGGTCGAATGACGTACGGCCAGACCATACAATGTACAACCACGCCGTATGCCATACGATTTATAAAAGACCCCCAACCCCAAACCTCATTGAAAGACAAAATGGATACAAGTGTTTGGTGACTGTACGGTACGAGAGAATTTTTGGTGACTGTCCAGTGCAGCAACCATACTATTTGCATTTTGTGACCGTACAGTGGGAAAAAATAGCAGTACCACGTCGTACCATCTCAACAAAATAGCTGTACTTCTAGCAGTCAGGGTTTCTCAAAAAAGGCAAAACTTCTCGGCATTCAAATATGTTCTATTCTAAGTAATTATGTTATGTTCATAAGATGAGCCTAAGAGGGTAAATGATCTCCAAACTCCTCAAAAAGCCAGGGTGCTTGGTAAGATAAGTGTTTCTAGAAGAGGATAAGGTAGTTACACTACTTGAATTCTCATTAGTCAAAGGGGTAACATTGGGATCCATGTCAGGGTCTTTAGGTAAGGTTACCAACTCAGGATGAGTTGTCAAGTGGAATATTCTCCTAAATATTTTTCTTGAAAAACGTGCCTTCATTGCCTTTGGAAGGCCTATAAAAGGAGGAGCTCTCTCATTCATTTGAACATCTTATCTTTTGGCAAATTTTCTCTTTGCAAAGCTTTATACTCGTGATCTTGAGGCCTACAAGTTTCAAGAGTTGGGGTGATGCTCCCTCAACTAACAAGGTGATGCTCCCTTGTTGCATTGTGAGCTGTTGACATCTAGTTGACATCATTGGGTTCAATTGAAGTGATCTACATCAACCAATGAGATAGAACTAGTTGTGAAGAAGTTGAAAGCATTGTATACATCTAGGCTTCAAGGCCTTTTCTTGTAATCATTTGAATGAGATTGTATATTCATGCCATTGTGGGCAATCATCATTGTAATAAGACATTTACATTGAGTTGAATCAAGTAATAATACAAGTACCCAACTTAAATTTGATTCATGCAAGTTGCCTTTGTTGTCTTTTCATATGTGATGTTAAGTAGACTAAGTAGTAGAAGAGTTAAGTGCAAGTAAATTTGTCTAAGTACAAAAAATTTCAGGTAGTACTAATTGGGTATCTTACATTGGGTTGCTAAGGATGTGGATACACTGCTTATGATTGATGAGATCACTAATTTGAAGAGGGAGGACGCTCAATGGCAAGCAAATGTGGCAGCATATAAGGCTTCAAAGATGAGTTTGGTGAGTCATCAGGAGCAAGTTCACAGCATACACTAATTGGTCCCATGCCTAAGACTCATATTGAGGCTCCTGTTGAGGATACTACAGCTATACCATCAACTTCCACAACACCCACACAATAGCAACACAATTTTCTGAGCTTTAGTCGTAGAATAAATTTATGATTTATAGTTTTTGTTAATACTGAAACTTAGAAGTTTATATGTATTGAAACTTTGAAGTTTGAACTCAGTTTTTGGTCTATGAAATGTATTGAACTTTAATTTTGATCTATATATGAAGGAAATCGATAATATGGTTCATAAATTAAGTAATATGCATGTTTTCAAAGCATATTTTTAAAAATTAATGTATTTTTTAATGTTCGATAAATTTTCCAAGTTATTGTTGAGTTTTTCCTCGAGTTTTTAAAAATTTTGGTCCATCAATTAATTGGTGAGTTCAAGTTTTTTAAATATGTTATGAAGTTACTAGGGATCAACATCACCCAAGAAACAACATAAACAGGTACCATGAAGAATATAATGCTCTAAGTCAAGCAATTCGTAATGATTTGTCTTTTGATGAGTTCTATGAATTAAAGATGAAGAGGAGACCAAGAAGAGGAAGAAGAAAGGGGTTAATGAAGAGAGAAGAAAGGTTAGAATCAAAACCACAAGAAGAGGCTAAGGAAGAAATTGGGAAGCAAGAACAGTCAAAATCAGAGCCACAAGACATCATTGAGCAAGAACAAAAGGGACTTGTTGATGTTGTTTTTGTGCCAACAACAACAACAGAATAAAACACCAAGTATCTTATTCTCTCTTGAATGAAGTCTCTCAAAGGCTAAGCTATGTGATCCAGTGAGACAACTTCAAGGTTCCTTACTCGTGATTGCAGTGGATAGACTCAGTGATTTAATGTGATCTTGCTAGTAATCACAAAGGGACTTACGCAAACTTCTTGCTTCATTCGGCTTATTTCTCCTTTCAATGTGGATGATGTATGCATGATAAAAAAAAGGGAAAAAGATAAGGGTTTAGAGAAACTAATCTAAGGCTAATGAGACAATGATAATGCATGAATAGACAAACTCCTCAAATAAAACTAACTCCACTTTGCCAAGAATGTCTACAACTACATAGAGTAGGTGCAATCTCCTAAGGTTAGCGAATGGTTTTCAAATCATGAAAGCTCATATAAGCACCCATTAGATGGCGCAACTCAAACAAGCATCCACAATCGAACTTAAGCAAATTATGATGAAGTTCATACTAGCTTTACACAACACTTCACCAACGATGAATATCAAAAGCATGAGCTAGGAGTTAATCAAATATTCCATACAAACATGCATTACATTAATGAGCTACTACTCTACTTCTAATCTACTTAGAAATATTTCATCAAGATACAAGAAACCATGTTATTCCACAAGACAACACTTAGCACCAAGTGAGCTCCAATGTCTTTGCATTAATCTTGAGAAATATTTACAACAATTTTCAAGCACTCTCAGAGAATTTTGAGAGTCTCTTTCTACTCTAGTCCTCTATGAACTAACTCACTGTTACAAATGAGGCAACAAGGCCTTTATATAGAGTTCCAGAATTACAATGAATGGCCTGGATCAATTCAAATAGCCAAGGGCCCAGATCATGCCATCTCAGCAAGTAGTTACAACAATTTGCTATTTTTAGTACATAAGAGAGGTAATGAAGGCACGCTTTCCAAGATGATAAGCTTGTAGTGAAATGATCTGGCGAAATATGATTGGCTTGATGATGTGTATTTGCCACGTAGGTGTCATCTCAGCAACTCTCATGGATTCCATTAGTTTATTCAATTTTCTTTTGGCATATTCCCAAATTGCATCATCTGTGTGATGTCTTCAAATGTGTTTTCTTTGAACTTGAATGTTTGGGAGGGTATCCTTGTTGATCTTGCCTTGTTCTTTTACAAGTCAGATATGTATGATACATGTTGCTCATTTGTCTAACTTTGTGGTACTTCTTCTCTTGGCGAGATATAGGTTGATCTTCTTTGGATGCTCCTTCATAGAGAGTAGTGTAGATGATGATGCTTCTTTCACAGCATGGAGTAGAAGATTTATCTTAGAAACTTGAAGATTGAGGAAGAACTTGAAGAGATGGATGAATGTCCTTTCTTGATACGGATGATGAAGTGTTCTTGAATGATGAACTTGAAGTGTTCCCTTGGCAAAGCAGCATGATGTCTCCTCTACAGTGGTAACCTCTTGACTTCACTCCTTAGATGAAGGTGACTCCTGGCGCTTAGCTCCTCAAATGACTTCTTATCTCCTGCAACACAAAGAAATAAACAATATCAATCACTTGATAAACACTTGATAACACCAAGGAATCATCTTTAAACTTCTAAATAACCTTTTCAAAGTCTAGGTGCACATCAAGGTCTGTAGAGATGCAAAAGTGAGCCTAGCTTATTTAGCCTCATATTTGCCATTTCAATGATTACAAACAAGTGTAAATGACTTAGAATGATTCTCCTACTCAAGGCGCACATTCTCTAATGTCAATTCATGCTCTTTTCATGAGGTGTTAATTGAGGTTTCTACAGAGGCTAAAGTGTGCCCTGATCAAATTGGCCTTATATTTGACATTTTATGGTTTTAAACAATTGAAAATGCCTTGGAATGATTTTCTTTCTCAAGTGCTCACTTCATAATGTGAATTAATGTGATTATCCTTGAGGCACAATTCTAGGCTTGCATGGGTGGAGAAGTGCGCCTAACACATCTAATGCAAATCTATGACTTCAAATTCATATAGATGCTTTAAAATGCCTAGTTTTGACCAAGTATATACCATTCATCATTGATTCATGCCTTGTAGTTGAGGCACATTTAAGGTTTGCATAGAGGCTAAAGTGCACCTTCAAACACTTGGTGTAAACTTATAATCTCAAATCGTTCATTGATACCTAAAATGCTTATCTCTGACAAAGGAAGATCCTTTCAACATTGACTTATCCCTTTTTACTTAAGGTGCACATCTAGGTGTGTCTAGGTGCAAAAGTGCACCCAGGCTTACTTCGCTAGTTTTATGGCATTTAGTGATTTCAAACACTTGCTTAAATGCTCAGAGAACTCTTCATTACTAGGCGCCAAAATGATGCTCTACAAGTAACAAAGTGCCCCTAGCCTTAAGCAATTTTAGCTCAATCTAATGGTGTCAAGAAAGTGTATAGGCATTTAGAGGAGTTTTTGCTTTAAGGTAACATCAAATTTCATGGTTTCAAGTCTCCTTATGCCTAGGCGCATATCTGTGATCCTCCAGGTGTGAATTTATGTCTTGGTATAGATAGGTATTTCTTGAACTTTTAATGATTCAAACTATTGTGCATGTTCAAGAAAGAGTCTTGGCATTTAAATTTCCTCACAATTCATGGAGACAACGTACTTCTACTTAGGCGCACATTTTGACTCTCTAGAGGTTGAAATGCACCTAGCTTAAGATGAGCACTTTGTGGACTCAAATCAATCTTAGGAACTTCAAGAAGTCCATACCTCTTAAGGTGCACTCATCTCATGGGTTCAGACTGTCTCATTTCAAGGTGCCCAAAGTGGACTCTGCAGATGGAAAAATGCACCTAACACATTCCTTAACTCTTTTTGGCATTGTGGTGTTTCAAACTCATACTTAAACCTTCAGGAGACTCTCCCTCACTTAGGTGTCATCTTTATAACTTCATACACTCAACTTTCCAAGGCGCCAAAACCGGTCTCTGGAGGTAGGAAAGTGCACCTTGCTTACTTAGGTGATGATCATACTTCAACTTAGTTTCAATTTAGTGCATAAGTGTATAGAAGGTTCCCTACCTCAAGGTAATATCCAAGTCCAAAGTTCCAAGCATCCTTTTGCTTAGGCGCACTTTGGTGGTTGTCCAAATGTGAAATTGCACCTAGCATATTGTTAGGTGTTCACTTCAACTTAAATGCATTCAAATCATTGCACAAGCTCAGGGGAAGCTCAAGACGCTCGAACATCCTCACAATCCATGGAGTTAGGCATATTTTGACTCAGGCGCACATTGAGGGTTCTATTGATGAAGAAATGCGTCTTCGTTTCTTGAAGCAATTAGGTTCTAATTCTAGGCGCAGTTTTGGGTCTCTACAAGTGGAAATTGGTGCCTTGCCTCCTTCAAGCTAGTTTGACCAAGTCTGAACCTCCAGTAGGTCTCCAAGCATCAATTTGTCAATTGTTAATGACAATTGCATAATTTCCTTCCTTAGGTGCACATTTAGGTGTCTATAGGAGCATACTTGCGCCTAAGGCCATTAGGCTATTTCCATGCAACATTTCCTAAGTTTAAGGTATCTTAATGATCAAAACACCAATTTCCATCAAGGCGCCAAGGTTTAAGCTTGTCATTTGTCATGATTTTGTCTAAGATTCCCCACTTGCTAAGAGTCATTCAGTAGTTTGAAGTGCATCTTACCTTGTCATTACCACTTCATCATGAAACTATCTTAAAGACATCATCCAAGATCTAAGACAAACCATCAGAGCTCAAAAAAGGGGGTCCCCCTTTATAATGGGGTGATGTGTGATTAGGTCACAACAGGACCCAACATGCAAGTTGAGGGTAACAATTCTTTGTTAGAAGATGTTTTATTGACTTCTAATATTTGCATGAGCAACATATTGATGACGTCAAGAAGGAAAAAGCATCACTTGTTGGATGCAAAGAGCTCAAGATGGAGGAAGATGCGTCAAATCATGAACTATCCCTTGATCTTCCAAAGAGTGAGTTATTGTCATATGTGATCAATTTTCAAAGTAGCATTATGGATGAGCACGCATTTGAAGAGAATATTTTGATTTACCCTAACCCAGGAGTTTTGTGTCACAAGGATGTTGGTGTTGAGGACACCTCAATAAATTTTAATTTGGCAAAGGAAGGTGAACACTTTGATTACAGCCCAAAGTATGGAAAAAATGGTCATATTTTAGATTTATTACTTCATACTATGTCATTATAAGATTTTTGTCATCATGGAAAACATTCTAAAAAGGGCGATAGAGTGAAGGATACAACTTGCAACATAGGGCATATAGATTCTTTGATTCAAGTTCAAAATTGTTTTTGCATATGGGATTTGGGTGACTTTTTGAGGTACAAGAAGGATGAAAGCTTTGATGAGAACAATATCACTATTTCTAGTGAATTCTTCATCCCATGCATTTGGATAGAAAGACACAACAACTTGTCATCACACTAGATAGACACAAGATGTGCAATGACTCTTATGTCATGGGTTTCGAATAGATCAGCATAGTATTGGACAAACGATGGTTACATTGTATTAGAGAGTTAACCATGGAGTTGAAATCCAAGGAAAAAGAGGTAGTGTTTTGGTGCATCAAAGATGGAGCTCCAAGAGTTGTCATGGCTTAAGTGATGGAAACATCAACTGATGACAACCACAACTTCATCCAAAGGTGAGACACTTGATCATGATAGTATTTGGTTTTTTTTGGATTAGCATAGTTTCGTGTTTGATGTTATATCTCTTGAATGGCCACCAAGTAAAGGATTTCCTTAAGAGGTAGAGAAAGAGAAATGTTGGAAATATCCTTCATATTGAAGAAGTAATTGGCACCATAAAAAGGTTTCAAGAGGGTGTCCATAATAATATTAGAGAAGTGCAACATAAGCATGGTGGAATAGTTTCAAATTTAAATGTTCTTGCAAAATACTACCAAAAATTCATAATGGGGAAGGGTAGTAAGGGCATATTACAGTTATGTTGTAAAGGAAACATATTAAGGGTTCTTGCCATCATCATTTCCACCCACTACACTTCACCATTTGCAACCATACAAGTGTTTTCAGTCATAGGGTTGCTGATTTTTAAGGGTTTCAAGCTATTATTTGTTATAAGTTTTCAATCTTCTATTTGTTGAAGGACTTTCAGTCATTGGTTGGTTGTTACTAGCCTATATATTGCTGACATTAGTGATTTTTGCAAAGGATTTTCAATATGACAGCTTTTGTACCATTTTTATACTACTAATTTTTAGGGTTTCTAATTTTGAACTATTGTTATCAGTCATATACAACCACAAGTTTGTAGATTAGAGATTTGAATGTATTATGTTGTTTGTGAGAAGTTTAACCATTGGACTAGCTGAAAACAAGTATCCCTATAGCAATACTATTGATTTGGATGAGGTTCCAAATGATTTATGACTGCTACAACTTCATTTCAGTTTGCATACAATTTTGATTTGCACACATTTATGAGGGTTTCTACCTACAATATAGTTGTACGATCCATTGGAATTCAAAGAAGTTATTATGTGGCTCAATTGGAGGTTTCATATTCTTCAGTTTATAGTGATAACGGAGTGACATAGTGAAAACATGGTGGCAAGTTCATAAGGCAGCCCTTGACCTTGTGGGAGTTTGAGGTTGTCCTCAAGCATTAGGGAGAAGGCATCATTTGTCATCACAATAAAGAAGAGCATATTGTGAGTTGGTTGCATTCCTTTCTTAATTCAAGTCAAAGGTGGGAAGGTACAATTATGCATCCCATCACAGGCCTCCCAAAGGTTTGCATTTGTGTTGTTGTGAATCATGCTCACTTCTTTATTATTTCTCAAGTGGCCAAATTATTTTTCAAATAGATGATCAAATTACATGGATTGCATAAGGATCTAGTTGATGGAGATAGTAAACCCCATAGAGATTTTTGGCAAGAGTTGTTTCACTTGACAAGTATAGGATCCAAACTTTATGGGCATTACAACATCATTCATAATGTTGGCATAGTGATACATGAGCATTCAAGTTTGCATAGATCCCATGGTGTTTTTTGGCAGGAGTTACTTCATTTAATAGTGTAATGGTAAAATTTGGATGTTAGGTTTTTGGTAGTTTTGGTGTATATCCTCCTTTCACTCTTACATTCAAGAACCTAGGGTCAAGTTTCAATGTACTATCATACCCTAGCTCTCTATTGAGATGTAGGGAAACTTGGATTTTTATGATTTAATTGACAATTTACTTTTCTTATGCTCAGTTGTACTTTAAAACCCTAATTATGCAAATACGATAGTAAATAGATGAATTACGGAAAATGCTTCTACAGAAAGATGTAAAACATCAAATAATTGTGCACCTATTTTCAAGGCTTAGAGGTAGAAAAGTCGGGGACTAAAGAGTGGGCGCCCAAGTCCAAGGCCCTACTTTTTGTCAAGATATGGAAACAAGGTCTACAACCTGTATCTGTTGTACCAGAGATTTTCTCGTTGCAGAACTTCGAGGACTAATGAGCAGGTGCCCAAGTCCAGGGAGCTATTTTCTTCTCTGATCTACAATTCTGACACTCTGTTGTAGCCTCTTGCAACTTCACTTTGTCTGCAACTCCAACCTATAACCTGTAATCATGAAAACTTTGGGAGGGGGTTGTGGTGTTTAGAGGCTTGCCTAAGCAAGCCCCGGAGGGACATTCAAGCCTTCCTAACACTGTTGTCAAATAGAGAGTGCATGCCTTGGGAGGCAAAGGCAAAAAACCAAATGATAAATGCTCAATCATCACAACAAATGTCACCTTGTAGTGAAGATCTCATGGGAGGAAGAAGCTCTTCATTCCATGAGGAGATGGATGCTCAAATCTGCAAACACAAACACATAGACAATACAAATCTACTCTTGCAACACAATGAAAGCCTTGAATCACCTTTAGGATGCATAAAGTTCACCATAACTATCTCTAGTTTGCAAATGAATGCCTAAACATGCTTTTATATGCAACTACAAACATTCCTACCAAGATTTCATAAATTCAAACTTACCGTGTCGGCATAGGGACCAAATAACAGTCATAAATCGACACTAGAAATTTGGGCCTAACCCAAAATAGGCTAGGACTAGGGCATGGGCGCCCAAGTGCTCCCCCTAATTTGGGTAGTGCTAGGTTCAAGGGGCCCTCCTAAGCCCCATTTGTCATGACACCTAGGGTGAACATTCCATCGGGATGTTGAATTATGATGCAAAATGTTCTAAATGCATACTAGAGACCCGGGAGCTAAACCTTTTGAGGGAAAAGCCCCCAAGGGGATATTTTGCAACATTACATTTAGCCCCCACTTTAATGTATGTATAAACGTGAGGCCAATACATGCATTAAAGTATGGTCAACAAACACAACAAACATGCCAAGCACATTGAAAATAATGATAGGCACACAAAACACGGAGAAGATAGTTACAGTCATGTAAAACACAGAGAATACAGTAAATGCATAGAAGACACATTAATGCATGGAAGACAATAATGATTTCTTTTCTTTTCTTTTTCTCATATATATGAAATGCAAATGCAAGTACAGGAAAGTAAACAAACCTCCCATAATGCAAGATGTACTATATATATGGGGCAACACACATGCAAGACATGCAAAACCTCCCAAAATGCAGGATGCACTCATTGCGTAGGTCCTTAGACTGCATATGGGGAAACAAACACACCAAACAAAGAAAGCACGCCAAACACACACACTTTGAAGACACGAAGAAAACACGGCAGACAAGCGATGGAGTGTCCCTATTTCTAGGTTCAGCACCATCTCAGGCACATTACAAGCACACACTGATGATTGGGTTTCGCCACAACAATTTCCAAAGACATGCTTAAGGGTTGAGTTAGTCACAGAACCACTCCCCGCCTCCATAGAGGACTTTTAAAAATGCAACCCCACCCACATCATGGAGATGCCTTACAATGAAAAGGAAGCATGGCATACAACCCCACCTGCATCATGGAGACGCCTTACGGTGAAAAGGAGGTATGAGCTCAAAAGTATACAACACCACCTGCATCACGGAGACACCTTACAGTGAAAAGGAGGTACATGAAATAGATTTCAAGATTGTTCAAACACACTTTACTAGCATCTAGAACAGACAGCTTACCTTATATATGCCCCCACCTTAAGGTGGTTGATATCATGCATCAATATCAAGCATATTAAGGTAGGAAGAAAACACACAAGGGAACATAGACTTTCATAAAGCCCATGCCCCCCAGAGGTGATATGTACTTTACAATCACCAAATGATCCCACAAACACATCCCTGCAAAAAACATGTGAGTGTCCACATAAAAACAACAACATCAATGCATATGAAACCTGAGGCATGCAAGATTCAAGATAGACAAAGTGCACGGAGCAGCAGTATTGTTATGATTTGTAAATGAGATAGAACACAATCAAAATCACTATGTAAAAAGTATGAGTGCTTCCACTAGCCAAGCGTCAGATAAAATATACAACCCCATCGTCATATTAGGAATTAAGTCCAATTTTTTATTTCTCGCAAAAGGGATGCTAGGTCCGCATCAGTATAAATGTTTTTCATCATCTGCCCACTAGATAGAAACACTAGAGGAAGGGAAACAGCAAATAAGAGAGGAGAAACAAGTGTCTTAGGGATAGTCACGTAGGAGGGTACCCCTAGGTCACCAACTGCAATGCTATGCCTACAAGACACAACACACAACGATAAAATCAGAGAGGCAATACAGAAAAATGATGATACAAATAGACGGTCACAACAGAGGCGATCTCCTGGTATCCCGGACCTTACAAGAGAATCAGGGGTCATCCCAGGAGGCCTAAACAACACATAACACATCACGAGGGAAGCACATCACGAGAGAGATAAAGGGTTAGAGATACTTACCTGTAAGGTTGTTCATGCTAGGTTTTATCAAGAATCAAGTTATCTTCCTCCCAATCCTGAATGCTCTTATAGAGAGGTATGTAAGGTATCATAGCCCAACTTTTGTTCTTGTTTTCATGTTGCTCAGTTGTAAGCTCTTCTAGGTTTGATTCAATGTTAGGTTGAATGTTTTCATGTTGATTTGTATGCATTATGCTCTTAAGAGGTGGAAGAAGGAATTTTGTTTGAGTGATTTCAGTATCCATCCAAGAGAGTTTTAATGTAGGAGACCTTTCCTCATCCACTAGTGCTACATCTTTTGAGAAAAGATCATCAAAATGAGGGGAAGGTAAGGTGTCAATGTTTGTATCTTTAGTGATGTTCAAAGAGGTAATTGATGTTTTTAAATCCTTAGTGGTGTCCAAATGACTTTCATATTTGATCAAATGAGAGAGACTAAGGGTCTTCTCTTATGTAGTGATATCCAAGGTGTGTGAACAACCAACTAAAGGAACAAGGTTGGTAGGATGATCCATAGTGGTTTCATGCATTATGATATTGTTGTTATTTGATGGGGAGCCTCAGTCAATAAGACTTACCCCATCGGCCACCTTGCAACTTATCTCTCTGACCATTGTAGTCACGCCGATGTGAGGTCCAACAACTCTAACTATTGACAAGAACAATACCATCAGTCGTCTTCGACCTTATCTCTCTGATCTCGCAACTCTCCCTGATGTATGACCTACGTTTCTCACGTATCGGCAAGACTATTCTTATTGGCCATATTGGGGTTTGTTTCACCAACACATCGATGTCTTCATCTTCAGTGAGACTTGGATACCCGTCCGGCCGATGCACCAATCCTTCTAGCGTCAACTTTAACTTTCGCTTATCGGTGAGACTATTGCTATTGGCCACGATAAGACTTGCTTTGCCAATACGCCAATGTTAATGTCTTCAGTGAGGCTCTTGTCATCGGCGAATGCTTAGACACTTAGGCCAATGCACCAATAGACCAACTACTCATCGGTGTGACGAATGCCTTCGGAAAAACCCTAGGATCTCTTGCCTTAAGTTGATTCCTCCCGATGGGTCTCTGTCGGTAACATTTGTCTCTTATCACATTGATATGAGTCTTTAGACCGCGACTACATTTCAATGGCTTGAGCCCCTCTTCAACTAGACTATCCTCATCGCTCTGAGTGCTAAATGTTCTACCGATGGCCTCAGTCTCACTGATAACAGCTCCAACTCCTCCAGTCAAACCCTAGCACATGGAGATGCTAGGCTGTCTACTGTGCACACTCCTCAGTGTGGAACATCTACACCGTCAAACAATGAAACAAAATAGGAAACAAATGAATATTGTGCAATGAATCCATTCCATTGATTTTGACATAAATCTTACCAGTGGAATGCTTCACATCGACATTTTACAACAACGAAAAGCACAGAAAAAATGGAAATCTACAACTAACAATTTGTAGTTTGTAATTATAGAGAACAGAAAATAAATTGACAACACAGAATAGTTTGATTTCTCCTTAACACAATGTATGATTACATTCAACTCTTCTTTGCTTTGATCTCATTACAATATGCCTAAGTTGGTTCATTTCCCTGGGGTTTATAAGCTTTCCCCGAGGAACACCAACCCATTCCAAATGGCTAGGAGAAAACTAACTGATTCCAAGCAGCTGGGAGACCAACCGTCCTACCACTAACAGTTTGACAAATGTGATCTGAGTACTTGGGACTGACAAACAGAAATGAAAATGCATTGTTCAAATAGACCGTATTACAAAACATGATTTCAAAAAAAACATGAATTTAAATGCCTCATGGAGGCCACCTTGTGTTCGGTGCTCCTGCACCATACACCCCACCTAGAAAAGAACTTATGTCCCATGAGTTAAGTCTTTGTCATGCTCCACCTTTATCCTTTGTTGCCTTATGCCTTCCCCATAGTCTCTGGACTGCAACTTGCTTCCATGGAATCAAAAATGCATGCCTAGCATTGTAGGCTCTAATCACACCTTGCCATGAGTGAGTGCTTGCAACCAAACTTGGATTTTGCATGCCATGATTGCTTACTGTCATAACTGCCTAAACATCTTCATTCGAAATCTTGGGCGATGCTACTTGTATAGCTGCTATGGTAGAATATGATTGTCTTTCAACTCTTGTTAGCTCTAAAGGACAAACAATGGTCCCTACTATGATAGTATCCTCTTCTTTCCAATCAACTTGTGGCTGCTTGTAGACCTGTTCTTTGACCTTCATCTGATCCATTTCAGACATCACCATCTGATCTCCATCATTCAAAACTGAAATCACCTTCAAACTTGGACCTTTGGCAACCCCACTTCTTGAGGGATCCTCAACTTTCCTTGTCCCTTCTTCATGCATCTTCACAAACTCTTTCTTACCCACCAAAATGATCTTGGCTGCCTTGTTTGTTGCAGCACCCTCTTGCAATGGTGTCATCACAAAAGTCTTTCCATCCTTCTTGATGGTGTATGTATTAGCATATCCATCATACAATGCTTGCCTATCAAATTGCCATGGCCTACCTAAAAGTAGGTGACAACACTCCATGGGCAAAATGTCACATAAAATTCTCTCCTTATATTCTCTGATTTCAAAATCAACATATGCTTGCTCATCTATCAAAAGTGATTGACTATCACTTACCCAAGATGCTTTGTAAGGTGTTTGATGAGGAATCCTTTCTATGTTCAATTTATCTACCATTTCCCCAGACACCATATTATCTGTTGAACTAGAATCTATGACTACCTTGCATATTTTACCGTTGCTTTTGCAATTGATCCTGAAAAGTGCTCTTCTTTGTGATGATTCAGTCTGCACTGGTTCTTTGAGCAGTGTCCTCTTGATCATCAGATTTTATCCCACCTATGATGTCAAATTCACTTCAGGAGATGTCACACTCCCTACATCGTCTTGAGTCAATGTGGTTCTCCTCTCATTACCATGAGAAGTTGAGGCCTTCTCTGGACACTTATAGGTTGAGTGCCCTATCTGATTACAATTATAACTCCTCATGTTGGAGAACTTGGATCCTCTACCTGATCCATTTGTCCCATCTCTTTCATTAGGCCTTCTTCCTCAGTAGCCTCCTCTGCTACTTGAGTCTCCAACTTGCTCTTCTTGGCTAGACTAACCACTAGGCCTTGGGTTAGGACTTCTTCCTCCAAAACTGCCTCTAAAATTTTTGTCACCTCTTCCTCTACTCTGCAGCTCACCTTTCCTCTTCAGCTTCTCTTCAACTCTTAATGCTACTTGAAAGCATTTTTCCATAGTTTCAGGGGTAAATAAACTGATCTCATCTTGAATATTGAACCTTAGACCATTTAAATACCTTGCTACCTTGGCTTTTTCATCCTCCATGTACCCACAATGAAGAGTGTATTTGTGAAACTCCTCGGTGTAAGTAGCTACATCCATATCTTTTTTCTTGAGGTTCTGCATTTTCCTGTAAATCTACACCTCGTAGTCAAATGGAAGGAACTCAGACTTGATGTTCTCCAGCATTTTATTCCATGAAGAGATCATATTCTTCCCATTCATTACCCTTTCTCCTTGGGTGTAATTCCACCATGTAAGGGCAGCACCTTTGAGTTTAGTTTTTGCAAACTTAACCCTATTACTTTCAGAAACTTCTTTGTACTCAAAGTAGTTGTCTAGAGCCTCAATCTACTCCATGACTTCATCAGCATTCATCTTTCCACTGAACATGGGGACATCTATCCGAGCCTCCGAAGAATCCTTGCCAATTGCCTTGATGGCTTCCAGGAAATGTTTTTGATCAGCCGGTATCTCTACCCCTTCTTGTTCTACTTCTTCTTCCTCTTTCACTTCTTCTTCATTTGAACCTTCCTCTATCCATTTTCCTACCTTTAGTGCCTTCAACTCGGCCTGGAGTGCTTCCTTGACTCTAGTCTTGATCATCTCTTCCACCTCCTTGAATTTATTGACCACTTCGGTGGTCATCCCCTTTGGAGGCATATTGCTAGCCTCTCCTTCGCTTTCTCTGTCTGACATACACTATTCACAGACAATACCAAAATGCCAACACTCCTGCAAATCCTCAACAATTACAACATAGTGCTCAATTAGATGTCCATCCTACACGCTGCTACAAACCCATTCCTCTCTTCCAACAGCAGATCCTGGAGATGCACTACCACTCACTCTTGCAGTGGCCTCACTCTGCACCCTCTTCTAGCCAAACCTCTATTGGTGAATGGTCATGATAGACCTCATCTTCATCTACCCACACACTACAGGAATCCTATTCCTTCTTGCAACTAGATGGCACAAGCATTTGCCTTCTTAGTGATAGAAATCAAATACACAACACCTCCGCCCAGACCTTTCGCTGGCTCTCATACCAATATGATGGGGAGCCTCAGTCGGTAAGACTTACCCCGTCGTCCACCTTGCAACTTATCTCTCTGACTATTGTACTCACGCCGACATGAGGTCCAACAACTCTGACTATTGGCAAGAATAATACCATCAGTTGTCTTCAACCTTATCTCTCCAATCTCGCAACTCTCCCTGATGTATGACCTACGTTTCTCACCTATCAGAAAGACTATTCTTATCGGCCATGTTGGGGTTTGTTTCTCTGACACGCCGATGTCTTCATCTTCGGTGAGACTTGGATATCTGTCTGGCCAATGCACCGATCCTTCTAGTGTCAACTTTAACTTTCACTTATCGACGAGACTACTGCTATCGGCCATGATAAGACTTGCTTCATCGATACACCGATGCTAATGTCTTCGGTGAGACTCTTGTCATCAACGAACACTTAGACACTTAGGCCGATGTGCCGATAGACCAACTAATCATCAGTGTGATGAATGCCTTCGGTCAAATCCTAAGATCTCTTTTCATCAGCTAATTCCTCTTGATGGGTCTCCGTCGGTAACACTTGTCTCTTATCACCCCGATATGAGTCTTTAGATCGCGACTACCTTTCAATGGCTTGAGCCCCTCTGTGGCTAGACTATCCTAATCGCTTTGAGTGAGAAATGTTCTACCGATGGCCTCGATCTCACCGATAATAGCTCCAACTCCTCCAGTCAAACCCTAGCACATGGAGATGATAGGCCATCTACTGTGTACACTCAGTCTAGAACATCTGCACTGCCGAACAATGAAACAAAATAGGAAACAAATGAATATTGTACAATGAATCCATTCCATTGATTTTGACATAAATCTTACCAGTGGAATGCTTCACATCCACATTTTGCAATAACGAAAAGCATAGAAAGAATGGAAATCTATAGCTAACAATTTGTAGTTTGTAATTACGGAGAACGAAAAACAAATTGACGACACATAATAGTTTGATTTCTCCTTAACACAATGCACAATTACATTCAACTCTTCTTCACTTCGATCTCATTATAATATGCCTGAGTTGGTTCATTTCCCTAGGGTTTATAAGCTTGCCCCGAGGAACACCAACCCATTCCAAAAGGCTAGGAGAAAACTAACTGATTCCAAGCGGCTGGGAGACCAATAGTCTTACCACTAACAGTTTGACAAATGCGACCTAAGTACTTGGGACTTACAAATAGAAATTAAAATGCATTGGTCAAATAGACCTTATTACAAACATGATTTCAAAACAAAACATGAATTTAAATGCCTCATGGAGGCCACTTTGTGTTAGGTGCTCCTGCACCATTATTGATGTTAGATGAAAGCTCATCATCTACCCATGGAACATTCTTTGTTGAAGGGATTAATACTTCCTCTTGGCCCAGGAGAGCATTGAAATGGCAAAATGGTAATGGCTCTTCATTTGCTAATGCTTCATCTTGGCCAGAGTGAGCATTAGAATGAGGGTTTGGTGGTAAAATGTTAAGAGATGTGTCAATGAGATCATCCTCTTGCATCAAAGTGTCCTCATGAGGAGGAACAACCTTGGGAGAGGTTTCATAAGATAAACCAAAGTTATCATCACATGTTTTAGCAATAGGTGCCGGTGGGGAATGTTCTAGAAAGTCATATAATGCTTCATCTAACATTTTGAGGTCGTCACTAGTATATATACTATTGATCATGAATTTAGTAAGATCATCTAATATCAAAGGATATATTCACATGAGATTTGTGAAGCTATCAAAATCAGATATATAACAAATGATTTCATATGTGGAGCACATAGAGAGATCAACATCATGTATGTATGTTATTTGTTCTAGAACTTGAGGATGTTTATCAGTGAATTTAGAGAAATGATTAATGTCTATGATGTATGCAAACAATGCTTCCAAAGAATTAGCCATGATATGTGTTTTCCAATAAATTTTGAATCAGATTCTAAAAGTATGCCAAAGACAAGTGCAACACTATATGCAAAAAATGACCTAAAATGCTTGATTTTTTATACTTTTTCAATGCAAATAAATGAAAGCAAAGGTGTTGTAAGGATTTTGATCAAGGGAAGAAAATAATATGTTTGGTATCAATCCAATACAACAATAATATCCTTCACAACACACTCTTGATACAAATCTAAGATGATGCCAAGTCAAAATATAATGAAAATACACTAAAATATACAAATTTTCACCAAATCTCAATGCAAAAGAGCATGACAAAGGGTGTTGTGAGGAAAATGATAATGGAAAACAAATTATATTGGTAATAACAGCCACTTAGTGTAAAAATATCCGTCACAACATTCTTTTAGTGCCACTCAAGGTCAACCCTTAGTGAAAATATAGCAAAAATAGGTAATTTTTCACGGTTTTTCAATTCTAAGACCTAACAAAAGGGGTGTTGTAAAGAGTTTTAGGAGGTGCAGAAAATAATATTGATTATATCAGTCACCTAAATCCATAAAATTTGTTACAACACACTTGGAGTGCAAACTAGGCCAAACCCTAGGGCAAAAATAGCAAAAAAGTGGGTTTTTCACCAAATTTTCAATACAAGAGCTCGATAAAAAGGTGTTGTGAAGATTTTTAGAAGGGGTAGCAAATTATTACCCTAATAACAACCAATTAGTTCAAAAATATGCTTCTCAACATGCCTATGGTGCAAATTTAGAGAGTCAATAAGGCCAAATCTAGTGAAAATCAATGTTTTTTAAGCCCTAGGTTTGAGATCTTGACACAAAATGCTATATCAATGTTTTGCAAGATGATGTATGATGAAAATTACATGCTATTAGATCTAAAAATGATTTCCATGCTCTAACATGCAAAATGCAAGTGCAAATCTAGTGCAAAATTAATGAAAATGCTAGTTTTTTTGTTGAATTTTTCTATGCAAAAATGCAAATTTTTAAAATCTAAATACAAATTTGTTTCAAAATGCAAGACTACAACCAAATGCAATTTTGAATGAGTCTCTAAAATTAGTAGAAAAACCTGAAACAAGATTTTACCTACAAACCCTATATTTTGGAATTACTAGGTTATATGCAAAATTCACAATTTTCAACAAAACCCTAGCAATTTTATGATGAAAATGCAATGCAAACTAATGATTTTTTTGTAATTTTCTGCAATTTAAATCAGATCTAATGCAAAAATTAGAAATTTGATGAAATTCAAATTAATTCATGCAACATGCAAACCCTAAAATACATTTTTTTCTAATTTTTCAATTTGTTTAGTATATTTTCTAATGCAATAAGATGAATGATACTATGAATGAATGAAAATCAATGCAAATCTAAAGAAAAACTCTCAGCAAGGTGCAAACAAGTCCAATAACACGGGTTCAATGCAATGGTAAAATTTGGATGTTACATTTTTGGTAGTTTTGGTGTATATCCTCCTTTCACCCTTACATTCAAGGACCTAGGGTCAAGTTTGAATGTACTATCATACCCTAGCTCTCTATTGAGATGTAGGGAAACTTAGATTTTTATGATTTAATTGACAATTTACTTCTTGTATGCTCAATTATACATTAAAACCCTAATTATGCAAATACGACAATAAATGGATGAATTACGGAAAATGCTTCTGTAGAAAGATGTAAAATATCAAATAATTGTGCACCTATTTTCGAGGTCCGAAGGCGAAAAAGCCAGGGACTAAAGAGCGGGCGCCCAAGTCCAAGGCCCTACTTTTTGTCGAGATCTAGAAATAAGGTCTGCAACCTGTATCTATTGTACCAGAGATTTTCTCGTTGCAGAACTTCGAGGACTCATGAGTGGGCGCCCAAGTCCAGGGAGCTATTTTCTTCTCTGATCTACAATTTTGACACTCTATTGTAGCCTCTTGCAACTTCACTTTGTCTACAACTCCAACCTGTAACCTGCAATCATGAAAACTTTGGGTAGGGGTTGTGGTGTTTAGAGGCTTGCCTCAGTCAAGCCCCGGAGAGACATTCAAGCCTTCCAAACACTGTTGTCAGATAGAGAGTGCATGCCTTGGGAGGCAGAGGAAAAAACCAAATGATAAATGCTCAATAATCACAATAGATGTCAAGTCTTGTAGTGAAGATCTCATAGGAGGAAGAAGCTCTTCATTCCATGAGGAGATGGATGCTCAAATCTGCAAATACAAACACATAGACAATACAAATCTGCTCTTGCAACACAATGAAAGCTTGAATCACCTTTAGGATGCATAAAGTTCACCATAACCATCTCTAGTTTGCAAATGAATGCCTAAACATGCTTTTATATGCAACTACAAACATTCCTGCCAAGATTTCGTAAATTCAAACTTACCGTGTCAGCCTAGGGACCAAATAACGATCATAAACTGACACTAGAAATTTGGGCCTGACCCAAAATAAGGCAAGAGTAGGGCGTGGGCGCCCAAGTCCTCCCCCCTAATTTGGTCAAGGGGTCCCCCTAGGCCCCATTTGTCATGATACCCATGGTTCATTCCATCAGGATGTTGAATTATGATACAAGATGTCCTAAATGCATACTAGAGACCCGGGAGTAAACCTTTTGAGGGAAAAGCCCCCAAGGGGACATTTTCTGACATTACAAATAGGTACAGGATCTAGGCTCTATGGACATTACAACATGATTCATCATATTGGCATAGTGATACTTAAGCATCCAAGTTTGCAATTGCTTAAAGGCAAGCAATTCTAGAAAGGACAGATTGTCATGTCTCCTTTCCAAAACTAAAAGAATTAATAACTTTTTAAGTGGGCCCAATCACTTTATTATCAAAAGGCCACTGAAATATTATTTTAGGTCCTATGTAATGTTTAAATAAGTGTTTTAACACTTTATTCAAAATGTATTTCAAAAGAGCCTTTCGATGTAATTTGAAAGTATTTTAAATACTTGGAGGGAAAAGTAAATCAAAATTTTAAAAAAATAAATAAAATAGAGGGCTAGAAGTAAAGTGTAATGTCTCCATTTTCGGATTCTCTTGCAGTTCGGTCAGAGTTGATTTTCTGGGTAGGTGACAGCCTGACTAGAGGTATATTTTGATGTCACCAGGGTGTTCGGGTGATCCAGTGGAGCCAGTTGACACTTTCTAGAGAGATTTTAGACAACTTGCTCGTACTTACTATTTATAGTTAATGCTTGCATGTCGTTGATCTTTCTAGGTTTTTCTGGGTTTGTTCTCTTTCGTCCTTAGAGAACACTGCTATTTTTAGTAAGTGTCAGTTTGGCGTTGTTTGGACGATGTGGCAGTCAGTTGTTGGCTCTCCTAGACATTGCCCTAAGCTCAGAGTTATCATATGGTTTGTCGATCCAGTTGGTGCCCTCTGTGTTGGCTCAGTTTCCTCATAACCGTTACTATTTTTAGTAATGTCAGGTTTGGTGTCCGATCGAGATTTTCTAAGTAGTATGGTGTTTGTCTCATCGAGACCTTTCCGGCGAGCTATTGATCTTGACATTCCAACATTGTCTTGATGGATATTTTAATGTCCAAAATTATATTTTATTATTTCATGGCATATTATATGGTTTAACGGCAAAAGTGGCTTTATAATGAAAAAATAAATATTGGAGTCACTTAAGTGTGGAACGCCCATCCCTAGGGGAATAAAGTAAATTGAAAAATAAATAATTTCCACTTCAAAAAGGCAACGCCCTCTTGGAGAGTTATAAAAGAAAGAAAAGAGCTCTCATTTGAATATGCTTGCTTTGTGATATTTTCTTCTTGTGAGCTCTGCTAGGGTTTGCTATTGTGAAGGGTTTGAGGATTCGAACCAGAGGCTTGTGGAGATGAAAACCTCCATAGGTAATGGCATTCTATAGGTGTGAAAGACCACCCAACGGTGCTATTGATGGTGGATGCATTCAGTATTCACTCTTGTGCTTGAAATAGATTTCTTCAAAGATATTCCAGAAACTGATTGATACACCTTTTGTTATTGAGTTTGTATGCTGGTTTTTGGAGGGGTAGTGGCAAATTTCAGTGAAGAGGAAGAGAGTTTTTGCTGCTGCAACTTACCCATGCTAGTTGTACTTCCCTAGGCTGGCCGTACAGCTGGAAGTGGAGATTTGGGAGTGTTTTTGAGGCTGAAACTCATTGTCACTTAGTCGCCTAGCTGCTACAAGGGTTTTCAGATAGATTGCAGAGGATTTAGTAGTGATTTCAGGGTTGTTTGTATTCATATACTCTAGCCATGGCCGTACCATGACATGAGAGGACATGGGTGCTATTGAGGACTCTTCTCTTGGTTTTTGTAGCTTCATCTTTGGTCCTTGGGAGGTGTTTGGTGTCACATTCCTTGGTGATATTTATTGTACTCTCATTTCTTGACAATCCTTGGAGTTAGAAGCATTTCTAGCTATACCCATTTGTTCGTCCCATTCCGGCTGTTATATGAAGTTGCATATTTGTATATGGGTATGTCATAGTAATTAATATTTGGCTATTTTTCTATCTGGGTAGCCATTAGTTTCCTCATATTCATTGTATATTTTCTAGGTTTTGGTTATATGTTCTATATTGTATGCTTCGGCAACACATCTACAAGAAAACTGAAAACCCCTTCCGCATTTCTCTCTCTAGTCTGAAAGATCACATAAAAATTAAAAAAAATAAAACACATAAAAAGATCTTTTAAAATATAAACAGGTAAGATACATTATAGTGGTATTAGAGCTAAAGATCTTACCATCCTGTGAGGTCAGACTTAGATAGGCAGATGAAAATATGAGACATACAGCTTAGCTTTGCATGTGAGTGATCAACACTTGCATGAGTATTCAAAGTCATGGATAGGTTTAGTGAAAAAGAATTACCAGAGAAACTATACAGTGCCGATAGGAAACTTGGACACCTTCCGCAATCAACGATGGTTCTACGCAGCATTTTGGAGGAAATAGATGATGAAAATTGGGAAGGACTCATAGAGGATCTGAGAATGATACAACATTCTAATCAATTGAAACAAATGATGGCCAATTATCGCCGCAGGAAATCTGATATTGATAGCAGCAACAACAATGATGGAAAAAGGAACAGAAACCAGGGAGATGGGAACAACAAGGAATGTGAAATAGAAACTCCTACCACCTATTTATTGCAGCCAAGTCATGATAAGAGCAAAGAAGATGAAGACCTAATAGCTGGGAAAAATGAGTCTAAGCCTTTGTATGATGAAAACAAGATCACTAATCAAGAGACATGCAAAGAGGAGCTTGTTGATTTGGAGGAGAATACAACAAGAATGTGTGAAGCTGGGCCTCACTTTGATGAAGATCTTGAAGTCACTACTTCTGAGAATGAATAAAAACGATTAATAGATTGCTAGAAGGTGACTTTGCAAGCGAACCTGAGAGCATTGATGCTGAAAGTTTTAAGTCCTCAAAGGACATAGGTGAAAGGTATGCGAATAAAGATTTTAAATCAGCCATGGGTGACAAATTTGATGCTTCCATAACCTTTGACTAGAGTAATGAAGGAAATGATTCATTTCCCTTGCAACTTGAAGAACCAAGTGACCTTTCAAAAAAGTTAGTTGATAGCACCCATGAGGATTCTTATCAAATAGGGAATGATGATATAGGTGGTGTTCTTGACTTTGAAAACAAATCTGATTTCACGTTGCATGTAGTTGATCCTGAGCAGAGACCTTGTGGCCTTGTTGATTTAGATTCACAGTTCACTGTTGAGGATGATAAGGAAGAGGTACAGGTGATTTGGGACAGCCTTGGAGTCATTGATGATAGATATGAAGGTTCTAATATTAGTATTTGTCATAACAACAATTCATTTCCTTCGCATGAATATGATTGCAAGAATAAATTTGTGGTGATTGCTGATAACCCATTACTTGATATGGGTGTTGATATGACATATGACAATCCACCTTTCGAGTTGGATGATAGAGTTATTTTCGGTTGTAGCATTGCACTTGGGAAAAATAACCAGGTGTGGGATCCGGGAGAAGATTCAAAACTTGAGTCAGAGTGTGGCACTCAGCTTGGTTTTGATGTAGGTTTACTTTATGGGGAGTTTGGTTATCCTCCTAGGAGACAGCCGGATGTGAAATGTACAAATGAGAATGATACATGTGGGGAGTTCCCTAATGTTGACACTCAAGATTTGAGTGTTAAAAATGAATTATGTGATACGGATTCAAGGCTCAGCAAGTCTAATTTTGCAAATCAGACCTTAGAAGATGTGAACAAATCAAAAAATTTACTTGTTAATGACGGGTCCTAGGATAGCTCTTTGGATGAACCAACATCTACATTAGAGGCAATAGTGTGCAATGATTATGTCCAATTAGCCGCTTCTATTATGTCATTGGAGTCATCCCGTGAGGTACATAACAGTAGTACCTTTGTCGAGGAAGTGTGCAGAGCTGATAGAACACATGATGATGCTTACCATTCTATGAGTGATGATGATTCAACCTCTTACCATAGTGTAGAGTACAAATCAAAAAAATTGTGTGGAGACAATTTGTTAGAGGGGTCTAATCATTTGGCAAGGCAATTGAAGGTGAACAAAGGTATGGTTGCTTCAGCCTTAGAACACTTTGATGTTGCACAACAGTTGGTGACACACTATTGTTGGACTCCAGGTATATATGAGCACCTTGATAGTGGACTTTCCCTTGTTGAGTTTCAGGCACTTATAGATGCAGTTGGGATCATGAAGAATAATTACCTACAATTGTTATCTAATAGAGATCATCTTCTTAGGATCTACGGTATTTATCATGATGCTCTAAGGGGAAAGGAAGAGGAGGTTGATGAGCTCACCTACGAGCTTGAGGTTACCACAGACTCTTTGAAGAGCACTCAAACAGCCCTTCAAGAGTCAAAGCTACAGATAGATGAGCTTACCGTGGAGTTAAGCTTCGTGCAATCTTCATCACCTATAGATACAATTCAGATATCTATGGCAGTGAGTGGTGATGAGCATACATCCACGGATAGTGGTAATGAGTATGTGGAGGATGTGGCTACATCCAATTCATTTACTAGTGCAGGTGACATAGATGGGATGATTGTTTTGGATGAGTGTAGCAGGGAACAATATGTTGCACCAAGAGGTTAGTCCCATTTTAGGTGATGCAGAGCAGATGCTTGATGGCTCTTGTGGTGTAGTAGTGGGTTTTCTAGTGAGTTGTGTGACAGATCATCACACTGCTCTATCTTTTTCATAGGAGATATGCAGGACATCATTCAGTGGTGAGATCGACTCTTATGTTTAGTGGGGATCGACTATTATGTTGATTTGTTTCCCTCTCTTGGAAGCAAATCAGAGTCTACATCCCATGTAGCTGATTTTGATCAACAACTTATTGAGCCACAAAGATGGAGAGATCAGCTGATGATTACTGGAGAGAAGGTTGATTCAACCTTATCTCATTTAGATTGCACTCGTAGGAATGTTGAGAACCTTCTTTGGACAACAGAGTTGGAGGAAAGATGATATGGGGTCTCGGCCGGTACTCACATTCATGATTTGCAAACCATCAGGAGTGCTTTGGAGGAGGTAAAATCAAAATATCTCCAATTGTATCATGATAGGGAGTATGCTATTGGGTATGCAGAGAGGGCTACCAGAGTATCTACCTAGTTAGCCATTCAGGATCAGAGACACGAGCCATCTTCTGATTCATGTGATGAGAGTGTGGAGTGTGTTCCCCATGACTATGTTGGTCAACCATTGACACAGGTAGGTGCTTTTTATTTTGACTGCATAATGAGGAGTGCTCATCATTTCTCCTTTAGTCCACACACTAATGACCCGATGATGCGTAAGTGTGGATTGACTCAGGATTTATACCCTCCATTTTGGGATGAAGGGTTGCCATCTACAGAGGATGGAACTACGGATTACAGGCGGCTGACTCAAATACATTCAAAGGATTATTTGCAAGGTCAGAGATTAGATTACCATCATGGTGATAAGTATCCGACGGAGTTTGCAACTTCTTTGCCTCAAAAATTCCCAATGGAGACATGGTTTCTGAGAGGTTGCAATGTCAATGGGCATGATGGCATGTTTAATTTTTACAGAGGTGATGGATGTGAAGTTCTGATGTGTTGGAATCTAGGTGGCGACAGGTTTGGCATGACCATCCAGTTGGATTCCGATGTGTTGCTTCACCACTCTCTGCATGGTGAAGATTTTATCAGAGTAACATAGTGGAAGTCATCAGGTGATGTGTATGGTGGACTTTCATTTTCGCTTTGGAATCATGATAGGGAGTATGCTATTAGGTACGCAGAGAGGGCTACCAGAGTATCTACCCAGTTAGCCATTCAGGATTAGAGACATGAGCCATCTTCTGATTCATGTGATGAGAGTGTGGAGTGTGTTCCCCATGACTAGGTCAGTCAACCGTTAACACAGGCAAGTGCTTTTTATTTTGACTACATAATAAGGAGTGCTCATCATTTCTCCTTTAGTCCACACACTGATGACCCGATGATGCGTAAGTGTGGATTGGTTCAGGATTTATACCCTCCATTGTGGGATGAAGGGTTGCCATCTACAGAGGATGGAACTAGGGATTGCAGGTGGCTGACTCAAATACATTCAAAGGATTATTTGCAGGATCAAAGATCAGATTACCATCATGGTGATATGTATCCAATGGAGTTTGCAACTTCTTTGTCTCAAAAATTCCCAGTGGAGACATGGTTTCTAAGAGGTTGCAGTGTTAGTGGGCATGATGGCATGTTTAGTTTTTATAGAGTGATGGATGTGAAGTTCTGATGTGTTGGGATCTGACCGTCTAGTTGGATTCTGATGTGTTGCTTCACCACTCTCTACATGGTGGAGATTTTATCAGAGTAGCACAGTGGAAGTCATCGGGTGATGTGTATGGCAGACTTCCATTTTGGCTTTGGAATCCATGGATTCCTATGTTTGGTAGATTGCTCTACATTGGGGTAGTATCTTACAGAGATGTTGAGAGTGGATTTATTTCTACCCAGTGGATAAAAAGGATATGTTGTTGGACATTCTTCAGAATGATTTGGGATCCTGGAGTTCAACTGGGGCATGTAGGTGCAGATTGCTTGAGGACAAGCAATCTTTGGGAAGGTTAGACTATAATGTCTCCATTTTTGGATTCTCTTGCAGTTCAGTCAAAGCTAATTTTTTGGGTTGGTGACACCCTGACCAGAGGTATATTTTGATGTCACCAGGGTGTTCAAGTGATCCAGTGGAGCCTATTGACACTTTCCAGAGAGATTTCAGACAATTTGTCTGTACTTACTATTTATAGTAAGTGCTTGCATGTCGTTGATCTTTCTGGGTTTTTCTGGGTTTGTTCTCTTTGGTCCTTGGAGAATACTACTATTTTTAGTAAGTGTTAGTTTGGCATTGTTTGGGTGATGTGGTGATTAGTTGTTGGCTCTCCTAGATATTGCACTAAGCTCTGAACTATCAGATGGTTTGTGGATCCAGTTGGTGCCCTATGTGTTGGTTCAGTTTGCTCATGGCCGTTACTATTTTTAGTAATGTCAGGTTTGGTGTTGGATTGGGATTTTCTGAGTAGGATGGTGTTTGTCTCATCGAGACCTTTCTGTCGAGCTATTGATCTTGACATTCTGACATTGTCCTGATGGATATTTTAATGCCTAAAATTATATTTTATTATTTCATGGCATATTATATGGTTTAACGGCAAAAGTGGCTTTATAATGAAAAAACAAATATTGGACTCACTTAAGTGTGGAATGCCCATCCCTAGGGGATTAAAGTAAATTGAAAAATAAATAATTTCCCCCTCAAAAAGGCAACGCCCTCTTGGAGAGTTATAAAAGAAGGAAAAGAACTCTCATTTGAATATACTTGCTTTGTGATATTTTCTTCTTGTGAGCTCTGCTAGGGTTTTCTATTGTGAAGGGTTTGAGGATTCGAACCAGAGGCTTGTGGAGATGAAAACTTCCATAGGTAATGGCATTCTACAGGTGTGAAAGACCACCCAATGGTACCATTGACAATGGATGCATTCAGTATTCACTCTTGTGCTTGCAATGGATTTCTTCAGAGATATTCCAAGAGCTGATTGATACATCTTTCATTATTGAGTTTGTATGCTAGTTTTTGGAGGGTTAGTGGCAGATTTCAATGAAGAGGAAGAGACTTTTTGCTACTGCAACTTACCCATGCTGGTTGTACTTCCCTAGGCTGGCCATTCTACTGGAAGTGGAGATTTGGGAGTGTTTTTGAGGCTGAAACACATTGTCACCTGGTCACCTAGCTGCTGTAAGGGTTTCCAGATAGATTATAAAGGATTTAGCAGTGATTTCAGGGTTGTTTGCAGTCATATACTCCAGCCATGGTCATACCATGACATGAAAGGATGTGGGTGTTGTTGAGGACTCTTCTCTTGGTTTTTATAGCTTCATCTTTGGTCCTTGGGAGGCGTTTGGTGTCATATTCTATGCGGATATTTATTGTGCTCTCATTTCTTGACAATCCTTGGAGTTAGAAGTATTTCCAACTATACCCATTTGCTGGTCTGGTTCTGACTGTTGTACGAAGTTGCATATTTGTATATGGGTATGTCATAGTAATTAATATTTGGCTATTTTACTATCTGGGTAGCCATTAGTTTCCTCATATTCATTGTATATTTTTTGGGTTTTGGTTATGTGCTCTATATTGTATGCTTTGACAACACATCTGCAGGAAAACTAAAAACCCCTTCTACATTTCTCTCTCTAGTCTGAAAGATCACATTAAAATTTAAAAAAATAAAACACATAAAAAGATATTTTAAAATATAAACAGGTATGGCACATTACATAAAGTACCTATAAAAAAGAGGTCAAGGTTCAAAGCAAATCATTCAATTTTGACATTTCATTATTCCTTCCATTTTGGAGATCAAAGCATTCAAGGGCAAAAACCCTTGGTGTTGGAGATCCGGAGGACGAAAACCCTCTTAGTTTTCATAATTGAAATTGGAGATGAAACCCACATATCCTTTGAAGCAATTCTATTCAAGGATCACATTTGGGCTTATTGATTGTGGTTGTTCAATTCATATTTGGAAGCAAATTGTAACACATCATCAAATCAGCATTTTTGGCCATGTTTGCAAGTTTATATGTTGCTACTACAATGCCGCTACAATTATTTATTGAAGATTTCAACTTGTACCATTTCTGCAGACCTAATATAGGTAATTTATGAAGATTTGTTGCTTTTGTTGCATACATTATTGCTGATTACATTGGCTGTCATAAATAAAATAAGATCTAAGGTTTCTGTGTTAGTGTTTTCATGTTTATTGTTGTTGTGTAATGTCCCCTTCTTACAAGTCAAGATTCCTCTTACCTTGTTCACAAATTTCAACTTGCAACAAAGGAACATTAGTCTATTTTCATTTAAAGCCAACATATATAATTCATACATAAAACATTGCTTTACTATTTTTATGATTAATTTGACAGTTCATCATTGATTTCTATCAATATACATTACTATGCCAATTAC
Source organism: Cunninghamia lanceolata (assembly GCA_027924645.1). Classification (NCBI taxonomy): domain Eukaryota; kingdom Viridiplantae; phylum Streptophyta; class Pinopsida; order Cupressales; family Cupressaceae; genus Cunninghamia; species Cunninghamia lanceolata. The sequence goes on from BSBN01000236.1 coordinate 6,423,707, forward strand.
TATTATTCATTTATGATCAATTTCTATGCATATCACTATTATGAATTCATAGCTACTTTCAATGCATATAATCATTGTTAATCTTTATGATTGCTTTTAATGCACATTATCTTTCATTCTCATTTCACAAGTTAATCTTATTTATATGCCTTGCAGATCATTAACATTTCATATGTTACTTTCATGATCAACTTCAATATGCCTTGCATATCATTTCATTTCACATTCATGATCAACTTCAATATGCCTTGCATATCTTATCATGACATTTCATATGATGTATAATCTTCATCAATACAAATTGCAAATCTACTAATGTAAATGTCATTTACTAACATCTTATGGGAGATTAGAGGTGAGTATCGTTATCCACTATGGGGCTCTATTGTCTCTATCCTTAGACTCAATATGGTATCCTTAATACCTTAGAGTCAAGGCCTCTTGAGACTCCTTGGCACTCTTATGATGCCTTACATCAAGTAACCAAGGCATGTGCATCACTATCCTTACACTATGGGTACCTTATACCTCATGTGACAAGGCCTCTATGTGATGATTAACCTTTGCATCATGGGTACCTTATACCTCATGTGACAAAGCCATAATTTTTACCCATGTGGCCTCTTGGTATTTATCCTCCTATGTCTCATATGAGGTTGGTAAATTACATTTTATTATGCATCATTGATTACCGAAATACTTCATGAGATATTGCATATTGGATGCATGATTATTCTACATAATAGTCTACATATCCTATGTGAATGGCATACAAATCTGGTTAATAACATAGATGCATATGTAAATGAAAGCTTCTTGCAAGTCTGATTACTATCATAGAAGTTTATATATGATAATGACAGAAACAAAGAGCACTATGTTGTCTGTACCTGTATGGCGGTGATGAGAGATCAACAATAATTAGAAAATGATAAGAGACTTACTTGTTGTGTAAATCCAGTTTGCAGTCTTGGTATAAGCTTTGTAAATATTGATAAGGGACTCCTTTGTGTCTGTTGTCCCTGAAGTATAAACTTAATAATTATGTTGTTCATACTATCCTTGGTATGATTTCCTGTATATTATTTCTACCCCACTTTGAATGCTTCTTGGGTTCCTTTATACAAAGATTTGGCAAATGAAAAGCAGCGAATGAAACTTGATGTCTCTTCATAGAATCCAATTATAATTAATGATATTTATTTAATTTGATCGGTGGCAAGAGTCATTCGAACCCTTATGGAGCTGGCCTTAATTCCTTCTATTAATATTGTTTGTTTCTAGTGCCAAGTCATAACAATTTGTCTTATTCTAAATTTGTCTTTTTCCCAATTTTGTCTTATTCTATAAGCATGAAATTTGACTAAGTTATAAAAATAATCTAGAGGAGAGGAGATAGCAAATAATTTTCTTTTCCAATCTTTAATTGGAAATCCTTGAACTATTAAGGGATATGACAGACCTCCCCTCTTGAGATTGCTTGTCCTCAAGCAATTTGTGTGTTTGGAAATCTAGGTCTTCTAGTCTTTCCCATGTAGCATCATCACTTGGTAGATTCATCCATTCAATAAGATATTCTTTAATGGTTCTTTTTCTTAATCTTCTTTCCCTGGTGACCAAAATCACTTCAAGTTCTAGTATTAATTGCCCTTCATCATCAAGAGGAGGTAGATCCCCACAAGGTGTGATCCTTTGACCAAGTACCTTTTTGAGTCTGGAGACGTGAAACACATTATGGATCTTACTATTCTTTGGTAGTTCTATCTCATATGCAACCTTGCCAATTCTTCTTATTACCTTGTAAGGCCCACAAAATTGTGGTTTAAGCTTTTCGGCACCATTTGCCTTTAATGAGGATTGTTTATGAGGTTGTAACCTTAAGAACATGTCTCCTACTTCAAAGGTTCTTTCCACACGTTTCTAATCGACATAAACCTTTTGCTGATTTTGGGCATGGTGCAAATTATCTTTAAGTACCTTCATGATATCTTCATGTTGCTATATGAAATCCTTTGCCTTGGGACTTCTGCCTTCTGGGAGTATTAAATTTCCAAATGAAATGGGGTCATACCCATATAGGGCCTTAAATGGCCTCATCCCGATTCACATATGATGTGTTGTATTATAACAATGTTCCCCAAGGTGTAACCATTTTATCCATCCCCTTTGTTTCCCGGTGACATAATTTTGGAGATATCCTTTAATCTATTTGTTTACAATCTCTGTTTGGCCATCCATTTGTGGATGATAACTTGTGCTTGGTGTAAGTTGGGTGCCTGCTTCTTTGAACAATTCTTTCCAAAAGAGACTCATAAACTAAATGTCTCGATCACTAATTATGTTTTGAGGTAAACCATGGAGTCAGAATATTTCTTTGAAGAACAACTCGGCTACTTGAGGTGCTTTATAATCACAGGATATGGCCATGAAATGTGCATATTTGGTAAGTCTATCCATGACCACATAAATGCAATCTTTCCCTTGTACCTTAGGGAGCCCAGTGATAAAATCCATAGTGATGCTACTCCATTTTTGCTCTAGTATAGGTAAGGGTTGTAATAAACCAGCAGGATATGTATGCTCTATTTTATTCTTTTGGCAAGTAAGACATTCTTGGGTATATTAGAGTACATCTTTCTTTAGACCTTTCCATGCAAATTTCTCTCAAATTTGTTTATAGGTTTTGTAATAGCCTTGGTGTCATGCTAGAGGGCTATCATGGAACTCTTGGATGATCTGATTCTTCATCTTGGATCTTGCCTCTAAAAATATTTGATCTTTATATAGGATTAGATCCTCTTTGATTACATAGTTTTCATCTTCCATGTGTCTCTCCATTATGTTATTTGTGAAGGGATCCTTAACATATTCTGCAGTGATCAGGCCCTTCCAATCAAGAGATATGCATGATATGATACATAAGTGTGGTCTCCTCGATAGTGCATCTACTACCACATTATTCTTTCCTTTCATGTAATTGATATCAAAATTATATGCTTGAAGTTTGCTTACCCATTTTTACTACCTATCATTTAGATCTCGCTGATTAAGGAAGTGTTGCAAACTATTGTGATCTGTTCTAACGGCAAATTTCCCACATACTAGATATTGGCAGAATTTGGCCAAGGCATGCATGATGGCCCACATCTCTTTATCATAGGTTGAATACAATCTTTCGGCAGCTGTCAACTTGCGACTTTCAAATGCTATGGGGTGTCTATTTTGCATCAAGATGGCACCAATGCCTTCACCGGAGGCATCACATTCCAATTCAAAAGGTGAGGAGAGGTCGGGAATGGCTAACATGGGACAAGAGCTCATAACTCTTTTCAATTCTTTGAAAGCTTTTTTCAGCAGCATCATTCCATCGGAATAGTCCTTTCTTTGTAAGGTTAGATAAGGGTGATGCAATCTTGGAGAAGTGTCTTACAAATCTTCGGTAATAGCTGCATAGGCCTAGCAATCCTCTTAAGTGTGTTAGAGTCTTGGGTCTAGGCCATTCCTTTATGGTTTTGATTTTTTCCTCATCAACTTTGACTCCCTCGGCACTAATTTTATGCCCTAAGTAAATTATTTCTTCCATCCCAAACTCGCATTTAGATGCCTTGGCATAAAGAGAGTCTTGCTCTAGTATAGATAAGACTTCGTCAATATGTTTCAAGTGTTCCTCCCAAGTTTTACTATAGATTAATATGTCATCAAAGAAGATTAGGAGGAATTTCCTTAGTTGGTTTTGGAAAGTATGGTTCATACATGATTGGAAAGTTGTCGGGGCATTAGTCAGTCTGAATGGCAGAACTAAAAACTCAAAGTGACCATAATGACATCGAAAAGCGGTTTTGGGTATATCTTCCTCCCTCATTTAGATTTGGTGGTATCCAGACCTAAGGTCTATTTTTGAGAAATATTTGGCTCCATGAAGTTCATCAATTAGTTCATCTACCCTAGGTATGGGGTACCGGTTTTTTATGGTTTGTTTATTCAATGCTCTATAGTCCACACACATTCGCAAAGTTCTATCTTTCTTTTTTACTAACACTATAGAGGATGCGAATGGGCTAGAACTAGGTTGTATATGGCCCATTTCTAGGAGTTCATTTATGGTCTTCTCTATTTCTTCCTTAAACTTTAGAGGGTGTCTATATGGGGTGGTAATAACTAGTTTTGCCCCTCTTTCCATTTCTATGACATGTTCAAATTCTCTCTTGGGAGGCAATCCTGGTGGAATGTCTTCAAATACTTTCTTATGTTTTTGTAGGATGGGTTGAATATCTATGTGGATGGCTTTCCCCTCTTTAGTTGACTTGCTAGAATCATACATTGATCTGCCCATTCTACTTGGCTGTGTCGGCAGATTTTTGCTATTCTTTTGGATGATACTACCCGGGGTGACCCATCGGAAAGTCCATGTAGGATGACTTTGTTTCCTTGGTCCTCAAAATGGATTTCTAATTTTGGAAAATCAATAGTACTCGCCCTAGAGAGTGTAGCCATGGCATCCCTAGGACAATATTCGTGTCTCCCAAATTGACCACATAGAAATCTTCCTTAACTTGATGTTTTCCTATGGTCATTTCTAGTTGAGGTATGATTTTTGAACATTCCCTTGTAGAGTCATCGGCTAGTGAAACTATAAACCCCTCAAAATCTTGTGGACCTAGTTTAAGTCTTTTTGCTAGGGACTCATCTATAAAATTATGAGTGTCCCCGCTGTCCACTAAGGCTGCTAGTTTGTTTCCTTTCAACTTGCACCTAAGTTTAAAAGGATGATGTTTAGATACCTTAGACATGGAAGCTAGGATGATTTTTCCTTGGGTTCACATTTCCTTTTGTTTGGAGGATTTTCCTCTTCCTCCTCATGGGTTATTGCTTCTATGGTATGAATTTTCCCACATCTATGACCTGGTTCCCATTTGTCTTTACATCTAAAACACAAACCTTTCTCTTTCAAATCTTGCCACTTTGGACATTTGTGGTCATGTGACCATGGAGCTCTACATGAAAAAAAATTCTATCTCTCGTCATCTTTGTGGCAGTAAGATTTGTCATATTTATTTTTCTTATAGAAGGGTTTTGGAGATGAATGATAAGTTTTACTTTTTTCTAGATGAAGGGCCATTACAACGGCATCATCTAAGGAGGTGGGTTTGAGTGCTCCTACTAAGCCCCTTAGTTTTTCATCCAAACCTTCTATGAATAGGAATGTGAGTCTTTCATTTTCAATTCTGGTAACATGTATGGCAACCTTCTCAAATTCATTGATATATTCATCTACAGTTCCCCACTACCTTACTTGGGTTAAATCCTTGAAGTCTTGTTGCGGGTGTCGTCTCTCAAATTTCTTAATGAACTTCTTAGAAAACTCTACATTTAAGATGTGATGGAGTCATGACCTTGGGTGATTTTCCCATTATGCCACCATTCATATGCTAAGCCTTCCAAATGTAAGATGGCAAATTGGAGTGCATCCTTTTCCGTCATAGGGAAAAGTGAGAAGTAGTCATTTAGCTTTTGGAGCCATGCATGTGGTGTGATCTTATTTGTCCCATCAAAATTAGGGAGGTTTACTTTATAGGTTTTATGTTTTAAGTCCTTGTTAGGAGGTCTTCTTTCCCTCCTTACCATTTCATTCTTTCTAGTATTGCTATAATCATTAAATGATACCACTCTCCTTACCCCCGGTTCTAGGCTTGCATAAGCCCTTGCAATATCATCCGCGCTTAATGCATTTGTAATAGGTTCATCGGCTCTTGAGTTTTCTTCTTCTGGAAGGAAAGATGGCATAGGAATCCTTGGATTTGATGAAGTTGAGCTATTCTCCACATGATTGGATCCTATGTCTCTTGCATTTGTAGAGTTTGGCTGATCCGTGGTGTTACCCACTTTTTGAAGTGCCTCTAAGAACATTTGAGTAGTCTTTTCACCTTGGTCCATCATGGCCTTGGTGATTCTTTCATTTTGTTCCATCATGGCCTTGGTGGTGGCTTCCATGAATGCCCTCATTTCATTGTTCATTTCTTCTTCTAGGAGTTGTTGGTTCCTTCTAGTGTATGTGATGCAGAGGCATCCACACTAAAACCTTGACATACAGCATGTATGTCTACAACCCATCAACATCATCATATTTTCTGTTAACATTGTTAGCATCATCATATTTTCTCTGCCGACCGGTATCCTCCTGCAGACAAACCTTCGACCTTTCGTCTGTCAGCAGCATCATCATATTCGGCTATCGGCAGCATCATCACATTCGGCAAGCGCAAACATCCTCCTGATGTTCACTGTTCATCTTACCACCAAACTCTATCTGCAGCATCATGATGTTCAACATCATGTTCATCAGCAGGATATAAAATATCCGGTTCCCTCCATATATCCTGATGACGACAACCTCATGCCCCTTTCCTTCGATGCTGACGTCACCCCGATATCCTGATGACGATTATCCTGATGACGATGACGTCACATGCAGTTCCTTCAATATCCTGCTGTCGGCCAAACTTAACATTATCGGCCCGCGATGGTTTTATCAACCCGATCTTCTACCTTATGCCGATACGCTCCTCCTCGGCAACACCTGATGATGATCACCCCGATGCACATTCACCTTATGCAAACTACTGCATCATGTTCACCTCCATCTACTCGGATGACGCCCGAAGTAACTGCAGGATATACACAGAAATATCCTGATGATGCCGTTGTGATGGGTTTTCCAACCTTAGCGAATTTCGATCCGCTGAACCTCCTGAGGTGACCCGATCTGCTTTCAGGGCGATCTTCCAGACTCGAACTATCAGCACGACCTAGCACATACCCATGCTAGGGTTCTCAACACCTCTTGACTGCGATCCTGCAAACATACATGCGAACAAACAAAAAATGCAAACTACATCCTAAACTATGGTACACAGCCATTCCACCGATTCGACGAATCAACCGGTGGAATGGATCAGTAAATCCATGTAACCACCAAAACAGCAACTCGATTACACAATGTAATTCAAAACAGAGAATTGACACAACAGGATCTCTTTATTGATTTCAAAAGATGCAAATACAATATTCTGTCTCTCTCTCTGTCTCACTCTGTCTCTCCTCTTCAATACAATACTAAAATCAACCGATCCTAATGCATAAATAGGATCTGCTTGCGAGTACTACCACTCGATTCCCAGCGGCTGGGAGCTTCCAAGCGGCTGGGAGGATCCAACCGGACATACAGCATAACAGCTGTCCTAACAACCTAGCTAAAAATAGTAAAGTATGGTCAACATGACCTTATTACATGCATTGGTCTTATACGACCTTCTTTAAAACATTAACAAGACTCAAAACAAACTAACTGCCTCATGGAGGCCAGCTGTCAGGTAGGTGCTCCTGCACCAGTATGCTTTAATAAAACTATCTCACAGGATGGCAAGAATAATGGCTCTGATACCAATTGTAATGTCCCCTTCTTACAAGTCAAGATTCCTCTTACCTTGTTCACAAATTTGAACTTGCAACAAAGGAACATTAGTCTATTTTCATTTAAAGCCATCATATATAATTCATACATAGAACATTGCTTTACTATTTCTATGATTAATTTGACAGTTCATCATTGATTTCTATCAATATACATTACTATGCCAATTACTATTATTCATTTATGATCAATTTCTATGCATATAACTATTATGAATTCATAGCTACTTTCGATGCATATAATCATTGTTAATCTTTATGATCGCTTTTAATGCACATTATCTTTCATTCTCATTTCACAAGTTAATCTTATTCATATGCCTTGCATATCATTATCATTTCATATGTTACTTTTATGATCAACTTCAATATGCCTTGCATATCATTTCATTTCACATTCATGATCAACTTCAATATGCCTTGCATATCTTATCATGACATTTCATATGATGTATGATCTTCAGTAATACAAATTGCAAATCTACTAATTTAAATGTCATTTACTAACATCTTATGGGATATCGAAGGTGAGTACCATTATCCACTATGGGGCTCTATTGTCTCTACCCTTAGACTCAATATGGTATCCTTAATACCTTAGAGTCAAGGCCTCTTGAGACTCCTTGGCACTCTTATGATGCCTTACATCAAGTAACCAAGGCCTATGCATCACTATCCTTGCACTATGGGTACCTTATACCTCATGTGACAAGGCCTTTGTGATGATTAACCTTTACATCATGGGTACCTTATACCTCATTTGACAAAGCCATAATTTTTACGCATGTGGCTTCTTGGTATTTATCCTCCTATCTCTCATGTGAGGTTGGTAAATTACATTTTATTATGCATCATTGATTACAAAAATACTTCATGAGATATTGCATATTGGATGTATGACTATTCTACATAATAGTCTCCATAGCCTATGTGAATGGCATACAAATTTGGTTAATAACATAGGTGCATATGTAAATGAAAGCTTCTTGCAAGTCTAATTACTCTCATAGAGGTTTATATATGATAATGACAAAAACAAAGAGCACTATGTTGTCTGTGCCTATACAGCGATGATGAGAGATCAACAATAATTAGAAAATGATAAGAGACTTGCTGTGCAAATCCAGTTTGCAGTCTTGGTATAAGCTTTGTAAATATTGATAAGGGACTCCTTTGTATCTATTGTCCCTGAAGTATAAACTTAATAATTCTGTTGTTCGTACTGTCCTTGGTACGATTTCTTGTATATTATTTCTACCCCACTTCAAATGCTTCTTGGGTTCCTTTATACAAAGATTTGGCAAATGAAAAGCAGCGAATGAAACTTGATGTCTCTTGATAGAATCCAATTATAATTAATGATATTTATTTAATTTGATCAGTGGCAAGAGTCATTCGAACCCTTATGGAGCTGGCCTTAATTCCTTTTATTAATATTATTTGTTTCTAGTGCCAAGTCATAACAATTTGTCTTATTCTAAATTTGTCTTTTTCCCAATTTTGTCTTATTCTATAAGCATGAAATTTGACTAAGTTATAAAAATAATCTAGAGGAGAGGAGATAGCAAATAATTTTCTTTTCCAATCTTTAATTGGAAATCCTCGAACTATTAAGGGATATGACATGTTGTCATAACTTATCTAGCAACTCATTATCCAATTCTACTCTAATATTTGGCTAATTCAATGTATAAGGGTGTCATATAAATATTGGTGAATGGTAGTATTGCTTTCCATAAGAAATTAGTTATAAATCAACAGTCATTTTTTTATATTTGACACATACAATTTAGATCTGTTGTTTATGTTGCACTTGAAGATGTACACCAACATTATGAGGGTTTGAATTTGCTATTTGGAAGTGTAAGTTTGATTTACAAGGGTTTGCAATATTGCATTATTGCTAATCAGCTAGGTTTGGCATCTACATTGGTCATTTGATTATTGTTTCATCTTGCACATGTTTGACAAATCATCCATTCAAATCTAGACATAATTGTTGTTCTAGGGTTTCATATTGTTGTTCATTCATAAATCAACAAACACATTTGTTGAAATTGATCATCTACATGCTATATCTGCTGTTGTGATGTATTTGAGGGTTTATATCAGCATATGAGGGTTTGATTTATGAATTTCCAGCCACTTGTTTAATTTTCAGTTTGCTTTTTTAGCTTCACTTTGTTTCCAGCATTTAGAAAAATACAAAAAAACAAATATTTCATAAAAATTCAGATTGGGGACATTACATTACCAAAAAATTCCTCACAACTTGGATTTGAACAAAGAATTACTTAGTGGGTTACAAGGTCAAAACCCAAGACATACAAAAGTTGAACTATATATATAAGCTTCCCCTTGCTCTCATGCATGCATGAGACACGCTAACTAGACTGAAACCTTAAAAATTACCTTCTCCTACATTTTATAAATGGAATCTAGACAAAAATATATCTAAACAAGAATATTTAAGATTGACATTTACATAGACACAAGGCATATGCACAACATGCTGTAATAGGGGATGCTTAGGTGGCAATTGCTTGAAGCTTCTCTCACCAAAGAATATTTCTAGTCACTCTCACATGTTGATGCCATGGATGTTTCTTATCATATCAGGGTCAAAGGTAGAACAATTTTGACTTTTGAGAGTATATGGTCCTCATAGAGGAAATTAGATTCCACAAGGGAGGTTTCTACTTCATGATTTTCTACTTTGCCCAAAGGTGATCAATGTCTTTTCATGATGTAGTAAATGTAATATCCCTCATGTCTTTTGAGATATTTTTATGCAACTGATGACTGATTTTTTTTTATATTTATGCTATGTTGGGCATAACAATGTAGTACAGCAGAAAGAGATATTGTAATGTATATATTTTTCACACTAACTAAATATTTCAAAGGAAATGCATTGCTGAACTTTTCATATTTCTATATCTTCAAAAATACTCAGTATTTTGTCAAAATATTAGGACTCCAATTGAGAGAATATCCTCTAATATCTAAATCACAAATACCCAGAAAATTGTATGGCCAAAATGTGAAGCAATATCACATACCCATTTGGTGAAATGTGAAATACATGGCTGAAAACAGTAGAACAGCATTATGCAAATGATATACAACTCCTTGAAGCACATGCAACTCAGATTTGTTACTTCAAATCAGCATATACTCAGAATACATAAGAAACACTCACAATGAAGACCAAATAATGCAACAAATATTTGAGTGACTTGATATTCTCCTCTTAAATGCTCTGTATAAACCTTTATTCTGATCTGCAATTGATTAATCTTCAAAACCCTTATAAAATCTGAATATATGAATTTGCAAATGATAATTCTTTGAAAAACCCTTGTGAAACCATTGAAACTTTTGATCGGATCTTCATCAATTTTGCACGATTTGGACTCCTAATTGAAGCCCACACTCTGGCAATGATTCAGCTAATCTTACACAGCCTCAAAATTGTATAAACACTGAAAATATTTCGTTCTCCAATGCTTAAAATGAAGAAATCTGAAGAAACCCTAGGTTTCCTTCACAATTCCCAAAGCTCTCACAAAAAGCAAAGTCAAATGATCATCATTAATAATCTATTTGCTTTTTGATGCCCTTTTATAACTTATCCAAATGAAGTGTATTTAATTTGCCTTTGAAGTCCACCTTTTAATTAAGTCCTTATGTCTCCCTTTCAACATATAAATTAATAAAGTATTATATCACTTTATTAATTTCCATTTAACCCTTATATCACCTTTCATAATAAAGTCCCCTTTAAACAATGACCTTGTGTTATAAAATGAATCATATATTATAAGGTCATATAACTCATTAATTGCTTTTAAAGTCAAAATGGCCCCACTTACATAAGGCTAAGTTATAACCTTATAATATACCTTTTATAATTAAATATTATTTAGGCCACTCTATAATTAATAACTCCTTAAATACTTATGATTTTCTAATTCCGTTTGAACAAGGAGGTTCACCATTATGTCTACTGTGTATCCAACCACCTTACCAAAAATAGCACAGGTCCCTCTCTCAACCATTGATTCACTATAAATGGTAAATCCCTCATTGTCTGATCAAACCAATGGTGTAAGGGATTGACACTGCAAATGAAGCTTGTTCAGGTGCCCTGCTATAGATAGTAACCCTGATTGTCCTAAAATAATCACTTACTATAAATAGTAAGTGTGTGAATCTGGATCAAACAAAGGCTAAACCTAAACTCTGGATGGGAATAAGCCTTTTGCTCTGCCAACTGGAACCCTCTAACCATCTACCTTAGCCTACGAGGGCCAATAATAGGCTAATCTCGTCACAAACCATGGTGAGCTAAAATGGGGACATTACAGTGAAGTGGAGACTATCAAATAAATGGGCCAACATATTGACTGATAACTATGGTATGTGGTGGGGATTATTGGCCTGTGTCAAAAAAGGGTCTAGTTTCAAAAATTCATCTAATTATTACTAATATATGGCTAAAAGCATCTGATGTTTGGTTGTGCACACTAGCTACAAGTGACCATTGATTCTAAGGAAGGCATTAAAACCCAAATCCCTTGTGTATATAAAAAAAAATATGTTTGATGATCACCAAGAAGGTATCCTTATTTAAGACACCTCTAAAATATTGTCATTTTACAAGAATGGATGCAGATATTCTTTTTCTCTTGGTCTACACTCCAAAAGGGGATTGCCACCAGATAGGAAGTGGAAAATAAGGGGAATAGTTAACAAGGGCCCTGCATTAAAGAAGGATAGACTCCTATTTAATTAGCTCAAAATGTCCTATCAGGTTGCCCTGATGTGTTTCATCACAAACTCCACTAAACAATGTTCTCTCTATAGCTAAGATAATTGTAATGATTAATCTCCAATCAATTCTAGATGTGCAGATTGGAATCTAACAAAATGACACTCTGGAAGCATCCGTAGCACAACATCCCTCGTCATCCTCTGTCAATCTCCCATGGTTGTGAAATCCAACCAAGCCATCATGCCCACTGTTACCATAATCTCTCTGAATCCATGTATCCACCAAAAAACCCTATGATATCAAAGTAGCAGACTCTATCGGATACATATCAGCATGATGGAAAACTGAACACTGATCTTGCAAGTACTCACCTGCAAACAACTAAGACGGGTACTTACAGTCATTAGTTCCATCTCCAACAGATGGTAACTCTTCATCCCACAATGGATGGTATAAATGAACTGTCACCAATACCACAACACCTGAAGTCTCTCAACATTGTTGATATAAACCCGGCCATCGATGAGAATGATATCATAGGCGTCATCAAACTGGTGAAACCCCATGAAATCTATTTCATACGCCATGTCCATCCATAAGACATACCTCCACACACTCCTAGACTATTGAATCGCTGATGTAAACCATGAAAAATCAAGAAGTGCTATGTGATTCCAACTAGGACAACCATTAATCCATGAGGAATCTATGAATATGAAGTCACCAATCAACAAGTAGTTTGTTGCCCTTTCAGGAGAAATGGGTAGCAAACTTGAATGTGTAGTGTAGATGCCATCAATAATCACCAAAGATAACTCTTGAGTCGTTGACCCACGACAAGTGTCCTCCACAAAATCATTATCACCATCAAGAAAATAATCAACAATTGAATTTTCTGAATTAGTCAACCTTTGATCATCACCATCTAAAGAATGGTGCATATCATGAATATGTTGCAGATGGAGCTTAGCTTGTTGAGCCAACAACTTGGCTTGCTTAGCCCTCTCTAACCAACCATCATTCAACATTTGGGACTGCTCTAAATCAACTGCTCCAAAGTGTTTAAAATCAGTCCTAAAATGAAATGCATCATATAAATTACCATTGGTCACTTCCCAATGATTAGCAACTGCAATATCATGAGAAAGTAAGGATATACCACTGTTGTTTAAAATCAGAAAACTAGGACTGATTGTATCTTTTTTTTTCACCCTGGAATTTTTTTATGCAAGAGCACACTTGCATACTCTTGGTAGCCCAATATTGTAGCATATCAGATCTTGAAGTTAAGACATCCCTATACTCAATCAAAATATCAACATCATAGGGGTTAGGCATCAACATACCAATTGATTCATGTTCTTTTCCCACTGCTATTATTAATTCAGCTTGTTGGCAAATAGAAATTCCCACCATCACCTCATGCTTATCTATCTTTTCATGAATGTCTACCATGATACATTTCTAATCATTTAGCTTGGAATCATGCTCATGTGATGTCAAAAGATTGTTATCCATTTTCTAATCCATACCATCACCTCCATAACTAATATGTTTTCTCTTACTAGCAAATTCCAAAGCATAGTATGCGGGACAAACCAAACATTATCAAAATGCAAGATCTTCTTAGTGAGCAACCTCTTAGTCTCTCTAATCAGTTCTCTAAGACAAAATGCTTCATATGATCTTAACAATTGTCCTTGTATTGTAGATGATGCATGACTAACCACATTGAAATCAATAATGTTCCATTCCACACATATGGATATCACACTTGTGGTTGATCCATCAAGTGTGTAACCAATATCATCATTGTTTTGAGCCTTCAAATAGCTCTCTAAAAAAGCAAAGACGTAGACCTCATGATGCAAAGTAGGTGCCCAAACTAAATTTCCTAAATCATTCCTCCTTCCTTCTTCACACAACTTAACATGCTCTTCTTGTGGACTTACCTCAAGAAGTTTTTCTCTTGTATGCTCAACATCCACACTTTTTTTTTTTGAAAGAAATAAGGATCTAATGTGTGATTCTCTTTGTCTTCTTGCATTATCTATCAGATTGCATCCTTCCTTGACTTCTTGTAAGTGTTGTCTTGCTTGGGTAGCAAGCATCTTGGCCTTCTTAGCTCTTAGAGACCGCCCACCACACAGAGCTTGTGTCTTATTCACATCTTCTAAGGTTTGATATACAAAGTCAGAATTATTGTCATACATTTGTGTCATGTTTTCAACATCTCCAAGGATTTCCTCCTTCCCTAATACATGTTTTGTATTGGTAAAATCATTTGCATTAGTGTTTGTTTTCCTTCCTTTTGCAAACAAAGGATCCAATATCTCCGGATGTTGTAGAAGCCTTGTTAAATTCTTATCATAGTTTTGAAAGGCCTGCATGAGCTTTGGCATGAGTACCTGTATAAACTTCACTTTTCCCATGACTTAAACAATGCAAGAGTGGTGGTCACTCAAATGTCAACCGTGTAAGCTCAATGATTTCCAACCCCAACAGGATGACAGAGAACCACTCTAGTACTCCCTCTCATAGAAACTTACATGCAATCATTGTTCAGCCATGGAAACTGACATGCAAGCATATGGGTGCTCTCCAAAATGACATGCAAGTACTGGGTATTAACATACAACTACAAAAATTGACATGCAACAGCCATTTCTAACATGCAGCGTGAGAATCTCTGACATGCAACTTGATTATCCCAACAGGATGGCAGGAAACCGCTCTGACACCACTGTAATATCCCTCATGTCTTTTAAAATATTTTTAGGCAACCGATGACTGATTTTTTTTTTATATTTATGCTATGTTGGGTATAACAATGTAGTACAACAAAAAGAGATATTGCAATGTATATATTTTTCACACCAACTGAATATTTCAAAAAAAATGCACTGCTGAAATTTCTAGATTTATGTATCTTTAAAAATACTCAGTATTTTGTCAAAATATTAAGAACCCAATTGAGAGAATATCCTCTAATATCTAAATCACAAATACCTAGAAAATTGTATGCCCAAAATATGAAGCAATATCACATACCCATTTGCTGAAATGTGAAATACATGGCTGGAAACAACAGAACAGCAGTATGCAAATGAAATACAACTCCTTGAAGCACATGCAACTCAGATTTGTTACTTCAAATCAGGATATACTCCAAATACATAAAAAACACTCATAATGAAGACCAAATAATGCAACAAATATTTGAGCGACTTGATATTCTCCTCTTAAATGCTCTGTATAAACTCTTATTCTGATCTGCAATTGATTAATCTTCAAAACCCTTGTAAAATCTGAATATATGAATTTGCAAATGATAATTCTTTGAAAAACCCTTGTGAAACCATTGAAACCTTTGATCAGATCTTCACCAATTTTGCACGATTTAGACTCCTGATTGAAGCCCACACTCTGGCAATGATTCAACTAATCTTACACAGCCTCAAAATTGCATAAACACTGAAGATATTTCATTCTCCAATGCTAAAAATAAAGAAATATGAAGAAACCCTAGGTTTCCTTCACAATTCCCAAAGCTCTCACAAAAGCAAAATCAAATAATCATCATTAATAATCTAGTTGTTTTTTGATGCCCTTTTATAACTTCTCCAAATGAAGTGTATTTAATTGGCCTTTGAAGTCCACCTTTTAATTAAGTCCTTATGTCTCCCTTTCAACATCCATTTAACCCTTATATCACCTTTCATAATAAAGTCCCCTTTAAACAATGACTTTATGTTATAAAATGAACCATTTATTATAAGGTCATATAACTCATCAATTGCTTTTAAAGTCAAAATGGCCCCACTTACATAAGGCTAAGTTATAACCTTATAATATAACTTTTATAATTAAATATCATTTAGGCCATTTTAAAAATTAATAACTCCTTAAATACTTATGATTTTCTAATTCCGTTTGAACAAGGAGGTTCACCATTATGTCCACTGTGTATCCCACCACCTTACCAAAAATCGCAGGGGTCCCTCTTTCTCAACCACTGATTCACTATAAATAGTAAATCCCTCATTATCTGATCAAACCAATGGTGTTAGGGATTGACACTACAAATGAAACCTGTTCAGGTGCCCTGCTATAGATAGTAACCCTAACTGTCCTGAAATAGTCACTTACTATAAATAGTAAGTGTGTGAAAATGAATCAAACAAAGGCTAAACCTGAACTCTGGATGGGAATAAGCCTCCCGCTCTACCAACTGGAACCCTCTAACCATCTACCTTAGCCTATGAGGGCCAATAATAGGCTAATACCGTCACAAACCATGGTGAGCTAAAATGGGGACATTACAGAGAAGTGGAGACTATCAAATAAATGGGCCAACATATTGACTGATAACTATGGTATGTGGTGGGGATTATTGGCCTGTGTCAAAAAAAGGGTCTAGTTTCAGAAACTCATCTAATTATTATTGATATATAGCTAAAAGCATTTGATGTTTGGTTGTGCACACTAGCTACAAGTGACCATTGATTCTAAGGAAGGCATTAAAACCCAAATCCCTTGTATATAAAAAAATATGTTTGATGATCACCAAGAAGGTATCCTTATTTAAGACACCTCTAAAATATTGTCATTTTACAAGAATGGATGCAGATATTCTTTTTCTCTTGGTCTACACTCCAAAAGGGGATTGCCACCAGATAGGAAGTGGAAAATAAGGGGAATAGTTAACAAGGGCCCTGTATTAAAGAAGGATAGACTCCTATTCAATTAGTTCAGAATGTCCTATCAGGTTGCCCTGATGTGTTTCATCACAAACTCCACTAAACAATGTTTTCTCTATAGCTAAGATAATTGTAATGATTAATCTACAATCAATTCTAGATGTGCAGATTGGAATCTAACAAAATGACACTCTATTTCCAACACTTGAACACAACAAACACTGACATTGTTAATAGATCTTCTAAGCTGCCAGAAGAGTTTTAACAGGAAGGAAAACCTGTGTCCTAAAAGAAAGAATTGGTAATGCATAGAGGCTAGGTAATTACAAGATGGTGATTGAAATTAGAAATCAGTAAAATTCCATTCAATAAAAATAATCAGCCTGCCTCATGCATGGAAATTTGGTTACAGCTTAATAAGCAATGGATGTAAAACCCTTTGTCCCAAACCATATTCAATTTTTCTACAAAGTATCTCCCATATATATAGTGGTGTACACCTGTCAATTGACTGGCTGAGAAGTTGTTCTCCTAAAAATAGAATTAATGGTTTTCCTAAAAATAGAATTAGTTGTTCTTCTAAAGTAGAACTGCTGTATCTGCCCAGTTTGGGGTGGAATAAGACTAGGTAGCTGAGGCAATTAGAGGCTAGGGAAAATAGGTAGAGATCTGATAATGTGATGTGATAGCAGAAAATTATCAGATACAAGAAGGGTGAAAAAACAATCAGCTCTTTTCTCTCTCCATTTTTGGTATTACAGATACAAGCAAGAAATCAGAAGTGTTCTTTTTAGCTGGGTTTTCTTTTCCTGGATTGTCTGCTACTTTCCATTGCAGGGTTGAATTGTTCTGCATCAGTTTATGTCATATAGCCTGTAAGATCACTAAATTCTGAACTCAAATGGTGCTTCCGGCCTCATACCCAATGTGTCAAAAGGGAAGACCAAAAGAAATTTATGGCAGAGGATGCACAAATTTTACCATGTAATACTCTGCATCTTCTATAAGCAAATTTTACACTTGTTTATAGAGTAAAATTAAAATATGATAAATAGAATTATTCTTACCTCACAGACCATACTATTATCGTATTATGCTGTTCTGTTAAAAATATGGCCACGTCTGACTAAATTTTAGGAATCCTTCCAAATAAAGATTGATACCTGTTCAAAATGATAGTTTAGTCCAATTGTGAAATTCAGGTGGATGATTTACTTGATTCAAACAAAATCACACAAGAAACTAAAGGTTCCAACCAAAGTCCATGTTCCCCTCCATAGAACTCCTTGATAGAATCCTGTGCCAAACTGGTGATACAAATGCTGCCTTTATTAGATTAGCAATAGTATGAAATACCCTAATTTTACTAAATTCTCTCTCTGAATGGCTCCATGCTCTGTAACACCAAATAAATTGTCATATAAACCTATATAAATATTACACGCATGAAATGAAGCTACATTTAAATAAACTGCAGTCTGCATCTGAAAACAACACTCACAAATTTCTCTGTGGCAAACAAAGATGTGGTCCAAAAAGATTCTTATATTACTTAA
This sequence comes from Cunninghamia lanceolata, assembly GCA_027924645.1. NCBI lineage: Eukaryota > Viridiplantae > Streptophyta > Pinopsida > Cupressales > Cupressaceae > Cunninghamia > Cunninghamia lanceolata. The sequence continues at coordinate 6,442,210 of BSBN01000236.1, forward strand.
CTGTGGGTAGTGAAGAAGAAAGTATCTTATACCCCTAAACCCAAGGCATCCGAAAGAAGTATAAACTGTTATTCCTACATAATTTGCAATATGCGAAGATTATTATTTATCCCCATTATCCCAAACTTTAGCCATCTGTAACATTCAACAACGAACCAAACATATTTACAGGAGAGTACAGAGCCAGGCAATAAAAAGTGCACAAACCCTTGATAAATTACTAAATTACAAATCTGCTGAACTGACCAAATTTTAGAGAACATATGTACAAACTTTATTGATTTCAGCACTGTAACCCCAGCTGCTACATGGAAACCTTTTTCTCTCTCATCAACCAAGGTTCAAATACCAGGCAAAAGAAAGAGTCACATTTTCACATTCCATAAAGGTAGTTTTTAGATTTAAAAACTAGCCAGCATGCTTTATAGTTAAGAGTAACAGAAGCAACTGTGGTAGCAAAAGAACTTTACCTCATTTCGTACCTTTTTTAAGTTTCCATCCTTTAACCATGTTTGTGATAAACCAAGCCCTACCAAACCATATTCAATTTTTCCAGTAAGTATTTCCTGTATAAACCTACGAGATCATTCCCAGTTTAACCTCTCATACTGCTTCTTGCTTAACTGTAGCAAAAGGTAGAACAAAAAAAATTCATGGCAGTGAAACACAAATTTTGCAACAATGTCATTATTTTTAGTTAATTGGTGCTCTGCAACACCAATAAATTGTTATATAAACCTTTATAAATATTCCACACACGAAATGAAGATGAATTACATAACTATTAAGAGTGAGAAAGAAAGTATCTTATACCCCTAAACCCAAGGTATCGCAAACAAAGGATAAACTGCTATTCCTACAAAGTCTACAATATGCAAAATTATTTATTATCCTTCTCCCGACCTTTAGCCTTCTGTAACATCTGACAACAAACCAAGCCTATTTACAAAAGAATACAGGGTTGAGGAATAAAAAGTGTACAAACTCTTGACAACTTACAGATCTCCTGAACTGATCAAATTCTAGAGATCATATTTACATGAATAGAATACAGAGCCAAGCAATAAAATGTCCACAAAGCCTTGACAATTACAAATCTCTTGAACTGATCCAATTCCAGAGATCATAAGTACAAACTCTATTAATTTCAGCACCATATCCTCAGCTGCTAGCATGGAAACCTTTGCCTGTCTCGTTGACCAGGTTTCAAATACCAGGCAATAAAAAAGTGACATTTTCACAATTCCATAAAGGTAAGTTTTAGATAACAACCTAGCCAGCATGCCTTACGTTTACAAGAAGCAATTGTGGTAGCAAGGTTAACTTTACACTTAACCTCATTTTGTACCTTTCTCAAGTTTCCACCCTATAACAAAATTTGTGATAAATCTTATCACAAGCCATACCAAACCATATTCAATTTTGTAAGTATCTCCTGTGTATCACCTACAAGATCACTCCCATATTTAATCTCTCATGCTGCTTCTTTCTTATCTGTAGCAAAAGGTAGAACAAATAAATTTCATGGCAGAAAAACACAAATTTTGCAAGAAAATGGTATGTCTTCTATAAGCACCATTTGTATATGCCTATAGAATCAGGTGCTTTAAATGCCATTACTTTTAGTTCATAGATGTTTCTATATCACTGGGGTGTGAACTATAAGAATGAACCAGATATAGCCAGAATTAAAGAGTCTAAGAGTCTTTCAAGAAAGGTCAGCATGGATGACCCCAATCTAGCTACAATTTACAGCTAGAATTTAAGAGTCTTTCAGTAAAGTCAACATGGAAGAACCAGACCCAGCTAGAATTTAAGACTCTTTGCCAGTAAGGTCACGGCTCAACACCTATTGGAACAAATTAATCTGTGCATAATTTAACTACACACTCAAACCAACTGTTATCATTCAATTGCAAAAATTCAAAGTTACTGTTTTAGTTCAATTGCAAAAAGTCTAAAACTACTGTTACATTCAAGCTTGGAATTCAGCTAGCTGTTACAATTTAATAAGATAAAAAAATGGAGGTTTTAACTTTTAAACAAAATTTAATTTTCCCTTACAAATATTCTCAACAATCCTCGTCAACTGATGACATCTGAAATAATTTTCATCTTGATTTAACTTGCAATAATTTGAAATGCCTTAACTTTATTAAAATTCTGTGCATTGATCAAATCTGACAGCTCCGTGCTCTCCAAGGGCAATTCGTTTGTCATATAAAACCCTCAGTATGATTTTTTTGCCATTAAAATGACAGATGAAAATTAAAGTACAGTCTGCACCAGAGAAAAGCTCTCACAAATTTCCCATGTTTAAAACAATTAGTGGTCCATAAAGCTTCTTAAAATACTTATCTAATTAAATAGAAATAAACAAAATCTATAATTTCAGCACTATAAGCCCAGTGGAAAAGACTGAAACCTTTTGTTGTCTCATTCACCAGGGTTCAAATTACAGAACAACATGAAAAAAAGGCATATTTTCTCATTCCATAAAGGCAATGTTTTATATCACAGCCTACTTAGCATGTCTTAAGTATATAAGAAGAAAGCATAGGAAGAAGGAAACTTTAAGCTTTACCTTATGCATATTTTTCAAATTTGTACCTTAAGAGTTTTGACCCTTAAATTGCCTACAAGATCACTCCAACATTTAAATATTTAACCTCCAAAGCCACTTCTTACTTAACGCAGAACTATATCTATGGGTAGAACAAATAAATTTCAAAGGCATAGAAATGCTAATTTTCAAATTTTGCTATAAAATAATTCACATTTTCTATAAGCACAATTTTACGTATTGTTACAAAACTAAAAGTGATGTGTGTTTCAAGAGTCATTTCAAGGAAGGTCAACAGATATCAGAACAAATTTACTGTTTTGCACAAATGTCAGCTGGCTACTATATTTGAATCGGACAACAAAGCACTTATTTTAAACAAAAGTTATTTTGTGCTCACAGAAATCCTCAAGCGAATCCTCTCTCAAACTGATGATGCTTGAAATAATTACCTTGATCTAACTAGCAATATTATCAAACACCCTAACTTTACTAAAACTCTGCAGAGATCAAAGTTCAATAGTACAGTGCCCTGCAAGGGCAATTAATTTGTCATATGAACCTGTAGATATATTTTGCCCTCAAAATGAATGCTACATTAAAATGAATTGCAAAATTCACCTTTAAAAAAGGATACAAATTAATAAATTGTGATACAAGATGGGGTTCATAAGCACAGAAACGATTTACCTAATTAAACAGACAAAAACAAAGACAAAATATCTAATTCGCCTCAATGCAAAGCATCTCAAACAAAACAAAATATCATTTCTGTAAATTCTGTAATATAGAAAGTCAAAATTTATTATTAGTCACTGTTATCTCAATCTGCAGCAGCCTGTAATTGACAAAAACTAACACGATTTACAGGCAATTCAGGGTATAAGCTGACAATACATTCACAAACCTTGAATATTAACAATTCTATCAAATTCCTTACAGCATATGTACAAAATCCACAATTTTTTCAGTACTCTAACCCTTGCAGCAAGAACCAGACCTCGGCTTATCCATCAGGGTTCAAGTTGCAATTCTTTTTCTTTTTAAGTAATTTTCTTTTACTGGCATAGACTAGACAGCACACTCTGTGTACATAATTTTTCAAATCACGTCCTAACCAGCATGCTCTGTGTAGATAATTTTTTCAGATCATGGCCTAGCCAGCATGCCTTGGCCATATTCGACCTTGGGTGAAAACAAGAGAACTTTACACTTTACCTCATACATTTCTACCTATTCAGATTTCTATCTTTAACATTGAAAAGAGATCTGGAACAAAAACAATCCTTCATATTGAAAAGAAAAGTGGAAATAACTTATAAGACAAGAGGCTGTTCACATAGATTCTTAAATTGCGTAACCTAATTAAACAGAGGAAAACAAATGTCTTTTTCCCGAGTTGGAATCATCTCAAAGAACACAAAAACTGTAATTTCTATAAATTCTGCAATGTGCAAAGATTATTATTCATCACCGTTTGCCCATCCTACATCAGCCTGCAACAATTGACGAAATACAGGCAACTACAGGTGGCAGGAAACAATACATGCACCAAATATTTACAATTCTATCAAATTCCAAACACCATATCTACAAAATATGTCATCTCCGTGGCTGCAACCCCAGCAGCGAAAACCGAAATTTTTTATCGTGTCATCCACCAGGGTACAAATCACAAGAGTTTATTAGAAAAAACAATTTTAAAGATCACGGCTTCGCCAGCACGCTCTGTACATATAATCTGCTTTAGATCACAGCCTATACAGCATGCCTTGATCATATTAGAGCGATTCCCTATTATTTCAGAACTGTAACCCTAGGGGTAAAGACCGAAAACTTTGGCCTTCTCATCTTCTACAGTCGAAATTACAAAATTAATTTTGAAAAAACAATTGTTTCAGGTTACAGCCTAGCCAGCATAACTTGTACAGCTAATTTCCCTTGGACTAGCGCTAATCTTTGGCGTAACAAAGGAAAGTTTGCGTTTTACCTTTTATATTGATAACTATAGGTTTCCATTAAGAGATGTGAAGCTACAACATCAATCCTTGTTAAAAATCCACATCGAGGCGAAACTCCGGCTCCTCTCCGTCTCTGCAGCCCAACCGCCTTCCTCTCAACACGGCATACACCTCGCCATTCCCGCAGCCAGAACGAAACTTCTCGAAGCTTCCAACGGAATTGAGAATTTTATCCTGCAAAGCCTCGACGCTCTTCTTCCACATCGCCTCATCCGCCTCCTCAATTCTCCTGATCTTTTCCTCGCAAAGCCCCTGCAGACCAGAAAGACAGAAATACTCTGCCTCCTCGAGAAGCTCTCGCAGGGACGCCACGTCCTGAAGCCAAACCGTCCCGTTGCGGAGATAATTCAAAACATGCCTGAAGCGTTGGCCGTCTCTGTCAATTCGCAGAACACGAGAATTCTCTCCATTCTCGTCATTGTTATTACGGTGGCGGAGCACCCAGGCCGCCAGCATGGAGTGCTCCGCGCAGAGTGTCTGCTTCGAGGTTTCGAACTCCTGACCTCCTACCCGTAAAACCACCCAGTCGGTGCGTGAATCCTCCGGCTCAGATTCCTCGTACAGGATATCTTCACAATCCAGCCGTCGATCGAGAGGGGAAGAAGTCATCTGCCTCATCGAAGAAAATTGCCGACAGTTCTTTCAAGTCTGGGGTTCGAATCCTGCCTTCCCTGATCTCTTCTTCACGCGCTGTAGATGCCACGTGGCCTTTGTTCGTGAAGACTGGTAAACGGTCTTTGAGCCAAATACGTCTTTTGAAAGGACAGAAACAATTACAGTCCTCTTCTAAGCTCGACAGACAGACGTTTAGAAGAAAAGGGCCATCGACTCAACGGCTATGCGCCCCTTCTAAACTTGACAGACAGACGGTAAGAAGAAAAAGCCATCGCCTCAACGGCTACGCCAAAACTGTTGAGATAGGCCATGGGTTTCCTTAAGAGTTCCAAGGCGTTGAAGACGCTATTTTCATTTGAGAATTTTAGTTTTTTTGGGATTTGGGGGTTGTGATTTTAAGGGAATATGACTTTGACTACGTGGATAGAGGAATATATTCTTTGATAATTACTAGTATCTGCAAGTTAAGAGGTATATTGAGTATGTCGATGAGCAATATGGATATTTGGTAATTTAAAGTGTTTTATTGTTTTGAAAAGAGATGATTTTAATTCTGAGTCAAGTGTTTATGGGAAAAAACTGTGTTTGTTTTTTTGTCTCAACGTTTCTGATCATACTCCATGATCCATCATCAGGAGGAAAGTAAGAGAAAACAAATGAGTATGAACTGCAGATAGAGTTTCTTAAAAATAGAGAGGTTGGGCACGGATAACATGGAGAGTAAAGGGAGACCAAAGAGAGTCAGAGGGAGGACAAGAGGAGGTAGAATTACCAATAAAAATAAAATATATGGTTAATATAGATATGTAAATCCAAAGAAAAGAATAAAAGTTAAAAAATAAAATTAGAAACATGTAATAAAAAGTAAGATCTATGAAATTATATATATATATATATATATATATATATATATATATATATATATATATATATATATAAAGAGAGAGAGAGACCAAAGCATTAAAAGTGAAACTAAAAAACCAAGCTAAGGGTAAAGACCAAAAAGAACCAGATGGATGAGAGAATGGGCGAGGTAACACATGGAGTATGATCCGAAACGTTGAGACAAAAAAACAAACACAAGTTTTTTCCCAGAAACACTTGACTCAGCATTATGGACTGTGGAAATATCATGTCTACAATGATTTTAATTATTAAATATTATTTTTTAAATGTAAGATAATTTTTTATTTTTTATTTTTTTTGAATACTTCCTATTTTTATATAAAAAAATTTGATTATACAGTCATAACAAGCGGCATAACAAAAATAATAAAAAGTAAAAACAAAAAAGAAATTAGAATAAATTTTTAAAAAAAAAGCAAAAAAGAAATTGGAAATGTTGAAGGAAAAAAGGTGGAGAAAATGAAAAGAATTATAAACCAAAAAAGAAATTGGAAAAAATAAAAAAGTTGAAGGGAAAAAAGTGGAGCCATGGAAAAAGCAAAAAATGGAAAATAAAAATAAAAACCAAAAAAGAAATTGAAATGGTTGAAGGAAAAGAAGGTGGAGAAAATCACAAAAGTTACGAAAAACCAAATAACACTGAAGAAGGAAAAAAGTTGGACCCATGGAAAAAGCAAAAAATGGAAAATAAAAATAAAAACCAAAAAAGAAATTGAAATGGTTGAAGGAAAAGAAGGTGTAGAAAATCACAAAAGTTATGGAAAACCAAATAAAACTGACAAAGAGAAGATATCTTTCTAAATATTTTTTTTTAAATATAAATATTTATTTAACATGGGTAAATGCTTTTGACCCAAGCTGGGGAGACTACCTTGCCTACCAGAGGAAGCTCTGGCCAATATATTTTTTTTAAATATATATTTTATAATAACTATTTAGTTAATATTTAAGTAGTTATGGTCTTAAATTTTAATTGTAAATTCTAATTAAAATTAATTTAGATTCTTAAATGTATATGTAGTGTTGATATATTAATTTTAAATGAATGTAAATATTTATATTTATATTTTATTAATACTTATAAATATTTAAATAAATAAATAAAATGGATTATTGTGAATTGTTTTGTAAATTATTGTTTTATTTTTTAATTTGGTTGATAGGTCATAAATATATGAATTTTTTTGGTAATTTTTTAAATTTTGATGTAATAAAATTTTGGTGGTAGAAAAATATATATTTTTATTTTTTATAATTAAATATTGTTTTGATATTAATAAAAAATATGGTAAATCACTTGTCATGTTCATCAACCTCATATAAATTTCATGTTACAATTAAAAACAATAGACTATGAATATTTGATGGTTTAATCAAATTTGGTATAACAAAAATATTTTTTTTATTTATTTGTATGTTAACTAATATGTAGTACCATTGGGCATGCCCTATTCAATTACTAACTTTCTTTAAAACTTCTAAAATTCACATCTCAACTTTAAAATTTATTCAATGACTAACTTTCTTTGAAACTTCTAAAATTCACATCTCAACTTTAAAATTTATTTATATTATACTACTTGTCTTCTATAAGCCTTCTTGTAATTGTTGTTTTTTGTAACTGTTTGTGTCTTCCAAGCTCACGGAGCATCAACTAGGGCAAGCTTTTGGGAGAATGGCAATCAACAATTTCAAGAAAAAAAAATAGATGAGTCCATTAGCAAGAGGGTGATGTTTCTAATTTGTATATCACAGTAAAAAAAAATATTGTAGCTTTTGCAATTTTAGGTAAGGTCACAAGCTCTGTTTTATATATATTTATAAATTTATTCTTTTTGAATGTTTATCATAAAAGTTAGCTCAGAGAAATGGATTTTAAATGGGGGCATTTTTTTTTTCATTTTACAAGGTCCCTGGGCAAATGAAATGGACAAAATGACATTAGAACATGTTTAAGAGATAAAAAATGGTGTTTTCTTGTTGCCCAACAACCTCTTGTATGCATATAGGAAACAAAATTTCTTGGACTCCTTCACAATTTTAGTGGAGTCTCTTGCAAGCATCAAGCCATGGATGGTCACCCAAGGAAATCATGAGATGTTGACTATTCCAATCCTTATGATGCATGCATTCACAACATACAATGCAAGATGGAAAATGTCATATGAGCAAAGTTTTTCAAGCTCAAATTAGTTTTGTTGGGGTTGAGTAAAGTGGAAGTAAAGGGACAACAATGGGTTTACTAAACACAAGTCTCTACTTTATATCAATAATATTTTTTAAAAGTTACACAAGTATTAGAGGACATTCTTAAATAGTAGTATATACTTATTACATTTATTCTCTTTGTATTTTAAATTTTATGATTAAAACTTTGAAAAAAAAAATTACATAAAATAATGATAAAATCCATTATTATTAAATAATTTAGTTTACTATTAAATGTATTATATATTTTATATGAGTATAAAATAATATAACAAATCATATTATAACGAGATTATGTGTGAGATGTGGTCAAGTGGCAAATGGCTCTGCCACTTGATTATTATGATGGAGATATAGTAATTTAGTTATATAATACTTAATCAAATTATAAACATTTATACTTATCAACCATTTAATAACACTTTTAAATAATATTACTAACATTAATTTAAATACATAATATTTTTTAATTCTTTATCCATCATAATATTGAACTAGTTCAATTTTTTATTTTTATTTTTAAGGTAATATTAAGCTACTTCATGGAAAGACACCTTACCACCTTCACATACCCGTCTCCTTATATAAAACACCTTTCGACAATACCCTAAAATTCAATCATTTTAAATTTAAACTTTCCCCAGTACGACCATTTAATTTGGAAATTTTCATGCAAGTTGTTGGGAAAAGACGGGATGTTCTTCTGTCTTAGTCCCTTGTTTTTTCCGTTTCCTGAGGCCGAATTATGTCATATCTTACCAACAATTGGTTGCGTTGAAATTAGGCCGTTTCTTAAACAATTCTTTATTTATTTTAAATCAAATGCGAATAAGAGTTCGATAGAAGCTCGTAGCTTATTCGTTTATTAAAACAGAAGAATCTTAGGATGTCCCCACATAGGGAATTGGATGATAAAATCACGTAGGAAATTGGATCATTAAACGGTATCTTATCTGTAATGCTTTTTATAGTTTTAAATTATTGCTTTTTTTGTTTTGGACGGAACGATGCAATCTTATCTTACGTGCTTAGAAGCTAAGAAATTTAGAAACTAAAGTACCTAAGCGTCGTATGATGCACTCCAAGTTCTCGGGAATGAATCTATACCCTTAGTGATCGCCGTACTATTGTGATATTATTCAAAATGAGATTTGTATGGTGACTAGTTTCTGTCGTGCAGCCGAGTGTGGTTGATGTCGTTGAATAAATAGCAACGGAAAAAGCTAAACTACTACATGTATTTTATTGGATATACTGTTTTTTTTCTCTTCAGTAAAGTTTAGTGGGAAATCCCTCAATTTCCCCACATCCATGGACGGTGCCTAGAGTAAACCATCGATTGAATTCACCAGCAAATAATTAGTAGGGAGATCACAAGTGAGACCCACCAGAGAGGTAGTTAGCCTTGGGAATATATTGGAAACACTTTTATTGGTCATTAGTCTTGGGCACATCCCATTAATAGTGTTCATCAAGGAAATGTGGAGCCACCCACCCGTCATGTTTAGCTATTTGACCATGCATTGCCAATGGGACCAACACACCCCAACTAAGTGGAAGACTCATTGTCAACTACAAATTCATAGTTTACAGATTCATAGTTAGAAGCAAGTGCATTACCATGGCACCTTGCTGAGAGCTAGAAGCTTTCATGTCAAGGGAATTTGTCCATCCTCGCTATACATGTGATAGTGAGAAATGGCCTTGGTTGCAAGAGCAATTGTCCCTGTAAGTGATTAGAGGAGACATGGTGCAACCAACACTATCCAAAGGAACCTAACTCATGGTGCATGAGGTGCTCCCCTAATGGTTGAGCAAATCATATAATTATTGAGACTTAAGAGCCACTTTATTTGCCTACCCCAAGGTCTAACAATGCATAGAGGAAACAACATTCGCTTTCTTAGTCAGTCAATACTTGCAACCAATATTTTCACTAGAAAAAATAGCTTTGTTTCTAGACTTTCATATTTGAAAAAGAATTGCAGATCTAAAGAAATTCCAAAGACTAGCAACATAGGCTAGCCAAGGAGTCATATCACCAAAAATAGCAACTCTCCAAGAGAACTCTAGATGATAAGGTGCGAAAAAATTGTGAATACATTGCCAAGTAAACTAGATCTGGAGACAAGTTTAGAAAGAATGCTTAAAAGTATTAATTCTACAATAGGTGGGGCATCTGGGCTAAATTTTCCCAAGATGAACATGCCTCTTAACAAGGCATAGAACCTGATAGTATAAACACCACAAAAAGAAAGCAATTTTAGGCTCAAGCCTAGCCTGTCATATTCTCTAAAGCTTGAAAAGCCACATGCAATGAGAAGAATGAAAACCTTAATGCAAGTTGAACTTAGTAAGAGCCAAAGAAAAATGACTGAGTATTTTATAAAACAAGCACAAGTATAGCTCATGATTGTTGTATTAGGATTCCATTTCCAACCTTTCCACCAAGCATGCAGGGGCTAAAGCCCCAACTTGTGCAACATGACACTAGGGTTAAGCTCCTAAATTCTATGGATAGAAGGCAAATCTAAATCTTAAATCTTAAATCTTTATTGCAAGGCCAACTAAGGAGTCCAATCTCTAGAAGAGACAAGATCCCTTATAGTTTGAATGCCTTTACAAAAAAGTCATAGCACTTTAATGTTTGGAGTCTCAACTAAAGGAAAACTTGAAGAATCAATGATGGGAGACTACCAAAGAATTTATTCATTGAAGGATAAACTAGTCCTAGAACCATTACTAGTCCACATGAGAAAGGGCTTTATACACTCAAAAGCTTTTTACAAGTTTTGAGAAACATATGAACCCTTGATTTTAACCAAAGCAAAGTGACAAAAAATGGAAACCAATTTCTTTCCAGCCCTTCTCTCCATAGGGGGTACATTCCTAAATACAATGCTCAAGAAGAATCTTCCAAGCTTGAGAACCTTCAATAGCTTTGTTAACCCACTTAGCACAAAGAGCTTGACTCTGTCTATAAATATCAATAACTCCCATACTACCTTTGTCCTAAGGAAGGCAACATATATCCTAAGCAACTCTATGAAATTCGTGAGATTATCACCTAGTGGCCAACAAGAAATCCCTTAGAAGATTGGCTAAATATTGCTAAACTTAATTTGGAAGGTGGTGGTGCAACAAATCATAAAGTTCTGCTAGTCAATCCAACTAGTAGGAAAGGGGAGACGTGGCTCTGAATTCTAAACTCTTGAAATGAGTTTAATGGTCCCCTAATGAGTCAAAAAATATGATGTGTTTAGAAAAAAATGCATGAATGGGATTTTCATCAATGTAGAAACCCATTAAACCTTAAAGGTGATGAGATTATGATTAGAGAGAAGGATCTCAATATGCACTTTCATAGATCTTCCATTGTGGGAGAAATGATAGAACACATGTTGCTCAAAAAACATAATATGATCAAGATGTTAAACACTCTATCCTCACAATGGTGTAAGTTGGACCACATAAACTAAGGTTCTAATGTGACATGTTGCCATTGAAATTTTGGGTCCTGACTAAAGTCCAATAGTTTTTTAAAGTAAAACATAGATTCGCTCTTTCCAACTTTAGCCTCAATAGACATTGCCATATTAAAATCACTACAAATGAACTAGTTGGAAAATGATAAGTTATCAGTAGTTTGACACCATAACATTGTTATTTCAAGATCATCATTAGGGGCATAAATATTGACAATTCCCATCATTCTCCCATTTATGTCAAATGTTGAGATGACACAATGTCTGGGCTCCTCTCGAGAGGCAATAATAGCTAAGTGTAAACTAAGATAAATTAACATGCACGTGCCACTACATCCATCCTCATGTGAGGTGATGAGTTTAAAGGCTTGAAGAAAATAATTGTCAAGTCAAATTAAAGTAAAGGGTAAGTGCACAAAGATGAGGGACCAAAATAGGGTCTAAGATGCCACTTTTTTTCTAAAATCAGGAAACATTGATGTTGGATGAGAAATTGAAGTTAGCTACACTCAAAATTTGAAGATGCAATAAAAAAAAGAGTCGTAGTGCTCTAAATCTAGTTTCTAAACTACTATTTTTTTTCTAAAAATGGTTGAGATTAAGGGGTTCAAAAGGGGGAGCACATAAATTGGTCATGTTTTTCTCAAAAAAACATAACATAGCATTTGGTGTGCTCCCCCTAAAATGTTGACCTTTTTTTAGTATTTCAAAAATTGCTTTGGTGAGAAATTAGCTAACACCATGTAGTTTATCCCTGATTTTTCTGATAATTTTTTCATGAATATTTGATTTTTTACTAATTTTCAAAGTGGTCACATCCTAAAAAATAGAAAATTGAGCGTGCTCCCCCCTAAAATTTTTGAAAACTAATCGAAAATCAAAAAAAAAAATTGAATACGTGTAGAATGGAGTCTAGTTTCTAAAAATGTAACTTATTTCAAATTTTGATGAATGGTCAAAAAAAGTCAAAAATACTAGACACTAGTTTTTGATAAAAAATGGATACACTGACAAAAGAAATTAAAGATGAAACCCTTAATGTACTCAAAATGTGAAAAATATTATATGGTTAGATAGCTAACAGAGAACTTAAGATTATGGTGGTATTTTTTTTACTTTTCATTGGAAAAAGTGCCATCCTAATGGGGAGCACACTCTAGATTATCTCAAAATTTTGCTAAAAACTAGAAAAAAACATGTCTAAGCATGCTCAGCATAACGTTCTTGCGTTATACTGAGAAAAATTGGCTTTACACATGCCAATTTCATTTGCTTGAAAGTTTCTAAATCCTTTTCAACAAATCTAGTTTTTGCATATCTTGCAATCATTGCATTCCATTACAAAACATCTCTTGGAGGCATTACATCAGTCAATTGACATGTCTTGTCTATGCTTCCACACTTTACATACATGTCTACAAGGGTAGCTGCACTTCCTACTGTCTATCTCAGTCTCTACTTCCCTCCCCTCTCTACCTCCTACCCTCTCTTTGAGTCTCTGTTTCCCTCACCTCTCTACCTCCTACCCTCTCTCCGAGTCTCTGCTTCCCTCCCCTCTCTACCTCCTACCTTCTCTCTCACTCTCTTCTTCCCTCCCCTCTCTACCTTCTACCCTCTCTCTCACTCTCTACTTCCCTCCCTTGTCTACCTCCTACCCTCTTTCTGAATCTCTTCTTCCCTCGCCTCTCTACCTCCTACCTTCTCTCTCACTCTGTTCTCCCCCCTCTCTACCTCCTACCCACTCTCTCACTCTCTACTTCCCTCCCCTCTCTACCTCCTACCCTCTCTCTTAGTCTCTGCTTCCTTCCCCTCTCTACCTCCTACCCTCTCTCTCACTCTCTTCTTCCTTCCCCTATCTACCTCCTACCCTCTCACACTCTCTACTTCTCTCCTGTCTCTACCTCCTACCCTCTCTCTCTCACTCTCTACTTTCCTCCCCTCCCTACATCTCCGCATCATTCTTCCCATCCAATGAAATTTCATAAATTATCTTGTTTCCATTTCATTATCCCAATTTATATCCTCATCCCTTTTTGCATGGACCCTAGTTTTCTTGTTTCCATGTTCTTTGTCAATAAGGGAGAGGAGAGGGAGGAAGAAGGAGAGAGCGTGGAGATGGAGGGGAGAGAGAGGGGAGAGATAGGGTGATAAGGAGAGAGAGAGAGAGAGTCCTATTTTTCTTGTTTTGGAGAGAGAGAGAGAGGGTTGGTCGGGTTTATGAGTTTAGGGTTGCTTAAGTTTAGGGTTTAGGGGAATTATTTAGGGTTTAGGGGTTTAGGGTTGCTCGGGTTTATGGTTTAGGGGTTAGGTTTTAAGGGCATTATAATTTAGGGTTTAGGGGTTTTGGGAGAGAGAGAGAGAGAGAGGTTTAGGGTTGCTCAGGTTTAGGGGCATTATTTAGGGTTTATGAGTTTAGGGTTGCTCAGACCTTTAGGGGCATTATTTATAGTTTATGAGTTTCTAGGGTTGCTCAAGTTTAGGGTTTAGGGGTTAGGGTTAAAGGGGAATTATTTTATAATTTCCCTCCAATCCTCCTAATCCTAACCCATTAGTCCACCCATCTCCTAATCCATCAATATGTATCATCCATCCACCATATAACTCACCATCTAATCCACCATCAAACATTCTAAGCTCTAACCATCAACCCATAAACCCTTGAAAAGTTTTCTCCAAAGACTCATTACAAAATCCAAAAATAAAAGCAAAGATATGGAGCCATCCAAATCCACTAATCCAATTTCATCCCCCTCTAACACTCCCAATCCCAATCCATACCCTCCTATATCCATTCACTCGATCCTAATCCTAACCCCACAACATCTTCCATCATTGTCCATCAACTATATGCATATCCTAGTCCATCAACCCATGAAGCCATGAAGGATGTCGCCCAAGGACTATTGGCAAGGAATCTTAGAATTAAAACATCATGTACTCAAATTCCTATCTACATCAATCCCATCATTGATCCTCCAACATCTCCTAGTGAACCCCCATCACCACCTGTTACTCCCCAATCCAATGAATATCGATGCATCCCCACTTACCTTATCCATATCTAATATTGCGCTATCCATGCTTATCCTCCCTATGATCAAGATATTATCTATGATCAAGATCTTATCCATGAGCAAGTAACCCACATCACTCCTATCCATCATCCTATTAGCCCTATCCATCATCCCACTAGTCCTATTCATTATTCATCAATATCCCATGATGAGACACATTGGTTCAGGCAAGAAAACATAGATAATCAAACAAATAACTTTGATCCTATCAAATAGTTCATCCATTAGAGGATAATTTGATAATCAAGATCCAAGAATTCTACATCCATTTCCCATTGATCCTCCATCATCCCCTAAATCAAACTATATGTTTAGGGGTTTAGCTTGGTTTCTCGAGTTCAAGGTTTAGGGGTCAGGGGCATTATTTGATGTTTATGAGTTTAGGGTTGCTCAAGTTTAGGGTTTAGGGGTTAGGGGTTAGGGTTTAAGGGTTTAGTGATGCTCAAGTTTAGGGTTTAGGGTTTAGGGGTTATGGTTTAGGGGTTTAGGGTTGCTCGTGTTTAGGGTTTAGGGGTTAGGGTTTAGGGTTTAGGGGTTTAGGGTTGATCTCTCTATAGATCCTCTCTCTCTAACTATACATTTCTATCTCTCCCTCCCTCACTATCTCACTCCCCCTCTCTATCACCCTCTCAATCCCTCTACCTCAAATCTATCTCCCTATGTCTCTGTCCACATCTCTTGATCTCTTTCCCTATCTCTATCTCTCCACATAGATCCCTATCTCTTAATCTATCCCTCTCTACCTCTCTCCCTCCCTCTCTATGTCTCTCCTCCTCTCTATCTCTCTCCCCATCCCTCTACCTCTTGAAATGTCTCTCTAGGTATGTCTCTGGACATCTCTCCATCTCTTTCCCTATCTCTATCTCTCCCCATAACCCTATCTCTTAATATATACCTCTCTACCTCTCTCTGCATTTCCCTATCCATCTCTCCTTCACTCTCTATCTCCCTATATCTCCCCTCTCTATATATCTATTTCTATCTCCCTCTTTATCTATCTTTCTCCTTCTATCTAGACCCCTTTGTCTATCTCAATTCTCGTCTCTCCCCCTCCCCATCTCTATCTCCACCTATCCCTCTCTATCTCTCTATTTGCCCCTCTTTCTATATTTTTTCCTTTCTCTAACTCTATCTCTATCTCTCCATATCTTTCCATGTCCCCCCTCTCTCCCTATCCATGTCCATGTCCCTCTCTATCTCTCCATGTCTCCCTCTCTCTATCTGTCTCTATTTATCCCTCTCCCCCTCCCCCTTTCTATGTCACCCTCACTCTCTATATACATCCCTTTCTATCTATCTATTCCTTCCTTTATCTCTTTATTTATCTATCCTCCCTCTATCTAAATATTTATTTATCTATCCTCCCTCTATCTAAATATTTATTTATCTATCCTCCCTCTATCTAAATATACGTACCTCTCTATCTCTATATCCCTCTCCCTCACATTCCAAGGGGTTGACAAGGAGAGGGAGAGAGATATAGAGAAAGAGACGCAGATAGAGTTGTAGAGAGGGAGGATAGAGAAATCTTAATCTTTTTATGCTTCCCTATCTATCTCGATCTCTATAACATTAAGAAGGTTATGATTTTAGGGTGCATGAAGCTTATTATTTTTATGCTTCCCAGAATGCGCTCGCATTATAATGCGCTTGCATTATGGGAAGCAAAAAAAGGGGCAAAAAGCATGTGGGATCTGTGATTCAGACCCCACATGCCTGTTATTCCTTCTTTTCATGTAGTATATTGGACAAAAAAATTCTTTTGCATGTTCTTTGACATATTAACAATCATTTTTAGATCAATCCACCACCTTTTTTGTTTTTTCAACGTAGAATAACTGATTTTGCATTTTTGGAGAAAATTTGATTATTTAAACGTAAAGTTTCATGTTTCATGTGTGATATTGTTTCAAAGCTAATTACCATTGATATATAGATTGAATTTGATGATTTATGTTTGTTTTTTCCATAAATTTCACTAATCCTATTCTAGAGTTATATAGAATTCATAATCAGACTTGTGAAAAAGAAGAATTTGAGGATTTTGAAGCCAAAATTTGGAGAATTGGTCAACTCCAATATCGAAGTCTAAGGTATGTTCTTTATATCCATTTTAATTCAATTATATATGTTCTTATGTTCTTTATGTCTTTATGTCTTTATCTCATGATGCAATAGCAAGTTCTTCACCAAGTGTCTTGCAATTGCTACCATAGCAACTATTGGTTGTAATAAATCTCCATGTCATAGCACAATGTCCAACCTATATCTCATCATTATATTTTTCTTTAATAACCTATCTCACCATTTATCCTTCAATGATCTTGTGATTGCTAAGTTGTAATGTACTAATTTACTTATGAAACTCCTAGGGTTTGATCATTCTTATTTTGGACTACTGTTTGAACAATGGCATGTGTGATATTCCTAAGGTTACAATGATTGTCCTATACATTTATGATTCCTAGAAAACCCCTCCTTTACACCTTGACAAGATATATCAAATTATCTTTATACCTGGTTTGATTTGTTCCTATTGACTGTTATGATAGTCCTAGTTGTGTTGATAGTCCATTTAAGGTGCTTGACAATTCTAATCTATATATAAGACCAGTCCTTTTCATCATGTTGTCATCTCTTACATTGTGAATAGGGTAGTGAGAGCCTATTGCATGTTTTGTTCATATCTGTGTTGGCAAGAGACACTATGTGACTTCATGAGTGTTGTCATTGATGGCAACAAAGTCCATCCCACTCATCCGTAGCACGTAATATGTCTATACCGGAAGTCAGATTGAAGAGTATTTTGGTCCGGTAAGCAAGAACAAAGCATGCAGCAAGGTCCGACAGTCAGGTCTGGATCTCTCAGAGGAAGTATCTCAGCAAAGTGCGGACTTGGGGAAGTCAAGAGGAGTATCATGATTGCTACATTCTAGAGATTGAGCCTCCAGTGATGAAAGAGTGAAAAGATATGAGCACCTAAGTGTTGGGTTCCGGTTTGACAGAGTAGACTGTCCGACAGAGCATCAGACCTTAATCCAGATGAGGAATTGATGGTGATCAAGTTTCTTGAGTGATCAAGTTTCTTGAGGGATCATTCATAGTTGATCGACATGATTGATGACTCCTATAACTATCTTTTTGATATGCATCACTTAGTAAGCATGAATATCAGTAAAAAATGCAGATCAAGAGGATATCAGTAAAAAATGCAAAGATCCCTTATAAATCTCTAGAAGTTGACCCTTTAGTAAGGGTCAACTTCTAGAGATTTATTAGTCTGATTCATTTTCTTTTTGTACTGATTTACTGATTTGCTTTATGACCCTAAGTTCAAGAAACACCCTTATAAATCTCTAGAAGTTGACCCTTTAGGTGCCTTCTCTAGCATTTTGCATGGGATTTTGCATGTAAAAGATGTTAGGGCATACATTCATGTGAATATTGAGGAATTTGGGGAATCCAAGCTGATGGATATCTATCACAAGCAGTTAATAGATGAATCATTTGAACTCAAACCTCAGTACAAGGCCATCCAGGACAAGCATTTTGGACAATGCATCAATTTCCCCTGTTTGGAAGAAGATGAATGGGTCCAGTATGTTCTAAGCAGAGTGCATGACAACTTCATGTGGTTGATGAGGCCATTTAAGATTACAAAAGATGCTATTAGGGTGGTAACCGGATTGCACTCATCTGGTGGGTTACCTACTCTCAAATTGGTCAAAAACCAAACTGTAAGTGAGGCTACCGGATCAAAATTTGACAAGAGAGCAATTACAATAGAAGATATCTCTGATCCAGATATCAAGTTTGCCTCCATGATAATTGGCTACAAGATATATCACTTCAGTAGGGAGAATTCTATATCTGGAACAACAATTTACACTGCTTATGAAATGCTAAGAATGCTGACTATGATCTTTGTGAGCTCCTCATGAACCAACTATTAGAGAATTTGCAAAAAATAAAGAAGGATAAGAAGAATTCTTTCAAGTACGGTGGCTTGATACTCTGTCTATTCTTTTACTACATGAATGAGCTACTCGGATCCAGTGGTTGGATATGGCAAAATGACAGACCAGTTGCCATACAAATCAGAGATTACATGTATGGGCTTGGTGATGCCAAGGCTCAAAATACAGCACTCTGGGGATATTTCAAGAACTTTCAAAGTATGATGCAGGCCAGAGAAAGAATCCCCCAATCATTGGTTGAGAAATACAAGGATACAGTGTGCTTTATGGTAGACACTGATCAATGCCTAATGGAGGTAGTGGAGCCAAGGATAGTCTGGATTATGCCAATGGGTTATGAAGTGGATGAGAAAATTGTGGAGCTACATGTTCAACACATGCTAAGTCAACCAAAGGACCCTGAGGCAGAAAGGTTTGGAACCTTCCAAGAGTTGAGTGTAAAAATTCATGTTGAACTAAGACAACCTGAGATCAAGAGAAAAGTGAGAAGAGAAGTAGAGGAAGTTGCCAAAAGATTTGGCATTTCTAAAGAAGCAGTCGATGCAAATAAAGAGAAGGTAGAAAGGGTAGAGAAAGAAAGTCAAGAAGCAAAAAAAAAAGTGCTCCAGTGGAAGCCCCCTCTCGGACCAGATCCTCCAAGAGCTCTGCACCTACCACTACTAAGAGCCCAAAAGCATCAAAACCGGAAGCAAAGAAACAGATGAGGAAGTCAAGAAAATGAAGAAGAAGAAGAAAACATCAGGTGGATCTTCTGCCGGTGCAAATAAAGAAGAAGAGGCAGAACAATTTGCTGAAAGGTCCACTCCTTCTGTTGATAATATTATCAAGGCAGTCATAGTGGATGGAAATCTGCAACCTTTAACATAATTTTATGATGAGTATAGTGATACTGACAAGAAAATCCTGGAAGATGCTACAGTCAAGTACTTCAACATATATAATAAAGCTTTCATTGAAATCATCTCTCTAATCCCCAAGAGTTTAGAGAAGGAACTTGAAATGAGGAAGAACAATGCTAAGGAAAAGGATATGGAGATCCAGGAACAGATAGCTATTCAGCTCTATCCTTCCATCACTCCTAAACAAATGAACATGATCTTCAAGGATTGCAAGGATGAATTCTAGAGCAAAGCAAGAATAAATCAACTTATGCTTGGAGAGACTGATAAAGTGGCAAAAGAAACTGAAGACATCCTCCAGAATGCCTTCATGAGATTCAATCTCCCTGTTATAGAGGACATAGATGATGATCCTACTAAGAAAAATGTAGAAGATAAGTGAGGAGAGGACTAAGGACTTGGATTCCTCTATTCCAGAAGAGGAAGTCCATGAAGAAGAAAATATCTCTCTTCTGGATCCCCCTGCAGACTCCGAAACTGAAGGAGAAGAAAGAAAAGATAAGAAAATTAGTCAAAAAGAAGAGGTCAAGGAAAGAGAAAAAGATAAAATAGAGAAAACCCCAGATGACAGTTCTAAGGCCATAGAAGGAAAGAAAACTCTATCTCTAGCAAGAGACACTGCAGAAGCAGTTAAAGATTTCCTGACCAAGGAAATGATGGAATTAGATGAACCGGAGCTAATTCAAGGACCATTCAATTTTGATTCCCTCTCACCGGTTCAGACAATGAAGATAGCATCCTTTGCCCAAGCAAAGGCAAAAGAAAAACTTCTAAAGTCTCACATGGAAGACTGTGAGCTGATAGAGATTGCATCCGGTGTGTTGGAGAAGATCATGCCATCCTTTCAGAAGGATCTTTCGGCCTCTTCATCTGGTAATCTCAAATCTCTTATTAATTCTGTTAGCACACATTTTGATTCTTTGGAGAAATCAGCTGAGGAGAAAGTCCAGAAAGAGTTTTTGGGTAAAAGATTCTCTGAAGTACAGGGGTACATAGCAAATGATAGGAGAAATTTGAATATTGGAATAAAGAGTCTAGAAAATGCTCTTAAAGATGGTGGAGATCTCTACAAATTTTATCTATCTTGGTCCACTGTGACAGCAGACATTATGAAGAAGGTGGAAGAACAAGAGAACAAACTATCAAGCTTATCTCAAAGTTTTGATCCTCTCTCCTCTTCCATAATGAATCAAGAGTGCTAGACTATTGCAGCTATAAATGAAATAAAGAAGCTTGAGAAGGAGAAGAAAAATAGGATAAGCAGGCTAAGTGAACTAAGAGGGATGATTATCCCTAAGTTAGAGGCAATGAATGAGGCCCTAACTGATGCTCAGGCTACAACCTGGACCAGTGATCCGGCTGACCTAAAGAGGGCAGAAGCTTTTGCATTCTTGTTGAGTGGTCACATCTCAATTTTGGACAGGATGAAGCAGAGTTGGGCAACAGAATTTGTCCAGTTGAAGACAACTTTTGTAGATATACTTAAGTATATGTAAGTATAACTTGTATATATACTTATGCGGCTATGTATAGGTTGATTTTTAAAATTTTGGTGTGCGGATTCTACCCTTTTCCATTGATGTCAAAGGGGGAGTAAGGAGTAGTGAAAAATGTGGAATCCAACTAAGGGGGAGCTCCGGTAAAAGTGTACATAAGATAGAGCATCAGCCAAGGGGGAGTTTTGTCATAACACTTAGTCATTTTTCACTAAGTCTTGCCATCAATGCCAAAGGGGGAGATTATTGGCAAGAGACACTATGTGACTTCATGAGTGTTGTCATTGATGGCAACAAAGTCCATCCCACTCATCCGTAGCACGTAATATGTCTATACCAGAAGTCAGATTGAAGAGTATTTTGGTCTGGTAAGCAAGAACAGAGCATGCAGCAAGGTCTGACAGTCAGGTCTGGATCTCTCAGAGGAAGTATCTCAGCAAAGTATGGACTTGGGGAAGTCAAGAGGAGTATCATGATTGCTACATTCCAGAGATTGAGCCTCCGGTGATGAAAGAGTGAAAAGATATGAGCACCTAAGTGTTGGGTTCCTGTTTGACAGAGTAGACTGACCGGCAGAGCATCAGACCTTAATCCGGATGAGAAATTGATGGTGATCAAGTTTCTTAAGGGATCATTCATAGTTGGTCGACATGATTGATGACTCCTATAACTATCTTTTTGATACGCATCACTTAATAAGAATGGATTCAGCTGACAAACAAGAGTTTGGTAAAATCTTGAGTATTCTGGATGCCAACTAGAAAGATGTTGAAATCCTTGGTGCGGATATATATACTAGATTGAAATCCTTGGTGCGGATATATATACTAGATGGATTTCAATGTGAAGGTGTGAATGGTGCGTTGTGAAGAGCAAAGAAAAGTAGGGAGCAGTGTGGAAGTAGAAATATAGGTCCGGTATGTGATAGAACAGTAGCACTAAAGAAGAGGAAGAATGAAGTGCAGTAGATCAATATATTGAGCCTAACCGGAACTGAACCTCAGCATATGTGGATGCTTCTCATCAGTTCAAACACTTGGTTACTTTCTTTATATCTTGTAGACAGTGAGTCTCTTGTAGGTAGTGAGCCTCTTGTGAGCAGTGTGCTCAGACAGTGAGCCCTAATTGGCAAGTGCTATTTTGTAATTCTATTCTTTTCATAGAGAATACAATCTTGGGTTAGTCACCCCGTGGTTTTTACCTTAACATGGTTTTCCACGTAAAAATCCTTGTGTTATGTGAGTTGATTTCATTTCTGCTTTCATGTTCATTTATGCTTATAAGTTTTGATGCTACATTAATTGTCAAAGAAGAAAAGAAAGTTAAATAATTAAGATAACTGATTCACCCCCCCTCTTAGTTATCAACAATCTGACCCTAATAATCCTTATACATAATGTCACATAGCACATGGTTATCATTGTCATAATAGTTAAGAGAGGTTTTAGGATTGATTATTCTTTTGTTGATAAGACCGCCCTTTAACTATCCAAACATTTAGTGCCTATAACAGTCCTAATTGTTCTCAATAAATTCTATCCTTATTTAGAGTTCTCACATCAAGTTTTCTAAATATGACACTCATATTACTCTTCATCTTTCTCTCCTGAGAGTAATCTCTTTATTTTCCATTTTGTTCCTCATAAGAGTAACCACCACCAATCTCCACCATCTTCATTCAATGTCATTAGCTCTCACAAATTTTGGTACAAGAAGTAGTTTGATAAGTAAATACTAATTCACTATCCAAACATTTAGGGCCTATAACAGCCCTAAGTTTGTCCCAAACAACATTTCATCCTACACAACTCCCTTTATGACAATGCCTCCAATGATTATGACAATCGTAGCTCATAATTGACAACAAATCTCCTTCACCAACTTGGAATCCAAGGTTATAATGAGAGTCCAACATAATTAAGATGATCTCAATAAGATATATATGGTTATGCACTTAATATTCTTCTTGACATAACAACACCACATCATCTTATATCAATAATCAATGACAACTACATGCATGGGACAACACACCAATCCACTAAGTGTTTGATCCAACACTCCATCCATGTCCAGAATATGGGCCCTCGAATGACTCTAAAATATGTGATACCAACCCCTTATGTGGCAAGCAATGTGAACAAACAAAGATTTCTGAATCATACTTCATGTCATTGTTCCTTCATTACACAACTAATGCAACACCTACATGTTCCTCCTACATCAACATCAGCAACCAACACTTCCACTACCATATCTTCATCTTCATGACCCATTCTTATTTGGTTGCTTCTACTTTACTAGCAACCATGTACTCTTGAAGCATAAAATACCAAACTCCTCATTGTCGATCTTGCAACTTGTCTTTCTCCACAAGAGAACTCTCATTATGCTACCTTTGTTGCATATGTGTGTGCAACACCATCACTCCTCTTCATGATCCCTTGGCCACCTTGCAACATTGCCTCTTATGCTAGGTCCTCAAAATATTATAGTTTAGGACCTGAATTGTCACCATGAAACAAAGCTCTGCCCTGAATTTCTACACCTTGTTATTCCTAGAAAACCCCTCCTTTACACCACTTGTGACAAGATATCAAATTATCTTCATACCTTGTTTGATGTTCCTATTGACTGTCATGATAGTCCTAGTTGTGTTGATAGTCATTTTAAGGTGCTTAACAATTCTAATCTGTATATATAATCAGTCCAATCATTTCCTCCACATAACAACACCAAATCATGTTACTAAGAAGATTTTCCTTCAAGTCTTCAATATGGAAAATTGGTTACCATATGACTATTATGCCCAACAATACAGTCATTAGTAACTATCCATATTATGCTAGGGTCATATTTTAGGTTGCTAGGCATATTTTAGATTCAATTGCAAGTTTATATAGGACCTTCTTGATTGGTGGAAGGTCAAGAGGCATGTGTTGTATTGATGTTATCCTAAGTTAGGTATAGTTTAGAAGGTTAAATGACATTTTGGAGGTAGTTCCTTTATGCCTTAGATTATTAGGATCAAATTCATTAGTTAGAAGCCCTTACATTATGGTAGTCCCATCATATTACTTTTGCATCAGCTCTTAGTCCCTTACATGACATGGATGACATTTAAATAGGCATTGACGCCCCTTAAGATGGGTTTGAAAATATTTGCATTTGAATTTTTTACCTTTATTGTTTGGGGATTGTTCATACACCTAACTCATGGTCCTCTCATCACAAGAACAGTCTTGATAGTTGAATTAGTATGCAAAATACCATGTAGACTACCCTAGAAGACTGTCGCAAATAAATTAACAATAGGAGTATCATAAGTTTAGAGGCATCCATGGCATCATTTCCATCTTGGAAGACTGCCAGGCCCAACTAGTTATAAGGTATGTGAAGGTGGTTTGAAGCTTAAAAACAATCATCACAACATCTACCATGGTCCAAGAAGGTAAACTTCATGCCCAATTTGAAACTAATCACAAAGCGATTCATTCAAGTCGTGATTTTTGTCTTCACACGTCTTCCTCTAGACTTTAGGATGCGCCAAGGTAGGCAAGAAAATGCCAGGGGAGGTCTTGTTTCATGTGCCAAGTGCTCCAGTCATCCAAGGCAGTAGGCTACCGGCAAAGTCCCTTAAGATCCCTAAGATGAAAAAACTACAAAACTTTGATGGGGTAGTTCTTAGAATTTGTGGCAGCTGGGAACATTCCATTTGGACCTATAGGTGCATGTGAGGTCCATTTACAATAACCTCTCTCAGTTTCGTTCAACTCCTGTCCGTTTGACCGTGCCGAAATCAAACACATTCTTGCAAAATGCTTCAGTTCAATGTAGTGGAAAGGTTTCCAGGTGCCATATTTTTTGTTCTGCTCATCATGGGGTCGAACCAACTATGCCAACATGTTGGGGTGGGTGGTTAAATGGTAGGGAAGGTCTCGTTTTGTGTGCCAAGCGTCCCATTCGTTCTGGCCTACAAGCTACCGACACCTAGCACCTTTTGAGTTTGTCGGTAGCTTGCAGCCCAGAACGACTAAGACACTTGGCGCATGAAACGAGACCTCCCTTGGTATTTACCCACCCACCCAACATTTTGGCATAGTCAGTTTGGCCCCACGATGAGCAAAACAAAAAATATGGCACCTGGCAACCTTTCCACTGCATGGAACTGAAGCATTTTGCAAGAATGCATTTGATTCTGGCATGGTCAAACAGACAGGAGTTGAACGAAACCAAGAGAGGTTATTGTAGATAGACTCCACATGCACCTATAGGTCAAATGAAACGTTCCTAGCTACCACAAATTCTAAGAACTGCTCCATCAAAGTTTGGCAATTTTTTTGTCTTAGGGATCTTAAGGGACTTTTCCAGTATCCTGCTGTCCCGAACGATTGGGGCACTTGGCACATAAAATGAGACCTCCCCTGGCATTTACCTATCCACCCTGACATGTTGGCATAGTCCATTCAGCCCCATGAGCTATGGAATGCAAAATGTCACTCCTAGCACCTTTCTACTGCATGAAAATGAAGCCTTCCTGACAATGTACGATGGTAGGGTTTGGACAGATGGAAATTTGTTGTTGAAATTCACAACATATTAATGGTATTGTGGCCATGATCTCCTCATATGACATGACAAGAGCTATTCCATAACCTTGTTGTCCCATAACCTTGATTATTATGATTAGAAGCATGGAAACAAACCCTACAAGAAACAAAGCAATGATTAGATCTCAATATGATCATGAGATACCCAAGCATCTGTATTAGTCTAAACCATAAAATATCTTCAAATAAAGATTGATCCAAGGGTTTGATGAGTTGCCATTGGCACCCAAACCCTAGGTCTTCATTAGAAATCCTTGAATGCTAATTATTGTCATTATGCTTCTTTCTTATTAATTCTTACTAATTAGGGTAATCATATAGAAATATATAGTATCTCATGTATTCTTACAAAATACATATGGGAATTTTATCAAATGTTGTAGTTGCATTGAATGATGCCTCAAAGAAATGTGGTCTATTGGAATTTTAAAAAATGTTTTAGTTGCAACTGCCCTAGAAGACATGTATGCAAAATGCAGAAGCATAGACAAGGTGAGTGAACTGTTTAACATGATTCCTCAAAGAAATGTGGTTTCATGGAATGGTATGGTTGCAGGATATGCAAATAATGGATTTGTTGCTAAGACTTTAGAAACTTTCAAGAAAAACCAATTGGTGGGTGTAAAGCTAAAATCCACAGCCTTTGACTACATCCTCTCTGCTAGTGCCAAACTAAGATCTTTGGAACACATTACATGGACATCCATCAAATCATAAAGGATATGGGAATTTTGTAAGATGTTGTAGTTGCAACTATCATAGGAGACATGTATGCAAAATGTGGAAGCATAGAGAAGGCAAGTGGATAGTTTGACATGATGCCTTAAAGAAATGGAATATCATGGAATGCCATGATTGTAGGATATGCAAAAAATGGTTTTGTTGATAAGGCTTTAGAAACTTTCAAGAAAAAGAAATCAGTGGTGTAAAGCCAAATTCCACACTCATCCTCTCTACCTGTACCAAAGTGGGATCTTGATGCAGAGGAAGGACCTTCTTTAGGACAACAACACAAAATGACAAAGTGTTCTTACACCATCTTCATTTATGCTCCTAGGTGTACCTCTATAGGACTCTAACATTGAACTCTTTTTAGACTCTTGATCTAATAGACCTTGGGACAATGTACTTGTCATGGGGTAGGCTTGACTTGGTGTTTAAATGATCATAACAACTCCTATGTGATGACTCAACAATGCAACAATTCATGGGCTTACAACTCTTACACCCTAAGACTGTGAAATTAGTCCTCTTGGGACAGTCATGCCTTAACTTGTGTCAACCCTTCAAAGATGTTCAAGACCTATGGTTCATGGTCTGTAGGACCTCTCTCTCCATCCACCTATCATTTCTCATGACAAACAAACAAAAACTAGGCTCTAACACATCAAATCTTCCTTGTTTCTCCTATCCACAGTCTGATACATCCAAATATCAGACCTACTATGCCAACAAATCCTAGGAACAATTTAGGTTCCAACAAAGATTGAAATTAACTCTTTCCTACTCATCCCAATTGCTATAAGACTACAAGAACATTCAAATCATATACCAAAGAAAGCACTAAAATCCAATTGCCAACATGCTAGTGAATGAGCATTGAATGTGACCACATAAAGAAAAATCATACTATTCTTCAACAAAGACCATCTCCTTGGTCCACAAATTCAAAAGACCTAGAAAGCACATCTCAATGCACATTTAGATGAATAGACACACTTCCAACTTTATTGAGCCAAGTGAAAAAATAAAATTCATTCCTCGAAAGAAAGCCAGTCATAAAAAAGAAAGTTTCATAGATCTTTCCCAAGTAATTGCTGAAGGACTCAATTTAATGGTGCCATTACAAATGCTAAGAGAGAAGGAAAGGCAAAGACAAAACATGTTTGGGCAAGCAATAAGTAACATCTTTGTCAATATCAATCAACACTATGACGTTGCAACGTGGCACTATTTGAATCAAGTTAAGCATGACTGTCTACAATACAAGCTATGCCTTTATGAAAAAAGGTTAAAATATTTCATTGAGTACTATTTAAAATGCATACAAGTCACATGCATACCAACTATCAACCTAGTCCATATTGTCTTATTTCTCACAACAGCCCACTCCCGTCACTTAAAACTAATTCCACTAATTATGAACTTTGAAATATGACTTTTGACATTGTGTACATGACTAAATGGACAATTAAAGACCTAATGCTATTCCCTATGGGAGCCATTTCATGACTTTATTCTTTCACAATATAGGTTGACATAATTCCACTTCTTAGACAAGTTTAATTTGTATGTTATTGTCACCAATGCTATGGTTAACAAAGACCCTTTCCTAGTGATGCTATGTCTTGCAACACCCCATCCCACCCCTACACCCTCATCCCCACCAAAACAAATCAACCACCCTTCACTATGGAGTTATCTTGCATAAAAGCATAAAGGATATAAGAATTTTGTCAAATGTCATAGTTGTAAGTACCCTGCAAGACATGTATGCAAAGTGTGGAAGCATATAAAATGAATGTTCAAACTGTTTGACACAATACCTCAAAGAAATGTTGTCTCATGGAATGCAATGATTGCAAGATATGCATGAAATGAATTTGTTGAAAAGACTTTAGAAACTTTTGAACAATTAAATGCAATTGGCACGTGTAAAGCCAAATTCCACAACCTTTGCCAACATCCTCCCTATCTGTACACCAAAATAGAATGTTTGGAACAGCGTATGGACAACCATCAAAGCATAAAGGATATAGGAAATTTGTCACATGTTGTAATTGTAGTTGCCCTTATAGACATGTATGCAAAGTGTGGAAGAATAGACAAGGCATGTGAGCTGTTTAGAATGATGCCCCAAAGAAATATCACCTCATGAAGGCACATGAACTATATGGAAAGTGTGGAAGCATAGACAAGGCACATGAACTGTTTGAAATGATGCCTCAAAGAAATGCGCAGTCCCACAAAATGCAATGATTGCAAGATATGCACAAAATGGATTATTTGAAAACAATTTATAAACTTTCAAGAAAATGCAATTGGCACGTGTAAAACCAAATTCCTATAACGATAATTGATCATCATATTAAATAATTAATATAAGTTGTCATATACATAATGTCATGAACATAACATCTAGTTTATATACAAAGCCATATAGGCATGTCCAAACAAAGCCATACATGCATATATTCAAAAATATACATCGGTAGTTCATACAAAAGTATGTATACAAAGCCATCTAGGCATACAAAAAATGTCCCAAAAACTAGTTTCCTATGGACTTTTATGAAATAATCGGCGGCCCTTGCTTGACCGTGAAGATGTAAAGCCAATTAGTGACTCATCCTCTCTCTGCCATCGAGTAGACCTCTTCAACAGAAGTTTATCTAGCTCCACCTATTAATACAATCAAACAATATATGCACATTAATATAGAAAATGTATGAAATATATAACATCACATATCTAATCGATCACTTACCACCGCTTGATGATCACTCTCCATCATCTTGTCTCCAGCTTCTTTGTCCGTAGTTGGATGGGCTGGAGTTGTGACCTCCTATGAGAAGCATCAAGAAGAAAAATTGATTAAACATATAAATATCATTTATGTACATCAAATGACATGAGATAAAACAAGAAATACAAAATTATGACATTTTCATGTTATTGACTCATACCTCGGTCAAAGGATTTGAAGACATTATGGTTGCATTAATGCCTACCTACGCCGACTCACAAAGATGAGGAGGAGTCTCCATATTCAACATCTAAAAATTAAGTTCAAGATTATTCAACCAAAATAAATACATAACATTATTTTTAAAATGCATAATGATTAGAAATGGTTAAATTTATCTCCGTATAAGTGGTGGATTTGCGTCCAGGGGACCAAGGAAACCATGGAGGTGCCGGTGACTATTGAAATTATCAAATTGTCACAAACTAATATTACCATTGACATATCTACAATAATTACAATCATGTGATAAATTACATACCTGTTGACTTGACCTCCTCTCATAACCCGCCAGTGGACAGCTAATGGAGGCAGAATGAAGACTCTGACCCTGGAATTTCATTGTGCAAACAATTACATACATTTGACTTATAATATAGATAATCATATAAAATTAATTACAAATTTGAAATAACAATATATTAAATCAAGATGAAACTTGTAATAAATTACCTGAGAGTTAGTACCAAATGTATAATGTTGTAAGATTCGTCAGTGAGAACAATCTCATCCAATATGGATGCCTCCATCAATGGATGATGCCCCTATGTCGCAACATCCTACTGAGAGTCCTGTCATGCATCCTGCATCCCATAATCACACAGGTTCTCACATGAACTGCACAAATGTGGGGACACATGACGCATACTACTTTCACCCTCACCAGCCTGGGTAAGATCATCGGCATGCTGTGATAGAGATTGGGTGAGAGTAGTCAATGAATGTAATGTCTCCACCTCAACACTCTCCTTCAAAGTCGAAGGGAGTGACCTATGTTCTAGCCTCAACAAGGGTACAGGCACATGGTGTATACACCTAAAAATGACACGACTCTGTCTAAATAAATATTCTTAATATTTATTCCATCTAATTCCTCAATCAATAAATAAATAAACAAATTTATTTATTCAATTCATATTCTTCTAAATTAATTAAATATCAAAATATTTAATTACCTCTTCTAAAGTCAAAATTAAATAAAATCCTTTATTTAATTTAACTCTTCCAAACAATTAAATAATTCTTAATTATTTAATTAAGTCAATTCTTCTTCCAAATTTAAATAAATCAATCAAATTTATTTAAATCCTCCCAATCTCTAAAAATAAAATATAATCAAATATTTTATTTATTCTTCCAAATCATGCACCAACAATTAAATAAATTTATTTGTTTAATTTGCTTTCTTATCTTCCAATTTCTCAAAATTCTTTCAAATCTTCTAAAAATAAGTCTTCTTCTTCATGCACACAAAATTAAATAATTTATTATTTAATTTCTCTCAAATCATGCAAAAGCAAAATCACAAGTTGAGTTAACTGACTCAATCTATCTTGTTTTTATCAATAACTCTTAAATTAGAAAAAAACTTTCTAATTTATGAAATCAAATCTTATCTTTATAAAAGAAAGCAATTAACTCAAACAAAACAACTTTTTGTGTAACACTTGTCTTCTTTCTATTCACGCACATCCTCTCAAGTCTTCTATATCGTTGATCTTCTTATTCTTTCTATACCATTGATCTTCTCTCTCACAAGTCTATAAATTGAACCCAATTCCTCCATTTCATTCATCCAAGCTTTTAGTAAACTTACTCTGCAAAATTTACAACGCGCCTTTGGCACCCAAGTTCCTCCATAGCTTGCGATCACCCTTTTTATTGTATTGAAACACATCTTCATTACAAGAAGTATCATAGCCATCTTTCCATCGTCATCTTGAAAAACAAAGCAAGGAAGTACACTTTCCGAGGGCTTCATTTATACAAAAGATCAATTGAGATTAGGCGAACAATGGAAGCAACAAAGTAACAAGGTTTGCATGGTTTGTTCTTTGTTATTTGATCTTTGTTACTTGCAATTTCTATTGAGATTATTGGTTTATTGATTGAGATTAATACTTTGACAATATTTTTGGTAACACATGGTTTTGATCTCGCTGAGCCCCCTCTCTATCTTGGTCAGAGCCACCACCTCTACCCTGGAACTCACGAATGTCAAAATAACTGGGAATCTTATTGAGGACGAACTCGCAATGTCCTCAAGAAATATTGTGGTACCTCATCATTGTTGCATGGGTGATCATCGAAGACCATGTACCATCTATCCCAAAAGTTTTAGGATATTTCTTCATTCATACACCAATGAATAGGAAACTGTTTGCAACTTTCTTCTAATCTTTGGCCAGTTTTGGGATTAATAAAGTGTGCACATAATTGAGTTTTTGTAATTTTTTCATTCTTGACTTGTTCATATGACAACTTGTCGGCATAATATTTTTGACACCTCTCCCTATAGTCTTGGAATTCAGTGATTTGTTTTATCATCGAATTGGTGTGGGAAACAATCTCCTCTAGTGACTTTGCAAGCGCCCTCCTACGATCAGTGCTTGCACTTGGATTGTTTAGCATTTGAATAACAGTTTGAAGATGTTTCTTATTTTCTTCTATTATCTGTAGGTAGTTTTCTTGATTATCCCTTACATTGTGAGGACGTGAAGGTGGGTTTTGAGGGTTTTGGGGGTTGTTTTCACCCTCCTTAGCTGGATTTGGGTTTTCTCTTGCCCCAATAACTATAAATATAAAAACAAATCAAGAATTGCAAAACTCAAAAACTCTTCTCAAACTAACAAAAATCAGTCAAACCCTACATTCTTCCTGTGCTAGACCCTCCAAATTTGCTTGATGACATCTTTGGCGGTGAGGTGGCATCGTGAATTTGTTGTTTTCTCTCTTACACTCACTTAGAGAGGCTTCCCTTCAACGCGATCACACTTTGAACTATGTTTTTTTGCTGCTAAACTCTCAATGGTCACAGTTGTATGAGGAGAAATGGTTTTTTTTTTCTTTTAAGCAAACCAAAACGCAAGCACGTTATAACGCGCTCGTATTTTTTTTACTTTTGGACCAAAAAGTCACATGGTGGTAACTTTTTGGTCCCCTGTCTCTTTGCATATACCCTAAAACACTTTATAACTTTGATAGATCATAAACATATTTAATCTCAAAAAGCCAAATTGCTAACATGCAGTCTGTAACTTCCTGCTCGTTGCTCTGTAACTTCCCACTTGCTGCTCGTTTTGAATTTGAATTCCAATGGATGTTGGGGATCCAGGTGACCCCCCGGACCCATCAGTTCTAGGGTGCACGGGGACTGCTACGAGGCAAGGTATCCTCTCCTAGCAAGTTGGACTATTGCGTGGACAATCACGTGCATGGTGACAAGGATTGGGAGTCCTCTGGTCATGCACTGCAAGAAAAAGTGTTGGGGCCCAGGGCTTGGAAGAATACCCTTTTAGGGGGTGAGTCGGAGGGCAGCCATGTTACTCCAAGTGTTCGTGAAACAGATGACGGGGCATCATTAGTGCTCTCGGACCTAATGGTGGATAGAGTAGTATCCACCATGAATAATGCCCTGGTAGGAAAGTTTTTCTCTTTCAGACCTAACATAGATGCTGTTAGGAAGTGGTTGAATGCAAAATGGAAAGTGAAGGGGAGCGTATCAGTGAATGCCATGGTTGGGGGGACATTCCTCTTTATATTTATAGCTAGAGATGATCTTACCTTGGTGCTAGTGGGGGGACCATGGATGTATGGAAAACATAGTTTGTCCCTATGTAAATGGAAACCAGGTTTCGATAGTGCTGCAGACCTCAACAAAGTGGCTCCGGTCTAGGTTAGACTCCTAGGTCTCCCGCTAGAGTATTGTGATGAAGAGATCTTTAGATGGATAGCCAACTCCTTTGGGCACTTCATTGATCTTGATAGCACCACCAGAAACAAATCAAGGTTAGTCTTCGCTAGATTCTTTGTTAATGTTGATATTAATAAGGTTCTTCCTAATAACATTACTCTAGAATCTAAATATGGTAAATGAACTCAACCTATTCTGTATGAAATTCAACAACCTTCTGTCAAATCTGTAACAAAAAAGGACACATTGCTTCCCAATGTAAAGCCAAGAAGGCTACCGTAGCCTTGAATGACCAGACCAAGAGTGATGATAATGAGTACCCTTTTAGGGAAGAGCTACTAAACATGGTCGATTCTCCGGTTAAAGACCATTCAGGAAAGGACATGGCAGTCTGTAGTGCTCTGTTGGCCCCTATCAACTCAGGCCCTATGAATTCACTGTCCTTTTCCCCCACTTGTGGAGATGTGGCCCCCTTTGTGCAGGCCGAGGGGCTGGAGGAAGGGGAATTACATCAGGAAGAGACTCCAATTTTAGAGGATTCAGGGGTGTTATTGGTTCCTACTAGAGTAGGTACCCCTTGGGTAAGGGATGCATAGTGGGGGGAATGAGACTAATCAAAGGACTTCCTCTCCTAACAACAAATTTGTTGGCCTTACCCCTGGGGATAGCTCAAGTGTCTCTGATTTAGAAGGGTGGACTATAGCAAAGAAAAAAGGTAAAGGCTAATGGAAGAAATTACTAGATGTTGGAGTTGATTCCAAGTAGGGAAGACCAACTCAAAGGGAGACCAGGCAGAAGGCAATCAACAAAGATATTGTGATGGGGAAACAGAGGACCTTGGAGCTGGGCTCCAAGAGGGCCACTATCAAATGAGAATCCTATCATGAAACATTTGGGGGTTTAACAACCCCCACAAATAGTTCTTAGTCAAGAACTACATCTTCGACAATAAAGTTGATATTCTGCTTCTTCAGGAGGTTAAGATGAAAAGGGAAAGCTTCCAATCTGTGGCTAGAAATATTTGGCCTAACGTAGAGTACCTGAGTTGTGATGCCTAGGGAACATCAGGGGGAATCGCGACCCTATAGAATAACAACACAGTTAAGGGGAGGATTATAGAAAGCAACATAAACTTCCTGGCGATCAGAATGGAGTCAAACAACCACACATAGAATTTGCTTAATATTTATGCTCCCAATCAAAGGTGCCCAAGAAGGGAAGTGTGGGATCTTCTCTCATGGTTTATTGCTAGTGACCCTTCAAGCTATTGGAGGTTAGTTAGGGATTTCAACACTCCACTCTTCCCCTCTGAGAAGAGTGGAGGGATCATGGACTATACTGACAACATGATGGACTTAAATGATTTTGTAAACATTGAAGGGCTGCTAGATTTGGATTTTCAAGGGAACAAATTCACCTGGTCTAATCAAAGAAAAGGAAGGAACCTGATACAAGTCAAGCTTGATAGAGTCCTTGTCTCACCCAATTGGATATTCTTAAGCTCATACTCTCTAGAAGCACTACCAAGGACTACTTCAGACCACAATCCCCTACTTCTTTCATGGAGAGAAACAAATGGAAAAGACCCATATCCCTTCAGATTTGAGATCATGTGGACTAAACACCCTAATTTCAAAGACAAGCTCTTGAGCTGGTGGAGTGAAGATGTTCATGGTACACCTATGTACAGACTAGCTTAGAAGCTTTTGAGGGTGAAGAAAAAGGTGAAAGAATGGAATAGATTTAGCTTTGGGAACATCTTTGAAGAAAAAAGGAGACTTAATTTCAAGATTGGAGAGCTCCAAAAGAAGATGGAAGAGGGGGACTCTTTAGAAGAAATGGCTAAAGAGGAAGAGGTGATGAGGAAGGAATGTAAAGATTCATTGCTAAAGGAGGAGGTCTTTTGGAAATAGAAATCGAGAGTGCAATGGATAAAAGAGGGGGACAGGAACACAACTTTTTTCCATCAATCAACAATGAAGCATAGGAAAAGGAATTGCATATCTAAATTGATGGATGACAAAGGCATTATGGTGGAGTCAAATTTTTAGATTGGACAAGTGGCTACTTCCTACTTTCAGAATTTCCTTGGTGCCCAAGACAATTGTATTAACCAGAACCTCATAGATATCATACCTACTCTACTTGATGATGGAGATAATGAACAGCTTAGCAGGATAATCACTGAGGAAGAGGTTCGGGCTAGCCTCTTTTCTATGGAAGCCTTTAAAGCACCTGGACTTGATGGTTTTCCCCTAGCTTTCTTTTAGGAGTATTGGGATATTGTGGGAAAAGATATCACTGAGGTGGCTAGAGACTTTTTTAAGGGAGGTAAGATCCTGAAGCAACTGAACCATACTTTCATTGTTCTTATTCCCAAAAAACAAGACCCGGTCAGTATGGGGGATTTTAGACCTATCAGCCTGTACAACATTGTTTATAAGATCTTTTCCAAAACCTTAGTGATCAAAATGCAACATTTGCTGGATAAACTTATAAGTAGCTGTCAAAAAGGTTTTGTGCTGAGCAGACTAATAACTGATGCAACCATTACCACCCATGAAATAATTCACTCGATGGAAAAAAGTAAAAATCTGGGAATGACTTTCAAATTAGACATCTCTAAAGCCTATGACATAGTTAGTTGGGAGTTCCTGTTTAAGGTGCTAAGAAAATTAGGCTTTAAAAGTAAACCTTTGCAAATCATAGAGGCCTATGTCACTTTGGTTAGATACTCTGTTCTTGTTAATGGTATTCCCAGGGGGTTTTTCAACACAAGTAGGGGACTCAGACAGGGGGACCCCCTGTCTCCTTATCTATTTATCCTACTGGCCAAATACCTGAGTAGAAGTTTCCTCAATCTTCTTCACTCCAAATAAATAAAAGGTATTAAACCATCTTCAACAACAACACCTGCAGTGATACAAAAATTCGTGGATGACACAATTCTTTTTGGCTCAGCCTCAATGATCGAGGCCAGAAAGTGGAAAA
Source organism: Cunninghamia lanceolata (assembly GCA_027924645.1). Classification (NCBI taxonomy): domain Eukaryota; kingdom Viridiplantae; phylum Streptophyta; class Pinopsida; order Cupressales; family Cupressaceae; genus Cunninghamia; species Cunninghamia lanceolata. Next base: position 6,478,494 of record BSBN01000236.1, read on the forward strand.
TGGTGCTTCAAAATTATGCTACCTTAGCAGGCCAATGCATTAACTTTGACAAAAGATAGGTATTCTTCTTTAACACCCCTTTTGTCTTACAATAGAAAGTTATGGGGATCCTTGGGTGCTCCAGGGGTGAGTTGTCTGGGGTCTATCTTGGGCTCCCTTTTTAGTGAAAGATGCTCCTCCAGAATACTGGAATTCCATAATTGAAAGGACACAGAGGAAGTTAGCTGGATGGAAAGGGAAACTTCTCAGTCAAGCTGGTAAGTTTCAATTACTTAAGGCCTCCCTACAAAGAATACCAATTTACTTCTTGTCTCTTTTTAAAATCCCTAAATATATAGCAAAGAGATTGGATAAAATACATAGGAACTTTTTATGGATAGACATGGAAGATAAGAAAAGACTGGCCCTTGTTGGATGGGATACAGTCTGTAGACTGAAACTTTAGGGAGGATTAGGTCTAAGGAAGCTGAATCTGCTCAACAAAGCCATGATCACCAAGGTGGGATGGAATCTTGTAACAGGAGACAAGGATTGGGGAAAAATTATGTGTACTAAGTACTTTGGGAATCATAACCCTAAGGATTTTTTAATATCTCCTAATTTCCCCAGAGGGTCGGTGATTTGGAACAATGTCATAAAATACAGGTCAATACTTTTAAGAGGTGTTAAATGGAAATTGGGAAATGGAGGTAGCATAAGGTTCTAGGAAGACAATTGGATTAAGGGAGGGCCATTAAAAAACATGCAGAATACAATGGAATTGGCTAACATAGCTGTGCACCATTTTGGTGTATTGGTTCATGACTATTTCCTGCTAGATAAAAGGGGATGGAAGCAGCTGTTCGACTGTTGTCAAAGAAGGGTCAATCTTATTAGGGCTGCTGAAGAGATCCAACTCTCCTTAAAAGGGTGTAGAATCCCTATGTTTCCTCATAATGATAAAATCCTCTGGGCCCTTGAAAACTCGGGGAGGTTTACAATCAAATCTGCTTAAAATCTTTCCCTCCCTCAAAATGTTGACACGTTTTGGAGAAAAATCTGGAATCACAATTTAATCCCAAAGATCAACCACTTTTGGTGGCTATTGGTGCAAAATAAAATTCTTACAACTAACAACCTCTGGATTAGAGGATTCCAAATCCCGAATAGATGCATCCTTTGTATAAAATAAGAGGAGAATGTCCCCCATATCCTTCTGCATTGCAATTTTTCCTGGGAAGTTTGGAGTATAGCTTTGGCCATGCTTGATGTTTTGTGGTGTTGGAATGATGGATTAGGGGATTGCATTTCAGCCTAGTCCACCCTTCCTCTAATCCTATTTGCAGGGAAATATGGGCCTTGATAGCCCTATCTTCTCCTAGTGTTTGTGGAAAGAAAGGAACAATAGGCTTTTTAGGGAAAAGTTCAGGGAGCCTAAGGAAGTGTTAGGATCGGCTGTTAAACTGCTGCAAGACATCATCAACAACAACACATTAGGAGCTGCGGATACTCCTCCTAATGCTAAGGAATTGCAGGTGATGAATCAGTGGGATGTTCCTATGAGCATTCGCAAGGTGGATGATAGCAGGAAAAAAGCTAGGGCTAGAACAAAATGGTCTCCTCCCCTGGTGGGATGGTTTATGCTCAATTTTGATGGTGCTGCTAAAGGTAATCTAGGGTTGGCCAGTGGGGGTGGATTAATAAGATTAGATAAGGGTACCCTATGTGCTGCATTTGCTAGAAGTCTGGGTGTTAATACCAATAATATGGCGGAGGCCTATGCTCTTCTATGGGGAATTAAAATTGCCTTGGCTATGGGTATAAAAAACATCATTGTTGAAGGGGATTCCAAGATTGTAATAGAAGCTGTCAAAGAAAAGATCAAAGTGCGGTAGCAAATGGAGGATATAGTGCAAGATATCAAAACCCTCCTACTTAACTTTGAAGGAAGGGAAGTGAGACATATATATAGAGAGGGCAATAAATTGGTGGACCTTCTAGCTAACTTAGGGATAAACATTAACCCCCTAAGGTGTTGGAAAAATGTTGATAATTTACCTCTAAGCATTATTGCCAGTATACAGAAAGAAGTGCCTTTCTAATTCATCATGATAGTAATGATTATAAGTATTGCTTGGTGCTGCTATGTTTCATCCGACTCTCACTTCAAGAGGAGATGTGACTTATGTGTCAAAATGGAGAACCCCACCAATCCCTATAAGGTGACGTGGAAACTGAATGCCCATGTGGATGATGACATACTTAGCTGTGAGCAAGATAGGTGATATGATGGATTTGGAAAGTCTTTTCAGCGGCCTCTTGGAATGATGGTTTTGAATGGCACACACGAGTGAACCCCGGAAATCATTTATGTCTTGAATGCGCGCAGAGCGGTGAAGGACAAGCATGGAAATAAGAGAAAGGAACTTGATTTAATGTTTTTTAATCTCCTTTCTAGATTATTTGACCATCTCTCCCTTTGGCTCTGCAACTACATTTTTGGTCGAGTTTAGCTGGGTTAGGAAGATGGGTGGCGATAAGGTGAGAACTGAACCCATGAACTGTGGAGAATTCAGGGAGGATGCGTAGGTTTAAAATATTACGTACGAAGGAGGAGTCACCCCATTTATCAAAGGCCTGAACAAATATGATGAACATTTGTCAGTTCAATTTGCTGCCTCATAGGATAGTGACAGGGTGGTGAAAGTGGGTGGTGTCCAGTTCAAGGTTTCAGAGGACGCCATTGCCAAGGCTATGGGGCTGCGTTGTTCTGGGAACATGCTTAAGAAGTAGACGGGGGTTCAAGACATTGAAGGAATGAAGTTGTTCTTTAGAGAGGGTGAAAAGCAGATAAGACTGCAAGGAGGTTTCGAAAGGGAAATCCTGGTAAGTCCTTGGAACTGGGTTTGTTTCCTGGTTATGAAGTATTTTACTTTAGAGGGGAGGTATAAGGTTTTGTATCACTACCATTTTGCCTTTTTGAATCACTTCTGCCACAAAGTTGAAGTCAAATTTCCCTCCTTCCTGCTATCTAGTTTGGAGGCTTCAGTGACCCAAGTTAAAAAATCTTATGAAGGTAACCTTGTGATCCCTTCCATGCCTCTACATCAGAGGCTAATTTTTTGACTCTACCAGTACCATCTTTCTCTCTACCCGTCAAAATACATGTCTGCCAGGCTGGTTGAAGATAGTTCTACTGATGACCTGGAAGACAAAGTCCTTCTTAGTGAGCGTCTGGGTAGATGGGACAGGAAAAATACATATGTGCCTTCGTCGCCTAATTCTCCCACTAATATGCCTTTGAGTTCCTCGGCCCCTGTCTCGAGCCCTCAGGTTTCTAAGAGAATTCCCCAGTCTAAGTCCCATTTTGAGAGCCACACTCTGCAGGCCCCTATTCAGGTTGGTGGAGAGAGTTCCCATGGGAGGTCCAGAGAGGAAGCGACGGAGGGCCTATGCAATTTAAAGAGTAACTCCCCCAAACATGGTAGCAAGAAACACAAAAGAGAGACTTCGGACCAGAGTAAAGGTGCTAGGAAGATTCACAATAGAAGTGATATGAAGAGTGGGAAGGCTGAACAACCAACTCATGAGAGGTTGGATAGAGAGGAGAAGCAGGTTAGAGAGGAGACTGGGGTGGAGAAAGAAAGAGCAGTTGGTAAACAAGGCACTACTAGGATTCTGACCATAAGAAGATCCTCCAGACTGGCTGGGGATAACCCCCAATTTGTGAAGATTGTAGATTACTCATCCAACTCAAAATAGGAAGTCTTGGGGAAGGAGGAAACTAAAAATGAGGAGCCTACCCTGGTTCAGGATAATGAAGGTACTAGCCACTTTGATTCCATGAATAACTCCTACTATGACACAAATGATGAAGACACAGAGATTCTGGAGACACCGGACAAAGAGGTTATGAGTGCCATGATGGAGCTAGATAACAGGAGGCTGGAGAAGGAGCTGGCAGGAGTCAATACTCGACTTGTTGTCATGGAGACCAAAATGAAGGTTTTAATTAATCTACTATTGAAGACTTTACACAGGGCTGCTACTGCATTTTCAGTGCTGCATGAGGATCGAGTTGAGGGAGAGGAGTCTCTGTTGGATAATAAGGAAAATTTGTTTGATTTGCTCAATGAGGACTGGAAGGATCTCCTTAGCTAGGTTTTTTAGCTTATGTTTTAATTCTCAAACTTTGTTTTTTGTGGTTATGCTGTTAAACTACTGTTAGTTCATTGTTCTGTGGCTTTTTGAGGCTCTGTGCCTATTTTGCTGCCCGTTGGCTTTGTTATCAGGATCTGCACCCAGGTTTGTAACTTAATATTATCAAAAACATGCAGTGTGTATGCAAAGAATTTATTTGAAGCTTCTATAAGGCCAGTAATATTTTAAGAGATAAAATTCATGTGGGGGAATCCTCTATAAAGTTATCTGATTGATTGTCATTATCATCTACTAATATTTCAAATTGGTTTCCTAGTAAAGGTCATTGGTTTGGCAAAATAAAATATCTAAGAGAAATAAAGTAGTGTTCGTTGTTAAGTTATCCCCTTAGTGACCCATCCTAACTACAAGGATTGTGAGAACACCTAGAGGATTGAGCATGCATAACAAAGTCCCACTTGATCCTCAACAAGGCACAATATAACTTGCACTTTTAGACACTAGTTGAGATGATGAAATAGGAACACTTGGCTTAGAGGAAGGAACCATTGTGTGGATTTTGGCCACTAGAGTGGTCGCGATCTTAAAAACATATATAAGGATTGGATGGTGGATTATTGTCCTTATGTTTCCTTATGATTGCAAGATTTTTACTAGACCTATAGTTGACCATGTAGCCTCTTGTGCTAGAGGTGCATAAGAAGCCATAGTTAGCTTAGAAATCAAATTAGGCATAAGCAAATAGTCTTCAATTTTGTGATATAGATATTGGTAATGAAAACCATTGTTGGGTAAATTAATATAAGTGATCTTATGTGAAAATTATAAACCACTGGTAGCCTAAATCTCTATATATTCTTTGAGGTCAGAGGTGACCTTCAACTCAACACAAACCCTTCTATGGGATTGGGCAGCCAAAAAATTCTAGCTCATGTCAGATAAAATGGCCAAGCAACTAAATAATATCCAATAATACCCACATGGTGTTAAGAAGTGTTGCAAATGTTGTCATTGATGTCAATATGGAATTCATTATCATTGATTGTCGGAAGCTTGTTGTCATTAATAACAAAGCAGTATTAATGGATGTCAAAGTATTATTGCAGATGCTAATGTTATCTTTATTGTCAAATGTCGATTCATAATCTACAAAGAAATAATTCATACTGAAATCAATTGTTCCTAAATGTCTACTACGTTTGTGAAAGTATGGAAATGGTTGTGGTAGATTTTTGAGGTTTGTTGCTCAGAAGTGGTGTTAGATTATCATTGTTTTTGGTACCACATTCTACTGCAGTTGGTTGTTTTGGCTTGCATTTTGGAAAATAAGAAAAGCTAGTCAAGAATTATGTTGTACTTATGTTTCAAAATATTTGTGTTAGATTTTTGAGGTTTGTTACTCAGAAGAGGTGTTAGATCGCCATTATTTTTGGTACCACATTCTACCATAGTTGGTTGTTTTGGCTTGCATTTTGGAAAATAAGAAAAGATAGTCAAGAAGTATGTTGTACTTGTGTTTTAGAAGATTTGTAATACAGAGGAGAGATCTAGAAGTGACAAAATGAAGTTTGTGTTAGTTGGTCATCTATACAAATGTTTTAATGGTTGCGCTAGGTAAAGGAAACATGTGCCAATAAGAGGAAGCGTGTGAAGGCAACATGGGACCAAGAGAGCTCATGGTATGAACCATATAATGTAAATTAATTCCTATGTTACCACATATGAATTGGAGTTGAGCCAACTACACGTTACATGTTATCTTGAATTAAGGATTGATGGTCGACATGAATTATCTTAGAGAGATGTGTTAAGTGGTTCTAAGCTGACATTGTGATGTTAATATTGTGATGAGATGGATATATATACCATCGGTCTTGTTTTTGTAATGTGAAAAACTGAGTGGTAATGTGCAGTAAGCAGTAAGAAGTACTTTTGTGTATGTATAGTGTGCAAAGGGCATGAGTAGAAGATAGTTTAGGATTTGCATAGTATGTATCCATGTTTGCATGAGCATATTGCTTTATTCTAAATTACAGAACAAAAGAGTTGAGAAGTGTGTGATGTTGCATAATTGAATGTATGTGGAATAAACTTGATCCTGTTTTCAACTGCTTGAAGTTGGTGCTTCATATCTGAGTTGGTGCTCAGTGGCTGGGTTGGTGCTCAGTTTGATAAGGGGATTGGAATCTCCTATAGGTTGGTGCTTGCAAATCAGTAAAGAGGATTGGTGTCCTCCTAGGTTGAAACTCCTATGGGTTGGTGCCTACAAAATATTTGTAACTAAATATTCTTTTGTGAGACTGGGTTTGGGCAGTAGATCCAAGCATCTTTTCTCACCGTGTTTTTTCCTTTCCCAATTTCCACATAAATCTTGTGTTCTCTTGTGGGGATGTGTTTATATCTTGCACAGTTTTTTTGATGTATTGTTGATGCGGTAAAAATAGTGATGTTGCAGGAGGTTTTGAAGTTAAATTTGGTATATACTGATTCACCCCCCTCTTAGTATATTTGTGTTCTCTAATAATTGGTATTAGAGCAAGGTTCCTTGGTGCAGCCTAATATTTGAAGGAAGATTTTGGATTGGAACACATGGCAAGTCAAGAAGGATCTCATTCAAGTAAGGCTCCACTACTTAATGGAACAAATAATACATTTTGGTGTATAAGGATGCAAACCTATCTAACCTCATTAGGGTTTGATGTATGGCAATATGTTGTGGATGGTTATACTACTCCTACAACTCCTCCAACAGACCAGACTAGTAAGAAAGAATGTGAGAACGATGCTAAAGCTAAGAATGCAATTCTATGTGGATTGACAAACATTGAATTTGTTAAGGTGATGCACTGCAAGTCTGCTAAGGACATCTAGAAAAAACTTCATAGCATTTATGAAGGAGATGATAAGGTAAAAAAAGCTAAGCTACAGACATATAGAGGCAAGTTTGAAAGTCTAAAGATGAAGGAAGAAGAAAACATTGCTGACTATCTGCTCCATGTGGATGAAATTGTCAATGCTATCAAAGGACTTAGTGAAGAAATGAAAGAATTGGTAATTGTGAAGGTCCTAAGATCCCTTCCCCAAAGGTATGATTCAAAAGTTTCTGCTATTGAAGAAGCTAGAGATCTGAATAAGTTTGCAATGGATGATTTGTATCATGGATCTCTCACTGCTTATGAAATGAGGAATGTGAGTAAGGAGACATCTAAGAAGGAAGCTACTTTCAAGGAATCTAAGAAAGAGAAGAATGAATAATCTAAGCCTAGTAATGATTCCAATAATGAGGAGGCCAACTTTGTAAGGAAATTGAAGAAGAGCTCCAACAAGTACAAAGGTAAGTTACCTTTCAAATGCTTTAACTATAGTAAAGTAGGTCACTATGCTTCTAAATGTCCTTTTGGAGAAGTGAAAATAGTGATCAGCCTAAGAGTCATAAGGACTACAGGTACCAAAAGAAGAATTTTCACAAGCATAAGAAGAGCCTCTATTTAAAAGAGAACAATTCATCAGAAGAATGTAATCAATGTTCATCTGAAAATGAAAGAGAAGAAGCCCTATTCATGACAATGGAGTTCTTGGGAAATGAAGACAACCTTGTATAAAATAGTGAAGAAATGCTAGATCCTGATGAAGAAGAATGTAAGGTAGAACTAGAACAAGAACTCATCTTTGCCCTAAATAATCTAAAATCAGTGAGGAAAGAATATTAGAAATAAAAAACAAAGCTTAATGAATCTGAAGAGATGATTGTCAATTTGAAAGAACAAGTTGAAGAAAGAAAAATAATTGCAGAAGTTGTGACATTTGAACTAAAGCAAAATCAAAAGAATATTAGAACCTTGAAGTTGAATTTGTGTCTCTGAAGAAGGAATTGGAAAAGTTGAATTCTCAGTTAAACAAAAATTTGAAATTTAGAAAAAACTTTGAGATATTGGATGAAATGATAAACAATCAAAGAGTATCCTTTAACAAGTCTGGCTTGGGATATGATGATGAAAATGCAAATTCTACAGTACCTCCTAAGAAAACAAATACAGACAAGTTTGGGTCAAATATAAAATCCCCTAAAATATTGAAGATAAGAAAGAAAAAGAAGATGGCTTTGTCAAAGTCAACAATCAAAAGAGGAGATTCAGAGGACCAACTCCTGCAAGACAAGCATACATAACCAGGTTCAATTACTCATTATCTGGTTACTATTTTTTTTGTAATTAATATGGTCATAAGGCTATTGATTGTAAAGCTAGTGCAAGAAGAAATGATTTTGTGAGTAAGAATCCATTTGCACCCTTGGTTGATTTCAATGTCATATGCTACATGTGCAATAACTTTGGGCACATAGCAAGATTTTGTACAAGTGGTTTTATGAAACCTCCTAGACAAAACATTGAAGTGGATGTTCCCTCTAAGCAAGAAAAGAAAGTGGGCATTCATGCTAATTAGAAAAATGAATCTAAGAAGGAATGGAAAATGAAGAAGGAGATTAGAAGTCTAAGAAATTAATGATCGTTCAAACTGCATTTCATGCTCAGGGTCAAGAAAATCTATGCATGATTGACAGTGGATGTTCTAGTCACATGATTGAAGATAGAAGCAAGTGCATCAACTTGATGAAGTGGAATGGTGGCTAATTGAAGTTTGGTGGAGCATTGATGGGAAGACAAAAACATAAGATGATCTATATGTTGAACGCCTAAAGCATAACCTACTAAGTGTGATTCAGATGTGTGACAAGTGTTACAACCTTATCTTCCATGCTCAAGGATGTGAGATCATAAAAGATAGCATTGGAAAGCTTGTTGCAGAAGCAAGTAGGATTGAAATCAACCTGTATAATCTTAGTGAGATCAGAGGGAGAAATTTCCTTTTAGGACAGATATATGAGAGTTAGTTATGGATGTTACATCGTAAAATGTGTACACTTGCATTTTACACTTAGTTTAGCACCTAGTTGGACCTAAAATGTTTCCTTTGTTAATCGAGACCTATTTTAACACCTTTCTGAGCATAAAATGATAAAATCTCAATCTTGATGAATAAACCCAATGGAATCAACTTAGGACTGGACTAAGCCCATGATATTTGACACTCCCTAGAGTTTGTGGGGCTAAAGAGCCAGGGCACTCGAGTGCCCTGGTCCCAGTTGGGATCTTTAGGCCCTCTCTTGTGGTATCGGCTTAGAACACCTCCCTATTTTGTATTTGTTGGCCTCGTTGTGTTTTATTTATCGTAAGTGAGTGGGAATGCATATATAAAGGAATTTTGTATTTCATTTTACACCTAGTGGATTATGGGAAGGATTTATCTTATGCTTGTGTGTTCTATGATAAAGTGTTCTTCATACTTGGAAGTGTTATCTACTTGTGGATGCTATTGAAGTTTGTTTGCAGGTCTTGAAGGAAGTTTCAAGCCTTCTTCATCACTCTCCTTGTTGGTGTATGATCTTGAGTTATCTTCATCAACTAGGGTTTTACCTCTTGTGGTAACCATCATCATTTCCATTCATATTTCTATCATATTATTACACCTTTGCCCTCCTAGGGAACACACTCTTGGATCTAATCATCACTATAGTGGAGGTGGAAACACCAATATAGGGTTTAACTAAGGAAATACCTTACACACAACACAACCTTTTCCTCTTTCCTTGTGTGCATGTCAGAGAAGTAGGTTTCTGAAGGTGATTTCTAGGAAGAAGACATAGCAAGCAGATACAGGTTTAGTGATACCCCAAGATTATGCAAAACCCTAATTAGGGTCTAGGGTGCCCAAGCACACTAGACTTTGGCATTTATGCTCCCAGATCTAGGTTCTGAACTATTCCTTGATCGTTGTTGTACATTTGGTTTTCTAAGATCTTTTTTCGTCTGTTATTTATAAGTTGATCTTTGTCTTCTAGGGTTTGTCCATTGTCCTAGCTTGTTTGCTTGACCTTGGTTGAACTTGGTTGATTCATCTCTATACAAAAAAGGGCAGAACCCTTGTAGTTTGTGTCCTAATATTTATAGAAGAGGGTTTGACCTAGTTTAACTCCTTAGGCTAGATCACTCTTTTCCACTTAACATTTTGGTGAACCCGTCATTTATTGCACTTTTGCATCCTTCTTCTTTCATATCTGAGTTTTTTACTACCCTAGATCTGATTGGGATTGGTTTCATTAATCATTTTGCAGACATAGTTAAAATTTTTCATAGTTTCAAAATTAGGGTTTGTGAAAACCTTGAATTTATAGAAAATCTAGAGTTAGTTTTGAACCTAGGGTTTATAGATTTGAGGGTTGTTTCAGATCTTGTTGCATTCATAGATTGTTTAAAAGTATTTTCATTTGTTGTACCTTGTCATTCTTTCTTTTCAAAACATTCTTGCATCCTTGCATTTGAAATTCAAAAAAGAAATACTTCATTCTAGAATTGGAAATTATTGCTTCGCTTAAACGAAAACTCAAATCTTTCTTTTGCTTCATCATTCATTTCTTCTATTTGTGCACCTTGTGTGTTACTAAAGCGTGTAGACTCTTTATGAGCTTTGTGACCCAATGGCCCAATTCTAACATTCTTGTGCAAAGAAGTCATCGAATTATGGGTTATAATGATTTGCATAACGATGATACCAATACATTGGAATCCCAAAATCCTAGTCCTATCACACAAGAAGGTCCATCACTTCTTCCTGATATACCTACTTCGCATCTTCCTAAAGCATTAAACTTCCATGAATCCATCAACATTGATGACCATGTGATTCATGTTCATGAAGCCCAAATTCAGAGATTAGACATGGAGTTGGCTAATTTTCATAAATTTATAAGCTCAAAACACATAGCTAAGGAGGTCATCCCTATTGTTGAGAGTCTAAGAAATATTTTACTCAAAACTCAAGAAGGATTGGAATTCTTGTGTGGCCTTGCTCATATAGTGCATAATAACATTCTATCTGCATCTAGTTGCGTTGAAATCATCACCAATGTCACTTCTTCTAATCAAATAGGGACTCAAGTGTCGGTACCCATACCTACACTCCTTATTCCTACTTATACTTCTACTGTTCTCACCACTACTACACAACCAAGTAATAGTGCTACCACATGTGTTGTGTTATCCATTGGGAATCTTGTTCGCCATTATAGTACCATTCCATATAGTTACATAAATTCCACACCTAATGCTACTCCACCTACATCTAAACCTCAAACAAGAAATTTTGGCAAAATAGGAAGATAAAAGGCCAAATATATGGTGTTCCTACTGTACAAAAGAAGGACACATCTAGAATGAATGTCTAAAACTAAAAGGAGAAAGACAGGCCGATGCAATGAAGGCAGATATAAAAGGCACTCCCTACAAAGAACAACATAGTCTATTGTGGACTATGCGAAGAATGGGATGATCATGAAACACTAGATTGTCCATCACAAATGTTCAGGGTGAGAGAATATGCGGATGAAAGTGATTCAAGGTACAATTCCAATAAAAAAACAAAGCACACAATAATACCATGGCATATGTCAAAGGCCTAGCAGAAAGACCACTATATCTTCAAGACCAAGGTTACAAGCAACCTTCATGTAAAAATCAAAGGAACATGAACACTATCCATAATACAAACCAAAATGCACCATACAAAAATTGTTGCAAGTATGTGCCTAATCGGTGTTGTCATTCATGTCAACATATCTATATTGTCATTGGTGTCAACTATGCTCTTATTTTGATGCTTGCTTGTAATAAGTTAAGTGTTGAAAATAATAAGTATTCATGATACAACAGAACAATCCAGCAGTTTGCTCCACATTTCTTGTAGAATGAATATCTTTGTCTACAGATTGGAAGTTATTTAGATGCATGTTTGAAGAGGCTATGTTCCAAGTTTGAGCCTCCGGTACGAAGATTTGAGCGAGTTATGTTCACCAGAGTGAAAACTGCTTTTTCTGTATATTTGGTGGTGACAGGGAGAATGTATTATGCTCTGCATTCCTTCGCATTTTAGTATTTCAGTCTGCAGTTCTGAAATCAAGTTTGTAATGATGATAAGTGTCTTCAACTCCAATGGTTCATGATTTGGTGGTCTGCAAGTGATCTTTTCTTTATGACAGTGGATAATAGTTATGTTCAAGTGCTCTGGTTTGAAGAATCTTCATGACAAAGTGATTAGAGGTTGTGCTGATGTTCTTGGTGATTACAATGTGCTTGTGGATGTCTCCTAATCGTGTTCCTACCTTTGGATTAGTCTGCAAAGAGAAATTTGGATCGTGGATGAAGACTGTTCATAGAAGACTTAATGTTAACACCAGTCTTGGCCGACTTGGTTGTTTTCACTACTTGCAGAGATACATCAAAGATTGTGGAAGTGTGTCATGGCGTGGAAGATTGCATTTGAGTCCCAGCTAAGGCATAACATGATCCACATACATCTTTCCCTTAGCTAATTTTGTTTAGGTCCAGACCTATTTCTATGTATGTTTGTAATGCCGACCTTGGAGATTGTTCCAATGGTTGATGAATGTAATGCTAACCTTTATGTACATTCCAAGGTTGATGAAGCGTATAAAAACATGTAATGAAGTTGCTAAAAAGATGTCCTTGTGTGAAAATGTGAAGATAAGTGCGAAGGTGTAAGAAGAGCAGAGTAGAGGAGTTATACTGTGCTTCAATGGAACTGAACCCAGGCATGGAGTTGATTCTATCAAATTAGTTCACCAACCCTTGGCAGTGAGCCACCCCTTGATAGTGAGCTGATCTTAGTAGTGAGCCCCAACATTTGCAGTGAGCATTTTGGGCAGTGAGCCTCTATTTTTTAGTATTGCTATAACATATTTATTTCTGTAGGAGCACACCCACCGTGGTTTTTCCCTAATAGGGTTTTCCACGTAAAAAATATGGTGTCTCATGTGTTGAATGTGTTATTGTGTTGAGCTTCTTGTTTCATGTTTTCATGGTCAAATCTTAATAACAATAATTGGTCATTTGATGTGTTGATATTCATAAGTGGTTAAAGTTTTAGAGACAACTAATTCACCCCTCCTCTCAGTTGTCTTGTGTATTTCAACAATTGGTATCAGAGCAAGGTTCCTCAAAAGTAAGCCTAACAGCTTGAGGTTGATCCAGGATGTCTTATAAGAAGGAAGCTCCTCAGTTTGATGGGACAAATTATGCTTTATGGAAGGTATGAATGAAAATCCATCTCCTCTATCTTGGTTATAGAGTATGGAAAGTGATAGAGACAAAGTATACCATGCCACAGAATGGTTTAACAACTAAAGATGAAATCAAAGAATATGAGTTAAATATAAAAGCTAGAGATGATCTGTTAAGTGCCTTGTCTGACACTGAGTTGGTAAAGGTCATGGATCTAGATTCTGCTAATGAAGTTTGGGAAAAACTAAAAAATCTGTATGAAGGAGATGAATCTGTAAAAAGAGCCAAATTGCAGGGCCTGAAAGCGAAATATGAGGGTTTAAAGATGAGCGAAGATGAAAACATAACAGCCTACATGCAAAAGGTTGATGAAATTGTCAATGGAATAAAAGGTATTGGAGAAACTATTGATGAGAAGGAAGTTGTGATAAAAATTCTTAGTTCACTACCTAAGTCTTACAGTCACAAGGTAGCTGCAATTGAAGAAGTAATGACTATAAAAGAAGTTGATAAGGATCAGTTGCTTGGAAAGCTTACAACCTTTGAGATGAGAGAGTTTGGTGATAGTCTACCAAAGGTAGAGACTGCTTTCAAAGCCAGTACTTCAAAGAAGATCTCCAGAGCTGAGAAGTACAAGGTGGAACCTAATGATGAGCTTGATGAAATTGAAGCCAACTTTGTTGATAGACTGCAAAGAGGTTTTGGTAAGTTCAAAGGCAAATTACCTTTCAAATGTTTTACATGTGGTAAGGTTGGTCACTATGATTCTAGGTGTCCTGAGAGAATTGAAAGGAATAGAAAAAGATTTGAGAATAGACCTAGGGCTCCAAAGAAATGCTACTATGTTAGAGATCTTGATGATGAAGGTGTGACAGATGATGAATCTGATGATAGTACTTGTGCAAATGAATGCTTGTTTATTGCAATTAAAGAAGAACCCATGTCTACTAATCCTAATAGCTATGTGAAGGAAGAAAAACTAGTGGAAGAGAGTGCTTTGGCTGTTCAGGTTGAGAAAGATTAGGATGAATGGATTATTGACAGTGGATGCTCACATCACATGACCAATGACAAAAGTAAGTTTGTGAGTTTGGAAAAGTATGATGGAGGGCTGGTTAGGTTTGGAGATAATGTAGCTGTTAAGATTTGTGGAAAATGATCTATTTCTTTTGATGGAAAGCACAACACTGATAATGTCTTATATGTGAAGGGTTTAAAGCATAATCTTTTGAGTGTTAGTTAGATGTGTGACAAAGGTTATGATCTAAGATTCAAAGATAATTGGTGTAAAATCATGGAAAGCTCTGGAACATGATTGCTATCTGTAAGAAGACCAAAGGCAACATTTACCAATTAAAAGGAACTAATGATTATTGTTTATTGGCTTAGATAGATGAGAGTTGGCTGTGGCATAGAAGGATGTGTCATATCAATTTTGACAATTTGGTGAAGATAAGTTATGCATAGGCTGTAAGAGATCTGCCTAAACTTGTGAAGCCTACCAACACCATTTGCAAAGAGTGTCAATTTGGGAAACAAACAAGAACAAGTTTCAAAAACAAAGAACAATTCTCTATTGGATTGTTGGAGCTAGTACATATAGATTTGTGTGGTCCCACAAGAACAAGAAGTTTGCAGGGTGAGAGGTATTTTATGTTTCTTATTGATGATTATTCTAGATTGACTTGGGTCACTTTTCTAAAAGAAAAATCTGAAGCCCTAGACAATTTCAAAGCTTTCAAGGCAATGGTTGAGAATGAGTTAGAGTTGAGGATCAAATGCTTAAGGTCTGATAGAGGAGGTGAGTTCACATCAAATCAATTCAATATTTTCTGTGAAGAACACAGGATAAAGAGATAGTTGTTTGCACCTAGGACTCCTTAGCAGAATGGAGTTGTTGAAAGAAAGAACATGATAGTTCAAGAGGTTGCTAGGACTATGCTAAAGGAAGCTAATCTACTGGAAGTATACTAGAGAGAAGCCATACATACTGCTGTATACTCTAAAACTCCTTTTGAATTATGGTATGGAAGAGTTCTTACAGTGAAGTATTTCAAAGTTTTTGGTAGCAAATGTTATATCAGAAGAGAAGAAGAACTAGGCAAGTTTGATGCTAGATGTGATGAAGGGATTTTTCTTGGTTACTCTACCAAGAGTAAGGCCTACTGGTGCTACAACAAGAGATTTAAAAAGATCATTGAAAGTGCTAATGTGAAGGTAGATGAAGACAAGGAAAGAATATCAAATTTGAGTGGCTATGAATCAGATGTACCTGTGGCTATAGTGAATGAAGAAAATGTTGAACAAGAAGATTGTTAAAATGAAGAAGAGGCTCTGGAAAGTGTTGTTAAGACTCCTAGGTATGTAAGGATTAATCATTCTAAAGATCAGATTATAGGTGACAAAAGTAAAGGTGTACTAATAAGGAAAAGAGCTGTAGAAGAACAAGTGAATTACTGTTTACTTTCAAAGGTTGAACCAAAAACTATAAATGAAGCTTGCAATGATGAAAATTGGGTAAAAGCCATGGAAGAAGATTTGATGCAGATAGAGAAGAATCAAACTTGGGAATTGGTTCCTAGACCTGCTGATAAGAATGTCATTGGAACTAAATGGGTTTTCAGGAACAAGTTGAATGAAAATGGAGAAGTTGTAAGAAACAAAGCAAGGCTTGTGTGCAAAGGATATTCTCAATTTGAAGGAATAGATTTTGAAGAGACTTTTGCTCTAGTGGCTAGGATTGAAGCAATCAGAATATTTCTGGCATTTGCAGCTCACAAAGATTTCAAAGTGTATCAGATGGATGTGAAGTCTGCATTCTTGAATGGTGAGTTAGAAGAGGAGGTTTACATTGAGCAACCGAAAGGATTTTAGTTATCAAACCAAGGTGATATGGTGTGCAGATTGAAGAAGGCATTGTATGGACTGAAGCAAGCCCCCAGAGCCTGGTATGCAAGGTTAGACAAGTATTTGTTGCAATTAGAGTTTAGTAAAGGCATTGCTGACATCAATCTCTATTTCAAAATCAATGATAATCAAATCCTGATTGTTGTAGTCTTTGTTGATGGCATTATCTTTGGAGGAAATGAAGGTATGTGCATGAAGTTTGTAGGAGAAATGCAAAATAAATTTGAGATGTCTATGTTTGGTGAAATGAATTTCTTTCTAGGTCTTCAAATTACTCAATCAGATAAAGGAATCTTCATTTCTCAGTCTAAATATGTGAAAAAGTTGTTGAAGAAGTTTAGGATGGAGGACTCCAAACTAGTATGTGTATACACCTAAAAATGACACAACTCTGTCCAAATAAATATTTTTAATATTTATTTAAGTCTACATTCCTCTATCAATAAATAAACAAACAAATTTATTTATTCGATTCATATTCCTCTAAGTTAATTAAATATCAAAATATTTAATTACCTCTTCTAAAGTCAAAATTAAATAAAATCTTTTATTTAATTTATTCCTTCCAAACAATTAAATAATTTCTAATTATTTAATTAAGTTGGTCATTCCTCCAAATTTAAATAAATCATTTAAATTTATTTAAATCCTCTCGATCTCTAAAAATAAAATATAAATCAAATATTTTATTTATTCTTCTATCTTGCACAAAATAATTAAATAAATTTATTTATTTAATTTGCTTTCTTATCTTCTAATTCCACAATTAAATAAATTTATTTATTTGATTTGCTTTCTTATCTTCTAATTCCTCAATTAAATAAATTTATTTATTTAATTTGCTTTCTTATCTTCTAATTCTTCAATTAAATAAATTTATTTATTTAATTTGCTTTCTTATCTTCCAAATCTTCTAAAAATAAATCTTCCTTGTCATGCAAAAGCAAAAATTGAGTTATTGATTTAAAACAGCCTTATTTTTATCAACAAACTCTTAAATTAGAATAAAACATTCTAATTTTGTGAAAGCAAATCTTATCTTTGTCATAAAAGCAATTAACTCAAATAAAACAACTTTCTTGGGGACACTTGTCTTCTCTCTGTTCATGCACATCCTCTCAAGGTTTCTCAACCATTGATCTTCTTATTTCTTCTACACCATTGATCTTCTCTCTCATAGCTCTATAAATACAACCCTCTTCTTCCATTTCAAATATCCAAGCTTTCCATATCATTACTCTGCAGAATTATCAATGCACCATATCATTCCATATCAATCTATAGCTTGCGATCATCTCACATTGTATTGAAGCTCATCTTCATTGCAAGAAGTATCACAACCATCTCTCTATCGTCATCTTGAAGAACAAAGCAAGGAAGTGTGCTTCCTGAGGGCTCATTCATCATATAAAGATCGATCGAGATTAGGTGAACAATGGAAGCCGTGAGGTAACAAAGCTCAGTAAGTTGGTTTATTTGTTTAAATTTTGTTATTTGCAATTTCCATTGTGTTATTGGGTTTATGATTCATTTTAATATTATCCAATTTTACCCGTAACATTTTTGGTGCCCACCATGGGGCCTTTGCCCCAAATCTAATAAAAAAACCGAGTTCTTGAGTGACAGGTTCCGTACAATCTCCACATAGGTTCATTCGGTGCATACGGGCAATCCCTTGGCGCATCTAATCCTTGTTTCAATGCATACGCTATTTCGGCACATATACCATTAGAAGTTGCGCTTTTGACAGCTATTTCGACGCATGCAATTATTCAACACATCTGTTCGAAGAAGCTACGCATCTGACTTATTCTGCGGCACTTATACCTCTTGTACGCATACATTCTTTCTTTCTACGCTAGCAACCTCTATCTCTACGCTTTTGTATTACTATGCTTTTGAGAACTATTTCTGCGCATTCAGTCTCTTAAGCAGCGCATATGTCTTGATGAGTAGTTTAGGGGTTTTTTGCTGGCTTTCTAACGCCGATACTTGTCTTCCAGGATTGATTCTTTGATTTTCATGCAGGGTCAAGAGCTGGATAATTTCATTTTCTTAAAACACACGTCATAGGTTAACTAGCAAGAAAAGTAAAAATATGCATGTAAATCTCACATTGTTCTTAACTAGGAGGCTAGTAACAAAATCATTGCTATCTTTGCCATATTGCTATCTCTTTAAGTTAAGAATATTGCTATCTTGCAAAAGGAAAGAACCATTGCTATCTTTTAATCACTTCAAAGTTAACAACTGTGTGTGTGCCCAAGTAGAATAACACATATAGTTTTTCTCATTTTAAATAGGATTGGATAAACCACTATTTACTGTGTCTTCAGAATGACAATAGGCCTATGCTCTCCCCTTTACTGGGTGACCAGAATGCCAGACTTGTCATTTTGCATGTACAACCTTTAGAGGGGCCTGCCCTTGGATGCCCGCCTGTCCAAGTGGGAATGACCCTAAGTGGTAACAGGCTAAAGCCAAGCCCTACCAATCCGCTATAAATAAATTGTGCTTGAGGTGAAAGCTTCCTGCAACGAGTGCCGCTGTGTTATACCGATAGCCAACATCCCTCAAAACCCTTCAAGGCCTAACCCTTGAAGGTTGGAAAACTCCATAATGGAGAGTAGTGTTGCCGCATGTATAACCACTCAAACGGTTTCCCTGACTACTTAGCCATTGTCTAGTATACCAAAATCTTTTTATTTGTTGGCGCAAAAGGTGGGACCTTTGAAGCAGCCCTGATTCATGTGATTCTTAGTAGAGATAGCAAGGAAAATCCTAAGGTTTGGTGGGGGGATGAGCCTAAGGAAACCCAGATCTTGGTATGTGTGAGAAGTGTGTGCTGTGGAGGGGAGCCAGTGCTACCAAGATCTTGAAGTTATCCACTTTGAATATGCACAGCTAGGGGACTCAACAAATACTGTCTTTTCCAGCCTAGGATTGTAATTGTGTTTGTGTCCAAAAAGAGTCCAAAATTTACAAAAAAAATTCAAAAAAATTAAAATCATTCTATGTGTTTGTTGTGTCTTCTTGCTAAAAATTGATAAAATCAAATCAAAAGACCAACTTGGAGACCAAAAAAAGCTGCAAAATGTGTCAAAAATTTTACAAGAGCATTCAGAAAACCATATCTGTGCATATATCTCGACCTACTGCGCATTTATATTGACTTGTTGGACATATATCCTCTATTTCCGTGCATTTGTAGCTGCACATCTATCACAGTAAGCTTTTCTAGTCTTGTGTCAATTTCTGTAGAGATGGCAAACCAATTAGAATATATTGCTCAAACACTCCAATATCTATAATTGCAAATAAAATTAGGCCCCTCACCCCAAGATTGTATAGCAATTGCTCAACAAATCCAAGTCTTACAACAAGAAATGGCAATCTTGCAAGCTGAACATACTAGTACAAGCTACACCTCGCACCAAAATCATACCTTCTTTTCCTGTCTTAATGATTCTATTGACAACGCAAGTACCACCTAAAGTTAGAAATCATATACCACCCTATCTACTAGTCCTCCTTCTCCATCTTCTAAGACACATATCCCAAAGCATACCGGTTCTACACCAACACCGCCATCTAGTTCCTCAAGCTCTACATGGACAACCAAAAAAACCTCGGATGAGTTTTGGGAAAAATGTTTTCCAAATTTATACAGCAAAAGAAAAGCTATGGAGAAAGCCAAATCCACTCATCCATTACCCCATACACCTACAAAGGATGTGATCCAAGGACTACCAGCAGAGAGCCAAACATGTCCTCAAATTCTGGTCCTTGACCTTACCAAAGATTCTTCCAATGCCATGTCAAATCCTACAACCCCTTCATGTCATCCACAACCCCTTGAGCTTATCGAAGAACCTCTTACCATGAACCAAAGTCAAGGTCCATCGAACATTCATGTTGTCAACCAAGAAGCTATCCAAGAGCTATCTGCTTCCATTCAAGAATACCAAGAGCTATGTCAAGAGCACACCTTAGAGCATGTGGAAACATCCACCCTTTGTCTAAATCAAGATCAAAACACCCCCATCCAATTTCAAACCGTTCATAACCTTTATCTCTTCCATGATCAAGATAATACCTATGAAGAAGCTATCCATGAGCAACTTGATCCTATACATGGGAAAGAGATCCAATTCCAACCCATCCATAATCTATACCTTCTCTATGATCAAGATACTACCTTTTACAAAGATGTTCATGAACAACTTGATCCCATACCTATACGTGAGCAAGAAACCTCTGTTACTTCTATCCATCTTCCATCTAATCCTAACCATGATCCAACAACTTCCGCTTCCTCTGATGAGACACTTGCCTCCCAAGTGCACATGAATGATCAACCCAATAACTTAGATCCTAAAGAGCATAATGATGATCAAGATTCTAGTGATCCTTCACCATCCATTATTGACCAAGCTACAAATCCCCCACCATATATCCTTGGTCTCACTACCTTCATGCATGAATGTTCTTCCTTAGGAGAACAACAACTGTTATCTACCTCTTCACCTTCTCCATCCAACAAGGAACTCGTGTCTAGTGTTCCACCTATACATAATTCCACTGTCCATCGCATACTCCAGAATATGAACTATCAAGGTAAAGGATTAGGCCTTCATGAACAAGGTATTTTGGAACCTATCCATGTCAAAGTTCCTCCACCCTCATATGGCCTTGGATACATACCCTAAGATGAACAATCTCAAGATGTTGGTACTTCCTCCACTCCTCCTAAGTCTACCAATTTCCATCACAAACCCTATCATATCCCTTAAACATATGTGACCATTCCACCTCCATCATCCTACAATTATCAAGAGCATGTGACCATACTCCTTCCACCATCCAATCTAGCTCCACTACTTCCAACTCCTAATATCCCTCCATGCATTTCACTACCACTTCTTCCAACACCTTATCCATCCATCTATAAATCCTCTAAATATCCCAACCATGGCCAACAAATACACATGTTGTCTAAACAACGAGCTTCCACCAACCTCACTTCCACCATCCCTAGGGGATTCAAAAGCACAAATCTAGATACCTCTACCTATAAAGTCAAAAATCCTAAGAGTCCTCATGACCTAGGATACAAAAGCTGAGAATCAATGAAACATCCATCTCAAAAGCTGCGTACAACCACACACCTCAGTGCCAAACTAAAAAAGGTGTGGGTCCCCAAGCAACAAATAATTATCTTAGAAGCTACACAAAAGCTGCATATACCCAAACCCATATCTTCACAAGTACAATCTACAAGCAAAATGGTTTGGGTACCCAAGCAAAAAGCCATCAAGTCAAATGAGGCATCCACCTCTAAAGCATCCCAACCATCTACTTTCTCCAATGCCATCCACAAGTATCAAATCCTTCCATCCCACATGACAAACAAAAATTAGAAGTATACTAAGTCTATGTGGGTCCCTAAAGGCCTACATCACTCATCCACTAGGCAAAAATCTCCATTGCTTCCTACACCATACTCCTATCATCAACTTCAATGTTTATCACGGTATGTGCAACCATTGGTCATGGTTCCCTTCCATTCCATGACACTTCTGTATAAATCCATCTCCCCTCCCTTCCACTACTATCCTACATATCTTCCTCGTCCTATGGTCCATGCTTTTACATAGACTTTCCTTCCATTATCCAATATCTACCTTCTTCATATCTCACTTTCATGCAATCCCCTACCAACATCTATGACAACACTTGACTTGGTCCATGTGATGACATCCATTGAGACTATCACCTTTCAAGGAACTAGATGCTCGAGTCCTTCCATATCCACCTTCTTCCATCCAAATATTAAAAAAAAAAAAGTAAAGAAAAATCCCTTTGTCCAATGGTGAAAACTTGGCAAACAGGCGCCTTGGATAAGTACCATGACGAAAACTTGGCAAATAGGCGTCATATGTAAGTTGATCTCCTACGTCACCTACACTTGGGGGCACTTTGTGTTACATCGCCTTTTTGGATTCAATATTACTATTTACTTTTTCTTAACTAGTACAGTTATGTGGATATGTTTTAACATCATAGGAACTGATGAAATGAATAGAAAAGGTTAATTTTATGAAATTATGGAATCTACTTGATTATGATCAATTTGATGTTATGAATTAAAATGTCTTTCGATATGAAAATGAAACGATTTGATATAAATATGTTTTGATTAGAACATTGGTACTTTGATCACAAAATTGTATGTGAGATTGTCAATGACAGGAATAGATGGAACATGTTCGCCAGGAAGAAAGAAGAAGAGAAAGTATCTTTGCAAAAGAGAGAATAGACTCTGGAATAACCCATGGGTGCTTGCCACTGAAAAGGAATATCAGGTAGATAAACCTAGATGCTTTGAGTTAAGCTTTGAGTTCGGGCTAAGTCATTTTTTTAGACGAGAGTCGAGGTTTGCAAGAATAGGTCTTTCTCCTTTCGTAAGTCATCATATTGAGTATGGGAAATCAACATTAGTGTCGTAATACTCTGAATCGTGTCGTCAAATATGAACGACTGATTTATGGTTTATATGTATATATATATACATGTGGTTGAATTGTAAGTCTTGTCTTATTTTTTTTGGATCGGCGTAAAAGTCATAAAATTGTGCGTAAGTCGATTCCAAACCTTGTTTTGGTGTTTGCGCTCAATTCGTCGTTACGTTGTAAAGCGCTATGAGCGTATGATGTAACCGTCTCCTTGCGAAATTTGACGGATGTTGAATTGTTCTTTATTGGGCTATTATCGAATACTAAAGGGTTTAAATAATGTTTTAAAATCTAGAGACCATGGTGTGTAGTACCCTTGGTCGTATGGTATTGGAATATGTAATATTATTGTTAGTTATAATTTAAGTGTCGTTTTAAGATAATTCCTTTATTCTTTAGTGATGTCAGTAATCAGGCAAAGGCTCGAGAGGGACAAACTTAAGCTCCTTCTAAGATGTCTTTTATTTCGAATAGTCTTTTTGCCTTCAAGCTTTAGACCTCATGATGGTCGTCGGTCTAGCTTTTAATTCTTAATCCTTGCTTTTGATTTATACTCATAGCAGATAAGAGTAGTAAGACAGTTTGTTAAAACTGCCAATCACCACATCGCCTAATGTGGAGCTCCATCGTGGAGAATGATCGAGATTTGTGTGGAATGGCCAAACCATTTTCTGGTTGAGGTCGCATAAGGTGGAAAATGTTTTTACATGCCGGATAGATTCCCTTATCGATAGGCATGGTCTGGGAGTGGAGGAGATAGTTATTTCCTTCGCAGTTAGTCGGGGGAGAAATAGAGTAGTAGAGTTAGTTTTTAGAAGGAGAACATGGATGAGAAGCAAAAAAATAAGACTGAGCAAGGAGCAACAAGGTGAACGACTGAGAGAATAGAAAATGTTGTGGACCAGTCTGTAAGCGAACTCAAGAGACTATCTACAGGTTCTCTTCTTCTTTTCGCTGTGCAGTCATAGTTTTTCTTGTTATAAGTAATGTCTTCACTAGCATTTCAATGGAACATAGAATTTGCTTGAAGATACAAAGTGTTATTTGTTAACAACCGTAGCCTGCATGTTTTTGTCATCATCAAAATGGGAGCAATGTTTATGTCTCCTACACTGCACTGCACCACACCATAGACGTGAAACCCACAGTTTATTGCATTGTCCGACGAAGGTCGAGAATAATGTGTAGTCATTGGTTCTACTTTAGGAGGTTTCTAGTTATGTGTAGAGTGTAATTCTGAGTATGTGTTGGTCGTAAAACATTTCAAAACTATTACAAACCGCAGAGGCAAAGCCTTCGACGACATAGACTGAGCTCACTTTTGGACAGTCGAATGCTATTGTTTGGCTCTGTAAAGTTTAAAGGTCAGCTAGTATTTGAGTAAAATATTTGTTTGTGTCAACCATCGACAGAGGATTATATATAGTGAGAGGTGCAAGTCGTAACATGCAAGACTTCACTGTCATCCTCTTTTTCTGAGTTTAAAACTGGTCGGTCGACCATGGAAAAATTACTAACCTAGCTGCAAGTAATAACAAGCTTTAGTCTATTTGCCTTTGTAAGTAAATTCTTTTACTACTAAAGTATTTAAACTGTTGTGTGCCTGAGAGAAGACCTTTCAGTCATACCAATTAATAATATGAAGTTTTTCAAACAATGTAATGAGTCTTTTGTCAAGTTTCAAGTTTAGACTTGCATGCAATTTTATTGCTAGAAGAAAGATATGATAGGGTTTTCTAATGTTTAGATCGACAAGATTAAGCTATGTCAAAGATTTCAACACGTCGAAGTAGAATATTGTGAGTGTTAAATTTTAACGTAGGGTCTTCGAACATTGTATTCTTTAAATTGGCTTTTAGTGAAACCCTTCCAAACAACAAAGATGAGTTTAGTGACCACTCTTAAGTGGATAAATTTAGTAGTGGGCTAGCTTAGAGAACATTGAAATAACTTTTAGCATTATCTGAATAATTGATATGCTAGGAAACCATTCTTTTATCATGAAGACGGAGAGGTTTCCATGAGCTTGTAGAGAGAGAGTAAACCTCAATGCCATGCGTTAATGCATGATGAATTTCAAACACCTTGAGGTTATCAAGGTTGTAGTATAGAACTTATAAATAGGTAACTATAGGATTGCGATTAATTCGAGTCGAGTGGGGTGGGTGAACTTATTACATGTGTTGATACAACGCTAATTATATTCAAATCCTTTGGCCAAGGTAATGCATGATCCTCAAGTGCATTGATAGTTCACTGTGACTGGATGGCGTAGCTTGTGGAGTGGTCATGTTTGACTAGAGGGTATCTAGGGGATTGCATGAAAATAAGTTACATAGGTCACAACACCAATACTCAGATGACAAACACCATTGGTTATCCTAAGTCTATCCTCTTGAGTAGGGTAGGGCCACTTCCGGCTAGGAAGGAGCGCGGGAGACCGACGATCTGTGGTTGGAGGTTAAGGTCCTTGAAGATACTTTCTCTTCTTTATTCTTGAGGATTGCCGAGACTTGAATTTGGATGGTCGACAATCGAGATGCAGTGACATTGGTAATTACCTATTTTGGAATTGTTCTAAGTAACTTTTGACAACATATTGTTTAATGTTGTAGATGATTATATCCTTTTGTATGAGCTAAAATTTCAAGATTATTGTTAGTTGATGGATGAATTACTTGTTTATAGTAATTAGAAAACAAATTACTTTTCTGTTTTATACCTTCAAAAAGAAACAAATATATATTACCTTTGGTTAAAACTTAGTTTTTAGGGTGAAAACAAAACTGGGTGTTACATATGGTATCAGAGCTAACCAGGTTCAGCACTAGTGCTGATGAGTCCACTAAGCTAATTAGGAATCAACATTATGTGGGTAGCTAATGATTTGATTTACTGTGCCAGGATGGTATGTATCAAGAAAACCGCAAGGAAGTCCTTCGCTGGGAAGGAATGTTATCTGCAAGCTAAGCAGAAATGACTTGCGATGATCAAGATTATTGAGAAAATGAATGTTGAAAATGACATTTGGCTAGATGATGTGGAAACTTTTGCCAATGCTTTGTCACGACTCAAATGAATGAAAAAAAGAACTCCTAGAGACAACTAGGATGGCAACTCGAATCATGGTCAATTGCTGCCCTATTAGTGTACCTATTAGTGTACCAATGATCACTAGGGATCCCCGTATACCACCTAGAGCTGAAATCATTGTACTATCATCTGATAACGAGTCTAAGGGTTATACCCCTTGTGAATATGTGTCAGACAATGAATCCGAAGGTTACACCCCACTTGTAAATACTGAGTGAAACATGAGATATGTCTATCTTTAAAGAATGTATATACAGTTTTGCAAAGTATAATAAAGACAAATTTTGGTTTGAGAATAACTATGGTTATGAGCAATTGTTATGCTTTGATAATATACAAAATGATAAATCATAGAACTGATAAGTACTTGCTTAAGCAAGTGAGAAAACAAACAATCATGGATCAATCAAAGTTTAATGAGGGGGAAGATCGGGAAGGTCACAACTCTCAGGAAAACTCCACCGATAAATTGGACAGAATTCTTAATATGCTTACTAAAACTAAGGAAAGGTTGGGCAAATTGGAAAAGAAAGTGAATGAAATTGGGAATACGGAGGGTGAAAATGAGTATTCTAATAATGCAAGTAAAAGTAAACAATGGGATCATGGCACGTCAAGTGAAAACCAAGATGATAGTGAAGCTCAAAGGGAGACAAAAGACAAACTTGCACTAGAATTATCTAAGGATATGGACAAGATTATCCCTCCCAAATTTGACAGAATGAAAACCGGTGATGCAACAGAAGCATGGTTAACAGAAATGGAGAAATACTTTGAAATTAAAAATTACTCTGAGATTACAAAGGCAGTGTGGGAGCATATCAGTTATCTGGAGAAGCATCCACCTGGTGGATGAACAAGAAAATGGAATTAGAATTAAGCCCCTTGAAGGTGACATGGAATGAATTTATGGAACTTTTCTGAAAGAGGTGGTTACCACAGTTATATTTTGATCAAAAGCTAACAGATTTCCAAAACCCCAGGCAAGGTGATCTATTTGTGATTGAATATGCAGAAAAATTTACTAGATTGTTGAAGTATGTTCCTCAATATCAAAAGGATGAAAGATTTCGGATAAGAAAATTTATTATGGGACTCAATCCTCAGATTGGTGGTGAGGTGGAGGTGCATGGTCCAAACACAATGGACCAGGTGTATGAGAAAGTAATTAAGTAGGAATAGAAGATCAATTCCATTTCTTCTTACCGTGAAAAGAAACATAAGAGATTTGATAAGAACTTCAATCACCAGACGTATAAAAGGAAGAATGATAAAGGACATGGAAATAGGAGGTTCGATAAAGGAAATCAGAAAAACAAAGGGGGATTTAGTAATGAACGTAGAAATGAAGACTATAAGAAAAATGATAATTTTAAGAAGAACGATGATGCCATGAGTAGACCATCCGAGAAAAGAGGACCAATTGGAGGATGTTTTTCATGTGGTGGAGATCATTATGCCAACCGTTATCCTAATAAAAAGCAGAACGGGCAGCTTAGGAATACGGTACTTCCTTCGCAGCAGGAAGCGTTTCAACAAAGGACTCATGCCGCCCTTGACAATCGACAAGCTGAGTATCAGATTACTCCCATTGAGATGACAGGTACACTATTTGGAGTTCCTATTTCTATTCTGTTTGATACTGGTGCAACAGAAAATTTTGTGTCATCTAGAGTCTTAAGTAAATTTCCTAGAAGAGCTGGTTTTATGTCAAAACCGTGGACAGTTGAGTATGCAAATCACTCAAAGGCTCAGGTAGAGCAATGTTTGTTCGAAGCTAAGATTGATATTTCAAAATTTTCCACTAAGGTAAATTTGTATGTAGCACCTTTAGGGTCCTACGATGTCATCTTAGGAATGAATTGGTTGTGAAGACATAGGGCCAAGTGGTGCAGGTGCACCCTAGCATGAATATGCCTCCATGAGGTAGACTTAGGATTTTGATTTTGTATAGGTATTCTTATGTTGTAATAAGGACTAAATGGATACATTTAACTTGTAAAAGGTCCTAGTTAGTCATTTTGATGTCATTTGATACCTAATGTAAAAGTTGCACAAATTGACAAAAGTTGTCATAAGCAACAAATTGCAAAAATGCAACAAATTGTAAGAAGGTGGAAGGTGAAGGGACAAAGTAGTTAGAAAGCTAGTTTTAGGAGGTGGTTTTGGTTATTTAAGGCATATTGAAGCCTCCCAAACTTCGAGGCAGGTTGAGGGATGATGTATAAGTGAAGAAATCAATAGAATACTCTGTTTTTCTATAATTTCCTGTATTTTTATTGTTTTCAAGCCATTGTTTGGTCAAGTATTGTCCTTTAACCTCTCCTCCTCCATTGAAGCTATTAGTCTTGTGAATCTTCTTTAATATTCTTTTTTTCTCATGAAAAATGATTTAGTTTTGTGAAATATATGAGTGTTTTATGGACTGTAATTTTCTAATTTTCCCTGCAACAGTCTCGTTGCAGCGTTTGGTACGGTTCTGTACGGACATATACAGGGTAAATCCATATATGGTTGGAAAGAGGATTGAGTTACATTTCAAATTCATCTAGTGGGAGGTCTTAACTCGATTCCTAGAGGAAGATATCACGTTTTTTCTAAAACTGCTTTGTTAACTAGGTTAACTAGGATTTTGGTAGGAAAAATGTCATAAAACCTCATTCCACTGTGGGAATCCTCTAAAACTCAATGGAATGGAAGTAGAGGGAGTGATTGACATGTTGACCAAGGTTCAAGACTGAAAAAGTTGTTTTAGTGTGTTTAAATTGATGCCCTAGGTGACTGTAGCAGCATTTTCCTTGTTATTTTTGCATTTGAAGTGAGAAAACAAGCATAGAATGTAATTGTCTTGAATCCTGAACACAAAACCCTTGAATTACATTGTTTTTCCATCCATGTGAAGTGTCCAAGGGGTCCAGAGAGTTTGGTGGTTCCATCCAAGGGTACTTGCTTCACAAACTAGGCCTATTTAGGGCTAAAAAACCATTAGGGGGGTTATTGGTTAAGGCATACTTTCCAAAACAACTGAGAGTTGCATTTGGGTATCTTTAAAAAATGTTATTGGGACTGTTCTCTATTTGTAGGGCTACTAGCCTTTCTTGAGGTTTGTGAAGGAACTAATAGTTCAAAGTTTGAACCACCTTTGCCAATGGATGGGATGGGTTCTAATACATGTCCAAACACCATTTCCATGAAGAATTCAAGAACTTTAACTTCTGTTCCCACTTTTCCATGAAGATCCTTATTTTTGGGCTCATTGGTGTAGTTGAACCTTGCTAAATTTGTCCTTCTTCTTGTATCAAATATGCCTCTACATCATAGTGGTATCAGAGCTAGAGAAAGATCTGGTGAAAGATTTGGGTGGTGTGTATTTGTTTCCTATCACTGAGAAGGCAGGTGAAGAGTGAGAAGATCTTGATTGTGTAGATAGATCGCCAAGGGAGGCAATCTACACCTTTTAGATTTTGTGTTGCTAAGTTGTTTGGTTGCAGGTGCTTGTTCCATCTAGCTGCATGAAGGAGGTTTCTGAGGTTGTGTGTGTGGACAGACAAGATGAGGTCTGTCATGACCATTCTCCAATAGAGATTAAGCTGGATAAGGGTGCAGAGAGAGGCCACTGAGGAGAGAGTGGTAGATGCATCACCAGGATCTATTGTTGGGTAAGATGGATGGTTTGTTGAGTTGGTGAGTTGTGTGGTAAGGTAGTGAGAAAGATGGATACCTAACTGAAGAAGCACTTAAGGTTGCAGCCTGAAGAGTACTCCACTGATGGGAGTAGAAGGAGCCTGAAGATACTCTGAAATGATGGTAGTTTGATTTTGTTGGTTGGTTGGTCACTGTTCCATTGATCTGAAGATTGGAAACCTTGTTGGCACTCATTTTGACCTGGAGGTTTATTTTGCATGTTTAGAGGGTTTCTTCATTTAAACCCTATATTTTCTTGCCCATCGGCATGACCTCGTAGGTGTTTTGGCAATCAGGTTGATGGCAGGGATGGTGTCATCCCTGAGACTTTGCCTATCGGGGGGGAAGCTTATTGTTATTCCAACAGTTTTGATCTCACCGATGGGGATTGTGGTGTGTTCTTTGTATGTCGCTGGGACTTTGTGCTATCAGCGGAGATAATTTTTGTCCCACCGAGGGAGATGGTCAGGCCGATGAGGGTTTTTTGGGTGTTCATCGGTAGGAGTTTGCATATCGGCCAGGCAGATAGGTGATTCACCGATGCATTGGATGTTCCTGATGGCATTTGTTTGGCCGATGGATATCTATCGGTGAAAGTATGGTCTATCGGCGAGGGATCTTTTTCTTGCTCCGATGACTTAGGTCTCGCCGAATGCAGGATGCAGGGTTATTCGAAGGCATCGGCGTAACATTCTTCATCAGCGGGGAAGTTTTTGGTTTGGCCGATAGCTTTGGTCTGGCCGACAGGAACATGGAGGGTGGCCATCGGGTGAACCGTGTGTATGGTCTCGCCGATGGTGTTATCGGCATGGTGATTGTCATCGGCAAGGGTTTTTTAGGGGCCGCCGATATATGTAGTCTGGCCAATGAAGTTGTTCATCGGCATGATGGGGGACATCGGGTGAACTGCAGAATACCTGACCGATGGTCTACCTCTGGCCGATGGGGATGTTGGTGACTTGCGGATGTGTTATCGGTATGACTTGTGTTGTCGGCGAGGATGGATTGCATTTAGCCGATAGCGTGGGTCTGGCCGACGAAGGGGCGGGGCCTAGCTTGTTGATGTATCGGCGTGATTGGCTGTGTTGGCCGAGGGGTTTTTTGCTGGGCCGATGGTAGTCGTCTTGCCGAAGAGGGTGTATTTTGCTTGGCCATCAGAGAGACTTGGTAGATCGGCGAAGGTCTGGAGAGCTGGCTCGATGGTTCGTCTTTGACCGATGGAAGGGAATGTGGAGTAGGCGTCGGTGTGACCTTTGAGATCGACAAGGAAGATTTTGGGTTGGCCGATAGACTATGTCTAGCCGACAGAGGCTTGCGGTGCGGTTGGTGAGACAATTGAGGTCGGCGGAGGATTTGTGGGCTTGGCCGATGGTGTTGGTCTCGGCGATGGGCTTTGGGCTGAGAGGTGTGTGTCGAGCGTGGCAAAAGTGCTTGACACCTTTTGTCTTTGTGACCATGCTTATAAAGCGCTAAAGGGGTTTCCGCACTATGCATGTGGGATTATTCCCCTGTGTATTTTGAACCTGCGAAGAAGCACATTTTGGCGGGAAATTCTTTTTGAACACTGCGGTGTTTTTCCTGGTGGTTGCGGGTAGTTGAGCCATCAATGGCGATAGTGCAGGGGTATGGGCGACGGGACAAGCGATCAAGTTGCCCCATTGTGGATGAAAACTCCCGGATAGTGGCACAGGGCTCGAGGCCACCCCTGTCGACTCTCCTGCCTACTGCGTTGATGACTTATGGGTGCCATTTCTCATGGGCTGTATCTGGTGGCTTTTTGTAATAGTCATGTAATTAATTGCTATGGTACACTTTCTGACTGATATAAGCAGACTGTGTTACCATTGTTTAGGTTGTTGAAAGTTGAACATTTTGGCTCTGTGATACAATACAGTTGGTTTTGGCTGCTCTGTCCATAAAAACCTGTGAGTTTATGTATCTCTTGTTGTACGTTTTTGCATGAATCCACTGATTTCATGGTCAATTTTATATGAATAATGCTATGTTTGCATGTGTTATGCTAATTCTCTCTCCAATTTTGCATGTATCTTTCTTCTGAGTCTAGGTATTCAAGGAATGTCTAAGATTCTAGAACATAGAATTCCTGTGTTGAATGTCTGATCTTTTAACTTCTGCTCAAGGGGTAGATTAAACTGTTTTCAGATTGAACATTGGGAAGGGTATACTACAATAGGGATGCCATAAGTATAGACAGCTTAACACTCTGTATTGGGAGATATCTGTAAGGTAGATATCATGTATATCCCCCTAAAATCTAGTTTTAGTTGTTCATGCTGATCATTCACAGGTGTATGTCTACCGACTCCAAGCCCTGGATAGGCACCAATCTAGTTCTGTGTTGAAGTTATATACCATGTCCAGCTTTGCATCCAAAAATCAAATCAAACCATTTCATCCTTCCACCTGTTAGTTGTAGGATTAGGATTAGGAACCTCTGCATGCTCTCATACCTAACCAGACATTATGTCCAAGAATGTTGCCAACCTTGTGATTTGTTGCACAAATCTTGGTCCATACATGAGAGTATTCTGCCTGTTGCTGTCAAGTTAAATCCTTCTGTCACTGAGCTAGTCAAGGTTATACTTTTATCAAATAGGGACACCCCCCTTGGTGCGGTAGAACCAAAAGTGAAGGGGAGGAGCTCACGCAACCTCCTGTATTCAGTTGGCTGAATCTGCCTGTGCATTAGAACTGGCAAACCCTAATGCTGATTCAGAAGCAAAAACTAACAGAAATTGGCAACTCCACTGGGGATGGTGATTTGAAAATTGTTATTTTTGTCCTCCCTGGTGAAATATCTGTGTGCCCATCTGAGTCACCAACAGAAATTGGTGACTCTGCTGGGGAGTTTGTGAAAGAACCCTGATTTTCAAAAGAAAATAGTTCCTAGTAATAGGTGGCGACTCCGAAGTAATCTCCCAACCGGTCAAAGTAAAATTTATATGCAGGGGAGAAGATCCCAACAAAATCCTTTATTTGAAGAGTTACCAGTAACAAGAAGAATGATGTACAGAAGAAAGGGAGCTGTCTCAGTCAGTCATGAGGGTTTCCCCAGAAAAAATGATGATATGCAAGATAACCCTAGGCCATTAGGACAGCATGTGCCTTACTTTTCAAATGCAGAAGCTGATATTCAGGGTGCATATGAGAGGCAACAGGGTGGTAGTGTAAGAATGAGGTTAGAGGTGTTCCAAGAACGCCCATTTCTAGACCCTAGTGAAAGGTTTGAAGAGGCAGAGTCTCTGAGGGATGATGAAGATGAAGATCAGAATATGGTAAAACCATCCTCCTCTAGGCCTAGCGAGGAAGAACTAGCTGATGAAATTAGGAGCTTAAGGGCCGAGTTCGAATATCAGCAGGCAATAACAATCAGAGATGACCTGAGGAAGAAAGTGCAAGCTTTAAGGGCTACCCAAAATAATTCAATTCCTACCCTTGAGAATGCAAATGTGCAGAGACATCAACAGAGAAATGAAGTGCAACATCAGCATAATGATGAGAAACAAAATGTGAATGATGCTAGGATACCACTGAACAATGTAAGAAACCAGAATGCAAACAGAAATATCAATATTAATCAGTTTGATAGACAGCCCATGCAGTTAGATAGATTCAGACAGCTGGTATTTGATGGTATTCTTGGGTATCCTAATCCCATTGATAAGCATCTAAGGCTGCAAGTGCCTAAATTTTCAGGAAACAACACAGTGTCAAGAGAAGATCATCTAAAAGCTTTTCAAAATGTCATGGATAACTTTGAGGTTGAACATGAGGATGTTTTCATGAAGTCATTCATGCAATCTTTAGTAGATGAGGCAAGGGAATGGTATAAGAATCTGCTTGATCGGAGTATTTCATCATGGGATGATTTTAAAAGGATGTTCAAGGAGCAATATGGTGACAAAACTGACCCTAGCTTTTTTGTAAATGAGTTTACCAGTATCACTAAAGGGTCAAATGAGCAGGTTGCAGATTTTAATGCAAGATTTACTAAAGTGTTAAACAAATTGCCACATCACATGAGGCCAAATGAACCTATGTGCATAATATTGTATATCAATGCCTTTGATGTAAAAACTGCATATGGATTAAGAGATAAAGTCCTGCTACTATCAAGGATGCTTTCAGAATTGCAGTAAATATTGATAACAACAGGAAAGCATCAGGCAAGACTAACAGAAGGGATGATGTGAAAATTCTGCAGAATCCAAACAAGCCTCAGAACACTCAAGGTAATACATCTGCCCCTGAAGATAAGATAGACAAATTGGCAAATGTTGTTAAGGACCTAAGCTACAGACTAGCTAGAAGTGAAAAAGGGATAGGTCCTGATAGGCAAGTCTATCAAAGGTAGGAAAAGAGGCCATCATTGCATGATATGCCTTACAATACCAATTGGCATAATGGTAAGCCTATATTCCCACATAACAACACAAATCAGAGAGCTCAACATGTCAAAGAAACTCCTGATCCTCTAAAGAAAACTGTAAATATTGTTGATGATACTCCATGGTGTATAATTTGTCAGATGCCACATTCACAGTCACAGTGTATGATTTCTTAGTCCTTATGTGATAATACTACATCTTGTAATGAATGCAATGAGCCACATTATGTGCAAGATGATGATGTTAATATGATGTCCACAAACAATGGATACCCTCTTTATGATGCTGATGAGAGTACAGATAATGGAGTTCAGGCCTGTCAATAGGACTTTTATGATGAAGGTAATGAAGAGAGCTATGTGTATGCTCAGAGCTCGCATAATTTTCTGAGTAACTTACAACGACCTTCTGATGAGGAAATTAGGGCCTTCACAGCTGCAGCAGTTGCCCAAGTCAAGAGTAACTACAATCTCAGAGGTAAAAATCAAGTAAGCAGCCCACATCAACCAGATGATGTTTCTGCAGGTCAGCCAGTGCATGGTCATAAGGGGATTGAATCACAAAAAAGGCAGTGGGTTAATAATAAATAGAATTTTAGACATAGAACAGGTCATGAATCTCAAGGACCAGAAAATAGAATCCCTCTGGCTGAAGATCAAAGTAAAGGTTCCCAAGACAAGAATGATGATCAGGGAACTGTGAAAGTAAAAGATAAATCAGTTCAGGATAAAAACAAAATTGTGGAGCAAGCTACAACTGTTATACAAAATTATGCTCCATTTGATATAGCTCAAGTCCTCTCCCAGGTAAAAGTCTCTGTTCCACTTATGAAACTGATGAAGGTTGAAGAGATCAAGAATAGGACAGTATCCCTAATTTCAGGGGTGCCTTTTCAAGCTAAACAAAATGTTCAGACCCAGGGTGACAAACATGTCATGTATAATGAAGAATATGAGGCTCCTGAAGTCTATTTAGGAGTGACTATGACAAAGTGTCCTTCACAAGTGGAACCATTTTATGTATCCCTGGTTATAAATGGAAAAATAATCAGAAATTGTATGCTTGACTCTGGAGCATCTACAAATGTCATGCCTTTAGCCATCATGCAACAAGCTGGATTGAAAATTGACAAGGCATGTGGAAAATGTTATGCTATGGATGCCAGAGAGGTACCAGTTATTGGAATCACGAAGGATGTAGATTTCAAACTGGCAGCATTTACTGAAAAAAGATATAAAATGAATATAACAGTGGTTGACATCAAGCCACAGTATGGTATGTTGCTGTCAAGAAGATGGGCTGCACTAATTGGTGGAAGTATACAGCTGGACCTGTCATATGCCATGATTCGAATGAATGGCATGGATGTTAAGCTAATCAGAGAACAGAGATCATCAGAGACAGTGGAAGACCAAGAAGCAGAGGAACAGATATGCTTTGTAAACACTGACTGTGATAACTTCAAGGTTGTCTCAGATGATAGAGAAGATAAAAAGAAAAATGTCTGCATTAAAGAGCTGGACCAGCAAGGTTTATGGACCATGTATTTTGATGGAGCTTGTGCAAAAGAAGGCTCTGGAGCTGGAGTTGTTTTCCTGTCTCCAATTGGTAAGCTCCTCAAATTTTCTTTCTTGCTGAGGTTTGTTTGCACAAACAACATTGCAGAATATGAGGCTTTAATCTTAGGCCTAAATATAGCTCTCAAACATGGAATCAAAATGCTAAGAGTATTTGGGGTTTCTGAGTTGATTGTATCCCAAATTAGAGATAGGTATGCTTCAAAAAATAAAAGATTAAAACAATACAAGCATGCTGTTTGGGATACCATTGAACTATTTGATGCATTTTCAATAGGTTGGGTAGAGAGATCAAAGAATGTTATGGCTGATTTCTTAGCTAATGTTGCAATAAGGCCAGATGACATCACTCTGTCAGATGTTACAAATGTAGAAGTTAAAATCAGGCCTGCAGTACCAGAAAATATATGCAGTTGGCAAGTGTTTGATGATGATAGGGACTTGTTAAAGTTTTTGCACTGCATAGATGAATATGAGAATCAAGAAATTGATTTCCAAGCTTTTGTAGAGACTATAGATGGAAAAGAAACTCTTGTGGGGAAGGAGATAATTCAGTTGAAGACTAATAAAATCCCTAGAGGGTTAGTAGCTTTAGAAAGAGCTTTTGACAATAGAGACAAATTGGTCACAAGGACATCTCCCACAAATAAGGAAGATTTAGAAGAGATAAATTTGGGGACATCTCAGGCCCCCAAGAAGGTATACATTGGTAAACAGCTCAAACCACACATTAGGAGTATGTTGATTGCATTACTGAAAAGGTATAAACATGTTTTTGCTTGGTCATATGAGGACCTAAAAGCCTATAGGGAAGATCTATTCCAGCATGAGATCCCATTGAAGCCTGGAGCTAAGCCATTCAGACAGAGGCAAAGACCTATTAATCCTACCTTAGCTCCAAAGATGCAAGAAGAACTTAAAAATCTTAGGGAAGCTGGAATAATTGTGCTCATCAGACATTCAACTTGGGTGTCTAACCTTGTCCCAGTCAGAAAAAAGAATGGTGATATTAGGCTTTGTGTTGATTTCAGGAACTTGAATGTATCCTCTTTAAAGGATAACTATCCACTGCCTAATATG
Organism: Cunninghamia lanceolata; assembly: GCA_027924645.1. NCBI lineage: Eukaryota > Viridiplantae > Streptophyta > Pinopsida > Cupressales > Cupressaceae > Cunninghamia > Cunninghamia lanceolata. The sequence goes on from BSBN01000236.1 coordinate 6,515,033, forward strand.
GAAGCTATGTTGTAGAGAGTGACTGGTTGTGAGCTCTTATCCATGATGGACGGATTTTCAGGTTATAATCAGGTGAAGGTAAAGGAATCAGAACAGTATAAGATTGCCTTCACCACTCCATGGGAAACTTATGTGTATGTTAGAATGCCATTTGGACTAACAAATGCAGGTGCTACATTTCAAAGAGCAATGGATGTTGCTTTTGCAGGGTTGATTGATTCAATCCTGGCTGTATATCAGGATGACTTGACTGCATATTCAAAGAAGGAAGAGCAGCATTGTTTGCATCTAGAGCAGATTTTCATAAGAGCACTGGAGTATGGCATTTCTTTAAATCCAAAGAAGTGTGCTTTTGGGGTAGTTGAAGGAAAGCTCCTGGGACACATTGTTTCCAGGGATGGAGTTAGGATAGATCCAGAGAGAGTGGCTGCTATTGACAGAATTCAAATGCCAAAAACTGTAAAAGGAGTTCAGTCCTTCTTTGGACAGATAAATTTTGTTAGGAGATTTGTTCCCAACTTTGCAGAAACTACAAGGAACATTTATAAGATGATGAAGAAGGATGCAACTGTCAACTAGGAAAGTGAAGTAATAGAATCATTTTAGAGTATCAAAGAGGCAATCAAGATGGCCCCTGTTCTTAAATCTCCTGATTTTTCTAGGCCATTCCAAGTATTTTCATTTGCTTCCTTTCACACTATTGTTGCATGTTTGCTACAGAAAAATGAAGATGGTTTTGAACAGCCCATAGCTTTCTTCAGTATGTCCTTGCAGGCTTCTGAGTTGAAGTATGATATTATGGAAAAACAGGCATATGCACTAGTCTGAGCCATCAAAAGTTTCAGACCATACCTGGTGTTAGTTTTTCTTCTGAATCAGCATCAGGGTTTGCCAGTTCCTATGCACATGCAGATTCAACCAACTAATACAGGAGGTTGCGTGAGCTCCTCCCCTTCACTTCTGGTTCTGCCGCACCAAGGGGGTGTCCCTATAACTCAAGATATAACCTTGACTAGCTCAAAGATAGAAAGATCTAACTTGACAACAACAGGCAGAATACTCTCATGTATGGACCAAGATCTGCATGATAGATCACAAGGTTGGCAACATTCTTGGACATAATGTCTGGTTAGGTATGAGAGCATGCAGGGGTTTTCCTACTCCTAATCCTACAACTAACAAGTGGAAGTGATGAAATGGGCGGACATAATGTCCGGGATGCAAGACAAGGGGTTTTGGCTCATAACTACTAATCCAAGAGCAGACTGGTGCCTATCCATTGGGCAAGGAGTCAACTAGACGTATACAACAGATGGTTTGCAACTTTGACTCAAGTTTCAGGGGGTTGGACTGATGCTTACCTTACAAACATCACCCAAGAATGGGTATCTAACTGCCTCTACTTACAGATATCCCTGCTGACATGCAACCAGATTCAAAAGAAAGAGAATAACATGCAGCAAATGGAGACAAGCAGATAGACACATGCAATAAGCATTTTTCATATAAAATTAACACTGAAACTGAAAATATGTGCAAAATACATTCATGTTGCAACTCATAAACTCCAAAATGGGATAAAATAGCCAAGATCATGCCCTATTCTTCATTATTTACACAAAAATGCCTCAGGCCTTCAACAACCTAAACAATGGTAACACAGTCTGCCTATATCGGCCAGAAAGTGTACCCACAACAATTAATTACATGGTTGACCAAAAATCCCGCCAAATACAGATCTCAGAAGGAATGGCGCTCAGAAGTTATTGTTGTAGCAGACAAGGGAGGCCTCGAGCCTTGTGTTGCCATCTGGAAGTCTTCATTAATAATTAGATAGCTTCACCGTTTGTACCATCACCCATACCTCTACTACAGTCGCCATTTATGGCTCAACCACCCGCGGCCTACCTGGAAACCGTCGCTGCACTCAAAAAGGAATTTCCTGTCAAAACGTGTTTTACTGAAGGTTCAAGTTATGCAGGAATATTAATCCCACATGCACGGTGCGGAGACTCCTTCAGTAGTTCAAAAACATGGCCACAAGCTCAATAGGTGTCGAGCGCTTTTGCCATGCTCGACACATGCCTTTCTCTCCAAAAGCCCATCGGCGAAACTTCTACCATCGGCTCACCCCAAAAAACTCTCGCCGACCTCAGTTGTCTCACCGACAGCCACACTACACTCCACTCCATCGGCCAGAGACAGACCATCGGCCTAGCAAGAAACCCCTCTACCGATAGAACAACTCCTGCTGATAACACATCAGCTCGCCACCTTCGTCGGTGTGACATACACCGTCAGAACAACCAAAATCTCCCCAGCCGATGAAGAGTGTTACGCCGATGCCTGCATATGCAAACATCCTCTGGATGTTCAAAAATCATCCTGACGTCAGCAAACATCCTGCCGAGCTCATCCGGATAATTCGCACCACCTGATAAAAGATATCACCCAAATAACAAACCTCATTGTCATATCCGCAAATGTCCTGATGACGTCATCATCACATTTGTATAGTGCGCACCTCCTCATATCCGGATGACGTCACCATCACGGCGGCATCAGGATGATATTCAGAAGATAACCGGATATTTGGAAATATCATCCTGATGCACAAATATCATGCTGCACTATAGCTCCACTATAAGATCGGGGTGATATATGGATATGACGGATATTTGAAATGATCACCCCCCACTGGACAATGCGTGAAGCCGACAAGCGGATATCTCCCTGACGTCAGCATCATCATGATGCTGGAACAACCATAAGGTGATAAAATAACATCGGGGTGATCTTAACAAAGATCACCTGATATTCAAATATGATGACCGCTCAGGAGATCGGGTCATACTCAGAAACTTCACAACACCAATATCGGGGTGATCTTAACTAAGATCACCCGATATTAAAATATCACCCCGGGTGAAAAATCAGGCAGGCAGAATATGATGATGACCCTCGCAAGCAACATCAGGGTGACAACCAGAAATATGATGATGATGACCTCCTCCAAAGAAAATATGATGCTGATGCTGAAACATGCTGAGGAGGTCCAAGGACTTAGAACCTTTTTTGGATTTTTTGGGAAGGTGCCTGCATGTTTATATGCTTCAAAACTGACTGCTCATGCAGGCACCAACAGTGGCTCTGTCTGGGGACGTGCAGGTGCAAGACTGTAGTGAGAACCCCAGATCTCTGGGATGCAGACCAGTGCCTTATCCATTGGGCATAGAGTCAAACTTGCACCAATCTACATCATCAAACACATTATTTCAAAATAAACATGGTGGCCCAGGGCCACCAAAAAGGGAAAACCAGACTTTTCCTTTGTCAAACACCTGATTTTCTTTTGATTTCTTCAAATGAAGCCTAAAAGCATTTAACTGTCTGTAGCAAGCCCCTTGGCAATTATTTGTGCTGCTGCTCATTTCTTTTTCTTCAACAAATCTACAACTAGCTTCATCAGCATATATAATTATCAGTTGTAGAATGTCATCATCATATGAGTCACTGATGTTGCTTGGAAAAATAACAGACTCACATGAAACAAATGAATCCACATCAGAATTTTGCCCTTCCTCAAAAAATAAGATCTCCTCTGTATCAAACATGCAATATTCAGGCACAAGCAACATCTCATAATCAAATTTATCTTGATGAACATATAGATATCCATCATCATCATGCACGACAGTTTTATCATTAATGTCTCAAGAGAAGGCAGAAATAACTCAGAATGTAGCCCTACACTGAAAGCTTCATAGTCACCCCTACAATCAACACTATCCCCAACTGTATGAGCACACACATCTGCAATTTTCCCATCCACCTCTGAATAGTGACCTTGTTTTTTATCTTCACCAGTGCCCTGATAATCAAAAGCAAGGTTTTCAACCTCTGCACTATGAAGGTGGCCAAAATCTTCAAGTAAACATTCATAATCAGCATCCAAATATATTTCATCATCTGAAAGGCTCACATATGCATCTGAATGCTGACAATCACTAGCATATTCACTGCCATCCCTTGAATCAATGTTTTCTATATTCAGAGTGAAGCTCTGCATATCCACTTCATATAAATAATCAGGCATAACTGGGATATGCACACTGCTGCAAGACACAACTTCATGTATGTCTCTCATTTGATCAATTGGAGGGCACCTTGTGTCTGTAGGCTTTTCTTCTAGAGGCAGACAATAATCTTTGTCCACATCATTATAGGATGTGCCTACATTTTCAGCATCATTTTCTTCATGCATGACATCATGGCTACACACATTATTCTGAAATATATTTCCCTCTACACAATCATCTTTTAATGCACATACTGGGAGAGCTGAAATATATTCACTTTGATAACTGCTTTGACAACTTGCAACCATGAAACCTACTAGCATTCCATATTTCTCATTGTTTTCTATGTCCATAGCAAATTGGAAAGCCTGGTGAAGTGTGACTGGTTCTTTATCTCTCAACAGATAACTCATTTCTTCATCAAATGCAGCCAAATAAATTGTCAAGCACAATGCATTATTAGGTCTCATATATTCAGGGATCTGCCTGAGCAATTTAATAAACCTAAGATTAAAGGCTGGAACCAGTTCCTCATCTTCCCTTTAGATATTCATAAAATGTATGATCAATGAGGCCACATCAAACCTTTCACCAAACTGCCCTAGGAATGCAACTTCTAAATCTATCCATGAAGAAACTGAACAAACAGGCAGGTCTGAAAACCATATCCTAGCATCATCTTCCAATGACTGAACAAAGAGTCTCATTACTACATCTTCATCCTCTACCTCATAATCTTCTATTAAATTACAAAATCTTTGCAGATGTTTGTTTGCCGATTCAGAATCTGATCCACTATATTTTGGCAAACATCTTCTAATTTTATTGGGAATAATATTTGGGTAACCGTATATCCCTGTGAAATTTAGGGCTTTATATCTTTCAATAAAGAATGGTCTTCTCTGAGAGCACGACCAAGCTTGCTGTTCTAAACTCAACATTTTGGAATCAAAGATGAATGCCTGGATATATGTTGCAGCACTGATAGGTTCTTTCAACAGAGTCGCCACCTCTCAGAGAGAGGACAGAATGTCATCAAGGCACTTTTGTTTTCTGGATTCATCACCCCAGCAGAGCACCACATGGTTCCTTTTTGCTACAACAACCTCACTGGAAACTAGATTTTCCAGCCCTCAGGTTACTTGACTCTCTCCGTCCCCAGCGGAGTCGCCATTTTGTTGGTGACTCGGATGGGTCACAAATATTATTCTTTTTAAATCAACTCCCCAGTAGAGTCACCATTTTGTTGGTGACTCAGATGGGTCACAAATATATCACCAAGGATGACTAGATATTACTTTTGATCAATCACATCCCCAGTAGAGTCGCCATTTTGTTGGTTTTTCTTCTGAATCAGCATCAGGGTTTGCCAGTTCCTATGCACATGCAGATTCAGCCAACTAATACAGGAGGTTGCGTGAGCTCCTCCCCTTCACTTCTGGTTCTGCCGCACCAAGGGGGGTGTCCCTATAACTCAAGATATAACCTTGACTAGCTCAAAGATAGAAAGATCTAACTTGACAACAACAGGCAGAATACTCTCATGTATGGACCAAGATCTGCATGATAGATCACAAGGTTGGCAACATTCTTGGACATAATGTCTGGTTAGGTATGAGAGCATGCAGGGGTTTTCCTACTCCTAATCCTACAACTAACAGGTGGAAGTGATGAAATGGGCGGACATAATGTCCGGGATGCAAGACAAGGGGTTTTGGCTCATAACTACTGATCCAGGAGCAGACTGGTGCCTATCCATTGGGCAAGGAGTCAACTAGACGTATACAACATATGGTTTGCAACTTTCACTCAAGTTTTAGAGGGTTGGACTGATGCTTGCCTTACAAACATCACCCAAGAATGGGTATCTAACTGCCTCTACTTACATATATCCCTGCTGACATGCAACCAGATTCAAAAGAAAGAGAATAACATGCAGCAAATGGAGACAAGCAGATAGACACATGCAATAAGCATTTTTCATATAACATTAACACTGAAACTGAAAATATGTGTAAAATACATTCATGTTGCAACTCATAAACTCCAAAATGGGATAAAACTGCCAAGATCATGCCCTGTTCTTCATTATTTACACAAAAATGCCTCAGGCCTTCAACAACCTAAACAATGGTAACACAGTCTACCTATATTGGCCAGAAAGTGTACCCACAACAATTAATTACATGGTTGACCAAAAATCCTGCCAAATACAGATCTCAGAAGGAATGGCGCTCAGAAGTTATTGCTGTAGCAGACAAGGGAGGCCTCGAGCCTTGTGCTGCCATCTGGAAGTCTTCATTCATAATTAGACAGCTTCACCGTTTGTACCATCACCCATACCTCTACTACAGTCACCATTTATGGCTCAACCACCCGCGGCCTACCTGGAAACCGTCGCTGCACTCAAAAAGGAATTTCCTGCCAAAACGTGTTTTACTGAAGGTTCAAGTTATGCAGGAATATTAATCCCACATGCACGGTGCGGAGACTCCTTCAGTAGTTCAAAAACATGGCCACAAGCTCAATAGGTGTCGAGCGCTTTTGCCACGCTCGACACATACCTTTCTCTCCAAAAGCCCATTGGCCAAACTTCTACCATCGGCTCACCCCAAAAAAAACTCGCCGACCTCAGTTGTCTCACCGACAGCCACACTACACTCCACTCCATCGGCCAGAGACAGACCATCGGCCTAGCAAGAAACCCCTCTGCCGATAGAACAACTCCTGCCGATAACACATCGGCTCGCCACCTCCGTCGGTGTGACATACACCGTCGGAACAACCAAAATCTCCCTAGCCGATGAAGAGTGTTACGCCGATGCCTGCATATGCAAACATCCTCCGGATGTTCAAAAATCATCTTGACGTCAGCAAACATCCTGCCGAGCTCATCCGGATAATTCGCACTACCTGATAAAAGATATCACCCAAATAACAAACCTCATCGTCATATCCGCAAATGTCCTGATGACGTCATCATCACATCTGTATACCGCACACCTCCTCATATCCGGATGACGTCACCATCATGTCGACATCAGGATGATATTCAGAAGAAAACCGGATATTTGGAAATATCATCCTGATGCACAAATATCATGCTGCACTGTAGCTCCACTATAAGATCGGGGTGATATATGGATATGACGGATATTTGAAATGATCACCCCCCACTGGACAATGCATGAAGCTGACAAGCGGATATCTCCCTGACGTCAGCATCATCATGATGCTGGAACAACCATAAGGTGATAAAATAACATCAGGGTGATCTTAACAAAGATCACCCGATATTCAAATATGATGACCGCTCAGGAGATCGGGTCATACTTAGAAACTTCGCAACACCAATATCGAGGTGATCTTAACTAAGATCACTCAATATTAAAATATCACCCCGGGTGAAAAATCAGGCAGGCAAAATATGATGATGACCCTCGCAAGCAACATCAGGGTGACAACCAAAAATATGATGATGATGACCTCCTCCAAAGAAAATGTGATGCTGATGCTGAAACATGCTGAGGAGGTCCAAGGACTTAGAACCTTTTTTGGATTTTTTGGGAAGGTGCCTGCATGTTTATATGCTTCAAAACTGACTGCTCATGCAGGCACCAACACCTGGTAGGATCACATGTAGTTGCATATGTACCCCATGCAGCAGTCAAAGACATATTCACTCAACAGGAGGTGACTGGGAGAAGGTGTAGATGGATAAACAAACTGCAGGAGTTCAACATAGAGATACAAATTACCAAGTTGGTAAGAGGACAAGGATTAGCCAAGATGATGGCATAGTCAAACTTGGAAGCATGCCAAGTTAATGCAGTCCAAAATGAGAGTGTAAATGTATCAAGATCTGAATGGTACAAGGACATTATATACTACTTGCAAAATCTGAATTGTCCTTCCCATTTCAGTGACAGCCAAAAGAGGACTTTAAAGTTACATGCAATCAGGTATGTTATTGTTCAAGGTGAGCTATACTGGAAAAACCCTGATGGTGTGCTGCTGAGATGTGTGGATGAAGATGTGGCTAACAATGTTTTGATTGATATGCATAAAGGATTGTGTGGTGGACATTATACTGCCCAAACAACAGCTCATAAGACTCTCAGAGCAGGATATTGGTGGCCCACTCTCTTTTCAGATGCACAAAGATTAGTGAGGAAGTGTGACCCTTGCCAAAGATTCTTAGGAAAATTGAGATATGTTGGTGCTTTACCTCTCAGAACTGTAACTGTGGATGCTCCATTTCAGCAATGGGGAATTGACTTCATAGGGGAAATTGCAGACAAGTCAAGTGGGGGACACAGTTGGATTTTAGTGGCAACTGATTACTTTACCAAATGGATTGAGGCCATTCCAACTAAGAGAGCTACAAGTAAGGTGGTGATGGATTTCATACTGGAAAATGTTATCATCAGATTTGGAGTACCATTCAAGATAGTCACTGATAATGCTATGTGCTTCAGATCAGGTGAATTTGTTGATTTTTGCAACAAATATGGGATCAATCTATCATATGCATCACCATACCACCCACAAGGAAATGGTCAAGCAGAATCAAGCAATAAGAGCATCATGAAAATTATCAAGAGGATGCTGGACAAGAACAAGAGAGCTTGGGACTCAAAGTTAAAGTTAGCAATATGGGTTGACAGAGTGACAGTAAAAAAGGCTATTGGAATGTCACCCTTTGAGCTAGTATATGGTGCATCAGCCAGGTTGCCCATAAACAATCTCCTACCAGTTTATAGATTCATCCAGGAAAATGATGAGGAGATTGAAGACTCCATGACAAAAAGAGTGAATTAGCTGGTTGCATTGGATGAGAATAGAAGGAAAGCACACCAGATTAACCTCAAGAGACAACAAGATATGAAATATCAGTTTGACAGGAGAGCTACAAAAAGGAAGTTTCAAGTCAATCATCTGGTGCTCATATGGAATGCAAAAGGTCAAGAAAAGGGTAAACATGGTAAATTCGAACCCTTATGGATGGGCCCATATCAGATTTGCAGCACTCATGGGGAGGATTCTTATTTCCTCCAGGCCCTAGATGGTGAAGTTCTGGAATTGCCTGTGCATGGCCAATTCCTTAAGTTCTACTTTGCATAGATCACTTGTCGCTGTGCACATTTGTAAAAATATGTATATAGTGTAAATGTCTTGTATATGTTCGTGCCTTTTTGGTTTTTGCCTGGTCTGCCCGGAGATCTAGTTCTCGCTGCAGGTTTTTCACCTGCACGTCCCCATTCAGAGCCAGTGTTGGCACTCATTTTGACCTGGAGGTTTATTTTGCATGTTTAGAGGGTTTCTTCATTTAAACCCTATATTTTCTTGCCCATCGGCATGACCTCGCAGGTGTTTTGACGATCAGGTTGATGGCAGGGATGGTGTCATCGCTGAGACTTTGCCTATTGGGGGGGAAGCTTATTGTTATTCCGATAGTTTTGATCTCATCGATGGGGATTGTGGTGTTTTCTTTGTATGTCACTGGGACTTTGTGCTATCGGCGGAGATAATTTTTGTCCCACCGAGGGGATGGTCAGGCCGATGAGGGTTTTTTGGGTGTTCATCGACAGGAGTTTGCATATCGGCCAGGCAGATAGGTGATTCACCGATGCATTGGATGTTCCCGATGGCATTTGTTTGGTCGATGGATATCTATCGGTGAAAGTATGGTCTATCAGCGAGGGATCTTTTTCTTGCTCCAATGACTTAGGTCTCACCGACTGCGGGATGCAGGGTTATTCAAAGGCATCGGCGTAACATTCTTCATCGGCTGGGAAGTTTTTGGTTTGGCCGATAGCTGTGGTCTGGCCGACGGGAGCATGGAGGGTGGCCATCGGGTGAACCGTGTGTATGGTCTCGCCGATGTGTTATCGGCGTGGTGATTGTCATCGGCAAGGGTTTTTTAGGGGCCGTCGATATATGTAGTCTGGCCGATGAAGTTGTTCATCGGCGTGATGGGGGACATCGGGTGAACTGCAGAATACCTGACCGATGGTCTACCTCTGGCCGATGGGGATGTTGGTGACTTGCGGAGGTGTTATCGGTATGACTTGTGTTGTCGGCAAGGATGGATTGCATTTAGCCGATAGCGTGGGTCTGGCCGACGAAGGGGCGGGGCCTAGCTTGTTGATGTATCAGCGTGATTGGCTGTGTCAGTCGAGGGGTTTTTTGTTGGGCCGATGGTAGTTGTCTTGCCGAAGAGGGTGTATTTTGCTTGGCCATCAGAGAGACTTGGTAGATCGGCGAAGGTCTGGAGAGCTGGCTCGATGGTTCGTCTCTGACCGATGGAGGGGAATGTGGAGTAGGTGTCGGCGTGACCTTTGAGATCGACAAGGAAGCTTTTGGGTTGGCCGATAGACTATGTCTGGCCAACAGAGGCTTGCGGTGCGGTTGGTGAGACAATTGAGGTCGGCAGAGGATTTGTGGGCTTGGCCGATGGTGTTGGTCTCGGCGATGGGCTTTGGGCTGAGAGGTGTGTGTCGAGCGTGGCAAAAGCGCTTGACACCTTTTGTCTTTGCGACCATGCTTATAAAGCGCTAAAGGGGTTTCCGCACTATGCATGTGGGATTATTCCCCTGTGTATTTTGAACCTGCGAAGAAGCACATTTTGGCGGGAAATTCTTTTTGAACACTGCAGTGTTTTTCCTGGTGGTTGCGGGTAGTTGAGCCATCAATGGCGATAGTGCAGGGGTATGGGCGACGGGACAAGCGATCAAGTTGCCCCATTGTGGATGAAAACTCCCGGATGGTGGCACAGGGCTCGAGGCCACCCCTGTCGACTCTCCTGCCTACTGTGTTGATGACTTATGGGCGCCATTTCTCATGGGCTGTATCTGGCGGTTTTTTGTAATAGTCATGTAATTAATTGCTATGGTACACTTTCTGACTGATATAAGCAGACTGTGTTACCATTGTTTAGGTTGTTGAAAGTTGAACATTTTGGCTCTGTGATACAATACAGTTGGTTTTGGCTGCTCTGTCCATAAAAACCTGTGAGTTTATGTATCTCTTGTTGTACGTTTTTGCATGAATCCACTGATTTCATGGTCAATTTTATATGAATAATGCTATGTTTGCATGTGTTATGCTAATTCTATCTCCAATTTTGCATGTATCTTTCTTCTGAGTCTAGGTATTCAAGGAATGTCTAAGATTCTAGAACATAGAATTCCTGTGTTGAATGTCTGATCTTTTAACTTCTGCTCAAGGGGTAGATTAAATTGTTTTCAGATTGAACATTGGGAAGGGTATACTACAGTAGGGATGCCATAAGTATAGATAGCTTAACAATTTGTATTGGGAGATATCTGTAAGGCAGGTATCATATGTGTCCCCCTGAAATCTAGTTTTAGTTGTTCATGCATATCATTCACAGTTGTATGTCTACTGACTCCAAGCCCTGGATAGGCACCAATCTTGCTTTGTGTTTGTGTTACAACCATGTCCAGCTTTGCATCCAAAATTAAAATCAAAATCAAAATCTAAAACAATCTTTAGGACATTAGAATTAGTTTTAGGATCCTCAGTCCTCTGTGTACAACTGCAAATAGGCCCAAAGCTAGCCCCTTTGCTCTTATCTTTCAGTTTTGGTCTACTTACAGGAGGACTTATCTGCTTTATGTCAGCATCCCAGCCTTTGTATGTATATCCTCATGGATGTTGAGTAGGGAATACTCCCCTAGGTTTTGCAGAGCCTGAAGAAGAAGAGGAGATAAAATATAGAGTCTATCTCCTATACTGTTGGCCCCTAGCCCAGAGATCCTGTTGATCATTGATGGCTACCTTGTAGGGAAATCTGGGAATAAGCATCCAGTCTGGGAAAAAACCAACAAACCTAAAGCTGAAGAAGATGAAGCCAGACAGAGATGCAAGAAAAAGGTAGTTTGTTTGCAGGTACATTTCCAAGAGACTTGGAAATCTTTGTTGGTTGGTTGTATGGTGCAGGTGCACCCTAGCATGAATATGCCTCCATGAGGTAGACTTAGGATTTTGATTTTGTATAGGTATTCTTATGTTGTAATAAGGCCTAAATGGATACATTTAACTTGTAAAAGGTCCTAGTTAGTCATTTTGATGTCATTTGATACCTAATGTAAAAGTTGCACAAATTGACAAAAGTTGTCATAAGCAACAAATTGCAAAAATGCAACAAATTGTAAGAAGGTGGAAGTTGAAGGGACAAAGTAGTTAGAAAGTTAGTTTTAGGAGGTGGTTTTGGTTATTTAAGGCATATTGAAGCCTCCCAAACTTCGAGGCAGGTTGAGGGATGATGTATAAGTGAAGAAATCAATAGAATACTCTGTTTTTCTGTAATTTCCTGTATTTTTATTGTTTTCAGGCCATTGTACGGCCAAGTACTATCCTTTAACCTCTCCTCCTCTATTGAAGGTGTTAGCCCTGTGAATCTTCTTTAATATTATTTTTGTCTCAAGAAAAATGATTTAGTTTTGTGAAGGATATGAGTGTTTTATGGACTGTAATTTTCTGATTTTCTCTGCAACAGTCCCGTTGCAGCGTTTGGTATGGTTCTATAAGGACATAGACAGGGTAAATCCATATATGGTTGGAAATGGGATTGAGTTACCTTTCAAATGTATCTAGTGTGAGGTCTTAACTCGATTCCTAGAGGAAGATATCATGTTTTTTCTAAAACTACTCTGTTAACTAGGTTAACTAGGATTTTGGTAGGAAAAATGTCATAAAACCTCATTCCACCATAGGAATCCTCTAAAACTCAGTGGAATGGAAGTAGAGGGAGTTATTGACATGTTGACCAAGGTTCAGGACTGAAAAAGTCGTTTTGGTGTGTTTAAATTGATGTCCTAGGTGATTGTAGCAGCATTTTCCTTGTTATTTTTGCATTTGAAGTGGGAAAACAAGCATAGAATGAAATTGTCTTAAATCCTGACCACAAAACCCTTGAAATAAATTGTTTTTCCATCCATGTGAAGTGTCTAAGGGGTCCAGAGAGTTTGGTGGTTCCATCCAAGGGTACTTTCTTCACAAACTAGGCCTATTTAGGGCTAAAAAATCATTAGGGGGGTTATTGGTTAAGGCATACTTTCCAAAACAACCCAAACCCATTCTGGAGTATGTTGTGGGGAGGCATAATGGGTATCTATTGCATGTATGAGAGTTGCATTTGGGTGTCTTTACAAAACTTCATTGGGACTGTTCTCTGTTTGTAGGGCTACTAGTCTTTCTTGAGGTTTGTGAAGGAACTAATAGTTCAAAGTTTGATCCACCTTTGCCAATGGATGGGATGGGTTCTAATACATGTCCAAACACCATTTCCATGAAAAATTCAAGAACTTTAACTTCTGTTCTCACTTTTCCATGAAGATCCTTGTTTTTGGGCTTATTGGTGTAGTTGAACCTTGCTAAATTTGTCCTTCTTCTTGTATCAAATATGCCTCTACATCACCAAGGTAGATTGTTTTCATAAAACAATTGAGTGTCTGGATGATAAAGGAAATACAGTAAATTTTCAAGGTTTTCAAAGGGTAAGGATCAGAACTATTTCTTCAAAACAATTAAAGCGAGCTAGGCGTAAGGGATGTCAACTTTTTGCAGTCAAAATGGACCTAGTAGAGGAAGCCTTAGAGAAGAAAAAATTTGAGGAAAAATATCCATATCTTAGCAATTTTCTGTGATGTTTTTCCTGAGGAACTGCCAGGCTTGCCTCCAAAAAGAACCTTTGATTTTGCCATAGATATTAAACCAGGATCTGAGCTAGTATCTAAAGCTCCATATCGAATGACCACTACTGAACTCATGGAATTGAAGGCTCAATTGCAGGAGCTATTGTTTAAAGATCTAATTAGACCAAGTGTATCACCATGGGGAGCTCCGGTTATTTTCGTCAAGAAGGATGGAACCCTTAGATTGTGTATAGATTATTAGATGCTAAATAAGGCAACAATAAAGAATAAGTATCCACTGCCATGTATTGATGATCTATTCAACCAAATGCATGGTGCATCAGTCTTTTCTAAGATAGATTTGAGATCTGGATACCATCAGTTGAGGTTGAAAGATGAAGATATTCACAAGACTGCATTTAGAACAAGATATGGTCATTATGAGTTTATTGTGTTGCCATTTGGATTAACTAATGCACCAGCCGCTTTCATGAATCTCATGAATAGTGTTTTCAGAGATTGCCTTGATAAATTTGTCCTAGTTTTCATTGATGATATTCTGATATATTCAAAAAATGAGGAGCATAGACAACATCTTCAAATTATTTTGCAACGATTAAGAGAACACAAATTGTATGCGAAACTCTCGAAATGCACTTTCTTTTAGAAAGAAGTGCAGTATTTGGGACATACAATATCAGCTGAAGGGATATCAGTTGACCCAGCTAAAATTAAGGCTATTATGGAATGGCTTGTACCTTCCAATGTTTCAGAAGTATGAAGTTTTATGGGATTGGCCGGATATTACAGAAAATTTGTTTTAAATTTCTCAAGTATTGCTAGTCCAATTACTTCTTTGCAGAGAAAAGGAAAACAGTTTGTTTGGACTGAGGAATGTCAAAAGGCATTTGATTTGTTAAAAGAAAAGTTAACAACAACACCAATCTTGAAAGTCCCTGATCCTGAAGGACAATTTGAGGTTATTACTGATGCCTCGGGAGAAGGGTTAGGAGGTGTGCTTATGCAAGATGGGCGTGTAATAGCCTATGAATCAAGAAAGTTGAAAAACTATGAGCAGAATTACGCTCCTCATGACTTCGAACTGGTAGCAGTGATTCACGCCCTTCAGATGTGGGGACATTATTTGTTGGGAAAGACTTTTATACTAAAATCAGATCATCAAAGTCTTCATTACATATTTACATAACCTCATCTCAATACAAGACAAAGGAGATGGTTAGAATTAATATCAGATTATGACTTTGAGATTTCTTATATCAAAGGTAAAGAAAAATGAGTAGCTAATGCTTTAAGCAGAAGAAGACACATAACTTCTATAATCTCTATTCAAGCTAATTTTAAAGAATTAGTATTGCAAAGTTTATCTGGAGATGAATATTACAAACAGGTGAAGCAAGCTCTAAAATCAAACCCTAAGGATCCAAGATATTACGGATTCT
The DNA here is from genome assembly GCA_027924645.1 of Cunninghamia lanceolata. Classification (NCBI taxonomy): domain Eukaryota; kingdom Viridiplantae; phylum Streptophyta; class Pinopsida; order Cupressales; family Cupressaceae; genus Cunninghamia; species Cunninghamia lanceolata. Next base: position 6,530,234 of record BSBN01000236.1, read on the forward strand.
ATTTTGAGTCAGATGGATTGATGAGATTTAAGGGAAGAATCTACGTTCCCAATTCTGTAGAACTTAGAAACCTTGTTTGGAAGGAAGTTCTTTGTGCACCTTATTTTGGACACCCAGGGGTGACAAAACTTTTAGTTGATGTCAAACCGCTATATTTATGGAAGGAATGAAAAGCAACGCTGCAAGGTTTGTGGCAAGTTGCTTGGAGTGTCAGAGAGTGAAGACAGAACACCAACATTCTGCTGGATTGTTATACCTGCATGATATTCCAGAATGGAAATGGCAGGTTGTTAGTATGGATTTTGTTCAAGGGTTACCAATGTCTAAGAATAGACATGATGCAATATTGGTTGTTGTAGATAAACTAACCAAGGTAGCACATTTTATACCGGGAAATTTGACAGATGGAGCTCATATTTTGGCTCGTAAATTTGTGTAAGAAATATTTAGATTGCATGGGGTACCTGAAAAGATTATATTCGATAGAGATGCTCAGATAACCTCTCAGTTTTGGCAAACTTTATTTTCAGCATTAGGGACTAAACTCAATGTGAGAACTGCTTATCATCTTGAAACCGATGGACAAATAGAAAGGGTTAATCAGGTCTTAGAAGATCTTTTAAGAATTTATTGCATGGATCAGCAATACAGATGGGAGGAATATTTACCTCTTGTTGAATTTGCCTATAACAATTCCTATCATTCTACCATTAAGATGGCACCGTTTGAAGCATTATATGGAAGGAAATGCAGAACTCCTATAAGCTGGGATAAACTGGAAGATAGGATAAGCATTGGATTTGAAATGCTTGTGGATATGGAAGAAAAAGTGAAAATGATTAGGAAGAGGTTGGCAGAAGCCAACAAGCAAAAAGTTATGCAGATCGCAAACGGGTGCCTAGATATTTCCCTGTTGGTGAGAAAGTTCTTTTGCGAGTGAAACCCCATAAAAGCTCAATCAAATTTGGTAAATCATCAAAGTTGGCTCCTTGATATGTTAGACCTTTTGAAGTCCTTGAGATTATCAATCCAGTGGCCTACAAAATTGCTCTACCTCCAGTCTTGTCCAAAATGCATAATATTTTTCATGTTTCATACCTAAAGAAATATTTTGTAGGTAATGACCACATTCTTAAATGGAATTCTTTACAGATACAAGAACTAGGAATGGTTGTGATCGAGCCACTCAAGGTGCTCGAAATGCGTAAACATCGTTTACGTAATCGAGAGGTTTTGCAATGCAAAATTCAGTGGGACCAATATGGCGAGGATAGCGCCACTCGGGAAGACTATAATGACATTTACCAAAGATTTCCTTATCTTTTCAAAAACATTAATGTTAAACTATAAAAATTTGTTTTATGTAAAATTTTCCTTGGTAAACTCAATCATCGGGGACGATGATTCTTTAGGGGAAAGATATGTTACATCCCCTTTTTGGATTCAATATTACTATTTACTTTTTCTTAACTAGTACAGTTATGTGGATAGGTTTTAACATCATAGGAACTGATGAAATGAATAGAAAAGGTTAATTTTATGAAATTTGTTAGGAATTTCAGGTCTAATTAAACCAATTCCACATAACCCAATAGGAGAAAGAAGATGCTGAAACAAACCATAATGCAAAGATCAATCAACAAGAAATAAGGAACACAAGATATACCTTGGGAAAACCCTTTGCAGGGAAAAACCCAGCCTCCAAAAGCATCCATACTCCATATATTATTCAGCAACAAAGCAATACAAGAGTTACAATGAATACCCTTGAAGCATCAAGCACCTCCAATGCAACCTCCATGTGTACAACCATGAATCCACACATCACCTACCATGCTTCACAATCTACACTTACAGGAGAGAGCTCAATACAATGACAGCCTCTCACAAAACTTCCGTTCACCTACAATGAAATATCCAGCTAACCTCAAATAATAACCTTGTGCTTGCTTTTATAATATAAGCTCACACATTACATTGAGAAAACCATGTGCCCCAAAACCATGGGTAACACAAAACCATTTGACCCCACATTTGACTATTGGTACTAACTTTTCCTAATTAATCAAATAATACAAATAATAATTAATTACTATATGTGTCCCACACACATAAAATAACCAACCCAATGTTACAATATAACTTATACAAGTGGTAACCGAATAAAATAGTACAATATTATGCAAGGTGTACAACACCTATCCCAACATTCTCCCACTTGTTGTATACATTGCATAAGGGTCAATACATGAAATACATCATCATAGGTAAACATGAAATCACATGAATCTCCAGAATGCTCTCGTGCTCCAACAAGATACCTGCAACAAAGCAAAGTGACCACCATATCAAGAAAGAACTCCTATCATCCTCCAACGTGCCACCTATGGAAGAAAAGGAACATGCCAAGGTGAAGATGCACCAATCCAAGGAACACAAGCATCAAATCCAAATGAAAACATAAGGCTCCAAGCTGCTGTCAAAGGTAAAAAAACCCACATGACTGGAAATAGCACCCACAACATATGCTAATGCATCCAACCATCCATACCTCATGGGTATCAACAACATCAATAAACCCATGCCAACAACATATCTAACCCATATATTGCAATAACAAGCTCCATGAATAAAACCTGTCAATGAAGAACACATACATCCAGGAACTCCCACTACATGGGTAATGTCAAATCTAAAAATAGATCCAAGGCATATCAAGTCTATCAATCAACACTCAAACCAAGGTGTGCTTAATCAACAAGCCAATGTAGTATCAAGAACAATAAGAATGATCCATACATGCATGATAAATCGCTGCATACTCTCTCACAACATGTCACCACATCTACCCCAAAGTCCAACCATATCAACATGATCCTCTAGGAAGTAGCCATAAGAGAAAGAGAGAAAACTTGTAAATCATAGTATCCTTCTACAAACACCTCAAAGTGCTAAGTTGTGTCAAGTATGATCTCCTCTACAACCCCAAATGAAAAGCCTCAACAACACCCAACCATTCAATCTCATAAGATCAAATGAACATATATAACATGTAACCAACATGGATGTAAGCCTCTCTAATCAAGGTAGATCAAACTCATAACCATTCCATAACCAGGAATAAGCCCAATCACATCTCCTAAACTCCTCATAATGAACATGATAAATCAAACCATATGAACAAGAAGATAGCCATGCTAACATCCCTCAACTGAACCATCCAGAACCAATAACTGTAGCTCAAGATCCATATCTATGAGAAGATGAAACATAAAGTAAAACAAATCTAAAAGGATGGGCAATACCTCATAGATGATAAACTGCCGAATAGACCAAGAGTGGGGAATGAGAATGCTCCTTCAAGATACACCAAGCCACAAAGACTCTCTCCAAGAACAATCTCCTCTAAGTCTATAATGAACTCACGTCCATATCCAGGTGTAAGGCTCCTCGGTCTATCTGCTGAAACCTCCAAAAAGTAACCGTCTCAACAAGTGTCTCTAATCACAAGAGAACTCTAGCCTCACCTAAGTCTCCAAGTATCCATGAGCACTTGTAACTGACCAGTACATGCCAAACTCCAAATGCAACATAGCACCATCATGAAGTAATCAAGCAAATGACCAAAGTACTCAATACCAAGAGAACAAACAAGACCACTGTCAATGCTCCTACTGCACATCTGCATAATCAAGAAGCCCATCATGACATCATGATCTAACTATCTCCTCGTAAAAAGATCACATGCAACAAAGCATACAATGCTGCATACATCTTGTCTCAAAAGAACCTATATCATGCCAATACTCTAAGCTAGCATCAAGAGTAAACTGACATAATATCAACATCTCCCAAACAAGGATAAATCTGTCAAACTGACAAATCATAAACTTGACACCTCAACCAAAAACTCAAATAAGTCCTCCATGGTAAACCAAGATGTCAACATCTCCAATCATATGAAGATAACCATCTCCTGACAACTGAACTGAAAATGTCAAAGAACTCTCACAACCAAAAGCTCCTCCATGACACCAACATCCACTGTAGAAGATCATCCATCATGTATGATGAATCCAACATGTTGCCAAAGCTCCCACTGAACTGTGATACTGAGCTATCCATGACAAACAAATAACCATCTCCTAAATGAAGATTATCCATGGCCCCAAACCAATCAAGGAATCCCACTATAACATCAACAGCTCCCAAAAGGTCTAGTGAACCAAAATCTCTAAACAAGAAGATAAAACCATCATGGTCAAAAGCTAACATAGAACCATGTATCCAAGCTCTCCATGACGTCATGATAAACATGCTGCAAGTCCCAACAACTGACAATCCAGGCACTCTAATCATCCATCCTCTTATCCCAAAGCAACATACCAATGTACAAATGACCACAGACAAGGCCAACTAACAAAGTCTGCATAAACACTAAATCAATCTAGTGGATAAAGACAGTCCACATCTGAGTCATCTCACTGTAGCCAAGGGGTAGCTAATCCACAAAACTACATAACTCGTAGATCCAAAACAGATGTAACATGCAAACTCATCATCACACTAGTAAACTGCAAACTAAGATATCAAAGAAGATAACCTGTAGACTCCAAGACTCAAACACCAAATCAACTCTAGATTTGATTTGCCAACAAGTCCACAAATGAATACCATAGTCAATGAACTAATCAAGCATCCAGGAGATAAGAACAATCCCCTAAAACAACACCACAACACCACCTGTAATCATGAATCGAACATTATAGCCCATACCTATTAATCACATACATGATCATGTCATGCCAATGCAAAAGTGAACTTGCATATCCATGATACCATAATCATCATCATCACTGTACCTATACTCAACTCCCACTGAAACGAGACTCCAAGTCTCACACGAGTATCAACCATGTCCTCAAACCAGAAGACAACCTGTACCTATCTCCATCAAAGTCGTAACTCTGAGAACACCTGTAAACCTATATTAGGGAGCACCAAATCTGATAACCTGCTATACCATGCTAATGGTCTCATAGCAACATGTACTCCCACAAGTCTGTGCCAACAAATCCATCTGAATGCACTCGTAAATGCACTCTAAATCTCAGGCTCCTACAAGTGATCAAACAAGTACCAAACTCTCTCTGCATACCAAACTAAAAATCTACATGATCCAAACTGTAGTACACTTCACTAGCTCTCCAACGCCTATCTGAAATCCAAAATCTGATTCCGTATGCAAAAGTTATGAGCATAAAACTCTACCGGAGCAATGCGGGCTTCAAACACTAAATTCTGACACAAACAGAAAAATCTGATCATGAAACCTATATCACTGCGTAGTACTCAGAGAGAGCTTTCCGACACCTATAAGAAGTCGAAAAACCGATACCGTATGTGAAAGTTATGCCTCCCGGAAGAAAAGGCACTCCGAGGGCTAAAACTGGACCCCTGGTGGGCCCCTGTACCATGATGATGTGGCATGACGTCATTTCTGACGTCATCACTACTGACTGGGCATAAACACATGTGGCGCTAACGTGGCGCTTGGTTCGCATCATTAATCTTCAACAGGCGGATTTAAAATCGTTTCAAATTTGCCTTATATTTCTCCATGGACTCCAAAGGCATTTCAAAAGAAGGTTTAAATATTTTAATAAATCCAAAAACTTTAAAACAAAGTTTTATTGCTGTCATAAAAAAGCCTCCACCGTACCTTTTTTAAAAAAAGGTTTTAATGAAATGAAAAATCTTTTAAGCCCATACGGGTCAACCCCCCACCTTTCTAAACAAAGGTTTTATTTTTAAAGAAAATTTTAAAGTTTAATAGCCTCGTGGTGGCTTCCTTGGGCGACGGAGGAGAAGAGGGACCAGCGGGGCCAACCGGCGTACACCAGCGGTATCTTCTGGTACCTTGCAAGATTTGCAGCCTGCACAGGGGGGTACGGTGGTACTGTCCCCCTCTGCAATTTTTTTTTTTTTTTTTTTTTTTTTGTTTTGGTTTTTATTCTTGCAATTTTTTGAAACAAAACATTATAGTTTAAATTTATTAATCAAATCAAAATTTTCAAACTATAGCATTGTGCAGGGATTTTTATTTTCTAAAAAAAAAATTTGCCTCTACAAACAAAAATTCCGTACGGCGTCCCTGGGAGGGGCATTTTTTGCTTTTTTCTCTAGTGACCAAACTATGGCAAATTTTATATGATTTTTCGTCTCTCGAGCCTCCTGAACTCAATGGCGAGGTCTGTTTTGTCCTAGGAGGTCATCTGTAGAAGTTCCTCCTCAAAATCCTCATGAAGCCAAAACCTGAAAACCCTCTTTAGCTATGAATTTTCAATCACCCGATCTGCAACATGCACAACAAATCACCAATACTCAGAACCCTCAATCTGCAATACAACCTGCATAAAACCTTGTAATGCTTTTAATCATTCCATGCATTGCCATGGCTTCCATTTTGCACCTGATCTACACACACAAGGGTTATACACATCCAGGGAGCTCACACCTCCCTCAACCATAAACATAGCTCTGATACCAACTGTTAGGAATTTACAGGTCTAATTAAACCAATTCCACATAACCCAATAGGAGAAAGAAGATCCTGAAACAAACCATAATGCAAAGATCAATCAACAAGCAACAAGGAACACAAGATATACCCTGGGTAAACCCTTTGCAGGGAAAAACCCAGCCTCCAAAAGCATCCATACTCCATATATTATTTAGCAACAAAGCAATACAAGAGTTACAATGAATACCCTTGAAGCATCAAGCACCTCCAATGCAACCTCCATGTACAAGCATGAATCCACACATCCCCTGCCATGCTTCACAATCTGCACTTACAGGAGAGAGCTCAATACAATGACAGCCTCTCACAAAACCTCCGTTCACCTACAATGAAATATCTAGCCAACCTCAAATAATAACCTTGTGCTTGCTTTTATAATATAAGCTCACACATTACATTAACAAAACCATGTGCCCCAAAACCATGGGTAACACAAAACCACTTGACCCCACATTTGACTATTGGTACTAACTTTTCCTAATTAATCAAATAATACAAATAATAATTAATTACTCTATGTGTCCCACACACATAAAATAACCAACCCAGTGTTACAATACAACTTATACAAGTGGTAACCGAATAAAATAGTACAATATTATGCAAGGTGTACAACACCTATCCCAACAAAATTATGGAATCTACTTGATTATGATCAATTTGATGTTATGAATTAAAATGTCTTTCGATATGAAAATGAAATGATTTGATATAAATATGTTTTGATTAGAACATTGGTACTTTGACCACAAAATTGTATGTGAGATTGTCAATGACAGGAATAGATGGAACATGTTCGCTAGGAAGAAAGAAGAAGAGAAAGTATCTTTGAGAAAGAGAGAATAGACTCTGGGATAACCCACAGGTGCTTGCCACTGAAAATGAATATCAGGTAGATAAACCTAGATGCTTTGAGTTTGGGCTAAGTCATTTTTTTAGATGAGAGTCGAGGTTTGCAAGAATAGGTCTTTCTCCTTTCGTAAGTCACCGTATTGAGTATGGGAAATCGACATTAGTGTTGTAATACTCTGAATCGTGTCATCAAATATGAATGACTGATTTATGGTTTATATGTATATACTTGTGGTCAAATTGTAAGTGTTGTCTTGTTTTTTTTGGATCAGCGTAAAAGTCATAAAATTGTGCATAAGTCAATTCCAAACCTTGTTTTGGCATTTACGCTCAATTCGTCGTTATCGTCGTAAAGCACTACGAGCGTATGACGTAAACGTCTCCTTGCGAAATTCGACGGATGTTGAATTATTCTTTATTGGGCTATTATCAAATACTAAAGGGTTTAAATAATGTTTTAAAATCTAGAGACCATGGTGTGTAGTACCCTTGGTCGTATGGTATTGGAATATGTAATATTATTGTTAGTTATAATTTAAGTGTCATTTTGAGATAATTCATTTATTCTTTAGTGATGTCGGTAATCGGGCAAAGGCTCAAGAGGGACACACTTAAGCTCCTTCTAAGATGTCTTTTATTTCAAATAGTCTTTTTGCCTTCAAGCTTTAGACCTCATGATGGTCGTCGGTCTAACTTTTGATTTATACTCATAGTAGATAAGACTAGTAAGACAATTTGTTAAAATTGCCAACCGCCACCTCGCCTAATGTGGAGCTCCATCTTGGAGAATGATCACGATTTGTGTGGAATGGCCAAACCATTTTCTGGTTGAGGTCGCATAAGGTGGAAAATGTTTTTGCATGCCGGATAGATTCCCTTATCAATAGGCATGGTCTGGGAGTGGAGGAGATAGTTATTTCCTTCGCAGTTAGTCGGGGGAGAAATAGAGTAGTAGAGTTAGTTTTTAGAAGGAGAACACAGAGGAGAAGCAAAAAAAAGAAGACTAAGCAAGGAGCAACAAGGTGAATGGCTGAGAGAATAGCAAATGTCGTGGACTAGTCTGTAAGTGGACTCAAGAGACTATCTACAGGTTCTCTTCTTCTTTTTGTTGCGCAGTCATAATTTTTCTTGTTATAAGTAATGTCTTCACTAGCACTTCGATGGAACATAGAATTTGCTTGAAGATACAAAGTGTTATTTGTTAACAACTGTAGCCTGCATGTTCTTGTCATCATCAAAATGGGAGCAATGTTTATGTCTCCTACACTGCACTGCACCGCACCATAGACGTGAAACCCATAGTTTACTGCATTGTCCGACGAAGGTCGAGAATAATGTGTAGTCATTGGTTCTACTTTAGGAGGTTTTTAGTTATGTGTAGAGTGCAATTTTGAGTATGTGTTGGTCGTAAAACATTTCAAAACTATTACAAACCGCAGAGGTAAAGCCTTCGACGACATAGACTGAGCTCACTTTTAGACAGTCGAATGCTATTGTTTGGCTCTGTCAAGTTTAAAGGTTAGCTAGCATTTGAGTAAAAGATTTGTTTGTGTCAACCATCGATAGAGGATTATCAATAGTGAGAGGTGCAAGTTGTAACATGCAAGACTTCACTGTCATCCTCTTTTTCTGAGTTTAAAACTGGTCGGTCGACCATGGAAAAATTACTAACCTAGCTGCAAGTAATAACAAGCTTTAGTCTATTTGCCTTTGTAAGTAAATTCTTTTACTACTAAAGTATTTAAACTATTGTGTCCCCGAGAGAAGACCTTTCAGTCATACCAATTAATAATATGAAGTTTTTCAAACAATGTAATGAATCTTTTGTCAAGTTTCAAGTTTAGACTTGCATGCAATTTTATTGCTAGAAGAAATGATATGACAGGGTTTTCTAATGTTTAGATTGACAAGATTAAGCTATGTCAAAGATTTTGACACGTTGAAGTAGAATATTGTGAGTGTTAAATTTTAACGTAGGGTCTTCGAACATTGTATTCTTTAAATTGGCTTTTAGTGAAACCCTTCCAAACAACAAAGATGAGTTTAGTGACCACTCTTAAGTGGATAAATTTAGCAGTGGGCTAGCTTAGAGAACATTGAAATAACTTTTAGCATTATCTGAATAATTGATATGCTAGGAAACCATTCTTTTATCATGAAAATGGAGAGGTTTCCATGAGCTTGTAGAGAGAGAGAGAGTAAACCTCAATGCCATGTGTTAATGCATGATGAATTTCAAACACCTTGAAGTTATCGAGGTTGTAATATAGAACTTATAAATAGGTAGCTGTAGGATTGCGATTAATTCGAGTCGAGTGGGGTGGGTGAACTTATTACATGTGTTGATACAACGCTAATTATATTCAAATCCTTTGGCCAACGTAATGCATGATCCTCAAGTGCATTGATAGTTCACTGTGACTGGATGTCATAGCTTGTGGAGTGGTCATGCTTGACTAGAGGGTATCTGGGGGATTGCATGAAAACAAGTTACGTAGGTCACAACACCAGTACTCAGATGGCAAACACTATTGGTTATCCTAAGTCTATCCTCTTGAGTAGGGTAGGGCCACTTTCGGTTAGGAAGGAGTGTGGGAGACTGATGGTCTGTGGTTGGAGGTTAAGGTCCTTGAAGATACTTTCTCTTCTTTATTCTTGAGGATTTTTGAGACTTGAATTTGGATGGTCGACAATCGAGATGCAGTGACATTGGTAAGTACCTATTTTGGAATTGTTCTAAGTAACGTTTGACAACATATTGTTTAATGTTGTAGATGATTATATCCTTTTGTATGAGCTAAAATTTCATGATTATTGTTGGTCGATGGATGAATTACTTGTTTATAGTAATTAGAAAACAAATTACTTTTCTATTTTATACCTTCAAAAAGAAAAAAATATATATTACCTTTGGTTAAAACTTAGTTTTTAGGGTGAAAACAAAACTAGGTGTTACACTTTGTCTCATCGGCATATCACTCTTCTCCTATCAGTTTCCTTTTGTACCATTTCCTATCATATCCTTCTATCCATTACATACCTATACGGTCTAGTCCATCCATCCTGATTTTCCATTCCTCTATTGCTTTGATCTTGATAAAGATTGGGGGCACAATGTTGGCAAATGTTTTAGATGTCTCTTGACATACCTTATCCCTCCAAACCACGCAAATCCTTCATTATCCTCTCATCCTCCTCCTTCGTCTTAAGCATAGTCATGAACAATCCTAAGTACTCTACCTACAATGGGGCATGTTATTCCTATGCGACTTAGTCCTTGGCGATCACATCCTTGCTCTCTTCCATGTGCATTTCATTCCTTATCACCCGGGCATCTACCTATCCATGGTGTTTCCTTGTCATCAATATCATCTGTTCCATAGCTGATCCATATCTATTCCATATCATGTCTCATTCGATCCATATCTTAGGTCCATGGTCCAAGTCTTGAACTATGTTGCCTCTGCGTTGTCACGTAGGCAAGGCCATTATCAATGCGCCCCCGAGGCACTAGGTCAGTCCCTTAGGGTCCGTCTCCACAATAAAGATTGTGACACCTTTCACGCGACGCAAGCACGCACAATGCAAGACTGCTTTCAAACAAGAATCTCAGTGCAAAACATCAACCTATCCAAGGCAAAACAAACAAGGACCAAAACAATCCCAATGATTTTATCAATACTATGGCAAGAAAGCACATCTAATGCAAGAATGTTTTGTGGAAAGGTTAAGTTGGAGAGTCTTGATTTTTGTTATTATGTCTTTCTATGCTACTCGAGGATGCCAAAAGCTAGAGATGCTATGATTGGGGCATAATCATTTTTCTTTGTCTGTTGTTGGTGGATCAATCTTTAATAGTGTGACAACTTTTGTCTAACGACATGATCAACAAAAGATCATCGAGGACTTCAAAGGTTTAAACATGAAAAGGGATAATCCTTGTTTGTTGAAACACAAGAAATACTAAGGTCATCTAGATTCAATTTTGACTAGATGCTCGTATCAACTTGCTATATCAAAATCCATGTAAGTAATACTCAGGTCATCTCAGTTTAATTATACCTAGATGCTTGTATTTTCTTACAACATAATAAACACCCAATGATGAAATAAGCACTTCAAAATACTTGCAATATCAAGATGGCAAATATCCATATCCATAACATATCCAGGAAGCATTCCTTATCCATATCCAAAATGTATCCAATTACATCTCATATCCATATCCATATCCATATCCATATCCCATGCAATAAAAATTCTATGCAGAGTATCAATGTTTACAAATAAAAAGCTTGTGATTTCTTCTATCGAGTCATTCTTCTATCAATCAACTTTCTATCTCTCATTGTGGTCCATTCTTCCCAATCCAGTTAGTCTGAACAATGATCCACATGCAAGTCCATTCTTAATCCATACCAATCAAGTCAAGTCAATCTTGTCAAATGATCCATTCACAATCAGTGGTCTTGATCCTTGTCTGGTCGTAAACCAACTCGATCAATTATAATCAAACATTTGTCTTATACAGGGTGTAACATTGTCAAAATCAGACCAACACACGCGTCTTACACGACATGTTTCATTTCTTGAAACTAGACACTATCCTTTGTGTTGCTCTAGGGATATATCATTCCTTGCCATGACAACACTCCTGCCATGTTGGTCTAGGGACATATCGTTCCCCGCCATGACAACACTGTCGTATATTGTTATCAGTATATCGTTGGTTTACCACTTGACATGGGCAATACCTTGTTTGTTCTTGTATCATTTGTGCATACTTGCTTACTTGCTTGTGTGTGTTATCATTTTATCTTGAATCACATATCATTTCAGCTCTTTCTTCATCCTAACCTATTTTTTTCGCCTTCTTCATCATGAGATTGTCTGTCTCACGCCTCCTGCCTTCTCCCTGTCCAATCTCCTGAGGGGACATCCATCCTGTTGTTAAACTTGTACCAGGGGCAAACTGTGGCATGTATCATTTTTAGAGAAACTTATTCTTTGAAACAATGTGATAAAACACATTGCATCAAAGAGGGGCAAAATGTATACACCTAAAAATGACATGACTCTGTCCAAATAAATATTTTTAATATTTATTTAAGTCTACATTCCTCTATCAATAAACAAACAAACAAATTTATTTATTCGATTCATATTCCTCTAAGTTAATTAAATATCAAAATATTTAATTACCTCTTCTAAAGTCAAAATTAAATAAAATCTTTTATTTAATTTATTCCTTCCAAACAATTAAATAATTTCTAATTATTTAATGAGTTGTTCATTCCTCCAAATTTAAATAAATCATTTAAATTTATTTAAATCCTCTCAATCTCTAAAAATAAAATATAAATCAAATATTTTATTTATTCTTCTATCTTGCACAAAACAATTAAATAAATTTATTTATTTAATTTGCTTTCTTATCTTCTAATTCCACAATTAAATAAATTTATTTATTTAATTTGCTTTCTTATCTTCTAATTCCTCAATTAAATAAATTTATTTATTTAATTTGCTTTCTTATCTTCTAATTCCTCAATTAAATAAATTTATTTATTTAATTTGCTTTCTTATCTTCCAAATCTTCTAAAAATAAATCTTCCTTGTCGTGCAAAAGCAAAAATTGAGTTATTGATTTAAAACAACCTTGTTTTTATCAACAAACTCTTAAATTAGAATAAAACATTCTAATTTTGTGAAAGCAAATCTTATCTTTGTCATGAAAGCAATTAACACAAATAAAATAGCTTTCTTGGTGACACTTGTCTTCTCTCTATTTGCGCACATCCTCTCAAGGTTTCTCAACCATTGATCTTCTTATTTCTTCTACACCATTGATCTTCTCTCTCACAACTCTATAAATACAACCCTCTTCTTCCATTTCAAATATCTAAGCTTTCCATATCGTTACTCTACAGAATTATCAGTGCACCATATCATTCCATATCAATCTATAGCTTGCGATTATCTCACATTATATTGAAGCTCATCTTCACTACAAGAAGTATCACAGCCATCTCTCTATCGTCATCTTGAAGAACAAAGCAAGGAAGTGCACTTCCTAAGGGCTCATTCATCGTAAAAATATCGATCGAGATTAGGCGAACAATGGAAGCTGAGGTAACAAAGCTCGGTAAGTTGGTTTATTTGCTTAAATCTTTGTTATTTGCAATTTCCATTGGGTTATTGGGTTTATGATTCATTTTAATATTATCCACTTTTACCCGTAATAGTATGCACTCCCATGGTGACTGGATGCAAGTTGAGCAAAACTGATGAATCACATAAGACTGATTAGAAAAGGTACATATCTATGATTGGAGGATTACTTTATCTAACTCAAACTAGACCTAATATAATGCATGCAGAATGTCTTGTGGTAAGATTTCAAGAAGATCCTAGAGAGTCAGATGTGATGGCAGTCAAGAGAATCTTGAGGTATTTGAAAGGCACATCAGATCATGGCTTATGGTATCCAAAGGATAATGACTTCACTCTCAGTGCTTATACAGATGCAAATTGGGCCAGAGATGTTGATGACAGAAAAAGTACAAGTGGAGGTACTTTCTTCTTAGGTGATAGATTGGTTTCATGGCTGAGCAAAAAGCAAGATTTAATATCCTTGTGCATTGCAAAAGTAGAGTATATTGCAGCAACATGTTGTTACACTCAAGTGTTATGGATGAAGCAGACTTTGAAGGACATAAGGGTTGTGTATAAAGATCCAATTGCAATCTTTTGTGACAATACAAGTGCTATAAACATTTCAAAGAATCCAGTGATGCATTCAAGAACAAAGCATATATCAATAAGGTACCACTTTTTGAGAGAAAAGGTGATAGAGAATGAAGTAAAGATGGAATATGTGTCCACAAAGGATTAGGTTGTAGATATTTTCACTAAGCCTCTGCCTAAGGATACTTTTGAGTATCTCAAAGAAAAGTTAGGGGTTATTACCCCTCCCACTCTGAACTAAGATGCATAGGAATGCATCAATCCAGTGGAGCCTAGAACCTTATTCTTTGATCTGGATTGATGTTTTAAGAGCTACATATTAGGGGGAGTAGCAAGTGTTCCTGATATGTGTTCCTGACCAAGAGCAATAAGTGTTACAGTATTATTTGATTAGAGTAGTAGAGTACAAGTATGTACCCTTTGCCATTGATGTCAAAGGGGCAGATAAATCATGTGAAAAACTTAGGGGAGAGAGAGTGTAGATGTATAAAGAAAAAGGGGGAGAATCTTGTCTTGATGGTGTTTACAATTTTTCACATCATATGTTGCCATCAATGACAAAGGGGGAGATTGTTGCAAGTATGTGCCTAATTGATGTTGTCATTGATGTTAACATATCTGTGTTGTCATTGGTGTCAACTGTGCTCTTGTTTTGATGCTTGCTTGTAATAAGTTAAGTGTTGAAAATAATAAGTATTCCTGATATAGCAGAACAGTCCAGTAGTTTCCTCCACATTTCTTGTAGAATGAATATCTTTGTCTGCGGATTGGAATTTATTTAGATGCATGTCTGAAGATGCTATGTTCCAAGTTTGAGCCTTCGGTATGAAGATTTGAGTGAGTTATGTTCACCAGAGTGAACTATTTTTTCTATATATTTGGTGGTGACAGGGAGAATGTATTATGCTCCGCATTCCTCCGCATTTTAGTATTTCAATCTACGGTTCTAAAATCAAGTTTGTAATGATGATAAGTATCTTCAACTCCAATAGTTCATGATTTGGTGGTCCGCAAGCAATCTTTTCTTTATGACAGTGGATAATAGTTATGTTCAAGTGCTCCGGTTTGAAGAATCTTCATGACAAAGTGATTAGAGGTTGTGCAGATGTTCTTGGTGATTACAATGTGCTTGTGGGTGTCTCCTAATCGTGTTCCTACCTTTGGATTGGTTGGCAAAGAGAAATTTGGATTGTGGATGAAGATTGTTCTTAGAAGACTTAATGTTAACACTAGTCTTGGCCGACTTCATTGTTTTCACTACTTGCAGAGATACATCAAAGATTGTGGAAGTGTGTCGTGGCGTGGAAGATTGCATTTGAGTCCCAACTAAGGCATAAAGTGATCTACATACATCTTTCCCTTAGCTAATTTTGTTTAGGTTTAGACCTATTTCTATGTATGTTTGTAATGGCGACGTTGGAGATTGTTCCAATGGTTGATGAATGTAATGCCAACCTTGATGTACATTCCAAAGTTGATGAAACATATAAAAACATGTATTGAAGTTACAAAAAAGATGTCCTTGTATGAAAATGCGAAGATAAGTGTGAAGTTGTAAGAAGAGAAGAGTAGAGGAGTTATACTGTGCTTAAATGGAACTGAACCCAAGAATGGAATAGATGCTATCAAATCAGTTCAGCAACCCTTGGTAGTGAGCCACCCCTTGGCAGTGAGCCCCAACATTTGCAGTGAGCATTTTGGGCAGTGAGCCTCTATTTTTTGGTATTGCTATAACATATTTATTTCTGTGGGCTAACACCCACCGTGGTTTTTCCCTTATAGGGTTTTCCACGTAAAAAATCTGGTATCTCATGTGTTGAATGTGTTATTGTGTTGAGCTTCTTGTTTCATGGTCAAATCTTAATAATAGTAATTGGGCATTTGATGTGTTGATATTCATAAGTGGTTAAATTTTTAGAGACAACTGATTCACCCCTCCCCCTCTTAGTTGTCTTGTGCATTTCAACAAAAATAACTATGATAATGAGGATAGATGACAATTTGGAGGTTATAGAGGAGGTAGAGGTTGAGGGAGAGGCATAAGAAGAGATGAGGCCACTTGTTACAAATGTGGTAAACCAGGGCACTTTGCTAATGAGTGTTGGGGGGAAAGAAGAATGCAATGTTCATTCTACAACAATACAAAACATGACCTTTTCACATGTGATAATACATATTGGTACTTTCAGAATGCACCACAACAAAGAAAAGGAGATGATTTGGATAAGCAAAAAGGGGTCAAAATAATCAAAAGAGTCCCTAAGGAAGAAGGTCAAGTCCTAAGGACCTGTCAAAGAGATAAAGATGGAAATACAAATCTATCTTCATCAGATGAAGAAAACTAAAATAAGAGAATAAAGAAGTTAAAAACTAAGATGGACAAAGGAAAATAGAAAGTAGTAGTAGTTATAAGACATGGCACAAACACTGGAGGAAAAAGGTATGACACCACTGAATCAAAAAGAGAAGAAAGTGAGGAGGAAGATATATTCTTCCTGAATAAAAGGCAACATGATGAGGTAGGCAAAAGACTAAACAAATAATAATAGAAGAACGAGAAAAGAAAAAATAAGTCAATCAATTCTTCACAGAAGAAGAAGTTGTGGCACTAAAACAATTTACATCTCTAACACAATAACATAATCTGATGGAGAGATTTAAACAATTTGCTAAATATTGGAATAAGGAAAAAATATCATGAAACCAAGTTAGGAAATTGGGCAGAAATGAAAGACATTGGAAAACAAAACCACTACCGGTGGATGCCCATATTAATCATAAAAAGGTCAAAAATGTAATGATAGACTTGGGTTCAGACATAAACATGATCACTAAGAAGCTTTGGGAACAACTAGGGAGACCTAGATTGTCTCAAACACATGTTACAATATTACTTCAATAGATGGGTCTAGCATGTCAACCATTGGAACATGGAAACATGTCGAGGTAAACCTGATGGGAATCAAATGGGTAGTAGATTTTGTGGTTGTCGCTATGAAAGAACAAGGAGATTCCTTTAATGCACTACTTGGACTAAGATAGCTTGTAGATGTCAATGGCATAGTGGACTCCCGCAAGAAAGAACTATCTTTTGTGGATAGTAATAAAAGTATATTCATACCATTAGGACTACCAATGGATGAGGCCTATATTGAAGAATCCAACCATGCGGAAGAAAATGATGACTATCATAAGAACATCTACACAATATTAAGGCTAGAAATAAATGAAATAGAGGGAGAACCAAATTTAGTAGGAGAAGTAGAGGCGGATAATGAGAATGACAACATTGATAGTGAAGAAGTCCTAGAAGAATGGATAAAAAATGAATTGGAGCTCGAAACCTAGAGAATGACAGGGATTAGGAGGATATGCATGGTTCAATCCAGTAAAGAAAACATATTGCAATCCTTCGCATTAGAGGAAAAACCACCGCAAATGGTATGTGCCATCAACAAGGACCAAAATGAAAAGGAATCTAGAAGATCTCATCATATAAATCATATTATGAAAGGAATCTCTCATATCAAGCTACCAAATTTTTCAGGGGTTAAAGACCTACAACAATACTTGAATGAGATGGAGACAATATTTATAGAAGAACAATGCAAAATACAAGCAATACAACATACACTAGTATGTAATGCAACAAACTAGTGGTTAACACATAGAGATTCAGTTCAAGATTGGCATACATTTAAACTTCTTATCAATGTGAGGTTCTTACCCAAACATGGAGAATACAAAGAAATATCTAAGTATGAAGGCCAAAATCTACCACAAGATAACTTAACCACTTGCATAGTAGCATGGGAAAATAGAAAAGAACATAGCAAGGCTATATACACCCACTTATTCTATTGGACATTAACACCTATATCCCAAACTTGGTATGTCAACCAAGAGAGAAGAAAGGAAATAAGGGATTGGGAAGAAGTACAAGCTGACTTCACACATACATTTTCTTTTTGGAGTTCAGAAAAATCTATACATGTTGCACTTGGGAAAATAATAGAAATAGAGGAAGAGAAAAAGGAACCAGAGTACAGTACACCACCGCCAAGATCTGAAGGGATATGGAAACTGGTGGAATGGATAGATCAACAGTCAAGGAACATGGGTCAAAAATTCTATAAAACAACAAAGATAGCTGATGAGGATATACATATTGAAGTGCAAGAAGGAGAAAGAGAGCTAAAAGTATTGAATGAACAAAAGGAACAATATTACAACTTGGAACTACTGAAAATCAAAGAAAATATTGCAAAGGAAGGTGATCCTAAACTAGCAAATATTGGAGACTATTGGGATGAAAAAGTAGTAGCTCAACTGATTGAGATTCTCTCTGAATTTGAAGATCTATTCCCAAGGACCTTCACTGAGATGAAATGGATTAAAGAAGAAGCAGAGATAATGAAGATACAACTGAAAGGAGTGAAATCAGTCAAGAAAAGGCCATATAGACTCAAGCCTAACATGTAGAAAAGAGTCAAGGTAGAAATTGACAAGATGTTAGCTACAGGAATCATAAAACCTGTTGAAGAAGTTGACTGGATTAGCCCAATGGTGGTACTGTTGTCACCTGAGTTTGTACCTTGTTGTTGGAACTTTTGGTAGTTCCAACAAATTCAGTGAAACATGGGATTGGTCTCAAGGTGTGGGACCTTGCAATTGAGACCAAACCTCCAGAGAAGGCTAGTTCCTCTTTTTGGACATAAGGTCCAGAGAATGATGGCTAAATCTAATACTAATGCTCACAGGGAAAAGGGGAAGAAGAAACTGAAATTAAAAGGGGGTGATGCACCAAATTTAGAGTGTTAGCTGGGACTGACATAACATAGTAATGATCTCAAATATTGATATGGATTCACATAGACTTACAACTTTAACAGAGGTTTGGAATATAAAACTGTAACTATAGGAGGGACCGTTTTATCCATAGAATAAGCCCATAATTTTCAAGTAAACATAGAGTAGAAACATAAAGAGAGGCAAAATATTAGTGATTATATTGATCATAGAGGCTAAATAGCCATTACAAAAGAAGAAGAATTCGCTGCAGAAGAAATAGACACAAAATAACCAGTTACATTCATGGGTGAACCACAATCAGAGACATCAAAGACTCAGCTTCAAGCATAATGTATCAGATCTGACTGGTTCTTGTAATGCATTACAAGGTCTGAAACTACAACAAACTGCCCTGCTCATGTAGAGACCCATACAAATAGCTAACCAACCCCAAAATACATCTCAAACATATGTATATATAGATTTTCTGATCACTATAGCAGCCATGGACATGGGAAAGAGTATTCAACAAAGAAAACTAGTCATCCATAATGCATTAATTCACTTCTTTGTCCTTGGAACGTACCCACATGACTCTACCCCTGAAAATCTGTTGAAGAGGAGTGTTCACCCATGCCTTGGGTACAAGAAATTCGATGCAAAGAAGCTAGAGTGGCATGGGAGGGGGGCGAGAAATACATTTTCCACAAGCAATCAGACTCTGAAGAAGCATTAATGACGGCCAGGAAGTTTAATGAGCAATCCCATCATGTCTTGCATAGTAGAAAGAGCTGGGAAGGTGAAACAAATCAGGCCCCAGCCAATCGGCCTTCCTCCAATAGGTCTTCTACCGATCGGGCCTTTAAAAGGTGAAGGAGGAAACCCTGATCTCCAAAGTCTGAAAGGGGCAATAGGGAAACCATTGGGCTTCAGAGGTCAGGCCTTCACTATGCATTGTGCTTTTGAAAAGAAGAACCGCTCGATCCTTGACTCTGAAATACTCAGAAGGAATTATGAATCTTGTCAGGAATCGGGCCCCAGACCTTTGACCTTCTGCCTTCCAACAAAAAAGAGGGAGAAGAAAACTCCCACTTGCCACCACCTGAATGACTTAGGCATTTTCATAAACTTGACGGGCCTTGGTGATCGGGCCTTCCACTTACTGTTTGCCAAATGGAAAGAAAAGAACTGCAACTCTAGCCTCTGAGATCCACAACACTTGAAACATTGAAATTGGTGGACTTCAGTCATCGCGCCTTCTGCCTTCTACCTTCCTAAAGAAAGAGGGAAGAAGAGAGAAATCCTACCTGCTATCGCCCGCGACACTTAGGAAAATTGTAGCTCATCAGGCTTCAACAAGAAGACCTTTTGTCTTCCACATTCAAAAAGAAAGAGGGAAGAAGAGAAAACTCCTAACTTCTGACGCCTGAAACACTTACGTGATTTTCAAATAACCAAGGTAGATTTCAAAGCTGATAAGAATGGCTTGACGAAAAGGAGAACCTCGAACTCTGAAACCCCAAAAAGGTAGAAAACACAAGGAAAACACTTAGGATTATGGACAGCCATTTTGGGGGGTTTTTCCTTGTACTTAAACAGAGAAAACACTTAGAAATCTCATAGATCCTTGGGCTATTTGGCCTGAAGGAAAATTAGGAGAACATTTTGGCGACTATGTAAGGGTGTTTTCCTACTAAACACTAGGATCTAGAGGCCTTATACAATCAATTGTGCACAAAGTCAAAAGGGAACACTGCAACATACTAAAACTATAATGCCTTCACAAAAATTAACCAAAAGTTAAATAAAATTAATAAAAAAAGAAAGATTACTCACATTAAATTACTAGATTTATAAGTAAATTGAAAACAATAATTATTGTTTAAAGATTTAATTCGCCAAATATAATAAATCCTATAATATATCATCTAAATGACCATCCATGAAATATTCTTAATTATAATCAAAGTAAACAGTTGCAAATAATCTAATTTCGAAAATATCACTTTGAAGAAAAGAGACTTCTAAGCTTATCTAAGACTTCTTTTTAACCACGAGATTCAGATTTATTACTTTCTGAGTAACACAGTAAATGTGAAAATACTATGTAATTACATACAGAATATTATGAAGAGAAATCTCTATATCTATTTTCTAGCATAAATACCTATATGAAATATTTTATGCTAAAGAATAAAACAAAGATCACAATCTTTTAAACAAAATTTTCTTAATACCTCTGCATTCTTTAAGAAACAAGATCTATATTGTCAACGAATTAAACATATTAGAGATCTTTTACAAACTTAAGCTTTTGAACAGATACCTATTATTATTATTCTGCAAACAACTAATAGAGGTTTCATAATATTAAAGAGAGATATTATACTTATTGAGTGCCTGACTGTGGCAGATGTCACAGTCAGCTTTCAATACAATACCCTATGAAACCGTTCAGTACTCATACCCCTTTAATGCCATGATGCTACATGGTTAACTTGTAATGATTATAATAATAAAATTTCACATTTAAGAGCTATCTAAAAATATTTAAGTAGATGTATATCTTTACTATGAATTCGTGACTGAAATATATCTATTCTTTATTATTTTATTAACATCTGACAGTTATCATACCTATAGCAGTGGCACAATAAAGATTTCTCCTTGCGGTTTTCAGTTACATTGCTAATATTACTTATAGAAAATTGTCTCAATATCAACTCGTTCAAATCATTTGAGATATATTTTTCAGCCGATCAATATATATATTGTTTAGGGGGAAATTGGATTTGTTAATGTTCTAGTGTTTAGATGTTTAAATCCTCCTTTCCACCTTACATTCAAGGATCTAGGGTCGAGTGACGAGCACTATCATACCCTAGGTCACTTGCAGATGTAGGGAAACTTGGATTAGGGAATTTAATTATGAATTTTCCTTCACTTATGTCCAATTAACCATTAAAACCTAATTATGCAAATACCACAACAAATTGACGAATGACTGAAAAAGCTCTTGCAGACAGGAAGAAAACACCAAATTACAGAATACTTGTTTTCAAGGTTCTGAAGCGAAACAGTCAGGGACACTAGAGCAGGCGCCCAAGACCAAGGTACCTACTTTTTCATGGAATCTGGACCTCCTTCCGACAGTGATCAGCCCTGTAACTTCTATTTTTAGATATCTGTCTATGGAGGACACTAGATTGAGTGCCCAAGTCCTGGAAGTGCTCCTGTGTCTGAATTTTCTTCATATCTTGAATCCTTGATGCCTGCTAATCCTTCCTGCAACTCCGCTTTTCCCAAATGTGACACTTGTAAACTACAATCACAAGACTTGGTTTGGGGGTTGTGGTGTTTAGAGACTTGCCTTAGTCAAGCCCCAGAGGACACTTAAGTCTCTAAACACCGTTGTCAGATAAATAGTGCGTGCCCTTGTGAGGTAGAGGCAAAAACCAAAGGAATCAATGATGAAAACACAATATATGTCACCTTGTAGTGAAGGTCTCATGGGAGGAAGATGCTCTTCATGCCATGAGGAAATTGATGCTCAAATATGCAAATATCAACACACACAACATACAAGTCTGCTCTTGCAACACAATAGAAACCTTGAATCACCTTGAGAACACTTGAGCATCACAATTGCCATCTAGTTGTAATCTAGTTTACAAATGAATGCCTAAGCATGCTTATATATGCAACTACAAGCACTCCTACCAAGATTTTAAAAATCAAAACTTACCGTGTCAGCAAAAGGACCTAATAATGGTCATAAACTGACACCCATAAATTAGGGCTGCCCCAAAATAGGGAAGACTAGGGCACGGGTGCCCAAGTCCTCCCCCTATTTTGGGCAGGGTATAGCTCAAGGGGTCAACCTAGGTCCAATTTGCCATGGAACCTAGGTCTCATTCCATTGGGATGTCAAAATATGAACTAATATGTCCTAAATGCATACTAAAGACCCGAGAGCTAAACCTTATGAGGGAAAAGCCCCCAAGGGGACATTTTCTGACATTACATTTAGCCCCCACTTTAATGTATGTATAAACGCAAGGCCAATACATGCATTAAAGTAAGGTCACAAACACAGCAAACACACCAAGCACGGAGAAGACACGCCAATCACATAGAAGATAGTAATAGGCATGCAAAAAATATAGAGAAGATAGTTACAGTCACGCAGAACACAGAGAAGACAGTCAATGGATAGAAGACACATTAATGCATGGAAGACATAAATGATATCTTTTATTTTCTTTTTCTTATATATATGAAATGCAAATGCAAGTACTGGAAAGTAAACAAACCTCCCATAATAGGGTAAGTGCAAGAAGATGGGGGGCCAAAAAGGGGTCTTAAGTGGCCACTTTTTTTCTGAAATCAGGAAATACTGGCCTTGGATGAGAAATTGAGCATAGTTACACTCAAAATTTAGAGATGCAACCAAAACAATGTTCGTAGTGCTCCGAGTCTACTTTCTAAACTACTATTTTGTTTTGAAAATGGCATAGATTAAGGGGTTCAAAAGAGGGAGCCACAGAAATTGGTGTTGTTTCTGTCAAAAAAACATAACATAGCATGTTTTGTGGCTCCCTCAAAAGGTCAACTTTTTTTTGGTATTTTTAAAATCGCTTCAGTGAGAAATTAGCTAATAGCATGTAGTTTATGCCCGATTTTTCTGATAATTTTTTGATGAATATTTGATTTTTTACTAATTTTTAAAGTGGACACATCCTAAAAAACAGAATTTTGGCCGTGCTACCCCTATAAATTTTGAAAACTAATTGAAAATCATTTTTTTATTTTTTTAATATTTGTAGAATGGAGTCTAGTTTCTAAATATGTAATTTTTTTGAAATTTGAATGAATAGTTATTTTACAATGAAAAAAAGACCAAACAGTGGTTTTTGCATAAAAACGGACACACAAACAAAAGAAATTAAAGATGAAAGGCTTAACATTGTTAAAATGTGAAAAAAATCACATCGTCAAATAGCTAAGAGAAAGCCTAACATTACCCATGTGTTCGATTTGTTCAACCTTGAAACACGTGCAAATCTGAGGGTTAGCACGAACGAAATTATGTGAAATTTTGAAGAATACAGAAAAACACGTCTGTGACTGTTCATAAGGCACTCCAAGCCTTTGGGTTGGAAATCCAAAGCAAATCCCAAGCCCAAGGCTTGGGATTCCCAAAGCAAGAAATAACGCGAGCGCGTTATAACGCGCTCGCGTTATAACGCGCTCGCGTTGTTTATTGCCTTACATTTTTCCCGCAAGCCTGTCTTTTCCCATGTTCGACATAACGCGAGCGCGTTATAACGCGCTCGCGTTATGTCCCACTCAAATTTTTTTACACTCAAGGCTATTCATCATGAGGGTTAAGGCATAAAGGATAGAGTTGAAAGGTTTACGGATAAGGGATTAGCGTTTAAGGTATAGTATCGAGCTCGTTGAGGGTCTAGGAATAGGGATAGCGTTTAAGGTTTAGGGATGAGGGATGACAGATTACGGTTGAGGGTCGAGGGATCAAAGTTAAGGGTTGAGGGATTAGGGTTTGACATTAAGGGTTGAGGGTTGAGGTTCAAGGGTCAAGGGTTTAGGGATAGGGTTTAGGGTCGAGGGATTAGGGTTAAAGTAGAGTGTGGAGGGTGTAAGGATTAGGGATAGGGTTGGAGGGTTTAGGGATAAGGGATTAGGGTTTAAAGTATAGTATCAAGTCTGTTGAGAGTTTAGGAATAGGGATAGCATTTAGGGATTAGGGATGAGGGATTATAGTTGAGGGATGATGGATTAGGGTTGAGGGTTGAGGGATTAGGGTTTAGGGATAAGGTTTAGGGTTGAGGGTTTAGGATTAGGGTTTAGGGTTGACAGATTAGCATTTAATGTCGAGGTTAGGGTTAGAGTGTTGAGGGTAGAGGGATTAGGGATAGGGTTTAGGGTTTAAGGTTTAAGGATTGAGGGTTGAGGCTTTAGGGATTAGGGTTTAAGGCTTAAGATATAGTGTCAAGTGTTGAGGGTGTAGGGATAGGGTTTAAGTTTTAAGGGTTGAGGGTTGAGGGATATGGATTAGGGTTTAAGGTATAGTGTTGAGGGTCGAGGGATCAGAGTTAAGGGTTGAGGGATTAGGGTTTGACGTTGAGGGTTGAGGGTTGAGGTTCGAGGGTCAAGGGTTTAGGGATAGGGTTGAGGGTCGAGGAATTAGGGTTAAAGTAGAGTGTGGATGGTATAAGGATTAGGGATAGGGTTGGAGGGTTTATGGATAAGGGATTAGGGTTTAAGGTATAGTATCGATTCTGTTGAGGGTGTAGGAATAGGGATAGCATTTAGGGTTTAGGGATGAAGGATTAGAGTTGGGGGATGACAGATTAGGGTTGAGGGTTGAGGGATTAGGGTTTAGGGATAAGGTTTAGGGTTGAGGGATGAGGGATTAGGGTTTAAGGTATAGTGTTGAGGGTTTAGGGATAGGGTTTAGGGTTGAGGGATTAGGATTTGACGTTGAGGGTTGAGGGTTGAGGTTCGAGGGTCAAGGGTTTAGGGATAGGGTTGAGGGTCGAGGAATTAGGGTTAAAGTAGAGTGTGGAGGGATGACGGATGATAGATTAGGGTTGAGGGTTGAGGGATTAGGGTTTGATGTTGAGGGTTGAGGGTTTAGGGTTAGGGTTGAGAGATGAGGGATCAGAGTTAAGGGTTGAGGGATTAGGGTTTGACGTCGAGGGCTGAGGTTCGAGGGTCAAGGGTTTAGGGATAGGGTTGAGGTTGAAGGGATTAGGGTTTAGGGACAAGGTTTAGGGTTAGGGTTGAGGGATTAGGGTTTAAGGTATAGTGTTGAGGGTTTAGGGATAGGGTAGGGTTGAGGGATTAGAGTGAAGGGTTGAGGGATTAGAATTTGGCGTTGAGGGTTTAGGGTTTAGGATCAGGGTTGAAGGTCGAGGGATTAGAGTTAAGGGTTGAGGGATTAGGGTTTGATGTTGAGGGTTGAGGGTTGAGGTTCGAGGGTCAAGGGTTTAGGGATAGGGTTGAGGGTCGAGGAATTAGGGTTAAAGTAGAGTGTGGAGGGATGACGGATGATAGATTAGGGTTGAGGGTTGAGGGATTAGGGTTTGATGTTGAGGGTTGAGGGTTTAGGGTTAGGGTTGAGAGATGAGGGATCAGAGTTAAGGGTTGAGGGATTAGGGTTTGACGTCGAGGGCTGAGGTTCGAGGGTCAAGGGTTTAGGGATAGGGTTGAGGTTGAAGGGATTAGGGTTTAGGGACAAGGTTTAGGGTTAGGGTTGAGGGATTAGGGTTTAAGGTATAGTGTTGAGGGTTTAGGGATAGGGTTTAGGGTTGAGGGATTAGAGTGAAGGGTTGAGGGATTAGAATTTGGCGTTGAGGGTTTAGGGTTTAAGGTATAGTGTTGAGGGTTTAGGGATAGGGTTTAGGGTTGAGGGATTAGGGTTTGACGTTGAGGGTTGAGGGTTGAGGTTCGAGGGTCAAGGGTTTAGGGATAGGGTTGAGGGTCGAGGAATTAGGGTTAAAGTAGAGTGTGGAGGGATGACGGATGATAGATTAGGGTTGAGGGTTGAGGGATTAGGGTTTGATGTTGAGGGTTGAGGGTTTAGGGTTAGGGTTGAGAGATGAGGGATCAGAGTTAAGGGTTGAGGGATTAGGGTTTGACGTCGAGGGCTGAGGTTCGAGGGTCAAGGGTTTAGGGATAGGGTTGAGGTTGAAGGGATTAGGGTTTAGGGACAAGGTTTAGGGTTAGGGTTGAGGGATTAGGGTTTAAGGTATAGTGTTGAGGGTTTAGGGATAGGGTTTAGGGTTGAGGGATTAGAGTGAAGGGTTGAGGGATTAGAATTTGGCGTTGAGGGTTTAGGGTTTAGGATCAGGGTTGAAGGTCGAGGGATTAGAGTTAAGGGTTGAGGGATTAGGGTTTGACGTTGAGGGTTGAGGGTTGAGGTTCGAGGGTCAAGGGTTTAGGGATAGGGTTGAGGGTCGAGGAATTAGGGTTAAAGTAGAGTGTGGAGGGATGACGGATGATAGATTAGGGTTGAGGGTTGAGGGATTAGGGTTTGATGTTGAGGGTTGAGGGTTTAGGGTTAGGGTTGAGAGATGAGGGATCAGAGTTAAGGGTTGAGGGATTAGGGTTTGACGTCGAGGGCTGAGGTTCGAGGGTCAAGGGTTTAGGGATAGGGTTGAGGTTGAAGGGATTAGGGTTTAGGGACAAGGTTTAGGGTTAGGGTTGAGGGATTAGGGTTTAAGGTATAGTGTTGAGGGTTTAGGGATAGGGTTTAGGGTTGAGGGATTAGAGTGAAGGGTTGAGGGATTAGAATTTGGCGTTGAGGGTTTAGGGTTTAGGATCAGGGTTGAAGGTCGAGGGATTAGAGTTAAGGGTTGAGGGATTAGGGTTTGACGTTGAGGGTTGAGGGTTGAGGTTCGAGGGTCAAGGGTTTAGGGATATGGTTGAGGGTCGAGGAATTAGGGTTAAAGTAGAGTGTGGAGGGATGACGGATGATAGATTAGGGTTGAGGGTTGAGGGATTAGGGTTTGATGTTGAGGGTTGAGGGTTTAGGGTTAGGGTTGAGAGATGAGGGATCAGAGTTAAGGGTTGAGGGATTAGGGTTTGACGTCGAGGGCTGAGGTTCGAGGGTCAAGGGTTTAGGGATAGGGTTGAGGTTGAAGGGATTAGGGTTTAGGGACAAGGTTTAGGGTTAGGGTTGAGGGATTAGGGTTTAAGGTATAGTGTTGAGGGTTTAGGGATAGGGTTTAGGGTTGAGGGATTAGAGTGAAGGGTTGAGGGATTAGAATTTGGCGTTGAGGGTTTAGGGTTTAGGATCAGGGTTGAAGGTCGAGGGATTAGAGTTAAGGGTTGAGGGATTAGGGTTTGACGTTGAGGGTTGAGGGTTGAGGTTCGAGGGTCAAGGGTTTAGGGATAGGGTTGAGGGTCGAGGAATTAGGGTTAAAGTAGAGTGTGGAGGGATGACGGATGATAGATTAGGGTTGAGGGTTGAGGGATTAGGGTTTGATGTTGAGGGTTGAGGGTTTAGGGTTAGGGTTGAGAGATGAGGGATCAGAGTTAAGGGTTGAGGGATTAGGGTTTGACGTCGAGGGCTGAGGTTCGAGGGTCAAGGGTTTAGGGATAGGGTTGAGGTTGAAGGGATTAGGGTTTAGGGACAAGGTTTAGGGTTAGGGTTGAGGGATTAGGGTTTAAGGTATAGTGTTGAGGGTTTAGGGATAGGGTTTAGGGTTGAGGGATTAGAGTGAAGGGTTGAGGGATTAGAATTTGGCGTTGAGGGTTTAGGGTTTAGGATCAGGGTTGAAGGTCGAGGGATTAGAGTTAAGGGTTGAGGGATTAGGGTTTGATGTTGAGGGTTGAGGGTTGAGGTTCGAGGGTCAAGGGTTTAGGGATAGGGTTGAGGGTCGAGGAATTAGGGTTAAAGTAGAGTGTGGAGGGATGACGGATGATAGATTAGGGTTGAGGGTTGAGGGATTAGGGTTTGATGTTGAGGGTTGAGGGTTTAGGGTTAGGGTTGAGAGATGAGGGATCAGAGTTAAGGGTTGAGGGATTAGGGTTTGACGTCGAGGGCTGAGGTTCGAGGGTCAAGGGTTTAGGGATAGGGTTGAGGTTGAAGGGATTAGGGTTTAGGGACAAGGTTTAGGGTTAGGGTTGAGGGATTAGGGTTTAAGGTATAGTGTTGAGGGTTTAGGGATAGGGTTTAGGGTTGAGGGATTAGAGTGAAGGGTTGAGGGATTAGAATTTGGCGTTGAGGGTTTAGGGTTTAAGGTATAGTGTTGAGGGTTTAGGGATAGGGTTTAGGGTTGAGGGATTAGGGTTTGACGTTGAGGGTTGAGGGTTGAGGTTCGAGGGTCAAGGGTTTAGGGATAGGGTTGAGGGTCGAGGAATTAGGGTTAAAGTAGAGTGTGGAGGGATGACGGATGATAGATTAGGGTTGAGGGTTGAGGGATTAGGGTTTGATGTTGAGGGTTGAGGGTTTAGGGTTAGGGTTGAGAGATGAGGGATCAGAGTTAAGGGTTGAGGGATTAGGGTTTGACGTCGAGGGCTGAGGTTCGAGGGTCAAGGGTTTAGGGATAGGGTTGAGGTTGAAGGGATTAGGGTTTAGGGACAAGGTTTAGGGTTAGGGTTGAGGGATTAGGGTTTAAGGTATAGTGTTGAGGGTTTAGGGATAGGGTTTAGGGTTGAGGGATTAGAGTGAAGGGTTGAGGGATTAGAATTTGGCGTTGAGGGTTTAGGGTTTAAGGTATAGTGTTGAGGGTTTAGGGATAGGGTTTAGGGTTGAGGGATTAGGGTTTGACGTTGAGGGTTGAGGGTTGAGGGATTAGGGTTTGACGTCAAGGGCTGAGGTTCGAGGGTCAAGGGTTTAGGGATAGGGTTGAGGTTGAAGGGATTAGGGTTTAGGGACAAGGTTTAGGGTTAGGGTTGAGGGATTAGGGTTTAAGGTATAGTGTTGAGGGTTTAGGGATAGGGTTTAGGGTTGAGGGATTAGAGTGAAGGGTTGAGGGATTAGAATTTGGCGTTGAGGGTTTAGGGTTTAGGATCAGGGTTGAAGGTCGAGGGATTAGAGTTAAGGGTTGAGGGATTAGGGTTTGATGTTAAGGGTTAAGGTTCGAGGGTTTGATGTTGAGGGTTGAGGTACATTTCGGTGTGACATTTAAATTGTCTTGCCGATATACACTGTAAAGGTTATTTTGTGGACTTTCAAGGATTTTTTCACCTGTGTTAATGTTCAACTTGTTTCGCTCTGCATCAAGGGATTACGGTTTGACGTTGAGGGCTGAGGTTCGAGGGTCAAGGGTTTAGGGATAGGGTTGAGGTTGAAGGGATTAGGGTTTAGGGACAAGGTTGAGGTTGAGGGATTAGGATTTGACATTGAGGGTTGAGGGTCAAGGGATCAGAGTTGAGGGTTTAGGGTTTAGAGATCTATAGGAGGACAAAACGCGAGCGCGTTATAGCGCGAGCGCGTTATAACGCGAGCGCGTTATAACGCGCTCGCGTTTTGTAATTCTACTAAAACGGTAAAAAAGTGGTTACCCCCGTGATCCAGGCCCACATGCTCTGTTTTCTTACTGATTCTGCGCGTGCTCCGACAAAAAAGAAGTGCTTTCATGCTATTGGGAAGTTCACATGCACATTTGACACATTGTACCACCTTTGCATGATCTTTCCACCACCTTTTCTGCTTTGCCAACTTGAGAAGGAGGAAATAACATAGTTTTCAAACCAAATTTGATATATATCTATACAAGTTTCAATTTTTGTAGTATTGCAATGTTAATTTTGATTCAATTTTAAGAATTTAACATTGAAAAGGAAGCAAGTGGTGAAAAACTCAAATTGTTGAGGAGTTTGATGCAAGAAGATAAAAACACTACATAATTGGGTACTCTCTCCATTCAAATCTTCATTTTTTAGGTATGTCAAGTCTTTACATGCATGTTCTTTACATTTTCCTTATTTCGGATTGAATTACTTTATCATGCATTATCATACATGTTTAAAATAGACACATTTTCAATCAAGAAAGCAACCTACAATCTCACATGATGCCATGTATATTTTCTACACTTGGGCTCTTTAATAATTATGTGTAATAAACAAACCTTAGTTCATACCATGATGTCAAACTATACAAGAATAAATCCTTACAACATAAAAAAAATACAATCCCACTATTATCATGTATTCATTTCTTAGGAACTAATATTGGTCTCTTTATCATGCTACAGACAAATTCTCCGTCATGCCGAGGAAACGATCAAGAATTAAACCAACACAGGAAGAGATAGAAGCTAAGAATGCAAAGAAAGCAATGGCTATGAGGGAACTTCGTGAGAAGAGGAAATTGGACACGATAAATGAAGACATACCAATTGAAGAGGAACCACAACCATCACAAAGAGATATGGTATTGGCGGCACAAAGAGAACGAATGCAAAAACTTCGTGGTATGAGAGATTTAAATACCATAGTTGGAGACACATCCTTTATCGCAAGACAACATGTAGGGACACCATCTACCACATCTCAAGTTGAGAGTACATCATCACTCACATGTGATGAAGGAGGTACGCCATCGTTCCCACCTCAACCTCAAGGTATGTCATCTATTCCATCTTCGATCGAAGGTATGCCATCTAACCCATCTCATTTAAATATTGATGAAATTCCTAATGTTGAGATGAATTTACCTAACTTGACACCACCTAGAATTTTGCATAGAAAGCCAAAGTATTTGATTGATATTGATGAGAATATTTTGCAGCCAATGGAAGGTAAGATTCCAAAACGCACTTGTAGAAGATATGCTAATAAGATTTGGAGATTGTTCTTTGAAAAGTTAAATGAGACTGCAAGATGTCAACTATTCGTTGAAATGATGCGAAGTATAAAGTATAGGTCTATCATGAAGATTCTTGGGTTGAGAACATCAGAGGCTTCAAGTGAAAAATCTATTGTCAAGAATCTAATGAGTGCGTATGAGAGTGTGGGTAACACCTCACGCACAAAAGATAGTAATGCAACACGGCGTGTGATTACATCGACTATAGTAAGTAGTCAAACGAGGAAAGCTCGTCTTATTAGAAAGACAAGTCAAAAATTGAGAATTAATAGGAAAACTTTATCAAGAGCCGTTGGAAGACGCCAAAGAATTGAGGACACTAATGCCAATGAATTATGGGCGTTCTCGGGGAGACTACCACGAAAAGATAAACCAATTGTTGAAGCATTGAGGTCACTAATTGAAGACTTTTGGAAGAATTACACAAGGGTATCTCCGAATCAAAGGGATGTGGTAAGAAGGAGAATTGGTAGTCAGAACCGCGAGCCACATCCAAAGCATTTTTTGGATGAGACTCAAACACAGTTTTATGGTAAATTTCTAGAGAAGTATCCTCAAATTAAAATTTGTCAAAGATATTTTGAAATGCTAAAACCTTTCTATGTTAAGATAAATCACACACGCACTACTTGTTGTTGTAGATTACATATTGAATTTTCTAACCATTTTGATGCTTATAGGTCTATATGTTTAGATATGCATACTAACAATGATTTGCAGGGTTGTGCCATATGTGCCCCACCAACATCTTCAAGAGATTTCATATCAAGAATTTTATGTGAAAGAGAGGAAGGTCAAATATTCTACAAGAAATTATGCTTGGATGGCACATGTCATCGTTGCGGTGGCTTGCAACATTTGCCAATATGTGAACATATGGAAATAACACATGCGGTTGGAAATGAACTAGTAGAATTTGGCAAGTATAAAACAGTGGCATACAATACAAAAGATGGTAAAGAAGCAAAGAGGTGTGAATTAGTTATTGAAAAGATTCCAGTGTATCAGTTTATGCCTATATTTCGTGACAGCATAGTGTATGAGTATGCAAGACATGCCCATAGAGCTCGATGGTTGGACTTGCAATTCAAGTTATGCAAGGACACATTTCCAGTTGGTAGCATTGTTTCAGTCGTCGACTTTGCAGAGAACTACAGTCTATAGCCACAGCGTGAGGTGCAATCACAATATTACAACTCCACACAGGTTTCTATATTTGTGCACATCGCATTCATTCATGCGAATGATAGTACAGAGGATGACAGAAAGATCATAAGGGAGTATCATTTCTATATTAGTGATGATCGCACGCATTCTACGGAGTTCGTGCAAGGTTGCTTTCAGGTGTTCTATAATGATTTGGCGAGAAGGGGCATATCGTTCAGTCAGCATATCATATGGTCGGATAATTTGCATCACAATTCAAGAACTCGCGGAATTTCTATTGGCTGAGTAGGAGGCATAATTTTACAGGTATTCAACATATGTGGAACTTTTGTGAGGCCGGGCATGGAAAGGGGGAGCATGATGGTGCAGGAGCATGTATCAAAAGAGCCATAGCACGAGAAGAGTTAAAGTATAAAGACAATGCAAAGTTGACAGATGCAAAATCGATTGTCGAGTGGTGTAATGCTTCCATGGGTCCAGGTAATGAAGGTAAGTCTTTAGTTCGTAGATTTTTTTGGTTGATAGATGATACTAACATTGCACCATATGAGGATTGTTGTACACTGACAGGATCAAATGAGATGCACTCTTTCAGAAGTTCAATTGCAGGTTCATGGAGTATCCATACACGAAAGATGTCATGCTTTTGTTCTTCCTGTACAATTCAAGTCTGGGATGAGTGCGAGTCAAAGGAGTGGGTTGACGAATGGCAGTTAAGTTATCTTAGCCCACTTGACACGTATCGACCCCCGACGGCACTGGAACTAACACAGATGGAATCGTCAGTTGACTTTGACCACATATCAGATTTAGTTCAACCAGGTAATATAGGGCACATATATGCATCTAATTTCATCTAGTTCAACCAGGTAATGTCATCTTACTTTGTAGTGTTTTTGTAATGTTGACTAATTTCATCTAATTTGCTACACATATCAATGTAGGACACGTATATGCAGTTATTGCAGATGAAGATAATGAAGAGGGAACAGATTATTACTTATGCCGTTGTGTTGAGGCCAAAAAGAAATTGGAGGGCCCTGTTACAGATGGAGAAAACATCGAATACCCTACAGGATCAGTGGTTATTACTGGAACATGGCTTAGAAGGTACCCACATAAGAGTGTTAATATTTGGCTATTTCAGGACTTTGACATGCATCGAAAGATTCTTCATTACTCGAACCTTGTCGTGGCATCCAATGTTCATTTGATAAAGTATCGGGGTAGACCTTTGAACAAAATATTGTGGAAGGTGCGTGAGTCTGACCATGAAGCAATACTTGACACAATAAAGAGTAGAGCAGATCCAGATGGTTCATTGGATTAATTTGTAAGTATTCACATTGATTTTGTAAAGTTATGTTACATTGAGTTGTAAGTATGCACATTAATTTGTAAGGTTTGTCTTTTTTTATTTCCTCCTGCATTTTTACACATATGTACACATTTTTCCATCATCATGTTATGCATTTTTGGTGTCCTGCTCCTGATGCGACCAAACTCATAACTCACCCTACTAGACACCATTTGATGATCTCTCCAACACTCTGGATCCAGGGTGCCCAATCATGATGATGACCTATATACCATTCTCCCAAGGCGCTCATAATGAATGAATGATAAGGAGCGCCTTGACCTCTATAATCAAGGTGATTTTAAGTCACTTTGAGTCATTTGGGGTCAGTTTGAGTCTTTGAGTCATGTTGCAAAAAAGTGTCAATGTTGTCAAGTTGCACAAAGCAACCTTTGCATTTTTGGTGTCTTGCTCGTGATACGACCAAACTGACTGTTCCAACGCATCCGAATGGGTACATTTATGCTAGGCATGGTCCTATTTCTCACCCAGACATGTCGAAACAGTCGGAGCTACATTGTACCGACGATATCCCTGAAGAGTCCAAAGTGCAAAAAGGCAGCAATCTTTGACGAGATGTTACTCGAAAATCATGTCACTTAGAAACATTCCGTCTGAGGCAACGGGATCACGTAGAGTGCCTCTACAATAACCTCTCTCAGTTTTTTATAGCTCTGAGGCATTTGCCCGTCGTGAAAGGTTTTCTGTTGCCCCAAAAATCGTCAGAAGGAGGCAGTGTAAAGTTGCAAAGGGGTGTAACTTTCGTCCTGCTCCTGATGCGACCAAACTGACTGTTCCAACGCGTCCGAATGGGTACATTTATGCTAGGCATGGTCCTATTTCTCACCCAAACATGTCGAAACAGTCGGAGCTACATTGTACCGACGATATCCCTGAAGAGTCCAAAGTGCAAAAAGGCAGCAATCTTTGACGAGATGTTACTCAAAAATCGTGTCACTTAGAAACATTCCGTCTGAGGCAACGGGATCACGTAGAGTGCCTCTACAATAACCTCTCTCGGTTTTTTATAGCTCTGAGGCATTTGCCCGTGGTGAAAGGTTTTCTGTTGCCCCAAAAATCGTCAGAAGGAGGCAGTGTAAAGTTGCAAAGGGGTGTAACTTTCGTCCTGCTCCTGATGCGACCAAACTGACTGTTCCAACGCGTCCGAATGGGTACATTTATGCTAGGCATGGTCCTATTTCTCACCCAAACATGTCGAAACAGTCGGAGCTACATTGTACCGACGATATCCCTGAAGAGTCCAAAGTGCAAAAAGGTAGCAATCTTTGACGAGATGTTACTCGAAAATCGTGTCACTTAGAAACATTCCGTCTAGGGCAACGGGATCATGTAGAGTGCCTCTACAATAACCTCTCTTGGTTTTTTATAGCTCTGAGGCATTTGCCCGTGGTGAAAGGTTTTCTGTTGCCCCAAAAATCGTCAGAAGGAGGCAGTGTAAAGTTGCAAAGGGGTGTAACTTTCGTCCTGCTCCTGATGCGACCAAACTGACTGTTCCAACGCGTCCGAATGGGTACATTTATGCTAGGCATGGTCCTATTTCTCACCCAAACATGTCGAAACAGTCGGAGCTACATTGTACCGACGATATACCTGAAGAGTCCAAAGTGCAAAAAGGCAGCAATCTTTGACGAGATGTTACTCGAAAATCGTGTCACTTAGAAACATTCCGTCTGAGGCAACGGGATCACGTAGAGTGCCTCTACAATAACCTCTCTCAGTTTTTTATAGCTCTGAGGCATTTGCCCGTGGTGAAAGGTTTTCTGTTGCCCCAAAAATCGTCAGAAGGAGGCAGTGTAAAGTTGCAAAGGGGTGTAACTTTCGTCCTGCTCCTGATGCGACCAAACTGACTGTTCCAACGCGTCCGAATGGGTACATTTATGCTAGGCATGGTCCTATTTCTCACCCAAACATGTCGAAACAGTCGGAGCTACATTGTACCGATGATATCCCTGAAGAGTCCAAAGTGCAAAAAGGCAGCAATCTTTGACGAGATGTTACTTGAAAATCGTGTCACTTAGAAACATTCCGTCTAAGGCAACGGGATCACGTAGAGTGCCTCTACAATAACCTCTCTCGGTTTTTTATAGCTCTGAGGCATTTGCCCGTGGTGAAAGGTTTTCTGTTGCCCCAAAAATCGTCAGAAGGAGGCAGTGTAAAGTTGCAAAGGGGTGTAACTTTCGTCCTGCTCCTGATGCGACCAAACTGACTGTTCCAACGCGTCTGAATGGGTACATTTATGCTAGGGATGGTCCTATTTCTCACCCAAACATGTCGAAACAGTCGGAGCTACATTGTACCGACGATATCCCTGAAGAGTCCAAAGTGCAAAAAGGCAGCAATCTTTGACGAGATGTTACTCAAAAACCGTGTCACTTAGAAACATTCCGTCTGAGGCAACGGGATCAGGTAGAGTGCCTCTACAATAACCTCTCTCGGTTTTTTATAGTTCTGAGGCATTTGCCCGTGGTGAAAGGTTTTCTGCTGCCCCAAAAATCGTCAGAAGGAGGCAGTGTAAAGTTGCAAAGGGGTGTAACTTTCGTCCTGCTCCTGATGCGACCAAACTGACTGTTCCAACGCGTCCGAATGGGTACATTTATGCTAGGCATGGTCCTATTTCTCACCCAAACATGTCGAAACAGTCGGAGCTACATTGTACCGACGATATCCCTGAAGAGTCCAAAGTGCAAAAAGGCAGCAATCTTTGACGAGATGTTACTCAAAAATCGTGTCACTTAGAAACATTCCGTCTGAGGCAACGGGATCACGTAGAGTGCCTCTACAATAACCTCTCTCGGTTTTTTATAGCTCTGAGGCATTTGCCCGTGGTGAAAGGTTTTCTGTTGCCCCAAAAATCGTCAGAAGGAGGCAGTGTAAAGTTGCAAAGGGGTGTAACTTTCGTCCTGCTCCTGATGCGACCAAACTGACTGTTCCAACGCGTCCGAATGGGTACATTTATGCTAGGCATGGTCCTATTTCTCACCCAAACATGTCGAAACAGTCGGAGCTACATTGTACCGACGATATACCTGAAGAGTCCAAAGTGCAAAAAGGCAGCAATCTTTGACGAGATGTTACTCGAAAATCGTGTCACTTAGAAACATTCCGTCTGAGGCAACGGGATCACGTAGAGTGCCTCTACAATAACCTCTCTCGGTTTTTTATAGCTCTGAGGCATTTGCCCGTGGTGAAAGGTTTTCTGTTGCCCCAAAAATCGTCAGAAGGAGGCAGTGTAAAGTTGCAAAGGGGTGTAACTTTCGTCCTGCTCCTGATGCGACC
Organism: Cunninghamia lanceolata; assembly: GCA_027924645.1. NCBI lineage: Eukaryota > Viridiplantae > Streptophyta > Pinopsida > Cupressales > Cupressaceae > Cunninghamia > Cunninghamia lanceolata. The sequence continues at coordinate 6,567,374 of BSBN01000236.1, forward strand.
AAACTGACTGTTCCAACGCGTCTGAATGGGTACATTTATGCTAGGCATGGTCCTATTTCTCACCCAAACATGTCGAAACAGTCGGAGCTACATTGTACCGACGATATCCCTGAAGAGTCCAAAGTGCAAAAAGGCAGCAATCTTTGACGAGATGTTACTTGAAAATCGTGTCACTTAGAAACATTCCGTCTAAGGCAACGGGATCACGTAGAGTGCCTCTACAATAACCTCTCTCGGTTTTTTATAGCTCTGAGGCATTTGCCCGTGGTGAAAGGTTTTCTGTTGCCCCAAAAATCGTCAGAAGGAGGCAGTGTAAAGTTGCAAAGGGGTGTAACTTTCGTCCTGCTCCTGATGCGACCAAACTGACTGTTCCAACGCGTCCGAATGGGTACATTTATGCTAGGCATGGTCCTATTTCTCACCCAAACATGTCGAAACAGTCGGAGCTACATTGTACCGACGATATCCCTGAAGAGTCCAAAGTGCAAAAAGGCAGCAATCTTTGACGAGATTTTACTCAAAAACCGTGTCACTTAGAAACATTCCGTCTGAGGCAACGGGATCACGTAGAGTGCCTCTACAATAACCTCTCTCGGTTTTTTATAGCTCTGAGGCATTTGCCCGTGGTGAAAGGTTTTCTGCTGCCCCAAAAATCGTCAGAAGGAGGCAGTGTAAAGTTGCAAAGGGGTGTAACTTTCGTCCTGCTCCTGATGCGACCAAACTGACTGTTCCAACGTGTCCGAATGGGTACATTTATGCTAGGCATGGTCCTATTTCTCACCCAAACATGTCGAAACAGTCGGAGCTACATTGTACCGACGATATCCCTGAAGAGTCCAAAGTGCAAAAAGGCAGCAATCTTTGACGAGATGTTACTCGAAAATCGTGTCACTTAGAAACATTCCGTCTGAGGCAACGGGATCACGTAGAGTGCCTCTACAATAACCTCTCTCGGTTTTTTATAGCTCTGAGGCATTTGCCCGTGGTGAAAGGTTTTCTGTTGCCCCAAAAATCGTCAGAAGGAGGCAGTGTAAAGTTGCAAAGGGGTGTAACTTTCGTCCTGCTCCTGATGCGACCAAACTGACTATTCCAACGCGTCTGAATGGGTACATTTATGCTAGGCATGGTCCTATTTCTCACCCAAACATGTCGAAACAGTCGGAGCTACATTGTACCGACGATATCCCTGAAGAGTCCAAAGTGCAAAAAGGCAGCAATCTTTGACGAGATGTTACTCGAAAACCGTGTCACTTAGAAACATTCCGTCTGAGGCAACGGGATCACGTAGAGTGCCTCTACAATAACCTCTCTCGGTTTTTTATAGCTCTGAGGCATTTGCCCGTGGTGAAAGGTTTTCTGCTGCCCCAAAAATCGTCAGAAGGAGGCAGTGTATTAAGTCAGGATGAAAGCCTATTCACTCTAGGCGCCTGTTTTTGACCAAATCACACATGCGCCTTGAACAACTCTGTCTTGAAGGCGCTTTTCTCTAATCTCTGTAACTCTCCAAATCCACTAAGGCGCAAATTTTACCTCTTGGGCTCAAGATATAGGTTCTTCATCCAAGGCGCCAGAATGGTCCAAAGGCGCATTTCACCTCTAACCTCACCTCTGACCTTACTTGGAGGCGCTAAACCTCATCTCATTGCTCTCCTCCATTACAAGCGCTCACTTACCTCAATCTTGGGCGCATACCAACATCCCAACATCCAAATCACCTAGGCGCTCAAAACCTTCAAGACTCAAGGTGCATTTTATGATCAAACAAGGTATCTCCTGAACAAGGCGCTCATAGTCTCATCAGGGCATTAATCATCATCATGAGCACTCATATTGTTCTAGGCGCACAGTTATCTCTGGAATGCTCAAGGCGCACATACCCTTCTCTAGGCTAGTTTACACTTATTCAAGGCGCTCATTCCAAACTTACATGAACTACTCATTACAAGACGCACAAACTAGATGATCCTAGGGCATAAGGGCGCTCATAGGAGTTGTTATGTGTCATTTTAGCCAAGGTTTTCTGGAGCAGTGAAGACATTAGGAAGGGGATGATCGTTTGGATAGTTTTGAATGCTTTATTTCTCCTTGTTTAAACTAGGCGCTCACTGAGGATTGGAGTAGCCTTTGCACCCTCACATCACGTTAATCGGCGTTTCAGAGGCAATCATAGTATAGGAAGATTTGCGCCTTGAAGAAGAGAGTTATCTGGTGAGTGCTTAGGAGTTCTGGCGCCTAGGGGAAAGGTCTAGGTAGAGCGCCTTCAGACTTTCACAGTGAAGTGCCTTAAGGAGTTGGATGATGTTTTTGCCTAGAGTGGAGATGATGTTTTTAGCGCCTTAAGGATGATGATGGAGCGCTTTGGAGTCAGGTTAGTCTGGAGCACCTTAAGAAGGTAAAGCACTTCAAATGTAAACACAAGTGTTTTGAGCGCCCTAATGAGAAGTTGTCTTGGCACCATAAGTCGTTCAAACGAAGATATGCGCCTTGGATAGTTGCAAAGACCTAATTTAGCGCCCAAGGTTGGAAGACTCTTTGTGAGCGTCCAGTGTTTGAAAGCTCTTTGTGTTTGGTGCATTAAAATGAATTTGGCACCTAAATAGTATTGAAACACTCAACTGAGCGCCTAAAGCCCATGAGAGAAGTGATATGCGCCTTGATAGGAATATCATGGAAGATGAGTTTACTGAATGGCGCCTTGAATGACTTGGTTGATTAAGTGTTTTAGCACCTAGATATGGGATGAATCATTGAGCGCCTTTGGTTGAGATGATGTCAGCACCTTTGAGATTATAACACCTTGGAGTCAAGTTCGAAGGAGCACCTTGAGAAGGTAAAACACTTCAAATGTTTTCAAGGAATTGGAGAAGTCACTTAGTGCCTAGAATGAATTCTAGAGCAAGAGGGTTGGAGCGCCTTGAGCTTCAAGTCAGATATGCGCCTAGACCTCTACCCTTTAGCAAGTTGAAGCCCTCTGAGCCTTGACAACGTGAGAATGCCTTATAGTGAATATGCGCCTTGGGCAAGGTTGAATACAAAGTTGAGGAGTATATCATAATGAGTAAGTGCACTGTAGGGTTAGATGATAAAGACTAGTGCCTTGAGTGTCTTGGTCAAAATTTTGACGTGAGAAGTCTTGCAAGATCAAACCCTGGAGTGCGCCTTAGAGAGAACCTATTGATCCTTTGCTTTGACAAGATTTGGGCGCCAGAATGATCCTTAATAAATGGAATGTATCTACACCAATTTTGAGCCTTTAGGGAAGTGATGGTGGCCAGAATGATCCTTAATCTCATGTTTGTGCGCCTAGGTCTAGAAGCAAGATTTGAGCGCCTTAGGATAGGGTTTTTTGCACCTTGTCTTGGAGAGTGAATTTGCGCCTTGGATGATGTTGAAGCGCCTTGGGATGAAATGCGCCCAAACTTATAGAGGGCCTTCAGTGAGGGAGTTGAAGAGAGTGCTTAGAGGAAGGATAGCCTTAAGATCAAACTAAGTACTTAGAAACCTAAGATTAGCGCCTTATTTGAAGTTATACACCTATTCTGGCGCCAGAGAGTGAGTTTGAGTGTGAAGAAGTGAATGTCTGCGCCTTGAAGGGGATACAAAGGGAAGATGATGCACCTTGATGGGTTGATGATGGAAATTTGCGTTTTGGAGCTAAATGTGCGCCTTGAAGGAGATAGTGCATAGAGGTACAATGAATCTTCCGGAGAACATGGATAGACAACTAAGTCTCCAACTTGAGTCTTCTAAGTGAATTGGATAATGAAGAGAGTCTAGTCATTTTGGGCGCTAGTATCAGGATGAATCATCCAAAATGGGTGCCTAGAACTAGAAGGCGCCAATGCATGAGTTCAAGGATCCTCCATTGGAGCGCCTAGCCCAGATGGCTATAGATTGAAAGTTTTAAAGCTAAGTGATGTCTCTTACGTGAATTCCTAGCCCAGGTGCATGTGTTGGGAAAAACTCTTTGGCTCTGGCGCCTAGAATTGGGAGCTTTGTAAGATGCACCAATTGATGAAACATTTCCATTTTGCGCCTAGAATAGAACTCTCTCACATAGTTGAAATTGACTTGATAGAAGGAGATAAGTCTTAAGGACTAGTTTGGTGCCTCACTTGCCTATCTCACCTTTGAAATGTGCTTTGGTTGATGATCATCATTGATGGAACCTAGTGAAATGTAAAGCTATTTGCATCTCCAGAGGATCAAAATTGGATTAGGAGATCATCCTTGCAGTTGAGATTGACAGAGAAGTGTTAAAGGAATCACTTCAAATGGGCGCCTAAGCTAGTTGAGGCGCATATCAATTCCACTGTAACTCCAGACTGACGCTTAGGATCCAGTCATCTCCTAAGGCGCAGTTCCATTCACCCATGACCTCGCTTGGCGTCTAAAACTTGGAAACTCCTTTGGAAAGCTCCTGTTGTGCCTAGAAGATGAGTTTGGGATATCAACTTGCAAAAGGCTTAGAAACTCTTCAAAGATGTTAGGCACAATCCCATGGCACTGGAGCTCAGTTTTGGCGCCTTCAAGGAATAGCACATGAAGGAACTTGGGAGGTCAGGTGCTTGTAAAAGGGAACACCTTGGAACATCTTCCAGGGGTTGAAGTAGTAAGAAAACATCAAGTGAGTCTAGGCGCACTCCCTTGTGTGAACAGTTTAGCTCTGGCGCCTAGCCACAGAGTGAGCCAGAAGAAGTAGTTTGGACATTGGAAGATAGGCGCTCATTCTATAATGAAGCATTCCACCTTCCTAATCAACAAAGACTTGCAAGAATTGACAAAGGAAGCTAAGGCGCACCTTCTACTTGTTTCCACCTCCAGAATGCGCCTAACCTTGAAAGGGGGTTCAAAGATGTTTGTTAGACCTTTTCACTCAAGGCACTCACCTTAGGCGCACTTTCTAAGTCCTTGTCACCTCAAGGAAACACCTAGTTTGGAAGGCGCTTGCCCTGTTCTCCACTCCTTTCAATTGGCGCCTAGAACACAGAATGCATGAAAGGAGCGCCTAGACTCCAGAGGGCTGATTTGGGTGCCTAGCATTTAAAACACTTTCATAATGATGATGTTTTGGCGCCTACTCTTGGAAACAATCCAGAGCATCCATAAACTCTAATTGGCACCTAATGTTGACAAGGCGCAACTTCAGGAGGAGGTCACCTCAACTTGGCGCCCAAGTCAGAAAAACCTGTAAATCCTTCAAATATGCGCCTACCTTGTGAGGTGATGAGTTGAACATTCCAAATCTTCAAATGTTGCTCAAATAAGGAAGACATTGTAACATCAAGGCTTCAAGGCCTGTCCTTGTATTTCCATTGAATGAGTTGTACTTCATGCTATTGAAAGCATTTTCCATGTAATAAGACATTACAAGTTGATTGAATCAAGTAACAAGACAAGTACCCAACTCTAATGTTGTTTCATTCAAATAGTTATCTTGATGTATATCTTTATGTTATTGAAGTAGTTGATGAATTGTTAGCAAGTAAAAGTGTTTAAGTAAGGAAAATTTTTCGTAGAACTAGTTGGGTATCTTACACTTACACCATGCCTATCCATCAAACATCACAATGCAATCAAAATCCTAACAACATGCCCATGATCCAAGATCAAGTGCAATCATGCAAAGATATTATCAATCACAAGCCTATTAAGAATGAACTAGAGTCTTCTAGTACCATACTTTTCCATCAAACACCATCATGTAATCCATGGCCTATCAAGCCTATCAAAGAAAATGTAAACATCCTATGTAATACAATAAGACTTTAAATATTTGAAGTAGCCATCTACAAATATCCATTCAAAAGTGGATTTATAATGCAAGTATGGACGCCATCAATAAAAAAGATTTGTATTAACCAAATATCCATATACGCATACATCAATATCTGTCGATATAAGTATAACATATATACAAAATAGCCATATAGGCTTACAAGAATGCCATATAGGCATACAATGTCAACTATGTACAATACAAAATATATGTCCACAAATGCCATATAGGCATACAACAGAGGAACACAATAAAAAGTCATTCCCCTCTAGCTGGTGAAGAGAATAAATCACGAGCAGCCTTTGATCTTCTAGGGGATGGAGACATGCATGTGGGTGGTCTACTACGAACCCGAGGGCTACTTCTCCTATTTAGTTCTTCCTGCACCTTTACCTGTTACAAAAAAAAGTATAGATATTAATATATAGAAATTACATGTTATAAAAAAATGAAACATTTAACAAAATAATCACTTACCGCTAACATATAATCTGTCTGCTCGCTTGCCTCAGTAGCAGGAAAAGGCCCTGGTGATGTCATGTCCTATAGAAACCATCCAGATAGAAATTAAACTTCAAATCAATAATCTTTTGATTTTTCAAAAATAGACAACTATAACAATGAATGTAAATTGAAATTTACTAATCTACCTCATACCCCTGTCAATGCCATAGAGCTATGAATCGCAGAGGCCACACCCTGCTCCATTGCCCTATGAACATGGGGAGGTGTATCCGCAGCCTGCATCATCTGGAAATAAAACAACATTATTCAATTACGAAAACTATAATAGTGATGCAAATCATGGCTCCTAACATACACACACGCTCATCTAAACATGGAAGTACACACAATAAAACACACAAATCACATACAAAAATTTAGTAAGTACAATTCATTCATTAAACTATTTATTTTATTACCTCCGTAAAGCTTTGAAGTCCACCACCGCTGGCAGGTGTTGCCATGAAATCTACAGTGTTAACCTATTCAACATCCAAAATCAGAAATTAGAATACCATTCATATAACGATGCTATTCACATGTAATATTTATAATTGTTTACTAGTTACATACCTCGACAGTAGATGATCTAGTGAAAAATGTAGGTGGAGAACCACTGAAAACTGCATCGACGCTATGACCCTGAAATTTCATTAAAATCATCAATTTAAATTAGTTAATCTTGTATTTCAAAAATAAAATTTAATAAATTAAATTCAATAAACTTGCTAATATTTACCTGAGTATCAAGGCCGAAAGTCTCACTCAGGAGGGTATCTGTCATCGCCATCTGCTCAGCTGCAGATGTAGCCTGTGCACCTGCGTCCTGACTGTCCATGGGGTCATAACCACAGGCTGACCCGCAAGCCTGGCAAGTATGCGGTGGGACCCTACTCCTCACACTATCTCCCAACCCACTCTGTGTTGCAGGATCGGCATGCTCTATGATGCTCTGGGTCAAGGCACTAATCGACCTCAGTGTATCGACCTCAACACTCTCCTTCACAATGGAAGGAATAGAAACATGCTCGTGGGCTGGTCTGCTGATTACTCGTCTCACTACCCGCTGTGGGTCAAGACGTGCCCCTGGTCTATCCTGTGCTGAGCCCCCACCTCTACCCTGGAAGTCCCGCATATCAAAATAGTTTGGCACTTTATTGAGGACAAACTCAGAGTAGAGTTTCCTCAAAAAGTATTGCGGGACCTCATTGTTATTGCATGGAGGATGGTCAAAAACCATCCACCACCTCTGCCCGAAATTGTCCCTTATCGCTTGGTTGTTGCACCAATGGATAGGGAACCTCTTGCATGTAATGGGTGGAGGTTGATTTGTTTGTGGGTTTGTGAAAATTGAACACAAGTCTACTTTTGTAATTTGTAATTTTTTGACATCTTGATATGACAATTTATCTGCATAGTAATCTCTAAACTCTCTCTTTTAATCGGTCCAACTAGTTATTTGCTTGCTAATTGAATTTACATTTGATAACATAGACTCAAGAGATTTGGCAAGCGTGGACCTATGCAAGGTTGAAGTGGAAGGATCTTTCAACCTTGTAATTATATCTTCAATTTGTTTTTTATTGTTTTCAATTTCCCCCATTATATTATCTTGTGTTCCAGGGGCATGTCGTGGAATGAATGGAGGAGGTTGTTGTTCTGCAGGTATTTCTTCCTCAAGATTTTGTGGATTTTGAGGATTTTGAGGAGGAGGAGGAGGTGCATTAACATTTCCTACAATTAATAAAATATGCATCAAAAATCAACACAAAACCTACCTATTTAGGAAGAAATTCAAACAAAAAAACAAAGATAACTCACCCCTTTGGTGTGCTCGACGTCGCGGCGGCATTTCGGCGATGAATCGACAAATCTATTGTGTTGAATGGTGTTTTGTAGAACGCGAGCGCGTTTTTGAAGGGTTTTAAGCCGCGGCGGAGGAAAAACTCACAACGAAATAAGATAAAATGAAATGACAGCATTTTTTTTATATATATAAAGCGCTTTATAACGCGAGCGCGTTATAACGCGCTCGCGTTATAACGCGCTCGCGTTATAACGCGCTCGCGTTATGGCTCGGCAATGACGAGCCTTAGGCTTGTCATTGCCAAGCCATAACGCGAGCGCGTTATAACGCGAGCGCGTTATAACGCGCTCGCGTTATGCCTAAATTTTTTTTGAAAATTTTTTGGCCACTTTTTGGCCCCCCATCTTTTTGCACTTACCCAATACAGGATGCACTACCCTAAGGCACATGTCTCTCTATATATATGTGGTAACACACACGCAAGACACGCAAAACCTCCCAAAAATGTAGGAAGCACTACCCGAGGGAGCTGGTCTCTGCATATAGGGCAACAAACATGCCATACAAAACAAGCATGCCAAAACACACACACTTGAAGACACGGAGAAAACACGGAAGACAAGCGATGGTGTGTTCCCTATTTCTAGGCTCAACACCATCTCAGGCACATTACAGGCACACACCGATGATTGGGCTTTGCCACAACAATCGTCGAATACACACTTAAGGGATGAGTTAGTCAGAGAACCGCTCCCTGCCTCCGCAGATGACTTTTGAAAATGACAGGATGATGAAATTTGCTCTAAGAAATACACCATCCCTGCCTTCGTAGAGGGCTTAAGAAAAAGGATATACGTGATATCCCACCTCCATAGAGGGCTTACATGATTGATTGATTGATTGCAAACAAACTCAGGATGCATGATGCACTACCCTGGGGTGCAAGTCTTTGCATCTGAGGTCAAACACATTGCTAACATCTATAACAGAAAGCTTACCTTATATATGCCCCCACCTTAAGGTGGTTGATATCAGTTATCAATATCAAGCATGTTAAGGTAGGAAGAAACCACACAAGGGAACATCGATTTTCACAAAGACCATGCCCCTCAGAGGTGACATGTACTTTACGATCGCCAAATGTTCCCACAAACATATCCCTACAAGAAACATGTTAGTGTTCATAACATCATAATAAACAACAACATCAATGCATATGATTAACCACACAAAGAGCCAAGGTTATACAATGAATTCAGAGTTAGAGGATAACTGTGGGGCTATATCACGAAGCTCTCTGAATTGAGTACCGCCAAGGCTAGATTCAAAGGCAAACAAAGGTGCACAGAGCAGCAGTATTGTTAAGGTTTGTAAATGTGATAGAAACATCATGAAATTCACTACACAGAAAGCATGAGTGCTTCCACTAGCCAAGTGTCAGATAAGATATAAAAACCCCATTGTCATATTAGGAACTAAGTCCATTTGTTGATTGCTCTCAAAAGGGACACTAGGTCCACATCAGTGTAAATGTTTGTTGTCATCCGCCCACTAGGTGGAAACACTAGAGGAAGGGAAACAATAAATAAGAGAGGAGAAATAAGTGTCTTAGGGACAGTCACATAGGAGGGTGCCCCCAGGTCACCAACCATGATGTTATGTCCGTAAGACACAACACTCAAGAATGAAATCAGAGAGAGCAATATAGAAGAATGATGATACAAATAGAAGAAAGTCACAACAGAGGCAGTCTCCTGGTATCCTGAACCTTATGGGAGAATCCGAGGTCATCCCAAGAGGCCGAAACAACATATAACACATCACGAGGGAAGCACATCATGAGAGAGATAAAAGGTTAGAGATACTTACCTGTAGGGCCCCTTTTGGGCTAGATGTTGTCTATAAGCAAATCATCGTCGTCATCTTCCCACTCCCTAATGTTGGAGGATAGTGGGACATAAGGTACCATATCCATATTCATATCTTTCTCATCATGTTGTTCGTCGTTAGGATCATTATTGTTTGGTTAAATGTTGGGATTTATGTTTTCTTGTTGAGAGGCAAGGTTTATAGCATATTCTTGTCTTCTTTTTCTTCTTTCTCTTGCTTTTCTATTTCTTCTTCTTTTACCACTTATCTCTTGTAAGATAGGGCTATCCTCTTTCATAGGCTTGTGCAAATTAGAAGATGAAGCATGAAGATCAAATCTCATTTGTCACGGTGGAACACTTTGTTGTTGACAATGACCTCCCGATCCTTGTAAGGATTTTTGGGAAAGAACCTCAGCATAGGGACCTTGTCCTTTCGGTCTAAAGTTCTCTTCACATGCAGGTTGTTTATCTTTTGTCATTTCTTATGTAGGAGGACTAGGTGTTGTATATAATAGTTTTGCTTTGTATTTTATATAGCTCAAAAATGTAAAGTCTGTTTGTGGCTCTAATTTATCGCTAGTATTTTTGTTGCAAAAGTAATCCAATGTGAAGTGTTGTGTAGTTGAAGGTTTGTATGTATTTCGATGAATGACATGCAGTTGTCCATTCAAAGGAAATTTAACACATTTATAAATAGTTGAAGGAATTGCTTTCATAACCTTTAACCAAGGGATTCCAAGTTTTATATCAAAGGTATTAGAATCGGGGGTAATATCAAACCATTGTTCAACATGTTTCTCAAAGACAGTTACTAACAATGATATCTTACCCAATAGTTTCTTTAAGCTTCCCGTATGTGTTTTAATTATCAAGTTCGAAGGGTTATAGGGACCCTGTATTAATTGATTTGAAAAGAGGATTTTTTTATAGGCAACATTAGTTATGCAATTAGGATCAATAAGAGTTCCCTCCACGATCTTTCCCATTATTTTCACGATGATGTAAAGAGGTCCTTTAGAATCACCAATTGTTCTATCATGTAAAGACAATTTCAGGTTCGGGAGCCTTTCTTTTCATATAAGGTCTAGGAGGGAACCTATTGTTGCCATTGTGATCAGAGACCATGTTTATATGCTCAAATCAATGCTAAATAATATTTTGAAAGCTTTTCAAAATTGGTGCAAAAGATAAGAGCAAAAATAGCCTAAAATGCTTGATTTTTCGATACTTTTTCAATGCCAATGACTGAAAAAAAGGATGTTGTAAGGATTTTGATCAAGGGAAGCAAGTTATATGTATAATATCAATGCAAAACAGCAATATAATAACTCTCAACACACTCTTGATGCAAATCCAAGATAATGCCAAGTCAAAATATAGTGAAAATATGTCAAAATAGGCACCTTTTTCACATAAATTCAATGCAAAAGAGCATAACAAAGGGTGTTGTGAGGAAAATGATTATGGACAGAAAATAATATCAGTAATAACAGCCACTTGATGTAAAAATACCCAACACAACACGCTTTTAGTGCCACTTAAGGTAAAACCCTAGTGAAAATATAGCAAAAATAGGCTATTTTTCACGGTTTTTCAACTCCAAGACCTAGAAAAAGGGGTGTTGTAAGGAATTTTAGGAGGTAAAGGAAATAATATCAATAATATTATTCACCTTAATCTATAAAATTGATCACAACACGCTTGGAGTGCAAACTAGGTCAAACCCTAGGGCCAAAATAGCCAAAATGTGTGGTTTTTTTGCAAAATTTTCACTACAAGAGCCTGATAAAAGGCTGTTGTGAAGATTTTTATGAGGGGAAGAAAATGATTACCCTGATAACAGAAAAATTATTCTAAAATACCTTTCACAACACACCTATGGTGCAAGTTACAAAGTCGATAAGGCCAATTTTAGTGAAAATTGATGTTTTTGAAGCCCTAGGTTTGAGATCTTGGGATAAAATTCTATGTGAATGCTTTGAAGTCTGATTTATGATGAAATTGACTTACTCTCACATCTCAAAATGATTTTCAAGCCTTAACATGCAAAATGCCCATGTAAATTTAATGAAAATGCATCAAAATTGCTAGTTTTTATTGAAATTTTCTATTTAAAATGCAAATACTTTAAATCTAAATGCAAATTCACACTAAAATGCAAGACTAAAGCCAAATGAAAATTTGAATTAGCCTCTAAAATTAGTAGAAAAATTTGATAAAAGATTTTTCCTACTAACCCTAGATTTTGGAATTATTAGGTTATATAAAATTGTCAAAAGTTCCACAAAACCTTAGCAATTAAATCATAAAAATGCAATGCAAAATTTTAAATTTTTGGATTTTTCTGTAGTTTATATAAGATCTGATGCAAAATCATGAATTAGGAAAATTTAGGAAAAATTGATGCAATTTAGTAAGCCAAACAATGAAATTTTTTTGAATTTTTCTCAATGCAATGAAATGAATGACAAAATGAATGAATGAAATCAATCCAAATCTGAAGACAAACACTCAGCAAGTTGCAATTTAAGTCCAAAAAAATGGGTTCACCAAAATGTTTAGGGGGAAATTGGATTTTTTAGTGTTCTAGTGTTTAGATGTTTAAATCCTCCTTTCCACCTTACATTCAAGGATCTAGGGTCGAGTGACGAGCACTATCATACCCTAGGTCACTTGCAAATGTAAGGAAACTTGCATTAGGGAATTTAATTATTAATTTTCCTTCTCTTATGTCTAATTAACCATTAAAACCCTAATTATGCAAATACAACAACAAATTGACGAATGACGGAAAAAGCTCTTGTAGATAGGAGTAAAATACCAAATTACAGAATACCTGTTTTCGGGGTTTTGAAGTGGAATAGTCGAGGACATTGGAGTGGGCACCCAAGTCAAAGTTACCTACTTTTTTGCAGAATTTGGCCTTCCTTCCGACACTGATCAGCCATGTAACTTCTGTTTTCAGAAATCTGTCTGTGGAGGACACTAGAGCGAGCGCCCAAGTCCTGGAAGTGCTCTTGTGTCTATCTTTTCTTCAGATCCTAAATCCTTGATGCCTGCCAATCCTTCCTACAACTCCACTTTTCCTAAATGCGACACCTGTAACCTGCAATCACAAGACTTGGTTTGGGGGTTGTGGTGTTTAGAGGCTTGCCTCAGTCAAGCCCCAGAGGACACTTAAGTCTCCGGACACCATTGTCAGATAAAGAGTGCATGCCCTTGTGAGGCAGAGGCAAAAACTAAAGGAATTAGCGATGAAAACACAATATATGTCACCTTGTAGTGAAGCTCTCATGGGAGGAAGATGATCTTCATGCCATGAGGAAATTAATGCTCAAATATGCAAATATCAACACACAAAACATACAAGTCTGCTCTTGCAACACAATACAAGCCTTGAATCACCTTGAGGACACTTAAGCATCACAATTGCCATCTAGTTGTAATCTAGTTTACAAATGAATGCCTAACCATGCTTATATATGCAACTACAAGCACTCCCGCCAAGATTTTAAAAATATGAACTAATATGTCCTAAATGCATACTAAAGATCCGACAGCTAAACCTTATGAGGGAAAAGCCCCCAAGGGGACATTTTCTGACATTACATTTAGCCCCCACTTTAATGTATGTATAAACGCAAGGCCAATACATGCATTAGAGTAAGGTCACAAACACAACAAACACACCTAGCATGGAGAAGACATGCCAATCACATAGAAGACAGTAACAGGCACGCAAAAGACAGAGAAGACAGTTACAGTCACGCAAAACATGGAGAAGACAATCAATGCATAGAAGACACATTAATGCATGGAAGACATAAATGATATCTTTTCTTTTCTTTTTCTTATATATATGAAATGTAAATGCAAGTACTTGAAAGTAAAAAAGCCTCCTATAATATAGGATGCACTACCCTAAGGCACAGGTCTTTGTATATATGGGGCAACACACATGCAAGACACGCAAAACCTCCCAAAAATGTAGGAAGCACTACTCGAGGGTGCTGGTCTCTGCATATGGGGCAACAAGCACACCATACAAAACAAGCATGCCCAAACACACACACATGAAGACACAGAGAAAACATGGCAGACAAGTGATGGTGTGTTCCCTATTTCTAGGCTCAACACCATTTTAGACACATTACAAGCACACACCGACGATTGGGCTTTGCCACAACAATCACTGAAGACATGCTTAAGGGTTGAGTTAGTCACAGAACCGCTCCCCACCTTTGCAGAGGACTTTTGAAAATGACAGGATGATGAAATCTACTCCGAGAAATACACCATCCCCGCCTTCGCAAAGGGCTTAAGATAAAGGATATACGTGATATACCACCTCCGCAGAGGGCTTACATGATTGATTGATTGATTGCAAAGAAACTTAGGATGCACGATGCACTACCCTGGGCGCAAGTCTTTGCATCTGAGGTTAAACACATTGCTAACATCTATAATAGATAACTTACCTTATATATGCCCCCACCTTAAGGTGGTTGATATCAGTTATCGATATCAAGCACGTTAAGGTAGGAAGAAAACACACAAGGGAACACCAAATTTCACAAAGACCATGCCTCCCGGAGGTGACATGTACTTTACGATTGCCAAATGTTCCTACAAACACATCCCTGCAAGAAACATGTTAGTGTTCATAACATCATAATAAACAACAACATCACTGCATATGATTAACCACACAAAGAGCCAAGGTTATACAACAAATTTAGAGTTCGAGGATAACCATGGGGCTATATCACAAAGCTCTTTGAATTGAGTACCGCCAAGGCTAGATTCAAAGGCAAACAAAGGTGCACAGAGCAGCAATATTGTTAAGGTTTGTAAATGCGATAGAAACATCAGGAAATTCACTACATGAAAAGCATAAGTGCTTCCACTAGCCAAGCATCGGATAAGATATACAATCCCATCATCATATTAGGAACTAAGTCCATTTGTTGATTGCTCTCGAAAGGGACACTAGGTCCGCATCAGTGTAAATGTTTGTTGTCATCCGCCTGCTAGGTGGAAACACTAGAGGAAGGGAAACAATAAATAAGAGATGAGAAACAAGTGTCTTAGGGATAGTCATGTAGGAGGGTGCCCCTAGGTCACCAACCATGATGCTATGTCTGTAAGACACAACACTCAACAATGAAATCAGAGAGCAATATAGAAGAATGATGATACAAATAGAAGAAAGTCACAACAGAGGCGGTCTCCTGGTATCCCGAACCTTACGAGAGAATTTGAGGTCATCCCAAGAGGCCTAAACAACATATAACACATCAAGGGGGAAGCACATCATGAGAGAGATAAAAGGTTAGAGATACTTACCTTTAGAGCCCCTTTTAGGCTAGAAGTTGTCTATAAGCAAATCATCATCGTCATCTTCCCACTCCCTAATGTTGGAGGATAGTGGGACATAAGGTACCATAGCCATATTCATATCTTTCTCATCATGCTGTTCGTCGTTACGATCATTATTGTTTGGTTGAATGTTGGGATTGATGTTTTCGTATTGAGAGGCAAGGTTTATAGCATATTCTTGTCTTCTTTTTCTTCTTTCTCTTGCTTTTCTATTTTGTCTTCTTTTACCACTTATCTCTTGTAAGATAGGGCTATCCTCTTTCATAGGCTTGTGCAAATTAGAAGATGAAGCACCGGGATCAAATCTCATTTGTCACGGTGGAACACTTTGTTGTTGACAATGACCTCCCGATCCTTGTAAGGATTTCGGGGGAAGAACCTCAGCATAGGGACCTTGTCCTTTCGGTCTAAAGTTCTCTTCACATGCGGGTTCTTTATCTTTTGTCATTTCTTATGTAGGAGGACTAGGTGCTGGATATAATAGTTTTGCTTTGTAATTTCTATAGCTCAAAAATGTAATGTCTGTTCTTAGATCTAATTTAGTGCTAGTATTTTTGTTGCAAAAGTAATCCAATGTGAAGTGTTGTGTAGTTGAAGGTTTGTATGTATTTCGATGAATGACATGTAGTTGTCCATTCAAAGGAAATTTAACACATTTATAAATAGTTGAAGGAACCGCTTTCATAACCTTTAACCAAGGGATTCCAAGTTTTATATCAAAGGTATCAAAATCAGGGGTAATATCAAACCATTGTTCAAAATGTTTCTCAAAGACTGTTACTAACAATGATATCTTACCCAATGGTTTCTTTAAGCTTCCCGTATGTGTTTTAATCATCAAGTTCTAAGGGTTATAGAGACCCTGTATTAATTGATTCGAAAAGAGGAATTTTTCAGAGGCAAAATTATTTATGCAATTAGGATCAATAAGAGTTCCCTCCATATTCTTTCCCATTATTTTCACGGTGATGTAAAGAGGTCCTTTAGAATCACCAATTGTTCTATCATGTAAAGACAATTTCAGGTTCGGGAGCCTTTCTTTTCATATAAGGTCTAGGAGGGAACCTATTGTTGCCATTGTGATTAGAGGCCATGTTTATATTCTCAAATCAATGCCAAATAATATTTTGAAAGCTTTTCAAAATTGGTGCAAAAGATAAGAGCAAAAATAGCCTAAAATGCTTGATTTTTCGATACTTTTTCAATGCCAATGACTGAAACAAAGGATGTTGTAAGGATTTTGATCAAGGGAAGCTAGTGATATATCTGATATCAATCCAAAACAGAAATATAATCACTCTCAACACACTCTTGATGCAAATCCAAGATAATGCCAAGTCAAAATATAGTGAAAATATGTCAAAATAGGCACCTTTTTCACATAAATTCAATGCAAAAGAGCATAACAAAGGGTGTTGTGAGGAAAATGATTATGGACAGAAAATAATATCAGTAATAACAGCCACTTGATGTAAAAATACCCAACACAACACGCTTTTAGTGCCACTTAAGGTAAAACCCTAGTGAAAATATAGCAAAAATAGGCTATTTTTCACGGTTTTTCAACTCCAAGACCTAGAAAAAGGGGTGTTGTAAGGAATTTTAGGAGGTAAAGGAAATAATATCAATAATATTATTCACCTTAATCTATAAAATTGATCACAACACGCTTGGAGTGCAAACTAGGTCAAACCCTAGGGCCAAAATAGCCAAAATGTGTGGTTTTTTAGCAAAATTTTCACTACAAGAGCCCGAGAAAAGGGTGTTGTGAAGATTTTTATGAGGGGAAGAAAATGATTACCCTGATAATAGAAAAATTATTCCAAAATACATTTCACAACACACCTATGGTGCAAGTTTACAAAGTCGATAAGGCCAATTTTAGTGAAAATTATTGTTTTTGAAGCCCTAGGTTTGAGATCTTGGGATAAAATTCTATGTGAATGCTTTGAAGTCTAATTTATGATGAAATTGACTTACTCTCACATCTGAAAATAATTTTCAAGCCTTAACATGCATAATGCCCATGGAAATTTAATGAAAATGCATCAAAATTGCTAGTTTTTGTTGAAATTTTCTATGTAAAATGCAAATACTTTAAATCTAAATGCAAATTCACACTAAAATGCAAGACTAAAGCCAAATAAAAATTTGAATTAGCCTCTAAAATTAGTAGAAAAATCTGAGAAAAGATTTTGCCTACTAACCCTAGATTTTGGAATTACTAGGTTATATAAAATTGTCAAAATTTCCACAAAACCCTAGCAATTAAATCATGAAAATGCAATGCAAAATTTTAAATTTTTGGATTTTTCTGTAGTTTATATCAGATCTGATGCAAAATCATGAATTAGGAAAATTTAGGAAGAATTGATGCAATTTAGTAAGCCAAACAATGCAATTTTTTTGTATTTTTAAAAATTTTCAATTTTTTTGTATTTTTCTCAATGCAATGAAATGAATGACCAAATGAATGAATGAAATCAATCCAAATCTAAAGACAAACACTCAGTAAGTTGCGATTTAAGTCCAAAAACATGGGTTCACCAAAATGTTTAGGGGGAAATTGGATTTGTTAATGTTCTAGTGTTTAGATGTTTAAATCCTCCTTTCCACCTTACATTCAAGGATCTAGGGTCGAGTGACGAGCACTATCATACCCTAGGTCACTTGCAGATGTAGGGAAACTTGGATTAGAGAATTTAATTATTAATTTTCTTTCTCTTATGTTTAATTAACCATTAAAACCCTAATTATGCAAATACGACAACAAATTGACGAATGACAGAAAAAGCTCTTGTAGACAGGAGTAAAATACCAAATTATAGAATACCTGTTTTCAGGGTTCTGAAGTGGAATAGTCAGGGACACTGGAGTGGGCACCCAAGTCCAAGGTACCTACTTTTTCATAGATTTTGGACCTCCTTCCAACACTGATCAGCCCTCTAACTTCTATTTTTAGAGATATGTCTACGGAGGACACCATAGCGAGCGCCCAAGTCCTGGAAGTGCTCCTATGTACAACTTTTCTTCAGATCCCAAATCCTTGATGCCTACCAATCCTTCTTGCAACTCCACTTTTCCCAAATACGACACCTGTAACCTACAATCACAAGACTTGGTTTGGGGTTTGTGGTGTTTAGAGGCTTGCCTCAGTCAAGCCCCGGAGGACACTTAAGTCTCTAAACACCGTTGTCAGATAAAGAGTGCATGCCCTTGTGAGGCAGAGGCAAAAATGAAAGGAATTAAAGATGAAAACACAATATATGTCACCTTGTAGTGAATCTCTCATGGGAGGAAGATGCTCTTCATTCCATGAGGAAATTGATGCTCAAATCTGCAAATATCAACACACAAAACATTCAAGTCTGCTCTTGCAAACAATAGAAGCCTTGAATCACCTTGAGAACACTTGAGCATCACAGTTTCCATCTAGTTGTAATCTAGTTTACAAATGAATGCCTACACATGCTTATATATGCAACTACATGCACTCCCGCCAAGATCTTAAAAATCAAAACTTACCGTGTCGGTAAAAGGACCTAATAACGGTCATAAACTGACACCCAGAAATTAGGGCTGCCCCAAAATAGGGCAGGACTAGGGCGTGGGCACCCAAGTCCTCCCCCCTATTTTGGGCAGGGTACAACTCGAGGGGTCCACCTAGGTCCAATTTTCCATGGAACGTAGGCCTCATTCCATCGAGATGCCAAAATATGAACTAATATCTCCTAAATGCATACTAAAGATCCGAAAGCTAAACCTTATGAGGGAAAAGCCCCCAAGGGGACATTTTCTGACATTACATTTAGCCCCCACTTTAATGTATGTATAAACACAAGGCCAATACATGCATTAAAGTAAGGTCACAAACACAATAAACACACCAAGCACGGAGAAGACACGCCAATCACATAGAAGATAGTAACAAGCACACAAAACACGGAGAAGATAGTTACAGTCACACAGAACACGAAGAAGACAGTCAATGCATAGAAGACACATTAATGCATGGAAGACATAAATGATATATTTTCTTTTCTTTTTCTTATCTATATGAAATGCAAATGCAAGTACTGGAAAGTAAAAAAACCTCCCATAATACAGGATGCACTACCCTAAGGCGCAGGTCTCTGTATATATTGGGTAACACACACGCAAGACACACAAAACCTCCCAAAAATGCAGGAAGCACTACCTGAGGGTGCTGGTCTCTGCATATGGGCCAACAAGCATGCCATACAAAACAAGCATGCCCAAACACACACACATGAAGACACGGAGAAGACATGGCAGACAAGCGATGCTGAGTTCCCTATTTCTAGGCTCAACACCATTTTAGACACATTACAGGCACACACTGATGATTGCGCTTCGTCACAACAATCGCCGAAGACACACTTAAGGATTCAGTTAGTCACAGAACCACTCCCCACCTCTGCAGAGGACTTTTCAAAATGATAGGATGATGAAATCTGCTCTGAGAAATACACCATCCCCACCTCCGCAGAGGGCTTAAGATAAAGGATATACGTGATATCCCACCTCTGCAGAGGGCTTACATGATTGATTGATTTATTGCAAACAAACTTAGGATGCACGATGCACTACCTTGGGCACAAGTCTTTGCATCTAAGGTCAAACACATTGCTAACATCTATAACAGATAACTTACCTTATATATGCCCCCACCTTAAGGTGGTTGATATCAGTTATCGATATCAAGCACGTTAAGGTAGGAAGAAAACACACAAGGGAACACGAATTTCACAAAGACCATGCCTCCTGGAGGTGACATGTACTTTACAATCGCCAAATGTTCCCACAAACACATGCCTGCAAGAATCGTGTTAGTGTTCATAACATCATAATAAACAACAACATTAATGCATATGATTAACCACACAAAGAGCCAAAGTTATACAACGAATTCGGAGTTCGAGGATAACCATGGGGCTATATCATGAAGCTCTCCAAATTGATTACTGCCAAGGCTAGATTCAAAGGCAAACAAAGGTGCACAGAGCAACAGTATTGTTAAGGTTTGTAAATGTGATAGAAACATCATGAAATTCACTACACGGAAAGCATGAGTGCTTCCACTAGCCAAGCGTCGGATAAGATATACAACCCCATTGTCATATTAGGAACTAAGTCCATTTGTTGATTGCTCTCGAAAGGGACACTAGGTCCGCATCAGTGTAAATGTTTGTTGTCATCCGCCCACTAGGTGGAAACACTAGAGGAAGGGAAACAATAAATAAGAGAGGAGAAACAAGTGTCTTAGGGACAGTTATGTAGTAGGAGGGTGCCCCCAGGTCACCAACCATGATGTTATGTCTATAAGACACAACACTCAACAATGAAATCAGAGAGAGAAATATAGAAGAATGATGATACAAATAGAAGAAAGTCACAACAAAGGTGGTCTCCTAGTATCTCGAACCTTACGGGAGAATTCAAGGTCATCCCAAGAGGCCTAAACAACATATAACACATCAAAGGGGAAGCACATCACGAGAGAGATAAATGGTTAGAGATACTTACTTGTAGGGCCCCTTTTGGGCTAGAAGTTGTCTATAAGAAAATCATCGTTGTCATCTTCCCACTCCCTAATGTTGGAGGACAGTGGGACATAAGGTACCATAGCCATATTCATATCTTTCTCATCATGTTGTTCGTCGTTACGATCATTATTGTTTGGTTGAATGTTGGGATTGATGTTTTCTTGTTGAGAGGCAAGGTTTATAGCATATTCTCGTCTTCTTTTTCTTCTTTCTCTTGCTTTTCTATTTCATCTTCTTTTACCACTTATCTCTTGTAAGATATGGCTATCCTCTTTCATAGGCTTGTGCAAATTAGAAGATGAAGCACCGGGATCAAATCTCATTTGTAGCGGTGGAACACTTTATTGTTGACAATGACCTCCCGATCCTTGTAAGGTTTTCGAGGGAAGAACCTCAGCATAGTGACGTTCTCCTTTCGGTCTAAAGTTCTCTTCACATGCGGGTTGCTTATCTTTTGTCATTTCTTATGTAGGAGGACTAGGTGCTGGATATAATAGTTTTGCTTTGTAATTTTTATAGCTCAAAAATTTAATGTCTATTCGTAGCTTTAATTTGTCGCTAGTATTTTTGTTGCAAAAATAATCCAATGTGAAGTGTTGTTGTGTAGTTGAAGGTTTGTATGTATTTCGATGAATGACATGTAGTTGTCCATTCAAAGGAAATTTAACACATTTATAAATAGTTGAAGGAACTGCTTTCATAACCTTTAACCAAGGGATTCCAAGTTTTATATCAAAGGTATCAGAATTGGGGGTAATATCAAACCATTGTTCAACATGTTTATGAAAGACAGTTACTAACAATGATATCTTACCCAATGGTTTCTTTAAGCTTCTCGTATGTGTTTTAATCATCAAGTTCGAAGGGTTATAGGGACCTTGTATTAATTGACTTGAAAAGAGGAATTTTTCAGAGGAAACATTAGTTATGAAATTAGGATCAATAAGAGTTCCCTCCATGTTCTTTCCCATTATTTTCACAGTGATGTAAAGAGGTCCTTCAGAATCACCAATTGTTCTATCATGAGGTGTAAAGACAATTTCAGGTTCGGGAGCCTTTCTTTTCATATAAGGTCTAGGAGGGAACCTATTGTTGACATTGTGATTAGAGGCCATGTTTATATGCTCAAATCAATGCCAAATCAGATTTTGAAATCTTTTCAAAATTGGTGCAAAAGATAAGAGCAAAAATAGCCTAAAATGCTTGATTTTTCGATACTTTTTCAATGCCAATGACTGAAAAAAAGGATGTTGTAAGGATTTTGATCAAGGGAATAAAGTTATATGTCTGATATCAATCCAAAATAGAAATATAATCACTCTCAACACACTCTTGATGCAAATCCAAGATAATGCCAAGTCAAAATATAGTGAAAATATGTCAAAATAGGCAACCTTTTCACCAAAATTTAATGCAAAAGAGCATAACAAAGGGTGTTGTGAGGAAAATTATTATGGAAAGAAAATAATATTAGTAATAACAGAAAATTGATGCAAAAATACCCAACACAACATGCTTTTAGTGCCACTTAAGGTAAAATCCTAGTGAAAATATAGCAAAAATAGGCTATTTTTCACGATTTTTCAAATCCAAGACCTAGAAAAAGGGGTGTTGTAAGGAATTTTAGGAGGAAAATAAAATAATATCAATAAAATCAGTCACCCCAATCCATAAAATTGATCACAACATGCTTGGAGTGTAAACTAGGTCAAACCCTAGGGCCAAAATAGCCAAAATGTGTGGTTTTTTTGCAAAATTTTCACTACAAGAGCCCGAGAAAAGGGTGTTGTGAAGATTTTTATGAGGGGAAGAAAATTATTACCCTTATAACAAAAAATAATTGCAAAATACCTTTCACAACACACCTATGGTGCAAGTTTACAAAGTCGATAAGGCCAATTTTAGTGAAAATTGTTATTTTTGAAGCCCTAGGTTTGAGATCTTGGGATAAAATTCTATGTGAATGATTTGAAGTCTGATTTATGATGAAATTGACTTACTCTTAGATCTAAAAATAATTTTCAAGCCTTAACATGCAAAATGCCCATGCAAATTTAATGAAAATGCATCAAAATTGCTAGTTTTTGTTGAAATTTTCTATGTAAAATGCAAATACTTCAAATCTAAATGCAAATTCACACTAAAATGCAAGACTAAAGACAAATAAAAATTTGAATTAGCCTCTAAAATTAGTAGAAAAATATGATAAAAGATTTTGCCTACCAACCCTAGATTTTGGAATTACTAGGTTATATCAAATTGTCAAAATTTCCACAAAACCCTAGCAATTTAATCATGAAAATGCAGTGCAAAATTTTGAATTTTTCAAATTTTCTATAGTTTATATCAGATCTGATGCAAAATCATGAATTAAGAAAATTTAGGAAGAATTGATGCAATTTAGTAAGCTAAACAATGCAATTTTTTTGTATTTTTTAAAATTTTCAATTTTTTTGAATTGTTCTCAATGCAATGAAATGAATGACCAAATGATTGAATAAAATCAATCCAAATATGAATACAAACACTCAACAAGTTGCAATTTAATTCCAAAAACACGGGTTCACCAAAATGTTTAGGGGGAAATTGGATTTGTTAATGTTCTAGTGTTTAGATGTTTAAATCCTCCTTTCCACCTTACATTCAAGGATCTAGGGTCGAGTGACGAGCACTATCATACCCTATGTCACTTGCAGATGTAGGGAAACTTGGATTAGGGAATTTAATTATTAATTTTCCTTCTCTTATGTCCAATTAACCATTAAAACCCTAATTATACAAATACAACAATAAATTAACGAATGACGCAAAACTCTTGCAGACAGGAGTAAAATACCAAATTACATAATACCTATTTTTGGGGTTCTGAAGCAGAACAATCAGGGACACTGGAGCAGGTACCCAAGTCCAAGGTACCTAGTTTTTCACAGAATTTAGACCTCCTTCCGACACTAATCAGCCCTGTAACTTCTATTTTTGGAGATCTATCTGCGGAGGACACTAGAGTGAGCACCCAAGTCCTGGAAGTGCTCTTGTGTCTGACTTTTCTTCAGATCCTGAATCCTTGATGCCTGCCAATCCTTCCTGCAACTCCACTTTTCCCAAATGCGACACCTGTAACTTGTAATCACAAGACTTGGTTTGGGGGTTGTGGTGTTTAGACGCTCCTTAGTCAAGCCCTGGAGGACACTTAAGTCTCTGAACACCGTTATCAGATAAAGAGTGCGTGCCCTTGTGAGGCAGAGGTAAAAACCAAAGGAATCAATGATGAAAACATAATATATGTCACCTTGTAGTGAAGTTCTCTTGGGAGGAAGATGGTCTTCATGCCATGAGGAAATTGATGCTCAAATCTACAAATATCAACACACAAAACATACAAGTATGCTCTTGCAACACAATAGAAGCCTTGAATCACCTTGAGGACACTTGAGCATCACAATTGCCATCTAGTTGTAATCTAGTTTACAAATGAATGCCTAAGCATGCTTATATATGCAACTACAAGCACTCCCGCCAAGATTTTAAAAATCAAAACTTACCGTGTCGGCAAAAGGACCTAATAACGATCATAAACCAACATCTAGAAATTAGGGCTACCCCAAAATATGATAGGACTAGGGCGCGGGCGCCCAAGTCCTCCCCCCTATTTTGGGCAGGTTATAGCTCAAGGGGTCCACCTAGGTCCAATTTGCCATGGAACCTAGGTCTCATTCCATCGAGATGCCAAAATATGAACTAATATGTCCTAAATGCATACTAAAGACTCGGGAGCTAAACCTTATGTGGGAAAAGCCCCCAAGGGGACATTTTCCGATGTTACATATATATATATATATATATATATATATATATATATATATATATATATATATTACTAAACTTACTCATTATTAAACCTTATACAATATCAAAAATATCTATTTGCTGATCATTCTATTAAGAATCAACTTTTAACGCCCACTGTAGACATATTTTCTCATTTTGTGGTCTAATAAAAGATTGGCATGTTTCTATTTACTAAATACAGGAATCAAGCATGATTTTACGTCTTAAATCCAAGCAAACTGCGGCTCCATTAAGGCTACTGCAGTGCATATTGCATAGCACGAAATGTTCTATCTTTACTTCCTCTGGATTGGGGAAAAATTCCTCCTAAACAAGAATGCTTGTTTATATCATACAATAGATATAAACATTACATAAGAAATAATAATGGTTTATTATTGATTATACCAGAAGCTCACATCAAGGCGTCTGTAGAAAACTAGGCGCCATGCATAAGATTGACTCCCTAAGTAATTGAAATCTACTTCTTGTCATAAAACATCACTGCATCTTAAATAGCTTTTCTGATTCATACGATAACAACTGTAAACATTCTTTGATGTCGCAATTATGAATAAAATTAAATTTGATCAGTGCTATATTTTTTTTAAAATTCTTTCACAGATTCTTTACCATTTATCGAGATTCAATCACAAACATTAATTTAATACTAACTGCTCGCCTTGAGTTTACATACAAAATAACATATAAGATTTACTTTATATTGCAGAGGATAACCACACAGTTCTTCCTTGCAGGTTCAGATTTCAACATTTTTCTGCAACCTTGAGATCATCAATTCAATGATCTTAAAATCAGTAAGAAATATAAGCATAATAAATATATTCCCTATCAACAGCCAACAATCAATAATTATACCAGAATTCTATATTTTATGAAATTAGAGCAACCCAAAATAGCTCTTCACAATTAAAATCTTCCTTCAAAACTGCAACAACCAAAAGTTTATTCAACCGCATTGCTCTCCACCCAACCACCCTAGAGAAAATCTCAGAAAAACAAGATTTAATATATCAGAGATAGTTTATTAATTTTAATAGACCACACAGAGCTCATAAAGCATAAAATATGGCTCACATAGAGCACATACACAACACATAAGTATGGCTCACAGAGAACACATACACAGAGCATAGGTATGGCTCACACAAAGCACATACATAGAGAATAGGTATGTTGGACTGCATCGGACAACTGAGAGGGGGGTAAACCAGTTGTCCTAAAACTTTTAACCAATTATGATCATCAACTTATCAATTACTTATATTCAGATATAACCATGAAAGCATAAAATGAGAAGCTCAACACAAAAGCATAATCAACACAAGAGACACCATATTTTTATGTGGAAAACCCTAAAAGGGAAAAACCATGGTGGGTGTTAGCCCACATAAATATATAAGTTATATCAATACTGAAAAATAGAGGCTCACTGCCCAAATTGCTCACTGTAAGGAAAGGCTCACTGCCTAGGGGTGGCTCACTGCCAAAAGGTTGAACTGAGATAACAACATCTACTCCATGCCAGGGTTCAGTTCCATTGAAGTACAAACACCTCTGCTCTGTTCTGCTACCTTACTTCTCTTTTATCTTTGCACTTTGATACATTTTCACGACTCAATTACAAGTATTTATACACTTCATCAAACTTGGAATGATCATCAAGGTCAGCATTACAATCATCAACCGTTGGAAGAATCTCCAAGGTCAGCAAACATACGTTACATCATATAGGTCTAGACCTAAATAGATTTACAAAGAAAAGAAATGAATGCAGATCACGTCGCGCCTTAGAAGGGACTCAAACATAATCTTCCACACTACAACATGCTATCACAATCTTCAATGCATCTCCGCAGATGATGAATTCAACCAGGTTGGCCAAGACTGATGTTAACACAAATATTCTCAAGAACACGCTTCATGCAAGATCTGAATTACACCTTGTGGACCAATCCGAATGTAGGAGCATGATTAGGAGACATCCACAAACACATTGTAATCACCAGAAACAACCACACGATCTCTAATCACTCTAACAATAAGATTCTTCAAACCGGAGTACAGAAACAACACTGTCAGACACTGTCATGAGTAAAAGATAGCTTGTGGACCACCAAATCATTAACCATTGCATTTTATGGCACTTAACATCATCACTGACTTAATTCCAAAACTGTAGACCAAAATACTTCAATGTGGAGGAATGTGGAGCAAAACACTTTCTCCCTGTCACCATCAAACATATAGAAAAATTTGTTTTCACTCTGGTGAACATAACTCACTCAATTCTTCATACCGGAGGCTCAAACTTGGAATATAACATCTTCAGATAGGCTTCTAAATAACTTCCAATCCATACATAAAGATATTTATTCAATAGGAAATGCAGAGCATTCTTCTAGATTGTTCTTCTGCATGTAATGCACTGTTTCTACTGCAACACATTGTTATCACCGGAGGGGCTAATTTTCTCAATATCCTCAACAAAGTAAGAGCACAATTGACACCAATGACAACACAAATATGTTGGCAAGAGACACTACTAGGCATGTCAGGTGTTGTCATTGATGGCAACTGAATCTATGTTACACATCTGCATTGTATCATTTGATCATACTGGAAGTCAGATTGTAGATTTGTCTATCTCTAGATAGACAGGAACATAGCATATGATAGGGTTCAGCATCTTGGTCTGCATTTCTCTACAGGAAATCATATTGTGCTATGGATTTGAGGGAATATTAAGGGATGTTAGGGTTACCTAAATCCAAAGTTTTAGCCCCCGGTGATGAAGGGATTGAAAGTTACAAGCTTATGAGTATCAGTTTTTGGTTAGACAGTTCAGTCCGGTGAAGAACAGGCTGACTTGGTGTTTGATCTTTGTACGGATTAAGAGAAGTGGTTGGTTGAGTAATTTATGTGATC
Source organism: Cunninghamia lanceolata (assembly GCA_027924645.1). NCBI lineage: Eukaryota > Viridiplantae > Streptophyta > Pinopsida > Cupressales > Cupressaceae > Cunninghamia > Cunninghamia lanceolata. The sequence goes on from BSBN01000236.1 coordinate 6,595,058, forward strand.
CAGTGGTATTGGCCGATATGTGTGGTGACTTAAACTCATAAGTTGTGGTCTACGTTGATGTTGGTGCATGGATTCAGCCGACAGAATAGTGATCTTGAAAAAGTTTCTAAGTTTGCTTGAGGCCGACTGCAGTTGATGTAATTTCATGTTACAGATATATATGATCGATGGGTGCGAGCTTTTTGAGAAATGGTTGAGCAAATACGAGATGAGAGGTGTGAAGTGTGGCAGTATCAAGTGTGAAGTAGAGATCTGAGGCTTAGATCATGGTAGAACAGTAAAATAGGGCAATAAGAGATGAAGTGTGTGAAGTCAGTATATTGATCCTAACCGAAACTATAATCTTGCATTGTTAGATGCTATTCTTCAGTTCAAGTATTCCAGTGAACTCTTTGTAATTAATCTTGTAGGCAGTGAGCCTCCTTTGAGCAGTGACCTCTGGGTAGTGTGCCTGAAGGCATGTGCCTTCCCATTTGTAATAATTTTAATAGAGTATAAAATATTGTGGGTTAACCCCCACCGCGATTTTTCCCTTAACCGAGTTTCCATGTAAAAATCCTGGTGTTCTTGTGTGATGATCTTGTTGCTGCCATTCTTGAGTTCATGTTTCTTTCTTTTGAATGTATCTGGTAAATTAATAAAGGAACATAATAATAAGTTTTGTAGAACACTGATTCACCCCCCCTCTCAGTGTTCCTTAATTTCAACAATTGGTATCAGAGCCAAGTTCCTTGGAAGAAGTTTAACAGCTTGAGGAAGATCTGGGAAGGTGTTTCAATGGGTTCAATCAGGTATTCTGGTGGCATCAATGAAGAACTTCAAGTTGCTTTAGAAGATCTTGATCAGTCCAGAGTAGAAGTCAAAGAACTACAAGAGAACCTTAAAGATGCCGAGGATTTCATTGAGACTTTAAAAGGGCAACTGAGCAAATCTATGGAAAAGAGGAAGGAGCTACTTTAGTAGCTAGCAAATCAACAGGAAGACAATGGCATGGATGGGGCTCTTAAGGAGAAGACAAAGGAATGTAAGAAGCTGGCAAAAGAAGTTTTTGTCCTAAAACATGAGATGGAATCTGGGGTGATGAGGCTAACCAAGGAAACTGAGGAAAGGAAGAAGACTGAAGAAAACCTAAATCAGTCTCTGAAAGAAAGAATAGAAGAGTGCTACAGATTGGATAGAATAATTGGCCATCTAGAGTCTGATCTACAAGAAACCAGGTATAATGATGAACAACTTAAAAAACAAATTGTCATTCTCAAACATGACCTAGAAGCTGCAAATGAATACAAAGAGAAGTTCAAGATAAGCTCAGCTAAACTTGAAGTGCTGCTGGATAGTCAAAAGATGGCAGATGATAAGCATGGTCTGGGATATGAGAAAGGTGAAAGCTCTAGATCCAGTCAAAGAAATCCTAAATCAAGGAATTAGAGAAACAAACCTAGAAGACCTTCGGTCAGACAACCTAATGCTCAAAGGTATCCATCCTTCAATGGAAATTGTTTCAACTACAATAAATTTGGTCATAGAGATACTTAGTGTAGAAGTAGAGTGAATCAAAGTAGTCCATCCTTCTCTGGTTAATGCTTCAATTGTAAAAGGTATGGTCATAGATTCAATGAATGTAGAAGTATGATGATGAATAACTTTAACAACAGAGAAAATGTCAATTCTTTCAATGACAAATGTTTTGCATGCAATAGATTTGGACACATGGCTAATCAGTGCAAATCAAGAGGAAATCAAGTAAATGAGCCAAGAAATGTGTGCTTTAATTGCAATAGATCCGATCATATTGCAAGATTCTGTAGAAGCAGGAATGATGATAGAAAAGGTCCAGTAAATAGAAACCAGAATGTGCAGAAACAAGATAAAGGCAAAGGCAAAGTAGATGTGAATGAGATCTAGAATGAAATGAACAAAACATGGGTGAAGAAAGGTGCAATGAATGATGGTAATGGGTCCGCATCGGAATTTGGTGCTAATAATTCATCTGGGAATTGAAATAGGAGCTTTGGCTCAGGGGGAGCTGCATTGAAAATCTAATTCCCCCTACCAGTAAGTGGGTGCCTGAATCTGGCACGATGAATGAAGATAAAGAAGCCTATTGTTGATCTGTTGAAGCAAATTTTGGAAGAAAAGTAGCTAATGCGATTGATTGTAGAACAATTAAAGATTGACTGTATGCAAAAATAGTGTAACCAGATGAATTAGGGCAAAGCATTTATTACAATGGTGAATTAGGTTTTTCGGAGCATAAAATGTCTTTCACTCAACATTTGAATCACTTTGCATTCAAAGATAACAAGGAGAAGAGCATCTGAGCTAAGATTTCAAAGATTTGAAGTGCGAAAAGTGAATTCAACAGCTAACCCTAACTGGTAAAACAAGGTATTCTCTGTGAAACTCTCTGAATTTGCAATCTCTGGATATGGCTACTCCATTGGTTATTGACATCACCAATAGGCCCCAACCTAAATTCAAAAAGCATCCACACAAATCTATAGAGATCGATCCGTTAGGTGCCTTTTCTAATGTTCTGCATGGCATGCTGCACGTTGAAGATATTGGGGATTACATTTATGCTAACATAGATGAGTTTGGGGATTCAAAGTTAGTAGATTTGTTTAAGAATCACCTAAGGGGTGAGATTTATGGTCTTAAACCTGAGTATAAGGCACTGCAAGACAAACATTTCATTCAGGTTATTAGGTTCCCATCCTTCGATGAAGATGAGTGGGTCTGGTATGTACTGAGTCAGATGCATGCTAAATTTATGTGGTTGATGAAACCCTTCAAGATCACCAAGGAAGCCATCAAGGCTGTAACAGGATTAAACTCATCCGGTGGACTGCTGATGCTAAAATTAGTAAAGAATTAGACTGTAACTAAAGCTACCAGATCAAAATTTGATAAGAGTCCAATGACAATAAATGACATAACTGATCCGGATGTCAAATTTGCATCTATGGTGATTGGGTATAAGATATACCACTCCAACAAGGAAAACTCTGTATCCGGTACAACCATTTATGTTGCCTATCATATGTTAAGAGAAAATGCTGACTATTACTTGTGTGAGCTGCTACAAAACCAATTAATGGAGAATCTGAACAAGATCAAGACAGACAAGAAGAATACATTCAAGTATGGTACGTTGGTCTTGTGTTTGTTCTTCTATTTCATGAATGAGTTACTCAGAAAGAAAAGCCGGTGTTGGACCAGTGACAAGCCTGTTGCTATACAAATAAGAGAGCACTTGCACAATATTGGTGACTCCAATGCCCAAAGGACTGTTATCTGGGGTTATTTCAAGAATTTCTAGAATATGATGCAATCAAAGGAAAGAATCCCCAAGTCTGTGGTCAAAAAGTACAAGGATACAATTTGTTTCATCATGGATACAGATCAATGCTTGATGGAAGCAGCTGAACCTAGGACTTATGGATCATGCCCATGGGGTATGAGGTTGATGAACAGATACTAGAAATGTATGCTCAACACCTTCTAAGAAAACCAAAAGATACCTCTGTTGAGAGATTCGGTACATATGCTGAACTTAGCTTGAAGCTGCATGTTGAGCTTTGGAAACCTGAGATCAAGAGAAAGGTCCTAAGGCAAGTTGAATTGTATGAAGAAAGCATTGGAATAACCAAGGAAGCTGTGAAACAAAATAGGGAAAGGATAGAGAAAGCTGAGAAGGAGAAGCAAGATAGGGAACAGGGAAGTATTTTGGTGGAATCCACTTCTAAAGCAATGACTACTAGGAGTTCTGGTACAACCTTCGATACATCACCTTCTCCTATGGCAGAGAAATTCAAAGAAAAACCTACCGGTAAGGAAGGAAAAAGAACAAAAGTAAAGGAGAAAAGGTCATATGTCAATATAAAGAAGGAGGATGAAGAAGAGACTGAGTCAGATTATGACGTTAAAGAGTTGAAGGCCTCAGGCACTAAGGCTGCTAAAGTGTCTAAGGAGAAGCCCTCCGGAAGCATAAAGTCAGAGAAAGCAGAAGCATCAAGGGTTTCCAAAGACAAGCCCTCCGGAAGTATAAGGGTAAGCAAAAGACTAAAGACTAAAACTCATGTTGAACAATCCACCCTATTAGTTGAAGATATTGTGAATGCAGTAACTATTCATGGGAACTTGAAGCCCATAACAGAATATTATAACAACTTTGACAAAGCCAACAAGAGAATTTTGGAGGATGCTACTGTTAAGTACTTGAATACATTCAACAGAGAACTTATGAAAATTTTATTTGAAATCCCTACGAGTCTAAGTGACATTTTGGAAATGAGAAAAGAAGCTGCTAAGGCAAAGGATCTGGAGTTGAGAGAACATGTGTTGTCCAGTCTATGTCCGGTAATCTCTAAAAAGGAAGCAAATAAAAATTTCAAAGAAGTTAAAGAGGAATTCAAGAGCAAAATCAGGCTGAATAAGCTAATGCTTGGAGACATTGATGAAGTGGTCAAAGAAACAGAACAAATTCTAAAGAAAGCCCTGGACAAGAATAAGTTCTATGTTGTCACTGAAGAATCTGTTGATGCTGATGATACATCCATTCCAAATAATGAAGAGTTGAAGGAAAATGAGCAACAAGCTGAGGTAGATGATTTCTCTATTCCGGAAGAAGAAATATTGAATAAAGAAAATGAAGAGATGGTTGATGGTGCAGAGGATACTCAAATTCCTCTGGACCAATCTGGTGAAGAAAGTACAGAAATGAATGCTCCTACTGAAGGTGATTCTAAGAAGAATAAAGTGCAGAAAGTAGAAGAGGTTAAGGTCAAGGAAAATCAAGAAGAAACTGATGATGGAATTAATTCCTCCATTCTGGATGTTGAGGAATTTGATAATGTTGCTGCTGAGGATACACAAAATCCTCTGAAAAAGAATGCATAAGACATTATTGATGATGTAGAGAGAGAAGAAGCAGAGAAAAAGAATGAAAATGATAAGCAAGATAATGTGGTTGACTCCGGAAAGGGAGAAGATGCAGGTCCTAATGAGCATAAAACTAAAACATCACATTGGGCAAGAGACACTATAAAAGCAGTGAAAGAAATTTTGGAGAAAGATAAACAAGTTGTAGAAGATTTGGATATAATACAAGGTCCAATCAATTTTGATACTCTATCACTGGTATAGAAGATGAAGTTGGCCTCTTTTGCACAAGCCAAGGCCAGAGAGGAAATTTTGAAGTTCCATATAGAAGACAATGAGTTGCTTGGTCTTGCATCTGACCTTCTGGAGAAAATCATGCCTTCTTTTCAGAAGGATTCATCAGCATCCCCCTTCGGTCAGTTGAAGAATCTGATAAACTCTGTAAGTACTCACTTTGAGTGTTTTGAAAGGTTAGCAAAAGTCAAAGTCTGGAATGAATTTAATGGTAAAAGATTTAGTGAACTGAAAAGAATAATTGACAATGATAGAATTATGTTGGATACTAGTGTAAAGAGTATTCAAAATATCCTCACTGAAGGAGGAGATGTGTACAATTTTTTTTATCTCAGTCTAAAGTTGTTGAGGATATTGAGAAGAAGATTAAGGACTTAGAGCTTGAATTATCTAGCATCTCTCAGTCCTATAGTCCTTTAACTAAGTCTGTAATAACTAACAAATGTCAAGTAGTAAGTTTTCTTGATGAATTGAGTAATTTACATAAGGAAAAGGTTAAAGTTATGAGTAGATTGGATGAGCTCCGGGGATTGATTTCCCCTAAGTTAAAAACAATGTTTAATGCATTGTCAAAAGCTCAAGTTGCTGCTCTGACAAGTGATCCCACTGATCTAAAGAAGGTAGAGTCACAGGTATTTTTATTCAGTGGTCATATTTCAGTTTTGGACAGCATGAAGAAAAGTTGGGACAGTGAATTGGCACTGTTGAAAAACATTTTTGGTGATGTGTTTAAGTTCATGTAGATAAGACATAAGGATTGTTTGTATATATGCACCCATGTATATAGAGTTCTTGCATAAATTTTGATATGCATATCCTAGCCTTTGCCATTGATGTCAAAGGGGGAGTGGAAAGCAGTGAAAAATGAGGAATTTAGCTAAGGGGGAGCATTGGAAATCACAAGTGTACATAGTAAGGGAGAGCTGTTCTAACACTTAGTCATTTTTCACTAATTGTTGCCATCAATGCCAAAGGGGGAGATTGTTGGCAAGAGACACTGCTAGGCATGTCAAGTGTTGTCATTGATGGCAATTGAATCTATCTTACACATCCTCATTGTATCATTTGATCATATCGGAAGTCAAATTGTAGATTTGCCTAAGTCCGGATAGACATGAACAGAGCATATGACAGGGTTCAACATCTTGGTCCGTATTTCTTTACAGGTAATCATATTGTGCTGTGGATATGAGGGAATGTTAAGGGATGTCAAGGCTACCTAAATCCAAATTTTTAGCCTCCAGTGATGAAGGGATTGAAAGTTACAAGCATATGAGTATCGAGTTTTGGTTAGACAGTTCAGTTCGGTGAAGAACAGGCCGACTTGGTGTTTGATCCTTGTGTGGATTAAGAGAAGTGGTTGGTTGAGTAATTTATGAGATCCAGTGGTATTAGCCAATATGTGTGGTGACTTGAACTCATAAGTTGTGGTCCACATTGATGTTGGTGCATGGATTCAGGCGACAAAATAGTGATCTTGAAAAAGTTCCTAAGTTTTCTTGAGGCTGATTGCAGTTGATGTAATTTCATGTTGCAGATATATATGATCGATGGGTGCGAGATTTTTGAGAAATGGTTGAGTGAATATGAGATGAGAGGTGTGAAGTGTGGCAATATCAAGTGTGAAGCAGAGATCTGAGGCTCAGATCATGGCAGAACAACAAAACATGGTAGTAAGAGATGAAGTGTGTGAAGTCAGTATATTGATCCTAACAGGAACTGGAATCTTGCATTGTTAGATGCTATTCTTCAGTTCAAGCATTCTAGTGAACTCTTTGTAATTAATCTTGTAGGCAGTAAGCCTCCTTTGAGTAGTGAGCTCTAGGCAGTGTGCCCGAAGGCACGTGCCTTCCCATTTGTAATACTTTTAACAGAGTATAAAATCTTGTGGGTTAACCCCCACCATGGTTTTTCCCTTAACCGAGGTTCCACGTAAGAATCTTGGTGTTCATGTGTGATGATCTTGTTGCTGTTGTTCTTGAGTTCATGTTTCTTTCTTTTGAATGTATGTGGTAAATTAATAAAGGAACATAATAATAAGTTTTGTAGAACATTGATTCACCCCCCCTCTTAGTGTTCCTTAATTTCAACAAGATATGTTGACATCAATGACAACATCGATTAGGCACATACTTGCAACAATCTCCCCCTTTGTCATTGATGGCAACATATGATGTGAAAAACTGAATAGACCACCAAGACAAGATTCTCCCCCTTTCTCTTTACACATCTACATTCTTTCTCCCCCTGAGTTTTTCACATGATTTCTCTCCCCCTTTGACATCAATGGCAAAGGGCACATACTTGCATGTTGCTGCTCTGATTCATTTACTTTATCAAAAACATTTAGCTACTCCCCCTAAGAGGTAGCCTTCAAAACATCAATCTAGATCAAAGAATGACACTTTGAGCTCCACTAGATTGATGCATTCCTATGCATCTTAGTTCAGGACAGGAGGGATAATGACCCCTAACTTTCTCTGAGATACTCAAAGGTATTTTTAGGCAGAGGCTTAGTGAAAATGTTTGCAATTTGATCCTTTGTGGACACATATTCCAACTTTACTTCATTCTTTGTCACATTCTCTCTCAAAAAGTGATACCTTATTGATATGTGTTTTGTTCTTGGGTGCATCACTAGATTCTTTGAAATGTTTATGGCACTTATATTGTCACAAAAGATTGCAATTGGATCTTCATACACAACTCTTATATCCTTTAAATTCTGCTTCATCCATAATACTTGAGTGCAACAACATGCTGTTGCAATATACTCTGCTTCTGCAATTGACAAAGATATTGAATCTTGTTTCTTGCTTAGCCATGAGACCAATCCATTACCCAAGAAGAAGGCACCTCCACTTGTACTCTTTCTGTCATCAACATCTCTGGCCCAATCTGCATATGTATAAGTATTGAGAGTGAAATCATTATCCTTTGGATACCATAAGCCATTATATGAAGTACCTTTCAAATACCTTAGGATTCTCTTAATTGCCATCACATGTGATTCTCTTGGATCAACTTGAAACCTTGCAACAAGACAAATTGTATGCATAATATCAGGTCTGGTTTGAGTTAGATAAAGCAATCCTCCAATCATGGATTTGTATTTTTTTTATTAGACTTAGGTGATTCATTAGTTTTGCTCAACTTGTAACCAGTCACCATGGGAGTACATGCCAGTTTAGAGTCTTCCATCCCAAACTTCTTCAACAATTCTTTCACATACTTAGACTGAGATATGAAGATTCCTTTATCTGATTGATTAATTTGTAGACCCAAAAAGAAATTCATTTCACCAAACATGGACATTTCAAATTCACTTTTCATCTCACCAGAAAACCTTATGCACATACCTTCATTTCCTCCAAAGATAATGTCATCAACAAACACCTCAACAATCAAGATCTAATAATCATTGATTTTGAAATACAGATTGCTATCTGTAGTACCTTTACTAAATCCCAATTGCAATAAATACCTATCTAACCTTGCATACCAAGCTCTAGGAGCTTGTTTGAGTTTATACAATTCTTTCTTCAACCTGCATACCATATCTCCTTGATTTGACAGTTGGAATCCCTTCGGTTGCTCAATGTATACTTCCTCTTCTAACTCACCATTCAAGAAGGTAGATTTCACATCCATCTAATATACCTTAAAATCTTTGTGAGCTGCAAATGCCAAAAACATTCTGATTGCTTCAATCTGAGCTACTTGGGCAAAAGTTTCTTCAAAATCTATCCCTTTAATTTGAGAATATCTTTTGCATACAAGTCTTGCTTTATTCCTTACAACTTCTCCATTTTCATTCAGCTTGTTCCTGAGGACCCATTTAGTTCCAATAACATTTTTGTCAGCAGGTCTAGGAACTAATTCCCAAGTTTCATTCTTCTCTATTTGCAATAGTTCTTCCTCCATTGCCTTTACCTAATTTTCATCATTGCATGCTTCATTCATAGTTTTTGGTTCAGTCTTTGAAAGAAAACAGTAATTGACTTGTTCCTCTACAGCTCTTCTTCTTGTTAGCACACCTTTGTTCTTGTCACAGGTATAATCTTATCTTCAGAATGATTGATCCTTACACACTTGGGAGTCTTGACAACATTTTCTGGAGCTTCTTCTTCATCCTGACTGTCTTCTTGCTTATCTTTCTCTTCACTTACTATAGTCATAGGTTCATCTAGTTCATAACAACTCAAGTCTGATATTCTTTCCTTGCCTTCATCTACCTTCACATTTGCACTCTCAACAATCTTTTTGAGCCTTTTGTTGTAGCACTGGTAAGCCTTACTCTTGGTAGAGTATCCAAGGAAGATTCCTTCATCACATCTTGCATCAAAATTTCTTAGATCTTCATCTCTCCTGATATAACATTTGCTTCCAAAGACTTTGAAATATTTTACTGTAGGAATTTTTCCATACCATAATTCATAAGGAGTTTGAGTACCATTACCTTTTACTTGAACTTTGTTTTAGATGTAAACAATAGTATGAATAGCCTCTTTCCAAAATACTTCCGGCAGATCTGCTTCCTTCATCATAGTCCTAGCAGCCTCTTGAACTATACTATTGTTCCTTTCCACAACTCCATTTTGCCAAGGAGTCCTAGGTGCAGACAACTATCTCTTTATCCCATGCTCTTCATAGAAAATGTTGAATTCATTTGATGTGGACTCACCTCCTCTATCAAACCTTAAGCATTTGATCTTCAACTCTATTTCATTCTCAACCATTGCCTTGAAAGATTTGAACTTCTCTAGGGCTTCTGATTTATCTCTTAGAAAAGTAACCCAAGTCATTCTAGAATAATCATCAATAAGCAACATGAAGTACCTGTCACCTTGTAGACTTCTCACCCTTGTAGGACCACAGAGATCTATATGCACTAGATCTAGCAAACCGACAGAGAATTGCTCTTTGTTCTTGAAGCTTGTTCTTGTCTGCTTCCCTAACTGACATTCCTTGTAGATTGTGTTGGATGGTTTCACAAGTTTTGGTAAATCTCTCACAATCTAACCTGAACTTATCTTTACTAGATTATCAAAGTTTATATGACACATCCTTCCATGCCATAACCAACTTTCATCTGCCTGAGCCAATAAACAATAATCATTAGTTCCTCTCAATTCATAGATGTTACCTTTTGTCTTCTTACTGGTAGCAATCACAATTCTAAAACTTTCCATGATCTTGCATCCATTGTATTTGAATCTTAGATCATATCCTTTGTCACACATCTGACCAACACTCAAAATATTATGCTTCAAGCCCTTCACATATAGAACATTGTTAGTATTATGCTTTCCATCAAATGAAATAGATCCTTTTCCACAAATCTTACCAACTGCATTATCTCCAAACCTAACAAGTCCTCCATCATACTTTTCCAAACTTACAAACTTACTTTTGTCACTGGTCATGTGATGTGAGCATCCAATATAAATAATCCATTCATCCTTATCTTTCTCAACCTGAACAGCCAAAGCACTTTCTTACACTAGTTTTTCATCCTTCACACAAGTAGAAGAATTAGTAGACACAAGATCTTCTTTAATAGCAATAAATAGGCATTCATTTGCACTAGTATTAGCATCATCAGATTCATTATTAGTCACCCCTTCATCATAAAAATCTCTGACATAGTAGCATTTGTTTGGAACTCTAGGCCTGCTCTCATGTTTCTTCTTATTTATTTCAATTCTTTCAGGACATCTAGAAGCATAATGACCTACTTTACCACAAGAGAAACATTTGAAAGGTAATTTACCTTTGAACTTACCAGAGCCTCTTTGTAGCCTGTCAACAAAGTTAGCTTCAATTTCATCAAAGTCATCATCCACCTTGTATTTCTCAAAACAGTTTATCATTTTCAAAACAATCAATAATCTAACAAAACAATAGTATTATCAACCAAATTTCATAACTCCGTTGTTCACGCTTCCTTTCGCCTCCTGTAGCTTACAACTGTTCTCTTTTTTCTTCCTTTCCCAAGTCCCTTCCAGAATCTGTTACAAAAATTTTCTGCCCTTTCCTTTATCCAAGAGCCCCCCTTTAATAACTCACTTTCCTCTCTTTTATACAACTTTTCTCAAACTCTTCATATTTCCTAGTAAATAATTTAATCAAGAAACTATTTATCTTCTCATAACCCCTTAACATAAAGAAATAATAAAACAAGTAATTATCTAATCATTTGATAATTAAACTTGTTGTTTTCTTCCACATAAATAATTAATCATCTGTTAATTACATAAACATTTAATTCTCGTAGTCAAAACATCATAAATCAAAACTGACTCCCAAATACACACAAAAAATATAATAACAAATAAATGTCTAAAACAATATTAGGTAGACCCTACATTCTCCCCCTCTAGAAATCAGGCTTCCTCCTGGAAGCTATCAAAAAGATAACTCAGCGTATTATCAATGCATAACATGAACAAGTTTTTGGATAGACTCATTTACTACCTAGCTCTAGAAATTCAAGGCATGCTTACAGGTAGAGATACCATCAATTTCTCAAGAAAATAACATTGCATTAACATCATAATGGGCAATTATCTATTGGATAGCCCTACTTCAAAGGGTCTTCAAATTACACGCATATGAAGAAACTTGTATAAAGAAAGAAAATAAAAATTGTTCAAAGCCACAAATTTGAGGACACTAACAAATTTGATGTAGAAATTTGGATGCTCTAGATATATAAAGTTCAAGACCAACAGAGAATTGAAGCAACCAATCCAATAAGACTTGTGGTTTGAAAATATGTAAAATTTGCAAAAGACAAAGAACTAGCCTGCTCATCATAATTAGTGATTCAAAGCATGTGATCTGGCAAACTTCCAAGGTGTGGGACCTTGCAATTGAGACCAAACCTCCAGAGAAGGCTAGTTCATATTTTTGAACTTAAGGTCCAGAGAATGATGGCTAAATCTAATACTAGTGCTCACAAGGAAAAGGGGAAGAAGAAACTAAAATTAAAAGGGGGTGATGCACCAAATTTAGAGTGTTAGCTATGACCGACATAACATAGTAATGATCTCAATATTGATATGGATTCACACAGACTTACAACTTTAACAGAGGTTTGGAATATAAAACTGTAACTACAGGAGGGACCATTTTATCCACAGAATAAGCCTACAATTTTCAAGTAAACATAGAGTAGAAGCATAAAGAGAGGCAAAATATCAGTGATTATATTGATCATAGAGGCTAAATAGCCATTAAAAAAGAAGAAGAATTTGCTGCAAAAGAAATAGACACAAAATAACCAGTTACATTCGTGGGTGAACCACAATTAGAGACATCAAAGACTCAGCCTCAAGCACAATGTATTAGACCTGATTGGTTCTTGTAATGCATTACAAGGTCTGAAACTGCAACAAACTCCCCTACTCATGTAGAGACCCATAAAAATAGCTAACCAACCCCAAAATACATCTCAAACATATATATATATATAGCTTTTCTAATCACTATAGCAGCCATGGACATGGGAAAGAGTATTCAATAAAGAAAACCAATCATACATGCTACAATAATTCACTTCTTTGTCCTTGGAATGCGCCCACATGACTCTACCCCTGGAAATCTACTGAAGAGGAGTGTTCGCCCATGCCTTGGGTACAAGAAATTCAATGCAAAGGAGCTAGAGTGGCATGGGGGGGTGAGAAATACATTTTCCACAAGCAATCAGACTTTGAAGAAGCATTAATGGCAACCAGGAAGTTTAATGAGCAGTCCCATCATGTCTTGCATAGTAGAAAGAGATGGGAAGGTGAAACAAATCGGGCCCCAACCAATCGACCTTCCTCCGATCGGTCTTCCACCAATCGGGCCTTTGAAAGGTGAAGGAGGAAACCTTGACCTCCAAAGTCTGAAAGGGGCAATAGGGAAACTGTCGGGCTTTGGAGGTCGGGCCTTCACTATGCATTGTGCTTTTGAAAAGAAGAATCGCTTGATCCCTGACTCTGAAATACTTAGAAGGAATTATGAAGCTTGTTGGGAATCGGGCCCTAGACCTTTGGCCTTCTGCCTTCCAATAGAAAAGAGGGAGAAGAAAACTCTCGCTTGCCACCACCTGAGTGACTTAGGCACTTTTAGAAACTTGATGGGCCTTGGTGATCGGGCCTTCCACCTACCATTTGCCAAATGGAAAGAAAAGAACCGCAACCCCAGCCTCTGAGATCCACAACACTTGAAACATTGAAATCAGTGGACTTCAGTCATCAGGCCTTCTACCTTCCTCCTTCCAAAAGAAAGAGGGAAGAAGAGAGAACTCCCATCTGCCACCACCTGCAACACTTAGGAACATTGTAGCTCACCGAGCTTTAGAAAGTGGACCTTTTGTCTTCCACTTTCGAAAAGAAAGAGGGAAGAAGAGAAAACTCCTAACTTCTGACGCCTGAAACACTTAGGTGATTTTCAAATAACCAAGGCAGATTTTGGAGCTGATAAGAATGGCATGACGAAGAGGAGAACCTCAAACTTTGAAACCCCAAAAAGGTAGAAAACACAAGGAAAACACTTAGGATTTTGGACTTAGCCATTTTGGGGGGGTTTTTCCTTGTACTTAAAAAGGTAAAGCACCTAGAAATCTCATAGATCTTTGGGCTATTTGGCCTGAAGGCAAAATAGGAGAACATTTTGGCAACTATGTAGGGGTGTTTTCCTACTAAACACTAGGATCCAGAGGCCTTATACAATCCATTGGGCACAAAGTCAAAAGGGAACACTACAACATACTAAAAAGGGGGTTGGCTAAACCAACAGAAAACTGAACATGCCTCTAGACCATAGAACAAAATAAAATAAACAAAGAAAACAAGCTCCTAATGAAGATGATGGATGTGCAAAAGCACTTATCGAAGGGAAACCTAAAATAGAAACAAGACTAACCTAAACCTAAACTAACAACAAGGAAATGACCTCAAACAAAGCCATTAATTAGTTTTTCAAAATAACTGCCCTTTCTCAACAATCTACAATGCTTCACATGTTTGTGGATAGTTAAGATGAGGTGGGGAAGGTATGGGCATACAACAAAGTGGTGAAATGCTTCCCCAAGGACAAAGAAAAAGTCACCTATCCACTTGCACTGATTGAAAATATAGCTACCTGGAAGTGGATAAATGAGTTGATCTAGATCCCTTCTTGATGTTCAACCTCATTCTTTTAAGTAACCATGGCAGGTAGTGACTCTTTCTCATATGTCTCCAGCTGGACCAGGTGCCTGATAGGGCATCCCCTTGAAATGTTATGCAAGCCATCACTGCTCCATTCATGTTCATGCTTTGATTATGTAACCTTCTATTAGACTGAATGCTCTGGCCCCTGCATATCAATTGGAGGAATGACTACCTCCTCAATCCACTCAAACTACCCATGATCAACCTCAGTAAGAGGAGTTGATTTGCTATCTAAATTTGAGCAAAAAACATCAAGTTCATCCTAGAAATGAGCCTCCTCCAAGTCCTTTGCACTCTTTAGTATAGGGTTGCTTATATGCCCCTCCTTATGAGATGGGACCTCATTGTTATATTTGGCCTCAACCTGCAACAATTTGCCATCATTTTCACTGCCTCCATACTACTTTAGAACCTCTAGCATATGTCTGTCCTCTTCATATTCAATGAAACTGGGTAGTTCCTGAAATAGAGTGGCATCATCAACCTCAACAACAATCTCTGCAGTAAATTCCTCCTTAGTGTCCTCATCCTCTTGCCAATTCAAAACACACATTCAACCTGCATTTGCCTTTGTCCCACCATAGCCTGCTGATTAGGTCCAACCTACAGCTTTGGGACTACTGATAGATTCTGGACCATTGAAGCTTGATTAAATTCTCCATTTCGGCATGTGTTGTGGCTATGGGACTGATTGAATGGATGGTACCACTCATAACCCTAAGCTAGGTTGCTCTGAATTAGAACAAGTACATCTGATGTACTTGTAGAAACTAAGTTTATGGATTTTAGGGGCCTAACATAGCTTAGATGATTTTGTCTTTGACTGTTCCCCTGACAAGGTTGCCCACTGGGCTGATAGGGCTAATTAGGAGCTTGGTATGACACATTAGCTGTAGGAATTGGTGCCATAATTGGCTAAAGGACTGGGGCCTCCAGAAATAATTGCATTCAAGGCATTTAATGGTGGGATTCTATACCAAGTCTTTTCAAACCTAAAATTAAAATCGACCATGGATTCATAAGGAGCCCTTTTAATAGTGGCTAGTTGCTATATTAGGAATAAATGATCACTATTATCTTCATAGCGCTGACAGAGCCTATCGCCTAACTCATCCCATTCATGAATTGAATTTTTAGGTAACCCCCTGTACCACTGGAGAGATTTTCCTTTCAAAGAAGAAGCAAGGAGCCTTACATCAACATTTTTTTGGGTAACATTGTGAACATAGCATACATTGGCAATGTCTTGGATGTGCTCGGTAGGGGTGGTAGAATTTTCACCAGTGAAAAAGGGAATAGCCTTTAGAGCTAAAACTAGGATGTCATCATATTGTGCAAGTTTGAGAGGGCTTCCACCATTGAAGGCCATATAGGTTTATGTTTCTTGGCAGAGCCATGACACTAGTGTGAATTTTATGATGGGTGTATGGAAGCCTATTCTTGATGGAGGGAAAAGGCCATGACTTCCATAATAGCTTGACATACTAGAGCACTGAAAAGTATAGATGCATCAAAATATTCTTTGAAAATAAGGGTAACAGGTCTACTTTTGGAGACTGTGAATATACCACAAGAGAGTCACCAGGTGATTTGAGAACCCTAAAGGTTGGAAAAGACCAAGAGCATCACTGAACTTTGATCTTTGATGAAGCCTTAAGCACTTGGGCTACTTTCACCAGTAGATTTGTTCAACAGAGTTTCTATGGTGCTTGTTGAATGCTTTCATAATTGTACGTGAACTAAGAACAACACCAATTTTTCTTAGTTCAGCTCTTACTTAGAGCATAGGGTCCCACCAGGTGTGCTAGAAACTGTTGTCACCTAAATTTGCACCCTGTTGTTGGAGTTTATGGTAGTTCCAACAAATTTATTGAAACATGGGATTGCTGTCAAGGTGTGGGACCTTACAATTGAGACCAAACCTCCAGAGAAGGCTGGTTCCTCTTTCTAGACTTAAGGTTTAGAGAATGATGGCTAAATCTAATGTTAATGCTCACAGGGAAAAGGGGAAGAAGAAACTGAAATTAAAAGGGTGATGCACTAGATTTAGAGTGTTAGCTGGGACTAACATAACATAGTAATGATCTCAAATATAGTGGATTCACACAAACTTACAACTTTAACAGAGGTTTAGAATAGAAAACTATAACTATAGGAGGGACCGTTTTATCCACAGAATAAGCCTATAGTTTTCAAGTAAACATAGAGTAGAAGCATAAAGAGAGGAAAAATATTAGTGATTATATTGATCATAGAAGCTAAATAGCCATTAAAAAAGAAGAAGAATTTTCTATAGAAGAGATAGACATAAAATAACCAGTTACATTCATGGGTGAACCACAATTGGAGACATCAAAGGCTCTGCTTCAAACACAATGTATCAGATCCGACTAGTTCTTGTAATGCATTACAAGGTCTGAAACTGCAACAAACTCCCCCGCTCATGTAGCGACCCAGAAAAATAGCTAACCAACCCCAAAATACATCTCAAACATATGTATATATAGCTTTTAAGATCATTGTATCAAGCATAGATGTGGGAAAGAGTAGTCAAAAAAGTTCAAACTAGTCATCCATGCTACAATAATTCACTTCTGTGTCCTTGGAACACTCCCACATGACTCTGCCTCTAGAAATTTACTAAAGAAGAGTGTCTGCCCATGCCTTGGGTACAAAAAATTCAATGCAAAGAAGCTATATTGGCATGGGGGGGGGTGAGAAATCCATTTTCCACAAGCAATCAAGCTCTGAAGAAGCATTAATGGCATCTAGGAAGGTCACTGAGTAGTCCCATCATGTCCTGAATAGTAGAAAGAGCTGGGAAGATGAAACACATTGGGCCCTGACCAATCAAGCTTCCTCTGATTGGTCTTCCACCAATTGGGCCTTTGAAAGGTGAAGGAGGAAACCCCGATCTCCAAAGTCTGAAAGGGGCAATAGGGAAACCATCGGGCTTTGGAGGTTGGGCCTTCACCGTGCATCATGCTTTTGAAAAGAAGAACCACTCAATCCCTGGCTCTGAAATACTTAGAAGGATCTATGACACTTGTTGGGAATTAGGGCCTAGACCTTCTGCCTTCCGCCTTCCAACAAAAAAGAGGGAGAATAAAATTCCCGATTGCCGCCACCCAAATGACTTAGGTGCTTTTAGAAACTTAGCGGACATTGGTGATCGGGCCTTCCATTTTCCAAATGAAATAAAATAACCGCAACCCCGGCCTCCAAGATCTGCAACACTTAGAAACATTGAAATTGGCAGACTTCGGCCATCAGGTCTTTCGCCTTCCACATTCCAAAAGAAAGAGGGAAGAAGAGAGAACTCCCACCTACTGCCGCTCGTAAAAGTTAGGAACATTGTAGCTCATCAGGCTTCAATAAGAAGACCTTCCATCCTTTTCTTTCAAAAAGGAAGAGGGAAGAAGAGAAAACTCCCGACTTTTGGTGCCCGAAACACTTAGGTGATTTTCAACTAACTAAGATAGATTCCAAAGATGATAAGAATGGCATGATGAAGAGGAGAACCTCAAACTCTGAAACCTCAAAAAGACAAAAAACACAAGGAAAACACTTAGGATTTGGACTTAGCCATTTTGTGGGGTTTTTCTTTGTACTTCAAAAGGGAAAATACTTAGAAATCTCATAGATCCTTGGGCTATTTGGCTTGAAGGAAAATTAGGACAACATGTACAAAACAAGAAATCAAGAGAAATAAGAATATGCAGAGACTATAGAGAGTTAAACAAAGCTTACATCCATGATCCATTCCCTACACCCTTCACATAAGAAATATTGGAATCAGTTTCCAGAAGGGAAATATATTCATTCACCGATGGATTTTCTGGCTATCACCAAGTCAATATAAGAGAAGAGGATCAACCTAAGACAACATTTGCATTTGAATTTGGGATCCTACATGTACACAGTGATGCCTTTTGGACTTAAGAATGTACCAGTAGTCTTCAGTAGAATATTGGTAAATGCATTCAAACAAGTCATTCATGATTTCTTAGACATTTATCTAGATGACTGGACTATCTATGGCTTAGTGAAAGACCACACATAGACCTTGAGAATGATGTTCAACAAATGCAAAAGTTTGAAAATATCATTGAATCTCAAGAAATGCACATTTGCGGTACCTTTTGGAAGTCTCCTAGGTCACATCATTTGCAAGGAAGGGTTGATAGTAGATCCCTTAAAAGTAACTTTAATCCTCACATTACCACCACCTAAAACAACATTAGAAGTCAAAACTTTCTTGGGTTACACTGGGTATCACTAGAAGTTCATAAATGGTTATGCATCAATTGCTGCACCCTTAGAAGAATTGCTCAAAAAGAAAAGTGGAAGAAACATTGAATGGAATGAGCAGTGTTAATCTTCTTTTGACATACTAAAGCAAAAAATTGTTGAATCCCCTATCTTAATATTTCTAGGTTGGAACATTACTTTCCATGTTCATGTAGATGCCTCAGGCATAACAGTAGGTGCAGTATTAGCTCAACCTAAAGGAACTAAAGACCATCCTATAGCATTTTCTAGTAGGAAATTATCAAAAGCTAAGAAAAATTACACTACAATAGAAAGGGAAGCACTAGCAATGGTCTATGCATTGCAAAAATTTAGACACTACCTACTATCCACACCCTTCACCTTCTTTACTGACCATGAACTACTAAAGTACCTATTAAACAAACCTATCATACAAGGAAGAATGTGTAGATGGCTACTATTATTCCAAGAATTTGAGTTCAACATCAAAGTGAAACCGGGGAAACAAAACCAAGGTTCTGATTATCTATCAAGAATTGAAACAAGGGAGGAGCCTAATAACCATGAAGAAGAACTCCCTAGCGCAAACATGTTTAGGGTCAATGTAGTACTAGAAGAACTAAAATATATTGCATATCTATTGGCTATAGGAGAATGTTCAGCTGAGACATCTTCGCAAGACGAACAAATCCTTGCAGAAGGCTTTTCCTTATACACTTATCGAAGAAGAACTACATATAAGAGGGAAAGATGATATAACCAAGAGGGTGGTGTATGAACATGAAAGGGGGGATATTATAAAGGAAGCACATGAAGGTATAGAAGGAGGATAACTCCAGAGACTTAATAACAAGAAAGATCAAACTAGCAGGCTTGTGGTGGCCTACCCTATTCCAAGATACTAAAAGATATGTAAAATATTGTGACATTTGTGAGAGAATGGGTAAACCTACTACTAGAGATGAATTGCCATTAAGAACGGTATCAAGACAATTTCCCTTTGAGAAATGGACAATTGACTTTATTAGACCCATAGGTCCTCTAGCCAAACAATCAAAATCAAGAAACATCATTGCTGGAGTAGAATACCTTACAAAATGGGCATAAGCTATATCTACAAAAGATTGCACGACAAAAACAACTGTAAAGTTCCTCTATGGGAATATAATCACTAGATTTGGTTTTCCACTTAGTATCACAAGTGACCAAGGAAAACACTTTGTAAACAACATGATTGTGGAGTTACTACAATTCTTTATGATAGTACACAACAAAAGAACACCATATCATCTTCAAGAAAATGGAGCAAGTGAGGCCTTAAACAAGATAATTGGTAAGACATTGAAAAAAATGTGATGGAAACAGAATGGATTGGGACCTAAAGGTACCTGCGGTACTTTGGGCCTACCACACCAATTACAAAAGAAACATAAATTTCACACCCTATGATCTAGTCTATGGCTTGGATGCTACTATACCAATACAATTTATACTTCCTAACTTTCATACTGCAAGGACTCTAAAACTAAATGGAGAGGAATCCTTGACACAAAGAATTGAGGAACTTGAGAAAATGGATGAAAATAGGTTGATGGCAGCCTATAACGTGAATCTAGAGAGAAATCAGTAGAAATCCTAGCATGACAAGAACCTACAGAGGAAAAATTTCAAAGGAGACTTGGCACTTTTGTATGACAGTGTTATGTATGAAAAAGGGGATGAAGGAGACAAGCATGCACACTAAATCAAACCCTCTTCCACAATAACATTCAAGGACAAGACCAAGACAAATCACTACCAAATGGAGGTGGACTTAGCTATAGGTCTTGTGCTCAAGAGTTCTATGGAAAGATTAGATTTAACCAAGCCTTTTATCAAACCCTAGGTCAAGTTTCTATAAAACCCTAGTTCTAAGATAATCAACTTGTAACAGATAGACGACGACTGAAACCCAGAAACTAATTGCACAAGAGTGATCAGGAAGATGTTAGAACATGTGTTCTAGAAACTAGAAAGTTAGAGGACTATAGGGTGGGCATTCAAGTACAGAAAGATGAAATCTTCAAAAACTTGAAACTAGAGAAATGTTGCAAAGAGTGTCCTGATGTTGGATTTAGTACCTGTTTGAGCACTACGGGGTGGGCACCCAAGTCTTCTATAGAGGAATATTCACAAAATACTTTCAGAACTTGAAACCCTTTCCCTTACATAACATTCCTATACCTTCACCTTTCTAGATCTCACACCTGTAACCTACATACAAGAAGAAAAGGGGTTTGGGGTTGTGGTGTTTAGGGATTTGCCTCAGTCAAATCCTAGGATAGCATTCAAGCTTCCCAACACTATTATTAGAGAGAGAGTGTGCCCTAGCATGATAGAGGCTAAATAAAATCAATGATAGAATGATTCAAATAACAATGATATCACCTAAGAGGTGAAGCCCTTAGGAGAATGAAGATCCTTCAAGTCATAAGGAGATTTACAACAACACACACAATACAAACACAAATCTGCAACAATAGCACAATGAATGCTTTGAATGCTATTTGCTCCAAGATCATAAGTTCACAATATCCATCTAGGTCCCTATTGAATTCAAAAACATACTTATATGTGCTTTCCCACTAACATTCGTGAAATTAATTGAAAGAGCCAACAAGGAGAGACCCTTTTAAAGGTCCTATGCCAACATGCTTTGAAATTTGCCCTGACCAATCAAGGAGGACTATGGCATAGGTGCCCAAGTCCCAAGGCACCTTTTTGGTCTAGAGTAAGGTAAATTATGGGCCCCTAGTTCCCAATTGTCATGGGTTTCTGTTTTATGGGAAAAGAGGGAAGACAAGATTGATAGGTGATTTAGTTAAATCCTCCTTTCACTACAAACATTCAAGGACATTCAATCGAGTTGAATCACAACGTTTGCAAGAGGATTCACCTATAGGTTGATAGTCACTTGTAATGATGTGGAAATTTGGAATTTGTTGATTAATATATTAATTTAATGCCCAATTATGCTAAAAACCCTAATTATGCAAAATCGTAAATAAACGGACAAATCCCAACAAATGCTCACAGACAAAGATGTAATATTCAGAGTAAATAAATACCATATTTGTAGATTCTAGACCTGGAAAAGTCAGGGGCTAAAGAGCAGGTGCACAAGCCCAAGGTAAGGTTTTCTACTGAGAATCCCAGAAATTATCTGTAAGTTGTTTATGTTGTTTCGAAGGTTTTCAGGTATGGAGATCCAGAGGGCTTCGAGGTGGGCACCCAATCCCAGGTAATGCTTTTCTTCTCTGATCCTAACTCTATACTCCCTATCACAGCCTCCTGCAACTCCACTTCCACAGAACATGACACCTGTCACTTGCAATCACAAAGAAGGGGGTTGGGGGTTGTGGTGTTTAGGAGATTGCCTTGGTCAAGCCTCAAAATGACATTCAAGCCTTCCAACACTATTGTTTGATAAAGCATGCGTATCCCTATGGGATAGAGGCAAAAACAAATTGATAGATTGATAAATGATTGATTCAACACAAAAATATATCACCTCGGAGGTGTAGCTCGCATGTAGACGAAATTCCTTCAACACCTGAGAAGATGAAGTCAATTCTGCATAACAAACATAATAACAATATTCTGCTCTGCAACAATGAATGCTTTGAATGCTCTAAAATCATAAGTTTGCCAAAAGTTCATAATCATCTTCTAGTTTACAAATGAAATCCTAAACATGCTTATATATGCATTCTTGCTACAAATTTTGTAATCCAAACTTAAGATGTCGGCAACAGAACCTTTTAACGATCACATAACTGACATTTAAAATTTAGGCCTCGACCAAATAGGCAGGACTAGGGCGCGAGCGCCCAAGACTTGGGCTAAAATTTCAAGGCAGGATTCAACTCAATAAGGTCCCCTTAGTCCCATTTGACATGGGTTTCTAGGGATTTTGCATTGGGAGTTAAAATGAACATGCATGATGAAAAACAAGGGACCCGAGAGCTAAACTTAGGAGGTAAAAATCCTAGGGGGACATTTTATGACTAAACAGTTTTGGGGGATTTTGCATCGAGATAAATATTTTGCATGTATAATGTAATCACAGGGACCTAGGATCTAAACTAGGAGGTAAAAAGGCACGTGTCCACTTTTTAATCCATAACATTTAGCCCCCACTTTAATGTGTGTATGATCTTACGATTAGTACATGCATTAAAGTATAGTCAAAGCATATCAAATACATCAAACACAAGAGCGAAGACACACCCTAAGTTTGGAGAGCCATTTCTAGCCCCCAAGCTTAGGCAAACATAAGAAAACACTTAATAGTCACATAAGTAACAATGAATTTAGTAAGGAAGCATGTAATACATGGAGAAGACAGTGAAGCACACAATACACATAGGAGACATTAATACAATCACACAATACATAGAGAACACATTATTAAACAATTATATAAATATAATCCTAACACAAAATACACAGCATGGAGGGAGCTCATCGCTACGTGCCTTTAGACCATGCAAAAACATGCAAAACACACAGCGTGGAGGGATCTCATCACTACATACCTTTATCTACCATGAAAAAACACACAAGACACACAAGGAAGACACATAAAACACATGGAAAATACATGGAATACACAAGCTCCATAGAGTATGTTGTCAACACACTATAAGTCTTATACACAACAAACACGAGTGATAGAGAGGATATCATCGCTACACTCCACTATCTAAGACATGCCAAACACACTTGACGATTGAGCTATGCTACCACAACCGCCAAGGACACGCTTAAGGGTGAATAACTCAAGATCCAACCCCATCTCCGCAGAGGACTTTCTTAAAAGGATGTGCAACCGCTCAAGGGAAGACACAATCCCACCTTTTGCTGAAGGGATTTCAAAATGCAACCCCACCCGCATCCACAGACGCCTTACAGTGAAAAGGAAGCATGATCAAAGTATACAACCCCACATGCATCACGAAGATGCCTTATAGTGAAAAGGAGGTATATGCCAAACAAAACTATTAGAAATGAAAGCAACACTACTTCAATGGAAATCTGATTCAATATAAATTTCAGCAATCTTTAATTGTGTGTGATTAATGGAGATTGTAACACAGAAACAAAACTATGCTTCACATAAATGCAAAATTAGAAATATGAACACTGTTTAGGGTAAAATGTGGATTAATCAATAACAATAATAAACCCAAACATCAATAGAATATGAAGGAGAAAAGGAGATTTAAATAACAAACAAATGATACTTACAACCTTTCACCTTTCATCTTCCATTGCTCGCCTATCTGTTCTTGATCTTGATGATGAAGCCCTCAGAAGTGTATGCTCCCTTGCTTGTTGAAGATGACAAGGACAAAATGGCTATGATATTTTACTTGTATTTGAAGATGAGCTTCAAACACAAATGTGTGACGGATGATATGAAGTGCTTATGAAGATGGGGGTGCCAAAGGCGCGCTTGTGTTTCTGCAGCATAAGTTTACTCAAACGATGGATATCAAATGAAGAAGAAGACGATTGCATTTATAGAAATACGTGAGAACAAATCAACGGTTGAGAAGAAATAAGAAGATCAAAGGTTGAGAATGGTTGAGGAATGTGTGCGAATAGAAAGAGGACAAGTGTCCAAGCTCCATCATGCAACAGGGGAGTTAACAAAATTGATTGAATAGTTAACAGAATAAACCAACCAGTTAAGTGAATTGATTAGGGAGTTGACTAAATTGATTGATCAGTGAACTCGAATGATTAATTAGTTAACAGATTTGATTGATGAGTTAACTAATTTTGACTAGAGGATAAATAGGACATGTGGGTCAGGGAATATTAGCTAATTAAATAATCCTACATTATTTAATTAATCCTAAATTCCTCTATCCTAAGTCCTAATTCCATAAATCCACCTCATCAATTAGAAGAATTAGGAAATTTAATTAAATAAATTTATTTTATTTAATTATGGGATAATGAATCAATCAAATAAACTTAGAATATTTTATTTAATTGATAGAAGAAAATAAGAATTAAGATAAATATTAAAATATTTACTTAATTTGACATGAGCCAATTTTAGGTGTATACATTTTGCCCCTCTTTGAAGCAATGTGTTTTATCATGTTGTTTCAAAGAATAAGAATTTTTCTGACAATGATACATGCCCTAGTTTGCCCCTAGTACAAGTTTGACGACAGGATGCCCCCTCGGGAGATTGGATGGGGAGAAGGCAGAAGGCGTGAGACAGACAATCTCACGATGAAGAAGGTTAGATTTGAAGAAAATGGGTGAAGAAAGAGGTGAATGATGTGCAAAACACACACAAACAAGTAAGCAAGTATGCACAAATGATACAAGAACAAACAAGGTATTGCCCCTGTTGAGTGGTAAACCAAGCATATAGATCGACAATGTCTGGTTTCAGGAATGAAACATGTCGTATAAGACTCGGGGTCTGGTTTCGACAATGCAACATCCTATCTAAGACATTTGATATGATAACAATATATGATAGTGTTGTCATGGTGAGAAACGATATATCCCTAGAGCAACACGAAGGATAGTTATGACTGATTGATATGGTTTACGACAAGATTAGGATCAAGATCGCTGATTGCGATTGGATAATTCGACAAAGATTGGCTTGACTCGATTGGTATGGATTAAGGATAAATTTGCATTGTGATCACTGCTCAGATTGACAGCTAGAACTGTTGATGAGAGATATGAAGACAGATAGAAATTTGATCGATAGAAGAATGACTCGACAGAAGAAATCACAAGTTTTTATTTGTAAACATTGATTCTCTGCATAGAATTTTATTGCATGAGATATGGATATGGATATGAGATGTAATTGGATACATTATGGATATGGATATGGAATGGATGTGGATTGTCATCTTGATTTTGCAAGTCTTTTGTTTTCATCATTGGGCACTTTTTGGTATTTTTCTCTTTATGAAATGTTGTAAGAGAATACAAGCATCTAGGTATAAGTAGACCGAGATGACCTGAGTATTCCTTACATGGATTTTGTTATAGCAAGTTGATACAAGCATCTAGTCAAAGTTGAATCTAGATGACCCTGAGTATTTCTTGCGTTTCAACATACAAGGATTGCCCCTTTTCATGTTCAGACCTCCGTAGTCCTCGATGATCTTTTGTTGATCATGTCGTTAGACAGAAAGTTGTCACATTACTAAAGTTTAATCCACAAGCAGTAGACAAAGAAAATGCTTATGCCCCCATCATAGCATCTCTAGCTTTTGGTATCCTTGAGTAGCATAGGAAGACATAATAGCAAAAATCCAAGACTTTGTAAATTAACCTGTTCACAAAACATTCTTGCATTAGGTGTGTCTTTTGCCATAATGATATAGAATCTGTTTGAGTGTTTTGGTATGGTGCTCTGCTTTGTTTAGGACAGGTTGTTGTTTCACGTCAAGAACTTTGATTTTGAGTAGCTTGATTTTTTTGCTGCGCTTGCTTGTCTAGTGAAAGTATCACAATCCTTTATTGGTATCCTCTTAGAAAGGTGGCATTCAAGAATCCAAATCCGTAACCAGGTCGAGGAGTTGCCCCCAGATTAGACAAGGATTGACTTATTATGTGCGATAGGATGAACAAATATGGAGAGACGGACCCTAATGGACTGACCTAATGCCTTGGGGGCTCATTGCTAAATGGCCTTGCCTACGTGACGACACAGAGGCAACGTAGTTCGGGGTGAACCCTGATGGACCTAAGACCTAGGTGATAGGAAGTGGTACAGACTCAAAGAGACAGGATAGATGGGACAGTGGAGCGGAGCGAAGAGGAGCCTCGGGGGTGCATTAAGAATGGCCTTGCCTACGTGATAACTCAGAGGTGACGTAGTTCGACAACGGTTCAAAGGACTAGTTCAAGATGAACGATATGATGGACACAAGAGATATGAAGTCAGAACAGATGGAGGAAGTGGTTTGTCGTAGATAGCGCCTGTTTACCAGGTTTTCACCACTGCTTTTATTTGCATGAAAACTAAAAGTACACATGACGCCTGTTTGCCAAGTTTTCACCATGGTACCTATCCTAGCTACCTGTTTGCCAAGTTTTCACCGTAGGACGATTTTTTTGTTATTTTTCTATTTTTTAATTTTTTTGTTCTATTTTTGATCACTTTTTCAATTTTTTGGGATTTTTTCAGGACTCCCTTACATTGGGGTTTTCAGGTATAGAACTTGCGAAGATGCATGCTATTGATAGGATCATCGAACAGTTCACCTTCAGATGTAGCCAATTGATATGCCCCCGATCCATAAGCTGCAATGATGACATAGGGCCCTAACCAGTTGGGTTCAAATTTTCCTTTCTTTTCTCTGTCTTGCTGATTTCTGGGATTTTCTCTTAGAACTAGATCACCAACCTGGAAGACCTGGGGCTTTACCCTATGATTGTAACTTCTAGACATGCGTTGCTGATATGCTTTTAGATGGTTAAAGGCCTGTTGCCTTCTCTCTTCGAGCAGTTCTAGCTCTTGGAGTCTTGTTACTATGTATTCTTCATCAGATATGAGGCCTTTTAATGAAACTAGCAGGGATGGGATCTCGATTTCAATGGGCAAGATAGCTTCAGATCCATAGACTAGGGAGTATGGTGTTGCACCTGTGGGTGTGCGGATGCTTGTGCGGTAGGCCCACAGCACGGGATTTAGTTGGACATGTCAATCACGGCCAGCATCATTGACAGTCTTCTTTAGGATTTTTAGAATGGTTTTATTTGATGCCTCAGCTTGGCCATTGCCTTGTGGGTAATATGGAGTTGAAAAGTGGTGCTGGATATGGAATTTGTCGCATAGTTCCCTGACATCTTGATTTTTGAAGGGTCGTCCATTATCTATGATAATGGATGAAGGGACACCGTAGTGACAAATGATATAGTTTAGGATAAATGAGGCAATCTATTTTCCTGTGATATTGGCTAAGGGTATGGCTTCAATCCACTTTGTGAAGTACTCTGTGGTAGTGATTATGAATTTATGGCTGCTGGATGAGGGAGGATGGATCTTGCCCACTAAGTCGAGTCCCCACTGACAAAAAAGCTAAGGAGTTGTTAATGGTTGTAGCTCCTGTGTTGGTGCATGTATCAGGTTCCCATGGACTTGGCACTTCTTGCACTTTTTCACAAAATGATAGGAATCTTGTTCCATAGGTTGCCAATAGTACCCCATGTGTATGAGTTTCTTGGCTAGGGTAGGGCCACTAGAGTGAGTCCCGCATATACCGTCGTGTATTTTGCTCAGGGAAGTTTGATATTCCTCGCTATCAAGACACCTAAGGAGAGTACCATCAAGACCTTTGAGATATAGGGTATTGGCGATGATGGCATACCGAGACGCCTGACGGATAAAGGTTCTTTTTTGGTTACTAGAGAGATCGGGCGGGAGGGTATTCTCTTTAAGATAGGCAAATATTTTTTCGTAGAGAGGGGAATCGGCTCCAATAATGTGGCAAATGATATGGGATTTTGGGGTGTCATATGTAGGATAGGATACTGGCTCTACCAAGAACTCATAGCGTGATTGATTGTCTGAAATATCAAGGAGAGATGCGATCATTACCATTGCGTCTGCAGCTTTGTTCTCTATCTGTGGTATCTGCTCAAAAGAGATTTTGATGAAATATTCTTTGAAGTCATCTACCATCCATTTATAAGGGATCAATTTCTCATCTTTCATTTGGTAGTCGTCATTTACTTGGTTGATGACCAACTGTCAGTCGCCATATACCTGAAGTTCTTTGATGTTCCATTCCACTGCTAGCTTGATGCCAATAACTAGGGCTTTGTACTCTGCCACGTTGTTAGTGCAAGGAAAGAGTAGTCTATATGATTTAGGTATAGTGTCGCCATTAGGTGTGATCAGTAAGATACTTGCCCCCGATCCATGCTGAGTGTATGAGCCGTTGAAGTACATTTTCTAGGTTGTTGTATTGATGTGGAAGATAGATTCGTCTGGAAATTCGAAGCTCAAGGGACTGTCATTAGTTAGGGGTGACTCTGCCAGTTGATCTGCAAGCACTTGTCCTTTTATCACTTTTCTGTCGACATATTCAATGTCAAACTCACTGAGAAGCATGACCCATTTTGATAATCTACTAGTTAAGGCAGCTTTGTTGAGCAAGTATTTTAGTGGATCAATCTTTACTATCAGTTTGACAGAGTGTGATAGCATGTAATGTCTCCATTTTTGTGAGGAAAAGACTACAGCTAGACATGCTCTTTTGATGGGTGTGTATTGCAATTCATACCCAACAAGTGTTCGGCTAATATAATGGATTGCCTGCTCTTTTCCATCATAGTTTTGTTGTGCAAGGAGAGCCCCCAGAGCTGTTGGTGTAGCTGAGATATACAATAGCAGAGGCTTGCCCTGAATTGGTGGCATTAATACCGGTGGCTTCATAAGCTATTCTTTTAGCTATTGGAATGCCTATTCACATGGCTCGTTCCATTTGAAGGGGACATTCTTATGTAGAAGGTGAGAGAATGGGTGGCACTTGTCTGCGAGTTGAGAAATGAACCTTCTAATGGATTGTAATTTTCCTTGTAGGGATCTTAACTGAGTCAGATTCTTAGGAGGTGGCATCTCCATGATGGCTTTCACCTTAGCTGGATCAACTTCAATACCATTTGTAGACACTATGTAGCCTAGTAATTTACTTGATGTAACCCCGAACACACACTTCTTTGGATTAAGGCGCACATTGAACTATTCCAACCTGTTGAAGATCTTGTCTAATACTGCTAAATGTCCTTCTCTTGTAAGTGATTTTGCCAGAATGTTGTCGACGTAGTCTTCCATTATGGTGTGCATCATGTCGTGGAAGATTGTTATCATGGCTCTCTGATATGTTGCCCCCACATTTTTCAGACCAAACGGCATAACACACCAATAGTAGGTGCCCCAAGGACATGTGAATGCAGTTTTGTGTTGGTCTTCAGGGGCAATCTTTATCTGGTTATAGCACGAGAAACCATCCATGAGTGAAAGCATAGTGTGTCCTGCTGTGAGATCGACAATCATGTCTATGTTGGGCAAGGGGAAGTCATCTTTCGGATAGGCTTTGTTTAAGTCCCTAAAATCATTGCATATTCTGACCCTGCCATCCGGTTTAGCCACTGGTACTATATTTGAAATCCATTCAGGATAGTCTATAGGCCTGATAAAACTGACATCTAACAGCTTCTTTAGTTCCTCTTTTACCATGAGGGCTACATGTGGATGCATCTTTTTGAGTTTTTGTTTGACCGGTTTAGCTCCTGGAGCTAGAGATAAATGATGCATGATAAGATTTGGATCTAGCCCTGGCATGTCGGCATATGTCCATGCAAAGTTGATTTGTTTTCTCTTGAAGAAATTTGTAAATGCTAGTTTTTCGTGTTATGTTAGAGCTTTTGCCATGTGGATCATTCTAGGCTCATCACCTGTGCTGACATTGATTGGTTCGGCTGGTTCTATCAAGATCGACGATCTCTCCTGATGTGTAAGCTTGGGGAGAGGGTCAAGCCTTCCATCCTTCGGCGTCTTAGAGAGGTTTTTACCATTGGATGCGTCTTTATTTTTACTATTTTGAGGCTCTAACACTGCCGCAGAGCGGTTTTCACTGTTAGATTGTTCTTTTATTTTGATATTTTTATGACTGAAAGGCTTGGCACTCTCTCCAAAATAGGCCTTCTCATTGAGTTCAATAGCATAGCCAGCTCTGTGGTCTCCTGTAGGTATGTGATCTCTAAGCTCAAGGTAATCGATGATGGCTTCGTCATTTTCAAAGGTGTCTAGTTCAGGGGTGGTGCCGTCGAGGTCCCAGTCTATGAGTTTAGGGTGGACCAAAGGTAAGGGATCATCATGTAGGTCTGTTCAATGGCGTTGATGGTTAGGATAGAATTATTAAAGGCTCGGACAAAGTTTGCGATGGTACTCTCTATTAGTGGATCCATCAAGGGGGGTATCATTCCTTCCTCACGATTTTCACTATTGTTGCTATGCGGGTCAGATTCTAGTGGTCTATCCCTTGGACCTTGTCTCTCATTGGCATGGGTCAGGTCATACTCGTGGACAACGTCAATATCCTTTTCATCACAAGACATCTCAGAGAAACTATCCCATTCATACTCGTTAGAATCAGTTTTGCTCCCCATTTGCATTCTCTGAATTTGCTCCACCAGATTGCTAGTAGATGCTTCTAGTTGTTTTCCTTTGTTCTTGTTGGTTTTGTTGTTTCTTGGTGCTCCAGTGTACCCTAGCGCTATAGTGTCTCAGGCTATTAAGGTATGAGGTTGGATGGGTTCAGTGATGCCATCCTTTCTTGAACCAAGTGGACCGTGTCCTTCATACCCCATTCTCTGTAGCATTTGAAAGCCTTGACCATCTTGTTCCGTGGGTATAGTGTGATGGTCATGTTGTGTTGAGGAACTACCTTCATCTTTGTATAGCCATTGTAATACATCCTTTTCATCACTCTCATCTTCTAGGCTTCCCCATTTAACAAATGGACCTTTGGTGGTTCTTTCTTCTTTGGGTGTTTTCAGAATATGTCTCCCGTGGGATCTAGGAGATAGAGGTAGTTGTGCCAAGCATAGGGATTGAGAGATCGTGTATTCACCCAAGCCTTTTTCTATGAGTCTAAGGCCAGGTTGCGGAGCTTACGAAGAGGAAGCAAGTGAAGCTGGATCAATACGGGATGAAGAGGCAGCAGAAGCACGGTTGGTGGGGATCACCACTTCTGGTTTGGGTTGAATGGAATTGCAATATTAATAGGGGTTAGGGTCACCTTGGATGGTGATCTCTTGACCTTCGTGAGGGAACTTGATACATTGATGGTATGTAGAAGGTACTGCCTTCAAAGTGTGTATCCATGGTCGTCCAAGAAGGATGTTGTATGCTAGCTCCATGTCGAGGACCTGACAAGCTACATCTTTTACCACAGGGCCTACTCTGATCGGTAGGGTAACAATTCCTTTGGATGTTCTTTCTTCCTCATCATAGGCTTTGATGGTGATTTTTCTTTTCGGATCGATAGCCTTCTCTGAAAAGCCCAATGTAAGGATTAGCTTCAATGTGCAGATATTCAAACTAGCCCCTCCATTGATTAGGACTCTTTTGATCTTGCGTTTATGTATAAAAGCTTCGATATGGAGGGAGGCGTTATGGGGTTGAGTGATTGACATATCATCCTTCTTAGTGAATGATAGGGAATGTGGTGAGGTAATATGACCGACCATGGTTTGGAATTTCTCTTCAGGAAGGTTTGTGGGAACAGAGGCTTCCGCTAAGGCTTTGTCAAGTATGAACCTATGAGAAGGAGATAGACGCAGAAGTTCCAAGATGGAGATGTGTGCAAGTATTTTGTGGAGTTGATCCACGATACTGTATTGGCTAGCCGGAGGGGCAGAGACTCCTCTAAGGGTGACTTTGTTACTATGGGTAGTAACATTGCAATCTGGATCTTTGTTGATGGTGATCACATTGATGTGTGAATCACTTTCATAGATGTGGTTAACAACATAGTCATAGCCGACATTTGTGTAATTTGCGTTGTTAGATCCATTGTTGTTTCTGTTGGAAGGTCCTCCCTACTCGTAGTTAGGAAGAGGATCCTTGAATGCCTGATGATCATTGTTGGAGGTATGCATGTCAACAGATATTTTGTTTTTCTCTATTAAGTCTTGGATTGTATGCTTGAGTGCAATACAATCATTTGTCTTGTGCCCCGTATTTCGATGGTATTCACAAAAGTCGTTGTCATTCCACCAATGGGGTTTGACCTTTGGTTCGTACTCTTGTGCCGAGGGAAGCATTATGAGCTTGTTCGTGATTAGCTTCCGTAAGGCAGTTTCTAATGACTCATCCAAAGGTGCGAACTTTCTCCTAGGTCGAAAGTTGGTAAACCTAGATTCAGTATTTCTTGGTTTGTTTTGCGGGGGGTTATTTTGAGGCATTGATAGATTGAATATTGGTTGTTTAGGTGCCGCATTTTTGGCATCTACCACCCCGTCATTTACGATGTTTTTATTTTTCATCTAGAATCTAGGTTTGTCATTGTTGGTGTTGGTACTAGGAGTGTCTTTATAGAGCTTGATTTGACCTTTTGCGATTAGGGCTTTTTCTATGATGAGGCCCATCTCAATGACCTTGCTAAAAGAAGTAGGACATTGGATTTGGATTTGATAACTTAAGTCCGTGTGCAAGTTGTGGACGAACATCTCTAGCATCTGTTTCTCTGGCATTTGGTGTGGGCATTTGCTACCAATTGTCTCCATCTTTGTAAGAATGCGGCGAAAGATTCTCCACCTTTCTGTTTTGTGTTACAAAGATCCAATATTGAGGTGTCGTGCTCAATGTTGTAAGAGAAGTGGGTAACAAATTTATCTACAAATTCATTGAATGTTTTAATATCGGGTGGCAGTCTAGAGAACCACTCCATGGCTTATCCACCTAAGCTTCATGGAAAGAGTCGCAGAAGGTTAGTGTCGTTATGTGCGACCTCGAAACAAGCAGCATTGAATTCTCTGATGTGATCCCTTGGATCACCCTTTCCTCGATATTTGTCAAACTTAGGCACCTCAAATTTTGAGGGAAAAGGTATCATGACCAA
Organism: Cunninghamia lanceolata; assembly: GCA_027924645.1. NCBI lineage: Eukaryota > Viridiplantae > Streptophyta > Pinopsida > Cupressales > Cupressaceae > Cunninghamia > Cunninghamia lanceolata. The sequence continues at coordinate 6,628,377 of BSBN01000236.1, forward strand.
GGCCCTATCAAAAGGATATGGTGAAATATCCTCTAGGGTGTAACGTTTAGGCAATGCCCCTATTTTTATGTCTGCTAATTCTTGTCGTAATGCTTGGATTTCTTGGTTTACTAGACTTAGGTTATCTAAGGAATCAATCGTTGCTTTACTCTAATTTGCGGGTATTTCATCATGTCTACTTCCTTCAGGGATTCTTTCATCATTTTCTTTGAGAGTCTCGACATCATAGTCCTTAGGGAGCTTACTCCTAGGCTTGCTAGATGTAAAAAGAATTTTGTAGGGTCTTGGGCAAGCACTTTTTCTAATAGGTGTTGAAATTTTGGATTATGTTGCGTTTGAAGGATTTCTTCCATAGAAATTTCTTCGTCACTTTCGTGATCGTCGTGAACACTTTTCTCTGCCATTTCTAACTATTTTTGTTTTTGTAATCTTGTTAAGACCATGCAAGGGCGATAAGGAGATGGATAGAATGAGCTTGGAAGATTTGAGCAAGGTAGTAGGATGGGACAAGATTTTAGCAAAGGCTCTTCTTAGATCTGTTTGGTGTCAAACAAGTGGGATATACAAAAGCAATAGTCAAAGTAAGGATGTTAGAAATCTGTATACTTGATGTTTGACTAGTCTTGCACAACCCCCTAGTGGAGTTCTAAGAGGAAAGGATAAGTAACCCTTGATATTGGAGACTCACTAGGTTTTGCTTGAGGTTTGATTTTGATTAGAAGAATTTGGCTATAATCTTGTTGGAATCTTGGAAGAATTTGGCGAGATTTTTTGGATGAACAAGCAGCTATGGTGCAGAAAAGGAGGAGAAATGGATGATTTGCAAGGTCTTAATCAGATTTTTGGAAACTAAAACAAATTTGAAAAGGTTTTGAAAAATGTTGAAAATTTTTGCTCTTGGAAGATACTGGTTTACTCTCTGGTTGGTTTTTCAAGATTTTCCTATTTTTTTGGTTTGAAAACTTGGTGTTTTTTTTGAGAATTCTGATTTTCAATTATGGCAAAGACACAACAAACACATTGAAGTTTTCATGATTTTATCTTTTGTTATTTTTTTTTGTATTTTTGGACCATTTTGACTCAAAGACAAGTACAACCTAGGCTGGATAGGACAGTATTCGTTGAATCCTCTAGCTGTGCCACTCAAAGCGTGTAGCTCTAGGATCTAGTAGCACCGGCTCCCCTCCACGGCACTCAGTTCTCACGCATACCAGATTCGGGTTTCCTTAGGCTCGTACCCCCACCGAACCTTAGGATTGTCCCTGCTACCTCTACTAAGAGTCACTTAAATCGAGGCCACTTCAAGGGCTCTGCCCTTTGCATCAACAAATAGGGGTTTTTGGCTTACTACATAATTGGTACTTAGTTAGGGCAACCGTTCGAGTGGTTACACATGCGGCGGCACTACTCTCCGTTATGGAGTCTCCCAGCCTCAAAGGGTTACGCCTTAGAGGGTTTTGGGGGAGGTTGGCCATCGGTGTAACACAGCAGCACTCGTTGCAGAAGGTTTTCACCTCAAGCACAATTTATTTTAAGTGGCTTGGTAGGGCTTGGCTTTAGCCTGTTACCACTCAGGGTCATTCCCACTTGGACAAGCGTGCATCCAAGGGCAGGCCCCCCTAAAGGTTTAACAAATAGAATGACAAGTTTGGCACTTTGGTCACCCAGTTAAGGGGAGAGCATAAGCCTATTGTCATTCACAAGCACAGAATACACTGGTTAATACAACCTAGTTAAAAGTAGAAAAACTAAATGGGCTACTCTACTTGTGCACTCACGCGGTTGTTAACTTTGAAATGTTTAAGACATAGCAATGTTCATTCCTGTTTGTAAGATAGCAATGATCTAACTAAAGAAGATAACATTATGCAGATATAGCAATGGTTCAATTACTCTCTTCCTAGTTATGGACTACGTGAAATTTGCATGTATGCATTTTTACTTTCCTAATTAGAGTTAGATTAAAATTGTATGCAAGTTGCATGAACAATGGGTTACTCCTTCCTAATTAGAACTAGATGAAAATTGTATGCAAGTTGCATGAACAATGGGTTACTCCTTCCTAATTAGAACTAGATGAGAGTTGTATGCAAGTTGCATGAGAATGCCTAAATCAGTCCTATTCAACACTTAGTGAAAAATGATTATCTTCAGTGGACATTTTGCACCAAACTAGATTAGTTGTCTCTTGATATCCACCTGTAGTCCACAAAAACAAAAATTGAATCAAGAAGTTTGTAAATCAAATGGTTAGGTGAAAAACACATAATCTGAAAAATTTCATAAAAATATGATTTTTTGACAGCAAAATAGATATGAAAATCAGAATCTAATCAAAATTCTATGCTGTTTTAAAAAAAAAATTCATGAAAATTCGTCAAGATATGTGAAAGTTATAGCTATTTGAAGTTCTCAAGGTAAAGACAACTTTGACTGATTATACCTGTTGATTTTGACCTAGTGGGTTGAAGATACCTATACCGTTGTGAAGTTCTCGAAGTCAGCTTTCCAACGACTGTAAATTTGTAAAAATTGGACCTCCCTGCAAAAAATTATGCTAAAAAGAAAAAAAATGCCCCTATTTTGCCCTCATTAACATTTGTTTTAAAAAAAATAAAAAAACAAATAAAAGAAGAAAAAAAAGATTTCTAATATTAAAATTTAAAAGAAAATTAAATTATAACTAAAAAAAGAAAACCTAACCCTAATTACTTTTTTTTTGTGTGTGTGTTGGATTTGTTTTATACTTATTTTTGTTTTTGTTTTTTTTTTATATTATTTGTTTGTGCTGTGTGCGCAGGTGCAGGGTGGAGGTGGTTGCATGGTGGCATGAGGGCGGAGGGCTGGAGGCTGGGCGGAGGTCAGGCTGGGGGGTGAGCGACGGATCTAGAGGTGGACTAAGGTGGCGAGCGGCAGATCAGGAGGCGGATGGAGGGGCGGCGGTGGCAGGTAGGGGAGGGGACTGGGGGTGGGAGGGTCACAGGTAGGGGTTTAGGCACGGGGGGGGTGTTGAGGGATGGGAGCTGGGCGCAGGGTGGGGTGGTAGATCTGTGGGTTAAGGGTTTAGGGGGTGTGGGGAAAGGGGGGATCGGGGTGGTGGGAAAGGGGCTGCGGGTAAAGGGGAGTGTGGGGGGGAAGAGGGGGGAGCGGGGGGTGTAAGAGGGTTAGGGCTGCGGGGGAAGGGGTGGCGGGTGGAGGGGGGTATGGGGTAGGGGGAAAGGGGGTGTGCAGGGCTTCGGCCCTACTCTTTTTTTTTGTTTTTTTTTTAAATTTTCTATGTAAATTTTTTATTGTTTGCTGTATTTTTTTTTTGATAATTTTTTTTTTGTTTTTTAATATTACTAAAAACAGAAAAAAATGAAATACAATCTAAAAAAAAAAGTGCTGTGTATTTTTTTAATTTTTTTGATTTTGCCAAAAAACAAAAAAAAATGAAATGCAATCTAAAAAAAAGTGCTGTGTATTTTTTTTTTATTTTTTTTTTAGTGTAAAAATTAAAAAAATTCAAATTTTTTTCAATAATCCAAAGTAGGCAAATGATATGTTGTTTTTCACCGGTAAGGTCTCCCAAGCTCAACAGTGAGGTCCGATTGAGCATAAGAGGTTGTGTATGAAAGTTGATGTCCAAATTTGTAACAAAACACACCTGAAGCTCACAAAACACACTCAACAAAACACTTGTAAACAAGATGGGTTAGATCACGGTGGGTGCCAAAATGTTTAGGGTAAAATGTGGATTAATCAAAAATAATAATAAACCCAAACATCAATAGAATATGAAGGAGAAAAGGAGATTTAAATAAGAAGCAAATGATACTTACAACCTTTCACCTTTCGTCTTCCATTGCTCGCCTATCTGTTCTTGATCTTGATGATGAAGCCCTCAGAAGCATATGCTCCCTTACTTGTTGAAGATGACAAGGACAAAATGGCTATGATATTTTACTTGTATTTGAAGATGAGCTTCAAACACAAATGTGTGACGGATGATATGAAGTGCTTATGAAGATGGGGGTGCCAAAGGTGCACTTGTGTTTCTGTAGCATAAGTTTACTTAAACGATGGATATCAAATGAAGAAGAAGAGGGTTGCATTTATAGAAATACGTGAGAGCAGATCAATGGTTGAGAAGAAATAAGAAGATCAAAGGTTGAGAATGGTTGAGGAATGTGTACGAATAGAAAGAGGACAAGTGTCCAAGCTCCATCATGCAACAGGGGAGTTAACAAAATTGATTGAATAGTTAACAGAATAAACCAACCAGTTAAGTGAATTGATTGGGGAGTTGACTAAATTGATTGATCAGTGAACTCGAATGATTAATTAGTTAACAGATTTGATTGATGAGTTAACTAATTTTGACTAGAGGATAAATAGGACATGTGGGTGAGGGAATATTAGCTAATTAAATATTTAAAATATTTAATTACATGTGCAACATGGTGAGGTGGAAAAGGTGAGGTGGAAAGATGAGGTGGATTTATGGAATTAGGACTTAGGATAGAGGAATTTAGGATTAATTAAATAATGTGGGATTATTTAATTATGTGAGACATTAGAAGAATTAGGAAATTTAATTAAATAAATTTATTTTATTTAATTATGGGATAATCAATCAATCAAATAAACTTAGAATATTTTATTTAATTGATAGAAGAAAATAAGAATTAAGGTAAATATTAAAATATTTACTTAATTTGACATGAGCCAATTTTAGGTGTATACAAACACATAAGACAATGTTTAACGTGGAGAAAACCCTTTCCAGTAAAAAACTCCACACAGGAAAGAGGCCTAATGTTTGTATTAATCTGAAAATGATTTACAATACAACAACACTTCAACTCTCTCCACCAGTCTTCAATCTAACAGCATTCCGACAACACCCGAGTACCTAAAATCTATATTGTAGCAACTAATACATGGAAAATACTTATAGAAACATTTTCTAACTCATCTTAGGCGTTCACCTTCTCTCTCCTAAGATTCTCCAACCTGTAAACATTAATTACCATCTTACAAGCATCTTACACTTGTCTAGAAATAGCCATGCAAAGGTTGGGGGCCCAAGACTAAATCTAGCCTCTTACAACATCTTATGACACGTCATAACCATCATAGATTCTACAAAAGAGTATCTTTCCAAGATAGGAACCTTGGGCTAAATATAGCAAATATACAACTAACATATTCATCATATGCGTCATAGAATCATAGAATCTTATGACAACTTGCAGTTGTCATAGATTCACTCACCAAACATTATGACAGTTGTTATACATGCCAAAAATAATATATTCCTCAAGGGAGCATGCCTATCCTCATTTACTATGAGTTTTTACATTTGCCGACAGTAAATGTCACTTCGTAACTGCTGCTGGTAACTCTAAAATTACAACTGTCAATGAGTCTACCTCATTCCCTTATGGGTAATTACAAATAACAAATAATAAATGGAATAAAATACAATATTGGAATTTACAAGGTTAATGGCACTTTATTCCAACAAAAATAAAGTACACAATCCCACCTGCATCATGGAGACGCCTTACAATGAAAAGGAAGCATACACAAACACGATTTATCATCAATATCTAAAATAATCAACCACAATATATGCCCCCACCTTAAAGTGGTTGATCCCACTTGTCGATATCAATCACATTTAAGGTAAAGTGAAAACACACAAGGGAACAAGAGCTTTCGAAAAACCCATGCCCCCAAAGGTGATATGTACCAACGATCGCCGAATGTTCCCAACAAACACACGCATTAGTATTAAATTCTCATCATCGACAATATTCATATATAACGATAAGGTAACATACCACATAGACAAACTAAGGCTACACTTATGGGTTCGGATCCAAGTATAGCCATGAGATTATACTTCAGGTATCTCAGAACTGAGTGTAGCTACAAGGTGAGATACAAAATAGTCCAAAGTGCATAGAAGCAGATTTAAAGTATTGCAAAGGTTTATTACAAGAGATGTCACAACACGCATCACAACATGAAGTGATTCTACTAGTCAAGCGTCAGTAATATATCAACCCCATCTTCATATATGGACTGGGTCCATTTTTTCTTTCTTGTTGTAGGGACACATAATCCTTATCAATATTTATTTGTTTTCATCATCTATCGACTAGTGGAGCCACTGAAGAATGTAAACACTAAAAATGAGAGAGGATACAAAGGTGACTTAGGTTCACAATGTGGTAAGATGCCCCCAAGACATTCTCCACAATATTATGCCCCCAAGGCACTACACACACCAATTACAATAAGAGAGAGGATAGAGGAATAATAGAGAAACAAATAGAAGAAGTGTCACAACATAAGCACTCATTGTATCTGTGACCTTACAAGAGTATCAAGGGTCATCCAAGGAGACCTAAACAACATTTATCATAATACGGGGGAACGCAACACAATACTAACAACATATATATCTAGGAGGCAACCCTTGAGAGCAACTAGAATAGGTGCTACAACGAGTGTGGCTTGATGAGGGAGAAATACTTACCTGATTCAATGTGATATTTCCTGGCAAAAAATCCATGTCTATTATCTTAGGATATATCATATTTTGATACATCTGATTTCCTTGAGTAATTTGTTTTGCAAAATTGAGAATGTAACCCAGGGGTCAAGGTAGTGTTGGAGCACCTCGAATTGTAATCATTGGTTTGAATCGAGGGGACACATTAGGTGCCCCATTCATAATGAGTTTAGGAACATTAGTACACTTATTCACTATTACCTTAGTGGGTGGGATAAGTCTATTAGTGATAATTGAATTAACATTGTTTTTACTTTGATTAGGCTCAACATCCATCCCCAAAGGATTTAATGTGAGAGACCTTTCTTCACCCACCAATGCTTCATCTTTTGAAGGGAGAGTATTGGAAGGAAGGGAAGGTAAAGTGTTGTTAAGAGAATTGTTGATGATTGTATCTTTAGTGATGTCCAAGGGGTTTGAACATGCAACTAAAGTAAAACTATCCATGGTCTTCGCATCCTTAGAGATATCTGAGGTACTTGAATATTCAACCAAAGGAGGAAGATCAAGGGTCTTCACTTCCTTAGTGATGTCCAATGTGCTTGAACAATCAATCAAAGGTGGGAGATCCATAGGATGAGCCATAGAAGCCTCATGTGCCCTGTGATTATTATACATATGAACACCTATTATCTACCCATAGATGATCATTTTTAAGAGGAGGATCTTCATCCACAAATGCTTCATCTTCTAGAGGGAGGGCATTGGAATGAAGAGAGGGTAGGTTGATGTTAAGGAATGTATCAATGATTTCATCTTCTTGTGCTAAGATGTCCTCACAAGTGGGAACAACTTTGGGAGAAAGATCATGAGGTGAAATAGACAAAACTAGGTTACCATCACATGTACTAGAGACTAGATCTAGGGCATGGTCCTAACTTGCAGCAATAGGAGTCGTAGTGGAATGTCCAATAGAGATAAAGTCATCTACGATTTCATCTAGCATATTGAAGTCGTCATTAGTAAATGACGCATCATATGCATTAAAGTCTTGTAAAAGGAAATCAAACATTATTGAAATTCAACAAGATATAAAGTATTTTGCTAAAATGAAACTAAGATCACTATGAAAAATCAGATTTAACGAATGTGTAATGTAAGTAGTAATGATCACGCAAGAGAATTTTTAAAACCCTAATGCAAGATTTTACCAATATGCAAGCTTTATATGCACTTTTTCCAAGAATATGTAATATTTTTAAAGGAAAGATGAGAAGTATGCTTTGATTCAATGCAAGATCTTATTTGAAATGTTTGTGATAGTAGTAAAATTTGAAACAAGATTTTAACTACAAACCCTAGATTTTGAATTTGACTAGGTTTTCAAAAATGCAACTTTTTCAATAAAAACCCTAGCAAATAAGAGCTTAAAATGTAAGATGCAACATCATGAAATGATTATATGTTGTAATAGGAATCAGATCTGATGAAAAAATCAGAAATTTGAATCTTTTTATGATGATCTAGAACATATGCAATGAAACAATGCAAAACTATGCCTTTTTCTAGCCTAGAATGCTCAAAATTTTCACCTTTTTCAATGCAAATATGCAAAATATGTCTTGAAACAGAGAGGATGATAAGGTACAGAAACCTAAAACTATTTAATTAGTCCAATAATGCAACAAGATTTACCACAACATGCCAATCTTGAAACCCTAGGTGGAAGATTAGCTAGATTACTAAAAATGCAAGGATTTTCGAAACCCTAACAACGAAATTAAGCTATGAAACTATGTAAAATGATGAATGAATGGAATATAATCAGATATAATGTGGAAAATAACTCAGATCTGATGCAAGAAGGATGCCAAAGTGTAAGATACTATGGGTTCACCAAAATGTTATGTATGAAAAAGGGGGATGAAGGAGACAAGCATGCACACTAAATCAAACCCTCTTCCACAATAACATTAAAGGACAAGACCAAGCCAAATCACTACCAAATGGAGCTGGACTTAGCTACAGGGCTTGTGCTCAAGAGTTCTATGGAAAGATTAGATTTGACTAAGCCTTTTATTAAACCCTAGGTCAAGTTTGTATAAAACCCTAGTTCTAAGATAATCAACTTGTAAAAGATAGATGATGAATGAAACCCAGAAACCAATTGCACAAGAGTGATAAGGAAGATGTCAGAACCTATGTCCCAGAAATTGGAAAGTTGGAGGACTACGGGGTGGGCGCCCAAGTCTAGAAAGACAGAATCTTCAAAAACTCAAAATTGGAGAAATGTCACAGAGAGTGTCCTAATGCTGGATTCATACCTATTTGAGTAGGAGGACTACAGGGTGGGCACCCAAGTCTTCCACAGAGGAATATTCACAAAATGCTTTTAGATCCTGAAACCCTTTCCCTTACACAACATTCATGTACCTTCACCTTTTTGGATCTCGCACTTGTAACCTGCACACAAGAAGAAAAGGGGTTTGGGGGTTGTGGTGTTTAGGGATTTGCCTCAGTCAAATCCTGGGATATAATTCAAGCTTCCCTACACCGTTTTTAGAGAGAGAGCGTGCCCTAGCAGGGCAGAGGCTAAGAAAAATCAATTATAGAATGATTCAAATAACAATGATATCACATTGGAGGTGAAGCCCTTAAGAGAATGAAGATCCTTCAACTCATAAGGAGATGGATGATGATTCCAAATCTATAACAACACACACAATACAAACACAAATTTACAACAATAATATAATGAATGCTTTGAATGCTATTTGCTGCAAGATCATAAGTTCTCAATTTCCATCTAGGTTCCTAATGAATTTAAAAACACACTTATATATGTTTTCCCACTAACATAATTCGTGAAATTAATTAAAAGAGCCAACATGGAGAGACCCTTTTAAAGGTCCTATGCCGACATGCTTTGAAATTTGCATCAACATAAAATATATAATGTTATCACAGGGACCTAGGATTCCTTCAAAATCTGGCATAATGTATAATATTATCAACTTAAAAGATACTCAGATTCCTTCAAACTTAGTGATTTAATTATTTACCTTTTTCATACATAACATCTTGATTTAGTGTGCATGCTTGTCTCCTTCATCCCCTTTTTCATACATAATATTTTGGTAGTCATCCTACTCAAACAGGTACTGAATCCGGCACTAGGACACTCTCCGTGGCATTTCTCTAGCTTCAAGTTTCTGAAGATTCCATCTTTTTGGACTTGGGTGCTCGCCCCATAGTCCTTTGACTTTCCATCATCCAGGGCATAAGTTTTGACATCTTCCTGATCACTCTTGTGTAATTAGTTTCTAGGTTTCAGTCATCTTCTGTCTATTACAAGGTGATTATCTTATAACTAGGGTTTTATGCTTACTTGACCTAGGGTTTGATAAAAGGCTTGGTTAAATCATATCTTCCCATATCACTCTTGAGTATAAGACCTGTGGCTAAGTCCACCTCCATTTGGTAGTGATTTTTATCTGTCTTTTCCTTGAATGTTATTGTGGAAGAGGATTTGATTTAGTGTGCATGCTTGTCTCCTTCATCCCCTTTTTCATACATAATAGACAGTAAGTTTAAGAGACAGGGAAAACTCAAAATCAGATGGCTAGGACCCTATTACATACATGAAATTGCAAAATCCAGAGCGGTAAGATTGAAAGATATGGAAGGAAGAATCACTGCCAGATATTTTAATGGATCTCAGTTGAAGCATTACCACAAATCTCTGGGATGAAAAGATGAAATGCGATGGAATTCAAACTTGTAACATAGTAACTATATCATATTGTAACATATTGTAGGATAAAGTAACTGAACAAGTAGCAGCTTACAACAATAAACAGCTAGAAAAGCCCACGAAAAACATAAAGGGTAAAAACAATAAAGGAAAAAATCAAGTTTTAGGGCTATTTATACCCTAATCCAACTTAAAATCCTCATTTGCATCCAAACAAGTTGAGAAAATTGAGCTCTGAACTACAAGGCAATCAAAACCTAGCTGACAAACTATGAGTAAGACGAGATGGCTACACCAGTGCTCATCAATGTCACGAAGAAACCAAGACCTAAATAAAAGAAATGCCCATTCAAGGTGATGGAAGTTGTAATGTCCCCTTCTCACAAGTCCAAAATTTCACAACCTTGTACACAAGTTCAACTTGCAAAAAGAGAACATTAGTACACTAATCTTTCTTTGAATTCCAACTTATTGCAATATATACAAGAAATATCCAATTTACATAGTTACATTGCCCTTCTAAGGTTATAATCTTATGATCAACATTAATATGCATTCTACACTTTTCATCATTATCCATTATATTTGGATCTATGCATTAATCAAACCATTAGTTCCATGTGAGAGGATGTGATAGGATGTCATATGCCAATTATTATCATGGGTCCATTGTTTCCATCCTTTGACTCGAGGGGTGAATACTCACCAAATTTAGTCAAAGGCCAATTATGATAATCCTTTGGCTCGAGGGGTGAATAGTTAACCTACTTTACCCAAAGGCCCAATATGACAATCCTTTGGCTCGAGGAGTGAATAACTCACCTACTTTAGCCAAAGGCTAAATCCACTTGTCTCGAGGGGTGACATTGCACCAACTTTAGACAAGGGCCAGATCCACTTGTCTCGAGGGGTGACTTGCACCTACTTTAGACAAGGCCCAAAAGCATACACATGGTTGGCCAACTAATCATCCTCATTATTACATCTCTCATAGGGAGTTAATGGATTAATTCCATCATTTCAAATTCTCAAACAAATTAATAATAGTTAGGTCTTGTTTCATATGATAAATAACATTATATTTTCATTATGAGGATTTCATTACTTTCATGCTCATTTTCTTAACATTATAATTGGATTAGCCCATGGACGAACTCATAATGCTGTAAAATATACATATTTAGATATAATTTACATACCTTGCTTTTTGTCGGCCTTCGCTGTGATAATTATATGCTTTAGATCTTCGATCTCATTAAAGTTGCTGAGAATATGCCTTGCAGCCTGCAACCAGAGATATTATATGTTTGCTATGAATGATGAAGTTCTCGATGTGGCAGAATATGATTATAAATAATGCTGGCTGGATTCACTATATCAATGTGATGGATCATTTGGCTAAATAATGATATTTCTTCAATAGTCTTTGCTTATTTGCTGCTATCGGCCTTTGATATGTGTGTTATGTGTTATCTGATGATGCTGAATGCCTTTCGACCATCACATTTATACCTTGGATTCAACCCGAATGGAGACATTGTTTAATGATGGTCGCCACCCTTCCAACGGAGGTATCTTTTGTTAACAAATCATTAGTTATGCTTCTAACATAAGATCGCCAATCACTCTTATATATTGCTTCATTATGAATTGTTAATGTTCTTAACCATTCGATGACCCTTGCATTGTTATATTATCAATTCCATCGCCTAAGGCTGTGATCGATGCCACTGCTGGCCTTTATGAGTATATTAATATAATAATATTTGATATTTATATTCATGTAATATTATAATATATTATTTAACTTATTAATATTTAAATAATATTTATGTGTAATTAAATATATTGTTTAAATCTTCAATTTAAACAATGCTTTAATATGGGGACATGACAAAAGTTGACAAAGAAGGAGCTTTCTCTAATGTATCAGTGGATGTGGTTTACATTGAAGATGTCAGGAAGTACATCCACACTGCAATCACAAAGATAAACCATATAAAGTTTGAGGAGCTGAGGGACACACTACTCAGAGCTATAGGGTACTCTGATGAATACAAGAACATTGTCGCTAAGAAATTTGATATATGGAAAGATTATCCAAATTTCAACAATACCCACGAGTTGGTAAGGATAATTCTCATCTAGATCTTTATCTACTTGAACAAACCCTACCACATAACAAAGGATGCAATCAAAGCGGTCACCGGACTTAGTTGAACAAGGCCACTACTAATAATGAAGGAAATCAAGAATGATAAGGTTACTGCGCTGACAGGAGCAAAACCTAATGGATGGAGCCTTAGTGTAAAAGATATCATAGATTTGAGGGTTCATTATGCCATGACAGGGACAACAACTACAAGATATACTATGCCACCAAAGAGGGTTCAGCTACCGCAATAGCAATTCACACCACATACGAAATGGTGAAAGAGGGAAAATATTTTGACCTCTGTGAAGTGATGAGGGAGAAGCTTATGGAGAAAATAAAAAGGACAAAGGAGTTCAACTATAATTTCTAGTATGGCACTTTAATTATATGCCTAGTATTCTACTTTCTTAATGAATTGCCAGGATTCAAAGGCAAAAGTTGGAAACAACACATATCAGTTGCCACACAAATAAAAGATCACATAAAAAGCTTTAGTGACACAAGAGCCTTTAGCACCATGTATTGGGTTTCTTCAAAACCCTATGGAGAACTTGAAAAGGACAAATGAGTTAAACTACAATTTCTAGTATGGCACTTTAATTATATGCCTAGTATTCTACTGTCTCAACGAATTACTAGGATTCAAAGGCAAAAATTGGAAACAACACATATCAGTTGCCACACAAATAAAAGATCGCATAAAAAGCTTTAGTGACACAAGAGCCTTTAGCACCATGTATTGGGGTTTATTCAAAACCCTATAGTCAGATATGCAAGCCAGAGAAAGACTACCATATGAATTTGTAAAGCAATATATGAACCACATAACTTTCATGGTGGACAAGGACTATACTTATATGGAGGCAATGGAGCCTAGAACTTTTTGGAAGCATCTAAGGTAGAAATAAATGCCTATGTGGAAAATCTACTAAGAAAACCCAAAGATACTGTTGTAGAAAGATTTGGACCATACAGGGAGGTAATGGATAAGATGCACAAGAAAAATGCAGAGGAACATTTAGAGAAGCACAAAGACAAATTACATAAATAATGGGAAATCCCACCTCTAGAGGGCACATCTACACCATCTAACATTACATTAGCTTCACAAGCCACTGTGGAAGCTCCATAAGCTAGACCCTCATCTCCACAAGAGCCCACTACTTCACAAACACCTTGAAGATCAGGAAGAAGTGCATCTATGGTAGCCAGTGTACAAATGGTACCACAACCCACTGCATCATCACAAACAATATCCATAGGTAGGAGGACATCATTAGAAACATTAGTATAGATGAGTGTTGAGAAGAAAAAGGGAGCAAGACAAAACCAACAAGCTAAAAGAAAGAAAAATGAAACCCCTGCAAAGGAGGTAGAAGAGGAAGAAGGGGAAGAAGAGGTATCTAAACTGGTAAGGAAAAAGAAACAAAAACCAACAACACAGGAGACTCCACAAGAGGCACTGAGTCTAGATGCAATCCTCAATGGGATTGAATGCCATGGTTTGTTACAAGAGACAACAAAACTTTACCTTGAGGTATCTATGGATACTAAGAAGATCATTGAAAGAGCAATAATCAAATACATGATAAAAACCAATAAAACAATGGATGAGATTTTGGCTACTGGATCGCCTTGCAGATGCACTAAGGCAAAGAAGAGAGAAAGCTCTGAAATTGGATGAAGATCTTAGGCAACAAGCTATTGACAGAGTGGGTACTTCTATCTTTGCAGAGGAGAATGATAAAATAGCACAAATACAAGCCACAAAGCTTAGGTCAAAACAAAGGGTGGATACCCTTATGAATATGGAACAAGAAGAAAGACAAAAGATATAGGTAGAAACTGAACAAATAACAAAGAAAATATATGATACAGTTAAGGAGGTAGAGAAAATTGTGGCACAATAGGATACAAGTCCTCTGTAGAATAATGAATAAAGCATATCTCCCCCGCACAACACCAATACTGATTAGGAGGATGGAAAACAACAAGAAGAGGCTCCAGATATAGGAGATAACCAATTCTTAAGATACATCCTCCTCTGTCTCCTCTAGCTAATCTATCAAAGATTTTCTAGCGCAGCAGAAGAAAATACAACCCATGGTAACCCCACAACTGCTATAACTACTAGTCATAGGATGACAAGTAAATTTATTCGGTATCTCACCCCTACAGAAATTACAATTGGGTGACATCTTCCACTCCACAACAAGGGAAATTTTTTTGTAGCAAGACATTGAGGCAAGTGAGATACTAATGGAGGTGGTAGATTTAATACAAAAGGAAATGCCAGAGGCATAGAGGGACACATCCCTACCTACTACCCAACAACTCAAATAGATGATACAAAGCTTTAAGGTTCATTCTACATACTTGGAGAAGAAGGTAAAATAGATCATAACAGAGAAGATCAATCAGAAGAGACTAGCTGATGCTTCTAACAAATGTGCTAAGGCACACAATGAACTAGAAGCCCAAATAAAGAGCATTCAATAGGGTATGGAAGAGGCTAAGGTACTCTACCAATTTTGTTTACAATGGCCTATTACTACTAAGAATATAAAAGATCAAATAGAGGAATTAGAAACACAGATAAAACAAGTGGTCAGTACCTATGATCCGGTACAAGACACTAATGGAGCCATAAGGGCATAGGTAGAGAACTTAGACTCTCAGTTACAACAATTACAGGATCAAAGAGAACAAATAAAATCATAGATCAAGCAGTTAAGAGAAGTAATAAGCTTTAGGTTGGCATCCCTAACCAGAGTATTCACTAAGGCCAAATAGATTACATAGAAGGTAAAGGTACTAGCTACATTAGGAGAAGCAGAGAACACATATATCCAACTTGAAATCCAAATACAAATTTTGATAGATGCAAAGAAATAGTTGGATACTATTCTGGCTCAACTCAGAGTAATCTATAGAAACATCCTACCTACAAACTGAATAACATGTCTTGGGGACAAGTCATAAGTTGGTAAAAGGGGGAGTGATGTTGGCAACGAATAGGGCATCAAGAAGAACCTACCGCAAGTTACCACAAAGGCCATGCGAAGGGTATAGCTAAGTCACAAAGAGGTATTTTTGGGAAATGACACACCTCTATGTAGATATATAGGAGATAAATACAATGCAATGTAAAGTAAGAGTGAAAGAGAGTGAGAGTGAGTGATATGTATAAGGCAGAGACTTAGACCTACCAATGTGGATATGTATATACCTATTAATGAGAAATGAATATAATGGAGATACAAGGATTATGATATCATTGTATATGTGTTATGATGCTTTTCTTATATTGTACCACATAATATATTTCCTTAATGTTTATTCATATTTATCTCATTGTCTGACTGGGGTATAAACTAGACTTACAAACTTAACTAAGGACCAGATCTCCAGACTGGTATCCCTCTCATTTCTTGCCAACAGTCCTGCATTAGACACTCTTGGTAAAAATATTATGAGCAGGGTGGTCACACTATGGACTATGTGAATAGTTGATTTGGCCACCCATTTTGGCTTACTTTAACTTCAAGGGTCCTTGACCCATCCTTAGGTCCCTTACCTTTCCAATGATTAAGATATTCCTTGTACTCACTTCATTGAGTCTTCTTTCCTAAGCACACATCCAAGGTTTGTGTGATTTCTTCTTGTTGCTTTTTTGGTATTTTATTTCTTGAATTAGGTGATTTCACTAATTGCATGTCCAAACTTTTAGGTACGTGGTAGGAATATAGATTAGATACATTGAATATCATTGAGATACCCTAAAAATCAAATATGTTCTTCAAAATTTGCAATAAAATAATAATTTATTCTTCTCTCTATCTTAGCATGTGTCTTATTTCTATAGTGCTCTTGCACCCTCATTTTGTGTGCTTTTATCTTTATAGGTCCCCATGGTGAAATGAAGAAACTTAGGTATACTTATGACACAATCGATGGTATGTAAATGATCATTTCAAGTTTAGTACTTATTTTAAAACATCTTAAATGCCAAACTAATGCTTATTATTGTAGGTAAAATTGCGGGAAATTGACAAGTAAGGCCTGTTTGAAAACGGTACCTATCTTTCATAGACTACTACCCTCGAGGGGGCAAATATGTAAGCACTAAAAAAACACATGGGCCTACATGGTAATCTTATGATGAGCTATAATCCTAAACATGTACATGTAAGCATGTATATATGACCTCTTATCAAGTGTTCTTCTTAGAAACATGTGGATTGGATTTCTCTTCTTCATCCTTTCTCTTCTAACCCCCAGCCAACCTATGAAACCCTGTTCCTTCTTCATTTGGACCCCTTTGTCGCCATTTCATCTTCTTCACTTTTTGGCCTTGTCAACATGGCCTAGAAGTGTCATAACATGGGAAACTCATCTTCCCTAAGCCTATTTCATTTGTTTCAAACCTCTAGAGGCCTCCATTTGACCTCCCAAACCTATCCCGATTTTTAGTGTTTGCCTATCTTTCCCCCTTTCTGGGTCACCCCTATTTATTCTAGGGTTTCCCTTTAGGGGATCCTCCTGGTGAACTAGGGATCCTTCTTATTTTGTCCTTTTGACCAATTTCAAAAGCTAGATGGAATCTTTGACCTGAACTAGGACCATGCTCCAACCTTTAGTTTTCACCCAAGAGTCCTTCCTAGGGTTGCCCCTATTTTCATAGGGTTGCCCCTTGGGGGATCCTAGGCTTTCCCCATGGGTGACCCTTCTGGTGAACTAGGGGATCTTGGCGTGTTTTAATGCATGAGTTCCTCTTCAATTTGAGCCCAAAATAATCTCTGTTTTGACCCAAATTTGCTCCAAATTGAGCCCTGATTGCATGAGTCACCTTCCCTAACTGATCATCAACTTTTTTTGACTAATTCAAGACTCCCAATCACTCCTTTCTAACTCACAAATCAATTCTAATCTTCTCTCAATCAATTTCATTATAACTCCATTTCGTCTTCTTCTATGAAAGGCTATTAAAGCATGTTCACTCCCAATCAAACCCAGTTCACTCCTCAATCAATCCTATTAACTCTCCAATCAAGGGAGTTAACTCTTCAATCAATTTCCACCTCTTGTGTGCCTTGCCAAGATATAAATACCCCTCCCCTCTTCATTATTTCTCAAGTTGGAAAATGCTCTTCTCATCTTCACAAGCTTTTTCAAGCTTCTTCACAGGCATTGGAGCCTCTTTGTTTATTTTTTTAGTTTTCATTGTTGCAAAGCCTCAAAGATTTCCCTTAGGAGGAAAATTCATTATTGTATCCATTCATTAGCTTTATTTTTGTTCTCCACTTAGCATTCTTATGATCTTCACAAGATGTAGGTGCCTTTTTCTTTTAGTTGTATTGCCCAAGATTTTCAAAAAGATTCATTTAGCATTGTTTCACTCACCAATTTTTAAGCCCAAGTGCTTCGATCATAGCTTTAATAGCTCACCAATCCAAGCTTTCATAGCTCACTTTAAATCAATAGTAATTCAATCCCTATCGCCAAGAGGAGTTCCTTGTTGCTGTAGAGGAAAGGAAAGGTTGCTCCACAAAGGATTTATAGGGATACACCAAGCTCATACACCAAAGAGGATATAGGTTCTTTATGCTTTCAATAATTAATTAAATCATCTTTGCTCTTGGGAATAGTAATCTTGTTGTTGCAATTTTTCTTGATAGGTTTATTTCAAGTTGATTATATTAGCTTTACTTTGAGTAATTAAATTGCAATTCTAGATTAATTTCATTCCAAGTATTCTTAGATTAAACCAAAAAATCACTTTCAAAAATACAAAAACATAGTATAGGTTGCATTAGGAAAAATCATAGTAGATTACATACATATTTCAATTTCTAGATTAATTAGATCACTTTACATTTGAGAAAAGGAACCAAAAATTGTATTGCATTCATAAATTAGTTGCATACATCAAAAACACAAAAACATTAAAATATTAGAAAACTCAAAACCCTTGATTCGATCATGAGGAATATTCTAAAGCACAAGGTCAAACCCTCAATACCGCCACAAGGTATAATTCACAAGTCAAACTAGGCAAACCCTAGGTCAACTCTTGGTCAACCCTAGTTAACTCATTCTTCTCTTAAGTATTTGATGTGCCCAAGAGTTAGAGGTGAGTGGGTTAGGGATATCCTTGAGGAGATAGATAAATTACATCCTAGACCATGATTGACACAACAAGCAATTCAAGAACAAGAACAAACACATAGGACCATCCAAACAATACAAGAACACGATTTAACTATCTAGAATGCCTAAGAAACATCAACAAATATGTAATCGACATCCATCTAGGCGTTGGAATAGAAGGAATCTTAACAGGAGATTAACGGCCAGTGACCCTTTGGGTTATAGGGTTATCTCCACCATAATGGTCATAGAACAAACAACAACAAATAATAAGCTCTAGAACTGGCCAACCACTCTTTGCTATGTTCTGATCCCATGAGAACAGAACCACCCCCGAGTTATGCCTCCACTCGACTGGCTTCTACCATGAGAGTGGGAGTGACTTGGAGGTCACCCATGACAAGGAGAGGGTTCGTGTGTTGTGTCAAAGTTGACTCATTTACGATTGTGCCTGAATCACATTTTAAAGAGTACAGAACTCTAAAATTTTGTTGAGATACAAAAAACCATAAACTTGTTGTGAAATAACTTTATAACCTCATTCATTAGCCACCTAAACATGTTTGGGGCATTTTTTAGTCCAAATGGCATCACCATCCATTTATACAAGCCTTTCTTTGTTCTCATGCAATCTTCCATTCATCTCCTTCCCCAATCTTTATATGGTGATATCCATTCTTTGGGTCTATCATACATAAGTAACACGTTTCAATCAAGAAATCCATCAAGTCATCCATGTGTAGCATTAGAAACACAAACTTGATGGTGATCATATTAATTGCATAGTAATATGTGCACATCCTCCATCCTCCACCGTTTTTCAACACCTGTATTGTAGGAATTGAGCAAGGACATACACTTTCCCTTATCAAACCTCATTTTAGTAGTTGTTCAACCTATATTTTCAACTCCACACTCATGTATCTAGTCAAAAGAAGCTTCCTCTTAAGCTAGGCCACCATGCCATTCCATTGTGAATTCTTGCGCTTTTCCTCCTACACATGGCTTGTTAGACCTAGTCCCACCACAAGGGAACATACCCTTTCAACTTTGTGGTAGGATGCTTAACTCTTATCGAGTCATCAATTTCTTTGAACTTGAAATATGTCTCTAGATCATTAATTCAATCAATCAACTCTTTTGGATTTAAACTTCCTAAGTGTCTTGGAAGATCAAACCTCGGCTTGCTCCTAGTCTTTAACAGGGCAATAGTGAATCTTTCCTCTACTATGATGTTCTCCTCATCACCATCTATATCCATGGCATCTCCCTATGCATCATGATCTATTCTCTCATCATCATTGATATTGTCCATCACCACATGTCCTCTTTGTTGTGTGGTTTTGATGGCATCAAGAATGGTTCATAACACATCATCTAAAACTACAATGAGGGAAACATGTTGGTTTCTTGCACGTCTTCTTCCTAGCCTCTGAGCTGGATCTTCACTAGTTCACTTATAGTGCAGGAACACTTCATTAATGGAACTCTCATGAGCTCACCTCTAGGATCCATGATATTAATCTCTAATACCAAATTGGTGCAACAACTAATCAGGGGTCAAATAGAAAACTATTGAACATGCACACAAAGTACACAAATAGAAGTAAGACATTGAAAACCAAAATAAATTGTAGAAAATTATAGCAAGAATATAGAGGGCCACCAATATGTGAAACCTAAATTGTGTTATGCTACCCAACCCTAAAGATATGGGCAAAGACTCTTTGCAACTACAATCAAGCTCAAAAACTTTATCCAAAACTCAATCTTCTCACCAGCTAAGGAATATGAACAGATTTGAACCCCATAATTGACTAGAGCTCATCATTATATAGCACATGGCACTTGTTCTACCATGTAGGATAAATATGTGATTAGAAGGTAACTCAACTAATAGGGTGTCATTTGATAAAGAACAATCCAACCCCTTAATACATTCAAAATGAAATTCTTTTGACCTTCTATAATTGACAAGCCATTAGAAAATCTAATCGCTACCATTTGACATAAGCATTCTAATGGAATAACCAACTCCTTGACATATAACATCATTTGATCACTACATAGAAACATGCTATGTTAAGGATCAATCAACTAAGTCTTTGATGCACAAGATCTTGCTCTCAACAAATATACACAAATATATAATAGAATGAATAAACAAAAGCTGCTTCACACAAGATGCAAATATTTATCACGCGATAAACTACAACAACATAGGACACACATAGAATACACTCTTCATCCACTTCAATGGTCAAACAATCAATAGCAATTTTACACCTGATTCATAGCAAAAAGTGTTAAATATTTGTCCTATTTTTATTAGTCAAAAGTGACCTTTGACTGTTGAAGTGGATGATATTTAAGAATAGCCCATAGAATAGGGGAGAGGACCTAGTAGTTGAGCACCCTAACTTCACGCCTCTCAAAATCATACGTGACAATTTTGAATCACTCCAAAAAATTTACAGTAGCTTACTTGGCAAGGCCCTTGCTTATAACTAAGGTTTCAGGGCCACATCATCAAATATGATGCCATATTAACATGCTTTTTGTTGAGGTGTCAAATAGTTCCCCCAAAAAAGGGTGGACCAACAGGTGTACATTAAGTCATGTTTTGTTGGTGAGCTGATGTGGCATCACATGATTAGTTGCTTTTTAAATCTAAAGGGCACATTTCATTCAATTATTAGTACTTATAGTAACACTAACAACCTTAAAGTCACAACTACTAGTACTAAACTTTTAAAAATATTGGACCTTACATGCACAAATACTATCTAAGCTATTGGAACTATCTGACCTATTAGAACTTTTCCCCTAAGCTGAGATGCAAAAGTTAAACATCTATTTTTTTGGTGATAAATTATTCTACCCAAAGATTCTCTTGCATCAAATGCTCCGGAGTTCCCAAGTTGTGGTACCCAACTTTAATCAATTAAAAAAACTCTCCAAATTTCAAAAGACACCGGTTACTTGGTGCCAAATAATGCTACCGCTACGTAGCGAAATTTCATGAGTACCGAGATGAAATTTAATTATATTCTTAATAGATAAAAATTATGTACAGTTGTGAATGAATATTTTAAATAGATTATTTGAGCGGAAACTTGTCCAAAGTGTTTGAAGGTAACCCACAGTTACCCCTGCCTCCTGTTCCCGCCAATCGATTTTGAGAGCTTCAAACTTCAAAATTAAAAAAATGCCGACCCATCTGTACATAACCGGACCATTCCTCATTTAAAGAATTAGATGCATATCATTTGCAAATTATCGTCCAATTGTCAGATCATAGCCTGCAAACTTCGCATTTTCGCTGATTATCGTTTCCACTTTTCAATTTTTCACAAATTCGTTCGTCAAATCTTTGAAAATGGCGAAGCAAAAGAAGAAGAAGATTTCTTTCTGTCACAGCTCTGGCTACGAAGCCGATGACGAAGGCCACGGTTCCAGGCTTATCAGCCCTTCTTTATTTCACGTTGCCACTTTTATTAACCCTTTCGATCAGACAATCCACGAGTTACGCCCATGCAACCCACGTCTATCTTCCACTGCCAATTTTCACGATGGTATGGATACTCATGCAGCTCCTCCTGCATTGAAATTCATACCACCAAACGATAAAGTTTACAATCCTTCGGAATTCGCATACAAATTAAGTTATAGTCCTACTAACATTACGCGTCAAGAGAATCAAGGTGGTGGAAATCATTTAAACCATGAAGATAGAGACAATGCTGCTGTGAAAAATAATGGGGATAGGGCTTGTGATAAAAAGCGCAATAGATACACGAGAGAAGAAGTCCCTCCTTACGACAGAGTTGCTAAACGAGTGAAAGATTTCATAGGAGTTCACTATTACAAACGGACTAACCGATGGGAAGCTTACATGTGGTATGTACTCCTACTTCATTCTCTAAGTTTGATTGTTTAGTTTCGGTATATTTTTTCTTAGTTGTAGTCATGTAAAACTTGTTCCGATTATTTACATGTGAAACCTCCTCCCACCAAAATATAAGTTAAAATTCCTGTTAATTGTAGTCAACCCATGGATTATTTAAATGTGAAACCCTTCCCACCAAAATACAAGTTAAGGTGTCTGTGTTGTTATATTCTTGCAGGCTTAGCCAGGTAGAGAGACAGCTATGGTTTGGTAAGTGCCACATTTTGTAAAACCTAAAAGATTTTGTTGACAAATAATTACCACTTTTTGATATAGATAAGATGTAAATTAACTATTGATTGTTTGACCATTGAAGTGGATGATGTTTAAGTAGAATGCTAGCTTTACACCTAATATTTTAATCTGTTCTCTTTTTTAGGGCAACATTTCATCCCTGAAGCTGCAGCAAGGTATGTTCTCAGGTGCCATTATCATATATATATATATATATATATATATATATATATATATAATTTTTCCTTTATCTATTTGTTTTAGAATGATCATATTTAATGTGATGTGAAATGGCTGCATAGAACTTCTGACAAAGCTCAACTTGTTCTACGAAAGGAATTCGAGAGAAGGTTGAACTACACACAAGATGATTATGACATGGACTGTATCCGAGAAGTGAGTCTGAAACTATGAAACAATCACTATGTCAATTTCTTTTAAAAAATTAGTGAAGATATCGTTGATTATTGCCCTGCTAAAGGATTTATAATTTTTATTTGTGCAAAAAAAGTATACTTTTGGTTAATTCTTATATGTTTTTATTGAATTTAAGATGAATTTGATTGCGAAATGTTGCAGTGGAGAGATTTATCATTGGGGGATTTAGAAAAGATGCTTCGGGAACAAGCAAAGGATTATTCGGAAAGTTGTACTGTGGTAAGAGTCGATGACCTTTTAGATGTGAAGGTATACAATAAATGTTTTGATTTGTTTAGCCAATTTCTTATTTTGTTGAATTTGTATAGGGTCTAAAAGATACGGCTGCAAATCTGCTTAGACACCAGATAAGAGAGTTCAGAGAGTCCATAGAAAGGACAAACAAAATGGATCAATCAAGTGGTCGATATTGAAGTATTTGAAGACCGATTTCATGACAGCCTATTGATTCAGAAAAAGAATATGGTTCCTTCATGTTACAAATTTCAATGGCTTCAGTCAAGACCCTCTTTGGTTGGGGAGCGCGGCTGTAAATTTTTTCTTTACCAATTGCATACCTGAGCCAAAAAACGACTGGAGCAGAATGCTACCGATTCATTGCAAAATGCTTGGAATAAATCTGTACCGGCAATCTTTTGATAGAATATGCCTTTATCTCATTACTCCATTAGCCTTCTATTTTATCTCCGATTGTTTTTTATTATTAATTTTTATTTTATTATCTAGAGGGTGGTAAGGCATGGAGGCATGGAGCTTATGTTATGACTGTGTATATACTAGTAAAAGTACCAAAGGTGCTATCAAATGGTCAATAGACACAAATATTTATAGGCCTATCACCAAATAGTATATATTTATATTGTGATATGCACATTGTAACTATTCTTTGTATGTTTTGGCCATGTAATTATTCATAATTTTAAAGCATGGAAGAAAATACTTGCAATTCAACTCTCTTATTAAAATAATACCTTTTGAAATATGCCTTACAAACATGTGTTTGATGAATGTTGTAAATTTTTTTACATGAACTCTACAACGTAGATTTATGATACCATTCTTGCATCCTACAGAATTTGAGATATTCTAATTCTAACCTTAACTATAACTATAACCTTAATTCTTACCCTAACTTTAACCCTAAGCTAGCCCTAACACTAACCCTAATTGTAACCATAACCCTAAACCTAACTATTCTAACCCTAGAGCTAACCATAATTCTAATCCTAATCCTAGCTCTAAATCTAATCCTATCTCTAATTTTGACCCTAAACCTAACCCTAATTCTAACCCTAACTCAGATTCTAATTTTAATCTTAACCCTAACAATAATCTTAATGAATGTGTGAACAAATGTTGGCATTCAATCTAAGTACATGCATGTTTGTGTGTGTGTGAAAAGTTAATTTTGGCACATTTTGTGTTGTTTCCCGACACTTTTTTGTGTGAATATGTGTAATATTATTTTCTTATTAATGATATAGACACCTATTCATAAAAAATACAATGGACACATATTTAGAGAAAACTAAAGCTACAAATTAAAAACATAACATAGTATTAAAGTAATTATTAAATAGAATAGTTCTAAAATAAAATAAAATAACTCTTAAGTAAATAAAAATACTATTCAAGTAAAAATAAAGTAAACAATGTAAATAAAATAACATAATTCTTAGTTAAAAATTAAAATGTATGTATCCAATGTAATAAATAAAATAGTTCTAAACTAAAATAAAATAACTCTTAAGTAAATATACTAGCATATCTATATTTAAAATATATATCTAAAATACGCCGAGAGATATCCTTCTCGAGGCTATTCCACCTATGTGTGCTAAATTGATTAAAAAATAGGCCCCTAGACAAAAATATGTCTTGGTGTATTTTAAATATATTTTTTAAATATAGACATGCTAGTTTGATAACATATATATAAAAATAGAAAATATATTTAATATAAATGTGGCTTTTCTAAAAATATATTTATATAATTTTACATTTTATAAAAAATAGTATATACATAAAAACATATATTTTTTAAAAATTAGAAAGTAGGTGTTTTAAATTTAAAACATATAACCGACATACTTTTATTAAATGAATGCACCTAAAAATATATAACCGCCACAGTTTTATTAAATGAATGCACATAAGAATAAAGCCAACATAAAGTAAATAATCTATATAAATACAACTAATACTCAAACATAAATCATAAAACTATCAAATCAAATAAGCGTTTGAAGGTAAGTGCAGTATATTTTATGCATTTCACTATAAAGACTCCAATTTAGTTTTCTTTTCTTTTCTGTAGAATGAAATTTAATTTCTTAGTTTTTATTGCTTATTTTATAAAAATTAACTACCGTAAAATAATATTTTATAAATAAATTTTATTAGGGTTTAAATTCCTTTTCTGTATTTTCTGCATAATGAAATTTAATATATTTGTTTTTCACACACTATATTTTATTTATTAGGGTTTGGTTTTGTTTTTTGAACAATCAATTAATATGTTATTTCTTTTTTATAAAAATAAAGTGTCCTAAACGAATATTTTATAACATTATTTTTTTAGGGTTTGGTTTTATTTTCTACACAATCAATTAATATTTTATTTTATTTACCGTAGAATAATTTATTTTATAAGTATATTTTATTAGGGTTTTATCATATGAAATAAAAATAGATGGTAAGTGCATTATATTTTATAGATTTTACTAAAAAAATACAACCACAATTTCTTGGTGCAACAAGGGTTAGTTTGGTGAGATCTTTTCATCTTTTTATTTTGTTTTGGCTATCCCTTTACTCAATTGGACGTGTTGTTAGTAATAAAATAGGAGCTTTGATTTGATGCATAGTTTCTTATTTAATTTCATATTTTAACATATACAAATAGTGTTTTAAAAAGAATATGATAATATCTTGAATACATTTATTCAAAAAAATTCAAGACTTATCTCTCCATCTTTTATTGGAGCTAGTATAGCTATTGCAATATAATATTCTTACAAAAGTGGGGTGACCTTATATCTAATTTAACCATTTGTGCTCCCTACAAGTGGGTGAAGCTTTATTTTTTCATTTTGCTATCCCTTTATTCAATTGAAGCTGTTGTTAACAATGAAATAAGAACTTTGATTTGATGCAAAATTTCTTTTTTTATTTCATATTTTAATATATACAGATAAAAGAGGTAAAATGGTAAGTTCTATTCACTTTGCAAATGAGAGAAATACATAATATAAGGCAGAGAAATAGTTGAACTGCCAAAACTAAAAGTAAAACTAACTATATACAAATGTTTGTGTTAACCCAAAGATTAACATGTTAACATCCCCCCTTAATCGGAAGGGGTTAAATCAAGCAATATTTGAGTTGTACACTGCCATCTTTCACATGGTGTCAAATCAAATGAAACTTCATGTTGATGTGTTTGGTCTAATTGTGAAAGACTAAATTCTTTGCCATTTTGATCATAGATTGATTGTCAACAAGGAGAGGTGTGGATGAAACCTATTGTTCCTACAAATCTTTAAGAATTCTCTGAAGCCATAAGATTTCTCTAGTGGCCTCAGAGGAGGCCATATATTCGGCTTCTATAGAGGATAGAGCTGCCACTGGCTGCTTCTTAGATTTCCAAGAAATGGCTGCTAACCCAAAATGCATGAGGAAACTGAAAGTTGATTTGCCATCTTCCAAGTCACCTGCATAATCAGAATCTAAATATCCAACCAAAGAGAAATGTGATCCCTTGGAGTATTTGAGCCCATAATTTTGAGTGTCTTTCAAGTACCGAAGAATTCTTTTGGCGGCTAACCAATGATGTTCTCTAGGTTGGTGCATGAATCTAGAGAGAACCCCCACAACAAAAGAAATATCTAGACAGGTAGTTGTTGCATAAATCAAACTTCCAACAAGTTGTCTATAGGGAGTTGCATCAACCAATGCTGCAGAGTCATTCGATGTGAGCTTCAAATTTTGCTCCATAGGAGTACTAAGTGGTTTGCAGTCAGACATGCCAAATTTGCTTAGAAGTTCACCAATGCATTTTTGTTGATTGATGAAGATACACTTGAGTTTTTGAATCAATACCCAAATAGTAATGAAGATGTCCCAAGTCAATTATGTCAAATCCTTGTTTCAATGTGTCTTTCATAGTTTGATTATAATCCTCATTATTACCAGTGAGAAATAAATCATCCACATAAACAACTAGATATACAACTGTGCTATCAACCTTCTTGACAAAAAGTGTTGCATCATCAAATTCAAAGTGCTTGAAATTCAACTTCAAGAGATGTTTGGTGAGTTTTTCATATCAGGCTCGGGGTGCTTGCTTCGAACCATACAATAATTTTATGAGCTTTCATACCTGGTGTTCTTGACCATTGATTGCATATCCTTTTGGTTGGGTCATATATATTGTTTCTTTGAGATCACCATTCAAGAATGCAGTTTTGACATCCGTTTGATGAACTTTCCACCCATTTTGTGCTGAAAGAGCCAACAAAGCACGAATGGTAGTCAATTTTGTAGTAGGTGCAAAGGTTTCATCATAATCTATGCCTTCTTGTCGAGCATAACCTTTCGCAACAAGGCGGGCCTTATGTTTGTCAAGTGAACCATCTACTTTATACTTGTTCCGAAAGATCCACTCTCACCCAATAGGTTTACAACCTAGTGGAGGATCAACCAACCCCCAAGTACCATTTTTTATAAGAGCATCATACACATTCTGCATAGCTTACCTCCACTCTGCTAGATTTTTGGCTTCTTTGTAGGAAGTTGGTTCTGAGTCCATTGTGATAGTGAGTTCTTCAATAGACTAAGGTTTCTTCATTACTAGACTAAGCATGTTGTCTGGCTTTATAAGAACTCCTTGTTCCTATTTTACCAATTTCATATCAGGTCTCAAATCTTTCAACAGTTGTTGGACTTGTTTTGCCCATTTTTGTGAAGACTTTGGTTGGACCAAAGGTGCTTCCATTTCTTGACTAGAAGCTTCAAAGACGTCGAACAGACGGAGGATAGCCATTCCAAACTTCATATGGAATCCGTTGATGAAGAGCAGATGAAGGTGATCTATTGCGAAGATAAACTATTGTTCTTGCTGCCTTTGCCCAAAACTGCAATTGGATCCCTTTGAAGTATAATATGGCATGAACCATATTCATAATAGTTATGTTCATTCTTTCAACAACACCATTTTGTTGAGGTGTACCTGGAATAGTGAGATGATGTTGAATCCCATTTTGACGAAGATAATCCTCAAAAACTATGGAGGTAAACTCTCCCCCATTGTCTGTTCTAAGAGTGCCAATTTGAGACTATGCTTGCTTTTCAATCATCACATGAAACTTCATAAAAGTTTCAAAAGCTTCAGACTTTTGCTTCAAGAAATAGATCCAAGTCATGCGGCTATAATCATCAATGAACAACATAAAGTATTTACATCCCCCAGCAGAAGTGACTAGTAAAGGTCCACACAAATCAAAATGAATAAGTTGTAATTTTCTACGTGCTCACCATGTGGAGCGAGGAAAAGAATCTCTATGTTGTTTTGCAAGAATACAAGCTTCATATTTTTCAACTTTCTTAGACAAAGTGGGCATACCAACACCATTCTTTTGCATGATACGAATACTAACATAGTTAATATGTCCAAATCTAGCATGCCACAAAAGAGTAGGAGAAATAGTACCTTCTTCAATAAGGGCTGAGTCACCATGTAGTTTTAACAACTTGCCTTCTTCACAACCATGTAACTTGATTATTTGATTTCTTAATAACAACTACTTGTCCATCTTCTGACAAAATGGAGTGACCTTGTTGCCTAATCAAGAAAAGTGACAACAAATTATGTTGCATTTTAGGAAGATACAAAACATCATGAAGTATAAAATCTGGAAGACCAGACAACTTAAGTCGAATAGTGCCTTTGCCAAGAGGCTTAAGATTTGATTTATCTACCAAATAGATGGGACCACATGCACATTCATGAAAATCTTCAAAATAATCATGCCTAAATGTCATATGTTGTGTGGCGCCAGTATCTAAGACCCATGCATCATGCCATGAAGTATTAACTAAACTATAACAAGCAAAATCTGAAACAGAAAGCACATACTCATCATTATCACTACCACGTGCAAATTGGGTTGTTCCTAATGCTTTTTCATCATTGTGTGATTTATCTTTTCATCAAAGGTGATTGTGATGGCCACCTCTAAAAGAGTTTTTATTAGGAGGCTTATCTTTTTGTTTGTCACATTCTGCCAACTTTGCAACCAATGCATCAAAGGTGATTGTGTTTAATTGATTACTTGCTTGAAGAGATTCTAAATAGGTAGGGTGTGTTGGTAGAAGTGCCTTTATTAAAGCTGTGAGATATATATCAACTTTTGAACCAACAACATCAATATCACGTTTTATAGCCCTAATTTCAGATGCCAAACTCATAACATCACCATTTTTCAATTCTAGATTAAACAGTTTCAATTGTAACTAATAAATTCTAATTCTGAATGAGAATCATAGAGATCTTTTAATTTTTTAAGGGCATCCCATGCAAATTTACACCCTTGTATGTGCCTAAATACTTCTTTAGAGTTTTTATATTAAACACATCAGATTTCCACAATCCATAATATTTTGCAATAGAGTTTCTAGATTCAACTGTGTAAGATTTTTGCTATCAACGTTTCAAATCACACTCTGTGATTCATCATCAGGATGAAGAGGGCTGTAGGAAGGAATACACTCTGTGATTCATCAATAGTTTTTATATTGCCAAAAAAAAATTTCTTTTAACATCAGTTGGT
Organism: Cunninghamia lanceolata; assembly: GCA_027924645.1. Classification (NCBI taxonomy): domain Eukaryota; kingdom Viridiplantae; phylum Streptophyta; class Pinopsida; order Cupressales; family Cupressaceae; genus Cunninghamia; species Cunninghamia lanceolata. The sequence goes on from BSBN01000236.1 coordinate 6,658,392, forward strand.
GTTGCAGGTTGAACATCTCCATCACAAATGTTATACCACAAATCATTAAAATCAAAGTATTTTCTATTTTCCTGTACCATTCTAACCGTGTTTCTTTTCCAGTTAATGGTTCCCCAATCATTGATATAACATACTGCATTGTGAATTGTAAAAATACACACAATTTGCAGATTCAAAACTGATTCTTGAAATTTTCTTGTTTAATTTTGGATTGAAAAAGCAAGATAAATTTAAATCTGACTGAAATCTGTAGCAGAGAAAACCTTTCACACACAAAAAAATATTTTCCTCTGTTGAACGCGGCTCTCCAGTTTAACAAATAACAGCTTTCTGAATTTGCAACTCTGCTCACATCCACCCTCCAGAGACTTGTAATCCTTGCTCTTCCTGCACTGGCCGAGGGTTTGCAGTCAGCGTCAAACCCGACTTCCTGTGTGAGTGTCTCTCCCGTGAATACTTCAAAAAAACGTTGAAGAAAGCGAGTCTTGTTTCTTGTATCAGATTCGATGCTTTTTGAGAGAATCGCCACTACAACAGGGCTGATGTTATTCTTTATTTCTGCAACAAGAAATTCAGCTCAGTCCACTTCACCGGCAGGGAAACAAGATTTACCATTGAACTGACCAAACTCTTTCACGGGCACAAAGGCCTGATTCAGAAGCTATTAGATGGAAGAATGGAAATTTGATTTCCGTGGCTCTGATACCACTGTCAGGCCAGGATTGGTAAAAGAGGCAAAATGGTAAGTTCTATTCACTCTGCAAATGAGAGAAATACATAACATAAGGTAGAGAAATAGTTGAACTGCCAAGTGGCTCTGATACCACTGTCAGGCCAGGATTGAAAAAAGAGGCCAAATGGTAAGTTCTATTCACTTTGCAAATTTGAGAAAAGAGGCCAAATGGTAAGTTCTATTCACTTTGCAAATGAGAGAAATACAAGGCAGAGAAATAGTTGAACTGCGAAAACCGAAAGTAAAACTAACTACAAAACTAATTATATATAAATGTTTATTTTAACCCAAAGATTATCACGTTAACAAGATAGTGTTTTACAAAGAATATGATATTCTTGAATATATTTATCCAAAAACTTCAAGACTTATCTTTCCATATCTCTCCATTTTTTTAATGGAGCTAGTATAGCTATTGCAATATAATATATTCTTACAAAAGTGGAGCGACTTTACATCCCAGTTTAGCCATTTGTGCTCTCTCCAAGTGGATGAAGCTTTACTTTTTCCCCGTTAATTTAAAATAAAGAAAATCATGGGCTTTTATTTTTTCCCCGTTAATTTAAATTAAAAAAATCATCGGCTAAAAATGGAAAATCAATAAATCTATGGAATTTAACTTTCAATTTTATTCTCTTAATCATTTTGAAATTGGGAAGTAAGTGTTGGAAGAATTTGATCTTTCGTCAGACAATTTAATGCACCTGCCCCCGTGTCAGAACTTGGAGATCTCCCTCCAGCACCGTTTGCACCTACCCGCATTGAATTCGGTTGGTGAATTTGAATTTGACCGCATTGAATTCGGTAGGTGAGTTTGAATTTGAAATTAGTTGAGCGCCATTTTTCTGGCAAGGAAAGAATGAATTCGGTAGGTGAGTTTGAATTTGACCGCATTGAATTCGGTAGGTGAGTTTGAATTTGAAATTAGTTGAGCGCCATTTTTCTGGCAAGGAAAGAATGAGACAAAAGAGAGGGAAAAGGCAGTTGACCGGGAGAACAGAGAACAAAATGTAAGAGTTATCATGTAGCAGCAGAGGTAGAAGGGAATGTTCTAGAAGAGAACAAATACAGAACAGTTGAAGGAGAGCAGCAGAGAATAAAAGGGAATGTTGCAGCAGCAACAGTGAGATACAGACAGCTACGGAGTTCCTATAGGCAGCTCCAAGATCAAATAGTTTGCAGCTCCAGTGATTGGGGCATAATAGAAAAACAGAGCTCTGCATTGTAATTTGTAAGAAGTTTGAATGTATTTCTAGCGAAGAAAAATATATTGCTGTCATTTGTGTTATCTCTCTTCTCTGTTTGTGTTTATATTTTTGGTGTCTATTATGTTGTAGTATTTATTTAGACAGCCAGTTTACCTCCCCTGTCTGCCAACAGTAAGATGGACAACTATCATGCAAACTTTCCATAAATCTGAGAAATACTGTAATCTAATTTAAATAGGAGTGGTCTTGTCTAAGGTCTGTTATGTAGTTGATGGTTGGGCAATTGCAGATGATGAAGATGGTTAAAAGGGCCAAGACAGATGGTGAAAATGGTTGCGTTACGGAAATTCCAGAGGATCTCATAGTAGAAATACTCTGGAGACTCCCTTTGAAGAAACTTGTGCAAATCAAAATTGTTTGTAAGCAGTGGCGTAGAATCATCTGCAGTAGTCAACTGTTGGGCAATATGAGGGAGCAGCATAATATGGACAGGTGCCTCGTTATCTGCTACTATGATGGAGAGTTTGCACAATTGGACATCGTTGAGTTTATACAGTTTGACATCGTTGAGCAGCAACTGTCCAACAACAATAAATTGCGTATCTTTAAGTCATGGAAAATTAGAGCTGCAGATGGTGGTCTTTTGCTTCTTTTCAATGAAGAAAGTGGAATGTTGAGAGTGTTGAATCCACTCACGATGCAATCCCGCTGTCTACCTGATAAAACCATCAACAGAAGATATGGGCTCTCCTATTATATGAAGCTACCGTGTGAGCGTTTTTTTGCTGAGATTAATGTTGATTCAAGAGCCAACACATACCAGGTAATTACATGTTTTAGACATTGGCAACTCGATTCAGAATTGAAAGTTGGAGCTTCTTACATTTGTTCTTTTTCTAACAAGAATTTTATTATACATGTAAGTAAAGGATAAAGCATGTTGACTGTAACTAAATTTTGTTTGTATCAGGTAATTGTTATTGGCAACTTTACTCGCCAAAAACTACATATTCTCATATACAGTTCCGTTCAAAGGTCATGGGAAATCACAGTGGTTACTGACAGTCTACATGTTCGGTACATTAGAGAAATAGCAATATGGAATCAAATGGTGTATTGTTTTTCTTGGAGCGGAAGATATTGGGTTTCCTTCAACCTAACTGGAGAAGGGAGATCTGTGAAAGTTGTGCCAAATGCTGCAACAATACGCAGTGATGAGGAGGAAAGGAATAGATGCGATGCAATTGCTTTGTACAAAGGTTGCATTACTATGGTGAATTACAACCCAAAATACAACCCAACATCTGTTGATATATTTAAGTTCAAAGATGAGGAGGAAAGCAGTGGTTGGCAACATCAGTCTCAAATAATATTATCCAGGCAATCAAATACAGTTCTACCATTCGAAAGTCGAGGTGGCAACGATGCGGATGGTATGTGGGCGATAACAGCGTTAAAACAGATGGCGTCTCTCCACGTGGATGGTATTAACATCCTTTATCCAGCATGGCGAGTCTATCCTGAGCCGATGCTTTCCAGAAGATTTTTTCCTCTATCTTTAAGTCATTCTGCATGTCCGTAGATTTATAGATTGTTATTTATATATTTAAGATAAATATTTATGGTAAACTTTATTGTATTTTTTTTAGGGTTTTATGAAGTAACTCTTTTATTCTTAATATAGATTAAAAATTTATTATTTTAAAAATATATGTAAACAATTAACACAAAGTATATGTTCATTAAAATAACTATACATAAATAAAACAACATATTAAGTTGGTAAAAACCAATACGAAAACTAATCAAAACTTTATTATAAAAAATATATCTAAAGTATGCCAATAGATATCATGCCTATTTTTAATGGTATGTAGCTTGTTAAACACTTTTTAATGGTGTTTAATATTTGTTCACCTTGATAATCTTTCATGCAACCATGGGAAATAGAATCCCATCAATTCACATAATTATAATGTTGGAGAATTGTATGATTCTAAACTCTTTTTAAGTAGTATTAATTATGTTTGATAAAATAATTGAACTGAATGTTTTATTTGGCCGATAGGCCATTCTATATGTACACACATCTTGTAACTGCCAAAAATTTGGTAGTCCCACTAATTTGGTCGTCCACAAATTAAAAACACAAGATACTCATCCAAAAAATAATTAATTTATTTTTTAAAATACGCAACGTATTCTTCCATTCAAACCCTTTGTAACTCGGCATTTTTCTCCTCCCTCGTCCTCTTAAATTCCGCTTAACCATTTGTAATCTCTTTTCAGCAAGCTATCAAAGAAGAAAGAACAAATGCCTTTGTTTATACGGATAATAGGTAAGCCGAGTTTGACCTGCAATGATCGTGTCAAGGTAAGAGATTTTGATTCCCTTTTGCCTCATGATTTGCCGTGTAAAATCCGGCAGCAAAGGGTAAATTAAAGCAATGGGTTTTTTTCTTAAAGAGTCTTAGATTTGGCAAGGAGTTTGATAGATGGAACAGGAATATTAAGGTTTAAAATGGCTTGAGTTTGCTGGGAATCGAACCCGTGACCTCCGGCAAAGTGTTGGATTTAAAAACCCAATTTTTTTTTCTGAAGTAAATCGCCCTGGCATGAAATTAATGCGCTCTGTAGTTGTTTTGTGGATGAAGATTTTGTTTGGAGCATTGAAATTTTAAGTCAGTATTTTGAATTGCTAAGGATTTTGCTATTTGTCCGTGAGAACAACAGTTGGGGTTTCAACAAATTATTTTTTGGAAAATTTGAAGCCCTTGTTTTCTCCAGAACTTATGCACCCGGGGGGCTTGAATTTATTACCTATACAGTCACTGGATTTTTTTTGGGGTGGAAATATAGAGGTTTAGGACTGTTTAATTGTACAGAGAAGATCTTGTCTACTGTTTAATTGTACAGAAAATATTTTGTCTACTGTTTCCTTGGGACGCTGGCCCCTTCCATGGGCTGCATCATGATTGCATATTTGGTGTTGAATGAGAAGCCAAACAAATCAGAGGGTTTTGTAGCTATATTGTGCATTCAATCTTTTATGGGCATGCTTGAGCAACGCTTTGTAGATACCCTGTGGAAAATCTTAAGGATGCACGCGCCTATAGAGCAATTGCAGTTGGTGTGTGAAGTGAGTGGCTAAAATTTACATGCGAGGAGGTTGTGTGAATGATGATGTATGTTGATGCCTTGCAAAGTGTAACACAACACGGAGTCTGGACCATTGCCGGCCTAGGGTTGCTTCTGGTGTAGTGGTTTCGCCTATCTGATCGGATATTTTGATCTGAGCTGAAGCTGTGCATGATTTGATCTTAGCTGAAACTGTGGATGATTTGATCTGGGCTGAAACTGTGCATGCTATGTGGTTGACGCCACGTTGGCAATGGCGTTGTTTGGCAATTTCCAAGCCGAAGTGTCCAAAATTGAACAGATACTAACTGAGTTTTTTGCCAAGAGCCTGCACATTATAGTGGAGTCAACGATTCCATCTGTATGTTCTACTGGGGAACATTCTGGGGCATCGTCCTTCTCTTCATCTTCGTCTTCCTGTCTCAAGGACAAATGGTTCAATTTAGCTCTGAATGCCCTGTTGTTCTTGAGAAGATGGAGCCAAGGAGGCTAAGCTTGCTGGAGCCTATGATAGTTGATGTGATTCTTTTACCAAACTCCGACTACAAAGTCGACATTCCTTTGGTTGCCACTTCAGGGAAACAATGTTTCAGTAATCAAATAATACTGGAAAGATGGACTGTAAAATATGAGTATAGAAAGTCCAGTACAAGAGATATTTATTCCGGTCGGATATCTTCTGGGAGTGGAACACCAAGATGGGAAGATGGAAAGAAGGCTGGCGGCAAGATTGGTCCTGGCAAAAGAAGAGGTTTGTCAGGAACAGGAGATGTTCACCAAGGGGCTGGGGGTTCACAATCTTCCTCTCCTGCTGTGGAAGTGCCCATTGCCTATAAGAGAACATTCATTTTGCTACGTTCTCTTTATTGCACTGCAAGGCTTTTGCCAGCATATCGTCTTTACCGTCTTGCAAATTCTTCTTGCCATGATTGCAACTTTAGTCTTTTTCACAGGGTTTCATCTTCACCTGAGCCTCTATCACAAGCCGATGAGGCTGAAATGCATTCACATAACTTTACCCCAGTTGAGACTCCCTGTGGCAGAATCTGTTTGTCGGTGTCATATCGCTGATTATTATGTGGGAAGCCCTGCCGCAGAACTGCCAAAGAGGTTTCCTAGTGATTTGACTTTTGTTCCAGGGAAGAAGAAAGTGCACATGACTACCCCTCCTTTGCCAGTGCCAGGATCCTCTGCTTGTACCAGATTTGTAAGACACCCCTCCTTTGCCAGTGCCAGGATCCTCTGCTTGTACCAGATTTGTAAGACGCCACAGTTGGGAGTGGCAATATCCATAGAATGGTACCTTCATCCCAATCATCCTTATCTCCCTCACATCGCCTCGGCTTATCTCCTTCTCCCTCTCCATCCTATTCAGACGTTCATGGTTCTCCTAATGTCCCCGCTTCTTGCCCTGTTGCTCCCCATCGGTATCTTAGAGTGGAACATTCTCCCTCACCCAGGAGTTCACCTCAGCATCCTTTATCATCCCGGGCCTTTTCCAATCAAGGTCCTTTTGATCAACGTACTGCTAGTTTTGATGAATATTTGTTATCACCACTGTTTTCGCCATCACCTTCACCCTCACCACCGGCACACTTTGCAGAGAGTAATCTTTCAGACCCAATTCGATATTCTGGAAGTGCCCCTATAAGTGTCCCAGGGAGTTCGCTGGTAGAACTCCAAGGTTTTGGGCACCTGACTGCTACTATCAAAGCAAGACCTTACTGCCTCCTCCATCCCCTAAAAGCCAAAAGTCTGATGCTTTACTCAAGACGGCTTCAGCTAATTCCAGGATTACTTCTGCCCAATCCCCAGTCTATGATAGATATCCGTCTGAGTGGCAGTGTTCTAATAAACCCACTGTATCAAGACCTATGGAAGCACAAACTGGGAGAACGACTTTGCTTGCATATGGAGGCCAAAAGGTAATGTGGAGAGCAACATAAATGAAGCACGAAACTTCGAAAGAGAAGTATTTTGTTCCAATCTAATTTGTTTGGGCAAAGCTTTGCCTGTTTCTCTTGTAAAACTCCTTACTCCTTTCCAGTCATGCTCATTGATTATAATGGGGAGTTATCTTCATTCAGGTGTATAAAGATGGAAAGGATAGCAATGCAGAGCTTATAGGAGTCAAATTCTCATCCAGTAGCTCACCAAAGATTCCATTTTCTAGAAGTTTGAGCAAAGTTTCCTATCAGGATGAAATTGAAGATGAAGGGTTTTCATGCCCCTTTGCAGTAGATGATGATGAGATTGCTGATTGTAGAAGCAGGTATTATTTGAATTTCATATCTAAATGTTTCTCAATTATTGAGTTTAATATTTACAAAATTGGTCATTTTATCAATAGCTGTCCCATGTAAGTTGTAGCTTAGGTTTTGTTTGACTTTTTAGAGATGTTCTTGATAATGTTTAAAAGCTTTTGGCCATGTAATTATTAATTTTGGGTTCTTCTAAAGGCTTCATTGGCATAATTTTAGAGTTATTTATAAATTATTACAATGTTTCCACTTTTCTGTCGCAAGATTAGTATTTAACTATTCTGTAATTCCATATTATTCTATCCAACAGACTTTCATAAACTTGATTGAAAGAGGTTGAAATTTACTGTAATTTGTAGGTGATTGCAAATGGCTACCTATTGCCATTGTTTCTAAACATTGATGGTCTTGTGTTGTAATCACAGGAGCATGTAATAGTATCTTACATTTATGATTTTATCATATGAAGCTGAAATATAAGTAATGCTACTGGAAATGTGTGTCTTATTATCAGAACATTTCTAAGCATAGTTAACATGAAACTCGAGTATATGAACGAAGACCATGCTCCTCTTCTCGCACTCTCAATATTTGGTGTCTACATTTATATTATTATATATAATATAGCTGTATCCTTACTCATTTAATCACATATCCTAATCTTAATGGTGTCCCCATACAGGTACCTGTATTCCCACATCTCCAGGGTAACCGTGTTTCTATTTCTAAGGTTTTATAAGCTGTGTTTCACTGTCATTTATAGGAAGCAAGTTAAAATAGTGCTTGCAGCACACTCTAAGCAATCACTAACTTGTTTTGTTAAATAAATTTACTGAGGTCTAGCCATGATCACTGTATAAAGAAATTACGATTACTTACAACTGTATGGACAATGTCAAACTAGTAAACTACTGATGTAGATCACTTTACAATTAGAATTTTTATCTTTCACTTAAAATTCAGCAGCAGTTTTTTTTTGTTAGATATCTAAATTTCTATCATTTTTGTTGAGTTTTTAGCTCAGTTCGGAACTTCTGCATAGGTTCAGTGTGAATGTACAAGTAGTTTTAGTTATTTCTATTTTGTAATTCACTTAAGTGATAAATTGAAAATCTTTTATTTAGTTAATTAAGTCTAATAAAGTGTGGATAAGCACTAATAATTTAGACTTATCTTCCAAGTCATCTCCTATGTAAGATAGGAATTCTATTTCTGGAAGATTAGATTGTTAGCTGATTAGTATAAAGATAGATGTAAGATAGAAAATTAATAACTCAGAACAGTGTAATAATTCCGTGCAACTGAAGGAACAGTTGTGGAGGTTTCCTTGAAAGCTTTCAAAAGAATGCAAAGCTGATTTGAAGGTGTAAATTATCGGTCTGTTGTTCTTCATTTCCCCAGTTGAATTTCAATGATTTGTGTGATTGATTCAATGTTTTTTCAAACATTAGGTAATTAGTTGAATTTTTCTACATCTATTTCAAACTAGTGGAACATTTTTATGTGAGCTTTGTACTGCATAAAAGGTCAGCCAACAATTATCTGGCAAGCAAGGAAGGAAATACTATTATTTTTAATTGAAGGAATTCACATATTCAATCTAAGCTTGGTGCCTGTTAATCCTTGAAAACATAAAGCCCAAAGTAGTTCTGTATCAATGTTTCTATGGGCACCAAAAAGCTTGATGGTCATTATCAAAAAACCTTGCTCACATTCTTGGCTACCTAACAAGGATACAAATTCATATGATACAAAATCTTCCCTTAACAGAAATAGTGGACCTGATTCATAGCTAACAAGCTGCACAGAACATAGATGATAGATTGGTCCTTCAGGGTGACAAGTTCTAGAAAAATCAGGCAGTGATCTATTGATAGAATGAATGTTATGTGCATTGAAACAATGCCCAAGTGCCTCACATATGGTATTACCGTATTACCCATTCTCTCAACATTATTTGTAGGTCTGCAAGTGCTTCCTCAGGGGTTAGGTTGGTGGCCAGTACGAGCTCTTTCTTCTGGTTCAGTGTCTTATGTGCCCATTGCCTCCAATGACTTCTTGCTGTTCTACAGTTTTTTGAGTGAATTCATCCCCATCACGATCATCATATTTCTTATTCCAAGCATTAATTCTGTCATCTCTGTGCATAAGTTCTTTCTGGCCTCAGGTGTGATAGGGATCTTCCAAATGGTCTGCCTTCATCATCAGCCAGATTGTGGAGGTCTTTGTTCTTTCCCTTTCAAAGTTTTGTACTGATTTTATTTATGTTCTTTTATTCAAAGGACTGCTAGATTATTTTCACTTCATGGGTGCCTCTGGGTGAAAGGTGGAAAACAGCAATGTCTTCTGTGGGCCAGTGTGGTGCCACCATCCAAGTGACATTGGTATGTGCCACTTGTTCCACTCAAAGTAGCGGTAGCTCCTGACATTATCTCGGGTGTGCACTATTATTTAATGCACTTTAAATTCTTGTCGAGGCACTCTGTCTGCCCTTTGACCTCAGGATATTTAAATCCTGGCATTATTTGCTTTGGCAGTGTGAATCATCTATCATAGATTAAGGAATCATACCATTATTAAGGCTTTTTGTGTGATAAATTAGGACATTTTGCTTGTGATTATTGCCAAAACCCAAATAGTGGCAATTAAAAAAAATTCCTTGAGGAGAAAGGAAGGCAGAAAGATGATGATGAAGATTACTATCAAGGTAATAATGCATTCCTTTCTACTAAATTTATTCTTGATACAAAGTATTTGATTTGGGTACATTTTGATGTATGACAAGTAGTAGGCAAGTTGTCAAGTGCTTGAATGCAAATATGAAACATAAAAAAGTGATTTTTAGCGATGGAAGTTCTATTAATGTTGGAGGAGTAGGTCATATGGATCTATTATTAGAAGATGGGAAGGAACAACATGTGGGAGATGTACTTTATGTCCCTTAGCTTGACAACAATTTGCTCTTAATAAGCCTAAATCTGTGAGAATAGCCACAAGGTTGAATCCTACGGTGATAATGATTTTGTTAAGAATATTTATTGCTAACCATGCCAACAAATTTGTTTCATAAGGCATATTTGAGGAGGGTTTGTATAAGATCAATACCAAAAAAGGCCTTCTTGCACTGTGTTTGATTGGCAACTCTCCATATTTTTAAATTTCAAAATTGAAAATGGTCATGCAAAAATGGTATTGTAAATGTCATGGAACTACAATTACATTAGTTTCAAAAGGGATGCAAAAACTAAGGTCATCAAGGGTATGAATGCACAAAATCCACATTTATTTAAATATGTTTAAGTCTATAAATCTACATTTGTGCAATTGAATTGTGATCATAGTGTAAAAGTGATTGACTCCATCCACAAAATCCAAGTCAAATTTAGTGAACAAGCTAATGCTTAGACGAGGAAAGAAATACTAGAGCATTAATAGGGTAAAGCATAAAATGACAGAATGATAGGGCCACACACACATGCAACATCCCCTTTTCCTTTTGATAGAATTAGTGTTGCATTTATGGTTTGAATTAGGGTTAAAATTACAACAAATATATATTTTATCTCAATGTCAAAGTTCAAACCCATAATTCATACAAACAATAAGTATATCAAACTAAAGTGAATGCCAAAGTGCACTGCACATTTATGGTTTGAATTAGGGTTAAAATTACAACAAATATATATTTGATTTCAATGTCAAAGTTTAAACCCATAATTTACACAAACAATAAGTATATCAAACTAAAGTGAATGCCAAAGTTGCACTCCACAGAAACAATAAATAGGATTCCAAAGTGAAACATGCTAAAGTGGTTGAATGGGAGGCCATAATTGTGATTCATTTTATATATTTGATCTAAATGTCAAAGTTTAAACCCATAATTCACACAAACAATAAGTATATCAAACTAAAGTGAATGCCAAAGTTGCACTCCACAGAAACAATAAATAGATTCCAAAGTGAAACATGCCAAAGTGGTTGAATGGGAGGCCATAATTGTTATTCATTTTATATCATTCCATTATTTTTATTGGCTAAAAAATAATTGAATTTCTTATAGTAATTACAGTCTTGTCCACCAACTACAATTATAAATATAAACTATTATTTAGTGATAGGCCTATAAATATGTGTGCCTATCGGCCATTTGATAGCATCTTTGGTGCTTTGGTGCTTTTACTAGTATGTATATAGAGTTGATAGAAGTAGAACAATTGATATGGTAGTTAGAAAATTTTACTTTTTGTAAGATCATGCATTTAACATCTTCCAAAGATGAAATTCCCAATGTAACACTAATTCTAACCTTAATTACTACTATAGACTATATATTACTTTTACTATATATATACATTGTAAATAAAATAGACATTTTGTGGGCTTCATAAAATATTTTGAAAAAAGAAAACTAAATTCATATAATTTTGAGAGATGATTATTTAAATATTTATCGAGAGTTATTTTGATTTTAATTTTGTTTATTGTCATTTTTTTTTTACGGGTGTTCTTTGAGAGATGATTATTTAAATTTTTTATTGTTGATTTTTATTTATTAAATATTAAAAGTAAATGGGGATTTTACGGTGGGAATAAATATTATGATGTGTCATGTGCCATGTTTTTTGGGGAATATATATTATGATGTTTGTAAATTATAAAAAATAATTAAAATAATGAAAAATGAGATACTATTTTAGTGCAACAAACACTTAAAATTGAGGAAGTAATTCTTGTTAGAAGGGAGGAGGTGGCAATGCTACTAATTTAATTTAATTTAATGTCATATTTATATTGATATAATTTATTTTTAATAGTTATTTTATTCTTTTATGTATAAATAATAGAAATGCTAACAATTTAATATGTTTAATTAAATTATGCAAGTCACTAAGATAAAATATTGTAGTGATCTAAATATGAATATGTTATTATTATTAGTACCTACCTTCGTAGTGATTAATCTAGCAAGACTAAACCAATCAAAACACAATATAAAAATTTGAATTAAATTTGAATTTTTCCTATGTGAACATGAGAAAATTTTAACCAAAAAAATTAGAGAAATTATTTATCTCTATTATGATTGTCTAAGATACTATTTTTAGTGAAAAAACACTTAAAATTGAGGAGATATATCCGGTTACAAGGGAGGAGGAGATAAATCAGTTAAAGGGAGGAGGTCACAATGGAAAGAAAATAATTTTTTAAATTTTTTATGATTGAGTCAATATTTGTGGGAATTTGGTTATGAAACAATTTAGTTATGCTTATTAAATTGTTATATGATTGTTATTATTAGTACATGCTGAAGGCAGTGCTATTGCAATCATTGTGACTTATCTAGTGATTAATCTAGCAAGAGTAAACCAATCAAAACACAATATAAATTTTTATGATTGAGTCAATATTTGCAGGAATTTGGTCATTTATCCAAATAATTTTTTAAATATTTTTATTAGTGAGTCAATATTTGCCTGAAACAATTCATTTTTGCTTACTGGTTATTAAAATGTTATATGATTATTATCATTATTATAATTATAAAATCATTGTAATATTTCTATTATTATAATATATAATGATTTAATATATTTGTTAGTTTTCTATAGTTTTGTATTGTTTTGGGTGTAAAAATATTAAAAATAACTAACAAATTAATTTATTTTTTATTAATAATAATATTATTATTTTATTCTCTTATGTTTGCTAAATATTAAAAATTAGTAACAAATTAATATATTATATTATTATTATAATATTATTCCCATCTCTGTTGGAAGACTTCCCAGGGATTCTTGGCAGAATATTCTGGATAAATTTTGTGTGAAAGTTAATCATTGGAGCCACCGTTGGTTGTCCTTGACGGGTCATGTTCAATTGCTCAAGTCTGTGGTGCAGGCCTTCCCCATTTATAGATGTATGATTCAAGTGGCCCCTTTGGGCTTTGTTAGAGAATTGGATTCCTTAGCAAGACAATTCTTATGGGCTCGTAGCTTATTGTCCTCTAAATGGAGCCTTGTCAAATGGGACATTGTTTATAGCCCGAAGTAGTTTGGCGGCCTTGGGTTAAGGTAGTCGTCATTGTCAGGAATGGCGTTAGCTGCTAAATTGTATTGGCAGTGGTGTGTGGAGCAGGATGGGATTTGGGTCAGGATATTAACGCATAAATACTTCCCAGGGATCCCTCAAATTGATATTCCTCGTTATCTCCTGGTGGGGAAAGGCTCGGTGATTTGGAGTACAATCAAGAAAGGGGTTGCTCTGATCAAGGATGGCTTATTTTAGATTTGTAAAAGAGGGACAAAAGCTCATTTTTTGTCTGATTCTTAGGATGGTTTTCCTCCCATTGTTTCTTAGTTTCCTAATTTGGTGACTCTATGCCAGAGGTTCTATGAGGTAGGATGGTCAAGGATGAGTGACTTCAAGTCCTTTTTTTCTCATGGGCAGTTGGTGGTGGCGAGATGGAAGAATCCTAATGAGTGGCCTGTTGTTGGTTGGAGGAGTGTGCTAAGCTTCATAGTATCCTTTCTCGTAGACGCTGTAGCTCCCTCCAGGAAGGGGATGTTCTTTCTTGGTCTCCTAATCCTAAGAGTGTCTATACTGTTGCTTCTGGATATCAGGTGTTGTTATCTCACTAGCTGGATAGGGTGGAGGTTCACTGGTGGAAGAAAGTGTGGAATAAGCTTTCTTGGCCAAAGTGTAACTGCTTTATTTGGACTTTGGCTTGGAATAGGTGCTTGACATGGGATAATATTCGGAAGCGGGGTTTTCAGGGTCCTTCTATGTGTGTTTTGTGTGGATGTGGAGAGGACTCCTTTCACTTGTTTTTCCATTGTCTTTGACTTTGTAGCTTTGGCATTTTTGGTGGGAAGTTTGGAAAAGACCATGTGTTCATGCGTCCTCCCTGGTGGATTTTTGTAGTAGTCTGGGTAGACCTCCTTCTATGGCCTCTTTCTTGCAAGATGTGTGGTATGTTGGGCCTTCCTTCATACTCTGGCAGATTTGGTTGGAACGGAATCGAAGAATATTTCGAGGTGAGAAGCTGTTGATTCAACAAGTTTGGCACAAAATTATGGGTATGATTCGGGAGATAGTGGAAGCTAAGTGTGATGTGGTGTTACCTTTGGAGAAAGGGGATGCTGAGCTAGTGGATAGATTGGGTATTCAGGGGTTGTCTCCAGCTTCTGCTTGTGTCAGGAGAGGAAGGCAGGTAAATAAGAAAGCTTAAAGGGTGGGGAGTTGGCTACCCCCTCCAGCTGGCATTTTGAAGCTCAATACTAATGGATCTTTAAGGGGCAATCCTGGACCTGCTAGGATTGGTGGCGCTGGCAGGTATTTTTCAGGATCGATGTTTTTTTCTTTTCTGTTCATGAAGGAGTGCAGACTATCAACCTTATCGAAGGTTTAGCGATCCTCTATGCTTTGGAGAGGGCTTATGCTTTGGGATGGCACAAGGTTATCTGTGAGTCTAATTCACAGGTTTTGATTAATTTGTTGAATAAACAGAAGGTATCTGATGTTAGTTGGCAGTTGGCTATGATGGTGCAGCAGATTTTGTAGATAAGTTCTTTGATGGAGATGGTGTCTTTTGTCCATATTCCAAGGGAGTGGAATAGGGTAGCAGATTGTTTGGCTAAGTGGGCCTCTGAGCATTTAGATGGCTGGAAGATTGATGAGTGGGAGCAGGTTCCTCATGAGCTCCAACATGACTTGGAGAGGATTCTTGCCGAGGATGGGCATGGTATTGGTGAAGGATGATGTTGTTTCATGCTTTGTATAGTTGTTTCTTATGGATTCCTGAGGCCTTGGCCCTTTGATGTTTTGTAATGCTCTTTTCTAAATTTCAATAAAGTTTTTACCCCTTTTATTAAAAAAAATATTATTATTGTAATATTTATATTATAATTTATAATGATATAATTTATTTGTCACCATTCTATAGTTATTTTGTTCTTTTATGTATAAAAATATAAAAATTACTAACAATTTTTTTTAATTAGTATTATTATTATATTATAATATTGTGTAATATTATATTATTTTTTATTAGATAAGCGGCAAAATAAGGGTGTCGAACCCTATTACAAAACTAAGCCCACAAGGCAAGAAAATAGAGAACAAACAGTACTCAGACATCATAGAAAAAAGAACAGTAGCACAGGCACAACAACACTGTTGAAAACCAAAAACCAACTAGAGGATCTACACAACAGATACTGAGCTAGCAAGCTTGACTCCCCAAACCCAAGGACGCAAAGCTACAACAGATTTGGGGAGTCCTTTTTTCTCTGGACCACTATCCAAGAGGCATCCAAGTCTAAATCCTCTGAAAAAGGTGAGAGGGGAACCTCATGTGATGTCTCAACCAAAGAGGTCTCGCACAAAGAGACAACAATAGCACCCCCTGTCATAGACGACACACCAGCAACAACAACATCCCCTACTAAAAACAACACACCAACAACATCAACAACCCCAATCATGGGTGGCACATCAGCAGCAGAAAAAGTTAAAGCAATAGGAGTAGCAAACGAACCCTACAAAAATAGCTCCTGGACAGGAAGAGAAATGAGAATTAATCTCAGGCTGGGGGGACACATCGCAAGGAGAGGAAGGAGGTGACTCCATAGGAGGAATAGTGAAGTTTGAGAGTTGAAAATTACACCACCATGAAGCCACACGATGATGCTTCTTAGATTTAACACACTACTCAACCAAGTGACTAGTGCCAAAGTAGCACCGACAATGAAAGGGAATACTCTCAGAGTCTAAAACCTGACTCCACTGATGATCAACAACATTGAAGATAATCTCTGTAGGTAAAGCCTTATTTAAATCTAGATCCACAAGAATTCGAGCATAAGTCGTATGTGTAAACTGTAAGGTAATAGGATCAGTCATAATAAACTGCCCAAGAGAGTTTCCAATCACAAAAAAGAAAGAGCCTTGCCAAAACTAGAGAGGGAGGTTAGGGAGCCTAACCTAAGTGGGTGAAAAATTCAAAGATTTAGTCACTAGATTAGAAAGAGGAAACCAGGGATGAATCAACAAGGGATGTTGACCCCACAACCAAATATAACCCTCAAACACAACATTCCTATCCACAATATCATCAAATGCAATAATAAAAAAACACCTAGCACATGGGTAAATTTTGATTGTACCACTAGTAATTGGTCCCTACATATCAGAGATCCAAGAATTTAGGTCATGGAGGCGTGGCAAAAAATGACTGAATCTGCAAATCAAAGCGTGGGAGGAGTAAAAATTCTCATTCTTCAAAACCTCGGCCCTAAAAGAAATAACAGGCGAAGAAACACAAGGAAAGGGTGACCTCTCATGCTTCCCTTGAATAGTAGCTAAGAAAGAGGGCTTACCCCCCTTCGTTGAATCCAAACCCACTACTAACATACCAGCCACAAGAAACCTCATCAGCAATCGTGGATGGCGCACCAACAATGGATGACGCACCAATAGTGGACGACATACCAACTGATAGTGCACCAACAGCAGTAGAAGAACCCAACAACCTCCCAATGACAGATGGTGCACCAACAACCTTAGTCATGGACAACACACAGTCCTCTGCAATAGGCAGTGACCTAGCAGCAGATGAACCCCCCTAACGCTTCCCTTGAAGATTAGCTAAGAAAGAGGGCTTACCCCCCTTCATTGAATCCAAACCCACTACTAATGCACTAGCCACAAAAACCTCATCGGTAATCATGGACAGCACACCAACAGTAGACGATGCACCAACAGACAGCACACCAACAACAATAGAAGAACCAAGCAACCTCCCAGTGATAGATGCTGCACCAACATCATCAGTCATGGACAACACACAGACCTCTACAACAGGGAGCGACTCAACAACAGACAAACCCTGCAAACTCAACTCATGGGTAGGAAGAGGAGTGGGAGAGACCATTTCAAAAATACATAAAGAAAAATATGATAGTTTAATTTGTATAATATATTATATTGTTATTTTCATATTAATATGATAATTTAATTTGTATTGAATAAAATAATATAATTCTTAATAATAATAATAATTCCATGGGATTATTGATTTTACATATGAATGGAATTATAATTTTTGTACTAACAAAAATTAATATGTTTGATTAAATAATGAGTGATTAAGTTAAAATATTGCTTTGATATAAATGTTTATATATTATTATTATTAGTATTATTATTAATTATTATTATTATGAGTGAGTAAATTTTTGGGGAATTTGGTTATGAAACAAGTAATTTTTGGTTAGTAAAGATTTTTTTTAAGTTAGATAAATATTATTTGTTTTGTTCAAATGTGTATTGTTTCACTCATATAACATTTTGATTTAATTTATTCTTCGTTTATATATTCTTCAAATATGTAACAAATATAAACTTAGAAATAAAAATTTATGGTACAAATAAAAAATAATCTTAAAATTATTAATTAAAATTAAGAAGGAAATAGTTTATAGTTTGTTATTTTTTTGGCAACCATTTTAAGGAGTAGTTATTTGCTTGGAGTTGGATTATTCAAATCAATAAATGTTGAATAGATAAATAAGAGGTCTTAATGTTTTTCTTATTACATTATTTTTGTTTTTATTTCAATTGATAGCAAATTAATAATATTTGTGCTAATTATTTTTGTTATTTTTTGGCAACCATTTTAAGGAGTAGTTATTTGCTTGGAGTTGGATTATTCAAATCAATAAATGTTGAACAGATAAATAAGAAGTTTGTAATGTTTTTCTTATTACATTATTTTTATTTTTATTTCAATTGATAACAAATTAATAATATTTGTGTTAATTATTTTTGTTTTATTTCCTGTGATTTTGTGTTAATTGTAATTGCAGTTGTACAGACAGCCGACATTATTTTGGGTGGATTTCTTCATCTATAAAAAGTTAGAAGAGGACAAGGATCACCAATTGATTCAGTTGTAGTGATTGTCATACCTATTACATTGGATTTTATTTAAATCATTAATGTTGGATAGGGGTTTGTGTTGCACTAAAAGACTCAAATGTCTTGAAACAATGTTGGAAACCTAGTTTAGCTACTAGAAAATTTATCACATGTATTCTCTTCATCTTTAGTTTTCTAGTATTTTGTGTAATAGTTGTCTTTACTGTTAATTTAACATTCAGATTCACAGTAAGAAACAGTAAAACATGAATGCTCACATAACACAAAGATACCTTGGGAAAACCTCCCTCTTGGAGGTGAAAAACCCAGCAAGAAAATCTCATATCTGATTTATATTAAGAGCAGAAACAGATTACAGCTTTGCTCACCTAGGGCACAAAATATAGGCACCAAAAAAATACATCTTATCTGAATTTTAGTTCTGAACTAAACTAATTATAATGTTCAAAATGAAGTTCACTTGCACAGTAAGCACAGAGGTTCAGCAGCCCTAGATAATCCTGTGAACCCGTTGAACTATCACACTAATTGAACTGCCGAACCAATTGAACCACCGAACCAATTGAACCAGCCAACCTGTTGAACCAGCGAACTGATTGAATCTGCAAACTGGTTGAACCTGCGAACCTGTTGAACCAGTTCAACTAACTGTGGAGCCCTTGCACTGTGCTTGAAGTAGATCATTGTTAGACTAGATTGCGCAGAGTAGAATTCGGTGAGAGAATGATATGTATTGTGACTACCAGTCACTTTTCATTTATATGAGATCGCCCAAACAATTTGGCACCAAATTACATATACGTTATATTTGAAATAGGCCCTGACCTATTTGTAATTTCAAGATACATAGAATAATGAGTTCGCCCAATTTGGGGCATGCCTTAATCGGATAATACAACTGAGTTCTCAAAATGCTAAGGTCGACAGGCCATTCAGCATTTTATGACTAAGTCGGCCTTTAGAAGGGATCCGTCCTAGCTACCAAAAATCAACATTTACCATTGTGATCTTGGCAATACAAAGTAAATAGTGAGAATTTGTTAACCACATGTTGCTCTTTAAAGGCTCATTTGCATGATTTAGTCATATCTTATTATTTTATGATTTAGTAATGAGTTGGTTAATATAAAGACGCAACAAGGACAAAATTCTAGACCTTACCAACCTCAATATCAAGCTAATAGGCCTTCAAATCAAGCTGACCCTCAGCCTCAAAGGAGGAATTACAATCCAAGACCTTTTTAGCCATATAATCCAAATATTGTGAGTTCATCGAGAGAGATAGTTCCAATTCAAAATAATCTAGTTCAAGACCATGAGTGGTGCTTTCCATGTAACCAGCCTTATAGTCAATCATCTTGTCCAAATGGAGTGTTAAATCAGGCACTTATGGTGCAGAATTTCACTATTGATCAACAAAATAGTGGGCATGTGACTAACAAAGATGGTCAAAATGAAGTGGCTTTGATGAACTAGCAAGGAGAAGAGTTTTGTGGTGTCAATCAACCTCAAAGACAAGGGCAGAATTAGTCATATAACTCAGTAGCCGTAAATTTTAGGCTTTTCACTTGTGCTCGCCCATCATCTTGGAGTTACTTTTTCAAATTCATTCATGCATATTTTCGAGTTCAGTTGACTTGGAGTTGACTGCCAATTCACTTTTGGGACATTTTTGTATATAAAAAAAAAATTCTTCAATAATTTTTTGGTACAAGCCGCTTTTTGGGTTTATTTTGTCCATAGTTGTATTTAAAAACCATATTCTAAAAGGCAATGCTGTAAATTAAATTAATAAGTGTTTATACAACCCTTGATTGATACCAAAGATGGAAAATTTTAAAAGAAAATAGAGATATTGTATTTAATTTTAATTATAATATTATTATAAATTTATTATAATTATTATATTACTATAATATTATATTTTAATTATAATTATAATATTATATTATATTTATATTATTATTACAATATTAAATATAATAGTATTATATTTGTATAATTGCATTATTATAATATCATATATTATTATATTATATTTATGTTTATTATTATATTATTATATAATATTATTATAACACTATAATATCAATTAATATAATATATCAAGTGTTATAATAAATATTAATAATATAATTAATATTATTATTAATATTATAACTATAACGATTTTGTTGGTTAGACAAAAAGTAAATTTGAAGTTTACCTAATAAATTAAAAACTTAAAACTAAAACACAACTATAATTACAATTAAAACACATACTATAATTACAACACTACAAGGCATTTTGAGAGATTATTTAAATTTTTATCAATATCATTTTGATTTTGATTTTTCTGTTTGTTGATTTTTATTTTGTGCTTCTTCCTTCTGTAATTCATGATTTTATTTGTTTCGACTCCTTGTTCTGCTATAAATTATATAATTTTTTTGATATTGGAGAGTTGTCAAACATTTATAATATACATATATATGTTTTAATTATTAATTTGCATTTGTGAACTATAATTTCATAATGTTTATGACTATTATTTTAATATGTCAACTATATAATTATTTTTTAAATTTGTTAACAATAATTATTTTTTAAATTTGTTTAAAATGTTGAGAGGCATTTTAAAATCACAACAAGGGGTGGAGTGTAATGGCGTGAGTGTATTAAAAAAACTATTACCTTTTACCTTAAAATTGATAGCCATTTACATGTCAAATTATTAATATTTAGTAATAAATATAATATCAATAACATTCTCATCAATAGACAACTTAGGAAAAATGTTAGAAAATCAAATATTGTTAAATGAAATCATTTTTTTTAAGCTAATGGGTTAAAAAAGAAAATATTTTGATTTCTTAATTTGACATTTTTTTAATTTATTAATTATATTTGAAAAATTGATGGACATAGGGTTGAGTGAAGGGAAAAAATGTCAGCAGATATCAATTTGAAGTAAAATAAAATAACTTAAAGTAAATAAAACAACTTCAAATTAATATTTCTTGGCATTTAATATTAATATTTAATAATAAACATAATATTTCCAAAATAAGGAGATAAAACAAAGATATGCCATCGTCAACACTAGCATGAAAGAAAATAAAACTCAAAACGCTGTTAGAAAATCAAAATATTACTTTGTATTTATTAAATGAAAGAAAATGGAACATTACTTTGCATTTATAAATTTGATTTGTTAATTAATTTGATGAAACCTCAAATAATTAAATAATTAACTAATCAATAAAAATTTACACTACTAAAAACCATTTTATTTACTACATACATAATTTTGGTTAATTATTTAATTATGTGAGGTTTATATCTTGCCCATCAAATTAATTAACAAATCAAATTTATAAATGCAAAGTAATGTTCTATTTTCTAATTTTTTTTTTGGAAAATTGCAGCCCTTTTCTTTCATTTAATACATACAAAGTAATGTTTTGATTTTCTAACAGTTTTTTGAGTTTTATTTTCTTTCATGCTAGTATTGATGATGGCGTATCTTTGTTTTACCTCCTTATTTTGGAAATATTATGTTTATTATTAAATATTAATATTAAATGCCAAGAAATATTAATTTGAAGTTGTTTTATTTACTTTAATTATTTTATTTTACTTCAACATTGTTGTGCACCGCTGTCCACTGTCTTCTACAAGTTCTATCATCCTTTGATTTCTAATTCTCTTTCCATTTGTATCTAATATATCATAAACAAATAGAAAAATTTTCATATCTTCAACATTATCTACTGCATTATCAACATTTACCTTCTCTACATCTAACTTTCTGTCCAACCACTCTTCCTCCATGGCCATCTGCTGCAACAAAGTATTTTCAAACTCATCCTTTATCATCTTCCTCTCCAAATCTGCAACATATTCAACACCATTGTCTTCAACCTACTTTGTTGTCCTAGTTATGCTCAAACTCTTAATCTTCTCATTCCATTCTTCTTCAATAGCTACAAATTGTCTCCACAAATCTTCTTCATTGTCTTCAGCTACTATTCCTCTTTCAAATTCTTTTGCTACATCATCTTCATCATTCTTTTGTTTGTCTTCCTCTCCTTGGAATACTACTGCTCCAACATCATCCTCTTCATTTTCAGCTACTCTCTTGTCCAAATCTGTACCTACATGTTTTACAATATCTGCCATGGCTGTCCTCTTTTTATGTTCTACTTTTTCAACCAGTTTCCTCTCTTTTCTGGCATCCTTCGTGCTACACCTTTCAATCTACCTTTGTCTACCTTCTTGCTTCTTTTGGTAATTTATCCTTCTTATTTCCTTTTCATCTACAATCCTCCACAAGTCTTCCTCATTTTTACAAATTTCATTCAAAGCCTCATCACAACCCGACACCTTATTTAAATCTTCTCTATCTTTTCTTTTAACAGAATCATCAAAAATTTCAAAGACATCATCATTCAACTTATCTTGCTTACCTTCCATAACATATGGGGCATTTTTCATCTGCTGCCACTCTAGTGCCTCCATTTTCTTCTCATCAGGTTCCTTCATAGGGTCTTTGTCAATATCTTCCTCTACAACCTCTACTTTTTTATTAGCATCATTTATTGCAGCTTCCTTTGTCTTCTTGGCTACCATACTCTTTTCTCTCCAAATTTGGTTTACCACATCTCTGGGTTGATCCACTTTCAATACTGCATTTGTGCTTCCCATTCTTTGCTTTATTTTCATCCTCAATTAACATATTCTTCCCTAGGCCTCCTCACTAGCCACTTTATCTGCATATCTGTTTGTTCCCTATTCATTGGCATACTCTTTACTCCTTGCACAAGCTTGTTAATATAAACCTGATAAAAAACAACATTCTTCCTAAACTTCAACTCATACTCTTTATCCATCATCCTCCTTTGCCAACATGGGACTATGTACCCATGATCCACCCATTTTTTCTTCTCACCAACTTGTCCATCTATAATCGCACTTCTATGCACATGATTAAAACCAACATTACAATCTTCATTTACAGAACAAAAATCAGTATTGCAACTTTCCTTTACTTGCTGTCCCGATTTATTCTCTTCATTGGCTTCTTCCATTTCCATATCTTCCTCTTCATGAACAACTTGTGCTACATCTAGAACTTCTTCCAAAGCATCATAGAATTCAGGGGTTGTCTTCTTATCTTCATCTTCTAACCGGAGATCCTCAGCTTTATGCTCATCTTTTATTTCAGGCACCCTACAATGTACTTTTGCTGCAAAGTCTTTTTGACATGTTGCTACAATCAATATTCCCTTACCTTCAACTCTTTTTCTGGGTGTTATTCTTACCCCATTTTCCATCATCTTCAAGGTCCCATGCTTGACCTTTTCTAATGCATTCTTCAAACTTGCATACACAGCTACAAACAAAACGTTAATCAATAAAATAGGAGACCACAATGTCTCTCTCAGTGCCTTCTTCAAGGACACTCTTCTCTCTTCATTTCTCTTTTCCACAAGTACTGCTTGTAGCACTTCTTTCTCCTCTTTCTCTCTTCTTTCTTCCTTATCTTCTCTCATGTTATCCACAATGAGAACTTCAGCCACCACTTCTAGTGCATGTTGCTCCTCCGACAACCTCTCTCTGTCCCAATCTCTGTGGGCACTCTTTTCATCCTTATCTACTCTTCTTAAGGCATCTATTCTCTACCTTGTTCTCTTCTCAATAATCTCCTTTACATGCCACTTTACTTTCTTTTCCATTGGCTATACCCAAAAATATCCTTGGCTTTCTTCTTCAAGTCATTGTTTCCTTGCAATATACTCTTTGAAATATCTTCTCAACACTGCCATCTCTCTTTCAAAATCCATATTTTTCTTCATCTTTTTCAGGCTAAGTTGCCTCACTTCGGCAATCTACTCAGCACTCAAAATAAACCTGTCAACCAACCACAAAACTACAACAAATAACACATACAATATTCAGACTCAAATCATTCTGTGCTCTGATACCAATCTGATAGCATGGAATGGACACTTGCTGGGTTCACTCTTACATTCTATCAACTAAATACCTAGTCTCCTTACATCAAATGGTTTCCTACAGACCTCCTGTCACCATAGTGACAGGAACCAGGCAAGAACAGAAAAATTGCACATTATAAGATAGATCATAAGCGATCAAATATGCGACAAGAACTTAAAGTTCCATAGAATTTCTCTTCATAGTAATGACTGTAACCCAACAAAACTAATGTAAGGGTATGAATAAAAAATACAAAACATTACTCTTTATTTAACTACTAACAATCCAACTTTGGTTACAAAATACAAACAGAGCCTCTTTGCTCACAATGTTACAAGTTATACAATTACACTCCCATTGAGCTTGCACCTTGTAACTTGGATCTACCCTCGGTTCATCTATCCAAATCTCCTTCTATCATCTTACTGCCCTCTATGACTTCCTCAAGCAGTCAACTCTCTTAACCTCGTCCAATCAAACTCTATGCTTCCTTATAAATATTGTTATCACACGATCCAGCTACTGTAAAGATTCGACCTCTTCTTTTTTGCAACTTTGGCCTTCTTTGGCTCAACCTCTATGTTCCTTTTTTTCATGGCCTACTTTATTTCTTCTATGCAGCCTCTACATATCGGCCTCTAGCATATTCCGTCACTGGCCTTCTATTTATAACATAATCTTCTGCAATGTCTGGCGTCCTCTCTTCTTGAACGTATTCGGCCTCTTGCTTTCCTTTGTGGGCCTCTTCCTATCATCCTTCCTCCTATTATTTCTACCGACAATGGTCCTATATTCAGACCTCGTCCACCATACTTATCTGTCATTACTATTATCGGCCTATTCTTCATAACCATTGGCCTCCTTCCACCTTTCGATAGCCACTTGTCTTTAACCATATGCTCTTCTTCTATGTGCAATTGTTAGCCTATCTTCTGCGAAGATACTATTGCAGAATGTTTCATACCGCATTCACTATCACTTGATCATCCACCTTTCCTTTTGAAACTATCCCAATGGTTAAGCGAATATCGAACTACAAGTTTTGACATTTGACGACAGGAGGATTCTTGGCTACTGTTCATAATTGAAGTTGAGACTACCACAAAATGTAACTAACCCTTTAAACTACTCACAAGATGATAACTACTCATTTCCTTTTTCCAAAGGAAACATAACGGATTATTAAACTCCCTTCCTAGAGGTGACAGAAACTACCTTTACCTACCCACAATACAAACACTATGCAAAAATGAACAAAATGAAAGAATTAAATAAATGCCCCTGCATCACTTCTTAAGAGTAAAGATCTATTAAAAATATGATTCTAAGATGACCTTCTCTTCATTACAACATCAATATAAATCCCTCACAAATAGTGACTTATGAGATACAACTAATATGGGATAAATCCACACTTAGTATGATCTCTGTTTGGTTCCAAAAATGTAGCTCCACAATCTTAGAGTATTTCCTTACCTTCAAGGCCAAAGACATGTCATTAAGAGGGTAAGATAGGGGCTCATCAACCAATTGTGGATGGTTAAAGGCCAATTATTGAGAGTGGATATTCTCTCTTTCACTTCAAGATCAACAAGACTCAGGAGGGTATTCCTAGATGTATCCTTAATAGGATTAATGGTAATGAAAGAATGAACAAGATGAAATCTTGTAGTTATATCCAATGTATGCTTGGCCCCAAAGGTTATCATTAGGTTAAAAGCTAACGAATTGCACATAAAAACTCTAATTAAGATGATACTATAACCTTGTAGATGCATCAATAGATATGTTCAACATCATTATAATTCCCACATGTTAATCCACTTAAGTTTTCATACACAAGTGCAAGGTGTAGGCATGCATGACATGATTCTCTAATGATTTACTATTTGAGATGACATACGATATTTGAGACCATGTAAGAGGGAGTTGCAAAGTGGATTATAAAATTCACAAAGGATTTTTTACCAAGTTATAACATGTAAGGATGACACATAACAGTGTATCTTTGAAAAGGTGAAGTAATCCAAAATGGAGCGTTCCATTTGGTAGGTGATTTTTATGACACCAGGGGTTTCATTATTTTATTAAATTGTTAACTCATCATGGAGGTGGGGCATTGAAATTTATGCCATGTAGTTGAGCACCCAAACAGGCACATAGATTTAGCACATGATTTTAGGAAATCATTTATGGTTTTCAATTTTAAGTTTGCCTATGCATGAGATGCTTTGGATGAAGTTTTAGAGATACCATATGAGTGTTAGATTCAGGACAGACCACTGAGAGGGGGGGTGAATCAGTTGTCCAAAAATTTTTTTCAATTAAACACTTAAATCCACTTTGTAATTCAGCAACATAATAATAAATCAATCATGAAAACACAATGCATTAAATTAAGAGCAGAAACACATTAACACATGAGACACCAAGATTTTGACATGGAAAACCTGGTTAAGGGAAAAACCATGGGATGACTAACCCAAGAATGTATTCTTTGTTAGAAGAATAGAAGGAACAAAATGACACATGCCAATTAGGGCTCACTGCCTGAGAACACTGCTCACAAGAGGCCCACTACCTACAATAGACACACTGTCTATAGAATAATAAGTATCACATACTTGAACTAGAGAATAGCATCTTCACCATGCTTGAATTAGTTCCATTTAAGCCCAATACTTCTGCTTTGTCTTTTGCTCCTCTGCTCTCTACCACATTCTCATCTCCGCAAGATACACTTTGGAATGACTTTACAATTCCTTATTTGTACAAGACATCGACTTAGGAATGATCATCTAAGTCGGCAAACATTATAGAGCAAATACATAAATACAACATGAAAAAGACTTCACACGGATCAACACACTATCGGCCACACAGAACTGAGACTTCAATCTTCTTCTAGGAACATGCCAATCTTCACATAACATCTTCAAGATCATCCACAAGATGTGTAACTCATCCGGTCGGCCAGACTTAGGAAGAACACCATCATCTGGAAGTAATTCTTTAATTGCAAGCTTAAACTCCAATGCGAACCACCAACACAAACTGGACATGATTCAAAGACCTCCACAAGCTTGCCTAAATCACCAAGAACATCCACACTACATATGCTTACTGAAATCCTTATCACCTTCATCCGAAACCTCAAGAACACAGTCGGTCATTACTGTCACAATGGAATAGATGCTTGCGGACCTCCAGACCACGAACCAATCGAGTTGTCAATTCACATTGACTTCCTAAACATTCCCTCAAATCCGCAGAATAGGATATTGCATTTCTGGATCTCATCGGACCTATTTGTGTCACTCTGTCACCTATGAACACCTGCCGGAACTGGTTTTACTTGCGCAGCCACAACTTCTTTAGATCTTCATGCAGACCTCTGAAATCTTTGCTGGATCACCTTAAGAGACATATCTACAAAACATTTGATGCGCATCCTCTGATCTTCATCTTAGCTAGGATCTTTAGCTCATTGTCTTCACTGTTCTTCTCTGTTCCTGATTAGGACTAATTTTCTCAATATCCTCAGCACACAGCTCATCCAATCCTTATCATCAATGCAACAGGAGTATGTTGACATCAATGACAACACCGGTTAGGCCCATACTTGCAACAATCTCCCCCTTTGTCATTGATGGCAACATATGATGTGAAAAACTATTTTAACCATCAAGACAAGAACTTCTCCTCACTGTCACAACTTCCCCTATCAGCAACAACCATTCACATGTCTTATCTTCCTTTCCTGCTCCCCCTTTGATTAGCAACCACTTGTTTTTCACATGTCTTCTCTCCCCCTTTGACATCAATGGCAAAGGGCACATACTTGCAACTCCAACACTTCAGAATCATACCAGCTGCTCCCCTTGAGTAGCAGCTCCCCATCATCAATCCGGACAACAAGATATGACTATGATATCCACTGGACTGATGCACATCAGTGCATCTTAGTTCATCACTGGAGAGGTAATAACCCCTAACTTCTCCCTGAGATACTCAAAAGAGTCCTTAGGTAGAGGTTTAGTAAAGATATCTACAATCTGATCCTTGGAAGGCACAAACTCCAATCCAACTTCATTCTGGTTCACTTGTTCTCTCAAAAAATGAAACTTGATGGATATATGTTTAGTCTTTGAATGCAACACCAGATTCTTAGATATATTTCTTAGCATTTGCTTCATCCACAAAACTTGAGTGCAACTACCTGTTGCTACAATATATTTTTCTTCTGCAGTGGACAGAGATATTGCCTCTTGTTTCTTGCTCAGCCAAGAAACTAATCTCCTTCCCAAAAAGAATGCTCCACAACTGGTACTCTTCCAATCATCCACATCTCCTGCCCAATCCACATCTGTATATGCATGAAGAGAAAAATCATGATCTATGGGATACCACAATCCATACTCAATTGTTTGCCGATGTGAGGGGTCTGGCCGATGGGGCATGAAGTAAGATTTTGTGCTGATGCCGTCGGGAGAAAAATCACCGATAATATGTATGTTTGTGATCATGCATATAAAGTAGTGATGAGGCCTCCGTGGCGTGCATGTGGGACAAATGGTTCCTGCATTTTTTGAAATATCAGGGTAATGTATTTTGGTGGGAAAGTTTCAAAGGGCATGATATATTGTATTTTCTAATGGCCGCAGGTTTGGCACGACATTAATGTTAGATGTTACAGGGTATGGGCGATGCCGTTGACAAATCTAATACCTGATTGACAATGAACATCCTAGGGCGGCGGCGCAGAGCTCGAGTCCGGCTCCTCCTCGCCATTCCTTCTGCCTACTGCATTTATGATCTTTGAGCGCCATTTTTCTCATGCATTGTTTCTAGCAGAATTTTGACCTTTTCATGTAAGTAATTTTGCGGGGTACACAGTCTTGGTATAAAGACCAAGCTATGTTACCCATTTGTGTGTGGAAAACTGGACAAAATCTGGGTGTTGTAATAAGATGCAACTCCTTTGGTGACCCTATCTGGATGTCTTGTGAGTTTATGAGTCTCATGTTGTATGTCTTATGCATGAATTTACTAGTTTCATGATTAATTTTATATGAGTAATGTTGTATTTGCATGTATCTGGTTATTCTGTCTCCAAACTGAATGTATTCTTCTTTTGAATCTAAACATCTAAGGGGTGTCTAGTATTCTAGGATTTGATCCTGCCATATTGAAAACTTGATCTTTTGCTTCTGCCTAAGGGGTAAATTAAAGTGTTTCAAGTCAAGGGTTGGGAGGAATATATTGCAGTGAAAATATTGTGAGTATAGGTAACTGAATACTCTGTTCTGGGAGGTATCTATAAGGCAGATACCACAACATCCCCTTGAAATCTAGTCTTAGTATGTTCATGCTGATCATTCACATGTGTATGTCTACTTACTCCAAGCCCTGGATAGGCACCAATCTAGTCTTGCATTGAGGTTACACCTCAGGTCCTGGTTTTGCATCCAAATACCAAATCAACCTAAACTTCAAAACTAAACCATTAGGACCTTAGAATTCGTTTTAGGATCACAATCTTTTGTCTCACAACTAAACATAGGCCCAAAGCTAGCCCCTTTGCACTTATCTTATAGTTTTGGTCTACATAAAGGAGGATTCATCTACTGTATATCAGCATCCCACCATCCACAGATATATTTTATGGATGTTGAATAGGGAATACCCCCTAGGTTTTGTAGAGCCTGAAGAAGAAGAGGAGATAAAAATAGAGTCTATCTCCTACATTGTTGGCCCCTGGCCTAGAAATCTTGTTGATCACTGATGGCTACCTTGTAGGGATACTGGGAACAAGCATCTAATCTGGGAAAAAACCAACAGAAATTGGTGACTCCGCTGGGGATAAGTGAAAGAACCCTGATTAAACAAAGAAAACAATTCCTAGTTATAGGTGGCGACTCTGAAAAATCTCCCAACCGGTAAAGTAAAATTTGTATGCAAGGGAGAAGATCCCTATGCAATCCTTTATTTGAAGAGTTACCCATAAAAAGAAAGATGATGTATAGGAAAAAGGGAACTGTCTCAGCCAGTAATGAAGGTTCACCCAGAAATAATGATAATGCCCAGGACAATCTAGGATCTTCAGAGAGGACAGAGCCTTATTTTTCAAATACAGAAGCTAAAATCCAAAATGTATATGAGAAACAGTAGGGTGGTGCTCTGAGAATAAGGTTAGAAGTGTTTCAAGAACGCCCTTTCCTAGATCCCAGTGAAAGATTTGAAGAAGTTGAATCCCCAAGGGATGATGAAGATGATGACCAGAATGGTATGAGACCATCTACCTCCATGCCTAGAGATGAGCAATTAGCTGAAGAGATTAAGAACCTGAGGGCAGAATTTGAATATCTGCAAGCAGTAAAAATTAGAGATGATATGAGGCAGAAGGTACAAGCTTTAAGGGCTGCTCAACAGGATGCAATTCCCACCCTAAATAATGTAAATACCCTAAGGAACCAGTATAGAAATGAGGTCCAGTATCAACAGAATGACACTAGGCATAATGCAAACAATGCTAGGATACCATTAAATAATGCAAGACACCAGAATGCTAATAGAAATGTTAATGCTAATCAGTTTGGTAGACAACCGATGCAGCTAGACAGATTTAGACAGCTTGTGTTTGATGGCATTCTTGGTTATCCTAACCCTATTGACAAACATGTGAGGCTGTAAGTGCCAAGGTTTTCAGGAAATAATACTGTGTCAAGGGAGGATCATTTAAAAGATTTTCAAAATGTCATGGATAACTTTGAGGTTGAGCATGAGGATGTTTTTATGAAGTCGTTTATGCAATCCCTTGTTGATGAAGCTGGAGAATGGTACAAGAATCTGCCTGACCGGAGTATCTTATCATGGGATGATTTTAAAAGAATTTTTAAGGAGCAGTATGGTGACAAAACTAACCCTAACTTTTTTGTAAATGAGTTCACTAGTATCACTAAAGGGTCAAATGAGCAGGTTGCAGATTTTAATGCAAGGTTTACTAAAGTGTTGAACAAATTGCCACATCACATAAGGCCAAATGAACCAATGTGCATAATATTGTATATTAATGCTTTTGATGCCAAAACTACATATGGATTAAGAGATAGAGGTCCTGCTACTCTCAGGGATGCTTTCAGGATAGCAATAAATATTGAGAACAACAGGAAAGCATCAGGCAAAACAAACAGGAGGGATGATGTGAAAATTCTACAGAATCCAAACAAGTCTCAAAACACTCAAGGTAGTACATCTACCCCTGAAGACAAAATTGATAAACTGACAAATGTTGTTAAGGACCTAAGTTATAGTCTGGCTAGAAGTGAAAAAGGGATAGGTCCTGACAGGCAAGTTTACCAAAGACATGAAAAGAGACCATCATTACATGATATGCCATATAATACCAATTGGCATAATGGTAAGCCTGTATTTTCACATAATAACACAAATCAGAGAACTCCATATACCAAGGAAACCCATGATCCTTTGAAGAAAGCTGTAAATATTGCTGATGATACTCCATGGTGCATAATCTATCAGATGTCACATTCACAATCACAATGTATGATTGCTCAGTCTTTGTATGATAATGCTGTGTCCTATAATGAGTGCAATGAGCCACATTATGTGCAGGATGATGATGTTAATATGCTGTCCACAAGTAGGGAGCATCCTTCTCATGATGCAGATGAGAGTACAGATGATGGGACTCAGGCTTGTCAGCAAGTTTTTTATGATGAGGATAATGAAGATAGTTGTGTGTATGATCAAGGCTCACACAATTTTTTGAGTAACCTGCAGAGACCTTCTGATGAAGAAATTAGGGCTCTCACAGCTGCAGCAGTGGCTCAAGTCAAAAGCAATTATAATATCAGAGGTAAAGCTCAGGTCAGCAGCTCACATCAGCCAGAAGGCATTTCTGCGAGTCAGCCAGTGCATGATCATAGAGGGGCTGAAACATATAAGAAACAATGGAACAACAATAAGCAAGGTTTCAAACAAAAACCAGGTCATGATTCTCAAGAACTAGAAAACAAAGTTCCCCAGGTTGACAATCAAAATAGAAATTTCCAAATTAAAGATGACAGTCAGAGAGCTACGAAAATTAAAGTTGGATTACATCAAGATAAAAATAAAACTGCGGATCAAGCTACAACTGTCATTCAAAATTATGCCCCATTTGACATCACTCAGGTCTTGTCTCAGATAAAAGTCTTCGTTCCACTAATGGAGCTAATGAAAGTGGAAGAATTTAGAAACAAGGTTGTATCTTTGATCTCAGGAACACCATGTCAAGCAACGCAGATTGATCAACCTTAGGGTAAGAAACAGGCCTTATATATTGATGAAGATGAAGTTCCTAAGGTATATTTAGGGATGACCATGACAAAATGTCCTTCACAAGTGGAACCATTTTATGTCTCCCTTGTCATAAATGGAAAAGTGATTAAGAACTATATGCTTGACTCAGGAGCATCAACAAATATCATGCCTCTGGCTATCATGCAACAAGCTGGGTTAAAGATAAACAAAGCATGTGGGAAATGCTATGCTATGGCTGCTAGAGAAGTACCTGTTATTGGAATCATGAAAGATGTAGATTTCAGGTTAGTGGCTTACCTAGAGAAGACATATAAAATGAACGTAACAGTGGTTGACATCAAGCCACAGTATGGTATGCTATTGTCAAGAAGATGGGCAAAACTGATTAGTGGAAGTATGCAGCTAGACTTGTCATATGCCATGATTCCAATGAATGGCAAGGATGTCAAACTGGTTAGAGAAGAAAGATCACATGAGACAGTTGAAGATCAAGACTCAGACGAGCACATCTGTTTTGTTGACACTGACTGTGAAAATTTCAAAGTTGTCTCAGGTGACCAAGAAGGTAAAGAGGGAAATATTTGCATTCAAGAACTAGATCAACAGGGTCTATGGACCATGTATTTTGACAGAGCTTGTGCAAAGGAAGGCTCTAGAGCTGGAGTTGTATTCCTGTCTCCAACTGGTAAGCTCCTAAAATTCTCCTTCTTGCTAAAATTTGCTTGTACAAACAACATTGCAGAATATGAAGCCTTACTCTTAGGTTTAAATATGGCTCTCAAACATGGAATTAAGATGCTGAGAGTATTTGGGGATTCTGATTTAATTGTGTCCCAAGTTAGAGATAGGTATGCCTCAAAGAACAAGAGATTAAAACAATACAAGCATGTTGTCTGGGATACAATTGAATTATTTGATGCATTTTCAATAGGCTGGGTAGAGAGATCAAAAAATGTCATGGCTGATTTCTTAGCCAATGTAGCAATAAGGCCAAATGATATCACTCTATCAGATGTTACAAATGTTGAAGTTAAAATTAGACCTGCAATACCAGAGAACATATGCAGTTGGCAAGTGTTTGATGATGATAGGGACTTGTTAAAATTTTTGCACTGCATAGATGAATATGAGAACCAAGAAATTGATTTTCAAAATTTTGTAGAAATTGTAGATGGAAAAGAAACTCTTATGGAGAAAGAAGTAATTCAGTTGAAGACTAACAAAATCCCTAGAGGGTTAGTAGCTTTAGAAAGAGCTTTTGACAATAGAAATCAATTGGTCACAAAGAGATCTCCCACAAACAAAGATGACTTAGAGGAGATAAATTTGGGGACATCTTAGGCCCCCAAGAAGGTATACATTGGCAAACAGCTCAAACCACACATCAGGAGCATGCTGATTGCATTACTAAAAAAGTATAAGCATGTTTTTACCTAGTCATGTGAAGACCTCAAAGCTTATAGAGAAGACTTATTCCAGCATGAAATCCCATTGAAGCCTAGGGATAAGCCATTTAGACAAAAGCAAAGGCCTATTAATCCCACCTTGGCTCCAAAAATGTAGGAAGAACTCAAGAACCTTAGGGAGGCTAGAATAATTGTTCCAATCAGACATTCAACTTGGGTGTCTAACATTGTCCCAGTTAGAAAAAAGAATGGTGATATTAGGCTTTGTGTTGACTTTAGAAATTTAAATGTATCTTCCTTGAAGGATAATTATCCACTGCCTAACATGGAGGCTATGCTGCAGAAGGTGACTGGATGTGAACTCCTATCCATGATGGATGGATTTTCAAGTTACAATCAGGTGAAGGTAAAGGAATTAGAACAATTTAAGACTGCTTTCACCACTCCATGGGGAACTTATGTATATGTGAGAATGCCATTTGGATTGACAAATGCAGGTGCTACATTTCAAAGAGCAATGGATGTTGCTTTTGAAGGGTTGATTAATTCAATCTTGGCTATTTATCAAGATGATCTGACTACCTATTCAAAGAAGGAAAAGCAACATTGTATGCACTTAGAACATATTTTCATTAGAGCACTTGAATATGGTATTTCTCTAAATCCAAAGAAGTGTACATTTAGGGTAGTTGAAGGAAAGCTCCTGGGGCACATTGTTTCCAAGGATGGAGTTAGAATTGATCCTAAAAGGGTTGCTGCAATTGATAAGATCCAGATGCCAAAAACAGTAAAAGGAATCCAGTCCTTCTTTGGACAAATAAATTTTGTTAGAAGATTTGTTCCCAACTTTGCAGAAACCACAAGGAACATTTCTAAAATGCTAAAGAAGGGTGAGACTGTCAGTTGGGAAGGTGAAGCAAGCAGATCTTTTTAGGACATCAAGGAAGCAATAAAGATGGCTCCTGTGCTGAAGTCTCCTGATTTTTCTAAGCCATTTCAATTGTTTTCATTTGCTTCTTTCCACACTGTTGCTGCATGTCTGCTACAGAAAAATGAGGATGGTTTTGAGCAACCCATAGCTTGCTTCAGTATGTCCTTGTAGGCTGCTGAGTTAAAGTATGACATCATGGAGAAACAGGCATATGCACTAGTCAGAGCAGTCAAGAGTTTCAGGCTGTATCTAGTGGGATCCCAGATAGTTGCATATGTGCCTCATGCAGCAGTCAAGGATATCTTCACTCAGCAGGAGGCAATAGGAAGAAGGTGCATATGGATAAATAAACTGCAAGAGTTCAACATAGAGATACAAATTACCAAGTTGGTAAGGGGACAAGGGTTAGCCAAGATGATGGCACAGTCAAACTTGGAAGCATGCAGGTCAATGCAGTCCAAAATAAGATTGTCAAAGTATCAAAATCTGAATGGTATAAGGGCATCATATACTATTTGCAAAACCTGAATTGTCCTTCCCATTTCAATGATAGTCAAAAGAGGACTTTAAAACTACATGCAATCAGGTATGTTATTGTTCAAGGAGAATTATGCTGGAAGAATCCTGATGCTGTGTTGCTAAGATGTGTGGATGAAAATGAAGCTAACAATATTTTGAATGACATTTATAAAGGAGTGTGTGGTGGACATTATACTGCCCAGACAATAGCTCACAAAATCCTTAGGGCAGGATATTGGTGGCCAACTCTCTTCTCAGATGCACAAAAGTTGGTAAGAAAATGTGATCCTTGCTAATGGTTCTCAGGAAGGTTAAGGTATGAAGGTGTATTGCCCTTAAAACTGTAACTGTGGAGGCTCCATTTCAGCAATGGGGAATTGACTTCATAGGGGAAATTGCAGAGAAATCAAGTGGGGGGCACAGTTGGATTTTGGTAGCAACTAATTACTTCACTAAATGGATTGAGGCCATTCCGACTAAGAGAGCTACAAGTAAGGTGGTGATGGATTTCATACTGGAAAATATTATTATTAGGTTTGGAGTACCAGTCAAGTTGGTCACAGATAATGCAATGTGCTTCAGATCAGGTGAATTTGTTGATTTTTGTGACAAATATGGAATTAACTTGTCATATGCATCACCATACCACCCACAAGGAAATGGTCAAGCAGAGTCAAGTAACAAGAGCCTCATGAAAATCATCAAAAGGATGGTAGACAAAAACAAGAGAGCCTGGGATTCAAAGCTAAAGTTGGCATTATGGGCTGATAGGGTGACGGTGAAAAGAGCAATTGGAAGGTCCCCTTTTGAACTGGTATATGGTGCATTAGCTAGACTGCCTGTGAACAACCTCCTGCCAGTCTATAAGTTTGTCCATGAAAATGATGAAGAGATTGAAGACTCCATGACATAGAGAATAAACCAGCTAGTTGCACTGGATGAGGTCAGAAGAGAAGCTCACCAGACAAACATAAAGAAACAACAAAATGTGAAATATCTGTTTGATAAAAGGACTACAAAAAGGAAGTTTCAAATCAATGATCTGGTCCTTATTTGGAATGCAAAGAGTCAGGACAAGGGCAAACATGGTAAGTTTGAGCCCTTGTGGATGGGCCCATATCAAATTTGCAATACTCATGGAGAAAATTCTTACTTCCTCCAGGCCCTAGATGGTGAAGTGCTGGAATTGCCTGTGCACGGTCAATTCCTCAAGCTTTATTTTGCATAAATGATTTGCCTCTATGCACAATTGTAAAGTATGTGTATATTGCTTGTAAATACTCTGTATAGTCAATTGTGTCTTGAGTTTTGAGTTTTGTCTGGTCTGCCCGGAGTAGTCTAGTCCTCGCTGCAGTCTTGCACCTGCATGCCCCTAATCGGAGCCTGTGTTGGTAATCATTTATGTCTAGGGTTTAAGCTTTGATGTTTGCAGGGTTTTTCATTTAGAACCTTTAGAATTTATATGTCCATCGGTGAGAGTAGTGCTATCGGCAGAGGAATTTTGGAATCCACCGATGTGTTTGGGCTATGCCGATGGAGATGTGCATCGGGGTGACTTCTCGCATCGGTGAGGCTGGGAGGTCTTTTTCCGATGCCTTGTGTTTGGCCGATGGGGTGTGTTTTATTGGTGATCGGTGTGACTTTTGATATCGGCGGAGGGATTTTCGGTGGTTCCGACGGTTTGTATCTTGCCGAATGGGTGTAGCTGTCGGTAGGAGTTGTAGGATCGGAGAGGTAGGCTAGAGTTTGGCCGATGGAGTTGGTCTCCCTGATCCAGTAGTGTCATCGGCGTAACCTTTGACATCGGTGCGAAGGGTTTGTGGTTCACCGATAGTTGGTGTCTAGCCGATGAGTTAATTCAGGGGCTTCGTCAGTGTGATCGGCTTATCGGTGGGAGACATTTTGGGTTTGCCGATGTGAGGGGTCTGGCCGATGGGGCATGAAGTAGGATTTTGCGTTGATGCCGTCAGGAGCAAAATCACCGACAATATGTATGTTTGTGGTCATGCATATAAAGTAGTGAGGAGGCCTTCGCGGGGTGCATGTGGGACAAATGGTTCCTGCATTTTTTGAAATATCAGGGAAATGTATTTTGGCGGGAAAGTTTCAAAGGGCACGATATATTGTATTTTTCGATGGCCGTAGGTTTGGCACGACATTAACGTCGGATGTTATAGGGTATGGGCAGTGTCGTTGACAAATCTAATACCCGATTGACAATGAACATCCCAGGGTAGCGGCGCAGAGCTCAAGTCCAGCTCCTCCTCGCCATTCCTTCTGCCTACTGCATTTATGATCTTTGAGCACCATTTTTCTCATGCATTATTTTTGGCAGAATTTTGACCTTTTCATGTAATTAATTTTGTGGGGTACACAGTCTTGGTATAAAGACCAAGCTGTGTTACCCATTTGTGTGTGGAAAACTAGACAAAATCTGGGTGCTGTAATAAGATGCAACTCCTTTGGTGACCCTATCTGGATGTCTTGTGAGTTTATGAGTCTCATGTTGTATGTCTTATGCATGAATTTACTAGTTTCATGATTAATTTTATATGAGTAATGTTGTATTTGCATGTATCTGGTTATTCTGTCTCCAAACTGAATGTGTTCTTCTTTTGAATCTAAACATCTAAGGGGTGTCTGGTATTCTAGGATATGATCCTACCATATTGAAAACTTGATCTTTTGCTTCTGCCTAAGGGGTAGATTAAAGTGTTTTAGGTCAAGGGTTGGGAGGAATATATTGCAGTGAGGATATTGTGAGTATAGGTAACTAAATACTCTGTTCTGGGAGGTATCTGTAAGGCAGATACCACAACATCCCCTTGAAATCTAGTCTTAGTATGTTCATGCTGATCATTCACAGGTGTATGTCTACTGACTCCAAGCCCTGGATAGGCACCAATCTAGTCTTGCATTGAGGTTACACCCCAGGTCCTAGTTTTGCATCCAAATACCAAATCAACCTAAACTTCAAAACTAAACCATTAGGACCTTAGAATTAGTTTTAGGATCACAATCTTCTGTCTCACAACTGAACATAGGCCCAAAGCTAGCCCCTTTGCACTTATCTTACAGTTTTGGTCTACATAAAGGATGATTCATCTGCTTTATATCAGCATCCCACCATCCACAGATATATTTTATGGATGTTGAATAGGGAATACCCCCTAGGTTTTGCAAAGCCTGAAGAAGAAAAGGAGATAAAAATAGAGTCTATCTCCTACACTGTTGGCCCCTGGCCTAGAAATCCTGTTGATCACTGATGGCTACCTTGTAGGGATACTGGGAACAAGCATCCAGTCTGGGAAAAAACCAACAGTTTCTTCAAAATCAACTCCTTATATTTGAGAGTAACCCTTGCAGACCAATCTGGCTTTATTTTTTATTACTTCACCAACTTCATTCAGTTTGTTCTAAAAGACCCATTTGGTTCCAATCACATTCTTGTTTCTAGGTCTAGGAACACGATCCCAAGTGTGATTTTTCTCAATTTGCATCAGCTCTTCCTCCATTGTTTTAGTCTAGTTTTCATCATTGCAAGCTTCATTCACTGTCTTAGGTTCAATCTTTGAAATCAGACAATAATCTTCTAAATCTTGAGCTATCCTTCTTCTTGTTTGTACACCTTTGCTTTTATCACCTATGATCTGATCTTCAGAGTGGTTTAGTCTTACATACCTGGGAACTTTGGGAGTTTCTTGCACTTCTGATTCTTGATTAGGCGCATCAACTCATCTCTTCTACCTGATTTACCAGATCAATCTGAGTCTAAATTTTAGAAGGGGCTTGGACTCCTTGAATCAAAACATCATTTTGATCATCTTCATCATATTCATAAAACCTTGAGGGTTTTTCAATTCCTTCATCAACCTTCACATTTGTATTTTCTATAATCTTTCTCAGTCTCTTGTTATAACACCAGTATGCTTTGCTTTGAGTAGAATAACCCAAGAATATTCCTTCATCACTTCTAGCATCAAATTGCCTAGATCTTCATCTCTTTTAATGTAACATTTTCTACCAAAGACTCTAAAATACCTCACAGTAGGAGTGATGCCAAACCAAAGTTCATAAGGAGTCTTACCAGTATTGCTTCTAATTTGTACTCGATTGAGAGTATAGACTGCAGTGCTGACAGCTTCTCTCCAATAGATCTGAGGAACATTTGCTTCCATCATCATGGTCCTAGATACTTCCTAGATGGTCTAGTTCTTTCTCTCCACTACTCCATTCTACTGTGGAGTCCTAGGAGTAGACAACTGTCTCTTTATTCCATGTTTCTCACAAAATTCTATGAACTCACCAGATGTGAATTCTCCACCTCTATCAGACCTTAGACATTTTAATTTTAATCCGGTTTCATTCTCTACCATAGCCTTGAATATTTTGAATTTCTCAAGAGCCTCTAATTTCTCATTTAGAAAAGTTACCCACATCATCCGGGAGTAGTCATCAATTAATAGCATGAAGTATCTATCACCTTGCACACTTCTGATTCTTATTGGACCACATAAATCAGTATGAACTAAGTCTAATAATTCGGTAGAAGATTGTTCCTTGCTTTTGAATGAGACTCTGCTTTGTTTACCCAACTGACATTCTTTGCACAAACTATTTGTAGGTTTCACCAATTTTGGAAGATCTCTTACAGCCTGAGTGTTACTTATCTTGATGATATTATCAAAATTCACATGACACATCCTCCTATGCCACAACCAACTTTGATCAATTTGCACAAATAGAAAACTTTTACTAGTACCAACTAAATGGAAGATATTACCTTTTGTTTGAGTACCAGATGCAATCTCTATTCTAAAACTTTCAAAGATCTTGCATTTTCCATTCTTGAATCAAAGGTCATAGCCTTTGTCCACCAACTATCCAACACTAAGAAGATTGTGCTTCAATCCTTCAACATACAGTACATTACTAGTTTTGTTCCTTCCATCAAAAGAAATAGTTCCTCTACCTCTGATTCTACCAGTAGAATTATCACCAAACTTTACCACTCCTTCATACCTTTCCAAATCTATGAACTTATTTTTGTCACCTGTCATATGGTGAGAGCATCCACTATCAATGACCCAATCATCCTTTTCTTCAACTTGGGCAGCCAGAGCTCTTTCTACAACTTTATGATTGACAGATTCAGAGGGCATTGGATCTTCTTCCTTGATGGCAATAAACACCCAATCACTTCTTGATTTGTTTCTTGTCTCTGATTCATCATCTGTTACTCCTTCATTATCATCTTCTTCATGAACATAGTAACAATTCTTTTGGAACCTTGATCTGTTAGGATTTGGCCTTGAAAATCTTTCCGAACATCTTGAGGCAAAATGACCAATCTTATTGCAGTTAAAACACTTATAAGGCAATTTCTCTTCATACTTGCTTGATCCTCTTGGCAGTCTTTTTGCAATAAGGGCTTCAAGTTTAGCAATTTCTGCTTCTTCTTCTTCTAGGTCTTTTCTTGCTTTTTCATACCATGATAGTTTCCTTGAAGAGTTCTCTCCCGGATCAAACCTTTGTTTACCTTTTACAGAGGCACTGGCTTTGAATGCAGATTCAATCTTGGGGGGCATCTACAAACTCAATCAATTCAAATGCAACCAATTTACCAACTAATTGATCTCTGGTGACACCTGAATGGGCTCTGAATTCTTCAATGGCAACAACTTTGTATTTATAAGAAGCAGGAAGAGATCTGAGAACTTTGCCAACAATCTCATCTTCATCCAAGACTCAACCAACACAACTAATGCCACAAACAAGCTCATTCACTCTTGGCATAAAAGTAGTGATATTTTCATCTTCTCTCATCTTCAGATTTTTAAATTTTCCTTTCAGACTCTGTAGACTTGCACATTTAACATACTTGTCTCCTTCATGCAGAAGTTTCAGTTTTTTCCAAATCTCAAAAGCAGTTTGTAGGTCAACAACACTTGTCAGCTCTGAATCAGACAAGGCACTTACAAGAACTTCTTTAGTCTGCAGATTGTTTTCAGCATCTATGATTTCATTTGCGGTTTTCAGACCATTCTGTGGAGGAGTATACTTTGTTGTAGCCATGGTCCAGTACGGCATTCCCATACATTGCAAGTGACATTGCAT
Organism: Cunninghamia lanceolata; assembly: GCA_027924645.1. Lineage (NCBI taxonomy): Eukaryota > Viridiplantae > Streptophyta > Pinopsida > Cupressales > Cupressaceae > Cunninghamia > Cunninghamia lanceolata. The sequence goes on from BSBN01000236.1 coordinate 6,699,953, forward strand.
GCAACTTTTCCAAAGATTAAAATTGGTTCCATCAAACTTCAGACTATCCTTCTTGTAGGACGACATCCTAGATCTCCTCAAGTAGTTAAGCACTTTTAGAGGAACTTAGCTCTGATACCAATTATTAGATTCAGGACAGACAACTGAGAGGGGGGTGAATCAGTTGTCCAAAACTTTCTTTCAATTAAACACTTAAATCCACTTTGTAATTCAGCAGCATAATAATAAATCAATCATGAAAACACAATGCATTAAATCAAGAGCAGAAACACATTAACACATGAGACACCAAGATTTTGACGTGGAAAACCCAGTTAAGGGAAAAACCATGGGGTGACTAACCCAAGAATGTATTCTTTGTTAGAAGAATAGAAGGAACAAAATGGCACATGCCAATTAGGGCTCACTACCCGAACACACTGCTCACAAGAGGCCCACTGCCTACAAGAGACACATTGTCTATAGAATAATAAGTATCACATACTTGAACTGGAGAATAGCATCTTCACCATGCTTGAATCAGTTCCATTTAAGCCCAATACTTTTTCTCTACCTTTCACTCCTCTGCTCTCTACCACATTCTCATCTCTGCAAGATACACTTTGGAATGACTTTACAATTCCTTATTTATACAAGACATCGACTTAGGAATGATCATCTAAGTCAGCAAACATTACAGAGAAAATACATAAATACAACATGAAAAAGACTTCACGCGGATCAACACACTATCAGCCACACAGATCTGAGACTTCAATCTTCTTCTAGGAACACGCCAATCTTCACATAACATCTTCAAGATCATCCGCAGGATGTGTAACTCATCCAGTCGGCCAGACTTAGGAAGAACACCATCATCCGGAAGTAATTCTTCAATTGCGAGCTCAAACTCTAGTGCGGACCACCAACACAAACTAGACACGATCCAAAGACCTCCACAAGCTTGTCTGAATCACCAAGAACATCCACACTACATCTTCTTACTAAAATCCTTATCACCTTTATCCAAAACCTCAAGAACACAGTCTATCATTACTGTCACAATGGAATAGATGCTTGCGGACCTCCAGACCACGAACCAATCAAGTTGTCAATTTAGATTGACTTCCTAAACATTCCCTCAAATCCACAGAATAGGATATTGCATTTCTGGATCTCACCAGACCTATTTGTGTCACTCTGTCACCTCTGAACACCTTCTAGAACTAGTTTTACTTGAGCGGCCACAACTTCTTCAGATCTTCATGCAGACCTCTAAAAATCTTTACTGGATCACCTTAAGACACATATCTACAAACCCTTTGATGTGCATCCTCTGATCTTTATCTTAGCTAGGATCTTTAGTTCACTGTCTTCACTATTCTTCTCTATTCTTGATTAGGACTAATTTTCTCAATATCCTCAGCACACAGCTCATTCAATCCTTATCATCAATGTAACAGGAGTATGTTGACATCAATGACAACACCGGTTAGGCCCATACTTGCAACAATGAGAACCTGTGAATCACAGAGATAAGAAACAAGCACAAATGACACTGTAAAATGAATGAATTTGACCTGATGTATTGGCCGCAAAGGAATGCATAAATAGAGAGGAGTTGAGGTACCTAGACTCCATGAAATGAGGACAGGACTCCTCATTCATGGAGTGGTGGTAAATAACCTCCCATAAAGGTAGTGTGAGGTGTCAAAGACAAGTTGACACCTCTCAAACACTCCTAACTACCTTGACAACTAACAATAACAAGTGTCAAGACACCTAAGTAGGCTTAAAGCCTATGTGTACGCCTATGTGTAAAGTGTGTATACTAACACCCCTCTTATGCATAGCTTAGGTGGGCACAAATGAAATGGGTCCTGGCTACTATCTTGGTGAGGTATCCATGTACAAAGAAATCTCTCAAAAAATGGAGTAAGATAGAAAACCTAGTGGGAAAAAACTATCCTCCAAAAAGAGAGAAAAAATAAGGATTTAAGACCTTCTAAAAAGATGTCTCTTGATGATCGGAACATCATGATGAAGAACTCCTGAAGCATGTAGAAGTTGTGAACTCTACTAATAATGAACTGGTGTCTACTGTCTAATTAACGAATCTTCAAGAAATGTAGATCAAGGTAAGAGATACAAAACACTGCTTGAGTGAACATTCGAACACTACTCAACGATGTACACAAAGTCAATCAAACTTTGTGAAGTCAAAAATACAGATACTACTGTGATTAGGAGTACTAAATCTCAAAATATGATCCATTGAACTAATCTCTCATGCGAGAGATCAAAATAAAGGATTTAAGACCTTCAAAAAAGAAGATTCCTCCACTACTTCATTGAAAGAAGCATTAGCATGTAACACATCATAGTACCCCCTTAATGCTAAGAGATATGAGAAGACCAATTGAAATCAGAAGTGTGCAAGGAATGTAGACCAAGATGTAGGTCCAAAAAATGTACAAGAACCTAAAAAAGGTTGTACATCAAGGCACACACGAATGAGGTGAGAATCACGAGGGTCCATTGTTGTGATTGTTACAACCCCCATTACACTTTATAATTCAATGTAAGTACAAATTTCCCAAATTCCCTCCATGTGGAACACACATTCAGTTTTGTGGGACTTTATGTTAGTGTGCATTTACAAACTTATTTGCTATTGGAGTTCAAAGATCATGCTAGACAGAACCAATAGAGGTGTGCCGAGAAGTGATCCACTCGGCTCTGAAGTTGCAAGTGGAGCATCATCCTCACCTGATGTGAAGTGCAAAAATATGAAGTTGCAGTCGAAGTGACAAAGCTTCACCACTGCAACAATATCTCAACTTTGAGAGTCTCGAATTAAAGTTGTAGTGGTTGTGAACTCAACTATTTTATTGGAACATGTGAGTTGATACACACAAAGGAAATTCCTTAGTAAGTTAGGAATGAATAAAACATTGTGGATATATCCATTACCTAGTTTTACTATACCTTGACCACAAACAGTATAGTAAATATCGTCAATCAAGAATTTGAAGGTGTTGGAAGGATTGATCAACATGAAAACATCAGAGTAAGGTGACATGTGATCAATTGCACAGGAGCTAAGAACCCATTTGTTTACTTTAGATTTTTTTGAAGATGCCATAGGTTTAGCTATTTACCCCCTTGAAGATTATTTGCCCCAAATTGCTAATTTGACCCCCATTTGAACTTTATGTTAGTTCAAAGATTAAAAAAACCTAGGTGTATCCCCCAGATTTAAGTGGCACTTTATAAGTTGAGTGCGTGTCTATAAACGAACCTCTAGGCCCCAAAGTTTTATATTACCCCCATATTTGTATTTATTATTTCTTAATACATCATATGCATCATTAAGAACAAATAAAATATTTAAATGCCTTTACAAAAAAGACAAATTAGGGAATATGAACAAAAACTCACGCCCAAAAGGATTATTGTGCTAAGAGATGGTGGCCAGAAAATCCTGCAAGGGTGGTAGAATGTTGGAGTTTATCAGATAGGGGCAGATTGAGGCTTCTTTTGTGCCTCCTAGTGCCCACTTCACGCCTCCTCATGCCTCTGTTACACCTTCCACAGAAAAAAACAACCTCCTTCAGGCCAATTTCTCACGTCTGCTACAAAAAATAGGGTATTATGTGGTGTTTCTACCTCCTTTGTGGAGGTATGGCATGGTTGGGGTTGTTACCGCCTACCTGTAGAGATTGTGGTGCATGTGCCTAACTCTAAGGCCTTCCTCTACATGATCGAGTTGCAAATGCAAGGTAGAAAGCCTTGCATGGGCTCCAAGAGTCAAACCCAGCACCTTTCTTGAATGTGTGTTGAAGCCCTTATGCCGATAGAATTTGTAGAGAGCTAAGATCTATTCACAGAGGGATGAGGCACCCCAAAAAAGTGTAGAACATACACAATGAAACCACAAATGTGCAAAGAAAAGATAATTTGAGAGGGTTGAAAGGCCTGTCAAGGCGTCTGATGATTGTGCCCAAGCAATTTGCGCTTGTGCCTGAGCATTTCAATGCTGAGAGGCGTTTGAAAGTTGGGTTGTTGGGTGTTGGTTCTTTGTTGTGAGCGAGAGCCACACTACTCTAAGTAGTGCAGGCCTGAGGATGACCCTCGGCCAATGGGCGGCATGGCAGAACGAGGGCGGGAGGGGGTCAAGCCAAGTGGGCATTTTTGCCGTTCCTGGCCCCTTGCACCTTTGTTGGCCCCTCTTTTCACACACGTGGGTGGCTGTTGTCCCACCCTACTTTTCTCCTTTTGCTCTGTGAACAAAAAAAAAGAAACAATAATACCAAACAACAAAAAACCTCAGAGGTTTGAGAGCAGGGCTTTCTTCCAATGAGTAATGGCGAATGGGGATGATTAAAAATAGTGCTTATGGCCTGCGACTGCCTCTGTATGCTCTGATACCATATGAGAACCCATGAATCACAGAGATAAGAAAAAAGCATAAATGACACTACAGAATGAATGAATTCGACCAGATGTATTGGCCTCAAACGTATGCATAAATAGAGAGGAGTTGAGGTACTCGAACTCCATGAAATGAGGACAAGACTCCTCATTCATGGAATAGTGGTGGATAACTTCCCATAAAGGTAGCGTGAGATGTCAAAGACAAGTTGACACCTCTCAAACACTCATAAATACATTGACAACTCATAATAACAAATGTCAAGACACATAAGTAGGCTTAAAGCCTATGTGTAAAGTGTGTACATTAAGGCACACATGAATGAGATGAGAATCACGAAGATCCATTGTTGTGATTGGTACAACCCCCCATTACACTTTATAATTATAGTGTAAGTACAAATTTCCCAAATTCCCTCCATGTGGAACACACATTCAGTTTTGTGGCACTTTATGTGAGTGCATTTACAAACATACTTGCTATTGGAGTTCAAAGATCTTGCTAGATAGATCCAACAGAAGTGCACTAAGAAGTGACACTCAACTCTAAAGTCACAAGTGGGGCATCATCTTCACCTGATGTAAAGTTTGAAAATATGAAGTTGCAGTCGAAGTCACAAATCTTTGTTACTGCAACAATATCTCGACTTTGAGAGTCTCAAATTAAGGCTGTAGTGGCTGTGAACTCAACTATTTTATTGGAACAGGTGAGTTGATATACAGAAATAAAATTCCTTAATAATTCAAGAATGAATAAAACATTGTGTATATATCCATTACCTAGTTTTACAGTTCCTTGACCACAAACAGTATAATAAATATCGTCAATCAAGATTTTGAAGGTGTTGGGAGGATTAATCAACACAAAAGCCTCAGAGTAAGGAGACATGTGATCAATTGCACAAGAGTTGAGAATCCATTTGTTAATATCAGATTTGTTTGAAGATGCCATAGGTTTATCTATTTACTCCCTTGAAGATTATTTGAGCCCCAAATTGCTAATTTGACCCCTATTTGAACTTTATGTTAGTTCAAAGCTTGCAAAAAGACCTAGGTATAGACCCCCAAATTTAAACATGAAAGCGACACTTTATAATTTAGTTCATATTTAAATGCCCACCTTTTTACTTTTATGCATTGTTTTTTGACATTGTTAAGTAGTTGTTTATGCCTATTTCATATTTCTATTAGATGTTACTCATGAAATTTTATGCTTGCAAATATGATAATGAATCCATCACTACAAGGAATGTGCATAAATCATCATCCATATCCATATCCTTTTATATATGTTTTTTATTTACTTTAATTTTAGTTTCTTATTTACTTTGAAATGAATGATTCATGGTAGTTCAAATGTAATTCAAAGTGGGGAGGTGAGGGAATGTAAGTGTGAAATACATCCTTAGCACTTTTCATCATTTTTCTAGATTCATTTTAGCTCTTTGTTCTAAGTGCAATGTTTTAGTGTGCATATGGCATATTTCTATGTGAATGTTAGAATTTTCATGAACATTAACTAAACTTGACTCCACACATCCCAAGAATCTAGATTTGATCTTTATATTTCACATTTCCTACATAAGCCAATTACATAATTTTCAAATTTAATACTAGGCCTAAGTTAATTCTATTACAACTAGTTGTTACTTGTTCACTCAAACACAAAATATTTAAATTTACATGCTAAGGCATTGTATAAAGGGACAAGAACCCTAGTTCATTTCATAGAATAAATATCTCATCTACATATAACAATGTCATTACAAAAGCACTTAGCCAAAGTATAGAATTAGTATCTACACTCATAAGGATAGATTAGGTATTTGCATTTTTCTTGGCATGTCTACAAACTTGTCAAAGTCACTAAATTGATTTAAGGGCTTGACTAAGGTGAAAAGTGGAAATCTAGTTTCCTTCCTCTCTTAGAAAATTAATTTCCAATGGTGCTTAGTAATTCCACCATTTTTAGATATTAGTGCCAAACACATTTATGAAGACATCATACAATAGGTTTGAAGCCACACTTATAGAGTCAAAGATACACAATGTTAAAGGGTCAAATCAAAAGTTCAAGGTTGTAATACGAGGATCATTTCCCTAGGTGTGGGATTAAACTAGCATAGAGAATAACTAGTTTTATAGTCTATTTGAATAGAACTAGTACAAGTCTAATTATTGAACATTTAGATAAGTCACAAAATGTGACCTACAATAAAATATTCTCATACCATTTCTAGAACTAAGTACACTTATCCTATTTATCTATTTTGATATTTATTTATAAACATATTTATGTAATGTTTTAAAAATCAACTTATATATCTAAACTTAATTTTAAAATTTAACAGTTATTTAATTTATTAGCACTCTAAAAATTAATATTTATGTAAGGGATATTTTGTTTCCTTAGAATACTCTAAAAAATGTTATTTCACATAAAGATAAATTTATACTTCATGTTTTATCATCCTTTTAAGAAACAAATGTCACATAGCAATTAGTCCATATCATTGCAACATGTGAGAAATTATAGTTGATAATAATCAATTAAAATTACTAACAAATATTGATTGTTGTAGTTACTTTCTATAGTGGAATAATAACTTTTCTACTAAACATAAATTTAATTAGTTTATTTTCTCAAAGTAAATATCAAAATGAAAAAAAACTGTATTGCAAACATGTGTTGTGGTTGTCCATATAATTTTCTAAGACTTTAGTTATGATAATTGTCAAATTATATTATTCTTTCCACAATAGCACTCAAATATTATCTAAGTATATATCATGCACACATGAAAATTTAGATAAATATATAAATAATAGTAATAATTATTAGTATAATATTTATTTTAAGATATAATTAATGAAAGATGTTGACATGACATAAAATTTTATATCAATTTAGAATAATAAAAAATAGACTAACTAGCATACCTATCTTAGATAGATTTATGTAAAAAAATTGAAGAGATATCATTCTTGAGGCACTTATTCTGTTTATATTATAAATCTACTCAAAAGTAGGTACCTCGGTGTATTTTACATAGATTTATATAAGATAAGTATGCTAGTAGCATCTGGAGCATGTAAAATGTTGATTCAATGCTCAACATTATTTTAATGAATTAATCATGAATTTTTGTTTCACTAATAACATAGCAATAATTTATATAAGATAAAATAAAACATAAAGAATCATTTAATATTAGATTTATATAAGATAAGTATGCTAGTAGCATCTGGAGCATGTAAAATGTTGATTGAATGCCGAACATTATTTTAATGAATTAATCATGAATTTTTGTTTCACTAATAACATAGCAATAATTTATATAAGATAAAATAAAACATAAAGAATCATTTAATATTCAACAAAATGTGTCATATGCATCACAAAAACTATTAAATATTGACATACATGTTCCAAAGTATTCATGACCACAATATGTAATAACCACCCTTGGTTACTGCAATTTTTTCCTCATCATAGTGTAACTCTTAAATAATATATTAAAAATAGTCCTAATGAACCCATCATTTATATTAAATATTTATTAGATCTATATTAGAAATTATCTACATATAGTTTGTTATAATAAATGTTCAACAAACAACAATCCTACCAAATAAGCCATACAAAACAACAAAATTTTAGATCATAGTTTTAATGATGTTTGGTGACTTCATTGATCGATATATCTTTTAAGGCATCCATTTTAAATTGTGTTTGGTGATTTTAAAGATAAATGTAGTTGTAGGAATTCAATGTTTGTATCCCAAAGTAATTGGCTAATTAATAAATGACATACAATATTTATTATTTTATTGCTACATATGGAAATGTTTATGCAATTGTGATAACACAAAAAGTGTACTTAGAGCTCTTGATGAATCTTATTTTTTATTCTCCTTTTTCTCATCTAAAATGAAATAGGATTTTCTATTTACACAATACCCTAAAATATAATTTGAATGTTTCATGCTTCTATGTAAAATGAAGATCAAGACTAATCCCTAAGAATATATTGAGGAAAAGTAAAGCTAAATTTAAAGACTTTATCAACTCTCATATGAAAATAGAAGACGCTAGTTATTACATAAAGACTAACCAAATCAATATAAGTCCAAAACAAAAAGGAATAGTGCAAGGTATATAATATTTTAAATAGTAATAAAGTTTAACTTAACAATTCATTAACTTTAACTTATTATGTGAAATGGTTATGCTTTTATATTTAATCTTTTGTTCAATTCATTAACTTTAACTTATTATGTGAAATGGTTATGCTTTTATATTTAATCTTTTGTTTATAAGATAATTTAATATTATTACATTCTACAACCCTTAACAATTACAAAGTCATTCAACAAATCCAAATATATCATGTGTATGTACACATACATAGCAATAAAACTGCAAGGTATATAAATTTTATTGTTTCAAATAGTAACAAGAGACGCATTGTGTTAGGTTTCTGCCAATAATTTGGTAAATGTAATGAATTTTGTTGTAATTAATATTTTTTTTTGTTTTATTGTATGTGTCTATTTTGAACTTGTATGTGGACTATAATTAGCTTTCTTAATACATGGCTTGTTTTTATCAAAAGTTGCATAACTTGAAGAAGTATATAAGATGTTGATTGTATTCTATTGATTTTTTTTAGTGTGTTTATTTGTGACTCTAATCTATTTTGAAGGTCTGTGAGATTAGTACTTTTAAAATAAATATGGATGGATGATGCTTGGAAGCAAATAAGGACATGTAGATGTAGAAAAGGGGCCAAACCAATCTAGATATCAAGGAAATAGGCTGAAAGAATTGAAGATTTATTTATGCAAAGAGATTGTTATTCCTAGACAAAAACTTATTCTCATTGATTTTAATAAATATGTCACTTTTCCTTTTTATATTTCGTTTCCTTCTAATTTATTTGGTTATGTATTTGTTTTAATCTTTATTGTAGACAACATTTTAATAAACAATTGTTCAAGGTGCCTTGGAGCATTAGTGTCTATATTATTTTCTTATTTATATTTTTTTTCCTCACATTTCTTCAATTTTAATGCGATACTACTTAATAGCCTTTCTTAACCCATTGAATGCATTTTAGTTGTAACCAAATTTCTAAATTGTGTTCAATAAATACCTTGTTTATTAAGTGCTTGTAGAACATTGAATGGAAAAATCTTTATTTTATTTTACTTTATTAGTAAATCAACATATACTCTAGTTAAGATGGACCTAGATTTTGAGCCAAACTTGCATTTGGACTTGTTCTATTGCATATTCATTTGAGCATCCAAACATTTATCTTTAGCTTCTTATAGAAATAGTGTAATTTGTCATCATAGTGCATTTTTTCATTCCATCATCTTTGGTGTAAGGTTAATATTTTAGGGAAGATACATGCACTTTTTTTTTTGGATTAAAGATAGATCAATAATATTACCAAAAAAAGAGATGTATCAGTACATATTTGTGGCCAAGAGAGCCACCAAAATAGGACTTCATGGATAGTCACATATTACTTACATATGGCAAGAAATACATATATAAAAGGTTGTGTCAAGGTGTTGTTTAAATCAAAATTTTATACATCTGATATATCATAAAATAGATAGTCTAATCAGCATCAGCTAGCTCCTTAGAGGCTTCTGAAGGATCAATCTAAGATAAGGGTGCAGCATCACAAACATCCATGAGTGAAGACTCTGTATCAAGATCAGATTCTGTGTGCAGAATGCCATCATCATCTATGAAAATCCTCTGGTTCTCTAAACTAGATTGAGCATCCTGAAATGAGACAAAATCCTGCTGAGCTTTCTCCTTCACAGCCCCTGAAATGATAAGGTTCCTGAATTCTTTATGCATATGATCCAGTCTTTCCTTGAAGGTTTGGCAAACAATATTAAAAGCATGAAGTCCCTGATCTAAATTATCAACAACATCCTGATGAGAAGAGATATCATCTATTCCAGTCTCCTTGGCCAAAGTCCCTATCTGATTTTCAACTGCCAATGCAACCTGTACATAGACATCAACCTGTATGAGTCTCACATCAGACCTAGTAAGGAATCTTGGTTTGTCTTGAAAATGGTCCTCATTCCTCTTTTTCCTCGATGCCCATAAAATTTCAATTGTCAAAACAAGCTAAAATAAATTAATTTTAGTATCAAAATTAGAAATAAAACCAAGTACTATCCTAATTTTTTCCATTGACTCACATACAGACCAATCAACAATATTTCCCATAAACAATTTCCAGATTTGACATGGAAATGGACATTTAAAAATATATGGTCACAAGACTCAAAGACATTGCATAGTCTACAGACATAGCTCTGTTAAACCCAATTGGCAATTTATTCAAAAATAGTAACCATCTGAAACACCCTTTCTTGGGCTCCAAGGACCTACTCCAAAAGGATAAAAACACTTGGCTTATCTTCCTATAGCTTATGACACAGTTCCATGTCTTGGCATAATGCTCCAAGATCTGGTTAGAGTTACTAAGGATCCTGTAGATCCTTCTAGATTCACAAACTTTCATTTTGCTTCCATCTTTCCACTTTAGTACACTCAACCAATCCTATTCATCCAACAAACTTGACTAACTAGGATTCTTTGAGTAGGTTGCAACCAACATAGAATACATTCTCTTTTGTGAAAAAATTTACACAAGATACATGCACTTGTAGAAATCATTTACATATAATCCTTATGCAAGCTAAATTTTATGCATTAATTGAAAAAAATAGTTGTTCTAAATCATCCCTTTTGTGGTATTACAAATACAAATATGTATTTAGGATTTGATATAACATTAACAAGTATCCAAATTTAAGGGTGTCATTACGTTTGTTGTTTTGTATGCTAACATTGATAAATTAATTAAGTTATATTTATATTTTTTTGATTGGTGAAACAAGAGTTGTCAACGAGACCTCCATCCATGAATCATAAACCATTTGGAACCAATATGGAAATTTACCAATTCACATTCAAAGAAAATGCCAAAATACCATTATCATTTGATTTCTGTTGTGTATAGGTAAAAATCGAGTGAATAATGATCAAGAAATGAAGAGTAAACTCAACCTATAACCTTCAAGAAAACAATCTAAATGATAACCAATAATCAATGAATAACACAAAAACAATGAAATCTTTCACCTAGATTGTATTGTTTCCTTGGTTCTTTGTGGATTTCTCAATACATTGCGTACCCATGGTTGCAACAAGCGGATGTGATGATGATAATATGCTTCAAAGATGTGGTATATGTGCTCAATGATGCTAGTATGCTCAAAGCACTATAAGAATGCCCAACGCTTAAATGATCAAAGAGGATTTTTGATGAAGTGAAGGGGTATATATAGGCTTCAAGAAAGATAGATCAACGGTAGAGATAAATCAATGAAATGGATGGACAAGATGAGTTGAGAGGACATGATGAATGTGCACATGACAAGTGTCATGTTTTAAAGCTACTTTGTTGAGTTAACTGCTTGCTTGGATAAAAACAAGATTGATTTCCTAAATTTAGAATGTTTTTTTCTAATTTATGAGTTGATGATAAAAACAATAATGATTTAAAACCAATCAACTCAACTTTAGATTTGCTTTTTGACATGCTAAAAATAAGAGTGATTGTGCACATAGAAGAAAAGATATTTTAAGAAGATAATTGGAAGATAAAATAAATTAAATAAATAAATTTATTTAATTTATCTTGCATGATGGAAGAAAGGATAAGATATGAAGATTTAAAGCAAATTAAACAAATAAAATGATTTAATTTATTTTGCATGATAGAGGAAGAGATAAGATATAAATAAAATATTACTTTTATTTATTTTTTAGAAGATAAAGTCAACTTAAATAAATTTGAGCAATTTATTTAAATTTAGAGGAATATTAGTCAATTAAATAATTAAAAATTATTTTATTGTGGATAAGAGGAATTAAGTGATGAATTAATTAAATAATTAGTTTATTTAGTTAATGTGAATTTGAGGAATTTGAAAGGGAAATGATTTATTAAATAATTAAAATTATTTAATTTAGAAGAATAAAGTGGAATTTAATGAAATTAATTAAATAAATAGAATTTATTCAATTAATTTGGAGTTAGGGGATTCAGAAGAAATTGATGAAATTAATTAAATAATTAGATTATTTAATTAATGTTAGATGTGGGTGATTTAGACAAATTTGATGTATGCAAGTGACGTAATGCAAAGGTCATTTTTAGGTGTCTAGATTTTGCCCCTCTTTGATACAATGTAGTTTACAGTGTTGTTTCAAAGAAAACAGTGTTGAAGATATGATTTTACAACTATGCCCTAGTGTAACTAGCATAGGATGCCCCCTCGAGAGGAAAGATGGGGAAGCAATAGAAGAACTGGATTGACTCACGACTAGAAGAAAGGGAGCGTGATGCAAAAGAAATAGGCTAAAACCTTGGACTAGATTGGATGTTTGAAGGTTGAGACGATAGAGAAAAAAGATGACACGAAGAAAAATTGGATAATGGGGGGGGGAAGAATTAGGGTTGGGATGCTATAAATAGGGCCCATGGGATCACTTTCAAGTCATTTTCACACTCAAAGTTTAGGATTTCAGAGCCATTTGTCTTTCTAGTGCCTAGTTAAGTGCTTAGAGCCTTAGAGGAGTTTTCAACTTGCAGAGATGCCGATTCCAGTGCATAAACATTGAGGCGAGCACATGAGGACCTACAGGTGACTAGCAGGAGTAGTAGCAACGGTGAGTACCCTAAAACATGTCTTTAGGTGCATTTATTAGGTCATTTAATGTGGTAGTTTAGGAATTTTGCCAAAGGCGAGCCATTAGGAAAAAGGTGCTTATTGATGCGCTTTTGCAAAGTTCAAGCGCCTTTGAGGCGTACAACTGTGCCTTTGGTGGTTAAAAAGATAGGTTAGGTTTATGAAGCATAGTTGGACTATAGTTATGCACCTATGGATGATAGTTGTGTGCCTTTGGCGCGCAGAAATTCACAATTGGTAGGATAAAAAGGTGCATATGCAGGGCAGTTATGCAGCTATGGCGCGTAGAAATGCACCTATGGCTAAATGAGGCACTTTTGGCTTAGCTTAGGTTTTTGACCAGTTTAACTTAATGAAATGGGTTTGACCTAGGTTGACTAGGTTTGACTTTCTTTGACTTGGCACTGTAAAAAGATAGTTCCTTCGACAAGCGTCCTACACCAAATATGTTAGGGTTTCACTTTTTGTCTTCTTGCTAAGGGTGTATGCACAAAGATGGGGGACCAAAAAGTTGCCACCATGGGACTTTTTGGTCCAAAACAAGAAAAAACACGAGCGCGTATAACGCACTCGCATTTTTCTTTGACATAAAAGTGCAAAATAACCTCATTTATGCCATTTCACCATGACCAAAGGAGTTTGTGTGCCCAAAAAATTGAGAAGAAACTGCGAGCGTGTTTAAGGAAAGCCTCTCCAAGCATGTGCAAGAGAGAAAACATCATTTTCACGGTGCCACCTCGCTGGCAAAGATGTTGTGCAACAAATTTGGAGGGTCTAGTAGCTGAAGAAGGTAGGGTTTGATCAATTTTTGTTAGTTTGAGAAGAATTTTTAAATTTTGCAATGTTTATTTAGTTTTTATATTGCATTTATAGTTATTGAGGCAAGAGAAAACCCAAATCCAGCTGATGAGGGTGAAAACAACCCCCCAAAACCTCCAAACCCTCAAAACCCACCTTCACTTCCTCACAATGTAAGGGATACGAACAAGAAAACTACCTATGGATAATAGAAGAAAACAAGAAACATCTTCAAACTTTTATTCAAATGCTAAACAATCCAAGTGCAAGCACCGATCATAGGAGGATACTTGCAAAGTCACTAGAGGAGATTGTTTCCCACACCAATTCGGTGACAAAACAAATCACTGAATTCCAAGACTATAGAGAGAGGTGTTGGAAATACTATGCCGACAAGTTGTCATATGAACAAGTGAAGAATGAAAAATTACAAAATCTCAATTATGTGCACACTTTATTAATCCCAAAACTGGCCAAAGATTAGAAGAAACTTGCAAACAGTTTCCTATTCATTGGTGTAGGAATGAAGAAATATCCCAAAAATTTTGGGATAGATGGTACATGGTCTTCGATGAGCACCCATGCAACAATGATGAGGTACCACAATATTTCTTGAGGAAACTCCATTGCGAGTTCATCCTCAATAACGTACCCCTGCCATGTGCCTATACCCCTATTGAGGCCAGAACGTAGGTCACTCCCTTCAACTTTGAAGGAGAGTGTTGAGGTGGAGACATTACATTCATTGACTACTCTCACCCAAACTCTATCACAACATGCCGATGATCTTACCTAGGCTAATGAGGGTGAGAGAATTAGGCGTCATGTGTCCCCACATTTGTGTATTTCATGTGGGAACCTATGTGATTATGGGATGTAGGACACATGGCAGGACTCTCGGCAAGATACTGCGACGCAGGGGCAACATCCATTGATGAAGGCATCCATTTGGATGATCTTGTTCTCAGTGACAATATCTTATAGCATACATTTGGTATTGACTCTCAGGTAATTTGTTACAAGTTTCATTTTGATTTAATATATTGTTATTTGAAATATATAATTAATTTTATATGACTCTATATTATAAGTCAAAAATAATGTATGTAATTGTCTGCGCAATGAAATTATAGGGTCATAGTCTCCATCCTGCCTTCGTTAGCCATCCATTGGCAAGTTATGAGAGGAGGTCAAGTTAGCAGGTATGTAATTTATCACATGATCGTAATTATTGTAGATATGTCAATGGTAATATTATTTTGTGACAATTTGATGATTTCAAGTCACTGACACCTCCACGATTTCCTTAGTCCCCTAGACACAAATCCACCACTTTTATAGATGTAAATTTAGCCATTTCTAATCATTATGCATTTTAAAAAATAATGTTATGTATTTATTTTGGTCAAATAATCGTGAACTTGATTTTCAGATGCTGAATGTGGAGACTCCACCTCATCTTCGTGAGTCAGCGTAGATAGGCATTGCTACAACCATGATGTCTTTAAATCCTTTGATCGAGGTATGAGCCAATAACATGAAAATGTCATAATTTTGTATTTCTTGTTTTATCTCATGTCATTTGATGTACATAAATAATGTTTATGTTTAGTCAATTTTGCTTCTTGATGCTTCTCATAGGAGGTCACAACTCCAGCTCATCCAACTATGGACAAAGATGTTGGAGACAAGATGATGGAGAGTGATCATCAGATGGCAGTAAGTGATTGATTACATAGGTGATGTTATATATTTCATGTACATTTTCTATAGTAATGTGCATATTGTTTGATTGTATTAACAGGTGGATCTGGATGAACTTCTGTCGAAGAGGTCTACTCGACGGTAGAGAGAGGATGAGTCACGGATTGGCTCTCCATCTTCACGGTCAAGCAAGGGCTGCCGAT
This sequence comes from Cunninghamia lanceolata, assembly GCA_027924645.1. Classification (NCBI taxonomy): domain Eukaryota; kingdom Viridiplantae; phylum Streptophyta; class Pinopsida; order Cupressales; family Cupressaceae; genus Cunninghamia; species Cunninghamia lanceolata. Next base: position 6,715,867 of record BSBN01000236.1, read on the forward strand.
TATTTCATAAAAGTCCATAGGAAACTAGTTTTTGGGACATTTTTATATGCCTAGATGGCTTTGTATACATACTTTTGTATGTTACCGATGTCTATTTTTGAATATATGCCTGTATGGCTTTATTTGGACATGCCTATATGGATTTGTATGTAAACTAGATGTTATGTTCATGAAATTATGTATATGACAGTTTCTATTAAATATTTAATATGATGATCAATTATCGTTACAAGAATTTGGTTTTACATGTGTCGATTGCATTTGCTTGAAAGTTTATAAATCATTTTCAAATAATCCATTTTGTGCATATCTTACAATCATCGCATTCTGTGGGACTATGCATTTCTTTGAGGCATCATTTTAAACAGTTCACGCGCCTTGTCTATGCTTCCACACTTTCCATACATGTCTACAAGGGCATCTGCAAATATAATGCATGTGACAAAATTCCTATATCATTTATGCTTTGATGCTTGTCCACACCATGTTCCCCAGATCCCATTCTGGCATAGGCAAGGAGGAAGTTGGATAAGGTTGTGTAATTTGGTTTTAGACTTGCCAAAATTTGTGTTTGGTTGAAATTTACTTTTGGGAATTTGCTTGCGAGTTTTTAAAGCCTTATAAAAATCCATTTCGTTCATATCTTGCAATCACTGCATTCTGTGAGACAACATTTCTTTGAGAGATCGTGTTAAACAGTTCACGTTCGTTGTATATGCTTCCACACTTTGCATACATGTCTTGTAGGGTACTTACAACTACAACATTTGACAAAATTCCTATATCCTTTATGCTTTGATGGATGTCTATACCATGTTCCAAAGATACCACTTCTAAGGTTTTTGGAATTTTGGTTTACACTCGCCAATTGCATTTTCTTGAAACTTTCTAAAGGCTTCTCAAAAAATCCATTAAATATTCATATCTTGCAATCATTGCATTCCATGAGGTGACATTTCTTTGAGGCATCATGCCAAACAGTTCACATGCCTTGTCTATGCTTCCACACTTTGAATACATGTCTTTGAGGGCAGTTGCAACTACAACATCTAACAAAATTCCCATATGTTTTATCCTTTGATGGATGTCCATTTTGGCATAGACAAGGAGGATACTGGCTAAGGTTGTGGAATTTTTCTTTACACCAGCCAATCACATTTGCTTGAAAGTTTCTAAAGCCTTATCAAAAAATCCATTTTGTTCATATCTTGCAATCATTGCATTCAATGAGGCAACATTTGTTTGGGGCATCATGCCAAACAGTTCACGTGCCTTGTCTATGCTTCCACACTTTGCATACATGTCTACAAGGGTAGCTACAATTACAACATGTGACAAATTTCCTATATCCTTTATGCTTTGATCGTTGTCCATATGTTGTTCCAAACATTCTATTTTGGTGGATGTCCACACCCTATTCCAAAGATCCCATTTTGGCATTTACACCTATCAATTGCTTTTTCTTGTATGTTTCTAAAGCCTTATCATGGCATTCCATGAGACCACATTTATTTGAGGCATCATGTCAAACAATTCACTTGTCTTATCTATGCTTTGACATTTTACATATATGTCTTCTAGGGTAGTTGCAACTATAACATCTATCAAAATTCCCATATCCTTTATGCTTTGATGGATGTCCATGTACCATGTTCCAAAGATGTCAGTTTGCCATAGGCAAATAGGATGCAGTCAAAGGTTGTGGAATTTGGATTTACACCCGCCTATTGCTTTTCCTTGAAAGTTTCTAAAGCCATATCAACAAATCCATTTTGTGCATATCTTACAATAATGGCATGTTCCATGAGACCACATTTCTTTGAGTCATCATTCCATGCAAGTACAATATTTGATAAAATTCCCATATGCTTCTACATTTTGCATACATAGTTGTTGTACTAGACTCTTTTTGTATCCTATCAAATAGTTCACTTTCCTTGTCTGTGCTTCCACATTTTGCATACATGTCTTCTAGGGAAGTTGTAACTACAACAACTATCAAAATTCCCATATACTTTATGCTTTGATGGATCTGTCCATGTACCGTGTTCCAAAGATCCCACTTTGGTACAGATAGAGAGGATGCAGTGTGGAATTTGGCTTTACACCCACTGATTTCTTTTTCTTGAAAGTTTCCAAAGCCTTATCAACAAAACCATTTTGTGCATATCCTACAATCATGGCATTCCATGAGATTCCATTTCTTTAAGGCATCATGTCAAACAATCCACTTGCCTTTTCTATGCTTCCACATTTTGCATACATGTCTCCTACGATAGTTGCAACTACAACATCTTACAAAATTCCCATATCCTTTATGATTTGATGGATGTCCATGTACTATGTTCCAAAGATCTTAGTTTGGCACTAGCAAAGAGGATGTAGTTGTGGATTTTAGCTTTACACCCACCAATTGGTTTTGCTTGAAAGTTTCTAAAGCCTTATCGACAAATCCATTATTTGCATATCCAACCATACCATTCCATGAGACCACATTTCTTTGAGGTATCATGTCAAACAGTTCACTCACCTTCTCTATGCTTCCGCATTTTGCATACATGTCTTCTAGGGCAGTTGCAACTACAACATTTTTACAAATTCCAATAGACCACTTTTTTTTTGAGGCATCATTCAATGCAACTACAACATTTGATAAAATTCCCATATGCATTTTTTAAGAATACATGAGATACTAGATATTTCTATGTGATTACCCTAATTAGTAAGAATTAATAAGAAAGAAGCATAATGGCAATAATTAGCATTCAAGGATTTCTAATGAAGACCTAGGGTTTGGGTGCCAATGTCAACTCACCAAACCCTCAGATCAATTTTTATAAATAAAGAGATTTTATGATATAGACTAATACATATGCTTGGGTATCTCATGATCATATTGAGATCTAATCATTGCTTTGTTTCTTGTAGGGTTTGTTTCCATGCTTCTAATCATAATAATCAAGGTTATGGGACAACAAGGTTATGGAATAGCTCTTCCCATGTCATATGAGGAGATCATGGTCACAATACCATCAAGATGTTGTGAATTTAAACAATAAATTTCCATCTTTCCAAACCCTACCATTGTACATAGTCAAGAAGGCACAAAACAATCAAAAGCATGGATAGTCAAGGGACTATCATGAAATCATAAGATTGTTATCCATAGGGGGATTGCCTTGAAAGATGTATGACCATGATAAATTGCTCCTTATCAAGGCCATGATGTGTCAAAAAGGTGAAGTTACTGGGTGAATGTGAGAAGACAGTTTCAAAGAAGGTTTCAAAAGAGTATATGTTGCTGTCATAGTCATGAAAGACTATCATTATGCCATCTTAGAGACCCTATGACTCAAGAAATCACCATGAAAATGAGGTTGAGGAGTTTTCTTAGGGTGTGAGGGGTAATCAAAGGGATTTAAAGGAAGATCAAACACTAAAAGAAGGGATTTTTCCATGATCTTTTTTAGGACTGTTACAATCATGAACAACCATCAAGGTCCTAAGAGTATTTACTAATCATCATACCATTATTCACATTTTAGCATTATCAACACATATTAGAATAGTGTTGTCCCAACAAAACAAATAAGGTTGTTATAAAGATCTTAGAACACTCATTTTATAAATGTGCAGTTATATGCAAATGGGAGCAGTCATATGTCAAGCTTAGAATGGTCATATCAACCTAAGGACTACTTGATTGAATCCTTAGGGCTAGGAGTGACATTTTGTATTCCATAGCTCATGGGGCTGAACGGACTTCACCAACACATTGGGGTGGGCAGGTAAATGCCATGGGAGGTCTCATTTCATGTACCAAGCACCCCAGTCGTTTGGGGTAACAGGCTACCGACAAAGTCCCATAAGATCCCTAAGATGAAAAACTGCCAAACTTTAACAGAGTAGTTCTCAAAATTCATGGCAGATGGGAATGTTCTATTTAGACCTACAGGTGCACATGGGGTCCATCCACAATAACCTCTCTCAGTTTCATTCAACTCCAGTCTGTTTGACCGTGCCAAAATCAAATGCATTCTTGCACAATGCTTCAGTTTCATGCAGTGGAAAGGTGCTAGGAGTGACATTTTGTATTCCATAGCTCGTGGGGTTGAACTGACTACACCAACATGTCGGGGTAGGTGGATAAATTCCAAGGGAGGTCTGGTTTCATGTGCCAAGTGCCCTAGTCGTTCGGGGTAGTAGGCTACCGACAAAGTCTCCTAAGATCCCTAAGACAACAAAACTGCCAAACTTTGACGGAGCAGTTCTCAGAATTCGTGGCAGCTGGAAACATTTTGTTTAGACCTAAAAGTGTACATGGGGTCTATCCACAATAACCTCTCTCAGTTTCAGTCAACTCCAGTCTGTTTGACTGTGTTGAAATCAAACACATTCTTGCTAAATGCTTCAGTTTCATGCTATGGAAAGGTTGTCAGGTGCCATATTTTTTGTTTTGCTCATCATGGGGCCGAACTGACTATGCCAACACGTCAGGGTGGGTGGGTAAATGCCAAGGGAGGTCTCATTTCATGTGCCAAGCGCCCCAATCGTTCGGGGCAGTAGGCTACCAACAAAGTCCCTTAAGATCCCTAAGACACAAAAACTGCCAAACTTTGATGGAGTAGTTCTTGGAATTCGTGGTAGATGGGAATGTTCCATTTGGAACTACAAGTGCATGTGGGTTCCATCCACAATAACCTCTCTCAGTTCAGTCAACTCCAGTTCGTTTGACCGTGCTGAAATCAAATGCATTCTTGCAAAATGATTTAGTTTCATGCAGTAGAAAGGTGCTAGGAGTAACATTTAGCATTCCATAGGTCATGATTCTAAATAAAATTTGCCAACACATTAGGGTGGCCAGGTAAATGCCAAGGGAGGTCTCGTTTCATGTGCCAAGCGTCCCAGTTGTTCCAGGCTATAAGCTACTGACAAACTAGAAAGTTCCTAAGACTGAAATTTTGCATTCCATACGTTGTGGGGTCAAACTGACTATGCCAACACATCTAGGTGGGCAGGTAAATGTTAGGGGAGGTCTTGTTTCATGTGCCAAGTGTCTCAATTGTTCTGGGCTGTAAGCTACCGGCAAACTCGAAAGGTGCTAGGAGTGACATTTTGCATTCCATAGCTCATAGGGCCGAGTGGACTTCGCCAATGCATCGGAGTGGATGGGTAAATGCCATGGGAGGTCTTGTTTTGTGTACCAAGGGTCCCAATCATTCCGGGTTGTAAGCTACCGATGAAGTCACTTTGTTGGTAGCTTGCAGGCCAGAATGACTGGGATCCTTGGCACATGAAATGAGACCTTCCCTAACATTTACCCACCCACCTTGACGTGTTGACACAATCCATTTAGCTTCACGACAAGCATATCAAAAAATAAGGCACTTGGCAAGGTTGTGCTGCATGAAACTAAAGCATTTTGTAAGAATGCATTTGATTTCAGCACGGTCAAACGGACTGGAGTTGACCAAAACTGAGAGAGGTTATTGTGGACGGACCCCACATGCACCTATAGGTCTAAATGAAATATTCCCAGCTACAACGAAATCTAAGAACTGCTCTGTCAAAGTTTGGCATTTTTTCTGTCTTAGGGATCTTAAGGGACTTTGCCGGTAGCCTGCTGCCCCGAATGATTGGGGTGATTGGCACATGAAATGAGACCTCCCTTGTCATTTACCCACCCACCCCGATGTGTTGGTGAAGTCCATTCAGTCCCATGACCTATGTAATGCAAAATGTCACTCCTAGCACCTTTCCACTATATGAAACTAAAGCATTTTGCAAGAATGCATTTGATTTCGGCATGGTCAAAGGAACTAGAGTTGACCAAAACTGAGAGAGGTTATTATGGATGGACCTCACATGCACTTGTAGGTCTAAATGAAATGTTCCCAGCTACCATGAATTTTGAGAACTGCTCTATCAAAGTTTGGTAGTTTTTCCATCTTCGGGATCTTAAGGGACTTTGCTAGTAACTTGTTGTCTCGAACAACTAGGGCACTTGGCACATGAAACAAGACCTTCCCTAGCATTTACCCACCCACCCTGATGCGATGGCAAAGTCTATTCAGTCCCACGACCTATGGAATGTAAAATGTCACTCCTAGCACCTTTCCACTACATGAAACTAAAGCATTTTGCAAGAATGCATTTGATTTCGGCACAGTCAAACGAACTGGAGTTGACCAAAACTAAGAGAGGTTATTATGGATGGACCCCACGTACACCTATAGATCCAAATGGAACATTCGCAGCTGCCACGAATTCTGAGAACTACTCCGTCAAAGTTTGGCAGTTTTGGTGTCTTAGGGATCTTAAGGGACTTTATCGGTAGCATGCTGCCCCAAATGATTGGGGCGCTTGGCACATGAAACAAGACCTCCCCTGGCATTTACCTGCCCACCCCGATGCGTTGGAAAAGTTCGTTCGGTCCCATGACCTATGGAATGCAAAATGTCACTCCTAGCACCTTTCCACTGCATGAAACTAAAGCATTTTGCAAGAATGCATTTGATTTTGGCACGATCAAATAGACTGGAGTTGACCAAAACTGAGAGAGGTTATTGTGGATGGACCCCACGTTCACCTATAGGTCTAATGGAACATTTACAGCTGCCATGAATTCTAAGAATTGCTCTGTCAAATTTTGGTAGTTTTTGCGTCTTAGGGATCTTAAGGGACTTTGCTGGTAGCCTGCTGCACGGAATAATTGGGGTACTTGGCACACGAAATGAGACCTCCCTTAGCATTTACCCACCCACCCCGATGCATTGGTAAAGTTCATTCGGTCCCATGACCTATGGAATGTAAAATGTCACTCCTAGCACCTTTCCACTGCATGAAACTAAAGCATTTTGCAAGAATGCATTTGATTTTGGCACGGTCAAATAGATTGGAGTTGACCAAAACCAAGAGAGGTTATTGTGGACAGACCCCACATGCACCTATAGGTTTAAACAGAATGTTTTCAAGTGCCACGAAATTTGAGAACTACTCCGTCAAAGTTTGGCAGTTTTTGCGTCTTAGGGATCTTAAGGGCCTTTGCTGGTAGCCTGCTGCCCCAAACGATTGGGGTACTTGGCAAATGAAATGAGACCTACCCTAGCATTTACCCGACCACCCCGATGCATTGGAAAAGTCAGTTTGGTCCCATGACATCCTTTAGACTTCCAAAACTTCCAACAACAACCACAACTCATCAATCAACATCAACATGACCTTAACACCATATTTTGTGATCAACATCAACATAAACATCATGAGGACACTGAAGAAATATTTGACACATGAAGACACTAAGAACACTGAAGACATGGAGCACAAAGAAGTATGAAGACATGAACAAACTCCTGTCATGAGGAAGAACCACAACCCAATCCAACTCCTAGAAGCATGACATATTATGATGAAGAACCACAACCAAATCCAATGATCCAATGGAATGAACTAATGACATAACAACTATGTCCTGCTATTGTTACATGATAAACATGAATATTATGAACTAACATCCAAACCCTGTGACATCAATCTTGATATGACATGAGTGAAACATAAGTGAACAGGATTAAGACCAATAAGGATCAACTCCATTCATCACTTAGATCTAACCCCATGAAGCATAACATGATGATGATGCAAACATCAAATGTATACCATAGCAAACAAATCAAACCAATCATGAGGCCTTCACTGCTCAAGTTCATACCACTACTTGAGTGAGATCTTCACTATTCAAGTTCATGCCTTGTCTTGAAGCACTACAACTTTGTTCATCACATCACATACTCTATGAAGAAGCAAGTATCTTTATATCACAAAACCCAACAACATATCCTGAAAGCATAATGGTATCATCAAACAATAGACAACCAATAGACCTGCACAATTATGAATTCCTTACTTTCAAGCAAATGCAATTGGCATGTGTAAAACCAAATTCATGTAATGATAATTGATCATCATATTAAATATTTAATATAAATTGTCATATACATAATGCCATGAAAATAACTGTTTAGGAGAAAATTGGATTTGGTTTAGTTTAGTGTTTAAATCCTCCTTTCACCCTTTACATTCAAGGACCTTCGGATCGAGTGGAAGAGCACTATCAAGTCCTTGGTCACTTACAAATGTAGGGAAACTTGGATTAGGGTATTTGATTATCAATTTTCTTTCTCTTATGCTCAATTATCCATCAAAACCCTAATTATGCAAATACGACAGTAAACAAATGAATAACGGGAAATGCCTCTATAGAAAGCTGTAAAATTACAAATACCTCTATAGAAAGCTAGAAAAGTCAGGGACAAAAGAGCGGGCGCACAAGTCTAGTGCCCTACTTTTTGTCAGGATCTGCTAACAAGATCTGTAACCTGTTCTTGCTGCACCAAAGGTTTTTCCGTCACAAAACTTTGAGGACTAATGAGAAGGCACCCAAGTCTAGGTAGTTGTTTCTTTCACTGATTTGCAATTCCAACACTCCAACATGCCCTCCTGCAACTTCACTTTGTCTACATCATCAACCTATAACCTGCAATCATGAAACTTTGGGAGGGGGTTGTGGTGTTTAGGAGCTTGCCTCAGTCAAGCCCCGAAAGGACAATTAAGTCTTCCAAACACCTTTGTCAGATAGAGAGTGCATGCCTAGGGAGGCAGAGGCAAAAACCAAATGAATAATGATCACAAACACAATATAATGTCACCTTATAGTGAAGATCTCATGGGAGGAAGATGCTCTTCATTCCATGAGGAAATGGATGCTCAAATATACAAACACATAGACCACACAAATCTTCTCTTGCAACACAATGAAAGCCTTGAATCGCCTTGAGAATGCCTAAAGTTCACAATGATCATCTAGTTGAAATCTAGTTTACAAATGAATGCCTAAACATGCTTTTATATGCAACTATAAACACTCCCGCCAAGAATTTCGTAACTCAAACTTACTGTGTCAGCATAAGACCCAAATAACAGTCACAAGCTGACACCCAAAAATTTGGACTGCCCCAAAATAGGGTAGGACTAGGGTGCGGGTGCCCAAGTCTTCCCCCCTATTTTGGGTAGGGTTATCTCAAGTAGTCCCACTAGGTCCTATTTGTCAAGACACTTCGGGGTTTTCTCATCGGGATGTTGAAATATGATGTAAAATGTCCTAAATGCACACAAAAGACTCGAGAGCTAAATCTAAAGAGGGAAAAGCCCCCAAGGGGACATTTTCTGACATTACATTTAGCCCCCACTTTAGTGTATGTATGAATGCAAGGCCAATACATGCATTAAAGTACGGTCACAAACACAACAAACACTCCAAACATGGAGAAGACACGCTAATCACATTGAAGACAATAACAAGTACGTAAAATATGGAGAAGACAATTATAGTCACGCAGAACACAGAGAAGACAACAAATGCATAGAAGACACATTAATGCATGGAAGATAGACATGATTCTTTTCTTTTCTTTTTCTCATATATATGAAATGCAGATGCAAGTACTGGAAAGTAAACAAACCTCCCATAATGCAGGAAGCACTCATCGCGCTGGTCTTTAGATTGCATATATGGGGCAATACACACACAAGACACGCAAAACATCCCAAAATGCATGAAGCACTCATCAAGCTAGTCTTTAGACTGCATATGGGGAAACATACACACCACACAAAGCAAGCAGGCCAAACACACACACTTGAAGACATGGAGAAAACATAGTAGACAAGCAATGGAGTATCCCTATTTCTAGGTTCAACACCATCTCAGGCACATTACAGGCACACACCGACGATTGGGCTTCACTACGACAATCGCCGAAGACATGCTTAAGGGTTGAGTTAGTCACAGAACCACTCCTTGCCTCCGTAGAGGACTTTTGAAAATGATAGGATGATGCAATCTACTCTAAGAAATACACCATCCCCACCTCGCAGAGGGCTTACATGATTGATTGATTGATTGTAAACAAACTTAGGATGTACGAAGCACTCATCATGTTGGTCTTTAAACTACATCTGAGGACAAGCACATAGCTAACATCTACAACAGATAGCTTACCTTATATATGCCCCCACCTTAAGGTGGTTGATATCATACATCGATATCAAGCATGTTAAGGTAGGAAGAAAACACACAAGGGAACACAAGCTCTCGCAAAGCCCATGCCCCCCGGAGGTGACATGTACTTTACGATCACCAAATGTTCCCATAAACACATCCCTGCAAGAAACATGTTAGTGTCTACAACATCATGATAAACAACAACATCAATGCATATGATTAACCACACAAAGAGCCAAGGTTATACAATGAGTCCAAAGTTTGAGGAAAACCGTGGGGCTATATCATAAGCTCTCTGAATCGAGTACCACCAAGGCTAGATTCAAAGACAAATAAAGGTGCATAGAGCAACAGTATTGTTAAGGTTTGTAAATGAGATACCATAAAAATCACCATGCGGAAAGAATGAGTGCTTCCACTAGCCAAGCTTCGGATAAAATATACAACCCCATCGTCATATTAGGAACTAAGTCCATTTTTTGATTGCTCTCGAAAGGGACACTAGGTACGCATCAGTATAAATGTTTTATGTCATCCGCCCGCTAGATAGAAACACTAGAGGAAGGGAAACAATAAATGAGAGAGGAGAAACAAGTGGCTTAGGGATAGTCACGTAGGAGGGTTCCCCAAAGTCACCAACTACAATGCTATGTCCCTAAGACACAACACATGTAACAATGAAATCAGAGAGAAAGGCAATTATAGAAGAATGATGAAGAAGTTCACAACAGAGGTGATCTCCTGGTATCCCAGACCTTACAAGAGAATAAGGGGTCATCCCAGGAGGCCTAAACAACACATAACACATCACGGGGGAAGCACATCACAAGAGAGATAAAGGGTTAGAGATACTTACCTGTAGGATCTTGCCAGGCTAGCAGGTATCATCAAGCAAATCATCATCATCCTCCCACTCCCTAATGTTAGAGGAAAGTGGGACATAAGGTACCATATCCCAATTCATGTCTTGCTCATCATGTTGTTTATTGTTAGGATCATGTTTGTTTGGTTCAATGTTAGGATCAATGTTTTCTTGTTGAGAGGCAAGGTTTATGGCATAATCTTGTCTTCTTCTTCTTCTTCTTTATCTTTCTTTTCTATTTCATTTTCTTTTACCACTTATCTCTTGTAAGATAGGGCTTTTTTCTTTCATCGATTTGTGCAATTTAGAAGGTGAAGCATTGGGATCAAACCTCATTTGTCGCGGTGGAATATTTTGTTGTTGACAATGACCTCCCAATCCTTGTAAGAATTTTGGGGGAGGAACCTCAGTATAGGGACCTTGTCCTTTTGGTCTAAGGTTCTCTTCACATGCGGGTTGTTTATCTTTTGTCGTTTCTTGCATAGAAGGACTGGGCATTGGGTGTAAAAGTTTTGCTTTGTAGTTTCTATAGCTCAAAAAGGTAAAGTCTATTTGCAGCTCCGGTTCCTTTTCAGTTTTGTTCCAAAAGTAATCCAATGTAAAATGTTGTTGTGTACTTGAAGGCTTGTATGTATTTCAAGGAATGACATGCACTTGTTCGTTCAAAGGAAATTTTACACATTTATAGATAGTTGAAGGAACAACTTTCATAACCTTTAACCAAGGGATTCAAGTTTAATTTTAAAGGTATCAGAAGCAGGGGTAACATCAAACTATTGTTCAACATGTTTCTCAAATACAATTACCAACAATGATATCTTACCCAAAGGTTTTTCAAAGATTCTCGTATGTGTCTTGATCATCATGTTGGAAGGGTCATAAGAACCTTGCATTAATTGATGTGAAAAGAGGAACTCTTCAGTGGAAACATTAGTCATGCAATTAGGATCAATAAGAGTTCAAGATTTCCCATTATTTTCACATTGATGTAAAGAGGCCCTTCAGAGTCTCCAATTGTTCTGTCATGAGGTGTAAACACAATTTTAGGTTCAGGGGCATTTCTTTTCATGTAAGGTCGAGGGAACCCCTTGTTGTTGTTACGATTAGAGGCCATGTTTATATTCTCTAATCAATGCCAAATAAGATTCTGAAGGCTTTTCAAAATTGGTGCAAAAGACAAGTGCAAAACTATTTGCAAAAAGAGCCTAAAATGCTTGATTTTTTGGTACTTTTGTCAATGCAAATATATGAAAGAAAAGGTGTTGTGAAGATTTTTATCAGGGGCAGAAATTTATATGTTTGATATCAGTCCAATATAGCAATAATACCCTTCACAACAAACTCTTGATGCAAATCTAAGATGACGATAAGTCAAAATATAGTGAAAATATGTCAAAATATACAAATTTTTCACCAAATCTCGATGCAAAAGAGCATGACAAAGGGTGTTGTGAGGAAAATAATTATGGAAAGAAAAATATATCAGTGATAACAGCCACTTAATTTCAAAATATCTATCACAACATGCTTTTAGTGCCACTTACGGTCAAACCCCAGTGAAAATAGAGCAAAAATAGGCTATTTTTCACGGTTTTTCAACTCCAAGACCTAGCAAAAGGGGTGTTGTAAATAATTTAAGGAGGTGCAGAAAATAATATCAGTGATATCAGTCACCTACAAGCATAAAATCTATTACAACATGCTTAGAGTGCAAACTAGGCCAAACCCTAGGGCAAAAATAGCAAAAATAGACAATTTTTCACCAAATTTTCAATACAAGAGGCCAATAAAAAGGTTTTGTGAAGATTTTTATGAGGGTCAGAAATAATTACCTTGATAAAAACCAATTAGCACAAAAATACTCTTCACAACATGCCTATGGTGCAAATTTAGAGAGTTGATAGGGTCAAATTTAGTGAAAATCAATGTTTTTGAAACCCTAGGTTTGAGATCTTGACACAAAATGCTATATGAATGTTTTAAAGTCTGATTTATAATGAAAATGAAGTGTAATTAGATATGAAAATGAATTCCAATCTTGAAGATGTAAAATGCAAGTGCAAATTTAATGAAAATGCATGAAAATTGCTAGTTCTTTGTTGAAATTTTCTATGCAAAAATGCAAATATTTGAAATCTAAATACAAATTTACACTAAAATGCAAGACTAAATCCAAATAAAAGTTTGAATGAGTCTCTAAAATCAGTACAAAAATCTGAAAGAAGATTTTGCCTACTAACCCTAGATTTTGGAATTACTAGGTTATATGAAAATTGTCAAAATTTCTACAAAACCCTAGCAATTATATGATGAAAATGCAATGCAAATTATTGAATTTTTGTAATTTTCTATAGTTTATATCAGATATAATGCAAAAATCATGAATTAGGAAAAATTAGAGTGAATTGATGCAAATTAGTAACCCTAAAATGTAATATTTTTTTAATTTTTCAAAATTTTCAATTTTTTTGAATTTTTCTCAATGCAATAAGATGAATGACTATATGAATGAATGAAATCAACCCAAATATGAAGACAAACACTCAGAAAGTTGCAATTAAGTCCAAAAATACAGGTTCACCAAAATGTTTAGGGGAATTAGATTTGGTTTAGTTTAGTGTTTAAATCCTCCTTTCACCCTTTACATTCAAGGACCTTTGGATCGAGTGGTAGAGCAGTATTAGGTCCTTGGTCACTTACAAATGTAGGTAAACTTGGATTAGGGTATTTGATAATCAATTTTCCTTCTCTTATGCTCAATTATCCATCAAAACCCTAATTATGCAAATACGACAATAAATAGATGAATAACAGGAAATGCCTCTACAGAAAGCTGTAAAATTACAAATGACTGTGCACCTATTTTTGGGGTTTTGAGGCAGAAAAGTTAGGGACAAAAGAGCGAGTGCCCAAGTCCAGTGCCCCACTTTTTGTCAGGATCTGCTGACAAGATCTGGAACCTGTTCCTGCTGCACCGAAGGTTTTTTCGTCATGAAACTTCGAGGACTAATGAACAGGTGCCCAAGTCTAGGTAGTTGTTTCTTTCACTGATATGCAATTCTGACACTCCAACATGCCCTCCTGCAACTTCACTTTGTTTGCATCATCAACCTGTAACCTGTAATCATAAAATTTTGGGAGGGGGTTGTGGTGTTTAGGAGATTGCCTCAGTCAAGCCCCGGAAGGACACTTAAGTCTTCAAAACACCTTTATTAGATAGAGAGTGCATGCCTAGGGAGGTAGAGGCAAAAACCAAATGAATAATAATCACAAACACAATATAATGTCACCTTGTAGTGAAGATCTCATGGGAGGAAGATGCTCTTCACTCCATGAGGAAATGGATGCTCAAAATTGCAAACACAAACACATAGACCACACAAATTTGTTCTTGCAACACAATGAAAGCCTTGAATCACCTTGAGAATGCCTAAAGTTCACAATGATCATCCAGTTGAAATCTAGTTTACAAATGAATGCCTAAACATGCTTTTATATGCAACTACAAACACTCCCGCTAAGAATTTTGTAATTTAAACTTACCATGTCGGCATAGGACCCAAATAATGGTCACAAGCTGACACCCAAAAATTGGGATTGCCCCAAAATAGGGCAGGACTAGGGTGCGGGTGCCCAAGTCCTCCCCCCAATTTTGGGTAGGGTTTATCTCAAGTAGTCCCCCTAGGTCCTATTTGTCAAGACACTTAGGGATTTTCTCATCGAGATGTTGAAATATGATGTAAAATGTCCTAAATGCACACAAAAGACCTGGGAGCTAAACCTAAAGAGGGAAAAGCCGCCAAGGGGACATTTTCTGATGTTACAATAACATCTAATTTACATACAAAGCCATATAGGCATGCCCAAACAAAGCCATATAGGCACATATACAAAAACATACTTCGGTAACATACAAAAGTATTTATACAAAGCCATCTAGGCATACAAAAAATGTCCCAAAGACTAGTTTCCTATGGACTTTTATAAAATAATCGGCGGCCCTTGCTTGACCGTGAAGATGGAGAGCCAATCCTTGACTCATCCTAGATCTCTTCCATCAAGTAGAACTCTTTGATAGAAGTTCATCTAGATCCACCTATTAATACAACCAAACAATATGCACATTACAATAGAAAATGTACATGAAATATATAACATGACATATGTAATCGATCACTTACCACCATCTGATGATCACTCTCCATCATCTTGTCTCCAGATTCTTTATCCATAGTTGGACAAGCTAGAGTTGTGACCTCCTGTGAGAAGCATCAAGAAGCAAAATTGACTAAACATAAATATCATTTATGTACATCAAATGACATGAGATAAAACAAGAAATACAAAATTATGACATTTTCATGTTATTGGCTCATACCTTGGTCAAAGGATAGGAATCCTCAGTAGAATGGAGTGGTTGAAAGAAAGAATAGGATTGTTCAAGAAGCTGCAAGAACAATGGTAAGATAAACAAACCTACTGGATGTATACTAGAGGGAAGCAATTCATACTACTGTTTATATACAAAACAAAGTCCAAACTTAACCATCTAGGAAAGTTTTTTGCATACTTACAAATTAATCCAATGAACCATCTGGGTCTTCTCTAGTCTTTATCGTGTTAAGTATTGCCTCATGGTTAGACTCACGCACCTTCCACAAGGTCTTGTTCAAAGGTTTACCCTGAAATTATATCAAATGAACATTGATTGCCACAACAAGGTTCGAGTAATGAAGAATCTTCTGATGTGTCACAAAGTTTTGAAACAACCAAACATTAACATTCTTATGTGGGTACCTTCTAAGCCATGTTCTAGTAACAACCACTGAGCCTATAGGGTATTCGATGTTTTCTCCATCTGTAACTGGGGCCTCCAATTTCTTTTTGGCCTCAACACAATGACACAAGTAATAATATGTTCCCTCTTCATTATCTTTGTCTACAATAACTGCATAAACATGCCCTACATTGATATGTGTAGCAAATTAGATGTTCAATTAGTCAACATTACAAAAACACTACAAAGTAAGATAACATTAGGAATTTCAAAAACTATGCAAGTAGACATATTACCTGGTTGAACTAGATCAAATATGTGGTCAAAGTCAACTAATGATTCTATCTCTGTTAGTTCCAGTGTCATTGGGGGTTGATATGTGTCAAGTGGGCTAAGATAGCTTAACCACCATTCGTCAAAACACTCCTTTGACTTGCACTCATTCTAGGCTTGAATTGTACATGAAGAACAAAAACATGCCATCTTCCGCGTATGGATACTCTATGAACCTACAATTGAGCTTCTGAAAGAGTGTAGCTCACTTGATCCTGTCAGTGTACAACAGTCCTCATATGGTGCAATGTTAGTATCATTTATCAACCAAAAAAATCTACGAACTAAAGACTTACCTTCATTACCTAGACCCATCGAAGCATTACACCACAAGTGACGATTGATTTTGCATCTGTCAACTTTGCATTATTTTTATACTTTAACTCTTCTCGTGCTATGGCTCTTTTGATACATGCTCTTGCACCATCATGCTCCCCCTTTCCATGCCCAGCCTCACAAAAGTTCCACATATGATGAACACCTGTAATATTATGCCTCCTCCTCAACCAATAGAAATTATGCAAGTTCTTGAATCGCGATGCACAATTATCCGACCATATGATATGCTGACTAAATAATATGCCCCTTCTAGACAAATCATTGTAGAACACCTGAAAGCAACCTTGCACAAACTCCATAGAATGCATGCGATCATCACTAATATAAAAATGATACTCCCTTATGATCTTTCTATCATCCTCTATACTATCATTCGCATGAATGAATGTGATGTGCATAAATATAGAAACCAGTGTTAAGTTGTAATATTGTGATTACACCTCATGCTATGGCTGTAGACTGTAGTTCTGTACAAAGTCAATGACTGAAACAATGCTACCAAGTGGAAATGTGTCCTTGCATAACTTGCATGTCTAACCATCGAGCTCTATGGGTATGCCTTACATACTCATACACTATACTATCATGAAATGTAGACATAAACTGATACACTGGAATCTTTTGAATAACCAATTCATACCTCTTTGCTTCTTTACCATATTTTGTATTATAGGCCATTGTTTTATACTTGCTGAACTGTACTAGTTCATTTCCAACTGCACGTGTGCTTTCCATATGTTCACATATTGGCATACGTTGCAAGCCACCACAATGTTGACATGTGCCATCCAAGCACATTTTCCTATAGAATATTTGACCTTCCTCTCTTTTACATAAAATTATTGATATGAAGTATCTTGAAGTAGTTGGTGGGGTACGTATGCCACAATCCTGCAAAACATTGTTAGTATGCAAATCTAAACATATAGGCCCATAAACATCAAAATGGTTAGAAAATTCAATATGTAATCTACAACAAGTAGTGCATGTGTGATTTATTTTGACATAGAAAGGTTTTAGCATTTCAAAATATATTTGAGAAATTTTAATTTGAGGATACATCTCTAGAAATTTACCAAAAAATTGTGTTTGAGTCATATCTAAAAAATGCTTTGGATGTGGCTCATGATTTTGAATACTGATTCTCCTTCTTACCACATCACTTTGATTCGGAGATACCCTTGTATAATTCTTCCAAAAGTCTTCAATTAGTGATCTCAAAGATTCAACAACAACTTTGTCTTTCCGTGGGAGTCTCCCAGAGAATGCCCACAATTCATTAGTGTTTAGGTCCTCAACTCTTTCACATTTTCCAATGGCTCTCATTAGAGTTTTTCTACTTATTTTCAATGCCTGACTTGTCTTTCTAATGAGGTGAGCTTTCTTCGTTTGTTGGCTTACTATTGTCGATGTAATGACACCTCGTGTGACATTACTATCCTTGGTGCATGAGGTGGAACCCACACTCTCATATGCACTCTTTAGATTCTTGATAATTGATTTTTCACTTGAGGCATTTGATGTTCTTAGGCCAAGAATCTTCATAGTGGGCCTAAATTTTAGATTTCTCATCAATTCAACAAATAGTTGACATCTTCCAGTTTCATTTATATTCTCAAAGAATAATTTCCATATCTTATTCATATATCTTTGGCAAGTGCTCATGGGAATCTTATCTTGCTTGGGCTTCAATAAATTCTCATCAATATCAATTAGAAACTTAGGCTTCCTATGCAAAATTCTAGGAGGTGTTTTAATTTGTAAAGTTGATTCAACATTAGGAATTTCTTCAATATATACTTGAGATGAGATAGATGACGTACCTTCAATTGGAGGTGAAAAAGATGAAAATGACATACCTTCAACTTGATGTGTTAATGATGGTGTGCCACCAACTTGATAAGAAAATGAAGATGTATCTTCTACTTCACCTGTGAAAGATGGAGTGTCTCCAATTCGAGAGGATAATGATGGTGTTCCTTCAACTTGACTTGTGGATAATGGAGTGCCTCCAACTTGGAGATTCACTTTCCTCATTGAACGGAGGTTTTGCATTCTTTCCCTTTATGCCACCAATTCCATCTCTCTCTTAGCTTCATTAGATGTGTCATGTTCCTCTTCAATTAGCAATGGTGGAATGTCTTCTTGTATGGTTGACAATTTCCTACTTTCCTGAATTCGCCTCATTCTTTCTCTTTTCCTCTCATTCTCAACTTCATGCTTTTTTGATGTTAGAGTCTTTACTCATTTCCTCAACATGATGATGATTTCTATAAGCATGATGAATAAGACAATGATAATTAGAACCTTTATAATGACAATGAATAATGGTCACAATGAAAAAATACAAAATAAGTTATCATGTTTGGTGATTTGCATCACTTTAGGAGCTCCAATTTCATTAAATTCATTGCTGTCCTTGTTTATGAAGATATGATAGACCATGATCAAAGTCATCATAAATAGAACAAAAATTATTAAAATATATGATAGACCAAAAAATTGTCCCAAAAAGCACTCAAATTCCTTGAATTAACAACATCAAGATCATGAGAAAACTCCCCTACTTCTTGCTTATGTTCATGTGTGAGCATTTCCTAGGCTAGGGAAGTATCATGGAGGTCTCTAAAATACTTTTGAACTCATCCAAATGCACAAATGTCATGCACCTCCCATTGTGGTGAAAGACTAGCTTGATTTATACCCATTTTCTCAACCAAATCAGCAACTTGTTCTTCATGTTCATGGCTATTGTAGGTTTGATAAAAATAATTTTCATGATGCCCAGGTTGTCCTAGACATGCATACGGTTCATAACTTATGAAAAATCAATCTGTAGTCCATTTTCTTGACCCATGAAAAAAGTTATAACCACTGTCCCAAAGTCTAGAGGAAGACGTGTGAAGACAAAAATCATGACTTGAATGAATCCCTTTGCAAGTAGTTTCAAATTGGGCATGGATTTTACCTTCTTGGACCATGGTAGATGTTGTGATGACTATTCTTAATCTTCAAACCACCTTCACATGCCTTATAACTAGTTGGGCATGGAAGTCTTCCAAGATGGAAATGATGCCATGGATGCCTCTAAACTTATGATAGTCCTATTGTTGATTTATTTGCGACAATCTTCTAGGGCAGTCTACATGGTATTTTGCATACTAATTTAGCTATCAAGACTGTTCTTGTGATGAGAGGACCATGAGTTAGGTGCATGAATGATCCCCAAACAATAAAGGTAAAAAATTCAAATGCAAATGTTTTCAAACCCATCTTAAGGGGTGCCAATGCCTATTTAGATGTCATCCATGTCATGTAAAGGACTAAGAGCTGATGCAAAAGTAATATAATGGGACTACCATAATGTAAGGGCTTCTAACTAATGAATCTGATCCTAATAATCTAAGGCATGTAGGAACTACCTCCAAAATGTCATTTAACCTTCTAAACTATACCTAACTTAGGATAACATCAATACAACACATGCCTCTTGACCTTCCACCAATCAAGAAGGTCCTATATACACTTGTAATTGAATCTAAGTAAACAAATGCAAGCATAAACTCTCATGATGACCAATACAAAATGATGCTTATCTTCGATTAGGAGATGCTTATCATGATGCCATGGGTGATCTTTAGTTAGGAGATATTTATCATGATGCCATGGGCAACTTTAAGTCACTTTTAGTAGATGTTGGAGTCATGTAGAGCTCTTAGTTCCTACTTCGTGTGAGCATTAAAAATTGACATTGTTTGACTATGCTATTTATAATAGTCATAAATGACTAATCAACATTGAGAAATGACAATTTCAAAGGCTTATAACCACATTTGCATTGATGAACACACTTTGTAACTTTAATAACATCAAGACAGTCCTTCAAAACTTGCCTAGCAACCTAAAATATGACCCTAGCATAATATGAACAGTCATTAATGACTGTACTATTCGGCATAATGGTCATTTGGTAACCGATTTCCCATATGGAATTTGACTTGAAGGAAAATCTTCTTAGTAACATGATTTGGTGCTGTTATGTGGAGGTCATGATTAGACTGATTATATATACAGATTAGAATTGTCAATCACCTTAAATGGACTAACAACACAACTAGGACTATCATGACAATCAAGAGGAACATCAAACAAGGTATGAAGATAAATTGATATCTTGTCACTTGGTGTAAAGGAGGGGTTTTCTAGGAATAACAAGGTGTAGAAATTCAGGGTAGAGTTCTATTTCATGATGACAAGTCAAGTCCTAAACTATAATATTTTGAGGACCTAGCATAAGAGGCAATGTTACAAGGTGGCCAAGGGATCATGAAGAGGAGTGATGGTGTTGCACACACACATGCAACAAAGGCAACATAATGAGAGTTCTCATGTGGAGAAAGACAGGTTGCAAGATCAACAATGAGGAGTTTGGTATTTTATGCTTCAAGAGTACATGGTTGCTAGTAAAGTAGAAGCAACCAAATAAGAATGGGTCATGAAGATGAATCTAGGTGGTAGTGGAAGTGTTGGTTGCTGATGTGGATGTAGGAGGAACATGTAGATGTTGCATTAGTTGTGTAATGAAGGAAAAATGGCATGAGGTATGACTCAAAAATCTTTGTTTGCTCACATTACTTGCCACATAAGGGGTTGGTATCACATATTTTGGAGAGTCATTCGAGGGCCCATATTCTGGACATGGATGGAGTGTTGGATCAAACACTTAGTGGATTGGTGTGATGTCTTGTGCATGTAGCTGTCATTGAATATTGATATAAGATGATGTGGTGCTGTTATGTCAAGAGGAATATTAAGTGCATAACCATATAAATCTTGTTGAGATCATCTCAATTATGTTGGACTCTCATTATAACCTTGGATTCCAAGTTGGTGAAGGAGATTTGTTGTCAATTATGAGCTACGATTGTCATAATCATTGGAGGCATTGTCATAAAGGGAGTTGTGTAGGATGAAATGTTGTTTGGAACAAACTTAGGACTGTTATAGGCACTAAATGTTTGGGTAGTAAATTAGTATTTACTTATCAAACTACTTGTTTTAAAATTAGGGAGAGTTAATGACATTGAATGAAGATTGTGGAGATTGGTGGTGGTTACTCTTATGAGGAACAAAATGGAAAATAAAGAGATTAATCTTAGGAGAGAAAGATGAAGAGCAATATGAGTGTCAAATTTGGAAAACTTGATGTGAGATCTCTAAACAAGGATATAATTTATTGAGAACACTTAGGACTATTATAGAAACTAAATGTTTAGATAGTTAAAGGGCAGTCTTATCAACAAAATAATAATCAATCCTAAAACATCTCTTAACTATTATGACAATGATACCCATGTGCTATGTGGCATTACGCATAAGGATTACTATGGTCAAATATGAACAAAATATGCAATAGGCTCTCACTACCCTAATCACAAGGTAAGAGATGACAACATGATGAAAAGAACTGATCTTATATATAGATTAGAATTGTCAAGCACCTTAAAGGGACTATCAACACAACTAGGACTATCATAATAATCAATAGGAACAAATCAAACCAGGTATGAAGATATTTTGATATATCTTGTCAAGGTGTAAAGGAGGAGTTTTCTAGGAATCACAAATGCATAGGATAGTCATTGTAACCTTAGGAATATCACACATGACATTGTTCAAATAGTAGTCCAAAATAAGAATGATCAAACCCTAGGAGTTTCATAAGTAAATTGGTGCATTACAACCTAGCAATCACAAGATCATTGAAGGATAAATGATGAGATAGGTTATTAAAGAAAAATATAATGATGAGAAGATGAGAAGATGAGAAGGAAGAATAATATAATGATGAGATATAGGTTGGACATTGTGCTATGACATGGAGATTTCCAATAGTTGCTATGGTAGCAATTGCAAGACGCTTGGTGAAGAACTCGCTATTGCATCATGAGCTAAAGACATAAAGAACATAAGAACATATATAATTGAATTAAAATGGATATAAAGAACATACCTTAGAATTTGATATTGGAGTTGACCAATTCTCCAAATTTTGGCTTCAAAATCCTCAAATTCTTCTTTTTCACAAGTCTGATTATGAATTCTATATAACTCTAGAATAGGATTAGTGAAATTTATGGAAAAAACAAACATATATCATCAACTTCAATCTATATATCAATGGTAATTAGCTTTGAAACAATATCACACATGAAACATGAAACTTTACGTTTAAATAATCAAACTTTCTCCAAAAAATGCAAAATCAGTTATTCTACGTTGAAAAAACAAAAAGGTGGTGGATTGATCTAAAAATGATTGTTAATATGTCAAAGAACATGCAAAAGCATTTTTTTGTCTGATATACTGCATGAAAAGCAGGAATAACAAGCATGTGGGGTCTGAATCACGGATCCCACATGCTTTTTGCCTATTTTTTTGCTTCCCATAATGTGAGAGCATTATAATGCAAGCGCGTTTTGGGAAGCATAAAAATAATAAGCTTCATGCACCCTAAAATCATAACCTTCTCAATGTTATAGAGATAGAGATAGATAGGGAAGCATAAAAAGAATAAGATTTCTCTATCCTCCCTCTCTACAACTAGATATCTGCCTCTCTTTCTCTATATCTCTCTCCCTCTCTCTGTCGACCCCTTGGAATGTGAGGGAGAGAGATATAGAGATAGAGAGGTACATATATTTAGATAGAGGGAGGGTAGATAAAGAAAGAGATAAAGGAAGAAAATAGATAGATAGAAAGGGATGTACATAGAGAGTGAGGGCAACATAGAAAGGGGGAGGGGGAGAAGGATAAATAGAGACAGATAGAGAGAGGGAGACGTGGAGAGATAGAGAGGGACATGGACATGGACATGGAGAGAGGGGGGACATGGAAAGATATGGAGAGATAGAGATAGAGTTAGAGAAAGGAAAAATTATAGAAAGAGGGGCAAATAGAGAGATAGAGAGGGATAGGTGGAGATAGAGACGGGGAGGGGGAGAGAGGGGAATTGAGATAGACAAAGGGATCTAGATAGAAGGAGCAAGATAGATAAAGATGGAGATAGAGATAGATATATAGAAAGGGGAGATATAGGGAGATAGAGAGTGAAGGAGAGATGGATAGGGAAATATAGAGAGAGGTAGAGAGGGATATGTTAAGAGATAGGGTTATGGGGAGAGATAGAGATAGGGAAAGAGATGGAGAGATGTCCAGAGACATACCTGGAGAGATATTTCAAGAGGTAGAGGGATGGGGAGAGAGATAGAGAGGAGGAGAGACATAGAGAGGGAGGGAGAGAGAGAGGTAAAGAGGGATAGATTAAGAGATAGGGATCTATGTGGAGAGATAGAGATAGGGAAAGAGATCAAGAGATGTGGACATAGACATAGGGAGATAGATTTGAGGGAGAGGGATTGAGAGAGTGATAGAGAGGGGGAGTGAGATAGTGAGGGAGGGAGAGATAGAAAGGTATAGTTAGAGAGAGGGGATCGATAGAGAGAGCAACCCTAAACCCCTAAACCCTAAACCCCTATACCCTAAATAATTGCCCTAAATCCTAACCCCTAAACCCTAAACCCTAAACCCTAAACTTGAGCAACCCTAAACTCATAAACATCAAATAATGCCCTGACCCCTAAACCCTAATCTCGAGCAACCAAGATAAACCCCTAAACATATAGTTTGATCTAGGGAATGATGGAGGATCAATGGGAAATGGATGTAGAATTCTTGGATCCTGATTATCATTATCCTCTAATAGATGAACTATTTGATAGGATCCAAGTTATTTGTTTGATTATCTATGTTTTCTTGCCCAAACCAATGTGTCTCATGATGGGATATTGATGAATAATGAATAGGACTAGTGGGATGATGGATAGGGCTAGTGGGATGATGGATAGGAGTGATGTCGGTTACTTTCTCATGGATAAGATCTTGATCATAGATAATATCTTGATCACAGGGAGGATAAGCATGGATAGTGTGATATTAGATATGGATAGGGTAAGTGGGGATGCATTGATATTCATTGGATTGGGGAGTAAGAGGTGGTGATGGGGGTTCACTAGGAGACATGTTGAAGGATCAATGATGGGATCGAGTAGATGGGTTGACCATGAGATGGTAAGGGATCTAGGACATGGGATTAGATGCGATGTTTGTATTTTGATTTGGATGGGTGGTTGGTGTTTCCACATGCTTTGGACTAGGCTCTTAACATGGCTATTGGGTTTCTTATATGGATGTGATGGGTTCGTCGATGGGATCAATAATCTTTGGATGTTTGACAACATGGCTACATGATGGGGTTTGACTTGGACTTATTGTAGGAGGCTCTTCAATGAAATGGATAGACATAAGAGTGGATGATGGTGTTGGAGTGGTAGACATGTTATTAGAAGGTTCTTTGTTACTTGCTCAAGGATAGGAATTTGAGTACATGATGTTTTTCTAAGATTCCTTGCCAATAGTCCTTGGGTGACATCCTTCAAGGCTTCATGGGTTAATGGACTAGGATATGCATATAGCTGATGGACAATGATGGAAGATGTTGTGGGGTTAGGATTAGGATCGAGTGAATGGATATAGGAGGGGATGGATTGGGATTGGGAGTGTTAGAGGGGGATGAAATTGGATCAGTGGATTTGGATGGCTCCATATCTTTGCTTTTATTTTTGGATTTTGTAAAGAGTCTTTGGAGAAAACTTTTCAAGGGTTCATGGGTTGATGGATTAGAGCTTATAATGTTTGATGGTGGATTAGATGGTGAGTTATATGGTGGATGGATGATACGGATTGATGGATTAGGAGATGGGTGGACTAATGGGTTAGGATTAGGAGGATTGGAGGGAAATTATAAAATAATTCCCCTTTAACCCTAACCCCTAAACCCTAAACTTGAGCAACCTTAGAAACTCATAAACCCTAAATAATGCCCCTAAACCTGAGCAACTCTCTCTCTCTCTCTCTCTCAAAACCCCTAAACCCTAAATTATAATGCCCCTAAAACCTAACCCCTAAACCATAAACCCGAGCAACCCTAAACCCCTAAACCCTAAATAATTCCCCTAAACCCTAAACATAAGAAACCCTAAACTCATAAACCTGACCAATCCTCTCTCTCTCCAAAAAAATGAAAACTAGGACTCTCTCTCTCTCTCCTTATCACCCTATCTCTCCCCTCTCTCTCCCCTCTCTCTCCCTCTCCCTCCCTATCCTCTCCCTTGTCAACAGAGAACATGGAAACAAGAAAACTAGGACATGCAAAGAGGGATGAGGATATAAATTGGGATGATGAAATGGAAACAAGATAATTTATGAAATTTCATTAGATGGGAAGAATGATGCAGAGATGTAGAGAGGGGAGGGAAGTAGAGAGTGAGAGAGAGAGGGTAGTCCAGGTAGAAATAGGAGAGAAGTAGAGAGTGTGAGAGGGTAGGAGGCAGATAGGGGAAGGAAGAAGAGAATGAGAGAGAGGGTAGGAGGTAGAGAGGGGAGGGAAGAAGAGACTGAAAGAGAGGGTAGGAGGTAGAGAGGGGAGGGAAGTAGAGAGTGAGAGAGAGGTTAGGAGGTAGAGAGGGGGGAGAAGAGAGTGAGAGAGAAGGTAGGATGTAGAGAGGCGAGGGAAGCAGAGACTCAGAAAGAGGGTAGGAGGTAGAGAGCGAGAGAGAGGGTAGAAGGTAGAGGGGAGGGAAGAAGAGAGTGAGAGAGAAGGTAGGAGGTAGAGAGGGGAGGGAAGTAGAGACTCAGAGAGAGGGTAGGAGGTAGAGAGATGAGGGAAGCAAAGACTCATAGAGAGGGTAGGAAGTAGAGGGGGGAGGGAAGTAGAGAGTGAGAGAGACAGTAGGAAGTGCAGTTGCCCTTGTAGACATGTATCTAAAGTGTGGAAGCATAGACAAGACATGTCAATTGACTGATGTAACACCTCAAAGAGATGTTCTATAATGGAATGCAATGATTGCAAGATATGCAAAAAATGGATTTTTTGAAAAGACTTTAGAAACTTTCAAGCAAATGCAATTGGCATGTGTAAAGCCAATTTTGCTCAGCATAACGTGAGCGCGTTATAATACGCTCGCATTTGTGTTATGTTGAGCATGCTTAGACATATTTTTTCTAGTTTTTAGCAAAATTCTGAGATAATCTGGAGTGTTCTCCCCATTAGGATGGCACTTTTTCCAATGAAAAGTAAAAAAAATACCACCATAATCTTAAGCTCTCTGTTAGCTATCTAACCATATAATATTTTTCACATTTTCAGTACGTTAAGGGTTTCATCTTTAATTTCTTTTGTTAGTGTATCCATTTTTGTCAAAAACCACTGTCTACTATTTTTGACTTTTTTTTTTACTGTTCATCAAATTTTGAAATAAGTTATATTTTTAGAAACTAGACTCCATTCTACACGTATTCCAAAAAAATTTGATTTTCGATTAGTTTTCAAAAATTTTAGGGGGAAGCATGCTCAATTTTCTATTTTTCAGGATGTGTCCACTATGAAAATTAGTAAAAAATCAAATATTCATGAAAAAATTATCAAAAAAATAGGGATAAACTACATGGTGTTAGCTAATTTCTCATTGAAGTGATTTTTGAAATACTAAAATCAAGTCAACATTTTAGGGGGAGCAGACCAAACGCTATGTTATATTTTTTTGAGAAAACATGACCAATTTGTGTGCTCCCCCTTTTTGAACCCCTTAATCTCAACCATTTTTAGAAAAAAATAGTAGTTTAGAAACTAGATTCGGAGCACTACGACTCTTGTTTTTGTTGCATCTTCAAATTTTGAGTGTAGCTATCTTCAATTTCTCATCCAACATCAATGTTTCCTGATTTTAGAAAAATGTGGCATCTTAAGATCCCCTTTTGGTCCCTTATCTTTGTGCACTTACCCCTAAATGATAAGAGGTTGCACGAGCTGAGATTAGTTCCAAAATAATTCAATGATTAGTGAAAACAATCGATTAGACCAAAAGCGAGTTACTGTTGTGCAAAGGCACATTAAAATTTACCAGAGGCGAGTTGTTACCGTGTAGAGGTGCATTTCTATTGTGCAAAGGTGCATTACTGTGGTGCAAAGGTGCATTTCTATGGTGCAAAGGCAGGTTTTTTTCACTGACCAAAGGTGGGGTTTCACTGACCAAAGGCAGGGTTTTACTGACTAAAGGCGTGTTAAGATTATGCAAAGGCGGGGTTTTACTGACCAAAGGCGAGGTTTTACTGACCAAAGGCATGTTAAGACTGTGCAAAGGTGAGGTTTTACGGACCAAAGGCGGGGTTTTACTGACCAAAGGTGTGTTAAGACTATGTAAAGGCATATTAAGGCTGTGCAAATGTGAGTTTCTGTGATTCAAAGACAAGTTTCTGCATAACGATTGCGCTTTTCCATACTTGTGCCTAGAAATAATCATTTTTTCTCAAAAAAGCAAGGTCAAATCAAGTTAGTGGGTCCCACTAGGCATGTCAGAATGTGTATAGGTAAAAATCGAGTGAATAATAATTAAGCAACGAACAATAAACTCAACCTATAACCTTCAAGAAAACAATCTAAATGATAACCAATAATTAATGAATAACACAAAAAAAATGAAAGCTTTCACCTAGATTGTATTGTTTCCTTGGTTCTTTGTGGATTGTTCAATACATTGCATACTCATGGTTGCAACAAGTGGGCGTGATGATGATAATATGCTTCAAAGATGCAGTATATGTGCTCAATGATGCTAGTATGCTCAAAGTGCTATAAGAATGCCCAAATCTTAGATGATCAAAGAGGATTTTTGATGAAGTGAAGTGGGTATATATAGGTTTCAGGAAAGATCAATCAACGGTGGAGATAAATCAATGAAATGGATGGACGAGATGAGTTGAAAGGACATGATGAATGTGCACACGATAAGTTTCATGTTTTAAAGTTGCTTTGTTGAGTTAACTACTTGCTTGGATAAAAACAAGATTGATTTCCTAAATTTAGAATGTTGTTTCCAATTTATGAGTTGATGATAAAACTAATAATGATTTAAAGTCAATTAACTCAACTTTAGATTTTCTTTTTGACATGCTAAAAATGAGACTGATTATGCACATAGAAGAAAATATATTTTACGAAAATAATTGGAAGATACAACAAATTAATTAAATAAATTTATTTAATTTATCTTGCATGATGGAAAAAAGGATAAGATATGAATATTTAAAGCAAATTAAACAGATAAATTGATTTAATTTATTTTGCATGATAGAGGAAGAGATAAGATATAAATAAAATATTATTTTTATTTATTTTTTAAATAAATTTGAGCAATTTATTTAAATTTAGAGGAATATTAGAATATTATTTAATTGTAGGTAAGAGGAATTAAGTGATGAATTAATTAAATAATTAGTTTATTTAATTAATGTGAATATGAGGAATTTGAAAGGGAAATGATTTAATTAAATAATTAAAATTATTTAATTTGGAAGAATAAATTGGAATTTAATGAAATTAATTAAATAAATAGAATTTATTCAATTAATGTTGGAGTTAGAGGATTCATAAGAAATTGATGAAATTAATTAAATAATTAGATTATTTAATTAATGTTAGATGCAGGTGATTTAGGTGATTTAGACGAATTTGATGTATGCAAGTGATGCCCTTCCTAAGTTATCTTACGATCCATTAGTGTTGCCGTTATTTCAAAATGTAGTAGACATATTACCATTTTTGGTATTCACTATCACCATCTCCCAAATATTGAATATTTCCACAATCTCCCTGACATCTTATACATCAAAGAGGAGGTATAGATCTTTAAGAGATTCCTCAAACATGATAGACCTTATAAAAGATTCAAAGGGATCACAATCAAGTGTAGGTAGTAGCGGAAAACTTGATTTGTTCTAGTGACCACAAAAATAAAATAAAAAATCTATAGGAATTGATAAATCTAGACCAAATTTAACAAATCTATCTGGTCCAGAAAAAATCTAGATATGATCAGATTTGGGCCAGATTTGGTTGGATTGGATAACAATAAATTGCCCAATGCCATCTAACCAATGTATGTGGGAATAAAGCCAAGAGATGGTCATTTACTTTTTAGTTTAAGTTCCACTCACAATTAACTTTAAGACCTAAAGCAAACTCGATATGTAAGATCGTATACCAAGTAGCAAACTTCATTTACATGGACTATTTCTAAATACTGACGCCTCTGGTTGGGTTTCTGAGAAATACAATGAATTAATTATGTACAGATTTTGTATGGAGGATCATGATGAATTGCTTTGGTGTGTGTATTTTCTCTCAAAATTCTAACTATGCTTTATTTTTAGTTCTTCTTATAATGTTTTTGATTAGTTTTCCATGATATTGTGTAATGTCCCCTTCTAGCAAGCTAAAATTTGTGCAATCTTGCAAACAATTTCAACTCGTAAAGAGCACATTAGTATTCTATCTTTTTCTTTTAATATTTAACTATATATTATTTCCTTCACAACTACATGCTTTTCTTGTTTGTACTTCATGAATTACCTTGAGTGAGATAACCTTAAGCCTATTAATCATTCTTTCCAACTCATGGGAGAAGATACTTGAGGATGTAATGTCACCCCAATCCTCATGGGTCCATCATTATTCCTTCAATTCTCTAATTGAAGGCCTAATCCTTCGATTCTCTAATCGAAGGCCTATTATTCCTTGGTTCGTCAACCAAGGCCTATTAGTCCTTGGTTCTTCAGCCAAGGCCTATTATTTCCTTGGTTCTCTAACCAAGGCCTCTTATTCCTCGGTTCTCTAACCAAGGCCTTTTATTCCTTGGTTCTCCTACCAAGGCCTATTATTTCCTTGGTTCTCTAACCAAGGCCTCTTATTCCTCGGTTCTCTAACCAAGGCCTTTTATTCCTTGGTTCTCCTACCAAGGCCTTCCCTTCAATACTAGATTGAGGGCTTCATTCCTTGGTTCTCTTACCAAGGTCTACCCCTTCAATACTAGATTGAGGGCTTATTATCTTCCTTGATTCGTCAATCAAGGCCTATGATTTATCCCATGAATTGGTCAACTACAATCCTTGTTTTCCACCCCATCTCTATGGTGAAGATGATTAATGTTTAAGGACTATTATCTACCCCTTGGGTAATCATGCCTTTACAAATCTATTTCATATTCATAACTATGAACTTCTTGTACTCATTATCTTATTTAAACAAGAATCATGCATTTATGTAGGACATATATTAGGCTCATCTTTTCTTACTTATATGCAGTTCTAAGACTAATCTCATATTGTTATTTTCATATATGTAGATTCCAATTATATAATTTTATTATAATATTTATTATAATCTCTATATTATATTATATATGTGTGTACTATGCAAAATTTATATTTTATAATGATAATAATATTTAATCACTAATATTGATATTTGTTAATAATATATTATTTATAATATTGCTTTCTTATATTACTCAATTTATTACTTAAATCTATATTTTAATATCGTTCATATTATAATCCCTTTAATTAATATCATTCCGTATAAAAAATAATGAAATAACTTATAGATATTAATTTATTTATTTCTTTGGGAATATAGGTGTAGCATACTTATCTTATTTTCCCCAGCAATTAATCATGTCTGTAATTCAAACTCATAAATTATTAATTTTATATCTGCTTGCATTGTATTTTGTTGTCTCTCATTGCTTCCTCCACTCTCTACCTTTATATTTTCTTAAATGGTCAATGACTACCTTTTCACAAAGGTCATGTCTTTTTATAAATATATTAGTTACTGCTGCCTTGACAGATTGTCTTAAAGGCAATCTAATATATTATATAATGTATGATTTACATTCATTTATATAAATATGTTTATTATATTATAATCATAATAATAATTAATATTAATATTAATTTTAACATTTATATTTATTATTATATATTATTATATAATAATAATAATATGCTATTTTAATATTAATATTTATATTTGTATTGGTTATTTATAAATATAATATATCGGTTGATATTTAAAATATTTATAGATACTATCATATAATATTATATATATTTATTAACGGCCATGGCCAGGATATTTAACATGACATTTTAAATCTTTAATTTAAACAATGCCTTAATATGGGGACATGACAACCCTCCCCACTCAAGATTGCTTGTCCTCAAGCAAGCACAATTAGGATGTTTTCAAGATCCTAAATCAAATTTGTAATGAATTTTAAATCTTTAATTTAAACAATGCCTTAATATGGGGACATGACAACCCTCCCCACTCAAGATTGCTTGTCCTCAAGCAAGCACAATTAGGATGTTTTCAAGATCCTAAATCAAATTTGTAATGAAAGAATACTTTAAAAATTAGACAAAAGTATAGGGAATGATAATAATAAATTTAATATTGAAGTATACATAAAATGGTAATAATAAATTTAATATTAAAGTATATAATACTTTTTTTTTTAATTTTTATTATTTTTATGTTTTATTTAACTATTATTCACAGGATGGCAGGATCACTGCTCTGATACCACTTGTAATGTCCCCTTCTAGCAAGCTAAAATTTGTGCAATCTTGCAAACAATTTCAACTCGTAAAGAGCACATTAGTATTCTATCTTTTTCTTTTAATATTTAACTATATATTATTTCCTTCACAACTACATGCTTTTCTTGTTTGTACTTCATGAATTACCTTGAGTGAGATAACCTTAAGCCTATTAATCATTCTTTCCAACTCATGGGAGAAGATACTTGAGGATGTAATGTCACCCCAATCCTCATGGGTCCATCATTATTCCTTCAATTCTCTAATTGAAGGCCTAATCCTTCGATTCTCTAATCGAAGGCCTATTATTCCTTGGTTCGTCAACCAAGGCCTATTAGTCCTTGGTTCTTCAGCCAAGGCCTATTATTTCCTTGGTTCTCTAACCAAGGCCTCTTATTCCTCGGTTCTCTAACCAAGGCCTTTTATTCCTTGGTTCTCCTACCAAGGCCTATTATTTCCTTGGTTCTCTAACCAAGGCCTCTTATTCCTCGGTTCTCTAACCAAGGCCTTTTATTCCTTGGTTCTCCTACCAAGGCCTTCCCTTCAATACTAGATTGAGGGCTTCATTCCTTGGTTCTCTTACCAAGGTCTACCCCTTCAATACTAGATTGAGGGCTTATTATCTTCCTTGATTCGTCAATCAAGGCCTATGATTTATCCCATGAATTGGTCAACTACAATCCTTGTTTTCCACCCCATCTCTATGGTGAAGATGATTAATGTTTAAGGACTATTATCTACCCCTTGGGTAATCATGCCTTTACAAATCTATTTCATATTCATAACTATGAACTTCTTGTACTCATTATCTTATTTAAACAAGAATCATGCATTTATGTAGGACATATATTAGGCTCATCTTTTCTTACTTATATGCAGTTCTAAGACTAATCTCATATTGTTATTTTCATATATGTAGATTCCAATTATATAATTTTATTATAATATTTATTATAATCTCTATATTATATTATATATGTGTGTACTATGCAAAATTTATATTTTATAATGATAATAATATTTAATCACTAATATTGATATTTGTTAATAATATATTATTTATAATATTGCTTTCTTATATTACTCAATTTATTACTTAAATCTATATTTTAATATCGTTCATATTATAATCCCTTTAATTAATATCATTCCGTATAAAAAATAATGAAATAACTTATAGATATTAATTTATTTATTTCTTTGGGAATATAGGTGTAGCATACTTATCTTATTTTCCCCAGCAATTAATCATGTCTGTAATTCAAACTCATAAATTATTAATTTTATATCTGCTTGCATTGTATTTTGTTGTCTCTCATTGCTTCCTCCACTCTCTACCTTTATATTTTCTTAAATGGTCAATGACTACCTTTTCACAAAGGTCATGTCTTTTTATAAATATATTAGTTACTGCTGCCTTGACAGATTGTCTTAAAGGCAATCTAATATATTATATAATGTATGATTTACATTCATTTATATAAATATGTTTATTATATTATAATCATAATAATAATTAATATTAATATTAATTTTAACATTTATATTTATTATTATATATTATTATATAATAATAATAATATGCTATTTTAATATTAATATTTATATTTGTATTGGTTATTTATAAATATAATATATCGGTTGATATTTAAAATATTTATAGATACTATCATATAATATTATATATATTTATTAACGGCCATGGCCAGGATATTTAACATGACATTTTAAATCTTTAATTTAAACAATGCCTTAATATGGGGACATGACAACCCTCCCCACTCAAGATTGCTTGTCCTCAAGCAAGCACAATTAGGATGTTTTCAAGATCCTAAATCAAATTTGTAATGAATTTTAAATCTTTAATTTAAACAATGCCTTAATATGGGGACATGACAACCCTCCCCACTCAAGATTGCTTGTCCTCAAGCAAGCACAATTAGGATGTTTTCAAGATCCTAAATCAAATTTGTAATGAAAGAATACTTTAAAAATTAGACAAAAGTATAGGGAATGATAATAATAAATTTAATATTGAAGTATACATAAAATGGTAATAATAAATTTAATATTAAAGTATATAATACTTTTTTTTTTAATTTTTATTATTTTTATGTTTTATTTAACTATTATTCACAGGATGGCAGGATCACTGCTCTGATACCACTTGTAATGTCCCCTTCTAGCAAGCTAAAATTTGTGCAATCTTGCAAACAATTTCAACTCGTAAAGAGCACATTAGTATTCTATCTTTTTCTTTTAATATTTAACTATATATTATTTCCTTCACAACTACATGCTTTTCTTGTTTGTACTTCATGAATTACCTTGAGTGAGATAACCTTAAGCCTATTAATCATTCTTTCCAACTCATGGGAGAAGATACTTGAGGATGTAATGTCACCCCAATCCTCATGGGTCCATCATTATTCCTTCAATTCTCTAATTGAAGGCCTAATCCTTCGATTCTCTAATCGAAGGCCTATTATTCCTTGGTTCGTCAACCAAGGCCTATTAGTCCTTGGTTCTTCAGCCAAGGCCTATTATTTCCTTGGTTCTCTAACCAAGGCCTCTTATTCCTCGGTTCTCTAACCAAGGCCTTTTATTCCTTGGTTCTCCTACCAAGGCCTATTATTTCCTTGGTTCTCTAACCAAGGCCTCTTATTCCTCGGTTCTCTAACCAAGGCCTTTTATTCCTTGGTTCTCCTACCAAGGCCTTCCCTTCAATACTAGATTGAGGGCTTCATTCCTTGGTTCTCTTACCAAGGTCTACCCCTTCAATACTAGATTGAGGGCTTATTATCTTCCTTGATTCGTCAATCAAGGCCTATGATTTATCCCATGAATTGGTCAACTACAATCCTTGTTTTCCACCCCATCTCTATGGTGAAGATGATTAATGTTTAAGGACTATTATCTACCCCTTGGGTAATCATGCCTTTACAAATCTATTTCATATTCATAACTATGAACTTCTTGTACTCATTATCTTATTTAAACAAGAATCATGCATTTATGTAGGACATATATTAGGCTCATCTTTTCTTACTTATATGCAGTTCTAAGACTAATCTCATATTGTTATTTTCATATATGTAGATTCCAATTATATAATTTTATTATAATATTTATTATAATCTCTATATTATATTATATATGTGTGTACTATGCAAAATTTATATTTTATAATGATAATAATATTTAATCACTAATATTGATATTTGTTAATAATATATTATTTATAATATTGCTTTCTTATATTACTCAATTTATTACTTAAATCTATATTTTAATATCGTTCATATTATAATCCCTTTAATTAATATCATTCCGTATAAAAAATAATGAAATAACTTATAGATATTAATTTATTTATTTCTTTGGGAATATAGGTGTAGCATACTTATCTTATTTTCCCCAGCAATTAATCATGTCTGTAATTCAAACTCATAAATTATTAATTTTATATCTGCTTGCATTGTATTTTGTTGTCTCTCATTGCTTCCTCCACTCTCTACCTTTATATTTTCTTAAATGGTCAATGACTACCTTTTCACAAAGGTCATGTCTTTTTATAAATATATTAGTTACTGCTGCCTTGACAGATTGTCTTAAAGGCAATCTAATATATTATATAATGTATGATTTACATTCATTTATATAAATATGTTTATTATATTATAATCATAATAATAATTAATATTAATATTAATTTTAACATTTATATTTATTATTATATATTATTATATAATAATAATAATATGCTATTTTAATATTAATATTTATATTTGTATTGGTTATTTATAAATATAATATATCGGTTGATATTTAAAATATTTATAGATACTATCATATAATATTATATATATTTATTAACGGCCATGGCCAGGATATTTAACATGACATTTTAAATCTTTAATTTAAACAATGCCTTAATATGGGGACATGACATATTGTGAGGCCTCTCTTTTCTCTCTGAGAGGGTTTCGAATTTCTTTGGTAGTAATAAGCAGCTTTAAGACATAAATAATAGTTTATCATAAGAGAAATCCTCTCCCTCACATTAATAGAGAATCCATTTTCCTCTTTTGAATATATTTTAATCTCTTCAGTAACTTTTTTCTTTTCAAATATAAAACGTAAAACGTCCACTAATGTCCCAAAATTCTATGTAGACCCAGTTCATTGAGAGTAACAGAAATGGGTGATTTGAATTATTCTTTGAACATCCAAAAGTAGAACAACGATGCATTTGTATGTGATTAGGTTGTTCTCCTTTTTTCCTTTAAAATGGAAAATTTTGGGTATTCGGTTTTTATTAAAGCATAGAATGGTTGTTAAATCTTTCCATTTCACAAAATAAGAAATATGAATACTATCTCTATTTTTTTAACCTGTTAAAATTGGTAACTCACATCCACCTGCTTATTTAATTCAAGAAAATGCACTATCATGTTCAAAATACTGTCCAATAACTTTGGATTTGCATTTACTAGTGAGTAGCCTTCATTGCTTCATTAACATAGGGGTCATAGCTAATAGGGGCTGATGAGGGCTGTGCCTAGAGCTTGAACCTTGTTCAGCTGGACATAACTATTGTATTCTAATGTATGATAGAGATTATATAGCTTTTTGAAAAATGATTGGCCATCAAGTTTTCTCTTATTTGAATCTTTGTTTAGGTTTTTTTAAATTTTTTTATGATAACCAGTATCTGTAAATGTTTAAGGAGAATAGATAATCCCCATTAGACTTATATATTATATTCTGCTATTTTATATATATAGTGCATATAATTTTAAGCTAAAATTAACTCATAAAATTTTCCCTATCCTGAATCCGTTTTTGGATTGATTTGGTAGTTGTTCATGTTACAAGGTGTTATTGGATGTTTAAGAAGAGACTCTCCAATGGAGACTAATGGCAATGCCCTTACTTCTAGAACAGATGGGACTAAGAGAAAAATGTCATATTTTAATGACCCACAGATGTTGGAAACTATTACTATGGACAAGATCATCCTATGAAGCCTTGACACATACGAATGACACATGCTCTTCTTGTTTGTTCGCATAAGGAAATGCAAGTTCTTAAGCTCTACCCTGCTAGAGATAGAGATCTTTGTTAGTTTCTATGTAGCATTTTTTAGATTAATTTGGCTAAACCTACCGTGTTGTTCTAGTCTATCTAGAATCTCTAAGGCCTTGTCAAACATACCTGATGTGATAGAACTGTGAAATAGAAGCTTGGAGGTCTTAGTGTCTACAAAGCAGCCATCCTTCTTGAGGTCATTCAGGAGAGAGGACACCATTTCTATCTTGTCTTTCCTGCACAGTCTCCAAATCATGGGGGTGTATGTTTTGGCATGGTGTTTGAAACCCTTCTGAAGGCTTGCTCACTTGAAGAAATTCAAAGTTTTTTCCACATCTAAACCCTGGCTTTAATGACACCTAAAACTATGTAGTGGTCAAGTTGTTTAATAGAGATAGTAGAGAGGGCCTTGATGTTTGTGCCTACTTTTTGGAGCATTTGGCAGATGGATGCCACCTCCAATATTTTTAGTGTATTATCCATGGGTATGGAAACTTACATAAGAAATGTCCCTAGGATCTAAATTGGGAATATGAGAAGAAACCAAGGTGAAGACAACTAAATGCACATTAGGTGGTGATAACATGCATAGGGGTTGAATGTGTTCTTTTACAACAATGAGATGATTCAGACTAAAAGAACAACATAAATATACATATTATGTGGCCATAAACATTTGACAGTGAGAAATTACAGGCATAACTAATGATATATTGGATACAGACATTTGTTTGAGCTTATCGGATCCCTTTGCATCTTTTTTAATACAATTTCCACTATTTCTTCCAAACACTCTCCATGGTCACTGAAACAATTTTAGAATTTGTCATAAACCAGAAGCCCTTGAATAACTATAAATCAATATACTTTCATATCATGTAAACACTTACTCTTCCTCCGTTCATGCTAGAAATAGCAGAGACTTAATTAAGGGCGCTTAGCCAACTGTCCACTTGTTGGATGGTAACTCTAAAATCTGCAAATCCATGAGCAAACTCCAAGAAAAAACATAACAAAATAAAAAGCATATCTATGTGACAAGCACAAAACTTACTTACTATTGGACTCCAACATCTAATGAAGAAAGCCTCGTCCTCCATAGTGTCTATTGAGATTCCATATTTTTCTATGAACATTTAGAATTACTACCAATTGAACCTTTACAATTACTACCAGTTGCAACAAAAGATAAGGAAATTAACGTGTATCGAGTACCAAAAAGTAGGCATCTTCCCATTTTAATTCTGACCCATCACCCTGTCTAACAAAAACTAATGTGCCATTCACCACAACCATTCAACACCACCCGTTACCATAGCCTCTTTTAATTATGCAGGTCTCTAGCAGGCAAATAATTTATTATTTTGGTGTTGGTTGATAAGATTTTTTTAAGAGATTGTATGTTTTTTTAAGAAAATGAAATATGAACTTTAGCATTGTTACTCAATTTTTTTAATTCTATGTGATAATTAGGTAGATAAGTAAAAGAAATTGCATCTAATAGATGCATTAGTATTCCTACTTTGTCAAGGACTAATAAAGTTTAACTTAACAATACTCTAACTTCAACTTATTGTGTGAAATGAATATGTTTTTTTGTTTTTAATCTTTTGTTTATAACATTTATATATTATTAAATTTTATAGTTCTTAAGAATTACAAAATATACATAGTAGTAAAGTTTTTACATAATAGGATTTTCTCTTCAATAAGTTATACAAAAGTATTTCAACATACAACTTACAAACTATAAAAAATAAATATAAAAAGTTAAGCAAATTAAAATAAATATTTAATGGCTTTTACCTTTGCTTTTACTTGTTTCTTGATTTTTTCTTACTTTAGCTACTTTCAATTATAACAAATAAGAAATAATAGTAATTAATATAACATTTAAATAGTGTTATGAATTTTCATGGGTCATATCATTATGACATGGATAACAAATGTTTAAATCATTTAAAACATTTGTCATTTTTGTGTTGTTTTGTAAAAAAATGTCCATGTTTTACACAGGAAGATGATGAAGATGGAGACGAGGATGACGATGGTGGATTCAATGAATGGCATCTCCTTGTGGATGAAGAAGAGGAGGAATCTCTACTCGATATCTTGTTGGAGGTGCAACGGTCTATGATGCGGAAGGGGCCTTCTGTGGCTCCTTCATC
Source organism: Cunninghamia lanceolata (assembly GCA_027924645.1). Classification (NCBI taxonomy): domain Eukaryota; kingdom Viridiplantae; phylum Streptophyta; class Pinopsida; order Cupressales; family Cupressaceae; genus Cunninghamia; species Cunninghamia lanceolata. Next base: position 6,755,061 of record BSBN01000236.1, read on the forward strand.
TTTTGATTGTTCTAGGCTTTGTAGGGTGCTAAAGCAGGGTTTCCTTTTTGTTTCAATGGCCCTTGCAAAGGATGCTATGGTTTATGATAAGGAAAATGTGTCTCGAGTGGTGAGTTTGGACCCCCCTAATTCCCCTATAGCGGCCTCTTGCCCTATTGATATTGGGTCAGGGTCTAGCCATGTGGAAGTTGTCTCCCCTATTTTTCCCATGTCCAGTCAGGAAAATGTGAATGGCTGTGTTCTACATTTGGATGTGGTGAAAGTTACTTCTCCATTGGAGGTGGTGTACCCTGCTAGGGTTTTGTCGCCTTGCATGTTGCAGGGTTGTCTTGGAGAGGGTACTCCTAGGACTTTGAGTTCCCTTTCTATGCAGGTTTTGCAGGAATCCAATATGAACCTGTAAATCAGCTCCTCAGCTAATGCAGATCAGTCTAGAGATCCCTTGGCTCAACTGGTGGTGGGGGATTCCTCTTCTTCTTTCCATGCTTCTGACCTTTGTTCGGGTTCTTCTCCAAATGTTTCAGATGGTTCTTGCATCATTCTACAGGTCCCTGATAATGTTGACAAAGCTATTGCCTGCATGGAGAATGTCCTTATTGGGAGATTCTCGGGCTTTCACCCAACTATTGATGTGGTTAGAAAATGGGCTCAAAAAAGATGGTATGATAGTCTGATTAGATTAGGGTGGCTGCCATGTCTCATGGATTTTTCCTTTTCTCCACCTGATCTCTTGAGGAAAGGATGACTATCCTGCGAGGAGGTCCTTGGTTCCTTGGTAAGTCTAATTTGTTGTTGAAAAGATGGTCTCCTAGTTTTGATGCAGCCAAGGAAAATTTCAATAGGGTTTCTAGTTAGGCTTCCAGAGCTTCCTTTAGAATATTGGACTGAAGTGATAATTCGAGGTATAGCAAATGCTCTTGGTTAGTTTTTATCTATTGACAATGTTACTAAATCTATGAAGCATCTAGTTTTTGCTAGATTTTGTGTGAGTGTTGATATTGATAAGGTATTGCCTGAAGTCATTAAACTATGCTCCAAATTTGGTATTTGGGAGTAGAAAATTCTTTATGAGTCATCTTCATAGGTTTGTTTGCCTTGTCATAAAGCTGGGCACTTCTCCAATTCCTACAACCAAACTCACGAGTATGGGAAAGAGTGTGAGAATAATGATAATAAATGTTATGCTTCAAGGAATGAAGGAAAAGATAAGGATATTGTTATGTTTGTTCCTAGTGGGGATGAGTTGATGAATCCATTGAAGGATAAGAATAGGCGTCCTTTGGATGAGCCTAGTTCAACTTCTAAAAAAGGCAAGACAACTCAATTTCCTCCTCAGAGTTCTTTGATGAGGTTTTCTTTTAAACCTCCAAGATAATGGTTAGGGTTGTCCCTTTGTTGCGGCCTTGTTGTGTTTAAGGCCTACTTCTTAACTGGTTCTTGTCTCTTGTTGTAGTTGGTTCTTTCTTGTTTCTTGGGGTTACATTTTGTTCTTGTTGTACAAGGTTTAGGGGCCCTTTCAAAACCCTTTCTAGTTCATAGCTCCTATTAAAAGCGCTTATAATAATAAAAAACAATAAAAAAAAAAATTAAAAAAAGAAGTCTAATAAACTGAAAAGTACAAAAATGATAACTAATTAAAAATTATCCATCATAAAAGTTGTCCTTGAAAAAGAGACTAATAGGGATCCTCATGTTGTGAGCATGCAAATTAATATTTTTTTAATAAAAATTACATGACCAACATATTGTTAATATAATACAACTTAAAAATTAATCTATAACTAACATATGAAAAATAAAATATAACACATAATTATAAATAAAGCTATAGAAATAAAACAGATCAAATAAAGAAATAAGAAAAAATTACAAGAAAAAAAGATACAAAAGGGTGAAAGGAGCCAAAGAAAGGATGAATTACAAAGGTAAGAATGTTAAAATATTAGGTTTTTCCTTAGGGTGAGTAAATATTTTAAAATAGTTTAATATTGTTTACAAATTTAGTAAATCATTGATAGGGGATGATTTCCTAGAGATCAGGGAACAACATTCTCAGCCTAGCACACCCATATACTTCTACAGTTTATGAACAAGACAATGATAGGAATACCATGTTCAATGCAAATCTTAATGACAGGGAAGATAGTAAATTTTAATCTTAGATATAACATGCTACAGGAATCTGCAATCGAGGAGACAAGAGCTTATGAACTTAATTAAACTAATAACAAACTAATCCAATCAACCAAACAAGTCTCCTCTATAGTCTTACAATTAGATACCCAAAACAGCAAAAGCATTAATGTGCAACTTTTATTAACTATGAATTCACAAAGACAATGTCTCAAAATAGATTCTTCTTTGTTCTATTCTACTGTCAAACATGACATTACATATTTTATTGGCCTGTAGCCTCAATCTAGATACTCGTCCTCCTTGCTTTGGTTCTACCATTGTGGGTCGTTCTCCCTATCGTCCTGTCTTCTATCGCCTCTTCTTATTTCCTTCTATAATTGGCCTTCTTCTTCTTTATACGACCTCTGTTCTTCTAACGGCCCTCTGCATTCGGCCTCTCTTCTTTATTGTGTTTGGCCTCTTTTATTTGCAACGTTTCGGCCTACTCTTGATCAGTCTTGACTCCTACTTTGGACCACTTTTCCAACTACCCGTGACTTCAACCTTCAACATCTACTATTTTCCTTTTGTCAGCCTCTCACCGATCTCCTTCTATCAGACTGCCCTCAATATTTGGCCTTTGACATTCATCCATCAACCTCCTCCCTCTATATGCATGCAACCTCCTCTAGATATAACATCAACTCTTCTTCTGCTAACATTTCGGCCTGTTCTTACTTGCTCTGGCCATAACGGCTGTGACCAGTCTATTCGGCCACATCTCTTTTGTCATTCATCTTTCCTCTATAATGGTCTCACTTTCTTTTGGCATTTGTCACTTCTATATAACTGGCCTTCCCTTAATAAGAACTATGAATCAGGCTTTTCATAACTGCCCTCCAACAACTGTCACTTCTATTGTGTGCCTCTTATTCCCTCTGTTAGCATCTTCATGCAACCGTTATTGTCTACCTTCTGCATTTGTAATTGAAGCCTTGCAACTACTAACTTTGTCCAACCTGCTCGACCATCCATCTTCCCTCCATCAGTTCTCTTGAAAACTACTAATTAGTTGTGAATGTTCCTGTCGCTTTGGCAACAGGAGCTTCCTTCTACCTGTATCCTGCCATCCGACCCAGCATATCAACCCAAAATCAACTGTTCACATAAAATTCAAAAATTAAGGAGATACCCTTGCATCAGACTCCCCAGGGGAAAAATCATGTACTCCTGCACATGGAGTTATTGATCAAACTTATTCCTCACTTTTCCTTTTCTTCCGCTTCTTCCAACATCTTAATGCTACTGCTGTTACATTCCTCTTATACTGTGGATAATTATTCGATTCTTTACTCATGACAACATTTCCCCCATTCATCATTCTCCTTCTATTTTTCCATAACCAGTCTTTAAAGATTTTAATGCCTTCTAGTTTACTCATTTCACACATCTGCCTATCAACCCCCATTTCGGCTGCACACTTCATCACATTAGTACTTCTTACCTCCTCACTTAACATATTTTCTAGCCAGTCATCATCCACAGTCAACTGCTGCAACACTATACCATTATCAGCTTTATCATTTACATCCCAACACACCAAATTTGCATCTTCCTCTGCAACAATTTATGTATCCCGGTCTTCATCCTTCCTTGGGGTATCCCTATACATTTTCATACCCTCAACCTTCTTGTTCCACTCTTTCTCTATTTTTACAAATTGTTTCCACAAATCTTCTTCCACATTTTATGTTGCTTCCCCTCTCTTCTGACTTTGCCTCTGCATTGCTTTCATTCTTCTTTTGCTGGTCTTCCTCTTCTTGGACCACTGCTGCTCCCCTATCCAAATCTACATCTTTATGCTCTTTGCCGAATACTAGTACTACCTCCAACTTCTCCTCTTGTCTGTCATACTTGCATTTGTTCACTTGAGGTTTTCCAATCTGCCTTTGTTGACTTTCTTTCATCTTTTGATATTTTCTCCTGCTTACATCTTTCTCATCCACAATCATCCACATGTCTTCCTCATATTTATAAATTTCATTCAAAGCCTCAAAAGAATCCTCATAAACACAATCAAATTGCCTTTCTCTTACCTTCCATAGATTTTGCTTCTCCTGCTACATGCTCATGGCTATTATCTTCCTTGCCATCCTCTACTAGCTATCATGTTTCCAAGTTCATGTGGCTTGGTCTCCTCTACCTACTCTTTATCACTATCTCCCTTTTCAACATCCACTCTTTTATTAGCATCATTCCTACATCGCTTGCCTTTACTGCCACCACACTCTTTTCTCTCCATATTTTGTTCATCACAACCTTGGGCTGCTCTCTTTTCTTTGCTGCAGTTATACTTCTCTTTTCTTGGATAGCTTACTTTACTTTCAGCCTTAATTCATCTTCCTTAGGCCCCTTTGCTGACCAATTCATCCTTACATCTGGTTGCCACTTATGCATCTGCACAACCCTCATTCCTTGCACTTGTTTGTTAGCCAAAACACAATCAAAAGCATCTACCTCTTTACAGTGTAATTACTGCCCCTCACCAATCTCTTTCTTTTTCCAACATGGGACTATGTACCCATGATCAATCACTTTCTCTTTCTTTTTATTAACTTGCTCCTTCACATTATTCTTCTATCAACATGATCTAAATCAACATTTTCCTTTCCATCTTCATAACTAAATACAACATTAGGAATCTCTTTTACCTATTGCACCACATTGCATCCACCTTTGGCTTCTTGGCTTTCCAACTTTTCTTCTTCATAAGCATCTTGTGATGTTGCTGCAACGTCTTCTAAAGCATCTTGAAATTTAAAAACACCTTCAACATCTACATTATCCTTTGAAATCAATATCATACTATTCTCTTCTACATATTTAAATTCTTGGTATTTTACCTCCTCCTGCTATTCGGCTGCAAATTGTTCGTGCATACCAGCTACTGCAATTTGGTTTCCTCTTTTCTCATCTTCATTTACTTCTAAGGGTGCTTTGCTAGACCCTTCTCTTGTGCATTTCAAGGTCTCTTTCCTGGTCTTTCCTATTGTACTCTTCACACCTGTATACACAGTTGTAAACACAATATTAGCAAACAAAATAAGAGACCACAATGTCTCCTTTAGTGTCTTCTTCATGGACATTCTCCTCTCTTCATTTCTCTCTTCCACAAGTGCTTCTTGTGGTACTTCTTCTTTTCTCCTTTCCTTCAAGTCCTCTACAATGAGAACTTCTTTGACCTCTTTGGGTCCATGTTCCTCAATAGGCAACTCTCTGTTGTCCCAAACTCTCTGGGATCCTCTCATACTCTTACCTTTTCCTCTTAAGGCTTCTATACTCTGCCTTTTCCTCTTCCCCACAATCTCCCTTACAAGCCACTTCACTTTTCTCAACATTGGCCATACCCAAAAGTACTCTTGGCTACTTTATTCTAGCCATTGTTGCCTTGCAATCATGTACTGCTTTAAGTCTCGTATCAAGGCTACTAGCTCTCTTTCAAAATCTGTATTTTGCTTCTTCATGTTTTCTTTCTTCTACTACCCATTGGTCCTGGCTAAGTTGCCTCACTTTGGTAGTCTACTCAGCACTCAAGACCTTCCGGGCTCTGATACCACTTAATAGGGGCCGATTTCCCAAAGATCAGGAAATAACATTCTCAACCTAGCACACCCGTATACTTCTACAGTTTATGAACAAGACAGTGATAGGAATACCATGTTCAATGCAAATCTTAATGACAGGAAAGACAGTAAATTTTAATCTTAGATATAACATGCTACATGAATCTGCAATTGAGGAGATAGGAGCTTATGAACTTAATTAAACTGATAACAAACATAATCCAATCAACCAAACGAGTCTCCTCTACAGTCTTACAATCAGATACCCAAAATGATAGAAGCATTAATGTGCAACTTTTATTAACTATGAAATCACAAAGACAATGTCTCAAAATAGATTCTTTTTTGTTCTATTCTACTGTCAAACATAACATTACATATTTTATGGGCCTACGACCTCACTCTCTACTCGTTCCTTGCTTCGGTTCTACCATTGTGGGTCATTCTATCTTCTGCCGCCTCTTCTTATTTCCTTCTACACACAACCTTCTTCTTCTTTATACGGCCTCTGTTCTTCTAATGGCCCTCTACATTCAGCCTCTCTTCTTTATTGTGTTTGGCCTCTTTTATCTATAACATTTCGGCCTACTCTTAATTGGTCTTGACTCCTATTTTCGACCACTTTTCCAACTGTCTGTGGCTTCGACCTTCAACATCTACTATTTTCCTTTTGTCGGCCTCTCACCGATCTCCTTCTATCAGATGACCCTCGATATTTGGCCTTCAGCCATCATCCATCGACCTCCTCTCTCTGTATGCATGCGACCTCCTCTAGATATAACATCGACTCTTCTTCTGCTAACATTTCAGCGTATTCTTACTTGCTCTGGCCATAATGGCTGCTTCCAGTCTATTTGGCCACATCTCTTTCATCATTCATCTTTCCTCTATAACGGTCTCACTTTCTTTTGGCATCTGTCACTTCTATATCATCGGCCTTCCCTCAACAAGATCTGTGAATCAGGGTTTTCATAACTACCCTCCAACCACTATCACTTTTGTTGTATGCCTCTTATTCCCTCTGTTAGCATAGATTCCTATAACTGTTATTGTCTACCTTTTGCATTTGTAACTAAAGCCTTGCAACTACTAACTTCATCCAACCTGCTTGACCATCCATCTTCCCTCTATTGGTTCTCTTGAAAACTACTAATTGGTTGTGAATGTTCTTATCACTTTGGCGACAGGAGCTTCCTTCTACCCATTTCTTGCCATCTGACCCAGCATATCAACCCAAAATCAACTGTTCACATAAAATTTAAAAATTAAGGAGATGCCCCTACATCAATCATTATGTTCATGAATTTACCCAAATATTTAATAGTGTCATCATTTGGGAAATAATTAGGGGCTTTTTAAATAAAAATAAATTAAACAATGTGAATAAGATAAAATAATTCTTACATAGTTCTAAAGAAAAACAAAATAACCCTTAAGTAAATAAAATAACTCAGCTTCAGTATTTTTTTAGATAGATGTATTTAAGATATCTATACTGGTTACGCCGAGAGTTACACGAGAGGCGTTCCTACAGTGGCAACATAGGATGTGTGTACATTTTTATGCCCCTGATTTAAATTGACGTCTTCCAACCTGTCATTGGCAATACAAATGAATGGTTACTGAATATTAGGCAATAAAAAGGAATGGTTATTGAATATTAAGCGCTACTGCATGCCTTTTCATTTACTATCTACAATAAGTTAAACTATTTAAAGTTAATATTATTTGTTGTGCTCCTAAGTCTATTTATATTTAATACTTTATTCCCTGGTATATGGAAGAGTCAGTTATTGTTATTTGTTGTGCTCATGTTTATATTTAATAATTTATTCCAAGGTATATGGGAGAGTAAATTATTGTTTAAGATAATTTCTTTCTTTTACCAATGTTTTAGATAGAGGGAATAGAACTTTCCCCCACTATCCAACACCTCCCATATTCTAGGAGGGAATATGGGGAAGTAACCACTTCCCATAATTCCAGCATAAAAGGCATGGCTGTGGAGGGGAAAGAGAACTTTTGGGAGTAGTTTTATTTTAAATAAAAATTGAATCTTGAATAGAGCTAGAAGATGGAAGTCTAGCATGCTATAGAATTGCATGGAAGTTTGGGGAAATATAGCAAAAGAATAGAGTTCTTAGGTTCTCATACATGCGTGGGAAGTATTGAAGGAGCTGAGTAGAAGCATAGAGCCATTATAACTGCATACTCAGGTTCCTTATTATCTATTTAAATTTAACTTTACCCTACTATGAAAATCTTTTATGAATGTTGAATGCAAGTGTAGAAGTATTGGTGTTCACTATTTTTTTAAAGACGTCAATTAGAATTACAATTTATTGCAATATTAGGTCTGAATCGGTTAATATTTGCTACACTGTATCTCCAATCCTTCTGCGACTTCTACGATTTCTGTGATTGAATGACAAGAAGCAGTTGCAAATAAAAAGTTCCTCCAAAACATGCAATAATTCAAGTAGGTGTACATCCATTCATTAAAACATACATATATTAAATATAAAAGCTGACAATTTATTTACAAATCTATATTTGAAAAAAAAAACAAGACAAAATAAATAAACACATATTACTTACATATTAAAAAAAATATGTATATCAAACTGAATCTTGAACAAAGCTAGAAGATGGAAGTCTAGCATGCTATAGAATTGTAGAATTGCATGGAAGTTAGGGGAAAGATAACAAAAGAATAGGGTTCTTAAGTTCTCATACTTGTGTGGGAAGCGCTGAAGGAGCTAAGTAGAAGTATCGAGTCGGTATAACTGCATACTTAGGTTCCTTATTATCTATTTAAATTTATCTTTACCCTACTATGAAAATCTTTTATGAACATTGAATTCAAGTATAGAAGTACTGGTGTTCACTATTTTTCTAAAGACCTGAATTAGAATTGCAATTTGTTGCAGTATTAGGTCTGAAGTAGTTAATATTTGCTACAATGGATATTTGCATACTTAGGTTCCTTATTATCTATTTAAATGGTAGGTTCCTTATTATCTATTTAAATTTATTGCCATTGATCTGCAAGAAGAAAGCAGATAGAAAAAAAAAAGTTAGTGGAAGAGATGAAAATATATGGATTTAGGGCTTTTACAAAAAGAGGGTTGTTAGAAGAGATTAAAAAATAAAGTTAGGGCTTACAAAACAAAAAAAATTGTAAATTAGAATTTTTTTAAAAATTTCAAGTATTAATTTTTATTTCTCAAAACATTTTTTTGGGTTAATATTATGGAAAAGGATGGAAATTTTATATTTTTTAAGATTTCAAAAGAGTGAGTTTGTTTAAAACATGTGAATTGAAATGTTTATAAAGTGTTAAGGGGTTCAAATAAATGTTTTAAAATATTGTCATTTATATATAAAAGCTAAATCTATAATATAAAATATATGTATATTATATTAATAACTACATGTATTATATATGTGTATTGGTTTATTAAATTTAATATTAATGTGGTTCAAGACAATTAAATTATAGAGATTTAAATATGTTGAATTAAATTTTGATATTAGTATTTTTTTAATTATCTATATGTAAATTGTTAATTTAGCTTGATAAAAATAAGATAAATGATAATAAATTAGATGTTTACAAATAGGATAAATGATTAAAAAAACTAGATGTTTACTATCTAGCATATTTATTAGCCAATAGGCTATTAGTGGGAGCTTTTGCTCCCAAAAAATCGTCCAACGCCGGAAAATCAGACGTTGGAAAACATTTTTGCCATTAGGTTTTTCGTTTTCTGGCGTCGGTAACTATTTTCCATTGAGTTTTTCAGATTTTTTTTGGTTAACCTTTGTTTCGGTTTAACTCTCTTATGATAACTGTGGAGGTGTAGGGAGAAGCAGAGAAAAGAGACCTCGCGGCTTCAGACTGTGATAGGAAGCTCACTGCTATGAATAAGCTTTTAATGGACGAGAATGACCACTTGTAGAAACAGGTTTCTCAGCTTGTATACGAGAATGGTCAGTGTAATATGGTTTTGAAGCTTCCCAAGACTGTCGTGCATTCGAAAAGGCTTAACTCACTCACAGAAAGGTTCTCGCTATTTGGTCTTATGTTTTTTTATCTTTTAAATCGTGTAATTTGGGGTTTCCCTATCTATGCATTATCTGGGATTTTCATGTTGCAGACTCTGGCATTGCTACTTGAAAAGCTCACAGCAAAAGATTTCATTAAGAGCGTCATCACAAGCAAATTGCAGGGATTCAACCAGTCTAACCATGCATGGAAGATTCGTCAGTGTTATTCATACACTATGGGGAGGGCAGAAAATCTAGATATGTATTCTTCATTTTTGAACCACCGTTGCGGCTTGGCAGAGGAAGATGATGGACTTGTAGATAAAAAATTAGCCAATTTTTTAGGGTACCTGAAGCCAATTTAGGACTGACACATAGCTACTGAGCGATTGCATGGAATAGAATTTTATTTATTATTTGTTAGGGTTACTAAAGACAAGTTTTGGTTGAATTGTAGATGGTCTATTGCATAGAATAAAACTTTATTTATTTTTTGTTAGGGTTACTAAAGACAATTTTTGGTTGAATTGCAGATGGTCTATTGCATGGAATAGAAGTTTATTTATTTTTTGTTAGGGTTACTGAAGACAATTTTTGGTGGAATTGCAGATGGTCTCTTCAATGTTGTAGAGAAGGGGAACACAGGAGCAAGTGACCGTGTTGAGTATGTGTTCAAGGGTTCTTCTGTGGATGAAGAGATTGTCCTATTTAGCCCTAAGACTTGCTTTTTACTATACATTAGTGTGAATTTTTTGTTCATACCATGGAACTATAGGGGAGGGGCTGATTTTATTAAATTATGGGATTACAGCCTATCAAAATCTAAATTTTTCGTGTGTCAAGTTATTCTGCAAAGTTTGATAAATGAGAGTTGCTAAATTGTTAACTTTTTAGCATTCAAAATTCATTTTTTCTTACTTGCTAACAAGTCTGGCTTGAGTGTTGGATTATAAAAAACTGAACATTTACAGAGAACCTTGCCTCCTATATCATCCCCTGTTCTCCCCCACCCCATTTACCTCTCATCTCCTATAACTGAGACCAACCAACCCAGATCTGTCTCAATTAGCTGCAAGCCAAATATTGTCCATTCCTATGGGAAATGTAGAACTTATAAATTATTAGGGAACCACCTCGGTAATGGAAAATATATACAATCAGTGCCATTGGCATTAGATTAAAGAATCACAAGTCATTTTATACGACCACTAGTGCTTGTTACTAGATAGGATTGAGTCGTGTTTCTAGAGACAAAAACCTGTATAACTATATACACTCAAAACTTTATTGATACCTCATCGTCTTATGATGTTTCAAATGAGTTCTTTAAGAACCACACATACAGTGGAGAAATAATAAAATTGTTGTGTCCATCCAAAGAATCAAAAAATAAAGAAGGAATTGGGAAAATGGGCTATGCATATGTTTCTCCTGTATTTTACTTTTGTTTTCCTCATTATGTATAGTTTATGTCTTCTCAAGATGATGCTCATGCAACGGGGGTCTCCTGCCAAATGTGAAGTTTATCTACTATGAATAGGTGGACACTGGTTTCCTGGACAATTTGTATTGTTCAAGAGATGCTATGGAGAGATAATTGCTCTCTTTCCTTGTGGCAATCTTGAAACCTAATAGAGCACAATGCCATCTTCATGACATCCTTAACTGAAGGTTATTATTAGTCTGAAGTTACTGATACTTTTGCTTTTGATGATAAATAATGAATGATTAATGACCGGATTCTTCTTAGCAGAACTAAGTAACTCAATTTCATTGCTTTCACATAGGAAACAGAAACTATAGATTTTGAGCATAAGTTTAAGACATGTACACTTACAGACTTGCACTCTTCATATTATAGCACAGAGGGCAGGTAGCCACATGAACTTCATAGTCTTTGCAGATGCAGAGGTGTCGACAAGGGAGGAGAAGAATGGATACACTGTTCTTGTGACAGACCTTGCAAGTACTCTGAGTCCTCATATCCTTGCTAACTCTTACAGATTGTACATTAGGATCTATGTGCACTGATTCTGCATCATTTTCTTCACTATCCCCACATCCTTCCTTGCTTTGTTCCCCAACCTGTCCCAAAGCCTGTTGAAGACTTATTCGCAAGTTTGCCATCACTACTACCCGACTCCTAACTTTGTTCTGCCACATGCAACTTTCAAGTTTTAGCTATTTTATCTGCTCCTCAAGTTGCATGTTTCTAAGATTTATCTTCTCCATCTCTAAATCCTTTTCCTTCATCTGTCTCGAGACACCTTCCTCGTCCAGTGGAACAAGAGAAGGTATTCCATTTCAGATCCAATTTAAATTTATCAATTTATTTGTACTTGCAAAACTGTGTTTGTATGCTGAGATCTTATTTCTGTTTACAAAGTTAAGTGTAATTTTTTGTCACAGGTAATGTGCTTACCATTTATTTCTACTGGTATATGGCAAGTTTTTGTGAAGATCATTTAAGTATATGGCAAGTTGCAGTTGATTAGTTTCACCTCCTAATCATCCTTCAACATCCTAATTGAGCTACATCATTTTCAACCAGAATTACATGAAGAACCTCATCACAGACATGTAATGGCCTCACAATATAATTTGAAACCAAGGAATTTTGAGAATTGAGCCGGTTTGTTGTATTTGTCAAGGTGGAGTTGTATTGAGGAATATAATAAGCAGTCCCTATTTGCGGTAATATCAAAGCTGCAACCATAATGTGTAATGGCTAAAGTGGGTGGTATTACCTTTAATTTGTTGACAAGGGTAATTTTCTCCTTGCAAAGAACTCTATTCTACCTAAAAGCCTTGGCACATTCTACATGGAAGATTTGTCCTTGGTCTTAATGAATCTTGTGATTGAAGTTGGAGGATGTTCTCAGGGAAGTTCATTTTGAACTTTGGAGGTTGGTTGAGCTTTGGGAGAACTACAGAAGTTTGTTTTCTATTTCCTTGATCTCCAAAGTTAAGGAGCAATTGTTTGGAAAACGATTTGAACATGTCCAGTGATATGGAATTGAAGTTTTTTAAAGGAGAATAAGAATGGGGCGGTCATAAAGGATATCCAGTGGGAAGAAGACTTTGGGTGTAGGTGTATGGATAAAATTTGACTCAATGTTGGACAGAGTTTTTTGAATACCACATGTACCTACAGTTTTCGCCACTAATCCATTGTCACTGTCTCACAGGATGCTCAATAGTAAAGATTAATTTGTGGGCTTCAAAAATATTTGATATCAGTTATGGGTAGTTACAAGCAACCAGTGTGATTTAAATGAAAGCATCAGTCATTCTATTTAAATCCAACTCACCCACTTCACTTTAAAAAAGATAAGTAGATTTAAGTAAAAAAAATTATTCGTAATTTTGGCCTTTGGCAGGTTTGAAGAAGCTTTTTAGTTTATATGAATAAAGGATGCTTTATCAGTCATTACTGTTTAATTTTGTGTGGTAGGAAAATGTCAAGGCGAGACATCAATGATGATATAATCTACGTTGAGAAAACTATGAGTGTTGATATACTCTATGAAACTATATCAAGGCAAATTTTCTTTTTAAAATTTACTCAGTGGCATTGAACTTTCCTCTGTATGCAACCAAAGAGCAATCTAAATCCTAATTATAAGTTATGGCCTAAAGCTAAAGGAAATAGTTCAGTATCTCTACCAAATTATATGTTATGGCCTAAAGCTAAAGGAAATAGCTCAGTATCTCTACCAAGTACAAAACTATATAAAATTGTACATAGGTTCGATATGATAAACTCCATTTGGTTTCTAAAGTTTATGTCCTAGGAGAAACCTTAATGCTAATATTGATAGAAGCTATCATATAATAAATAATATAGCTTGGAATAATCACTCTTATTAGAAGCGATTCATTAGTTTATCAATCTCATAAAGGGAAAACAAGGATGAGTTTGAGGATGTCTAGGCCATTGTTATGAAATGAATTATTTTGGTTTTGATGGAGGATTTTAGTTTGGATGATAATGACTGTGTTTGGTTGGCCTTTTACTCCTCATTCATTAGATGTGATAATGAATGAGCCTTTAGATTCTTATTAACTTTTATTAATTTGAATGATTGAATTTTATAGACTATGGTCTATTAACTGAGTGATGATAAAAAAATTTAACATCTTTTCCAACTAAAGAGGGAGAGGGACAAGCTTAATCTGTTAATCATGTTAATCATGTTTGGATGGAGAAGATAGTGATATTTTTCATTAAAAGAGGGAGAGCAAAGACCTTAATCTATTTCTTTCATGAAATCTATGTATACCCTTTTATGATCCATAAAAGCATTTAAATAATTTATACTCTTGATTCATGAAAGAGAAATGAAAAAGGAATTTATGCTTTCAACCATCAAGTAGAGGATCAAACACCCTACAAAAATAGGACTTTTGTCTCTCTAACTAAAATACTCTGGGAAATGCTACAGTGAATGATCCTTTAATAACTTTTATGATGAAGGAGAGAAAAAAAAAATTAATGATTTAGTCCATTAATGCACTTATATAGGAATGAGAACCTTTAAAGAATTTATCTTTTGAATCAATTAAAGGAAAAATGAAAGGGAATTTATGATAGGATGAGGAGATCAATGTCACAATAGGACAACTAGATCAAGAGTTTAATTAGTGAGGGAAATTATTCTTTCAACCCAATGTGTTATGATATTTATATCAAAATTCAATTGTGTAGTTTTTGAGTCAAACAATATTAAAATATTTAATTTACATCTTTAATTATCAATATATTTTTATTTTTTTATTTTTTATTGATTTAGCTTACCACCTATAATTTCATTTAATTTTTTTAAGTTGGTATCCAACTAAATGCAATAAACACATTAAAAGGACACTACAAGCCATTGCCAACAATTTTTTGGTCAATTTCATTCTCAATATTTCTACAATTTTATACAATTACAAATATATTCTTTCTGAATATTCTTGCATTTCAGCTTTAGGATTAGAGATGAGATATTGGTACACCCTATCGGCTATTCTATTGCACATAAAATTTGTGCAACTACTAGTCATAGATAAATTTATGTAAAAGATGAAGAGGGAGTTGCCTATTTCACTTAAGTCACAAATAAGGAAAAAAAAACCATAAATAATATTTTTTTTTATTATTTTTTAATAATAAAAAACAAGTTATCTATTTACTTAAGAGTTATTAGTCCCTGCCATAAGCAGGAGACTTCAGTTTTCATTTCTTTAAAACTGTATTTCTTCTCTTTGGCAATCGTGCAGGGACACTTTCCTAGATAATGATTGGTGGCCAAATAAACCTCAAATTTTTTATTTGCAATCACCTGAGCGCTACGCCACTTTCCTACATCATGATTGGCCACCATATAAACCGGGGTTTTTTATTTGCATGAGAATGAAAATTTGCATTGTTGTCCGTAAGAGGGGTTTTTGCAGACATCTGTCTGTTTCCTTTTCTTTGAGAAGAAACGTGTTTCTCGGGCAAAAATTTGCATGTAAATAGTTTTTTTCCTCTGCGAAACGGCGTTTGTGAAAAGCATTGCGGCCCCTAAATATGGCGGAACTGGACTTTTTTCTGCATCTTCTTCAGATATTAGTGGCCCTAAACTTGGAAGATCTTCGCGGCGGCTAGATTTGGCGGCTAGATCTCATAGGGTTTTGATGACTATGACCCTTCCTCCTAAGGCCAAGTAAATTTGCAGCCAAAATTGTAAACCCTAATGCCGATTTTTTTACTAAATCTAATATGAAATAGCAATTTTAGTTGTTCTCTCCGATTACTATGAATTTTACATTACTTTTTAGTTTCAGGAGTTTTTCCCTATTTAAACCTGTGTAGTTTGTCTTTTACATTTTTTCAATGTTGTGTAATTGGAATACTAATGTGCCTGATGGGTATTTTGGAACTTTTATCCTTCAAATTTCTAGTGGATATGAATATACAGAGAAGTATAACATGCATATACATAGCCAAAATTGCAAGAGAGTTTGCAGCAATTCTTACACAACATTTATCTATGTTGGGGGCAATTATAGTGCTGTTGGTATCTTGTTTCTGCTGCACTTTTTGTCTGTCACACTCCATGCCCGGCACTCATATTACCACCAAATTGGCACTACAAATTCCAGACTCTGCTCGTGCAGCGGGATTCCCCAACTGACACTATACCCATCTGATATATCACAAGCTTTCTGAGACAATGATTTCTTACTTGATCTTGTATCTTGTAAGCGTTCCATGCTTAATATAGTGGAGAGTTTAGAACTCTAGGGTAAAACTTTATGGTAAAATTTATTAAAGTAAGCTAATCTTCCACACATCCTTTTCTTGTTGTTGAGCCAATGCAATGATGGGTTGCAACTCCCCAGGAATCGGGTCTGTGGTATGTTAACTGCTGATGCTGAAAACTTATAGATAATAATTATAAATGAATAACCACCATGAACTTAGAGCTATAATGGACAGTGAACTGATGGAAGTTTATAAAATTGTTTGTGGCACACTGCAAAATGGAACCCAAATTCATTCATACATGGAATAGCAGTAGAAAAAACAAGGCCATGTCTAACAGGCACTGCATCTGCGATGTCTGTTGCATTGAAAGTGATTTGCAATGCTACTGTAGTCTACAACAGCGTTGTCATTGAGAGTTTGGTTAAATTATTTGAAACATCTACAGGTGAAGTGTTATGTTTGTATAGATAAATTCATTGTTTGTATCAAGCATTTAAATAATGAAATAAGAAATGATTTAATGAACAAATTTCAGTTGATAAAGTTTAGTTATGAATAAAAAGTTAATGACTTTACTGAACATACTATGTACTTGAATATTCTTTAGTTTAAGTTGTTTGTTATTGAATAGGATCCGACCTATCTCAAGTTACTTTATGATCTCTGTATCGTCACCTTTTGCATAATTTGTAATTACTAATACTTGCACTTGTTTGACATACCGGAGCTGAAATTCTTAAAAATGAACAAATTTGAGTTGATTAATTCTGGTTATTTAGTGAACAATCTGATTAATTCTGGTTATGGATAAAAAGTTAATGACTTTATTGAACATACTATGTACTTCAATATTCTTTAGTTTAAGTTGTTTTTCTTGAATGGGACCCAACCAATCTCAGGTTACTTTATGGTCTCTGTATAATCACCTATTGCATAATTTGTAATACTTGGACTTGTTTGACATGCCCTCACTGAAATTCATAAAAATGAAATTAGAGTTCCTCTAAGCTCTGGTTCTACTGCAGAGATAACAGTATTGGTGTAGTTATTCTATTGCAAAATGGTGAAAAAAGCCTACAATAGGTCAATGGTCCCTCATTGTAGCTGCCCGTTTTGCCAGGAATTGCACACTATCCCTCATTTGGAATTTATTATTTTTGGAATGATTTAGCCCTCAACACAACAAAATGGAGGCTACATGACTCTTTTCGTTTCATTTTTTTTATATTCCCCTTTTGCATCCTTGCAAAAACCATATTGTGGATACCCTACAATCACAACATTCAATGATATAACATTTCTTTGAGGCATTTTGTCTAACAGATCACGTGTCTTGTGTATGCTTCCACATTTTGCCTATATCTCTACAAGGGCACTTGCAACTACAACGTCAAACAAAAATCCACATTCGATTGTTCTTTCATGGACCTTTGAGCCTTGTTCCAAAGCTCTGATTTTGGCATAGGCTAGGAGTATGCTGGGAAAGATTGTGGAGTCTAACTTTACCCCTGCCCTTTGCATTTGTTAAAAAGTTTCCAAGGTTTTTTTAACAAAACCATCTTGTGCATGTCTAGCAATCATTACACTTTTGTGCCCATCGACTCTAGTGGGTACATTTGCATTTCGAATTTAATTCAACATCATAGGGAACAAGAAGAGGTCAAATTAGAATCCAATAGGGATGCCGGAATTGTAGTTCAGTGCTTTGGTTTTAAGGCTATGACGTTTATAATTTTATCTCCACAAGCATGTTTTTTCAGCATGTTAATGATATGTTTTAAATGAGTAATATCTCTCCAGGTCAACTGCTACAGGAAATGGACAATGACCCAAACAAAACATCATTTTCAAACCACTTAGACACTCTTAAACTAGATTGTAGGGCATATTTCAGAATATTTCACGCCAATCTAGATTTTGGCTTGTTCTAGGGCCATTTTTCATGATTTTTATCCTTTTACCTAGTTTTAAACTAATTTGTATAGACCCCTAGAACCCTTTTCACTTCTATGTTTTAAAACATAAACTTTAACTTAAATATGATAATCAAGCATTAACTTTTAGAGCTGTGTAGTGCCATGTTCCTACCCTAATGGACTAAAAGTAGTTTATTTTTTACGAAGTGTTAACTCATCTGAAAACTTACATGTAGAACTGTTATATGCTTATTGTTGGAAAACAACACAATCTCTTTTAGCAACCACAATGAGAACTCAGAATATAGTGTTCTAAAAATATATATCAATATCTTTAAGATTCTGCATTTAACGTAAATTGTGGTATTGCTTATTTGGGCCACCCAACAATACGAACTTCTTATGTGTTATATATCATCATCAATTTCCAATTAATGCATTCTGTATTTTGAGAACCACACTTCAGCATACTGCTGATACACATGCATATAAAATGTGAAATACCTATAGATTATATGTACAAAATGTAATTATATGACATATATTCAAAGCGACAAGATATATATATTTTGAGATAAAAAATGTTTATGGGGTATAAGTACAAAAACAGCAACACAATCTGCAGTTGTACTAATGCCACCAAAGCCATTATGGGGTATAAATGCAAAAATAGCAGCAAAATCTGCAGTTGTGCTAATGCCATCAAAACCAGTATTGGCAATATTCAATTGACTGTTAACATCCACAAAAGGAAAATTATCTTGGAAAAACTAATGTCCCTATGTTTGTCTGCATTACTGAAACTGCAGATGGAAAAACAGTAAGTACAATAGATCTGCACCGCATTGAAGCCCTCTCTGTTTCAAATAAATGTGTTAAAAGGTAGAGTCCAAGTTTCCAAAGCATATATAATTGAGCATTCCTAATCTAGAATGCTTAAAGTAAATAGAAAGGAGTTGCATGGACATTGAAAATGAAAAACTCTAGATATGCAAGAGGCCATATCTATGTTCTTGCACAAGAAGTTAATGATAAGGGAACTTTGCTTCTGGAATGATATGTGTATGGCTATGCCAATATTTTTAATGAACATTTCCAATCAGCTTGTGTGATGCTTCAATGGTAAAATGGTATTGGAATCATTTAAGCATGCTTTTTGGCTCTGTCCTTGTGCCTGCAACATCCGGTTTAGTATCTTTGCTTCTCTACCCATGGTGTTTGGGTACATATCACTATCTTAGAAAGCTGCTTTGTTCAGATTCTCTGTTTCTCATAATATTGCTACCGAGACATGTAGACAAACTATTATGAAGATTCAAGTACATACTATTACATGAAGATTCAAGTACATACGTAAATCAAGATGTTTAGCACTATTTCCAGTCTTGTATATCCTCATGAAGTTGGTATTCAACTACTTTACTCTAACCTCATTCTTCAGATGGCAAACCTATCTTGCCTTTTGTAGGACATGCTAAAGGTGTAATCAGATCTCACCAAACAGATTACAGGCATTCAGGATCAGCTCAAGCAACTGGAAACAAATCAAGATGGACTGACCAAGAAGATAGAAGCTCTCACAACTGGTGTTAGCAAACTGTCTAATCTAAGAGCTACCTTACATGATAAGGCAGGCTCAACCGACTCAATTACCAATACATTTGAAATATCAGCAAACACTGAATTAGACGACTGACAGTGAGTATAGACACTGGAACACAAAACGTTGAGGAGTTTGAACGGTAGATGTCTAGCTTGGTTTTGTTGCGACTCTGTAGAATTTCGCCTTTTCCTGGCCTTAGTTATCTTATGTAGACTTATGTATGATGTTAGTTTCATAGCTGTTGCCTGACTCTTTGTTCTCTCATTATTTGTTTTATGACAACTGGAACTCATCTGTAATACTTTTATAATCAGCATTACTCAACAAAAATGGTATCAGACAACTAAAAACAATTACAAATGTTTTATCCAATTGCAAGATTAGTCCCAATATGATTAAACAAAAAAATTAAAAAACAAACCCACTTCATTTATATTCAAATTTACGATGGTACAAACATTTTACACTCGGTCTTAACACTAGATCTAGCTTGGTAGCTTGTACTTCAGAAACAATTCATAGTGATAACCACTAAGTAATGCAATTATTAGAGAAGACAAGATAGCTAATACTATGACGTAAGGACTTGTAGACTTGTTTTTCGTTTTCTTGATTGACAGTTTTTGGTGTGTAGAATGCTTCTTACACATTCATTGACACCGGTGTTACAAGACTCGGAATCAGTTCAGCTAGCAAATTGAAAAAACCATTACCTGGTCAAATCAGTCAAAATTATTGTGTCTAGTCATGAGCCATTTTTGTTTTTTATTTACTTTCTCAAATGTCATATAATTTAACCACTCTCTCTCTTCTCTTTGCAGTATAATTTAACCACTCCCTTTCTTCTCTTTGCAGTCTTCCCCACCCCCATGGAGCCGACTGAGTCAGTGACGGATTGTAATTTGTTGTTCATTCAACTATTTCATGGCTTGCAAATCTAACATGTTGAGCAATTGTCTACCGCTAACAAGTGATATTCTAGTAATGCAGTAGCTATGAAATGGATTGATGCTGGAATTTTGTTGCCACTTCTAATCCTTTAACCTTTAAATCTCTGGTATATCATGGACTATGCAACATCACTGTCCATAAATAGTCAATGTGTTAACCACAACGAAACTCTTTCATGCAACCCATCAACTACTAAATTGAGGGTTTGATTGTAGATGTGCAGGCCTCAGTTGTCAAGAAGTTCCCGGCTCAGCATTCATTAACAATTATTAATGCTTTGACTTGTTGAATACCCTGTCCTTGTGGTGAACATATCAGCTGTTTAGTGAGATCTTGGTTCCTGCATAAACAGGGTACATTGACCACAGTGCACTAACTGTATAAGCTCTTCCTATTGTATTCATTAAAATATAATGTTGTTTATGCAAGGAGTGGTGAGTTCAGGGATTGCATATTATTTGCAAGGGCTGTGCATGAGGATAAACAGGCCTGTATTTGCCACAACATTCAGTCCATTGTTCATGATTGTTACAGCAATCATGGACTCCATAATTTTTGCTCGGAGAATCTTCTTTGGAATGTTTGTTTCTCATCAACTCTTGTCAATGTTCAAGTTTTACTTGGTAAGGTAAAAGATACGGAAATTCTATACTATTCTTATTGATTTAAGTGTAAAGCACTTATCATTATACTATATAAATGAAGATTCTTATGTCACATTGTTGATGGACCTATGAGCATCCTACACAGCTGAGTAGCATGCGAAAACAAGACATTGAATCTAAATCTATTTGCAACATTTATTATTATTCTATATAAATGAAGATTTTTATATCACATTCTTGATGGGCATGTGAGCATGCTACGTAATTGAGTAGGATTATTCTTATATGTAACATTGAATTTCTTCAAAGTTCATATTACTTGGCCATTACGATAGCTTTACCAAGGTACACAATGACAGTTAGCAATGGACAAAGGTTTTAGTGCTCTGTTATGTTAATTCTCAACTTCTTTGCTTTCACACTATGAAATAGACAATGCTTGTCAATCTGAACTACAGATACAGTGTTTCCTTTGCCATGCTACAGCTTTGCCACCTTAGAACAACTCACACATTTTTAGCACAAGGCAGCCCTTGTTTTATTATTAAATGACATCACTAATGTTATGCTCATTATTAAATATTCACACTTTGATGGGTAATGGCAAGTTATCTATTTACTTAAGAGCTATTTTATTATTAAATGACATCACTAATGTTATGCTCATTATTAAATATTCACACTTTATTCACACTTTGATGGGTAATGGCTATCAAATTTAAGGTAAAAGGTAATAGTTTTTAATTTCAAAATCCTCATTTGATCTAAATTCTTCTAAATTTGTTTTAGGAGTATATGATAGATATTTAGGGTAGCATTGTTATATGTTAGTCATTATTAAGCATGCTTGCCAATAATATTGGCATTTCCAGTACATCTATGGGTTGTCTATTGGATTATGTTTGGGAAGTCATCTTCGTTGGTGTATTCTCCATTTTCTTATAGGAACCTTAGGGGAGTAGAAATCATGGCAACCACAAGAGTAGTTCGCTGTCACATTTGTAAATGCCACTCACCCTTCATGGGATAATTTGGTAGTGGGTCGATTAGTCCTTGCAAATCCTATGTTTGCTATGCAATAATTCTTAATTATTGTTCAACAATTTTCTACTGAAGATAATAAGTATATGTGATGGTTTATCATGATACGAAAATACTAGGAAGGTGTTTCTATTATCTTTATTTAATTTAGGTTTATAGTTGGTGTTTATAGTTTTTTTGTTTCAATATTTTTGAAAATTAGTTCATGTAATTAAATTGTATTAAAAATTTATCTCAAATTTAATTTCGCTTCATCTTCGTAATCATCTTCAATAACATGACAATATAAGTAAGCTAAATATATTAACATGATAGATATTAATACAAGTAAGAAAGTATATAAATAAGCAAAATAGTAATGAATGAAGGAAGAATAACTAGAAAATTAGAAATAAAATATGATAATTAATAAACTCCACCACTAAATAAATAAAATATGATCACCTTAATAAATGTTGATGTATGCTCCCCCGATATCATTTGCCGTATGGGATGGGGAAATGATGAAGAGATGGTCGAATCTCATGTTCCTGACCCAAAGCTTCAATCCTAGAGTAGCAGAAGAAAGAAGGAAGAAGCGAGCTCTCACTAAATGGACTACCCCGCCAAAAGGTAGATTAAAATTGAATTTTGACGGTGCGGCGAAGGGCAATCCAGGGCCCTCGGGAGTTGGGGTCATCATAAGGAACGAGCATGGGGAGATCATATTGGCTCTCTCAGAAAAACTCCCCATAGGCATAAGCAATGAAGCAGAATTTGCAGCTTTACTCCATGTGCTACGCCTCTGCAAAGAATATTATTTAATAGACCTCGACATTGAGGGAGATTCACTCATATGCATCGACGCCATAAACTCTAGATGGACTCATAATTGTAAACTTAAATATATATAATAGGGGTGATTTGGGAAACCATGACCGAACTAGGCAACACCACCTTAGCACACATCTACCGAGAAGGAAATTCGGCAGCAAACCATTTGGCGAACATGGCATGTGAGCAGGAGGAGGACGCCATAATTGCAGAGACGTGAACCATGGCCAAACATCCTTCTGCAATGACATCAAAGGTGGTGTAGGATAGTTTGATAGATTTTGAAAGATCTCCCAGTCCTTCACCTGCATTGTTAGCATGCTTGAGAATTGGCACAAGGTTAAAACAAGATCAAAAGCCGTTTGGTTCCTCATTCATAGAAATGGAGGTGGAATGTGAGTGCATATTCTAGCATCGGAATGATCCCAACTTTGAAATCTTAGAAGACTCGAAGAACGATGAAGAGCAAGATTGGGAAGGTGATGACTAGGGAGATTGCAGGAACAATGGAGGCCCACCAGAAGAAACCAAGATGGAGCAAGTCAAGTGCTTGTTTAACGCCAAAGCTGACTTCGTGGCTGAGGCAATTCTAAAGGTTGTTGGAGAAAGCAACCTGCCCGACAGTCATGTCCAAGATGGCTTCCTCTATGAAGAGTTCCTTTCCAACTATGTCCTCATCCTCGGCAAGAAAGCACGGGGTAAAATAATGGCAAACGCCTTGGTAAAGGAGGACATAAAGCAACAACCTATAAGGCAATTTTTGCCTTCAATAAATGACCCACACATGGATGGATTGGAGGCATTTTTGATGTTGTAGCAGTCAACAAAAAGAAGAAAACTCCAACAGTCTATGTGCAGGCACTGGCACTTTACCGGGAAGGTATTGAGAGGAACAACATGGAAACTTTCTCTTATTTTGTAAGCTAATATGGTGATCTCTTAGCCCCTACCCAAGTAGAACGGGCAATTGAGCTGGCTAATGGTCTTCGTGTGCTGTGGCACATGTGATACCCCAAGAAAAAGATGTATAACCCTACTGCTATTAAGTAAATTTTTGTTTATTTCTGGATATAATAGAAAGGGAGCTGCCCCCATAGGTAGCACTTATTTAGCAAAAAAAAATGTTAATGCATGCTCTCATCTTGCCCTTCGAGGGATAGAAAATAAAAAAAATTGCATTTCAATTGTAATAAGATTATAATCTGTTTATAATCTTTATTAAATTTCATTATGTCTTGACATGATTAATTTTAATTTAATCTCATTATTAAATGTCATTATGTTTTCAGATGATTAATTTTAATGTCATAGTTGGTCTATATATTCTTAAGTATGCAACTTTTTTTTTTCTTGATGATTTACATATGCTATCTACATCTTGAATATTTTCTTATAAACTTGTGTGTGTGTGTATATATATATATATATATATATATATATATATATATTTGATTGTTTTATAATACTCAGCAAATAATTGAGATTATGGATGTTCCACAAAATGAACCGGAAATATCTGTTACAAGCCCAATACTGTCAAATGAATGTACAAGGTCAAATGGGTTTGTTGAAACACCTATAGAAAAATTAGCAAAATCTATTTCAAAACACTGCAACAAAATCATCAAAGAAATTGAAGACACAAGCTTATGGGATGTAGCTATTAAACAAGAAGAAATCTTACAAATGGAAGACATTGCAGAAAAATTTCATGAGACATGTAGGAAAGTCGTTGGATTTTGTGCTTTTCTAAAAGAATTATGTCATGATGAACAACACAGAGAATGTGATTCATTTCACATCATTGAAGAATTTCAAATGTATCTAGACAATGTGTAGTGTTATAGTATAGTTTAGTAACTGCTATGTATATTCCTCCTTCAATACTTCTTATGTGAGTTCTTTATCAGTTATCAAGCATGTATGTTATTTATATGTAAATTGAAAGGACAACAATATATGAAGATAGCTCTTATCTATATTCTATATTATATATCTCTTTTGTATATTCCTCCTCACATATATAAATTGAAAGAGTATTTAATAGTTCTAAATTAAATGTCTTGCTTATTATTTTTCTATGGTATATGTTAAATAAACTCAGTGTACAATTAACACTAATGTCCCTATTTCCCTTCATGTTCCCTCCATCATGTAAGTCGTAAAATGTTGAGAAAATCTCCTATTAATCTAATCAATACAATTAAACTAATGAAGTCAATCAACCAAAATTAGTTGTGAAGGGTGCCATCCAAGGGATACTATTGAAGAATCACACAAAAAATGTACATAGTAATTACTATATCGCATCATTTACAAGCATATACATATTATATAATATAACTAAAATAGCTTAAATTATTATAATAAAATATTTGTGATTAAAGTCTTTCTTCAGAAAACCAAATTTTTGTTCAATTTCTCGTGTAAGAGGGGACACAGTCTTTCTTCAAGGACAAATTTTTTATTCAATTTCTATTTAAGGTCAATTCATTTCTACTTTCTATTAATGCCCACAACATATAGAATATAAGTTTAATGTGTTTTACAAATATTCTAGGTTTAATGTATTACCATGTTTCTTGAAAATCCTAATACATTGGTCAAAATAATGTGTTTTAAATATTATTTATTTTCTAGCTATGGTGCGAACGAGAATGAAGTTTGAATTGGAGGAGCAAAGGAGGCAATACAGAGAGAGTATCAAATAGAATATCATAGACAACAACAAGAACAAATGACAAATGTTCAAAGGGAAGAACAAAGAAGAAGACACAATGAAGCTAACAGACAAAGAAGGGATAGAAGAAGGACAGAAGTAACAAGATGTAAGAATTGGAATCTTAAAATAGAGATGAAGCAAATGTGATTAGAAATAGTCATCAACAAACATCTAAAAAACTATCTCATTTTGAAAGAGCAGAAAGGAATACACTTAATCTCCAATCAAGTGGGAGGTACAATCATCAAACTGATGCAAACATTGAGCTAAATCTTGAAAATGAAAATTCAAGATCAATAGAACATGTACCAGCAACACTGCAGCACCTCAGAATGCAACTAAAAATCAGATGAATTTATCTGTAGAAGGCAATATACAAAATATACCAAACCCAAATGGAATGCTTCAAGCTAATTTCAAAAGATTCTAAATGCGATTTCGGCATCAATTAGATAGCTTTAGAATGCCAAACATGTGTTATGTGTCAAGAATATTATCTAGGAATCAAAGTATATCCCACCTCTGAAGGTCCTGTATGCAATAGATGTTGACAAGAAAGAGGAAATAATAGAGTTTAGCTTCAAATAATATGGATCCCAAGCCACAACTAGAGGAGCTTGCAAAATTGACTCAAGTTGAAGAAATATTGATTGCACATGTCAGCCCAATACTACAAGTTACACATGCAATAGGTGGTCAATATAAATACAGAAGACACATGATAAATTTCCCACAAAATATAGAGCATGTTGCAAAAAATTTACCACATTCAATACAACATTTGCCAATCATTATTGTTTAAAGAAGGGATCAGCGTGACACAAATTATGACTTTACAGTCAATAGGGATCGTGTGTATAAAGAACTTAAATACAAAGTGGAGAATGACAAGTTTTACTCTGATGTTATAATTAATGAAAATGCTCTCAATCATCTATCAAGAAATTCTGATGAAAATATTTTCAACAAATTGAAGACAGTGCATTTGGAATTTGATTCTGAGGCAAATGAATTGATGTTTGTGGGTCCACTTATGTAGACAAATAAAGGTAATATAATTGAGCACACAACATCAATGGCTTCCAGACCACCTAATGCCCAAAGAGAAATGGAATTGATCTATGCATGGGTTAATAACCCTGATGCAAATCCAACAACATTGATTGATTGGCCAGGAATTGGTGCATCTCCTATCAATGAATATGTCACACCAGGATTACTTGATATGGCATTTCCAACATTGTTTCCTAATGGTATATGTGACTAGTTAGAAGCACGAATGAGGTGAGTGTATCTCCATGAATTTGTAAAGCATCTATTGCGGTATAGGGATCATCATTTTGCTCAACATCCAAGATTTATATATTTTATGATGAACGTGATAATAAGACACCGTGTACAAAATTTATCTGTAGTGTTTGTAAAAAGAAGTCTTCAATACATGCCGATCACCATCAATGAGTTGTGTGAGCATATGGAAAACATGCCACACTCCCATCTAGCTGATAGGTTGATGCAGTTCAGAACAACATTGAGGGGTACAAGGTCATATTGGACTAAATGTCATGCATAATTGACAGACATGCTTCACCAAATCAGCTCTCTTACAATATTTTTTGAACACATTGAGTGTTGTAGATATGTATTGGCCTGATTTGCATGCATTAATGCCAAGAACACCACCAAGTTACTACTCCACAAGAATCTCAAAATTGGCAAAAACAAAATGTTATAGACTATCCTCACATAGTCGCACACTACATGTACTTAAGACATTCAATATTTAGAAAAGAAATTCTGGAAAAAGGAATGAATGTTAAAGATTACTGGTGTAGATATGAGTGGTAACATAGGGGATCAGCGCATGTGCATGGATTCATATGGATTAATGGAGCACTGAATATGGACAACATTGATTGGTTAAGTGAGGAGCAATGAAAAAGTTTTGAGAGACATTTCCATTCTATTGTTCATGGATGGATTCCTAGAGAAGATTGACATCAACGAAATATACATGCATGTTTATAAATATTTAGACATGTATATATAATATATCACATATTTATAGCTAATAATATAACTAATACATTCATTTGTATTTCCAATTGTAGGCATTACAAAAATTTCTTCAACATCCATGTCTAAAAAACACAACACAACTTACAGAGAGAGATATTGAGCATGACTATGAATAAATCTTGAACTCTGTAGAATGGCACATAGTGTGTAGGGAAGGGGCATGCCTATGAAAAAAAAGAGAAAGGATGGTTTGCATGTAACTATTTCGTTAAGTAGAAATCTTTGTATTGAAATTAAATATAATATATTTACAAAGTAATAAAATATACAAGTTGTTGATATTGATTATAGGTATAATGCTCCTTGGCCATTGAATTTGGGGGGATCAAAATTATATGAAGACATAGAAACAGGTGAAATTTTTTTTGAGCCAACAAGAAATGATGATAGAGTAAATTCACACAATCACTACAACTGTGGAGAGCAAATATAGATTGGCAACCTATTCTTTCCAAGCATGCGATGATCAAATATATTGCAAGGTATGTAGCAAAAGTAGAGAAAAACTCAGTATCATACCACCAAATTTGATGTGCCTTGCAAACATAGAAAATCTTGATGATTTAGCTGCATGAGCATATAGAAGGCTTCTAACTGAGACACTTATAGAAAGAGACATTGGAGCTCAAGAAACATGTCACATGCTGTTAGAACTTCCATTGGTATAGAGAAGTAGAAAATTTGTCAATCTAAATGTATCACGTGAGGTGTTCAAGCCTATAACTATAAGTACTGAGGAGAATAATGAAGAACAAATAGAATCTCTTATTTATGGAAATAAAACTAGGCTTTTTTCTATGGAAGGTGCTGCACTAATTGATGCAACCACATCATGGATATATAATCTTAAATTAAGAAGATACAACAAATGGGAGCCAAGACAAAGAGTAGCTATTGTCAGAGTATTTCCTAGGTTTGTATCCATTCCTTCACGTGAGTTAGATAAATGGATTGACTTTTTTGGTCAGAGTTATTACTGTACAAACCATTCGATGACATAGAGAGAGAGAGATATTGGTCATGATAATGACTCCATAATAGCAAACTAGGAGTCATTCAATTATAATCCTTGGCATGTGGAACGAACAACAATTGTAGAAAATGTTGAAAATATTGGTGATTTTGAAATTGAAGACAATGAAGTTGTTCAAGGGAATACCACAGAGCATGAATGGGAAATTATATCTAGACTACATCATGGTCAAAATATGTAAGTTTCACAAATAGATATGTTGGGGAGGAGAGACATTGATAGACAAATAGATTGGTCTAATGAAATCAAGGTGAAGAGTACACAACTCAAGAAATCAATTTCATAAGCAACATGAGAGATCATGGATATCTCATACATGATGATATACCGCAATGCATCAACTACACAACCTTCAGTGATAAATAGAAAAAAGCAATTGACATAATTATGTCACACTATCATAGAAATTAGAATGAATTGCCATTGTTCATGATAATTCAAGGAACAACATGAACATGAAAGTCATATCTAATTGGTGCCATAAGTCAAGCTCTTGAAAATGCAGCAATGTCTGGTCATTCTCCCCTTCTAATACTTGCACCACAAGAGTTGCAACATTCAATATAGGAGCCTTTACAGTACATTCCAAATTGAGAATCCCAATACAAGATTTTGCTTAGCTGGAAGGAACAAGATTGACAAGTTTTCAAGAAGAAATAACACATATCAAATACATTTTGATTGATGAAATGAGCTTCATTGGTTAGAACTTGCTAGAAAACATAGATTCGAGACTCTAACAAGCAATCCCACAAAGTGCAAACATGAGTGTTGTAGGTATACCTTTTATTATGATTAATCCAGACACTAATTTTATTTTCTAATACATGTCATTCATATGTACTAAATTTTTATAATAATACTATAGTTTTGAAAATATTTTTTATCATTTATCTTTCAAGTATATTTATGATTTTGGTTTGAGATTTTGGCCAGTTGCCTCCAGTTAGTGATAAACAAACATATGACAACAATAGATGGGCTAAGTTGTTGTGGGAAGAATTTAAAATTGTAGTTACTTTAGATAAAATTTTCAGACAAGATGGAGAAAACACCCAACAACAAAGATTTCAACAAATTTTGATGAATCTAAGAGATGCAAACCCAATAATTGATGACTGGAAGTTACTTATGACAAGAACCACTGTTAGCATAGATGTTGCAAGCAATGATGAGTTTGACAATGGTGTTCATTTGTTCTTAGAACAAATGATAATGTTCATAATCATAATAAGAAAATGTTATATTTATTGAAGCATCCTGTTGCACGTAGTGTTGCAACAAAAGCGGGAAGTGTTAATATAGCAGAAGGATGTCCAAATGAAGAATGTGATGTGGAATTATTGATTAGTAATAATTCAAGGGTAATGTTGACTTCAAATCTTTGGATACAAGCAAGTCTTGTAAATGGAGCTCTACGATATATTCAAAATATTGTATACAAACCTAGAAGTGCTCCACCAGAACCACTAACATATCCAAAATATCATTTAAAGATCATCATCCAAATACAATTCCAGTTACAACAATACAAAGGGGAAAGATAGTTCAATTATCGTTAAGATTGGCATGGGCATTCACAATACATAAATCATAGGGTTTGACTCTTTAAAAAGACAATATTGATGTAGGACCAAGAGAAAGAATAGGATTGACTTTTGTTGCCATATCTTGTGTAAAGCCACTAGAAGGCCTTAGAATAATACCACCATTCACCTATGACTGTTATGAAAAAATAAAAAAGGGTAGACAACTTGTGAAGTGGAAGGCTGAAGAGAACAGATTGAAATTTTTAGAAGATAATCTCAATGTAATATATTATGTTCAAATTTGCTTCAATGGCTGTTAAGTGTTTTAATATATTATGTTCAAATTAGCTTCAATGACTATTAAATGTTTTAATATGTTACATTCAAATTTGCTTCAATGACTATTAAGTGTTTTAAGTCTTTATAAGTATGGTTACGTGAATACCTACATATGTGTAGTTATGTTTTTAGTGTGTATAACTTTATCTTTAATATATATCAAACAAGTTTGTATTAATTTACTGAGCTCAAATTTTATTAATTGTGGCAACAGATAATTCTTCCATTACAAATGTTCTTAGTTAGTTTTGATGACATATATTTGGTTAACATTTAGAAGAACATATGTGGTTTTCTAAAATGTGTGGCAATATATATCTTTTGGTACAATAAAAATGAGTAAACTAATAATTATTTTGATGCAGGTGAGAAAGATGTCACTTAATGCAAATACTGTTAGCTGCCGTTGCACCAAAAGATCAACCTATTAATGCCCGATACAACCACTTGACTTAACAAGCATGGGAGGCAGTTAAGCCCTTGTCCCAAACCACCGCAGCGCAGCGCTGAACAAGGAGACCAAGGGCCACACCTTGCAACAATCCCCCCCTCAGCACAAGCACGGGGTTTGAACCCGTGACCTCGGCTCTGATACCAATTGTTAGCTAAATTCAACTTGATTCAACCCGTGATTCCAGCTGCAACATCTTCCTCAGGAAGTTGACCCCCACCCTTGCCTGCTCATGGTGAAGAAGCAATTACATGCCTTTGACATCCAGAATAAATGGGTAATATTTTACTACCTCACCTGGTATATGTAGAAGAGCCATGTCTTTTTAATGTCATGCCCACAACATGTTAACATGGACACAACATGAAAAAAATGTAATTTCAACAATGTTGATCCATAAACACCCACACACAAGGGCAATAACTAAGTGAAAAGAACAAAATAGCAGGATTCTCAATTACAATGCAAGAGTAGAGTGTGTGTGTGTATATATATATATATATTGAGAGTAAAATTGCAATGTCAGAGTACACATGATTGAATGAAAGAGTGAGGAAAATAGGTCCTAAGGGCTTGACCTAATCCTTAGGGGCTCATCCTAGATGTCCTTGCCTACATGAAAGCACAAAGGCTTCATAGTTCAGAAAACTTGGCTGAGGTACCCCTAGCCCAAAGGTTACAGCTACCAAAGTCTCTTTGAGGCCCCCCAATAAATCTAGAATGATCATCCTACAAGCAATTGTTTCTACCTCCGCTTTAGCAATGTTTAAATCTAATAGGGAGGCTACGAACCTAGAGGTGATGTCTGTGTCCACCCTATATTGCTCTCCTTCTACCATGAAAGTTTTCCCCAATATCACCTTTGTCGCCCCCACCATAAGAGCATCATTTTTGTAGAAGAATCCTTCTAAGCCACTACTCTATGACCTTCCCGAGGAAGGCAATTTGACTTTTCTCGCTCACCAGGTGAATTGGACTATCCATCTCACCGCAAATTACACTATCTGCTAAAAAATAAATGGCAAATTTTGTTCTTTCTATCATATCCAAGTTTTGCAATGGTGAAATCCTTTACTCCTAGTTTTAAAAGGACTCAAATATTTGAATTGAAAGCTTGGCAAGCACCGGAAAATGATGAAACTATCCAATCACTCTGCCAATACAACCTATCCAATCTCTCAAGAGATTTAGGAACTCTCTCGAATGGCCTCCTTTCTTAATTGCCACTCGTGTGGAAAATAACACTATCCCTTCAATTTGTTCCAATGCACCTAGAGGTAATCACTAATCCATGGTGGAGTTTAACCCTTTTTTATTCACAAAAGCATTATGTGAGCACACCTAAATCCCAACTTAACATTCTTAGTTAGGCCAATCAAACACCTCCACTTTAGAGCCGAAGTCCACTCTAATATTTGATTTAATTTTCACAACAACGATGTGAAAATTTGTTACGTTTAACCACCTTAGCTCTACCACTTGTGTTTAGCTCTCTTTTAAAACTCTTTTAAATCTATCCCTTCTACTCCTGAGTTGGCAAGAACATCTGTTGCCTTCCCTATAATTGTGGTTGACCATATAATTCTTTAATTCTTCCAGGTGCTTAAGGACTACATCCAATAACGTCTTGAATTTCCAGTTATGTATTTTGCCTAGTCTTATTGCATTTATAACCAAAGAAGAGTATCTTTCTATGATGACTTTATCTATTCTCAACTCCAAACAAAATTGATTCCCATGCAAAAGGGCCATGAATTTTGCCTCATTATTCGAGCCCTTAGGGAGAGCCTTGGCCAATTTGCCTATGACTTTTCCATCCCAATCTCTTATTATACTACCTGCTCCAAAGGGGTCGGGGTTGCCCTTTGCTACCCCATCAAAGTTTAACTTAAACCATCCGTTCTCTGGGGCCTTCCACACTGTATTATTCCTTTCTTCCTCAGTTTTATTACCCCCAGCTCCCATCAAAGAGGGGACTTTTAATCCATACCAGGATTTTCTTATTAAAGCATCCCAATCAATGAGTTTTGCAATGAAGTTGACATTTCTTTATCTTGGAAGATCCTTTTATTTCTCTCTTTCCATATTTCCCATATCAATATGGAGGGACAAACTATCCATAGTATAGAGTAGAGAGCTCTAATTTGTTAAGGAAGGGCAAAGCTTGAAACATGCTGAGTATATCTTCCAGCAGAGCACTTTGTCAATCTAGCTTTGCACACAACCATTCCCAACATTCTTGTGAGTATGGGAAATTAAGTAGCAAGTGATTCCCTGTTTTCTCTACTCCTTTACATGAAATGTATCTGGAGGGACCTTGAAACCCCATCTTCTGAAATCTGTCTGCTATCAAAATTCTTTTTTGTATTGCTACCCAAGCAAAGGTTCCTACCTTTGGTATATAATTCTTGTTCCAACATACATTTTTCCCAGAATTTGTGAAGAAGATATCTCTTCTATTGTCAAATCTCTGTAACTGTCTTTAACTGTGTATTCCCCACTTTTGGCTCCGTTCCATCTAAGACTGTCACAACCCTCTCTCATGAAGATTTTCCTTTCTTTCATAGCTGCTTCAAAATCCTTTACTTCCTTTTTAGACAATCCTAGTCCTCTAGCATATTTCCACTTCCACTTTAGTAGACCTCCAGATGGATTTTCAACCAAGTAGTCCCTTACATTGTGGCCCCAATAGAGTTTTATTATTTCTCTTACATGGTCCAATTCTACTCTCTTGTCAAGACTTGGGAGGCCTCCCAAAACAAATCTTTTCTACCATCTTTTATATCCCAAGTTAACTGATTGAATATCAAGTCTCTACAACTTCTCATGAAATTCTAGATTCATGATCTAGAAGGAAGGGTTCTAGCTCTAAATATGTTCAACTCCCCATTGCCTAAATATTTTGCTTTGATTATTTTGACCCATTTAGTTCCTAATTTGCATAGACTTTCCACACCAACTTTCCTCCAAGAGACTTATTTTGTTGCCGCAAGATTTTGATTCCCACTCCATCTATTTGTTTGGATTTACAAACTTTGTCCCATCTAATGAGGGGGTACTTATTCTGTTCACTATTGCCCTGCCAGAAGAATCTTCTTTTTTTTTATT
Source organism: Cunninghamia lanceolata (assembly GCA_027924645.1). Lineage (NCBI taxonomy): Eukaryota > Viridiplantae > Streptophyta > Pinopsida > Cupressales > Cupressaceae > Cunninghamia > Cunninghamia lanceolata. The sequence goes on from BSBN01000236.1 coordinate 6,789,277, forward strand.
AATATTTTTACTTACCTCCATAGGTAGGGGCAAACAAGACATCATAAAGATGGGTATGGTTGTTATCACTACTTTTATCATTGTTATTCTTCCTTCCCAAGAGAGCCAATGACCTTTCTATGAGGCCATCTTGTTTTCTAGTTTTGAGATTAGTGAATCCCATAACTTTCCTAAATGTAATCCTTTTGCTATCTAGGAAGGCCCAAATATCTACAAGGTAATTTCCCCATCTTGAAGTTCAGAACCCTTAAGATCTGATTTTCTAATTTTTGATTTGTGTTGAAGAAAAACACCTCTGATTTATCTTTGTTGACTTCTTTTCCTGAAGCTAAAGAATAGTCCTCCAAGATCTTCTTGAGCATTCTTGCCTCCCTAACTTGAGCCACCCCAAACAACATAGTATCATCTACAAATTGTTGATGAGTTATTGCGGGAATTCCTCTAGTTACTTGATTCCCTTTTACACATCCCTCCAAAGTAGCCCTATGAATGGATCTCCCTAGTGCTTCTGCCATCATTATGAATAAGAAAGGAGAGAGAGTATCCCCTTGTCTCAATCCTCTAGAGGCAGAAAAAAAAACTTTCAGAGAGCCATTTATGAACACTGAAAATCTTGGACTGGCCACATAGTTGAAACCTTAGTCCAGCCAGCCTTTGTTGAAGCCAAAGGCCTCCAAGACTTTGAACAAAAATCTTCAGTCTGGACTTTGTCATAAGCTTTTTTATATCTAGTTTTATCACCGTGTTCTATTTTTTCATCTTTCGTGTAGAATGGATTGCTTCTTGGGCTATGATTAGCCCATCTAGTATTGACCTACCTGGCACAAATCTTGTTTGCTCTTCCAAAATCAAGTTTGGAAGAATCTTCTTTATTCGATTGGCAATGGCTTTAGCCTGAATTTTGTAGATAGTGTTGCACAAGGCAATGGGCCTAAATTCATCTAAGGTGCTAGGCTTGTCTTTTTGAGGGATGAGTGCTATAAATGTATTATTTATTTCCTTTAGCACTTTCCCAGATCGTCTGGAACCCTCAATTGCCTCTGTTATCTCCCTTCTCACAATATCCTAGTATTTATGATAGAATAGAGCTTGAAATCCATCAAGCCCAATGACCTTGTCTGGATGAAGCTAAAATAGTGCTTCCTTTGTTTCTACCTCTGAGAAAACTTCCATGAGCATCTTATTTTACCCTTCTAAAACTAGTTTGGGGATGTTTGCTAAAATTTGTTGTTGTTCTTGTATCCTTGAACCTTCCAAGTTATTAAGAAGATTCTAAAAGTAGCTGACTGTTTCTGCTATAATGTCTTCCATCTTTTCCAAGAATCTGCCATCTGATGACTAAATTCTTGTGATCTTGTTTACTTCCCTTCTGGCCTTTGTCACATTGTGAAAAGACTTGGTGTTTTGATCCCCTTCCTTTATCCACATTTCTTGGGACTTTTGTTTCCAAAATATCTCCTCTTTTTCTAGCAAATCCTCTTGTTTGATCAGTAATTATTTTTCTCTTAAGTATCTTGTTTCATCCATACCATTTGCTAACAACTACTCATTTAGTTCAGTCACTTATGATGCCACGCTCTTTTTTTCTTCACAAATGTTTTTGAAGTTGTTTTTATTTCATACTTTTAGTTGTTGTTTAACTACTTTCAATTTTGTTGTTATGATGAACATTTTGGACCCTTCCACATGCACTTCATTCCACCATTTTTTAATCAAATCCAACAAACTCTCATCCCTGAACCACATTTTTTCAACTTTAAAGGGACCTCTTATTGGTTTCTTTTCCCCTAGGATGTCTAGATGAACCAAAAAATGGTCTAAGCTAGAGATCAGAAAAATATTACTCTCCAAAGTAAAGGGGAAGGAGCCTAAGTCGCCTTTGAATAGAAATTTGTCTAATTTTTCTGCAATGCTACGGTAACCTATTCTCTTGTTTGTCCATGTGTATATTCCATTGCCCATTTGGATTTCCATAAATGAATCTCCCCATAAAGCTTTCAAAGTCCACTTGAGATTGTGGCATTCTTGCTACCCCTCCCCTCTTGTACGTGGATCTTAAGATTGCATTAAAATCACCCCCCACTATATAGAATTCTGAGTTTATACTATTTCATATGCACTCTAAATCCCCTGATAGTTCCCTTTTTTGAATGCAAAAAGAAGGGCCATAAACATTGAAAAGCAAAAAATCTAGTTCAAAGGTGAGACTCCTAACCTTACATGCCATCTAGTGCTTGCATGAAGCTACTTTCTCCAGTACAAGTTTTTGTGGCTTCCAAATTGTTAGCAGTCCACCTGAGGCTCCTTCCACAATAACAACTTCCATCTTCCACTACCTAAATTTGACTCTGAATTGTTCCACCTAGTTCTAGTTCAACTTTGATTCTTGAATAAGGAATAAGTCTGGCTGTAGATCCTCCATCCAGTATTTCACCAGACATTTCTTGTTAGGGGCATTTATGCCCCTAACATTCCAGGATATTATCTTCATTGATCCCCATGAAGGGATTCCCCCTTCCCTATTTTTATCATTTTAAAAAAATTCTTTTGACCCACTGCTTCTCCATCCTAGTTTCTTTTTTCTTTATTGGAGGTCCTTCCTCTTTTCCTGTTGGATCCACAATCAGGAGTATTCCTTATCACCTCTGATTGAGGGAGGCCTAGGTTGATCCCTTCCTCTTGATGATTTGAGAGATTTTGCTTGAAGGGCAACTCATTGAAGCCATCTTCTCCCTCCTTTGTTCTCTCTTCTATCCCCTGTTCTTGCATGACTGCCCATTCTTCCTCTAAATCTTCTATTTCAAGGGAATCAATCCTTAAGTTCTCTTTGGCTGCTTTCACCAAATCAACCAATTCACTCCCTATGGCTAGTATTGAGTTAATATCATCTTCTCTGAATGTGTTTCCAAGTATGTTAATGGCCTCTGTTATCTTCTCCTCTAGATCCTCATTGTTCCTAATAGGATCATCCTTTCCTTGCTCCAACCCATCTTTTAAAAAGTTTTCTTCCGTTCAATTCTATGGAATCTCCATCTCTACTTGCATTAATTTATGTCTTTCTTCTCTTTTTTCTTCTTGCTCCTGATTTGCTTCTTCCCTTGAAGGCTCTTCCTTTTCCCATTTTTCACTTGCCTTCTTTTTCTGCTACCATCTGAATCCCATAACCCTAATTTTCCTCCCCTTAGGGTTCAAATCAAATTCCAATTTTTTATTCCATATCCCAGAGATGGAAACTATCTCCATTTCTTTTCATTGGGTGTTGCTTAGGTTATTCTCTACATAGATCCTAACATATGAACATTCTCCATTTGTGTTTTCCCTTTCCTCTGCATAAATGAATTTCCCTAACTGGTTTCCTATTACTTCTAGGGCTTCAAACTCCCAGTACTCCAGCGGAAGGTTTGGAAGTTTTATCCAATCTTGGATAATTTCCATCTTGTGACTAATTGGATCAAAGTTTGTTTCCCATTCCTTTATATAAAAACTGGATTCATCCATTATCCATACTCCATTTTTGATTTGTTGTTTGATTTCTTCTGAAGGACATACAACTGTGAAGGATCTGTTTGCCATCTTTTTTAATAGGAGATCTTCCCCCCATCTTTTCCTCCAACATTTAATTAAAAATTCCCAATTCAAATTCCTACCGAGCCACTTAAAAATCAATCCATACCTTTTCAAATGTAGTGTAATTGGCCGTAGGATTTTGTCCTCCAAGACCATTGTGGTGATGCCTCTTCTTCTATTCAAGACTTCAAGTCTTCCAAATCTCTCCGATCCTCTAAACCCTAATTGTTGTTTGCTCATTCCTTCGTTGGTCTCCTGGGGGGTCAAATTCCTCCTCCATCCCATTAGAATTACATTTGCTCCTATGGCAAAGGTATGCTTTGGCCCGTAGAAGAATGCCCTTTTGTCTGGATTCCATCCATATTCTCTTCCTCTCCTTAAAGAAGTCTCCTTCAATCTATTCGAGTTGTCGCACACCCAAGAGTTGAATCTCTGTTTTGATTCAAACCTTGGCCTCCTACTCTAATCTTCCACTCTAGGCCATCTTCCATTTGTTGCTCTTCTCTTCCCATTGCACCATTCTTCACTGGCATCTAGCTTCCTAATATGCTCCATGGGGAATGCTATCTTTGCTTCCATTGCCCAATCCTCTCGTTTTGCCCTAGCTCCTTCGCCTGCTCCCACTCGCGACATTTTTTCAAATTTATCAAGGCATTATTGCTAAGAAATATCAATATTGAGCATATCAAGACACTTATATTAATTTTGAGACATGGAGAGATATCATTATGGAGACAATTATATTAATTGCTCTTCAAGTAAAACTAAAGTAATTGGAAAAGTTATGTACTTAAGATATGTAGTTAATAATTTATTAATAATAATATTATTAATACATAATATAATATTATAATAATATAATAATATAAATATAATATTATTATATTTAAGAATGTTATACTATATCATTATATATTAATTTAATTCATGTCTTACATGTTGCCCCATGACTGCTACTAGCATATATATATATATTAAATAATAATATATATAAAATACGCTGAGAGATATCCTTCTAGCCTATTTTTAATCAATTTATCAAATAAAAAGTGTAATAGGCACCTCAAGAAAGATATCTCTCAACGTATTTTATATATATTATATTATATGTTTACGTATAACTACATACTCAAGTTCCTTATTATCTATTTAAATTTATATTTACCCTATTGTGAAAATCTTTTATAAATATTGAATGCAAGCATAGAAGTACTAGTGTTCATTATTTTTCTAAAGACCTAAATTAGAATTGCAATTTGTTGCAGTATTAGGTCTGAAGTAGTTAATATTTGCTACACTGTATCTCCAATCCTTCTGTGACTTATGTGACATGTGATTTCTATGATTGAATGACAAGGAATCCAAAACACGCAATTTAATTCAGGTAGGTGTACATCCATTCATTAAAAAATACATATATTATATAAAAATATGTATTAATAAATATATATATTCAAAAAAATAGGAATATCAACAGTTTTGAGATAAAAAATTATTAATAAATCAGTAATCTATTTGTGCAAAAGATCGCAATCATTGCTTTTAGATGATTTATCAAGTTGTCAAAATTGCTTGCAACTTTTGCTTTTGCATGAGAATTTCACAAAAGTAAACATATAAAGAGAATTTTAAAAAATAAAAATAATAAAATATTTTAGTTTCAAGTATTGATTTCTTCTTTAGTTGCTCTGCTATTTATTACTCCCATGGTCGCCATCACCATTGATATGCAAGAAGAAAGCAGATAGAAAAAAGAAAAATTAATTGTTAGTGGAAGAGATGACAATATATGGAGTTAGGGCTTTAAAAAAAGAGGGTTACTAGAAGAGATTAAAAAATAAAGTGAGGGCTTACAAAACAAAAAAATCATAAATTAGATTTTTTTTTTTAATTTCAAGTACTAAATTTTATTTCTCAAAACAATTTATTGCATTAATATTATGGAAAAGGATAGAAATTTTATATTTTTTAAGATTTCAAAAGAGTGAGTTCGTTTAAAACATATGAACTGAAATGTTTATAAAGTGTTAAAAGGGTTCAAATAAATGTTTCAAAATATTGTCATTTATATATAAGAAGTTAAATCTATAATATAAAATATATGTATATGATAATAATTACATATTTCCACAAATGGTGTCAAACTCAACATTTTAATATTTGAATTAGAGGTATAGTTAGCTATATTTTAAACAATTTGAAAATATTTAGTTTAAATCTTTTAAAAAATAATCTTTAACTCATCAATCAACAATAAATCCAAAAGTTTGACTCAAAAACTATACAATTAAATTATGATAAAACATCATAATTTCATAAAGATACCTCTACTTGTCATCCCTAAATATTTAATTTGTTTTCCTTTACAATTAAATATCTAATTATTATTGTTTATTTTATTTACCTTCAAATTATATGTAATGTGTAAACTATCATTACGACTAATACCATTTCCCTTCGTGAGAGACAATTTAGATGGCCTTCTAATCCAAGACATCACTTTACTGACTTAGGGGAACCCATTGAGGAGGTGTTTCTATGCAAGCTAATATGATTACATTGCCTTTCACTAGACCATATGGTGAAAATGAATCTAAACCCGCATGGTACAATGAGAAGGATTATTGTAGCTATCATAAAGTCCATGGACATCCTACAAACAAGTGTAATAAACATTTTATCCAAGATCTTATTGATGAAGGTAAGTTAGAGCTAAAATAATATTTTATTCTCTCCTTCAAGACTATAATAGTGATGCTGAAGGGGCCCACCTCAACTAAAGAAAACCTCATATCTACACATGATGTGAGCATACACAAAGGCTTAAATCAAGTTTGAAAGGCTTAATCAGCAGATAGGCTTTAATATGTGAGCATTATAGTGCTCCGAATTATCTCACGTTGTAAAAAAAATCACGCGGGAAAACTTTCTAAACTTGTTGGTTGTTCCTATCCATGTATTATACATCCCTTTCCCTACCGACTCCCGCCAACCAACAACCACAACACGGAACCTTCGTGGAAACCTTTCTACTCTTGACAATGCGTCTTGTCCTACCTTTTGTTGATGAGTTGACTCCAAACCCGACCTCTTTAGTTTGACGACAGCGCGAATGGCAGCAACTGCACTAAAGAACAGAAGAAGTTACTTCTTTAATGGGTTAGGTGTACCTAATCAAGTAAAACAAGTCGAATGCGCATCTTCACTGCAGACTGCCATCGTCATTGTTTACGTGTTTGATCTCTATTTCTTTCAAGTCTTCGATGACTTTGCTTACCATTAACTTCGTCTCGATGTTCCCCTGATTGATTCTTTCGCATCAATATGGAAGCGCTTCAGATGGTTCTTCCTTTGGCCCGCTTCCCGTTCTTTGTCACAATTTCATTGTATTCGTTGGCCCCTCACTGTAGTGAAGCGTGTGAGATTTTCAGGTGTGGGAATTACAGTTGGGATTATCCGTTCGGAGCAAAGGACAGCGGCTGCGGTGACCCTACGCTTCAGCTGGAGTGTGATAATGCAGCCAAGATGCCTCTAATTACTATCGGTGGCTACCAATACTATATACTGGAACCCCACAATTACTTCCACCTGGTGTCATATAATGAGCCTACCATGATACTATTATACAAGCATCTACAGCAAGATGAATGCGATCTATCAGAGAGTATCTATGATCAATTCTGGAGTGCCACCCAATTCCGTATTGCAGATGGGTACACAAATATAACACTGGCGACAACATGCACTACAGAGAACGCAGGGGCGTTGAGCAATTCAACTTGTAATGGTCATCAATACTATAATGTCAGTCTTCCACGGTTGAGTAAAGTTTGTTCATCAGAATTCAGGATTGCCGTGAAAGAAACTGAGTTGGAGTTGGGAAAACCTCTTGCTGAGATAATAGGCGCAGGGGTCAATATAACATGGTATGCAGGCAAACCTTGCGAGAATTGTGAGACAGATTACATAAATTGTACTTATCGCAGAACCTCGTCTTTCTGCTACTGTAATGCTAGTTTTTATTCACAGTGCTCCACTGGTAAGACTCCTAATCCCGTTTCTTTAAATTGAACTGCAGAAGTCAATATGCAAACTCTAAATGTAAAGAAAATTAAATTTGATTATTCTAAAAAATCGACTGGGATTGATTGGTTGCAGAAAATTCGAGGAGCACCATTATTCTAGGTAAGTGTCATTATCTCTAATGGGCTGTTCTTAAACATCATCCACTTCAAAAGTTAATTTTGGCTAATAAAAATAGGACAAATATTTACCACTTTTAATAGCGTGTCTCTAATCTGTAGGTAAACAGCCGGCACGTTGTTGTGTCGACTGTTTACAGATTTTTCAACTCTGTATGCTATCGAATTTTACTGTCGACCTTTTTAATGACCTTGACTGTCCACTGATTTGTCGAAAGCATCTCAATTGATGGGATTTCGAACAGCTGGCTGTTTTACAAGGCACCGGCTGGTTAAGCTTTACCTAATCTGTATGTTCATATGTTAGTGATTTTCAATATAAATTGTTCATGTCTGAGACCCAAAACCTTGGACCTGATTTCAGGTGCGGCCATTGGAAGTGCTGTATTGTTCCTAGCTGCACTATTACTTGTGTTTTTTTATCGAAGGAGATCATCGGCATCTAAGGAACTCCAACTTCACATGGCCATGGAACCTTCTCTTACGAAAGTGGAGCAATTCCTTGATGATTATGCTCATGAAATGCCCAGCAGATATTCCTTTTCTCAACTGAAGAAGATCACCAACAACTTCGCAGTTAAATTGGGGGAAGGAGGTTTCGGTGTGGTTTATAAAGGAAAACTCCCCAGAGGTAATTTGGTAGCCGTCAAAATTCTTGATCAGTCGAGACACAGTGAAACTCAGTTTATGAACGAAGTTGCAACCATTGGAAGAATCCACCATGTTCATCTGGTCCGCCTGATGGGCTACTGTTTTGATGGGTTTAGAAGCGCGCTCGTGTATGAGTACATGGTGAATGGATCTCTGGAGAAGTTCATATTTGCCGGAAAAAATAAAGGAGGAATTCTTAAAGGGGAACAGCTTTATTCAATTGCTTTGGGTGCAGCGCGTGGAATCGCATATCTACACCAAGATTGTGAGCGGCGCATAATTCATTTTGACATCAAGCCCCACAATATATTATTAGACAAGGATTTCATACCGAAAATAGCTGATTTTGGTCTGGCAAAACTGTTTGGTAGGGAAGATGATCATATATCAATGACAGTCGCAAGAGGGACGCCAGGGTATGTTGCGCCAGAGCTTTGGTCCAGAAATTTGGGACCCGTGACCCACAAATCAGATGTTTACAGTTTTGGAATGGTATTATTGGAGATGGCTGGAGGAAGAAAAAATATTGATGTGCAAGTAAGCCGATCCAGTCAATTGTATTTACCAGAGTGGGCATTCAAGTTGATGGAGAATGGACAGTTGGAGATGATGTTGAGAGGAAGTGGTAAAGCAGAAATAGATTGTGCAGAGGAGGAGAAAGCAATAAGACTGGCTAAAGTAGGACTGTGGTGCATTCAGTACAATTCAACAGATCGACCTAGCATGAGCAGAGTAGTTCAAATGTTGGAAGGAAATGGTAGTGATGTGAGTAATCCTCCCCTGCCTTTTAACTTTCAACCAGGTTTGCAATCTTCTACCGAAGAATTTTCGTCAAGCGTGTAGAACAGGCATTGTGTCATGCATTGACTGGAGAAATGTCCACGGTAAAATTAGTTGAGTTGCCAAGCAAAAGATGAGGTTTTTCTCTTTCATTTTTTGTATTTCTCCAGCTGGTCCTAAATTTGATGGCCATATGATCATATTCGGTTATTTTTATCCTAAAATATAATTAAAATTATAGGAAGACTGTAGGACATAAAACGGGTGATTTTAGATAGACTTTCAAAATCTTTATAAATTATGCTTTTACATATTTCATTTATATATATTATTTCAAAATAAAGTATGCCTTAATATTTAAAGGGTAAACTTTTAATGGTTAACCATCACAAAATGTTTGTTTGACCATCAAATTTAGGCCATGTAAGCCATAGACAATTTAAGTAGGAAATTCACAATTTTAATTACAAACCATTATTACATTGGATTGTTTGTTTGGTTGATAAAATAGATTTCTTTATTAAAGTTAAGTTGAAGGAATATCATAATCAATACATTTAAATTAATTTAATTTAGAGATTTGATAAATTATCTAATAGAAATTAGAATTCTAAAAATAAATAAAATTAAAATTATATAGCTGATTTTAATAGTTGTTTGTTGTTTCGATCATAACTTTTAAATAACAACCCATAATCATGTCTTTTTAGATGTGTTGGAAGCAAACTAACAAAATCTGGACTAGGTCATTCTTAGAACATGGCTTGATTAGATCTATGAGTGCATAAATGACCTAATTAAATTTGTTAGTGTGGAAATGAACCTTGCACGTGAAATTAAACATGTAACTTGCACGAGTGATCTAGCAATTTACAAACTTTTGAACTTCACTCACTTTGATCTTTGATGTCTACTGATGTGTAAGGACTAGTAATGTTTACAAATGCCTTTGGGGAATTTGCCAAATCACAAGCTTCATGTTCTCCTAAGTCAAACCCTTAGACAAACCAACTTTGTGGCTCTAAGTGAAAAGATTGGGGATGAGAGGGAATCGTGTAGTGGGCCTAGGATGAAGTGATCTCTAATTACATGCTAAATTACTTTATCTTACTTCACAAATTAAAATCTAGATGAACTCAACAAGTCCTAGGTTAATTCCAAATGAATTTATACAACAACCAAGCACACAAATTAATACAACACAGACTAATTTGGCTCATAATGGCTAGTTGAGTGGTTGGCAATAGATAAAATTGATTTTTTAATTTTAGAAGTGAAGGGTTTGAAATCTACGATCATGAAAATGACCTAGGTCAAGTCTGCACCCACAAAAATATTTTAACGTGGTGAAAAATAAGATTAGGGATCAAGAATGCAAATACAAGGATCAATGGTGAAGGGGATTAGGATGTGGGATTTCATGAGCTAATTCCATGCACAATTTTGTCACTTATATGCTAATTATTGTATTTATGAAAATCTACCCAAGTACCCCAATTAATAGAAGAGAAACAAATAGGAAACCATCCAATAGTTTTGGAAAACCATGAGCCAACATGCAAGAGGTATGACACCCAAACCCCATGGATCGAATTCCAACACCCCATACTAAGTTTGAATTCCATACTATATTTAGAACAATTCTTACAATTGTCATAACTTGTCATAACCTATCATAGTAAACATTTCAAATTAGGCATCCCAATTTTCCATATTCCTTCATTCAAATATGCTTTATGACATGCATCATAAGACTATCATGATGCTAGTCAAAATTCTAATGTAATCCTCATAATCATTCAATAATGCATCATATACTATGTTATTACTCCCACATCTTACAATGTCATAAGATGCTCTTACACATCATAATGACATTAGAAGATCTTACAACTCTTTACACACATTCCAAGATGGCCAACATGTGGCAAAGAGTTTCACCTCAAAGTGAGATGCCCCACTTCTCATGTGAGGATAAAAATAATAAATAAATACAACAAATAATAAATATGTAATATTGAGAATGCAAAGTTGAGACACCTTTCCCAATATTTTCCCACTTGTCAAACATCTTGCAAGATTAAAAGGGGGGAAATCTAATAGTGTTATCTAACTACTAGGGGCTAAGAGGCCCAGAGTTTGATAGCACCACTTACGCTTCTCTATACTCATTGACTTTGTCGAAGCATTTGTAACATTCTTCAAAGTGCCAACCTTCTTCAACATCACCCTTCCATAATCTACCATATCTCCAACAAACTAACCTATTGGACATCAATATGCTTTGTTTGTGCATGAAAGGTTGGGTTCTTTGCTAGACTAATTTGACACTTTAACTATCACAATAAACTCTAACTACTCTCTGACTTGGTCCCACATATAAACATAGTCTCAAAATCCAAATGGCCTCCTTATAGGCATGTGTAGTTGCCATATATTATGCCTCTATCATGTACAAAGAAACCACAACCTATTGCTTGCTCATCCAACTCACTATAACACTAAATGGGCTAAACACATAGCCACTTGTCTAGACCTTTTGCTAACAACATCTACTTCCTAATCTAAGTCCACATATCATTGGATATATACTAAGAGTTGTCAGTTAGTTATAGGTCCTCTACAAGTTAGTTGCAAATCATGTACATGTCCTCTACAAGTTGGTTGCATGTCCCCTGAAGGTCGTCTATAAGTTCCACCAACACAACTATGTTCCAAGTGACATATGGTATTATTACAAGTCCTCTACAAGTTAGCTACAAGTCACCATAAGTACCACCCTAATAGAAAATAGAATAGTTTGTAGTCCCCACAAGTATCTTAACACCATTTTCACTGCCACCCAATGATCCCTTCTAGGATTAGCTATCAAAAGACTCAAGGTTCTCACTACTTGGGCAATGCCACATCTAGTGCAAACCATAGCATACATCAAACTAAAAAGTGCACTAGCATAGGGCACTAAACTCATCTCCTCCATCTATATGAGTACCATAAGACATTGTTCAGCTTAAAGTTTGGTTCCCACAAAAGTAGGTACGTCACATCCCAAATTTTGACTATGTTTTACTTTTTACTTGTATATAATTAGTAGATAATTTTGCATGGATTAATTATTTGATGTTTAGTGAAAATGTCAGAATGAATCAATGATTTTATGAGTTTGAGTTAATATGCATAAGAATTTAGAAATATAATCATATGATGTCAAGATTATTTATTTATAAGGTTTATGGATTGACTAACAATGCACTAATCCCAATTTGGTGAATGCAAGTTGTAACCAGGAAACATGTTTTCGCCCTCTGAGAAAGAGAGGGAGAGCATCATTAGAGAGAAGTGAATAGAAATATGGAAAGGAACGGGTTTTTTCCATCTAAGTCTTGTTCTTATATTGTTTACTGAACCCTTATCAAGATTTGGTAAGTTGTATTTGTTCTTTTGGTCAAAGTTTGGGTTTTGACTTGACAGTCATCAATTTGACATCAAGATCCATTAGCGTTGGTTTTGTCAAAACTGAGTCAGGATAAAAATGGCCATCAACAAGATATGGTCGATAGTCATTGTTTTCCTTATACGCTATGATTATAGTTTATGTTATTATAACGATTTACATTAGAGGTTAATTATTTTAATTTTTGGTGATTTTTGATAAGTCTTCCATTTTAGTAACTTATCCATTCTCTGATGTTTTTGTGAGATAGATAGGGGTGAAAATCTCGACCCCATTCTCGTATCCTTATGGATGTTAGTAACAACATAAGTAAGAAATGGGTGCTTTTTACTTTACTTTGTGGTTATGCTATATATATGTGTGTGTGTGTGTGTGTGTGTGTGTGTGTGTGTGTGTGTGTGTGTGCATAGTTAGGTGCATATAGTTTTGTTAGTTATTGTCGGTTATTTCTTTTAGCAACTTGCATCTTGCCTTTATAAGGCACTATTGTACATTATGTAAAATATCTCATACATCTCAATAGTTTTCATTTCTGATGAAATATTTTCTCTCGCATATTCTGAAGGTGATATTTATAGATGGTGATACTGGGTTTGGTGGTCTCCGCCAGTATTAGAGCCTCTCATTCTGCTCTCCTTCCTCCATTGAGAGTTTTCATTAAGATTTTGAGATCATTGGTTTTATCATAGCACTCCCAGGCAAAGAGATATCTGGAGGATATTATTTCTCCACTCTTTGGCAATGGTACTGCAACATATCTAGATGTCTTGGGTGCTTTGCTTCATCAGAGTCTAAGATCATCCATTCCTGTTTGGCATTGTGTTGGCATCATTTCCTTTTTGGTTGGCTAATCACTTGGGAGAAGAGGAGTTTTCTACCGGACGTGAGTTTTTTTTGGCGAGGTTACAACACCTCTCATCCCTTCGTGGTACAACCTTAGTACTGGCCAAACACTTATCCCCACCCACGCTAGAACGACCATTTTGAAGGCCTGATCAGACTGGTCTCCCAGGAACCATGTGGTAATCCTATAAGTATTAGGCTACGTGGGTAGTGTGAGGGCATACAACCCCTCTATAGTGCTCTCCTTGCTGTGGCATGGAGTTTACTCTAGGGAAACAGCATCAAAATTTAGCCTACCCTGCATTTGGCGTCACCTACAAAGTTTCTCCTGCGTGTAGATTGGGGTTTAAATAGAGTGTTGAGGCTCGCCCTATATCCTGGACGATTCATCTTCATCTAAATATTGGTGCATACCAAATAGAAATATATATTTCGTGGCATATATATTATCAGGGTTCGCTGCAGTTGTACGGTGTTTTTTTGGCAGATATATATGTTTTTTATCAGACTTTAATAGTTTATAAAGTTTGCAACATAAATATTTGGCTAGCGTTTATTGTCCGTGAAGTGGAGGTGGGTCCGTTAGGAGTGTTTGGGTACTGCCTTGAACCTAATTTGGGACTTTTTATCCCTCATTTGTGGCACAGGAATTTCTGGCTATTGAAATAGTCTATTACTCCCCCTTCATAACGTGAGCACAACTCACAGGCTTGTTTTGTTCCCCTTTTGCGTGGCTTTGGACTTCAAGACTTGGGAGATTGCTTGGCCACTTTGATGCTTGTTACAACTTGCCCACCAATTTGGGCTTATTTCTTACAGAGGTACTTTTGAATTTTTTTCCAATTTATGCCATTTTTTTTTCATTTTTGCAAAGTAATTTCTTTGGCAAATTTGGTGGTTGGGAATTGAAAAACTCCTTGTATCCATTATGGGGGTGTATAGAGCATTTTAGTCCTTTGTGTGTTTCCTTGTAAATCATGTCAAACCCAAGGATTGAATTGCTCACTCCATACAACTATCACACATGGAAGCTCAAAATGTCACAATTGTTGCAATCTAGAGGGCTTTGGCAAATGTTAGATGCCGATCAACCTGAGTTCACAAAACCATTTGAGCAATTTGTTCATAGAAACAAAATGGATGAGGCTAAAGGACTCATAGGACTCCATGTGTCTGATAATTTGTTGTTTCACATTGCGGAGTGTAAGACACCTAAAGCGGTGTGGGATAAGCTTGCTGAGTTGTATGGTAAGGTCAATCAGTTCAAGATCTTGCAACTTGAAGTTGATCTCACCTCTCTTTCTCCAGATGCCTTCCCCACTATTTAGGATTTCCTTGCCCAATTCAAGTTGATTTTGTCACAATTGAAAGGATGTGGTCATGTTAAAGATGAGGAGTGTATGTTCTTGATTTTGTCTAAACTGAGAGGTCCCTTTCAATTGTTTGCCTCTACCTTCTATTCTACTATGGATGCCATGGGAGAAGACCATAAGATACCTTCATTTGAGGTATTTTGTGATCGATTGACTAGGTAGTAGGCCAAGTTGATTCAGATACATGATCTTCCTAAGAGTCATGCCTTGATGCCTCAATCTTTAGGATTCTAAGTCTAATGACAAAGTTAAGGATCCTACTTCTGAGACCAAAACCTCTTCCAAAGAGGAACCATCATAAAAGAAGAAGATCAAATGTGCTTATTGCAAGAAATCCAGACATGATGAGCATAGGTGGTATACTAAGAAGATTGATGAGCTTACTCACCTTCTTCAGAAGAACAACATCTCGCTGCCCTCATCAAAGTCTCCTTCTTCTTCTTCCACATCACAATCGGCAGCATCTTAATCTACACAGTCAGGAAATGCAGGATTTGCTAATGGGATGAAAGGTAAAGCACTCTTGGCTTCCACTATTCCTGAAAATGGGCAATGGCTTCTTGATTCAGGTGCATCTCATCATATGGCATCTTCTATGGATATGTTCTCTTCTTTTGAGCCTTGTAGTTCACCTAACATTTTGATGGGTAATAATAGTTACATGATAGTTTGTGGAAAAGGTTCTATTGATATGGGTGAAGGATATTTTAATGATGTTCTTTATGTACCCTCCTTGACCACTAATCTCCTTTCAATTTAGCAAATTACTCATGGTGCACTTGAGGTAAGACAGTTGAGTTCACTGCTGATCATGTATACATTTGGGACATAGAGACTAGAGATATAATTTCTACAGGGGTGGTGGATCATGCATCTCTCTTGTATTCTTTTTCTCATTTTATTCATGATGATGATGTTTCTTTGGCTGATGTTCATACCCTTCCATCAAGGATGAATCATGTTTGTGAGGAGAAGTTTGGTCACTTGAATCTTGGTGTTCTTGAGACTAGTATTGAGATTCCTCCTCCCTCACCTCCTACTTCTTTAGATTTGAGTTATTCTCTTGAGCAGGTTGATCATAGTTTTTCAGATCTTGCTTTATTGGATGAGTATTTGGTAGGCATCTCAGATTTGTTTGTGAAGTCTCATCTTGCAGATTTGGGAGACATACTTGAGGGGATTTCTATCCTCTTTGATGATAGTTTCAGCATGGTTGTTGATACATCTATATCTTCTTTGGAGATTGACATTGATGAGTTTTCTCCTTCACTTGATTTGTCACATTTCTTGGTTATTTTTTATCATGATTATGTGGTGGATTATTCATGCTTCGAGATTCCTACTCACTCTTCAGAGATTTCTATTTGGAGACTTCCTTCCTCCTTTCAGTTGGACATGGAGTGGCTTCTTCATCATTTGGTGGACTTATTTCTTCCTAAGGGGAGAGGTGTTGCTTGTAGGCATTGGATCATCTTTTGTTTTTAGGCATACTTCATCAGCATTGGAGCTTCTTCGTTATGGGGGGGATATAATGTCTCTCTTTTTCCTTCTAATGGGGGGATCATTTATTGTATATACATGATGTATGTAGTCCTTGGGGGGTGTTATTGAGTCCTCCATCCATGCATCATTTTTGTTTTCTTTTCTCTCTTTTGGAGAGGAGTTTTCTCCCACAGGGTTTTTCTCCTTTTCTCCGGTTGTGAGAGATTGCATTGCATTGTAAATGGGTACCTAACATGGTTGTGTAGCCGGGACCCATATTGCATCTTGCTCATATTGCATAATAATCTCCCTAAGATGCACTTAAGGGGGGGTGTTGGAGTAAATGGTTTTTACCATTTACCATGCTTAAGTTTTACTTAGGCAAATATTATTAGATATTGATTATTTAGGTGCATAGTTAGGTGCATATAGTTTTGTTAGTTATTGTCATTTATTTCTTTTACCGACTTGCATCTTGCCTTTATAAGGCACTGTTGTACCTTATGTAAAATATCTCATACATCTCAATAGTTTTCATTTCTGGTGAAATATTTTCTCTCGCATATTCTGAAGGTGATATTTGCAGATGATGATTCTGGGTTTGGTGGTCTTTGCCAACATATATATATTTGGTTTAAGGAGAAAGACCTAGTGAGGTGGTTGCCAAACTTCTCTATGAAAGTGGGAAAAGATTCCATGTTATGCAAGTTACTTTTAATAATGTGGTTGTTCGATCCCCCTTTTATTATCTAACTATTTTAGAGAAGTGGAGGCACTTTATGACTAATTATGGGAGTGGTCTTTTAGGACCATTATTTCCATTTATTAGCATGCCTTTGTGGAAATATTATAGGCATCATTATAGGAGTGGAGAATGTGATTAATAGAGGGAAGTTATTTTTATCTCGGGGAGATTCTCTCGACACATACACAGAGAGAGAAACAAAAGAGCTTTGTTTTAAAGCTTTTGTGGAGAGAGACGACGTAGCAAAAAGAGTATTGGAGCTCATCAAGGAAAGAAAGAGAGGTTGCAAAAGGATCAAAGGAAGCATGTTTACTTCTTCGATCTCTCAGGTTGTTTCTTGTTTAAGAAAATTTTATTTAAGTTTAAAAATCTTTTATATGTGTAATGTCAAAAAATGTCCCCTTGGGGGCTTTTCCCTCATAAGGTTTAGCTCCCGAGTCCTTAGAGTGCATTTAGGATATTTTAGTTCATATTTTAGAATCCTGATGGAATGAGACCTAAGTTCCATGGCAAATAAGACCTAGGTGGACCCCCTAAGCTGTACCCTACCCAAAATAGGGGGACAGGACTTGGGCGCTCGTGCCCTAGTCCTGCCCTATTTTGAGGTAGCCCCAATTTCTAGGTGTCAGTTTATGACCGTTAGAAGGTTATTTTGTCGACACGGTAAAGTTTGATTTTTAATATCTTGGCGAGAATGCTTGTAGGTGCATATATAAGCATGTGTAGGCATTCATTTGTAAACTAGATTTCAATTAGATGATCATTATGAACTCTAGGCATTCTCAAGGTGATTCAAGGATTTCTATTGTGTTGCAAGAGCAAACTTGTATGTTTTGTGTGTTGATATTTGCATATTTGAGCACCAATTCCTTCATGGCATGAAGAGCATCTTCCTCCATGAAAGCTTCACTACAAGGTGACATATCATTGTGTTTTTATCATTGATTCATTTGGTTTTTGGCCTCTGCCTCACAAGGGCACGCCCTCTTTATCTGACAATGGTATTCGGAGACTTAAGTGTCCTCCGAGTTTTGACTGAGGCAAACCTCTAAACACCACAACCCCCAAACCAAGTCTTGTGATTGCAGGTTACAGGTGTCATATCCAAGAATAGTGGAGTTGCAAGAAGGCTGGGAAGACATCAATAATTTAGGATCTGAAGAAAATTTAGACAAAGGAGCACTTCCAAGACTAGGACACTCTCTCCAGTGTACTTCACAGATAGATTCCAAAAAATAGAAGTTACAGGACTGATCAGTGTCTGAAGGAGGTTTAGATTCCCTGAGAAAGTAGGTACCTTGGACTTGGGTGCCCGCTCCAGTGTCCCTGACTATTCCTCTTCGGAACCCTAAAAATAGGTATTCTATATTTTGGTATTTTACTCCCGTCTATAAGAGCTTTTTCTGTCTTTCGTTAATTTGTTACCGTATTTGCATAATTAGGGTTTTTATGGTTAATTAGACATAAGAGAAGGAAAATTAATAATTAAATTCCCTAATCCAAGTTTCCCTACATCTACAAGTGACCTAGGGTATGATAGTGCTTTCTATTCGACCCTAGATCCTTCAATGTATAGTGGAGAGGCGGATTTAAACACCTAAACAACAAAAGATTAACGAATCCAATTTTCCACTAAATATTTTGGTGAACCCATGTATTTGAACTTAGATTAAAACTTGCTGAGTTTTTGTCTACAAATTTGGTGTGATTTCATTCATTCATTTGGTCATTTAATTTATCGCATTGAGAAAATTTCAAAAAAATTGAAAATTTGGAAAAATACAAAAAAATTGCATTGTTGGGCTTCCTAAATTGTGTCAATTCTTCCTAAATTTTCCTAATTCATGATTTTTGCATCAGATATGATATAAACTATAGAAAAATACAAAAATTCTAAATCTTACTTTGCATTTTCATCATTTAATTGCTAGGGTTTTGTGGAAATTTTGACAATTTTTAGATAACCTAGTAGTTCCAAAATCTAGGGTTCGTAAGCAAAATCTTTTATCAGATTTTTCTACTAATTTTATAGGCTCATTAAAATTTTAATTTGGCTGTATTCTTGCATTTTAGTGTGAATTTGCATTTAAATTTAAATTATTTGCATTTTTGCATTCAAAATTTCAACAAAAACTAGCAATTTTGGTGCAATTTCATTAAATTTACATGGGAATTTTGCATGATTAAGCTTGAAAATTATTTTCAGATATGAGAGTATTTCATTTTTATCATAAATTAGACTTCAAATCATTCACATAAAATTTTGTTCCAAGATCTCAAACCTAGGGCTTCAAAAACAACAATTTTCACTAAATTTGGCCTTATCGACTCTCCAAACTTGCACCGTAGGTGTATTGTGAAAGGTATTTTTGCATTATTTTTCTATTATCAGGGTAATAATTTTCTTCCCCTCATAAAAATATTCACAACACCCTTTTAACGGGCTCTTGTAGTGAAAATTTGGTGAAAAACTACACATTTTAGCTATTTTTGCCTTAGGGTTTGGCCTAGTTTGCACTCCAAGCGTGTTGTGATCAATTTTATGGATTGAGGTGACTGATATTATTGATATTATTTTCTGTACCTCCTAAAATTCCTTACAACACTCCTTTTGTTAGGTCTTGGAGTTGAAAAACCATGAAAATTTGCATATTTTGCTATATTTTCACTAGGATTTTACCTTAAGTGGCACTATAATCATGTTGTGTTGGGTATTTTTGCATTAAGTGGCTATTATTTCTAATATTATTTGATTTCCATCATAATTTTCCTCACAAGACCCTTTGTTATGATCTTTTGCATTAAATTTTGGTGAAAAAAGTGCCTGTTTTGACATATTTTCACTATATTTTGACTTGGCATTATCTTGGATTTGCATCAAGAGTGTGTTGAGAGTGATTAGATTGTTGTTTTGGACTGATATCATACATATGACTTTCTTCCCTTGACTGAAATCCTTACAACATCCTTTGTTTCATTCATTGGCATTGAAAAATATCAAAATCAAGCATTTTGGGTCATTTGTGTTCTTATCTTTTGCACCAATTTTGAAAAGCTTCTCAAAATATGATCTTACATTGGAATGGAACCTTAATGTCATTTCTCAATGATATCTTTTCATGCATTTATCAAAGATCTTGATTTTGACCAATTTTTAACCCTCATGAGTGAATATCCTACTATTTTAGAAAGCTTAATTGAGTTCTTCTCCATGAGTAGCAAGGAAAAAGATGATGATGATCCCATAAGTTATCCTACTTCCCCTATAACTGAATACTCAAATGAGAAGACTAGGGATATCTTTAGTAATTCCACTGCTCTCCTTGGCCAAGATGAAGCAATAGTGAATGAAGAGCTCCCTTTAACAAAGCATATTCCATGGGTAGAAAATAAACATTCATTTAACAATAATCAAATTCCTACCTCTGTGGATTCTCCCACCAATATTCTTCCTTTAGTAGATTGTCACACACCTTGGATTTCACTAAGAGAAGACCTTTAATGTCCCTCCTTTGTTTGAATATTCAAGTCATTTGGACATCAATAAGAGGATAGAGAATAAGTACGATAGTAAGCTTCAATAAGAAAACATTCCACCTAGACAAAGGACCTTTGATCTTGGTGCTTCTTCCTCTACAACACAAAAATCCATAACAAATCAAAGCCCTATGTTACAAAAACTAAGTCATAAAATATACCAACGTAAACTTGCAAAAGGGAGAAAGAGAAGGCGACGAGCTTACCTGGCATCTCAACAAGAAAAAATTGATCCCAACATTCAACCAAATAAACATGATCCTAACAATAAACAACATGATGAGCAAGACAAGAATTGGGCTATGATACCTTATATCCAACCTTCCTCTAACATTAGGGAGTGGGAGGATGATGATGATTTACTTGATGATAGTGTTGGCAAGAGACACTATATGGATTCATGGTTGTTGTCATTGATGGCAACAAAGGTCATCCCACATATCCGCAAGTCATGGTGTGTCTCTACCGGAAGTCAGAATAAAGATAGTTGTGGTCCGGTGAACAAGAACAGAGCATGTGGCAAGGTCCGACAGATTGGTCCGGATCTCTCAGAGGAAGTGTCTTGGTGCAGTACGGATTTGGGGAAGTCAAGAGGACTACCCTGAGTGGTATATTCCAAGGATTTAGCCTCCGGTGATGGACAAGGAAAAAGATATGAATAGTTGAGTACCGGATTCCTGACAGAAAGTGAAAACAGAGGAAGAACTGACTGACATAGTATCAGACTACTTTCCGGATGTGTTGCTGTTGATGTTAAAGGTTGTGAAGGCATGAATCATGTTTGGCCGACATAATTAATGATATCTACAAGTATATGCTTGATCCGCATTGCTTGGTGAGCAAGGATTCAGCCGACAGAACAGAGTTTGTAAGAAAACTAGACTGTTCCGGATGCCGACTAGAAAGGTGATGAAATTACTTGTGTGGATATATATAGAGGATGGATTTAGTTGTGAAGTGAGTGACTGTGAAAAGATATATGCGAAAAAGTGCAGAACAGAGCAGAAGTACCAAGAAAGGTCCGGTATGTGAAAGGATAGCAGAATAAAGAACAGAGGAAAGATGAAGTGCAGCAGATCAGTATACTGAGCCTAACCGGAACTGAACTCCAGCATATGCAGATGCTTCCAATCAGTTCAAGACTGTGATTCTTATCACTTTGTAGACAGTGTGTCTTCTTGTAGGCAGTGGGCCTCTTGTGAGCAGTGTGCTCGGGCAGTGAGCCCTAATTGGCAAGTGCCATTTTGTAATTTCCTATTCTTCTAACAGAGAATAATTTTTGGGTTAATCACCCCGTGGTTTTCTCCCTTAACAGGGTTTCCACGTCAAAAATACTGTGTCATGTGTTTCTTATTTCATGGTAATGTTTTTGTGTTTGATTCAATGCTGCATTAATTAATAAGAAAGTTCAGAAAGAGAAATAATTAGGATAACTGATTCACCCCCCCCTCAGTTATCAACAATTGGTATCAGAGCTAAGTTCTTCCTAATAGAGCCTAACAGCTTGAGGAAGATCTGGGAGTTCAAATGGATGCATATGGTTTAAGGGAGCAACTCAAGACTGCCCTTGAGGATCTTGAACAGTCAAATTCTGAAGTTAATGAATTAAAGGAAAGACTCAAACAGGCTGATGAATTCATGAGAGAATTAAAAGACAAATTAAGTCTCTCTATGAAAAAGAGAAAGGAGCTGCTCCAACAGTTGGCAAGACAAAGTGAAGAAAGCAATACAAATGAAGAATTGACTGAGCAAACCAAGTTATGTGAAAAGTTATCAAAAGAAGTCATTATGTTAAGACATGAAATGGAATCAGGAACTATAAAGTTTACTCAAGAGATTGAAGAAAAAAGAAAGGCTGAAGACAATCTAAAACAATCTCTTAAAGAAAAATTAGAAGAATGCCACCAGATGGACAGGATTATCAGACATCTTGAATCTGATCTTGAAGATGCCAAAGATAATGAAGAAAAACTTGAGGATCAAATTGCCTCTCTCAAAAGAGACCTTCAAACAGCAAATGAATATAAAGAGAAATTCAAGATAAGTTCTGCTCAACTTGAAGTTCTTCTTGGAAGTCAAAAGAGGACAGATGATAAGTATGGTTTGGGATATGAGAAAGGAGAAAGCTCCGGATCCGGTCAAAAGAATTCTGGATCAGAAAATCAAAGAAACAGGCCTAGAAGACCTCCGGTAAGACAGCCCAATGCTCAAAGATATCCATCTTTCAATGGATACTGCCACAGCTGCAACCACTTTGGTCACAAAGCTAATCAGTGCAGAAAGAGAATGAATCAGATTAATTCATCCTTCTCCGGACAGTGCTTCAACTACAAAAGGTATGGACACAAATCCCATGAATGTAGAAATATGCAAGTAAACAAATCATTCAAAGGTAGATGCTTTACATGCAATAGAGTAGGTCATATGGCTAATCAATGCAGATCAAGAGGATATCAGTCAACTATGCAAAGAAATGTTATTTGCCAAATCTGTAATAGGTCCGGTCATAATGCTAAAGTCTGCAGAAGCAAGAATCAGGACAAAAGAGGTCCGGTGTATAATCAGAATCAAGACAAGGGTAAACAAAAGATGAATGCGGATGAAGTTAGGAATCAGATGAGCAAGATTTGGGTAAAGAAAAGTTCAGAGAATGTAGAGGTTGGATCCGCACCAGACTCTGGTGCTGATATTTCTTCCGAAAATTAAAAAGTGAGCTCTGGCTCAGGGGGAGACTCAAAGAAAATCCTGTTCCCCCAGCCAATCAAGTAGTGCCTGATGTGGCACAAGATGCGGAGTAAAGGGTTTAAAGATATAAGTCTTGGGATGATCCAGATAAGATTTCAGAGGTCCGCATGAAGTTATGAAGAAGCTGTGATTGATCAAGTAAGACCTATTCCGAGAGATGCTCTGGTATGACAGAGGATTACAAAAAGGTCCGGAGAGATCCAGAAGTGCACTATATTATTCTGTGGATTGGACAGAGTGTTTGGGATGTTCTTGCAATGTGTCACCTCAATTTATTCATGATTGAAAGATCCGCATGATGTTCATAGATCAGGACTGATCCGGGATACTCCAGGCTATCCGGACAAGGCAAACCGGAATAATATAGGTGAAGCATTTATTGCAAACAGATATTAGGGTTTGCGGAGAAATATAAGGGATTTCTCAAAAGTCATTTGCTCATTCTGCACTCAAGAAGAAGCGAAAAGTGGAGCTCTGCAACAAGATTCATCAAGCACACCAAGGATCTCCTGCCGAAGTCATTGCATAAAGAAATCAATCCAACCACTTCGTGCAAACCGAAGGCGCATAAGGTATTCTCCATTTTTCATTATCTCATTGCAAATCTTTGAAGAATGGCTACTCTAAATATAGTTAAGATCTCTGATAGACCTCGCCCCACATTCAAGAAACATCCTTACAAATCATTGGAGGTAGATCCACTAGGAGCCTTCTCTAGTGTTCCTCATGGTGTATTGCATACGGAAGATATTAGGGTTTACATCCATGCGAATCTTGAAGACTTTGGAGAATCAAAACTGATGGATATCTATCACAAACAATTGATAGATGACTCCTTTGAGATCAAAACTCAGTACAAAGCCATCCGGGACAAACATTTTGCACAGTGCATTCATTTCCCCTGTTTTGAAGAAGATGAATGGGTCCGGTATGTACTAAGTAGAGTACATGACAACTTCCTATGGTTGAACCAGCCCTTCAAGATCACCAAAGATGCAATTAGGGCTGTAACCGGTTTGCACTCATCCGGTGGATTACCTGTTCTCAAATCTGTCAAAAATCAGACAGTCAGTGATGCAACCGGATCCAAGTTTGACAAGAGAGCTATGACAGTTGATGACATCACTAAACCGGATGTCAAATTTGCAGCTATGATAATTGGTTACAAAATCTATCACTCCAGCAGGGAAAATTCAGTACCGGGAACTGCAATCTACACAGCTTATCAAATGTTAAAGGAGAATGCAGACTATGACTTGTGTGAGCTTCTAGTGAACCAACTCTTTGAAAATCTGCAGAAGATCAAGAAGGACAAGAAAAACTCCTTCAAGTATGGCAATCTGATCCTTTGTCTATTCTTTTACTACATGAATGAACTTCCCGGATCCAGTGGATGGATATGGCAGAATGACAGACCGGTTGCCATCCAAATCAGAGACTATTTGCATGGACTTGGGGATGCTAAAGCAAGGAATACAGCTCTATGGGGATACTTCAAGAACTTCCAAAGCATGATGCATGCAAGAGAAAGAATACCCCAATCCCTTGTTGAAAAGTACAAAGACACAGTATGCTTCATGGTAGAAACAGATCAGTGTCTAATGGAGGCAGTGGAGCCAAGGACTGTCTGGATCATGCCCATGGGGTACGAAGTGGATGAACAGATAGTAGAGCTGCATGTTCAACACATGCTAAGCCAGCCCAAAGATCCTAAGGCAGAAAGGTTTGGAACCTTTGAGGAACTGAGTGTAAAGATACATGTAGAACTCAGGGAACCGGAGATAAAGAGGAAGGTAAGAAAAGAAGTTGAGCATATTGCTCAAGGCCTAGGCATCTCAAAAGAGGCACTTGATGCCAGCCGGGAAAAGAGGAGGAAGGCTGAGGAAGAAGAGAAAAGTAAAGAAAGTGTTCCGGTTGAAACTCCCACCCGGACCAGATCATCAAAGAGATCTGCACCTCCCACAACCAAAAGTTCAAAACCGGAAGTCCAGGCATCCGGTAAAAGATCCAAGACAAAAGCCACAAGGGCTTATGAAAGCCAACAGGATGAAGAGGAAACAGAGTCAGATGAGGGAGTAAAAGAAATAAAGAAGCAGAAGAAGAAAGGATCCGGTAAACCATCCACAGGCCAAGACAAGGATGAAATGGCAGAGGTATCTGTTGAAAAGCCCACTCTGTCTCTAGAGAGTGTAATCAAGTTGGTCACGGTAGATGGAAACCTTCAACCAATGACTGAATTTTATGATGACTACAATGAGGCTGACCAAAAGATTCTGCAGGAAGCCACAGTCAAATATCTGAACATATACAATAAGGCTTTCATTGAGATCATATCTCTTATTCCTAAAAGCCTAGAAAAGGAATTAGAAATAAGAAAGAATAATGCTCATGCAAAAGATCTTGAGATCCGGGAGCAGATAGCTATTCAGCTATATCCTCAAATTGATCCCAAGACAATGAACATAATCTTCAAAGACTGCAAAGATGAGTTCAGAAGTAAAGCCAGGATGAATCAACTCATGCTTGGTGAGACTGACAAAGTGGCCCAAGAGACAGAAGAGATCCTCCGGAAGGCCTTCAAAAGGTTCAATCTTCCTGTTGTAGAGGACTTAGGTGCAGAAACAGCTGCGGATTTGGAATCATCTGTTCCGGAAGAAGTGGGCCCTGAACAGACAAACATCTCTCCTCCGGTTTCCCCTACAGTCTCCGGATCCAAAGAAGAAGAGAAATTACAGGAGAAGGAAGCAGGGGTGAAAGATAAAGAGGTTGACAGTTCCAAGACTGCAGAAGAAAAGAAACATCTGTCTCCGGCAAGAGACACTGCACAAACTGTTCAACAATTTTTGAGCAAAGCCACTGTAGAAATTGATGAACCGGACCTACTAAAAGGACCATTAGATTTTGACTCTTTGTCACCGGTGCAAACAATGAAAATAGCCTCATTTGCAAATGAGAAAGTCAAAGAGAAGCTGCTGAAATCTCACATGGAAGACTGTGAGCTTATGGAGGTAGCATCTGGAGTGCTAGAAAAGATCATGCCATCCTTTCAAAAGGATCCCACAGCCTCCTCTTCTAGTAATCTCAAAACCTTAGTCAGCAGTGTTAGTACACATTTTGAATCTCTAGAAAAATCTGCTGAAGAAAAGGTCCGGAAGGAATTTTTGGATAAAAGATTTTCAGAAGTATTAGAATTAATCTCTAAAGATAGGAAGATTGTGAGTATTGGAATAAAGAGCTTAGAGAATGCTCTTAAGGATGGCGGTGACATTTACAAATTTTGTATATCCTGGTCAAAGGCAACAGCAGCAATTGATAAGAAAATAAAAGAGGAACAGGACAAGCTACAAAGCTTATCTCAAAGTTTTGATCCTCTCTCTTCCTCCATAATAAATCAAGAATGTCAGACTATTGCAGTCTTGAATGAAATAAAGAATCTTGAGAAGGAAAGGAAGAATATCACTAACCGGATGGGAGAACTTAGAAGGATTATAATCCCTAAGTTGGAAACTATGCATGAGGCCATCAGTGATGCTCAGACCACCGCCCAAACAAATGATCCGACAGATCTCAAGCAAGCAGAAGCTTTTGCATTTTTGTTGAGTGGTCACATTTCAATTTTGGACAGAATGAAGCAAAGTTGGGCCACAGAAATGATCCAATTGCAGACATCCTTTGCAGACATTCTTCAGTATATGTGAGTATGTAAATATGCGGCTATATATAGAAAATTTTTGAAAATTTTGGTGTGCGGACCCTACCCTTTGCCATTGATGTCAAAGGGGGAGTGAGGAGCAGTGAAAAATGAGGAATCCAATTAAGGGGGAGTTCCAGAAATTGTATATAAAGACAGAGCATCAGCAAAGGGGGAGCATAGTGTAAACACTTAGTCATTTTTCACTAAGTGTTGCCATCAATGCCAAAGGGGGAGATTGTTGGCAAGAGACACTATATGGATTCATGGTTGTTGTCATTGATGGCAACAAAGGTCATCCCACATATCCGCAAGTCATGGTGTGTCTCTACCGGAAGTTAGAATAAAGATAGTTGTGGTCCGGTGAACAAGAACAGAGCATGTGGCAAGGTCCGACAGATTGGTCCGGATCTCTCAGAGGAAGTGTCTTGGTGCAGTGCGGATTTGGGGAAGTCAAGAGGACTACCCTGAGTGGTATATTCCAAGGATTTAGCCTCCGGTGATGGACAAGGAAAAAGATATGAATAGTTGAGTACCGGATTCCTGACAGAAAGTGAAAACAAAGGAAGAACTGACTGACATAGTATCAGACTACTTTCCGGATGTGTTGCTGTTGATGTTAAAGGTTGTGAAGGCATGAATCATGTTTGGCCGACATAATTAATGATATCTACAAGTATATGCTTGATCCGCATTGCTTGGTGAGCAAGGATTCAGCCGACAGAACAGAGTTTGTAAGAAAACTAGACTGTTCCGGATGCCGACTAGAAAGGTGATGAAATTACTTGTGCGGATATATATAGAGGATGGATTTAGTTGTGAAGTGAGTGACTGTGAAAAGCTATATGCGAAAAAGTGCAGAACAAAGCAGAAGTACCAAGAAAGGTCCGGTATGTGAAAGGATAGCAGAATAAAGAACAGAGGAAAGATGAAGTGCAGCAGATCAGTATACTGAGCCTAACTAGAACTAAACTCCAGCATATGCAGATGCTTCCAATCAGTTCAAGATTGTGATTCTTATCACTTTGTAGACAGTGTGTCTTCTTGTAGGCAGTGGGCCTCTTGTGAGCAGTGTGCTCGGGCAGTGAGCCCTAATTGGCAAGTGCCATTTTGTAATTTCCTATTCTTCTAACAGAGAATAATTTTTGGGTTAATCACCCCGTGGTTTTCTCCCTTAACAGGGTTTCCACGTCAAAAATACTGTGTCATGTGTTTCTTATTTCATGGTAATGTTTTTGTGTTTGATTCAATGCTGCATTAATTAATAAGAAAGTTCAGAAAGAGAAATAATTAGGATAACTGATTCACCCCCCCTCAGTTATCAACAGATAGACTTAGCATGAAGACCCTACAGGTAAGTATCTCTAACCCTTTATCTCTCTTGTAATGTGCTTCCCCTATGATGTGTTACGTGTCGTTTAGGCCTCCTAGAATGACCTCAGATTCTCCCGTAAGGTTCAAGATACCAGGAGACTGCCTCTATTGTGACCTTCTATTTGTATCATCATTCTTCTAAATTGCTCTCTCTGATTTCATTGTTGAGTGTTGTGTCTTACAGACATAGCGTTGTGGTTGGTGACTTGGGGGTACCCTCCTATGTGACTATCCCTAAGACACTTGCTTTCTCCTCTCTTATTTATTATTTCCCTTCCTTTAGTGTTTCCATCAAGCAGGCAGATGACGACAAACATTTATACAGATACGGACCTAGTGTCCCTTTCGAGAGCAATCAAAAAATGGACTATAGTTCCTAATATGACGATGGGGTTGTATATCTTATCCAACGTTTGGCTAGTGGAAGCATTCGTGCTTTCCACGTAGTGAATTTTATGATGTTTTTATCGCATTTACAAACCTTAACAATACTGCCGCTCCATACAGCTTTGTTTGCCTTTGAATCTAGCCTTGGCAGTACTCTATTCAAAGAGCTTCGTGATATAGCCCCTGGTTATCCTCGAACTCTGAATTCATTATATAACCTTGGCTCTTTGTGTGGTTAATCATATGCATTCATATTGTCATTTATCATGATTTTGTAGACACTAACATGTTTCTTGTAGGGATGTGTTTGTGGGAACATTTGGCGATCGTAAAGTACATGTCACCTCTGGGGGGATGGGCTTTGCGAAAGTCAGTGTTCCCTTGTGTGTTTTCTTCCTACCTTAACGTGCTTGATAACTGATATCAACCACCTTAAGGTGGGGGCATATAAGGTAAGTTGTCTATTGTAGATGTTAGCAATGTGCTTGTCCTCAAGTGTAGGCTAGTGCGATGAGTACTTCCTACAACCTAAGTTTGTTTGCAATCAATCAATCTATCTATTGCATATATCTCCTTTTCACCGTAAGGCGTCTCCGTGATGCGGGTGGGGTTGTATACTTTTGAGCTCATACCTCCTTTTCACCATAAGGCATCTCCGTAATGCAGGTGGGGTGGTATGCCATGCTTCCTTTTCATTGTAAGGTGTCTCTGTGATGTGGGTGGGGTCACATTCTCAAAAGTCCTTTGCGGAAGAGGGGAGCGGTTATGTGACTAACTCAACCCTTAACTGTATTTTCAGCAATTTTTGTGGCGAAGCCCAATCATCGGTGTGTGCCTATAATGTGCTTGAGATGGTGGGGTGAGTGTGAGATCATGATGGGGCAAACAGTGGCAATTGAGAAAAAACTTGTTGGATGAAAAAGTGCTAACATTTAGACTAATATTTAGATTTGGATGGAAAGGATGTTAATATTTTTAGCTCAAATATGGATTCCCTCCAAAAAATCCTTAGGATTACCTCATATTTAGGCAAGTGGGAGTCCCAAAACTTGCCAAAGAAACTTGCAAAACCACCCATTTAGTGTTATCCTGAAAATTTCCACAATTTCATCCTTGAAGCTGACAGACTTTTTTGTAACTAAATTTAATCAAATGAAAAGGGTTTATAGAGGAAGCTATTAAGATTCTAAAAATAAAATATACACCTCATAATAATTTTAATAGGTAATTATTATTAATTTTCTACATACGCTATGCCTGATTTCCTAATAGATATACATATTGAAAAGCATCCATAACTTTCAACATATTAATCCTTTTTTAAATCCAAAAGATGCGTCACATTCTAGGATTTATTGGGTATACATTAAAATTTAAAATTTTTGAGTTTCTTACATTTTTGACCAAGTTAGGTTGGCTGGAAAATTAATTTTTAATATTTTTAAAAACTCAGTAAAAAATTCATAAATAATTATTCATTTACTTAAAAAATTCAAATAAATATGCGTCACATCCGCTCATGTGTCCTTAAATCGAAATCATGGAGAAAAAATATTATTTTTTTCTCATAATTAGATTCACCAGAATGACACCTACTTTTTACATTTTTTCTAAAAATTTTAGTAGTGCTTCATTGAAATATCCAATTTTCATCA
Source organism: Cunninghamia lanceolata (assembly GCA_027924645.1). Taxonomy (NCBI): domain Eukaryota; kingdom Viridiplantae; phylum Streptophyta; class Pinopsida; order Cupressales; family Cupressaceae; genus Cunninghamia; species Cunninghamia lanceolata. The sequence continues at coordinate 6,819,763 of BSBN01000236.1, forward strand.
AACTATTTTTAAAATTTTCAAAAAAAAGTAGTAGCCCATAAACTATATTCAATTTATTACAACTTTTATTACTACCTTATTTCTAGATTATATAGATAACTCATTCAATTTTTGACATGAAGTTACTTAAGTCTATTTTTTGCATTTACATTGCCACTTAGAGGTAGTGTTTGGCCCATCATGATCCTACACTCACCTGGTGATGAACCTAGAAATAGGGAACACACCATCGCTTGTCTGTCGTGTTTTCTCTGTCTTCAAGTGTGTGTGTTTTGGCATGCTTATTTTGAATGGCGTGTTTGTTGCCCCATATGCATAGACCAGTGCCTTTGAGTAGTGCTTCCTGCATTTTGGGAGGTTTGTTTACTTTCTAGTACTTGCATTTGCATTTCATATATATGAGAAAAAGAAAAGAAAATATATCATTTTTGTCTTCCATGCATTAATGTGTCTTCCATGCATTAACTATCGGCTCTATGTTTTGCGTGACTGTAACTGTCTTCTCCATGTTTTGCGTGCCCGTTACTATCTTCTATGTGATTAGCGTGTCTTCTCCGTGTTTGGTGTGTTTTCTGTGTTTGTGACCTTACTTTAATGCATGTATTGGCCTCGTGTTTATACATACATTAAAGTGGGGGCTAAATGTAACGTCAAAAAATGTCCCCTTGGGGGCTTTTCCCTCATAATGTTTAGCTCCTGGGTCCTTAGAGTGCATTTAGGACATTTTAGTTCATATTTTAGCATCCTGATGGAATAAGACCTAAGTCCCATGACAAATAGGACCTAGGTGGACCCCTTGAGTTGTACCCTGCCCAAAATAGGGGGAGAGGACTTGGGCGCTTGCGCCCTAGTCCTACCCTATTTTGGGGCAGCCCCAATTTTTGGGTGTCGGTTTATGACCGTTAGAAGGTTATTTTTCTGACACAATAAAGTTTGATTTTTAATATCTTGACGGGAATGCTTGTAGGTGCATACATAAGCATGTGTAGGCATTCATTTGTAAACTAGATTTTAATTAGATAATCATTGTGAACTCTAGGCATTCTCAAGGTGATTCAAGTCTTTCTATTGTGTTGCAAGAGCAGACTTATATGTTTTGTGTCTTGATATTTGCAGATTTGAGCATCAATTTCTTCATGGCATGAAGAGCATCTTCCTCCATGAAAGCTTCACTACAAGGTGACATATCATTGTGTTTTTATCATTGATTCCTTTGGTTTTTGGCCTCTGCCTCACAAGGGCATGCCATCTTTATCTGACAATGGTGTTCGGAGACTTAAGTGTCCTCTGGGGTTTGACTGAGGCAAACCTCTAAACACCACAACCCCCAAACCAAGACTTGTGATTGTAGGTTATAGCTGTCGCATCCAGGAAAAGTGGAGTTGTAGTAAGGCTGGGAAGACATCAAGGATTCAGGATCTGAAGAAAAGTCAGACAAAGGAGCACTTCCAGGACTAGGGTGCTCGCTTCAGTGTCCTCCGTAGATAGATTCTAGAAAATAGAAGTTACAAGGCTGATCAGTGTCCGAGGGAGGTCCAGATTCCCCAAAAAAGTAGGTACCTTGGCCTTGGGCGCCCGCTCTAGTGTCCCTGACTATTCCGCTTCAAAACCCTGAAAACAAGTATTCTGTATTTTGGTATTTTACTCCCGTCTGTAAGAGATTTTTTCATCTTTCATCAATTTGTTACCATATTTGCATAATTAGGGTTTTTATGGTTAATTAGACATAAGAGAAGGAAAATTAATAATTAAATTCCCTAATCTAAGTTTCCCTACATATGCAAGTGACCTAGGGTATGATAGTGCTTGCCATTCAACCCTAGATCCTTCAATGTATAGTGGAGAGGCAGATTTAAACACCTAAACAACAAAAGATTAATGAATCCAATTTTCCACTAAACAATATGTATTCGACACATTTGATTTGTAATTGTGAAGCCGAAGAATCTAGATTACCACTGTGTTCTTATCTGGCAATATATAACTAGGATTATCATTGTGTGTGTGTTAAGTTTAAGAACACCACTCTGTATACCTAAAGCTGACATGCTTAACATGTTAGTGTGTATATTTAAAGATGACATGCTTAACATGTTACTGTGCATATCTAAAGGCGACATGCTTAACATGTTACTATGTATATCTAAAGCTGACATGCTTAACATGTTACTGTACATATCTAAAGCTGATATGCTTAACATGTTACCATGAATATCTAAAGCTGGCATGATTAACATGTTACTGTGTATATCTAAAGCCAACGTGCTTAGCATGTTTCTATGTAATACTAAGGCCAATATGTTTAGAGTCCTTGTGAATATCTATGGTCAGATTACTAAGAGTTACATGTGTTTTATGACCATCAGCCTTTGATTATTCTTATGTTTACATGGTAGAGGAACTAAGTATATTCCTATGTGCTTAGGTTTATAAACATAGAATACCTTTTCATGTATAACCAGTAGTATAGGATACTCTAGTGTTCTTTCTATGCAATTGATAATCTTGTTTATGTATTGAGTGATCTTAAGGACGATGGCCAAGCACATTGTATGTATCTATAGCATAGGTATACTAAACAGGTTGAAAGGCTAATAAGACCTAAGTAAGATGTGTATGTTGTATAGAATCCATACAGGTTGAAAGGCTAATAAGATCTAAGTAAGATGTGTATGTTGTATAGAATCCATACAGGTTGAAAGGCTAGGTTAACTGGTGAGAAATGCACCAAGTGTAGTTAAATAATTCAATTAGGTCGATGGTATGTAGAACTTTGTTTAGGGTCAAACCCATGTTTATACTTAGGTCTCTATTATAAGGCCGAGATAAGGCCGCGGTAAGGTTGTGATATGATGGGATAGCCATCATTTAACCAACTCAACCAAATACTATGTATATTTATATCCATGAAATTAGAAAGTAGATCATTTGAGTTCTTTGTTTTCAAATATTGGAGTTATTATGAGTAAGTTGATAGAGATAGATATATATCTCTTGAACACTTATATGTATAGTTCTATTGTTTGCAATAAGAATGTTTTGTGATAGGTTATTCACTTATTCAGAGATATTTATAAGATAACGACATCTTTGGAATCATATAAGGTTAGTGTTATAGTTTCTCATAGTTTTTATAGCTATGATAAGTATTATCATTTATCTCTAAGAAGTTATTTGTGGGAATAAAATCTATTCCTTTTTGTGAGTTGGAAGATTCAAGAAGACCATGAGGTCAATAATAATAGCATAGACTTAAACTTATCAAAGAGAGAGATTGAATAAGTTTAGAGTTTAGTTATGAAAAGTTGATAGTATTTCTATGAAGAGGATAAACCTCAAGTGAGATGTCTTTTCATGATACATGAAATGTGAGTTCTATAATGTTCAAGAGGTCAAGAATTGAACCAGTGGATATTTTTATAACTTATTATTTTAGAGAATATTAATTTTTACATTACAAAGTATTGAGTTAGAGGAATTTAACCCCTAGAACCAACTCTGATGAGTTTAGAGCACTTAAAATCTTTTAAGTCCGACTATGACATTATATTATTCTATTGTATTGTATGGTCGAAAGATAAGGGTCAAGAAACCATAAATTGAGGTATTATCATTAGAAAGAGTATAAGAAGTTATTTTATAAATTTTAATGATTTCTAATTTTTAGAGTCAAAATTTGTTATAAATTGCACAAAGAGTGTTTGATGTTAAAGTCAGTGAGTAGAATAACAGGTCATAGACCCTAGAAATTACGAGTATGCAAAGGGGGGACTCTCTGAAAGGTCAGAATTACCTAAACATATATATATATATATATATATATATATATATATATATATTGCATGTATATCCTAGATTAAGGATTAGTTCTAAGTCAGATTGACTAGGATTTGAATATAGTTCAAACAGTTTCTGTCTAGAGTTACTAAGTCAAGCAAGTCAAACTATAGGATGAGATAGTCTCCAAGTTGAGTTACAGGTGTGTGACCACATGACTACTTTAATTGCAAACATTTATCTATATAGAAACTTTGGCCAAAGTGATACATTTACCTTTGCATGCATTAGTAGGTTCACAGTGTCTAGATGGTGTAATTTGTCAGGATGATCATACTTAGCTAGAAGAATTGTCTAGAGTTGTATGGTCGATTGTGTTACGTAGGACACAACACTAGGACTCAAATGGAAAACATGTTGGATCCTCATTTCTATACTCTTCGTGAAGGGTAGGGCCACTTCTAGGTAGGAAGGTGTGCGAGGGACCGCCGGTCTATGGTTGGAGGTAAAGCACTTGAATTATGCTCTCCCTCTGTAGCAAAAGACTCATCGAGACTTGAGTGATAGATATCAAGATTCTAGATGCAACATTCATTACATTATGATGTAAAATTATTTTGATTGCCATGTGCAATTTATGTATTGTAAATGTAAAGTGAAATGATTTTCATTAAGATTTATCTTTGAATATAATGAGTTTCAAGGTTGAAAAATATTCAGAAAAATATATGTATTTATTTTCTTGTGATTATGCAAATGTTTTAAAAAAATTGTGTTTACCTTGTTCATTTACTTCTTGTAAAATTTTGAGTAAATTTGAGTAATATGAGAATGGCATGGAGGAGAACCAAGAAAACCGCTAGAAAGTTTGTACCACAGCATTTACCCAAAATAGAGGTTAAGAATGAACCTACTGAGGAAGTAAAACTCAAAGAACACATTAACTATGTTCACGGTACCTAGCTAGAGGATTCTAAGACTTTGGCTAACGCTCTTTGGTGTATATGTATAGAAAGGAAACAACACCTTAAACTAGCCAAGAAATCTATTGTTTCTACTTGTGTAGTTAAACCAAGTAAACCTTCTGCTAAACACGGCATGTCATTTGGGTGTGGTTGTGATGCCCCTATTTTAGGAGTTGAGGTGAAGGAGTACATGCATGTACATCCACCCTCTAAGTTTATTTTACTGGATTCCGATGGGACAGAGGAACCTGAGGAATATCCTTTAACCGATAGTGACATGTAGTCTTGTTGAGTTAATTATCTAAATAAGGATGTAATTATACCTAGAATAAACTATAATAAAGATGAGATTATTTTTGCACAAATTTGAGTTTTGTGAGTGAATTTCATTGATGAATTTTGAATTAATGTGTTACATTATTTATGAATTCTAATTTATAATATGATACAAATATCAGGTGTGATATAGAATATCATCATGGTTTGAACTCGAACAACTCTTGAAGATAGTCAAGGAGAGTCGAATCCTTGAAAACCCAATGGCTAAGCTGGATCAAATATTGACCATGTTGAATGAAACCAAGGAAAGGATTGGAAACTTGGAAGAGGAGGTTAGGGGTCAAGGTAGATTCGAAGTAGGACGTGAGGATTCACATCAAGTAGATGATGAATATGAACATGAATCTAGTATTCATAGTGATCAAAGGGAGAATGTTGATAAGACTAAGTCTCAGGAAGAAAAGAAAAGTAGACTTGCCTCTGAATTGTCAAGAGATATGAAGAAAATCGCACCACCTAAGTTTGATGGAACAGAAAGTGGTAATGCTATAGAAGCTTGGTTGACAGAGATGGAAAAATATTTTGAGATTCAAAATTACTTAGAGATAACCAAGGTGGTGTGGGGTGCCTTTTAGCTGGCAGGAGAAGATTCCATGTGGTGGATGAACAAGAAAATGAAACTAGGGTTAAGTTCTTTAAGCTTAACCTAGAATCAATTTGTGGTCTTGTTTTTCCAGAGATGGTTACCACATCTTTTATTCGATCAAAAGCTAACAGATTTTCAAAATATGTGGCAAGGGGATATGTCAGTGGTGGAATATTGGGAAAATTTTACCCGTCTCTTGAAGTATGTGCCACAATACCAGAAAGATGAAAGGTTTAGAATCAAGAAATTTATCATGGTTCTGAATGCCTAGATAGGTGGAGAAGTGGATAGTCATAGTCCTACTCCTATGGACCAAGTTTTAGAGAAAGCAATCAAGCAAGAGAAAAAATTGAAGTCAATTTCTGCTTACCGCAAGAAGAATCACAAAAGGTTTAATAAGATACCAAATTCTCAGCCTTTCAAGAAAAGGAATGGCAAGTAAGATGTGGCTAAGAAAAGTGAAAAGGGCTCCAGAAATAGTAGGAATGGACCCAGAAATGAAAAGAAGAACAATAGTAATGTTTGAAGGAATGATAATAATTCAGGTAAACCTGATGAGAAGTGAGGACATGTCCCAGAGGATGTTTCACCTGTGGTGGTGATCACTATGTAAATCAATGCCCAACCAAGAACCAGGGAGTTCAGCAACATGGTAATGCTTTACCTACCCGACAAGCAGCTTTTCAACAAAGGATCCATGCGGCATTAGACAATCGCTAGGCAGAGTACCAGATTACTCCCATTGAGACAACATGTACATTGTTTGGAGTTCCTATTTCTATATTAATTGATACTAGAACAACTGAAAGTTTTTTTCTCTAAGAGTATTAAGTAAATTTTCTAGAAGAGATGGATATATGGCTAAACCCTGGTCAGTTGAGTATGCTAACTAGACAAAAGCTCAAGTAGAGCAGTATTTTTTTGAAGCCAAGATTGAACTTCCTAGTCTTTCGACTGAGGTAAATTTGTTTTTAGCCCCCCTAGGTTCCTATGATGTTATCTTAGGAAATTGGCTATAGAGGCATAGAGCTAATGTTGATTATTTTTCTAAAAGAGTAGAATGTCTAGACAATGTAGGGAACAAAGTCTTTTTACAAGGAACTCAAAGAGAAGTCAAGATCAGACCAATCTCTGCAATGCAACTTAAGAGGGCTAGGTGAAAAGGTTGTCAACTTTTTTCAGTCCAAATGGAGCAAGTAGAAGAGGATCCTAGTAATCAAAGTGTATCTTTGGAGAACTATCCTTTCCTTCGTGATTTTTAGGACATTTTCCCAAATGAACTTCTAGGATTGCCTCCAAAGAGAGATTTTAATTTCTCAATTGATATAAATTTTAGTTGAAGTGGAGGATGACAAGTGTCATCTCTGCGGGGCTTTGAGACTCTTTTAAGAGTCTTTAGAAATAGGTGAAGGGTGCCACGTTACTTTTGTTGGTTTAGGCAGATGGCATCGCATGTCACTTATTTCTGTTAAGTTTGAAAGGTAAAGAAACATATGGTGGGTCCCGCAAAATAAAGCTGTGGTTTCTAAAATGATGCAGGGAGTGACAAGTGTCATTACCGTGGGTGCTCGAGGCATAAAGTATAGAAGCTTTCAAGATGGAAGGAGAGTGTCAGGTGTCCTAGTTTTGATCCTCAGGTGTTGCCACATATCAAATAATAAGTGTGGTGGATGGCGACAAGTGGTAGTATTATGTGTGTCTTTTGTTTATGAAAGGAAATTATAGAGCAAGTGGAAAGTTCTGCATAGCATATTTTGGAGCCATTTGGGAACTTGCGGGTGATGCCACGTGTAAGCAACAGAACTATGAGTTACAGTGCCACATATTTTATCATTCAACCAATGAGCACATAGGGAGAGATGATTGCAGATTCAAGGAGATTTTCAGTCCCAGTTGAGTTCCAGTTTTGTTCAGCCCGTTGAGATTCTAGACGGTTAGAGGCAATCTTGAGTCAAATTTTGTGGCTATATATAGGAGAAGTTTTTGTAACTCATATATACATTATTGATTGAGAATTCAGAGATCTTGTGGTGATCATATTATATCATTTTGCCTTAGTTTAGTTGTTTCTAAGAAGGAAGCCAGTATATCTATGCATGTTTCTATGCCTTTTGTATTTTTTTGAATTGTTAATGAAAGAAGCTCTGTTTTGTGCCATTGGTGATAATCTCTGTGTCTCTGCATAAATCTTTTGAGTTTGGCCTTTGATTTTTAATTCATTTACAATCTATCTATGTTAATCATGTAGCATTTGCTCTTTAATATAGTCAAATCATGAGAATTTGATCACTATGCTAAGTTACTGAAATACATTTAAATCAGGTGCATCGCCATAGAATTAGAAGCTATGTTTATTATATCTATAATCTTTTTTTTTTTCCCTTTATCCAAACCCCAATTGAAAAAGGAAGAGCCAACTTCTATAAAATCTAGAGGTTGTTTCAAGTGTCAAGTCCCACATTCTTGAAACTTCCCATGTTGGTGTTGGAACCTGCACAATTTTATACATCAACAATTTGTATGGTCACTATTAGGCCAATAGTGATCATCAACAAGCACACTCTTTCTAATGAGCTTAGTATGAGATTCATGAGATTCCTTAAGGGACAATCGTGAATTAGTAATCATGTGGGCCCATTTGAGGAATGGTTGCTTGTTGTTTTAAAGTTCAAATGCTCCATTAGATTCTAGGTGCATCAGGTTATTCCATCATTAAGGTTGATACATGCACACTATGGGATACCTACCTTGTATGTCTAAAGTCTAATGTGACTATCAAAGTTTGGCCTAATCTTTGTGAAACTAATAATGAAGAGTTGTTACCTGTGCATAAATGGCTCACTATGTGAAAGTGTTTAGAAACTATTTTGTTATGGCAACAAATATATATGAAATATTTTTTGACAAATGTTTAGAGACTATTTACACATTGTATCCATGGCTAAATTCAATTTTGAAAGGTTTTTGTAAATGTTGTTGTAATGGTGCTAATGGGTATGATAGTGTTTTCTGATTTCTATCACACATTCATGTCATAAATTTTAAGAATTAAATATGTATTGAAACTTTAAAATAATTAGGCTTTAAAATAATTATGATTAGGGTTTAAAATAATTAGGGGTAGGGTTTAAAATAAGTAGGATTAGGGTTTTAAATGATCATTAGGGTTAGGGTTATCAAATGATAATTAGGGTTAGGGTTTAAAATAAGAAGGGTTAGGGGTTAAAATGATCATTATGATTAGACTTATAAAATGATAATTAGGGTTAGGGTTTAAAATAAGTAGGGTTATGGTGTAAAATGATCATTAGGGTCAGGGCTTAAAATGACCATTAGGGTTAGGGTTATAAAATGATAATTAGGGTTAAGGTATAAAATAAGTAGGGTTAGGTTTTAAAATGATCATTAGGGTTAGGGTTTAAAATAATTAGGGTTAGGGTTTAAAATGAGCAATAGGGTTACGATTTAAAATAATTAGGGTTAAGGTTTAAAATAATTAGGGTATAAAATAATTAGGATTAGGGTTTAATTAATTAGGGTTTAAAATAATTAGGGTTTAAATATAATATAATGTACTATAGACTCTCTTACAAAGCAAAAAAAAATATTACATTTCTGAGTTTTACCTCTTGGGTGGACTTGCTATATGCAGTATCTACAAGCATCTTTTGCCAGTTCTATCTATGTAACTTTATCAAAATGACCGCGCAGGGTCTATAGTATATTGTCAAAAGGGCCATGCAGGGCCAACATAAGCTGTGAAATATTTTTTTTCTATAGAGGATACCATCCCAAAACTCTAAACTTTATCTAGATACTAAAACCCTATCCATATATTTCACCATTGTAGAGATTACAAAACAAACAACACCTAAACATTTTCTTAAGCAGAAAAATCTATAATTCAGACATCACCATAGTCATGTAGATACTGGTTGAACTCTTCCACCCACTCGAAACCCTGCACCGGTTCCAGTTGCAGCATCTTCCTCAAGAAGTTGACCCCCACCCTTGCCTACTCACAGTGAAGCAATTCCATGCCTTTGATATCCAAAAAAAATGGGTAATATTTTACTACCTCACCTGGTACATGTAGAAGAGCCATGTCTTTTTAATGTCATGCCCACAACATGTTAACATGGACACAACACAAAAAAAATGTAATTTTCAATAATGTTGATCCATAAACACCCACACACAAGGGCAATAACTAAGTGAAAAAAACAAAGTAGCAGGATACTCAATTACAATGCAAGAGTGTATATATATTTTGAGAGTAAAATTACAATGCAGGAGTACACATGATTGAATGAAAGAGTGAGGAAAATAGGTCCTAAGGGCTTGACATAAGCCTCGGGGGCTCATCCCAGATGGCCTTGCCTACATGAAAGCGCAGAGGCTTCATAGTTTAGAAAACTTGGCTAAGGTACCCCTAGCCCAAAGGTTACAGCTGCCAAAGTCTCTTCAAGGCCCCCCAACGAATCTAGAATGATCATCCTATGAGAAATTATTTCTACCTCCACTTTAGCAATGTTTAAATCTAACAAGGAGGCTACGAACTTGGAGGTAATGTCTGTGTCTGCCCTATATCACTCTCCTTCTGCCATGAAAGTTTTCCCCAATATCACCTTTGTTTCCCCCACCATAAGAGCATCATTTTGCAAAAGAATCCTTCTAAGTCGTTGGTCTATGACCTTCCCGAGGAAGGCCATTTGATGTTTCTCTCTCACCAGGTGAATTGGAGTATCCATCTCGCTACAAATTACAATATCTACTAAAAAATAAATGACAAATTTTGTTCTTTTTGTCATATCCAAGTTTTGCAATTGTGAAATCCTTTACTCCTAGTTTTAAAAGGACTCACATATATGAATTGAAAGCTTGGCAAGTACCAAAAAATGATGAAACTATCCAATCACTCTGCCAATACAACCTATCTAATCTCTCAAGAGATTTAGGAACTCTCTCAAATGGCCTCCTTTCTTAATTGCCACTCGTGTAGAAAATAAACTATCCCTTCAGTTTGTTCCAATGCACCTAGAGGTAATTGTGATTGAAAATGTGAACTACTGTAGAAACTACTAAAATATTCAATACCTCAATGGAAATAAGATAAATACAAATAAACAAAAGATATACCTTTGTAAACAGATTTACCTCGCGCCTTCCATTGTTGCCTATCTTTCTTTGATCTTGTGTGATTATAAAGCTCTTAGAAGTTGTACTTCCTTGCTGTTAAGATGACAAAGATAGAATGGATATGTGGAGGATTATGTAATGAGACTACAATGTAATAACTAAGATGAAGGATGGAGATAATGATATGCAGCCATGGTTGATGATTATGAGATGAAGATAATGTGATTACAATGAAAATGAGTGGAGCCAAAGGCACGCTTGGGAGCTATGGGGGAATTTCTGCAGCATAAGTTTATAAAAGCTTGAGATATGAAAATGAGTGTGAGAACCTTGCTTTTATAGGCTAAGGATGGACCAAATCCAAGTGTCACAAGATCAACGGTGGAGAACAAGTCATTTTGATGTGTATGGTGGAGATTGGATTAGTTGGGATGAGGGAGATAAAGGTCAAGAATGTTCCTCCCAGGATGACAAGGTGGAGAGAAAGGTGTGAGTAAGAGGCCACTTGTCACAATGCTCTCAAAGACCAATTGATTTAAAAGTGGAAGACTATGAGACAACCATGGAGAAGGACTCTTTGGTTGTTAGAATGTGAGAGAAAATAGGATTTGAAAGACAAGTGTCTTTGACCATGATGACATGGAGAGACCAAGTTCTTAAGAATAGGGATGGTTAGAGGATAAATAGGACATGTGGATGAGGATAATTATCTAATTAAATATTAAAAATATTTAATATATGTGCAACATGATGAGGTGTAAAGTGAGGTGGAAATGATGTGGAATTATGGACTTTGGACTTAGGATAGATGATTAATTAAATAATTTAGGATTATTCAACTAAGGGTGATTTAGAGCAATTTGAATGTTTTAATTAAATAAATTGATTTTTATTTAATTTTTGGAAGATTAAGATGAATGTGAATCAAATAAATAAATTAGAATATTTATTTATTGATAGAAGAATAGGAATAAAATAAATATTAAAATATTTATTTAATTCGACTCAAGCCATTTTTAGGTGTGTACAATAATCATTAATCCGTGGTGGAGTTTAACATTCTTTTTGATTCACAAAAGCATTATGTGAGCACACCTAAATCCCAACTTAACATTCTTGGTTAGGCCAATCAAACACCTCCACTTTAGAGCCGAAGTTCACTCTAATATTTGATTTAATTTTCACAACAATGATGTGAAATTTTTTTACATTTAACCATCTTGGCTCTAACAGTTGTGTTTATCTATCTTTTAAAACTATTTTAAATATATCCCTTCTGCTTCCAAGTTGGCAAGAACATCTGCTTCTCTGTTGCCTTCCCTATAAGTGTGGTTGACCATATAATTCTTGAATTCTTCCAGGTGCTTGAGGGCTACATCCAATAACATCTTGAGTTTCTAGTTGTGTATTTTGTCTGATCTGATTACATTTATAACTAGAGAAGAGTTTCCTTCTATGGTGACTTTATGTATTCTCAACTACAAACAAAATTGAATCCCATGCAAAAGAGCCATGAATTTAACCTTGTTATTTGATCCTTTAGGGAGAGCCTTGATCAGTTTGCCTATGACTTTTCTATCCCAATCTCTTTTTATATTACCTACTCTAGAGGGGTCGGGATTGCCCTTTGCTACCCCATCAAAGTTTAACTTAAACCATCTGTGCTCTGGGGCCTTCCACACTGTATTATTCCTTGCTTCTTTGGTTTTATTACCCCCAGCTCCCATGAAAGAGGGGACTTTTAATCCATACCAAGATTTTCTCATTAAAGCATCACAATCAATGAAGTTGACATTTTTAGGGCAATGGGCCATATTTGTATTGTTGACAACTTCCACTATGACTACTTCTATCTTGTTTTGCAATGAAGAAGTTGACATTTCTTTATCTTGGAAGATCCTTTTGTTTCTCTCTTTCCATATTTCCCATATCAATATGGAGGGACAAACTATCCATAGTATAAAGTAGAGAGCTAATTTGTTAAGGAAGGGCCAGGCTTGAAACATGCTGAGTATGTCTTCCAACAAAGCACTTTGTCAAGATAGCTTTGCACATAGCAATTGCCAACATTCTTGTGAGTATGGGCAGTTAAGTAGCAAGTGATTCCATGTTTCCTCTACTTCTTTACATTAAATGCATCTGGAGGGACCTTGAAACCCCATCTTCTGAAATCTGTCTCCTGTCAGAATTCTTTTTTATATTGCTACCCAAGCAAAGGTCCCTGCCTTTGGTATACAATTCTTGTTCCAACATACATTTTTCCTCGAATTTGTGAAGATGTCTCTGCTCTTGTCAAATCTCTGTAACCATCTTTAACTGTGTATTCCCCACTTTTGGCTCCATTCCATCTAAGACTGTCATAGCCCTACCTCACAAAGATTTTTCTTTCTTACATATCTGCTTCAAAATCCTTTACTTCCTTTTTAGACAGTCCTAGTCCTCTAGCATCTTTCCACTTCTACTTTAGTAGACCCCTGGATGGATTTTCAAACAAGTAGTCCCTTATATTGGGGCCCCAACAGAGTTTTGTTATTTCTCTTACATGGTCCAATTCTCCTCTCTTGTCAAGACTTGGGAGGCCTCCCCAAGAGTCCTAAAATAAAGCCTTTCTGCCATCTTTTATATCCCAGGTTAACTGATTGGATATTAGGTCTCTACAACTTCTTAGAAAATTCTAGATTCGTGATCTAGAAGGAAGCATTCTAGCTCTAACTATGCTCAACTCCCCATTGCCTAAATATTTTGCTTTGATTATTTTGACCCATTTTAGTTCTTAATTTGCATAGACTTTCCACACCAACTTTACTCCAAGAGCCTTATTTTGTTACCGTAAGTTTTCAATTCCCACTCCATCTGTCTATTTGGATTTACAAACTTTGTCTCATCTAATGAGGGGGTACTTATTTTGTTCACTATTTCCCTACCAGAAGAATCTTCTTATTTTCTATTAATCTTTTTGCTTACCTCCATGGGTAGGGGAAAACAAGACATCATAAAGATGGGTATGGTTGTTATCACTACTGTTATCATTGTTATTCTTCCTGCCCAAGAAATCTAATGACCTTTCCATGAGGCCATCTTGTTTTCTAGTTTTGAGATTAGTGAACCCCATAACTTGCCTGAATTTAATCCTTTTGCTATCTAGGAAGGCCCAAATATCTACAAGGTAATTTACCCATCTTGAAGTTCAGAACCCTTAAGATCTAATTTTCTAATCTTTGATTTGTGTTGAAGAAAAACACCTCTGATTTATCTTTGTTGACTTCTTGTCCTGAAACTGAAGAATAGTCCTCTAATATCTTCTTGAACATTCTTGCCTCCCTAACTTGACCCACCCCAAACAGCATAGTATCATCTACAAATTGTTGATGAGTTATTGCGGGAATTCCTCTGGTTACTTGAATCCTTTTTACATGTCCCTCCAAAGAAGCCCTATGAATGGATCTCCCTAGTGCTTCCGCCATCATTATGAATAAGAAGGAGAGAGATGATCCCCTTGTCTCAATCTTCTAGAGGTAACAAAAAAACCTTCCAGAGAGCCATTTATGAGCACTGAAAATCTTGGACTGGCCAAACAGTTGAAAACCTAGTCCAGCCAACCTTTGTTGAAGACAAAGGCCTCCAAGACTTTGAACAAAAATCTCCAATCCACTTTGTCATAAGCTTTTTTTATATCAAGTTTTATAAACATGGTCTATTTTTTCATCTTTTGTGTAGAATGGATTGCTTCTTGGGCTATGATTACCCTGTCCAATATCGACCTGCCTAGCACAAATCTTGTTTGTTCTTCCAAAATCAAGTCTGGAAGAATCTTCTTTATTCTATTGGCAACAACTTTAGCCTAAATTTTGTAGATAGTGTTGCACAAGGCAATGGGCCTGAATTCATCTAAGGTGCTAGGCTTGTCTTTTTGTGGGATGAGTGTTATAAATGTATTATTTATTTCCTTTACCACTTTCCCAGATCCTCTAGAATCCTCAATTGCCTCTGTTACCTCCCTTCCCACAATATCCCAGCATTTCTGATAAAACAAAGCTTGAAATCCATCAGGCCTAGGGGCCTTGTCTGGATGAAGCTGAAATAGTATTTCCTTCATTTTTGCCTATGAGAAAACTTCCATGAGCATCTTATTTTGTCCTTCTAAAACTAGTTTGGGGATGTTTGCTAAAATTTGTTGTTGTTCTTGTATCCTTGAACCCTCCAAGTTATTAAGCAGATTCTAAAAGTAGGTGACTATTTCTGTTATAATGTCTTCCATCTTTTCCAAGCATCTGCAATCGGATGACTAAATTCTTGTGATCCTGTTTACTTCCTTTCTGGCCTTCGTCACATTGTGAAAATACTTGGTGTTTTGATCCCCTTCCTTTATCCACATTTCCCAAGACTTTTATTTCTAGAATATCTCCTCTTTTGCTAGCAAATCCTCTTGTTTGATTAGTAATTCTTTTTCTCTTAAGTATCTTGTTTCATCCATACCATTTGCTAGCACCTGCTCATTTAGTTTAGTCAAATGTGATGCCACACTCTTTTCTTCTTCAAAAATGTTTTTGAAGTTGTTTTTGTTCCATCCTTCCAATTGTTGTTTAACTACTTTCAATTTTGCCATTATGATGAACATTTTAGACCCTTCCACATGCACTTCATTCCACCATTTTTAATCAAATCCAGTAAACTCTCATCCTTGAATGACATTTTTTCAAAATTAAATGGGCTTCTTATTGGCTTCTCTTCCCCTAGGATGTCTAGCTGAATGGGAAAATGGTCTGAGCCAGATATCAGAAAAATATTACTCTCCAAAGTAAAGGGGAAGGAGCCTAAATCACCTTTGAATAGAAATCTGTCTAATTTTTGTGCAATGCTATGGTAACCTATTCTCTTGTTTGTCCATGTGTATATGTCATTGCCCATTTGGATTTCCATAAATGAATTTCTCTCCAGAAAGATTTCAAAGTCCACTTGAGATTGTGGCATTCTTGCTACCCCTCCCCACTTGTCAGTGGATCTTAAGATCGCATTAAAATCACCCCTCACTATATAGAATTTTGAGTTTATACTATTGCATATGCACTCTAAATCCCCTGATAGTTCCCTTTTTTGAATGCAAGAAGGGCCATAAACATTGAAAAGCAGAAAACATAGTTCAAAGGTGAGACTCCTAACCTTACATGTCATCCAATGCTTGCTTGAATCTACTTTCTCCGGTACAAGTTTTTGTGGCTTCCAAATTGTTGGCAATCCACCTGAGGCTCCTTCTGCAATAACAACTTCCATCTTCCACTGCCTAAATTTGACCCTGAATTGTTCCACCTCGTTCTAGTTCAACTTTGATTCGTGAATAAGGAATAAGTCTGACTGCAGTTCCTCCATCTGGTATTTAACCAGACACTTCTTGTTAGGGGCATTTATGCCCCTAACATTCCAAGATATTATCTTCATTGATCCCCAGGAAGGGATTTCCCCCTTCCCTATTTTTATCATTTCAAAAAATTTCTTTTGACACACTACTTCTCCATCCTAGTTTCTTTTTTCTTGATTGGAGGTCCTTCCTCTTTTCCTGCTAGATCCACAATCAGGAGTATTCCTTATCACCTCTGATTGAGAGAGACCTAGGTTGATCCATTCCTCCTGATGATTTGAAAGATTTTGCTTGAAGGATAGCTCATTGAAGCCATCTTCTCCCTCCTTTGTTCTCTCTTCTATCCCCTATTCCTTCATAGCTTCCCATTCTTCCTCCAAATCTTCTATTTCAAGGGAATCAATCCTTAAGTTCTCTTTGACCGCTTTCGCCAAATCAACCAATTCACTCCCTATGGCTATTATTGAGTTAATATCATTTTCTCTGAATGTGTTCCCTGAAGGAAAGTAAACTCTTTATTGATTCGATGATTAAATATAGATACAAAACCATGTATAAATACTATGAGGGGAGTCCGTTTATATGAAACCGAACATAACTACCGGTTATATGAAATTGAACATAACTACTCATAACCGGCGGTAGGAACTACTCATAACCGACGGTAGGAACTACTCATAACCGGCAGTAGCTAACAATGTAATACCAAACACTAACATTCCCCCCTTATTACATTGTTTCCTGAAGGAAAGTAAACTCTTTATTGATTCGATGATTAAATATAGATACAAAACCATGTATAAATACTATGAGGGGAGTCCGTTTATATGAAACTGAACATAACTACCGGTTATATGAAATTGAACATAACTACTCATAACCGGCGGTAGGAACTACTCATAACCGACGGTAGGAACTACTCATAACCGGCAGTAGTTAACAATGTAATACCAAACACTAACATTCCCCCCTTATTACATTGTTCCTGCAATAGTACCAAGGGACCCCCCCTTAATGCTAATATACCCAACAAAGCTGATTACATAATATGAATACATATTTTATAGAATATCTTCTCCCAAAGAATATATCCTGAACCAAGCAGGGCTCCATCATGCTGTCTTGTCTACCCTTAGAAAGACATAGCTTTGAGCTATGTTCTTGAGCTCTTTAGTCTTGAACTCAAATCACAAAGTCTTGAATTATTCAACAACAATCCCTAAGAGATACGACAAATCTCTATCATTGTCTAGTGACTGTGAAAGTGTATAATTCTCGATCATATACTCTGAAGCTCGCTAGACAACAATCCATATTGAGCTCAACACCAAATCCCAAACCTATCTCCAAAACAAAATCTTCACAAAACATACATTCTTCAAATCTGTCAGCATCAACAAACAAAAGAAAAACAACCAAAACCAAAAATGCTTCTCATGTAAAGCATCATCTCAAAGTGAGAAGCTAACTTGAGATGATGGAAAATCCTCTATCCTTCGATGCCACCTAGACCTCCAATTTGAAGTCTTAGAGGGCGTATCCACAAAAATTAATAGAAGCATCTAGTGGCTCCTCATCCTCAATACCTGGTGGATCCTTATCATCTTCAATGCAAGCAAGGTTTCCTTAATTTTTGACCTTTCCTTTAAGAACATCACTAGCTCGAGTTCTACAATCCCAAGTTGTATGACTGTCTTTCTTACAATAAAAACATTTGATTTTCTCTAATCTCTTGTAATTGCTTCCTGAGAATAATGCTTTCTTCTGAGGAGCATCTTCTAAATCTTCTATTGTTCTCTTCTCTTCTGCTAGAAGAGCAGAAATCATACCTTCTAGAGTTTGTGAAGGTATTTGACTAAGTGTAAAAATAACATTGTTGTATTTTGAAGGCAACCTATTTAATAGGATGGCCCTAGCATCGTCATCATCTACCGTAACCTTAACCTATGCTAGTTGTCTAATGAGAGACTAAAAGTTACTTATATGATTTGACATTGTGATTCCATCTTCCATCTTAAATATAAATAATTGAAGTTTTAGAGAAAACTTTGTTGATAACTGAGAGGGGGGGGGTGAATCAGTTATCCTAATTATTTCCCTTATTAAACTTTCCTTTTAATTGAAGCAGCATAAAATCAAACACAAAACATAAACCATGAAATAAGAAACACATGACACAGTATTTTTGACGTGGAAACCCTGTTAAGGGAGAAAACCACGGGGTGATTAACCCAAGAATTATTCTCTGTTAGAAGAATAGGAAATTACAAAAATGGCACTTGCCAATTAGGGCTCACTGCCCGAGCACACTGCTCACAAGAGGCTCACTGCCTACAAGAAGACACACTGTCTTACAAAGTGATTAGAATCACAGTCTTGAACTGATTGGAAGCATCTGCATATGCTGGAGTTCAGTTCCGGTTAGGTTCAGTATACTGATCTGCTGCACTTCATCTTTCCTCTGTTCTTTAGTCTGCTGTCCTTTCACATACCCGATCTTTCTTGTTACTTCTGCTCTACTCTGGACTTGTTCGCATATCCTCACACACATTCGCACCCTTTACCACTAAATCCATCCTCTATATATATCCGCACAAGTAATTTCATCATCTTTCTAGTCGGCATCCGGAACAGTCTAGTTTCTTACAAACTTAGTTCTGTCGGCTGAATCCTTGCTCACCAAGCAATGCGGATCAAGCATATACTTGTAGATATCATCAATTATGTCGGCCAAACATGATTCATGCCTCCGCAACCTTTATCATCATCTGTAACACATCCGGAAAGTAGTTTGATACTCAGTCAGTTAGTTCTTCCTCTGTTTTCACTGTCTCTCAGGAATCCGGTACTCAACTATTCATATCTTTTTCCTTGTCCATCTCCGGAGGCTAAATCCTTGGAATATACTACTCAAGATAGTCCTCTTGACTTCCCCAGATCCGCACTGTGCCAAGACACTTCCTCTGAGAGATCCGGACCAATCTGTCGGACCTTGCCACATGCTCTGTTCTTGTTCACCGGACCACAACAATCTTCAATCTGACTTCCGGTAGAGATATATCATGACTTGCGGATATGTGGAATGACCTTTGTTGCCATCAATGACAACAACCATGAATCCATATAGTGTCTCTTGCCAACAATCTCCCCCTTTGGCATTGATGGCAACACTTAGTGAAAAATGACTAAGTGTTTACACTATGCTCCCCCTTTGCTAATGCTCTGTCTTTATATACAATTTCCGGAACTCCCCCTGAGTTGGATTCCTCATTTTTCACTGCTCCTCACTCCCCCTTTGACATCAATGGCAAAGGGTAGGGTCCGCACACCAAAATTTTCAAAAATTTTCTATATATAGCCGCATATTTACATACTCACATATACTGCAGAATGTCTGCAAAGGATGTCTGCAGTTGAACCATTTCAGTAGCCCAACTAAGCTTCATTCTGTCCAGGATTGAAATGTGACCACTCAACAAAAATGCAAAAGCTTCTGCCCGCCTGAGATCTGTCGGATCTTTTGTATGGGCGGTGGTCTGGGCATCACTGATGGCCTCATGCATCGTTTCCAACTTAGGGACTATAATCCTTCTAAGTTCTCCCATCCGGTTGGTAATGTTCTTCCTCTCCTTCTCAAGATTCTTTATTTCATTCAAGACTGCAATAGTCTGACATTCTTGATTTATTATAGAGGAAGAGAGAGGATCAAAACTTTGAGATAAGCTTTGAAGCTTGTCCTGTTCTTCTTTTATTTTCTTGTCAATTGCTGTTGTTGCCTTTGACCAAGATATACAAAATTTGTAGATGTCACCGCCATCCTTAAGAGCATTTTCTAAGCTCTTTATTCCAATGCTTACAATCTTCCTATCCTTAGAGATTAATTCTAATATTTCAGAAAATCTCTTATCCAAAAATTCCTTCCGGACCTTGTCTTCAGCTGATTTTTCTAGAGAATTAAAATGTGTATCAATACTGCTGACTAAGGTTTTTAGATTACCGGAAGTGGAGGCAGTCGGATCTATTTGGATTGATGGCATGATCTTTACAAGTACTCCGGAAGCAGCCTCTATCAACTCACAGTCTTCCATATGAGACTTCAGGAGCTTTTCATTTGCCTTGGCATTTGCAAATGAAGCTATCTTCATTGTTTGTACCGGAGAGAGAGAGTCAAAATCAAATGGACCTTTTAGAAGCTCCGGTTCATCAATCTCTAGAGTTTCTTTGCTCAAAAATTGTTGAACAGTTTGTGCAGTGTCTCTTGCCGGAGACAGATGTTTCTTTTCTTCTGCAGTCTTAGAACTGTCAACCTCTTTGTCTGTCACCACTGCTTCCTTCTCCTGCAATTGCTCTTCTTCTTTGGATCCGGAGACTGTAGGGGAAACCGGAGGAGAGATGCTTGCTTGTTCATGGGTCACTTCTTCTGGAGCAGAGGGTCCCAAGTCCTCACTTGTCTGTTCAGGGCTCACTTCTTCCGGAACAGAAGATTCCAAGTCAGCAGCTGTTTCTGCACCTAAGTCCTCTACAACAGGAAGATTGAACCTTTTGAAGGCCTTCCGGAGGATCTCTTCTGTCTCTTGTGCCACTTTGTCAGTCTCACCAAGCATGAGCTGATTCATCCTGGCTTTACTTCTGAACTCATCTTTGCAGTCCTTGAAGATCATGTTCATTGTCTTGGGATCAATTTGAGGATATAGCTGAATAGCTATCTGCTCCCGGATCTCAAGATCTTTAGCATGAGCATTATTTTTCCTCACTTCCATTTCCTTTTCTAGGCTTTTAGGAATAAGAGATATTATTTCAATGAAAGCCTTATTATATATGTTGAGATATTTCACTATGGCCTCCTGCAGAGTCTTTTGGTCTGCCTCACTGAAGTCATCATAGGATTCAGTCATTGGTTGAAGGTTTCCATCCACCGTGACCGACTTGATTATGCTCTCTAGTGACAGAGTGGGCTTTTCAATAGTTACCTCTGCCATTTCATCCTTGTCTTGGCCTGTGGAGGGCTTACCGGATCCTTTCTTCTTCTGTTTCTTTACTTCTCTTACTTCCTTATCTGATTCTGTTTCCTCTTCATCCTTTTGGCTTTCATAAGCCCTTGATGCTTTTGTCTTGGATCTTTTACCGGATGCCTGGACTTCCGGTTTTGAGCTTTTGGTTGTGGAAGGTGCAGATCTCTTTGATGATCTGGTCCGGGTGGGGGTTTCAACCGGAGCACTTTCTGTGCTTTTCTCTTCTTCCTCAGCCTTTCTCCTCTTTTCCCGGCTGGCATCAAGTGCCTCTTTTGAGATGCCTAGGCCTTGAGCAATGTGCTCTACTTCTTTTCTCACTTTTCTCTTAATCTCAGGTTCCCTGAGTTCTACATGTAATTTCACGCTCAGCTCCTCAAAGGTTCCAAACCTTTCTGCCTTAGGATCTTTGGGCTGACTTAGCATGTGTTGAACATGCAGCTCTACTATCTGTTCATCAACTTCATACCCCATGGGCATGATCCAGACAGTCCTTGGCTCCACTGCCTCCATTAGGCACTGATCAGTGTCAACCATAAAACATACTGAGTCCTTGTATTTCTCAATGAGAGACTGGGGAATTCTCTCTCTTGCTTGCATCATGCTCTGAAAGTTTTTGAAGTATCCCCATAGAGCTGTATTTCTCGCTTTTGCATCCCCAAGTCCATGCAAATAGTCTCTTATCTGGACTGCAACAGGTTTGTCATTCTGCCATATCCATCCACTTGTTCCGGGTAGCTCATTCATGAAGTAAAAGAATAGACATACAATGAGAGTACCATACTTAAAGGAGTTCTTCTTGTCTTTCTTGATTTTCTGTACATTTTCCATCAATTGGCTTAGTAGTAGTTCACAAAGATCATAATCTGCATTCTTTCTTAGCATTTCATATGCTGTGTATATTGCAGTTCCGGATACAGAATTCTCCCTGCTGGAGTGATAGATCTTGTATCCTATTATCATTGATGCATATTTGATATCCGGATCCGAAATATCTTCAATGGTCATTGCCCTCTTGTCATATTTTGATCCGGTGGCCTCAGTTACAACGTTGTTCTTGACAGATTTGAGGATAGGTACCCCCCCGGAAGAGTATAGACCAGTTACTGCTCTAATTGCTTCTTTTGTGATCTTACAGGGTCTATCTAGCCAAAGGAAGTTGTCATGCATCCTGCTCAGTACATACCGGACCCATTCATCTTCTTCAAAGCTAGGGAAATGAATGAATTGCTCAAATTGTTTCTTCTGGATACCCTTATACTCTGGTTTGAGCTCAAAAGCATTGTCTATCAGTTGCTTGTGATAGAGGTCTCTTAATTTGAATTCCCCAAATTCCTCAATGTTTGCGTGTATGTAAACCCTAATATCTTCAGTATGTAAGACTCCGTGGGGAACACTAGAGAAGGCTCCTAGTGGATCTACCTCCAATGATTTGTAGGGATGTTTCTTGAATGAGGGGCGAGGTCTATCAGAGATCTTAACTATGTTTGGAGTAGCCATTCTTCAAGGATTTGCAGTGAGGCAATGAAAAACGAAGAATACCTTAAGCGCCTTCGGTTTGCACGGAGTGGTTGGATTGATTTCTTTATGCAATAGCTTCGGCAGGAGATCCTTGGTGTGCTTGATGAACCTTGTTGCAGAGCTCCACTATTCGCTTCTTCTCAAGTGTAGAATGAGCAGATAACTTTTGAGAAATCCCTTATATTGCTCCGCAAACCCTAATATCTGTCTGCAATAAATGCTTCACCTGCATTATTCCGGTTTACCATGTCTGGACAGCTTGGAGTATCCCGGATTAGTCCTGATCACTGAATATCATCCGGATCTTTAAATCATGAATAAATCTAGGTAACATATTACAAGAACATCCCAAATACTCTGTCCAATCCGCAAGACAAGATCGTGCACTTCCGGATCTCTCCGGACCTTTTGTAATCCTTTATCATACCGGAGCACCTCCCTGAACAGGTCTAACTTAATCGAACACAGCTTCTTCATAACTCCATGCGGACCTCTGAAAACTTGACTGAAGCATCTCAGGAGTTATATCTACAAACCCTTTAATCCGCATCTTGTGCCACATCCGGCACAACTTGTTTGGCTGGGGGAACAGAATCTTCTTTGAGTCTCCCCCTGAGCCTGAGCTCACCTTTTAATTTCCGGAAGAAATATCAGCACCAGAATCTGGTGCGGATCCAACCTCTACATTCTCTGAGTTTTTCTTCACCCAAATCTTGCTCATCTGATTCCTAACTTCATCCGCATTCATCTTTTGTTTACCCTTGTCTTGATTCTGATTATACACCGGACCTCTTTTGTCCTGATTCTTGTTTCTGCAGACTTTAGCATTATGACCGGACCTATTGCAGATTTGGCAAATAACATTTCTTTGCATATTTAACTGATATCCCCTTGATCTGCATTGATTAGCCATATGACCTACTCTATTGCATGTAAAGCATCTACCTTTGAATGATTTGTTTACTTGCATAATTCTGCATTCATGGGATTTGTGTCCATACCTTTTGCAGTTGAAGCACTGTCCGGAGAAGGATGAATTAATCTGATTCATTCTCATTCTGCACTGATTAGCTTTGTGACCAAAATGGTTGCAGCTGTGGCAGTATCCATTGAAGGATGGATATTTTTGAGCATTTGGCTGTCTTACCGGAGGTCTTCTAGGCCTGCTCCTTGGATGTTCTGATCCAAGATTCTTCTGACCGGATCCGGAGCTTTCTCCTTTCTCATATCCCAAGCCATACTTGTCATCTGTCCTCTTTTGACTTCCAAGAAGAACTTCAAGTTGAGCAGAACTTATCTTGAATTTCTCTTTATATTCATTTGCTGTTTGAAGGTCTCTTTTGAGAGAGGCAATTTGATCCTCAAGTTTTCCTTCATTATCTTTGGAATCTTCAAGATCAGATTCAAGGTGTCTGATAATCCTGTCCATCTGGTGGCATTCTTCTGATTTTTCTTTAAGAGATTGTCTTAGATTGTCTTCAGCCTTTCTTTTTTCTTCAATCTCTTGAGTAAACTTTATAGTTCCTGATTCCATTTCATGTCTTAACATAATGACTTCTTTTGATAACTTTTCACATAACTTGGTTTGCTCAGTCAATTCCTCACTTGTATTGCTTTCTTCACTTTGTCTTGCCAACTGTTGAAGCAGCTCCTTTCTCTTTTTCATAGAGAGACTTAATTTGTCTTTTAATTCTCTCATGAATTCATCAGCCTGTTTGAGTCTTTCCTTTAATTCACTGACTTCAGAATTTGACTGTTCAAGATCCTCAAGGGCAGTCTTGAGTTGCTCCCTTAAACCATATGCATCCATTTGAAATCCCAGATCTTCCTCAAGCTGTTAGGCTCTATTGGGAGGAACTTGGCTCTGATACCAATTGTTGATAACTGAGAGGGGGGGGTGAATCAGTTATCCTAATTATTTCCCTTATTAAACTTTCCTTTTAATTGAAGCAGCATAAAATCAAACACAAAACATAAACCATGAAATAAGAAACACATGACACAATATTTTTGACGTGGAAACCCTGTTAAGGGAGAAAACCACGGGGTGATTAACCCAAGAATTATTCTCTGTTAGAAGAATAGGAAATTACAAAAATGGCACTTGCCAATTAGGGCTCACTGCCCGAGCACACTGCTCACAAGAGGCTCACTGCCTACAAGAAGACACACTGTCTTACAAAGTGATTAGAATCACAGTCTTGAACTGATTGGAAGCATCTGCATATGCTGGAGTTCAGTTCCGGTTAGGTTCAGTATACTGATCTGCTGCACTTCATCTTTCCTCTGTTCTTTAGTCTGCTGTCCTTTCACATACCCGATCTTTCTTGTTACTTCTGCTCTACTCTGGACTTGTTCGCATATCCTCACACACATTCGCACCCTTTACCACTAAATCCATCCTCTATATATATCCGCACAAGTAATTTCATCATCTTTCTAGTCGGCATCCGGAACAGTCTAGTTTCTTACAAACTTAGTTCTGTCGGCTGAATCCTTGCTCACCAAGCAATGCGGATCAAGCATATACTTGTAGATATCATCAATTATGTCGGCCAAACATGATTCATGCCTCCGCAACCTTTATCATCATCTGTAACACATCCGGAAAGTAGTTTGATACTCAGTCAGTCAGTTCTTCCTCTGTTTTCACTGTCTCTCAGGAATCCGGTACTCAACTATTCATATCTTTTTCCTTGTCCATCTCCGGAGGCTAAATCCTTGGAATATACTACTCAAGATAGTCCTCTTGACTTCCCCAGATCCGCACTGTGCCAAGACACTTCCTCTGAGAGATCCGGACCAATCTGTCGGACCTTGCCACATGCTCTGTTCTTGTTCACCGGACCACAACAATCTTCAATCTGACTTCCGGTAGAGATATATCATGACTTGCGGATATGTGGAATGACCTTTGTTGCCATCAATGACAACAACCATGAATCCATATAGTGTCTCTTGCCAACAAACTTTGCATTAACGACTTTTGCTCCAAACAATTTATTTAGATTATCCCAAATTTCGGCTGATGATTTATCCAAATCAATGTGGTGCAATTCAGTGTCAGAAAGAGAAAGACCAATTATAGCCTTGGCTTTATCATCTCTACCACTCCAATCTAATAAATTATTTGCATCAGTAGCTGCTTTTTCCTTTCCACTTACTATTCCCCATAAATTTGCATTCATTAGTTGCATTTGAATTTTCATTCTCCAAGTATGAAAATTGAAACCAGAATACTTGTCTAATAGAATCTCCATTTAAAAATAATACTCTGAAAGGAAATAGTAGAACCAAATTGACCTTCTTACTCTGAATTAAATATATTCGCTTATAAAATTTTGCACTTCCATACACACTTCAATACATATATTTCCCTGATTGATAACCTCCAACGTGAAACAAGAGGACAGGCTAACTGTGCATTGTCAGCATCTCTTACTCAGACTTTTGTCCTTCCTACACTCACCATATTGATAAGCCACCTCTCTCATGCGCTATTCATAAGACCTTTCTAATTGATACTCTCCTTATCAAAATCTCTAACGCTAGTAACCACAATGCCAATGACATCAACATTGCCACTTTCTTGCCCTTCTCATCGTCGGGATTTATAACACTTTCTCTTTCCAAAATCTGGAACAAGCTAATTTCATGTGAGATTTCAGCGTCTCCAAAGAACAGGCAATAGTGGTGAGCCTTTTCTATAGCATATCCATCATGCACAGGGACACCTTTCTATTCTCCCTACTCCTCCTCGCAAGTCACAGACACAACAATTGTTTAAGCTTTGATACCATATGAAGGAAAGTAAACTCTTTATTGATTTGATGATTAAATGTAGATACAAAACCATGTATAAATACTATGAGGGGAGTCTAGTTATATGAAACCAAACATAACTACTCATAACCGATGGTAGTTAACAATGTAATACCAAACGCTAACATTTCCAAGTATGTTAATGGCCTCTATTATCTTCTCTAGATCCTCATTGTTCCTAATAGGATCATCCTTTCCCTGCTCCAGCCCATCTTTTAAAACTTTTTCTTCTGTGCAATTCTATGGAATCTCCATCTCTACTTGCATTAATTTTTGCCTTTCCTCTCTTTTTTCTTCTTGCTCCTTATTTGCTTCTTCCCTTGAAGGCTCTTCCTTTTCCTAGTTTCCACTTGCCTTCTTTTTCTACAATTCTTTGAATCCTAGAACCCTAATTTTCCTACCCTTAGGGTTCAAATCAAATTCCAATTTTTGATTCCATATCCCAAAGATTGAAACTATCTCTATTTCTTTCCAATGGGTGCTGCTTGGGTTATTCTCTACATAGATCCTAACATATGAACCTTCTCCATTTGTGTTTTCCCTTTCCTATGCATAAATGAATTTCCCTAACTGGTTTCCTATTACTTATAGGGCTTCAAACTCCCAGTATTCCAGTGGAAGGTTTGGAATTTTTATCAAATCTTAGATAATTTCCATCTTGTGACTGATTGTATCAAAGTTTGTTTCCCATTCCTTTATATAAAAACTGAATTCATCCATTATCCATACTCCATTTTTTATTTTTTGTTTGATTTCTTCTGAAGGACATACAGCTGTGAAGAATCCATTTGCCATCTCTTTGAATTGGAGATCTTCCCCGCATCTTTTCCTCCAACATTTAATTAAAAATTCCCAATTCAAATTCCTCCCGAGCCACTTAAAAATCAATCCATACCTTTTCAAATGTAGTATAATTGGCCGTAGGATTTTGTCCTCCAAGATCATTATGGTGATGCCTCTTCTTCTGTTCGAGACTTCAAGTCTTCCAGATCTCTCCGATCCTCTAAACCCTAATTGTTGTTTGTTCATTTCTTCGTTGGTCTCCTGGGGGTCAAATTACTTCTCCATCCCATTGGAATTGCATTTTCTCCTATGGCAAAGGTATGCTTTGGCTCGTAGAAGAATGCCCTTTTGTTCGGATTGCATCCATATTATCTTCCTCTCATGAAAGAAGTCTCCTTCAATCTATTCGAGTTGCCTCACACCCAAGAGTTGAATCTCTGTTTTGATTCAAACCTCAACCTCCTACTCCAATCTTCTGCTCTAGTCCATCTTCCACCAGTTTCTCTCCTCTTCCCATTACACCATTCTTCATTGGCAGCTCACTTCCTAATCTACTCCATGGGGAATGTCATCTCTTCTTCCATCACCCAATCCTCCTGTTCTGCCCTAGCTCCTTCGCCTGCTCCCGCTCGCAACATTTTTTCTAAGTTATCAATGTATTATTGCTAAGAAATATCAATATTGAGGATATCAAGGCACTTATATTAATTTTGAGACATGGAGAGATATCATTATGGAGACAACTATATTAATTGCTCTTCAAGTAAAAATAAAGTAATTGGAAAAGTTATGTACTTAAGATATGTAGTAATTAATTTAGTAATAATAATAATATTAATATATAATTATAATATATATAATATAATATAATTATATATTATTATATATAATATTATATATTATTATAATATTATATATTATTATTAGGGCTTAAAATAATAATGGTCAAGATTAAGGTTTATAATAATGTAATAATAATAATATAAATATAATATTATTATATTTAATAATGTTATACTATATCATTATATATTAATTTAATTAATGTCTACCGCATGATAAAGGGCAAGCACCTTGGCTAAGAGACTGAATTCTATGAATACAAGGCATTGGAGTATGCACTAAGTTGATGGGATGGTTGGCAGAGTTTATTCATGGCTTTGGGTGTTGGCATCAGTTCTTTCCTTATGACTGGAGGTGGTGAAGGCATTTTGGGGTGTTTTCATCATTTTTGTGAGCTGGATACTTGTGTGAGAATTCATTACAAGGGAGGGCAGATGCATCATGGTTTTAAGTAGGAAGGACACGTTTTTTTTCATCGCCTCACTCTTTCCATTCTCTAGCTTGTGTCTGTTTCTTGTGGTTTTGGTGGTTTTCATGGCGGGGGTGGTTGGAGACTGCTCAAAGGCTGTAGGGCCTTCCCCGAGAAGGAGAGAACTGCTAAGGAAGGGAAAAAATAATTTGAGTAGTGGTGTTATGGTACAAGGGAAAGAGAAGGGAAAGAGGAAGCCGAAGGTCTTTGGGAGGAGTGTCCTTGTGGATTCTATTGAGCTCTTGAATGCAAGCATCAAGAACCCTCTATTGCGTAGCTGGGTTGGAAGGCTTATAGACATGGTAAAGATAGTGGAGTCAGAGAAAAATGATGGGCTCCATGAGGCAATTTCATCCTTTCTGTTGGATCCTCAAACTTCCCGTGGGAGGTG
This sequence comes from Cunninghamia lanceolata, assembly GCA_027924645.1. Classification (NCBI taxonomy): domain Eukaryota; kingdom Viridiplantae; phylum Streptophyta; class Pinopsida; order Cupressales; family Cupressaceae; genus Cunninghamia; species Cunninghamia lanceolata. The sequence continues at coordinate 6,848,763 of BSBN01000236.1, forward strand.
GAATGTATTTGGTGTTTCTCAGTCATTGACGATGGCTATGATGATGTCAGTTGCTACTTCTTCTATTTTGCTCCATGAAGATTTGGTGGAACAGACGAAGGAGGCTCAGCTGAATTAGAAGTTCCTCCTTAATCATGTGCACGAGTTGCAGGAAGGTTAGATTAAGCTTCGAAAGCTGGTAGAGAGCATGGCGGAGAAAATGCATTTGAAGGTGGAAGCAGAAGACAAGGCTGAGTTCAGGTGTCCGTGTGATGAGGAATTTGACCTGGTGGATCTCTCTAGCAAGGATGGTGTTGACAAGTAACTTGGTTCTAGTGTTCAGTGTATTTCTTAGTCTTTATATGTTTGTAGGTTCTAATGTTTAAGATTATGGAGAGGCCTATGTAATTTGCCCTCCTATTTTGTCTTCTAGCTTGTCAAGAAAGCTATTTTAAGACTATAAGGGCTTCGGCTCTGCTTTTGATATGGGTCCCTGGCCCTTACCAGGGTATACATAATAAAAAAAATTAGTTAATGTCTTACATGTTGCGCCACGACTGCTACTAGCATATATATTAAATAATAATATATATAAAATATGCCAAGAGATATCCTTCTCAAGGTGCCTATTTTTAATCAATTTTTCAAATAAAAAGTATAATAGGCACCTCAAGAAGGATATCTCTCAGCCTATTTTATATATATTATATTATATGTTTACTGCATCGAAGTAGTATAACTATATACTCAGGTTCCTTATTATCTATTTAAATTTATCTTTACCCTATTGTGAAAATCTTTAATGAATGTTGAATGCCAACGTAGAAGTACTGTTCACTATTTTTCTAAAGACTTGAATTAGAATTGTAATTTGTTGCAGTATTAGGTCTGAAGCAGTTAATATTTGCTACACTGTATCTCCAATCCTTCTGTGACTTTTGTGACTTATGTGATTTCTGTGATTGAATGACAAGGAAGCAGTTGCAGATAAAGAGCTCCTCCAAAACACACAATAATTTAGGTAGGTGTACATCCATTCATTAAAAAATATTTATTTGCAAATCTATATTTGAAACAAAAAAACAAGACAAAATAAATAAACACATATTACTTATTCAAAAAAATATGTATATCAAACTAAATCTTGAACAGAGCTAGAAGATGGAAGTCTAGCATGCTACAGAATTGCATGGGAGTTTGGGGAAAGATACCAAAAGAACAAAGTTCTTAAGTTCTCATACCTGCGTGGGAAGCACTGAAGGAGCTGAGTAGAAGCATCGAGCCAGTATAACGACATACTTAGGTTCCTTATTATCTATTTAAATTTATCTTTACCCTACTATGAAAATATTTTATGACTATTTTTCTAAAGACCTAAATTAGAATTGCAATTTGTTGCAGTATTATTTTTGAAGTAGTCGCTATTTTCTACATTGTATATCTACATACTCAGGTTCCTTATTATCTATTTAAATTTATCTTTACCCTATTGTGAAAATCTTTTATGAACGTTAGAAGTATTGGCGTTCACTATTTTTCTAAAGACCTGAATTAGAATTGCAATTTGTTGCAATATTAGGTCTGAAGCAGTTAATATTTGCTACACTGTATCTCCAATCCTTTTGTGACTTCTGTGACTTCTATGATTTCTGTGATTGAATGACAAGGAAGCAGTTGCAGGTAAAGAGCTCCTCCAAAACATGTAATTTAATTCAGGTAGGTGTACATCCATTCATTAAAAAATACATATATTATATAAATATATGTATTAATAAATATACATATTCAAAAAAATATGTATATCAACAGTTTTGAGAAAAAAAACTTATTAATAAATCAGCAATCTATTTGTGCAAAACCTTGCAATCATTGTTGTGAGATGATTTATCAAGTTGTCAAATTGCTCGCAGCTTTTACTTTTGAATGAGAATTTCACAGAAGTAAACATATAAAAAGAATTTTAAAAAATAACAATAATAAAAAGTATTAATTTCTTCTTTAGTTGCTCTGCTATTTATTACTCCCATGGTCGCCGTCACCATTGATCTGCAAGAAGAAAGCAAATGGCAAAAAGAAAACTTGGAAGAGATGACAATAAATGGAGTTAGGGCTTAAAAAAAAGAGGGTTGATGGAAGAGATTGAAAAATAAAGTTAGGGCTTACAAAACAAAAAAATCATAAATTAGAGTTTCTTTTTAATTTCAAGTATTAATTTTTATTTCGCAAAACAATTTATTGCGTTAATATTTTATAGAGAAGGATGGAAATTTTATATTTTTTAAGATTTCAAAAGAGTGAGTTCGTTTAAAACATATGAACTAAAATGTTTATAAAGTGTTAAAAGGGTTCAAATAAATGTTTTAAAGTATTGTCATTTATATATAAGAAGCTAAATCTATAATATAAAATATATGTATATGATATTAATAATTACATATTTCCACAAATGGTGTCAAACTCAACATTTTAATATTCTAATTAGGGGTATAGTTAGCTATATTTTAAACAATTTGAAAATATTTAGTTTAAATCTTTTAAAAAAAATCTTTAACTCATCAACCAATAATAAATCCAAAAGTTTGACGCAAAAACTATACAATTAAATTATGATAAAACATCATAATTTCATGAAGATACCTCTACTTGTCATCCCTAAATATTTAATTTGTTTTCCTTTACAATTAAATATCGAATTATTATTGTTTATTTTATTTACCTTCAAATTATATCCAATGTGCAAATTGTCCTTAAGACTAATACCATTTCCCTTCGTGCGAGACAATTTAGACCTCTTAATCCAAGACATCACTTTACTGACTTAGGGGAACCCATTGAGGATATGTTTCTATGCAAGCTAAATCTATAATATAAAATATATGTATATGATATTAATAATTACATATTTCCATAAATGGTGTCAAACTCAACATTTTAATATTTGAATTAGGTGTATAGTTAACTATATTTTAAACAATTTGAAAATATTTAGTTTAAATCCTTTAAAAAACAATCTTTAACTCATCAATCAATAATAAATCCAAAAGTTTGACTCAAAAACTATACAATTAAATTATGATAAAACATCATAATTTCATAAAGATACCTCTACTTGTCATCCCTAAATATTTAATTTGTTTTCCTTTACAATTAAATATCTAATTATTATTGTTTATTTTATTTACCTTCAAATTATATGTAATGTGTAAACTATCCTTAAGACTAATACCATTGCCCTTCGTGAGACAATTTAGACGGCCTTCTAATCCAAGACATCACTTTACCGACTTAGGGGAACCCATTGAGGAGGTGTTTCTATGCAAGCTAATATGATTACATTGCCTTTCACTAGACCATATGGTAAAAATGAATCTAAACCCGCATGGTACAATGAGAAGGATTATTGTAGCTATCATAAAGTCCATAGACATCCTACAAACAAGTGTAATAAACATCTTATCCAAGATCTTATTGATGAAGGTAAGTTAGAGCTAAAATAATATTTTATTCTCTCCTTCAAGACTATAATAGTGATGCTGAAGGGGCCCACCTCAACTAAAGAAAACCTCATATCTACACATGATGTGAGCATAGACAAAGGCTTAAATCAAGTTTGAAAGGCCTAATCAGCAGATAGGCTTTAATATGTGAGCATTATAGTGCTTCGAATTATCTCACGCTATAAAAAAAATCACGCGGAAAAACTTTCTAAACTTGTTGGTTGTTCCTATCCATGTATTCCTTAAACCTCCTATGAGTGCAAGTGCTAGTTATTATACATCCCTTTCCCTACCGACTCCCGCCAACTAACAACCACAACACGGAACCTTCGTGGAAACCTTTCTACTCTAGACAATGCGTCTTGTAACCTTTTGTTGATGAGTTGACTCCAAAACTATGCAATACCTCTCAAACTCAATGTCAAAAATAGTCGTAAATTTAACCCCGACCTCTGTAGTTTGACAACAGCGCGTATGGCAGCGAGTGCACTAAAGAACAGAAGAATTTACTTCTTTTGTGGGTTAGGTATACCTACTCAAGTAACACAAGTCAAATGCGCATCTTCACTGCAGACTGCCATCGTCATTGTTTACGTGTTTGGTCTCTATTTCTTTCAAGTCTTCGATGACTTTGCTTACCGTTAACTTCGTCTCGATGTTCCCCTGATCGATTCTTTCGCATCAATATGGAAGCGCTTCAGATGGTTCTGCGTTTGGCCCGCTTCCTGTTCTTTGTCACAATTTCATTATATTCGTTGGCCTCTCACTGTAGTGAAGCGTGTGAGATTTTCAGGTGTGGGAATTACAGTTGGGATTATCCATTTGGAGCAAAGGACAGCGGCTGCGGTGACCCTACGCTTCAGCTGGAGTGTGATAATGCAGCCAAGATGCCTCTAATTACTATCGGTGGCTACCAATACTATATACTGGAACCCCACAATTACTTCCACCTGGTGTCATATAATGAGCCTACCATGATACTATTATACAAGCATCTACAGCAAGATGAATGCGATCTATCAGAGAGTATCTATGATCAATTCTGGAGTGCCACCCAATTCCGTATTGCAGATGGGTACACAAATATAACACTGGCGACAACATGCAATAGAGAGAATGCAGGGGCGTTGAGCAATTCAACCTGTAATGGTCATCAGTACTATAATGTCAGTCTTCCACAGTTGAGTAAAGTTTGTTCATCAGAATTCAGGATTGCCGTGAAAGAAACTGAGTTGGAGTTGGGAAAACCTCTTGCTGAGATAATAGGCGCAGGGGTAAATATAACATGGTATGCAGGCAAACCTTGCGAGAATTGTGAGACAGATTACAGAAATTGTACTTATCGCAGAACCTCGTCTTTCTGCTACTGTAATGCTAGTTTTTATTCACAGTGCTCCACTGGTAAGACTCCTAATCCCGTTTCTTTAAATTGAACTGCAGAAGTCAATATGCAAACTCTAAATGTAAAGAAAATTAAATTTGATTATTCTAAAAAATCGACTGGGATTGATTGGTTGCAGATAAATCGAGGACCACCATTATTCTAGGTAAGTGCCATTATCTCTAATTGGCTGTTCTTAAACATCATCCACTTCAAAAGTTAATTTGGGCTAATAAAAATAGGACAAATATTTACCACTTTTAATAGAGTGTCTCTAATCTGTAGGTAAACAGCCGGCACGTTGTTGTGTCGACTGTTTACAGATTTTTCAACTCTGTATGCTATCGAATTCTACTGTCGACCTCTTCACTGCAATAATGTCGACCTTTTAAATGACCTTGATTGTTGACTGATTTGTCGAAAGCATCTTAGTTGATGGGATTTCGACCAACTGGCTGTTTTACAAGGCACCGGCTGGTTAAGCTTTAACTAATCTGTATGTTCATATGTTAGTGATGTCAATATAAATTGTTCATGTCTGAGACCCAAAACCTTGGACCTGATTTCAGGTGCGGCCATTGGAAGTGCTGTATTGTTCCTAGCTGCACTATTACTTGTGTTTTTTTATCGAAGGAGATCATCGGCCTCTAAGGAACTCCAGCTTCGCATGGCCATGGAACCTTCTCTTACGAAAGTGGAGCAATTCCTTGATGATTATGCTCATGAAATGCCCAGCAGATATTCCTTTTCTCAACTGAAGAAGATCACCAACAACTTCGCAGTTAAATTGGGGGAAGGAGGTTTCGGTGTGGTTTATAAAGGAAAACTCCCCAGAGGTAATTTGGTAGCCGTCAAAATTCTTGATCAGTCGAGACACAGTGAAACTCAGTTTATGAATGAAGTTGCAACCATTGGAAGAATCCACCATGTTCACCTGGTCCGCCTGATGGGCTACTGTTTTGATGGGTTTAGAAGCGCGCTCGTGTATGAGTACATGGTGAATGGATCTCTGGAGAAGTTCATATTTGCTGGAAAAAATAAAGGAGGAATTCTAAAAGCGGAACAGCTTTATTCAATTGCTTTGGGTGCAGCGCGTGGAATCGCATATCTACACCAAGATTGTGAGCGGCGCATAATTCATTTTGACATCAAGCCCCACAATATATTATTAGACAAGGATTTCATACCGAAAATAGCTGATTTTGGTCGGGCAAAACTGTTTAGTAAGGAAGATGATCATATATCAATGACAGTCGCAAGAGGGACGCCAGGGTATGTTGCGCCAGAGCTTTGGTCCAGAAATTTGGGACCCGTGACCCACAAATCGGATGTTTACAGTTTTGGAATGGTACTATTGGAAATGGCTGGAGGAAGAAGAAATATTGATGTGCAAGTAAGCCGATCCAGTCAATTGTATTTACCAGAGTGGGCATTCAAGTTGATGGAGAATGGACAGTTGGAGATGATGTTGAGAGGAAGTGGGAAAACAGAAATAGATTGTGCAGAGGAGGAGAAAGCAATAACACTGGCTAAAGTAGGACTGTGGTGCATTCAGTACAATTCAACAGATCGACCGAGCATGAGCAGAGTCGTTCAAATGTTGGAAGGAAATGGTAATGATGTGAGTAATCCTCCCCTGCCTTTTAACTTTCAACCAGGTTTGCAATCTTCTACCGAAGAATTTTCGTCAACTGTGTAGAACTGGCCTTGCGTCATGCATTGACTAGAGAAATCTCTGTAGTAAAATTAGATCAGTTGTAAAGCAAAAGATGGGGTTTTTCTCTTTAATTTATTGTATTTCTCGACCTAGTTCTAAATTTGATGGCCTTATGACCTATTTTTATTCTAAAATATAATTAGAATTATAGGAAGACTACGACAAAATGGGTGATCTTAGACAGACTTTCAAAATCTTTATAAATTATTCTTTTACATATTATATTTATATATATTCTTTCAAAATAAAGTATGCTTAATATTTAAAGGGTAAACTTCGAATGGTTAACCATCACAAAAATTTGCTTGACCAACAAGTTTGACCATCAAATTTAGGCCATGTAAGCCATAGACAATTTGAGTAGGAAATTCACAATTTTAATTACAAACCATTAGTACATTGGATTGTTTTTTTGTTGATAAAATAGATTTCTTTATTAAAGTTAAGTTGAACGAATATCATAATCAATACATTTAAATTAACTTAATTTAGAGTTTTGATAAATTATCTAACAGAAATTAGAATTCTAAAAATAAATAAAATTAAAATTATTTAGCTGATTACAATAGCTGATAGATAGTTGTTTGTTTGTTTTTTTTTAAACAAAAAAAGGTGTAGGAACACCCATAAAATAAAGATACTTTAAAAATATTATAGAAGTTATGGCCGAAACCAAGTTCAGATTATGAAATAAAACAAAAACAAAGCCCTTAACTGTCCTGAAACATCAAAATTTAACTAAGAAAACAGAGAGGCAAAAAATAAATACATCCCCCGGAAGAACACGGCTTAGAACAACCGTAACACAAAACGGACAAACGAAGAGACCACCCCCGAAACAAATGGCCAAAACACCCCTTACCACCAATAGGACAGGCACTATCAAGCAAACGTAGCCAACCACCTGACCCAACGCAGCCAAACACACGACCCGACGTCACCCCTTCATGCCGCTGCCAGAGCTGCTGAGAGATTCTGCTCATCCATATTCACAGCCGCAAAACGCTGAACTCCTTCATCAGGGTCCTCCAAAGCATACCGAGGCATTCCTGGAGCTAAATCGGGGGCATGAATCCTTAGAAACTGGATGGTCGTGAAGACATTCTTTATCCTATCAGCTTTTTTCTTGGTAATCAAAAAGCAATGAGACCGCAACACATCATCAATTTCACCGCTGCTCAGAGATTTAATACTGGCTTGCAAGGCCCTATAGATTGCTTGCTGCAAGGTAGAAGTGCACAGGGATGCAAGATTAAAGAGCCCCCCGATTAGAGCCTCCCCCTGTTCCATTCTGTAAGCAGACACTGCCGATTCCCATCTTTCAATAATATAAATATTTTTATAAAACAGTCCTGACGCTAGAGCATGCACAAACTCACCATCCATAGCTAGATCCATAATATTGGATAAGAGCTAGGAGACCACATCTGAGTAATTAAGCACATGCCCCTCATAACCTCTTATCCAAACATGACCGACTATATTTCTAACTACAAACTGGATGAGGGTGCAATCCCAGTTGAGTAGAGTCATCAAGTCTATCGACTTAACCCTCCCTCTAATCTTTGGTTCCCAATCGAGAGCTGGGAAAAACAGTCTTTGGTTAAGGTGTCTGTCAGCCTTATAGACTGCCCGTTAGAGGTGGAAAGGAAACAGAGATAGGAAAGTTGCAGAAGAGGAAAGACGACAGGAGAAAATACAGAATAAGGCAAGAAAGCGGCTGAAGTAAAAGAGTGAACATCCTTTATCAAAGCCAACAACACCATATGTAGTAGGAATGAAAGCACCATGTCATCTTGACGGAAGTAAGTTGGCAAAGGACATCGGTGACATCATGGGATCAGAGGGCACTAGTGACAAGATTTGAAGTACACTACTAAAAGAAGGCCACCATTTAGAACTTGCAACGTGTCCTCTGCTATTACTTCCCATCAAAAGAGATGAAACCATTGTGCCGCTAGAAAAATCTCAATTAGTCACTGCAGTTAAGGCTAGTCACTTCCCCTTAAGATGGCATAATATGAGGACAGATTCACAATCCCTGCCTGCCCACCAAAACAGCTAAAACGGCTTAAACAGTCTCGATTCACTTGCCCTAATGAGAGCTAGCAATCCACTTCTATGGACTTGTTAGGAGTTGGACAATAAGAGTTAAGCTGCATTTAAGTGAAGGTACCAATCATGTCAGAGGGGCGATGCTAGACCAAGTCAAATTCAAACCAAACTGATGCCTGTCACATATTTCATCTCATTCAACAAGAGATTTGACAAGGTGTATGCCATCTAAGAAATTACTTTATAAGGGAAATCTTACATATGCCAGAAAGACATTGCCAGAATAGATTAAAATCAAACCAAGCTACTACCCATCACATCTTCCATCTCATGTGACAGGCAGTTTGACAAAATGTTTGAGTGGATTTGATCTCCAGGTGGGAATAGTATAGATGCGCTCTCAATCTCAATAGCTATATTTGCTAGTAGGTCCACCACCTTGTTGCCTTCCCTTAGTGTGTGAGAAATGAGATAATTGTCTAGCCTGTTCAGTAGGGTGTTAGCCTGCTGAAGAATATAGTTAAGTTTCTAGTTATCTAATCCTCTTCCTTTGATAGCGTTGATCACTATCAGAGAATCACCCTCAATCCACACATTTTTAATCCCTTTTTCTACCACCAGTTGTAAACCATGGACTAATGCCCATGCTTCCACCTCATTATTGGTTCCTATGGGTAATTTAGATGATTTGGCCGCAATCAATGAACCATGTTCGTTTCTAATAACACATCCTGTACCAGAGGGACCCAGATTTCCTCGGCATGCACCATCAAAGATCAACTTGAAGAAAGGAGGGGAGGGTGGGATCCATTTTACTTGTTCTCTTTTTGAAGTAGTCTTGGAGGCCCCTGGGAAGCCACCTAGACCTAGCTTACTAACTGACAGCCAGAGTGAAATAGTTGCCGCATCCCATTTAGACCAAACTGACTTGCAAGTGTTTGTGTGTCTAAGAAAATCCACTAACAGATCAGATATCACCACTTCTAGTTTATCGTAGATCAGACTCACAGAACTTGCTTCCTTTCTAAAAGTGCAAAGATTTCTTTCCCACCATAAGTGCCAAATGATCATCGAGGGGCCTATGTCCCATAGACAGGCTAAATAAGAATTAACAAATGGATGAGGCCAATTCCTAAACATTAGGAACAAAGATTTGGATATAGGACTGATCCAATTTAACTTTCTAAAAAAATAGAGCCAACATTCTCTACTAAAGGGGCATAGGAGAAGAAGATGATTCATAGACTCTTCCTCACTTCCACATAACACACAAGGAAAATTGAAGCCAAGACCCAACCTTTTGATTCGATCTCCTATTAGAATTTTGTTATGGAACGTACACCAAGCAAATGCTCCTACTTTAGGGAGTAAAGCATTTCCCCAACACAGATTTGAAGGCCACTCTGAAGTAGCTTTTTGCATGCAGATTCTATATCCTTCTCTGACTGAATAGAGGCCCGAATTTGAAGCCGTCCAGGCCACTTCATCCTCCATGTTAGAGACAATTACCAACTTCTTTCTTAATAAATGAATAAGCAGCGCTTTCTGGATCCTTGGAAAGTTACAGTCTTGGGTGCTCTTCCAGGCTACTGAGACTGAAGTCCTTACCCTTGTCACGAGCTAGTAATCTTTGACTTTGGTCCCCCAGCTCGATTGAAGGAAGATTCTTGCTTCTGTGAGCTCTTTCCTTGTTGCCAATGCCGGTCCCCCTCCCCAAGAATCATACCAGAAATCTATCTTTTCTCCATTATGAATTATCCATGTCAGAATGGGCTAGAGAATGTCTCTACTTCTTGTTAGGAAGTTCCAAATTGTTGAGCCTTTGGGAGGGTTCTGCACTATGAAAATTCTCTCATTATCAAAGGAGTCTAGATATTTTGCCTTCATAAGTCTTACCCATATAGAATTAGGTTTCACATACATGTTCCATGCCAATTTGGGCCCCAAAGCTTGATTTTGAATTTCAATGTTGAGAATTCCAGCCCCTCCTACCTCTTTAGGCTTGCACACTTTGTCCCAGGCCAATAGATGAATTTTCTTCTCTTGGAGAGAGCCTTGCCACAGAAATTTCTTGCATGCCCCATCTATCTTGGCAATAATGCCTTTTGGGATGTGGAAAACTGACATCATGTAAACTGGCACAGCGGATAGGACTGCTTTTATCATCACAATTCGGCATGCCAAAGACAAGCTACGATCTTTCCAGCTAGAAAGCTTTGCATTCATGTTTCTTAGAACTTTACTCCATAGATCATTTCTATATCTACCATTGAAAAGAGGGAGACCAAGATAACTTCCTGGTAAAGCCTGTATTTCTAGATTAAGGATACCACAGATCTCATTCTGAATTTGAAGTGACACATTTTGAAAGAAGACCATAGACTTATTAAAATTGACCAATTGTCCCAATACACAGAAATACAACTTAATTGTGTTCATCATGGTTCTAGCTTCTTCAATCGAGGCATGGCCAAAAAATATTGTGTCGTCTGCAAAAAGTGCATGAGTGAAGGGTTCTTGAATTCCTTTGAGCTTGATGCCTTTCCATTCTGATCTTCTCTTAGCTTCCTTTATTTCCCATGTGAGTGCATCTGTCATAAGAATGAAAATATAAGGGGATAGAGGATCCCCTTGCCTCAGCCCTCACGAAGGTTCGAAAGAATCTGACTCCCTGCCATTTATAAGAACTGAAACTTGAAAACTTGAAATACAAGAAGCAATCCATTTTACCACTTCTTTGGAGAACCCTATTTGTAGTAAAATAGTTAGAAGGAAGCTCCATTCTACTCTATCATAGGCCTTGGACATATCTAATTTAATGACCATGGCTGTCTTTTTGTCTTTATCAACAGAGTGTAGAATTTCATGCGTTAAAATGGCACCCTCCAGAGTCTCTTTTCCTGGGACAAAGCCCCCTTTCTCAACTGAGATCAAATCCGGCATGAATGTAGATAGCCGCTACGCCAGAGGCTTAGAGATTATTTTGTAGATAAAGTTGCATAGCGAAATTGGCCTGAAGTCTTCAAATGTTTGGGGAGAGCTAGATTTTGGGATGAGCATTAGACAAGTAGACTTAATTTCCTTAAGCACATTCCTATATTTCCTAGATTCTTCACTGCCAAAAAGAGATCTCTGCTGACTGTGTCCCAACATTTCTAAAAGAAGATTCCCGTCCACCCATCCGGCCCCGAAGCTTTCTCCCCCGCTAGAGAAAAGACAGTTGCCTTGACTTCCTCTAAGGAGAATTCTTTCAATAAATCCAGATTATGATTTTCTTTAACTAGTTTGGGAATAAACTTATAGACATTCTGATCCTTTGCCACTTTAGGAGTTGAGATGGATAGGAGATTTCTGAAAAAGGCTTGAGCTGTAGAGAGAATTTCTGTTGATTCAATGCAAAACTGCCCATTTCCCAATTGGATTGATTTGATATAATTTGTGCCCTTCCGCACCTTGGCTGAAAGATGAAAAAAGGAGGTATTTTTGTCTACTTCTTTCAACCATAATTCCTTCGATCTTTGCCTCCTGAATATTTCTTCTCTTTTCAAACTCTCTTCCAGTTCGGCTTTGGGTTGCTTCTCCCGCTGAAAGGAGGAGGGGTCCATGCCATTTTTTATTATGAGATCTGCTAGAGCTCTCATCTCTTTCTGTAATCTGGACTTTTCTGCAAAAACGTTATGGAACTGAGACTTGTTCCATTCCATCACCTTATGGCTTAGAAATTCTAATTTACCTACTAGCTAAAACATGCAGGATCCTTTCACAAATGGGATATACGTCCACCAATTCTTAATTTTTTCAATAAAAGACGCATCTCTAAACCACATTGTTTGAAATCTGAACTTCTTCTTGCTAGGGAAGGAATTAGCTCCTATTCTTAATCTGAACGGGAAATGATCGAAGCCCATCAGATACCAGATCTCTGTATCAAATCTAGCTGGAAAATTAAAACATTCTGAAGATAATAAGAATATGTCCAAACATTCCGCTATTTTTAAAAAGCCTTTCCTTCTGTTCATCCAGGTAAATTTACCATTTTTGGGGATACAATCTAACAGAAGATTTTTATTAATAAAATCCTTAAAATCCCGCTGAGATCTTTTAAATAATAACTCATAATCATATCTTTTTAGATGTGTTGGAAGCAAACTAACAAAATCTAGACTAGGTCATTTTTAGAATTTGACTAGATTAGATCTATGAGTGCATAAATGGCCTGATTAAATTTTTGAGTGTGGAAATGAACCTCACACATGAAATTAAGCATGTAATTTACATGAGTGATCTCGCAATTTATAAATTTTTGAACTTCACTCACTCTTATCTTTGATGTCCAATGATGTGTAAGTACTAGTAACATTTACAAACACCTTTGGGGAATTTTCCAAATCACAAGATTCATGTTCTCCTAAGTCAAACCCTTAGACAAACAAACTTTATGGCTCTAAGATTGGGGATGAGAGAGAATCATGTAGTGGGCCTAGGATGAAGTGATCTCTAATTACATGCCAAATTACTTTATCTTCCATCACAAATTTAAATCTAGATGAACTCAACAAGTCCTAGGTAAATTCCAAATGAATAAGTGAGTTTCCTTAAATACAACAACCAAGCACACAAATTAATACAACACAAACTAATTCGACTCATAATGGCTAATTGAGCTCTAGCAATAGATAAAATTATTATTTTTATATTAAAAGTGAAGGATTTCAAATCTATGATCATGAAAGTGACCTAGGTCAAGTCTACACCCACAAATCTATTTTAATGTGGTGAAAAATAAGATTAGAGATGAAGAATGCAAATACAAGGGTCAATGATGAAGGGGATTAGGATGTGGGATGTCATGCGAGCTAATTCCAAGCACAATTATGCCACTTTTAAGTTGATTATTGTATTTATGAAAATCTAATCAAAGTGGACTGAAAATATAAGGGAAAAGGGCATGGGTATGTAATTTTCACTATTACATTTTTTCCCCACTTTGATGTGCATGTGAACTACTAAGCAAATGCATGTCAAAATAATCAAACAATCAACATGTAGAAATAAATATTTTTTTATATAGTAAAAGGATAATCTAATTCGTGTAAAAGTAACAAATCATTCTTTAATTATTCTTTTTTAGAGCTCCATTGAAATGGAAAGCGATACAAGGATATAACTACGTGCAAAAAGATGTGACCTTGCAGATAGCTCCATGAAAAGGAATTTGATTATGTAGTCTAATGAAAAATACCTTTGGCTATGCAGATAAAGTCATAAAATCTCTCCTAGACATGGAAATAGATGTGATTCTATCACGACAAAACATAACTCACAAAAAAATGTTAATGACATTTAAGCCCTATCTAATTGGTTGCATACAAAGGGTGCTTTGAATTGAAGGAGGGGAGAAAAACATGATAAAACATGGTAACAGAACATCAATTTTATAAGCATGTAAACACATTTAAACAAAAGATAAACATCGATGCATGTGTAATAAGGTTTCCCTTGACATAGGAAAATGATAAAACTTACAAAAGTATGTAATATAGTAATAAATATCATCATAAAGTAAGCACCTAATGAAAGGAAGATAATGTGTAGAAACACTTTCTACTCTAATCTATGAGGAGAGAAAATGCACAAAAGCTTAGATCTATCAATTTATAATCACAAAATCACACATGCAATAACATGCAAGTGGCATGTGTAAAGACATGCAATACTTGTATACATGGAGAAAACTATTTCAAGGGAAAACCCCACACTCCAAAACACGAAACCAATTGTATCACAATAAAAATACAATTACATATAACTTTAGGCATATGCCCTTTAAAAATTATCACAAACATTAAATCCTAGAGTAATTTTGATAGCATAATGACATCCCTACAACACACTATGAAACACCCATCCAAGTACCCCAATTAATAGAAGAGAAACAAATAGGAAACCATCCAATGGTTTTGGAAAACCACAAGACAACATGCAAGAGGTATGACACCCAAACCCCATGGCTTGAATTCCAACACCCCATACTAAGTTTGAATTCCAAGCTATACTTAGAATATTTATTACAAATGTAATAACCTATCATAGTAAACATTCCAAATTAGGCATCCCAATTTTCCATGTTCCTTCATTCAAAGATGCTTTATGACATGCATCATAAGAATATTATCATGCTAGGCAAAATTCTAATGTAATCCTCATAATCATGCAATAATGCATCATATACTATGTTATAAGTCCCACATCTTACAATGTCATAAGTGTTAGGAAAAAGTGTGTTGTATAACTTGCATAAAATGAATTAATTAAATCATGTAAAATAAATATTTATTTGTGGTGCATCTTAATTGATGCACATTTAGCCACATTAAATATTTATTTGGGGCCACTTGTAAAAGTTGTATGTAACATTGGGTTAGTTATTTTATGTGTGGGAAACATAAAATAATTAATTAATTAATTGGAGCATAAAGTGAAAACCTAGTTGCAAAAGTTAAATGAGGGGTCAATGGTTTTTTGTTCCCATAGTTTTAGGACACATGGTTTTCCCTATACTACATATTGTATTTGTGTGAGCTTGATTCTATAAAAGCAAGCACATGGTTAGTAGTTGGGATTGGTTGGTTGAGTGGGTTGTCATTGTATTGAGTTTCTCTTATCAGTGCATATGTGAAGCATGGCATGGGATGTGTGGATTCATGCTTCGATACATGTAGGATGCATTGGAGGAGCTTGATGTTTTAGAAGTGTTCATGGAAACTCTGTAAGTGTATTGTAATGTTTCATTGTTAAATAATACATTAAGTGTGGATGCTTTTAGAGGCTGGGTTTTTCCTTCTTGAGGGTTTTCCCAGGATGTATCTTGTGTCACCTTGTGGTATGTTTTGCTTATTCTTTTGTATGTCAGATTCTTGGTTATCATGGCTATTATTTGTTTGCATTTTTATCTCTCATGGGGTTATGTGGAAATTTTCTTCAAGGTTGTAATTTTCCTTTCAAGTGGTATTAGAGCCTAGTTTCCAGGTTGTAGGAGGAGATCTCCTTGGTTGTATAATCCTTGCAATGAGTAGATTATTTTGCATAGTGGATCCATGGACTTGAAAGTTCATAATGAAGGCATTTACAAGGTCATAAGTGTGTTTGCAAACTTGGGTTTTTGCAGATCTGTGGTTTGATGGAGATTTGGCAAGTGGGTTTTCTGTTAGGTCTCTTTGTGTGGGGGTTTTGGAGGTGAGATTTTGTTGGAGGCCTCCTGGATAAAAAAAAAACCTCACCATTGAGTCCAGAAGGGCCAAAAACCTATGGATCCATATATAACACAACTATTTTTGGCAACAAATTTTTTTGAGTATTTTTCAAACCCTAAAGGAGTCATGGAAGAAAGATTCAGTATGCTCGAGTATGGATCTATATGGCCATACAACATTGGAATCCATAGGGAATATTCTATACGTCATGCGCTTGTGCAGGTACAGTGTCTACAGGAGAATTTTTTTTAATTATTCAAAAATAAAAAATTAAAAAAATGAATTTTAGGGGGGCACCCAGGTTGGGTGTGTGCCCCTAGTCTCCTGGGCGACTAGCACCCAAGCCTAGGGGTTTGTGGCCCGAGGCCAAACTCTTGGGCAAGTGGCTACCTAGCAGGTGGTCAGGCCCAACTCACGGGGGCTTATCCCCTTGAGTGGTGGGCTAGCCACATTGCAAGTGGGTTCCATCGCCACTTGGCTCCTCAGCCTAGTCACCACCAACCTGAACCACCCAAATTTTGTACTCTTCAAAATGTGACTCAATGCACAAGAGTGGATGAATCAGCCTTAACGCAAGCACATGGACCCTCTCCTTGCCTTGGACAACCTCCAAGTCACTCTCGCTCTCGTGGCAAGAGCCAATCAAGTGGAGGCATATAAAGTATGCATTCCATAAAAAAATTACTAAAGTAAATAGTCCACTTAATTACATCAACTCAAGTAAAAGATAGATCTTCTATATATCAACAATAATAAAATTACATCTTACAAATCCATGTGCCATAACCAAGTGTTAGCACTATAAAATAATAACAGAATATACATCTTAGGCTCTCATGCCATAAATCATTGCAATGAATAGTACAATAATCAAGTACAAGTAATGAATAAGAATTGAATCACTGTCTCTAGTTGCCACTAACCCACATAATCATATACAAACTGAGAGACAGGAACATGGCTCATGCGCTTTTCTGCCTAACCATGAAGCAATTACACTTCCCCGAAATCCTTCATGACACAAAGGATACCTAGCCCTGCACAAAACGTCTAGCAACTTGGAAACAACTGACGGGAGGGAACACCTGATGCAACCTGATGTCTAAATGCAAATCTAAAAGATGATGTGCAATATCTCACAATAGGATGTTGTAGAGAAAAATATAAATAAAGTTTTGCTAGACAATCTTTCATCTATTTCAATGAACATGGCTTGGCCCAAGCACTTAAAATAGTTACAGTCAAGTCCTCAAAAAGAGGAAAAGCCTTCTTTGTTTTCCCACACTCGGTATCCTAGCCCAAAAGTAACCCAATGCACATAGAAAATAAACAATCTAACCCCAATGTACCCATATTCAGGAATCGTATTAAAGAAAGAAAAATAATCTATCCCCAATGTACCCGTAATCAGGAATCTCAATGCATGATTTATTGTCAATGTGTTTACTAGTTGCTTCCTTTATGAATTGAATGTATTTCTGCAATAAGTACTGTAATTGATGCATAAGTTTTATCATAAAAGAACTCCCACAAGTGAATAGGTATGCATATACATAAACTATCTTTTTCCTTTACACAATAGTAATTTCTCCATGTTATCATCTATGTAACACCAGATTAAAATAGTTCAGAAAACCCACTAATATATCCAAAACTATTCAATTAGGTCTACTCGTACTGAATATGTGTGTGTGTGTGTGTGTGTGTGTGTGTGTGTGTGTGTGTGTGTGTGTGTGTGAATGTAAGTATCTTTTCTTTAAACTGTGCATCATATAACTGCTTTGCATAAGTAAATTACTATAATAGGCCTTCACAATGATTTAAGGGAATAGATAGGTTGACGCCTTATCATTAAGAGAAGTTTCAATTGTGAAATTTTGTCAAATTACCTTACATCTATATACAAAGAAATCAGATACATTCTCTCAGGCTACCCACAAATGAACACTAATCATTTTAAAAAGAAACATTGTCTAATAAACACAAGATACAAGCAGGAGGCAAGCAATAAGGAAGGCTGACAGTAAGAAAAGGGAGAGTAAAATGGCATTGCAAAGGTGCCTTCTATGTTTCATGTACTAAAGCTCTACTTGATAGGTGGATGAGGATGGATCATGGTGATTTAATTCTCACAAATGAAGAAGATGAGAGAGGAAATTTGGTCCAAGTGGTCGATTTATGGTGGGTCAAATCCCATAATAGAAGACAAGGAAAGAATAATTGAGTGATGGATGGTTTGTAATAACATGAAGCCCACAAGAGGAAAGAGAATGAAGAGAATAATTGGGAGGAGGAGGTCAGTACATGGTGGACAAAGGTCCACAAGTGACAAAGAAAGTGCATAATTCATTTTGCCACGAAATGGAAGATCTATTCCTGCCAAATGCTGGAAGAAAAGAAAGAAGTAAATTGTTGTAGGTTACCTATTCATAGCATCAGAGTATGTTGCATGTTGTATACAACATGAAAGGGTAGACCTACTAACCAACTCCATTTGTGAGCTATGCTCACAAACATCTCTCTTGGGGACCCTGATGCAGGAGCATCGTCCTCATGAAGTTTTTTGGTGTGCATAGTTTTGTTTTGGTGTTTTGTTTGTGGGTCCTTGTACCCAAATTTTAGATTGAAATAAAAAGTTTAGGGATTCCTCTTTGTGGTGTGCTAATCCATTATGGCTTGTAGTCAGATTTCCCATTAAAAAAATCCAATGTGAAGGTTTGGAACAACAAGCCAAGGTGCTAAGCACTAGATTGGACACACTTAGGTCCTTTGAATGACCTCAAGTAAATTCAAACATAACCAAACTCACACATTCACTGCATAAAAAAGAAAGAATAGTTAGGTTTCCTTTGTTGGATCTTTTTGTCCTTGAATTTGGACAGTTTTTCAGAGGAACATAGAAAAAAAAAGAAATGATTATAGACTTTCTGTCTGGGGAAGAAGAACATCAAAGGGGGTATGATTTAGTGGTTGACGAGAGGGGAACAGCTAAAGGTTAAAGAATAGGGAGATAAGGCAAAACAATCACTTCAAGACTATAGTATGCATCAAAATCTATTGATTTAAAGGTTGAAGAATAGGCAGATGAGACGGAACAATCACGTCCAAATTGTAGTATTCACCAAATATCTATTGATTTAAGAAGCTTGTGGTTGTTTAGAAGATAAATCTCTACTTTCCCAATCTGTAGAATACCCTTGGTGATGTTGGCATAATAGTTATAGTAACAATGGTATTATATTGTTAATTACAATGTTGCAGTTATAAATTTGTTATACAGTTATGTGAACTGCATCAACAATTATGAGAACTGCATCGTCCTTGTATAAATCTACTGCATTGTATCATTTCAAATCAATCAATAAAGAGGTTACTACCCCTTCATATGGTATCAGAGTGACTTCTTTCTCTGTGCATGTGCAATGAAGAAAGCCTACGCATAATCCATCTGAGAAGCATGTGGCGATGTTTGAAATTGTGCCAGATTTGTCCTCATCCTGTCCAAGAGCTGCCATAAGGAGTCACATATTTGATTGCCACAAGATAGTAATTTCGACGTATAGTTTTATTTCAAAAGAGACTGTCGAGCATAGCGGTTAGTTATTTCTCTATAGGAAGGTCAATGGAGATTAGTAGTTCTAACATGATGTTTCATTCTCATGAGCCTGGGATGAATATAAAAAAAAAATTGTGTTGATTTTCTTAATGCAAAGATTTGGAGATTTAAGGAGTTCGGTATATTGTAATATGTCTTGAAGAATGACATCATTCAATTGTTGTGGGTACAATAAATTCAAATTTTCTTTAATTAATATGCTATTTGAAGGATGGTAGTTATGTGCCTGTAAATGTTGAAGACCATTGGAAATCTCTTGCCTGAAAGAGAGGTTTGTGAAGTGTGGTTAATGAGGTAATAAAGTGCCTTTCTACATCGAGAAGGCATTCAATCTACAAAGCCTGTTGAAGGATCTATGAAAGGTGTCGTGTGAGAGACAGGGTCTGTTGAAGGTGCCAAAGTTTGAAAACCCCATGGCCACCGCGTAGGAAGAGCAGAGATGCACAGGAAGCTACTGCATAGGAAGAGAGTAGCACTGTGCAGGAAGAGAAGAGTATAGCAGCAATAAGAAACTATGATGACACTGGATCTACTCATTACCATGTAAGCCTTGATTCCTGTGGCATCATAAATCATTGCTAAGTCTACTAGAATAAGTTTAAGGTGCAAATTTGTTTCATTCTATGCTCTTGTAATCTCCATAGAGAAGGCCTATCATGAGCAGCTTTCTATTGCCTTTGAGTTTTCTTCAGTGATTGAAAAACGTGGTCTTTATCATAAAAAGTTCATGGTCTATTGTCTGATGTATTGAGGAGATGTTGTACCAAAGGATCATTTTGTTGCCTCTATTAAGATTAAGAGGGTCATTTATTTTGTGGGTGTTTGGTTTAAGTATGGTATCAATTATCAATCCCCAACTGTGGTTCCTAGAGGGGATCTTGCCAAGGTTCATTGGGTAGTTAGTATAATATCTAACTCCACAAGTGTTGTTGAGGTCTTCTTCATTGATCACAAGTTTAATTGCATGTATGTCAAGCATGCTTTTGTGAATTGGTATGTTGATGAGGGTATGGAACAAGGACAGTTATCAAGAGGCCATGAAGATGAGAATTCATCAAATGATGAAGCTTTTATTAATGACTCTTCCAGTGGTTTCAATAATGCATTAGTACTATAAGCCTTCACTTTATTGGAGGCAGGCAGCATCGGAGGATGGAGGAATTTTCATTGATCTCAAGTTAGCTTCTCACTTTGAGATGATGCTTTGCATGAGAAGCATTTTTGGCTTTAGTTTTTTTTCCTTGTTGTTGTTGACAGATTTGAAGAATACATGTTTTGTGAAGGTTATGTTCTGGAGATAGGTTTGGGATTTGGTGTTGAGCTCAATATGGATTGTTGTCAAGCAAGCTTCAAAGTATATGATCGAGAATTATACCCTTTCACGGTCACTAGACAATGATAGAGATATGTTGTATCTCTTAGGGATTGTTGTCAAATAATTCAAGACTGTGATTTGAGAGTTTGGGACTAAGAGCTCAAGAACACAGCTTGAAGCTACACCTTTCTGAGGGTCAAGAGACAACTTGATGGAGCCCCACTTGGTTTAGGATTTGTTCTTTTAGGAAAAGATCTTCTATAAATATGTATTCATATTATGTAATCAGCTTTGTTGAGTATATTAGCATTCAAGAGGGTCCCTTGGTACTATTGTAGGAACAATGTAATAAGGGAGGGAATGTTGGCATAATAGTTATAGTAACAATAGTATTACATTTTTAATTACAATGTTGCAGTTATAAAGTTGTTATACAGTTATGTGAACTGCATTGATGAACTGCATCGACAGTTATGAGAACTGCACCGTCCTTGTATAAATCCACTGCATTGTATCATTTCAAATCAATCAATAAAGAGGTTACTACCCCTACAGGTGAGGTTTTAAGGTATCTGAAGCCTTCAAGAAGGTGAAAGGACATAGTATTGGTATTGCTTCAACAATTGTAGTCTTTAGATGAATGTAAAAATTCTGCATTACACTACTGCAACCTTGTAAGGAAGAAATGAGTTGGAGTTTGTTTTTATAACTCCTCCACTTTGTATACATTTTCACAAAGGAAGACAATAGTTTGAAACCTTTTTGTTTCCTTTAACACTCTACTGATATCTAAGCGGGTGCAGACTATCCTTTCTATGTATTGTTACCTCTTTGTTTCAAGCAAAACGTGGTGTTGGTCATTGTAAGTGTTGTTTTTTGTGCATACATCACTGTAACTTCTGAGGAAGACTATGAGAGCTTTGGAAACTCCAAATCCTTTGCAAAAGATAGAGTGTTGGCTCTGTTCTTAAATATACCACTATTTTAGTTTTGTTTTTATCCTCTACTATATATATTGTCATAGTTTGACGACAACAATAAAACAAAAGAAAGACAGACTTGGATTTGGTTTAACCTCTACCATCATTTTAGCTCCTCAAAACTAACTACTTATATTCTCATTTATGTTAGCAAATTCTATCTTCTACTCAATGCATTAGCAACCTTGTTTGACTTCTTTCTCCTATGTTTTAGCACAAAAGTGTAACTCTACATGAATTCAACCCATTATATATGTCTCTAATTCAACTTACCTTGGATATTCAAGTATTGTAGTGCTTGGTGATCAATGTACACCACAAATTTCTTGGGTAATAGGTAATGTCCCCATTTCTTCAAAACTTGAATTATGGCATATAATTCTTGGTCATAAAATAAATATCATCTTCTCGCATCATTCAAATTTTCACTTAAGTAGGAGCAAGTACTAGTCTTCCCTCCTAGATTAATACTACCCTAATTATATTTCCACTTGCATCACAATCAACTTGGAATGTCTTGTTGAAATCTGGTAAAGCCAACATTAGTTTTTCTATTACCTTCTGCTCTAGCAACTCGAAGCTCCTATCCACTCCGGTAGTCAACTTGAATTCTATCTTGTGCCCCCATTGTCTTGGTCATTAGTGAACAAATAATATTAAAATTTCTGATGAAATTTCTATAGATTCAACTTGCCAATCCATCAAAAGATCTTACTTCATCAACATTTGTTAGTGTAGGCAACTCTACAATGGCTTTAAATTTAAACAGATCCATCTTCAAACCTTTAGCTAAGATCACAAATCCAAAATACACCAATTGTTCTTTCATGAAGTTACACTTCTTTCAATTGATCAACAACTTTTCTTCTCTCGATCTCTGCAACACTAACCTGGTAGTTGCAAAATAAATCCAAATTGTTCATTAATGATAATTGTTTAAAAAAAATATTTACTAGGACAAAATGATGAGAGAGTGAATGTTCATAACCCAAATATGCTTTCTATATGGAGGAGAAACATAGACTATCAACCAATATTGTCTCATCATGCAATTCTAAAATATATTGCAAAATATGTGTGTTACCTTTTGAGTCGCCCATATTTATTTATTGGTAATATTTCCTGAACAAGAGCCGGTTTGCTGTGTTGTAATTTGGGTCATACCCTTTGTTTCTTAAATCAGCTCTTGATCCTTCAAATTTTACCTATGTATCGTCTTTGTAGACAAGGTTACTTAAAGTTTGAACCTTTGAACCTGAACCATTCTCAAAGTTCAAGGTTCAAATGGTTCGATATGTCTAAAGTGTCTCATAAAGCAAGCTGTTATTCTATATGTCTTATACGTCTTTGAACTTTCGGTTTGAACTTGAACCCTTTTGTTCAAGGTTCAATGGTTCAACGGTCTAAAGTTCAACACTTATTGCCTTCTTATAAGTTGGGTCACACAGTTACCTTGTGTAATTAATGTATTATTGAACCGTCCGCTTGTACTCTATAGCGGGGTTCAACTGTTCAAGGTTCAACAGTTCACTGTTTCATAGTTGGAAGCCTTTTACCAAAGTCACGTAACTGTTTGTTGGTCTACATAACCCTTGCATCTTTGAACCTTCGTATTGAACCATATCTTTACAAGTTCAACGGTTCATGAGCTCAAGTTCCTATTTCCGTAAGTGAATCCTTTGCCATCTATATGGTCCAATTGGTATGGTCGAACCACCGCATTGAACCACGGCATTGAACCACATCCTTAAGGTTCAATGGTTCAATAGTTCAAAGATTTGGTGATTTTGGTCTCATTTATTCCCGCGGCTTTCTAAGTCAAATTTAGCGGGAAAGTTGGAGGAAAATATGTCAGAAACTCATTATGAAACTGAGAGTTCTAATTTGGCGGAGGCTACGGATAATCATTATACATCATGATGGCGCGTGAATAATACTTGCTATTAATGAAGAGGTCAAAATTTATGTCTTTTCAAATATTTCTAGCACATATTGCTCCGAGTGATAATTATTCAATCTGGTTAATGCCAATGTTAATTAAGAACAAGCCGGATTCAGCAAGTAAACAAACTGTGCAATGCAGAGGAGAATAATGCAGGAAGTATAAGGTTCTTATTACTCAAATTTCACAGTGAATTCAGATATCTTGAAGGTGAGTTCTGTTCCTCCTATGTGCTATTCCTATTTCTTAGCTGGAAAGAAGAATCTCTTGAATCTTTGTCATTATTTTCAAAATTTAAAGTGTTTTTCATTGTAATCCTCCAAGTATGGCTTTAAAATCTACATGTTTGGGGAATGAACATGGTCCTGGTCTTATTTATTCTCACTCTAAATTTAGAGATACTGTGTTGGTACAATACAATTTAGAAGAATTCAAAGAAAGAACTAGAAACCCTGTTCAAACCCCTACGATGAAGAAAATTGTAGATAGCGGCTTAGTTGTAGCCGCAACTTTTCCTCAGGCTATACTGTGCCCAGAATTGGTTCAAGAGTGTATGAATAGGTACGACCCCCAGGACAGGTGCATCAGAAATGCAAGTGGTGATGTGTTATTTCATGTCAATAGATAAACCCTCATGTCTGTGATGAAGATACCGCCTAAAGAGGTGTATTCCATCCTTGATATTACTTCCTCCTATGGATATTTCTCAGAGAAGAAACCAACTTACAAAAGTGTAATAGCGAGAAACTGGCTGCTGAAATTTCAGAAGGGCAGTTCAAGGTTGCCCAAGCCACTCACTAGGGATCATTTGATTAAAGAAGTGAGGGATATTGTGGTATTGTTACACAGACTGAGGGGCAGTCAGCATGCCTATTATTGGGAAGATTGGATGTACTTTTTCATACAAGTCATCCTTCAAGGGGAACAATATTTAGATTGGGCTGAAATAGTGGCTGATTGTCTACATCAGGGTTTGAGTAATTGTCTGGGTGACAAAGATTTCTATATGTCTTCATACCTGTTCTATTGTCTAGCATCTACAAGAGAGTGGTTTGACCTACCCCATGCATCCATAGCTGAGAACAGTAAGATTTATGAATATTATTCACAGTTGCAGAGAAGGAATTGCTATGAAATTTATCAAAGGGTTAATGATGTCTTCACTAGGAAAATGACTTATGAACTGGCAGGAAATCTAGGTAAAAGAATGTCCAGTGAAGCAATGCAACTGATTAGCATCTATGGTAGCTTCTTCATTCAATTTTCTGAGTTTACTTACATCAGAGTTGGAGGATTTGATGGTGAACCTATGAAGTTACCTAGATATGTGTTTGATCATTTCGTGCGGATGGAGGTATGTAGACAGCTGGCACATGTTGATAAGAAATTCTCATCAAAAAAGGGTTTTGGTATTTCTTTTCCCATTGAACTTGGGCATTATTCATGCCAATCAAAATCTGATGCCTTGAATTTGGAGGTGAACCTTAAAAGGTTCAATTTTTAGTTCTTCACTGCCAGGACTCAATTTGACAGTAAAGGATTTGTCAGAGATAACCTAGACCCTGGAATAGGGCTTTCACATATTCCTAAACTAGAGGACTACTGGGAAGACTATCCAGATGAATTTGAGGTCAGGAGAAGGCTATGGTGTAGGTTTTCTTTGAGGCAGATAATTACCCTCAATTTAAACATGGATATTTCTAGAATTATTGATGATAAGGAACAAGTAGTTGACCCACAGTTTGAAAAGGTAGAACAATTACCTATTCTAGAAGTTGATTGGAGCAAAAAGGAGGAAGACAGAATTGAAGTTAAAACTCTTCCAGTGATAAGGAGAACTGAGAAATGGTTGAGGGAAAAGAGACAGGAAGGGCTTTAGGATAAAAATACCCAACAAATCACTTCAATGATTGGATCATCACTTCCCATAGACTCTTCTAACCAACCTATTGCTATATGTGGTGCAGGTGCTTCCAAGCCATCAACTGAAAGAAAACCTACCACTAAGAGGTCCAAAAGAGTCCTCACAGATATTTTACCCTCTCGTGTTACCAGGTTGAGGACTAAAGGGAAAAGAAAGAAACAGGTTTCTAAAACAATAGTTGTTGATTTGAATTCAGAGGAAGATTCAGAAGAACCTATGGGTGACAAGGAACTAAGTCCACACAGAATAGAGGAAGTTGCCACCGGGTCACAGTCAGGGACCGTTCTAGAGACCCCTGAAATATTGATGATTTCAAATGTATCCTCTGATGGATTAAACCCTGAGAAGACAACCTCAACCCCTGCACCAAAGTGGCTAGAGAGTTCTATCTCCGACAAGAAAAAGGTAATTCCTTTTGTTGTCCCTTTAGAGGACATGGTAAGTAAATGTTTGGGGAAAACCCCCAAGTCCAAGAAACTCAAGACGACATCCAGAATAAACATTGATCCAAACACTGGTAACTAGAGTGCTGAAATAGCTAAGCTAGTCACTAAGGAAGAAGTTCAAGATCCAACTGTGCACAAGTTCACTGTGGAGAGAGTGGATCTCAGTGCTGCTTCTAGAGCTGCAGATGTCCACCACCTTGAAGCATCTACTAAGAGGATGGTTAGTTGAACCTGGAAAGATGAAAAGGACAAGAGGGAGTTGAAGCAAACTCTGCGTTCAATGGCAGAGTACATTGATGCTATTCACAACCCTAACCCACAGACGATCTCACAGCTTTCCCTGTCTTTTGACCTAAAATCACCTGTTAACCAGAAGCTATTGGATCAAGTTCACAGAAGTAAAATGGTGGCAAAAACATTTGACAATTGGTTGGATAACATTGAACAAAAAGGAACTAAATACATTCATGAACTCAAGAGCATATATGATCTGACTGCTACCACCATTGAGGATCTTAAAGAACAGGTTGTTGTTTGGGTGAAAGATGAAGGTAAGTGGGCGAATGTAATAAACCAAATTGATGAAGTTCAGAAATATGGGCTGGTGAAGTTCTTGACAGGAAAAAGCCTGACTGGTTTGGACGAGGATTTGTTATATGTGAACAAGAAAAATATTGAATGGAGGAATTCCATATCCTAGCAAGGACGCTTTGAACTTTCAAAGCTAATTAAGGAGATAACAGAATTTACTCAATCGCTGCAACATGAATTGCAATGTATTGATGTTAAATACATTAAAGATGATGGAAAACTAGTGGAAGATGTCGATGCAGCGGTCCAATCTTTCAAAGATAAAATTGGCTTCGTTAGAGAAAATGACAATATTTTAATTGAGGACTTCTCTAGGATTTCTAAAGTTGAGTCACTACTTTATCTCTTCATCGACGCACTTCTAGAACACAAAGAAAATTTTGGGAAAATGCAAAGGGAAAAGGAAGTTTGGAAGTCAAGAATGAAACATATAGGTATTCCCAACTTCCCAAAGATTCAGGAGTTCGTTGCAGCTTTTCAGGAGTGGAAGACCCAACGTGTTTCCTAGGCCACCGATAATAAATCTGGAGATGCAAATCTGTTGTCCCAGTCATGATCTCATTGGCTCATTTTCTTTATTTCAGTTCCTCTTTTATGTTATTTTCAACAATCTTGATCTTTAAAATCAGTTGTTATAAACTAAATCCCGTACGGGTCAGAGTGATGTTAACTCTGGGTTTGATTTACTCAAAGACATGATTAAGACATTCATATATATAGGTTTTTAAAAATCTTGGAAGGAGATAGAAAAGTTAGAAAAAAGAAAGAAGAAGGGGAATTTTAGCTAAACCGTTTTATAGTTTTACATTATGTGATAATTGTCTGAGAAATTTTTCATCTGTGAATGGGAAGAAGAAACAATTGCTGCTTACTTGGATCTGTGCGTCTGAGTGTTTGGAGTTAGATTTTCTGTGTGAAATCTCCTTTCATCTGGTAATTGCTCTTTTATTGGACAATTCCTCATATGTGTTCTATTATTTATTGGTTCAGCATATTCATATGTATGTGTTCATGTATTTGAATGTATCAAAAGTAGAATTTGTGCATTCTATTACACATTGTTACTGTATAAGTTTATCGCATTCATAACATAGTTATGTATGAATGTCAGTTTTCCTTAAGCATTTTCTGGTTAAAAGTGCATTTGGATAGTTGAATTGATTAAATTCATTGAAAATCTTAAAGGGAGCTGTACCTAAATTCAGAGGGGAACTAATTTAAAATGTTCACCCATTTATTGCCTAACTCGTTTGTTCTTCAAAGAGGGGTATAGAGTCAAAATAAACCATTTTCAGAATAAGGACAAATCTGTTAGCCAACAGTTTTTGGCGACTCTAGTGGGGATAAAATCATTAATTAAAAGATTGGTCACCTGAATATGAAGCAACAATGGTGCTTCCACATGAAAACATAATTCCTGTTCTGCAACCCAATCTTGGATTTCAAGACGAGTAGGAAGACATTATTAGCCAGTTGAATACCCTTGCTTGGCGTACTCATCGGAATAGTGAAGATTACCGAAGAGCAAGCAGAGTATTAGAACAAGAAGAGGAATTGGCCAATAACATGAGATTGCTGTTACTCAGGTAGAGAAGAAGGCAGGCACGAAATGCAGCAAGAAATCAAGTCCTTGAAGCGCAAAAAAATCAAGAACAACACAGAAATCAATAACTGCCTATTCAGCCACAACATTTTAAGCTGGATTCTAGACCGTATACCAGGTCTTTGAGGAGAGAGGGAGTTGAAGATTCTACCTTTGAAGCACTGCAAAATTTTAATTTTCCTTATATCCTACTCGTGCAAGAAAAGCTAGAAGTAGACCTCCAAGCCCTCCTAAACCTTCTACTTCCCCTGTCTGTCAAGCTTTAACTCTTTCAGGCACCGTTATCCCCTCAGCTATAAATTTTCTACCCATGGCCCAACCTTGGGGAGCAGCCATAGGGCCTTTGAACCTAGGGGCTAATCTAAATCCTTTACCTAAAAATGCAAGAGAAAATTTGCCCAGGTTCAATGGAGATGGCAAACAATCACCAGAAGAACATTTTTGTGCCTTTGCAGCAGCATCCAGTGTGTTAGGTGTACAACACCAAGATGTTGCCATAAGGCTCTTTGTGCAGACTTTGACTGACACTGCGGCACAATGGTTCTACCACCTAACTAATTCATCAATTTCAAATTGGAATGACATGAAGACTACTTTTGAAAATAGGTTCAAAAGTGCAGAGGACGAGCATTACCTCCTTGCACAGCTGACTCAGCTTAAAAAAGAGATTCATGAACCTATGAGGGAATTTGTGGCTAAATTTAATAGAATTGTGAACAAAATCCCTGCTACTAAAAGACCATCTGGCAAAAATCAAAAATGTTTTTTTATTAATTCCATGCCTCCTGATATTAGCTTCCATCTCAGGAGAGGAATAATTGTCGATTTACCAGCTGCACAAGCCTTAGCAGTCGGATTGGAGGATGATCTCATTATGGCCGGTAAATGGAAGAGAGAGGTCCAGGTGCCAAATGCCCAGCCCTCATCATCTACGGATCCTGTAGTGCAAAGGTTGGTTAATTATATGATTGCCTTAAAGAGGCAACTACCTAAACCTGGTGCCCCTTTCCAACAACCGTATCAAGATATAAGCAGAATGAATTTGAATCAACAAGCAAATACTGGTAGAGCTTTACCCCTAACATCAGCACAGCCAAGACTGGCTATTGAAGCTCCTCCTGGAAGGGGAAACATGTGTATTTTTCACTTGACTACCAACCATGATGGAAATTCTTGCCCAGAAATGCTCAGGTACACTCAGATGATGGCTACTCAAGATATGCTAGGGGAATCCACAGAAGAAGAAAGGAACTTTGAGGAACCTGGCAGCTTTGAAATACACTTCCTTGAATATGAGTCTGATTCAGAAAGGGGGGGTGAAATATTGGTTACCCTTGAAGATCCTTCATGCGCCGTGCTCACTAGGAGTCAGAGGAATGTGAGATCCTCTAATACTCAAGAAGTACCTGGCAAAGGTAAGGAACCTTTAACTAGAACCCATGATGCTAATTTGAAGGTTCAAGAAACTAAACTGTTGCATAGAAATGATTCAGATGCTTCTTTCGATATTGTAGATTTTTGTAAGTCTGCAAAAATTCAAATCTCTCCTATTGAGTATCTCAAGTTGAAACCTACTAAACTTGACAAGCTGGTTAAACATGTTAAAGATAGTCCTACACAAACCAAATCTGAGAGTTAAATAAAGGCTGATGTTGAATCTCTCATTGCTCGACTATTTGCTCAAATGTCTGCCCCTAAAATGACTCCCAATTCATCAACCAATGCTCCTTATACTGATTTGAAACCCAATCCTTTCTATGTGTCTTTGTTTATCAATGGTCATAAACTTAGTAACTGTATTATAGATTCAGGAGCCTCTAACAACATTATGCCTTCCTCTATGGCTAAAGCTCTAGGGTTATCACTCACAAAAACATTTGGTAGATGTTATTCTATGGATGGAAAACAGGTTTCCTTGCTTGGGTAGATTAAAGATGCACGAGTTGCTCTTGCAGCTTACCCTAACAAAAAGGTGAAATTAACTATTTTGGTAGCAGATATTCCTGCTAGTTATGGAATGCTTTTGAGCAGGACATTTTGCAAGGATTTGGGTGGACAAATCAAACTGGATTGGTCAGAAGCCACAATCCTAGTAGGGAAGCAGAAAGTGAAGTTGGAACCTGAGCTCAAGTGTAAGTTCACTATCTACCCCTCTGATGATCCCAAGGCCCAGATTTTATTTGAGGAATGTAAATTTGGTAACTATTTTCTCTCCTCTGAACAGAGCTATGAGGTAGACCCCAAAGAAGAATTAATGCAAAGATCTGTACATTCTGATGACCTATGGGTTATGGAATTTGACGGTAGTTGTGCTACTGTTGGTTCTGGGGCTGGGGTTGTGTTGATCTCACCTGAAGGTGAAATTTTTTCTTATTCTTTTAAGCTAGAGTTCAAAAACACCAACAATACTGTAGAATATGAAGCTTTACTGCTTGGGCTATTTGAAGCCAAAGGAAGGGGTGTGAAGGTACTTAAGGTGAAGGGTGATGCTAAATTAATTGTGAAACAGGTAAGGGGGATCTTTTCTGTTAAGAATGAAAGACTAAAGCATTACAGAAATAGGGTATGGGATGAGATCGAATATTTTGATGCCTTCTCTATCGAAACAATTCCCAGAGATTAAAACTTCCGAGCAGATTCTTTAGCAGTATCAGCTTCTCTCCTTTTGCCACATCCAGATTTCAAAAAAGATTCTTATAGAATAGAAATGGTATATCGTCCTAATGTCCCCGACAATGCTGAGAACTGGCAAGTTTTTGAGAGTGATAATCAGATCAAAAAGTTTTTAGAAAATGCTGAAATGTTTCTGGGGACCTATTTTGAAGGTTCCAAAACGGAGTGTAAAGAATTTAGTTCTGACCCTGGGATTAATCCAAAAGATGACATGATTCAGTTAAAGGGAAACAAAATCCCTAAAGGATTGGTTTTTTTAGAACATTTGTTTTCTCGAAGAGATGAATATATTAAAGGCAAACCTCCCTGTATTCCTGATAAAGCAGAGGATTATAAGAAAATAAACATTGGGAACGAAGCTGATCCTAAATGGATATCCATTGGTAAATCCTGTTCTTCAAAGGAGAAAAACAAACTGATCAAATTGTTAATCAAGTATAAGGATATTTTCGCCTGGTGCTATGATGATCTTAAAAATTTTAGACATGGACAGTTTCAACACCATATTCCATTAAAAGAAAATGCAGCTCCATTCAGGTAGAAGTTGAGGAATTATAACCCAAAAGTTGCTGAAGCCATTTTTAAAGAGATTGATAAGATGTTGAAAGCTAGAATTATCTATCCAATCCATCACTCCACTTGGGTGGCAAATATTGTTCCAGTATGAAAGAAGAATGGAGAAATAAGAATCTGCGTTGACTTTAGGAACTTGAACAGGCCAGCCTGAAAGATAACTATCCCTTGCCTGTGATGGACCACATCTTGCAGACAGTTGCCGGGTCTGAAATGATGTCTATGCTGGATGGTTTCTCAGGTTACAATCAAATAGGTGTGGCTACAGAGGATCAACATAAGACTGATTTCACCACACCTCGAGGAACCTTTGCCTATAATCAAATGCCCTTTGACTTAATTAATGCAGGAGCAACTTTTCAGCGGGTAATGGATTCATCTTTTAGAGACCTGAAGAACAGAATTATTGTTATTTACCTTGATGATCTGACTATTTTCTCCAAGAATAGAGAGGATCACTTGAGAGATCTGGAGTCTGTCTTACAAAGGTGTCGAAGCCATGGCATCTCACTCAATCCCAAGAAGTCAGTTTTCTGTGTTACTGAGGGGAAATTGTTGGGACACCTAGTCTCAAAAGACGGAATCAAAATTGATCCAGAGAGGGTCAGGGCAATTCAACAGCTTAGTCTCCCTTCAAATAGGACTGGAGTCAAGTCCTTCTTCGGTCAAATCAATTTTCTCAGAAGGTTCATTCCTGACTTTGCTGAGATTACAAAACACATTGTTGGAATGATGAGTGAGAAACAACCATTTAAGTGGAGTGAAGTTGCTAAGAAGGCATTTGATGATATCAAGGAAGCGATTGCAAACACTCCCACTTTGGTAAATCCTAATTTTCAAAAGAATTTTATTATTTACTGTTATGCTTCGGAACACACCATGTCAGGTATTTTGTTACAGAAAAATGAATTGGATGAAGAGGTTCCCATAGCTTTCATGAGCATTCCCCTTAAAAAGCATGAGCTGAAATATTCTTTGGTTGAAAAACAAGCTTTCACTGTGGTTAAAGCTGTTAAACAATTCAGATATTATATACTTCATTCTCATTCAGTTGTATTTGTTCCAAATTCAGCTGTGAAAAGTATTTTGACTCAGCAAGAAGTGGGATTAAACAATAGAGCAACGTGGGTTGCTAAAATTTAGGAATATGATCTGGAAGTTAAACCTACTAAGCTAACCAGGGGTCAAGGCTTATGTAAGTTGATTGCTGAGAACAAAGAACAAGAAGAAGAAGGACTCCCCACAGTTTTATTGGTAAGCTTACAGGACCCTTGGTTTTTAGATGTAGCACATTATCTTACATATGGGGATTGTCCTAATCACTTATCCCCTAAAGAGAAAAGAAATCTGAAGCTAAAGGCGGTGAAATATGTTATATGGGGGGATGTCCTTTACAAGAAAGGATTAGATGGAACTTTCTTAAGATGTGTAGATAAAGAGCAGCAGGATAAGCTCTTGGAAGTTTTCCATAATGAAGCTTGTGGTGGACATTTTTCTTCTTCAGTTACAGCTTTCAAAATCCTCAGAAATTGTTACTATTGGCCAGGGATGTTTAAGGATGCGTATAGATGGGTGGCTAACTGTGAAAAACGTAAGATGTTTTCAGGAAGGCCACAACTTGCAGCTCTACCTTTGAGGCCTGTTGTTATTAAAGAACCCTTTAAACAATGGGGATTGGATTTTATTGGGCCTATCTCACCCCCCTCAAGTGCAGGGCATACCCACATCTTAACATCAACAGATTATTTCAAAAAATGGGTTGAGGCAGCCCCTGTAAAAAGAACGACTTCAGAGGTGGTTTGCAATTTTCTCAAAGAAAATATTTTGGTACGATTTGGTGTCCTCCAGAAGATTGTAGCAAATAATGCTACCAGTTTCTCTTCAGTTGAAATGACTTATTTTTGTTATGAACATAGTATATCTCTCTCCCATTCATCAGATTACTACCCCCAAGGGAATGGACAAGCTGAGTCCAGTAACAAGAATCTGATTGCTATCATGAAGAAATTGGTGAATGACAACCCCAGAGATTGGCATAAGAAGTTGTATGAAGCACTCTGGGCTAACAGAATAACTCCAAAAAGAGCAATTGGAATGGCTCCTTTTGAATTAGTTTATGGAATAGGTGCCCAATTATCTTTACCTCTGGAGTTATCTACAGCCAAGCTGCAAAGTGTAATTGAGGATCAATATTTCCAAGATTCTCTGGTTTAGAGGATTATGTATTTAACTAAGATTGAAGAAGAGAGAAATGAGTTGGTTGACCGAATTATTGTACATCAGGCCAGGGTGAAAGAAATTTTTGACAGGAAAACAAGGCTTAAGAAATTTATGGAAGGAGATGAAGTATTACTGTGGGATAGAAGAAGAGAACAAAAGGGTGCACATAGTAAATTTGACTCTCTTTGGAAGGGACCTTTCAGAATTCATCAGGTATTGGGTCCAAATTATTTTAAATTGGAGTATCTTGATGGAGTTACTTTACCCCTGTCCTATAATGGACAGGATCTCAAGCTGTATCGTCTGTAAAACAGGGTCCCCTGTTTTGTACATAGTCTTCCCTTTTGTTTGGTTTTGTGTTTTTCTTTTCCCGTTTTTGTTTTGTTCCGTTCCGTTCCCTTTCTTCTCTGTTTTCCTTTTTCTGCAAACCAGAGCTTCTGAGTTCTCTGCATTTTGCCATAAAATGCAGTCCCCAGTAAGAGCCAATGTTACATTTTGAGTCGCCCATATTTATTTATTGGTAATATTTCCTAAACAAGAGCTGGTTTGCTGTGTTGTATTTGGGTCATACCCTTTGTTTCTTAAATCGACTCTTGATCCTTCAAATTTTACCTGTTTATCGTCTTTGTAGACAAGGTTACTTAAAGTTTGAACCTTTGAACCTGAACCATTCTCAAAGTTCAAGGTTTAAATGGTTTGATATGTCTAAAGTGTCTCATAAAGCAAGCTGTTATTCTATATGTCTTATACGTCTTTGAACTTTCGGTTTGAACTTGAACCCTTTTGTTCAAGGTTCAATGGTTCAACGGTGTAAAGTTCAACACTTATTGCCTTCTTATAAGTCAGGTCATGCAGTTACCTTGTGTAATTAATGTATCATTGAACCTTCCGCTTGTACTCTATAGCGGGGTTCAACGGTTCAAGGTTCAACAGTTCACTGTTTCATAGTTGGAAGCCTTTTACCAAAGTCGCGTAACTGTTTGTTGGTCTACATAACCCTTGCGTCTTTGAACATTCGTATTGAGCCATATCTTTACAAGTTCAACGGTTCATGAGCTCAAGTTCCTATTTCTGTAAGTGAATCCTTTGCTCATCTATATGGTCCAGTTGGTATGGTCAAACCACCGCATTGAACCACGGCATTGAACCACATCCTTAAGGTTCAATGGTTCAATAGTTCAAAGATTTGGTGATTTTGGTCTCATTTATTCCCGTGGCTTTCTAAGTCAAATTTAGCGGGAAAGTTGGAGGAAAATATGTCAGAAACTCATTATGAAACTGAGAGTTCTAATTTGGCGGAGGCTACGGATAATCATTATACATCATGATGGCGCGTGAATAATATTTGCTATTAATGAAGAGGTTAGAATTTATGTCTTTTCAAATATTTCCAGCACGTATTGCTCCGAGTGATAATTATTCAATCTAGTTAATGCCATTGTTAATTAAGAACAAGCCGGATTCAGCGAGTAAACAAACTGTGCAACGCAGAGGAGAATAATGCAAGAAGTATAAGGTTCTTATTACTCAAATTTCACAGTGAATTCAGATATCTTGAAGGTGAGTTCTGTTCCTCCTATGTGTTATTCCTATTTCTTAGCTAGAAAGAAGAATCTCTTGAATCTCTGTCATTATTTTCAAAATTTGAAGTGTTTTTCATTGTAATCCTTCAAGTATGGCTTTAAAATCTACATGTTTGGGGAATGAAAATGGTCCTGGTCTTATTTATTCTCACTCTAAATTTGGAGATACTGCGTTGGTACAATACGATTTAGAAGAATTCAAAGAAAGAACTAGAAACCCTGTTCAAACCCCTACGATGAAGAAAATTGTAGATAGCGGCTTAGTTGTAGCCGCAGCTTTTCCTCAAGCTATACTGTGCCCAGAATTGGTTCAAGAGTGTATGAATAGGTACGACCCCCAGGACAGGTGCATCAGAAATGCAAGCGGTGATGTGTTATTTCGTGTCAACAGACAAACCCTCATGTTTGTGATGAAGATACCGCATATAGAGGCGTATTCCAGCCTTGATATTACTTCCTCCTATGGGTATTTCTCGGAGAAGAAACCAACTTACAAAAGTGTAATAGCGAGAAACTGGCTGCTAAAATTTTAGAAGGGCGGTTCAAGGTTGCCCAGGCCACTCACTAGGGATCATTTGATTAAAGAAGTGAGGGATATTGTGGTATTGTTACACAGACTGAGGGGCAATCAGCATGCCTATTATTGGGAAGATTGGATGTACTTTTTCATACAAGTCATCCTTCAAGGGGAATAATATTTAGATTGGGCCGAAATAGTGGCTGATTGTCTACATCAGGGTTTGAGTAATTGTCTAGGTGACAGAGATTTCTATATGTCTTCGTACCTGTTCTATTGTCTAGCATCTACAAGAGAGTGGTTTGACCTACCCCATGCACCCATAGCTAAGAATAGTAAGATTTATGAATATTATTCACAGTTGCAGAGAAGGAATTGCTATGAAAATTATAAAAGGGTTAATGATCTCTTCACTAGGAAAATGACTTATGAACTGGCAGGAAATCTGGGTAAAAGAATGTCCAGTGAAGCAATGCAACTGATTAGCATCTATGGTAGCTTCTTCATTCAATTTTTTGAGTTCACTTACATCAGGGTTGGAGGATTTGATGGTGAACCTGTGAAGTTACCTAGATATGTGTTTGATCATTTCGTGCTGATGGAGGTATGTAGACAGCTGGCACATGTTGATAAGAAATTCTCATCAAAAAAGGGTTTTGGTATTTCTTTTCCCATTGAACTTGGGCATTATTCATGCCAATCAAAATCTGATGCCTTGAATTTGGAGGTGAACCTTAAAAGGTTCAATTTTTAGTTCTTCACTGCCAGGACTCAATTTGACAGTAAAGGATTTGTCAGAGATAACCTAGACCCTAGGACAGGGCTTTCACATATTCCTAAACTAGAGGACTACTGGGAAGACTGTCCAGATGAATTTGAGGTCAGGAGAAGGCTGTGGTGTAGGTTTTCTTTGGGGCAGATAATTACCCTCAATTTAAACATGGATATTTCTAGAATTATTGATTATAAGGAACGGGTGGTTGACCCCCAGCTTGAAAAGGTAGAACAATTACCTATTCCAGAAGTTGATTGGAGCAAAAAGGAGGAAGACAGAATTGAAGTTAAAACTCTTCCAGTGATAAGGAGAACTGAGAAATGGTTGAGGGAAAAGAGACAGGAAGGGCTTTAGGATAAAAATACCCAACAAATCACTTCAATGATTAGATCATCACTTCCCATAGACTCTTCTAACCAACCTATTGCTATCTGTGGTGCAGGTGCTTCCAAGCCATCAACTGAAAGAAACCCTACCACTAAGAGGTCCAAAAGAGTCCTCACAGATATTTCACCCTCTCACGTTACCAGGTTGAGGACTAAAGGGAAAAGAAAGAAACAGGTTTCTGAAACAATAGTTGTTGATTTGAATTCAGAGGAAGATTCAGAAGAACCTATGGGTGACAAGGAACTAAGTCCACACAGAATAGAGGAAGTTGCCACTGGGTCACAGTCAGGGACTGTTCTAGAGACCCCTGAAATATTGATGATTTCAAATGTATCCTCCGAAGGATTAAACCCTGAGAAGACAACCTCAGCCCCTGCACCAAAGTGGCTAGAGAGTTCTATCTCGGACAAGAAAAAGGTAATTCCTTTTGTTGTCCCTTTAGAGGACATGGTAAGCAAATGTTTGGGGAAAACCCCCAAGTCCAAGAAACTCAAGATGACATCCAGAATAAACATTGATCCAAACACTGGTAACTGGAGTGCTTAAATAGCTAAGCCAGTCAC
Organism: Cunninghamia lanceolata; assembly: GCA_027924645.1. Lineage (NCBI taxonomy): Eukaryota > Viridiplantae > Streptophyta > Pinopsida > Cupressales > Cupressaceae > Cunninghamia > Cunninghamia lanceolata. Next base: position 6,886,353 of record BSBN01000236.1, read on the forward strand.
TAAGGAAGAAGTTCAAGATCCAACTGTGCACGATTTCACTGTGGAGAGAGTGGATCTTGGTGCTGCTTCTAGAGCTATAGATGTCCACCACCTTGAAGCATCTACTAAGAGGATGGTTAGTCGAACCTGGAAAGATGAAAAGGACAAGAGGGAGTTGAAGCAAACTCTGCATTGAATGGCAGAGTACATTGATGCTATTCACAACCCTAACCCGCAGCCGATCCCACAGCTTTCCCTATCTTTTGACCCGAAATCGCCTGTTAACCAGAAGCTATTAGATCAAGTTCACAGAAGCAAAATGGTGGAAAAAACATTTGACAGTTGGTTGGATAACATTGAACAAAAAGGAACTGAATACATTCATGAACTCAAGAGCATATATTATCTGACTGCTACCACCATTGAGGATCTTAAAGCACAGGTTGCTGTTTGGGCGAAAGATGAAGGTAAGTGGGTGAATGTAATAAACCAAATTGATGAAGTTCAGAAATATGGGCTGGTGAAGTTCTTGACAGAAAAAAGCCTGACTGGTTTGGACGAGGATTTGTTATATGTGAACAAGGAAAATATTGATGGAGGAATTCCATATCCCGGCAAGGACGCTTTGAACTTTCAAAGTTAATTAAGGAGATAACAGAATTTGCTCAATTGCTGCAACATGACTTGCAATGTATTGATGTTAAATACATTAAAAATGATGGAAAACCAGTGGAAGATGTCGATGCAGTGGTCCAATCTTTCAAAGATAAAATCAGCTTCGTCAGAGAAAATGACAATATTTTAATTGAGGACTTCTCTAGGATTTCTAAAGTTGAGTCACTACTTTATCTCTGCATCGACGCACTTCCAGAACACAAAGAAAAATTTGGGAAAATGCGAACGGAAAAGGAAGTTTGGAAGTCAAGAATGAAACATATAGGTATTCCCAACTTCCCGAAGATTCAGGAGTTCGTTGCAGCTTTTCAGGAGTGGAAGACCCAACGTGTTTCCCAGGCCACCAATAATAAATCTAGAGATGCAAATCCGTTGTCCCAGTCATGATCTCATTGGCTCATTTTCTTTATTTCAGTTCCTCTTTTATGTTATTTTCAACAATCTTGATCTTTAAAACCAGTTGTTATAAACTAAATCCCGTACGGGTCAGAGTGATGTTAACTCTGGGTTTGATTTACTCAAAGACATGATTAAGACATTCATATATATAGGTTTTTAAAAATCTTGGAAGGAGATAGAAAAGTTAGAAAAAAGAAAGAAGAAGGGGAATTTTAGCTAAACCGTTTTATAGTTTTACATTATGTGATAATTGTCTGAGAAATTTTTCATCTGTGAATGGGAAGAAGAAACAATTACTGCTTACTTGGATCTGTGCGTCTGAGTGTTTGGAGTTAGATTTTTTGTGTGAAATCTCCTTTCATCTGGTAATTGCTCTTTTATTAGACAATTCCTCATATGTGTTCTATTATTTATTGGTTTAACAAATTCATATGTATGTGTTCATGTATTTGAATGTATCAAAAGTAGAATCTGTGCATTCTATTACACACTGTTACTGTATAAGTTTATCGCATTCATAACATAGTTATGTATGAATGTCAGTTTGCCTTAAGCATTTTCTGGTTAAAAGTGCATATGGATAGTTGAATTGATTAAATTCATTGAAAATCTTAAAGGGAGCTGTACCTAAATTCAAAGGGGAACTAATTTAAAATGTTCACCCATTTGTTGCCTAACTCGTTTGTTCTTCAAAGAGGGGTATAGAGTCAAAATAAACCATTTTCAGAATAAGGACAAATCTGTTAGCCAACAATGTGTAAAGTAGAAAAGAGTTCATAGAGTTATTATGACATGCTAACCAAGATGTCCAACACAAATAGCCCAAATGACCTTGCATTATGTGAACATAGAAGGTTCCTGATTGAAATAGTATTTGAATATGATATAGGTGGACAATATTGGAAAATGTCATATGTTACTAAAACTACCTCTTATTGATTGCACTAGGCCCTTTTCTCATAATGTTGAATGAAAGGTATTATGTCATGTACATTTGAACCATGATGATGATCCATTTGAAACAAATGTCATCCATGCATATATGGAGTGCCTCATATAATTAGATGATTTTTGTATGGTAGAAGTTACAAGAGCTTGGTCACATTCTCCATATCGTAGATATCAAAAATAGAAGCCATGAGATATTGCAGCAATTTTTAGAGTTTAGCCCAAATATCTTTCAATCCCAAAAAGTGACTCACCTAAATATGAGTCTTTTTGTTGGAGTGAATTGTAATTATATAAACCATTTTGTAATATTAGAGTTGAAATTGGAGATGAAAAAGAAGTCATTATTGAACATTGGGAAACAATTAAAAATACATGTCATACATGGCATGTACACCGTACACCTATTTGTTCAAAGGCTACTAATGCTAATGATGTAGATCTTGAAGATGATGTTCCTAATGATAATTTAGAAATGGAGGAGTGGAAGGTTTTGTCTCACTTGTCTCCATGATAAGATTTTCAATTATCTGATATTGGACAAGCTTCTTGGTCGGCGAGACTTTAACATAGATTATGATTGGAACCAGTATCAATTGCCCTATGTTTTGAAAGAAACAACCACACAATTCATAGAGTCAAGCCAATTAGGAAATTCAATCCAAAGAGAATTCCATCATCAGTTTAATCCTTCAATTAATTTGAGTGAAAATAAATGAATTACATTTGATGCAATCATGAGACATTAAATTGAATACTTGATAATGATGAACCTCTTAAGATGGTCATTCAAGGAACTACTTGAACAAGGAGATCTTACCTAATTAATTGTGTTGGGCATGCAATGGATATTAAGTTAATCAATGGGAAAAGCCTCTTATTGCTACTTGCACCAATAGGAGTTGCTTCTTTCAACATGCATGCCACTACAATTCATGCATTCCAATTAAAAACATCATACCTTTGAGTGGTTAATCATTAACTACTCTTCAAGAAGATATAAAGCATATCCAATATATTCTCATTGATGAAATGAGTTTTATAGGCTCGAAATTGTTTTTTGATATCAACATGCGCTTGAAACAATTATTTCCATCACATGGAAAAAAGGATTTTGGTGGAAGATTAGTTATCCTTTTTTGTGATCTTTCCCAGTTACCTCATGTGCAACACATGTACCACTATATGCAGGTGTCACTTATTGTATTACTATCCTTACTAAATTTTATTGGTGTAAATGTTTCATTTCTTAAACTATTTTTAAAAATTGTACTTTCTATGTTTATAGGTAACACTTATGGTAAAGCATTGTGGACTATATTCTAAATAGTTGTGACTTTGGACACAAATTTTCATCAACAAGGGCATGATTCAGAACAAGTCAAATTTAGAAAAATATTAACAAACATTAGCAATGCAATTACAAGATATGATGATTGGAAAATCCTAATGAGTTGAACAAATAAATCAATAAGTGTTGAGGAGTGTCTAATAATTAATGCATCTATGCATGTATATACCACAAATAGTATGGTCACACTCCACAATAAGAACATGCTAAGGTCACTCAACATGCCAGTTGCACATTACAAGTCTACATATACCCAATATATAGAATCATATGATGTTGATGATGATCATTTGGATAGAAAGGTTCTTGTTGATAAGTTTCTTACTCCATTTCAAAACTTTCATTTCATAAGATTTAATGAATTTTAGTGAAGTTACAATAAATATTAAGAGAGGTTCAAGGATGTACATATGGTGAGGTGTCATCATTATCAAATTGGGCACTCCACTTAAAGTTTTAAATTGGAAAATTGATTCTCATCTTTGGCAATGGCTTCATGTGTGAAGAGTGCGACACATCTCATCAAATGCAATGTCGGCCTCATCTAATGGTGAAGTCTTAGTTTGAATTGGCACTCTAAATTTAGAGTGAACTGCAACTAGTCTATAAAAGGAACGCAGCCGATATCAAAAGAGATTTAGCTCATAACAAAGATATAATTGATGAAGTGTGCAAACACCTCCAAAAATCAGGATGCCGCCTCTTTCAATGCTGCAGACTCTAGCCAAATTACAACCATAGTTCAATGCTCGTGTGGCCTTTGCAGATGGCATAGTCCAAATGAAGTTACAATTTCAACATCAAGAGGAAGCTCAACCATGGCGCAACCATTAGAATAGTAGCACTATCCCTATGAAGCCTTAGCATATATTTAAAATAGGTGTAGCTATTTTAAAAAAACTCACGCTACCAGATGATTTTGACACGCAGGTATGGAAAAGTGGAGGTCACCATTGATAGCTGGCATATAGAAAGGACGCCCACCATAGATAAAGACACTCAACTAATAAAGTAGTGAGCCACATTTATTTCAATGGTAGCCATCAATATACACACAACCACAAGGCCTTTAGAAGATGAAGGTGAGGCTACAGAGAATAAGGAATATTACAGTTTTAGATAAGAGATGTTATCACTAAATAAGCTACAGTATAATGGAACACGGCATGTTCATATCATTTGAAGACATTCAGAAATAGCAGGGTATGACTAGCTGATGATGCTGTTCGAAAAGAAAAATGTTTCCCAAACTTAAGGATTAATGCTGCAAGTCAATATGGCTGGCGAATAGATGGTGTGAAGGTCACAAAAAGATAGGCATTGCATATCGAATCATAAGGTAGTGCAACAATTTTAGGGTTTAATGATGCAACATAATGGAAACCATCAGATGCAAATGAATCAGTGGTTCAGACCCGAGGAAATAAAGAGCAACTCAAATTGATGCGAAGAGTGACACTTGGAGGTTGCGGAGTAAAAGTTGGAGAAACTCAAGATTAATGCAGAGCAAACCACGTGGAGACACCCAACAAATACATTAAATGTTGTTTCACATCAAATGGAGGAGCCAAGCAGAAATGAAAAGAAATAAGAATCATGCGGAGTCTTCCACGTGCAGGATGCGGAAGGAAATAAAGAGCAACTCAAATTTATGGGGAAAGCCCTATAAAGAAATAAGAGGGAGACGTGGAAGGAGGCACGTGGAGCAGCCCTCGCACAGGAGAAATAATAAAGTGTTTTGTTTCATTTTAAATTGCATCATTTCTCACGGGAAATCTTTTAAGAGTCTTTTATTAACAATGTTTCTTATTAAGCTTGGTGGGGCCCTCTTTCCTATGTAAAGCTTAAATTCTTTATTTTTTATAAGTAACTTATTTCAAAAGACACAGCAAAATAATAAAGTAAGACTTTATTATTCTTATTTTGTTCTTCCACGGGAATAAAAGATGAAACTGTAAAAAATGAGCAGCAATGTTTCATTCTTATGAGCAAGCTACAGGAAGCAAGAAGAAGCGGCAAGAGTTTTTTATCTCACACAGAGATGCATTTTTCAGTCATGGAGAAAAATGGAACAGCCAGTTTCAGTTCAGTTCTAATTTTTCGTTGCCACTTCAGTTGCAATTGCATTTTGCCAGATTTTATGCTAGATTTTGCAGAATTTCAGTTGCAAAGATTGCTGGAGGCTGTTGAGATTTTGTTGAGTCTTTCAGGCTATAAATGGACAGATCTGAGACACAGCTGGGAGACACACACATATAGAGTTCTACATTTTTCAGATTAGAGTTTGGAGCAACAGACATAGATTTTCTTTTTGGCCTTTGCAATTCTTCCTTTATGAGAATGTAACAGTTATTTTGTGCAGCAACTTTTGCCTCTGTAACTAGTTATTTAAATAATGAGATGGTGTTCTATGCATACTTGGATATCTCTGTTTCTTGCTTTTAATTTCTCTATTTCTCTGCCTCTGTTAAGCGTCTTTCTTAAACTGAGTCTTAATCATACATTGATGCTCTTTAATTCCAGTTAAATCTTTCAAAGTTAACACTGTGCAACTAATTGTTTCAAATCCGGTGGATCACCATAGATTAGGTATTTATTTTCTGCAATCTAGTTTTCTTTCTAACCTTTTCCCAAACCCCACTGAAATAACAGAAGAGCCAGCTTCCTTAAAACCTAGAGGTCACTCTGAGAAGCATTCCCACATTTCAGAGTTTCCCATGTTACTGCTAGATTAGACCCACAGATTTATGCATCAACAGTTTTTGGCACGCCCAGTGGGACTAAAATTTTAAGACTTTGTTCTTTGTCTTCACCGAATCTTTGTCCTATATTTTGTGGTTTTGATGGAAAATCACAAAGATATCTACTCATAGGAGCATGAATCATCCATCTGGCAACTCTATTGAAGGTTCTTTCTCAGATCTTTGTTCCTGCAGACCATGGCAGCCCCTGGTATATACGTGCACCTGAATATTCAAAGGGATTTACCTTTTGTAGCCTAGGATTCAAGTCCCCTTGTCCTTCAGCAGCAGGGGCAGGTTCCTGACACGGCTTGGAAGGCACTGCTTCATTTTCTAGGAGATGGCTCTATTTGCCTTGAAGATCATATCCAAGATGTTGCCAGTTTATGCTCTACTCATAATGTTCTGACTGAAAATCATGCTCTCTTGTTGCTTGCAGCTTCCCTCAAAGGCAAAGCAAAAGAATGGTACAAAGACTTGCAGCCTAGTTCGATCACCAGATGGGATCAACTTGGAGGACTCATCTATAATCAGTTCAAAGATAGGACAGACGTCAGCACTCTCACCCAGAACTTGATTACAATCAAGAGGCATCCAATGGAGCCCATACATGATTTCAATTCAAGATTTGCCAAGGTATGGAAAAAATTTTCTATAGACCTGAGACCTCCTCCAACCTTTGCTTTCTTGTATTATTTAAAAGCTTTAGACCCTAAGATCTCTATCATGATACAATCTTTGGGGGGTGAAACTCTTCCTCAATCATATGATCTTGCCATTAAGGCTAAAAGTAGCCTCATATTGTCTGCTAAACTACCTCCTCTACCCTTAAAATAGATGATGCCTCATGCATATAGCCTGTCTCATGCCCTTTCTTGTAGCTAGATGCATACAAATTTTAGTCCACCCACCCTCCCTGTTGATTTGCAAAATCATGAGGGGATGAGTGTTGTGAAAGAACTAATTAAAACCCTCTCCCATGAGTTCAATGAGTTAAAAGATAAAAACCTGTACCATGCTGATCTATGTTTAATACCTCAAGATTCTTATGAACAGCAGTATGAATATATCCAGAGAATGCCCAATTGTCTTGAAAATTACCCTTTACAAACTTCTATAGTTGCAAATCAACCTATAGAAGCCATTGGTCAGGTTCTCTGTCACTTTGACATTCAAGAAGAATCAAGTATCAAGTATCAAGAATCAAATTACAAGAAAGAAAGTGGCTCCTGTGTGTCCTTCTGGTTACCAACATCAAGCATATGTGGTAAAGGGAGATCCAAAGTTACTGTCAAATCTTAAATCAGATTCAGAAGATGCTGATGAGATGAGGTTTCTAGAAGCTGAAAAGTACTGCGTCCATGGTGATGCTGCCTCTGTATTCCATTTTGAGGAGGTTACAAATGACATTATACTAGATAAGTGTCTTTATTACTCTAATGAAGTTTCACACTTGCAAGAGGAAGGCATAGAGATGCATGAGCAACATTTGGGGCATGATGAGGATTTGTTCTCACTTTTGCAACAAGGCTATCAACTGCTAAATGAGGAAGATCTTGAAATTAAGAAAGTACAAGGTTCATTTAGAAGGCTTATAGCAGATCATGGACAAAATGTTGAAACAGAGGAAGATTCAAGAACTGATTTATTTACTATTCTTACAAATGGTTATGGTCTTCTTCTTGATGAAGTTTCTCTTCTACCAAATGATGAGATTCAGAGAGACATTTGCCACAGTGCAGAGCCACATATGATGTCACAACTAGAATTAGATTCTACACATTTCTTCTTGCATGAAGGGATCCCAATCAGATTTAGGACTGTTCTGGACAATTCTATCACCTGTCAGCTTGATCTTGATGCTATCATGGATCATCATTTGGATAAAGAGTCAACAAAAGAGGTCACTAATGAGTTTCTGGTAGTAGAAGTTTTAATATGCAAATAGAAGAATAAGCTCCAATAGTTGATTTCCCCTCCCTTCCCTCCACTGATGTGAGAACAACATGTTGATCAGTATGACTGGTGTTTTGAAGCACAGAAAGAATCTCCTAAGTGTAGAGAAGTAAAAAGGTACAAAATGTTGTTATATTTCTTTATACAATTCATTTGGTTCATTTTCAGCATGATGAGGACTCATTGGAGAAACATTATCAGATTTGGCAATTATTTTGCCATTCCAGTGAATGGACATATTCCTATGCATCCCATATGTTAGTAGATTGATGTTAGATGCTCAATAAGCTACAACAGTAGCAATAGTTTTCAATTTCAGTTGGTTTTCTTTCAATAAGTCCCAGCTACAGTGTATGAGGATCTGGTCAGTCTCAGTGGTATAGCCTGCCTCAAGTATCTCAGATTTATAGATCAGTATTTAGTGATCAGCCAGTTTAGTTGCAGTGTGTTTTCAGTTCTGGATATGTTTCAGTTTCAGAATATTCATGACTGTATTTCCCAATGATTAAGGCACTGATATGCAAAACCAAAAATTTTAGGTTCTGAGTGAGCAGGCCCACTCTCCCAGCCAGTTGCCAAGAAATGTTGATAAGTTTCTTACTCCATTTCAAAACTTTCATTTCATAAGAGTTAATGAATTTTAGTGAAGTTGCAAAAAAGATTAAGAGAGGTTCAAGGATGTACATATGGTGAGGTGTCATCATTATCAAATTGGGCACTCCACTTAAAGTTTTAAATTGGCAAATTGATTCTCAGCTTTGGCAATGGCTTCATGTGTGAAGAGTGTGACACAACTCATCAAATGCAATGTCAGCCTCATCTAATGGTGAAGTCTTAGTTTGAATTGGCACTCTAAATTTAGAGTGAACTGCAACCTGTTTGTAAAAGGAACATAGCCGATATCAAAAGAGATTTAGCTCATAACAAAGATATAATTGATGAAGTGTGCAAACACCTCCAAAAATCAGGATGCCGCCTCTTTCAATGCCGCAGACTCTATCCAAATTACAACCACAGTTCAAGGCTCATGTGGCCTTTGCAGATGGCACAGTCCAAATGAAGTTACAATTTCAACGTCAAGAGGAAGCTCAACCATGGCGCAACCATTAGAATAGTGGAACTATCCCTGTGAAGCCTTAGCATATATTTAAAAGAGGTGTAGCTATTTTAAAAAAACTCACGCTACCAGATGATTTTGACACACAGGTATGGAAAAGTGGAGGTTGCCATTGATAGCTAGCATATAGAAAGGACGCCCACCATAGATAAAGACACTCAACTAATAAAGTAGTAAGCCACATTTATTTTAATGGCAGCCATCAATATACACACAACCACAAGGCCTTTAGAAGATGAAGGTGCGGCTACAAAGAATAAGGAATATTATAGTTTCAGATAAGAGATGCTATCACTAAATAAGCTACAACATAATGGAACACGGCATGTTCATATCATTTGAAGACATTCAGAAATAGTAGGGTGCGACTAGCTGATGATGCTGTTCGAAAAGAAAAATGTTTCCCAAACTTAAGGATTAATGTTGCATGTCAATATGGCTACCGAATAGACGGTGTGCAGGTCACAAAAAGATAGGCATTGCATATTGAATCATAAGGCAGCGCAACAATTTTAGGGTTTAATGATGCAGCATATTTGAAACCATCAGATGCAAATGAATTAGTGGTTCAAACCTGAGGAAATAAAGAGCAACTCAAATTGATGCAGAGAGTGACACTTGGAGGCTGTGGAGTAAAAGTTGGAGAAACTCAAGATTAATGTGGAGCAAACCATGTGGAGACACCCAACAAATACATTAAATGTTATTTCACATCAAATGGAGGAGCCGAGTAGAAATGAAAAGAAATAAGAATCATGCAGAGTCTTCCACGTGCAGGATGTGGAAGGAAATAAAGAGCAACTCAAATTTATGCGGAAGCCACCACGTGGGGAAAGCACTATAAAGAAATAAGAGGGAGATGCGGAAGGAGGCACATGGAGCAACCCTTGCACAGGAGAAATAATAAAGTGTTTTGTTTCATTTTAAATTGTATCATTTCTCATGGGAAATCTTTTAAGAGTCTTTTATTAATAAAGTTTCTTATTAAACTTGGTGGGGCCCTCTTTCCTATGTAAAGCTTAAATGCTTTATTTTTTATAAGTCACTTATTTCAAAAGACACAGCAAAAGAATAAAGTAAGACTTTATTATTCTTATTTTGTTCTTCCACGGGAATAAAAAATGAAACCCTAAAAAATGAGTAGCAATGTTTCATTCTTATGAGCAAGCTACAAGAAGCAAGAAGAAGCGGCAGGAGTTTTTTCTCTCACAGAGAGATGCATTTTTCAGCCATGGAGAAAAATGGAACAGCCAGTTTCAGTTCAGTTCTGATTTTTCATTGCCACTTCAGTTGCAGTTGCATTTTGCCAGATTTTATGCCAGATTTTGCAGAATTTCAGTTGCAAAGATTGCCGGAGGCCGTTGAGATTTTGTTGAGTCTTTCAGGCTATAAATGGACAGATCTGAGACACAGCTGGGAGACACACACATACAAAGTTCTACATTTTTCAGATCAGAGTTTGGAGCAACAGACATAGATTTTCTTTTTGGCCTTTGCAATTCTTCCTTTATGAGAATGTAACAGTTATTTTGCGCAGCAACTTTTGCCTGTGTAACTAGTTATTCAAATAATGAGATGGTGTTCTGTGCATACTTGGATATCTCTATTTCTTTCTTTTAATTTCTCTATTTCTCTGCCTCTGTTAAGCATGTTTCTTAAACTGAGTCTTAATCATGCATTGATGCACTTTAATTCCAGTTAAATCTTTCAAAGTTAACATTGTGCAACTAATTGTTTCAAATCTAGTGGATTGCCATAGATTAGACATTTATTTTCTGCAATCTAGTTTTCTTTCTAACCTTTTCCCAAACCCCACTTAAAGAATGGAAGAGCCAGCTTCCTTAAAACCTGGAGGTCACTCTGAGAAGCAATCCCACATTTCAGAGTTTCCCATGCTACTGCTGGATTAGACGCACAGAATTATGCATCAACAGTTCTACTATGTGTTGGCCAATGTATGATGTTAGTATGAAATTTTTGGGTAGATGTTGGATTAGTTAATGGAGCACTTGGTACTATAAAGAATATAGTTTATCATCAAGGTACTCGACCATCAAAGTTGTCATAGTGTATGATTGTGGAATTTAATAATTATGTGAGTGCGTCTTGGGACATTAACAACCCAAAGTTTATCCCTCTTTCACCTATTACAAGAGGCAATCGAACATAAATCCCCCTCAAAATGGCATGGGCCTTGACAATACACAAGTCATAAGGGTTAACATTGAAAAGGGCCACAGTTTAACATCCATTGCTATCTCTCAAGTTAAATCTCTCAAAACTTAAGAATATCACCACCATTCTCATTTGAATGATACAAAGAGATAGAAAATGCAAATTATGTTAATAATAGAAAAAATAAAGAGCGTCAATTGCAATCATTGTCTCTGAATTAATCTTTGAGAGAAAATCCAATAAATATTCAATTTATTTGTTGTTCATTCACATAAATAAATATTGTGTTGTTAAAATAATGTTATGTCTTTGTACTTGCAATAATAATTTCTCTTACAATTATGTCCATGTAATTATTGTATACACCTAAAAATGGCTTGTGTCAAATTAAGTAAATATTTTAATATTTATCTTAATTCGTATTCTTCTATCAATTAAATAAATATTCTAATTTATTTGATTGGTTCATTATCCCAAAATTAAATAAAAATTAGTTTATTTAATAAAATTTCCTAATTCTTCTAATGTCTCACATAATTAAATAATTCCACATTATTTAATTAATCCCAAATTCCTCTATCCCTAAGTCCTAATTTCATAAATCCACATCAGATTTCTACCTCACCTATCCACCTCACATTTCTACCTCACCTATCCACCTTGTTGCACATGTAATTAAATATTTTAATATTTAATTAGCTAATATTCCCTCACCCACATGTCCTATTTCTCCTCCAGTCAAATTAGTTAACTCATCAATCAAATCTGTTAACTAATTAGTCAATTGAGTTCACTGGTCAATCTATTCTATTGACTCCTCAATATATTCTATTAACTGATCAATCATCTCAGTTAACTCTTCAATCTATTCTATTAACTCCCATAACCCATGAAAGGAGCTCAGACACTTGTCCTCTTCTGATTCACGCACATTCTCTCAAGTCTTCTCAACTATACACATCATAGGTAATTCCTATAGTCCTGGATCTATTGACACTTTGATTTGGTCTTCCCTCAGCCTATATAAGCAAGGTCTTCACACCCATTGTATCAAATCTAAGCTTAAGCAATCTTACTTTGCATGAATCATTACATGTCTCCATCAATCCATATCCATTAGTATTACATTTGTAGTGTCATCTCCATTGCATAATCCACCCATAGCTATTCTACTCTTGTCATCTTCAACAGCAAGGAAGTGCACACTTCTAAGAGCTCCATTACCACAAAGATCAAGAAGAGATAGGCGAACAATGGAAGCATAAAGGTAAAATGGTCTTCGAAGGTATATTCTTGGTTTACGTGTGTTTACATCAATTTCCATTGAGTTATTGGATACTTAGTTGCTTTAAACTATTATTCATGTTTCCACTAACATTTGTGGCACCCACCGTGGGGCCTTGCCCCGTTTTTAACTTCGAATTGAGTGTTTTGTGAAGGTTTTGTCATGACAGGTCGTTCCTGAGCATACAACTTCCAGTTTTGCGCATTCAACACTTTTTGCACCGCATACACCTTTCTGCACATCTAAACTATTTTGTTGTGCATCTGACACATTTCTCTGTGCTTTTGATCTTCCTGTGCATACACAGCATTGTTCAATGCATTTGATATATGTTGCTCCGCATTTGTAAGCCTGCACATATATAGCGCAGTCTTGCGTATTTAATCACTTATTGTTGTGCTTTTGTAAATCTGTGCATATGAATTGCAATACTGTGCATATGACCTGCAGATCAGTGCATATGATTTGTCAGAGAAATTTGTAATGTTTTTATCAGATCTTCCGTACTAACTCTCATTTGCAGGTGTTAGGAGCTGGACTTAGTCATTTTAGCTGCATTATTAAGCCACTTTGAACTAATTAGGAGAGAGAGTAACTTAATATGTGCAAATCATCACTTAGACATAACTAGGAGGAAAATAAATCATTTTGTTGCATCACAACTTGCATCTAGTCCCAACCTAGGGATTAAAACTGAACAATTTCTTTATGTTTTTACTATCTTGCACTACAATCCATCACATAGCTTAATAGGGGAAAGTAACACTTGTTTATCTCTTCAAGCAACAATCTACACCAATATTTGTTAAAGGGTTAAAATAAACAATCTTTTCCAAGTTATTGAGCTATCTTGTTATAAATTTATGTGTTTGGTAGAGTTAACACATTTAGTTATTTTTCTTTTAACTAGGAAGATAAAGAACCACTGTTCTTCATGCTTGGAAATGATAATAGGCCTATGCTCCCCCCTTTCTTGGGTGACCAGAATACCAAACTTATCATTTTACATGTGTAACCTTTAGAGAGGCTTGCCCTTGGAATTCCTTCCTTCCAAGTGGGACGACCTTAAGTGATTACAGGCTAAATCCAAGCCACCTCCAAGTCACTATAAATAAATTGTGTTTGTGACAAAAGTTGCAAACAATAGGTGCCACTGTGTTACACCGACAAATGTTTCCCCCAAAACCTTGTGGAGCGTAACCTCTGCAGGCTAGGAAGCCTCCTTATCGGAGCAAATTGCTGCACGTATAACCACCCGAATGGATGTCCAAACTAAAAATCCATTATTTATAGAATGCCAAAAACCCCTATTTGGTGACACAGGAGGAGAAACCTCTAGATCCGTCCAACGTCATACACTCATTTATTGTGGAGAGAAAAGTTCAACTCTTTGGAGGAACTGTAACTTGGTATGCGTGAGAAGTGAGTGCCATGGAGGGGAGCTGGTGCTACCAAGTTATTATCTATCACACCTTTATGCAAGTGACTGGTGTAAAAACTACGTTGGAACTCATCAAATACTGTCCTTGCAAACCTTAGGATTGTGCTTGCTTTCTTGGTCAAAAATTTACAATAACAAACAAGGAATCTTCTTGTCTTTTGTGTTTTCTTGCACCAAATTGATACAAATCATCAGCAAAAATATTAGACTTGCTTCAAGAAACATTGTGAAAACAAGCCAAGATTAAGAAAATTGAAACAAAAAAAAACAACACTACTTGCAGTTATGCGCATTTAAACCATTCTACTATGCATATGACAAGTTCTGTTGCACATTTAATCCTGTTGCAAAATTGACCCATTCTGCGGGGTATTTGAGACATTTTGTTGCACATACAATACTTCAGCGCATTTGACGCATAGAGTGGTGCATGCAAACTACAGTACTACGCATTCAAAAATCAGAGCATTTCAACCAGACCTGCGCATTTGACCTACATAGCTGCGTATTTGACCATTCTTCCTGCGCATATGAAGCTACGCATCCAAAATAGAGAGCTATTCCATACACTTTTGAGAAAATTTTGAACCAGTTCTGGATACCCTTTATTGCATATACCTCATTTGTGATCTCAGGAAAACCATACAAAATCTGTTTCATGTACTTTTCCAAAACATTTCCATTTGCCATATCCTCCAAAGCAAAAACATCAAACAAAGAAAACAAGTTTCCTACTAAGGTGTCATTAAGATCTTCCAAAAACTCAAAACAAAAATCTAGTTAGTTTCATAATAGGAGATATCATCCTTCATCTCGGAACTACACTAGTGTTATCTTGATAAAAGTAGTCCATATCAATAGCAGTGATCAACTCTCCCTACTTTGACTAGATTTTACCTCAAGAGAACATTTGTTTGAGCAAACAGTAGATCAAAATTCAAACCTTAGGAAAAATCTTTTCATCTCAACTTTTTCACAAGCATTTTCATCCAACATTCACCCCCATCAAATGGTTTTTATGTTTGCAACTAGACAAAATCCAAAGAAAAGCAAGATATGGATCCTTTGAACAAAGACATACCATCTCCATCTCACAATGATGGAGAGAAAGAAATCCCATATGAGGAAGTAATGGGTTCAATAAAAGACTCAAAATTTCAAAAGATGATGGACAAGGTCCTAAACATGGACCCTCAAAAGTATTTCCTTATGCTAGCATAGCAAGGGACCAAACTTTCGTTAGATTTTGACACTTCCACCTTAAAAGACACCACCTCTATGAACGACATGGAAACTCCCAAGATCACACAAGAGGTTCCCAAAATAGACAAGACTAAGGATACCACAAACCCTCTAGAGTTATTGACTCAACAAATCCAAGTCTTTCAACAACAACTCTCGAACATTCAAACTGGAGCATCCTCAAAGCACTACTCTCTAGAGAATATTTCACCATATCCTTTTGACAAATGCTTGATCATGATACCTTTCCCCTCAAAATTGAAAGGAAGCTAGGTGTGCGGAAATCGCTTCCTACACTAATCTAATGAGGAGAGGGCTATGAAAATTCAATTTAATCCTTACAATTACAGAAACTTTAAACATCTAACAGAGATATTGCAAAAATACACATGAACCAAAAAGAAGACAGAAGAAGAGAGACAAAGATATAATGTGGGGAAAACCCTTATCGGGTGAAAAACCCCACTCAGAAACCTGCATAATGTATTATCAAAACTTAATATGGTTTACAATACACTTGCAATGCAAGCTTCAATAGTCTTCAACACTCATGTCTGGAGTCAATCCGGCAACATAACAGTACTTGTCAATCTTGTAATACATCTCGTCCTCCAAGCACCTGTTTATATAGAATATACAAGGTAATATTGGTCCTATCTTGGAATGGGCGTCCAACTTGGCCTCATGGCCCAAAACCCATGCCTATGGACACTTGGTCAACATTGTAGAATGTGCCTGACACTTGTCCATATCTCCCATCCCAAAGAGGTCGCCTATTTCCAAAATGGACTCTGACAGATGCACTTACGACTCTTACGACCGTCATAGAATCTGTCATAGTAGTTACAACTTACAGCTATAAGAGAATCTGTCATACACATGCTATAAATAGCATATTCTCTTACAACATGTCAGTCCACCTTGGGGTGCCCAAATATGCCTTTTTCAAAGATGCTTCATGACACGTCTTCACCTGTCGTACAAGCTTCTATTTCTGACTCTTACATGTCATAACTTCGTCATAGGAATCCGTCATAACCGTTTCAGTCAAACATTCCCTTACACAACATCCAAGTTGCCGACACATGGTAAAATGCTCCTACCACAAAGTGGGATGCCTATCTCCTCATGTGAGGAAAAATTTACAACTTGTCATCTTCCATGTAGGATGACACATCAACGTGCCACATCCCACAAAATGACAATATGGAATTTACAATTAATTTACAACATAGGCAATGAATTAATAAATATAATCATAAATAATGCAAGGAATTACCATGGTTGAGACACCTTAATTCCCAACAAAAATTTGAGGTACTGAAATTTGACAAATATCGAGGAAAGGGTGCTCCAAGAGACCACATTAGAGAATTTAGTGCAGAATGTCTCGAAGTCGCCCTTAATGAAACCTATCTCATGTGACTATTCCAAAGGAGCTTGGGAGGACAATCTATGGAATGGTTCTCTCGCGTACCTCCTGGCATCCAAAATTTCAACTAGATAGTGGATAAGTTTATCAATGATTTCTCCTATAACATTGAGCATGAGATCTCAATGTTAGATCTTTGTAACACCAAACAAAAGGGTGGAGAATCCTTCGCCGCTTTCTTGCAAAGATGGAGACAACAGACTAGCAAATGTCCATATCATATTCTAGAAAAACAAATGCTTGATATGTTTATACACAACCTAAACATTGATCTTAGCTACCAAATACACATCTAATGTCCTACTTCAGTTAGTAAGGTCATTGAAATGGGTTTACTCATTGAAAAAGATTTGATAGCCAAAGGACAAGTCAAAATCTACAAGGAAACCCCTAGCTCCAATAATAACATGGACAAGCTGAGGTTTTGGACCAAGAATTAAAACATTGTCAATGATGGTGTCGTGGATGCAAAACAAGTGATCCCAAAAAAACCAATCTTCAACTTGTCCAATCCGCAAAACAACACACCACAAAACAAGCCCTAAAACAATGTGTCATGACCCACTAACTTTCGTCCTCGATGAAAGTTCACACCTTTGGGAGAATAACTGGAATCAACCCTGTGGAAGCTCATATAAAACAATATCATAACACTTCCAACGGCATGTGATTACGAACCTAAATTCAAATCACCTTGGTGGAAAGACTCAAACTTTTGTATCATTGAAGTAAGGGACACAAGACCAATGATTGCCAAATCCTCAAAAACTTACTTCAAGACTTGGTCGATCAAAAAGTGGTCAAAGTTAAGGGACAAGGATCCAATGAGGACCATTTGGCATACCAGAATCCACTCCCCAACTATGAAGAGGGAGGTTCTTCAAACCAAAACAATAACATGGATAACAACACCAACTATACAAATGTGTCTTATGATTACGTTGTTAATCACATTTCTAAAAGTGATGCACATATCAATGTCATCACTATAAACAAAAACCCTAATTATAACGTAACCACCCGCGGTGGAAAAGTACTCTTCAAGGGGCTCCATCCCAAACTCCATCCACGTCTAACCAGTACAATGTCTTAGAGCAACTCCACAAAACACCAACACACATTTCCAATTGGAGCTCTCGCATCTATCCCCATCCCACAGGGCCACCCTCGACCAAGCTCTCTCAAAATCCACAGTCCCAACTAATCTAGCAGAAGAGAAATTCTAGGCCATGGTGGCCCACCTAACCACACCTCATTTCTTGACCTTCACTAAAAAGGATGACATGTCAATCACCCAACCACACAATGTGTCTCTCCACATCAAAACATTCATCCACAAGCATAAAATAAAAAGGGTTCTAATCGATGGAGAAGCGGATTTAAATATTTGCACCTTAAAGCTACTACTTGCATTGGGGTTTTCAGAGAATGCTATCGATCCTAAAAAGAAAATCACCATCAAAGCTTACGATGAAGAGGAAAGAACTTCAAGGGAATCATTTTTTCACCTATCAGAGTGGGACAAGTAGTGAAAGATGTGGTATACCAAGTGCTAGATATGGACCTAGCCTATAATATTCTCCTTGGAAGACCTTGGATACACGCAATGAAGGCAGTGCCATAAACATATCACCAGTGTATCAAATTTCCCCATGATGGCCAAGAAATCACCATCCAAGGCGATCCCAATCCATTTCAATATTGCAACTCCATACAATCTAAACCTGATGTTATAATTCCCAATAACCATGCCTTTGTTTCATCCTCATCCTATTTTGACCCAAAATCACTACCTTCTTCCTCCAAGGCATCCGAACTCAAGGTCATTCTCAAAGACAAGGGTGTCAGAGAGTATACCATTGCAGAATCCTTTTACCTAGCATAGTTACCACTCTCTCCCAAATCCTATGGAAAACCTTCTTGTTGATGATTGTTTTGAGACAGTCATGACAATTAGTTAAAATTCACATAAAATGAACCAAAACTAACTTGAAATATATGAAGGAATCGGTTAAGATTTGCTTAATCCCAAGTTTAATATGGTCAGGTCTTGACCTGTTGGGCAAATTTAGTTGGTCGATGTGAAGCTGTAATGTTCAAGGGGCCTTATGTAGTTTAGGGTTTCTTGTTGCTTTATTGGACTCAAACTATGCAAAAGATCATAAATATCAGTATGTTGTTCATTCTTTTGCATAAACATGCTACTGCGTTTACAAAGCTTTAAGTGATTAATATTATTGCAAGCTTTTTTCTTCTAAATATTATGAAAACCGTCTACTTTCAACTCAGTTATATATATCTTTTCAAATATGAGACAATTTCCTTTAAATTTTTACGTTTTAAGCTAAGTATTTTCAGATGGGTTGGGAAAAGTTAGAAAGATCTAATCTAAACTTCATTCATTCTACCAAAGGATCTAATTGTTCTATTATGCACTGTATAAGTATTGCAGTAAATTGATCAAATCCAAAGACAAAACCCTAAGTATAAGTTCTGAGCATTTTCACATACACTTAAAATTGCAAGCTCTAAGAGAAAATGTTTCAAACACAATGAAGAGCAAGAAAACACTCAGAAGATAGATGCAGAATTCTAAATTTAATTGTATTAGAAACAGACAGTCATATATGATTTACAATGTCTGAATGACTCTTAGCTTCATTGATCAAATTACAGAAAACTTACAAGCTTTATAGATACAACAAGGAGGTAGGATGTTCCACACACTCCTTGTTGCAGACACAGGTGACCTCCTTCTTCTACTTCTAAACTAAAAGGTCCTCCTATTCTAAATGTTATTCTTTTTACAAATCTCTGCTACTACAAATCTCTATGTAGCCCCTGTGTAAAATTTTACAGTGTATAGAGGCACAATATATAGACTTGGGTGTCCTCAATACAACTCAAAACCCTAGTTTAAACCCTAGTTCAAACTTCTAGTTATAGTAATAAATGCTGGAGAATAAATCTCCCAAAATATCTCTGAGCATACATCAAATCTGGGTGAAATATGCCCTTCCAAAAACCCTAGCAGCTTAATATTAACTTATGTGGTCTGCTGCAATAATGTCTTCATCTGCATTTTTTCCTCATCAATGAAGACCCTTGACTTCCTCGCCCTTCATCCTTATCTTCCTCTGCTCCTGAGATCAGATTTTCTTTCCATGACATCATTGCCATCAAGCTTCAGCTCCTTCCAAATATCTACAACCTGTAGCAGTTACTGGCACCTTTAACTTCCCTTTTATAGTCGGTCAACTTCCGTGTGTACCCCCTTTGCATGTATTCTCTCTGTTTTGCTATCGTGCTCTGCATACTCCCTTATTGGCATAACTTTTCAGATCGGGTGGGCTCAAAAATTTCCTGCCGACCTCACTATTCTGGTCGATGTCTTCTCTATCTCTTTGTATCTTCCTATCGAAGAGACCACCATCGTCAGTGAAGTCCTCTATTGCTCTACCGATGGCCAATGATAGCATTGTAACCAATACTCCTGTGCACCTGTGGTCAATAAATATAAGTCAATAAAAATACACCACAGTCATTTTTCAAATCTGAACATAATCTCTGCAATAAACACAACAGCACTAAAATATGCAGAGAATTTTCCATTTTTAATTTTCTTTTGACATCCAGGCCTTGCATATTCGACTTGTATCCCACTCTTGTATATCGAAGACATACAAAAATATACAAAGAATGTACTGTATTTAAATCCTTTTCACATTTGTCTTTGTATATTTGAACCATCGGCGAAACTAAAACCATAGGCGAGGCAATTTCATCAAAAGTCGATAGTTCAAATTACACCGATCACCTTTTATCAGCGAAACACACAATTGTCGGAGTAACACCTTAAAGCTCTGTCGATAGCAAAAGTTACATCGATAGCAATATACATGCAAACCCTTTTGTATGTGCATTCGGACTTCACTGTTTTGTAAACCGCATTTTACTTACCTTTTGGTTCCGGCTTGTATGTATAACCTTGCATATCGGTTTGCATATGTTAGAAATATACAAACGTAAAAAATATACAAGCATTTTTACTTTTTTAATTTCTCTTTCGAGTCCGCACTATGTATCTTTTAAACTTGCATCCTCTGTACCATTGGCGGGACCAAGCCCTTCGGCATGAAATTACCACCGAACTCTGATAGCCATTAGTTAGGCTAAAAAGCCTCTCATCAAAGAGACACAACTTGTCGCTCGGACCACCCAAGACTCCGCCGATATTAAAAGTTACACTGATGAGTGGTGGGACCCACGCACTGTTCACTTTGTATCCAGCCTCACATACAAGCAAGGATACATACAAGGATTTTTCTTTGTTTAATAAACTTTCGGGTCCACGTTTGTATATTTTGTTGTATGTTTAACTTGTATCATTCAAAACATGTATATGCGAAGCACCGAAAATACAACGACTTAACTCTGTTTAATAACCCTTTGAATTCTGCACCATGCATGTAGCGCTTGCATATGTAAATATACAAGCTGGAACTATACAACGACTTAACACTGTTTCAAAAAACTTTTTAAGTCCGCGTTGTACATCGGGCCTTGTATACTACTAAACCCCCTTTTTCAAATCCGCGGATATACAACGAATTCACCATATTTAAAACCCCTTTCATGTCCGCCATTGTATATATTAAAATGCATGCAATAATATACAAGGCGCGAAATATACAAGGACTTTTCGTTATTTCATAGCTATTTCAGGTCTGCACCTTATATATTCCGCCTGTATGTATTTTCTGATATACAATGAATTTTCTATTTTGGACCTTTATTTCGAATCTGGCTTGTATGTGAACAGTGCCTTGTATATAACTTTTGCATGTATCGTTTGTATGTATGAAACATACAAACGCCGAAACATACAACCATTTAATCATGCCTAAATAACATTTCGGGTCCGCAACTTGCATGTAGCGCTTGCATATTTCGCTTGTATGTCGAAACATACAAGTGCACAACATACAAACCACAATGTACATACAACAGATTTCTAACATTTATCTACTCAACTTAAAACTGCTTCGGGTCCACCTTACATGTACAAATAGAACATTTTAAAATACATACAAGGGAAAAAAGACATACAATCGGCTTTGTATATGAAAGTGATATACAAAGAGGATTGTATGTGCAACATACAAATGACCCAACATGCAAACAGCCTACTATATGAACCCGATATACATGCAGACTTGTATGTGCAAACAACAAACCCTCCCCTTGTACATTTTACCAAAATGATCATATCTTGCAAAATATAGCAAATTTTAAGATGGTTCAAAAAGCAACCCTAGCTCATTTTTCACAAGGAATCCAACCATATCATGCCCTGGTACTGAAAATGTATTTTTTCTCTATTTTTAACAAGGTTTGCAATTTTAACCCTCTTTTTCCCTTTACCACCAAACTGACCCACAAACAAAAAGCAAAAGCAACAGCCACAGCAGGGGTCCTCATTTTGCTAAGGAGTAAAATGGGGCGTGTTGTGAACATCACAACAACTAGCAACCAAATAAAAAAATTAAATTCAAAGTTTTAAAGAAAACTAAATGAAATAAATCCATAACTTCCAACTACCCATCCTGCAAATTGTTATTCAACTTAAGACCTAAGGCATTCAATAAGGGTGCATAAATTTTTATTTTCAGTTTAAGTGTGTGCACGTGATTAATTATCCTCATCTTGAAGATTGGTTGAACAAACCAGTGACTGATATTAGCCTACATAGTTGAGGATATTCCCTCATAGCCGACCGGATAGAGCCTTGCTGCCAGCGAGAGTCCATAGCCCCGGCAAGGTTATCGTTACAATTCTCCTAAGTAGAGCCCCACTGCCAGCGAGCGTCCATAGCCCCAGTAGAGTTACTTAGATGGCTTAATCTGGATTTTCAGTATAATCCACTTTATTTTTATATTTTATATTTTACATTTTGATGTTTGACACAAATTTCATAAGATATAGCAATTTGTAACTTTATGATGCAAGGAGTAAGCACTTGCTGAAATTAAGCTGAGAATTGTAATGGTAGCAAGGGTGACCTTAGATTTTTTACCTAATATCTACACTGGTAAGTTCAACAAACCCAAGGATTTTAGGTGTGTCATCGTGAGAAGCCTTCATCGAATTCTCAATCACTATTATTGAATACTAAATTTTAGAAGCTAAACAACTCTCTACATTTATGACAGTCACAACAAGTTATGCATAAATTGCAAATGATTAAATTGAATATTCTAAATTTTATACCATTTTCAATGGTTGTTAGCTTGCTCCTTAATACTCTAAAATAAAACAAAGATCCCTACTGAGGAGACAACAACAAACCAACAAACAGACTATACAAACAGTGAAACAAAAAAAAAACTATACAAACAACTAACCTACAAAAGCAAACAACAAAAGAGAACTGTACACTACTTACACTATATTACAAAAATGATTTCCCTTTACCTCAACCCTGGAAGTAGTGTTTCAAATGCTAGCCATTAACTGGTAATGGCACATCTTCCCCTGTCAAGGTCTTAAGTCTAAATGTGTTGTCTTCTATTATTTCTGAGACTTGCAACAGGCCTAACCATAGTTTGTCAAATTTTCCATGACTCCCCTTCTTTTCATGTGCTTTATCCCAGCACAACACTAAGTCTGATATCCTAAATGTTTTGACTCTTGCCCTCTTATCAAACCACCTCTTAACTACTGCTTGGTGTTTGGCAAATTTCTTGATGGCTTGACCTCTTTTCTCTTCTAGTTGTAGCATTTGTACTATCCTAGCTTCCCTATGATTATCAAAGCCTAAATATTCATTGGCAAACTTCCAGATGGGTATTCTCAGATTTACTGGAAGTATGGGATTAGTCCCATAAACTAAATGATAAGGTGTGCTACCTAAAGTTGTTTTAAACTTGGTCCTATCTACCCACAGTGCATATTTTAACAAGGTATTCCACTCTCTAGGACTCTTTGCAATTAGCTTCTTGATTATGTCTAATAAAATTTTGTTTGTAGACTCAGCTAATCCATTACCTTGAGGGTCATAATTTGAAGGAAACTTTAAAACAATCCCGTATTCAAATGCCCATTTAGAAAACTTTAAAGAAGAAAAAGCAGGGCCGTTGTCACATACCAATGAATAGGAGTTCCAAACCTGGTGATGATGTTTTCTTCAAGAAACTTGATAACTACCTCAGTTGTGGAGAATTTACAGCATGTGGCCTCAGTCCATCTTGTACAGTAGTCCGTCACCGTTAGTATGAACTTGTGTCCTACAGAAGATGGACGATTGATGACTTCAATGAAATCCAGGTCCCATTGTGCAAATGGTCTTGATTCAATCACAGGTTGTAATGGGTTGGCCTGATTTCTTCCCTTATCTGCTGCAGTCTGACAGGTGTGGCAACTCTTGATGTGACTCTCTGTATCTTTGAACATCGTGGGCCAGTAATAGCTTGCCCTCAATATTTTGTGTAGTAGCTAGATGGGAACCATGGCCAGTTCCATACTTGTCATGCAGTTCTGTTAACACCTTATCCGCCTCAGCTCTGTTTAGACATCTCAAATAAAATCCATCATGGTTCTTCCTGAATAGAAGACCTCCTTTCACCATATATCTTTGTGCTTTAATCTTCAAAGCTCTCCTCTAAGAAGCTTTCATCTTATTTGGGTATTTTCCAGCTATTAGAAAGGTGTTTAAATCGCCATACCAGTCTGATGTGTCATGGGAATTTAGCACATATTGTTGTTTTATCAAATCTAGGTCAATGTTTGCTATTGTTTGCACCAATGCCTGCCCTCTAACCAGCTTCATGGGAATGATTTCCATGTTGAACTCTTGCAGCGTGGTGATCCTTTTGGCTCTCTTTTCTCCAGGTTCGTTCTGCATCAGCAACATCTTTACTGCTGCGTCAGGCACTATGGCTTTGATCTGGCTGCACAAAATATAATGCCTGAACTTCTTCATGGCCCTCATTAGTACAAATGCTTGTCTTTTGGTGTCCAGATATCTCAATTGTGCGTCTTTCAGAGGTGCGCTCATAAATGCAATGGGCCTTTCTTCATTGTCTTCACCCTTATGTGTTAAGGCAGCCGCGACGGAATGGGAGGATGCGAAGGAGTAGATATAAAACAGATTTGTATAGTCTGGGCTCGCTAGTACAGGGGCGTCAAAAATGGCCCTCTTGATATCTTCGAATGCAGCCCTAGCCACAAACGTCCACTCCACTTGTGCGTCCTTCTTTAACATGGCATTTAACGGCTGCACAATTTTTGCAAAACCAGTGATGAACTTCCGAACAAAGTTAATTTTACCAAAAAATGATTTTAACTCTTTCCTACTGTTTGGTATTTGCAAATTTTTTATTGCTTCTATTCTATCTGGGTCAATCGATATTCCATCTTCAGAAATGACATGCCCTAGTAATTTACCTTCAGTTACTCCAAATGAACATTTCTTAGGGTTGAGGGAAATTCCATACCTCTCACATCACTTAAGTATTTTCCTGAGATCTTCAGTGTGAGTGGATGCATCCTTGGAATACACAGTCAGATCGTCCATATACACAATAATGCACTTACCTGATAACCCACGAAACGCAATGTCCATAGCTCTCTGAAAAGTGGCACCTGCATTGATCAGACCAAAAGGCATTCTCCTATATGCATAATTTCCCCATTTACAAGAGAAGGTGGTTTTTAATCTGTCATCTCTATCAATTAAAACTTGGTTATAGCCCGAGAAACCATCTAAAAAAGACATCATCCTTGCCCCGTTCACTGCTTGCAGCACTTCGTCTATGGGAGGCAAAGGATAATTATCCTTTTCAGATGCTTTGTTCAAGTTCCTAAAATCTACGCATAACCTGATGTCTCCATTTTTCTTCCTTACTGGTACTAGGTTAGCTACCTAGGCTGAATGTCTAACTGGAAAAATTATTCTAGCAGACAGCAATTTTTTAACCTCCTCAAAGATTAAAGGCTCTAGAATGGCGTTCACAAGCCTTTCTTTTTGCCTAAATGGTTTAACCTCTGGCCCAAAGGTATCACGTGAGTTATGATGGACGTATCATATGTTTTCAAATCTTCATATGTCCATGCTATTACGTGTTTATAGTCTTTCAGAGCATCAATAATTTCTTTTCTTATTTTCTCAGAGCAAGCCTTTCCAATTGGCACATTTTGTAGATTTTGCTCTATCCCTAAATTGTGTAAATCACACTTACCTCCTTCTGTTTTGGGTAAGTCCTTCTGTCTTACTACTCCATCGAAGTCAAAAATATGTTCTAATTCAATTACTCCTTTGGGTAAGAAGTTGCTCTTCAAGTTGATTATATCCTCTTCGTCCCATGTTGTCTCAGGCCTTTCTTGTTCGTCAATGATTTGAGCCTCAAATATCTCATTACAAGTCAGGAAATCAATAATTTGCTGATCCCCTCCAAATACCTGAAAGTGTGTAACATTGTCTGGGATACTGGGAACATTAACTAATTCAACAGCAAATCTTCTCAAACCTGACAATGTCAAGGGTTCTAATGTACTAGCAGCAACTGCTAGTGCATCCGGCCTATGGTTCAGCGCTCTAGGGATATGCTCTATGTTGAAAGCATCAAATGAATCTATTAAACCCCATACTCTATGTCTATAACAAATCATTTTCTTGTAATTGCAAGCATATAGTTTCCTTACTTGTCTGACTACTAGTTCAAAGTCTGAAAATACCTTAATCGTTTTCACCTTTTTCTTAATGGCCATGACAAGTCCCAAAATTAAGGCTTCATAGTCAACAGTATTGTTAGTACAGGAAAACTACAGTCTATATGCTGCTAGATATGATTTTCCCTAAGGATCTATGAGTTCAACACCTGCACCCGCACCCTATTTTGATTTGGACCCGTCACATTTTAATGTCCACATGCCATCTTTACTTTTCTGACCTTTTACTTTAGCATGCTTTGTCTCTTCTATTACTTGTGAGGTGCTGGTCTGTTTATTCATGGGTATCTCTGTTTGGTCAACTCACATATGTGTATTTTCAGCCTGCAAATCAGAAAGACAACTACCCTTGTCCTTTATTTCCTCTAAAATCAGAGCATCTATATTACTCTAAAAGTATCTCTGTGGTTGATCAGGATTCACATTTTCCTCTTGTAACCCTACCCTCTTCGTGCATTTTTTGTATTCATATTCAATAATGTCTTTGCACATTCCACAACTCTCCTTAGAATGTGGCCTATCATGAACTCTACATCTATTCTTATACAATTTACATTGGACTGGCAGATTTTGTTTAATGCATTCTTCCACCTCTTGTCTAATGGCATGACTAAATTTGTCTACTGCACAGTTTTCTTCATCCGAAGAATTTCTATCAGACTCAATGAATAATGTTGTCTCCTTGCTAACACGTTTTTCTCTAATGTTTAACATCATAATCTCTTCAATTTGCACCCCATTGTTAGTAATCCTATAAACACCAGGTTCAACAGCAGTGTATAATATTTCATTAGTCCTATTATACTCTGTTATCATGTGTTTCATTTTGGGTTCTGCCTCTATTCTAATCTGGTTTGGGACACCTCTCCAAGGTAGCCACATATGCGAAAAATCAGTGGCCATATATCTGTTTAATGTTTTGGACCAATCCCTACTCAGCAACATTCCATAATTCACGGGTATGTCCACTATTTGAATGTCAATGAATTGGCTTACCCTAGGGTCTAAAGCTAATTGCATCTGAATGTTCATCAGTTCTCCTATCACACTAACCTCAGTTTTATCTAACTATGTGACAACCTTAGCAGATTTGGTGGGAGTCAGCCTGAGAGTTTTACACATCCCTAAGGGCATTACGTTGGCTGATGCACCAGAGTCTACCATACAATTGTGTATGTTCTTCCCACACAATCTAACAGTTAATAGGAAAGGAGGAGCATCCTTCTTATTAGCATACATTACTACATTTGTATTGGAAGGCTGCTCAACTTTCTTACTTTTCTCTTTAGGCGGTGAATCTTTATTAGGAACAACTATATCAGCAGCAACCTCACCTATCATAGATACATCCAGAGATTTTATAAAAGCATTTCTGATCCCCAGAGTTTTGAATAATTCATTCAGAGGTATATTGACCTTAATTTTCTTTATTTCTTCTGACAAGTAGCTCATTAATCTTGTTGGCTCTACTGTTTCAGTTTTACTTGTTTGGGCCTTTTGTACTGTTGTTCCATTGTTTGTATGATGATTAGCTTTAAGTATGGTGGGATTGTTGCTAGCATTCTGATCTGGGGGTGTATTGAAGTTGTTAGGAGGAATGGAAGTGGTGAAAGGTCCTCCTGGCCTAGTGTTGTTCCTTATATTGTAGGTGTGGTTTTTATTTGTCTATTGAAAAGCCTGCACCTCTTCTATTTTAGTTAATACCTCATTTTCAGTTTCAAAAGGAAACTGAAAAGCATTTAACACAAAGACTGATTCAAGATAAAGATTTTCACAAAAGTATGGTTCATCCTCTAACAATTCATCTTCTTTCTCTTCTGTAGTTGCAAAGGTAAAGGTTTCTAAAACTAAAGCCGTATCATACCTTGAGGGTACTACCTCATTACCCTTGGGAATGAGAAACTCAAAAGTAGGAGGCTGCACGTCTATATTAAATATGTTGGCTGCTAAATGGAACTGTGGACAGTCAAGCTCAACATGGGCATTGGTATTGTGAAATCTGCACCAATATTTTAATGATGTATTGGCCATTTGGATGCCAGCTATTTGTTTTGCATCATGATTATTTAAATTTTCAAAAGGAGAAGCTAAAGTACCGTTGTTTGGTCCAGTGTTCCATGTTTTGGGTGGCCTAGGCTGATTCTGATTTCTATTATTGTTACCCCAGGCCCTATTGTCTATCACTGGCCCTCTATTTTGCATTGGTTGCCCTTGGTTATGACCTTGATGCTGATTATAGTTTTAGCTCTGATTTGAACATTGGCCTTGGCTGTTATTTTGGTTATGGCTTTGATTGTAGTTCTGATTTAAATTTGAATTATAGTTCTGATTTTGGCCTTGGTTATAATTTTGATTTTGATTGTATCCTTGGCTGCTCCTTCCATAAAGGTTTTCATTTCTTAGTTGTGTCACTTCGGTGGTCAATCTTTTCAAATGTGCAGTGATCTCTTTAATTTCTTCCCTTTCCTCTTGTGCTTTTGCCATAGTTGTATCTCTAAGAGGTCAGAAGAAAGGCTGACCATTATTTTGACTGTTATTAGCAGTGTTACCCGTGTAAGGAGTTATGGCTTGGATTGGGGTAGGACTATACATAGGTGTGTAAGAAGGAACCGGATTTAATAATGGA
The DNA here is from genome assembly GCA_027924645.1 of Cunninghamia lanceolata. Classification (NCBI taxonomy): domain Eukaryota; kingdom Viridiplantae; phylum Streptophyta; class Pinopsida; order Cupressales; family Cupressaceae; genus Cunninghamia; species Cunninghamia lanceolata. The sequence continues at coordinate 6,915,449 of BSBN01000236.1, forward strand.
GTGTGATGCATAGGGACTCCATTCCAAGGTTGTGCCTGGTTTTGCATCCCAAAATTTCCTCCATTAATAAATGGGCTATAAGTTGTAGGCCTCATCTCTTGGTTCACTGAGGCTGCCTCTTTAATGGCTTTGGATATTGAATCTATGTCAGGTTTTCTTTTGACAAACATGGCAGTTAAAGGATCCAAGGTAGCATAGTACATGGCTAACAAGGTATCATCATCTATAGTGTAAGGGACTACCAACCTAGAGTAGGCCTTTTGAAATATGTCATTGAAATTATCAATTAGCTCTCCCTCTCCTCGTTTTATAGTAGCTAATTTATGATATAAGATACAAGGGTCAATGGGTCCTATAAATCTAGATAGAAATGCCTCTTCCATAAGTGGCCAAGAAGAAATATAGCCATTGGGCAAGTTTACATACCAGTTAGAGGCTTGTTCTTTGAAAGTGTAGGGAAACAATCTACACACAACGTCCTTGTGTTCTAATCTGGCCCTAAAGCATGTCTCCTTAAATATTCTAATGTGGTCTTCGAGGTCTTGGTGCAACTGGTATTTGGGACATATCTTTTCCAGATTTTTGGGCATCTCATTATAATCATTAAAGTGTATGGGAGAGTCTGCATTAAAATAAGCCATCGCAGGTACTTGTGCTTGACCTGGACCTGTGGGAATACCTGGATTCACTGGTAGGATAGGATCTTTAGGAGGACTAGGACCTCTAGGAGTACCTGAACCTAGATTTAAAGATCTAAATGAGGATCTGTCAAGACTCACAAAGTTATGAATGCTAAAAGGTGAGCCAGGAGGTGTTCCAAATGAACTTCCTGTTTGCAATATTTTAGGATTCCAAATCAAAGGGCTCTTGCTTCACCTTATATCAGGTAATTGCACAAATATATCCCCTGAACTGGATCTAGATCTAGTCACTCTATCGCTGTTATTAGCCATTTCTACTTAAAACAAAACCCTAACTTAAGTCAGGCCCTCCTTCTAGCACCAGAGAAACTATTGATGATTGTTTTGAGATAGTCATAACAATTAGTTAAAATTCACATAAAATGAACCAAAACTGACTTGAAATATATGAAGGAATCGGTTAAGATTCGCTTAATCCCAAGTTTAATATGGTCAGGTCTTGACCTGTTGGGCAAATTCAGTTGGTCGATGTGAAGCTGTAATGTTCAAGGGGCCTTACGTAGTTTAGGGTTTCTTGTTGGTTTACTGGACTCAAACTATGCAAAAGATCATAAATATCAGTATGTTGTTCATTCTTTTGCATAAACTTGCTACTACGTTTACAAAGCTTTAAGTGATTAATATTAGTGCAAGCTTTTTTCTTCTAAATATTATGAAAACTATCTACTTTCAACTTAGTTATATATATATATATATATATATCTTTTCAAATATGAGACAATTTCCTTTAAATTTTTACGTTTAAGCTAAGTATTTTCAGATGGGTTGGGAAAAGTTAGAAAGATCTAATCTAAACTTCATTCATTCTACCAAAGGATCTAATTGTTCTGTTATGCACTATATAAGTATTGCAGTAAATTGATCAAATCCACAGACAAAACCCTAAGTATAAGTTCTGAGCATTTTCACAAACATACACTTAAAATTGCAAGCTCTAAGAGAAAATGTTTCAAACACAATGAAGAGCAAGAAAACACTCAGAAGATAGATGCAGAATTCTAGATTCAATTGTATTAGAAACAGACAATCATATATGATTTACAATGTCTGAATGACTCTTAGCTTCATCAATCAAATTACAGAAAACTTACAAGCTTTATAGATACAGCAAGGAGGTAGGATGTTCCACACACTCCTTGTTGTAGACACAGGTGACCTCCTTCTTCTACTTCTAAACTAAAAGGTCCTCCTATTCTAAATGTTATTCTTTTTACAAATCTCTACTACTACAAATCTCTATGTAGCCCCTGTGTAAAATTTTACAGTGTATAGAGGCACAATATATAGACTTGGGTGTCCTCAATACAGCTCAAAACCCTAGTTTAAACCTATGTTCAAACTTCCAGTTACAGTAATAAATGCTAGAGAATAAATCTCCCAAAATATCTCTAAGCATACATCAAATCTGGGTGAAATATGCCCTTCTGAAAACCCTAGCAGCTTAATATTAACTTCCGTGGTCTGCTACAATAATGTCTTCATCTGCATTTTGTCCTCATCAATGAAGACCCTTGACTTCCTTGCCCTTCATCCTTATCTTCCTTTGCTCCTGAGATCGGATTTTCTTTCCATGATGTCATCGCCATCAAGCTTTAGCTCCTTCTAAATATCTACAACCTGTAGTAGTTACTGGAGCCTTTAACTTCCCTTTTATAGTCGGTCAACTTCCGTGTGTACCCCCTTTGCATGTATTCTCTCTATTTTGCTATCGCGCTATGCATACTCCCTTATTGGCATAACTTTTTAGATTGGGCGGGCTCAAAAATTTCCCGCCAACCTCACTATTCTGGCTGATGTCTTCTCTATCTCTTTGTATCTTCCTATCGGAGAGACCACCATCGTCGGTGAAGTCCTCTATTGCTCTGCCAATGGCCGATGATAGCATTTTAACCAATACTCCTGCACACCTGTGGTCAATAAATATAAGTCAATAAAAATACACCACAGTCATTTTTCAAATCTAAACATAATCTCTGCAATAAACACAATAGCACTAAAATATGCAGAGAATTTTCCATTTTTAATTTTCTTTTGACATCCGGGCCTTGCATATTCGACTTGTATCCCGCTCTTGTATATCGAAGACATACAAAAATATACAAAGAATGTACTATATTTAAATCCTTTTCACATCTGTCTTTGTATATTTGAACCATCAGCGAGGCAATTTCATCAAAAGCCGATAGTTCAAATTACACCGATCACCTTTTATTGGTGAAACACACAACTGTCGAAGTAACACCTTAAAGCTCTGTCGATAGCAAAAGTTACATCGATAGCAATATACATGCAGACCCTTTTGTATGTGCATTCGGACTTCACTGTTTTGTAAACCGCATTTTACTTACCTTTTGGTTCCGGCTTGTATGTATAACCTTGCATATCGGTTTGCATATGTTAGAAATATACAAACGCAAAAAATATACAAGCATTTTTACTTTTTTAATTTCTCTTTCAAGTCCGCACTATGTATCTTTTAAACTTGCATCCTCTGCACCATCGGCTGGACCAAGCCCTTCGGCGTGAAATTACCACCGAACTCCGATAGCCATTAGTTAGGCTGAAAAGCCTCTCATTGGAGAGACACAACCTGTCACTCGAACCACCCAAGACTCCACCGATATTAAAAGTTACACCGATGAGTGGTGGGACCCACGCACTGTTGACTTTGTATCCAACCTCACATACAAGCAAGGATACATACAAGGATTTTTCTTTGTTTAATAAACTTTTCGGTCCGCGTTTGTATATTTTGTTGTATGTTACATTTGTATGTTTAACTTGTATCATTCGAAACATGTATATGCAAAGCACCGAAAATACGACTTAACTCTGTTTAATAACCCTTTGAATTTCGCGCCATGCATGTAGTGCTTGCACATGTATATATACAAGCCAGAACTATACAACGACTTAACACTGTTTCAAAAAACTTTTTAAGTCCGCGTTGTACATTGGGCCTTGTATACTACGAAACACCCTTTTTCAAATCCGCGGATATACAACGAATTCACCATATTTAAAACCCCTTTCATGTCCGCCATTGTATATATTAAAATGCATGCAATAATATACAAGGCGCGAAATATACAAGGACTTTTCGTTATTTCATAGCTATTTTAGGTCCGCACCTTATATATTTCGCCTATATGTATTTTCTGATATACAATGAATTTTCTATTTTGGACCTTTATTTCGAATCCGGCTTGTATGTGAACAGTGCCTTGTATATAACTTTTGCATGTATCTTTTGTATGTATGAAACATACAAACGCCGAAACATACAACCATTTAATTCTACCTAAATAACATTTCAGGTCTGCAACTTGCATGTAGCGCTTGCATATTTCGCTTGTATGTCAAAACATACAAGCACACAACATACAAACCACAATGTACATACAATGGATTTCTAACATTTATCTACTCAACTTAAAACTGCTTCGGATCCACCTTGCATGTACAAATAGAACATTTTAAAATACATACAAGGGAAAAAAAGACATACAATCGGCTTTGTATATGAAAGTGATATACAAAGAGGATTGTATGTGCAACATACAAATGACCCAACATGCAAATGGCCTACTATATGAACCTGATATGCACGTAGACTTGTATGTACAAACAACAAACCCTTTCCTTGTACATTTTACCGAAATGATCATATCTTGCAAAATATAGCGAATTTTAAGATGGTTCAAAAAGCAACCCTAGCTCATTTTTCACAAGGAATCCAACCATATCATGCGCTAGTACTGAAAATGCATTTTTTCTCTATTTTTAACAAGGTTTGCAATTTTAACCCTCTTTTTCCCTTTACCACCAAACCGACCCACAAACAAAAAGCAAAAGCAACAGCCACATCAGGGGTCCTCATTTTTCTAAGGAGTAAAATGGGGCATGTTGTGAACATCACAACACTTCCATAAACAAACCCAAGACTGTGGAATCTCCCAAAGGTCCTTTTGTTAAATGGTGAAGCTTATCAGACGAGAGTGATGAAAAGGATATCCTACAGTGTCTATACAAGGATGAAGGTAGTCAAACCAACTCACATGAACCACAAGGTCAAATGCAAACTGAACAGTATGGTCAAGGGTTCTCTATATTGCAAAGAATGGGATATGACGGTCATGGTCCCTTGGGAATGAGAAAATATGGTATCATTGAGCCTATCCAACCTTCTTCTTTAGCAGCCCGAGACACTACAGGGCTAGGCTACACAGGAAAATCAAAGACCATAGGAAAGGAGAAGAATAAAGGAAAACAAAAAGAATTAGCTTCTACTAACCTAGTAGAACAAATCCACAAGCTACAAGCATGGAGTGAGATAGACTTCAATGATCATGAGTGGGATAGTCTCTATGAACTATCTTGTGATGAAAAAGACATTGATGTAGTCCAACAGTATACCTCAACCCAAACAACTCATGAGGGACAAGGCTCATTGTCTAGACCCCTAGAGTTTGATCTGCATAATAACGATAGTGAGTTTCGTGAGGAACGAATAATGTACCCCTTGATAGATCAACTAGTGGAGAGTACCATCGTAGGCATTATCGATGCTTATAATAACCATACCAATTCCTCCATCTTGACCATCACTAGCCACGAACCAAACCAACCTAATGACCCGTTACCATTGTTACATCCTGAACTCATAGATCAGGATTCACAAGACTCCACCCCTTGGCTAGATACCTTTCAGAATGATGAAGCCATCATTGATTATCTAGAACTTAGAGAGCATATACCCACAGGGGACCACAGAGTTGGCTATTCCATAGAACTCAACGACATGGCTTATTTTGGTGAGAGTGCCAAGCCTTTCAGTCTCAAAAATGTAAAAATGAAAGATAGATCTAACAGTGAAAACTGCTCTGTGGCAGTGTTATATCATGAAAATAGTAAAAAGATGAAAGACGCATCGAATGGTGAAAACCTATCTGAGGTGCTGAAGGATGAAAGGCTTGACACTCTTCCCAATCTAACACATCAGGAGAGATCCACAATCTTGATCAAACCAGCAGAACTAGTCAGCATTGGCACAGAAGAAAATCCAAGGATAATCCATATGGAAAAATCATTATCAGCACAAGAAAAGCCAGAGTTCACCGAATTCTTCAAAAGGAAACAAATCAACTTTGCTTGGTTATATGCGGATATGCCAGGGCTAGATCCAAATCTAATAATGCATCACTTGTCAATAGCTCCAGGAGCTAAGCCAATAAAACAAAAATTGTGAAAAATGCATCCGTATATCACCCTCATGGTAAAAGAAGAACTGATGAAGCTGTTGGATGTGGGGTTTATCCATCCCATAGATTACCTAGAATGGATTTCAAACATTGTGCCTATCTCAAAAGCCAATGGAAGGATTCGCCTATGCAATTATTCAGAGACTTGAATAAATCTTTTCCAAAACATGATTTCCCTTTGCCCAACATTGACATTATTGTAGATCTCACAGCAGGGCACACTATGTTGTCCCTAATGGATGGTTTCTCTAGATATAAACAAATCAAAATTGCACTAGAGGATCAGCACAAAATATCATTCACATCCCCATGGGGTACCTACTGTTGGTGCATCATGCCATTCAGACTAAAGAATGCGGGGGAAACATACTAGCGGGCAATGACTGATCTTTCATGACATGATGCACACAGTCATGGAAGATTATGTAGATGATATCTTAGCGAAATCACTCACAAGAGAAGTCCACACCTAGCAGTATTAGACAAGATCTTTACAAGATTAGAGCAGTTTAATGTGCACCTCAACCCAAAGAAGTGTGTATTCAGAGTCACATCTGGAAAGCTTCTTGGATACATAGTGTCCACCAATGGAATCAAAGTAGACCCAGCTAAAGTAAAAGTCATCATGGAAATGCCGCCTCCCAAAAATCTTAGTTAGTTGCGGTCTCTACAGGGAAAGCTACAATCTATTAGAAGGTTCATCTCTCAACTGGCAAATAAGTGTTATCCATTCATGCATCTCCTCCATAAGAACATTCCCTTCAAGTGGGATGACTCATTCGAACAAGCTTTTCAACATTTAAAGGAGTATCTAATGAAACCACTTGTATTGATGCCACCGATCCAGGGCAAGCCATTGCTACTTTACATCTCATCTACACCAACAGCTCTGGGAGCTCTGCTGGCACAGCAAAATCATGAAGGAAAGGAACAACTGATCTACTACATCAGCAGAACACTAGTAGGTTACGATCTGCAATATACACCAACTGAAAGAGCGTGTCTGGTTGTTGTATTTACTTCACAAAAATGGAGAAATTACACGCTCTCACACACCATCAAGCTCGTAGAAAAGATTGACCCATTAAAATACTTGCTCAACAAAGCTACCCTAACAGGTAGAATATCAAAATGGGTCATGATACTTTATGAATTTGACATTGAATATGTAGATAGACGAGCAATAAAGGGGCAAGTGATTGCAGATTAGCTGGCGGATGCACCTTTAACAAGTGACAACCCATTAAATTTTGAATTTCCATATGATCATATATTTAACATCACAACAACAACCTAGAAACTATACTTTGATGGATCATACACTCAACATGGGTCCGGAGTAGGTATCTTGTTGATCACACCAACTGGAGACACCATACCAAAGTTGTACAGGCTACTCTTTCCATGCACTAATAATGTGGCTGAGTACGAAGCCATGCTTATCGACATCAAGCTAGTAGTGGAATGGAAAGTGACAGAACTTCATGTGTATGGTGACTCACAACTCGTCATTAACCAAGTGAACAATGAATACCAAACGAAGGATGAGAAGTTAATACCATACAAGCATATGGTAGACGACTTCAAGGAATACTTTGTTGTCATCTCTTTTAAGCAGATACCAAGGTTGGAGAACAAAGCAGCAGATGCCATGGCAATGATTGCATCTCTCCTGGATATCCCTGAAGACCAATCACGTTATGAGTTCTTGGTAGAGCCAATGTCCCATCCTACATACGACCCCCCGGATTCCCACATCAAATGTTTGCCACATTATAGGATCAAATTTTCCCCTTTACAGAAAAGTATTTGCCTATCTAAAAGAGAATACCCTACCACCTGATCTCTCAAGTAACCAAAAGCAAACCTTCATTCGCCAAGCATCCCGTTATGCCATTATTGCTAACACCCTGTATCGACGAGGTTTAGATGGTACTCTCCTTAGGTGTCTTGATAGTGAGGAATATCAAACTGCCCTGAGTGAAGTACATGAAGGTATATGCGGGACTCACTCTAGTGGTCCTATGTTGGCTAAGAAACTCATTTGTATGGGATACTACTGGCTTACTATGGAAAACGATTCATATCATTTTGTAAAAAGATGCAACAAATGCCAGATCCACGGGAACCTGATACATGCACCAGCGCAGGAGCTATGGCCAATAACGACTCCTTGACCATTCTGTCAATGGGGACTAAACTTAGTGGGCAAGATACATCCACCATCATCCAGCAGTCATAAATTCATCATAATCGCCACTAAGTACTTTACAAAGTAGATTGAAGTTGTACCCCTCACCAATGTCACAGGCAAAAAAATCACCTCTTTCATCCTGAACTACATCATTGGCCGCTATGCTATCCCTTTATCCATTATCACATATAATGGGCGACCATTCAAAAACTATAATGTTAAAGAACTATGACAAATTCTACATCCAACACTTCTTTTCCACCCCATATTACCCCCAAGGAAACGACCAGGCAGAGGCATCAAATAAAACCATTTTAAAAATCCTGAAAAAGACTGTCAATGATGCCGGTCGCCATTGGCACATCTAATTGAATCCTGTGTTGTGGACCTACCGCACAAGTATCCGCACACCCATAGATGCAATGCCATATTCCCTCATCTATGGCTCTAAATCCATCTTGTCCATTGAAGTTGAGATCCCATCCTTGGGAGTATCGTTAAAATGCCTCATATCTGATGAAGAGTATAGAGTTTCCAGACTTCAAGAGTTAGAGCTACTCGAAGAAAGAAAACAACATGCCTTTAATCATCTCAAGTCTTATCAACAAAGGATGTCTAGAAGTTACATTCACAGAGTCAAACCTCAGGTATTCAATTTGGTGACCTAGTCCTCAGAGAGAATCCCAAAAATCAGCAAGATAGAGAGAAGAAAGGTAAGTTTGAATCCAACTGGTTGGGTCCCTATGCCATCATTGCTGCCTATGGATCAGGTGCTTATCAATTAGCTACATCAGAAGCTAAGTTGTTTTATGATCCCATCAACAGCATGCATCTTCACAAGTTCTACACCTAAAACCCCAATGCAAGGGATCAAAAATAGCAAAAAAATTAGAAAATGCAAAAATAGCAAAAAAATTAAAAAAATGGAAAAACAGCAAAAAAATCATCCTCTGGTGAAAACCTGGTAAACAGGCGCCTTGGATAGATACCATGATGAAAACCTAGCAAACAGGCGTCATGTGTATTTTGGCTATCATGCAAATAAAAGCAAGTGGTGAAAACCTGGTAAACAGGTGCTACTTGAGATAAACTACCTCCTCCATCTTTTGAGACCTTGTTCCTCATTCATCCCTCCTAACTACATCTACCCAATCACATCGAGGTACCTACCATGGCTTGTTGATCGCTCATCCTTACCGCCTTCTCCCATTAGGCTGCCAACCAAACTTGCGTCCATCTTGTCATCCGTCCTCCACCAATCCATTGAACCGTTTGTTGGTTTTCAATCTGACTGGATCCTTATTCCCAGCTATCCCTACAATGTAGCCATCAATGATCAATAGGATCTTTGGGCCAGCGGCCAATAGTATAGGAGATAGACTCTATAATATCTCCTCTTCTTCTTCAGGCTCTACAAAACCTAGGGGGTATTCCCTACTCAACACCCATGAGATATAACTATGCAAAGATTGGGATGCTGGCACAAAGCAGATAAATCCTCCTGTATGAAGACCAAAACTATGGGATAAGTGCAAAGGGGCTATCTTTGGGCTTATGTTCAGTTGTAGACAGAGGATTTGGGTCCTAAAACTACTTCTACAGTCCTAATAGTTGTTTTGGAAGTTTGAGTTTGATTTATGTTTGGATGCAAACTTGGACCTAGTGTGTAACCTCAACACAAAGCTAGATTGGTGCCTATCCAGGGCTCGAAGTCAGTAGACATACACTTGTGAATGATTAGCATGAATACACTAAAACTGGATTTCAAGGGGATTTGTGTGATATCTGCCTTACAGATACCTCCAAATACAGAGTGTTAAGTTATCTATACTTATGGCATCCCTATTGCAGTATATCCTTCCCAACACTTAATCTGAAAACACTTTAATCTACCCTCTGAGCAGAAGTTGAAAGATCAAGCATTCAATACAGGAATTCTACATTCTAGAATACCAGACACCCCTTAGATATCTAGATTCAGAAGAAGGACACAAGCAATATTGGAGACAGAATTAACAAAACACATGCAAATACAACATTACTCATATAGAATCAATCATGAAATTAGTAAATTCATGCATGAGACATACAACAAGAGATACATAAACTCACAAGATCTTCTGCACAGAGCAACCCAAACCAGTTGTATCTTATTACAATGCCAGATTATGTCCAGTTTTCAACAACCTAAAAAATGAGAAACACTTCCTGCTAAATACAGCAAGGGAAGTCCTCCGCATTAATTACAAGGTCATCTCAAAATTTTGAAATTCAACCAAAATGCAAAGCACCGTGATAAAAGTACTTGAAACAATCAATGCACAAGCAGAGAGAAAGCTGGGAATGGTTGAGCTCGAGCCCCACGCTGCCACCTGAGAATTTCCTTTTGTAATCAGATACCCATCTTGTCAACCAGGCCATACCTCTGCAGCTTCATGCCATTAATGTCGTGCCAAACCCGCAGCTTCCTTGGAAACTATCACAGTGCTCCTATAGAAAATTCCTGCCAAAACGTAGCATCCAAATATTCAAAAACATAGGAAATAGTAGTCTCACATGCACCCCGCGGAAACCATTCTAACACCTTATAAGCGTGGCCATGAGGAAACTAAGTGTCGAGTGCTTTTGCCCCACTCGACCCACGAACCTTCCACCAATAGCCCATCGGCCCAACTCCTACCGATAGCCCACTTCCCTCAGTGAGACCAACCCCATCGGCCAAACAAAAAGCTCCCCCACCGATATCACAAGTCACCCCGATGACCACTAAAACACACCCTGTCGGCCAGACAACTACCATCAGCACATTCCTTGCTAGTTCTCCCGATACGCAATGTCTCGCCGAAGGGTGCCTTCAAACCATAGTCCATCGGCGAAAACTAAACCATCGGCGAACCCCCAAAAAACCTCCGTCGATAAAAGAACTCTCCCCGATGACCAACCTTGAACATCCCCCCATCGGCCAGACCATCCTCGTCAGTGGAACATCAAAATCAGTCACTGATGTCACACACTACACTGATGACCACCTCCATTGGCCAGACACCATCCCATCGGCGAACCCCTCGCCAGCTCGCCTGATATGCAATGTTACGCCGATAGCTACTCCATCGGCCAGATCAAAACACTCGAAGTACTCCAAAAATCCTTCATCGATACACCAAGTCACTCCGATGAAAACCCTAAGCCACATTCCATCGGCCAAACCAGCCTCGTCAAAAAGACATCAACCCTGACCACCGATATACCACATCACACCAATGCCTATCCTCATCGGCCGAACACAAGGCATCGGCAAACCTCATTCACATCTGCCCGACACACAAAGTTACCTCGATGAACACCTCTTTCGGCAAGACACACACCGATGACACCATCAGCCAAATCTCCCACTGTCAGCCCAACTCAAAATTCCCTCGCCGATAGCCAACACTACACCGATAACACTTCATCGGTGATACTTAACAATAGTCACCCCGATTGGGGAAACCCTACACCATTGGCCTAATGCAATTTCCTCAGCCCGATGCCTCTAGTCACACCGATGAACACTTGATGATAGAAAAACTTGATGACCTCCTAGGAGAGTGCTTGCACATTAAACATTTTGGACCTGGTTGTTTAGATTGATTTAGCAGGCACTAACAGTGGCTCCGATTGGGGACGTGCAGGCACAAGGCTGCAACGAGAACAAGACCTCCGAGCAGACCAGACAAAACACAAAACGGAACCAACTGTACAAGATATTTACAATATACACATACTTCTACAAATGTGCACAGAAGCAGATCACTTATGCAAAATAAAACTTGAGAAATTGACCATGCACAGGGAATCCCAGCATCTCACCATCTAGGGCCTGGAGGATATAGGAATCCTCCCCATGAGTATTGCAAACCTGATATGGGCCCATCCACAAGGGTTCAAACCTACCATGTTTGCCCTTGTCCTGACTTCTTGCATTCCAGATGAGCACCCAGTCATTTATCTGGAACTTCCTTTCTGTAGCTCTCCTGTCAAATAGATGCTTCACATTTTGTTGTTTCTTGAGATTGATTTGGTGGGCCTCCCTTCTGTTTTCATTTAGTGCAACTAGCTGGTTTATTCTTTCTGTCATGGAGTCTTCAATCTCCTCATCATTCTCTCGGATGAATTTGTATACTGGCAGGAGACTGTTTATAGGTAGCCTAGCTAATGCACCATATACCAGTTCAAAAGGTGACCCTCCAATATCCTTTTTTACTTTCACCCTGTCAACCCATAATGCCAGTTTTAACTTTGAATCCCAAGCTCTCTTGTTCTTATCCACTATCCTCTTGATGATTTTCATGAGGCTTTTATTACTTGACTTTGCCTGACCATTTCCCTGCGGGTGGTATGGTGACGCATATGATAAATTTATCCCATACTTGTTGCAAAAATCAACAAATTCACCAGATCTGAAGCACATAGCATTATCTGTAACTATCTTGAATGGTACTCCAAACCTGATGATGATATTCTCTAGGATAAAATCCATCACTATCTTACTTGTAGCTCTTTTAGTTGGAATGGCCTCAATCCATTTGGTGAAGTAGTTAGTAGCCACCAAAATCCAACTGTGCCCCCCACTTAATTTCTCTGCAATTTCCCCTATGAAATCAATTCCCCATTGCTGAAAAGGAGCATCCACAGTTACAGTTCTAAGGGGCAGTGCACCTTCATACCTTAACTTTCCTGAGAACCTTTGGCAAGGGTCACATTTCCTTACCAGCCTTTGTGCATCTAAAAAGAGAGTGGGCCACCAATATCTTGCCCTAAGGATCTTATGAGTTGTTGTTTGGGTAGTATAATGTCCACCACACAATCCTTTATGCATGTCATTCAAAACATTGTTAGCTTCATCTTCATCCACACATCTTAGCAGCACACCATCAAGGTTCTTCCAGTACAGCTCACCTTGAACAATAACATACCTGATTGCATGTAGTTTTAAAATTCTCTTTTGACTGTCACTGAAATGGGAAGGACAAATCAAATTTTGCAAGTAATATATGATGTCCCTATACCATTCAGATGTTGACACATTGATATTCTCATTCTAGACTGCATTGACCTGTCATGCTTCCAAGTTTGACTGTGCCATCATCTTGGCTAATCCTTGTCCTCTTACTAACTTGGTAATTTGTATCTCTATGTTGAACTCTTGCAGTTTGTTTATCCATCTGCACCTTCTTCCTATTACCTCCTGCTGAGTGAAGATATCTTTAACTGCTGCATGAGGCACATATGCAACTATTTGGGATCCTACTAGATATGGCCTGAAACTCTTAACTGCTCTGACTAGTGCATATGCTTGTTTCTCCATGATGTCGTACTTTAACTCAGAAGCCTACAAGGACATACTGAAGAAAGCTATGGGCTGCTCAAATCCATCTTCATTTTTCTGTAGTAAACATGCAGCAACAGTGTGGAAAGAAGCAAATGAAAACAATTGGAATGGCTTGGAAAAATTAGGAGATTTCAGCACAAGAGCCATCTTGATTGCTTCCTTGATGTCCTGAAAAGATATGCTTGCTTCACCTTCCCAACTGACAGTCTCACCTTTCTTCAGCATTTTAGAGATGTTCCTTGTGGTTTCTGCAAAGTTGGGAACAAATCTTCTAACAAAATTTATTTGTCCAAAGAAGGACTGAATTCCTTTTACTATTTTTGGCATCTGAATCCTATCAATTGCAGCTATTCTCTCAGGGTCAATCCTAACTCCGTCTCTGGAAACAATGTGCCCCAGGAGCTTTCCTTCAACTACCCCAAAAGCACACTTCTTTGGATTTAGAGAAATTCCATACTCTAGTGCTCTTATGAAAATCTGCTCCAAGTGCATACAATGCTGCTCTTCCTTCTTTGAATAGGCAGTCAGATCATCCTGATATACAGCCAGAATTGAGTCAATTAGCCCTGCAAAAGTAACATCCATTGCTCTTTGAAATGTAGCACCTACATTTGTTAGTCCAAATGGCATTCTAATATATACATATGTTCCCCATGGAGTGGTGAAGGCAGTCTTGTATTGTTTTGATTCCTTTACCTTCACCTGATTGTAACCTGAGAATCCATCCATCATGGATAAGAGTTCACAACCAGTCACTTTCTGCAACATAGCTTCCATATTAGGCAATGGTTAATTATCCTTTAAGGAGGATACATTCAAATTTCTAAAGTCAACACAAAGCCTAATATCACCATTCTTTTTTTTGACTGGGACAAGGTTAGACACCCAAGTTGAATGTCTGATTAACACAATTATTCTAGCCTCCCTAAGCTTCTTGAGTTCTTCCTGCATTTTCGAAGCTAAGGTAGGATTAATAGGCCTTTGCTTCTATCTAAATGGCTTAGCTCCAGGCTTAATGGGATTTCATGCTGGAATAAATCTTCTCTGTAAGCTTTGAGGTCTTCATATGACCAGGCAAAAACATGCTTATATCTTTTCAGCAATGCTATCAGCATACTCCTAATGTGTGGTTTGAGTTTTTTGCCAATGTATACCTTCTTGGGGGCCTGAGATGTCCCCAAATTTATCTCTTCTAAGTCATCTTTGTTTGTGGGAGATGTCTTTGTGACCAATTGGTCTCTATTGTCAAAATCTCTTTCCAAAGCTACTAACCCTCTAGGGATTTTGTTAGTCTTCAACTAAATTACTTCTTTCCCCATAAGAGTTTCTTTTCCATCTATAGTTTCTACAAAATTTTGAAAATCAATTTCTTGGTTCTCATATTCATCTATGCAGTGCAAAAACCTTAATAAGTCCCTGTCATCATCAAACACTTGCCAACTGCATATATTTTCTGGTACTGCAGGTCTGATTTTAACTTCAACATTTGTAATATTAGATAGGGTTATATCATCTGGCCTAATAGCCACATTAGCAAGGAAATCTGCCATGACATTTTTTGATCTCTCTACCCAGCCTATTGAAAATGCATCAAATAGTTCAATGGTATCCCAAACAGCATGCTTGTATTGTTTTAATCTTTTGTTCTTTGAGGCATACCTATCCCTAACTTGGGATACAATTAACTCAAAATCCCCAAATACCCTCAGCATCTTAATTCCATGTTTGAGAGCCAGATTTAAACCTAAGAGTAAGGCTTCATACTCTGCAATGTTGTTTGTGCAAGCAAACTTCAGCAAGAAGGAGAACTTTAGGAGCTTACCAGATGGAGACAGGAATACAACTCCAGCTCCAGAGCCTTCCTTTGCACAGGCTCCATCAAAAAACATGGTCCATAAACCCTGCTGGTCCAATTCTTCAATGCAAACATTTTTCTCTCTATCCTCTTTATCATCTGAGACAACCTTGAAGTTATCACAGTCAGTGTTCACAAAGTATATCTGTTCTTCTGATTCTTGATTCTCCACTGTCTCTGATGACCTTTCTTCTCTAACCAGCTTGACATCCCTGCCATTCATTAGAATCATAGCATATGACAAGTCTAACTGCATACTTCCACCAATTAGTGCTGCCCATCTTCTTGACAACAGCATACCATATTGTGGCTTGATGTCAACCACTGTTATGTTCATTTCGTAGCTCTTTTCAAGAAATGCTGTTAGTCTAAAATTCACATCCTTCATGATTCTAATAACTGGTACCTCTCTGGCATCCATGGCATAGCACTTCCCACATGCCTTGTCTATTTTCAATCCAACTTGTTGCATGATAGCCAAAGGCATGATGTTTGTTGATGCTCCTGAGTCAAGCATACAATTTCTGATTACTTTTCCATTTATAACCAGGGATACATAAAATGGCTCCACTTGTGAAGGGCATTTTGTCATGGTCACCCCCAAATATACTTCAGGGACTTCATCCTCTTCATTGCACAAGGCTTGCTTATTACCTTGGGCCTCATCATTCTGTTTGGCTTGACAAGGCACCCCAGAAATTAAAGATATTGTTCTATTCTTGATTTCTTCAACCTTCATAAGTTCCATCAATGGGACAAAAACCTTTACCTGAGAGAGGATTTGAGTGATATCAAATGGAGCATAACCTTGTACCACAGTTGTAGCTTGTGTTGTGGCTTTGTTCTTATCTTGAACTGATCCGGCCTTAGTCTTTATGGCTGCTTGACTGTCACCCATAACCCAAGGATTCTTACTTCAGTCTTCATTCTGGGGGCCTTCATTTTCTAATATGTGGAAATCATGACCTGGTTTTTGTTTGAAATTTTGCTTGTTACTTCCCCACTGCCTTTTTTGTGGTTCAATCCCCTTATGACTATGCACTAGTTGACCGGCAGAAATACCTTCTAGCTTATATGGGCTGCTTACCTGAGCTTTACCTCTGAGATTATAATTGCTTTTGACTTGGGCCACTGCTGCAGCTGTGAGAGCCTGAATTTCCTCATTAGAAGGTCCTTGCAGGTTACTCAAAAAACTATGTGAGCCCTGAGCATATACATAACTATCTTCATTATCCTCATCATAAAAAACCTGCTGACAGGCCTGAGCCCCATCATCAGTACTTTCATCTGCATCATGAGAAGGATGCTCCCTGCTTATGGACAGCATATTGACATCATCCTCCTATATATAATGTGGCCTGTTGCATTCATCACAAGAAACAACATTGTCATACAAAGATTGAGCAATCATGCATTGTGACTGTGAATGAGGCATCTGACAAATTATGCACCATGGAGTATCATCAGCAATATTTACAGCTTTCTTCAAAGGATCAGGAGTTTCCTTGGTATGTTGAGCTCTCTGATTTGTGTTGTTATGTGGAAATACAGGTTTACCATTATGCCAATTGGTATTATATGGCATATCATGCAATGATGGCCTTTCTTCCTACCTTTGGTAAACTTGCCTATCAGGACCTATCCCTTTTTCACTTCTAGCCAGTCTATAGCTTAGGTCCTTAACAACATTTGCCAGTTTATCAATTTTATCTTCAGGAGCAGATGTGTTACCTTGAATATTCTGAGGTTTGTTTGGATTTTGCAGAATTCTCACATCATCCCTCCTGTTTGTCTTGCCTGATGCTTTCCTGTTGTTCTCAATATGTATTGCTATCTTGAAAGCATCCCTGAGAGTAGCAGGGCCTTTATCCCTTAACCCATATGCAGTTTTGGCATCAAAAGCATTAATATACAATATTATGCACATTGGTTCATTTGGCCTCATGTGATGTGGCAATTTGTTCAATACTTTAGTAAATCTGCAACCTGCTCATTTGACCCTTTGGTGATACTAGTGAACTCATTTACAAAAAAGCTAGGGTCAGTTTTGTCACCATATTGCTCCTTAAACATCCTTTTGAAATCATCCCATGATGAAATGCTCCGATCAGGCAGATTCTTGTACCATTCTCTAGCCTCATCAACCAAAGATTGCATGAATGACTTCATAAAAACATCCTCATGCTCAACCTCAAAGTTGTCCATGACATTTTGGAAAGCTTTCAAATGATCCTCCCTTGACACAGTGTTATTTCCTAAAAAATTTGGCACTTGAAGCCTTACATGCTTGTCAATGGGGTTAGGATAACCAAGAATGCCATCAAACACTAGCTGTCTAAATCTATCCAACTACATGGGTTGTCTATCAAACTGGTTAGCATTAATATTTTTGTTTGCATTCTGATTTCTTACATTGTTTAATGGTATTCTGGCATCATTTACATTCTATCTTTGATCATTATGTTGATGTTGTACCTCATTTCTGCACTAGTTTCTCTACATATTTGCATTTTCAAGGGTAGGAACTGAATCACTCTAAGCAGTCCTTAAAGCTTGCACTTTCTGTCTCATGTCATCTCTGACTTTCATTGCTTGTAAATATTCTAATTCTGCTCTTAGGCTTTTGATTTCTTTAGCTAACTGTTCTTCTTTAGGCATGGAGGTAGATGGTCTCATACCATTCTGGTCATCATCTTCATCATCCCTCGGAGATTCTACCTCTTCAAATCTTTCACCAGGGTCTAAGAAAGGGCGTTCTTGGAACACTTCTAACCTCATCCTTAAACTGCCACCCTGTTGCCTCTCATATGCACCTTGGGTATCAGCTTCTGCATTTGAAAAATAAGGCACATGCTGTCCTGATGGCCTAGGGTTGTCCTGAATATCATTAGTATTCTTGGGGGAACCCTCATGACTGACTGAGACGGTTCCTTTTCTTCTATACATCATCCTTCTTTCTACTGGTACCTCTTCAAATAAAGGATTACGTTGGGATCTTCTCCCCTGCATATAAATTTTACTTTGACCGGTTGGGAGATTACTTCGGAGTCGCCACCTATAACTAGGAACTATTTTCTTCTACAAATCAAGGTTCCATCACCTCATAGTCCCCAGCGGAGTCACCAATTTCTGTTGGTTTTCAATCTGACTGGATGCTTATTCCCAGCTATCCCTACAATGTAGCCATCAATGATCAATAGGATCTCTGGGCCAGCGGCCAACAGTATAGGAGATAGACTCTATAATATCTCCTCTTCTTCGTCAGGCTCTGCAAAACCTAGGGGGGTATTCCCTACTCAACACCCATGAGATATAACTATGCAAAGATTGGGATGCTGGCACAAAGCAGATAAATCCTCATGTATGAAGACCAAAACTGTGGGATAAGTGCAAAGGGGCTAGCTTTGGGCTTATGTTCAGTTGTAGACAGAGGATTTGGGTCCTAAAACTACTTCTACAGTCCTAGTGGTTGTTTTGGAAGTTTGAATTTGATTTATGTTTGGATGCAAACCTGGACCTGGTGTGTAACCTCAACACAGAGCTAGATTGGTGCCTATCCAGGGCTCGGAGTCAGTAGACATACACTTGTGAATGATCAGCATGAATACACTAAAATTGGATTTCAAGGGGATTTGTGTGATATCTGCCTTACAGATACCTCCCAATACAAAGTGTTAAGTTATCTCTAATTATGGCATCCCTATTGCAGTATATCCTTCCCAACACTTAATCTGAAAACACTTTAATCTACCCTCTGAGCAGAAGTTGAAAGATCAAGCATTCAATATAGGAATTCTACATTCTAGAATACCAGACACCCCTTAGATATCTAGATTCAGAAAGACACATGCAATATTGGAGACAGAATTAACAAAACACATGCAAATACAACATTACTCATATAGAATCAATCATGAAATCAGTAAATTCATGCATGAGACATACAACAAGAGATACATAAACTCACAAGATCTTCTGCACAGAGCAACCCAAACTAGTTGTATCTTATTACAATGCCAGATTATGTCCAGTTTTCAACAACCTAAAAAATGAGAAACACTTCCTGCTAAATACAGCAAGAGAAGTCCTCCGCATTAATTACAAGGTCATCTCAAAATTTCAAAATTCAACCAAAATGCAGAGCACCGTGAGAAAAGTACTTGAAACAATCAATGCACAAGCAGAGAGAAAGCTGGGAATGGTTGAGCTCGAGCCCCATGCTGCCACCTGAGAATTTCCTTTTGTAATCGGGTACCCATCTCGTCAACCAGGCCATACCTCTGCAGCTTCCTTGGAAACCGTCACAGCGCTCCTACGGAAAATTCCTGCCAAAACGTAGCATCCAAATATTCAAACACATAGGAAATATTAGTCCCACATGCACCCCACAGAAACCATTCTAACACCTTATAAGCGTGGCCATGAGGAAACTAAGTGTTGAGTGCTTTCACCCCGCTCGACCCACGAACCTTCCACCAATAGCCCATCGGCCCAACTCCTACCGATAGCCCACTTCCCTCGATGAGACCAACCCCATCGGCCAAACAAAAAGCTTCCCCGCCGATATCACAAGTCACCCCGATGACCACTGAAACACACCCCGTCGGCCAGACAACTACCATCAGCACATTCCCTGCTAGTTCTCCTGATACACAATGTCTCACCGAAGGGTGCCTTCAAACCATAGTCCATCGGTGAAAACTAAACCATCAGCGAACCCCCAAAAAACCTCCGCCGATAAAAGAACTCTCCCCGATGACCAACCTTGAACATCCCCCCATCGGCCAGACCATCCTCATCGGTGGAACATCAAAATCAGTCGCCGATGTCACACACTACACCGATGACCACCTCCATCGGCCAGACACCATCCCATCAGCGAACCCCTCGTCGGCTCGCCCGATATGCAATGTTACGCCGATAGCTACTCCATCGGCCAGATCAAAACACTCGGAGTACTCCAAAAATCCTTCACCAATACGCCAAGTCACTCCGATGAAAACCCTAAGCCACATTCCGTCGGCCAGACCAGCCTCATCAGAAAGACATCAACCCCAGCCACCGATATACCACATCACACCGATGCCTATCCTCATCGACCGAACACAAGGCATCGGCAAACCTCATTCACATCTGCCCGACACACAAAGTTACCCTGATGAACACCTCTTTCGGCAAGACACACGCCGATGACACCATCGGCCAAATCTCCCACTGTCGGCCCAACTCAAAATTCCCTCATCGACAGCCAACATTACACCGATAACACTTCATCGGTGATACTTAACAATAGTCACCCTGATCGGGGAAACCCTACACCGTCAGCTCAATGCAATTTCCTCAGCCCGATGCCTCCAGTCACGTCGATGAACACTTGATGATAGAAAAACTTGATGACCTCCTAGGAGAGTGCTTGCACATTAAACATTTTGGACCTGGTTGTTTAGATTGATTTAGCAAGCACTAACACCGTTGTCGAACTACGTCACCTCTAAGCTATCATGTAGGCAAGGCCATCATTAATGTGCCCCCAAGGCTCCTTTCCCATCCATTCCATCAAATATCACCCATCATTTTGTCCATCCGAATTCCCACTTTTCCCATCACCTAGGTCCTAGGTCCACAAAGTCCACACCCCAAACTACATTGCCTCTGCGTCGTCATGTAGGCAAGGCCATCATCGATGTGCCCCCGAGGCACTAGGTCAATCCCTTAGGGCCCGTTTCTTCATGTCTATTATCAGTTCATCCACAACAAGTCAATCCTTTGCTTGACTGGGGGCAAATCCTTGACCTAGATGGAGAATTGGATTCTTGAATGTCACACACCTCAGAGGATAACAATAAGGATTGTGATACTATCACCAAACAGCAGGCAGCAATAGCAAACAAACATTTTTGAACAAAACACTTAACACAATAACTAGACCTATAAACAAGACATAATGGACCTCAACCACCATGATGATTGTATATGTTTTCATTGTAAGAAAACATAACTATGGCAAGAAAATGTGTGCTTATTAAAAAGGGTTAAATCACAAAGTCTTGATTTTTGTTATTATGTCTTTCTATGCTACTCAAGGATGTCAAAAACTAGAGACGCTATGATGGGGGCATAATTATCTTACTTGTTTGTTGTTTGTGGATCAATCTTTAGTAATGTGACGACTTTATCTAATGACATGATCGGCAAAAGATCATTGAGGACATTCTAGGTCTAAACGTGAAACAGGGCAATCCTTGTCTGTTGATGCATGCAAGGCATACTCAAGTCATCTAGATTCTTGTATTAACTTACTATATCAAAATCCATGTAAGAGACACTTAGGTCATCTCAGTTTAATTATACCTAGATGCTTGTATTATACCAATATCCGAAGATGACAAAATCCAAATCCATACATATCACATTGCATTTCATTACATATCTATTGGCTCTTACAAGGTGTTCGACAAGTGGGAGAATGTTGGGAATTAAGGTGTCTCAACTTTGGTAATTCCTTGCATTATTTATGATTATATTTATTAATTCATTGCCTATGTTGTAAATTAATTGTAAATTCCATATTGTCATTTTGTGGGATGTGGCACGGTGATATGTCATCCTACATGGAAGATGACAACTTGTAATTTTGTCCTCACATGAGGAGATAGGCGTCCCACTTTGTGGTAGGAGTATTTTTCCATGTGTCGGCATCTTGGATGTTGTGTAAGGGAATGTTTGACCGAAACAGTTATGACAAATTCCTATAACATAGTTATGACATGTAAGAGTAAAAAATAGAAGCTTGTAAGACAGGTGAAGACATGTGTCATGAAATATCTTTGAAAAAGGCATCTTTGGGCGCCCCAAGGTGGACTATGACATGTTGTAAGAGAATATGCTATTTATAGCCTGTGTATGATAGATTCTCTTATAGCTATAAGTTGTAACTGCTATAACATATTCTATGACAGTCGTAAGAGTCGTAAGAGCATCTGTCATAGCCCATTTTAGAAATAGGTGACCTCTTTGGGATGGGAGTTGTGGACAAGTGTTAGGCATATTCTACAATGTTGACCAAGTGTCCATAGGTGTGGGTTTTGGTCCATGAGGCCAAGTTGGACGCCCATTCCAAGATAGGACCAATATTGCCTTGTATATTCTATATAAACAGGTGCTTGGAGGAGGAGAAGCATTATGTGATTGACAGGTACTATTATGTTGCTGAACTAACTCTAGACATGAGTGTCGAAGACTATTGAAGCTTTCATTGCAAGTGTATTGTAAACAACATTCAGTTTTTGATAATACATTGTGCAGGTTTCTGAGTGTGGGGTTTTTCACCCGATAAGGGTTTTCCCCACGTTATATATTTATCTCTCTTCTTCTGTCTTCTTTCTGGTTAATGTGTATTGCTGCAATATCTCATTTATATGTTTCATGTTGCTGTAGTTGCAAGGATTAAATTGAATTTGTATAGCTCTCCCCTCATTAGATTAGTGTAGGAAGCAATTTCTGCACACCTAGCTTCCTTTCACTCTAATCAACCCTGCCACAACTACACGAAGCGGCTCATAGTACGCCAGTATTTCAACTTAGTTGATCTCAGAACCCTCAATGCTATCATCGTCAAATACCCATCTGTACTCATCCAACTCTGACCTAGTCTGCAACTCATACTCCACGAGCTCTCTGTCGATGGGTATGTGCAGGATCCTATGAACATCTTGCAAAGTAACTATAATCTCCCCAGTGGGAAGATGAAAGGTCCCCTCCTCAATGTGAAAAAGCTCTGACAGGGCAGTCAGCATACCAAGATTCGCACAAATCTCGGGCATGAAGCAAATGAAAGACAATCCAACTAATCCAAGATAAGAAGATCAATCTCCATAAGTTGGGGCCTCAACAACTGTGTAACTGGATAACACTCTCTCGACATGAGAATGTTGTCTAGTTCCTCCTGCAATCAATCAAGGGTGCATTAGTCCATCAAATTGACTACACTGCAAATCTATCTATCCAACATTAAAAACCTAACAATTCTAACAGGAACACTTTCCTATCATCTCTCCAAAGATTCAATCAATCTCAGAGATGACCTATCAGTTAACCAGCACCAATCACATAGTTAACTTTATCAAATTTCTAAGTGTTTTGGTAAGCAAAATAAGATGCGTAGTTTTGCCAGTTAAATGTGCAGCTTTACCTTGTATGCGTAGGTTTAACTCAAATGCGCAATTTCAAATCATATGTGCCACTTTAATTCATGTATGCACAGGACTGCACTTCACATGCATAACAGGATCTCGCATATGCAGTAACATTTCAAATGCGCAGCAAAACATTAAAAGCACATCATCCCTAATTGTTTGCGTAGCGAGATTTTGTATGCGCAGAAATACGCTTCATTTGCAAAAAATTTGCATATGCATCGATTCCAGCATCATATGCGTAGCATCACGTCATACGCGCAGTTCTGCCTTTTGACACATATAAAACATGCAACTTTGGCCTACATTTATTACTATCATTAATGACCCTAAGCTAGAAACGAAGTAGTACTTACCAGCGGCCCATGGTCTGCTAGACAGTTGAACCGTCAGATCCGCTCGAATCGATGAAGCTCAAGAGGAAACTGCTGCATCTTCGCTGACTACTCTGTGCTCAAATGGCTTTGCTCTCCACTAGGATCTCTCTCAAAGGCAAGTGTGCAAATGAGTGAACTGTGAACCCAAACTCCTATATATAGCACATGGAACCCTAATGGGAGGTGCTTGACCTTGTCCATGCTGGGGCATGATTTTCATAGTCTTTCTTCTAGGTCACCCGAATTTCTTCACCCGTCTATCCAGTCAACCTAAGTGCTCAAACCTATCTCATCATGAGATTGTCCATCATCCTGTTAGCTTCTTCCTGTCCAATCTCTTGAGGGGGCATCCTAACGTCATAACCTGTACTAGGGGCAAACTGGGGCATGTATCAATCACAGAAAGTTTTTATTTCTTTGAAGCAACGCGTTAAAACACATTGCATCAAAGAGGGGCAAAATGTATACACCTAAAAATGGCGTGTGTCAAATTAAGTAAATATTTTAATATTTATCTTAATTCTTATTCTTCTATCAATTAAATAAATATTCTAATTTATTTGATTGGTTCATTATCCCAAAATTAAATAAAAATTAGTTTATTTAATAAAATTCCCTAATTCTTCTAATGTCTCGCATAATTAAATAATTCCACATTATTTAATTAATCCCAAATTCCTCTATCCATAAATCCTAATTTCATAAATCCACATCACCTTTCCACCTCACCTATCCACCTCACCTTGTTACACATGTAATAAAATATTTTAATATTTAATTAGCTAATATTCCCTCACCCACATGTCCTATTACTCCTCGAATCAAATTAGTTAACTCATCAATCAAATCTATTAACTAATTAGTCAATTGAGTTCACTGGTCAATCTATTATGTTGACTCCTCAATTTGTTCTGTTAACTGATCAATCATCTCAGTTAACTCTTCAATCTATTATGTTAACTCCCATAACCCATGAAAGGAGCTCGGACACTTGTCCTCTTCTGATTCATGCACATTCTCTCAAGTCTTCCCAACCGTACACATCACAGGTAATTCCTCCAGTCATGGATCTATTGACACTTGGATTTGGTCTTCCCTCAGCGTATATAAGCAAGGTCTTCACATCCATTTGTATCAAATATAAACTTAAGCAATCTTACTCTATAGGAATCATTACAGCGTGCCTTTGGCAAAGTTATCATCCACTTGCATTCACACAACCTCATTATCACAATCCTCATCCAATCATGTATCCATCAATCCATATCCATTAGTATTGCATTTGTAGTGTCATCTCCATTGCATAATCCACCCATAGTCGTTCTACTCTTGTCATCCACAATAGCAAGGAAGTGCACACTTCTGCGAGCTCCATTACCACAAAGATCAAGAAGAGATAGGCGAACAATGGAAGCATAGAGGTAAAATAGTATTCGAATGTATATTCTTGGTTGACTCATGTTTACATCAATTTCCATTGAGTTATTGGATACTTAGTTTCTTTAAACTGTTATTCATAATTTTCACTAACAATTATAACCGTATCAGATAAAATATTTGATGTGATCTTATTTCATATAGCTCACTATTTAATATGATATCCTAATATGATTTCTTATAAGTTAATTTCAAAACATTAATATATTTTCATGTTGTTATTATACATGTTTCTATTGTTATTTCAATGTCTTCGTGACCCTTTATGTATCCAATATTTGTATTGTACATTCATATTTTTTATAGTCTTGCATTATTGAGCAACTAGTTTCTAGAGGAGAAAGTGATAAAAATGATGGCATTCATCATGATAGTTATGCATAGAAGGTAAGTAAATTTGTATTTGAAATCTTATGCAAGACATTGTAGTTGTATAAAAGTACATTATGATAATAAAAATATACATTAAAACATTTAAATGCATTCCATAAATTATGCCACTACTACCAATATGCATAGTATAAGAAATAGACAAGTTAATGTTTCTTTTAAATATTTAAGAATAATGCATTCTTATGTGCCTTATGCATTATGTATCATTTATGTGTCTTATTGCATTATACTATGTTCTTTTTGGAAAGATGTACATAAAATAAGATTATAAATTTACCCAAGTTCTTATGGTTAATATTAATTGTGCCACTCTTGTCTAAAAGTGCTATCAAATGGCTCATAAACATATATTTATAGCCTTCTTCACCAAGTACTAAATATAATAACTTTGCCAAAAATAAATAAAAAATATATTATTTAACAATATGGCTATAAATATGTGTCTTATCATAAACAAAATTAGTAACATGGATTTACTATTATTCTACATTATTTAGGTACTATGGTTCACTTAATGTCTTGATTACTTATAATTTATTTAGTGGATGACTTTGGGGCACTGGTAGATATGCCACTTCTTCTTGGTTGAATAGGAGGCCATGGTTCTTTAATGATTTGCTTATGATTTAATTCTCTAATGGTTCATTCATGATTTAGTTCATGTGGTTATTCATTTAATACCATTCAAATATTTTTATTTGCAAAAAAATCATTAAATTTCTTATAGTACTTATAGCCTTGTCAACCAACTACTACATGTAATGACTTTCCAATAAAAAAATATAAATATGTACTATTTAAAGCTAGGCCTACAAATATTTGTGGCTATAGCACATTTGGTGCTTTAACTAATTAACTGATAGGCTTTAATATGTGAGCATTATAGTGCTCGGAACACACCATAAAAAAAAATTCATTGGTTGTTCCTATCAGCGTATTCCTTGAACCTCCTATGGGTTCAAGTGCTAGTTTATTCTCTCCTTGAATACTACAATAAGGGCCACCTCAACTAAAGAAACCTCATATGTCTACACATGACGTGAGCATACACGAAGGCTTAAATCAAGTTTAAAAGAAGATTTGACTTAATTTGACTTATTTATAATCAAATATTGTAAGGAAGCATCTGGCGCCCCCATCCCTTTCCATACCTATTGCCGACTCCTACCACCAAACACAACACGGAACCTTCGTGGGACCCTTCTACTCTTGACAATGCGTCTTCTCCAACCTTTCGTTGACGAGTTGACTCCAAAACTATGCAATACCTCTCAAACTCAATGTCAAAAATAGTCGTAAAATTTAACCCCGACCTCTATAGTTTGACGACAGCGCGAATGGCAGCAAGTGCACTAAAGAACACAAAAATTTACTTCTTTTCCGCGTTAGGTGTACCTAATCAAGTAAAACAAGTCGAATGCGCATCTTCACTGCAGACTGCCATCGTCATTGTTTACGTGTTTGATCTCTATTTCTTTCAAGTCTTCGATGACTTTGCTTACCATTAACTTCGTCTCGATGTTCCCCTGATTGATTCTTTCGCATCAATATGGAAGCGCTTCAGATGGTTCTGCGTTTGGCCCGCTTCCTGTTCTTTGTCATAATTTCATTGTATTCGTTGGCCTCTCACTGTAGTGAAGCGTGTGAGATTTTCAAATGTGGGAATTACAGTTGGGATTATCCGTTCGGAGCAAAGAACAGCGGCTGCGGTGACCCTACGCTTCAGCTGGAGTGTGATAATGCAGCCAAGATGCCTCTAATTACTATCGGTGGCTACCAATACTATATACTGGAACCCCACAATTACTTCCACCTGGTGTCATATAATGAGCCTACCATGATACTATTATACAAGCATCTACAGCAAGATGAATGCGATCTATCAGAGAGTATCTATGATCAATTCTGGAGTGCCACCCAATTCCGTATTGCAGATGGGTACACAAATATAACACTGGCGACAACATGCACTACAGAGAATGCAGGGGTGTTGAGCAATTCAACTTGTAATGGTCATCAATACTATAATCTCAGTCTTCCACAGTTGAGTAAAGTTTGTTCATCAGAATTCAGGATTGCCGTGAAAGAAATTGAGTTGGAGTTGGGAAAACCTCTTGCTGAGATAATAGGCGCAGGGGTCAATATAACATGGTATGCAGGCAAACCTTGCGAGAATTGTGAGACAGATTACAGAAATTGTACTTATCGCAGAACCTCGTCTTTCTGCTATTGTAATGCTAGTTTTTATTCACAGTGCTCCACTGGTAAGACTCCTAATCCAGTTTATTGAAATTGAACTACAGATCAAGTCAATATGCAAACTCTAGATGTAAAGAAAATTAAATTTGATAATTTAAAAAATCAACTCCGATTGATTGGTTGCAGATAATTCCAGGACCGCCATTATTTTAGGTAAGTGTCATTATCTTTAATCCGTTGTTCTTAAACATCATCCATTTCAATGGACAGTCTCTGATCTGTATGTTCATATATTAGTGATGTCAATATTGTTAGGAAAAATAAGCAGTGCAGAATTGAAATAACAATGAATTAGCAATAAAAAGCACAAAATAGACAACACAAATTTATGTAGAAAAAATCACGGGCAAAGATCTCTAAATTTTATTCTCAGAAGAAAATTTGCAGTTACAAAAGTTTTTTCTCATACCTTGACATTCAAGCTCGACTAATTTAAATTTTCACAAAAAAGCACATGCAAAAAACCTTAGTGATGTCAATATAAATTGTTCATGTCTGAGACCCAAAACCTTGAACCTGATTTCAGGTGCGGCCATTGGAAGTGCTGTATTATTCCTAGCTGCACTATTACTTGTGTTTTTATATCGAAGGAGATCATCAGCCTCTAAGGAGCTCCAGCTTCGCATGGCCATGGAACCTTCTCTTACAAAAGTGGAGCAATTCCTTGATGAATATGCTCATGAAATGCCCAGCAGATATTCCTTTTCTCAACTGAAGAAGATCACCAACAACTTCGCAGTTAAATTGGGGGAAGGAGGTTTCGGTGTGGTTTATAAAGGAAAACTCCCCAGAGGTAATTTGGTAGCCGTCAAAATTCTTGATCAGTCGAGACACAGTGAAACTCAGTTTATGAATGAAGTTGCAACCATTGGAAGAATCCACCATGTTCACCTGGTCCGCCTGATGGGCTACTGTTTTGATGGGTTTAGAAGCGCGCTCGTGTATGAGTACATGGTGAATGGATCTCTGGAGAAGTTCATATTTGCTGGAAAAAATAAAGGAGGAATTCTAAAAGGGGAACAGCTTTATTCAATTGCTTTGGGTGCAGCGCGTGGAATCGCATATCTACACCAAGATTGTGAGCGGCGCATAATTCATTTTGACATCAAGCCCCACAATATATTATTAGACAAGGATTTCATACCGAAAATAGCTGATTTTGGTCTGGCAAAACTGTTTAGTAGGGAAGATGATCATATATCAATGACAGTCGCAAGAGGGACGCCAGGGTATGTTGCGCCAGAGCTTTGGTCCAGAAATTTGGGACCCGTGACCCACAAATCTGATGTTTACAGTTTTGGAATGGTACTATTGGAAATGGCTGGAGGAAGAAGAAATATTGATGTGCAAGTAAGCCGATCCAGTCAATTGTATTTACCAGAGTGGGCATTCAAATTGATGGAGAATGGACAGTTGGAGATGATGTTGAGAGGAAGTGGGAAAGCAGAAGTAGATTGTGCAGAGGAGGAGAAAGCAATAAGACTGGCTAAAGTAGGACTGTGGTGCATTCAGTACAATTCAACAGATCGACCGAGCATGAGCAGAGTTGTTCAAATGTTGGAAGGAAATGGTAATGATGTGAGTAATCCTCCCCTTCCTTTTAACTTTCAACCAGGTTTGCAATCTTCTACCGAGGAATTCTCGTCAACTGTGTAGTACTGGCCTTGCGTCATGCATTGACTAGAGAAATCTCTGTAGTAAAATTAGATCAGTTGCAATTGCAAAGCAAAAGATGGGGTTTTTCTCTTTCATTTATTGTATTTCTCCAGCTGGTCCTAAATTTGATGGCCGTATGATCATAATTAGTTATTTTTATCCTAAAATATAATTAAAATTATAGGAAGACTGTATGACATAAAAGGGGTGATTTTAGATAGACTGTCAAAATCTTTATAGAATTATTCTTTTACATATTTTATTTATATATTTTTTCAAAATAAAGTATGCCTTAATATTCAATATTTAAAGGGTAAATTTCGAATGTTTAACCATCACAAAAATTTTGCTTGACAAACAAATTTAACCATCAAATTTAGGCCATGTATACCATAGACAATTTAAGTAGGAAATTCACAGTTTCAATTACAAACCATTAGTTGGATTGCTTTTTTCTTATTGATAAAATAGATTTCTTTAGTAAAATTAAGTTGAAGGAATATCATAATCAATACATTTAAATTAATTTAATTTAGAGTTGTGATAAATTATCTAATAGGAATTAGAATTCTAAAAATAAATAAAATTAAAATTATTTAACTATTTTCAATAGTTGATAGATGGTCGTTTGTTGTTTTGATCACAACTTTTAAATAATAACCCATAATCATGTCTTTTTAGATGTGTTGGAAGCAAACTAACAACATCTGGAGTAGGTCATTCTTAGAATTTGGTTTGATTAGATCTATGAGTGCATAAATGACCTAATTAAATTTTTGAGTGTGGAAATGAACCTCACGCATGAAATTAAACATGTAATTTGCACGAGTGATTTGGCAATTTACAAAATTTTGAACTTCACTCACTCTAATCTTTGATGTCTAATGATGTGTAAGGACTAGTAATATTTACAAACACCTTTAGAGAATTTGCCAAATCACAAGATTCATGTTCTCCTAAGTCAAACCCTTAGACGACCAAACTTTATGGCTCTAAGAGAAAAGATTGGGGATGAGAGGGAATCATGTAGTGGGCGTAGGAAGAAGTGATCTCTAATTACATGTTAAATTACTTTATCTTCCTTCACAAATTGAAATCTAGAAAAACTCAACAAGTCCTAGGTTAAATCTAAATGAATAAGTGAGTGTCCTTAAATACAACCACCAAGCACACAACTTAATATAACACGGACTAATTCGGCTCATAATGGCTAGTTGAGTGATTGGCAATAGATAAAATTGATTTTTTTTTTTTTTAAAGTGAAGGTTTTCAAATCTATGATCATGAAAGTGACCTAGGTCAAGTCTGCACCCACAAAAATATTTTAACATGGTGAAAAATAAGATTAGGGATCAAGAATGTAAATACAAGGATCAATGATGAAGGGGATTAGGACGTGGGATGTCATGAGCTAATTCCATGCACAATTATGCCACTTGTAAGCTAATTATTGTATTTATGAAAATCTATCCAAGTACCCCAATTAATAGAAGAGAAACAAATAGGAAATTGTCCGATGATTTTGGAAAACCATGAGCCAACATGCAAGAGGTGTGACACCCAAACCCCATGGCTTGAATTCCAACATTCCATACTAAGCTTTGAATTCCATACTATATTTACAATTATTCTTACAATTGTCATAACTTGTCATAACCTATCATAGTAAACATTCCAAATTAGGCATCCCAATTTTCCATGTTCCTTCATTCAAAGATGCTATATGACATGCATCATAAGACTATCATGATGCTAGTGAAAATTCTAATGTAATCCTCATAATCATGCAATAATGCATCATATACTATGTTATAACCCCCACATCTTACAATGTCATAAGATATTCTTACACATCATAATTATGACATTAGATGATCTTACAACTCCTTACACACATTCCAAGATGGTTGAAATGTGGCAAAGAGTGCCACCTCAAAGTGAGATGCCCCACTTCTCATAACCACTTGTAGACCTTTTGCTATCAACATCTACTGCCTAATGAGTCCACATATCATTGGATATATACTAAGAGTTTCTAGTTAGATATAGGTCCTCTACGAGTTAGTTGCAAATCATCTATATGTCCTCTACGAATCAGTTGCAAATCATCTACATGTCCTCTACAAGTTAGCTATATGTCCTTTGTAAATCATCTACAAGTTGGTTGCATGTCTCCTGAAGGTCCTCTATAAGTGCCACCAACACAACTATGTTCCAAGTGACCCATGGTATTATTACAAGTCCTAGATACAAGTCACCATAAGTACCACCCTAATAGAAAATAGAATAGTTTGTAGTCCCCACAAGTATCTTAACACCATTTTCACTACCACCCAATGATCCCTACTAGGATTAGCCATGAAAAGACTCAAGGTTCTCACTACTTGCGAAATGTCACATCTAGTGCAAACCATAGCATACATTAAACTACAAATTGCACTAGCATAGGACACTAAACTCATCTCTTCCATCTATATGAGTATCATAAGACACCGCTCAACTAAAAGCTTAGTTCCCACAAAAGTAGGTACATGAACCGGTTTGCTAACAACCATGGTAAAATGCTATAAAAAAGACTCAACATACTTTCTCTGTCCAACCCATAGTTTTTGTTGGCTCTATCCTGTCAAATTTCCATCCCAAGGATGTACTTAGAAACCCCTAAGTCTTTCATTTGAAATTATAAATAAAGTTGAGATTTCAAGTCCCTTATGATTTCTTTGTCATTGCTAGATATCAACATACAAAGTGATAATGATAAAATGATCATTGCTCTATTTATAGTAGACACAATGATCTAACTTAGACTGATAAACCCCAACTCCAAAAAATATGAATCAATTTTTTAATACCACATTCTAGGAGACTATTTTAAACTATAAAGGGATTTTTTCAACTAGAAAACCAAATTTTCCTCACCCTTTTCAATGTAGCTCTTTGGATATGACATGTAGATCTCTTCCTCTAAATCACTATGTAAGAAAGTTATATTCACATCCATCTACTCAATCTTAAGATCAAAAGTAGTAGCACAAGCTAATAGCATTCTGATAGATGTCAACTTTACAACATGGGAAAAATCTCATTGAAATCTATTCCCTCGACGAAGGAATAGCCTTTGGCAACCAATCATGCTTTATACTTCTCAATGTTACCATCCAAGCCCAACTTATTTTTTTAACACTCATTTGCCTCCAATAGGTTTCCATCCTTCAGGAAAATAAACCAAGTCCCAATTATCATTCTTTTTCAAGAAAGCCATCTCCTTATCTAAGGATAATATCTAGGAATCACAATCATCCATTTTTGTTGCCTCCTTAACTATTTGAGGTTAATCATTGTTAAACAGCAAAGTAAAAATACATATAAAATAAATTGGGCTATACCTTTCTTGTTACCTCTTTTACCAAGTGGATTTTGTCAAAGGTTGAGGTGGAGGTTCTACTTCTTCTTCTAAACTCTCTAAGCTATCTTCCTTGTTTGTTCCAACCTGAACCTCTAGTTCAACATCTAGTGCATCCTTCTTGATATTAGGTTGTAACTTCACAACTAACTTCCCATCCTCCTTTGGTTGTTCAACTATAGGAGAATGTCTAATCTCTCTAATTATCACATTTTGATTGTATAAAAATTTTCTAGCCACAAGATCTTAAAGTTTGCACCCCTCACACTAACACCATATCCAATGAAGATACATTTTATTAACTTGTTATCCAATTTTGACCACTTCTCCCTACGCACATGTGCATATGACTTAAAATTAAATACATGAAGATGTGAAAGTGAGGGATTTTTTACAGTATAAACCTCCATAGGGGTTTTGTTAACAAGCACTAATATAAGATATTTGTTAATCAAGTAAAATGTAGTATCAACTACCTCTACCTAGAACTTTTCTTCCATCCATCTCCACTGAGCATACTCATATCCCTCTCCATTAATGCCATGTTCTTGAATTTTGCAACTTCAACTTGTTGAGGGGTGTATGGAGATATCTTATGCTTTTCTATATCATTCTCCTTACAAAATCTATAGAAAAATACTCACCACCATTATTAGTCTTCAACATCTTGATCTTTCTCATAGTTTGATTTTCCAAGATAGTCATAAGCTCTCTAAAATTACTAATGATCTTGAACTTTCTCTTGAGAAAATACACCCATATCATTCATTGTCAATAAATGACACAAATACAATGATTTACATAACTAAGGAACATTTATAGGACCAAACATGTTGAATCATAATGAGTCAAATCCAACAACCCAAAAGATTTATGAGAACTAGAATAAAATTGAACACAATTTTACTTTCCATAAATGCAATGCTCATAAAAGTCATATTCAAGAGAAAAATTTGTAAGCCTCTCTACAAGATTTTTATTCTTCAAGGCTTTTAGACCTTTCTCACCTATATTCCCCATATGCTGGTGTCATAACATTATCTTCTCACTAGGTAACTTGCTTTTTGAGGTAAGAGGATTCTTAGGTGCCCAAAATACATGACCATTAGAACTAGAAGTTAAAGAATTGTAACCAACTGGTAATCTCTATACAGCTTCAACTTGTAACTTCTCTATAGCTCCTAAATTCAAGGAAGAAGAATTTTAAATAACTCATAACTACGCTACAACTCCTGTATATACAGAAATATGGAAATCAAATAAGGAACAAATGCATGCAAATACCTATTCCATACTTAAGACACATCAAGAGCAAGTAACTATAAAATGGAAATGAAACAATATCACCAAATGAGTCCTTGTTGCCCTTGATATTTGATAGTGATTGTTTAATATGTTGGTTGCTCAAACTAGTAGCATAGCATTAGATAAAGATTATGTATGATTTTGATAGCATGATGATACTTTGAATGTGGGGATCTATGAGATAGCAAATGGGCAGAGCTTATGGCATAAGATGTGTTGATAATGGCTTAGGAGGGAAGGCATCCAAGATTCCTTCCAAAATTTTGCTTTACTCCCACTATTGACAGTCTAGCTAATATGGTTCATGATGAGACTCTTACAATTTTGCATGAAATTCCATATATGAGAGCCACAGGGGGGCTTGGGTTTGTTAAAATTTAGATAGGATCATCTGAGTCTAAATATTTCCTCCCAAGTAAATAGCACCATTTGGCATTCAGGTTCTA
This sequence comes from Cunninghamia lanceolata, assembly GCA_027924645.1. Taxonomy (NCBI): domain Eukaryota; kingdom Viridiplantae; phylum Streptophyta; class Pinopsida; order Cupressales; family Cupressaceae; genus Cunninghamia; species Cunninghamia lanceolata. The sequence goes on from BSBN01000236.1 coordinate 6,950,302, forward strand.
GAACATTTTCCATATAAGTTTCACCCCGAAGCCTTATTTTTCTTATTTATGGATCTCAATCTAAGACCCCCACCCCCTTTCGATTTACAAGCCATTTTCCATCCTACCAATGGCACACATCTATCCTCATTAGCCCCTTCCCATAGGAATTTCTTATGAATTATTTCTAGCAAATTACAAGCTTTCTTTGTGGCCTAGTTACTAGCCAACTAATAAATAGGTATGGTTGATAAGACAATTTTGATCATCTGTATCTTTCCTTGTAGCGTTAGCTAGCACCCCTTCCATGAGCTTGCCTTTTTTCTAAACTTATTAATTGTTTCCTCCCAAATATTTGTCCTCATTGCCCCCTTAAACAGTGGCACACCTAAGTATTTTCTTAGAATCTCCGCTTTTTGAAAGTATAGAATGGAAAGAATTCTTCTCTGCAATCTCGTATGGGTATTGAAAAAAAAATATGTTGGACTTATCTTTATTTATTTCTTGACCTGATATCATCACATAATTGTCTAGTAGATATTTGATGGTGTGAGCTTCTTCCAGCTAGGTGGCGCCATATAGGAGGGTATCGTTAGTAAATTATTGATGGGTAATTTCTGGGAAGTTGTCTACAATATGGATTCCATTCCAAGATCCTCTATCCACCCTTGACTTAATTCCACACCCAAGTGATTCTATCATTATGATGAATCGGAATGGGGACAAAGGATCCCCTTGTCTGAGTCCCTGAGTAGGCTCAAAGAAACCACACGGGCTCCCATTCACCAAAATGGATTAGCGCACACTAGAGATACATTCAGAGACCCAATGGATCCATTCCACTTGAAAGCCAAACTTTTTCATGATATTTAGGAGGAATCACCAATTTACACAATCGTATGCCTTACTTACATCAATCTTCAAAATCCTTCCACTCTAATTTGATGTTGTTGTTGAATGTAGGGTTTTGTGAGAAATAATGATACTGTCAATGATGTTCCTACCTAGAGTGAATCCATTTTTCTCTTCTGAAATAATTTTTGGCCAAAATTGATTTCAGCCTGTTGTCAATTGTCTTAGAGACAATCTTGTATATGGTATGCGATATAGGTCTGATACCCCCAAAGGTGACCGTGTCAGACTTCTTTGAGATGAGTGATATGAAGGTATTTTTGATGTCTCTTGTCATTTTCCTTGATTTTCTCAGATCCTCAGCTACTTCCCATACATCGTCTCCTAATATGTCCTAGAATTCTTGGTAAAAACAAGGTGGAAAGACATCCAAGCCTGGAGCCTTATCCAGGTACAATTGATAGATGGATTTCTTGATTTCCTCCTTTGTGAAGAGTGTCATTAGAAGTTTGTTTTCATCCTCCATAATTAGACATGGTATGTTGTTTATAAAGGTCCTTTGATCTAGTAAGTTTGAAGCATATGTTATTGCCAATAGGTTTTGGAAGTAGGCAACCGCCTCCTTCTGTATTTCTACATTTTCCTCCATCAAGGTCCCATCTAATTTCCTGATAGAAGTCACTCGATTGTTAACCCTGCACATCTTGATTGAATTGTGGAAGAATTTTGTATTGAGATCTTCTCCCTTAAGCCAAGTCTCCCTTGATTTGGATTTCTATAAAAATCCTCCCTGGCAAGTAGCTCTTCATGATATTTCATTAATTCCTTTTCCTTTGCATATTCCTCTAAAGTCATCCCTTGTTGAATTATTTTTCATTTAGTGCTTCCAGTTCTTCTTCTACTTTCTCTTTTTCCCTGAAAATGTTCTTAAAGGAGGAGATATTGGACACTCTTCCAGCTTTTCTTTAATCACAAATAGTTTTTTTTCTAGTTTAAACATCTTTGACCCTTTATGAACCTGAGCATCCTTCCACCAAGTCTTCATCAAATTCCTTAATGTGTCACTCATCAGCCACATCTTTTCAAATTTGAATGGACAATGCAACGGAAGGTATTCATCCGATAAGATGAGAGCAACCGGGAAATGGTCTAAGCCAGAATAAGGGAACATAATGGATTCAAAAGTGACAAAAAGGAGCCAATTGCGGGATAACAAGAATCTAGTAAGTCTCTCTGCAATGTTGGTGAATCCTTTCCACTGGTTCATCCAAGTAAATTCTCCTTTTTTTAGTGGGATGTCAACAAGACTGTTGTTACCTACAAAGGTTTGAAAGTCCTTCTGACTTGAACTGATATGAAGGGAACCCCTCTTTTTCCCTTGTGGATAGAGTAGTGTTGAAATCCTCTCCTAATACCCACATATCATCTTTGAAATTAATAAGAAAATTGGAAATTTCATCCCATACCTTTTTCTTTTCTTCTGTTTTTGTTGGCCCATAAATATTGATCAACACGAATGGTGTATTGACTTGGAATCCTGTTACTTTCATTGCATCCAATTGGGGCTATCTTCAAGGACCTCTATCATGATATGAAGTGGCTTCTAGAGAATACCAATCCCACCTGATGTACCTCTCACCTGAACAAACCTGCTTTCCGAACCAAGGAGAACATGTCCCAAAAATCTGACTCTCGTCTTTAGTTAATTTGGTTTCCAATAACAAAATTATTTATGCACCAAAGTTTTGCATATCGCGCTTCACTAGGAATTCTTAGTTAGGGGTGTTTAAGCCCCTAATATTCTAGATCATGATCTTCATTGGTTTCTAAGGAAGAAACTTCCTCCCTTAGTAATCAAAAGAAAATGATTAATGGTTGTCTGGCCTTCCTTTGTCGCATCTCGTTTCCATCTTTGCCTATTGGATTTCCTTCCCTTCTTTCTTGCAAGTTTCAAATTTGGTTTCAAAATTTTTGAAGTTGTTTGATCAATCAAACATAGATTAACCAATCGAAATTCATCATCTACCCAATCCTCCTCTCTGAATCAATCATAATCTTCCTAGCTTTGACCATTTTCACCAGTGATAGGCCCAATAGAGGTAGAGTTCAGAGGATCCAACGATCGATCCCTTTCCATCTAATCCAATAATTGTCTGGATGAAGGTCAAATAGTAGAGGAATTTAAAGGAACCAAGGATTGATCCCTCTCCATCCAATCCAATTGTTTGTTAGGCATTATGGAACCTAAATAGAGCTCTGGTCTTCTAATTTCAACCTTGTTTTGGATCTTCATTTCTTTTGGGGGGCATAATGAATTTTCCTCCACAATTGACAAAGGAGGTTCACGATCCTTGGTTGTTGAATTGGGCACTTTCATTTCATCATTTGCCAAAGTAAGGTTTCACCTTGAATCTTTTTCTTTCCATACATGCGCTCCTTTGGGATGAGGCACCACACAATTATCCAAGCAATGGTTGCACTTTCTACATATAGAGCAGAAAAATTTACTTTCCTCTATCTCAATCCCTTGAGTCCATGTGCCAAACTTAAAGACTATCTTGAACTCCTTCATAATTTATTTTATTACTGCCAATTTTATTCTAGCATATAGATACTAATTATTTTCTAGTAGATTTATATCAATTTCCATAGTCATGCCTAGAGATTTCCCAATTTTTGTGAGACATTCTTCTGACCAAAATTCAATGTGAATATTGTATTGTCTAATTCATACTGGATTGTCACTTGGGTGAATTCAAGTGGTTTAAAGATTTGCACTCCATTTTTGAAAGAATAGCATAGATTATCCCATCATCCATGCTCCTTTGGAGATAACCCTCTCTCTATCATCTGGATTGAGGAATATAACAGTGAAAAAACCCATGGGAAGAAACTTAGCCACATGTGGCCATTGCCAATTATTATGCATCCAATGGTAGATTTCCTCCTTGGATTTGTGCGTGCCAATGATCCTTCTCGTGATCGTGGCCTATTCCAACCATTCTAAATCTGCTTACACCTCATTAGATATGTCTATCTCCTTCAATTCTTAACTACTGTATTCCTACCTTTGGTTGTTCATGTTCTACTGCCTCTGCCTTTATGAAATTTTCCTTCGCTCCTTCATTGCTATTATTTAAGAGCTAGAGAAGAAAGCCTTGTTGTTACTGGGTGGGAATAATTATAAGGTACATAGACAATTGATCTACACATGACACCCATAAATGGGTTTTCATCATGGTACTTATCCAAGGTGCCACCGAGGTGGTTTTCACCATTGGATGAATGATCTCTTTACTATTTTGACCTTTTTGATTTTTTTCTTTTCTTTTTTTATTTGTTGGTTTTGCTAGATATGGGGATGGGATAGGCAAATTTGGATGAAGAAAAGGATTTGGAGGAAGATGGGGACTCGATCCTCTGTTTCCATAGAAAGGTGATAGTGTCCCATTATAGATGTTTGTCACACATGGACCATGTCGAATGTCATTATATGCATGGATGTTGGCAGATGTAGGAATATGGAATAGATGGAGTAGAGAGTATGGAGTTTGAATGGATATATGGATGGAGATGGAGGGATAAATGAATGATGAGTGAAATGATTATGTGAAAGCATGGACCATAGGGATACGATGAGGAAGAGATGCAAGATTATAAGATGGGAAGATGGAGGTCATGTGGGAATGTTGTGGGTCAAGAGGAACCAAGACCAATACTTGCACACACTGCATTGGATTTTGAAGCTTATGCTTGTGATGGGGTGTGGGTAGTAATGGAGATGTGGATTACCAATTTAGGGATTTAGGGACCCAAAAGGACTTAGGATGTTTTGATGGGGATCAATATTTTTTGTGAAGTGGGGGTGGAGTGGGATGTGGATGCTCCGCTTGGATTTAATGTTTTTTTCTTGGGTACCTACACCATTTTAGTTTTCTCTTTTAGTTTTCTTGGATTTGGTATATATTGATGCCCTATGGCATGATGATATTTAGGCTTGTGTGGATTATTCATTTTATGTGAGGAGTTATCCAAATATTTATTTTTAAATCCCACAGGTTTTGTGATAGCTTCATATTTAGTCGATGTGTGCATCCATTGATTATGATTGGGGATTTTGGGGAATTTAAGAAAACGGGATGTATGGATAGAGGGATTAAGCGATTTAAGGATGGGAATATTAGGCAGTGGGAGAAGTGGAGGTAGAGTGTATGGAGGAAGATGTATGGTCACATGCTTTTCAGAATGATATGATGATGGAGGAGGGATAGCGACATATGATTTAGAGGTGCAATGGGATGCACAAGTTTTGGGATTAAAATAAGTGTATTTAGAAGGCATGCGGGTGGTATCAACATATTTGGATTGTTTTCCTTGGGCTGTATAGCCAAGGCCATGTGAACATACAGGGACTTTGACATGGATGGGCTCCAAGATACCTTGTTCATGAAGGCCTAAGCCTTTGCCTTGATAATTCATGTTTTGGAGCATGCAATGTGCAATGGGATGTTTATAGTTTTGGAAATAAGATGCAAGTCCATCATTAGGTGGGGGAGGATGGGTGGTGGATAGATTTTTTCATCTCCTACAAGAGAGCCAGCACGGATGAAGGTGTTGGGTCCAAGAGGATATGATGATGGTTTTGGAGTGGGATCAATAGAGGATGGTGATGGATCGTGAGGATTTTGATCAACATTATGCTCATTAAGAAGTTGATTTTCTTGTTTTATTGGGGACCAAGTGTCTCATGAAGGGAAGTAGATGTTGTTGGATGATGGATAGGATTAGTTAGGGGATGGATTGGACTAATGTTGGTGGGATTATGGATATAAGGAGAAGTATATATAGCATTCCCAAGTTTTTCAAATGATCTACATTGGCCTTAAGATGGCATAAAACCCACTATCACATGAAACTTGTTATTATCCCAAAATAACAAATTTACAAATTCAAACGATAAAATGATGAAAAACCACTATGCAATACTCAACATTCTCCTCAACGATACATTAAATCCTCACAAATATTCCTCTGTTGGCAAAAACTCCAAATAACCTATCTTAAATGGAAATAATCACAATTGTGCTTAACTATCAACCCACAAGACACTCACGAACCAAACTACTATCTTTTACTCACCCAATTCTCCTCAAGTGTTAACACAAGACCCATCAATCATAACTGAAACTAATCTCAAAACCACAAAAGCCAATTTTGAACTACGGTGAAATGTGATAACTCTATCATATGTTGATAACCACAAACTAACAAATAAATAAATAACTGAAATAAACCACAAAATCCACTTTTTTCAGAAGATGCAAGATTATCATGATGCCCAAGGATGTTCATGCATCATCTCTCCAACGTCTATGTTAGGTTCCTAATATTCTATCCTTCTAATATAATAAGTTAAGCAATTGTGGCATGCTTAACCTTAATAGATTCATTTATTAGTCTTCGTTATTCTTTAAGATAACTTAGTTAGGATGAAGGGGTGTGTCCTCACATCATTATGCGTCTAAATAAAAGAGAGACTCACAAATCATCATTTCTTCTAATATTGAATTTACATATTAATTACTGATTATTGGAGGTCACCCCCTTGTCGTGGTCTTCTATTTTACTGATTTTTACATTTATTTCCAAGAAATATCATAACAAGTGGTAGTAGAGCTACGATTTGGGCCAAGATTTTTATTTCCGCCATATCTTTCAAACCATTGCAAATTTGGACCTAATTTTCTAGGTTTTGAGGTATGTGGTAGGTAATCTTCCAGGTATCAAAGTTTTATCATAAATTTTACACAAGTTTTTTTTTTTCATTAATTAGATCTATAGGCCACAAATTTCATAATTTAAAAAAAAAATTACATTTTTGGAAATTGTAATGTCAGAAAATGTCCCTTTGGGGGATTTTTTCTCATACTTGGTTTAGCTTCTAGGTCTTTAGTGTGCATTTAGGACATCTTACATTATATTTCAACATCCTGATGAGAAAACCCCTAAGTCTCTTGGAAAATAGGACCTAGGGGGACCACTTGAGATAGACCTTACCCAAAATAGGGGGGAGGACTTGAGCACCTATGCCCTAGTCCTGCCCTATTTTGGGTCAGTCCAAATTTTTGGGTGTCAGTTTGTGACCGTTATTTGGGTCCTATGTCGACACAGTAAGTTTGAATTACGAAATTCTTGGCAGGAGTGTTTGTAGTTACATATAAAAGCATGTTTAGGCATTCATTCGTAAACTAGACTGTTATTGTGAACTTTATGCATCCTAAAGGTGATTCAAGACTTTCATTGTGTTGCAAGAGCAGATTTGTGTTGTCTATGTGTTTGTGTTTGCATATTTGAGCAATCATCTCCTCATGGCATGAAGAGCTTCTTCCTCCCATGAGATCTCACTACAAGGTGACATCATTTGTGTTTGTAAGCATTTATCATTTGGTTTTTTCCTTTCCCTCCCAAGGGAATGCACTCTCTATCTAACAACGGTGTTCAGAAGACTTGAATGTCTCTCCGGGGCTTGACTAAGGCAAGCCTCTAAACACCACAACCCCCCCTCCCAAAGTTATCATGATTGCAGGTTACAGGTTGAAGCTATAGACAAAGTGAAGTTGCAAGAGGGTACAATAGAGTATCAAAATTGTAGATCAGAGAAGAAAATAGCTCCCTAGACTAGGGCACCTGCTCCTTAGTCCTCAAAGTTCCATGACGGGAAAATCTTTAGTGCAGCAAGAACAGGTTGTAGATCTTATTTGCAGATCCTGACAAAAAGCAAGGCCTTGGACTTGGGCACCCACTCTTTACTCCCTGACTATTCTGCTTCTGAACCCCAAAAATAGGTGCATAGTTATTTGTCATTTTACATCTTTCTGTAGCAGCATTTTCTAATATTCGTCTGTTTACTGTCGTATTTGCATAATTAGGGTTTAAAGGTACAATTGAGCATAAGAGAAGGTAATTGGTAATCAAATCATAAAAATTCAAATTTCCCTACATTCCCATAGTGACCTAGGGTATGATAGTACATTGCAACTCAACCTTAGGTCCTTGAATGAAAGGGTGAAAGGAGGATACATACACAAAACTACCAAAAACAAACTATCCAAATTCCACCCTTTACATTTTTGGTGAACCTGTGTTATTGGACTTATTTGCACCTTGCTGAGTGTTTTGCTTAAGATTTATAGTAATTTCATTCATTCATATAGTCATTCATCTTATTGCATTGGAAAATTTACAAAAAAAATTGAAAATTTAGAAAAATTAGAAAAAAATTACATTCTAGGGTTTGCATGTTGCATTAATTAATTTGAATTTCATCAAATTTCTTATTTTTGCATTAGATATTATTTAAATTGCATAAAATTACAAAAATTGATTAGTTTTTATTGCATTTTCATCATAAAATTGCTAGGGTTTTGTTGAAAATTGTGAACTTTGCATTTAACCTAGTAATTCCAAAATCTAGGGTTTGTAGGTAAAATCTTGTTTCAAATTTTTCTAATAATTTTAGAGACTCATTCAAATTTGCATTTGTCTGTAGTCTTGCATTTTAGAACAAATTTGTATTTAGATTTTGAAAAAATTTGCATTTTTTGCATTAAAAAAAAGTCAACAAAAACTAGCATTTTCATTAATTTTTCACTAGATTTTCACTTGCATTTTGCATGTTAGAGCATGAAAATAATTTTAGATCTGAGAGCATGTAATTTTCATCATATGTCAGCTTGCAAAACATTCATATAGCATTTTACATCAAGATCTCAAACCTAGGGCTTGAAAAACATTGATTTTCACTAGATTTGAACTTCGACTCTCTAAATTTGCACTATAGGCATGTTGTAAAGAATATTTTTGAACTAATTGGCTGGTATCAGGGGTATTATCTTCTTCCCCTCCTAAAAATATTTACAACACCTTTCTATTGACCTCTTGTATTGAAAATTTGGTGAAAATTATTTGTTTTTGTTATTTTGCCCTAGGGTTTGGCCTAGTTTGCACCGTAAGTGTGTTGTAACAGATTTTATGCTTGTAGGTGACTGATATCACTAATATTATTTGCTTCACCTCCTTAAATTCATTACAACGCCCCTTTTACTAGGTCTTGGAATTGAAAAACCGTGAAAACTGCCTATTTTTGCTATATTTTCACTAGGGTTTGACCTTGAGTGGCACTATAAGTGTGTTGTGATAGATATTTTGTGGATGTGATTACTGATATAATTTTATTTCCATCATAATTTTCCTTACAACACTCTTTGTCATGCTCTTTTGCATTGAGATTTGGTGAAAATCACATATTTTAGTGTATTTTCATTAGGTTTTAACTTGTCGTCATCTTAGATTTGCATCAAGAGTGTGTTGTAAACAATATTATTGTTGTATTGGAATAATATCATACATATTATTTTTTACCCCTGATCAAAATCCTTACAACACCTTTGCTTTCACTTATTTGCATTGAAAAAGTATAAAAAATCAAGCATTTAGGTCATTTTTGCATATAACTTTGCACTTGTCTTTCGCATATTGTTGGAAAATTGTTAAAATATAATTTTGCATTGATTTGAGAATTTAAACATGGCCTCTAATCGTAACAATAACAATAGGTTACCTCCTAGGCCTTACTTGAAGAGAAGGGTCCCTGAACCTGAAATTGTGTTTAAAACTCATGATGGAACAATCGGAGATTCTGAAGGACCTCTCTACATCATAGTGAAAATAATGGGAAACCCAGTGGATGGAACCCTTATTGATCCTAATTTCATGACTAATGTTGCCACGGAAGAATTCCTTTATGTACATAATTTGATACAAGGATCATATGACCCCTCGGATATGATGATTAAAACACATAAGGGAACCTTTATAAAACCTTTGGGGAAGATATCATTGTTGGTAATTGTATTTGAAAAACATGTAGAACAATGGTTTGATGTTGTCCCCGTTTCTGACCACTTTTGCATAAAATTGGGACACCATTGGTTAAAGGCTATGAAAGTTGTCCCTTCAACAATTCATAATTGTCTAAAATTTCCTTTTGAGGGACATGTGATCACCATCTCTCACAATAAATCCAAACCTTTGGTTGAAAGAAAATATTGCACATTAGATTACTTTTGGGACAAATCTAAAGAGAAACCTAAACAACGAATAGATTTTAACTTCTTGAGCTATAGAAATTACAAAGCAAAACTATTACATCTGATGACCTATCCCTCTATGCAAGAAATACCAAAAGATAAATAACCTACATTTGAAGAGAACCATAGACCGAAAGGACAAGGTCCCTATGCTAAGGTTCCTCCCCCATCATCCTTACAAGGATCAAGAGGTAATAGTCGACAACAAAATATGCCACCTAGACAAATGAGATTTGATCCTGGTGCTTCCTCTTCTAAAACACAAAAATATATGAAAATGAAAAGCCCTATCTCACAAGAGATAAGTGGTAAGACAAAAAGAAATAGAAAAGCGAGAGAAAGAAGAAGAAGACAAGCTTATGCCATAAACCTTGCATCTCAACAAGAAAACATTGATCCAAACATTGAACCAAATAAAGATGATCGTAACAAGGAAAAGAATTGGGCTATGGTACCTTATGTCCCACTTTCCTCTAGCATTCAGGAGTGGGAGGATGAATATGATTTACTTGATGATGAGACTTAGCCTGGAAGACCCTACATATAAGTATCTCTACCCCTTTATCTCTCTCGTGATGTGCTTCCCCCATGATGTGTTATGTGTTGTTTAGGCCTCCTGGGATGACCTCTGATTCTCTTGTAAGGTCCGAGATACGAGGAGACCACCTCTATTGTGACCTTTTTCTACTTGTATCATCATTCTTCTATATTGCCTCTCTCTCTGATTTCATCATTGTGTGTTGTGTCTTGTGGACATAGCATTGCGGTTGGTGACTTGGAGGCACCCTCCTACGTGTTTGTCCCTAAGACACTTGTTTCTCCTCTCTTATTTATTGTTTCCCTTCCTCTAGTGTTTCTATCTAGCTGGTGGATGACGAAAAATATTTATATTGATGCAGACCTAGTGTCCCTTTCGCGAGAAATCAAAAATTGGACTTAGTTCCTAATATGACAATGGGGTTGTATATCTTATCCAATGCTTGGCTAGTGGAAGCACTCGTGCTTTCCACATAGTGATTTTGATGATGATTTTATCTCATTTACAAATCATAACAATATTGATGCTCTGTGCACTTTGTTTGTCTTTGAATCTAGCCTCGGTGGTACTTGATTTAGAGACCTTCGTGATATAGCCCAATGGTTGTCCTTGAACTTCAAATTCATAGTATAACCTTGGCTCTTTGTGTGGTTAATCATATGCATTGATGTTGTTATTTATCATGATCATTTGGACACTAACATATTTCTTGCAGGGATGTGTTTGTGGGAACATTTGGCGATCGTAAAGTACATGTCACCTTTGGGAGGCATGGGCTTTGCCAAAGTCTGTGTTCCCTTGCGTGTTTTCTTCCTACCTTAACATGCTTGATATCTATACCTAATATCAACCACCTTAAGGTGGGGGCATATATAAGGTAAGCTATCTGTTATAGATGTTAGCAATGTGCTTGTCCTCAGGTGTAGTTTAAAGACTTGTGCAATGAGTACATCCTACACTATGAGTTTATTTACAATCATTCAATCAATCATTTAAGCCCTCTGTGGAGGCGGGATATCGCGTATATCCTTTTTATCTTAAGCGCTCTGCAAAGCAGGGATGGTATATTTCTCGGAGCAGATTGCATCATCCTATCATTTTCAAAAGTCCTCATCCAGAGGCGAGGAGCGGTTCTCTGACTAACTCAACCCTTAAGTATGTCCGGTGATTGTTGTGGCGAAGCCCAATCGTCGATGTGTGCCTATAATGTGCTTGAGATGGTGTTGGACCTAGAAATAGGAAAACTCCATCGCTTGTCTGCCATGTTTTCTCTATGTCTTCAAAGTGTGTGTTTGGCGTGTTTGCTTTGTTTGGCATGTATGTTGCCCCATATGTAGTCTAAAGACCTGTGCAATGAGCACATCATGTATTTTGGGAGGTTTTGTGTGCCTTGCATGTGTGTTGCCCCATATATAGTTTAAAGACCTGTGCGATGAGTACATCTTGTATTATGGGAGGTTTGCTTACTTTCTTGTACTTGAATCTGCATTTCATATATATGAGAAAAAGAAAAGAAAAGAAATCATTCATGTCTTCTATGCATTAATGTGTTTTCTTTGCATTCAATGTATTCTTCATGTTTTATGTGATTGTAACTGTCTTCTTTATGTTTTGCGTGCCTGTCATTGTCTTCAATGTGTCTAGCGTGTCTTCTCCGTGCTTGGCATGTTTGCAGTGTTTGTTGACCGTACTTTAATGCATGTATTGGCCTTGCAATTATACATACATTAAAGTGGGGGATAAATGTAACGTCAGAAAATGTCCCCTTGGGAGCTTTTTCCTCATAAGGTTTAGCTCATGGGTCTTTAGTGTGCATTTAGGACATCTTACATCATATTTCAACATCCTGATGAGAAAACCCCTAAGTGTCTTGGCAAATAGGACCTAGGGGGACCACTTGAGATAGACCCTACCCAAAATAGGGGGGAGGACTTGGGCACCCGCACCCTAGTCCTACCCTATTTTGGGTCAGTCCCAATTTTTGGGTGTCGGCTTGTGACCGTTATTTGGGTCCTATGCCGACACGGTAAGTTTGAATTACGAAATTCTTGGCGGGAGTGTTTGTAGTTGCATATAAAAGCATGTTTATGCATTCATTCGTAAACTAGATTGTTATTGTGAACTTTATGCATCCTAAAGGTGATTCAAGAGTTTCATTGTGTTGCAAGAGCATATTTGTGTTTTCTATGTGTTTGTGTTTGCAGATTTGAGAAATCATCTCCTCATGGCATGAAGATCTTCTTCCTCTCATGAGATCTTCACTACAAGGTGACATCATTTGTGTTTGTAATCATTTATCATTTGATTTTTGCCTTTACCTCCCAAGGGCACACACTCTCTATCTGACAATGGTGTTTGAAGGACTTGAATGTCTCTTTGGGGCTTGACTGAGGCAAGCCTATAAACACCACAACCCCCTCCCAAAGTTTTCATGATTGCAGGTTACAGGTTGAAGCTATAGACAAAGTGAAGTTGCAGGAGGGTACAACAGAGTATCAGAATTGTAGATTAGAGAAGAAAATAGCTCCCTGGACTAGGGCGCCTGCACCTTAGTCATCAAAGTTTTGTGACGGTAAAATCTTCAGCACCAGCAGGAACAAGTTGCAGATCTTATTTGCAGATCCCGACAAAAAGCAGGGCCTTTGACTTGGGTGCCCACTCCTTAGTCCTCGACTATTCCGCTTCCAAACCCTGAAAATAGGTGCATAGTTATTTGTCATTTTACATCTTTCTGTAGCAACATTTTCTGATATTCATCTGTTTACTGTCATATTTGCATAATTAGGGTTTTAAGGTACAATTGAGCATAAGAGAAGGTAATTGGCAATCAAATCATAAAAATCCAAATTCCCTACATCTCACAGTGACCTAGGGTAGGATAGTACATTGCAACTTGACCCTAGGTCCTTGAATGAAAGGGTGAAAGGAGGATACACATGAAAGGGTGAAAGGAGGATACACATACAAAAATACCAAAAACTAAACTATCCAAATTCCACCCTTTACAGAAATCTTATGAAAAATTAGGTTGAGTCAGTTCTTTTCATTTTATTAGTAAAGATAAAATATAGTTTGTAATTTAATGGTCAAAGTTAGGTCCAAATATTTTATTATTCTCCTCTATAGGCCACAATTTTTAAAGTTTTTAGATTTTTTTAAAAAATTAGGAAATTTTATTTATTTATAAATTATTTTTTTTTAAAATCCATAATTTAGTGGTCAAAATTTTGGGCAAAAACACAAACATCAAATTTAGTCTTAGCCCATGTTCTAAAATTTTATGGTTACAACTCGCACTAGATACTATCCTCCATTACATAATAAAGAAAAATCTAGAGTTCAAAATACAAACACATCATAAACCATGTCATCTTTAGGACTAGAGGACATTTTTCTAAATAATATTGTACACCACCTAAAATCGCCGAATTAATTCCACCGAGATGTGAAATAGTGGTACATTTTATTAAGGATAATTTATATAACCCACTTGTAACATCCTTGAATGAGGGTCTTCGAAAGTTTAAAGAAGAAATATTTTTGGAATTAAAACCCCAGCAAAATCATCAAGGTGGGTACAACCCTAATCGATAAAATCAAGCCTGGATAAGACAACCTTTTCAAAGTCCAAAATTAAACCTACCCAAAATAGACATCTTTGAGTTTGATGGTACAGATGTAACTTCATGGATAAGTCTCATGGAACAATATTTTAAACTTCATAATATAATAGACAATGTGATGGTTGACATAGCCTCACTGCATTTAGAATATGAACCTTATCAATGGTACCATTGGATGATGAGTGAAAAACAAGTGAAAATGCTTAGTTGGATAGAATATTAGGAACTTGACATGAAAGAATTTACAAATGACTTAGTAGCCCTTTATGAGTAACCATGGAAGGGAAGTTATTTTACCCAAACAGTTACAATTTAAAACAAATAGAGTCTATAGTTGAATATAATGTTGAGCATATGAGATTAGCAATTTGAACTCAAGATATGACACCTTATCAAAGGCTACAACTCTACATCAATGGACTTAATGACCAGATTAAACATGATACATTCATTTTTTGGAACCTCTTATAGTTAGAAAAGCTATGCAACAAGCATTACACATTGAGCATTGAAACATCACCATCAAAAAAACCACACAAGGTCAAACTATAGGATAGAAAGATAGAAATGTGACTAATCCTATTAGCAAAAATGAAGCCAACTTCCTTAACCCAAGACAAATTACTAAGCTCTCTCCTCAACAAGAAGCACATAAACAAGAAAAAGGTCTATGTTGGCATTGTGATAGAAAATGGTAGGGGTCACAAGTGTGGTAATAATGAGACAAGATTAATGGTTATTGAGAATGAGGTTGAAGAAGGAGGAGTAGCTATAGAGGAACCAAACATCATGGAACTTGAACATGCAAATTTTGAGGAGGAAGAAAGTGTTACTATATCCCTACATGCATTGAATGGCACAAGCACACCACAAACACTCAAGGTATTTGGTTATATAAAAAAGAGAGGTGATAGTGTTGGTCGATACAGGTAGTACACACAAATTTATTGATAGAAGATTGGCTAATGAGCTCAATTATTTTGTGTATCCAATCTCTAATTTTCAAGTCATGATAGTGGATGGGAAACAACTCTCTTGTGGTGGAAAATGTCACCATAAACTCTCAATGGGAGATTATCAACTAGATTCATAAATTTTTGCTATCCCAATTAAAGGAGCTAATGTAGTTTTAGGAGTGCAATGGCTTAAACAACTGGGAATAGTATCCTTTAATTTTTAGGAATTATTCATGAATTTTAGTGTAAATGGACAAAAATATAAACTTATAGGAGTAAAATCGCCACCAAGTTAAATCATTAGCTCCCATAGGATGGAAACATTATTTTAGAAATTTTCTTATGGCATAATGGAACAACTACATTTTGTAGAAACACAAGATGTGAAAACTCAACATCCACTAGAAATTCAAAAGATCATTCAACACCATCAACAAGTTTTTCAAGAACCCAAAGGTTTACCTCTAATTAAAGAACATGATCATGCCATTGAATTAATACCAGGAAGTATCCCTCCTAACATTAAACCTTATCATTATCCATATGAATAGAAGAAAAAAATTAAAATTTAGTTAATGAAATGTTGGATTTAGGAATTGTTCATCCTAGTAAAAGTGCTTATTCATCTCTAGTGGTTACGGTTAAAAGGAAGGATGAGTCATGGAGAATGTGTCCAAATTATAGGGAACTCAACAAGCTCACTCTTAAAGATAAGTTTCCTATTCCCGTTATTGATGAATTATTAGTTGAATTGAATGGTACAGTTTTTTAATTTACCAAGTTAGATTTACATTATGGTTTCCACCAAATTCAACTAAAGGAAGAGGATATACATAAGACTACCTTTAGAACACTTGAGGCTCATTATGATTTCCTAGTGATGACATTTGGTCTCACAAATGCCCCATCAACTTTTCAAAGACTCATGAATTCAATATTATGCCCATTTCTTTGAAAGTTTGTGTTGGTATTCTTTGATGACATTCTCATCTATAGTAAAACAAGGGAAGAACATTTGAAACATGTAGAGAAGATATTACAGGTATTGAAAGATAATAAACTCTATGCAAAAAATTCAAATGTGTCTTTGGGGTGAAAGAAGTGGAATCCCTGGGACATGTGGTGTCACATGAGGGTGTTAAGGTGGACCTTAAGAAGATTCCAATTGTAAAAGAATGGACAAAACCTAAAAATAGGTTTGAGAGGATTTTTGGGTCTAACATCATACTACAGAAGATTTGTGTGTAACTATGCCCATATAGCAGCACCCCTAACGAAATTATTAAAGGACTCTTTTTCATGGTCAGAACTAGCCATGCAAGCATTTCAACAACTAGAAGAAGCTCTTGCTTCCACTCTTGTGTTAGCTACCCTAGACTTCTCTAAGACATTTGTGGTAGAATGTGATGCTTTTGGGCATGGTATTGGGGCAATATTGGTGCAAAAAGGGTGTCCCTTAGCATTTGAGAGTCAAAAACTCAAAGGAAAGAAAGCCCAAATATGAGAAAGAAATGTTAGACATCATTCATGTAGTTAAACAATGGCATCAAGATTTAATGGGAAGGCATTTCAAAGTCAAGATAGATCATGAGAGTCTAAAATACTTTTTGGAGCAATGACTATCTTTAGAAGAGAAACAAAAATGGGTTACCAAGATGTTAGAGTACAACTTTGAAATTATTTACAAAAAAAGGTAAGGATAATATTGTAGTTGATGCCCTTTCTCGACAAGAAGTAGAGGAAGCAAAGATTTGTGCCATTTATCTATTACAAATTGAATGGTTAGAAGTTACATGAGAAGAGTGGCAATATGATCCTCCAATAAAGAAGCTCATTCAAAAACTTCAAAATCACTCATCTTCTTTAGATAAGTATGTTTGGAAAGGAGATTCCTTAATGTACAAAGATAGGCTCTTTTTGTGCAAAAACTCTCAGTTGAAATCTAGCATATTATCTCAAATGCATGACTCACCAATAGGAGGACATTCAAGTTTTTTAAAGACCTATCATCGTATAAAGAAAGATTTCTTTTGGGAAGGTCTTAATGGGGATGTAAAGAAATTTGTGGCTAAATGTTTGATATGCCAACAAAATAAAGGTGAAACAATAAAAACTCCAGGCCTCTTACAACCATTAGACATTCCAACACAACGTTGGGAGGAAATATCAATGGACTTCATTACGGGGTTGCCAAAGTCAAATAATCTTGATTTAATTTTGGTGGTTGTGCATAGACTCACTGAGTATGCACATTTTTGTAGACTCACATCCATTTCATGCTAGTACTGCAGCTAAAGTATTCATGGAAAATGTACAAAAGCTTCATGGCATTCCCAAAATCATAGTAAGTGATCATGACCCTATCTTCACTAGCATCTTTTGGACAAACTTGTTTGCAACATGGAGTACAAAACTAGCACATGGTTCATATTATCATCCACAATTAAATGGCCAAATAGAAATTGTGAATACATGTTTGGATGGATATTTACATTGTTTTATCTCTGACAAACAAACCCAAAGGTCTAAATGGCTACCACTAGCAGAGTGGTGGTATAGCACATCATTTCACACATCAACAAAGATGACTCCATTTGAGGATCTTTATGGCTACCCACCACCATCTACTACTATGTATTTACAATCTCATTCCAAAGCTCATGTAGTAGAGGATCATATTCAACACCAACAAGAAATATTACAAATCCTTAAGGAGAATTTAGTTATGGCTCAAACTAGGATGAAACAACAAGCAAATCAACATCGTAGTGAGAAGTATTTTGAGGAGGGAGATGGGGTATTCCTTCAGTTGCAACCTTATAAACAAATGTTACTTAAGCAACATATGAACATAAAACATGCACCCAAATTTTATGGTCCCTATAAGGTCATCCATTGAATAGGAAGTGTAGCTTATAAGTTGGAACTTTCACCCTCTTCCAAAATTCACCCTATTTTCCATGTCTCACATTTGAAGAAAGTAATGGGTAATAATATTCCAATCCAATCAAAATTTCCTAAGCTAGATGAAGAAGGGAAGTTTCTTTTGGAACCTGAAGAAAATATTGAGAAACGAGTAAAATAGTTGTGAAATAGAGCCATCTTAGAATTCTTAATTAAGTGGAAGAATCTACCAACTGAGGATGCAACATGGGAAGATGAACAATTCATACAAAAACATCCAGAGTTGTTAATCATTGAGGACAATGCTTTTCTAAAGGGAATGGGCATGTTAGGTTCCTAATATTCTATCCTTCTAATATAATAAATTAAGCACTTGTGGCATGCTTAACCTTAACAGATTCATTTATTAGTCTTACTTATTCATTAAGATAACTTAGTGTAACATCACATTTCATAACATTTGCCCAAAATCTAACTTAAGTATTCATCTTAACTAATAATTAGAATACATCATGCTTATCCAAATCATAATTAAACAAGAATGAATCATTATTATTATAGTAATTAAGTATGTTATTCTTTACCTGAATATAACAAAGAATTATAATATCCAATGATATCTCATTAGTGAATAACCTTCACTATGCATGTACAAAGCTATGCTCAAGGCATCACATATAAAATTATACATAATAATTGACTATCAAGTCATATAATGATAAATTGCTGCATCTAGAACTTTTGACATATGTCTTCATAAGCCTTGACTTGTCTCATGCTTGGGAAGGAGAGCATCATCCGAGTGCTTTTCCTCCAACCACAAACCGGCAGTCCCCCGCATAACTTCCTACCTGGAAGCGGCCCTACCCTTCGAAGAAGGTATAGATATAAGGAACCGTTAGGTTAGCCATCTGAGTATCTAGTATTGTGTCCTTCATAATGCCTCACAGTCACACAACTATAGATCCACTCTAACTATAGATGACACTACTGGAGACATTATGTCATCTAGAGCACTGTGGACCGACAATGCATGCAACGATGGATGCATTAGTTTGGCCAAAGATTTACATACATATACATTTCGCAATGAACATATTCGTATGTCCACCACCCTGACTCGACTTAGAAGTTGTCTCATCCTATAGTATGCTTAATTCAACCTCTCTAGGTCTAGAAAAAGTGAGTTCAGTTTGATTCATAGTCCAATTATAGGACAATCGACCCCTATCTTAGGAGTACATCAAATATAATAGGGTACTTTCGTAACAAGGAACCTGTGATTCCTTATCACTCTGTTCCATTTTTTAACATGACAATAGTCAAGCTAAGTTTTCCAACCTAGGTCTTCCCAAGGTTCAAAGTTTCAAAATGTTCTACCATATAGGTTATATTCAAGATCATAGTATCATAGGCCTACATTGCCTTAGCCAATTAAGATGGTCTTAATAAAAGATGTCAACTCATATACCCATGTGATTTTTAACGTTAAATACTCCCTTCATGGAGTTCGGCCACAAGTAAAAGAAATGGCTTTTATTTATATTATAATATAAGAGACTTAGACTAATTTAGCTTTCAATCACATAATGTTATAAGAATCAAGAGGAGTATCCTCACTATTAACCTGGCATGCATGCAAAACTACCTTTGAGTAATATTAATAACTTTCATATTTCTAACCTCCTTCTTTATCGAGGGGTCGATACATACTGCATTATGGTTATCCTATTAACACTTCAGTAGTAGTCATGTACTATGCATGAAGTTCTCATGAATGTATTTAAGTGCTCTTAGCACGTTCAAAGGTTAAAGTTTTCAAAAAGATTATCATTATAGTTTGAAGATGGTGCATCAACCACATGCAGGCTGAATCATCCAACATATATCTATACAAAATAGTTTTAAACACTATATCTCATGATCACAATCAGCTCAAATACATCAGGAAGCTTTTGTGTTGTCATTAAATAGTTTTCATACTATGTCATATCGGCACTCAAACAAGGTGTTTGCTATAGTGAGCAATGGCTCAGCCTCAAGCGACAGTTAAACTATAGTCAATACAAATTTGTAATATATTTCATTGACGGCCTCGAGGGCCTAGAGTTTATCTCCAAGAAAATGCATTAACAAGATTAATCAACTAAAACATGGACCTTGAGGGTCTGATAAAAAAGATTATCATATCACTTGCTACGGCCAGAGGGCCACAAAACGATAACCACAGCAATCTAAACACTCAACTATCAGCACAGTCAACCCTATTCAACAGTGTATTATTAAGTTGTTTAACATTCAAATTAATGAGAGTCTTTCCAAACTTCAATTCATACCTGAGAAAATTTGTTTAAGTGTTTACAATGCGGCCTATCGATGGCTCTTAGCAAAGCTCACTCATGCCAACTTCCTATAGCTTTTGAAAAAGAGTTCTAGCTAACTGAAAATTATCTTGTTCTTGCTCTTTCTCCTGAGCATTGTCAACAATGATGAATGAAAAGACTTACAAAACTAAGTTTTTTAATCTTCTTTGCATGCCAAGCATTCGATGAAACTGCCACTCTGAGCCCATGAAGTGGAGGGTGGTTACTCCACTTCACCACCCCGAGGCTTCCTTGGGATCACTTTGTCCATTACTTGCTATAAGAAAGTGGACAATGAGGATAAGGATTCTAGTGGTCCATTATGGCTTCTCTTCACTCCACTAACCATGGATGATGTCAGCCAACACACAACACATAAACATATTAATAATAACATGGGGCTTGATACAAAGTTTAAATAGTTATATCCTAATAAACTTTCCATACATCTTCATGATGTATGAAGGTACTCATACCAACCAAGATGTCATCATACGACATCATCACCAATATGGTGACATGATCAAAATGTGATTTAGGGGTCGAGCACCGCTCCCCTTTCTTCACTATAAACCCAAAGCATGTTATACCAAGAATAATATAGATTCAAAATCTCAGTTCGAGAATAAATAGAGAAACAAGGAAATACTCTGCCACTTGGAGAGACTATCTCTTGACTCACGTTGACATTCTAAGAATGTCATTTAGTCAAGTCAACATAAACATTGTCGAGATAACTCAATCAACATGACATCACATAAAGGAAATCGACTAGCATAGAAAAGACGTGACTCACCCTAACTTACAAGGGTTCTTAAGGACGTAAAATCTGATACTCAGATGGCAATTGGACCCATTTCCTGACATCTGTCTCTTCCTCCCGGATGATACTCTCCTTCCGTCTTCGAAGGAAGATTCATTTCCTATTCACACTCACCATCATAAAATCATGATCATTGCATCATCATCTGATTCTCAATTCATAATAATTAAATATTCATATGAACATGTAATTTCATATCTGACTATCATTAGTCAGTATTCTCATAATCAATGATTAAATCAAATATTTCCACAACATCTAATCATTAAACTATGGTTAATCCTCCTGATTACCACACAAAAATAATATTAATCTAAATCATAAGTTGGGGATGTAACATATCTCCCCCATAAGAATCATCATCCCTGATGATTAAATGTCTTAAAAGTTAACAAACATAAGAAATTTTTGAGAGCATAATAAAAAGTTTTTCAAAAGAGATGGGGAAATCTCGCATGCATATCCTCATAGTTTTCCTAGGTGGCATTTTCCTTTGCATATTGGTCCCACTAGACCTTGCATTGTGTTATCTCTTTGTTACATAAGCATAGCTTACGCGTTTAGAGCACCTTGATGGGCTCGATCACCACCACCCCTGGGTTCTTCACCTATATAGCATTCCAATCAAGAATATGACTATGATTATCTCTAGCATTAAACTTTTTCAAATAGGAAACATGAAAAACATTATGCATCATGGCATGGGCTAGCAGTAGAGCAATTCTGTATGCAACTGGGTTGACTTCTTCGAGAACTTCGAAGGGACCCACATATCTAGGTGCCAATTTGGATGTCTTTCCAAATTTAATGGAACTCTTCTAAGGTTTTACCCTTAATAGGACTTTCTCTCCCACTGAGAAGTACCTTTCAATGCATTTAACATCTACATAACTCTTTTGCCTATCATTGGCCTCCGCTAGCCTATTCTTAATCAGATGGACTTGTTTTTCCATTTCTAACAACATTTATGGACCAAGGCTAACCCTATCTTCTAGCTTGTCCCAGCTTATAGGGGTTCAGCACTTCCATATTATGCTTCAAATGGAGCCATCTTAATAGCAGAGTGATAAGAATTATTATAGGCAAATTCCACCAGAGGAAGATAATCTCCCCACTTGTATTATTGATCCATGCAATACATTCTAAATAAATCTTCCAGCACTTGGTTTACCCTTTCATTTTGTCCATCTATCTCAGGATGATAAGTAGAGCTTATGTTCAACTGGGTTCCAAGTGAAGAAAATAAGGTTTGCCAAAACCTCGATGTCATTCGTGCATCCCTATCTGAGATAATCTTCTCAGGAATGTCATGCAATCTAAAAATCTCTTGAACAAATTTACTGGGTATGATGGATGCCCCATCTGTGAGGTTCCCAAGTATACAATGAATGGCTTTGGTGAGTGTATCCACCACAACCAAAATAGTATTGTGCTTGTTCCTTGACATAGGAAGCCCTTGCACAAAGTCCATGCTTATAATTTTTCATTTCCACTCAGGAATTTCATGAGGGTATAAGAGTCCTATTAGGTGATGGTGTTAAGTCTTCACCCTCTAGCATTCTATACACGTAGCTACAAAATATGCGGTATCCTCTTCATTCCTTTCCAGAAGTATAGGGGTTTACATCAGTAAGTAACTTTGTTACTCTAGGATGTCCAAAATACGGTGTAGAATGAACCTCCTTCCACACCATATTCCTTAACTCTACAGAGTTAGGTACATACATCCTTCCTTTAAACCTTTGTAACCCATCTGGTTCAAGGTTAAATCCATCATAACTTGGATTCTGGGGATTTTCCACAAGGGCCTATTTTACCTGCTCGTAAAACTCATCTCCCTTAGATTTCTGTAGTACCTGAATCCTAAAATTAGAATGTATGAGATCATTGAGGAGATGTGTCTTCTCCTACTCAAAGCATCTGCCACCCGATTTTCTTTTCCTTAGATATATTTAATCTCAAAATCATAATCCGAGATGAATTCCAACCATATTCTTTTATGAGAATTAAGATGCGGTTGAGTAAATAGATATTTGAGTACTTGATGGTCTATTTTCAGCTCAAAGGGTTTTCTGAGCAAGTAGTGTCTCCACATTTGCGATGCATGAATGACTGTTGTCAATTCCAAATCATGTGGGTCATAGTTTTGCTCATAAGTTTTTAGTTTTTAGGATTCATACGCAATGACTTGTCCATCATAGACTAGTACACCACCTAAGCCTTCCCCTGAGGCATCGGTAATGACTACAAATTGACCCTATGGGTCAAGCACCTTCAAAATTGGTGTTGAAGTCAATTTTTCCTTTAGCAGGTCAAAGGCCTCCTGGTACTTTTCTGACCACTCAAATCTCTTGCCTTTTCTCTGCAAGGAAGTTATGGGATATGGAATTTTTGAAAAAAAAATTACAAACTTCTTGTAATAACTTGCAAGGCCCATGAAACTTCAGACCTCATGAACATTTCTTGGTATTGGCATTCCAAAATAGCCTTAATTTTACCTGGGTCCATAGCTATTCCCTTAGCTGAAATTATGTGGCCCAAATACTACACTTCCTTTTGAAAGAAAGTACACTTAGAGAGATTGTCATATAATTTATGTTCTCTCAACCTCTGAAGAACAATCCTTATATGTTGAAGGTGCTCTTCTTCATTCTTAGAATAAATTAGAATGTCATCAAGAAATATTAAGACAAATTTGTCCAAACAATCCCTAAACACACTGTTCATTAGATTCATAAATGTTGTGGGTGTGTTCGTTAACCCAAAAGGTAGGACAGTAAACTCATAATGCCCATACCTTGTTCTGAAAACTATTTTATGGATGTCCTCATCCTTTAACCTCAATTGGTGATACCCAGACCAAAGATCGATCTTGGAAAGCACAGTTGCACCTCTCATTTGATTGAAAAGATCATCGATGTGAGGCAACGGTTATTTATTCTTAATTGTTGCTTTATTCAACATGTAGTAATCTATGCATAACCACAAAGTGCCATCTTTCTTTTTCACAAATATAACTGGTGCTCCCCAGGGCGACACACTGAGACTAACCAGTCCCTTGTCCAACAATTCCTGTAATTGAGCCTTTAGCTCCATTAGCTCTATAGTGGTCACTCTGTAGGGGGCTTTAGAGACAGGTTCTGACCCTAGAATAATATCAATAGAGAAGTCAAAGGCTCTTTTAGGAGGTAATCCCGGTAGCTCATCCAGAAATACGTCCTCAAAATCTCTAAGAAAAGGATACCTATCCATATCTGATCTCTCTTGATCTATGGACTCATTTTTCCCAACTTCATTGATTTTTTGAGATTTGTAAAACATTAAATCATCTTGGAAATTGGTTTCCTTAAACTCATTTAATTTTTCTATTTTGACAGCAAAAAGTTGGCATCCCTTTCTTTGAGCTCTTTTCATTTGCATGGCAGAAATTTGTCTTAGTTTGACTTCCCTAGGGTTCCCTTGTAGAAATACTTTGTTTCGTAAATCGTCAAGACATTCTACTATTTTGGCATAACAGTCCACTTTGACTCGATGTCTCCCTAACCAATTTATCCCAAGGATAACATTGTATGAGCCTAGTGGGGCTACGTAAAGGTTTACTTCAGTGGAGAAACTCAGAAGTTCAACCCTAGCCTCAAAAAGGCATTACTCTACTTAAGCATTGGTTTGATTTGCATATTCCACTGACCATGTGTTTTCCATGAATCCAACTTTTCTAAGAATTTTGCTTACAATTTTAGGGGAAACAAAACATTCGATAGCACCAGTGTCAATCAAAATTGAAATTGGAAAAACAGATAAAATACCTATTGTTTTAATGGGAGTTATTTGGTATTCGTCTTGCTTGTTGTCCAAGGTTGCATGAATGCGTTGCTAGAATGCCGCCTACTGAGAGGGTAGAGGGTTTCCTCGTGGTTGTACTCCCTACATCTTCTTAGGACATTGGTTGGCATAATGATCTCTGCCACATGTGTAGCACCCTCCCACAGGTCCTCACCTCTCCTGTGGTTTCCTAGAAATGTCTCCATTTCTCTTGGAGTGATTATTTCCCTTCTTCTCCCCTTTGGACTCAGTTTGTTTATGCTTGGCCCCTTTATCATTTTTCTCAATAAAATCCTATTTTCTTCCTTTTTTCTTAGAGGATTGAGAGGATTGGGACCAATTATATCTCTTTCAGTTCGTTTCTCTATTAGCTGACATAGCTTTCAATTTTTGTTCTTGTTTCATGACCTTCTCATAGACCTGGTCCATTGAAGTAGGACCATGTATATCAATCTCGCCCCTAATCTGGGCATTCAATCCCATTATAAACTTCTGAATGTGGAATCTCTCATCGTGTTGGTACTGTGGCACATACTTAAGTAGGCGGGTGAACTTTTTCCAATATTCATTTATAGATAAATCATTTTGTTTCATATTCTAAAAATCTATAAGCTTTTGGTCATAGAACATCTGAGGCAACCATATTTGCCTAAAGAGTTCCACGAACCTGTCCCAGGTAAGGCTTATAGACCTCAAGCCTAGTTCCATATTTTTGTTCATCCACCATATGGATGCTTCACCTACCAGATGGAATGCTCCCCGTACCGCTTTAGTGATCTCATTATAGTTTTTGATTTTGAAATACTTTTCCATTTCCATAAGCCATGCCTCCGCGGCATATCTGCTTATAGATACATCAAATTTGGGAGGCATGACCTTTTTCATTTCTCAGGATAACTCCAAAGCCATATATGGCTTCACCTATCCTATTCTTATCTGGCCTCAGAGTTATTTTCTCTGTGCTCACTTTGGGTGCTATCATTATGATGTGTCTCATCATAACCCCCATCATAGGCATCCCGCCTAGGTCCTTGCTGACCCCTGACCTCTTGTTTGAGAGTTCCCACTCTCACTCTTGTTTCTTGAAGCAAAGCAATGATCCAGTCAAGTTTAGATTCGGAGTGCCCTAAAGGTTGCCCTTCATCCTGGCTATCTTCCATTCTGGTTCTTATCTAAACCTTGTTGCAATCTACTTCTTCCTGAAGTTTGTAGATTAATCATGGATTAGTTTTCCATATCATTGAACCCATTCATAGCATAAATCTATTCTCATTCATGTAATCTTTAACAAGAAAGGAAAGAATGTCAAAAAAATTCAATTGCCTTATAGTTTTCATTGGATTACATGTGATCCATCAAAATTACAAAATTGTGTTTAAATCTTACTACTACAAGTCATTATCAAGGTGGGATACTTTCCCATGTTCATTTCTCAGCCTTGAGATTTATCATATCAATTTTAGGTGGAAGTACACGTAGGTACTCTTCCATAACCTCCTTGGTTACATCAAAATCCTTAGGATTGCTTTCCACAACTGGTGCTTTAGGTGCAGAGGGTTCTGCTAATGAATCACTAGAGTTAGGAGCAGCAATCCTAACTGCTTTCCTTAACTCCTACTTGATGTGTTTAACGACATCAGCACAGGTCTCCTCATCAATCAACCATGCTCCAACTAAGAAACCAATTTGTTCAAGTTGTTTCATTCTTGAGGATCGCTCCCTCAAGACCTTTTGATAACGTAGGTAATGTCCATTTTCTGTTACCTTCTTTCTGGGTGTTGTTCTAATTCTTACCATTCTGGCATAGAACATCCAAACATTAGCATCTATTAATGTTGAATAAAATAATCAAGTAGTGAGCTCATAGGTCCATGTATTGAACCTGGTAGCTCTGATACCATATGTAACATCACATTTCATAATGCCCAAAATCTAACATAAGTATTCATCTTAACTAAGAATTAAAATACATCATGATTATCCAAATCATAATTAAACAAGAATGAATCATTATTATTACAATAATTAAGCATGTTATTCTTTACCAAAATTTAACAAAACTTAGAATTACAATATTCAATGATATCTCATTAGTGAATAACCTTCACTATGCATGTACAAAGCTATGCTCAAGGCATCAAATATCAAATTATACATAATAATTGACTATCAAGTCATTTAATGATAAAGCGCTGCATCTGAAACTTATGACATATGTCTTCATAAGCCTCGACTTGTCCCATGCTTGGGAAGGAGGGCATCATCCAAGTGCTTTTCCTCCAACCACAGACCGGCAGTCTCCCGCATAACTTCCTACCTGGAAGCAGCCCTACCCTTCACAGAAGGTATAGATATAAGGAATCGTTAGGTTAGCCATCTAAGTATCTGGTATTGTGTCCTTCATAATGCATCATAGTCACACAACTATAGATCCACTCTAACTATACATGACACTACTGGAGACATTATGAAATCTGGAGCACTGTGGACCAACAATGCATGCAAAGACAAATGCATTACTTTGGCTAAAGATTTACATGCATATACATTTCACAATGAACGTAGTCATATGTCCACCACCCTGACTCAACTTAGAAGTTGTCTCATCCTAAAGTATGCTTAATTCAACCTCTCTAGGTCTAGAAAAAGTGAGTTCAGTTTGATTCATAGTCCAATTCTAGGACAATCGACTCCTATCTTAGGAGTACATCAAATATAATAGGTTACTTTCGTAACAAGGAACTTGTGACTCCTCATCACTCTGTTCTATTTTTCAACATGACAATAGTCAAGCTAAGTTTTCCAACCTAGGTCTTCCCAAGGTTCACAGTTTCAAAATGTTCTACCATATAGGTTATATTCAAGATCATAGTATCATAGGCTTACATTGCCTTATCCAATTAAGATGGTCTTAATAAAAGACATCAACTCATATACCCATGTGAGTTTTAATGTTAAATACTCCCTTCATGGAGTTTGGCCACAAGTAAAAGAAATGGCTTTTTTTTACATTATAATATAAGAGACTTAGACTAGTTTAGCTTTCAATCTCATAATGTTATAAGAATCAAGACGAGAATCCTCACTATTAACCCAGCATGCATGCAACGATCCCTTTGAGTAATACTAAACTCCTTCATATTTCTAACCTCCTTTATCGAGGGGTCGATACATACTGCATTATGGTTATCCTATTAACCCTTCAGTAGCAGTTAGGTACTATGCATGAAGTTATCATGAATGTATTTAAGTTCTCTTAGCACATTCAAAGGTTAAAGTTTTCAAAAAGATTATCATTATAGTTCGAGGATGGTGCATCGACCACATGCAGGCCAAATCCTCCAACATATATCTATACAAAATAGTTTTAAACACTATATCTCATGAGCACAATCGGCTCGAATTTATCATGGAATATTTTGTGTTGTCATTAAACGGTTTTCATACTATGCCATATCGGCACTCAAACAAGGTGTTTTCTATAGTGAGCATTGGCTTGGCCTCAAGCGATAGTTAAACTATAGTCAATACAAATTTGTAATATATTTCATTGATGGCCTCAAGGGCCTGGAGTTTATCTCCAAGAAAATGCATTAACAAGATTAATCAACTGAAACATAGACCTCGAGGTTCTGATAGAAAAGATTATCATATCACTTGCTACGGCCAGAGGGCCACAAAACCATAACCACACCAATCTAAACACTCAACTGTCGGCACAATCAACCCTATTTAACAGTGTGTTATTACTAATTAACATTCAAATTAATGAGAGTCTTTCCAAAATTCAATTCATACCTGAGAAAGTTTAAGTGTTTACAATGCAACCTATCGATGGCTCTTAGCAGATCTCAGACGTGCCAACTTCCTGTAACTTTTGAAAAAGAGTTCCAGCTAACTGAAAATTATCTTGTTCTTGCTCTTTCTCCAAGCGTTGTCAACAAACAATGATGAATGAAAAGACTTACAAAACTAAGTTTTTTAATCTTCTTTGCATGCCAAGCATGCGGTGAAACCACCACTCTGAGCCCATGAAGTGGAGGGTGGTTACTCCACTTCACCACCCTGCGGCTTCCTTGGGATCACTCTGTCCATTACTTGCTATAAGCAAGTGGAGAGCGAGGATAAGGATTCTAGTGGTCTATTATGGCTTCTCTTCACTCCACTAACTGTGGATGATGTCATCCAACACACAACACAAACATATTAATAATAACATGGGGATCGATACAAAGTTTAGATAGTTATATCCTAATAAACTTTCCATACATCTTCATGATGTATGAAGGTACTCATACCAACCAAGATGTCATCGTACGACATCATCACCAATATGGTGACATGATCAAAATGTGATTTAGGGGTCGAGCACTACTCCCCCTTCTTCGCTATAAACCCAAAGCATGTTATACTAAGAATAATATAGATTCAAAATCCTGGTTCGGGAATAAATAGAGAAACAAGAAAATACTCCGCCACTTGGCGAGACTATCTCTTGACTCACGTTGACATTCTAAGAATGTTGTTTAGTTGAGTCGACGTAAACATTGTCAAGATAACTCAATCGACATGACGTAACATAAAGGAAATCGACTAGCAAAGAAAAGACGTGACTCACGCTAACTTACAAGGGTTCTTAAGGACGTAAAATCTGATACTCAAATGGCAATTGGACCCATTTCCTGACATCTATCTCTTCCTCCCACGTGATACACTCCTTTTGTCTTCGAAGGAAGATTCATTTCCTGTTCACACTCACCATCATAAAATCATGATCAGTTCATCATCATCTGATTCTCAATTCATAATAATTAAATATTTATATGAACATGTAATTTCATATTTGACTATCATTAGTCAGCATTCTCATAATCAATGATTAAATCAAATATTTCCACAACATCTAATCATTAAACTATGGTCAATCCTCCTAATTACCACACAAAAATAAGATTAAGCTAAATCATAAGTTGGGGATGTAACACTTAGTTAGGATGAAGGAGTGTGTCCTTACATAGTTATGCATATAAATAAGGAAGAGAGTATATATATATTATTGGAGGTCACCCCCTCAAAGTGGTCTGCTATTTTAAAACTAATTTTTACATTTATTTCCAAGAAATATCATAACAGTCTATATCACCAAATCTTAGTTATGCAACATAACCTAATGGCTAATGTGCTTATTATTTCAATCAAGGGACTATAGGGGAAATTAAAAGAAAATCAATATGAAGTCTTATTATATTTTACATAAATCAATAAAGTGATATTTAGTAAATAACTTCAATCAATTCAACAGGTGCATTCATACATCATGTTCATATTGAAATTCGTAATGAAAAGTACTTGCAATCACAAAAATTTAGCTTTCTAAACTAGACCAAAAGTGTAAATCATATTTTAAGTTATAATTCTAACCCTAAATCTACTCCTAATTTTAAGAGATTTGTAAAATATTACAAAAGATAAGGGCCAAGAGAAAGTGAAATGAAGTTGTTTTAGAGTATGTGCATGGAAATGGGGCGCCAAAAGGGGATCAAAAGTGTCACCTTTTTCCTAAAATTAGCAAAAACTAATATTCAACAAGTAATTCAAGATACCTACGCTCAAGATTTTAAGATGTGATAAGAACAAAATTAGTAGTGCTCAAAATCTAGTTGCTAAACTACTATTTTTTTAAATCCAGTGGAGATTAAAAAGGTCAAATAGGGAAAGAACACAAAGTGGACATGTTTTTATCATAAAAATATAACATAGCGTCATGTGTGCTCCCCTAATTTTTTTAGTATTTCACAAATCTCTTTGGTGGAAAGTTAACTAACATCATGTATTTTATGTTGTATTGGATTTCTAATTTTTTAATGAAATGTGATTTTTTACTAATTTTCAAAGTGGATACATCCTAAAAAATGACAAATTGAGCATGCTCCCCCCTTAATTTTAAAAAAATTAATCAAAAATCATTTTTCTAATGTGTTTAGAATGGAGTCTAGAATATAAAAATGTAAATTATTTTAAATATTGATGAGCAAATTAAATATGAGACCAAAAAGCTATACATAGGTTTTTGACAAAAAACAAAGACACTAACAAAAGTGATTGAAAATCAAAACCTTAATTTATTTAGATTGTAGAAAAAAATTATATTGTTAGAAAGGTAAGAGAGAGCTTGACATTGTCATGACATTTTTTCATAATAATATCTTAAAATGTGCAAACCCGATCGAGGACACACTCAGCATTTGTTTTTTGTTCCTATTTTATGCAAAACACATCTTTATGCACCTTACATGTAAGTCCAAACTTTTGGCTAGGATATCCAAGCCTAAGGGTGGGATTTCAAAGCAACTAAAAATGAAATGTGTGTGTGTTATAATGCAGGCACAAGTTATAGATTCAAAATAAAGAGCACAAACAAAGAAAAGTATACCAACCTTACTTGACTAGTATAGGCACAACTAAGAGCACAAGAAGGTGCAAATGTCTAAGGATAACTCAACCATAAAGAAAAATGAACTGAAATTGCCATATTCATGCAGAGATTAGGTACACAAGTCCTCCAAACCTTCAATTCGAATGATATTTCAAGAAGCATTTAGTAGGATTCATCAATTACTCAATTGAATTACAAAAGTGAAATTAGGACAACATCACTCATGTTTGAAAACCAATAAAAATTAAAAAAAACTAAGAAAAGTGAAAAATTGCATTCAATAATCTAACTTCCAACCCTTTACAAAGTCTAATTTGTTGAGATTTCTTCAAATTTAAAGAATAAACTTAAAACCTAGAATTATATAATATTGCAGCACAAGTTAGTTGCAAAGAAAATAGAGATAGTAACAAAATAATGAATAAATAGAATAAACGATCACAGATCAATAACACAAGGATTTACATGGTAAAACTCCAGCAATGTGCCAGAGAAACATCCACGACGCAAAGTATCAGTATTCTTCTTATTCAAAAGGAAAATTACAATCCTCATGCATCTGCAATTACAAAATGTCTTGCCTTTCAAAAGGCTACAAAGATTAAAAAACATCTTCAACATGACTGCCTCCATCAAATTTAGAAGAAAGTAGATTTTTCTTTCTTTAGGAAAAAACTAGATTTAAAACAAAAGATTTTTGTTTTCTTTTAAATCTATAAGCTTCTTCCTTTCTTTGCTTTATCTTTTTGTCACAAAACTAACAATCTCCACCTTGACAACAATTTACCTAATAATTTGTTCATGCCCAATCATCACTTTTTTTGCAAGCCAAGAGAAGCCAAACTCCACCTCAGCTTCTCTAACAGTACTAGTTTTGTAAACATGTCTACACAATTTTATTGCATATGGACTTTCTCAAGAGCTACTCCACCTCCATCAATAACTTGTCTTATAAAATGGTATTTAATTTCAATATGCTTGGTCCTGTTGTGATAAGCTAGATTTTTAGCTAAATGAAGAGCACTCTGACTATCACAAAATATATTCACCTTATCTTGCATTTTTCTAAACTCACCCAAAAGACCCTTAACCAAATTGCCTCTTTGCATGGATGTGAGACAGCCATATATTATTCCTCAATAGTGGACAAAGAAATTGTTTCTTGAACCTTTGACATCCAACAAATAGGTCCTCCTACAAGAGTAAAGACATAACCCGAGGTAGATCTCCTTTTGTCCAAATCACCTGCAGAATCTGAATCAACATATCCACAAACCAAATCACTGCAACCATTAAATGTAATACAATAATCACTTGTGCCTCTAAGATAGTGAAGCACCCATTTCAATGTTGTTCAATGCTCTTTACATGGATTTTCCATGTATCTACTGACAACACCAACTACATGTGAAATATTTGGTCTTGTACATACCATTGCATACATTAAACTTCCTACTACACTAGCATACGGTACATGAGACATATAATCCTTTTTTCTTCTTTATTACCAGGACATAAACTTGAAGAAATCTTAAAATGAGAAGCCAAAGGGATATTTACCGATTTCACATTCTTCATATCAAATTTCATGAGGATCTTCTCCACATACTTCTGCTGTGATAACCAAAGTTTACCATTTTTCCTGTCTCTATGTATCTCCATGCCTAAAATTCTTTTTGTTGCTCCTGGATCCTTCATATCAAATGTCCTGGCCAACTGATCCTTTAACTTGTTGATCTCTGCCATGCTTCTGCTTGCTACAAGCATATCATCAACATATAACACCAAGATAATGAATAAACCATTTTCCAAACTTTTGAAGTAAACACAATGGTCATACTCCTTGTAAAATTTTGGCTCACCATGAAGGAATAAAACTTCTTGTTGGTTTTCTTGGGTGATTTATTCAAGCCATACAATGACTTCCTGAGTTTGAAAACAAATTTTCTTTTGCGATCTTGAACAAACCCTTTTTTTGTATATATATATATATATATATATATATATATATATATATATATATATATATATATATATATATATATATTCTTCCAAATCTCCATGTAAAAATGTTGTTTTAACATGACCTCGGGGTGTAGACCAGTTGGTTAAGCCTTTGAAAGACACGGATGATCAACGCAGGTTCAAGCCCCGATTTACCCAGCCTTGCCCAGTGTGAGTCCACTGTGGGTTATCGTGCGGCCCAAAGGATTAGTCGGTCTCGCCTAAGTCAGTTTGTGTCGCAAGTGTTGAGATTCAAATACCTCTGAGATATTAAAAAAAAGTCATTTTAACATCTAACTACTCTAACTCTAGATCAAATAAAGAAACTAAAGTCAATACTACTTGAATAGAAACAAGCTTAACAACTGGTGAAAAAATTTCATGGAAATCAATACCTTCCTTTTAAGCATACCCTTTTGCTACCAGTCTTGCTTTGTACCTTTCAAATTTATCAACACCCTTCTTCAGTTTGTAAATTCACTTGCAACCAACATTTCTTCTCTCCTTTGGAAGTTCTACCAGGTCTCATGTTTTATTCTTCTCCAAGGCATCCATTTCTTCTTTCATTGCTATTTTCCATTTAGCACTTTCAATATCATTCATTGCTTCCTAATAACAACTAGGTTCCTCATCATTAGAAATCAAAGCAATAGATAAATTATAATCATCATACCTCTTAGGAGGATTTTTGACCCGTGTAGATCTCATTAGAGTTGGTTGTGGCACTTCCACATTTTCCTGTATATTTTTTGCATCCCCATCTTCTTCTTCAGAAGCGTCTTCTTTCTCAAATCCCTTTTCTGAAGATGGTTGAGTTTCTAACTAAATTTGTTGATGTTTTAGTACTTGTGACTGTTCCATTTCAACTAAACTACTATGTCTGATTTTATGAGAGGAGATTCATCAACAACTACATCTCTATTAATGATTATTTTGTGGGTAGTAGGAACCCACAATCTATATCCCTTAACTCCATTACCATACCCAACAAAGACATACTTCTTTGACTTGGGGTCCAATTTAGAATGTTGATCTCTTGAAATAAGAGTGTAAGCATCACAACCAAAAAAATTTAGAATTGAGTAATCACAAGAATTACCTTTCCATACCTCTTCAAGAATCTTACAGTCTATTGCAACTGATGGTGATTGATTTACCAGATAGCTTGTTGTATTGACTACTTCTACCCACAACTCTTGCTCCAACTTGGCATTACTAAGCATGTTCCTTGCTCTCTCTAGAAGTGTCTTATTCATGCATTCAGCAACATCATTTTGCTGAGTGTAAATTATGGTTTTATGCCTTTCGATCCCAACTTCCTTGCAATAATTTTCAAATTCCAAAGATGTGAACTCACCTCCATTATTTGTTCTTAAACACTTGATCTGCCAATACTCTTTTCAACCAAAGCTTTAAATTGCTTAAATACACTAAACACATCATCTTTCCTTTTAACCCACACTTTTCAAGAGTAATCATCTATAAATGTCACAAAATATGATGATCCTCCAAATGAAACTGTAGGGGATGGTCCTCAAACATCTGAATGAATATAATCTAGGATACTCTTACTTGTATGACTACATGTTTTAAACTTTTGTCTACATTGATTTCCAAAGACACAATACTTGCAAATATTCAAATTCAGATATTTTAAATTTGGAAGTAACTTACAATTTACCAGTATCTTTAACCCTTTCTCGCTCATATGGCCCAATCGTTGATGCCATAAATGAGTAGATTCATTTGCTTTTTTAGATACCACTATTGCTTCATTTATTTCAGTACTCGCCTATAACTTGTAAAGGTTCCCAATATTTGTAACCTTCATTACCACCATAAAGCCCTTGGACACTTTGAGTGATCCACCTTGACATGTAAATTTATAACCTCCATAATCCAAAACTCCCAAGGAAATTAAATTCTTTTTAAGTTCAGGTACATTTCTTACTTCTGTCAAAGTCCTCACAATACCATCAAACATTTTAATCACAATTCTCCCAATCCCAATAGTCTTACAAGAATTATTTCTCATAAGAACAACACCGCCATCAATAATTTGGTAAGAAGAAAACCAACTCTTATGTCGACACATGTGATGCGAAGCACCAGAATCTAATAACCATTCATGATATTATGAAATATTACAAACAGATAGTACTTCATCAAGTTCTGTACCTAAACTTGTTTCAACTAGATTTTCTTCCTTTTTGGAGTCATCATTGTCTTCTTCCTCTTCCAACAATCTTTCTTGAGATGCCCATTTTTTTTGCAATACCAACATTTTCCCTTACACTTTTAGCCTTTTGACTTAGATCTTGATGTACCTCTTGAATTTTCTCCCTTTTCAGTGGATCAACCTCTAGCCGCCATTGCTTCTAGTGTGGAGGTTTATGTATTAGATTTCCTCCGCACCTCCTCATACAACAAAGCTCCCGCAACATAATCAAATTCAAGGGTGTCAGTTGTGCTCAAGCTAATGGAAGTGACTAAGTGATTCCAAGATTCAAGCAATGAACACAATAATGCAATTGCCTTGTCTTCATCTTCAATTTTTACACCCATACTAGTTAATTGGCGTATAAGAGTATTGAAAACATTTAAATGATCAACAATTTTGATACCTTCATTCACAAACTATATAGCTACCTCTTCAAGTAGATTCGGTTTGTCAAGGATTTTGTCATGTAAAGGCTCTCCATTCTGCTCCATAAGCCTGTTGTTGTTTCCTCTCCAACAATATTAAAAAGAACATCATCTACCAAACACAACCGAATTGTGCTGAGAGCTCTTCTATCTAGATCTTCCCAGTCCTCATCAATAATATTTGTAGGTTTTTTTGTCTTTCCTACCAATGTCTTGTGTAATCCTTGTTGCACCAACAAATCACATTGTTGAGTTGTTTGGAGCTTCGATCAGATAACATATTGATCGAATGATATATTACCAAAGCATAAACACCTTCAGCATTCTAAACGGTGATTAGTAACTGTTAATATTGATGAAACCGATTACAATATAAACAGTGACAAAGTCACACTTGTGATAGACGTGACTCCTTGAGGAGTCACGTCTATCACAAATGTGATTCCCACCTCACATATTTACATCAATGTCTTTGCTCTACAATACATGGATTGACACAAAAATTGAAAGTGTATGAGAAGTGGAAATTGCATCTAAAATACAAAAGAAAGTAATAAGTTAAGTCTGCAATATAAATATCCAAGACAGAAATTATAAGTTTGATTTGAATTTACATGGTATCAGAGCCAAGTTTATAGTTTCTGTGTGCCTATGATTTAAAATTATAGGAAGGATGTTTGAAGGATATTGTTAGACCTTGCTCCCTCGCTCCACCAAAGTTCATACTCGGGACATCTGGCTTCGAAGCCGTTGAAAGTCATTCTGTATGCATTGTAAATGTGATGACAGAGGCCGCGCCGCTTTGGATTGAACCGCGAAAGTTCCCTCAACTAACTAATGATGTAATTGGTACTGGCTATTATTTATGAGGAAACTTGATGTGAAAGCTTGCTAGGGTTTAGCAAATCGAAATGAATAAAGGCATGAGGCTTGTGAGCATTTGTTAAGAAGTGACATGAAAAGAAAAGTTGTGTGTACGCCTGTTGTTCACCTGTGTTGTCTATATGCATGCTTCGATGATTATCAACAGTAAGAAGAAAGCACATAATATTGTATTCTCCTCTAGTGTTCTGCATTGCCAGTGTTCCACACATATTGTGCAAGAATTTCGTTGCTCTCCAGCATCAATCTACGAAGTAACTGCTCCTTTCCAGCCTCGCCATCTATGAGATTGAAAACGGTCATGTTGGTGGTATTTACCAAATACAAGAGCCCACTCGCATCAAATTTTAAGTGTACTTCCTGATTGAATACAACATTAGCCCAGTAAGCGCCTGGAGACTCACCCACTCGCTCCACAGGATAAAGCACCAAATTGGCGTCTTCTTGCAAGGCGAGCACAAATCGGCCTGATGAGAAGTTCGTAGTTGAAGCCTTGGAATACATGGTAGATTTCCACTTGAGGTCTTGACCAAGCAAGAAGGGTATATTTGTGGGATACAGTGAATGGCGTGGAGGCTCTGAAATTGTTTTGTCAAATGGAATGGGGAGAAATAAAACCAGACGATTTCACTCTATCGTCAGTTTTAAGTGCATGTTTCAGCATAGCAGCGCTATGGCATGGTAGGCACATTCACTATAATGTAGTCAAGACTAGCTTTGCGTTTGATGTTTTTATTAGCAATACTCTTCTAGACATGTACATTAAATGTGGAAGTATAGAGGATGCATGGCAAGTGTTTGTCAAGATGCCTGAAAGAAATGTAGTCTCATGGACTGCCATGCTCAGAGGGTATGTATAGAACTAGTAAGGCATAAAAGCCTTGAAGATATTTAAGATGCAATTGGAAAAGAGATCCCCAATTCTTTTACCATAGTGAATGTGCTCGCTACATGCACCCAGTTAGGATATCTGCATCAAGAATGGTTACACACATATAGCATTGCCAATCTTCAAAGACATGCAATTGGAAGACATTAATCCTAGTTTGGTTATTCTCTTGAATGTAATTGTGGCTCGTGCAAATCTAGGAAATCTGCCACATGGGAGGTGTGTCCATAGTTATGTACTTAAACGTGGATTTCAGGCAGATAAATCTATGGGGAATTCTCTCTTGTCGATATGTATGCCAAATGTGGAAGCATAATCGATGCACGCATGTGTTTCAGAAAATACCAAAGAAAATTATAGTATCATGGAATGCAATGATTATAGGGTATGCCCAACATGGGTTTGGGAAAGATGCAGTCCAATTCTCTAAAGAAATGATGCTAATAGGAATGAGGCCAAATAGAGTCACTTTTCTCAGCGTACTCTATGTATGCAGCCATGCTGGCCTTGTTGACGAAGGATGGCTATATCTTGAATCCATGCGTCGAGATTATTGCATTATACCAGGACCTGAACACTATGCCTGTATGGTTGATCTTTTAGTAGGGTAGCACATCTAGATGATGCACAAGACTTCATTAACAAAATGCCATTTGAGCCTGATGTGATAATCTGGGGTGCATTACTTGGTGCTTGCAGAATGCATGGAAATATAAAGCTTGGGGAATGAGCAACCAAAAGATACTGGAATTAGAACTGCATCATACTGAGGTTTTTGTTCTTCTTTCAAACATTTATGATGCAATAGGCCGGTGAGCCGATGTTGAAAGGGCGAGAACAATTATGAATGATAAAGGGATAAAGAAGAAACCAGGTTGTAGTTGGATTGAGGTCAAGAACTTGCAACATGGATTTCTTGTGGGGGACAAATCACATCCACAAACTAAAGAGATCTATGCAGCTTTGGCCAGGTTGGAAGTGCAAATGAAGGCTGTAGGATATGCACCAGACACCGATGTTGTGCTACATGATCTATTTCTCACTGGAAAAGAGAACCTCATTGTCAAATGAAAGAAAGAGTTAACCTCCGAGTTTTAGATGAAGGACCTTGGCCTCATGCATTACTTCCTGGGACTGGAAGTATGGCAAAGACCTAATCAAATTAGGTTAAGTCAAGGCAAGGATCTTGCAAAGGGTTGTGAAGTCTGGGACTCACAACTAAGAGGGAGTCTAACAAACCAACAGAGGCAACCTTGGACGAGGAGGTCAAGAGGTTGATGCTAGTACTTAGAGCTTCAGAGGGAGTCACATCATCTTGAAGATTCCTTATTAATGCATTTTTCTCTAAGACGGAGAAATTTGAGGTGAAAGCCCTTATTAATGCATTTTTCTCTGAGACAGAGAAATTTGAGGTGAAAGCCCTTATTAATGCATTTTTCTCTGAGATGGAGAAATTTGAGGTGAAAGCCCTTATTAATGCATTTTTCTCTGAGACGAAGAAATTTGAGGTGAAAGCCCTTGTCCATCTCTCAGACAGAGATGTGGTTCTTTTCACCCTCTAGGAGTAGCCATGGTGGACGTCATGTTGAGTGACTCCATGATGATGTATTTTTCACTAATGGGAGTAGCCATTATGGACATCATGTTGAGAGACTCTGTGATGATTCTCTTGTACTTGTGTTTATCCACCCTCTGGGAGTAGCCATGGTGGACGTCATGTTGAGAGAATCCATGACAAGACATGATACCCTTGAGTAGGACTCAAGGAAGACTTTGATCTGGACTTAAACAGGCCCCCAGAGCCTGGTATGAAAGAATTGACAGTTACCTCTTGAGATTAGGCTTCTCAAAGAATGATGCAGATCCAAATCTCTACTTCAAACAAAGCAAAGGTGATATGTTAATATTGATATTATATGTTGATGATCAATTGATTACAGGAGAAGATCACCTTATTGATCAGTGTAAGAAAGATCTAGCTTCAGAATTCAACATGAAGGACTTAGGTCTATTACACTACTTCCTTGGACTAGAAGTATAGCATAAATCAGACTGTATTATTCTAAACCAAGGGAAGTACATAATTGATATATTAAAAAGGGTTTGGTATGATGGAATGTAGACCTATGTCTTCCCCCATGGAAACAAATCTTCATAAATTGAAAGAAGCAGCAGCAGATTCTCAGTGGGCAGATCCCACTCTGTACAGACAGATAATTGGATCCTTGATGTATTTGGTCAATACCAGACTTGATATCTGCTATGCTATAAATGCCTTAAGTCAGTTTATGTGTTAGCCCAAGGAGATACATCTTGTGGCTATGAAGCATATAATGAGACACCTTCAAGGTATTCTAAATTATGGCTTAAAATATGAAAAGGTTGACTTAGATCTACATGGATTCACATATTCAAATTGGGCTGGAAGAGTAATGGACCGGAAGAGCACCTCCGGATGTTGTTTCAGTTTAGGGTCAGTAATGATATCGTAGATCAGTAGAAAACAGTCTTCAGTTGCTCAGAGCTCTACAGAAGCCGAATATATTGCAGCTTCTATGGCTGCTAGAGAGGCAGTATGGCTTAGAAAACTGCTTGTGGGATTATTTGGTAAACCTCTGAAACCAACTATCATCAACTGCGACAATCAAAGCTGTATTAAGCTATCCGTGAATCCAGTATTCCATGATAGATCTAAACATGTTGAGATTCCTCATCACTATGTGCGTGATATGGTGGAAAGGAATGTGATTCAGTTGGAGTATATCAGTACAAAAGATCAAACTACAGATATTCATACCAAACCACTCCTCAAGGTGAAAGTTGAAAACTTCAGGAAAAATCTTGGTATGATTGAAATGTAAAATTCTAATTGATTTGTACTAATATACTAAAGATGTTTAATGTGTAAACATCTTGTGTCATATGTGTGACTCTATGACATTATGGGCCTACCCATTCTGTGTTTATTTCTAAAAGGTGACGATCTTTTGGATAATCTACACTTGAACCTAACATTATAAGGTGACGATCTTATAATGTTTATTAGACTGATATCATGTGACTTGATATTTGTATGAATCATGGAGTTATCATGATTAAGTTATGGTAGACATTATGTGACTTAATGTCAGTGCACATACCATAACTAGGATATATAAGGAGAATGTAATGTTCTCGAGTATAGTATATCCTTTAGTATCACGAGGTAGGTGATGCTACGTATCACGAGATAGGTGATACTATATATCATGAGTTATGTGATATTAATTACTTTGAGTAATTCATTACAGATCAGATAATTGATATTCACAGAGATTATTGTGATATTGTTATCTTCCCGAGCTAAGAGGGAGTGTTGAGTTGTTTGTAGCTTCGATCAAATAACATATTGATCGAATGATATATTACCAAAGCATAAACACCTTCAGCATTCTAAACGGTGATTAGTAACTGTTAATATTGATGAAACCGATTACAATATAAATAGTGAC
Source organism: Cunninghamia lanceolata (assembly GCA_027924645.1). Classification (NCBI taxonomy): domain Eukaryota; kingdom Viridiplantae; phylum Streptophyta; class Pinopsida; order Cupressales; family Cupressaceae; genus Cunninghamia; species Cunninghamia lanceolata. The sequence goes on from BSBN01000236.1 coordinate 6,991,659, forward strand.
AAAGTCACACTTGTGATAGACGTGACTCCTTGAGGAGTCACGTCTATCACAGATGTGATTCCTACCTCACATATTTATATCAATGTCTTTGCTTTGCAATACATGGATCGACACAAAAATTGGAAGTGTATGAGAAGTAGAAATTGCATCTGAAATACAAAAGAAAGTAATAAGTTAAGTCTGCAATATAAATATCCAAGACAGAAATTATAAGTTCGATTTGAATTTACAAACATATCTTGAGCTTCCACAACTCAAAGTTATTCTTCCCATTAAATTTCTCCACCTTGAACCTTGCATTTGAAACCTTTGCCATTTGATGTTGTAAAACAAACATCAAATCCTAACACATTTGCTACAAAATAAAAGTTTTGATACACTTGTTGAGATTCCTTCAGATTTAAAGAATAAACTTAATACCTAGAATCGTAGAATATTGCAGCACAAGTTAGTTGCAAAGAAAATAGAGACAGTAACAGAATAATGAATAAATGGAATAAACGATCACACATCAATAACACAAGGATTTACGTGGTAAAACTCCAGCAATATGCCAAAGAAACATCCACGTGGCAAAGTATCGATATTCTTATTGTTCAAAAGAAAACTTACAATCCTCACACAACTAGAATTACTAAATTTCTTACCTTTCAGAAGGTTACAAAGATAAAAAACATCTTCAACATAACTGCCTCCGTCAAATTTAGAAGAAAGTAGATTTTTCTTTCTTACGAAAAAACTAGATTTAAAACAAAAGATATTTTTCTTTCAAAAATAAGTTTCTTTGCTTTACCTTTGCTTTTATCTTTTTGTCACAAATCCAACTTAATTGTTGATCCTAAATAGACACTCAACCAAGAAAACTTAGTATCTCACAATTACTAAATTCAAATTCAAAGTTTCAAGATCAAATTTATAATCTAGCAGCAAAGGTCCCAAATTAAATGAAGATAAAAACGGGCACTTAATCATGTAGCATCGGGTCGTTGAGCTTAAGAAATAGGTCTCACCATGCCTGGAATTTGATGGTCTATTTGATCGTTTTTGCCATTTTAGACTGTATTTTACAACTCTAAAATTTATTGGACTGTACACCTTGACTTGCTACATTTTTATATAGCCGTATATATGACTCCTTAAATTATTAGTAAACCGTAAAATTTTATTATAAGCAAATATAATATAATATTCTTAGTTATAATATATATCATTTTTTGAACTATAGAAATATAAATAATGTTTTTGTTACAATGTTTATAAACTTTATCTTGAATATATATTAAATTAGAATGTTTATCTTCAATAAATTCAATTTACAAACAAAAAAAATATTTATATTATTTGTTATTTTTAAAAATCAATTTAGAAAAAAATCTTTGCTTTCTCCATAAAATAATTTATTTTTTAATTTGTAATTTATTTCTAATTTCTAATTTAGAAAAAAAACTACAAAGCAAAAAATTTATTTTTTAATTCATTGTTTATTATATATGGAATAAGGATAACTTTACAAATTATAATTACAGAGATTAAGAAGATGTAAATTGTAATTAAGAGCTGATTTACAATTACCTACATGGATTAAAAAAAATGTTGTTATTTCCTCCATTGTTATTCAATTTGCCAAGTCCACCTAACCACAGTGTCGCAAAGTCAAGTGCATTTGAACCCTATTGTCCTCTTATCTAGCAGTTTGGTACAGCATGCGGTTGTCTATTTTTATTTGACAATTTATTTATTTTTTAAAACGTCAATTAAAAGGTAGTTAAATGATATAACCGTCATAAAAAATTTATATGACAGGCAGGCAGGGCTTAAATTTGACAGTCAACCTTGCCTGTCAAGCAATTTTTTTATGACAGTTATCTATTCAATGTTGCCTGTAAAACACTATGACATACCTTAGTATAAGTAGATTATATAAAAACCAAATATATATATTAGCATAATCCTATATAAATTTTGACAGTTTGTCCAAAATCTTTCCTTTCATATGATACAGTCTTTTTAAAATTTTGATTGTATTTTACAGCAAAAATGGCTAAATACAGCTATACAACTGTCAAATTCGTCAAATTCCAGGCCTGGGTCTCACGTAACACTTTTCTCTAAATAAGTCCCATGATAGCTCAGCTTAGGTCATGTATCTATCAACAATCTCACCAAGTGGCACATTTCATCCTCCTTTATTGGCCTTCTTGCATAATTCCGATGCGCAAATGATAATCCCAATGTCTATTTTGGATTTGCTTTAAGCAAGATGTTCTCCAAGTCAGCATCAAGTATTGGTGGCATAGGCTTATCAAGACTAGCAGTATGTTCCCCAAAATTATCTTACCCATAGTCCTCACTCGTATTGCTTCAGCAATATAATCACTTCCCATTTTCTTGTCTTTGTGTTTGTCATGTCTCAGACTAAAATACTTGACTTGTGCCTTTTAATAGGAATCATAAATGTGAAGCATATTCAATATACTTATTTTCAAAATTATGCACAAGAGTTATGAATTCAGATTCCAGATAAATCAAATTTTAGATCAAGTTAGAAATCAGACTCAACATTCATGAGACAAGGCAAGTATCAAATTGTATATCAAATTCTTTGTTTGAATGTCACGTTTCATGTCAAGAATACAGAGTCTTAGATACGACGAGCAGACAATTTTTAAAAATCTCTTGACATTTGTTACAAACAAGCACATGACCATCAATTTGTTCAAGTTCGGACGCGAGCGAGCCGATGAATTCTGACTGATACAGTGTTTGGGTCTGGAGACTAGACTTGGTTTAAAAATTTAATACATGGACATGGATATTTAAAACAAGTTGTTTGAGACTTTTCCCAAGTCCAGAATTGTTTGTGGATTTCAAGACATGCATTGAGTGGAAAGGCATGAATCTTAAACTACGCCGACTAAACAAAAGACAAAGCCAAGTGTTCTTTGTAGTCTATGTCATCATTTTTTACCTCTACCTGCTATCAAATTTACCTTGCTGCTGAAGTCGTTCCATCTGTTGCTTAAGTCGTAGTAGTTGTTGAAGTCGTCTCGGGTTCTTGTTGACAAAGTCCTTATGCAAATGTGAATTCATGTTACTATAAAGGATGCAATTTTTTTTTCTTTGGCTATTGAAATAAGCTAGAACATTATTTTCCACCAAACTCCTATGAGCATGTCCAAAAATCTACACACAAAGCCTAAATAAAACCATGTTCATGAATGCCGAGGCATGTTCTAGTCAATATATAAGCTTCAATTGACACATTTCTGGTGAATGGACATTCAATAAGTTCACGAGTCAAGTTTCAATATAAAAAATAAAAATAAAAAGTTCATGGGTCAAGAACACTTCAAAGAACAAAATGGGGGATTAATCAATTTAAACCAAGACAAGACTAGTCAAACATGCAACATATCAACAAGTCAATCATATCATGCTTTTAACTATGTGTAGTGAAACATAGTGAGAAACCTAAGTCTCAACAAGTAGATATTAATATACAGCTAACTTTTTGCCCGATGGAGCTCCGGCTCGCTGGTGTTTTGAATGTTGAGAAGGCGGTTTCCCTGCCCTCGAAGACCTGGCCCCATCCCCTGGCGGTGTCCAGCCTCTGGCCCAGTGCGTTCAAGTTGGTGTTGTGGTTGCTACCCATGGGACTGCTGAGCGGTGAGATGCGTTGCAGAGAAGGTTCAAACAAGGGCTCCTTCCAATGGCGTCTCTTTAGTTGCGCCTATGACAGGTTTTCCTCCATCGCTCAGCGGTTTTAGTGTTCCTTCATGGGTGTGGCTCCTTTAGGGCCCTCTTTCCTGAAGTAGATGGTCATATTTCTTCCAAGCATCTTCCTGCTCGCCCCTCTCCAAGAGCAGTTCCTTTGCCCTTTGCACTTCCTCCCCTGGTTGTGGTGTGCCGGCAAAATGTTCTTGAAAATGAGGAATTTTATCAGCATAATGGGGTTGTTTGCAGATTCAACAACTTGTGGTCGTCCCTGCCAAACCTTCACAACTGGGTCTTGGAAGCCCTCGGTGGTGGCAAGATTGAGTTATTTCCGTGCACCAGCGGTTTCTTTATGGTGACCTTCGTTTCCCCCAAGGAACGGCATACTGTGTTGAACGGTCAAGTTTGGCTATGGGGAGTGCATTCCCTCTCCATTAAACCTTGGTCTTGCTTCTTCAACCCTCTTACCGAGCCCCTCAATATCAGGCCAACCTTGGTTAGGCTCCAAAATCTCCCTCTTTAGTACTGGGAAGATTCTTGCTACGAGGACATTGGAAATGCTATCGGTCGTTTCTTGATGGTGGACTCTACAACCTCTTTCATGGGACGCTCAACGTTTGCCCGCATTTTGGTCGACATTGACATCTCCAAACCCCTTCATGAGGAGGTGGTTCTTCAGGTTGGGGATAGGTCGTGGACGCAACTACTTGATTTTGAGGACCTCCCGTTTAGATGTAGACAGTGCTTTGCCACTAGCCACCTGGCCTCCGCTTGTCCCCTCTCATCGCAAGGGTGCAACCACCTAGTGGAAGAATGCTTCGGACGATCACTTGACCATCATTGCTTCTAACTCTCCTATGGATGCTCCTTCGTCAGCTGGTCTGCCTTCTTTGGTTGTTGTTTCGTCCACACTTGGTGTCCTATGGGAGCTTTGGCATCTTAGGTTGTTGTGTGCCCCCCGCTACCTCTAGTGACTTATGATCAGCCAATTGTTGCCCCTTCCCTTGAGGGTAGTGTGGAGTTCCCTACTCCAGTTCAGTCATCGGGTACCCCAGCTTCTTGTGATGGGGCTTCCCCCTCTTCTCGAGTCCTATCTTTGGTTGTGGAATATGATGAGGATTCCCTTCTCTCCTTGTTCTATGGACTTGGACTCTTTACATGTTCATGGACCATTGTTCAGAGAAGGAAGAAAGGTTTTTCTAAGTCTATTTCTACTTTGCACCCTCTGGTCAAAGACGTTCGTCTTGCTAGGTCAGGTTCTGGTGTCGTCTGGTTCCTGACGTTTTGTCCTAGTGTTTCACGATGAGGTTGCCTTTTGTTGTACAAGGGTTCGGGCCCTTTCAAAATCTCATTTTGTTTCCCAGTTTCACTACTTGTGAAACTTGCTTCGTTCGCCTTTATGGCTTCTATGTATGGGTTCAGGCCCTTCTCGTTATCTTATTCAAAACAAGTGTAAATATTAATGAAATTTCCAAATACTCTAAACAAAGATAAAACCACGTCAATCATGTATGAGATCAATAGGCCTGAATCAAATTTGACAAAATAGGGTTCTACATGGTTTCTTCTATAAGAAATTAAGGTGTGGTGTGCAAGCAACAACGGCTAACTATAAATCTAATAATTTTTCTCATTACTTCTTTTCCCATAAAAAAAATCTTCTAAAAATTCTCTCGTAAATTAGATTAAAAAATTTATTGGTTTTGAGAAGGTAATTTAAGATTTTTTTACTAAGGGTATAAAGGGGTTTTGAAAGGGGCCTCATCCCTTTAAATACGAGCAAAGTAGAAAGTACAAAGCAACAACATGCAAAATAACCTCGGAGGAAATTAGGCAAGTGAAGTCACATCACTGCAACAACATTGTAACAAGTCAATGACCCTACAACATCGCAACAAATTAACATCAAATTGCAAAGCTAAAGGAAATTAAGGACAATTGTTGCTTCCCATTCTTCTTTGAGGAACTCTAGGTGTTCATCCATGAATTTCACGACTAGATCATCAATCACATTACCCTTAGTCATCTTCTAGTTACAAGTCCCCACACTAGGGCCCTCTTGAGTAGGGTTGTCATGTTTCTTCAATCCAACATGAAGCATATGGATGCTAGTGGTGCAATTTTGAATGGTAGTTCTACTGAGATCAACATCTTTTTCCAAATCCTCCTTGACGACTTGCAACTCACATTCCAACTTGTTATTTCTTTCCTCCTAGTTCAACTTGTTCTCTTTAAGTCTACAAATGTCTTCGAAAATGTCCCACTACTTCTTGACCAATTTGACATCCACATTTGGCTGAGAAATATCACCACCTACCCTTTGGTGCAACAAAGATATCTTAAGGCTAAGCCTTTTATTCTCCATAAAGATCTATTTGAGTATATCGTGGTGGACTAATATCTCATTCTCCATGTCGCTTGACTTATCTGCCAACTGCTCAAGATAGAGGCAAACTCTTCGACTTCAAAAACCACCTACCTAGAACATTCAAGGGGAATAAGGGATGTACCAAGGAAATCACTACTACCCTTAGTAGGTCCAACATTATCAACAATTCCTCTTCTTCAATTACATTTTCTTTACCCCTCTCCTATAGAACATTCTCCTCATCAAGATCCCTCTTAAAAGTAAGTGACCTATCCTCCTTAGACACCTTCCTCATGTTATCCTCAGCTTCCTCCTTATGCGCCTTCCTCCTCTTAAGGTTAAGGTAACTTAAGATTTTATTTTTAAAATAAATGAGAATTGAAGAGTTTAAACATTTGCTTTGAAAAAGTATGTCAAATAAAATTTCAAAAATAAATTAGAGAAAGTAATTGAATATATGTCATGGCAAAGGAATCTAAACAATGAAAATTCAATAATACAAGGCATCTAGCCTTGGAGGCCATGCTACCTCGGTTGACCGTGGGAAGGCAATATCATTGTCAAAATTCCTTTCTCCTATATACATATACATATATATGCATTCATAAAATGTTAGGATTTTCCTCTATAATATATTTTTGGGTTTGTAAGCCAAGATTTGAACTTGAACTCAAAGGGTAGTTTACAAGGAAGTTATTTCGCCAAATTTGCTTTATTTAAATTTTATAAATATATATTTGGATAAAAGGAAAAAGATCGAAATTTTAATATAATATAAAATATGTTAAAAAGAAAAAATTGCTATACCTTTTATGTAAATATATCCGTAAATCATACAAAGATAAACAATTAGAATTAGTAAAATATAGTTGTAATGAATATTGGGTCTCTTTTTGTGCTAATTTGTTATATATGTAAACTTGAAGATTTTAGGGAATGAAATTTCTAAATGAAAATGAGTAAAAAAATAGTTGGAAACTAGCAAACACTCCAAAGGTATTAATAAAGATAGTATAGAAATAAGGAAGAAAATGACTCTTTAAACCTATATGGCCTTGTAAATTAAATTTTATTTATTAAAATTTGAAGATATTTAATTCAAATTATTTTAATTAGTGAATTCAATTAATACAAATCAAAAAGTTAGACTATATATAAGTGGATGTTACACAACTTCGATAGTAGACTACAAGTCTTAGTCATCTTACCAGAAAAATTATTTTAAGTAAAGCAAAAAGAAATAACTCCACTTGACAACCTATCAGAAATTGAATTGTCTTATTTTTAATATATAAAAAGGGGTGTTCGAGAAATAGAACCATATATTTTATTAAATCTTGCCAATTGATTTTAATAAGTGGGGGTTGTAAGTGTGGATTATGAGAGGCCCATCTACTTTTTCAAGGGACATGGTTGCATGTATCACTACTAATATGTGGATATGAAGAACCCCACATTAAGGCAATGTCCTATGGCGATGTCATATGGCTCTACCATTAGGACACTCTTAATTCATCAAGTATAAACATGAATCATCTTTGTTTCTATACATATACTAATCCTTGTAAGAGAACATGATTAATGGAAAATTTACACTAGTCAAAGTGACAAGGACTTTTTGTTGACTACAATAGAAAAAAAAAACATTTTGATTTCATTACGTCTAAATTCCATACCATTTGTGTAGATGTGGACAAGATTCAAACAAATTTCATGGGGATTCTCTATACTTGATAACATATGTAAGCATGCATACCAAAAAAATAATTCTAATTGAGCACATATAGCATAGACCAAAATTCTAGAGTCTAGCAATACATTACAAGAGCAAGGAACTGCAAAATAAAATATCTTAATACCAATACTAAAAATTGCTTGCAACTATAAACATTCAATGGGTTTTTGCCCAACACTCATATGCTCATATAACGTCCACCACTCAAAAGTTTACCACCTCTTCATCAGACAAGTAATGAAGCATCTCAAGGCTGTGGGCAATGCAAAGTTGACATGGATCCATTGACCTCAAGTTGGGATTTGAATCAATGAAGCATCAAATTTAAAGTCAATTTAGTGTTAAAAAAGAACCTAACAAAGATTTTTTTTTTTTTGAAAATGAGGATGGATTTTAGGTCTCGACATGAAACTAACCCAAAGTGTGATGTGAATTGAATCTCATGTAGTAGTATGATGTTAATTATATCTCAAACATCTTTGCTTGCATGAACTAATGTCTTGGAATATATATTCAAGTAATTTGGTTATGGCAAATATTTGAATCCACTAGGTTTTTTATGATTGCAATAATGATTGTTCCATGTTTCATACCATATTTGTAATTGTAGTGTATGCTTGTCCTTGAGAATTGAGACGTGTCTACATTGTGTTTATAGATATTGGGATGATATTCTTTTAATTCAGATATATATTGCCCCCAATATGTTTGATGCATGAATTGAGTTCACAAGACACAAGTTTGAGTCAAGCAAGAACAAGAAGGTGATTCTATGTGCCAAACCACACCACCTATCAATGCCATTCAAAAAATTACAATCCTTGTGATAGACCTCATAATATCAACACCATCTAGTTCTAATCAATGATAATTAAAACCAATTTATTTTTATTAAGGTAAAGAGATTTTGAAAGGGGCCCCACCCTTATACAAAATGTCAACCCAATGGAATAAGAGACAAGCCTTAGAAGGTGTAAAAACCACATAGGAGCAACAGCAATAAGACAAAACAAAGGTAGAACAATGGCAACCATGGGTCGACAAACTACACAATGTCAAACCCCAACCTTGCCTACCACACACCCTTAGCCCGAGTATGAGAAACCAAAACTAATAGTTAAAACCAGCTTGTTACCTAACACCTCACTAATTCATTTCACCCTTGACCTTTTGTGCAAATTATATGCTATGATAATTTATATAATTCTTTTTGGAGGATTGAAACATCCTATTATGTCATTTTTTGCAATCGTTGCATCAGGGACACAAATTATCACTTCTTTCAATTTAGAACCAAGTTCTAAGAAATATTTATTCCGCCAAATTTGTTTGGGCCACAATCTTGACCTCATCCCTTAAGGATGTCAAGTCTTTTACACTCAACAATACTTGATCCCTAATGAACTATCTATGAGCTATTCAATTTCACCAATAGACCAAGGACCACTTGACAATTTATGTAATTTTAACATAAGAGTGTCACTCTGTGTGGGACCCTTAAGTCCCCTTCTCATATTTTTAAAATCTGATTTTTGTCATTCAACAATTATTAAATGTGGTTGAACCTTTTGATTGTCCACTATCATACTCTCCTCAAATCAAAGATTTATGTTAAATATTTCTAGCTCGGGGGAGTCAGGCATGGTCAGCAAGCAGCCATGTCTAGAGTGTGATAAGTAGCCATGTCTACAGTGTGATAAGCATGTCAGAAAATCTATTTTAGGCCAACATACTCTCCTCAAATCAAAGATTTATGTTGAATATTTCTAGCTGGGGGAGTCAAGCATGGTCAGCAAGTAGCCATGTCTAGAGTGTGATAAGTAGCCATGTCTAGAGTGTGATAAGCATGTCAGAAAATCTATTTTAGGCCAACAATATATTGCAATTAATAAATGGGAATTCATTTATGGGGTATGGATCACAATGGGTTGCACATATTTTTGATAGATAAAGTTCATTTCTCTAAATATGGACGTCAAAAGAGTTGGGTACAAGTATACATAGGAGAAATTAGATCAAAAAGAGGGATTTAATGATTTTGTATTGTTCAAAAACATTTAATTTTCTATTGCGAAGGGAGCTTTAATGATCAACTTCTGTCTAGGGATTTGTGAGCCCTTTAGCCGTTTCCTTTATCATAAAGATACTCATTATTTTAGCATGCCCCAGCTCAACTACCCATAACATATCAACTTTGACCACTAAATTGGTAGAATTAACTATTTGGATAATTACAATTGCATCTAAAAACAATGCAAGAAATGTATAACATACTAAACATGCAACTTTCCTACAACTTAGCAACCCAATAGTTAAAAAGTAACATTACATATCCATGAACAAAAAAAAACTTTTGAATTATTGCATATTTTGTGAGCACCATAGAAGCAAACGTTCAAACATATTCACAAGAACCTAAGGAGGTTACATGAATTTTGTAAAAATATTCATAAGAGGCTAAGGGGTTGCATGAATTATGTTAAAAACTTCACATGAACATGGAATTCAATGAATTGTCACATTGATCCCTTAATAACCAAACTTAGAAGTGAGAAGTCATAATTTTTTGTGAGAAATAAAGAAGTTTATCATAAAATCATCAGAACCATTTTTTAAGCAGTGAAGTAATAAGTCCACGATAATTGACATAATTAGAAGATGAGGCATTTTTGCGAAGTACTGGAACAAAATCAATTGCCAAAACTCTCTATCCAGTCAAACAAAATCAATAATTTACATGTGGATTGTATGCTCTTAATTTGGCTTACAAAGAGGTTCAAAATACACTTAGCTTTAAATTAGTATTCTAAATAGAGAAAACTAAAGCATATGCAAAATTACAGAATTGTCCCCAGTTAAAGCTTTAGAGGCGTTTATGACCACATACAAATGTAGAGGGCATTACAGCCACATAATCTGTCATGGGGTTAAACCAACAATTTCAGAAGAATCTACTTAAGAAAATGAGATCACTACTCTATTGTGTATGACAATATAGAAAATATTCTATTTATCCCCAAAAGCAGTATGCTAGAAAAAAAATTAATTCTAGGAGATTGATGAATTTATACAAAATGTATTATAATTTTTTTTTCTTTTGTAAAGACATGTAGGTATTTCCAAGAAAAAACAATTGGCATGTGAACCCAATATAATAACATGAGAAAATAAGATAGAGGATATACATAATATAAAACAAAACTTCATATAGAAAGCAAATTTCCAAATAAATTGACTTGAACAACCGGAATGGTCCTCAAACTTCATTATTATTGTCACCGACCACCATGTCGATAGAAAAGCGTCGAACGATACCATGTAGCCACGTGGAAAAAGACAATAAGTACTATCAAGAGGTCATCTAGTAGACCTACAATGCCCAGGATCCCTGTCACATTTTCAGAGGCGGCCATACCATCACAATTTGAGAAGTATCGACCAAGAATTAAACAAATTAGTCTTTACGTAAGATATGCATAGAAAGAGATCAGCTTAAGTGGAATATTCACAAAATAGATAAGAGTTAGAAATACCTTCTGGAAGAATATCCACAGGACTAAAAACATAGATCGCTACTAACGCAAACTGCAAATACATCATTTATAAGCTATTTGCCATGGATAAAAAAAATGATATGACAAGTTAAGCCTTTTATGAACATTCTGAACTACTTAAAGAGACCTCTTCCGTAAAAGCAATTCATATTAATTATAAACTTATGCTAAGATACACTAACATAAAATGATTAGAAAAACAATTCAGTTGTTAAGAAGACCGACATATTTGCACAGGCAAAGAATGATCAAGTAGTAGTACAGAACTTTCATCTAAGATTCCTATATGGTTTCATCTGCATTCCCCCACAAGACTTCAAAACATCAATCGAATTCAGTGAAGCATCAGAGGTCACACCCCAACAGTCTATCCTCAATTACCCAAAAATCTGTGTTAATACGGACTCTCCCAGACAGTCCAACTAGAGCTAGGAAGTAAACTATGAGATCAACCTGTTGATGAATTAAACACACCATTCCAGTTCACGCACTATCACCAATGTAGCCATCTAACTAAAATATATCCATAATTACAGGCTGTAGTAGATAATACTGAAGTAGGGCACTATCCTGACTGATGTAGAAAAGCTTGAAATTTTTCATTTTGGAGTTTTGAATCCCTTATTTCCTTTCAGAATTAGATAAAGTACCCTGGAATAGCTACTGATGTAACTTCAGAATGAACACTATTTTCAAAATCCCACTCAAGTTATTGCAAGGAAAAACATTGAAGCCAGCCTATCCTCATCAAATAGAGAAACTGGAGTGCCAACTAAACTCTTTAGCAGTCTCAGTGAAGCTGTCTAAGGTAGGACATGAACACTTACTCAAGTGTACAGCAAAACCACTTTTCAAATTTGATAATATGTGCTTGCAACATCTAGACATAGTGTTTAGTCCATAATTAGTTTAAGGAAAGAAAAGAATACAATAATTAAAATTAGCTGGAAACTTTAAAAAAATTAAAATAGTAAAAGCATGAACAAAAGAGCGTTATCAGCGTTTGTTTGGGAGAATATACGAGTATGAAAAACATACAAAAAGATTGGCCATCCATTCAAACCTACATTAGAGAGAACAATAAAATAACTATAGGTGTAACACCATGTAAGAATATGTCAACAGGGGTGTGATCAAGTGGTTGAGCCTCTTGGTTCTCATGTTAGAGACTAAGGTTCAACTCTCCCCAAGGACATCTCAAGTAAGAACATGAATTAAGCCAGTTTGTCTTTAAGTAGCAAAAGATAAAGCTCCAGATCTGATACTCTGGAAACACAAATGCTCAAACAATTTGGGATGTACCAATGGTCTTCTGAAATAATTTAATAAAGGAATCCAAAAAATCTAGAAAATTTATCGTTCAGATTAATTCTCCCAATCCAATATTAACACCAAACAAATTAACTTGGTACTCTAAATTCTTGCCTCTCTATCTCCCCATGACACGGTATATAAATTATATATTCAAAGTCGCTGCTAATAATAACATGTGCTAATAGCAACAAATTCTACTGCAAATTATCTCCTAATTGAAAGAGGTTTTGTTGAAGAGAATCTTTGAAGGAATTTTTATTGTCTTCTAGATATATGTCAAAATCTTTTGACATGGACAGTTTGAGTTTTATCAGAGCCATTGTGAGAAATTTCAAATTTAATGACCATACTCTTCAATGGATACACAACAGTGCAATAATAGCCATATTTTCAATCTTCGAAAATGGCATACCAGGGCTGCTATTCAAATGCACAAGAGAGCTCAGTCAGGAAGATAAACTATCACCATATTTAGTCATCATTGTAGCAGTAAGAATAAGCACAATACTTCATCATGCAAAAACCCAACAGCAACTACATACAGAAAAGTAACAAGACAGGAGAATGTTATACCCATCTTTCAGTTTGTAGACAACACATTGCTATTATCGACATCATCCACAAAGAGGTGAGAAAAACTAACTTATTGAACTTGTACCAGGAATCATCAAGAAAGCATATTAACTCAGAGAAGGCTCAGATATTCTTCCAAATCTCATTCTATATAGAAGGGAATTTTGGTAGATGGGTAGATATCAAGATAACCTCCCTTCTGACCATATATCTTGGGACTTCCACAGACTCAAAAAGACAAAGCTAAAATGGTGGACAGAGCATAAAAATACAACAAGATGGCTTACACTAGCAGGCAAAGTACAATTAATCTATTCAGTCATTGAAACAATAAAGTACACTTGATATCAATTCTACCCATTTCAACAATCATTCAACTAGATCTCCCTCAGATGTAGAGGAATTCTCTGAGAAGAGGCCTATCATCCCAATTAGATGTCCACTTATCTCATGGAAGAGGATTAAAAAATCAATGTCAGCATGGAGTACCAACGTAACTGACGTACAGTTATTCAAGCAACCACTGGCTATGAGATGAACATCGAGTTTACACCAAGACTCTGCACAGAATTGAGGCACTCTCATTCAACAAGAGTTTCTTCAAATACTGCCGTGAAAGAGATGTTTTCCTCAGAAATAACAAACAAGTTAACTAGCATCTAGATACACACCTCCAAAGGTATAAAACAACTAAAGATGAAAGGCATATTTTGGGTAGGCAGATTAGAAGGTTCAAAAGACAGTGATGAAAATTTCAAACCAATACAAGAAACTCTCAGAACAGATGGTTTGCTGACAATAAGAGTGATGCGTAGTTGTCGTGGCAATCTTGCATCACCCAAAAAATAGTTGTTTCTTGGTTTGTTTGAGTTCAGTAGTTGGTTTGTTGGTTGTTGGTTACCAGTCAGTTGTAGATAAAGCTACCACATTTCACTGCAGTGTGATATCTGGTTTCGTAGTTTTGAAATTATGTTTTGTAGTGATGTACGGATGTTGTGTCCACATTTGAGGAGAATTGGATGTACAAAAGAGCAGTATTGGGTTTGTGAGTTTGTAATAGGTTGGCAATTTTGGCACAGTTGTGTTTGCACTGGATTATTTGGAGTTTGCGCCAAAAGATGAGTATGGGTGAAGGTTTATTGGACCGCTGGGGACGTATGTTGAGCACCGCACGAAGAGTTTCCACCATTGTCACCATTTGGGTTTGGCAGTTTGTTAACACTAGCCGATGATACATTTCATGAGGCTTAGAACTTTGTGCCACCTTGTGCCGACGCAGATCATCTTTGAGGTTGGGGAATGCTATTTAAACACAGTTTGTGAATGGATTAAGGTAAGCGAAGAAGAAGAGAGAGACCAGCAATAAAGGTAACGCAGAAAGGAGATGGAGATCTGGGATGGAGAGTCTGAGTGGAAGGAAAGGAGTAAGATGTGGAGTGCAATCTTGAAGAAGCTAATGGAGTAGCATGAAGGAATGAGTCAAAGTGTTTTGAGTAGTTTAATTTTGTGATAATCAAACAGCGTTGGCCTGGCATGTAGGAAGCCCATTGCGGGAACTATTCATTTGCAAATCTTTCTTAGTAATCAGACGGCTGCAATCTGGCATGTAAGGAGCCCATTGTGGCAAGTTTTGTAATCATGGTTGTAATTGTGCAAGTCTGAAAATCAGTCAAGTTGTTTTTATTGTTTGTGAAATTCTCTATGACTTGTGTTGTTTGAAGTATGGCTGCATTGCTAGGCAATCCTTAATTGGATCCTCGACCATGACTGCGTCAAGTGAAATCAGCGCAAGGTTGATCGTGGGATGAGTATTGAGGAGTTGATGTAAGCGAGCTTGACTGATGCAGTTTTTCAAGAATGAGTGGACAAAAGAGGGAAGGTCCAGTTAGATAAATTAAGGCGTAAGCAGTAGAAGCACACCACATTTTGTTATTGTACTTTGCAATAATTAAATAAAGTATCTTCTAGTAGGGGAGTGTTGGGTAGATCTCTGTGAAGTAGATTGTGAACTGTGGCAATCCACAAGAAGCTTGTAAACAAGAGTGTCACTGTGAGGCAGTTTGCTAGGGTGATTGTTGGAAGATTGCCGACCTAAGGCAGTTCTCATCAAGTAAGGATGTTGCCAATGAGAGGGCATAGTTTTATCAATGTTGATGGGAGAATGGAAGAGATGTTGAAGGCTGTACAAAACCAAATGGATGCACTTGAGCAAGACCACTGAAGGAACCTCAACTGACCCTAGGGCCGAGGAGAGTGGTGAAGAACAAGAAGCAAACCTTGAGGAAGCAAGTGGAAGCAAAGAAGATAAAGAAGAAAGAATGCTCTAAGCCATAACTGGCATTGGTAAGAGGATAGACATTCCTAATTATTTTGGAAATCTGAACCTTGAGGAGTTGATAGATTGAATAATTGATCTGGAAGAGCATTTTGAGTATGAGGATATTGTTGACCCAGATAGAGTGAAATTTGCAAAGACCAAATTAAAGGTCATGTTGCAATATGGTGGAAGGAAGTCCAGCTATAGAGGAATAGAAGAGGCAAACCTAGCATAGAAAAGTCAGACCAGATGGTGGAGAAGCTTAAGTCCGAGTTCATTCTGGCGAATTATCAGTTGGAGTTGTTGAAGGAGCTGCACAATTTGCGACAGAGGAACATGGCTATGAAGGAATACAACGAAGATACTACAGGCTGACAATTCAATCTGGACATCATGAGGAAGGAGCAGAGAAAGTGGCGAAATACATAAATGGCATGAGGGAATCTATCCAAGAGAGTTGGGTATGTGGAACATCCATACAATAGAAGAAGCCTACCAGTTGGCACTCACCAAAAAGAGGAAATTGAATCGGAGGTTGGAAGAGAGGCAAAACTGGCAGAGAGAGGAGAGATGCAACGATATAAGAGTGAGATGCAGTGACAAAGGAGCATATTCAAGGGGTCAAGGGAGAGGTAGTCCTTACCACAACAAAGGAGGAAGCCAAAATTCCCACTACATAGAGAAAGAAGATAATTCCTACCGCAACGAGCAAAGTGAGAGCAATACCCAACGCAAAGGCAGAGATGTTCGTAAGAGTTACCACAAGGACAAAGAAGGTGAGGAAACACACTGCAAAGACTCTCAACAAGGTAGAGGATATGAGAGTTAAGGGCAGAAATCTTTAAGACGAACCTATTTCAAGTGTGGAGAGGAAGGCCATAGAGCATGAGTGCAGAGGAAGGAGAGCATAACATAGTGCAAGGGCCGCATTTGTGGATGAGAGGTCACCTAGTTCGTAGAGGGACCCAAAACATGGAGAATCACTGGTCTCACAGAGAGCCTTGAGATGTGACAAAAGGGATGAACCGGCACAAAGAAAGAGTTTGTTCAAGACCAGATGTAATGCAAGGGGCAAGTGTTGCAATGTTTTTGTGAATAGCGGCAATACAAATAATTTGGTATCTGAGGAAATGGTTGACAAGTTGGGGTCGTTAAGATTGAAACATCTGCGTCCATATAGGATTGGTTGGTTGTAGCAGGGAGACAAAATACTGGTGGAGGAACAATGTTTGATGAGATTCAACTTAGGACCATATTATAATGAGGTGACGTGTGACATTGTGCCAATGGATGTGTGCCATTTGTTGTTGGGGAGATCTTGGCAATTTGATAGCAATGTTGTGTATGATGGAAGAGCTACACCTACACGATATTGAAGGATGGTCAAAGACACAAGTTGATGCCATTGAAGGCAAGCGAGAGACAGTTTTACAACAGCATGGGAGTTTGTGTTGGGGAGAAACGATATGTATTGATCCCAAGGATGTGCGGCATTGTTGGGGTGTCTAATAGCACCGCAACTGCAAAGGAAATACCACAAAAGAGGGAATGTGGGAGCAAAGGCCCCCAAAAAGAAGTCGTCCAGAGGACAGGGCAAATGAGTGAGAGGATGAGCTATACCAAGGAACATGCGGCAAGAAAGGACATAACAAAAGGGTATGTGGCAACCATGAAGGTGGATGACAGATGTGAAGGACTAGTTGAGGAAAATAGGAAGGGCAAAAAGACAGCAGTTGATTGTAGAACAAAGGAAAGTGACATGGAAGATGATTGGTGGAACAGAGTACCAAAACTGAAAAGGAAGATAGATGAGATGACTAGCAATGCAAGTGAAAGTAGTACACAAGGTGGATCACTTGACTCATAACTAAAGAGGTGAAGAGGTGGAAGGCACAAGTTGAGGAAACAGCAGGTTGGATCCCAGGCAGGGGTAGGCTATCCTAGAAAATGAGGGACTTGTTGTGATGTAATCACACATCGCCCCATTGCAAATGGGGACCCCCTCTTTTTTTGCTTTCTGTCGTTGCTTTGCTTTAGGGTTTAGGTTTTCTTTGAGCCTGTAAGGTTTTGGTAGTGTTGTTTTACCTAAGTCTCGATATATTCTGGCTAAGGAGTTTGTATCTTCTCATCCTGATGCATGTTCTGAGCCCTGAAATTGACTAAGTCTGGAATCCTGATGTTCTGAGATCCTGAAATTGACTAAGTCTGAAATCTGGTGGATCCTCAAAAATCTAGAATCTGCATGTTAAATCCCATGGATCTGAGACCTATCTCAAACATCCTGGAAGTATATTTCAAAATATTTAAAGTATAGGAAATTCAATATCTGAGCATATACTTAAATATATTTTTAAATATACTTCCATCCAGGACAAGTCAAAATCAGGCGAAAAAAGTAACACATTTGAGTGGAGTAAGGAGAATATTTAGCGTAAGTCCCTTTGTGATTACCAGCAAATCACATCAACTACTGAGTCTATCCATAGCAAAAACATGAATAAGGAACCTTGGAGTTGTCTCGATTGATCACATTGTTTAGCATTCGAGAGACTTTATTCAAGAGAGGATAGAATACTTAGTATTTTATTCTGAGTTTGCATGTGCAAGAAAAACACATCAACAGGACTCATTTTTCTTATCATCCCTAGGTGTCTGATGCAAGAGCATCCTTGGTTGTGGCAATCTTGCATCACCCAAACAATAGTTGTTTCTTGGTTTGTTTTGGTTCAGTAGTTGGTTTGTTGGTTGCTAGCTATGTTATCGGATCCACTCATTTTGACCCTAGATCCAGGTCAGATCTGGCCTGGACATGGATCTAGGTTCAATTCGTAGGGTGGTACATGTAGGGTTCTAAAAATGCATCGTGGGTTCATCCAAGATGAACCCGGGCAAACCCATCATGAATTCCGACATTTTCGTCTACAGCCACAACGAATTGGAGTGTTTTCTCTATAAATCACCATTTTTTTTTTGGTCTTGATGACGAACCGGCGAGTTTTTTTTGTTATTCTTATGAAACCACCCATTTAGCCAACCTCGTTAGCCTAATCAAGCCCGCCCACACCCACTAATTGAATTTGATCGAAGTTGTATCATATTTTTTTATCCAATTACATTAGGACGGATAGAGAGGTGGGGGTAGGGCAACGTTGAATGGCGGACCATAAATTCAATAAGAATAAGAGTGTTATGGATAACCAAATCCCTACCTCCCCCTCTGATTTAATAGGGCTAGTTTTCATTGTCATCAACTAAACCTAGGGAACGAACAAAACCTAGCGCATGAACGCTATACTGTCTCATTTTATTGATTTGATTTCTCAAAAAGTCCTACCCGTCCATATATATGTGCAGGCAACGAAGGGGTCTTATTATATTAATATATTTATAATTCATATTATATTATAATATTATATTTATATATTATAATATAATATTTATATTATTAATATATTATAATATGATATATTATTATATTAATAGTATTTATTATTATTATTATTATTATTATATATATAATACATATATATATATATATATATGAATTTTACATGTATTTTGTCCAAACAAACCCAAACCCAAAACAAATTTGTTGGATCTACAAATCAAATCCGTGAACCTGAACCAAAACTGGCAACTTAGGTTGTTGGTTACCAGTCAATTGTAGATAAAGCTACCACATTTCACTGCAGTGTGATATCTGATTTAGCGGTTTTGAAATTTTTCATAGTGATGTACGGATGTTGTGTCCACGTTTGAGGAGAATTGGATGTACAAAAGAGCAGCATTGGATTTGTGAGTGTGTAATAGGTTGACAGTTTTGGCACAGTTGTGTTTGCGCCAGATAATTTGGAGTTTGTGTCAGAAGATAAGTATGGGTGATGGTTTATTGGACTGTTAGGGACATGTTGAGCACCACACGAAGAGTTTCCACTGTTGTCACCATTTGGGTTTGGGAGTTTGTTAACACTAGCTGACAACAAGTTTCACGAGGCTTAGAATGTTGTGCCACCTTGTAGCCAAGGCAGATCTTTTTTGAGGTTGGGGAATGATATTTAAACACGATTTGTGAATGGATTAAGGTAAGCAAAGAAGACGAGAGACCAGTAGCGAAGGTAAGGCAGAAAGGATTTGGAGATCTAAGATGGAGATTCAGAGTGGAAGGAAAGGAGTATGATATGGAGTGCAATCTTGAGGAAGCTAATGGAATAGCATGAAGGAATGTGTCAAAGTGTTTTGAGTAGTTTCATTTTGTGATAATCAAACGGCTTCGGCCTAGCACGTAGCAAGCCCATTGCAATGACTATCCATTTGCAAATCTTAGTTACTAATCAAACGGCTGCGGCCTGGCATGTAAGGAGCCCACTATGGCAAGTTTTGTAATCAGGGTGTAATCATGCAAGTCTGAAAATCAATAAAGTTCGTATTGTTGTTTGTAAAATTCTCTATGACTTGTGTTGTTTGAAGTATGGCTGCATGGTTGGGCAATCCTTAATTGGATCCTCCGTCCATGACTACATCAAAGAGCTTATACTACTACCCATGTGATTGTTCTTCTACCTCTCGCACATGTCATCTGCCATGTTTCCAACATCATAGTATAGAGAATATTCACACACTACCAGTGCTATCTAGAGAGAATTAAATAAGCAACATATATTTTCAACTCTGCTAGGGTCATAAGATAGGGGCCACAATCAGACAGAATACACACTACAGATACCATGCTCTTCCCTATTAGTGCTATGATGAAAATTTGGAAAAGCATTTACAATGCCAAAGGTTGGCCTAGACTCAAAGCCTTTTATATGGTTAAAGCCACAAAACAATATTCCTCAAGTGGAAGTCCTGAAATGAAGAACAGAAACAACTTGTACCATCTAAAAAGTGGAGAAAACAATGCGTTGTGTATTCACAGAATGTCCATTCTCTCTAAGACTATGGTTTGAATCTACAAGTTGGTTTCACATAGACCTCCCAAAATTCCAGCAAACTCTGGATATTTTCTTCTACTTTCCAAAATTAAGTTTCATTCTTCTCTCCACACCCAGATCCCATCTCCTTCCACCATTCAAGCTAAAATTAGATCAGCAGTTCCAATCACAAACCACCCCCACCTTCCATCTCTTTCATAACATCTAGCCACGCTAATTTTCTCTTCATAATTCAAGGCACTTTCTCCATACATTAACTCCTATCCTAAATTGTTCATCAAACCATATATCCCAATTACTCTCCCTTACATTAACTCCTATCCTAAATTGTTCATCAAACCATATATCCCAATTGCTCTCCCTTACCATCTCTTATGCTTCATTTCGATAGAGCAAATAAGCATAACTCAGGTGGTGTGGGGATTAGAGGCATCACTAGAGAAGCAAAGGGACACATCATCCAAACATGTGACTAAACACTAAAGCATACACATTGTTAAAAGTTATATGCTAGCTCAAGACTCTACGCATGCTGCACTTAATGATTGCCAGAGACCCAGTTATTAGATCTCGAAATTCGAGAAAGGAGTTACTTCACCATTTACAAATGAAATGCTTAAGAAATTAATGAACCTCATTAGAAAGAAAGAAAGGAGAAGTAAGAAACTATCTCAGCATAAGGACCAATGCATGCATACAAATTAGCAGATTGCACCACTTTGTAATGGAGAAGAGATAGCAATCAATAGTGAATATATTTCTTGGTTCCCTCTAATCCACAACAATTGGAAAATCAATTTTGATGCTCCCTCACATTATTCCCCTCTTGAACTGACGGAGATTATTCTTATCCATGCCTGAGAGGTGCCATACAGTCAACAAAGCAAAGATCTTGCTTTACCAGAGAAATGGCAATTAGGAAGACGGCAGCAAAACTGAAATCTCTAACCTCCACAGCAAAGTAATAATACTACCTAGCCAACATCCTACAACATACTTAAGACACGATTTTTGAACTCCAGGCAGAGTTGATGGAAGGTTTGTCGAAACCCACCCCTTCTTTGTTGGCACAGGTGGAAGCATCTCCAGAATCAGGTTCATTTCATAAGGCAGCTGCAAATTCTTATATATGTGGTCACTAACCTTGGTTTCTCAAATGCTAAAAAATTTGTGTATCTGTTCCAGGAACACTTTGCTAGTTTGTGATTTGGACTCTTCAGTTTTCAACTTTTGGCCTTACCCCAGGAGTAGAGACAGACTCTCTTCTTCTTCCACTTGAATGGCAGCAAGAGAATTTGAGTACATGCAACTGATGTTTGAGTTTCACAAATGCCAGGAAACAAGCAAAGGCCTAACATATTATAAACATTGTCAATACTTCATGAAAGAAGAATTGCATAAACAGCTACATAATATCTGTATCAGGCGCTGCGGTCAAACATTTTGAAGTTGACATGGCAATACTATTTGAAGAGAAACCACTTACAGATATAATAACACGGGCCCTAAACACAAGCGGAAGAGCCCTTTGAGGATCCATCAGCTCCCTTGACAACCTACGAAGTAGAAGTGGCATATCCCGAAGCCTCTGTCAAAACACAGACAATAAAATAGATAAGAACTCCAGTGATATCAGGATAAAAATCTTAAAAATTCCAATCATAATCCACTTGATTTAGGCAATCAAAAGAGAGGCCTGATACATAGAGATAAATCTCTGATCGAAGAACATGAACCTTAATTTAAAGATAAATAAGAAAAAATAATATCTTTCTTATGAATAAGTCAAAAAAATTGATGGTTCAATATTTACAAAGCATAAATTTCTTTCCACAAAATCCTGAGTCAGACCAAACCAATCACCCACAATTTATTATGTTGTATATAAGCTTCTTCAACATAGAAAGTGAAACATGAGTTCTGACGGTTAAATTCATTCAGATAATCTAGATATAGAAGTGCACATCAGCTGTGCTATGGAAACACTAAAAACAGCACATGATAAAGAATAATTCCAAAGGACAATGATCATAGCTACCAGGAAACTCATGCCTTGAACCTTGGTACTTATCTCCCATATTGGAAACAAGTCGCTGTGTTGGAAATGTGTCCTTGTTTAGGAAACTCATATGGGAATGTCTCCAGCATCAGAAAAACATAAAATGACATTTCCTGACATCCTTGAATGTCTCATAGAAGCATCCCTCAAAAATTGGAAAGCTCTATATAGAAGATTCTTAAATGTAATATAAATTTCACTGGTTTTTTTAAATCAAAATTGTACTCAAAAGCTAATAATTGGTTAACGGAAGTTAAATGTCATAAATTTTAAAATTACATTGGTTTTTTTTTATTTTACTCAAAAGCTAACAACTGGTTAACAAAAGTTAAAAGACCTGAAAATCACCAGTGGATATGTATTTTTAAAAATTTTGCATGGAAAATTACAGGTTTTTCTTTAGCAGAAATTGAAATTCTATAATTTAATAATTTAACCATCAAGGACTTGGTGCACTGGTTAAAACTTGATGTTGTTGGTGTTGCCACCAAGGTTCAAACCCCTGCAGGGGCGTTATGCTTGCGAGCTTTGTCTTCCTGCTGGGATGCTGAGCTCGCAGGTTTGGACCATTTGCATTAATGCAAGGGATGAGCTCCCCAATTTGTGGCCTCAACCGGCTCACTCAGACCAGACTACAAATTCTTGAGGTACCAATCAAAAAAAGAAAAGGAAAATTCTATAATTTAAACCCAAGGTTGGTAGTAGTACTAGGAGAAAACAACAAGGCTTAAAATATCTATGCGCAGTTGCACAAAAGCTTTATCAATTGATTGAAATGAGAAAGAGGAGTAATCAATGATAGTAGCTTTGACTAGTAAACTATAGGTTATATATTTCTCCCTAACACTAAATTTTGAAGTTTATATAGATTAAATGTTTACACACACACACACACAGGAGGTGGTGGGACACACACACACACACACACACACACAGAGAGAGAGAGAGATGGGCTTTAGTAAACTACAGGCTATGTATTTCATTAAATGTTTGTGTATAACTATACATACACATGTATATATGTGCATATATAGACATACATACATATGCATATATATACACATACACATAATATATGTATACACAATATATACATCTAATATATATATATGATACAGATACATACATGTATGTATGTATGCAGTATACACAAAAATACATATATATCTATTTGTATATGTATGTGTATACTATGTCACAAGCTCGTGTTCGGAAGAAATAAAATTCGGTTTAAATTTGCCAAAAAAATTTGTGATTAAATTCAAGTATTCAACTAATACTAAAATATAAATAAATTTAAAAATTTAATTTAAATATTATAAATATATTAAAATTCAATAATAAAAAATCTAAATTAAATATTTTAAACTTTAATGTATTAAATCTTAATATTAAAATGAGAAGACAAAGGACTCGGTGATAAATTTAAAAATAAATTGGAAGGACTAAAAATAAACATGGGAAAACACGACAAAAATCAATGGGAACCGAGACTTGGCTAAATGTAAATAAATACGACGTGAATACACAATCCGAACTTGAAAGCCCTTCCAAACAACTATAATATAATACACATATTTAAAAAAAAGAATTGTAACAAACTAAAGTTAACAAGCATAAAAGAAAACCTAAAGTCTAACCTCTAGCTCCCGTGCCTCCCACAACCATCTGATTTAGTTGTTGACTCACCACAATGTAGACTCTTGTGGGCTGAACTCACCCATTCAAACTTGTAGCCGCCGCCTCAACACAGACTCCTAAGCTCACATGAATCATTCCTAGTGTTGTGACGTTTTCACACATGCCCCATTGCAAATGGGGACCCACCCTTTTTCTTGCTTTCTGTCTTGGTTTTGCTTTAGGTTTAGATTTTCTTTGAGTCTGTTGGTTTGGTAGTATTGATTTGTCCAAGTCTCACCAAGTTCTTGCTCAAATCCAAGAAGTGATTGAAGAAATGCCTAAGGGATGGATATTCAACTAAGGAATCCATATGCCTTCATCCTGATGCATGTCCCTGAAATCCTGAAATTGACTAAGTCTGATGTCCTGAACTCCTAAAAACTCCTGAAATTGACTAAGTCTGATGTCCTAAACTCCTAAAAACTAAGTCTGAAATCTGGTGGATCCTCAAAAATCTAGAATCTGCATGTTAAATCTCATGGATCCAAGACCTATCTCAAAAATTCCTGACAGTATATTTCAAAATATTTAAAGTATATGTTTACATATACTTTAAATATTTTGAAATATACGTCAGGCGGAGACCTTCAAAATCTAGCGGAACTTCACTTGCCAAAAATCGCAATTTCCATGCTAAACATATACTTCAATATATTTTGAAATATACATCAAGTGGAGACCTTCAAAATCTGGCAGAACTTCACTTGCCAAAAATCGCAATTTCCATGCTAGGCTTGAAATTGCGCCCAAAAAGCGCAAATTCCAGGTATAAGAGGAAATTCCACCAAAATCAAATTTCACTCTTAAGCTCATAGAAATCAAAATTTAACTTGAAAACCTTGAAATCGTCCTCGAAAATCATTAGAAAATCATTAGAAGAAAGTCATTTGAAAAAATGAAAGTGGCACAAATTTGAACATCATGAGAAAAAATCGCAATTTCCAGTAGTATGAGGAAATTGCACCAAAATAATGCAATTTCTAGGCACAGGTGGAAATTGCGCCTAGAGGAATCTGACAATTGGTTCTTGCAAAGTTTGAAAAATCCTCTAAAACCCTTGAAAATCATTAAGGAAAACGTCGAAATTTTGTGAAAAAGTCATCATGGAATGAAGAAATTTTGCTAAAATTGCAATTTCCAGTGACTTGTGGAAATTGCTCCAAAAGGTCGCATTTTTGGGCATATGCTGGAAATTTCGCAATTTCCACTCTAGGGTGGAAGTTACGCCAAAATGAAATTTAGCTCTTAAGATCATGAAAATCAAAGTTCAACTTTATAACATTAAAATAGCTCTTGAAACCCATTGAAAATCATTTGCCAAGGGAATAGAAAAGTTGAAGGTAAAAAACATGCTAAGTGAAAAAATCGCAATTTCCAGGCCATAGTTGAAATTGCGCTCAAAAAGCGCAAATTTCAGGCCCCAATGGAAATTGCGCCACCCTCGTGTACCTTGGAAATTTCGGATAGCTTTCAATTTCTCACATGCATTAATGAATTTGACTTAATGTTTTCAAGTACTATGACTTGTGAAATTTCTTCTTGCAGATATTGGAGAATCCGGAGGCGAGCTATGCATCTAAAGAAGAGGAGCATCCAGAGGATCGAGACATCATCAAGTTCATCGCCGAAGTGAAAGAACATCATCACCTTGCAAGCTCCATCATCTGAGCATCCAGAAGATCATTTCTATGTTCAAGTTCAAGAGCCTTCCATTTCATCCATCAAAAGAAGATCAAGAGCAAATATTATGAGGTCTACTCCAGGAATTCACGCCCAAGTCATCTCCTCTACTTCAACATCCAGAGTAAGAATCCTACACGAGCATCACAAGGAAAATTAGTCGAATGAGCAAGATTATCAAGAAAATCCACAAATTACATCCAGAAATGTAAGGAATGCAAAGACAACGAGTGAGGAACAAGGACAAGATTCCCAAATTCAATGTTTGAGGAGAAATAGTTCCAAAAGTGGAAATTCAAGTTCGAAGACTCGTCCAAGAAAAGAAGATAAAATTTGGGAAAATGGATCAAGAAATTGAAAATCTAGAAATTGGCTCAAGAAATGCTGAGTTGGCGTCTATACATCATCAGCCAATCATTTCTCGCCACTTCATCATGTCCATGTTCAACATATATGCAACAAAGTCCAAGAGAAATATGGCGTCCTATCTAGAAGATTCCCAGAGATTTCACATTTATCATCTTGGAAAATGTGCCTTCATTGCCTTTGGGTTTTTATGTACACGGATTGTGTCAACTTTTTCTTTTTACTAAAACTAGTTGGTTGTTGTAACTAATTGCTGATGTGGCAAAATCTCGGCCATCGGTTGCTCAAATCGATCTTGGCCCTTCATTGCATTTTGAGGACTATAAAAAGACTCATTCGCTTCATTTGTAAACATATATCATTAGAATTGTTGTAGGAGAGTAGAATAGCATGTAGAGGAGTACAGTAGAGGAAGCTCTTCCAAAGTTAATGAGAGAACTTGAAGTTGTTGTAATCACTTCCAAGATTAATACATTTCTCATTGAAGCTTGGTGACAACTGTGTTGTTTTGGAACGTTGCATGGTTTCTTATTTCTTGAAGATAATCTAGATGTATTTCCAAGTAGAAGTAGAGTAGATTCTCTCTAAACCCTTGATCTTTTTGCATTGCTTTGTAGAGTGGAACTAGGAGGTTTCTTTCCATGAAAAGGAGTAATAAGTCGAGTGAGTGAAGAAGTAAATCCAGCTAAGTCCCTTTGTGTTAACAGCATATCACATCAAACTACTGAGTCTATCCATTGCAAATCACGAATAATGAACCTTGGAGTTGTCTCACTAGATCACATAGTTTAGCCTTTGAGAGACTTTGTTCAAGAGAGGATAGAGTACTTAGTATTTTATTTTGCATGTTGCCTTGTGCATAAAAAACACATCAACACCTAGTAGTGCCAAACTTATTCCACGAATCCCACGATATTGAATACAGTTTGCTCAACACCAAACAGGACAATCTGAATCTTGATCCTGCAACAAGTAGTGTCCACGTCAACAAACGAATTCAACACAGGCGACTGTCAACACCCACGGACAATAGGGAAGGACTCTCACCCTCTTTTTAAATATATTTTGATAAAAAAACTTAAGCCTTTACCGTATGAAGTTTAGGGCAAATTGCAATATTTTTAAAGGTTTTCATTAAGTTCGCCGAATTTTGAACTTCAAACATTAAATTCGGCAAGCCCTATGACAGTGTGTGTATACATACATATCTTTATACGTATATGTATGTATACATATATACATATACATACATACACATGTATATCTGTGTGTGTATATATGTATGTATACATGTATATATACACATACACACATACGTATATATACAGATACATGTATACATACACATACATATATATAATGTCTATGTATGTATGGGTATATATATATATGTATGTGTATATACACATATACATATATGTATACACATACACAGATATATATGTGTGTGTATATGCTTATGTATGTATACTGTAATATGCTACCCCAAAACTTTTTTTCAAATTTATACAAATATAACAAACTGGTTTAGCACAAGTATGCAACCAAATAGAACCTCCACACTTTCTGATCACCAAGTTCCCAAGATGGGCGAGGCGGGAGCATACAGTGTTTTGGTTGATCAAATCAAATGCTATGCAATGAAATTAAATACAATCATCTGCTAACAGCAAGCATCTACTTTTCAGCAGGCATCCACTTATTCAGTGGGGATACTCCACTTATTCAATGGGTGAATAAAGAATGATAAATAATGATCATTCCTCCACACTGGCGGTAATCCATCCAAGGGTTATATAGTGGTTGCAACAATAAAGAATGATTACAAATAAATAAGATTGCAACACTACTCAAAAAAGAGCAATTAGATCATCATATCAACACCATAGATAATTTAGCATCATGGAGACAACCTGCAACAAGCATCAATCTCAATAAACACCAAATAATATTATGCCCCAACTGATGATATGCAAAGAGTAGCACTACTGATGGAACTCTCACTCAAAAAATGACCATTCCCAACTGTACAGATGGCCCAGCAGGCCCGCAAAGTATTGGAACCCCAAAACATACAGAGAATAGTCTCAAACTCCTATCAATTCTACTGCCCTTTAAGACTACCTCAGACACCAGCAATAAAGGAGGAAATCAGTTCAAAGTCCCCAGTCGATTGCTCTCAAAAACCCCCCGAATTCCTATTGTACGGCACCTTGAAAGTGATTGTACTGACAGCATATAAGTGAGTTAGAAGCCATCAAACAAACACAACAAAAATCAAGGAAATGTAGCGCCATTCCTCAGCAAATAATACCCAACATTGTCTCTTCTTTAATCATCAATAAATCAGAGCCAAACAAAATCGCCCTTCCCACACAAGGTTATGGTGCCCTGGGAGTACAGCCAGCATTAATCACTCCAAAAACTTCAATGAAGTTTGTTCAATCTGCTAAGAAGGAAAATCCAAAAATAAACACCACAAATGAACTACAAAATCTAGATCAAATTCCTCAAAATATCTCAAACCCTTCAACTCTATGCAACTCCTGATTGAAGTCACCCATTTCTAGCTAGGGTGGATCTTTCAACTCTATGCAACTCCTGATTGAAGTCACCCATTTCTAGCTAGGGTGGATCTTTCACCACCAAAACTGAACTTCTTCTAGAGGGTTTTCGTCCTCAAGAAGGTAGGAAGAACTCTCAAGTTCATTCCAACAACATAACAATATAACTTAACAAGCATAATGTAACACCCAATCTAATCTAACAAAATTATAAACTTACATCTAACAACAGAATTTCAGCGGAAAGATTAACTATTATGAAAATAGTATTGAATGCAATAGAATTCAAATTTCAACTAACTTTCATTTTCAGCTGAAATAATCTTTTCTAACAAAATACATATAACCAAGAGTAAACTAACTTTTGATTAACTATCTTTCTCCAATAAAATTCAAATATTAAGATAGGAAGAGAGATTAAGAAAAGTACAACTTGAATAGTTTCTTGCTAATTTGTTTGTAAGATCCTCCTCTGGATTCTGGAAAAAGGAATATCAACAAGGGCTTTATCCACCCAACCAAAACCAACTAGTCTCCCGTGCTTCTTCAACTGAAGAAACCCAACCCTTCACGAAGGTGATTAGCGAGGAAATCTAATAACAACAATATGCCTCTGAGCCTGGTGTCGAGAACCTATACCTCCTGATCAATCTTTTCCCTAAAGGTACCTCCTAACTGGAAAGATCACTCTGACCAGTGGTATATCTGCTACTTGATAGCTGACAAATGCCAATACTGCATCGTAACCTTGGCCAAGGATTTCTAATAATTATCTGACACTACTGTGTCGTCAGCATTCTCACCCTTGGTCGGCATTGACATTATTTCATATGTTTCTTTTTGGTTACAGGTTTGGATGAAAATCATGTATAATCCACTTGACATACTTACAGATTCAAAAGAGATGCAGCATAAGAGCATTTAGACAAAAAGGTATCCTTTAACTTAGTGACCGAAGTCAAATTTCTCAATGAGACTATAAATATGTAAGTAGATGTAAGTATATATATATAGGTATAAAGAAAAATACTTCTGCAAATTCAAAAGATTTGGTATTTGAAAGACATACTGATTTAGGAGGTCGTTCATGAATCACAGAATAGAAAATACAGAATGACAGAATTAATTGGTAATCTTGGTCAGCTACGGCTATCCAAAATAATGTATTTCTATCCATTGCATGATGAACTATAGTATAATGAAAGGAACTATTGTCTTGCCTGAAAAAGCTTTTACAAGTCGAGGCAGAGGAATATGCGACTACAAAGACAAATCTTGATTGACGGACTAGTTCTTACGGCCGCTCCTATGATATTGATTCTTACTTGCGACAAAGTAAGAAAAGAAATGTAGCTCACGCACAAGAATTAGATGGTTCGGATTTCTGAGTTGTAGTGACGAGGACACTCAAAAGAATGCCAATCAATGTTCATAGAATAGCTTACTAATCCTGCAAATACTTTTGGAAAGAGGGTGTGAACGCTGCTTCCAAAACATTGAGTAAAGAATGACAATGAAGAGGATGAACGCCAACAAATATAGGCATGCCCCCTCCTTCCCCCATCCGCATGCAAGAAGGAACGTTTCCTTCTTGCGTGCGGACGGAGTGGAGTTACACATCAAGACTCCAGCTCGCACACCACCAAGCGCTCCTCATGAGGTGAGCGAAATATATTTTATTTAATATACATAAGGAAAATAATTCTTACAAACTTGAAATATATACGTATATGTATGTGCCTTGGCCAAGGCTACGATGATATAGTTGTCTAGACTTAGACTTAGGCAATATTGTTGTTTTTCGATTCTCGTAACCACACCTCTCCCTGTTGATATCCCTTTTTCCTTGTCAATTGATTTATCCTGCAAAGACTTCGACAATTAATGGAGGTTAAATCATTTGCTTGATACGAACATTAATATATATATATTATATCTATGCATGCATTCATTCTCACATATAAGTGAAAAAATATCCGTATATAAAAGAAAATCATTCTCACATAAATATACACATTATCCAATGAATAAATTTCATATTCACATGAAAGCAATTATACACAACTAACAACATAACCAACGTTTCATTGTTCAGAAGAAAGGGATGTAACGCATACACCCAACAATGAGCTCTCACTTCACTTAAATAGGCACTTGAGAGTTGCACAAGAATATAATTCTTCTTGGAAATAATTACTTTTTCCCTCAAACTTAAAATAATTCCTTTTCCCAAGAAATGGCGCTCACCTTTATGTGCCCAGTCAATTAATAAAACATTTTTCCCTTCCAAAAAGCTATAACACTTAAGTCACTTTTTTAATATTTCCAACCTTAGGGAACTGACATGCAAGTAATAATAAATTATAAAATAGCTCATTTAATTATCACTTTTGCGAAAAAATCCCAAACTCCGTCAATTTGAGAATTAAACTGAACCAATATGCTCCATATGTTTTGGAATGACTAAAGATGCCTTCCGGACGACTTTCTAAAAATAGACAGCTCCTCCAAGAATCTTGGAGAACTATCCAGGAGCCTAAACAAACTTCTGAAAATGGCATAGTCATCCTAACACATCACAAAGCTCAAATCCATCATCAGTAGACAACAAAACAACTGAACCAAAAGTTCTTCATAAAAGGGAAACCCCTTACCATACATCATAGCCTATCAAGATTCAGGAAATAGGCTATAGGACCCACCAATGACTAGGCTTGAAAAGGGGACATTACATACACACACATATACATACATACGTACATACTACATACACATGTATGTATGTGTGTGTATATATATACACATACATGTATGTATGTGTGTGTGTATATATACACACACACATTCATAATCTATATTCTCATCTATTTTCATATACACATACATAAATCATATATCACTCATCAAATCCAACATCATACAATCATCGATACATCCATAATAAACATCTCTATGCTGCTTTATAACAATTATTTATTCAACATTAATATAGGGTAGTCCATAGATTAAAAAAAAATTCCAGTTAAATATCACATTTAATCTAAGTTGCCGAATCACTCTCCCTGAGCGAGCGATTCCGGGTACGAAACGTACCGGAACCGGAATCAATACGAATCGCCTGTGGAATCCAACAGGGTTCGTCATTTCAAGCACAAGTTCGATTCCAAAAAAAAATTTCAAACCCGGGCGATTTTGGTGTCGACGTGGCATTTCCGAAGCGATTCCAGAGCGATTGTTGACTTATTGACCATCGGAAAACCCTAAAACGCATTTTTTTTGGGGGTCTTTTTTCAATGCATTGTATTTGTTTTTAACGTTATTTTCCCCATTCGAAGCATGCGGGAGACGGAGGGTTTTTTGCAGACGCCGATATTTGTTTGTTGCAGGCGCCGCGGGAGACGAAGGGTTTGTTGCAGACGCCGATTATTTGCTTGTTGCAGACGCGGGAGACGAAGGGTTTGTTGCAGACGCCAACCCCATTTTTGAACGCCAGCCCCATTTCGAACACCAGACGCAGAGATAAATTTCAACTATAGAAGGTTCAAACTTTAAAAAGGTTTTTAATATTTACATTTTTAATATTATTATGTTTGTTTAGGGTTGTCAGCGTTTCGGTTTTATTATTTATATTTGCAAATTTGTAATACTAAATTTAAATTTAAATATTAATAATTATTGTTCATCGATTATAATCTTAAATATTATTTAATATTTTATTAACTTATTATTATTATTAATATAATTATAATATATTTAATAAGCTTTTAACATTAAAAATTAAAAATATGAAATATCAATATGTTACAGTTAAATAATAAATATTAAAATATTTCATATATAATCATAATAAATTATTAAAATTAATAATTAATAAATATTAAAACATAGATAATGTATACTAGTTTTAAAATTTAAGTTTTACTTTTAACTTTTATCTATGACAATTGAAATTTTATAATTTAATAAATTTGTGAATATTTTAATTTTATTGGAATATTTTAAACAGTACATATTGAAGAATGTCAATTTTAATTTTAATTTTAATTTCAATATTTAATTTTAGCTCAAATTTTAAATATAATATTTGTTTTTCAATCATGTTAAAATTTTAAATTTTTAATGCAGGATGGCAGCCAACAGCTCTAATTCACCTGTCTTCAATATTGACCCAAATTCACCTTTGTGGAGGCATGTAGAGATGTTACAACAGGTACCAGGTGGCGAAACATATGTTTGGAAATGCAATGGGTGTGAAAAGCAGTATACAAGTTCATACAGTCGGGTCAAAGGCCATTTGTGTGCCATTCTTGGATTGGGAATCAAAGCTTGTCCAGGAAAGAATAACACACCTATCCCAACTCATCAAATCGCAGCATATATCAAAGAGCAAGAAGATGCAGATGCAAGAGTTCTGAATAGAGGGCATCTGAGGAGAGAAGGGGGCTCACGAAGGCCACTTGCTTCTTCATCTAATACTCATGGTGTTGCCCCTGAAGTTGTATTTGAGAGCCACCCATTTTTGGGTAGAATTGTCAATGAACTTGAGCCCGAAAATGTGAAGAGGGCAAGGGGACCATTAGAGAGGGCATTTCAAAATGATGCAAGAGAGATTGCTGATCAAGCCATTGCAAGATGTCTCTATGCAAATGGTTTGGCCTTCAATGTTGTTCGATCTCCGTATTGGCAAGACATGGTAAGAAAAACAAGTGAAGCTCCAAAAGGGTACACAGGTCCAGGTTATGAGAAGGTGCATACCACCTTATTGTCAAAGGAGGTCAAACACATAGAATCTTCATTGTCTCCCATTAGGGGCTCATGGAAAGAAACAGGGGTGTCCATCGTTTCCGATGGATGGAAGGATGCAAAAAATAGGCCATTAATCAATGTGATTGCAGTGTGCCCTAAAGGGCCAATGTTTTTGAAAGTTGTGGATTGTGAGGGGCAAGTGAAGGATGCATCATTTATTGCTGAAATCCTTATACAGTGCATTCAAGAAGTGGGTCCTCAATATGTTGTCCAAGTTGTAACGGACAATGAAAAGAATTGCAAAGCAACTGGTATGTTGGTTGAGCAACGGTTCTCACATATATTTTGGACACCTTGTGCTGTCCACTCACTCAACCTCATGCTACAAAAGTTGGGTAAGAAAATAGATTGGATCAAACAAGTCTATGTTGAAGACGAAGAGATCCAAATGTTCATTACAAACCACCACATGTCACAAGCCATTTTTAGATCATTCTCACGATTAGAGTTGCTGAAGGTAATTCATTATTCAAACAATGCAAAGTTTTAATTTTATCATTTGTGTTTAAAAAAATTAAGTTTGCATTCTTCTTTGTCTTTAATTTTTTTATTTTTTGTTTTCAAATAGGTTGCTGAGACTAGATTTGCATCCAACACAATCGTCTTGAGACGACTTGTGAAGGTGCGAAAAGCACTTGCTGACATGGTCATCAGTGATTCATGGACTTGGTGGGATCGAGTGCAATATCTTCTTAGTTTCACTGAGCCCATCATGAGTATGCTCCGCTTTACTGACATGGATAAGCCATGCTTGGGAGAGGTTTATGATGGCATTGACTCAATGATTGAGCAAATGAGATCCATCATAAATGTAAAAGAGCAAGACCCTGAAGAGACTTTCTTCAAACAGGTGCTATCAGTTTGTGTTGAACGGTGGAACAAAATGACCACCCCACTCCATCTTCTTGCCTTTGCGTTGACTCCCAAATATTACAGCGATGAGATCCTTTCTATGCCAACAAGGGTGCCACCATACCGTGATTCAGAAGTCAACGAGGGGTTAAATAAAGCACTTGTTAAACTCTATCCTGATCCTGAATTAGAGGATATAGTTACAACTGAGTTTGCTGAGTTTGCATCCTCCAATGGGCTAACTATTTCTGCTCTCCGCAACAGGTATAAGAAGGATCCTCACTCTTGGTGGTACGTCCATGCCAATAAAATGCCACACCTTCAAGTACTTGCAATCAGACTTTTATCACAAGTAAGTTTATCAATTTTTACCCACCTTCAAACTTTTATTTTTTCATTTTAAAAATTTCCATTTCAAATTTAACGACTCTAGTCTCTAACAAGATCTCCATTTGCTTCAATAGGTTGCTAGCTCTTCTTCATCTAAACGGAATTGGAGTACATACTCCTTCATCCACTCAGTGAAGTGCAATCAATTGGCATCAAGTAAAGCAGAGGAGCTAGTTTATGTGCATTCGAACTTGCGACTTCTAAGTTACAAAGTTGATGACTACAAGGAAGGGGCAGCGAAGTTGTGGGATGTAGATTCAGAGGGAATTGACTTGGATCTTTCTTCGGTTCTCGTAATCTACATACATCATCACATGATGTTAATGATGATGATGATGCTGATCAGTGAGTAATAATTGTATCATTTTAATTTTGAACAATGATTATCTATCATGACATTCAAGTTTGAACTTTGATATCAAATTAGTATATTATATTTCGAATTTTAAAACTTGTAATTGTTTTGTTTAGCATGTGGTATTGATATTCTCAGATTCTGAAGCTAATTCTGTTTCTAGGCTGCAAATATATATATTTTTAATTTTTTATATGTATTTTGTACTAACGTACCCAAACCCCCTTCAAAAAAATTGCCGTACCGGCGTACCGGAATCACGTACCCGTACCCGTGCCCGTACCCGATTTGGCAACTTAGCATTTAATTTATTTAAAACTTGTAATTTCAATTCTACATTTATTATTTTAGTTCTAACTCTAAATCCTAAAGGTTTTATTTTTATTTAAAAAAACTATTTAAAATATTTATATGAAGTATTTTTTTTCACGCAATAATATTATATAATTAATAAAATAAATTATAAATATTTATTTAAAAAACTGTATAAATACAGTTATACGGCCATCAAATTTTGCCCCGAAGTTTTAAGATCCGCTTTGAAAAGGGGACATTACATATACACATACACATATACACACGAATTTTGTCCCGAAGTCTTAAGATCTGCTTTGAAAAGGGGACATTACATATACACATACACATATACATACATACGTACATACTACACACACACACACATATGTCATGTTTTTTAAATGGAGTCTCCCTAAATCATTGTTTCCCATACCCAAGATGTCTCTCATCAACAGGTAACTCAGATACTTCTTAAAAAACAGAAAAAACACAGGCTAGTTCATTTGATTTTTGCTAATTTTCTTGTGACGGATAGCCAATGTTAACAAGTTATCTACTAATCCAAAACATTTCCATATCAGATTACCCCATGCAAAGGTGAATTTGTCTTTGCTAAGCATGTGTAACAACTCAGTCCAACTTACAGGTTCCAAATCGTCAACCATGCAATAGCTAGCATTTGTTACTTGGTCATAACTGCAGAAAGGCTTTCCAATCTCTTTTCTTCTCTTTGTTCTGCCAACTACAGGCCTGTGATATATACTTAATAACGTGTCATGACCAATCAGTTCCAGTACTACAATGTTTTTCTAAAGAAAATGTCAACAACAAATAGTATAAAAAGAAAACCTGTAAAAAGTTCTAATTTGTATCAATCCAGTTGCATTGGTCCAATCAATTCCCATAATCTATGAATGCTTATAGCCAACTGCTATTTGAGATTAATTTTATGATACAATAATTGGAGGTTCAAATCCATAAATCAAATTTAACCTGTATCAACATTTGAAACATGATTGCTTCTTTTTACTCCATTATCACACTTATTTCTAATTATTTTAAGATTTGTATAGGTAATGACCTTAGCAGCCAATCACTTCGATACATCTCCAGACCTAGTGATGAATATCCACTTTCACAATTGTGTTCCAAGCAGTATTAGGCTACTATTAGCTGACACGAAACATGTACTATTTAATCAACCAAATTAACTATCTGGATTATCAAATTTGGCATATTATCGAATTGATCCTTTTAATGGTTGCAGATCCTGCAACCATCTGTTTACGCAACATTATTGAGAAACAGAAATGTGTAATAAACGATTTGTAGTTTGTAGATTTGTAAATGGAGAACCACAAAACTAGCCAACGATAGTTTGTAGATTTGTAAATGATATAAATAATAAATAAGCTAGAACCACAGAACTAGCCAACAATAGTTTGTAGATTTGTAAATGGCATAAATAAGCAAAAACCTACCCATGTGGGAGCTAAAAAGTCAAAGGAAAGCACGAGTAGAGGACAAATTCCTCCACCAAGAGAGCAGCAATTTGCTTGAGAGATTTCTGATGCTGAAAGTGTCAAATCAAATAATTAGTGACAGAAAAATAAATGCTGGTTGTGACAAAAACCAGTCATAACAGTACTCAAAAAACTGTCAACACTACCAGTAAGGTGCTCTAGATGCAAGAAAATCAATCATAAAATCAGCACTTGCCCTTCTTTGTCTCCTGTGTGGGTCTCAAGATCGAATCAGATGTGGAAGTCAAAGAAGGGTAAGCCCAGTAAGGTTTTCACTTTTCATTTGAAGAAACCACCTTAAATTCTTTGATCAAGCACCTTCAAGTCCTAATGATTTGGACCTTCAGTCAATGGTGGTAGCAAGGAGATTAGAAAAATTGTCTTGAAAGTCTTTGGTTTAGTAGGGCTTGTAAGTTACCTCTGAAAGAGACGGTGATAAATTTGAGAGCTCTCTTTTGGATCCTTGGAATGCCGATGATTTCTTGGAACCTGAATCAGATGAGCTTCTTCCGTGTGACTTTTGGCCAGATGAGATCTGTCAATCTCAAGATGGTATTGTTACTTCCAAGGTGGTAGTTTTCAATTCCACTAAAAATAAGAGGGAAAGGTACACTGTGGTGGAAAGACTTCAAAGAGAGGCTCTGCAATCAATCAAGAAGCTCAGAGCAACTGGCATCAATTGACCATGGAAGCTCTCTTCACACATAGGGAGCAGAAAGCTTTGACTCTTCTCTCTTGAATTCTGCCAGTAAGGTTTCAGCTTTGTTTGATTCAGGTATGGGATGCCTTCTTGCAGGTTATGCAGAGCCTCTCTTTGGGACATTTTAGGTCATTCCTGTGTTTCTTAGGATGGTTACTGTTGGCTAGTAGTTCTGGGTTGATTTTGTTGGCTTTCTCCCATTGAATCTGAAAGTTGTAGTCAGCATACAATACCTTTATTATGTTTTGTAAGTATGGTTGCATCTGACCATGTCTCAATTGTTTGCCAGCTTTTGGGTAGTTATAAGAGTCAGTTGGTAAATGGCTGTGTTCTACTTGGCAACCATCTAGTCCTTTAAATAACCTTTGTGTAGTTAGGGAAGGAGGTTTGATCTCTGGCTGACCATATCTGGTCTACTTCTGTAATAACTTCATGTGTGAATAAAGATATATTTTTACTACTTTATCTAGTATGCATTGTATTTCTGTTCATTATTTCAAGTATTAGTTTTATCAGATAGAAGAGTAAATAAATGCCTTTTTTTTGCGGATCTTGGGTCCCTTCCCCAAGTTATACTTAGCAAAAAAAATGGTCCACAAAACCACAAAGTTACAAACTGAGTAGCATAAAAAACTCAGAAGAAGTATTAGCATACCACAAACAATGATGAGGAAGATTAAGAAATAGTTGCTAATATGGCTTCACAAAAGAAGTTAGTAAACATGTTAAAATATGTGAGATTTACACCTAAATTCAAGAATGGAAAGGATATATGATGTGCTTATAGGGTTCAATGGAAAGACACTCAAAAGATGAGCATCCAGTTGCATATTGTCAACTATGCAACATCGATACCCATCACATAAATGATCGCATATTCAAGATCTGCAATTATAAACAAAACCTCCGTGAGCATTATTAGACCAGCCAGGCAAGGTCAACTAACAAGTGGAGAATATGAATATCACAAGCAATGCCAAAACAACCATGGAGGCTGCCAACAAATAAATCACCCTTCAATCAAGACAGACAAGCAGGTTCAGACAGCTATTTGTTCCAAATTTTGTGGTCAAAGGGACATTTTAGCCACAATCATCCAGTGAAGGCCAACGATCACCATTACAGTCATTGTGCATGGTGGAAATCAAGTCTCTGTCATGGCATTGACTTGCAGGAAGAGAAAGAAGAATTTTATATGAAGTTGGAGAAAAATCATAACATATGTAGCGGATTTGATCAGCAAAGAGGATAATAAGAAAAAAAAAATGGAGCATTGAACAGCGCAACCTGAAAGGGTGCACCCATCAATGCCCACTAAAGGAGAAATTGTTGTTAAGAGAAAATGTGGATGTGGAAGACCATGCATAATTAAAGTGGAGAAATTGATTAATGCCACTGGACAAAATACCCAATCTAAGAAAATGATCCGCTGAAGAAAGCAGTAACCATTGCATCAACCAATGGAATGCTGAATGGTGATCGATTGACACAGCTCAGGACAAAGATTGATAAAATAACATTGTTATTTAGGAAAAGCTGATCCCAAGGAGGCACACACAGATTCTACAAAGTATAATAGATCCAATTATCACATTTCTGATAAGGTACCTGTTGCACTTCTTAACAGAAGTAATAAATTTAAAAAAACAGGTGCAAACCCAGGAATTGATAATTGCGGATAAAGGTGCTCCAAGTGGCAACAACACATATGGATATGAAAGATCATACCTTTAAAAATGTTATACCGGACATGGTTAAAAAGCAACTGATGAATATAGATACAGAGGACTATAGATGAATATGACACTATTCTTGGAAGATCATGTTGAAATAGGCAGTTGTGATCCATGATTGGGGATATGAAACAATCACGTTCACAAATTGTCCATGTAGAATCCTCATTTGACTTGAGGATTCACAACTTAAATGAAGTATCCTCTAGTTCAAATGATCATCAATTACAACAAAGTAGATCTTTACAAGCCTAGCAGAAGAGTAATGCAGTTAGAAAACTGTTCAGGGGATGATGGTGCATTAATAGAGATTTATTTTGCTGGCAAATGCAGGATATATTGTTGAAGCAGTGCATATGCAAAGAGAGAAAGAAGAATCATCAAATAAAGAAAAAAAGAGCTTATTTTACTGATTCCAAAAAGTGGGTGATATTCCACTAGATATTTCTGTAGCACACAGTTTGAAACTTGTGAATTATAAGAACCACCCTCACAAAAAATTAATCTAAAACTAAGAAAGAACCTCAAGATAATTATTGAAGCAGAGCATATGCAAAAAGAGAAAGAAGAATCATCAAATAAAGAAAAAAAGAGCTTATTTTACTGATTCCAAAAAGCGGGTGATATTCCACTAGATATTTCTGTAGCATGCAGTTTCAAAACTTGTGAATTATAAGAACCACCCTAGCAAAAAATTAATCTAAGAACAAAGAAAGAACCTCAAGATAATTATCTAAGGAAGAACCTCAAAATATAATTACAGCTATAGAATAGAATGCAGAATTAACATTTATGGATACTAAGATTTTTAAAGAGGATAAAAATAGTTTTGCCTGGGTGTACAAAAAATAAGGGTTCATCACCTAAATTTACAGCTGGAGAATATGGTAAAACCAATAAGAAGATGACAACATCATATGAATCCACAGTACACAGAAAGAGTATATGTTGAAATCAGCTGGACATTGGAAGGTAATAAAATTTTAAGTATTTGAAAGCAAATAGGTGTCAACTGGGGTGATTATACCACAGATGTTAGAACCAAAGTCATAAATACTAACAGAATAACTCTAGTTTGATCTTTTCAAAATATAGTTAGAATATTCCTAGAATTGGGATCCATGCAATTAGTTACCTATGTTTGCAGGGCATGCATATTTAGGCAAAGTACAATGCAGAGTAATTGCCACGTAAGCTCATTTTGGTTGCCTAGGAATGGTTCACATGTTATAAATAATAGCAAGAGGAATCTATGTTTAATTCTTCATTGGAATCTCATGGTCAAGGTAAAGGACTGTATTTTTGGAACGGAAAAAAATCGATTGCCTTTTTCCAAGCTACAATGACTGCTGGACAAGGAAAAAGATTATAATATGGTTCCAATGGTCCAATCCATGCTTAACGTTGAAATGATTAAGAACCCTTGTCACCATTGGAATAAAAAAGAACAAACATATGAAATAAGGCCAAAACTCACATAAATACAGTGGCAATTAATCATTAGATATGTTCACTCTTTAAGTGTAAGTCAAGACTGTCTATAATCATGCAAAATTCAGGCCCAGTTCTTGTAATATACGTACATCATGTAACTAAGAGTTCCTAATAACAATTAATTAAGAGTGAATGGCATTTGGCCTACCTGGAAAAAGCCAACTGAGCCTCCACCAAATAAACGGTTATATCTCTCAATGTTTTTAAGGATAGAATCCACCTCTGGCTCATTGCGCCGCCGAGTTGCAGACTCACATGGTATCAAGAGGTTTATTGGCCGCCGACAAATTGGGCACTTGCAGGGCTGAATTGCTGAGCTGTAATTCCACACACGAAGTATGCACTCCCCTGAAAAAGTGGAATGTCATAAACAAAAATGCATTGTGTAAAGTAATTTTTACAGATATAAATAATAAAATTTATTTAAACACAAGGAATGATTTAAGAGGACCAAACCAATTATCACCCAAGTCCTCAAGAAAGGATGCATCACCATAAAATCAATTCTCTAGCTGATTTTAAAATCATAAATATCATTTTATTTCAGGTCTCCAGAAAGAATAGCACAAAGAAGTTAAGAACATCAGAAGCACAAATCTGCAATATCCTACATGAATACACTTTCACCCGGAAGAATTACATAAATTTCCAAGACAGGATTTAGAAATGTGGTCTATGGAAGGGCTTTTTCAATAAATTTTTGATTATGTTCTATTTTGTTTGATCGGGCTCTGCATATATTTCTAAATTTTTCAAGGTTCCTGCTGCTCAGGGTGCAAGCTTGGTCACTGCAAGTGCAAGCAGTGATCAAGAACAAGGGCTCCCACTAATGAAAACTACTGAATGCATTTGCTACTTGAAAATCACAGTTATGGATGAAGCCTACACACAAATGCAAAAAATATATAATATCGGAATATAATCATATGAATGCTTTCATTGAAGGCAAAGGAATTATCAAGAATGAGAACTTGCAAATCATCTAAAAAACCTATCATAGACTAGAAAATTATAAGAACCAGTTAATAATGATGGACACACTGTAAGGTAAAGAAAGTGGAAGTTAAACATATACAGTGGACATTTCATGAACCAAAAACATGAAATCATAGCAATTCTCAAAGATAAAGAGAGTAAGTACATTTCATGAACCAAAAACATGAAATCATGTCTATTCTCAAAGATAAAGAGAGTAAGTCTTTCATGCAGTAACCAAGATTCTAGAAAGCTAACAGATAAAAGCAGACTTCGATGAGATGGTAGAACAGAATAAAGAAGTATCAAGGCTTTCAACAGTAATCTAGAAAATGTAAATTACATACTATTTATGAAGGAATATTGAATCAAGACTGTACAAAATGGAGTACATAAGACTGCTACAAAGGTTACTATGACATGAAGATGGCATGGAACTCTCACAAACTCACTATTTTGTGCAATCAAGGAGAATAAGTCCCACAAAGCACATATGATCATGTACAAACTCATTAAAACCAGAGATCGTCTTTCAGCATGGATGACTTATCATATGTTTTATCTGAACTGTCTCCTTAATTGACCTTATTAATGATTTGCTCTCCTTGATGTCATCAATGATTAATTTTCCTTTTAATTTGATAGACATTATAATTGCTAGAATCTCAAACCAAGCTGCAGAATCTGCACCATCAAAATATAATCAACATAATTGCAACAGTTTCACTTTCACTTGAATCTCAAGCTCAAACTCGTAAGTAACTTCCTAGTAGTTGACTATCATCCAGCACTCATAATGCTACTCACTATTCTTGATTTCTGTGGATAGAAGACTACAACTTGATCACTTTAGTATGATACAAATCCAGGTTTTACAATTGGTATGTCATATTTGTAAAGCTGGTAAGTCATTTTGTGATATCTAAATGTAAACTGTTTGTTACACCTATTTGTACCATCAGGTGAAGAGCACCACAAATTGAGTTGGGAATCATACTTTAAAAAAGTCATTAGATACTTTCGAGTAGAGAAAAATATATGTGCAAAGATACATCAAATCTTCCATCATCCAGCACTCATTTTGCTACTCACTATTCTGGATTTCTGTGGATAGGAGACTACAGCTTGATCACTTTAGTATGATACAGATCCAGGTTTTGCAATTGGTATGTCATATTTATAAAGCTGGTAAGACATTTTGTGATATACATATCTGTACCATCAGGTGAAGAGCACCGCAAATTGAGATGGGAATCATAATTTAATAAAGTCACTAGATACTTTCCAGTAGAGAAAAATACATGTGCAAAGATACATCAAATCTTCTACAACAGACATTGGAGTACAGATGCAAAGCTACATCAAATCTTTGGTGTGTACCATAGCTAAACATACAAACAAGAAACAAGGATTATACACACCTCTACTAGCATGAACCAAACCTTCAGGATCTTTCATTTTTCCCACTGGTAAACATGGTTATGATTATATAATTGTCATATTGGATAGATTTTCAAATATAGCTATCTTAGTGCATTATCAGAAGACAGTCTCACTGCTAAATATGCAAATACTTTCTTTTGGTTTATCTGTACTCATTTGTGTTTGGCAGCAAACATTTTTCAAAGTTGAAACTGAGACAACACTAAATTTCTGAGCACCCTTTGGAAAATATATGGTCCGTCATTGATACAAAACTGACCGTGTCAGCAAATTTTCATCCTAGACTGGTGGCCAAACAAAAGTGCTCAATAGAATGATATTACACTTCAGGAGGATGTACAGATTAAAGCCCCAACGCACACAACGAAATTTTTCCTTTCATTCCATTTTCCTCAACTGGAACTACATATGAATGCTGAAGTGCTTAACCTCCTATTCTTGAAGCTGTAACATATCATTTCTATCAGTTGCACATCTATTCTCACAATTCATATAAAGCTATTTAGCAATAAGATTCTGAATTACAGTTCTATATATCTTACATTGTACTTCTGTTATAATGGAATTGTGTTATGATTCTGATGTATTTATGATCTTTCTGTGCTTGTCTATGCACTCTAATTATTGTTCATAAGTAATAGTATATACCACTTCCATCGACAACACAATGCTTTTCCACAATTCAGCATGTTGTCCCCTCAGCCAGAACTGTCTTTAAAACAATAATAAAATATACACAAACTCTTAGAGATAAAAATTCAAGTCCAAAACATTAAAAAGATTCAAATTTTCCAGCAGAATAGAAAACTTATAATATTAAATATATCATCATAACCGACTTTTGTTACCTACCACAAAACCAATGAGCACAGTTTGCTTGACAGGGCAAGATAAAACTATCATGACAGACTGAACAAAAGTCGTTTTCTGGGGGTGAATCCATTCTCCTGAGAAACCCATCATGTCCTGACGAGGTCGCCCGAGATGACTCCATTCTAGGAGA
Source organism: Cunninghamia lanceolata (assembly GCA_027924645.1). Classification (NCBI taxonomy): domain Eukaryota; kingdom Viridiplantae; phylum Streptophyta; class Pinopsida; order Cupressales; family Cupressaceae; genus Cunninghamia; species Cunninghamia lanceolata. The sequence continues at coordinate 7,036,088 of BSBN01000236.1, forward strand.
TGAATGATCTGAGCCTACACCATTCCAGACACAGCGAAAACATGTTCGGATCACATTTACCACCTGCCTGCCAAGATTCAGAGAAAAATTCCTGAATGAAAACATACAACCATGAATTAGTGCATATTCAGTTATAATCTACTTTCAGGTAAATGTGATATATTTAAAAAATGTGCAATGGCCGTGACTAAATTGAATATGAATATCATGTCAAAATCTTAAAATGAGCTCTAAAGCAATACAACTGTATTGAAATGTGACTTATTCCAAGCTACCTTCTTGAGAATTAAACAGCCAAGTGAATTTCAAAAAAAAATACTGTTTCTGTTTTTCCAAAATCTGTAACAGCCTTGAAGGCTCCTCATTCAGAAGCAAATGATTTCTTAAGTTTGTGAAATTCCAACCGTCAAGCAAAATGCAAGAATTTTGGCAGTTATTTGTAAACCCAATGACATAATTAATTCACTAATAAGCATGCACCTCTGACATCATGAAAACTGCCTTCAGTTCATTTGTGGGGAAAGCACCCGCCAAAACCGTTAGGAAAGCAACTTTCTTCAAAGTGTATTCAACAATGAGATTTTACTTATTGACTGGGATTGCAAATGAGCATTTGTGTCTCCATGACGCCAACATGGATACTATCGATCAATATTGGAGTGATTACTCAATTTAAGGCAAGATCAATGTCATGGACCATGTGATAGCAACATTATCATATGAAAGCTTGTCCCATGATGGGTAAAAGAGAGTGTTGCAGTCAGTTGCTAGTCTAATGTAGAATAGAGAATAGATGAAGAAACGTGTGGGGTGCCCAACTGATGCAGGTAAGCAAATAGGACCCTTTGCTTGTTGTGAAATAGAGGTTGCTGATGATGTTCAAAGCTTATAGAAGCTATTAGAGACCGTGTTGTGTTGAGATTAAACTTATCACACTTCATGTGAAGATCTAAATTTTGGCAAGTCGAGGATTTGTTAGAACATAATGTTATTAGGGGTCATACCCTTACAACATTTATATATTGTTATAAATAAGGTTACAAAACCTTATGTTATAAAGCATATACCATTTAATAATTAATAATCTAATAACTATTAGATTATTAATTATTTACAAATGGTTGCTTTGAATGGGTGTGACTAATGCCCCTTCAGGTATTATGCCACCCCTTCTCCTATATTTAAAAAAGTTCTTACTCGTTTGAGAGAGATGGGAATTTGGAAATTTATAGTGAATTATATCACTATGCACGGAAGATGTTCTTGGCCTTGTGGAAGTATGTAGAGGAGTATAACCCCAGGTTTAGTCTATTTACTAATAGACGATTTTTGTAAGTGTTTTAATCAAATGATGTTTTATGGGGTTTTTTACCCGAAAGAGTTTTCACCATGTATATCTTGTGTAATGTGTTATACTCATGCTTGTATAATTCTCATTTATATTTATTTTATATTTTGTTCATAATGATTAGTATCCTAATATCCTAACTACTAACACAGTATCAAAGCAGGTTAGGCTATACTAATCATTTTTACATAACACTCGTGAAATTTCCTCAAGTAGTTTATTCTCTTGCTAAAAGATTTTGTCAAGGATTTTTTGTATTTAAACCACCACTAACTCATAATATCATTCAAGATAGATAGATGTATGTTAAGTTGCAAGGTGAAGTTGTCATTCATTTTACCCATTATCCTTGATCATGTGAAGGTATATTGTCATTTTGATTAGTCGTATAGATTATGATTCTCCATTCAACAACTAAAGATTTATATCATCAAATTTGGTTGGAATATAACCATTATATACTATTTGGAAACATATATATCTCTTTATACATCAAGTGACTTAAAATTAGCAATTAAAAATCATGAATCATATTAATCAATCTTATTAACCATATATATCCAATATGCTTTTATTAAAACCATTAAATACTATCTTGTCATGTTCTATTTATTAGATGAAATTCTCTAAAAAAAGCCAAGGGTCATTAGAAATTAGAATCATTTACTTCTAAAATAAGATATCCTTATAAGAAGATAAGGTTATAATACTTTAAACATTTTGGAGTAGGTTTAAAAAAATGAAGACCTTAGTATAGTCATAGAAAGTCTAATATTAGAGAGTAGCGTCCATCTATAGTGAGAATCGCACCTTCTATGGAAAAAGTCACATCTCTCTCTATAATAACGTCAATCCAAATTTCTACGATCGCACCATATAATTAGGGAGTTCTCATTTTTTTAATAGAGGTCGAATCACTTATATAAGGAGGATCTTGAAAAGTCATATCCTTACTAAAAAGATATGAAGATAGGGCAAGTAAAATCTAATCATTTATATAGGGAGCTCCTTAGAGTTAAGGAATGAGATATGTATCTCTTTTAAAAGGAGAGAAGGGGATGATAAAAAAAAAAGTGATCATTTATATCGTAAGATTCATATATTTATAAAAAGTAAGATTAGTGAAAAATATTAAGGCTATTTTTTAAAAAAAAGTTAAAACTAATTAAAAATAAGAGTAATAAAAAGTAAGGTTAATAAAAAAACAAGATTAATACATAAATAAAATATAAAGTTTCTTCATTTTTTATCATTCATTTTACTTTATCATGATCTTTTGTTCATGGACCACGGGGCAAATAAGTACAGGAGGATGTTTGTTATGGGAAAGTAAATAGATTTGGTAAGTAACTTCCTATTTTTTTACAAATTTTGTAATTTTTAAAATTGCTCCATTTTGTTCAGAAAATGAAGAGTATTATTTTTTAAGTTAGTTTCAAGATTGTTGTCGTAACTTGCTTACCATTATTCTCCATCTTATTCAAATGCTTCTCAACAAGAAATTTCAAGCTTTTTGCATAACATTTTACCACAATGCTTTATTTTAATGAGCATGAATAAGAGCCAACATTTCTAGGTCATAAACATAGATTAATTCTCTATGCTCATCGATTTCAAAACGAAATTGCAATACAGAGGGTTTTGGTATAAGTTGTGAAAAATAGAGAACTAGATATTAAGAAATGAGCTCTTTCATTGTGAGCAAATCAAAATGCCAACCTGGAAGTCACATGTGTAGGCCGGATTTCATGAGGGTCTAGTCAAATCTCCAGGCTAAGTTTCCAGCCCTAGCAGCGATCTGAGTTGTGAAGGATCTTCAACCCTGTGTCATAACCCCATACCTAGAGAGATTCATCTATAGTAAAAGCAACCTAGAGCAAATTAATTGTGTATTACCGACTGTTGTGAACTCAATGCCAACCGATTTCTCACCCAATTCACTCAATGGAGCCAAGAGGGTATTCCATCACCGTAGGAGGTATGCATTATCACTTGCTGAGGGTAATCCGCCATTCACAAGAGGGCAACAACATTTGTTGAGCAAATAACAAAATCACCTATTAAAAAGCATCTGGGATCAAGGCGTAATAGTATCATATCATTTGGCGCCATTGATCTGGGGATTCCAAACCCTAATTGCGATCAGTGGCAAGTGGAGGCAAGGTTTTATCATTAATTTGTATTGGAGTTGGTTTTTTTTTTTTGGTAGCAAATATTAATCAGTTCGAATTTGTACCCAGGCAGCATGACAGTGCCTGAACTATCCAACTTTCATATCTATTAATATATTTGCATGTTGAAGTCATTCAAGGTGCTGCTTGTGTCAATGGAATAGAGCAACTTAAATACTTGTTTCTAGCAGTAGATTTGTGTAGGCTTGCAGTAACAATAATCAACTCTAATCCAAGTTATTTGGTTTCATCAAATTTGAGTTACGATAATAGTTGTCATTATTTTGTGCATGTTTTTGAAATTGTTAGGACTGAATAATACTAGATCGAAGTACATAATAACCCTATGACATTGCCGTGGTATTAGAGCAAGCAATCCTACCAGCCTACGGATCTAATTTTGTTTATGCAATTGAGTCAAAGAAATCAGAGAGCTTTGGAGAGAGAAAGAAGAAGATTAGAGGCAGCATCAGAAGAGGTTACATTAGAATTGGAGGTAGAGGTAAGAAGAAAATGGCAGATCAAGAATATGAGTGGAAGGCTTACATGCAAAGACAGGATCAAATGATACAAATGCTCGTCCAAATGATTCAGAACATGAATGCCACTATCAATTCCATTAGGCGTAAACAAAATTATACAGGAGAAGGGAGTAACTCGAATCAGAATGGGCCTGTAAATCATACAAATAATAACAGGACTCCAATTGGATCAGCACCAGACCCTTCCAGCCTACCTTTTTGCCTAGAACTTAGTCACCACAGGAAGAGGAGCCAAACCCAGCAATAGCTGACATTAATGCCTGCATAGATGAATACATGACTTGACCCGAATATTAGAAATCAAATCCCATTTTCACACTACAGAAATGCCAAATCAAGGAATGGGCTAAGGGGAGAGAGAAGACATCCTACGCAACAGCCCAATAGAGATTTACAATGCAGAGGGTGAGGAAGTTGACTCTTCCAACTTTTGTTGGTTCAAAAAAGGTCACTACACGAGCTTGGGTTCAAAAATTGGATACATATCTTTCACTCAGCCCTATGATGGAAGAGGAAGCCATCAAATTTGTGATTCCTCATTTGGAGGGTATAACTCATGAGTGGTGGCATCACAGATTATTCACACAGGGGCATAATCACATTGTGACATGCTGATTTTATACAGAGGATCATAGACAAGTTTGATAGGAAAGATCCGGAGACTCATTTTAGGGAGTTGACATGTTTGAGGCAGCATGGCTCAGTGGAGGATTACGTGGCAGAATTTCAACAAGTATCAGTCATGTTGCCAAATGTGACGGGGAGGAGACTCATGTTTTTGTTTATCGAGGGGTTAACCGAATCACTCTGGGATTTGGTTAGAGCTTTTGAGCCGACATCTTTACAGGAGGCTATCTGATGGGCTTTGAATTTGGAAGATTCGGCGACCAAGAACAAGTTCTACCCCAAGAGTGCACCAACGGAGCAGCACAAGAGATCTTTCCAAATAGATATCCCTCAACCAAAGGCACTCCCTCCAAAACAAAGCAAGGTCAAGGAATCCTAGAATTAACTCCAAAGGAAGAAATTATGTTTTTCTTGTAGAGAGCCATGGGAGCCAAGACATAGATGCTTGGGGAAGGGGCAAATACACTACGTAGAGGTTATACTCGATGAGGATTCAGAGACAGAGACCCGAGCCTAAGGTGGTGGTTGATGAGATGGAGTTCGAGAGCAAAGAAGGAGAGTCCTCAGAAGGCACCCTTGCCACTCTTTCTAGAGCACCCAAGTACCATCCTTTTTGAGTTTGAGGAGTTTTGCAAGGTCACAAAGTGACAATGTTGATCAATAGTGGGGCCACTCATAACTTCATTGATGCAGATTTGATTTCCTGGAAAGATTTGGATACTGAAGAGTCTGATGGGTTTAATGTTATGCTTGCGGATGGCCACATTATTCCTTGTAGGAAGCAAATACAACAGCTCAAATTATCTTTGGGAAGGCACCAAGTTAAGGATGATTTCTACTTTGTGGGAATAGGAGAAACAGATATAGTGTTGGGTGTGCAATGGTTGCACTCACTTGGGGAATTTACTCAAAACTACCAAAGAAAAAGGAGTTCAAATTCAGGGTAGATGAGAAGGAGGTGATACTCCAAGGCATATTAAATGGAGCTCCAATCATGGCTGAAGTAAAGAAAATGGAAGTGAGTGCTCTAGGAAAACAAACCACTCAATGCATGGAGAAAATCAAGGATCCCCTTCAAGGTAAGACACTTCATTATGATAATGTTTTGAAAAGGTACATGATAGCACACCAACGATGGATACCCAATATGGCTGGTTGGAATTTTAGTGACAAGAACTATGACACATGGATCATTATGAGTGTTGTCTTCTGTTTTAGAACTGTTGTTACCTGCATTCTCAGCTGTCCTCGCACTTTTTGGGCAGCCATAAAGAAGTTGATTTCATGGATGATGCATTTCCCACCCTTTTTCCTTAATGAGGTATTTGCAGATGATACAAGGAAGTTTCCAGCCATTATATTTTTATTTCTGAGCAAAGAAATACAATGTGACAATCATGGTATAATGCTTCAACTGATTGTATCATCTTCGAGCAGGTATGGAGGAGGTCTATTGGTCTAATGTAGTAAGTAGGTCGTGCCACATGCTAAAAGCACTAAGTACATACATTCCAGCATTTTTAGCATTGTTGGGGGTGAAGTTTGGGGCGATGTATGACTGCTACAATCATTTATCAGCACACAAACAATCTGATACAAACCATTTTCCGAATGGTACAGCGTGGGGCATCGTGGTCAGAATTCTGGGAGTCCAAGGTAAACTTTATAACGTCAATCTTGGAGAGGTGGTTGAAGCTTACACATATGATGATGAGGTCATGAAGAAAGCAGAGGCAATGGGGAAGCCAGGATTAGTGAGTATTACTGCTAAAGAGGATAGTTTTATTTTCACTGTTGAATCTACAAGAGCAATCAAAGCTTCCGAGATGCTTGGTAGTGCTATCAACGTCCTGAAACAAAGACTCCATACTGTTCACCTGTCATTGAATACTAAAGAAGGTGGCAATCAGTTTGGTGAATTAGGGCACACACATGAGGGGGAGCATTTGTTGATGATCTCCTACCATCCAAGGGAGGAAGAAACATATTTGGGACAGCCATACCCCATATTCTCAGCTTCAATACTGCTGTCACAATCAGTATCAGCTCTTACACCACTTCAATTACATGTATACAATTGGATTTGCAAGAATCATCAGTCATACGGGGGAGGGATATGCAGTTTGAAATTGCTAATGAAGAATTTTCAGCTCTTACACTTGATTTTTGCAAGGGAATATCAGTTTTGCTGCTATCTTATCATTGGCAGGTTGCTATTGCCAGACATGAACAATTTCAAGTTGACCCAGTTTATGGGAATATCCTTGATGGAAGAAATTGAAGGAAGCTTTCAATGGAAAGGGACCACCATTGCAGCCACCCTGGAACCTAATCGGGATGTTTTGGAGCAAAAAATATTCCAGGGGGCAGGTGCAGAACCCAGGATCGATGAGCATCACTTCATGATTTGCTACCTTGACACGAAGAAGATGATTTATCAATGCTTGTGGGCAAGCGATTTGGGGATGGGAGGACTGTCATGTCCCTTTTTCCCAACAACGATTAATATTATTATTATTATTAATATAATAAAAAGTGTTTTTAAACACTAACCCTATATAATAAATAATATAATAATAAAACAAAAAAATAAATTAATAAATTTAAATTTTGGCACTCTTTTTGGGACCTTGGGTTCTATTTCCAAGAGGTATAACTACAATCTCATTTGACTCATTATCATCGTAGAATATTGTGGCATTTTCTCTGATTTTTCCAATTTGAGTGATTTGCACAAGGACGCAAACCCTTGTTACAAATCAACTAAGGTGAGGATAAAACCCTGAACCTCTTAGGGGCATTTCCGCCCAGGATTTGCCAATTGCGCTGAATTTAAGTTGTTTGTTTCCACGGAACTAGGGAGGCGAGCTTATTGAGAGTGAACAGCAGAGGAAGGTGCCTTCCTACACAGGGAAACCAACCCAAAAATTGAATGGCGGAGATAGAGATCCATTACTAGACAAGGCGAGTTATTTTGTGGAGACATTAGGTGCCTTCAATATTCAACAGCGACCACTACTTGGAGTGTTGATTTGGGCGAACAGTGTTGGGGCAACGATTACCAAATTTGAACAATTTGTAGGGAGCTAAGCTCTTTCATTGTGAGTAGATCAGAATGCCGACCTGGAAGTCACATGTGCAGGTCGGATTTCATGAGGGTCAAGTCAAATCTCTGGATTTCATGAGGGTCTAGTCAAATCTCCAAGCCGAGTTTCCAGCCCTAGCAGCAATCTGAGTTGCAAAGGATCTTCAATCCTGTGCCATAACCCCATACCTACAGAGATTCATCTACAGTAAATGCAACCTAGAGCAAATCATTGTGTATTACCGACTGCTATGCACTCACTGCCAACCAATTTCTCACCCAGTTCACTCAATGGAGCTGAGAGGGTAATTCCATCACCACAGGAGGTCTGCATTATCACTTGTTGAGGGTAATCCGCCATTCACAGGAAGGCAGCATTAACATTTGCTGAGCAAATAAAAAAATCGCCTATTACAGAGCATCTGGGATTAGGGCGCAACATCATATCATTTGGCGCCACAAATTTTGGGGTTCCAAACCCTAATTGCGACCAGTGGCAAGTGGAGGCAAGGTTTTATCATTAATTTGTATTGGAGTTGTTTTTTTGTAGCAAATATAAATCGGTTAGAATTTGTACCCAGGCAGCATGACAGCACCTTCACTGTCCAACTTTCATATCTATTAATATCCTAGTTCCACGGGGACGCGTCCCCCCCACCCCCCAAAAACCAGTCGTCCCCTAGAGGGGGACGTCTTCGGGACGGGGAGACGTCGGTGAATGCCAACCCGCCGCCCCCCCGCAATCTCTCCTTGGGGAGTCTTTTGGAAGTCCCCCCCGAAAAACATTTTTTAATAATTTTTTTTTAAAATTTCAAGGAAAATGAAAACCTAAAAGCACCTCTAAGTTTAATAGTTTATTTTTGACCTTTTTTTTCCTTTGTTTCATAGTTTATAGATGAGGATGCTACACAGACAGGGCTGATTGGTATTGGTTTAAATGAGCTTGAGCATTTGGGGTCCAGCAGTTCCAATGATGAGGAGATCGACATGGAGCTTGGGGATGATTAGATCATTGGAGGCATCTGGCCATTAATTATTTTGGCATTTAGTATTTACTATTTACTATTTCAGTATTTTGAACATTGTTGAAATTTGATTGTAATTATGAACAATGATTATGAAATTCAAATTATGAAACTTCTAGTTCTCGTTCCAATGTCTATTAAATTTAAGTACATTGTTTCAATGTTCACTAGTTCAATGAAATCATTGCAATGTGTTTAAACTCTAAACTTTACTTATTCCTTAGGCTTCTACAGTTATACATCTTTTTATAACTAATTTTTCAAGTATTATATGTATTTCAGCGCACTGCTCCCCCACCGTCCCCCGCCGTCCCCAAATTTAGGCCCCCCACCCCCTCGTCCCCGAAACGCGTCCCTTGTCGTCCCCCAATCCCCGTCCCTGAAACTCCGTGGAACTATGATTAATATATTTGCCTGCTTAAGTCATCTAGGGTGCCGCTTGTGTAAATGGAATAGAGCGATTTAAATAATTTTTGTTTCTAGTAGTAGATTTGTGCAGGCCTGAACTAATATTAATCAATTCTAATCTAAGTTATTTGGTTTCATCAAATTTGAGTTAAAACAGCTCTCATTATTTTGTGCATGTTTTTGAAATTGTTGGGACTGAATAATACTAGATCAGAGTACATAATAACCCTAGGACATTGCAATTTTGTATATTTTTGTTTAAATTCTCTTCAAAAATTTTGAAGTAAATCTTCCTCCACATTTGATATCTTCCAAACTTTACAAAGAATGGAGATATATTAAAAAGAAATGCACCTTTTAATTTTTCTTTCCTAGACTTCACAAACCTTCGATTTTATGAACCTGTGATAGTGTTTTATAGACTATGCGATTGGTATCCCACATGATTCAGGGTTTTGCTTCGCGACTTCTTATCCCATGATTATCTTCAACTTCTACATGTGTTTTTTTAATCAACTACAACAAAATTTAACCATGATTTTAGCATGTTTGGACGCGATTTTGGCCACAATTTTGGCAGAATTTGAACACATTTTGCCAAGTCTTTTCACGGCTTCTCATGCTTTTTGAATGGTGGCAGATGAAGACAATGACCTTGTGATTTGTAACAAGATTTTAGCATGTTTGGACACGATTTTGGCCACAATTTTGGCATTATTTGGATACATTGTGCCAAGTCTTTTCACGCCTTCTCATGCTTTTTGAATGGTGGCAGATGAAGACAATGACCCTGTGATTTGTAACAAGATTAATGTGTGTTTCTAGTAGCAAGGCTCTGTTTGTGGTAGTCAACTATGATTTGTTCTAGCAGCTCCTCCATGCAAGTCTTCTCCTACGTCAATTCCTTCACACTTCACACTTCAAACCGGCCTCCAAATGCCTCCACAATTTTCCTCCACTCTACTTTACAGGATTTTCAACCTCCGGCTTCACTCACACAGGCACATGGATTTTATATGCTCTAGTACCAAATTGGATTGGAAAGACGCAATGAGCAAATATTATTGTGAAGATGCAAAAATATATATACAAGAGTCTAATCGGTTCAAAATAGGAAATCGACCAACTACCCAAACCACCTTATGCTAATAATAATAGTTGATTATTATTAACATTTATTACGCCAAGAGGTTCTACACTCACAGCAAGGGCTGAAAGATTCAGATTCCTGTAAACAATTAAGATTCAAATTCCCAAGTAAACAAAATTCATAAAATGTCTAAATAAATAAATTTGTGGAAGCCAAATGGATAGAAAAATAGAAAAACTTGGGCAGTTATAGAATGAAATCTTTATTACGTTTGAAGAATATGAAAAGTCTCGCAGCATAGTCTCTTTAAATTAACTCATATGAGCATATCAAATATTCTAATTGCCAGTAATTTATAAATGCCAAAAAATTGGAAGATATCTCTCGGCGTACTGTAGATATATTTTTTTAAATATAAATATACTAGTTATATTACAATTGTAATATTATTATATTCTAACAAAAGCTATTAACCATTTATCAAATGCTTTTTCCAAACTCTTTTTAGACCTAGATGAGTTAGGGACCATTCATAGGAAATATCGGCAAGTCTAGTGTGATTTAATCTCAATACCTTGTGTTTGTACAATATATGTCATAGAAAGACTTTAACTTTCAATAAGTAACATACAAGTTTCCATTCCAATTATGTGAGGAAAGGAGTCACTGGCGGCCTCCCAAAAGACATGGGGTTAAAAAAGTTCATACTTGGCAGCAACAATGGAGACTGGTATCATGTCATAAGCTGTGAGAGACTGGGAGTATACTCAATGGCAAACCAAGGATCAAAGTGAAAATTGAATTGCTTTACATAAATGTGTATTGTTGTTAGATTATCCATACAATGTGTAATGGACATGCTAGAATAAAATAAGCTTTACTTTCTATTTCATTTAAGTTAACACACCTTATATGTTTTTTTTTCCAATGTATTTTAGAGAGATTCCATCCACCATATTTATTTTGAAGTCACAAGTTCTAAGTTTTGCTTGGCTTTATATGAATAAGACATATGTTCAAGTTTGAGGCTCATAATATTTTTATAATAACATGCCTTTCTTTTATATTTGGTATTTTATCTTTCCAATGTCTTCAAATACTTGAATTTAATTTTTTATTTTAGTTTTTTCAATTTTGAAAGAGTTTTATGAAATATCCCAAATAGGTATTAACTGAATTTTCTGATTTTTAGGGTTCTGATATTTTACCTTATTTCTGATTTTCTGCTGAAACCCTAATTTTCTGAAGTTCTGATTTCTAAATCAGACTTATACCAACACTTATAACAGCCAAATAAACATGCCAAAACATCATATAAACTATGCCAATATGATTGCCAACATCATAGTTGAATTACACAATGAATCCACACCAAATTGCAACCACAATGACTGTAAAACTGAATCAGATGTCTGCTGTTATAAATCAGAATTATGAAGTCTGCAATTACATCAAAATATCATGGGCAAACAAGCCAAAAATGCCCAGCTATAAATCTGCTATAAACCCTAGGGTTTATACATACTAATACCAACCCAAAATGAACTCCAAATGATGGGAAATCATCCTCCAAAGTGTGGTGCTAGGTTTTGGCTCGAAACCCTAGAACAATGAATCTTCAAACACACAAGGAAGCTACTCCAAATGAAGCGCACAGGTCTGCTAGGGTTTTCTGCTTCGGAAATGATGACAAATGATGCCAAAGGATGCTATGACAAACCTCCAAACTCCTCCAAGTGATGGTGCTCCAAGTGTAGAGCAAGACCCTAACTCAATGAAGTCTTCAAGCACCAAATCCACTTCACAAATAAGTGCGAACTAGGTCTGCTATGTTGCTGCTCCAATTCTGAATATTCTTTCAAACCCTAAGAGCAAACAAACTCCAAAAATTGCCTTCAAAACCAATTCGCTCCAAGCCTAGATGGTGCGCTCAACCCCTAGGGTGAAACCCTAGCCAATATGCAATGAATCCCACCAAATGATAGAGCCTTCAAGTCTGATCTGCAAATCTGATATTCAATTTCTGCTCTTGTTCACCAACAAACAACAACGAAGCACAAATAGATCCCGGTCACGGAATCTCCAATTGATGAGCTAGGTTTTCGTCCAACTCACCTTGAAATGCAAGGGTTTTCGTCCTTGATTTCGTAGCTCAACTTTTGTTGCAGCCAAAGAGAATCTCCATTATCAAATGACAAATACACAATCATGAAAAATGTCTTCCAAATGTCCTTTTTATAACCCACAAGTTGGGCGCCCAAATTCACCATAATTTATTTTGTTTTCAAGTCCACCTCCATAATAAAATAATATTTTATTTTAATTTCGCCTTTTCCACTTGGGACGTCCAAGTCTAAAAATAAAATATTATTTTATTTTTCACTTTTCCAAGTGGGACGCCACCCTTGGAATACAAGTATTATTTTTATATTTGTCACTTTATTTTATTTTATTTTCTCTTTATTTTTCCCACAAGTGGGTCGCGCCACTCCAAGGCAAATTATTTTATTAATTTTGACTTCAACATAATTATCACAAAATTACTCCAAGTCATAATCCAACTCTGTTTTGCCAAGGAAAAATAGTTAAATACATGATTTAACTACTCAAAGTGACTTTCCATTCTCAAAGCTTAAGTTATACTTATTTTCCAATTTTCCAAATATCTAAGTCACTTTGCAACAATGGCTCAAAAAGGGGACATTACATTTTAATCATTTAGAATGTCCCAAAACTATATTAACCATTTATCAAAAGCTTTTTCCAACATCCTTTTAGACGTAGGGACCATCATAAGGTAATATTGAGAAGTCTACTGTGCTTTTAGTTTCAATTGCTTATGTTTGTAGTTGTACAGTATAAATCATAGTAAGATTTAATTTTCAATGCGTAACATACAAGTTCCCATTCTGATTATGTGAGGAAAGCAGTCGCTGGCTGCCTCCCAGAGGACATGGGATTAAAAAATTTCATGCTTGGCAGTAACACTGGAAAGTTGTAACCTTTCATAAGCTGGGAGAGACAGGCAGTATACTCAATGGCTAAGGAGCAAAGTGAAAATTGAATTGTTGTGCATAAAGATTTGTATTATTGTTATGATTATCCAGATTCCATACACTACTTTGTCTAGCTTTTACCCTTCAAGCATCATAAGATATGTGTGCATAAAGATAACTGCAAGGAAAGTAGTTCAATCTGAAGCCATGGACATTGTTGTTAAACCCAAAGGATATCCGAGGCTTCACTTTCCATGGATCCTGAATTTTTCTCATAATTTGAAATCTGTTTTTTCTTGGAATCTAGATGTTATAGCATCTGTGCTGCAGAAGAAAATTTTGCATCTGTGGCTTAATGGCTATTACTATTGTTCTGAAACTAAGTCTTGGAATGGATACAAAAAGATATTTTTGAGAAAATGTCACTTCTTGTTTTTGTAGTTAATAAACCCAAAGGGTATCCAAGGCTTCACTTTGCATGGATCCTAAATTTTTCTCTTAATTTGAAATCTGTTTTTTCTTGGAATCTAGATGTTATAGCATCTGTACTGCAGAAGAAAATTTTGCATCTATGGCTTAATGGCTATTAATATTGTTCTGAAACTAAATCTTGGAAGGGATACAAAAAGATATTTTTGAGAAAATGTCACTTCTTGTTTTTGTAGGTAATCTCTTTAAGCTTTTTCAAACACTAGCCTACACATTTTGCACATATTAGTATGTTGTAGACAATGCTTCTGGATTAAACTGTGTGAGATTGTTTTCCCTCAACGTTTCGGGTCACACTCTGTGAACCATCATCAGGAGAAAAAGAGAGCAAGAGAACAACAAATGATAAATTGCAGATGCAATTTATCATTTGTTGTTCTCTTGCTCTCTTTTTCTCCTGATGATGGTTCACAGAGTGTGACCCGAAACGTTGAGGGAAAACAATCTCACACAGTTTAATCCAGAAGCATTGTCTACAACATCATGGACTGTGGAAAATTAATGACTTCCATATTAGTATGTTTTTATATTTTTGATAGAACCATTCCTTTTTCAAAAAAAAAAATTTAAAAAGTGTACCATTTTATAGAACATAAATTATATGAATACAAAGACAGAAGTGACTTTACATAGTGATATTCTGTGAACTGCTAAAAGGATGTATAGCTAAAAAAGAAGAGGCCAAAGGCAACATTTCGAAATTGGAACTTACCAAAGATAAGTTCTGTATAGAAAAACAAATGTTGATATAAATATAGCTACACACACCACCTCATCCCCAACCCCTTCAATGGTGGGCATGGATCCCACAAACAATTGTCCTTCCAGTATCACCTGTGCACATAGAAGTCCCTGTCATTATCTGAATATCCACAGGAATATATGTTAAAAGAATCCTAGAACTCTAGTACTATGCATCTATATTATACTCAGTTCATTGAAAGCTACTAAGGCACACCACCAGAATTCTAGAGTCTGCCCTGCAAGTAATCTTATGCATATTTATGTTACAAATGCTTTGGGTTCTCAGAATCTTGTACAAGCAGTAGCATGCCAAATTGATGGAGAAACCCTAAAAATAAGCTCAGATTAAAGGTTCGTAGGTAATTAAAATTACATTCCTATTCTTCAAAGTTAGGTTTTCCAGAATACACTATCATAAATTACCTCTGTACACTAAAACATTTTGATTTACTCTTCACTAACATTAACCACACAATAAATTGTTGGCATAATTTCACATTTCAAAGTTAACTGTTAATATACTAATTTTCAGAGATAGTGTCCTATAAAAACATTAATTAACTTTGAATTCTTAAATTTGCACTTTGCATTGAATAATTATATAGAAATACTAGGCCACACACACCTCGGTATATAGAAATATGTAAAAATGCATGCATTTTACATCTTCAAAACATCAAGATTGTGAACTTTACCAAAATAAATAGGAATTCCTACAATTAGAAATCCTATATGGCAGCTTGAAGTGGACGAAACTAAGATCTGGAAAGCCTGGAGAAATAAATCAGAGGGAAAATCTGAAAAAATTTACTGGAAACAAAAAACTTGATTAATAACAAGCTTTTTATTATAAGAAAATATATAAACCTTTTTTCTGATACCACCAATACACTGAACAGGCAAAGCTATCAGGTGAGCTGCTCCTAATTGTGAAGACAACCCAATCTTCCATGTACTAAATGCTGGTCGAGCTAGATTCCCACAACCTCTCCCAACTCTATGATAAGCTCTTAATCATGACACGGCTTAGTACTGTTGTTATACCTGTTTTTAAGTTTTACTGACTGGGTATATGCTAACTTTTACGTATTGGCTTAAATATGCATGACATAATTTAACATGTGCCAAAAAATTGCATAAATGGAGAGCTGTATTTGATTTGATTAGGCATCTTATGAATTGATGTAATAGAGAATTTAGGTGGTTGGAAACTTCTAATTTGATATCATCTACCTTCCTGCATGAATTTCAAATACAATTTCTTCAAGTTCCATTTGGATTTCATTAAGTCTCTGTTTCCCCCATATATCCAATATCAAATTGAGACAGCCCAAAGGTCATCTATAAAAATCAGTGCTTCTGAATTGGACCCCATCATTTGCATAGGGTTTGTGGCATTTGTGTGCTCGTGACAGGTAATATTGGTTTCATATGCAATGCAAACTTTCAAAGGATGCACAAGCAGGTAAGGCAAGTGTTGGGGAAAGTCCTGAATCAATAAAATATGTATGTTACCATAATCAATCAAACCTAATACGCATTTCCTTTTAATCCATCTTTCCACACTCAAGGTAGGGTGTGAAAATATAACTCTAATGACAGCCAAAGATACAGGGCCTGATTGGTCAGCTTTGCTGGTAGTAACTCCTTTAAAAGACACATGTTTTGATCAATCTTGTCCATCATTGTTGTTACCTAATAAACTCAACATTGCAGCCGTTGAATTTGCACCTTAGACATGCACCTATGCCCTGGAGTCAACTTTTTCATGCATGAGAAACATCAGTTCACCTTCCTTAGTAGGTTGGGTTCTAGGGAGTGTATAGTGCAGCTTGCTCCTTGCATTGCTTCCAACAAACTTTTCATATGCTCTAGATTGTGATCCAAGCCATTTGGATTAAAAGCATCAATATATACCTTCAATTTGTCATTTGATCCATCCAAGAACATGTAGGCTCTGTCTAGAAGTTGGCGTACCACAAACTAACATGCAAAGTTTTCTAAATTAACCACTGCGTTCTGTTGTGACCAAATCACGCATCACCCCATTTACAAATGGGACCCCCTCTTTTTTGTCTTGAGATGCATTAAGTCTTTTAGGGTTCTGCTTTGATCTTGTTTTGAGTTATGAAGAGGATGACACGAGGCATCTCTTTGTCTTTTGAGTGGCATTTAATCTCTGATCCAATGGCTTCATTTGATTGAATCATCGCATGATGGAATTGAGATAGAATTGAAAATCTCCATGAACATTCAAGGTGATTCCTCCGTGAGCTATGGTGTTTGATAGTCCGATATTGTAAGATGTTGACAAGGCAAAGTGGCCAAGTTCTTCAAGAAAATCCAAAATCCTAGTTCAATGCGCCTAATCTAAGTGCACCACTTTGGAGGAATAAGTTGAAGTAGGTTGAAGATATGTTGAAGAAGATCCAAAATTTCTATCTAGAGCGCCAAAACTATGAAGAGCACAAAAACTCCAACCAAAGCGCCTTTATGATGGAAAATTCAACCGGAGTCCAAAATCCTAGTCCAATGCGCCCAAACAAGATGGACTCAAAATCATGATCTAATGCGCCTTATGTGATGCGCTTGTCAATGCAAGGTAAAGTGAGTTTGTAAGAAGTGAGTTCCAAGGAGAGATCAAAATATGCATCTGCTGCGCCAAAGTCAAAAGGCTTGATTTGAGATGTAGATTTTATGAAGATCTAAGAGGAAGGCTAAAACTGTGATCAGCTACGCCAAAGTCAAAAGGGGCAGGTTCAAGTGACTTTCAAAGAAGATCAAAATCATGAACTCCATTCACTTCAAGGAAGATGATGATTGAAGTTTTTGAACATCATTCAAGGAGGATAGATTCAGATTTCTTGACATAATTCAAACCGAACATTAAAAATGCTATCCCATGCGCTACCTTTTGATGAAATCAGATTTAAAGTTGAAGTGTTTTAGGAGAGATCACAAACTTCATCCAATGCGCCATTGCTAGAGGGAGTTTGGTTCAGTTTTTGATGATCATTCAACTAGGATCCAAATGGTTTAACCACAGCGCCAATGATGGTGAAGAAGTTAAGTTTGTAAGTGATGGAATGAGGATCCAAATTGCTCAACCACAGCGCCCTTATGATGGAAAATTCAATCGGAGTCCAAAACCTTTAAGCAATGCGCCCAAGGCCAAAAGGCATCTTTCGAGGTAGAGATCAAGGTTTGTGATCAAGATAGAGGTAAGTTGAAGTACAAGTTCTAAACCAAGCATCAAAATCTTCAACCATTGCGCTTGAAGAGGAAAATTGAAGTAAGTTTGAAGATATGTTTGAGGTATATGCTCTAGTGTTACAGGTTTGGGCATGACATTTGGTATCAAAGCCAAGTTTATCAAACTCTGGAGCCTTTTTGGGTCTCACTATGGTAAGTAGAGTTAATTCTTGATTGGTTATTATTTGGAATGAATATCTGGTAGATCATTTATGGTCATTGATTAATCCTTGTGACCATAAGTTCCTTGTTGTGAGTGGATGATTTATGTCAAACATGTGTATTTTTTTGTTTATTTTGTGATGTTACTAGTGAAATTATGTATGTGGTGTCCCTAGTTGTGATACAGTGTATCCAACTCAAGGGAAAGGTATTGTGAACGTTACAAACTATTCATGCAAGTATACCTATTGTGAAAATTATATGTTATAGTGAAGAAGGTATGATGTATAATTGTGGTTGTGTTTTATTGTTGAGTATTGTGTTGGGAAGGGAATTGTTATTTGTTGAGAGCTGATCTCGCTTGAGGGCTGAGAGCCTCTCATGTAAATAGGGGTTGAGAGAGGTGTGGAGCCTCTCTTAGGGTATTTTTTTATTTTACCTTAAGAGGGATGAGTATCCCCTCTTTCCCCCTTCTTTATGGATCATATTGGAGATTCATTTGTATTGTTATTATTGTTGGGAGCGGATCTACTCCATTTGGGGTTTAGAGCCTCCCATGTGTGGGGTCGAACGAGGTGTGGATCTCATTTGGGATGTAACCCATTATGGGGTGAGGTGGGGACACAACCCCCTCATAGTCACATTGGAATAGAATCCCCTCTGCTCCCCCTCGTTATGGAACCATTAGAGGTTCATGTGTGTTGTTAAGTATTTATGGGTTGAGGATGGATCGGGGTGTGCCTATGACTCAGGAGATTATTTATTCATGATGATTCAGTTATGGTATCTCAATTGGCATGAGTACTAATGGCAGTTTCTAGTAGATGAACATTTGATGGTACTTGGTCATTATTTGTGGTAATCCATTTCAGATATGAAACTTTGACAGCATTAGTGATTACAAATAATTAGATTAAATATTGAATTACGAAAAAAAAAATTTGGGTTTTGGAAACAGTGATTTTGAGATGGCGAATTTCTATTTCGTTCATAGTTTTAAAACTGACATATTATTCTCAGGACACAGAAGATCTCGATTAAATTGTCATAATTATAATTTTAGCATTTTATTAGTGAAAAGAGAAATGATAGCAGATTGATAAGACATTTTTTATAATTATCAAAAGGTAATGGCTTCTTCTCTCAATTTTAGTGTCAAAGGTTGGGATCTTTATAACATTGTGAATGGATATCAGAGTTCATGATCGATTCCTTCTATGGTATATGATATTGGGTCTTGCATGCAACAATTGATACATGGTACATGATAAGGTTGTCCCGGGTTGTGTGGGACATGGATATTCTGATATATGGTATGGTTGTCCCGGGTTGTGTGGGACATGTGTTATGTGATATATGATATGGCTTTCTTGGGTTGTATGGGACATGTGCATGGTGATCTATTATTGAGCTCTATGTGGTTTGAGACCACCACATTCCCCTCCTCCCCTTTGGTGGCTTGTTTGAAGCCACTTGGTGATTGTGATGTAAAGTTTTATGGAAATTGTTGAAATTTTTATTTGATTATTATTACTTTCTTTTCTTGTTTTATTGAGCCAGCAGTTTTAAAATTTATTTAAAATATTTGGTTGTTGTAATTACAAATTGTCCTTTTGCCTCAAGGACTATTTCAATAGGTTTTTTTCTTTTAATTTGAACTTTTGTTTTAGTTTCCACTATTTTATTTGCTTTTAATGAATTTTTATTAATTGATTTTATTTAAAATTTTATTCATTGGAAACTTCTTTATTTTGAGGCTTTGTCAGTGTTTGTTACTGCTGGCTTGTGTGGTGAAATGTTGCTGGCTTGTGTGGTGAAATGTGGACTGTGTAAACTGCTATACCCAAGAGGGGTCCCTAACAGGTTGCATAGGGGAGTAGATGGCCTGGGGAATGTTTATTGTGGAATTATGTAAGATCTATTTTGTGGCACTATGGTTCTACTTGGCACCGATCCTCCTCATCCCATCGGGTGCATATGTGATGTTATATGTATGGAGTGAAAATTTTGTGAGGTGTTGTTGGTAGTATTTGTTATGATGAAATGTTATAAAGGATAATGTTCTTGTGTATTGTTGGAAATGATATAAACATGTTTATTAGGTAGATGACAATAAAGAGGAGGTAATGGAGTCAGAGGTGTAGTATGGTATGCTTAAATTTTGTAATGATGAGAGTTGGTTAAAGTTGTTTCTTTCACAATAAGTAATGATACCTTAACACGTTTATCAACTATTAAGTAAACAACTTATGTTGTTATTAGTGACTGTAGACTTTTCTTATTGACAAAAGATGATATAATGAATTATGGGTTCCTATTGCACTTTGTAATGTGATTAGATTTTAGTTAAAATATTGGCATCTCATTACTTTGTTTTGATATTATACAAATGTATTTTTTTTTTAATGATATCTAACCTTTGTTAGAGGTGTTGAAGTTAGGAAATATGCATTCCTCTTGAGGACTTCCAGGAGGAATTCCATTCCTTGGGAGGGAGAATGTAAGGTCACCTAACCTACTTCACATGACATAACTAGGGAACTAGATTTTTATAACGAAAGACTTGTATTCTTGTGATAGGAGAGTTAAGGTATGTTATTGATCACATCTTTCCATCAAAGTATGTAGCATATAACAATTGAAATGTTTTGGATCTCGACATAAGTATGTTTGGGATTGTTTGTTTGATTATCAAAACTCACTTGCTCTTTTAAAGAAAATCTTGGAATAACAGAAGTCAACACTTTATTTAGATGAGGATGAAGGAGAGAACCGAGTATTAGTAAAGATCAAAAGGGGTCGAAAACAAAATCCAGGTTAATATTTTGATAGTAGAGGTAAATTCACAGTTAAGGTATGAACTATTTTGATTATCTGTTTGTAGGACATAAAATGCCAGTATTGGTTTAGTCAGTGCTACTGTGGATAAAATGGAGTTAGATATTGGGCTAAAGTAATCTAAATCGTTGTAGGTATGGAGATACATAAGAAGTTTGTGGTCTTAACTAATGTAATAAGCTTTAAGTGATTTGATTTATGTTTGAATCCTAACACTTTAAATTGTTTCACAAGTGTTATGGGTTGTAGAGGAGTGTGATCTCTCATCTTACTTTCAATGATCTCTTATCTTACTTTAACATTTTAGACTTAATTGTCCAGTCATTATAGAGGTCTATAAAACCTATATTATACTTGACTGATTAATTAAATAATTTCAAATAGTACCTTATAATTATTAACCAATATTTCATATTTTGTTTCCAAAACAATAAAATTTAAATTAACTTATAAATTAAATTATTTAAATTTTAAAATTCTAAAACTTGGAATAAAATGATTTATTTCAAAAAATATATATATTTTTTAAAATAAAAGAAATAAAGGATTAATTAAAACATCCTTTATTTAGTTGTTTTTACTTAAATAAAGAAAAAAATTATTATTTTTATTATAATAAAGAATTAAATTTTTTAAGAGGATGAAATTTCTTTTTATATGATCCTCATCCTACGTATGAGATTAGAATTGTTCTATTTTTTTAAAAAAGAAGTTACAGGAAAACTTATCTCTTAAGGCTGTAGAAAGTGGCTTTATACGGGTAAATTCTATTTTATGAAGCTTCTTAAAAGTTTGTTGATGGATTTTTTCTTGTTTTTTTGGGGGTGCCAATTCGAGAGCGAATCGAAATGGAACTTAAAGAAGGCAATAAAGGAGGTACAAAATGCATATTTGATGGAATTGGCTATCAAGTGTTTTGAAGGTACATTAATTTCCATAGCTCTGCCATCTAAATGCATCCATTCATCATTCACAAAAAAATAAAGAATTTATGAGCCTTGCCAGTGGCCATTGAAAAGATTATTGCAGGTATGTGTTTCCTTCATTATTTTTTTTACTATGAGAAAAAATGTAATCAAATGTTAAACTATATTCCGCCCTTAATCTGTGAGTATAGTTATGGATATTGGTGAAGGTGTAGTTAGCACTGTATGCTTCATCACTATCTTTATCACTGCGCCTAGAATGGTATGCTGTTATATTTACACTTTGAAAAGAATTTGTTGTATAATTATTAATTATTTTAGAAATTGTCAGATGTATGGGTGTTAATGGTGGAATGGTTTTTTTTAAAGTATATATATAAACTTAGACATTCTTATTAAGATATAATTTGTGAGCATTTAATAGAATGGATAAGTCTTATTTACTGGTTTCTATGAAAATATGCTTCATGTTGTATTTATTTTTACCTTTTCTCCTTTAATTCATGTGGTTTAGAAATATAAGCTTTTGACCAAATTTTACCTCATTTTGTGCCACATCTCCATGTTTTTTTTCAAGAGCTATAGAATTTGATCAAGAGATCATGTTAATAAAATGTGTTGGTTCTCTGATTTTTAAGTTTTAGTTGAGAACTAAATGGTTAAACTTTTAATGGAGATAATGAGAGATTTTTCACTAAAATCTGTTTGTATTAATCCAATAATCCTTTCTTTCGCATGAGATTTTATCTTGTGAAGTTTTGTCTGTATTATGTGATTTTTATAGGTAGGCATTGTTGTGCACTTGTCTT
Organism: Cunninghamia lanceolata; assembly: GCA_027924645.1. Lineage (NCBI taxonomy): Eukaryota > Viridiplantae > Streptophyta > Pinopsida > Cupressales > Cupressaceae > Cunninghamia > Cunninghamia lanceolata. Next base: position 7,058,600 of record BSBN01000236.1, read on the forward strand.
GATTTCTTTCTCTACTGTAGCATTTCTCTTGCCAACTCAAGATTTATAATGGTTTCTTTATGATAAAATCCCCATTAGATATTTGCAGGAAGGTGTTTGTTAAATGAAACTTGTGAGAAATGTGAAAGTAGATATGATAATAAGCATTAAAAAAATAAACCATGCTTGATAAATGTTTGTCTGTAGGTTAATTCTGAAACTTGATAAGGTTGATTGCAGAAAAAACTTCTCTTACATCTTAAAGAAAGTCTTTAATTCACTTCTGGGTTTTATTCCCCTTTCTTTTAGTTTTCCGCAACATTTTAATTTTTTTTAATTTCATTGAGAAATGAAATAGTTATGACATTTTTACTAAACAACTTGTTCATTTTTTTTGTTTAAAAAAAAATTGTAATGTATTCATTATTTGGTATCTAAATTAAATGCATTTAAAGGGAAATTTGGCCAGTTAACTTACCCTATTATATTTGGGAGGGATGGCTTTTCTTCCCACCATTATATTTTATATAATGACTTGTTAGGTTTTGATATTGCAAAATTTAAGTAATTTCAGATAGAAGTTATTATTTTCAGTCTTGTTTAATCTCTTTTAAACATTTGAAAATAAAAGCTAGATCTTAAATCTTCCTATTCAGAAAATCTCTTTGATTTTCTTTTTAAGAACAGTATCTTTTATAATTACATCCTCTTAAATTATTTTGTCTTATATAGATTGATTAAGAGATGATCTTATTTATTTAAAGAAAATATGAAAATAAATTATCTTGTGATTAAAAGAATTTATCTTATATTTATATAAAGAATTTATCTTGTTTTATATAAAAGAATGTGTTTTATATTTATATGAAGAAAATATGAATTTTATCTTCTATATTATTATGTAGATGAAATTGTAATAAATAATAATAGATTTGGTGAGTGTTTTGTGAAAACCTATTTATACTCCCCTGTTGCTAATAGACTAATTGTTTATAATGTCCTCCTTTGCACCCATGTGATGATATTGTGAAGATATCTTAATTGAGATTTCAAATGTTTAATGTTTCCTATGTTATGGTAAAATCTACTATAGTCTTGTTCTTAAATTACCTATGAACTTTCAAAGAGTTGTCAATGTAAGTTTTGCCTAATGAGAGGATAGAGATTCATATTTATGCAAAATGAAAGGATAGGCTTATTCTCTACTGGTTGACCCTTAGAATACACCGAATAGGTTTGACAGTTGGTCGACCTTCTACCTAAGTTTCCATGATTACTCCTTGAGCCGCACTATGCCACCTGTCATATGGAACCTTATTATATCTATTGGTTGATACTTCGACAAGGTTAAAATTAGTTGGTTAGATGTATTTTGTTATGTTGTGTTGACCTAGTTATAAACCAACATATATTAAGGAAACTTTGTCCTTTTAAGTTGTACCCATCCTTGTCTCATAAAAGAGAGCTTTGAATTCTTATCTTGAATCTAGTAATTAAATTGGTACTATTGTTTTCATGGATCTATGTATCTAACCCAACCTTAATTGTTGCAATACAAGTTACCCCGAACTACGAAGCCTCTGCGCGTACGTAGGCAAGGCCATCATGGATGAGCCCCCGAGGCATTAGGTCGGCCCCTTAGGGCCTTTAGGTTCATGCATTGATATCTGATATGTTATTTATCAATTTTGTGAAACTAATGATTTTATTGAGATGTGCAGATTTAGAACTATTACCTATGCAGGATATTGGAGCTAAGAAAGTTTACCTCACGTTGTGAATGGTTGATCGTATGGAGATTTATGTAGTTGTGTATACTTGTAAAAGAAAAGTGTAAATCATGGTTTTCATTAGGATGAATGATATTAACCTATGTTAATGTCTAATATTATTAAATGTTGATTGTATTTATGGAATATCAATTTAAATTTTTTTTGTTATGGTCTTTTATGTTTTGACGTTATAGCTAACAATTGGTATTAAAAGTGTGATATTAATCCATGTTTGAGGTATATGCTCTAGTGTTACAGGTTTGGGCATGACAGAAGGAGATCCCAAAATTGTCATGTAGTGCGCTCTATAAAGGAAGCTAAACTTAAGTTTTGTGATATCTTTTAGATCAATATCCAAATTCCTGATCCAATGCGCTACTCAAAGAGGGATAAATTGCAAGCATTTTGAAATCTTTCAAGAGGAGAATCCTAAACACTTATCTAGTGCGCCATGGTGAAAGATCTAATTTGAGTGGAAAGAAATGTTGTCAAGAAAATATCAAAACTAGGAAGTAATGTGCCACCTTGATGACTTTTAAGTGAGGTCTAATTTCCTCATCCAATGCGCTTACAAGGAAATCTAATATGAGGATGAGTTTTAATTTTGTGATGAGTTTCAAGAAGAGGTCAAACACCTTAACCCTTGCGCCATGTTCAAGCTTTGAACAGATTCAAAGGGAGATTAAAATATGGATCCAATGCGCCATTTTGGAGTGGAGTAGAGCTTGAAGTTTCAAAGGTTTTCAAGATTAAGCATCCGAGGTCTTTTACTGCTGTGCCAAATCGTTCAATGAAGTTCAAATTTCAACTTGGTAAAAGACTTAAAGTGAAGCTGAAATGTCAAATGTGATGCGCCAAGGGTAAAGGGGAGATTTGGTTTGGAGATAGGATAATAAGAAATATTCAAAATTCCCAACTGCTGCACTGATGTTGATAAGCTGTGAGGTCTTTTAAGAGAAGCTCAACCTCTTAACCAATGCGCTCAAAGTCAAAAGGCATCCTCCAAGTGGAGATCCATATCCAAATCAAGAGTTGTGAAGTGTGGAGGAGCAATTCTTAAGATGAAAATCAAAAATTATCAAGTGATGCGCCACCTCAATGAAAAAAGGTTGAAAACATTTTAAGAAGTTTAATGAGGACTCAAAGATCTCAACCATTGCGCCACCTCAAGGTAGGGAACAAATGCAGCATAAGATCAAGTTTTAAAGACTTTTAAAGAGGTTCCCAAAATGTTGAACTCATGCGCCATCATTGAGGAAGTTTCACTTTAAGTTTCTTGACTTGTTTTCAAAGAAGATTTAAAATCTTAATCTAGTGCGCTAGGATGGACAAGTTGATTTCAAGCATCAAAATGCAAGTGTTATAAGTGCCTTCCATGAAGAGACAAGGTTTAACTTTTGAAACTCATATCAAGGAGAAGCTCAAATATCATACACCAGTGCGCCAATACCTAGAGGATTTAAAATGGCTATCTAATGCGCTCAAAACAAGGAGAAATCAAAATGTTTAACCAATGCGCCCTTGTAAAAATTTCAAATTTTCTAAAGCCAAACTTGATTTGCATTGAAATTCACACCATACTTAGTATAAAATGGATAAATTAAATGATTTTTGTTGCATTTAATGAGGTCGGCCTAGGCAAGTTGGTTAGTTTTTAATGCAAATCATATATATATCTTATTTGTTCTTCATTTTATCACTCATCAAGGAGCAGATTCACCTCAAGGAGCAGAAGTAAAAGTAATTTTAGCAAAGTACAAGTCTGATTTTGGTCAAGTTGAGTCTGATTTTGATCTAGTGTTCATCCAAATCAGTCCTTTGGAAAGTCTGATCTAGAGGTAAAATTCTAATTTCTCCTTCATTTTCAGCAGATTCATTGAGTTTTAAACAGAAAATTGTCTAAGTGTTAATAAAATTTGCATGAAAGGATAGTCAATCATCATGATAAAAGGCATGATCTTCTTGTGAAATTCCATTTTAGAATCTTTGAAAAAAAAAATCAGAATTGTAACATTGAAGGCTAAAGTAAGTTGTTGATCATTTGTATTTAAGGTTACTTATTCATGTCTAGTTTGTAGGATCATGGTGATGACATCGAAAGAAAGGCAAGCAAGGATCTGCATGGATGCTAAAGGCAAAGTCCCAAAATCAAAACTTGTTTCAAGATGGGCATATATTGGAGATACGAATATGGGCAACAGCAATCTAGAAAATATCAAGTCTGTGCTTCAGGGACCTGTTGTGACCTAATCACACATCGCCCCATTGCAAATGGGGACCCACTTTTTTTGAGCTCTGATGCTTTGCATTTAGTTTTGGATGATGTCTTAGGTTCGTGTCCTCTACCAATCCAACAATAAGTCTCTCTCCTAGAAGGTTTTGCTTTATAACTGGAGGTCTCATCTGGAACATGAACTTGCAGTAATGAAGAGTCTTGATCAAATTCCATCCAAATAATGAATTCTAAAATCGATCCTGATGTATGTTTGAGATCCTGAAAATGACTAAGTCCGGTATCTTGATATCCTGAAAATCCTGAAAAATAGACTAAGTCTGAAATCTGGTGGATCCTCCAAATTCTAGATTTCGCATGTTAAATCCGGTGGATTCGAGACCTATCTCAAACATCCTAAAAGGTATATTGAAAAATATTTCGAGACCTATCTTCAACCAGTGCGACAAGACATGAGGGTGGCGCAAAATCTTGATGAAGTGCGCCACATTCAGCCGGAGCATGAAATCATGAACCAATGCGCCTTAACCATTGCGCCATTTTGAAGAAGGTAAATTGAAGATTTAGATGTCATTTGAAGAGGATCCAAAATGCTCAACTAATGCGCCACATCAAGTGCGCCCAAGATGAAATTGTCAAAGTGCATTCAACCGGAGCATGACATCCTTAACCAACGCGCCCAAGGATGAAGTGATAGTTTGAGTTTAACTTTGAATCAAGGAACAAAGATCCAAAATATGAAACCAACCTGCCTTAATCCAAAGCGCCCTTATAAAAGATGATAAGATCAAGGTTTTGAATGCATTCAATAGAGGATCTATAACCCTCAACTAGTGCACCACATGTGATGTGCCCTTGTTAAGAAAGGATGATGATTTTAGAAGGCATTTTATCCAAGTATCAAAAACCCCAACCAATGCGCCCTTACTCAAGAAGCAACCAGAGGATCTAAAATCTTGATCCAAGGCACCTATTTCGAGGAAAGACCAAGATCTTGATCTAATGCAACCAAGGAGGAAAGAGTTTGTTTTGAGGATTCAAAAGGCTCATCCGGTGCGCCCAAGGAAGGAGAAAGATTTGTCTTGAAGTTGAGAAGCAAGAAGTACTCAGAATGTGGATCCAATGCGCCTAATCCAAAGTGCCATTTTGGAAGGCAAGGTGAAGTGAGTTTTTGAAGAAGTATTGGAGGAAAAATCAAAATGTGAATATCTTGCGCCTCCACCAATGCGACCACCTCAAGGTAAGGGTAAATGCAAGTTCAATACAAGTTTTAAGGTCTTTTTAACAAGCTATCAACATGTTGATCCATTGCACCTTAACCAACCCACCCTTATGAGGAAGTTCAACCGGAGTCCAAAAACCTTAACCGATGCGCCCAAGGTCAAAATGCATCCTTCAAAGTGGAGATCAAGATTTGTGACCAAGATAGGGGAGTGTGAAGTGCAACTCCTAAGACAAGGATCCAAAACCTTCAAGTAATCCGCCAAATTCAAGAGAAGACTAAATTTGCTGTCTAATGCGCCATGTATATTAAGGTGAAGATGATGGTTTGAAGTGAATTTTCAACCAGAGCTTAAATCCTTGATCCAATGCGCCCAAACAAGACTCAAGTTTTAAGGCAATTTTCAAGCAGAAGATGAAATCTTTATCCAAAACAGCACCTTGTTGTGAGGTTGAATTGAAGTTTTATGAAAGATTTTTAACCAAAGATGAAAATCATGATCTAGTGCACCTAGATCAAGGAGTGGGAAATAGTGATTTGAGAGTGGAATTTCAACCAGAAGATGCAATCTCCATCTAGTGCGCCACCTTAATGAATGTTCAAGGGGAGATCAAAATGGCTATCTAATGCGCCAATACCAAGAAGATTCAAAATTGCTATCTAGTGCGCCCTGTCTAGTGGAGGGTGGTGTAATTCAAGTTTCACAAAGCAATTTTAACCAGAGCATGAAATTGTCAACTAGTGCGCCAAGATAGGAAGCTTGTCTTGATTGATGAAGATTGTCTTTTAACCGAAGATCAAATTCCCTGTCCAATGCGCCACATTGGTGTGGTATTAGATTGTAAGTTTTATAAGACTTTTCAACCGGAAGCTGAAATCTTCATCCAGTGCGCCATTCCCATATGAGGCTAAATTTCAGTTTTATGAAGGCTCTTAAGCGAGGATCAAATTTCTCATCCAGTGCGCCATTTAGTGTGTAGTTTAATTTAAATTTTATGAAGCCTTTCAACCGGAGGATGAAATAGTGATCCAATGCGACACTCATATATGATGATTAGTTTGAATTTTATGATATCTTTCATATGAAGAGCCAATTTCCTAGCTAATGCGCCTAGGTTAGAGATGCATAAAATGATTCTTATGTATTATGAAATCAATTGTTTATTAAGAAGGATTGATATTGTTTCTTCTTTGTTTGTGTTGCAGCAATAAGGATGGAGCTAAGGAATCATCTAAGGAGCAAGTGATTGGAACCTTCGATAAGCAAGGAATGAGAAAAGGAGAAGGCATCATGTAGCTGCTCTAAGAGGACACTCCAAGTCTAACATGTTAGCAATCTTCATCAATGACATTGTGTTGAATCACTTCAAGTATCAACTAGCTTCTTCATCAATCATCGCTTCAAGTACAACATGCCGACACCCTTCATATTCATCATCATCAAGCATCCCAAAGACATCTATAGAATTTCAAGTTCCTCCGGTACATTCAAGCCTCCTTGAGAAGTCATCTACTCCACATATAAAGGTGTTATCATCAATATCTACACTCCAAAGGATCCTTTCAAGTTGGAGCATTTTATCATTTACATCAAGTTCAAGTATACATCATCATCTAGACGGCATCCATCCATGGGATTATACTTCATCATCAAACATTCCAAGGCATTCATCCATTCAACTTCAAGTTCCTCCCAAGTCTTCAAGTCTAAGAGAGATCTCCTACTCTGATTCATGAAGGAAGCAGCATCATCATCATATACATTATCCTTCATGAAGAAGCATCAAAGAAGATCATCATGTTTCCTACAAGAGGAAGGAGAAGAAACATCACAGTATTAGTCAAATGAAGCAACAAATATTATACATCCAGTTTACAAGAAGATCAACAAGATTCATCCCAAACATACAAGTTCAGAGCAATCACATCGAAGACATCACATAAGATGATACAATTTGGGAATATGCTAAGGTGGCACCTACGTGGCAGACACTCATCATCAAGCCAATCACAGTTCGCCACATCATTCGACAAGCAAGAAGACAAAGAAGACGTCCATATGGAAGATGCTCTAAAAGATTCCATCTTATCCTTATCTTCTTGGAAAGTGTGCCTTCATTGCCTCTCTCATGTACTAAAAATAGCAAGTTGTTGTAACTACCTACTGAGGTGGCATGATCTGAGCCCTTGGCTATCTGGATTGATCCTAATCTTTCATTGTAACTCTAGACCTCTATATAAAGGCCTTGTTGCCTCATTTGTATTTATTAGTTTTTTAGAAGTACAATAGGGGAGACTCTCAAAATTTTCTGAGGACTTGAAGTTGTTGTAAATATTTTTTCAAGATTAATGCAAAGACATTGGAACTCATTTGGTGTTAAGTGTTATCTTGTGAAAAAACATGGTTTCTTGTATCTTGATGAAGTGGAGAGACGTTTCAAAATAGATTAGAAATAGATTAGTAGCTCTTTGATGTTATGCATGTTGTATTGAATATTTGATCAACTCCTAACTCATGCTTTTAACATTCATCGCCGGTGAAGTGTTGTGTAAAGCTAGTCTGAGCCTCATCATTTGCTTAAGTTCGATTGTGGACACTTGTTTGAGCTGCGCCATCCGATGGGTGCTTTTATAAGCCTTCATGATTTGAAAACCATTCGTTTACCTTAGGAGATTGCACCAACTTCATGTAGTTGTAGACATCCTTGGCGAAGTGGAGTTAGGTTAATTAAGGAGCTTGTCTATTCGTACATCATCATTGCTTCATTGACCTTAGATTAGTTTTCTAAACCCTTATCTTTTTACTTTTCTTCATTATTGAAACCTTGTACATATGCTATCCACACTGAAAGGAGGAATAAGCTAAATGAAGTATGAAGAAGTCTAATGTAAGTCCCTTTGTGATTATCAGCAAGATCACATGTAATCACTGAGTTAACCCATCATGAATCATAAATAAGGAACCTTGGAGTTACTTCACTGGATCACATAGTTTAGCCTTTAAAGAGTTTTATTCAAGAGAGAGTGGGATACTCTAGTGTTTTACTCTATTGTTGATTTGTCTAAAAACAATCATCAATAGGACCCACTAGGAGTAGTCTTGCTAGAGCCATCGTAAAGAGTGGAGCCATTGAAGCTGCTTGCTTTCCGTCGGTTGTACCTTGTCCGAAAATGATCATAGAATGTGTTAAGAAGTATGACAAGGATACTAGGCAAATTGTGGCCAAAGATGGAACAGTGCTAGCTTACTTGCAAAAGGAAGCAATTGAAGACACCTTCAAGACACCTTCAACATTCCAACCAAAGATAGGATGATCAGCATCTCTATACACCAGGGTCAACAAGAATATGATGCTGATTCAAAGAAGAGATTGCAAGAAATGAAGAGGGAATGGATGGCAAATCCATCCATGAAGTTCAATACAAATAACCCTCCATAGTTTCATAAATCAGACTTTCATCCGAAAATTGGATACTTGATCATGTTCCTCAACAGAGTAACAGGTATGCCACAATCAGCAACCTTTCAGTCGTGGATGTATTCTTTCATCAAGCTGATTCTCAAAGGAAAGATGATTGATTGGGCCGAACTCATCAGTCAAAGCATACATGAGCAACTCATCAACTTTTCAAGTACTAAGTCATTCCATATGAGTTCTTATGTAGTATATCTTCTAGCAAGGAATGAAGTTCATCCGGGTTTGACTAGAAAAGGAGAAGTTGGAATTGGACCGAATAAGTACTTGTCGCATCAATGTTATCCTCAGTTACATCTCAAGAACATCAATCACTATATGAGGTTCAATGATGCATTCGCTATGTTCATATTGAAGAAATTGAGAGGAGAGTTCCACAAAAGATTATCAAATGTAGCAAGAGAATTCATCGAAACATATGGGCATTGGTACACCCAGCATGAAAGATATACATACATAAGGATCCAAGGTTTCACATCTTATCCATACAGGTTACCGAGATATCCAACCAATAGGATGGTAATGTTGGAAGATTCAAGACAACTCCTGGAACTCATCAAGCTGCAAAAGTTGAAGAAGAAAGGAGGGATTCAGTTTCCACTTGTTCTTGGACAAAACCTTGAGTGTCCATCATTTGCAGCAACTAAATATTCTGAAATAGAGCTCCAAGCATATCATCTACAAACCCATGGCACTAAGAGGCTTAATTTTGATCCTTTCAAAGTTTGCTGGAAATATAACAGAGAATATAAACATGTCATGCAGTTAGAAGATCACTGGGCAAATGTAAAAGATGAAGATCTTCGAGCACTCAAATGTTCAAGACTTACATGGGATCTAGTAAGAGCGTCCAAGGTATTCCGAATCCCGGATCAATTCATAGAAGATGATACTATGCAGATAGATGAATTGGAAAAGATAAAGGATTTGCACTATACAGTTGATTGGTCAAAGAGGGATGTATCTGAAGAAGAACTAATGGAGCCAGTCCTAGCTATGACACAAGCATGTGTAACTCAGTTGCTACAAGAAATGAATGAGGAAGGGCAGGTTCTTACATATGATAAAATGGATGAAGAAGGGTCAAGACAGCATAGTGCACATAGTGGACTCCAGCACAGTGGAAGTGATCAAGGCGACAATCAAACTAAGAAAAGGAAAAGACCTAGTCAGGATCAAGGAGAATCAAGTCAAAGACCTAAGAAGAAGAATAGTCAATCTACTTCATCTAGTCTATAAGAAGGGACTTCAAATGCTCATATTCCAATACAAGAAGTTTAAGTAGTAGAAGAGATTGTGGTGGTTCCATCCGAAGAGATTCATTCAAGCCCGACTGTTGAAATAGAGGAAGATGATGTTGCTGATCAAGAAATGGAAGGACAAGCAGAATCTAATGAAGATGCAGCGCGTGTACAATATAATCAAGTACAAAGACAACAGGACCTTTCTTCATTTCCATTTTGGTTGAGGAAGAGAATTGAAGAGAATACAATCATAGAAACATATCAGCCTGCTCCGGTAGAAGAATTGCTTATGAGTGCACAGAAAAGTAATCAAAAGAAGAAAGCAATTGTCTTTTCAAAAATCACTCAAGATCCTTCTGGGAATAGAGAATTTCATGTAGTTGTTCCTAGAGTTGAGAAAGATCTGGAAGACATGGCACCTGAAGACTACAATGTGACTACTATTGATATGGGTCCGATCACAGGAGGACAAGTAGAGGAAGAACTTCAAGAATCAGTTAACATTGTAAAAATCATGCTAAGACAAGAAAGAGAAGCTAAGCAAAAGGTGGAGCAAGACTTCAATACATTCAACAAGTCATGCAGCCCATCCGGCAGAAGGAAGCCACTCCAGTACCTCCGTCCATTCTTTCACAAGAAACAGTATCACAAGTTGAAGATATGAGGGCTTCATCTCATCTAATGAAGGGTTGGATAGAGAAGACAGAGGAGAAAGCATACATTTATCTTGAAGAAATTGTGCAAGTTTATGATAGAATCATTAGCCTCAAGGATAGAGTTCAATCTCTACTAAAGACATGTGCTGAATTCAAGCCTATCAAGGAGCAATACATGCCACATCTCAAGAATTTGATTGAAGCTCCGATAGAAGATCTAGTTCGAGATAAGGTGATTGATCAAGATGCTTCGCATGACTTCACCACTTGGTATTTCTCCCTTCACAATAAGGGGCAGCTGGTTGAGAAGATTGAAGTGGATATGTCTAGAATAAGAAGTGTTCTTCTAAGGACACAAAATCATGTGCATACTTCATTGACCACAATATGCAATCCATATGGAGAGATCACTATTGAAAACATGAAGCAACAGGTCAAGGCATTCTACTTTCAAGAGGATGGGATTGATGAAGCACAGCTGGATAACATATTCACACTTGCATTCCATCTTGGAGCAAACAAGTCATGGATAGCTAACTGGAAGAAGACACTTGGCGTCTATGAGTCAGATGTGACAACTGCAGAAGGATCCATTCATGTTGCGACAAGTGTACCAATGGGAGATGTTGCTCCAATTGTGTCCAAATTCATTGCACTTCATACTACTACTATATGAAAAGGATATGATGTGGCATCCTTATCCTCTTGGGAAATGTGCCTTTGTTCCCTCTTTGTATGCTAAAAATAGAAACTTTGTTGTAACCACCTGCTTGGGTGGCATCATCTGGACCATTGGCTTTGCCAATCGATCTGAGCCATTCATGTATTTTTGAGGTCTATATAAAGGCTCTTTTGCTCTCATTTGTAAGGTTGAAGACTCTAAAAATTGTTGCAAGAGCTCTCTGAAATAATATAAGACTCATTGTTTGGTGATTCTCCATATGTTTCTAAGTGTTGCATGGTTTCTAATTTTTTCAAGCGAATGTTAAGTTAGATTAAGTTTTCTTTAAAGTGTTATGTTAGTTGGTGGAAGGTTTTATTATTGTTTTGTGGTGAAATCTATACGTTCACACCATTTGTAGTTTGTGGCTTGCAAATTGCAGTGTATGCTTGGTCTGAACGAATTGAGCTTAACTTTGATCTTTATGTTTGTTGAATTCTCATGAGCATAAGTGATTTGAATATCTTGTATAACCTAGCAAAGCAAGATAGCATCAACCTTGTGTAGTTGTTTAATCTGGCAAAGCAAGAGTTGGTTTGATTTCACCTGAGCAGCAATCATTTCTTACATCTAGGATTAGATTAGTTTCACTAAACCCTTCATCTTTTGTCTTTTCTTTTCATCTTGTTAGAATTTAGGATCAAGTACTTCATTGTCATATCATACATCATAAGTTGTAGTACTTGGATACTCTAAGTGTTTGCCTCTTTCATTGAAACAACGAGTTGTTTGAACAATTGTGTAAGTCCCTTTGTGTTAATCAACAAAATCACATCAAGACATTGAGCTATCCATCACAAATCATAAGAAAAGGAACCTTGGAGTCATCTCATTTGATCACTTTGTTTAGCATTCGAGAGACTTTATTCAAGAGAGAGTTGGATACTTTGTGTTTTACTCTATTGTTGACTTGTCGAAAAACAATCATCAACACGTTCATCAGTAGGCATTGCATGTTTTGTTGTATACTCATAACTCTATATACCATATGGTGATCATCACTAGTTTCTTTGTCAAACACATCAAAGAAAGTAAGGCAGTCATAATGATTAAAGATCTCATTCTTAAGACCATCTTTGACATCTAAATCTTGATGATGCCACCAATAACATGCAGTTTCCTCCACATATAATAATGCAAACTAATTTGTTTCCAAATTAGTCATTGGGTTCATAATGGAATAGAGATCAAGTTTGCCCCCCATCCTAGAGGTTCAAATTTCCCTGACCTATCAAATCTAGAGATGCCAATTTCTAGAATCCCAATTAGGTTGTTGGCACTGCGAGAGTTATTGTTGGTAAGTTACCTCCATGTTTGGCATAAAAAAAAAAACTGTAATCTCTATTTGAGGTGATGAGATGTTTTACTGTTTCTGTTGCTTCTCTAATCCACCACCTCATAAAATTATATTCATTAGTGTTGTAAACCACACTCCAAAGTCTCAGATCCAAGTAATACCTATCAAAGAAACAACCACATGAAACTTCACATGAGAGTCTCATTTTCATCTCCTAGCCTTCCTACTGTTAATCTTCAGACCATGGTAAGCAAATTCTGCACTCAGAAAATTTAGCCCTAAAACTAGGTAGCTTAGAACACAAAAACTTCAATAAGAACAATGATCTCTAACTATGCTAATATACAAACACATACTGCCAAAAATGTGAACAGCGAATACACAGTATTGAACTCTCAAACCTGCAACTGTCTTCTCATTAAATCTGAAAAGAATTTGAATTTTTTTTGGGAAAAGACTATATGCATCATAATTAAAATTAGAATATGGGCGCTTTAAATAGACAAGTGCACTAAGAATCTAACTAAGTCAAACTAGAAGAGGTGTCAAGTATAGCTCCAGGTTAAGCTTACAACTTACTGAGGTGACAATCAGATTGACTGATCATTCAACTAATCTGACTAATCAATCAATCTAGTCTAACAACTAATAACTCCCAAAAAGTAGTTGAGGCTAAGTTACATCCACAAATCACTCATGTCTCAAATAGTTAACTGGGCACTAATCTCAAAGAAGACTCCCTACATTGATGGGTCTTATTCTCCTATATAACTACATCCTCTCCATCATGATATCTCAGCAACACAGAAACCAAGGTGAACTCTGCCATCACTGCTGTGCCATGAAAATGTTGATGCTGCTCTTGACTTAGCCTTCAACACACCTGCACATAGATCAAGGTTGTTGCTGGGTACACTTTTGTGCTGAGGTAGAATTGCAGTGTACTGCTGAAGGAAGAACACCTTCAGAGCAACATGGGTAAAACTCTAACACTCCCTTTTTGTGAAAAAGTGTTCTTCACCAAGCCAAGATACTATCACAACATCTTGAACCTCCACTCTGCTAGTAGCATCATCATCATGTTGAGCATCTATGAACCTGAAGAAATATAACCCTAGATTACTGATCCCTTCTATACTCTGAAACCTCTTCAAAATCTTAAGGTGTGAATTCCTTGTACAAAGAAAAGTTCATCAACAACCTTCCAACCTCCTTTATCCTTCGTGTCAACATAATGGATAAAATTCTCCTCGTGCAACATCATGAGTTGTTCAAGACTCCCTGGAATAATAAGCTCATTTGTATACATGGCCAAGATAAGTGGATCAGATCTATCAAATAAAGAAGTAAAATTTGCACAAAACTTGGAAAAGCCCCACTTGAGTAAAAACTCATCAATCCTGAAGTACCAAACTTGTAATGCAAGCATCAGCCCACACAGGGCCTTCTTCAATATAAATTCATGGGTATCTCACCCATGCACCTCAAACCCTCTAGGAACTGAAGAAAAAACCAAGACAAAATCAACTCCCTTTTATGAGAGAATCCTCTAGCAACTGGACTAAGAGTTTCATCAAGGTCAACTCCCTCTTTCTAAGTAAACCCTTCGGCAATAAATTTGTCCTAGTACTCTTCAATACTCGTGTGAGTTGTATGCATGGACTCAATCAATGACTCCATGATAGGTTTAGAAATTGTCTCCAACAAGCTGGAAGGGCACTCCTCCATCTTGGCAACCTGCCATACCTGCTCAACTAGATCAGCAAGTAGCCTGTAAAAGCCGCCATCTCAAACTCCTCTGGCCAAAACTTGACCAAGTTCAGGGCTGCACTTTGTAATGATCACTTGCTAAGCATCAAACTCAATGATACACTATAGACCTGTCATGCACAAGATTGAAAGAAGACTCCTCGTTAAACCAGGAACATACAAGACACCATCTAGTTCAAGAACATCACCTAAAGGCATGTGGAAGGAGACAAATCCCAATCCAATAACTAGACAAGTGGCATCATTGCCCAATTCTACCTATATGCCATCCTCTTGTTCTTGAAGTCTGTTGAACACCTTCTTGTCGAAGGGCATGTGTTTGGATGCTCACATACCACCCTACACCAGAAACAATGTTAGTGAAAAGGCATGACACTGTGGAGAAAGTTATCTCAAGTTTGGATGCCAACTCATCCACTCAAGTGGAAGCTTCTACCTACCTACCAACTCTTGTTGTTGTTGTTTGGCTTTCTTCTTCTCAAGACACCATCTAGTTCAAGAACATCACCTAAAGGCATGTAGAAGGAGACAAATCCCAATCAAATAACTAGACAAGTGACATCTGTTGGAACTTATAAAATTCACCTGATTCTGCCAGTCTTATAGACCTTATACCAAAAACCCATTGTAAAGAGTCTTAATCCTTTTCCACTCATATCCTAAAATCAAAAAACCTTTGCTAATATCCTCGTTAGGTCATTTCCCATCACACATATGTTACATCTTTGTATTTCCATCTCGACATATATATTAGCCAATACCACATCCCCGCAGATGTGTGTAGTCACCCCTAATAGACCCTAGCGGACTTGCGGGAGCTTGAGGTGCAATATAACCATTCACCGCAATACCGAATCAGCTAGTAGAGGTATGTGCGGGATGGCGGTAAGAGATTAAATAATCATAAGATAACCCGCAGCCCCACGACAAGTGTGCCATGACATCAAAGGTAGTGTGCCGTATAGCGAGATAGAATAAAATGTAAAAAATATATAATCCCGCTGCCCCGCGGGGGGTCTTAATCTATCATGGCGGGGTTGCGGTATAGTTGGCATTGCATTCACTGCAAATATAGGATTAATTATATCAAAGGTTTTGGACCGTTCGATCTTCTTAGATCAATGATGCATATTTAAGCTCACACGAGATGATTGACCACTGTATCTTTCAGCATGAATTGGCATTAATGGTGAAATGACTGAGTTTTAGAGCTGATATATTTGGAATTTGGTGCCATTTTTTATCATTCACAGTAGCTCGATGTGTTCGGAGACGAAGGGATTCAAGGCTTGGTGTAGGCTCTACAATTGTTGCATAAATGGGTAAGTGCATCTGTGCTTCTCTTCTGTCAAGTACAAAGGTGTTTTCAATTACTAGTTTCAGATAACTCTGTGAACAAAGTTTCAAAACCCTAGTTTAGTATAATTCACATAATGCCTTCTAAGAAGAGTGAGTCTGGGAGTAAAAAGGGAGAGTCCTCAGCCCCTAAAGAAAAGAAGAGACCACTTCAACAGTCAATCTTAGATGTATTGCCAAAATCAGTTGATAAGGGTTATAAGAAGTATTTAGGGATGAGGCACATGGATGTAGGGATGCTATTATTCCCATTTTAGTGTGGAATTTATTTTGGTACTTTTGTGACAAGAGAAATGCTCATGCCCCGGTCTCAAACCCCTGGACTCTTGACTTGGCAAAGCTAGTTGTCCCCAATGTTTTTGTGGATGTTGAGTTCATCAGATTATTGGCACAACACTATCATGGAGTAACAAGGATTGTCAAGTTGCCTAATGGGTCACCATTGGTAGTATTAACCAAATCTGCCATTATAGAATGTTTCATGCTAAACAAACCAGCTCTCACCAAAGTTGATCTTCAAACGAGTGAGGAGGATTATACCAAATTGAGGAAGACTTATCGGAGTGATGAGCTTCCAATGTATATGAGGAAGGGTGCCAATAACAAAAGGATACCTATCTCCTCATCCTGTGGTGAACCATTTTCAGTAGATGATTTTCCAGTATACTTCAAAAAGACATACTTTGCCTTGTGTCAAGTGTTAGGAATAGATGCACAGGACAGCATGCCAGTCAGTCTTATGATGATGGCCATGAGGATTCAAAATCCTAAGGTGAATATTGAGTTTGATTTTGCTTCACTAATTGAAAAGGGATTACATGAAGGATTTCTTCAAGTAAAAGAAAACAAGGCTCCCATTACCTTCAGGTATTACTCCTTATTGTGCCATTTAATCTTGTATCAAAATAGAGATCAGTGGACTCGAAGAATGGACATAAGAATGCTTGATCAATAGGGCAAAAGAATGTCAGTGCAATGTTGGTGTTACATTTGGGATAGCAAGTGCAAGAATAGTGATTATGTGATTTTTCATGATGACTTTGTAATCAGAATTATGGCTACTCTTGGTAATGTTTCACCGAGACTACCTGTTGAGATAAGAGAGTTGTTAAGACCTTTGGCATTAAAACTAGAAAAGGGACATACACATAACTTTGGTGATTGGTTTTTCTTGCCTGATCATACAGTTATGAGGATTTATGGATGCTCTCAGCCTCCCCACATTTTGCCCAAATTTGTTCCTTCTCGTCTGGCATTTTTAGAATTCATGTGGCAAATGTTGTGGAAGGAAAGAGATGTTATGAAAAAATAGAAGAAGGGTACATTCTTACCTGACTTGACTGTGTATGGAGGGCCCTCCATTGGTTCAGATTCCCTTCAAGAGTTGCAAGATTACGTGAAGGGTAGGTACTCCTTTAGATCTAAAGTGGAAAGGGTCTTTGACCCTGAGGGACATATGAATTGTGTAAGGCAAGTGATTCTCACCAAGGCAGGGATAACCCATGACGTGGATTATGATGAAGATGTGATAAGGAATTGTGTCACTCCTTAAGAGATGTTTCAAAGAAAAAGGAAATGGGAAATTTTGATGAAATTGGAGGAAGAAAAGAGGAAAAAGCACCCTAATTTCTTAGGATTCTTTATAGAAGAGGGAAATCCTCTTAAGAGAATTGATTTGATGATTGATAATTTTGAAAAGTTATATGATAAGTCAAGAGGACCTGAGAGCCAGCCCACCAAGCTTCCTATTAAGAAACCAAGGGAAGTTATCCTCTTGATGCAATTTCAGTGTAACAGTCTTCACCAATTTCACCTCAATAGCAACCAAGGTCTAAGAGACAAAAGACCGATGATGTAACTCCCCTAGTAGCATATGAAATGAAAGAGGAAGTGGGGGACACAAAGGAGTTTGCTAGTGTACTGAGGCACATGAAAGATGATGATGACGTTGCTCAACCCCTTGTTGAACATGAAACTGAGGCTCATAAGCCTGATGCAAGAATGGATATGCAGGTATATCGAGAACAGGAGTTACACGAAGATGAAAGAGTAATAGCCTCTCTTAGGTTTATGGAGGATGATGAGTTTGTATAAAGATTTTTGGGTTAAGATGAAGATGAAAGAATTTGAAGAAAGAGTTCAGATAAATAAAATGAGAACTGATGAGTCCCAGCATGATCAAATTGTGGCTCAGACATTCAAAGAGCTCAGGATAAATGAAGTGAATATTAGTCCACAAGAGGCTAGAGAAATGGTGTTGAAGAGCAACATGTTAATCATTCCAAGATTGGAATTAAAGAAAATGTTTTCGCTTGATCAAGTTAGAAATCAAGAAGATTCTATGTTAATTGTAGAATTTGATTCAGAAGAAGGCATAAGTGGCACTGGGTATAACCCTGAGATTGAGACTTTGGCCCTTTGGGCAAAACAGAAGAATACAGAGAAGCCAAAGTTATTGGATGTGGTGTAGGAAATGAGGGGGACCACCATGGTGAAAACACTAAGGACACTTCTGCACTGGAGGCAACCACTATGACAATGCATTCAGCCATGTTTACTCAAGCTGCTGTTAAGAATATGGAACTCAAATTGGTGGAATATGAGAAAGCCCAAATTGACATGAAAGAAGAAGTAAATAGGTTGTTTTTGGAGAATGTCAAACTGAAACAACAATTAAAAGGTGTTGATTCTTCTCAGAGCAAGGATATTGTGATTTATCAACCTTCCACATCTCATGAAGTTGGTGTTGACACAGTTCCTATAGATCAAGTAAATGCTTTAAAGCAAGGCTTGGAAAAAGAGATTGAAATTTTGAAAAAAACTCAATGAGGTCACTAAGGAGGGGGTGAGATCTCAAATTTTTGGTGTATTGGAAAAGGTTTTAGAGCATAGGATGAAGCTGGTTATGGATAAGATAGAAGATGTGCACGAGTGCTATGTTGCTTTGTCACAAGCACTAGAATAGATGAAGGCTCATGTCCCAATTTTAGATCCTTTGTTTAAGACGTGGCAACCTGTTCACCACACTTTGATAACATTGTGTAAAGTTTTACAAAAGTCTAGATGCT
Organism: Cunninghamia lanceolata; assembly: GCA_027924645.1. NCBI lineage: Eukaryota > Viridiplantae > Streptophyta > Pinopsida > Cupressales > Cupressaceae > Cunninghamia > Cunninghamia lanceolata. Next base: position 7,077,394 of record BSBN01000236.1, read on the forward strand.
CCGGCGGCTTTAAAGCCCACTGAGAAGATGGTAAAAATGGTTATTGATGAATTTTAGTATGTATCTAGAGCATAGTTCCGAGACTCGGACTCGGCGCAGACTCGGCGAGGGCAACTCGGCTCGGGACTCGGGACTCGGCGCCTAGACTCGGCGCAGACTCGGCAAAAACTCGGCAAAGTGAAAAACCCAAGAAATTTAGAGATTTTTAAGGATTTAAAACTTGTTTCATGCACCCTTTATTAAATAAACCTTAAAGACACAATAACATCATCAAATAGAAGCTAATTGGATCACATACACAAGTATACATCGATCACATAAGTATAAATGCAAATTGTAGCTGAGCTGCTGAAGGAAATAACACACTTAGATATATAAATATAGTCAAATGTATACAAAACTCATGGAATATGAAATCCATGACATCAAAATGATCAAATGTTCCAAGCAAATATGAAGTATCAAAACAATAACTAGAAGTCTATGGCTCAGAGGAGCCTGCATCCTTCGCCTTCCTACGAAGGCGTAAATGGTAGGTCTTCAATGATGCAGCAGCCATAATCTCTGCCTGTGACTCCATGCCACCCTCACCAACATCAGATGTGCCTGTGTCTGCTCGTGCTCTATCCACCTCCTCTGCCATGGCTACAGCCTCAGCCTCTCTATCTGCCTGGTCAACCCAATCAAAGTCCTCATCACTAAAGATAGGATCTGTAGCCTCAGTGATCCACTCAGATTGTGGATCGACCTCCTCTAGCCTGATTGGGGTGGAGTCATGGTCAAAAATCTGTTTGTGTCTAAGTCGAAGGTTGTAATGAACATACACTAGGTCATTCAACCTCTCCACGGACAATCTATTGCGCCTCTTGGAGTGTATGTGCTCAAACATACTCCAATTACGCTCACAACCTGAAGCACTGCATGGCTGGCTCAATATGCGAATGGCAATCCTCTGAAGGTTTGGTGTTTTAGCACCAAACATTTGCCACCATACATCTGAAATGAGAAAAAGAAAAAAAAATCAATCTCATTTCCAATTTTAAGTCTCAAGTTTCAAGTTTCAACATTTAATAATAATATAAAAAGAGGAAAATTATGCCCTTATATATATTTTTACCTGGCTGCAATGTTGTCCTACTCTCTTTGCACATTAGACGAGAAAAGAGCTCTCCTTGTGCACTAGTAAAGGCCTCTATCTCATGGACTATCGGTCTAGTAAAGGCCTCTATCTCATGAATCCAACCTAGATTTACGAATTCTAGGACCAATGCTAATACTACCACTACCACTACTAGTAGCGGCAGCGGCAGCACTAGCAGTAGCGGTAGCACTAGCAGCAGCGGCAGCAGTAGCGGCAGCACTAGCAGTAGCACGGGCACCAACAGTAGCAGAAGTACTAGCACAAGCACTAGCACTAGGATGAAATGGAGGCTTGGAAGAAGCCTCTCCAACACCACCAATGCACGCTAACTCCTCCCTTTGCCTCTTTTTCAGCGCTTTTTTCATTTCAAATGTTTCTAATTGTATTTGCACCTCACGAACAACCTCAATAGGTGCATCATTGCATCCCAAAGCATCATGGACGGCTATGCGTGCAAGATGGTATTTCAATCTATTAATGCCTCCATGAAAAATTGTTTTGCAATAAAAACATTTTGTTTGTCCTTTTTTTGCCCTAGAAAATTTTCAGCGTGTTTCCAAGCTGGGTCCTTTCGAACTGGGTGTGAAGAGTTAGACATTGTGCAAAATACAATTTGAACTTGAAATAAAGGCTGCTGCAATAACACAAACACAAAAAAAATGAACATTTGTTAATTCATTTATAATTATTAATTTATTAAACTAATGCAAAAAAAAAGTAGGGTTTGTTTCAAAAATAGCTAGGGTTTGTTGATTGTTCCAATTTTCAAAAACAAAAACAAGGGTTTGTTTCAAACTTTCAAAAATATGTAGGGTTTGTTGATTGTTGAAAACTTGAATGTAGGGTTTTTTAATTTGTTGAATGTTCAAACTTCAAACTTCAAACAAAAGGTAGGGTTTTTTAATTTGTTGAATGTTCGAAGTTTCAAACTTCAAAGTTCAAAATTCAAACAAAATAAGTAGGGTTTGTAACTTTGTTCAAAATAAAATTTGAAATTTTAGAAAACAATGCAATTTTTGCTAAAAAACACAAAAAAAACCAACCTTGAAATGAAATGCAAAGTTGCAAACTCCTTCCAATCGCCGGTAGAGAGCTCTCAATGCACCAACTCTAAGTATGAATCTGCTCCAATGCGATTTAATGACGGATTTTTCGTTCTACGGTTCTACCTCCTTGCTATTTGCCCTACAATGCACACTCTTATTTTTTCTCACAACTCTCTCTTCTCCTCCTATTTTGCCAAGAAAATGAAATGAAGTTACTTTAAGTGTAATAGAGGCAATATAAGTCCAAAAAAAATCAACATTGACTTGAGTTTTTTATGTTTTTTTTTCAACTTTTCACTCATGCTGCGCCGGCCGAGTTTCACCATCGGGACTCGCGAGTTTGGGCCGAGTTTCGGCGAGTTTCAAGAAATGGCGAGTTTCGGCGAGTTTCAAGGCCGAGTCCGAGTCCGAGTCTCCAGGACTCGCCAGACCTTGCTCGGCTCGCGACTCGCCGAGTTCTAGCGAGTTCGGGCGAGTCTCGGAACTATGATCTAGAGAGAATCGGAAAATAAGATCAAAAATGGAGTCCTTTTGTACATTCAAACATCAGTTTATACCAGAGATCCTGGGGGAAAGTGCTCATCTCAAAGGTCTTGAGGATTGGAAAAAGGAGTTCAATTAGATAGTTCCCAATGTTATCACTCATTTGCAAAAAGATTAGGAAATAAATGTTCATAGTTTCAATTTAACTCTGGACGGAATAATTGCATTGGATTCAGGCTATTCCAAGTTCATCATAGAAGTCAAAGGATTATTGAACAAAAGGTGGAAGGATCATTTGGCAAATGTGCCACAAATACAGGGATATAAATGGGCCGAATAATTATACAGTGTTTCAGTGGGAACAGGAATATTTGACTCCTCCAGAAGATTAATCTTGTCCCAGAGTATTGTGAATTGATCAAGTTTTCTGCTAGATCTATCGACCATGGGTGCTCCATGTTTACCAACGATGTGTCTCAGTTTTATTTCAGCCTTCTATGATGCTTTACTTTTATTAATTATATTTTAGTCAAGTGTAATTAGAAACAACAAAAAGATAATAATGTAAAGCAAAGTTGTTATATGAACAGGTGGGTAGTTGAAAGGTCTTTTAGAGTTGTAATGGTCTGAAGCTTGTCGCTTCCTTGATCTGCCTATAAGAAGGAAACCAAGACCGATTTTAAGAGAGATATGGGGAATTGGATTTGGAGAAAAGTTATACATTGTAAAGCCCTTTATTGAAGCAAAGTAATGGAAAGACAGCATTAACATGGTGCCCAAATTCTGGTTTCAATTGTTGTGTTGAAGTTATTGATTATAATTATCTGGTTGTCTCCAATTTGGTGTTTTCCTTGTTATTAAAATCAGTGTATAAGTATATATCTGGTTTACCAAAGCAAATTCATGTTTTGTGTGGTTTATTTGATTGGTTTCTTCAAGTAAGAATTAAATTCATTTGAATAAGTCACAGTAACCTAGAAGATTCATTTGGATAAAAAAGAAGAGCCTGGTAATTAATTACCTTGCACGTTTATGCAAGTCATAAACATCAGAGTGCCAAACAATTTAAGTATAGCCAGTAGGAGGACACATATCATTCTATATTTTGACTCCATTACCCAGTGGATGAAAGGCACCAATCATCTCTATCCCCAAAACAATTTTTATGAAAATCTTTTCCATACATTTTAATTTTCAGTTGTAGGAGTAGAAGTAGCAATTAGTTTTGTATTTTATTGTCTATTTCAAACCCTCATGCCAGTGTGAAATAGATTGTTAGAGGATGATTTAATTGACAAAATTATAATCACACAAACCCTACAAATCTGTGAGGTTTTTGATCTGCTTGATTATCATCAGTTACTCCTAAGAAAATTAACAATCACTGGTGATAAAGGTACACCCACCTAGGCATAGCAGAGCCTAAAGAGCAAGGAATTCTAACCATCCTAGTTAATTCCGTTCGTTGGTCAGATCAGTTGTTAAACCTAATCATAAAGCTTGGCATACTTTTAGGGTTTGATAATCTGCTGATTTGGGAACCAACAGCATCATTGCCCAATTCTACCTATACGCCATCCTCTTGTTCTTGAAGTTTGTTGAACACCTTCTTGTTGAAGGACATGTGTTTGGATGCTCACATACCACCCTACACCAGAAACAATGTTAGTGGATAGGCATGACACTGTGGAGAAAGTTATCTCAAGTTTGGATGCCAACTCATCCACTCGAGTGGAAGCTTCTACACTCCCTACAAACTCTTGTTGCTGCTGTTTGGCTTTCTTCTTCTCAAGACACTAAGATGCATAGTGGCTCATCTTGTGGCACTTAAAACACTTCACGTGACTCAAGCCTTTCTTCCCCTAGTCCAAAGAGTTTGATTCTTCCTCCTTGTCCTTCTTACTCTTCCCAAGTCCTCCTTTCTTACCACCTTTCCTCATCTTCCCAATGAGGGCTAGGTTCTGACTCTCTTATGCTCTGGCTGAAACAATCTCCAATCTAGTCTCCTCCTAGATGAAATCATCCCAAACCTTCTCAAAAGTGGGAAGCTTCTCAAGAGCGCAAACATCCTAAACAAATGAATCCTAAGATGGAGAGAACCCATTTATAGCTATGGGTACCAACTCATCATCTACCACCTTCACCCCAATAGCAGCGAGCTAATCTTGAAGCTTAGTGATTTTCATAAGGTAATTGATCATTGTGTCTTTATCACTCATACATGTGGCACTGAGCTTGTTCTTTACCAGCATCTTGTAGGAAATGTTCACAGTAATCAGAGCATTTATAAATCTCCTTCACTATCTTCTTCATTACGATGTGAGAGATCAAATGATCCTTCACCGAATCTAGGATGATTCGCTGCACTTCGGATGACTTTTTATTATGTTCAGCCAATTGGACAAGGTCAATAGGAGCTACAACCTTCATCTCCATAAAACTCCAACGATCAACTTCCTCCCATAGCATCTACAATCTGCACTTCCAAGGTGTAAAGTTGGAAGCACTCTCTAAATGGTCACACTCCCTGAGACCGAGACTGGTCATACTTGCAGCTCTTGGAAGTTTGGAACACACTAAAACCAAACAGATCAGTTGGAAATAATTCAGATCGACAAACTCTCATAGGTTTGGATCACTTGAATCATTGAAGCAAGGGCATCACACCCACTAAAATCCTCTGACAGCTCCATACATGGATCTGGAAGATTTCAGATTATGTGCTCTAATGCCATGTTAATTTTCAGACCATGGTAAGCAGATTTTGCACTCACTGAATGTAGTCCTAAAATTAGGCACCTTAAGACACAAAAAGGTCAATCAAAACAATAATCTCTAACTATGCTAATCCACAAACACATACTGCTGAAAATGTGAACAGTAAATACACAGTATTGAACTCTCAAACCTGCAACTGTCTTCTCATTAAATCTGAAAAGAATTACACTGCACTAGAATGAAAAAAAAGAAAATTGGAAAAGAGACTCCGTAACACCATGATTAAAATTAGAATATGTGAACTTTAAATAGACAAGTGCACTAAGACTCTAAGAAAAAGAAACTAGAAGAGATGTCAAGTATAGCTCCAAGTGAAGCTCACAACTTAATGGAGTGACACTCAAATTGACTGATCAATCAACTAGTCTGACTAATCAATCAATCTAGTCTAACAACTCAATCAAAGTAGTTGAGACTAAGTTACATCCACAAATAAATAACTCAAGTCTCAAATAGTTAACTAGGTGCTAATCTCAAAGAAGACTCCCTACATTGCTGGGCCTTATTCTCCTATATAGCTACATCCTCTCCATGTTGATCTCTCAGCTACATAGAAACCAAGGTGAATTCTACCATCACTGTTGTTCCATGCTAATGCTGGCGCAGCTCTTGATTGTGCCTTCAACACTCCTGCACAGAGATCAAGGTTGTTGCTGGGTATGCTTTTAAGCTGAGGGACAACTGCAGTATGCTGCTACACTGCTGAAGGAAGATCACCTTCAGGGCAACAAGGGTGAAACTCTAACACCTACCTCTCTTTCCAAATACACCAACAGTTAAAATGTATCACCTCTCCATACAACCAACTCAAATTGTAATGATAATAGCTTCACAGTAATCAACAACTATCCAACATTCAACAAACCTTAATAAGATTGTTGATAAGTTACCTCCATGTTTAGCTTAAAGTATAGCCATAATATCTACTCAGGTTGTTGTGATGTTTCACTATTTCCACCGCTTCTCTAATCTGTCACCTCATAAAATTATCTTCATTAGCGATCACTTTAACATGTTCTAAGAAGATATAATGTTGTCTAGTCCGAATCTTTTGCTAAGGCTGCTTTTGTGGTGCAATTCCTTCTTATGTCCCCATTGTGCTCTGTAAGTATTACCCTAACTTTCCTCCTTAATTCCCCTATATAAAACCTGTTGCATTCTCAACAATCGATCTTGTAACCCCACTCCAAAGAATGGATCCAAGTAATACCTATCAAAGAGACAACCATATAAACCTTTATCATAAAAGCTTCATTTTCATTTTCTAGCCTTCCTGCCCCTCTTTAAAAATACACCAATAGTTATAATGTATCACCTCCCCATACAACTAACTCAATTTGTGGTGCAATAGCTTCAGGGTAATCAATAACTACTCAACATTCAACCAAACCTTTAAAAACCTGTATTTATCAATTTTCTAAAATTACAACTGTGATGGCAATCTTTCAGGTGGATATGTAAGTAATTTTCCTTGAATAAAATTTTGATTTTTTCCCAAAAAAAAAAAAAACAATTGCAACTGTGATATAGAGAATGTCTCAGCATAACTCAATAGTACTAGCCCAAAATAACTTAAGAAATAGCCTAGATATATTTACCACAAGAAAAGAACATGCCTGTAATGTCAGTGCAAGCATTCATATTGATGTATTCCCAACTTATCAAGTCCCCTTAAGGTACTCAATTTAATCCATGGGGTTTTGGTTCTAAATCCCAATGAGTTATACAGTTATGGTATCCTTTGAGATCAGGGTTGGGCCTACGTTGTGCATTTTTGTGTAGCTCAGCATTTTTTTCGTAGCCCTACATTATGGGCCTACCTTGCACTTCTCATTGAAATGATAATTGATTGTATATTTGACATAAGAAGGGCCTATACTAAGTGAATGGTAAATATCTACTAAATATACTAAGGGTGTATACCTCGTTGCTCATCCAATTCAAATAATTCATTCTTAATAAAAGTCACTTTGGTACACCTTGTATCACCAATATCTTGATGCTTGTGTCTTCCTTATTGAATAGTGGAGCTTGCTTCATATATTTGATCCAATAGATGTTCTCACGGGGTACTATACTGTAAGGAGTTAAGGAAGGCATGAAGAAACTTTGTAATCACAAGAGGTTATGTTCTTGTTAATTGTAACTAAATTGAAGGTGTGAAGACTTCATTATTATTTTCTAAAGCTTGGATCCAATTTTGTGGGAATCCGCCATATCCTTCTTACATTGCAAATTGAGCCAAAACCTTGGTACTTGTTACAGGTGCTAGAAAGATGGTGTTTTTGTACAAACAGCAAATCTCAACTCATTAGTTTGGTCATCCTAGGGCCAAAATAAATTTGGGTGACCATTCACCTAAGAGAGTTACTTGAAAGGGATATTGAAGAAACAATTCACATCCTAAGTTTTGAAGCACTTTAAGCTTACAGATATTGCATCCATTTAAGAAACAAAAACAAATTGTCTTACAAAATGACAAGAAGTTGTCTCGTGTGGTAGATTCTTGATTAATGATTATAGGTTTTAGTTTGTTGGAGGTTGCCTCTATGAGTTGGAGGCTTGGAGCATCTTGACTGATGATTCCAGAGTTGTCTCTATTTTCGAGCACTCTGCCTTAGTTATCGAGGGTTCTATTTGACAATTATGAGTTTGAGTTCTACAGAACTTGAACATTGTTTGAGATAGAACCTACAGATTCAAAGGTGTATGATGATTACCTACATTAGAATATGATTTGTGAATGATTCACTTCCTGTGGCATGTACCACCTTGTTATGGAGCTCATTTATTATTGATTCCTGTGGTATGTACCACCCTGTTACGGAACACTCACATAAGCTTCCAGTATTTAAAAAAGGGAAAAGAAAAAAAAAAGAAAAAAAGGAAAAACACTATTCATGACCCTCCTGGGTGCCGTACAGAATTCTCCAACATCCCCAGTTTTGTAGAGGCCTGGAATTGAAATTTCATCCTCCATCGTATTTCAATTGTAAAAGTCTCCAATATTGAAAAAGAAAGAAAAACATGAAACCCTTCATTAACTTCCCCAGAGCTATTAGAATTTTCCAACAGCCTCAATTTAGGTCTTGTGGAGTTCAAATCTCAGGAAGAAGGTTAAAAGGTACGTTAAAAGCATTTATAGAAAACCTTGTAGACTTTCTAATCCAAAACAATAGAGAACAACCATCCTTCAAATTAGGAAAAAAAATAATAATAACTATACCCTAAATTAAAGATTTTAGATTTTCACAGTCAGACATAATATCCTGTATCTGGGTACCACAGTATAATATTTTTTATTCGAACGTTTCCAGTCTCCTTCGAGATCCCTCTTTAGGGAAATTACCCTGAAGAATGTGTTAAAATGTACACTTAGGGAAATCTTATAACTAGAACTCAAATAATTTCGTTCCATGACTAACCCCGCTGTCACTGCCTTGAATAAAGAGAATGCTTCCACATAAACTTACAAGCTTTACTTTCACGAAAATTATATATTTAGGGTAAAAGTTTTCCATTATCGCTGTAACATACTTCCACATAAACTTACAAGCCTTACTTTCCCGAAAATTATATATTTAGGGTAAAAGTTTTCCCTTATCACTGTAATAAAGAAATCTCGACCGACATTACATAAAGCAGAAGCCATCAGAAATCCGGGCTTTGAAATCCTACCCAAGAATACGGCCTTAACAAGCTAAATTCAGGAGATCCAATGCTCTATCGAACCTTGGTGCCAAAGAAATTCCAATAAACAAGCATAATCCTATACTAATTCTCTGATGAAAGTGGCAATTGTATCTTACCTGTGAGTAGCCCAATTGAAAGAAACGTGAAATGCTGGAGAGAAATGCAGCGAACGTTATAATATTCAGTTTTCGCTTTCGACTCCTTAAAAGCTAACGTTAGCAATAAATGGGCGAAGTTTCCTTCCGTTGGTCTTTCAACAACTTCCCGATAACAGTTGGATTATCCAGGTATGTAGCCGCCTAATCCACGCGCTGACTTTATGCCACGCCAACAACGATTCAAATTTTTTTTGGGGTTACAAACTTAAATAGTCGATCTTCCTCTATTTGGTAACACACACAATGAATTTAAGCAAGAGTTCCTGGTTCTGGGACGGGACCTTGCTAATATAATTGGAATTGTTAACTGTCAATCGTATTTGAAAATGCGATGGGAACGCGGATAGGTGTAATATAAATATTTGTTGATTAAAAGTGAAGTTAGCGTGAGTCAGTCTTGTTTTCTTTTATTGTAGTGTGTTAAAGTTTTGGATGTATCATGGGATATGATTTTGTGTATAGTGTGATATGAATATTTTGGGTACAATTATCCTTTGTTATTCTTATTATTTAAGATTCTTTTAAGATATTTGTTCTTGTTTATTTATTATTATTTATCTTTTTATGTTTTCTCATTTTGTTTTTATTTTTCTTGTTTATTTTTAATCATAATTATCTTCTTTTTAATGATCAATCATTGAGTGTGATGTAAAACGTTGATGTAAAAATACATAAAGTTGAATGGAGAAGCACTCTTAGAAATCTATTCTTATTCTTTTTAGTTAAGATTTTTTTTGGATATTTGTAATTGTTTACTATTCATCTCCTTATGTTTTTCATTATTATGCTCATAATATAATAACCTTAACTTGGGACTACTAAAAATATGGTTTTTCAATATTTATTGTCTTCTCTCAATTATAACAAATAAACAAGGAAGAATTTAAAAATGATGCAAACTAATGGTTTGCAACATTTCAATTTATCTATTGTATTTATAATTTTTTAACTTTTAGTAAAATTATTTCTATCATCCCCCGTTAATGGGGTTGGTGGTGATAAGACCAAAAAAAGGAGATTGGAGGCTAGGTGGCTACCACCGAAGGAAGGATGGATGGATGAAACTTAACTTTGACGAAGCCTCTAGAGGCAATCCAGGGGATTCTAGTGTGGGTTGTGTCATGAAGGATTAGAGAGGAGTTGTGGTGGGTAAGGTTGCTAAGTGTCTTGAGCCAGGAACTGATATTACATTTGAATTTCAAGCTTTGATTCTTGGATTAAAATTTTGTGAGAAGATAGGTATAAGGAGATTGGAGATAAAGGGTGATTCCCAATTGGTGGTCAATGCGATGAGGAGATTGGATATGTAAATTGGAAATTAAAATTGCTTTTAGATGAAGCCTTAGTTCTTCTAAATAAATTTGAGGCTTTTACTATAAATCATGTGTATAGAGTGCAATATGGAAGCGGATGCCTTGGCAAACAAAGTATTAGATAGTGGTGTAGAGATTATTACGGAAGGTAATCATTTTGCTGACTAGATTGGTGTCGAAAGGAGAGAAATTCATTGCAGAGAGTTGGAGTAAGCTCATTTGTGTGAAGAGTTGGCAATAAGACGACTTCAAAAATGGAAGAATGTAGAAGTCAAGGGTTAGTTAAATCCATAGAATTCCTAAAATTTTTCATTGCATCCTATGAAGTAATAGAGGAGAGGAAATATGGATACACCGATTTTGTTGAAAGGTATTAAAAGACAAATGGTATTTTGTGGTGAGATAGCAGAGCAGAGGATGATGAAGATCTTTAGGACGAAAGTGGCATAGTCTTTTTTGCTATTGAATACATGAAGGAGGCGAACAGGTATAGAGTGAGCTTTGATGTAGTGGCCATGTTCATGGGTTCTCTATTGGATATTAGAGAAAGCAAAGCAAATATAGCAGATATGGTGAGGGAATTTGTGTTCAAAGATTAGGTGGTGGGTTTAGATGAAGTGCTGGTGGTGGCTAGACTGGGAGTAGGGATCCCAATTGCAACTAATTTGCACAAGATCAATGAAAAGGGAGACAATATGGACTAGCATCCTTTCGTGAAGGTGTCGAGAGCTGCTGTGGAACAGGGGAAGAAGCGGAGGGCAGCAATGGGAGCAAGTTTCTTAAAGAAGTTGATGGGGAAGATTGAGGGGTATGAATGGATGAATGATTTTCTTAACTTTTATTACCAGGCAGACTCGGACGCGTGATGCAGTTTCTTTTTCTATTTGAATTTTTTGATATATAATGATATTGAATATATGTTGTTATAGTTATGGATAATTAGGGTTTAAATCAGAGATTATTTCAATCAATTTTGTAAGAATTATAGTTGTTTAAAGGATACAGATAATGGTTATAGGTGTAGTGGATAGGAGAGGTTTTAGAATTTCCAGTCCAAGAAGAAATGAAGTCCTAGTTTTTGATACTCTGTTTGTTAATGCAGAGGTTTGTAATGGTGTTTTGTAATAATGTTCAAATCAATACAAAAGGGAACTGCCCCCATGACAGTAGTTTACTAAGGAAAAAAATATATTTCTATCATCTTTAATTAATTTTTAACAAAGTGGTTATTATACTTTTATAGTTTTTTAATATGCTATGACATATAATATTAAAAATATATATATAATAATTTTATTTTTTTAAAACATAAATCATTAAAGACTAACATTAATATTTTCATATTTTTTATAATTTTTAAAATATTTTTAATTAGTTTTAAATTGTTAATAATTATATTTAAACATATAGAATGATCCTAACCCCTTGAATTGAATTTTTTTTGAATTTTTTCTTATTGAAATACAAACATAAGAGTGTAAGGTTATTTTTCAAAAAAAAAAATTACATAATTTACAATTTTTCCCATGTCCTCAATTGATTATTTTTATAACAAACCTATGTTTATTAGAAAAAAATTAAAAATAAAATAATCAAATATATAATAAATTTTATTTTTATAAAGTTAAGATTGAGGATTATTTACCTATATAATTTTTGTAGTTGGATGACATTATTTGGCCCAAAATTGTGAGGTCTAAACTGGCAAATTTCAACCAATAAAATGGATATTTGTAGTTTGGACGGAAAAGAGTGTCAAATAGGCTATTCAAGGGACATGCATATACATGTTGAGAATGTCATCTACAATGAACTTAGTCTACTTTTCCTTGTAGCTTTAAGAATGGGCTACACTATAATATTATGTAAATATTTTGTAAATAAGCATTGGGTTATTATAGGATCTAAATAGTCATCTTGAAGATGAACTGAACAATCACATGAAGATTAACTGAAAGGTCATTTTGTTGATCTATTTGTATATTGGTTTTCATTTAATGAGATTAATCTTTTGGGTTTACATTTACATTCTTGGTTTCAATTTTTGCAGTCCATTCCTAGCTTGACATTGGTATTAGAGCATAGACATTTTTCATTATTCCTCCACTTTTTATTCATCCTCCAAATCCCTAATTCATGTTCATCATTATGGTGTGGGACTATTGAAATTCTTCTTCCAACATTGCCTATAATACTTGCAATAATCTCACACTACTTGCAAATCATGTCCATTACACCTCTCATTCCCTAACCATCAAAGCCCATGTCTAGTTCCCTGCATTTCATGTCCCTAACTAGCAACATTTGCATTTTATTTCCTATTATTTAATCATGTACCCTAACCTGAAATACATGTGTGCCCTAGTGTTAAACTATGAAATATGCATCCATTTTCTTCAAATTGAGTCCACTCCCCTGCAATGCTCTGCGCACATGCCCTGGCATCAAATTGTGTTAACTAACATCCTACAAATCTTATGAATTTCTTTGTAAATTATGTGAATTTCTTTGCAGTGTCTTGTATCCTGGTTCGTGTAATACTAGTTCATGGTTGTTTATGCATGCAATTATTCTCCTTGAGTGCCTTCTCTATTAATTTGTGCTTCTTACTCAACCTTCTCATGTGTTGCTTTGACTTGTAGGAGCTACCATGGATTTCATGTGTGAAGAAGTAAGATAAGTTTTATTTTCTATTCAAACTTTAAAAAAAAATATACTTTAGCCTGTCTAGTTTAGTTCTTAATTTTTTCCAAGAAAATTTTGGGAAAAGAAAAAGTATTGGAGGATATTTAAAAATAAAAATAAAAATAATCATTTCAAAGTCTTTTTATTACGACTTATTTAAAATATTAAAAAGTTATTCATTTTCATAGAATGAAAACTCCAAAATCAAAATAAATTTTACAAACCTAAAACAATCACAATGTTTGGTATACATGATGCCTCTAGTTTAGATTTATGGGTAGAGTCATCACAATTGAACTACTGCATATAACACCTAGCATGGGTAAGTGCATGGAGTTGTGGGACTAAAAAGTCGCCACATGACTTTTTGGTCCCATGTAGACTATAACACGAGCATGTTATAACGCGCTTGTGTTATAGCCTGCATAAAGCAAAAAAAACATATCATTTCATTCATACCCGCAGCCAAAACTACAGTTTGTCAAGGAAAAAACTAGTCAAATAGCGTGATCACGTTGAAGGAAGGGCAAATCAAGCAAGTGCTAAGAGTAATCGACATTTTCACGATGCCACCTCGCCAAACCCACTCCCAAAGACGTCATGAAGAAAATGTAGAGGGTCTAGCAACTGAAGAAGGTAGGGTTTGATTAATTTTTGTGAGTTTGAAAAGAATTTTTGACTTTTGCAATGTTTAATTAGTTTTTTATATTGAATTTATAGTCAATGAGGCAGTAGAGGAGGGTCAAAACAACCCCAAAACCCCTCAAAAACCCTCAAAAACCCCCACCTTCATGTCCTCACCATGAAAGAGATACACAGGAAAACTATTTAAGGAAAATAGAACAAAATAAAAACATCTTCAAACCTTAATTGAAATGTTAAATAATCCAAGTGCAAGCACCGATCGTAGGAGAGCACTTGCGAAGTCATTAGAGATGATTGTTTCTCACACTAAATCAGTGACAAACCAAATCACCAAATTGCATGACTATAGGGAGAGGTGTCAGCAATACTATGCCGACAAATTATCTTATGAACAAGTGAAGGATGAAAAATTACAAAATCTACATTATGTTCACACTTTATCAATCCTAAAACTAGCCAAAGATTAGAAGAGACTTGCAAACGCTTCCCTATTCATTGGTGTAGGAATGAAGATATATCCCAAAACTTTTGGGATAGATGGTACATGGTGTTTGACGAGCTCTCATGCAACAACAATGAGGTGCCATAATATTTCTTGAGAAAACACCATTGCGAGTTCATCCTCAAGAAGATTCCTAATTATTTTGACATTCGAGAGTTCCAGGGAAGAGGTGGTGGCTCTACCCAAGATAGAGAGGGGGCACAACAAGACCAAAACCATGTCCCTAGACCCCTAATGAGGCCAACACATGTGTCACTCCCTTCGACTTTGAAGGAGAGTGTTGAGGTGGAGACACTACATTCATTGAGTGCTCTCATGTAGTCTCTAGGACAACACGACGATGATCTCACCTAGGCCAATGAGGGTGAGAGCAGCAAGTGTCATTTGTTCCCACATCTGTGTAGTTCATGTGGGAACATGTGTGATTATGGGATGCAAGACTCCCGGTAGGACTCTCTGTAGGATGCTGCAACGCAGGGGCATCATCCAGTGATGGACACATCCATATTGGATGATCTTGTTCTCACAGATGATGTCTTACAACATACATTTGGTATTGACTCCCAGATATTTTTTTACAAATTTCATCTTGATTTAATATATTCTTATATAAAATTTATAATTAATTTTATATGACTATCTATATTATAAGTCAAAATTAAGGTATGTAATTGTCTGTGCAATGAAATTCAAAGGTCAGAGTCTTCATCCTGCCTCTGTTAGCCATCCATTGGTGGGTTATGAGAGGGGGTCGAGTTAGCAGGTATGTAATTTATCACATTATCATAAATATAGTACATATATCAATGGTAATATTATTTAGTGACAATTTGATGATTTCAACAGGGAGCTTCACCAACACCTCCACAGTTTCCTTGGTCCCCTGTGCACAAAACCACTTTTACGGAGGTAAATTTAACCATTTGTAATCATTATCTATTTAAATAATGTTATGGATCTATTTTGGTCGAATAACCTTGAACTCTATTTTTTGATGTTGAATATGGAGACTCCTCCTCATCTTTGTGAGTCAGCGCAGACAAGCGTTGTAGTTGTGTTGTCTTCAAATCCTTTGATCGAGGTATGAACCAGTAACATGTAAATGTCATTTTGTATTTCTTATTTTATCTCATGTCATTTGATGTACATAAATGATATTTATGTTTGTTGTTGGAAAATGTGGAAGATAATATCAGTATATCAATATAATCCAATAACTCAATAGAATTGAAATAAATAAGATCAAACACAAAGAACACAATACCTTGCAAACCTTTCTATTTCATGTCTTCCATTGGTCGCCTATCTCAAATTGATCTCGTGTATAAATAGAGCCCTCAAAAGGTGCACTTCCTTGTTTTTTTCCAAGATGACAATGGAGAATGGTTATTGATAGGTTTTGTAAATGAAGAGGATCTTCACAATGCAATCAAAATGGTGATAATGGTGTGACAATTGATCTCAAGCTATGGAGTGATTGTGCCAAAGGCGCGCTATCATCCTTGCAGAGTAAGTTTATAAAAGCTTGGATTGATTCAAATGGAGGAATAGGGGTTGTATTTATAGATTTGTGAGGAAGAAGATCAATGGTGTAGAATGAATAAGAAGATCAACAATTGAGGAAATTTGAGAGAATGCACGCGAATAGGGAGAGGACAAGTGTCCTGCTCCTTCATGCATCAGGGGAGTTAACAAAATAAATTGAGGAGTTAACTGAGATGATTGATCAGTTAACAGAATAGATTGGAGAGATAAGTGGGTTGATTGGGGAGTTGACTGAGATGATTGAACAGTGAACTAAGATGACTAATTAGTTAACAAATTTGATTGATGAGTTAACTAATCTGAATGGAGGAGAAATAGGACATGTGGGTGAGGAAATATTAGCTAATTAAATATTAAAAATATTTAATTACACATGCACATGGATTAATTGAATTATTTTTGGTATTAATTCAATTTTAGAGGAAATAGATAATTTAAATAAATATTTGGATTTATTTAAATACAGAAAATGAGAAGAAATTAATTAAATAATTTGGTATTATTTAATTTAGAATGATTTTAGAAGAATTTGGATGACTTAATTAAATAAATGATTTTATTTAAGTTTTTGGAGAAATATGAATCAAATAAATAAATTGATTTATTCATTTATTAATAGAGGAAATTAAAATGAAATAAATATTTATTTAGCTAGAGTCATTTCATTTTTAGGTGTATACATTTTGCCTCTCTTTGATGCAATGTGTTTTATCACGTTGTTTCAAAGAATATAAAATTCTGATAATGATGCATGCCCCCAGTTTGCCCCTGGTACAGGTTTAACGACGCTAGGATGCCCTCTCGGGAGATTGGACAGGAAGAAATTTTGGAGGGCGTGAGACGGACAATCTCACGATGAAGAAGGTGAAAGGATACGCGAAATGGTAGTGAAAAACAAGTTACGGCTTGAAAAAGTGGAGGAGAAAGGGTACGGAGAGGAAGCAAGGTCGCCACACAAGCAGTTAGGGTTGCATGCATATATATAGAAGTTGGGTCCACAATCTTAGTCATTTGCACACTTGTCACTTTGTGAGAGATACTTAGAGCTTTGCAGAGCGTAGGAGCTAGAGCAATCAGCAAAGAGATGGATATTCTAGACGAGGAGCATCATTTTGAGCGGGTTCGACGATTCAGGTGGGCAGTAGAGGCAGACCCCTGGTACGTATGTCGTCAATTTTAGGCTAGGTGCATTTATTATTGCAATAAATACATGGTAAAGTTACCGAAGTGAATGCGCAACTTTGGGTTTCGACGCATCTATGCCCTGAAACCATGCATGTGTTCTGTTTCAACACATATAGGTCATGTTGTTACGCATTTACTAGTTCTGCGCATTTAGGATAGGGTTCAACGCATACATGTCTATGTGCTACACATTTGTAATGTCTGTGCATCTGCTTTAGGTTGCTATGCATGTGTTTAGATATTGTGCATATGTTTAGGTGCTGCACATATACTCTGTTGTGCAACACATGCATTGCAACGCTGTGCTTTTGCTCTGATACATCACAAATGCTACCTGGAACGGCGCATTTGCCTTAGGATACTCAGTTACTTAGCGAAATTGACTCAATTGGTATCTTGATCGATGTGACAATTGATAAGCGATCTCTGAGATTGATAGAATCTAAACAAGAGATGATATGGCTGGTTTGATTAATTTGATATCTTAAGTAAGTGATTTTGATAGGTTTGATAACTGAGCAGGTTTTGCATTGATACGGTTATGGTTGACGCATTGCCTTGTTGATTGCAGGAGGATATTTCTGACACTCTCATGTCACGGGACCAATTCCTCATTACAATGTGGTGACGACACATGCTGACAGAGGCAGATCATCTGGTGCTTGATGCTATTGGATTATACTATGTTTGCTTCATGCCCGAGGTTCGTGCGAACCTCGATCTGTTGACTGCTTTGGTGGAGCACTTCCATAGTGAGGATGGGACATTCCACCTCCCCACCGGTGAGATTACTATTACTTTGGAGGATGTCTACATGATCTTGCACCTACCTATAGTAGGGGAGCGGGTAGAGTATGACCCTCAGCATGATGTCGAGTTAGCTGAGTGCAGGAGGGTTTTTGATGACCCAGACATAAAGGGATCAGTTATCAACTGGTAGGACATGTATGAGTATTATGACTACTTTCCAGGGATTGTGGTTGGCTTGATCAAAGGTGTTGTATGCCCCGATCAGAGATCACATGGTTTTCCAGTTGGCTGGGGTTAGACTTTAAAGAGGATGTTGACTGAGGGCACTCATTTTGCTTGGGGTATTTGCATTCTTGCCCATCTATACCATGATATGCATCAGGTTGTCTACTGTAGAGCATCTAGTCTGTTTGCAGGGGTTTCACTGTTACAATTCTGGGCTTGGGAGCATATTGTAGTGATTCGGCCCATTTGCACGTTTCATCAGTAGAGAGATGAGCCATATGAGCCATACTCTTATGGTTATGCCAGTGTACTTACTCAACACAAGCTAGGTAAGTTAGAGTATTGGTGCCACGCTTTGGATAATGTGGATGCAATTGTGTGGCAGCCCTATGTGGAGTGCGAGGTATGGGACGATGAGATCGATGAGCTACCCTACATGTTTCAAATGCGGTGGTTGATTGGTCAAACTCCACACATTTTGGAGAGGCACATAGTCAGACGTGTCCTTTGATAGTTTGGGCAGGTTTAGGGTATGCCATAGGGGCAGGCTCTTTTTGTGAGGACATTTGCTGAGCGGCAATGATGGGGACCGGTGGCTTCATACGAGGAGGCCCGGGCAGATTTTCTTTAGATTCCCTATCAGGCATGGCTGATGAGGATGAAGATAGTGGATGCAGGGATGACACAAGATTTTGAGGATTGGTTTGTTGCACACTAGTTCCCTAAATACTTGGGATCGGAAGAGTTAGCTCCTCGTCTAGAGGAGGTTGAGTCGGAGGAGGAGGAGGATGGAGGCCGACGGAGGAGGAGGCAGAGGAGGAGAGGTGGAGATGGTGGAGGTCGAGGAGATGGAGGAGATGGTGGAGGAGGAGGTGATGGCTGGTCGAGACAGCAGCAGAGAGTGGGGCAGGCCTCACCCAGTAGGAGGCACAACAGACAGTAGTTTCGCAGGTGGTACAGGCACCTGATCAGCCTGACCTGCAGCAGCAGGTGCAGGGGGATGCAGTGACATTGCTACGAGGCCAGGTGAGACAGTTGAGAGCCACTGAGGCTTAGAGAGAGGGAGACATAGGGATCATTGCTGGCATCACTACAGAGTGGGATGGTGCACTGACTAGGGTATAGGCTTTGACTGGGGGGAGAGAGATGCAACATTGGCTAGGGTACAGGCCTTGACAGGGGAGAGAGATGCAGCCATATCTGCCATGGGCACTGACAGGCTTACAATACTACTTGTTACACAGTTTACATAGGCAATGGGAGAGTTGGCCACAGCGCGAGCACAGACTCAGTACTACAGAGGCCTATACCATGAGGTGGTGCTAGCAGATGAGAGGGCACCGAGTTACAGGAGCCAAATAGTGGTTGTGTCTTCGCGGAGGGCAGGTGGTTCACAGTCGGTAGCTTCAGGCATGGGCCCATAGTAGTCTGGGACAGGCCGAGGTGGAGGAGGGGGAGGGGATAGTGCCAAGAGAAGCATCCTGCGGCAGCAGGGTTAGTTGCGAGTTTGCACAATTTTTTGCTTTGTACACACATTTTTTTATGGCTCGTGGATAGCCAGATTATGTATATATCACTCTTGTTTTGTACATCTACTGAGACATGTATCATCATTATTTTGATGTGTGTATACACCTGTTGTGATTTGACTCACGAATGACGGATTGATATTGTACACTTGGATAGTTTTTTGTTTTATGACTATATATGATGATGCAGTTATGATGGTCTACATGCATTTTGTATTGTGCGATGATCATGGATGCACTCTATTTGTTTTATGGATACTTTTATGTTTTATGTTTGTATATGATGATGCAGTTATGATGGCCTACATGCATTTTGTTTTTATGCGATGATCATGGATGCACTCTATTTGTTATGTTTTTTTATGATATCTAATGTACAACACCTGTTATGCAAATAAAATGATATGAGATGATTACTGACAACTATGTTTTTTGATGGTTTTCTAATGAGATACTATGTATGCATCTATGTTATGTTGTTACAAATGTGTATGGATGATTGAATGCACCTATATGTATGCAACATGATTTAATCAATTTAATGACTATCTCATGATGATATGTATGATTTAATGCACCTATATGTATGCGAATGATCTAATCAATGAAATGACTATATTACCTAATATGAAATGCAATATGATACTATGTTTTTGTTATGTCCAAGTGTACTCAATCAATGTAGAAGAGACTCGATGAAAGATACAATGATAGATAGGAATGTGATTGATAGAAGAAACAAAAATGAAGGAATCACACACTTTTATTTATTTGTAAACACTGGCACTATTAACAAAATCTTTATTTATAGATGGTATATGAGATGCAATTGGATATGTTATGGATGCAGATATTTGTCACCTTGATATTGCAAGTATTTTTAAGTGCTTGATTCATCATTAGGCAATTTTTTTTGTTATTTTCGTGTTTTAAAATGTTGTAAGAAAATACAAGCATCTAGGTATAATTAAGCCATGATGACCTGAGTATTGCTTACATGGATTTTGAATTAGCAAGTTAATACATGCATCTAGTCAAAATTGAATCTAGATGACCTGAGTATTTCTCGCGTATCAACAAATAAGGGTTACACATGTTTCATGTTTAGACCTCTGATGTCCTCGATGATCATTTTGTTGATCATGTCTTTAGACAAGGCTTCACATTACTAAAGATAAACCCACAAGCAACAAACAAATAAAATAATCATGCCCCCATCATAGCATCTCTAGCTTTTAGGCATCCTTGAGTAGCATAGGAAACATGATAACAAAAGTTAAGATTTTAGGCACAACCAATCAAAACAAAACTTTCTTGCATTAGATGTGTCTTCTTGCCATAATTTAGATGAAATCATTTGGAGTGTTTAGGCACTTGTTTGTTTTTGCTTTGGATAGGTTAATGTCTTGCGTCAAAAGTTTTTCTTTGGAAGTAGACTGTGTTGCACTTGTGTGTCTTGTGAAAGGTATCAAAATCCTTATTGGTGTCCTCTTAGAACATGTGGCAATGCAGAATCCCACTTTGTAACCAGGTCGAGGACTTGCCCTCAGTCAAGTAGAGGTTTCTAGTTTATTATGGATGAAAAACTATGAGACACTTATGGTAGACTCGATGGGACGGGCCCTAAGGGACTAATCTAGTGCCTTGGGGGCTCATTGATTAATGGCCTTGCCTACGTGATGACACAGAGGCAACGTAGTTCAGGGTGAACTGTGGACCTAGGACCTAGGTGATGGGAAGTGGTATGGATGCAAATGGACCAGAGGATGGATGATAAGGTATGGAACAGATGGGCAACCTCAGGGGCCCATCAATGATGGCCTTGCCTACGTGACGACACAGAGGCAACATAGTTCACGATGAAGGCTGACTCTAGAATAGACAAACGGATGACATACCAGTGATAGGATGAAGAAGGTTGATAAGGAAGCCTTGGGGGCCCATCGATACAAGATGGCCTTGCCTAAGTGAAGACGCAGAGGCTACGTAGTTCAGAAAACGGTACTAATGATGGGGTTGCTGACGATTTGCTGTTTTGGGGATTTTCTGGATTTTTGCTAATGTTTTGACATTTTTTGGGATTTGTGGATGGTAATTTGGATAGCCTAAATGCTAGATACTGATGACAAGGGAACACCATGGATAGGTAAACAGATGGGTGATAGTGGATAATGGATGGGTAGGTAGAAGGAAATAAGGATGTGATCTCCAAGGACTATGTCGCATAGGAATAACTTAGGATTTGACATGACAAAGCTTATGACGAAGGAGGATGAGAGGATTGGATTGTTTTTGAAAAAGATAAGGTATATCAAGAGATTTCCAAAGCATGTTTCAACATTTTGCCCCCATATCTCTATCAAGATCAAAAGAGGAATGGAGAATGAATAGACGCAATATGATAGGTATATGTAGGATAAGGATGATAGGAGGGTATTGTAGGATAGGATGGAAAATGACAGGGTCCACGAGACAATGCGCTTCCAAGGGTAAATGACATAGAAGATCAACCTACACATGATGCATGTTTTCTAGGTTTTCATCATGGTACTTATCCAAGGCACCTGTTTACCAAGTTTTCACCATTGGATGAAGGGATTTTTCTTTTTCTTTTTCTTTTTTTTAAAGCATTTGGACGGGAGAAGGTAGATAGGGATGGGAGAGACTCAATTGTCTAGTTCCATGAAAGGTGATAGTCCCACTAGATGGATGTCGTTGCATGGACTATGTCAAGTATTCTCATAGATGTTGGTAGGGGATTGCATGAAAGTGAGACAAAGTAAGTAGATAGCGAATCATGGAAGGTGCGATAGTCGGTTATGATGCGGATTATGTAAGACTTATGCAAGGATGGATGGAAGGCTTATGCAAAAGCATGGACCATGGGAATAGGATGGGGAAGATATGTAGGGTAATAGTGGAAAGAAGGGGAGATGGAGGTATGTGGAAGGTGTATGGGATGGAAGGGAACCATGACCAATGGTTGCACATACCATGATAAACATTGAAGTTTATGATGGGAAGGTGGTGTAGGAAGCAATGGAGATTTTTGCTTAGTGGATGAGTGATTTAGATACTTAGGGACCCACATAGACTTAGTATATTTCAGATTTTTGCTTGACATGTGGGATGGATGGATTTGAGACTTTTGGATGGAATGGGATTTTTGGATGGAAGAGGAGAAAGTGGATGGTTGGGATTCGTGAGAGGTGGATGCCTCATTTAACTTGATGGTGTTTTGCTTAGGTACCCTAACCATTTTGCTTTTAGACTTTACTTGTGAAGGTATGGGCTTGGGTATATGTAGCTTTTGTGTAGCTTCTGAGCTAATTACTTGTTGCTTGGGGACCCACACCTTTGTCAGTTTTGCTTTGAGGTGTGTGGGTGTATGTAGCTTTTGAGATGGGTTTTTCTTTGATTATTTGGATTGATTTCCTAAGGTATTAGGACCCTTAGGATTTTTGACTTTATGAAAGGATACATCCCAATGTTTATTTTTGAATCCCATAGGTTTGGTGGAATGAGTGGAAGCTTCATGTTTAGACAATATGTGCATTTGTCGGTCATGATTCGAAATGTGAGGGATTGTGTAGACGGATGTATTAGGAGTTGGGAGAAGTGGAAGCAAAGTGGATGGAGGGATAGTAGGAGTTGGAAGGAGTGGAGGTAAAGTGGATGGTGGAAGGTGCATGGTCACATGCATTTGACAATTGTAGGATGATGGAGGTGGAATGGTGACATATGTTTTGGGAATATGATAGGGTTTGCGATGGGAATTGGTGTATTTAGAAGGCATAGAGGAAGTACCAACATCATGAGATTGTTTTTTTTGGTGAGTATAACCAACGCCATAAGAGGGTGGAGGGACTTCGACATGGATAGGCTCTAAAATATCTTGTTCATGAAGGCCTAAGCCTTTACCTTGATAGTTCATATTTTGGAGTATGCGATGGAGAATGGGATTATGGGTGATTTGGACACTAGATGTGAGCTCATTATTTGATGGGGAAGGTGAAGCGGTAGATAACGGTTGCTGCTCTCCAAAGGAAGAACATTCATGGATGAAGGTAGTGAGACCAAGGGAATAGGATAACAGATTTGCAACATGGTCGATAATGGATGGTGGAGGATCATTAGGATCTTGATTATCGTTATGCTCATTAAGATCCAAGTTATTGGTTTGATCAGCTATGTGCACTTGGGAGGCAAGTGTCTCATCAAGGAAAGTGTGTGTTGTTGGATCATAGATAGGACTATGTGGAGGATGGATAAGAGTAATGGAGGTTTCTTGTGTATGGATGGTCATGGGTGATGTAGAGCCAAACACCCTGACCTACATTCCCCCTTTGTATGTCTCTCTTTACTTGCCTATCGGCAAGACTATGCACTATCGACCAAGTCGTAGTCCATTCCACCAATCGCACACCTTACTCCGACAGCCCATTCTTTGCTGTGAGTTACCTCCATCGGTGGCATTACCAACTGTCACCCAACCTTACTACTCTCCTTGATGTATGTCTTCAACATTTGTATCTACCGATAGATACATTCTTCAATGTACATTCAGGATATACATTTGCGATATACAATCGCAATATACATTCGGTGTGACCTTCGTCGTCAGTGAGCGCTTTGCATGTGCTCCCAATACACCGATAGAAAATAGCTTGTATATACTTCAGTTGACCTGTGATCGTCAGTTTCCTTCACCCCTGCTGCCGGTCGCCTCTTGCATCCGACACAATGTATCTGCGTAATGTATATGCTCAATATACATTTGAAATGTACAACCCGAATATGCATTCAGAACATGCATTCAGAATATGCATTCGATGAAGCTAACCGTTAACTTTCCTTGTATCTAACTCAATGTACATTCACAATGTACATTCGCAACATGCATTCTAAAGATGCATTCTTCAGCATGTATACAGAACCGACCATTGACCGACCGTTGACCTCCTTTGTATGCCGATACACTTGTACTTTCGTAATGTATGTTCACTACATGTAATCTTGACATACAATACACCAATGGTTCCCAATATGCTTTGTGACATACACACTCAACAGACCCTTGCGATATACACACAGAATGTATATCCACCATACATTTGTGATATACACATAAATTGTATATCTGATGGAACAATGCAAATCTTGCACCGATTTGATCTGCTGTAAATCCTTTAACTTCACAACTACATAGATCTGTTCCTCTGCCAATCTAACACAGATCTTTCACCCTGCCAACCTAGCACATGATGGCGCTACGATCTACCTGCACCCTGTACGCGATCCTACAAACATGAAATCGAACAAAACAAAAACAAAATGAAAACACAAATCGATATGTATAGCCATTCGACCGATTTCGAAGAAATCTAACCAGTGGAATGGGCTAAGAACCCATCTCGGCCTGAGAATAGGAAAATTGATTGCACAGAGAAAACTAAAGGAATCAAAAGACAGAAAGATGCACAATACAGAATTTTATTATGCCTTTCAGAATGTGTATACAGATGCTCTATTTCTCAAATATAAATCACACTGTTCTGATCTCTCTTACATCACCACTGATTACATTCGATGATCTAGGGTATTTATCTACTTACCCTCAGTAGTACTGAATTGACTCCAAGTGGCTGGGAGATCTAACAACCTCCAATTGCCTAACAACCTTGTAATTACAGATTTGCCAAGTGTCCTTGGAACTTACAACACAAACCTAGATACAAACTAAATTAACATGCATTGGTCAAACAGACCTTATTACATGAATGGTCAGCTTAGGACCTTATTGGAAACAACAAAATGAACTGTAAACAGTTAATGCCTTATGGAGGCCACTGTGGATTGGGTGCTCTTACACCAATGGGGTTATGGATAGATGGGGCGATAAGCTCATGACCATGGAATGCATAAAGTTGGCTAAGAGGATCATCATGGTTCACTTGATCATAGATAGGCTCTTGATCATCGATAGGATTAAGTGTGATATGGATGGGATCAAGTTGCTCGTGTATAGGTTCTTCGTCAAAGATAATATCTTGATCATAGAAAAGATATAGGTTATGGATGGGTTGGATGGAGATGTTTTGATCTTGATTTGGATAAAGGGGTGATGTTTCCACATGCTCTAGATTATACTCTTGACATAGAGCTTGATTTTCTTGAATGGAAGTGTGAGACTCTTGGATAAGCACAATAAGTTCTAGATGGTTAACCATATGAGGGTAGAATGGATCTTGACTTGGACTCATGGTAGAAGAATCTTCAATAGGCTTGATTGGTTGCAGATTACATGATGGGGTTGAAGCAATGGGCAGGTTTGAAGGCTCTTTGATAGGCTCTTGGATAGGTGTTTTATGACATGGACATGATTGATTCCTTGCTAATAGCCATTGAATCACATCCTTCATGAGTGCATGGGTAGATGGACAATACAACGGATGGAGAATAATGGTAGATGGCTTAGGCCTATGGTGAGGGTTGCTTGTGCTAGATGGGGATGACATCGGATGAGCAGATTTGGATTTCTCCATAGCTTTTATTTTGCTTTTAGATTTTGCAAAGAGTCTTTCGAGAAAATCATTTAAGGACTCTTTGGTTGATGGATTAGAGCTTGGGGAACTTGATGGCGGTGTTGGTGTAGAACTAGTATGCTTTGGGATATGTATTCTAGGGAATGGTGAAGGAGGACTAGTAGATGGATTGGTGCATGATTTCCAATTTGAGGTGGGATTTCCCTTGTCTAGAGTATCATTAGGATGACCTATGGATTCTACAAAGTTCTCATCATCATTAGGACCAAACTTTAGGCCACCTAGGAGTATGTATGGTTCTAGATTTGGTCAAGATTTGTTGATGATTATAACCATTTTATGAATGAAGACTAGATTGGGTTCAAATGGGTGCCTAAAAGTGACCTTCTTTTCTCCTAAAATGTATGAAAATACTCATTGCGACAGATGCACAGGAACAGAGTGTATATGCGCAGCAACAAGGAACAAGAGCATCGATCTGGTGAAGAGCGGATGCGCCAGAACAGAGTATAGATGCGCAACAATAAGGAACAAAAGCACAGGTCTGGTGAAAAAGCAGATGCGCAACAGTAATGTGTGAAAGTGCAACAGAACTGAGTAAATGCACAACAGAAAATAGATGCGCAGCAGGGTGAAGCAGATGTGCAACAAGATGAAGCAGATGCACAGATCTGTCTGTTTTTCTTGATTTTGAATGTTTTTGACTTTGGTGAAGGTACATTTTTCATTTTTTTGGGGTTCTTTGCTTTGAATGTTGCTCTTTTTGATTTGTTTCTTCGATTATGGCAAGCAAGACACATCACACACAAAGAATATTTTCATGATTGTTTGATTTTTTTTTTTGACTTTTTGACTTTTTTTTAACCATAATGCAAGCATAATCCTAAGGTTGGTAAGGACAATATTCAGTGAGTTCCAACTTGGTTTTTACACCAGCCACTTGCATAAAGGCAGACATCTAATAACTTGGTAGCACTGGCTCCCCTCCACGGCACTCACTTCTCACGCATACCAAGTTATAGTTCCTCTGAAGAGTTGAACTTTTATGTCTCTACACTAAATGAGTGTATGTCATTGGACGGCTCTGGAGAATGTTTTCCTCCTGTGTCACCGAATAGGGGATTTTGGCCTCTATAACAAAAGGATTTTAGTCAAGGCATCCATTTAGGTGATTACACATGCGGCCATTCGTTTCGATTAGAAGGCTTCCCAGCCTGTAGAGGTTACGCTCCACAGGGTTTTGGGGGAAACAATGGTCAGTGTAATACAATGGCAGCCATCTCTTGCAACTTTTGTAACAAATGCAATTTATTTATAGTGACTCGGAGGAGCTTGGCTTTAGCCCGTTATAACTTAAGGTTGTCCCACTTGGAAGGAAGGAATTCTAAGGGCAGGCCTTTTTAAAGGTAACACATGCGAAATGATGATTCTGGCATTTTGGTCACCTAGTTAAGGGGAGAGCATAGTCCTATCATCATTCCAAAATCATGGAAAACACCGATTCTTTCCTCTTAGTTAAAAAGAGAAAAACTAAATGAGTTACTCTATCAGGCACACAAGATTTGTTAACTTTGAAAAAGCTCTTTTTGAAAGCAATTGTTTAATTTTAGTCCTCCTAGTTGGGACTATGTTCAAGTTGTGATGCAACAAGTATAAATTATTTCCCTCCTATTTAGATCTAAGTGAAATTTGCATGAACAAGCTCAATTACTTCCTTTTCTATTTAGATCTAGATGAGAGTTAACCATGCAACTATATACCTAACCAGCTCTTAACTTGCCAGGCGAATCTAAGAATATTTCTGCAAATGATTTTAGCCTTAGAAATTTCCCAAGAAATAGCCTAAAAACCCTAGCAGAATGAATGTGCATAAACAAAGAATAAATGCGCAGAAACAGGATAAATGCGCATAAATAGGATGGATGCGCAGAAACAGGATGGATGCACAGAAATAGGATAAATGAGCAAAAACAAGATGGATGCACAGAAACAAGATAAATGTGCAGAAATAGAATTGATTTTTCTAAATAGAATGGATGTGTAGAAACAGAATAAATGCATAGAAACAGTGAGTGGATGCATTGTAATAGAGGATAAATGTGCCAGAATAGTGAATAAATGTGCAGGTTTGACAGATGTGTCGTAATAGAGAATAAATGCACCGAAATAGTGAGTAAATGCACAGATCTGATAGATGCGCAGTATCAGTGAGTAGATGCGCTATAATAGTGAGTGGATGTGCAGAAACGTCCTATGTATGAATTCTAACACAAAAACTCAATTTTAAAGTTAAATTGGGGCAAGGGCCGCATGGTGGGCGCTAGAAATGTTGTTGGAAAATGTGGAAGATAATATCAGTATATCAATATAATCCAATAACTCAATAGAATTAAAATAAACAAGATCAAACACAAAGAACACAATACCTTGCAAACCTTTCTATTTCATGATTTCCATTGGTCACCTATCTTGAATTGATCTTATGTATGAATACAACCCTCAGAAGGTGCACTTCCTTGCTTTTTTTCAAGATGACAATGGAGAACGACTATTGATAGGTTTTACAATGAAGAGGATCTTCACAATGCAATGATAATGGTGGTAATGGTGATAATTGATCTCAAGCTATGGAGTGATTTGGTGCCAAAGGCACACTATGATTCCTGCAGAGTAAGTTTATAAAAGCTTGGATTGATTCAAATGGAAGAATAGGGGTTGTATTTATAGATTTGTGAGGAAGAAGATCAATGGTGTAGAATGAATAAGAAGATCAACGATTGAGGAAATTTGAGAGAATGTGCGCGAATAGGGAGAGGACAAGTGTCATGCTCCTTCATGCATCAGAGGAGTTAACATAATAGATTGAGGAGTTAATTGAGATGATTGATCAGTTAACAGAATAGATTGGAGAGATAAGTGGGTTGATTGGGGAGTTGACTGAGATGATTAAACAATGAACTCAGATGACTAATTAGTTAACAGATTTGATTGATGAGTTAACTAATATGACTGGAGGAGAAATAGGACATGTGGGTGAGGGAATATTAGCTAATTAAATATTAAAAATATTTAATTACACATGCACATGGATTAATTGAATTATTTTTGGTATTAATTCAATTTTGGAGGAAATAGATAATTTAAATAAATATTTGGATTTATTTAAATACAGAAAATGAGAAGAAATTAATTAAATAATTTGGTATTATTTAATTTAGAATAATTTTAGAAGAATCTGGATGACTTAATTAAATAAATGATTTTATTTAATTTTTTGGAGAAATATGAATCAAATAAATAAATTGATTTATTTATTTATTGATAGAGGAAATTAAAATGAAATAAATATTTAAAATATTTATTTAGCTAGAGTTGTGTCATTTTTAGGTGTATACAATGTTTAGTCAATTTTGCTTCTTGATGCTTCTCACAGGAGGTCACAATTCCAACCCGTCCAACTACAGATGAAGAGAGAAAAGATGATTAAGAGGGATCATTAGGTAGCGGTAAGTGATCGATTACATATGTGATGTTATATATTTCATGTTTTCTATATTAATGTGCATATTGTTTGATTGTATTAATAGGTGGAGCTGCAAAAATCTTTGTCAAGGAGGTCTACTTGACGGGAGAGAGAGAGAGAGAGAGAGAGAGAGAGAGAGAGAGAGAGAGAGAGAGAGAGAGAGAGAGAGAGAGAGAGAGAGAGAGAGAGAGAGAGAGAGAGAGAGTCACTAATTGGCTATCCATCTTCACGGCCAAGCATCAACCGTTGATTATTTGATAGAAGTTCATAGGAAACTAGATTTTGGGACATTTTTTGTATGCCTAGATGGCTTTGTATACATACTTTTGTATGTTACCGATGTATATTTTTGTATATGTCTGTATGGCTTTGTTTGGGCATGCCTATATGGCTTTATATATAGACTAGATGTTATGTTCACGACATTATGTATATGACAGTTTATATTAAATATTTAATATGATGACCAATTATCATTACAAGAATTTGGTTTTACACTTGCCAATTGCATTTGCTTGAAAGTTTACAAATCATTTTCAAATAATCCATTTTGTGCATATCTTGCAATCATTGCATTCCATGAGACTGTGCATTTCTTTGAGGCATCATGTCAAATAGTTTACACGCCTTGTCTATGCTTCCACACTTTCCATACATGTCTACAAGGGCAGCTGCAAATACAACATGTGACAACATTCCTATATCCTTTATGCTTTGATGGTTGTCTACACCATGTTCCCCAGATCCCATTTTGGCATAGGCAAGGAGGATGTTGGATAATGTTGTGCAATTTGGTTTTAGACGTGCCAATTGCATTTGGTTGAAAGTTTCTTTTGTGCATTTGCTTGAAAGTTTCTAAAACCTTATGAAAAATCCATTTCATGCATATCTTGCAATCATTGCATTCCATGAGACAACATTTCTTTGAGGCATTGTGTCAAATAGTTCACGTTCCTTGTATATGCTTCCACACTTTGCATACATGTCTCGTAGGGTAGTTGCAACTACAACATTTAAGAAAATTCCTATATCCTTTATGCTTTGATGGATGTCTATACCATGGTCCAAAGATACCATTTCTAAGGTTTTGGAATTTGGCTTTACACCTGCCAATTGTATTTGCTTGAAAGTTTCTAAAGCCTTATCAAAAAATCTAGTTTGTTCATATATTGCAATCATTACATTCCACAAGGCAACATTTCTTTGAGGCATCATGCCAAACAGTTCACGTGTCTTGTCTATGATTCCACACTTTGCATACATGTCTTCGAGGGTAGTTGCAACTACAACATCTAACAAAATTCCCATATCTTTTATGCTTTGATGGATGTCCATACCGTGTTCCAAAGATCCCATTTTGGCATAGGCAAGGAGGATACTGGCTAAGGTTGTGGAATTTGGCTTTACACCCGCCAATTGTATTTTCTTGAAAGTTTATACAACATTATCAAAAATATCCTTTTTTTGCATGTCTTGCAATCATTGCATTCCATGAAATGGCATTTCATTGAGGCATCATGTCAAATAGTTCGCATACCTTGTATGTGCTTCCACACTTTGCATACTTGTCTACTAGGGTAGTTGCAACTACAAGATCTGACAAAATTCCCATATCCCTTATGCTTTGATGGATGTCCATACCATGTTCCAATGATCCCATTTTGGCATTTGAAGGGAGGATGCTGGCTAAGGTTGTGGAATTTGGATTTACACCTGCCAATTGCATTTGCTTGAAAGTTTCTAAAGCCTTATCAAAAAATCCATTTTGTTCATATCTTGCAATCATTGCATTCCATGAGACAACATTTCTTTAAGGCATCATGCTAAATAGTTCACGTGCCTTGTCTATGCTTCCACACTTTGCATACATGTCTCTGAGGGCAGTTGCAACTACAACATCTAACAAAATTGTCATATCTTTTATCCTTTGATGGATGTCCATACAGTGTTCCAAAGATCCCATTTTGGCATAGGCAAGGAGGATACTAGCTAAGGTTGTGTAATTTGGCTTTACACCCGCCAATTGTATTTTCTTGAAAGTTTATAAGGCCTTATAAAAAAATCCATTTTTTGCATATCTTGCAATCATTACATTCGATGAAATGACATTTAATTGAGGCATCATGTCAAACAGTTCATGTACCTTGTATATGCTTCCACACTTTGCATACACGTCTACTAGGGTAGTTGCAACTACAAGATCTGACAAAATTCCCATATTCTTTATGCTTTAATGGATGTCCATACCATGTTTCTAAATCCTTATCAACAAATCCATTTTGTGCATATCTTGCAATTATTGCAACATATATACTTTGAGTTAATTATTGCAACATATTCAATCTAAGTAAAGCATTTTCACTTTGTTCTTAAGGGATAATAACCATACATCTTATCAATGAGACTATACACATGGAACTAACAACCACAACAATATTCAAGAGAAAACTAGTATAGGTATATTACACATGAGAGAGAGAGAAGTTGAGTATAGGTATATTACACTGCACAAGCCTCTAGGGTTTGTCACTATGACTAACACAATACAGTTGACCTTCACCACAATGCTCATAAGATAAAGTCCAAATGTATAATACTTCTCAAGACACCAAACCCTTGTCCACCATTCAAAATAAAACCTACAGAATAATCATCATAGTCAACTTCACAAAAACCTACATAATATCCTTTATGCTTTGATGGTTGACCATACCATGTTCCAAAGATCCTAATTTGGTAGAGATAGGGAGGATGCTGGTGAAGGTTGTGGAATTTGGATTTACACTTGCCAATTGCATTTGCTTGAAAGTTTCTAAAGTCTTTTCAACAAATCCATTTTCTACATATCTTGCAATCATTACATTCCATGAGAGGACCTCTCTTTGTGGTGTTATATCAGATAGTCCACGTGCCTTGTATGTGCTTCCACACTTTGCATACATGTATCCAAGGGCATCTGCAATTACAATATCTGACAAAATTCCTATATCCTTTATTATCAATAAGATTGAACAATTATCATGTGAAACAGTCACAAAATGTGACAACCAAAGAGACGGTCCTCAAGTCATGATTATGAGACAAGAAGTGTATGTGAAAAGGAAGTAGTCTTGGACCAATAAAATGATCTTGGACAGTCATGAAAAGACAAGAATGTTGATTATTTTGAGATAGAAAGGGGCAGTTTTGTGGTCTGAGATAGAATGTTGATTGGTTTGAGATAGAAAGGGGCAATTTTGTGGTCTAAGATAGAATGTTGATTGATCTAAGATAAACTAGCAAATGACATCTGACAAAATTCCTATATCCTTTATGCTTTAATAGTTGTCCATACCCTGTTTGCAATATTGGTTGTCCATATCATGTCCAAGACTAGTGATGAAGTCCTTTTGCAAACTTGAGTTCATGCTAGAAGTTTTGATCAATAGTTTAAGCCTTATGATGTATGACATCAAAACTATCTCTTGCAGTATGGTCACATTTTGGCACTACAACATGTCCTTGTTTTAGGTATGTATAACTAAAGATATCATATATCTACATATAATACCATCTTGATGAGGGTTTCAAACAAGAAATGACTCCATAACTACCCCTAAAACTATGGCAGTCCTTGACTATCCTCCTATGACTGTCATAATAAGCATAATAAGCCTCTCCATGACAAATCCTAAAAAAGACAATAAAAGACAACCTAAAACTTGCATAATAAGCCTCTCCATGCCTGTATCAAACCCTCATACACTACCAAAACCTCACTTTTGAAATAAATCTTTCATAAAACCCTAAATTTTATTGATGCTAGGTCTGAAGTGATGCCAAAATTAGTAAAACTTGATATTATCACTCCCTATTATAGACTCTAGGTGAAGGGAAAGCTATGACATGCTTGCTATAAGTTGAAAATGCTTAAGAAAATCTAGAAAACCCTAGCTTTTACTAGCAAATGGATGAAATATGTGTCCTCAACACCTTGTCCATACACGTGTATTGAAGTTTCATTACAAAAAAAAATCATGGTGTTTGTAATCTTAATAAGAAGTTTTTGATGTTGGCGAGGAGTTAATGTAAATAAGAGTGACTATCAAATTTTTTTGATAAGTGAGAATCTATGTTGTCTTACATATCTGCCTTATAAATATGTTTTTATCAAATTCGTGTGGCTGAGCATGTTCCAATCGTTGTGATAGTATTTGTGGATTTAAGGTTTGATATTTTTAAAAGTTTAACACTACTAGTTGTGACTTTAAGGTTGTTAGTATTGACTATAAGTACTTACAATTGAATGAAATGTGCTCTTTATATCAAAAAATCAACCAATCATGTAATGCCAAATCATTGCACTAACAAAACATGACTTAATGCACAACTGTTAGAGGTGTGAAGTTAGGATGCTAAAAAATTAGGTCCACTCCCCTATATTTTTTTATAACTTTCAACAATAATATTGTGTCACAATGTTGATCTCTTATCAAAGGGCAACATAAGGGAAAGAGTGGTAAGGTTAGTGTGTGGTAGTATTTGTGGATAGTGTGTTTATCCCTATTTGTGGTAGTATTTATGGATTTCTTCTCATTTGGCACTAAAGTCCAATGATTTGGAACTCTTAGAAGAGAGATGTTCTCTCACTGTGTTTGTAAGATTAGGATCAACAAAAACCAAGCCAAAAGGTCAAAACATAAGAGACAGAAGGGGAACCAACTTTTATTTTAGTTTCATATACTAGAAAGGTGCCAAGGGTGAAATTTTTCATTCCATACATCGAACGCAGACAATCTCTCAAATGCTTCAGTTTCATGCAGTGGAAAGGTGCTAGGAGTCACATTTTGCATTCCATAGCTCGTGGGGCTGAACCGATTGCGCCAATGCATCAGGGTGGGTGGTTAAATGCCAGGGGAGGTCTCATTTTGTATTCCAAGCTTCCCAGTCGTTCGGGGCAACAGGCTACCGGTAAAGTCCCTTAAGATCCCTAAGAGCAAAAAACTGTCAAACTATGACAGAGCATTCTTAGAATTCATGAAAGCTGGGAATGTTTTGTTTAGACCCACAAGTGCACGTGGGGTCTATCCACAATAACCTCTCTCAGTTTTGGTCAACTCTAGTCCATTTGACCGTGTCGAAATCAAATGTATTCTTGCAAAATGCTTCAGTTTCATGCAGAGGAAAGGTGCTAGCAGTAAGATTTTGCATTCCACAGCTCATGGGGCTGAACCGACTACACCAACATGTTGGGGTGGGCAAGTAAATGATAGGGGAGGTCTTATTTCATGTGCTAAGTGTCCCAGTCATTCGAGGCAGCAGGCTACCGACAAAGTCACTTAAGATCTTAAGAGCAAAAACTACCAAACTTTGACCAAGCAGTTCTCAAAATTTGTGGTAGATGGAAATGTTTCGTTTAGACCTACAGGTGCATGTGGGGTCTGTCCACAATAACCTCTCTTAATTTTGGTCAAATTAAATCCATATGACCGTGCCGAAGTCAAATGCATTCTTGCAAAATGCTTCAATTTCATGCAACACAACCTTGCCAGGTGCCATATTTTTTGTTCTGCTCATTATGGGGCTGAACCAACTATGCTAATGCATCGAGGTGGGTGGGTAAATGCTAGGGGAGGTCTCATTTTGTGTGCTAAGCATCCTAGTCATTCGAGGAAGCAAGCTACCGACAAAGTCCCTTAAGATCCCTAAGGGCAAAAAACTGCCAAACTATGACGGAGTAGTTCTCAGAATTCACGGCAGCTAGGAACATTCCATTTGGACCTACAGGTGCATGTGGGGTCCATTCAAAATAACCTCTCTCGATTTTGGTCAACTCCAATCCGTTTGACCATACCGAAATCAAATGCATCCTTGCAAAATGCTTCAGTTTCATGTAGTGGAAAGGTGCTAGGAGTGAGATTTTGCATTCCATTACGCGTGGGGCCGAACCGACTATGCCAACATATCGAGGTGGGTAAATGCTAGGGGAGGTCTCATTTCATGTGCCAAGCAAATGTCCACCATTTACCCAACCACATCGATGCATTGGTGTAGTCAGTTTGGCCCCACGAGCTATGGAATGCATAATCTCACTCCTTGCACCTTTCCACTTTGTCGATAGCTTGCAGCCTGGAATGACTGAGACACTTGGCACATGAAATGAGACCTCCCCTAGCATTTACCTGCCCACCCAAACATGTTGGCATAGTCGGTTCAACCCCACGACCTGTGGAATGTAAAACTTTAGTCCTAGCACCTTTTGACTTTGCCAGTAGCT
The DNA here is from genome assembly GCA_027924645.1 of Cunninghamia lanceolata. NCBI lineage: Eukaryota > Viridiplantae > Streptophyta > Pinopsida > Cupressales > Cupressaceae > Cunninghamia > Cunninghamia lanceolata. Next base: position 7,113,396 of record BSBN01000236.1, read on the forward strand.
TACAGCCCGGAACAACTAGGATGCTTGGCACATGAAAAGAGACCTCCTCTAGCATTTACCCACCCACCCTGACGTGTTGGCGCAATCGGTTCGGCCCCACGAGTTGTGGAATATAGAATCTCACTCCTAGCACCTTTCTACTACATGAAATTGAAGCATTTTGCAAGAATGCATTTGATTTTGGAATGGTCAAACAAACTGGAATTGACCAAAACTAAGAGAGGCAATTATGGGCAAACCCCATATGCACATGTAGGTCCAAATGGAACATTCCCAGCTGCCACAAATTCTGAGAACTACTCCGTCATAGTTTGGCAGTTTTTTGCTCTTAGGGATCTTAAGGGACTTTGCTAGTAGCATATTGCCCCGAACAACTGGGATGCTTGGCACATAAAAAGAGACCTCTTCTAGCATTTACCCACCCACCCCGACGCATTGGCGCAGTCGATTCGGCCCCATGAGCTATGGAATGCAAAATCTCACTCCTAGCACCTTTCCACTTTGTTGGTAACTTACAGCCTGGAATGATTGAGACACTTGGTGCACGAAAATAGACCTCCCCTAGCATTTACCTACCCACCCAGATGTTTTAGCGTAGTCAGTTTGACCCCACGACCTGTGGAATACAAAATTTCATTCCTAGCACCTTTTGACTTTATCGGTAGCTTACAGCCCGGAATGACTGTGATGCTTGGCACACAAAATGAGACCTCCCCTAGCATTTACCCACCCACCCTAACACATTGGTGTAGTTGGTTCAGCCCCACAATGAGTAGAATAAAAAATATGGCACCTGGCAAGGTTGTGTTGCATGAAACTGAAGCATTTTGCAAGAATGCATTTGATTTTGGCATAGTCAAACAGATTTGAGTTGACCTAAATCAAGAGATGTTATTGTGGATGGACCCCACATGCACCTATAGGCCCAAACGGAACATTCCCAACTACCATGAATTTCAAGAACTGCTCCATCAAAGTTTGGTAGTTTTTGCTCTTAAGATCTTAAGTGACTTTGCCGGTACCCTGCTGCCTCGAATGACTAGGACACTTGGCGCATGAAATAAGACCTCCCCTAGCATTTACCCACCCACCCTGATGTGTTGGAATAGTTAGTTCGGCCCCACGAGCTATGGAATGCAAAATCTCACTCCTAACACCTGACCACTGCATGAAACTGAAGTATTTTGCAAGAATGCATTTGATTTTGACACGGTCAAATAGACCGGAGTTGACCAAAACTAAGAGAGGTTATTGTGGACAGACCCCACATGCACCTGTAGGTCCAAATGGAATGTTCCCAGCTGCCATGAATTTTGAGAACTGCTCCGTCATAGTTTGGTACTTTTTTGCTCTTAGGGATCTTAAGGGACTTTACTAGTAGCCTGCTGCCTCGAATGAATGGGACACTCAGCACATAAAACAAGATCTTCCCTACCATTTACCTACCCACCCCGATGCATTGGTGCAATCAGTTTGGCCCCACAAGTAGTGGAATGCAAAATCTCACTCCTAGCACCTTTCCACTGCATGAAACTAAAGCATTTTAGAACAATGTGTTCCTTGCTGCCATAGGCAAACGAAATTGATTTTAAAAAATTGAGGTAGGTGTTTGTAGGTAGACCTAACATCCACCTATGCATGCAAAGAAGATGTTCCTAGGTGTCACGGTTTGATGGAATAGTTGGTCCAAAGTTTGACACCTTTTCTGTCTTAGGGTTCCTGAGAGATTGTTTGCGTTCGATATAGCTCTAAGAATGACCATGAGGCTTTACCACTAAAAAGACATCTCCCCTAGCTTTTACCCATCCACTTGGATGCGTTGGCGCCATCCATTTGGCCCCAGGAGATGCCAAATGCAAAAATTCAGTCATAATACCTTTCTAGTAGATGAAAATTCAGTACTATAAAGGTGTTCTCACTTGATCCAATATCTTGTAGGGCATCAATTGAGGCTTCCCTTATCACTGCTATCAATTGTTAGCACCAAATGTGAAGAAACAAATGAGGGTTTGTAATTAAAACTCGTTAAAACTCATTATGAAATAGTAACGTCATTAAAATGAATGAAAACTCATAGTAACATCTTTAAAACTCATTATGAAATAGTAAGTAAAGGACATTTTATCATGAAGTAATCATGAAAACCTACCTTACTTTCCTTCCAAAGGCAACTTCATAAGGATTATGCCTACCTCCATCATACTAAAACCTTGCATGCAAATGAAATTGCACTATTTAGCTAAAATATAGAAGGTGAAATGAGGATAGCAAAGAAAAATATACCTTTCTGTCATTCCATTGATTCAATCCAATGAACCATCCGAGTCTGCTCTACTCTTTATTGTGTCGAGTATTATCTCATGGTCAGACTCATGAACCTTCCACAGGGTCTTGTTCAATGATTTACCCCCATATTTGATCAAATAAATGTTTGATGCCACAACAAGGTTAGAATAATGAAGAATCTTCCTATGTGTGTCAAAGTCCTCGAACAACCACACATCAAACTTCTTCACTGGGTACCTTCTAAGCCATGTTCCAATAACAACCACTGATCCTATAGGGTACTTGATGTTTTCTCCATATATAACAGGGGAAACTAATTTCTTTTTTTCCTCAACACAACTCGTCACAAATAATAATCCATTCCTTCTTCATTGTCTTTAGCTGCAATAACTGTATAAACATGCCCTGCATTGATACGTGCATTCAGTTCAATGAATATAATCAACAATACAAGAAAAACTACAAAATAAGATGGAATATTAAATTTTATTAAATTTGAATGCTGATAATGCCTGGTTGAACTAGATCTAAAACATCGTCAAAGTCAACTAATGATTCAATCTCTGTGAGTTGTAGTGATGTCGGTAGTCAATACATGTCAATCAGGCTTAGGCTTCTTGTACACCAATCATCGACCCACTCCTTTGACTCACAATCATACCAAGATTCTAAACATGAAGAACAAAAGCATAGCATCCACCACGTATGAATACTCCATGAACTTGCATTAGAGCTTCTAAAAGAGTGTAGCTCACTTGATCCTGTCAATGTACAATAGTCCTCATATTTTGTAATGTTAGTATCATCAACCAACCAAAAATATCTATGAACTATAGAATTATCTTCATTACCTAGACCCATTGTATCATTACACCATTTGACAGTAGATCTCCCATCTGTCAACTTTGCATTGTCTTTGTACTTCAACTCTTCTCGTGCTAATGCTCTTTTGATACATGCTCCCCATTTCAATGCCCGGCCTCACAAAAATTCCACATATGTTGAACACCATTCATCTTATGCATCCTGCTCAACCAATAGAACATCCGTGAATTCTTGAATTGTGATGCATACTTATCTAACCATATGATATGCTGACAAAATGATATGCTCCTGTTAGCCAAATCACAGTAGAACATTTGAAAGCAACCTTGCATGAACTCCATAGAATGTGTGCAATCATCATTTATATAAAAATGATATTCCCTCAAGATCTTCCTGTCATCCTCTGTACTATCTTCTGAATGAATGAATGATATTTACACAAATATAGCAACTTGTGTAGAGTTGTTATACTACGATTGCACCTCATTTTGTGGCTGTAGTGTGTACTTCTCTACAAAGTCAACAACTGAAATGATGGTACCAAGTAGAAACATGTCCTTGCATAACTTGAATTGCAAGTCCAACCATTGAGCTCTATGGGTATGCCTTGCATACTCATAGACTATATTATCTTGAAAAATAGAGATAAACTGATGCACTAGAATCTTTTGAATGACTAATTCACACCTTTTTGCTTCTTTTCCATCTTTTAGACTGTATGCCACTATCTTATATTTTCCAAAACTTACTAGCTCATTTCCAATTGCATGTGTATTCTCCATATGTTCACAAATTGGCAAATGTTGCAACCCACCACAATGATGACATGTGCCATCCAAGCATAAGCTATTGTGGAATAATTTACCATCCACTCTTTCACATAAGATGCTCAATATGAAATCTCTTGAAGATCTAGGTGGACACTTTATATTACACTCCTACAAAACATCGTTAGTATACAAATCTCCACATATATATCTATAAACATCATAATGATTAGAAAACTCAATATGTACTCTACAACAACAAGTTGTGCATGTGTGATTTATTTTCACATAAAAAGGCTTTACCATTTTAAAATACCTTTGACTAATTTTGACTTGAGGATACATCTCTTGAAATTTCTTGAAAATTTGTGTTTGAGTCACATCCAAAAAATGCTTTGGATGTGGCTCATGATTTCAACAACCAATTCTCCTTACAACATCTCTTGCATTAGGAGATACCCTTGTGTTATTTTTCTAAAATTCTTCGATGAGGGATCTCAAGGCTTCAACAACAACTTTGTCTTTTCGTGGGAGTCTCCTTGAGAATGCCCATAATTCATTGGTATTTGAGTTCTCAACTCTTTCATGTCTTCCAACGGTTCTCATTAGAGTTTTTCTACTTATTTTTAATGCTTGACTTGTCTTTCTAATGAGGCGAGTTTTCTTTGTTTGTTGGCTTACTATTGTTGACGTAATTACATGTCGTGTGGCATTACTATCCTTGATGCGTGAGGTGGAACCCACACTCTCATATGTACTCATTAGATTCTTTACAATTAATTTTTTCACTTGAAGCATCTGATGTTCTTAGGTCAAGAATCTTCATAATGGGCTTGAATTTTGGATTTCTCATCAATTCAACAAATAGTTGACATCTTCCGGTTTCATTTAAGTTCTCAACGAATGATTTTCATATCTAATTGGCATATCTTTGGCAAGTACGCTTGGGAATCTTATCATGCATGGGCTTCAAAACATTCTCATCGATATCAATTAGAAACTTAGGCTTTTTATGCAAAATTCTAGGAGGCGTTTTCATTGGTAAAGTTGACTCAACATTAGGAATTTCTTCAATATTTACTTGAGATGGGATAGATGACGTACCTTCAATTGGAGATGAAAAAGATGTAAACGCTTAAAGTTGAGATGAAGAATATGGTGTACCTTCAACTTGACGTGTGAATGATGACGTGCCACCAACTTGAGAAGAGAATGAAGATGTACCTTCAAATTCACATGTGAAAGATGGAGTGCCTCCAATTTAAGAAGATAATGACGGTGTTCCTTCAACCTGACCTGTGGATGATAGAGTGCCTCTAACTTCGAGATTCAATTTCCTTGTTAAATGAAGGTTTTACATTCGTTCCCTTTGTGCCTCCAATTCCATCTCTCTTAACTTGATTAGATGTGTCATGTTCCTCTTCAATTGGCAATGGTGGAATATCTTCTTGTATGGTTGACAATTTCCTACTTTCACGAATTCGCCTCATTCTTTCTCTTTTCCTCTCATTCTCAAGTTCACACTCTTCTAGTGTTAGATTCTTTTCTCATTTCCTTGGCATGATGATGATTTCTATAGGCATCATGAATAAGACAATGATGGTGTTAGAAGCACAATGAATAATTATCATATAGAAATCAACATATGATGACTAATGAATAATCAACATATAGAAATCAACATATGAATAATCCGCATATATGATGACTCCAAACTTGTTGATTTTGACATGATTAGATTCTAGAAGTGAAATGTGTAATGACAGTCTAGGCCTAGATGTTCTTGATGACATAGATGAGCACATGTTGATTGTAGATGTTAATTTACAAATGGTGGTAGGCACAATCTATAGGTTAGTTTCACATTTTCTTAACATATCTTCTCAAACATGCTTTCTTAACCTCCCATGGATACACCTACTCAAGACAAGATATAAGAAGTCACTAGCACTAAGGAGAGTTATGACACGGACATTGTGATGGACCAACCATTCCAAATGGAGACTCACAAGGTAAAACTAGACCTACTAGCATGTTAGGACAACCCAAATTCTTATATTGTAGGTGGTAAATTAGTTAGAGTAGCTCATGAAGACAAGTATGAAGTCATCTCAAATCGGTAATCTATTGTCAATCAAGGTCATGGGAGTAATGATCACAAAGGTAATGAAGAAAAAACCAATGGATTTCATAACAAGGAACACAATAATGATGTTAGAAGCATAATGCATAATCAATATGATGATTGTTAAGACAAACAAGCTAAGTATATTACCATTATAAGGACTGAACTTGTGTTGAATTATCTTCAAAAGTTAGGAGAATATCCTTCGTTTTTGACTAGCATGATGTGACAATTGGTCTAAGTGGTAAGACACTAATCAAGACTCCTTGCCTTCAATAGATGTGTTTGAAATGTTAAGAGACAAAATACTAACATTAAAAACTAGCTTTATGATGATAGAGTTGTTGGTGATCTTTTGACTGAGTTTTATGATGACAAAAAGACTAAAATATAGAGTTTATTGCAGCCTAACTAGTCTGATTTCTTAGAGAAACCTAGAGATGGTAGTCCAAAAAATTTAGAGGGTACTCTTGAACAACAAAGAACTTATCTAGTATAGGTCCCATAAACAAAACTCAAACTATTTTTTTAGAGGTAAATGGCCAAAAGGATGATAGTGACAACTCATTACTAAATGAGGATCAATTATATCAGACTTGTAGCATCAATCAGATTGCAAAATTTTATGTTGATACAACTGGTTACATTAGAGAGAATGATGATAATACTTTTTTATAGGGAGGTATCAATGACATAGTTCAAATTGAGAGAGTAAAAAAGAGTCTTGAATGTCATGATGTTGTTTCTAAAGGTCATGGTTCACTTCCACATTGACAAGAACAAAAATAGGGGATGTGTACTTACAATTTTGACAGTGTTTAAAATTCTTTAGGGTTAACTAATCAAGATACAACAAATTCATGTATATCATATTTTAATTCAATTCTAATTCTATTAATGCACATAATGATGACTTTTTTAACTTAGATAGTTCCACTTTTAGTGATTGTGAGTGTTCTTATAAGAGTTTCATGTATTTTCTTGTGATTTTGCTAGTGGTGTCTTTGATGCTTCATAAATCATCTAGTTAACCCTAAAATGTGCAATAAGAGGCTAGTGACAACTCGATAAAATTGTGACAGTCTAGGCTTTGATCATGACAATGACTTAAAGGGTAGCTTATACTAACTATGGAAGGATTCTTAGCTTTGTGAAAACCATGAACTTGTTGTCCACTACCATGGATTTAACATGCAATGTATAAGAGAACATGTGTAGATCATATGTATATTTCTAGACTGTCATAGTCTTGGGTAACTTAAGACACTTATATTATCCTTCTTTCACCCTAAAACTTCATCACCCTCATAGACATTCAGGTACATCACAAAGGACTAGTTATATTATCATGCAAGGAGTCTCTACTCAAGACTGTCCTTGACTATACTATAGTACATGCACCCACCAATATCAATACTCTATCTTCCTTAACTATCTAATAACTCCTTGACAAGCCACTATCTATTCAAGACAACCTCATTGTGATTATAATTGTCCTAATAACTATGCCAATGACATGTATGGTTATCTTTTAGTTCATGGTAATCTCCCCTACAATATATGAATATCCTTTCAAGAGGTCACCTAGATAAGTTTATATAGTATCATGGATATCTTTTTGCATGGATTTGAGATTAATTGACTTATCATTTAGTCTTGATTATTTCCTTTAAAGTATCCTTCTAATTGTTTAGGTTAGTGTTTGAATTAGGATAATAGCAACATGTGATAATTTTCACTTTCTCATGATAATTTAACTTCTCAAAATGATAATCCTCTCACTTCCCTCATGACTATCCTATTACATGAGATTTCATGCTTTAACATAATCATAAAATGAAGTAAATGAATACATTTAAAGAACATACCTTAGATTTCAAGATTTGAGTTGCCCAATCCTCAAAAATTTGATCTTTTTGGCAAGTTCCTTTGTATTCAATGTTGAATTCTATATAACTCAAATAGTTTTAGTGAAAATTAAGAAAAAAACAAACATATATCATCAAATTCAATCTAAAAATATTAAAATTAACATTGAAACAATATAAAACATGAAACTATTAGTTTAAACAATCAAATTTTGTCTAAAAACATGCAATTTAGTTCTTCTATGTTGAAAAACCAAAAGAAGGTGGTGGATTAGGCAAAAAATGATTGTCAAAATGTCAACTAGTTAAAAAAGTGTTTTGTTGTCCAATTGTGCGTGAAAAGCAGGGAATAACAGAGCATGTGGAACTAAAACACGGATCCCACATGCTTTTTTTGTCTTTTTTTTAATTCACAAAAATGCGCTCATGTTATAACGCGAGCACATTTTGTCAAGCACGAAAGTTTTAAGATATTTCATTCATTAAAACTCTTAAGATTTGTTATGCTTTTAAACTTATAAGTGTTTTAAGTGCATGGAAAGTGGGGAGGGAGGTAAGGAGGTGAGAGAGAGAGGGTAGGAGGTATAGAGGGGACAAAGAGGAGGTAAAGAGGGGAGAGAGAGAGATAGAGAGAGAGAGATAGGAGACGAGGTAAAGAGGGAAGGGAGAGAGGTAAAGATAGAGAGACTACTTTTGGCATGCAACTCTAAACCTGAGCAACCCTAAATCCCTAAACCTGAGCAACCCTAAACCCCTAAATTTGAGTAACCCTAAACCCCTAAACCTGAGCAACCCTAAACCTCTAAACCTGAGCAACCCTAAACCCTAAATAATGCCCCTTAACCCTAAACTTGAGCAACCCTAAACATATAAACCCTAAATAATGCCCCTAACCCCTAAACCTCTATCTCTCTATCTCTATCATCCCTCTACCTCTCCATCTCTCTCCCTATGTCTCTGGCCATGTCCTCCACTCTCTATCTCCCTATCTCCCTATCTCTCTATCTCCCTCTCTTTCTTTACCCCTAAACCCTACATAATGCCCCTAAACCCTAAACCCTAACCCTAACCCCTAAACCCTAAACCTCTATCTCCCTATCTCTCCCTCTCTAAACCCTAAACCCTAAACCTCTAGACCTTAATCCCTAACCCCTAAACCATAAACCCTAAATAATGCCCCTAAACCTTAACTCCTAAACCCTAAACCGTAAACCTAATCAGCCCTAAACCCCTATCTCCATGTCTTTATCATCCATCTACCTCTCAATTTCTGCCTATGTCTTTGGCCATGTCCCTCACTCTCTATCTCCCTCTCTCTCCCCTAGCTCTCCTCTATATGTCCTTATCAGTCCTCTCTCTCTAAACCCTAACCCCTAAACCCTAAACCCGAGCAACCCTAAACCCCTAAACCCTAAACCCAAGAAACCCTAAATAATTCCCCTAAACACTAAACCCTAAACTTGAGCAACCCTAAAATTATAAACCTCAAATAATGCCCCTGACCCCTAAACCAAAGAAACTAGGCTAAACCCCTAAACCATAAATAATTCCCCTTTATGCCCATAAACATAAGCATCTCTCTCTCTCTCTTATCAACAAAGAACATGGAAACAAGAAAACTAGGACATGCAAAGAGGGATAAAGATATAAATTGGGAGGATGAAATGGAAACAAGATAAAACAAAAGTTCAGTGGATGGGAAGAATGATGAGGAGAGGTGGAAAATAGTAAAATAGGGAAAATTGGTGGGATATAAAGGGAAATTGGAAAGGAAAAGGAAAACTAGGAAAGCTAGGAAAAGGAAAACTAGGAGGTAGATAGGTTAGAGAGAGAGAGAGAGTAGGAGGTAGAGAGGGGAGGGAAGTAGAGAGTGAGAGAGAGGATAGGAGGTAGAGAGGGGAGGGAAGTAGAGAGTGAGAGAGAGGATAAGAGGTAGAGAGGGGAGGGAAGTAGAGAGTGAGAAAGTGTAGGAGGTAGAGAGGGGAGGGAAGAAGAGAGTGAGAGAGAGGGGAGGGAAGAAGAGAGTGAGAGAGAGGGTAGGAGGTAGAGAGGGGAGGGAAGTAGAGAGTGAGAGAGAGGGTAGGTGGTAGAGACGGGAGGGAAGTAGAGAGTGAGAGAGAGGGTAGGTGGTAGAGACGGGAGGGAAGTAGAGAGTGAGAGAGAGGGTAGGAGGTAGAGAGGGGAGGGAAGTAGAGAGTAAGAGAGGGTAGGAGGTAGAGAGGGGAGGGAAGTAGAGAGTGAGAGAGAGGGTAGGAGGTAGAGAGGGGAGGGAAGTAGAGACTGAGACAAAGGGTAGGAGGTAGAGAGGGGAGGGAAGTAGAGAGTGAGAGAGAGGGTAGAAGGTAGAGAGGGGAGGGAATAAGAGAGAGAGAGAGAGAGGGTAGTGTTGTGATGCTCACAATACGCCCCATTTTACCCTTAGCAAAATGAGGACCCCAGCTGTGGCTTTTGCTTTTGGTCTATGTGGTTCTGCTTGCTTGGTGGTATTGGTAAAATGTCCTTGGATGCTTGAAATTTGGGTTTCGCAATGCTTGGTGATAAATGGTTGTTATCAATAGAAGCTGCATGAAAAATTAGTCAAGGTTGCCTTTTGAACCATTTGAAAATTCTGTGTATTTTGAGAGTTATGCTTGTTTCTATGAATGTCAATGCTGAATTGGTCATGTATCTGATATACATTATCATTCGCATGTATCTACTATACATTTGGTTTGTCAGGTCTTTATATTCATCATGTTTTAAATTACTTGTTGTTAGTGGTTTAAAGTGAATTTATGCAAGTCCGGACCCGACGACATTTCAAAGTGAATTGTATAAATGTAGAATTCCGTAGTTTGTATTTGTATATTACAACTCATGTATTAGAAATACAAATTCAAAATATACATGAGCGGGTCAGGAATAAATTCAAAATGGTGTATAAGGTCAGGGTTGTCTCATTTGTATGATAAATACATTGTTTTTGGTATACTTTTGATACAAATGCAGATCTGGACCCAACGGTAACATTCAATCGATTTGAGAAAATGAAAGTAAATGCTTATCTTTGTATGTATTGTTGTATGTATAATTGCATGTATCTTATATACAAATACAAAGTTGGACGCGATCCAACAAGTTAAACAGGATTAATTTTAAGAGAAGTCAGCGTTTGTATATTTAAATGCATGTATTAGAAATACAAAAGTGAAAGATGCATTTGTGGATTTGAGCACAGAATTAAATATCGAAGAAAGTGCAGTCATTCATAACAAAGGTTTGAAAAGTTAGCATTATGAGTGTTGTATATTCGCATGTATATGATATACATGGCAATATACAAATATGTCATATACAAAACCCGACACGATTAAAGGTTTGAACGTTGTATATTATGTGTGTGGTCTACCTGTGTATGCTTGAGATGTATGAATGTGATATACAAAAAAGGGATACAAAAGACATAAATGCAAAACTAGACCCAAAACTAATTCCAATTTGATTTATCAAACTTGATAGAGTCTGAGTTTGTATATTTCAATGATTGTATAAGATATACATGAGGATATACAAAACAAAATATACAAAAGTAAGAGAAAGAAAATACTAAAGTACATTAAGACTTATCGTGTGTGCTTTAGTGAAAAGTACATGTATTTGAGATACAAAGGTGAAAAGTGCAAAAGGCCAATGTATACAAAATTCAAAATATGAATTGAACGGTAAAGGTAAAGCATAAATTGAATTGTATGCATTAACTACAACATTTAATGCACATCTACCATAGAAAACATAAGTTTGAAGAAGTAAAAAGGAAATCTAATTATGATTTATTTCACAATTGCATTCAGAATTTAGTTGCAGAGCATTTTACAAAGCTAAGGTGAAGTGCGATCCAAGGGCGAATTGAAATTTAGAAACGGTTGCAGTGAGCTGCAAAGGTAAATGGATCTTGTCAACGGTATAAAATCAACATTTGTGATTCAGGTATGTATCAAGGGACTCTTACTTGTGATTAATGGAATACCATTACAATAAATTTTACAGTAATTGTAGTAAGGTAACAGAACGGGTTAAAATTAGTTAATTATTGTAATTCATTGTGATAAATCATAAATTTAAATGTGCAATAAGGTAATTATGTATAATTCAAAAGAAAAGAGGCTTAGGGTAAAACGTTAAATGGTAAAAATGTGCGGTAAAACCCTAGAAAACATAAAACATGGTTGTCAAAAGGAAATTGTATTTGACAGGATGGCTCCCAAATGAAAGACCACAGTGAAGGCAATTGGAAAGGAAACAAAAATAGAGGCGAAGAAGAAAGAAGTGGTTAAAGAGACATTTCTGCACAGAGGATACAATTCTCAGATATACCCTACTAGTAGAATGGTGGTAGACACTGAACTCGAAGATTTTGATCCTGTTACACTTCTACAATAGCTCAGAGAACTAGGAGCAACTTTGGAAATGAGAAACATACTGGACGTGGGATTATACAATGCTGCAGGATTCCCATTAGCGATGGAAGCTAGGGATCTCGTTATTGAATGTATTCAGAGATATGACATGAATTCTAGGAAGGTAGTACACAATGGTGTAGTGTATGCAGATTTATCAGTTGAGGGCATAACTAAGACTTTTGGCTTGAAGATTACAGATAAAATGAAGGAAATAAATGAAGAACAATATGCTGCAGACTTTAAGGGTAATGAAGGATCATGCAAAAGTGTGATATTCTTTGAGTGGTATCCCTCAGATAAGAAGCTAAAGGTAGTAGTTATGATACCAAAAACATTATACAGGATTGATTTCAAGGAGGAGATTTACATTATGATTACTTTGCTCAGCAGGGCAATGGGACTGACAGATGCCAGTAAGTGTGAACCATGGATGTTTTAAGTGATCCAATTTATTAGAAAAGAGACATGGGCAGTTCATTGGGCCCAGGCCATCAGTAATACTATTTACAAACAGGTTATGAGAATGAACAAGCATAAGATGTTGTTTATGTCTTCATATGTGGTATATTCCTGTGCAACAAACATGCAATTGAGGGGAATACCCATGATTGGTACATTAGGAAGTGGGCTAGGACAAACACTTTTGTATGATCATTACCCTGACCTATAAGAGAAAAATGTAATGCAATGATGTATTTTACATGTACTTGGTAAGAATATTGATAAGAGATAAGGAGAAAGGTTACCAGAACAGGCGCGAAATGCAATTAATTTACATAGTGCCTGATATATTCAATTTTCTACTTTTATCTATATTAGAACAAAAGGATTCATAGGTAAACCCTTTAGATTACCAAGGTATCCAACAGATAAGATGATATTGTTGGAGTTCACTAGGCAAATATTGAGCATTAATCAAATGTACAAGATAAAATTTGGCAGTGGTATTATCAAGTTTCCATTCAGTATTGGTAGGTACATTTGTGTCAGTGAAGAATCAGCCAAGGTACCAGAGGCAGAGCTACAATATTATGGTTTCCAGGCTTTTGAGTTGGCCAGGTCATTTTATCCTTTTAGAAGGATATACAATTTTGTGAATAAGAAATTTGAATACCAACCACATATTGAAGACTATTGTGCTTATTGTGATAATGAGGCAGAGGTAAAGAAGAGAGCTTACTGAAGATTGACATTGGACCAAATAAGGACACTGGGGGTACTAGAGGTACCCCAAGAAATAAAGAATGATGATGAAAAGGTGTTACATGATAGTTATGACATAAATAAAGTGGCTGAAGAACCCATTGCAGAACCAGAATGGACTCAGCCTGAAGAGACTTCAATTGAAAATATATCAAGATTAGTAATAGCTCTCTCAAACTCATGGATAAAAGAGAAAATTGCAGAGTTGGAGTCTAAAGGCATAATAGTTACCCTTTCAAAGAAAGGTAAGAAGAGGAGTTTGGAAATTGATGATAAGTTTGATCATTTCTTAAGGAGGAAAAAACAAATAGTGGAAGCATGAATAGCTAAAGCAGATACAGGAGCTACACTATTAGATCCCTATGCACTAGGGGTGACTATGGCCATTGCTTCAAGAGTTGTCACATCTATAGAAGGAGAAGCATCAGGTGTAGTTGAGCCAGTAGAACAGATTCCTAAAAATTCACCTGCAAATGTGCATCAGGACCTAAGTGTTCAAACGCTGCATGTTGTTATATGGAGCCTAATCAGACTCAGAGGTTAACTTTTCCTCACTTTTATTGGCACAGTTTCCTCCCAAATTATTTAATGAGGATTTGGGGGTCGCGCCCCAAAGACTGCGTCAAGGGGCAGCGTGAGTTATTTTTCTATTGGCTGACATAAAAAAACTCTATTTTATAACCGACATAAGTCTTGATAAAAATGGCTAAGGGTTAGGGTTTCCATTGATATTGTATTGTAGCATTTTGCAGCGGTATTGAGTTGCAAGGATTGCTGGTTGTAATTGGTTTGATTTGCTGGATAATAATATTAGATTCTCTATTGGTGGATGTAGCCCAAGTTTGGGTGAACCACGTTAAAACTTGTCTCTCGCTATTTTTATTTCTGTGTATTTTCATTCCTCTATTTAATCTTTATTTGCATTTAATTGATATCTTCTGCATTCAATTCCTAACAAGTGGTATCAGAGCGGGTTGTGTTCCACTATCGTCTGTAGGAAGGTCTCACGGTTGAGTGGGAGTCTCACGGTTAAGTGGGAGCAATGGCGGATGCTTGTAAATTGAAGGTAGATAAATTCAATGGGAAGAACTATCATTTATGGAAGATGCAAATGGAGGATTATCTCTATTAGAAGGATTTATGGAGGTTGTTGGAAGGAATAGCCAAGAAACCAGCAACAATGACTGATGAGGATTGAAATCTTCCAGACAGAAAGGCACTAGGAACCATTCAGTTGTGCCTGGCACCATCTGTGGCGTTCAATATAATAGAAGCAAAGACAACAAATGAACTAACAAAAAGCTTTGGCTAAATTGTATGAAAAACCCTCAGCTTCAAATAAGGTATTTCTCATGAAGCATTTGTTTAATTTGAAAATGATTGAAGGTGGATCTGTGACAAATCATTTAAATGAGTTTAATACGATTACCAGTCAGTTAACTTCTATAAAAGTGAAATTTGATGAAGAGGTGAGGGCTCTCTTAGTTTTATGTTCTTTGCCAGAAAGATGGAATAGCTTGGTAATGGTTGTAAGTAACTCTATATCTGGTTCAAATACTTTGAAATTTGATGATGTTGTTGGTGTTATCCTTAGCGAGAAAATGTGATGGAAAAGCTCAAGGGGGTCCACATCAGGTAGTGTTTTGAATGCAGAAAGCACAAATAGATCAAAGGAGAGAGGAAAAGGTTCTAGAGGTCATGAGAAGTCACAAGGAAAATCAAAGGACAAGAGGTCCCAATCTAGAGGACAGAAGGATTGCTGGTATTGTGGAAACTAGGTCATCTGAAGAAAGATTGCTGGTCTCGGAAGAATAAAGAAGGAGACAAACAAGAAGGCAATATTGAGGCAAATGTGGTAAGTAATAAATCTAAAGATGATGCTTTGATCATTTTCCTAGATAATGCTGATGATTCATGGGTTTCAGATTCAGGGGCCTCATTTCATGCTATGCCCCATAGAAGTTATTTTCTTGATTATGTTCAAGGGGATTTTGGGATGGTTTATTTGGGAGATAACGAACCTTGTTAGATTGTTGGAAAGAGAATAATCAAGATTACGTTGCAGAATGGGAATCACTGGCTACTACAAGAGGTAAGGCACGTTCCAAGGCTGAGTAGGAATTTAATTTCAGCAGGGTAGCTAGCTAATGATGGTTGCATAGTTACTTTCAGTGATAAAAATTGGAAGGTTTCAAGAGGTGCCTTAATAGTAGAAAAAGGTGTGAAAGTAGGCATCTTATATCTTTGTACAGGTCATACTGTTCCTTCTACTTTAGTTGTTACAGAGAAAAATCAAACAGGTTCAGAAACAATTGCTGCAGGTTCGCAGGAAGAGACTGAAATAGTTGCTGCAGGTTCTGAGACAACACTGTGGCATAACAAACTTGGGCATATGAGTGAAAAAGGTATGAAGGTACTTCATTCTAAGAAAGTTTTACTAGATCTGAAATGTATTAATATGGATTTTTGTGAAAGTTGTGTGTATGGCAAACAAAAGAGAGTTAGTTTTCTCAAGGATGGGAAGCAAAAGAAAGATAAAAATTTAGAGCTTGTGCATACAGATGTATGGGGACCGGCTCAGGTATCTTCTCTCGGTTTAGTTACATTCATAGATGATGCAACTAGGAAGGTTTAGATTTATTTCCTCAGGCATAAATTTGATGTATTTGAAACATTTAAGAAATGGATAAGCTTGGTTGAGAATGAGACGGGTAAAAGATTAAAATGTCTCAAATCTGATACTGGTGGTGAGTATTGCAGCAAATAATTTGAGGATTATTGTTCCTTTAATGGAATTCGTAGGCAAAAAATGGTTCCAGGGACTCCACAGGAGAATGGAGTGGCTGAGCGCATGAATAGGACAATAATGGAGCATGCAAGGAGCATGAGATTGCATGCTGGGCTGCCTTTAAACATGTGGGTAGAGGCTATCAACACCACTATATATTTAATTAACAGAGGTCCTTCAGTTCCTTTGGGCTATGGTATTCTAGAGGAAGCATGGATAGGTAAGAAGGTGAGTTATTCTTTTCTCAAAACCTTCGAATGTGAAGCATTTGCACATGTAGATTCTGAAAATAGAACCAAGTTTGATGCAAAATTTAAAAAGTTTATCTTCGTTGGATATGGCAATGATGAATTTGGTTATAAGCTTTGGGATGTTGAAAATCTAAAAATTGTGACAAGCAGGAATGTTGTATTCAATGAGAAGGTGTTGTACAAAGATCAGTTGCAACAACATGAGAAGAAAGAAAAGGATTATGTGGTGTTGAATGATACTCTAGATAGTGATGTTCTAGTGGTTCCTCATGCTTCGCAACATCAACAGGAAACACCACAAATTTCAGTGAATGTTAGACGGTCAACAAGGCTAAGTAGACCTCCTGAAAGGTTTTCTCCCTCTTTGTATTCTATTTTGTTAACAGATGCTGGTGAACTGGAAGGGTATGATGAAGCTATGCAAGTGTATACAAAGGTTTAGTGGGAGCTTGCAATGAAAGAAGAAATGGACTCCTTGCTGAAAAATCAAACTTGGGAATTATGTAAGTTGCCCGCAGGTAAAAAGGCTTTACCAAATAAATAGGTTTATAGGCTACAAGAGGAAGATGGAAGGAAGAATTTAGATTTAAAGCCAGATTAGTTGTAAAAGGAGAAAATGGTATTAATTTTGATGAGATTTTTTCTCTGGTTGTTAAGATGACTTCTATTTGTACTGTTTTAAGTATTGTGGCTGCTGAAGATTTGCATTTGGAATAGCTAGATGTGAAAACTGCCGTTCTCCATGGTGATTTGGAGGAGGAGATATATATGGAACAACCATAGGGATTTGAGGTCAAAGGTAAGGAGAAATTGGTGTTCAGATTGACGAAGAGTTTATATGGCTTGAAATAAGCACATTGGCAATGGTATTTGAAATTTGATAGTTTTATGGCTAAGAAAGGCTACAACCGGTGTAATTCTGACCATTGTGTTTATTTTAAGAGATAGGATAATGACAACTACATTATTTTATGTTTATATGTTGATGACATGCTTATAGCAGGGTGTAACATGGATCACATAAGAGAGTTAAAACAACAGTTAGCACAATCATTTGCTATGAAAGATTTGGGAGCAACAAAACAAATCCTTGGTATGAAAAAATACAGATATAGGAAGAACAAAAAATTTCAACTCTATCTCAGGCTGATTATGTTGAAAAGGTGTTGTAGAGATTTCATATGGAGAATGCAAAAGCTGTCAGTTGTAGGAAGTTTAATGTATGCCATGGTATGCATGAGATTAGATATTGCACATGCTGGAGGAGTCGTAAGCAAGTATATGAGTAATCCTGGATTGGAGCATTGGAATGCGGTAAAATGGATTCTCAGATATTTGAAAGGTACATCCACTAAACACTTATGTTTTAGGGGCTCTAATACTGATTTAGCAGGCTATGTGGACTTATATTTGGCAGGGGATATTGATACCAGGTGGAGTACTACAGGTTATGTCTTTACTGTAGGTAGGACAACGGTGAGTTGAATCTCCAGGTTGCAAAAGGTGGTTTCCTTATCCACCACAGAGGCAGAGTATGTAGCTGCAACAGAGGCAAGCAAGGAGATGATATGGCTGCAAACTTTCATGGAAGAATTGGGCAAACAACAGGCCAACAATTATTTGTTTACAGAAAGTCAGAGTGCCATACATCTTGCAAAGAATTTTGCCTTGCATTCAAAGACCAAACACATACAACTAAGGTATCACTTCGTCCGGTCGGTGTTGGATGATGGATAGTTACAGTTGGAAAAAATACATACAGATGAAAATCTAGCAGATATGTTTACGAAGGCAGTAACAAGGGAGAAGCTGAGCTCCTCTTCAACTTCGGTTGGTCTTCAAGACTGAAAACACTAAAATCAAAACAATAGAGTCCAGGGTGTTTATTTCCAGTGGGAGCTACAGGGTCAGCGGTGTTATGATCAATCTCCAAGTGGGAGATGATATGTTTTGGAGTATGATCAGTCTCCAAGTGGGAGATTGTTGTTATATGGAGCCTAATCAGACTCGAAGGTTAACTTTTCCTCACTTTTATCAGTGCAATTTCCCTCCAAATTATTTAATAAGGGTTTGGGGGTAGCGCCCTTGGTGCGCTCCCTATCGCGATACAGGGTGGGGTTGAGGGGTAGCGCCCCTGAAACCTCAAATGATTTTTTAATATTTTATAAAGGTGTCGGGAGTTATTTTTCTATTGTCTGACATAAAAAACCCTATTTTGTAGCTGACATAAGTCTTGATAAAAATGGCTAAGGGCTAGGGTTTCTGTTGATATTGTATTGTAGTATTTTGCAGCGGTATTGAGTTGCAAGGATTGCTGGTTGTAATCGGTTTGATTTGCTAGATAATAATATTAGACTCTTTGTTGGTGGATGTAGCCCGCGTTTGGGTGAACCACGTTAAAACTTGTCTCTCGCTGTTATTATTTCTGTGTATTTTCATTCCTCTATTTAATCTTGATTTACATTTAATTCATATCTTCTGCATGCAATTCCTAACACCACAGGCATCTCAACAAACACCCATAGTTACAGAACAAACCCAACAAGAGAAAATACAGGGGTTTATATTGGTCAAACAAGAAATGATCAAGGAAATGATAGAAAAGACATCCAAGGCCCAAACATCCACTAATAAAAATGTAGAGGTAGTGGATGTAGATAAAATTGAGGATGTGGAAGATGATGAAGAGGAAGGTGAAGATGAGGGTAGTGATGACAACCTTGAGATGAGTAGCAAAGAAGAAGAGGATAGACAAATTCCTAAATCATCTCTCATACTGGGAGTATTGGATACTGGGGTATAGGCTGTGACACAATCAATACAAAATATTAAAATAATTGATCATTTTGAGAACTTGATGCCAAAGGACATTATGAAAGAAGTTAAAGAAGCTGCTAAGGAGATACTGAGAAATCAAGCAGAAGAAAAAGAGAGTACTGACATGGGAAAAGTACAAGTTGTTCAAGGAGTGGTTAATCAAGAAAATGTGCCTATAGATAGGATAGAGGAACAAGGAGATGATGAAATACAAGAGACACCACTTGAAGTTTCTAATCCTGAAGTATCCCATGGTGGAGAACAACATAATGTAGAGAATGTCCAATAGGGACAACAAAAACTTCCTCAACAATTCCCCCCACAATAGCACAATGATCAAAAACAACAAGAGCAAGAACAAGAAGAAGTAATCATAGAAGGGGCTCAGGAGGTCATTAATGAGAAATCTACAGATGCAGATCTAGATAAGGAGGTGTTGTCTTGGCTGGGATCTGAAGTAAGACAAGATTCAACAATCCAAATGGCACCGATTGATATTAAAAGTTTGTTAACTAATGAGGCTATTAAGAGAGGCAAAAGGAAGGCTAGAACCATGTCAGCCATAAAGAGGGATCCCTCTGGTGTTAGAACTATACAAATGGAAATATCTCAGGCTGATAAAGAAAAGGGAGAAATTAGTGTTGAAGAATATAATGTTATTAGTGTGAATATTGGCCATGTCAATAGAGAGCAACACTTTGAGGAATTACAAGAAATGACTGAATGGACTGCAAGCAAAATGAGAAAAGATAAGCAGAAAATGAAGGATTTGAAAGGGTAAATTGCCCAGTATCAACAATTCATTCAAGGGATATTTGATCCTACACAAAGTGTACCAGATTTATCTTCTGATTTGACTATTTTATCTAAAGAGCGGATTGGGGAAATAGAAAATAAGAAGCATGAAGCTAACATGCTGGAGGACTTTGTTAGGGCATTTATTCATAAGGGAGAGGAAGTAATACAAATTGCAATTGGCAATTGGAATGTCACATTGACTGAGAGAAATAATTGTGCTAACATAATACATAGATGCCAAGCAAGAATACTGCAAAACAGGGATGAGTTGAAGAAACTTAATGCTTTGGAAAAACATACATAGTCCTTAGTAAATGAGGGTGTTTTAACTCTGCAAGTTGTGTTTCAAATTCCTAAAATGAAGATGGAGCTAAAGTTTGAAGAGGGTGTACTTAGGCCTTGTCTTGTTAATGTGCACGCAATAGAAAAAAACTGCTCAAGAGTTGTTAAAGAAATATGTGAAGATAGTGGAGCATCTGGTTAAGCATCTGTGCCCCCAAGTGCAAGTATATGATGTGGATACAACCATAAAGTAGTTTAAGGATAGATTCCAATCATGCATTGAGGATCCTGTGAACTAGTTGGATGAAGAAGCAATGGAAAGAATGATGGAGTTGAGCGCCAAGATTAGAAAGTATCATAAGAAGAGGGAAGATAGAGAAAACAAAGCACAAGTATTGAAGACAAGTGTGGAGATGTAGTAGTACACCTGGGATGCTTCTCAAAGAACAAGTCATGCATCGATATCCACCATAGTTGAAAGATTCACACATTACATGAGCAAGAAGAAAGGGGATATGTAGATAGAAGACACCAGGGATAGGGATTAGAGTTCTTGTTCATTATTTGTTTCATGTTGTACTCTGTTTATAATTTTGTACTGGTGAATGGTCAAAGTTCAGGTCAAACATTTCAAAAGATTCTAAAAAGCATCTTTACACTTAGAAAGGAATATTCTTCTAAGATATTTTGGGAATGACAACTGGCATTATTGGACCGTTAGTGATTTTGTAATTGTAACAGGAGGATCTTAGTCTATATAAAGAGCTTTGATAGTCATTTTAGTACACATGACTAAAATAGAAAAGTTATTGGAGAATTTGCAAGAGAAGTGATTTGTGGAAAATACTTTGAGTATAGTGAGTGGAGTTAGCATTTTACCTGTGTGTAGCAAAGAATATGTGGAACATCCTGTTGCCTTGCTATATCTGTAAAAATGTCTATAAGTTATGGTGATTTTGTTGATGTATTCAGAAAATTGAAGTCATTAAATATTGTAAATTTGAAACGGCTAACATATATAAGTAAATACAAACATTGAATTTCTGCGTCTATTCTAGAGTGTTATTCAATTTGTAACATCCACATTCTAAAAACATAGTAAAACAAGAAAATTACCATAGAGTAACTCAACAAGGTAAAAATAAGATAGAGAAATTTTTTCTTTTATTCAACAAATAATCAAGTAACTACAATTACAAGATTTCTTTTGACAAAATACAATAAACCATTTTGTCTTCCTCATTTACAATGTTTACAAATGTAAATCCATTACATTACAAATGTAGATTAAATACTGCTTCTGAATAACTGACATCTTTATCACAAGTCTTGGCATGTTTCCTGCTTAGAGAGAGAGCATCTTTCCAGTGATTTACCTCCATCCCCAGACCGACGGTCTCCCACACATCTTCCACATAGGAAGTGACCCTACCCTTCACGAGGAATATAGACCTTAGGTGACTAGTGGTAATTTGCCTTTCCCGAGTACATAGTGTTGTATTCTACTCAACTCTATCAACCATACAACCCTAGATACCCTCTAGCTAAGTATGATTTCTGATAGGATGAGAAATCCGAATACAGTGAACCGACAATGCATGCAGAAAACAAATGCATTACTTTGGCCAAAGTTTTTAATATCAATATCGTTCATAATGAACATAGTCATTATGTTCACCCACCCCTAATCAACTTGGATACTGTCATATTCTCGCAGTTTAAATCTCTTACCAACCCTAATCATGTAATAGTTTAATCTATGAGTCATAATAATAATACCTTTTGATTTGAATAAGTCTATATAACATAACCATTCAATTGGTTGGTATTTGACTCTAGGGCTACCCTAATATCCCTTATTAATACGATATAACAATATAACCATATCTTATATCTAGGAGTTCTAGATTTGCAATTAACCCTTGATTAACTTAACCAAGGTTAAGAATACTATAGTTCTTAAATAGATAAAGTCTCCTATACAAAGGAATGTAAAATGACTTTAATAATGTTTATAAACAAAACATACCCTAAGTATAAATATCCCAACAAGGTCATTCTCTAATATACTTAGCCTACTCCATTGTTTTGGATCTCTTCATGAATAGTAAAGACAAATAGTCTTAAATGGGATTCTCATAATAACCTTATTCCATCTTTCATAGTATCTCTAAGTTACTACCATTGATATGATACAAAAGTTTACTAACGATTCTTATGAATCTAATACTCTTGGTTAGATAACATTATCCGTTATATATATATATATATATATATATATATATATATATATATATATATATATATAACCCATACAAGACTATATGTTAAATCATTATAACCTCATTACTATACGGTTCAAATTGAGAGCATGAATACAAGGTTCATCCATTCGAGAGCCTATCATATGGTTATTTCTCAATCTCTTTATTAGCTTGCTTCAAACTTAATTCAATAAGAAGACTATTTATTTAAGCTTATGACAACTTATGACAACCTCCTTCTAAGATGTTCATTTATCTTTCATTCTATGATTTGGTATGATCAACGATTTAAAATCACTAAGAAGATGGTCGACTCAATCTACTATAATAGTATACTCATTTGTATGACCAAATATCAACCATATAAATAACATTCATTATATTCATCGACTACAGAAATAGTTGAAAATAGTTTACTATAAATGTTATCTGTACTTTCCTAAGTTGATACTTAATAGTTTTTGACTATTACATCATAAATTCATATGGTTAATCCTTACTGGCAAACTCTTATAACCGCCCATAATACTAATATGTACAATCTAAGAGAAACTATTTGATTTCCTCATGGTTTAATAAACACATGAACTAAGGAATACCTGAAAGTGTACAATCTTGAGTTGGCTGAGATGTCCGAATAAACCATAAGGTCAATGCCACTGGACTGCGTATTCACCTTCTGTCCTAGCTACTATATTCTTTTTCTGTCTACTTCGATCCCCCACTCTACAAGTTTTAACCTTCTTAATATCTAACAACCACAGCTCATATGAGTCGTTATTCTTAATGACTGAGGCACGACTCCTATAGAGTTGCCTCATTTCGCACCTCCTCTACGTTCGGTTGCAAACTTTTAAAGAAAGCATAATAGACCACAACGGTTTAATCTAAATAGAAAGCCAATTTTTAATCAAAAATCCCGCATGTCGATGGGAGATAACCGCTCCATGACCCGTCAGTTGTGGTGGCTAAAACCATAGTCCTCCTTCTAAGATGAGGCCGACACATCAGTTAAACACAACTAATCTTTAAATGATCACAATAAGTGGTTCGATCTACCACTAATACTATTGAAGACTCTTCTACAAATAAGCCTTCGGCTACTCAAACATTACACCATCGACTCATTAGGAGGTATTTTCCTCATTCGATGCTAAGGCATTTACATATTTGATTACATCAAATATAATTCTCACATCACCTATATATTAGATAGATACAGTTTATTCAATAAAATGATATCATTAAACAAAGGATTACGAATTTTGTGATTGGGTTGAGCTTGTCTCCCCATCATAATATGTTGACATTATTCACGAATTCTTAACTTGACTAAATCATCTTAATGTTAAGAATCATTTATAACACATCAAGTGACTTAATAATAATAATAATAATAATAATAATATGACAACCATTTTACGACAATAACGACGTAATATTTACATTAAACGTAAATAGTCACAAATCAAACTCAAACGACGTCGTTAATGTTATTAACGACTAAGATGACTTAATACGATGTAGAAAGATTTGAAAACAATATTGACTACCTGTCAATTTGGTTCAGAAGTGAACTAACAAGACAAGGCTTACCTCTTATGACACATTGGTTCACATTTTTGTTAAACACTTATAACTTGATTTGGCAAATAAACCACTCGTAACCCGAGGTCTATATCTCTCTCCTAGAAAGATACTCTCTCTCTCTTTTCTCTAAGAGTCATCTGATAACCTGTAATCCTGTTTCAACTTGTAACCAAACAATATGTGATCAGTGCATCATTATTCAATTAATTCAAATAATAAATCAAATCTCATAATATGAATATTAAATCAATAACAACATAATCTTTCCTATAATTTCAATAATTGACATTCAATATAACCATGTTTTTCCTTGTCATTAATCTAAACATCATAATAAATTTACTTATGTCCAAGTAAAAAGTAAAAGTATAGGAAGACAAAAATTGGGGATGTAACATATCCTTCCCCTAAAGACTCATCGTCCTCGATGATATAAGGTATTAAAAAGTAACTAAAAGCAAGTTCATTGTTTTCAACTGGTAACATTATTAAATAAATGAGGAAATTTTTGATAAAATTCATGGTAATCCTCCCACGTAGTATTTTCCTTAGCATATTGGTCCCATTGGACCTTGCATTGCAAGACCTTTCTATTACGCAAGCGGAGCTTGCGCATTTTTAACACCTTGAGTGGCTCGATTATGACCACCCCTGTGTCTTGCATCTGTAAAGAATTCCAAGTCAAAATATGATTATTATCTACAATATATTTCTTCAAATAAGACACATGAAAAACATTGTGCATTCTAGATAAGGCTGGTGGTAGAGCAACTCTGCAGGCAACTGGATTGACTACTTCAAGCACTTCAAAGGGCCCCACATATCGAGGGGCCAGCTTAGAAGACTTCCCAAACTTAATAGAAGTTTTCTGAGGTTTAACACTCAAAAGAACTTTTTCTCCAACAGAGAATTGCCTTGTAACACGTTTTGCATCTGCATAGCTCTTTTGCCTATCATTGGCTTATGCCAATCTTTTTCTGATCGGCTTAACTTTCTCTTCCATTTCAACTAGCATTTCTGGTCTGATGCTAATCCTATCCTCTAGCTTATCCCAACTTATAGGAGTTCGACATCTTCTTCCATACAATGCTTCGAATGGCGCCATCTTAATAGCGGAATGATAGGAATTATTGTAAACAAATTCTACAAGTGGTAAGTATTCTTCCCACTTATATTGCTGATCCATGCAATACATACGCAACAAATCTTCCAAGACTTGGTTAACTCTCTTAGTTTGCCCATCAGTTTCAAGATGGTAAGCTGTACTCACATTGAGTTTAGTCCCTAGCGTAGAAAACAAAGTTTGCCAAAACCTTGACGTTACACACGCATATCTATCCAAGATAATCTTTTCAGGGAAGCCATGCAATCTAAATACCTCTTGCACAAATTTACGAGCTAACACAGGTGCTCCATCAGTCAAATTCCCTGGTATGAAATGTGCTACCTTTGTGAGTTTATCAACCACCACTAAAATGGCATCATGTCTATTCCTTGACATAGGAAGTCCTTGAACAAAGTCCATGCTAATAACTTGCCATTTCCACTCTGGCATGTCATGTGGGTACAACAATCCTGCGGGGTGATGATGCTCTACTTTTACCCTTTGACATTCTAAATAGCTTGCTACAAATCTTGCAGCATCATTCTTCATTCCTTTCTAGAAATAAAGAGGTTTAACATCTGCTAGAAGTTTGGTCACTCCTGGATGTCCCGAATACGGTGCAGTATGAACTTCTTTCCATATTAGATCCCTTAATCTAGCTGAATTAGGAACATAAATTCTATCTTTATACCTCAATAGTCCATTTGAATCAAATATAAAACCATCATATCTAGGATCTCTAGGATTATCTTTCAGAGCTTGCTTAACCTGCTCATAAAACTCATCACTAGATAAATTTTGCAACACCAAATCCTTGAAATTTCCATGAATAGAAATAATAGAAGCTATATGTCTTCTACAAATCAAAGCATCAACTACTTTATTATCTTTTCCTTTGATGTAGTTTATCTCAAAGTCATAGTCAGATATCAATTCTAACCATCTCCTTTATCGAGCATTCAAATGCGGTTGTGAGAAAATATACTTAAGACTTTGATGGTCTGATTTGAGTACAAAAGTTTTTCCCAACAAATAATGTCTCCACATTTGTAAGGCATGAGTTACTGTTGCCAATTCCAAATCATGCGGTGCATAATTCTCATAAGATTTCAATTTCCTTGACTCATATGCTATGACTCTTCCATCTTGCTTAAGCACTCCTAATCCTTCTCCCAAGGCATCTGTAATTACCTCAAATTGTCCTTTGGGGTCAGGAACTTTCAAGATTGGAGTTGTAGTTAACTTTTCCTTTAAAAGATCAAATGCTTCCTGACATTTGTCTGTCCATTCAAATCTTTTTCCTTTCCTTTGCAAGGAAGTGATTGGACTAGCAATACTAGAGAAATTTAGAACAAATTTTCTAAAATAGCTTGCCAGGCCCATGAAACTACGCACCTCATGCACATTTGTTGGTACAGGCCAATCCAGAATAGCTGTGATTTTTACAGGATCAATAGATATTCCATTAGCTAAAATAATATGCCCTAGGTATTAAATCTCTTTCTAAAAGAATGTGGACTTAGACAGTTTCCCATATAACTTATGTTCTCTTAACCTTTGCAAAACTATTTGCAGGGGCCGTTGATGTTCTTCTTCATTCTTAGAATAAATGAGTATATCATCTAGAAAGATTAAAACAAACTTATCCAAACAATCTCTGAATATACTATTCATGAGATTCATGAATGCAACAGGTGTATTTGTCAAACCAAATGGCAACACTGTGAACTCATAGTGTCCATATCTGGTTCTAAAAGATGTCTTATAAATATCTTCATCCTTCAGTCTTAACTGATGATATCCTGATTGCAAATCAATTTTTGAAAACACAACAACTTCACGCATCTAATAAAAAAGATCATCAATACATGGCAAATGATATTTATTCTTCACAGTTGCTTTATTAAGCATACGATAATCTATACACAAACGAAGGGTTCCATCCTTCTTTTTAACAAAAATAACCAGAGCACCCCAAGGTGAAGCACTGGGTCTAATTAAACCTTTTGCCAACAATTCTTGTACTTGTGCTTTCAATTCCATTAACTCTATTGTTGTCATACGGTAGGGTGCTTTTGATATAGGCTCACATCCTGGTTTAATGTCAATAGCAAAATCAAAAACCCTTTTGGGAGACAATCCTAGAAGTTCTTCTAGAAACACATCCTGGAATTCCTGAAGAAAAGGATACTTTTCCCCAAAAGATAAACTAGGATTTTCTACCCCTTCCCCCACTTGTTTCATTTTGACTGTAAATATCTGAAAACCTTTCCTTCTATCCCTTTTTAATTGCTTGGCAAAGATAGTTCTAATTTTAACTTCTCTTTGAATCCCTTGGAATTAGGTTAGATTTCCCAAATCATCTAAGCATTCAACTATTTTGAAAAATAGTCAACCTTAGCTCTATGTTTCTGTAACCAACTCATTCCTAGGATTATATCATAGGAACCTAAGGGAGCTACATAAAGGTTTACTTCAATTGAGAAACTAGGTAGATCAATCTTGGCTTCAAACAAACATTTCTCTACCTGAGCCTTAGATTGGTTAGCATATTCAACTGACCAAGGTTTGGACATGTAACCAACTTTTCTAGAAAATTTATTCAAAATTCTAGGAGAAACAAAGTTTTATGTGGCTCCTATATCAATCAAAATAGATATAGGGACTCCAAACAAAGTACCTGTCATCTCAATGGGTGTGATTTGATACTCCACTTGATGATTTTCAAGAGATGCATGAATCCTTTGTTGGAATGCTTCTTGCTAAGTAGGTAGTGCAGTACCTCTTTGTTGACCATTTTGATTCTTGTTAGGGCAACGATTTGCATAGTGGTCGCCCCCACAAGTAAAGCATCCTCCAATGGGTCCTTTCTTATCTAAAGTCTTCCCATTGTTATCCTCATTTCTTTTGTAGTTGCCATTCTTCTTCTCATTGCCAGATCCACCTTTGTTCTTCTGAGGTCCTTTATCTTTTCTCTTGTTATCATAACTCTTTTCATATCTTTTTCTTGTAGGGTTGATTGCTAGGAGTTCCATTAAATCTCTTGCGGCTTCTATCATGATAAGACGAGATGGATTTCAGCTTTTGCTATTGCTTGATCACCTTCTTGTACACATGATCCATTGTTGTGGGACCACGTACATCCACTTCACCACCAATTTGAGCATTTAAGCCCATGATGAATTTTATGATCCTGAATCTTTCATCCTTTTGATACTGTGGAACATGTTTCAGTAGTGGAGTGAATTTTTCTCCATATTCCGCTACTGTCATATCTCCTTATCGAAGGTTCTGAAAATCAGTAAGTTTCTGATCAAAATAGAGTTGTGGTAACCATCTTTTGCGAAAAAGTTCCACAAACTCATCCCAAGTTACCCGTAGAGAGCTTAAATTCAATTCCATCTTTTTATTCATCCACCAAGTGGATGCTTCTCATGCCAGTTGGAATGCTCCCCATACTGCCTTGGTCACCTCTGAGTAATTTCTTATCTCGAAGTACTTTTCCATCTCTGTTAACCAAGATTCTGTAGGATCTCCGGTTTCTGTCCCATCAAATTTTGGTGGAACAACCTTCTTCATATCCTTTGAGAGCTCCAAGGTCAATCTATCCCTTGCCTCTTTATGAGGTTCGGTACTCTTACTTTGATCTTCATGATTTTCTCCGCTTTCACCATGAGAGTTTTTACCTTCTCCCTTAGTATTCCCTTTATCATCCACCTTGTTTTCCAAATCACCCAATCTTTTCTTGGTTTCTTCAAGCATGGTTATGATTTGGTCCAGCTTATTACTTGGCAGGTGGTTTTCCTCTTCACTTTCTCCTTGGTTAGTTCTTGTTAGCACCATGTTTATCGATTTCTCACACCTGAGAATATTGAGTTGTTCATTAGTTCAAGATTATAATGTAACCCATTAAATCTAAACATAATACTCAATTTAAACAAAAATTTGGCACAAAAACAACTCTTTTATTTATTTATTTTATTTTAAAAGTAAAGAGTACTCTTATTTATACAAGAAATGACTCAAAAGTCAAGCTCAAGAGGAGTATATCCCTCAGACTCATTTTTAGATACATAATCTCGAGGTATATAACCCTCTGACTCACTATCGGACCTAACTTCTAGAATCTCAATAGTTGAGGGTATGCAGGGATCTCGCCTAACCATAGTTGTCCCCTCATCTTTAAACCTTTCCAAGTACTCCCTTCTCACTCACTTGAATCAAATTAAGGCTATCACTAGAGTTTCTGTATCACTTAACCAAATGTCACTCTCATCATTGGTTCTCTCAAAAGTTTTGATAATGGCCTCACGTTCTCTTTTTGATTTAAGGAAACGTTGACATGAATTAACAGACTTTCTTGCTGTCTTCTTAAAACGTACCATCTTGGCACATAAATTTTCAAACATTAGCTAACCGCATAATGTTGACTACAGGCAAGCATAGTGGTCTCATAAGCCCTGGTACTGAACTTGGTAGCTTTGATACCATATGTAACATCCACGTTCTAAAAACATAGTAAAACTAGAAAATTACCATAGAGTAACTCAACAAGGTAAAAATGAGATAGAGAAATTTTTTCTTTTATTCAACAAATAATCAAGTAACTATAATTACAAGATTTCTTTTGACAAAATACAATAATCCATATTGTCTTTCTCATTTACAATGTTTACAAATGTAAATCCATTACATTACAAATTTGGATTAAATACTGCTTCTGAATAACTGACATCTTTATCACAAGTCCTAGTATGTTTCCTGCTTGGAGAGAGAGCACATTTCCAGTGATTTACCTCCATCCACAGACCGACGATCTCCCACACATCTTCCACATAGGAAGTGGCCCTACCCTTCATGAGGAATATAGACCTTAGGTGACCAGTGGTAATTTGCCTTTCCCAAGTACATAGTGTTGTATTCTACTCAACTCTATCAACCATAGAACCCTAGATACCCTCTAGCTAAGTATGATTTCTGATAGGATGAGCAATCCGAATACAGTGAACCGACAATGCATGCAAAAAACAAATGCATTACTTTGGCTGAAGTTTTTAATATCAATAGCATTCATAATGAACGTAGTCGTTGTGTTCACCCACCCTTACTCGACTTGGATACTGTCATATTCTCGCAGTTTAAATCTCTTACCAACCCTAATCATGTAATAGTTTAATCTATGAGTCATAATAATAATACCTTTTGACTTGAGTAAGTCTATTTAACATAACCATTCAATTGGTTGGTATTCGACTCTAGGGTTACCCTAATATCCCTTGTTAATACGATATAACAATATAACCATATCTTATATCTAGGAGCTCTAGATTCGCAATTAACCCTTGATTAACTTAACCAAGGTTAAGAATACTATAGTTCTTAAATAGATAAAGTCTCCTATACAAAGGAACGTAAAATGAATTTGATAATGTTTATAAACAAAACATACCCTAAGTATAAATATCCCAACAAGGTCATTCTCTAATATACTTAGCCTACTCCATTGTTTTGGATCTCTTCATGAATAATAAAGACAAATAGTCTTAAATGGGATTCTTATAATAACCTTATTCCATCTTTCATAGTATCTCTAAGTTACTACAATTGATATGATACAAAAGTTTACTAACGATTCTTATGAATCTAATACTCTTGGTTAGAAAACATTATCCGTTATGCATATATATATAACCCATACAAGACTATATGTTAAATCATTATAACCTCATTACTATATGGTTCAAATTGAGAGTATGAATACAAGGTTCATCCATTCAAGAGCCTATCGTATGGTTATTTCTCAATCTCTATATTGGCTTGCTTCAAACTTAATTCAATACAAAGACTATTTATTCAAGCTTATGACAACTTATGAAAACATCCTTCTAAGATGTTCATTTATCTTTCATTCTATGATTTGGTATGATCAATGGTTTAAAATCACTAAGAAGATGGTCGACTCAGTCTACTATA
The DNA here is from genome assembly GCA_027924645.1 of Cunninghamia lanceolata. Classification (NCBI taxonomy): domain Eukaryota; kingdom Viridiplantae; phylum Streptophyta; class Pinopsida; order Cupressales; family Cupressaceae; genus Cunninghamia; species Cunninghamia lanceolata. The sequence goes on from BSBN01000236.1 coordinate 7,144,777, forward strand.
ATAGTATACTCATTTATATGACCAAATATCAACCATATAAATAACATTCGTTGTATTCATCGACTACAAAAATAGTTCAAAATAGTTTACTATAAATGTTATTTGTACTTTCCTAAGTTGATACTTGATAGTTTTTGACTATTACATCATAAATTCAAGTGGTTAATCCTTACTGGCGAACTCTTATAACCACCCATAATACTACGATGTACAGTCTAAGAGAAACTATTTGTTTTCCTCATGGTTTAATAAACACATGAACTAAGGAATACCTGAAAGTGTACAATCTTGAGTTAGCTGATATGTGTGAATAAACCATAGGGTCGACACCACTGGATTGCGTATTCACCTTCTATCCTAGCTACTATATTCTTTTTCTGTCTACTTCGATCCCCCACTCTACAAGTTTTAACCTTCTTAATATCTAACAACCATGGCTCATATGAGTCGTTATTCTTAATGACTGAGGCATGACTCCTACAAAGTCACCTTATTTCGCACCTCCTCTACATTCGTTTGCAAACTTTTAAAGAAAGCATAACAGACCACAACGGTTTAATCTAAACAGAAAACCAATTTTTAAGCGAAAATCCCACATGTCGATGGGAGATAACCACTCCATGACTCGTCGGTTGTGGCAGTTAAAACCACAGTCCTCCTTCTAAGATGAGGCCGACACATCACTTAAACACAAATAATCTTTAAATGATCACAATAAGTGGTTCAATCTACCATTAATACTATTGAAGACTCTCCTACAAACAAGCCTTCGGCTACTCAAACATTACACCATCGACTCATTAGGAGGTATTTTCCTCATTCAATGCTAAGGCATTTACATATTTGATTACATCAAATATAATTCTCATAACATCACCTATGTATTAGATAGATATGGTTTATTCAATAAAATGATATTATTAAACAAAGGATTACAGATTTTGTGATTGGGTTGAGCTTGTCTCCCCATCATAATCCATCGACTAAAGAAATCACCAGCTTTTATTTTTATTAATACTCTGCATTGTTGGATCTTTTATTGCATGGGATATGGTATGGATGCTTTTGCGGATGTGAATGGTATAGATGCTTTGTGGATGTGAATGGTTTTTTTGACATCTTGATGGTGCAAGTATTTTGAAGTGCTTATTTCATCATTGGGCTTTTTTAGAATGTTGTAAGAAAATACAAGCATCAAGGTATAATTGAACCGAGATGACCTGAGCATTGCTTACATGGATTTGCTTTGGCAAGTTAACACAAGCATCGAGGTATAATTGAACAGAGATGACCTGAGTATTTCTTACATATCAACAGACAAGGATTGCCCCCTTTCATGTTAGACCTTTGATGTCCTCGATAATCTTTTGCCGATCATGTCTTTAGACAAGGCTTCACATTACTAAAGTTTAATCCACAAACAACAAACAAAGAAAATAATCATGCCCCCATCATAGCATCTCTAGCTTTTGGCATCCTCGAGTAGCATAGAAAGGCATGATAGCAAAAAATCAAGACGCTATATTTTAACCATGATTCCAATCCACAAAACATTTTTGCATTTAGATGTGTTTGTTTCTTGCCATAATTTGGGTAAAATCATTTAGAATGCCTTAGGTGTTTGTTTTCTTTGCTTTGGATGGGTTAATGCCTTGCATTAGGATTTCTGTTTGAAAAGAGCAGGTTTTGTTTGTGCTTGCTTGCCTGGTGAGAAGATTCCACAATCTTTATTGGTGAGACGGACCCTAAGGGACTGACCTAGTGCCTCAAGGGCTCATTGCTAAATGGCCTTGATGGCCTTGCCTACGTGATGACGCAGAGGCAACGTAGTTCAGGGTAAGCCCTAACAGACCTAAAACCTAGGCGATAGAAAGTGGTGTGGACTCAAATAGATAGAAGGACTAGACACGGGACGGATGAGATCGTGGAGCCTCGGGGGTGCATAGGAATATGGCCTTGCCTACATGACAACGCAGATGAAACGTAGTTCATGGACTTGGACCATGGATACTAATGAGAGACACTATGTTAGGCTGACACTATGGATAGGATATGGGATAAAACCTTGGTTGACAAGGCAACAAAGAGATAGAGTATCAAGCCATGATAGGTTATCATTAGGTTTTTATTATGGAACAGATATGGATCGAATGGGACATGAGTGAAGGAAGAATGGACACAAGGTGATTGGTTTCCCAAAGATGGAGGAAGCGATTTATCACAAGTAATGCCTGTTTACCAGGTTTTCACTACTTGCTTTATTTGCACGAAAGCTAGAAAGTACGCATGACACCTGTTTGCCAGGTTTTCATCATGATACCTATCCAAGGTGCCTATTTGCCAGGTTTTCACCAAAGGACGATTTTTTTTGTATTTTTTTGTATTTTTTTTGTATTTTATGCCCCCTTACATTGGGATTCTTCTAGGTATAGAATTGGCAAAGATGCATACTATTGATTGGGTCATTGAACAACTCACCCTCTGATGTTGCTAATTGATATGCCTCCGATCCATAAGTAGCTACGATCACATAAGGCCCAAGCTAGTTGGGTTCGAACTTGCCTTTCTTTTCTGGATCCTGTTGATTGCGGGGGTTCTCCTTAAGTACTAGATCTCCAACCTTGAATACTCTTGGGCGGACTCTGTGGTTAGAGCTTCGTGACATCATTTGTTGATATGCTTTGAGAAGGTCAAAGGCTTTCTGTCTCCTTTCTTCTAGCAACTCTAGTTCTTGCAATCTGGAAACTCTGTATTCTTCATCTGTTATGAGACCTTTTAATGACACCCTGAGAGATGGTAATTCAACCTCAATGGGGAGGATAGCTTCTGAGCCATAGACAAGGGCGTAAGGGGTAGCACCTGTGGGAGTGAGTATACTAGTTCTGTAGGCCCACAGAGCGGGATTGAGTTGGACGTGCCAATCACGGCCAACATCGTTGACTGTCTTCTTGAGGAGTTTCAAGATGGTCTTGTTGGATGCTTCTACTTGGCTGTTGCCTTGGGGGTAATAAGGTGTGGAGAAACAGTGTTGGATTTTGAATCGGTCACATAGTTCTTGGATATCCTGGTTTTTGAAGGGTCTTCTATTATCCATGATAATGGATGAGGGAATTCCATATCTACAGATGAGGTAATTTAGGATAAATGAGGATATTTGTTTACCTGTGATGGTGGTGAGGGGGACGGCTTCAATCCACCTGGTAAAGTATTCCATGGCAGTTATTATGAATTTGTGGCCGTTGGATGAGGGTGGATGGATCTTTCCCACAAGGTCAAGTCCCCATTGGCAAAAGGGCCAAGGTGTCGTTAAAGGTCTCAACTCTTGAGCTGGTGCATGTATTAGGTTCCCATGTATTTGGCACTGCTTGCACTTCTTCACAAATTGGTATGAATCTGTTTCCATGTTCGACCAGTAATAACCCAAGCGCATGAGTTTCTTAGCTAAGGAAGGACCGCTAGAGTGTGTTCCGTAGATCCCTTTGTGTACATCTTGTAAGGCGGTTTGGGATTCTTCTCATTCTAAACAATGGAGTAAAGTACCATCTAGATCATGTCGATATAAGGTGTCGACAATAATGGTATAGAGAGAGGTTTGGCGCATAAAGGTTCATCGTTGGTTTGAAGATAAGTCAGGTGGGAGGGTGTTGTCCTTGAGGTAAGTGTAAATCTTACCGTACCAAGGTGAATCAGATCCAACTAATAGGCATATGGAATGGGTTTCAGGAAGATCATAAGCTGGTTGCTAAATTGATTCCACTAAGAACTCGTACCGTGACTCAGTCTCTGGGATTTCAAGAAGAGAGGCAATGGTTGTCATGGCATCTGTTGCTTTGTTCTCAATGCAAGGTATCTTCTCAAAAGAGATGATCACAAAGTATTCCTTGAAGTCCTTGACCATCCACTTGTATGGGACAAGCTTCTCATCTTTGGTTTGGTAATCGTCATTGACCTGATTGATCACTAGTTGAGAATCACCATAGACATGTAGCTCTTTGATTTTCCACTTTGTTGCCATTTTGAGACCAATGACTAGGGCTTCATATTTTGCTATGTTGTTGGTGCATGGGAATAATAGACAGTAAGACTTTGGTATGGTGTCACCATGAGGAGTTACAAACAAGATTCCTGCCCCCGATCCATGGTTTGTGTAGGACCCATCAAAGTAGAGTTTCTAGGAATGTGTTGATATATTGAATAAGGATTCATCTGGGAACTTGAATTGCATTGGTGTGGTGTCTTGTAGTGGTGCATCTGCTAACTGATCAGCAATGACTTGCCCTTTGATAGCCTTTCTATCTACATACTCAATGTCGTATTCACTTAAGAGCATTACCCATTTGGCTAGGCGACCTGTTAGAGCTGCTTTGCTTAGTAGGTACTTCAGTGGATCTATTTTTGCAATAAGTTTGACTGGATGTGCAAGCATGTAATGTTAGAGTTTTTGGGAAGCAAAAACTACCGCAAGACATGATTTTTCTATCTGAGAGTATTACAACTCATAGCCCACCAATGTGTGACTGATGTAGTAGACGACTCTTTCTTTATTTTCATAATCTTTTTGTGCTAGAAGAGCCCCGAGAGCTGTTGGTGTAGCATATATGTATAGTAATAATGGCTTCCCTTGGATAGGAGGCATGAGAATAGGTAGATTCATAAGATACTCTTTCAATTTGTCGAATGCCTCTTCGCATTTCTCATCCCATCTGAATGGAATGTTCTTGTGCAGGAGATGACTGAATGGTTGACACTTGTCTGCCAGTTGTGATATGAATCTATGGATTGATTATAGCTTGCCCTGTAAAGATCTTAGTTGAGTAAGAGTCTTGGGTGGTGGCATGTCCATAATAGCCTTGACTTTGGCGGGGTCCACCTCTATTCCATTTGCCGATACAATAAAACCTAGAAGCTTGCCTGAGGTGACTCCAAACACACATTTCTTTGGGTTCAACCTGACTTTGAATTATTCTAATCTTTGAAAGACTTTCTCTAACACATCTAGGTGTGATTCTCTTGTGAGTGACTTTGCAAGGATATCATCTACATAATCTTTCATGGTGACGTGCATCATATCATGGAATATAGTGGTCATAGCACGTTGATATGTGGCTCCTGCGTTCTTTAGCCCAAATGGCATGACATTCCAACAGAAAGTGCCCCATGGAAAAGTAAAAGCTATCTTATGCTGGTCTTCTGGTGCTATCTTGATCTGATTATATCCCGAGAAGCCATCCATGAGAGATAACATGGTATGTCCTGCTATCAAGTCAACTATGATATCTATATTTGGCAACAGAAAATCATCCTTGCGGCAAGCTTTGTTTAGATCTCTAAAATCATTGCATAGTCTGACTCGACCATCAGGTTTGGACACTGGTACTATGTTGGAGACCCATTTCGGATAGTCTATAGCTCTGATGAACCCTACATCCAGTAGTTTCTTAAGTTCTTATTTTACAAGCAGTGCTATGTGCGGATGCATCTTTCTAAGCTTCTGTTTCACTGGTTTTACTCTTGGATCTAGTGGAAGATGATGTAGAATCAAATATGGATCTAACCCCAGCATATCTGCATATGACCAAGCAAAATTGACTTGCTTTATCTTGAAGAATGGCACAAACTTAGTCTTCTCTGGTGGGGTTAGAGACTTAGCAAAGTGAATGATCTTAGGCTGTTCCTCTGTTCCAATGTTAACAGGCTCTGTGGGTTCCACAACAATCTAAGACTTCTCCTGGTGCATGTCATCGGGGAGAGTGTCAAGCCTTCCATCGTCAGGTGCCACAGCTAGGTTTTCACCTTTGGATGCATCCTTTCTTTTTACTATTTTGGGATCTGACACTGCTGCGAAGAGGTTTTCATCATCAAATCTAGTTTTTATTTTGATATTTTTGCGACTAGAAGGCTTGGCACCCTCTCTAAAATAAGCCATGGTATTAAGTTCAATAGCGAAGCTAGCTTTGTGATGTCCTTTAGGTAGGTGGTCCCTAAGTTCCATATAGTCAATATAGGCATTGTCGTTTTGGAACATATCTAGTTGCGGGGTTTCTCATAGATCCTAGTCAATAAGATCAAGATGCACAAGGGGGAGGGAGTTGGAGGATAGATCTGATTCATTGATAGTTTGAATGGATATACTAGGAGTATTAGGAGGGAGAGTGTTCAGGATGGTACTTTCCTCCAATTTGTTTATCGCGATAAAACTCGAACCTTCCTCAAAATTCGTATTCTCAGTGATAGGCAGATCACACTCTAGTGGCCTATGCGGTAGCATTTGTCCCTCACGGTAGGGGCTATAAATTTGAATGGTATCAACCTCTTTGTCATCATAGGAATGCTGTGTTAGCTCATCCCACTCATATTCATTGGAATCTGTGTCACTGTCCTCTTGAAGTGTATGGATCATTTTTACAAGACAAGCATTTGCTTTTGCTTTGCCCTTATCTTTATATCTGAGGCCTTTTGTATTTCTAGCCAATGAGGATGAAGAAGGTTGAATGGGTTCTATAATTCCTTCTTTTCTTAGGCCGATGGGGCCTTGTCCTTCGTAACCCATTCTGTGTAGGATAGATTCACCTCGCCCATAGATTTCTGTTGGGAGCTTAGGTGGTTCTATTGTATGTTCTCTTCTTCTTCAGTGTAAAGCCATTGTAGGATATCTCTTTCCTCTGTCTCGTTTGATAGGGTCCCCCATTTTACAAAGGGAGATATGGGAGGTGTAGGAAGAGCAGATGGCTTTGGAAAATGTTTGGGTCACCCAAAGGATCTAGGAGATAAAGGCATCTTGGCTAGATTGAGGCTGTGCTCAAGGGAGTATTCCCCAACCCCTGTTTCTTTGATGGTAATCATCTGCTCTTTGGGCTTTGATGAGGAAGCTTCAGAGGTAGGATCATGCTATGGGGTAGGGAATGTAGATGCTCTATGGTTTGGTATGATGCAATCAGGTTTTGAAAGGACAGAGTTGCAATGCTAGAAGGGGTCAGGGTCACCTTGGATGGTGACTTGCTTGTTGTTATGAGGGAATTTTATGCATTGGTGATAGGTAGAAGGCACAACTTTCATGGCATGAATCCATGGTCTACCTAGGAGAATATTATAGGTGAGCTCCCTATCTAGGACTTGGCACACAACATCTTTTATCACCAGTCCCACTTGTATGGGTAATACCACTGTTCCTTTGGGAGTTCTCTCCTCTTCATCATAGGCTTTGATAGTAATCTTCTTCTTTGGGTCAACTGCATTTTTAGAGAACCCCAATGTAAGGACTAGCTTCAACGTGCAAATATTTAAACCAGCTCCCCCATCAATGAGAACCCTCTTGATGCGGTGCTTATGGATGAAGGCGACAATGTACAGAGGGGTGTTATGAGGTTGAGACACCGAGAGGTCATCTTGTTCAGTAAATGATATGGTACTTGAGGAGGTCAGATTACCTACCATGGCCTGAAATTTCTCTTGGGCCAAGTTAGTGGGGACAGTGATTTCCACTAAGGCTTTATCGAGAATCTCCTTATGGGAAGGAGATAGATGTAACAACTCTAAGATAGAAATGTGGGCCGGAGTCTTCCGTAGTTGGTCTATGATGCTATACTGATGGAAGTTGGATTGAGAAGGTGACGACCTTAGAGGAATGGTATTCAAGGTGACCTTACCGCTGCAGGTAATGATACTACAATCAGTTCTGTTGGGTTCTGATTGTTGGTTGGGCATGACCACATTGATTTGTGGGACATGCTCTGATATGCAATTGATGGTATAGTTGAATGGCACACTTGAGTAGTTGGCATTACTATTCCCATTATTCTAATTTTGCCTATTACAGTTGTTGTTGTTGTTTTATGGCCTGTCATGATTGAGAAGTGGATCTTTGTAAGCCACATGTGTCTCATTAGAAGTATGTTGATGAGCACCTCCTTGATTTTGATCAAGCACGTCTTGAATAACATGTTTGAGAGGGATACAATTGTTGGTTGTATGTCCTCTTCCTCTATGATACTCACAATAGTTGGTGTCTTTCCAATAGTGAGGTTTAATTTGAGGCTCATAATCACTTGTTGGCGGTAGAGAGATTTCATGGTTGGCCAATAGATTCCTTAATGCGGATTCTTGGAACTCACCCGACGGTGTGAACTTTCACCTTGGATTTGAGTTGAACCACGGTCTTGGCTCCCGAGAGAATGTTTTGTTGGGTGTAACATTGCTTGCCTCTCCTTTGAGAGTGAATATTGGTTGTTGCTTGGGAGCCACCACCTTGGCATCAACTACTCCATCGTTGATGACGTTTTTATTCTTAGTCCAAAACTTTGATTTGTCAGTCATGTAGTTGAAGGTAGGTGTGTCCTTGTATAACTTGATTTGCCCCTTGGTGATCATAGCTTTTTCGATGAACAATCCCATTTCAATGACCTTTGAAAATGAAGTAGGGCATTGAATTTGTATTTGATAACTAAGATCAGAATTGAGTTTATGGACAAACATCTCCATTAATTGCTTCTCAGGTACATCATATGAGCATTTGCTTGCTAGTTGTCTCCATCTTTGTAGGAAGGTGGCGAATGATTCGCCACTCTTTTGCTTGGTATTGCATAAATCAAGCATAGAGACTTCGTGTTCAATATTATACGAGAAGTGCGTGATGAATTTGTTAACTAACTCATCAAAAGTTTTGATGCCCGGTGGAAGCCGTGAGAACCACTCCATGGCATGACTACCTAGAGATCTAGGGAATAGTCTCATTAAGTAAGTCTCATTGTGAGCTACTTCCAAGCATGCTGCATTGAATTCCCTAATGTGATCTCTAGGATCCCCTTTCCCTTTGTATTTGTCAAACTTAGGAATTTTGAATCGATAGGGAAACGGTGTCACGTTCAAACTTTTATCAAAGGGGTACGGTGCAATATCTTCCAAGGAGTAGATTTTAGTGTTTGTACCCGTCTTGAGATCTGTCATTTGTTGTGTTAGACCCTCGATTTGTTTCCTCATTTCTTCCATAGGAGTGCTTGGGTCCATGGCTTTTTTTCTTTTTTCATGATTATCCTCTATGTTTTCTTGGATTGTGCTTAGATCGAAATTGGTGGGGAGTTTAATTCCAAGATTTGCAAGATGATAAAAATACTTGTGAGGCTCCTCATGGAGCACTTTCTCTAGTAAGCGTTAGAATTTCTGATCTTGGATGGTTCCTTGATACTCTTCATGAGAGATTTCCTCATCACTATCATGAGGTGTGATGATGTGGTTGGATGATCTGGCCATTTCAAGTTGCTTTTTGTATTGAGATCTAGTAAGAACCATGCAAGGTGACGTGGGATGAGGTGGGATGAAACTAGAGATTTTGGCAAGGTGCCGATGGAGACTGTTGAGAATAGGATACTTATGACAAGATTTGGGCAAGGGACTCTTTCAATCAATGATTCCAAGTAAGACGGATGATACAAGACAATAGCCACTAGTAAGGGTACTCGATACCTATCTTACTGTGTAGGTACTAGTCGTGCACCAAGACCACTAGCGAAGTTTTGTGACTTACTATGGTTACTTGAATCCAAAATGATACGAAAAAGGGGCCTATGCTGATATGATATGGGATACTTTGACTTTGGACTAGGAAGACCTAATAGAAGGTGAATGGGATGACTAATGAAAGAGAGACTTTAACGTGAAATGGATGGAAAAAAGATTGCAAGGTAAGATCTGATCTCGAAACCTAGAACTAGACTGAAATGGGTACCCAGAAATGACAATTTTTTTCTCTCAAAGACTATGCAAGTGCTCATTGTCACACATCGAAACAGATGCACTGCAAAAAATAGTAAATGTGCAGGAAGTCGAGACAGATGTGCTACACTGGTAAAAATTAAATGCGCTGTAATAGGTATCAAAAGTGCTGCAAGTCAGTACATATGCGCCACAGGTCGGCACAAATGCATAGCAACAGAGGATGGATGCGCCGCTCTGGTTTTCTCAGTATTTTTGCAAGTTTTTTTTAGAATATTTTCTGATGTTTTTGGTACTTTGGTTGCAAGAAGGTCTTTTTGATGTGATTTTTTGAAATTATGGCAAGAAGACACAACAAACACAAAGAATATTTTTATGGTTTTTTTTTTTGGTGATTTTTTGACTCTTTTTGGACTAAAAAGAAAGCAAGTACACCCTAGGTTTCAAAGGGCAGTATAAAATCGAATTCTCACTATCTCTAGTGAAGCATCTTCGGGAGGTGATAATCACCCTTCCTTGCACCAGATTATAGGGGTTTTTGGTCTACTAAAATAAAGGATGAGTAATAAAGGCAAGCGTTCGAGTGGTTATACATGCGGCAACACTACTCTCCATTATGGAGTCTCCCAGCCTGCAAGGGTTGCGCCTTGGAAGGTTTTGGGGGAGGTTGGCTGTTGGTATAACATAGCTGCACTCATTTTTTGAAGCTTTCACTCCAAACACAATTTATTTATAGTGGCTTGGAAGGGCTTGGCATCTAGCCTGTTACCACTTAGGGTCATTCCTACTTGGATGAACGGTATCCAAGAGTAGGACCCTCTAAAGGAAAAACACATGCGGAAATGATATGTTTGGCATTTTGGTCACCCAAGATAGGGGAGAGCATAGGCTTGGTATCATTCCAAAAACATAGAATACAGTGGTTCTTTTCCCCTAGTTAAAATGAGAAAAACTAGATGAGCTATCTACTTGGGCAAGCACAGAAATTTGTTAACTTTGAAGTGATAACAAGATAGTAATGATCCAATTTTGCCAAGATAGCAATGATGTGTTCAATTTTAACCCAGATAGCATGAATTGTTAACTTTGAAGTGATGATCGAGATAGCAATGGTTCAGTTTTACCCAGATAGCAATGATGAGTTTAATTTTATCCACGTAGCACGAAATGTTAACTTTGAAGTGATAATCGAGATAGCAATGGTTTAATTTTACCTAGATAGAAATGATGAGTTCAATTTTATCCATATAGCATGAATTGTTAACTTTGAAGTGATAATCGAGATAGCAATGGTTTAGTTTTACCCAGATAGCAATGATGAGTTCAATTTTATCCAGATAGAAATGAGTTGTTAACTTTGAAAAATAGAAATATAGCAATGATTCAATGATATGCAAGATAGCAATGATTTAATTACTACTTTCCTAGTTAAAAACTATGTGAGATTTGCATGAGCATCCATTTCACTTTCCCGTTAGAAATTGAAGTGTGAGTTTAACAAGTGCAACTATATGATTATAAACCAATACCTAGCCTACAAAATAGATCAAGAGAGTTCCTAAAAAAAGATGTCAGTATTAGCAAAAACTTCAAGGAAACCCTAAAAATCACTACCTAAAATAGATGCCGAGATTCAGAGATTGAATGCGCAGAAACAGAGAACAGAAGCGCCGCGATACATATGCACTAAGACAGAGGTCAAAAGCACAGGAAAATGGTGTATATGCGTTGATATGATATATGCGCCATATCAAAGGGTAAATGCGCTATAACAGAGATTGTATGCACCGCAGGAATGTATGTGCCATAACAGATAATATATGCGTTGGAACAGAAACTGTATGTGCCGCAGGAACGTATGCGCTGTAACAAATATCAGATGCATGTTAGGATGTGTTAGATGCACGATTTCCTCCTGTGTACGGCTTTCTAAAACACAAGAACTCAAATTTTGGGTTAAATTTGGGGCTAGGCCCCATGGTGGGTGCCAAAAATGTTAAGGGAAAATTGGATTCAAATGAATAATCAATATAATAAATATCAAGATACCCAAAACTCAATGAAATGGTGAACAAAAGAGATTCAATCAAAACAATGAACATACAAAGCAAACCTCCTTTAATTTGTAGCTTCCATTGATTGCCTATCATAAATGATCTTGTCTATGAATATGACCCTCAAAAGGTGCACTTCCTTGCTATGATTCCAAGACGTTCAAATGGGAATGGCTATGATAGTTTCGCCATGAAGATGAGCTTCACAACAATGATAATAGTATGCAGTAATGAGTGTGATCACAAGCAATGAAGGAATAGGTGCCAAAGGCACATTGTAATTCCTACAGAGTAACAATACTTAAAGCTTGGATGATTGAAATGGAAGAACAGGGTTCAATTTATAGACTTGAGAGAAAGAAGATCAACGGTATAGAAAAAATGAGAAGATCAACGATATAGAAACCTTGAGTAATGTGCACAAATAGAAAGAAGACAAGTGTCTTTCTATATTTTGCATGGGAGGAATTAATAAAATAGAAGAATGAGTTAACTGAAGAGATAAATCAATTAAAAGAATAGATCAATAAGTTAAGAGAATAGAACTAGAGAATGGAAATTGCATGAGGATGAGAAGATATTTTAACTCAATTAATATTTAGAATATTCAATTGCATGTGCACAAGGATTGAATTATATTTAGAGACAACTCAATTTAGAAGAAATAGATAACTTAAAAAAATATTTGATTTATTTAAATTTAGAGAAGATATTATTGGAAGAGACAATTAAATAATTGGTATTATTTAATTTAGAATGATTTTGGAAGAATAAATAAAATATTTGATTATATTTTATTTTTAGAGATTGAGAGGATTTAAATAAATTTGATTTGATTTATTTAAATTTGGAAGAAGAATTTGATTTAATTAAATAATTAAGAATTATTTAATTGTTTGGAAGAATTTAATTAAACAAAGGATTTTATTTAATTTTGACTTTAGAAGAGGTAATTAAATAATTTGATATTTATTAATTTAGAGGAATGTGAATCAAATAAATAAATTTGTCTATTTATTGATAGAGGAATTAGAATGGAATAAATATTAAGAATATTTATTTAGACTGAATCGTGTCATTTTTAGGCGTATACAAAATCAAATCTCATAATATAAATATTAAATCAATAACAACATAATCATTCCTATAATTTCAATAAATAACTTTCAATATAACCATGTTTTTCCTTGTCATTAATCTAAACATCATAATAAATTTACTTGTCCAAGTAAAAAGTAAAAGTATAGCAAGACAAAAATTGGGGATGTAACATGAGTTGTGTGTTTTGGCTGATATATTTCCTTGAAGACTGCAATTCTATATGTGAATTCGTGAAATGATCTGGATTCACATATAAGAGTTTATGTGTTTCTGAATTATCCAAGGTAATCAGAATTTATACACGTGAGTAATAGAGCATCATAGTTGTTTAGATCATGTCTCTAACCTTATATTTTGACTTTTTTACCAATAGTTTAAATAAGTAGCTGAAACACGGTCATCTAAAGGAAATTGTTAAAGATCTTAATAAATACATTGAAATGCTAAAGATCTTTAAGGATTTTCATAAAGTTTGAAATATGAAGTCTGTTTTTGTGAAATTCATGCAAAGATTGACTCGAAAGTTCTAAATATTTGCAAAGGATTGACATCTTTAGAAGTATTTGAGGTTATTTGCAAAGAACAAGTGACAGTTGCGAGTAATGAACATTTAAATCACGTAAGGCCCCTTGAACAAACAACTTCACATTGGACATTGAGTAAATCTAACACAATCATGACCTGATTACCGTAGACTTGGAATTGAGAACTATTTTCTAAATATTCTCCATATTCTTCAAGATAAGACAAAGCTCTTTGTGAATTTTATCTCTTGTTGTTTTGACTAACATCATCATTAACAATTTTTAGCTCTAGAAGAAGGGCTTGATAAGATTTAAAGTAAGCTTAGTGCAAACAGGCTAATAACATTGGTCAGACGACTAGGTCTAGGTCGAATCCAGGGGATATTTTTGCACAGTTACCTGATAAGTGACAAAAAAGTGTAAATAATCCCTTAATCTTAGGTCCTAGGCTCTTTCAAGCAGGGAGTTCATCACATACACCTCCGAGTCCAAGTTCACCTTTGGTTATACCTAACATAGTAAGTCCTAACGTTGCTACATTCAAATCGTTGAATTTTGGTTTAAATCCTTAGAATCAACCAAACTTTGGTTTAAATCCACCTAGAGGTCCTGTCATGGCATTCTTTAATGTGGAGTCGCCTATAACCTTTGCGGCATATCATGACATGCCAAAGAATCTGGACAAGATATGTCCAAAATTCCAGTTGCATCAAGATGCAGAAGATCACATAAAGATCGCCAAAGAAACTTGCTTCAGGGCAAGGATAGCACATGAGGATGTGCTATGTAGGTTGTTTCCTTTAACCTTAATTGGACTTGCTTATAGCTGGTATGTCAATTTGCCTGACAACCACATCACAACTTGGGCAATTTTAGAGGAAGCATTCTTGTCTAGGTTTATAGTTCCAATAGAGCCAACATCATTGTATCATAGGTTAGCAGAGATAAAAAGAAATGAAGGAGAATTAATAATTACTTTCAATGATCATTTTCAAAAAGCTTATTCAAGATTAGTTGCTCCTTATACTGTAACTGATGATGTAATATTAGAAATACATTATGCTGCTTTGGATCCATTAACTGCCATGTTTGTTAAGAGGCGGGTACTTGCAGGAGAAAATTTATCTCAGGCATACAAAGAGGCTATGAAAATAAACTAGGAGATGCAACAAACAGGCCATGGACCACTAGTGAGTCTTGGAGGAGCCGCAGTTCCCAATCAAATACAACAATTGAATGGTGTTTTGATGCATCATACTCCAATGTACAATGCAGTTCCTACTCATATGCCAGTATACAATCTGATCCCTACTTGTACTATAGTTCCATACACGGGCAATGTTGCCAATGATAACCAATTCAATGGCCAGTCATTCTTCCAAGCTCCCCAGGATGGTTTTGTAGCTAAAGCATAGGAGGACAAAGATGAGTTAAAGGAAATTATTGCTCATTTGAGGAGGTTAACCACTAAAGTGACTCAGTTGAGGAATAATAGTTTCTATGGTCAAAATCCTCAAAATAGTACTCATCAGAACCAAGGAAATAACAATCATCTGAATCAAGGACATGGACTATATAATAGAGGTCACAATGGAGATAATAAGGCTCATGAAAATGATAATAGAAAATTAAATCAGCCTAAGCCTCCTAGAATTTTGAATACAAGGTCAAATAGTGGCACTTTGGCCTCTCCATTTGAGGATTCAAACAATCAAGAATCTAAGTAGCCTGCTAGGATACAAGTAGCAGACGTAGCACTTAAGAATTGGTGCATAATCCATAATACAAGTACTCATGCCGAACTTGATTGTCCACAGTTTCACTTGGCAACGAGCATCTTCAAATTTGAGGTATAGAGCCCTACCTCAGAGTTCTTGATTCCTAAGGGAAATGAGATAGTACCTTCGGGGTATGAGTTAGACATGGTTCTGGAGAGTTTTACTTTCTCATCCAGAGAAGAAGAGGATCAGATAGAAGAAGATGAGTCATATTATCATGAGAGCCTGTATCCTGAATCAACTCTAGTGTTAGAGACCTTTCAATTTCCATTCAAAACTGAGAATGAAGTGCTAGTTGAGGTGGATGAGGTTCATGCATTTCAACAGTCTCAGAAGAATCATACTTACAACTTGAGAAGTAATAATAAGCCTGGAGGTCCTTTCACTACTTCTACACCTCTAAACAATTTCAATACACCACCCGATCTGCATTCAAGTAATAATCCCCTACCTCCAAAGGCAAATTATCAGGGCGCTAGTACTTCAACATCAACAAAAGTTCAGGCAGGCAAATTAGAACCTAATGATGCTTCTAAATTGATGAGTTATTTGTCTGAAGAGATTTGAAAATTTAAGGTGAATGTGCCTTTGTATGAATTGTTGAAAAGTCTAGGAGTCAGAATTGCTTTCATGAAGTCTTTAGATGAATCAGGTCCTAGAGAAGATTCAATAGGTCTAGTTAATCATAGTAAAGACATACAAACTAAGGATAAGAACAAAGGTACTGAGAAACCTGCGAGTACTAATGTAGTTTTGTATATAGAGAAGAAAGAGTCTCCTCCTTTCTTATTGACTTTGAGAATTTTTGAAAAAAACTTGCACAATTGTATGGTAGATTCTGGAGCCTCTGCCAATGTCATGCCATTAGGGATATGTAAAACTTTAGGACTCACCCCTACAAAGTTAGCCAAGGTTATAACTCAACTGGACAAATCTGAAGTAAATTTTGTAGGAGAGTTGATGGATATTCAGATGCAATTAGCTGCCGATCCTAGAGTTACATAGTATATTGACATCTAGGTAGTTGACATTCTTGTGAATTATGGGATGTTGTTGAGTAGAGATTAGTGTAAAAATCTAAATGGATATATGGTGACAGACTTTTCACATATGTGGTTACCTTGAAGAGGTATTACTAACCAGATTAAGATTGAGGCTGAACCTAAAATGAAACACATGATAACAGAGTACAACAAGACAAACAAGGTACTGTATGCTTCAGTAGAACCTAGTGTATATAGAGTTTCCAATAGGGGAGTCCAAATAGAAGAGATCCTAGCCTTTGATTTTGAAACGAGACCTACTGATAAGAGAACAAGTTTGTGCATTGAGTCTGATCATGGTTCTTCAGATGAAGAGGATAATGCCATGAGTAGTTTTAGCCAAATCATGAGGTAGGAAATTAGGGAATGCATCCAGTAGGGAACTCCTATTTAGGACATTTTATGTAAAGAGTGGTGTAGAGTTCATAGGTCTGCTCATTCTGAGGAGGACTGTGGAATGTACAGAGAGATAATTGAATATCAACATAGAAAGTGTATAGCTCAAATGGTAAGTTGGGAAGGAAAACATATTGTTAATAAACCTGAGTTGCTATCACATGAAAATGTTAATATCATATTGAAAGATCTAATTGATTCTTTAGAAGCAAAAGATAGCAATCATTCTGACCTCCACAAACTTGTAGAAAATACAACAGTACCTATAGGTCAAACAAAAGCATATAAGAACATACACGTTCTAGCAAAGCTTGAGGTAAATTACTCCCTGTAAAAATAAAAGATCTAATTTGTAAAAAAAATAACATGTGGATTTTAAAGTGTGATGGATCAAAATCCAAATATGGAGCAGGGGCTGGTATAAAACTTATTGATCCTAATGGTAAGTCATTTTTGGCAGCTTTTAGATTATGATTTCCTTGTACTAACAATGTAGCTGAATACAAAGCATTAGTGCATGGATTAGTAATGCCCATCAAGAAGAAAGTGAGAATCCTTCAAGTTTTATCTGATTTTGAATTGGTAGTCAGGCAAGTCAGAAAGTTATATGCTTGCAACTTTCAAAAGATGGTGAGTTATAGACGTAGGTACTGGGATTTGATAGAGTCTTTTGATGCTTTTAATATTATACACATTCCCAGAGAATTGAATCAATGTCTAGATGCTTGAGCAGTCATAGCTAGCACTCTTGAACGATTGGCTTTGTCAAGATTGAAGAAATTTGCAGTAGAACTAGTGTCTATTCCTAATATACCTGATAATGTAACAAATTTTCAAGTATTTGAAGGTGACCAATAGATCCTTGATTTTATAACAAGTCATGATGTCTTTGAAGCTCAGATAATTGATGAACAGGATAGACTAGAAATATCTTGGGATGAAGAGGATATTATTGACCTGAAAAGCAATTCTATACCAAAAGGAGTCATTGAGCTAGAGAAGATCTTTGATTTTGATGGAGTTATTAGACAAAAAAGAGCTTCCTAAAACAGAAGGAGGTAAATGTGAGCCTTTCAACTTAGGCACTAATAAGGATCCTCCAAATGTATTAATTGGTAAGACTTGCTCCACTAAGTTGAGAGATAATATAATTGTTGTGTGAAAAGCTTATAAACATGTGATTGCGTGGACATATGAGGATCTCAAAACATATGATACATCTATTATAACCCATGTGATTCCTTTGAAACTAGGAGTGAAGCCATTTAGGCAGAATCAAAGACCTGTGAATGCCATTTTAGAACCTTTGATCTTTGAAGATGTCAAGAAGTTATCTACCAGAATAATTTTTCCTGTTAGACAATCTACCTGGGTAGCTAACCTAGTGCTTGTAAGAAAAAAGAATGGAGATATTAGACTGTGTGTAGACTTCAGAAACCTTAATAAGGCTTTAGAAAAAGACAATTATCCTTCACCACCTTTGGATGAGGTTTTGCAGGTGGTCAATGGAGCTAAAAAGATGTCCTTCCTAGATGGATTTTCTGGCTATAATCAGCTCCTGGTAGATAAAGAAGATAGGTTGAAAACCACGTTCACATGTAAATGGGGTAATTATGCCTATAGAAGAATGCCATTTGTTTTAATCAGTGTAGGAGCTACATTCCAAAGAGCCGTGAATATTGCTTTTTGTGGACTTGTAGGAAAATGCATAGTGATTTATATGGATGATCTAACAATTTTTTCTAAGGACATGTCTAACCATGGAGATGATTTGAAAAGAGTATTGCAGAGATGTGAAAAGTACAGTATATCTTTGAACCCAAATAAATGTGTCTTTGGGGTAATAGAAGGTAAACTACTGGGGCATATTATTTCTAAGAATGGAATTTCTATTGATCCAAATAGAGTGGAAGGAATAAATAAGCTACAGTTGCCTACCAGTAAGAAGGAACTGAAGTCATTTTTTGGTAAGATAAACTTTGTGAGGAAATTTATCACTGGTTTTGCTAAGATAGTATAGCCTTTGAATGCTATGATTAAGAAAGATGCTCAGATAGAGTGGACACCAGTGGCTAGAGCAACATTTAAAGATATAAAGGAAGCTATAGCAAATGCTCCAGTATTGATCAGTTCAGATTATACTAATCTATTCTTCATTTATTTGTTTGCATCTAAACATTCCTGTGCTACAGCCTTGACACAAAAGGGTGAGGAAAGTGAAGAAAAAACAATAGCATTTATGAGTGCTCCCCTTAAAGGTGCAGAGTTAAAGTACTTAGATACTGAAAGGCAATCTTTCGCCTTAGTGAAGGTAGTAAAAAAGTTTAGGCATTATATTTCAAGAAGTCAAGTCAAAGCTATTGTGCCTGATGCTGCAGTAAAGATGCTGCTAATGCAAAACGAGCCAGGGGACAAAAGAGAAAAATGGATCACCGTGTTACAAGAATTTGATTTGGAAATCATTCCAATGAAATTAGTGAGAGGTTAGGTTCTAGTTCAGACTATAGCTATTATTGATCCCAAGATTGTTCACCAACAATATGTCGTGAATACCAATACTACAAATGGATGGTATGATGATCTTAATTCATTCCTGATATCAAGAAAATAGCCTAGTCATATGAAATCTTCCCAGAGAAGGGCACTAAGGTTACAAGCTCAAAAATACATGATCTAGGGAGGTATACTATTCAAAAGGAATTATGATGGGATATACCTGAGATGTTTAAACAAAGAGTAAGTTGATAAGGTGATGTTGGAATTACATGATAAATATGGGACAACTCATAAGTCTCATTTGGCCACCACACATAAGATTTTGAGGGTGGGGTACTACTAGCCTACCATGTTTAAAGATACTAAAGAGCATATCAGATGCTGCCATATATGTCAAACTACTGCTGATAAGGGAAGAAATATGACTCATCCTTTGCAGCCCGTGATAGAAACTAGACCATTCGCACAGTGGGGTCTAGATTTCATCAGAGTCATTAATCCTCCATCTTTTGCTGGACACAGATTCATTTTCACTGTGACAAACTATTGCACTAGATGGACCGAGGCTACCTGCTGTAAGTTGTCTACCACTGAGCTTGTCATCAAATTTCTGGAGGAAAATATCATAACCAGATTCAAAGTACCCTATGCACTGGTATGTGACAACGACCCTGCATTTTCTTCTTTAAAGTTTTCAAACTGGGCATTTGAATATGGCATTATTTTGAATTTTTTATCAAATTATTATCCACAGGGTAATGGATTAGCAAAATCCACTAACAATTTTTTTTAGATATCATTAAGAAATTGATTGCTAAAAACCCTAGGGAATGGAATACCTTGTTGAAATATGCTTTGTGGGTTGACATAACAAAAGTTAAAGCAACATTGGGAAATTCACCATACCATTTGGTATATGGCACAGATGTAATTTTGCCTATTAATCTAAGAATACCAATCTGGAAGTTTGCTAATGAGTACTTAGGTTTTGATGATCAGAGAGAAGCTAGGTTAGTTCAGTTGCTATACCTGGAGGAGAAGAGGAATCAAGCCATAGATAGGTTTTCCAAACATCAATTAGTAGTAAAAAGATGGTTTGATAAAAGAGCTAGAATTAAAATGTTTAAAATCTCAGACTTAGTCTTATGCTAGGATAAAGCCCATGAGAAAAAAGGAAATCACAAGAAATTTGATAAGCTGTGGATAGGTCCACTCCAGATCGCCTAAATTATAGGGAATAACACATTTAGGTTGAAGACTTTAACTAGCGAAGATATTCCATTACTTGTTAATGACCAATATCTTAAACATTACTTTCAGGCCTAAAAGTGTTGAGTTGAGTCTTAACTTGTACTATATTGTAAACATTGTATAGTCTTGTGTTTTGTTGTCTGTTTTGTTTGTTTGTTTGGTAATTTGTTGGTTTTTGTTATTTTCTTTGTTGTTTGGGTGTGTCTCTATTTGTGGGGATCTTCATTTTGATTTTGGATATACAAGAGCAGTCTAGCAACTTTAGATAACAATGAAATTTATAGAACTGAGAAAACCATTTGAAATTTATGCATAAGTTGTGACTTTTATAGATGCAGTTTGTTGTCTAATCTTCTAAAGATTTTATTCACCATCAACAAATTAGAATATTCAGGGAATCATACAAATACACATCTTTAAGATTCTAGGAGTAGGTTTGGGGGATAGTGGACACTTGCATTAAGTGAAAAATATAAAGATTTGCCTTTGCTACCACTATAATCTCCACCCTGCTTATCTTTAACAAGATTCTATTATCTGTTAAGCATGAACTTTATTGCAATATCAAAAGTATTAATGATGAATACAAAATGAATGATTAAAAGAAATCATTTGAAACATATGAGGACTACCAGATAACTCCACTAGGGCTATAAACACTTTTTGGCAGTGGGGTTCTATTTGGGGAGATTATAGGCGATAACCTTGTTGGGGCTATGGACGCTTGACTGGCAGCAAGGCTCTATCCAGGTTAGCTTAGAAGGTTAAATCCATCTATGTAGTTTAATGCAAATAGTTGCTATTTTTTGAGTTTGATCCAAACAATGGGAATGAATCAATTGCACACACTTAAATTCTTGTGAATTTTTTCTTTTGATGTTAGTGAATACATTCTTTTTGTGATTGAGTAGCAGATTGCATATAAAGAAGTTAGAAACTTACGATTTATTTCATCTTGTTCCCTAAGTTCTATTGAATTTCATTGTTTTATTTGGTTGCTAGTTGTTGTGATGCTCACAACACGTCCAATTTTACCCTTAGCAAAATGAGGACCCCTGTTGTGGCTTTTGCTTTTGGTCTGTGTGGTTCTACTTGCTTGGCGGTATTGGTAAAATGTCCTTGGATGCTTGAAATTTGGGTTTCACAATGCTTGGTGATAAATGGCTATTATCAATAGAATCTGCATGAAAAATTAGTCAGGGTTGCCTTTTGAACCATTTGAAAATTCTGCGTATTTTGAGATTTATGCTTGTTTTTGTGAAAGTCAACGCTGAATTGGTCAACGTCTATTTGATATACATTATCATTCGCATATATCTGTTATACATTTGGTTTGTCGGGTCTTTATATTCATCGTGTTTTACATTACTTGTTGTTAGTGGTTTAAAGTGAATTTATGCAAGTCCGGACTCAATGACATTTCAAAGTGAATTGTATAAATGTGGCATTCCCTAGTTTGTATTTGTATATTAAAACTCATGTATTAGAAATACAAATTCAAAATATACATGAGCGGATGTCAGGAATAAATTCAAAATGGTGTATATGGTCGGGGTTGTCTCGTTTGTATGATAAATATATTGTTTTTGGTATACTTTTGATACAAATATAGATCTGGACCCAACGGTAAAATTCAATCGATTTGACAAAATGAAAGTGAATGCTTATCTTTGTATGTATTGTCGTATGTATAATTGCATGTATCTTATATACAAATACAAATTCGGATGCGATCCAAAAAGTTAAACAGAATTAATTTTAAGAGAAGTCCGCGTTTGTATATTTAGATGCATGTATTAGAAATTCAAAAGTGAAAGATGCATTTACGGATTTGAGCCCAAAATTAAATAGTGAATAAAGTGCGGTCATTCATAACAAAGGTTTGAAAAGTTAGCATCGTGAGTGTTGTATATTTGCATGTATATGACATACATGGCAATATACAAATATGTCATATACAAAACCCGACGCGATTAAAGGTTTGAACGTTGTATATTATGTGTGTGGTCTACTTGTGTATGCTTGAGATGTATGAATGCGATATACAAAAAAGGGATACAAAAGACATAAATGCAAAACCGAACCCGAAACTAATTCCAATTTGATTTATCAAACCCGATAGAGTCTGAGTTTGTATATTTCAATGATTGTATAAGATATACATGAGGATATACAAAACAAAATATGCAAAAGTAAGAGAAAGAAAATACTAAAGTACATTAAGACTTATTGTGTGTGCTTTAGTGAAAAGTGCATGTATTTGAGATACAAAGGTGAAAAGTGCAAAAGGCCAATGTATACAAAATTCAAAATATGCATTGAACGGTAAAGGTAAAGCACACATAGAATTGTATGCATTAACTACAACATTTAATGCACATCTACCACATAAAACCTAAATTCAAAGAAGTAAAAAGGAAATCTAATTACAATTTATTTCACAATTGCATTCAAAATTTAGTTGCAGAGCATTTTACAAAGCTAAGGTGAAGTGAGATCTAAGGGCGAATTGAAATTTGGAAACGGTTGCAGTGAGCTGGAAAGGTAAATGGATCTTGTCAATGGTATAAAGTCAACATTTGTGATTCAAGTATGTATCAAGGGACTCTTACTTGTGATTAACGGAATACCATTATGGGAAATTTTACAGTAATTGCAGTAAGGTAACAGAATGGGTTAAAATTAGTTAATTATTGTAATTCATTGTGATAAATCATAAATTTAGAAATAGTAAGGTAATTTTGCATAATTCAAAACAAAAGAGGCTTAGGGTAAAACGTTAAATGGTAAAAATGTGCGGTAAAACCATAGAAAACGTAAAACATGGTTGTTAAAAGGATAATGTATTTGACAGGATGGCTCCCAAATGAAAGACCACAACGAAGGCAACTGGAAAGGAAACGAAAACAAAGGTGAAGAAGAAAGAAGTGGTTAAAGAGACATTTTCACATAGAGGATACAATTCTCAGATATACCCTACTAGTGGAATGGCGGTAGACACTGAAATAGGAGATTTTGATCCTGTTACACTTTTACAGTAGCTATGAGAACTAGGAGCAACTTTGGCAATGAGAAACATATTGGACGTGTGATTATACAATGCTGCAGGATTCCCATTAGCGATTGAAGCTAGGGATCTCATTATTGAATGTATTCAGAGATATGACATGAATTCTAGGAAGGTAGTACACAATGGTGTAGTGTATGCAAATTTATCAGTTGAGGGCATAGCTAAGAATTTTGGCTTGAAGATTACAGATAAAATGAAGGAAATAAATGAAGAACAATATGCCATAGACTTTAAGAGTAATGAAGGATCGTGCAAAAGTGTGATATTCTATGAGTAGTATCCCTCAGATAAGAAGCTGAAGGTAGCAGTTAGGGTACCAAAAATAATATACAAGATTGATTTTAAGGAGGAGATTTACATTATGATTACTTTGCTGAGTAGGGTAATGGGATTGGAAGATACCAGTAAGTGTGAACCATGGATGTTTCAAGTGATCCAATTTATTAGAAAAGAGACAGGGGCAGTTCATTGGGCCCAGGCCATCAGTAACACTATTTACAAGCAGGTTATGAGAATGAACAATCATAATATGTTCTTTATGTCTTCATATCTGGTATATTCCTATGCAACAAACATGCAATTGAGGGGAATACCCAAGATTGGTACATTAGGAAGTGGGGCAGGACAAACACTTGTGTATGATCATTACCCTGACCTACAAGAGAAAAATGTAATGCAAAACAATGTTAGGGTGAACAATGTATTTTACATGTACTTGGAAAGAATATTGATAGGAGATAAGGAGAAAAGATTATTAGAATAGGCGCGAAATGCCATTAATTTACATAGTGCTTGGTATATTCAATTTTCTACTTTTACCTATATCAGACCAAAAGGCTTCATAGGTGAACCCTTTAGATTATCAAGGTATCCAACATATAAGATGATATTGTTGGAGTTCACTAGGGAAATATTGAGCATTAATCAATTGTACAAGACAAAATTTGGCAGTGGTATTATCAAGTTTCCATTCAGTATTGGTAGGTACATTTGTGTCAATGAAGAATCAACCAAGGTATTAGAGGTAGAGCTACAATATTATGGTTTCTAGGATTTTGAGTTGGCCAGGTCATTTGATCCTTTTAGAAGGATATACAATTTTGTGAATAAGAAATTCAAACACCAGCCACATATTGAAGACTATTGGGCTGATTGTGATTATGAGGTAGAGGTAAAGAAGAGAGCTTACCAAAGATTGACATTAGACCAAATAAATACATTGGGAGTACTGGAGGTACCCCAAGAAATAAATAATAATGATGAAAAGGTGTTACATGATAGCTATGACATAAATAAAGTGGCTGAAGAACCCATTGCAAAACTAGATTGGACTCAGCCTGAAGAGACTTCAATTGAAAATATATCAAGATCAGTAATAGCTCTCTCAAACTCATGGATAAAAGAGAAAATTGCAGAGTTGGAGGCTAAAGGCATAACAGTTACCCTTTCAAAGAAAGGTAAGAAGAGGAGTTTGGAAATTGATGATAAGTTTGATGATTTCTTAAGGAGGAAAAGACAAATGGTGGAAACATGAATAGCTAAAGCAGATACAAGAGCTACACTATTAGATCCCTATGAACTAGGGGTGACTGTGGCCATTGCTTTAGGAGTCATCACATCTATAAAAGGAGAAGCATTAGGTGCAATTGAGCGAGTAGAACAGATTCCTGAAAATTCACCTACAAATGTGCAACAAGACCCAAGTGTTCAAACACCGCATGCATCTCAACAAATACCCATTGTTACAGAACAAACCCAACAAGAGAAAATATAGGGGTTTATATTGGTCAAACAAGAAATGACCGAGGAAATGATAGAAAAGACATCCAAGGCCCAAACATCCACTGATGAAAATGTAGAGGTAGTGGATGTAGATAAAATTAAGGATGTGGAAGATGATGAAGAGGAAGGTGAAGATGAGGGTTGTGATGACAACCTTGAGATGAGTAGTGAAGAAGAAGAGGATAGACAAATTCCTAAATCATCTCTCATGCTAGGAGTATTGGATACTGGGGTATCATAATAGGCTACCACACAATCAATACAAAATATTAAAATAATTGATCCTTTTGAGAACTTGGTGCCAAAGGACATTATGGAAGAAGTTAAAGAAGCTACTAAGGAGATACTAAGAAATCAAGCAGAAGAAAAAGAGAGTACCGACATGGGAAAAGTACAAGCTGTTCAAGGAGTGGTTAATCAAGAAAATGTGCCTGCAGATATGATAGAGGAACAAGGAGATGATGAAAGACAAGAGACACCACTTGAAGTTTCTAATCCTGAAGTATCCCATGGTGGAGAACAACATAATATAGAGAATGTCCAATAGGGATAGCAACAACTTCCTCAACAATTCCCCCCACAACAGCAACATGATCAACAATAACAAGAGCAAGAACAAGAAGAAGTAATCACAGAAGGGGCTCAAGAGGAGGTTGTTAATGAGAAAGCTACAGATGTAGATCTGGATAAGGAGGTGCCATCTTGGCTAGGATCTGAAGTAAGACAAGATCCAGCAATCCAAATAACACCGATTGATATTAAAAGTTTGTTAACTAATGAGGCTATTAAGAGAGGCAAAAGGAAGGCTAGAACCATGTCAACCATAAAGAGGGATCCCTCTGGTGTTAGAATTGTACAAATGGCAATACCTCAGGTTGATAAAGAAAAGGGAGAAATTAGTGTTGAAGAATATAATGTTATTAGTGTGAATATTGGCCATGTCAATAGAGAGCAACACATTGAGGAATTACAAGAAATGATTGAATGGACTGCAAGAAAAATGAGAAAAGATAAGTAGAAAATGAAGCATTTGGAAGGGCAAATTGCTTAGTATCAACAATTCATTCAAGGGATATTTGATCCTACACAAAGTGTACTAGACTTATCCACTGATTTGACTATTTTATCTAAAGAGTAGTTTTGAGAAATAGAAAATAAGAAGCATGAAGCTAACATGCTGGAGGACTTTGTCAGGGCATTTATTCATAAGGTAGAAGAAGTAATAAAAATTGCAATTGGCAATTGAAACATTACATTGACTGAGAGAAATAATTGTGCTAACATAATACAAAGATGTCAATTAAGAATACTGCAAAACATGGATGAGTTGAAGAAAATCAATGCTTTGGAAAAACATACACAGTCCTTAGTAAATGAGGGTGTTTTAACTATGCAAGTTGTGTTTCAAATTCCTAATATGAAGATTGAGCTAAAGTTTGAAGAGGGTGTACTTAGGCCTTGTCTTGTTAATATGCAAGAATTAGAAAAAACTGTTTAAGAGTTGTTAAAGAAACATGTGAACATAGTGGAGCATCTGGTTAAGCATTCATGCCCCCAAATGCAAGTATATGATGTGGATACATCCATAAAGCAGTTGAAGGACATATTCCAGTCATGCATTGAGGATCCTATGAACTAGTTGGATGAAGAAGCAATGGAAAGAATGATGGAGTTGAGTGCCAAGATTAGAAAGTATCATAAGAGGAGGGAAGATAGAGAAAATAGAGCACGAGTATTGAAGACAAGTGTGGAGATGCAACAATACACCTGGGATGCTTCTCAAAGAACAAATCATGCATCCATATCCACCATAACTGAAAGATTCACACACTACATGAGCAAGAAGAAAGGGGATATGCAGATAGAGGACGACAGAGATAGTGATTAGAGTGCTTGTTCATTATTTGTTTCATGTTGTACTCTGTTTATAATTTTGTACTGGTGAATGGTCAAAGTTAAGGTCAAACATTTCAAAAGATTCTAAAAAGCATCTTTGCACTTAGAAATGAATATTCTTCTAAGATATTTTGGGAATGACAATTGGCATTATTGAATCGTTAGTGATTTTGTAATCGTAACAGGATGATCTTAGTCTATATAAAGAGCTTTGATAGTCATATTTTACTACACACAGCTGATATAGAAAAATTATTGGAGAATTTGCAAGAGAAGTGATTTGTGGAATATACTTTGAGCATAGTGAGTGGAGCTAGCATTTTGCCCGTGTCTGTAGCAAAGAATATGTGGAACATCCTATTTCCTTGCTATATCTGTAAAAACGTTTGTAAGTTCTGGTGATTTTGTTGATGTATTCAGAAAATTGAAGTCATGAAATATTGTAAATTTGCAACGGCTGACATATATCAGTAAATGCAAACATTGAATTTTTGCATCTATTCCAGAGTGTTATTCGATTTGTCTGTTTTGGCTGATATATTTCCTTAAAGATTGCAATTCTATATGTGAATTTGTGAAATGATTTGGATTCACATATAAGAGTTTACGTGTTTTTGAATCATCC